>OX297855.1:51530518-56330518 GCA_946477585.1 Cheilosia urbana
ACACTGCTGATATGGTTTTAAATTTTAAAGGCCTCGTTTTTCCTTTGGCAATTGATCAGATACACAAGTTTGAAGCACAAAATGAGATAAGTGTTAATGTTTTCGGATACTCGGATGATAATAATAGTATAGAGGGTCCATACTATCTGACTAAAAGTGAGAAACCCCTTCATATTAATTTGTTGTATTGCGATGATAACGAAATGACACATTATGTGTGGATAAAATGCTTAAGTCGGCTTCTACGCGATAGGATCCTCAATGTGAAACGGAAACAACTATACTTTTGCAATAGTTGTTTGCAGCACTATTACAATGAGGCAAGTTTGCAGAGCCACAAGAAGGAATGCGCTGGTGTTGTCACACATTTACCAAAGGAGGGGGAAAACATTTTAAAGTTTTCAAATGTCGAGAGATCTGTCAGTGTACCATTCGTGATTTATGCAGACTTTGAGAGCATATTATTACCTGTCAGTACTTGTCTCCCCGATCCATCTATATCATCAACAACAACAACTCAACAGCATGTTCCTTGTGCATTTGCATACTACATCAGTTGTTTCTTTGATGCCAGCAAGAATTCAATGAGGATGTTTACAGGTATATATGAAATTTGTTATTTTGTTGTTATTTTTCTCAATTGTTTTTTCTTTTCTATAGGACCCGACTGTACGAGTGAATTCATCAATAATCTAAATGAAGATATTCAACGTTTGTATGATGATTACTACAAACATGCGGTACCAATGAAAGATCTCACACAGCAACAAAAATGGCGTCAGGCGAACGAAGAGTGCTGTATATTTTGCGGGAAAAAGTTTGTACAATTCGAGTATAGAGTAAGAGACCATTGTCATATTACGGGGGAATACAGAGGACCTAGTCATAATAGTTGTAATTTAAGATCAAGTCTTCCCAAATTCATTCCGATTTTTCTACACAATCTCACAGGCTATGATAGTCATTTGTTTTTCTCTTCCTTGAATGAAGTGGAGGGAGAAATAAAGGTCTTAGCTTTGAATAAAGAGAAATATATCTCAATATCTAAAAAAATACTTGTGGATGAAGAATCAGAGACCTATTTCGAAATGAGATTTCTTGATTCATATCGTTTCTGAACGAAAGTATTGATTCATTAGCACAGAACTTAGGTAACGATGATTTTAAATTGACAACATCATATTTTAATTGTGATCAGCAATTCGATTTAATTAAAAGAAAAGGTGTTTTTCTTATGATTATCTAAATTCATGGGATCGGTTGGAGGAGAAATGTTTACCGGAAAAAAGTGCATTCTTCAACAAACTAACTGATGAGGAATGTTCCGATGAGTCATATGAAGTTGCTCATAAAATTTGGTCATATTTCAATTGTAAGAACATGAGGGAATACCTGCAAATCTATTTAAAAAGCGATGTTGTTTTGCTTGCGGATATCTTTGAAAATTTTCGAAATATATGTCAAGAAATCTATAAATTAGATCCATGTTATTATTATACAGCACCGGGTTTATCTTGGGATGCAATGCTCAAAGTTACAGACATTGAATTGGAATTATTAACCGAATTAGAAATGTATAAATTTTTCCAAAACGGTGTTAGGGGTGGTTTAACTCAATGCTGTCATAGATATTCGGAAGCAAACAACAAATTTATGAGTACATATAAACCAAACCTACCTTCATCATACTTGATGTACTTGGATGTTAATAATCTCTATGGTTGGGCAATGAACCAAACTCTCCCCTATGGTGGTTTTCAATGGGTGTCAAACACTGATCACTTTACCAAGAGTTATATAATGTCTTTTAATAATCCAGGCATCGGTATCATCTTGGAGGTAGATTTGGATTATCCCAATACCTTGCATGATGCTCACAATGACTTACCATTCTGCTCAGAAAATATTTGTACTCCGGGAACCAAATCAAAAAAGTTGGTAAGCAGTTTTTATCCTAAACGGAAATATGTTATTCATATAGAAAACCTGAAGCAAGCCTTAAAACACGGTTTAGTATTAAAAAATGTTCACAGAGTAATTCAATTTAAACAGTCAAATTGGCTTCAAAAGTATATTGAATTGAATACTCACCACCGTAAGAAAGCTAGAAATGCCTTTGAAAAGAATTTTTTCAAATTAATGAATAATAGTATCTACGGTAAGACAATGGAAAACATTGATAAAAGAACTGATGTTAAAATTGCTACACACTGGGATAATATTGGTAAAAGGAAAGGTATACGGGCACTTATAGCAAAACCAAATTTTCACAGTAGATCGATATTTTCGGAAAATATGGTTGCTATACAATTGAAAAGAGTAAACGTTGTCTATGATAAACCTCTTTATTTGGGCTTCGTTGTATTGGAACTTTCAAAGCTACTGATGTATGAGTTCCATTATGAATATATGAAACCCAAATTTAGTAATAGGTTACTTCTCAATTATATGGACACAGATTCATTCATTTATACCATCAATACCGAAGACTTTTACTCTGATATATTCAATGACTTGCACAGCTATTTCGATACTTCCGACTATAATCCCACGAATGTGCACAACTTTCCGCTGGTGAATGCAAAAAGATTGGGTATGTTTAAGGATGAGAATAGTGGAAAGAAAATGAAACAATTTGTTGGCTTACGTGCCAAAATGTATTCTTTTACAATTGATGATGGTACTTCCATTCAGAAAGCAAAAGGAATCAAAAGGTCTGTTACAAAAAGACTTACTATAGAAAACTATAAGACTTGTTTATTTGATAAAATCTCTATTTATAGGAATATGATTACATTTAGAAATAAGCTTCATATAATTTATTCACAAAATTTATGTAAAAAAACATTAAACTTTGAAGATACCAAAAGATATATATGTAAAAATCATATAAGTACTCTAGCTTGGGGTCATTATAAGATTGAACTTCAAAATAAATAAATATAATTGAATTTGTTCAAAAAGAGTTTGTGGTTGTTTTTTATCTGTTTATTTTACGACTACTATATGAATCTACATTCAATGATCAACACATTAACCATCGGGGCCACAGCGTGAATGCAGTTTTACCAGCTTTGTTTTGATTTATATTTCTATTGATTTTTTTTTTTTTTTTTTTGCTGATAATATTTGTTGGTTGGTTGTTTTTTAAGAATTCCAAAGTACAATAGGTTGAAAGCGTGACACATGGTTGGCAAACATATTCTAATAATCAGTTGTTGTAACAAAAAAAAAAAAAAATGCTATTTTATATCTTGAATATGGAAGACTTTATGCAAAAGTGGTGCCGACAACCATTTACCAGGAAGGAAGATGCATTTCTTTGATTTTTTAAAGCACACTTTAAGTCTAACTAACCTTGCCCAATGGTTCACAGTTAAGGCATGATTTGGATTTAAGCGCACATTAATAATGCTATCTAACCTTGACTTTGAAAGTACTCGTTGAACCGAAAATACCCCAAAAATAGAACGTGAATTTATAGAAAGAAGATAAGAAACGTAAAGCAACTGAGGGTAAGCGATTGACTCATTGTGTTGATTTCCATAGTTTTTTGATAACCTTGATGGTATATATGGATATATAATAAAATATAATAGAATATATTCAGAATGTGCTATTGAAGCTACTCATTGTCAATCCTCATAGACTGACCTCATGCTATGAAGATAAAACCAAAGGATTTAGTCGAAGCTAGTTTCTTTTATACTGGGATTAAGTGACTATGTGGGGTTGCTTCAGCTGTGGTGGAGGTCTTAAAGACTGGGATGAGAACGATGAACCCTGGGAAACAACATGCACATGTATATGTGTGTGTGCATGTGTATGTCAGAGGACAGATTTGACAGATGAGGTCAATAAGCTGATCTGATTGAACAGATCTGATTGACCATCAGCTGGTGGTTCAAGTTAATGTTGGTGGTTCAAGTTGATGTTGGTGGTTCAAGTTGACGTTGAGGTTGAGGTTTATGTTGACGTTGAGGTTGAGGTTGATGTTGGGGTTGATGTTGATGTTGATGGTTCATGTTGATGACGATGATATTGATGAGGATCGAACGTGCCGACGCGTTCCGACCGCGCCCCACCCATCAGCTGGTGGCTCAAGTTAATGTTGGTGGTTCAAGTTGATGTTGGTGGTACTGATAAACTGCCTGTTCGGAACCGCCCCTGTTCGGAACTGCTCTGTTTGGAACCGATCTGTTTGGAACTGCCCTGTTTGGAACCGATCTGTTTGCAACCGATCTGTTTGGAACCGATCTGATTGAAACAGCCCTGTTTGGAACCGATCTGTTTGCAACCGATCTGTTTGGAACCGATCTGTTTGGAACTGCCCTGTTTGGAACCGATCTGTTTGCAACCGATCTGTTTGGAACCGATCTGTTTGTAACTGCCCTGTTTGGAACCGATCTGTTTGGAACTGCCCTGTTCTACTGATACTGATATTGATACTAATAGTGTTACTGATACTGATAGTGATACTGATACTGATAATCCACCCTGTTCGGATCCTCTCTGTTCAACACAAAGACGTCAGCAAACGTTTTAGAAGAACTTCAGTCTCTTGTATTGGACTACCTCCCAACTCTTGCAATTAAGTTCTTGGTTGAATATATGCTGTATGATATACTGGGTATGAAGAAAGTAACGACCAAATATGGTCTGAGAGTTATCGCGGACCTGGGAGAATTTCAGGTACATTTTTTTTTTTTTTCTTAATTATAAGCAATATTATCGGAGGAGACATTTTTTTTTTTTTTTTTTTCTTTTTCAAGTTTTTTTTTTTTTTTTTTTTTTTAGGTTTTCCGGCCTGAAAGATGCACGGATATGAGTCAAGAGACACTAGATAAACTATCCCCCATGTTCGGAACCACCCTGTACAGTAGTAAGAATAGGTTGGTCCTGGCACAGGTAAAGTGGTGCATTTGGGTGGTGCAAAGTTTCCGGTTGTTGTCTTGGCTTGGGTGGTTTGTGTCCTTGGTGTGCGTCTTATTCGAGACACGTACCGGATATCAGTTGTGGTTTGTGTATATGATGTTGTTGTGTATGTTTCCATGTTGTGATTTAGATGGCGCTACGCATCAGTCGGTGTAGACAATTTTATGGTTTGTGCATGTGAATTTTTTCCGAAAAGCCAAAGTCCACATCAGTGTTCTGTTTCGATGGCGCTGTGCTCTTTCCCTGTTGTGATTTAGATGGCGCTACGCATCAGTCAGTATGGATAATTTAGTTGGTGTGTGCATCTGATTAGTTCTAGCTGGATAGTCCGAGTACACCATCTGTCACTTTGTTTAACAGAATACAGAAAGATACAGCTAACGCTGTATTTTGTAATCAACTAGTACACAAACCACAGCTGATATCCGGTACGTATCTCGTATAGAACACAAACCTAAGGGCAAACAAACCTAAGCAACCGAAAATTCTTCACCACCCAAAAGCACCATTTTATACCAGGACCAACCTATTCTTACTACTGTACAGGGTGGTTCCGAACATGGGGGATAGTTTATCTAGTGTCTCTTGACTCATATCCGTGCATCTTTCAGGCCGGAAAACCTAAAAAAAAAAAAAAAAAAAAAAACTTGAAAAAGAAAAAAAAAAAAAAAAAAATGTCTCCTCCGATAATATTGCTTATAATTAAGAAAAAAAAAAAAAATGTACCTGAAATTCTCCCAGGTCCGCGATAACTCTCAGACCATATTTGGTCGTTACTTTCTTCATACCCAGTATATCATACAGCATATATTCAACCAAGAACTTAATTGCAAGAGTTGGGAGGTAGTCCAATACAAGAGACTGAAGTTCTTCTAAAACGTTTGCTGACGTCTTTGTGTTGAACAGAGAGGATCCGAACAGGGTGGATTATCAGTATCAGTATCACTATCAGTATCAGTAACACTATTAGTATCAATATCAGTATCAGTAGAACAGGGCAGTTCCAAACAGATCGGTTCCAAACAGGGCAGTTACAAACAGATCGGTTCCAAACAGATCGGTTGCAAACAGATCGGTTCCAAACAGGGCAGTTCCAAACAGATCGGTTCCAAACAGATCGGTTGCAAACAGATCGGTTCCAAACAGGGCTGTTTCAATCAGATCGGTTCCAAACAGATCGGTTGCAAACAGATCGGTTCCAAACAGGGCAGTTCCAAACAGATCGGTTCCAAACAGAGCAGTTCCGAACAGGGGCGGTTCCGAACAGGCAGTTTATCAGTACCACCAACATCAACTTGAACCACCAACATTAACTTGAGCCACCAGCTGATGGGTGGGGCGCGGTCGGAACGCGTCGGCACGTTCGATCCTCATCAATATCATCGTCATCAACATGAACCATCAACATCAACATCAACCCCAACATCAACCTCAACCTCAACGTCAACATAAACCTCAACCTCAACGTCAACTTGAACCACCAACATCAACTTGAACCACCAACATTAACTTGAACCACCAGCTGATGGTCAATCAGATCTGTTCAATCAGATCAGCTTATTGACCTCATCTGTCAAATCTGTCCTCTGACATACACATGCACACACACATATACATGTGCATGTTGTTTCCCAGGGTTCATCGTTCTCATCCCAGTCTTTAAGACCTCCACCACAGCTGAAGCAACCCCACATAGTCACTTAATCCCAGTATAAAAGAAACTAGCTTCGACTAAATCCTTTGGTTTTATCTTCATAGCATGAGGTCAGTCTATGAGGATTGACAATGAGTAGCTTCAATAGCACATTCTGAATATATTCTATTATATTTTATTATATATCCATATATACCATCAAGGTTATCAAAAAACTATGGAAATCAACACAATGAGTCAATCGCTTACCCTCAGTTGCTTTACGTTTCTTATCTTCTTTCTATAAATTCACGTTCTATTTTTGGGGTATTTTCGGTTCAACGAGTACTTTCAAAGTCAAGGTTAGATAGCATTATTAATGTGCGCTTAAATCCAAATCATGCCTTAACTGTGAACCATTGGGCAAGGTTAGTTAGACTTAAAGTGTGCTTTAAAAAATCAAAGAAATGCATCTTCCTTCCTGGTAAATGGTTGTCGGCACCACTTTTGCATAAAGTCTTCCATATTCAAGATATAAAATAGCATTTTTTTTTTTTTTTGTTACAACAACTGATTATTAGAATATGTTTGCCAACCATGTGTCACGCTTTCAACCTATTGTACTTTGGAATTCTTAAAAAACAACCAACCAACAAATATTATCAGCAAAAAAAAAAAAAAAAAAATCAATAGAAATATAAATCAAAACAAAGCTGGTAAAACTGCATTCACGCTGTGGCCCCGATGGTTAATGTGTTGATCATTGAATGTAGATTCATATAGTAGTCGTAAAATAAACAGATAAAAAACAACCACAAACTCTTTTTGAACAAATTCAATTATATTTATTTATTTTGAAGTTCAATCTTATAATGACCCCAAGCTAGAGTACTTATATGATTTTTACATATATATCTTTTGGTATCTTCAAAGTTTAATGTTTTTTTACATAAATTTTGTGAATAAATTATATGAAGCTTATTTCTAAATGTAATCATATTCCTATAAATAGAGATTTTATCAAATAAACAAGTCTTATAGTTTTCTATAGTAAGTCTTTTTGTAACAGACCTTTTGATTCCTTTTGCTTTCTGAATGGAAGTACCATCATCAATTGTAAAAGAATACATTTTGGCACGTAAGCCAACAAATTGTTTCATTTTCTTTCCACTATTCTCATCCTTAAACATACCCAATCTTTTTGCATTCACCAGCGGAAAGTTGTGCACATTCGTGGGATTATAGTCGGAAGTATCGAAATAGCTGTGCAAGTCATTGAATATATCAGAGTAAAAGTCTTCGGTATTGATGGTATAAATGAATGAATCTGTGTCCATATAATTGAGAAGTAACCTATTACTAAATTTGGGTTTCATATATTCATAATGGAACTCATACATCAGTAGCTTTGAAAGTTCCAATACAACGAAGCCCAAATAAAGAGGTTTATCATAGACAACGTTTACTCTTTTCAATTGTATAGCAACCATATTTTCCGAAAATATCGATCTACTGTGAAAATTTGGTTTTGCTATAAGTGCCCGTATACCTTTCCTTTTACCAATATTATCCCAGTGTGTAGCAATTTTAACATCAGTTCTTTTATCAATGTTTTCCATTGTCTTACCGTAGATACTATTATTCATTAATTTGAAAAAATTCTTTTCAAAGGCATTTCTAGCTTTCTTACGGTGGTGAGTATTCAATTCAATATACTTTTGAAGCCAATTTGACTGTTTAAATTGAATTACTCTGTGAACATTTTTTAATACTAAACCGTGTTTTAAGGCTTGCTTCAGGTTTTCTATATGAATAACATATTTCCGTTTAGGATAAAAACTGCTTACCAACTTTTTTGATTTGGTTCCCGGAGTACAAATATTTTCTGAGCAGAATGGTAAGTCATTGTGAGCATCATGCAAGGTATTGGGATAATCCAAATCTACCTCCAAGATGATACCGATGCCTGGATTATTAAAAGACATTATATAACTCTTGGTAAAGTGATCAGTGTTTGACACCCATTGAAAACCACCATAGGGGAGAGTTTGGTTCATTGCCCAACCATAGAGATTATTAACATCCAAGTACATCAAGTATGATGAAGGTAGGTTTGGTTTATATGTACTCATAAATTTGTTGTTTGCTTCCGAATATCTATGACAGCATTGAGTTAAACCACCCCTAACACCGTTTTGGAAAAATTTATACATTTCTAATTCGGTTAATAATTCCAATTCAATGTCTGTAACTTTGAGCATTGCATCCCAAGATAAACCCGGTGCTGTATAATAATAACATGGATCTAATTTATAGATTTCTTGACATATATTTCGAAAATTTTCAAAGATATCCGCAAGCAAAACAACATCGCTTTTTAAATAGATTTGCAGGTATTCCCTCATGTTCTTACAATTGAAATATGACCAAATTTTATGAGCAACTTCATATGACTCATCGGAACATTCCTCATCAGTTAGTTTGTTGAAGAATGCACTTTTTTCCGGTAAACATTTCTCCTCCAACCGATCCCATGAATTTAGATAATCATAAGGAAAAACACCTTTTCTTTTAATTAAATCGAATTGCTGATCACAATTAAAATATGATGTTGTCAATTTAAAATCATCGTTACCTAAGTTCTGTGCTAATGAATCAATACTTTCGTTCAGAAAACGATATGAATCAAGAAATCTCATTTCGAAATAGGTCTCTGATTCTTCATCCACAAGTATTTTTTTAGATATTGAGATATATTTCTCTTTATTCAAAGCTAAGACCTTTATTTCTCCCTCCACTTCATTCAAGGAAGAGAAAAACAAATGACTATCATAGCCTGTGAGATTGTGTAGAAAAATCGGAATGAATTTGGGAAGACTTGATCTTAAATTACAACTATTATGACTAGGTCCTCTGTATTCCCCCGTAATATGACAATGGTCTCTTACTCTATACTCGAATTGTACAAACTTTTTCCCGCAAAATATACAGCACTCTTCGTTCGCCTGACGCCATTTTTGTTGCTGTGTGAGATCTTTCATTGGTACCGCATGTTTGTAGTAATCATCATACAAACGTTGAATATCTTCATTTAGATTATTGATGAATTCACTCGTACAGTCGGGTCCTATAGAAAAGAAAAAACAATTGAGAAAAATAACAACAAAATAACAAATTTCATATATACCTGTAAACATCCTCATTGAATTCTTGCTGGCATCAAAGAAACAACTGATGTAGTATGCAAATGCACAAGGAACATGCTGTTGAGTTGTTGTTGTTGATGATATAGATGGATCGGGGAGACAAGTACTGACAGGTAATAATATGCTCTCAAAGTCTGCATAAATCACGAATGGTACACTGACAGATCTCTCGACATTTGAAAACTTTAAAATGTTTTCCCCCTCCTTTGATAAATGTGTGACAACACCAGCGCATTCCTTCTTGTGGCTCTGCAAACTTGCCTCATTGTAATAGTGCTGCAAACAACTATTGCAAAAGTATAGTTGTTTCCGTTTCACATTGAGGATCCTATCGCGTAGAAGCCGACTTAAGCATTTTATCCACACATAATGTGTCATTTCGTTATCATCGCAATACAACAAATTAATATGAAGGGGTTTCTCACTTTTAGTCAGATAGTATGGACCCTCTATACTATTATTATCATCCGAGTATCCGAAAACATTAACACTTATCTCATTTTGTGCTTCAAACTTGTGTATCTGATCAATTGCCAAAGGAAAAACGAGGCCTTTAAAATTTAAAACCATATCAGCAGTGTGAATACAGTCACTCGTAATATTTGATATGTTATATACAAATGGCAAATGGGGATTCGATACATTTGGGTTTACAGCTGATATTATAGCCCATTTGAAACAATACACATCATTGTTCTTAACATTGATAACAGCCTTTTTGTTGTTAATGAAAGCAGGTAATTTGACGTGCGCTGAACCATTAAAACACTGATATTTATTAATATTCACTTCCACGGCTTTTATCCTAATTAGAGTCCATCCACTGTCTCGCTCCTGAAATTCTTCCAGCTTCTTCATTATATCATCTTCCATTTCTTTTATGATTTGTTCAATATTATCATATAACAGAGCGGGATGCATGCGTGTTGCCATTGACTTTACATCAAATTCCATATCATCCTCATTACCGATCTTTACAAATTCCGCAAATAATTCCAAATTGAATTTAATTGATTTATTCTCAACGATTTTTTCTTGCACTAGGTTCTTAAAAATTGCTCTCTTTCTTGCAAAAAATGAATTCACATCCAAATCTTCTTCTTTCTCATTCATAACGGAATATGATACGATTCGTTCTTTGAATGACGTCATTATTTTATGCACATTATCAGCGTAGGACACTTTGATGTTCGATTTATGTGTATTGCTTCGCTGATGCTGCTTCCATGTTTTCCTTTTCACTTCAATGTTACACACATTGCACACGATATTCGATGATGCTGATGCTGATGTTGATGGTGATCCTGATGTTGATGCAGGTAGTGTCGTCACTGGTAAATTGATATTATTTTGTCCCCTCTCCTCATCCAAAACTATGCACTTTAACATATGCTCCTTCAGTTTATATTTTCTGGTAAATGTTTTACCACACACCAAACAATGATTGAATATCTTGTTATGTACAGTCTCCATATGACGCTTCAAAACATCTTTACGTGAAAACACTTTATCACAATTATTGCACTTCATTTTTTTATTTTATTTCTTTGTATACACAACGCAATTCTTTGCTTTCTAAAACGCAACTGCCCCTTCAACTGAAATTACTTCAACATAAATAACCTCTGGAACAGTACAAAAATTCAGACTCATAATACCAACATTAAAAAAATAAAATTAACTATACCACGCTGCCAACTGATAAAAAATAAATACTACCTACTTGATAGCAATGGTAATCTGTTCTTATCATTGTATTCTAAAATTAAATTATAAACAACTAAACCAACCAACACTGAACATTGGCCACTATTCCCTATTCCATAAATAGCACCTATATGAAATGTTATCTTTTGCCCTCCAACGGAAACCACTTCAACATAAATAACTTCTGGAACAGTATACAAATTTAGACCCACAATACCAACATAAAAAATTAAATCAACTATATCGCGCTGCCAACCGATCATAAATAAATACTACATACTTGACAACAATATTAATCTGTTCTTATCATTGGATTCAACAATTAAATTATAAACAACTAAACCAATACAGAACATTGACTACTATTCCCAATTCCCAAAATAGCTCCTATATGAAATTTTATCTTTTGCTATCCAAAAAATTAAACCACTACTAAGGTTAATCAATGACATGATAAACTTGTCCAAACATGCTTAATCATATTTCCCAAAATAAAATTGTAAACCTCAATTGGAACATTCTAAATCCTAGCATAGTTCCTATATGAAACGTTATCTTCGCTCCTCAAAAATTAAACCACTACCAAGGTCAATGACACCTCTGGGACAGTACAAAAATTCAGATCCGCAATACAAACATAAAAAAAATGATCGAACTATACCGCGCTGTCAACTGATCAAAAATAAATACTACATATTTAACAACAATATTAATCTGTTCTTATCATTGCATTCAACAATTAAATTATAAACAACTAAACAGACCACTGAGCATTGACTATCATTGAACATTGACCATCACTATTCCGTTATCTTTACACAAAAAATTAAATTATAACAACCAACACAAAATATGGAGCATTATTACTCATTCCCGACAACAAACGTTATCTATGACAACAAAATAATTCACACATGTACTTTGGCCTCTAATTAGTTAATACCCCAACGTATGTTATCTATGACAACAAATTAAGTCGCACAAACACCTTGAACTCCAATTAACAAATAGCCCCTACAAGACTACATGAAACGTTAGCTCCTAACCCCTCCAAATAGCCTCTGCCAGACTACATGAAACGTTAGCTCCTAACCCCTCCAAATAGCCTCTGCAAGACTACATGAAGCGTTTGACCTCTATTAGCAAATATCCCCTACAAGACTACATGAAACGTTTGACCTCCAATTAGCAAATCCAAAAATAGCTCATTATCAAGGCCTCAAGGTCAATGACGTCATTCCGCCACCCTATTCCGCCACTTTTCGAATGCCAGAAGCTACCAATCCTATCTACTTCAGTCGTATAGCTCACAAGTGATATTTCATCAGAGAAGCAGAAAACAGAAGCGAACGGACCTCTTTTCTTAGCTTCTTCAATCGAAGCGAACAGTTTTGGCAGTTCACGTTTGTTGGATCGAACTGTGCCAACTAAAGTTGTATTGCGTGCATACAAATCCTTAGCCAATGGATAACTTGTAAAAAAGTTATCCATAGTAATATTTGCACCGATATTCAGATGGCGCTGGGCAAGACGAAGGACCAAGGCATGCGAAATTCCTGTTGATCTCTCTTCATTCGGCTGTGTGCCCAGATAAATTTCTGCCGATACTGGATAATTGGTCTTCGAGTCAACAAGCCAAAATATCTTAATACCATACTTCCCTGGTTTTGATGGTATGTACTGGCGAAAGCTGCATCTGTTCCTTGATGATACCAACTGCTCGTCAATAGTAAGCTCTTTGGACGGGACAAAAGCGAGTTTCAGGTTCATTTGGAAAAGGGTCCATATGTGTCGAAAAGGAGCCAGCTTATCTTCTCGCAATCGAGCTATTCGCGTTCTTGAGTCATCAAAACGCAGAAATCGGCAGATTTGCTCAAAGCGTTCCAATGACATCACTGCTCTGTAAAATGGCATACTCGACTTTGCAAATAAATCTTTAGCTTGCACTAAATTCGATTTTTCAGCGCCAGCATAAAGCAAAATGCCAATGTACGCATAAATTTCTTCCACATTGGTATTGTTCCAAGCTCGCAGCCTTTTCGGGTTTTCTTGACGTTGATTATCTGCAATTACCCTCTTTGCCTTTCTATTTGTTTCCAATACTATGGATTCAACTATAGAAGTTGACAAAAGACGCTTGAAAGCAGACTGTTTTTCGACGAAAGTCTCGGTGCTACAAGGAGCAGACTCCAATCGACAAGTTTTCATTTGATCAGTCCTGGTTTGCTCTGTGGCACTGGGCATCGACCACCAAACAGTTTTGTCGTTTTTGCCTTGACCCATGTATTTTTGCCCACGATTTGCCTCAATTGCTAATTCTGGTGTTTCCACCTGATGTAGCTCAATATCAGCATATTCCATATCCTGAACGAGCTCTGTCAAATGGATATCCTGAATCGGCTCGAAATTATGAAGTGGGTCATCAACATTTGAATCGTCGCTATGCAATTCATAAGTCGGATCGTCATCAGAATAAGAATCATTACCCGTTTCCATATTATCAAAAGATAATGAAGTTATAGGATGATCTCGTCCACCAATCGCTTCACTTATTTCAGCCTCATTTTCGCCAATATCTCTGTCGAAATAATCAGCAAGCTCTTGCTGTTCTTCATCGGTCAACTCACGTTGAATATTTGATAAATAAATTACTCTTCTATCCATATCTTCAAAATAACTGCAACCAAATCAAATGACCAAGCAAAATAAAACACATGCACCAATAGGAAATATCAAAAAGTAAGTAGAAACTTCTATTGCAAATATAGAAGATCATTTAGTTTGTCAACTAATAACAAAGAATATTGTTTTAGAACATGTGTTTATAACTTTCAATGAGAACTTACCTTTGCCAACAAATAAAATCACAAAAAAAATTCAAGGAATAACTCACTTCCAACTGTGACTCAAACAAGATAAAACACAATTGAACCCGCAATTCCATACAAAACGTACTAAGAAAAATATTGGGGAGTACAGCTCCCCAAGCACGTATAAAGGTAGCATTGTTTTAGGCGCTCTTACACGAAACTCATTGGAAATTTGAATTCGAATACAATACTGTTGCAAAGCTAAAGGAACATTTTAATGAAACGCAAAGAGATTACGTTGGTGTGAAATAGCTTGTGGTTTGTATTCAGCATTCAATAGTGTATGGGGAGTGCAGCACCCCATACACGGTTCTAAGGTCAAAAAAACATTTTTTTTTAAAAACATCAATACTTTTAGGCAAGGTAGAGGGCTAAAGACTTTATCCAAAAAAAAAAAAAATTAATGTCAAATTATTCTACTAATCAAAATGCAACGAAATGGAGGTATTCGAAAGTGATACATAAAGTTTTTTTTTTCTTCATACATTGACGCTCCACCCTAGTATCCACCCTCACCTCTTCTTCAAGCCACCAAAATTCGGTGAACTGCTCTACCGTATCGACCCTGTCCCGTTCCGCAATTGCGGTACTAAAACGGAGGAGCTCCTGAGCATTGGCGGCGGACCCGTCGTGGATGAGCCGCTTATCCCTCGCGCCGCGGTGGCTGTGGTACAATACCGGCACACCATCCTTTGTCTGGACTAACCCTTTCATGTCTACATGAAGAAATGCCTCAGGCGGAATAAAGCCAGACCGAAGCGTACTCTCGTGGTACATTAAATTGGGGTAGTAAGCCCCTGAGATCAGTTGCATATGGCCCCAAATTTGGGGTCTAATTTCATAATGAAATAACACCCCGATTTCAAATATGAAATAAGGCCCCACTGCGATGAAATAAGGACAAACAAAAAATTAAATAAAGCCCCAAGTTTGGGGTTTATTTCGGCTGTAGGAAATAAGGCCCCAAAAGAGAAAATTAAACAAGGCCCCAAATTTGGGCCTTAATAATGAAATAACACCCCAATTTCAAATATGAAATAAGGTCCCACTGCGATGAAATAAGGCCCCAAAATAAAAAGAAATAAGGCCCCAAATTTGTGGTTTATTTCATAATAAAATTAAAAATAATGAAAACTACTTTTTATTTAATATTGTGGATATTGGATAAACCAGTTTAGATTAAAGGAACTTTTTATGTACTCAACCTCGCACCCACCCCGCAATCTAACAGTAAACCCAAGCAAGGGGGTTGCAGGGGGGCAGCATTCCCCCCATACGCTTTCCATATCGGAATGGTAACAATTAATAATAAAAAAATAATTTTGGGGACTTATTTCATTTCTTCTTCTCTTTCATTATGAAATAAGACCCCGAGTTTCATTAGGAAATAAGGCCCCAAATTGTATTAAAAATCGTTGTTGTTGTTTCCTGTATACTTTCTTGGGGCCTTATTTAATTTTTTTTTTTTTTCGGGGCCTTATTTCATTGGGGCCTTACTTCGCAGAGCCAAATTATTGTGCGATCTATAATGTGAAAGGGGCTGGGACACGACAGCAATGAAGCAATAAGGACTGGATAGGTTCCATAGGGTTAGAAGAAGGGTTAAAAGACCGTAGTCGTAGTGTAACTGCAACGGGAAGAGATGGCAAAAAAAAAAAAATAAATACGGAAGGCAACTCTGTATGGGTGTAAGGTTAGGTTAGAAGGACCTTGTCAGCAAAACAAGGGCACTAGCAACACGATCGTGTTTGGATGTGTTTTTTTTTACCGGTTTTTGGCATAATATATACACCATATTTTAGCATTTTCGACCCACTTTTGAATGCTTTTTTGGATATGTTTGCGACGGCTTTATGCAATTGCTCTTAACGTAGTAACTCGTTATGAAATAGTTCCTTAGGAATATGCACATTGTACATACCTACTGCTTAATGTAATTCGGTCAATTCAACTTCTTTATTCAAAAGTAAAACTGAAGTACATAAAACAATGTCGATGTTTTTCAATCAAACCGCAATGATTGACGTGACGGACTACATTCCGCTTTTTCAAAATCTACAAGTTCTGGATCCCAAAAATGGTAAAGCATTTAATGTATGTGTTGCCGTTGCTTTTCTAATATATTTTTTTTGCGTTATAAGTATTTATTTTTAATTTTTTATTTAAATGCGTCTTAGTAAACATTTTAAGTAAAAAAAAATCGTAATCGTAACTGACTGAATGATATATCATCGAAATTATGGACTATTTCCGGCATCGTAGAATCTGGTAATTCTGCACAACGGTAGGTCTTGTGGTGGAAAAAAAATAAATCGAAAATTGGAGATTTCTCTATAAGGGGGTGTGGTATCCACCCACTTTCTCAGAATTGTCAATTACCTATATGTTTTTAAATAGAAATACTTGGCTCTTTTTTAACATTTATGATTTTGGTCGGATCTACTTATCTCCTACCGTACGTACCCGATAGACATGATTCATTACACGGACACATTATCCGCTCACATTTCACATTTCATATGATGCGTGGGAAAGTTGGGAAACATCTTACGATACACTGTATATTAGCTTAATGTACACAAATGACTAAAATTCCAGAGCAGCATATTGTTAATATCAAAAAATACAAAAATGCTTTCCAGTTTTCGAAAATGCTAGAGCTGGCATTAAAAATGTCAGAATGGCATCACTAATGTGATCCTCATTAGAATTTATTTCATTCACATAATTAAGGATTTATTTCATGATTAAATAATTCCTAATTCCCTGTATAATATATTCGAGCTTTGATGTAAATAAACCTAATATTTAGCAGTTCTTTCATGTGTAAGAACTCATAACATACTGTCTCGTAAAATTTGATGTTTTTTTTTGAGTAAATATACGTTAGAAGTAGTTGCGTGGAGTCATTTGTGCCGTTATTTTTCGGGCGCGTTTTTTTAAGCATTTTTCGAAACATTTTCCAACGTTGAACGTGTTTTTTGACTGTTTGTATTTTCATTTTGGGGCAAGTTTCTTATCGCAATTTTAAACGCATTTTCGATACTTTTTTTAGTTGTAGTTATAAACTTTTTTTTTGTAATTTCACGCATTTTTGGGTGCATTCTCCTCTAGCGTCTTTGACGAATCGCCAAGGCAGCTTCGTCAAAACCACTACGAAGACACATGCGCCTGTTCCAATTTGTACTGTTGTGGCAACGCTTTTTCTTACAACTGAAGCGGATATAACCCAAGAAGTTAAGGCCAACGTTGTGCAGTCACGAAAATGTTCACAAGAAGACATTTCTCAAAACCGAAAAACGGCTCCAAGCTAAATGGATGCCAAGTGTCCCCCCCTGACAAAGCACTTTACAACAACTTTTTGTGCTCCGACTAAATCCTATTATAGCACCTCCAGCTGTGGATGTATATCCAATTAACACCCTTTTCTGCTCGATTCTTTGTCGTCCTTTGTCTTGTTTTGTTTTGTTTATACATACAACTCCATTCTAATTGGTATTCTCTCCAGAGAACAAAGAAACATGGAACACCCAAAGCACACAATGACAGGATAGACATCGTCATGAACCGCGGGGTACAAAAAGTCAAGTCAAAACGTGTTTTTCCCCACAATATCCCTAATACATCACAGACAATCCTGAGCCACGACAATATAGTGACAGACGACACGGTGAGGACGGAAGCAAATGCTGCCGAACAAACAATCACAAGGCGCTCACGCCCATCCTCGACAATCATAAGTAAATAAATACTGAACGCGGTCTCTGAAACAATTGGAAAAAATTTAATGGCAAAAGAGTACCAGTGTCCTATTAAATCTGAACAGTATTCTACCGAGGGAAGAATCCATGGCAGACCAACATTTGCCGCAGCACTTACAGTGATGGAATTTCATTAAAGAACAAATCCCCTTGCTCGCCTCTTAAATAAATGAAAGGACGCGTTATACAAACCATCGGCACATACGCGAGACTGCTCATCAATGGGTAATATCGATCCCCGTCCTTTCCCTCCGGATAATGTTCAATTCACGGCTCATCAATCAATTAATGTTTTCTTGTTTTTGCTCCTGCAGAGGATGTTGGAGCAGTATTCCAAATGATGGGATATCTGTTCACATTTGTTTTATTTTTAGCAAGCCCATCTTACGGATTCCCTTTGTCTTGAAATTTGACTACATAGATCCGCTCTCAAGGATGAATATACGACTCAACTTTCTGTTTGTGTATTCTCTGTGTATAAGTTAACATCAACACGAGCAACGGAAATGCTGACAAAGCGTCTGCCTCGATACAGCGAATTTCCACAGAAATTCATGTTGCAATTCAATTCAATACCTTAGGAATGCAAAGTACCGAGGTAAAATCGAATATAAAATTATTGATTGTAGTTAGTTAAGAAGTAAACTCAATAAAGGTCAGAGCAAACTGCTCTAGAAAAGATTTTTTTTATTAATTATTTCGGTGTAGTGATTAACTGGCGCCCATTGTGTGGCTTTCGAACTTACACGTTCAACATTAATTCGCAACTTCAGGAAAAGAGTTCCATCAGTAGTCCAATAACCAAGGATAAAAAGGAACAGAAAAGAGGTCCCCCAGTAGCCCGATAACCAAGGACAAAAAGGAGCAACTATAAAGCTGCAGCCGCCTGAATAGGAATAGAAGAACCACCAAAACAAAAAATATCGTTAATCAACACATGGAGCAACACTTCATACTATTATTGTAAGTCTAGCTCTAAGAAGTGAATCAATTTTTGAAATAATAAGAGAAATAATAAGAGTAAACAAGTGAAGTTAAATCCTAAAAGCACAACTTAAAAACCGTGTAAAGAAACCTATTGATTAATTAATTGATTTTATTTAACAAAACATTATTCAAACAAGTTTATTACATTAGAACTAAGATAACATCTGAAAAAATCGTTCCTCTTTCTTTGCCGTTATCTATTTCCATCCGTGCTCTTGCTTTTATTTCAAATTAGATACTTTGAAACGTTTCAGCCAATATGGCAAATCAAAATAACCTTATTAGGCCAGCACGCCTGGAACACGTCGCAGATCCACCTATCCCTGGCCCTGCTCCCCAACCTGCCCCCCAACTTGCTCAAGGTATTAATCCTAACGATTTAGTTCAACTAATCACCAGATTAGTAGCAGAAACGCTACAAATACAAGGAAGACAAATATTTAATTCGATAATGAATCCCGCGGCCGACATCAATAACGAAGTCGACCAACCCATCAACTTAGTTGATAATAATTTAGCCGACCTTGACAAAATACCAGACGTAGTTAAAAGTCTACGAGAATTCTCTGGGCAAGCTCATGAATTCAATTCATGGAAGAAGAGTGTTGAGAGAATAATCCAAATTTATGATCACGTTAGGGGTACTCCCAAGTACTATGGCATTTTGTCTGTAATTCGCAACAAAATCGTAGGACATGCCGACGTCGTGCTAGAGTCGTACAACACGCCTCTTAACTGGGAGAAAATCTCGAAATGCCTTACTCTTCACTATGCGGATAAAAGGGACTTAGGAACCCTTGAATATCAAATGACAACGCTAGTGCAAGGCAATAGCACGATTTCTGAATTCTATCAGATCGTCTATCACCACTTGTCATTAATCCTAAACAAACTGGGATCAATGGAAATGAGTCAAGATGCTATGAACAACATGACTCAATGCTACCGTGACAAGGCCCTTGATACCTTCGTCAGGGGTTTGAAAGGAGATCTGCCTCGCCTGCTTAGCATACGTGAACCAGCAGACCTTCCACAGGCCCTGCATTTGTGTTTGAAACTACAAAACGTAGACTTTCGCGCCCAGTACGCAAACAATTCCCACAGTTCTCCCAGATCGTCTCAACAAGCACCTCCAGTTCCCGCTAAAAGGAACAGTCCTCCAGGACCTGCACCAGCCCCAGCTCCTAGACACAATTTCTATCCCCACTTACTGCACAACCCTCGTGCTCCACAACAACCTCAACTCTATAGAGATGTCCAATACCAGCCTAGGTACCAACAACAAAGAATACCACCAAATCAACGACCTCTCCCACCGAAACCAATGTCCATTGACTACTCCCTGAGGACTCAGAAAGTAGACTATCAAAATAGACCAAGGAATCAACAATTCATACAAAAACGACAACATTCGCAGCAAATACACCAACCACAAAAGATGCAGCGAATCCATCACACAGCTCAACTCGGTGACGAAGAAAAATCCATGGAAGACTACGAGACAGAAATTGCAGAGGAAGACCAAAATTATGACGAATCACTAGAAGAATACACTGAACAGAGTGGAGGAGAAAACTTTGACCAACACGAAGAACTGGATGACATCTATTTTTTAGACTAACGCCCTCTTCACTTCCTTATTTCGAACACATTTCTAGAAGTGGAGAGACCCTGAAGTTTCTTGTTGACACAGGTTCCAACAAGAATTACGTTCAACCACGTCACATAAAGAATCCCCTACTAAATGCTAAACCCTTCTACGCTCACTCCGTGGGGGGAAATATTAAAATAACCCATCATGCACTTATTCAACTTTTTGGCCCCCAAACTGACAAAATTACATTTTTTATTCTCCCTAGTCTTATTTCATTTGATGGTATCATAGGACATGACACACTAAAACATTTAAATGCTATCATTAACACAAGTAGAAACCATATGTCTATTCACCCTGGTTTCTCTCATCCAAGAATTTCCATTCCGCTCAAACAACATCAATCACAATTTGTCAATAACATAAATATTAGAACCGACCACATGACTAAAGAACAACATTCCGAACTTATTAAAATTATTCATAAATGCCCCAATCTCTTTTCGGAACCAAACGAAAAGTTAACCTATACCACCATGGTCAAAGGAGAAATTCGAACCACAACTCGAGACCCCGTGTACTCGAAATCATATCCTTACCCCATGGCACTTAAAAATGAAGTCGAAAAAGAAATACGGAAACTATTAGAAGACGGTATCATAAGACCATCAAGATCTCCCTACAATTCTCCTGTTTGGGTTGTCCCCAAAAAAATGGATGCTTCAGGAGAAAAGAAGTTTCGAATGGTAATTGATTACCGTAAGCTAAACGCTATAACTATCGCCGACAAGTATCCAATCCCTGAAATATACGAAATCCTTGCAAACCTTAGTAAAAATCAATGGTTTTCCATAGTGGACCTAAAAAGTGGTTTCCATCAGATCCCACTTAAGGATTCTGATATAGAAAAAACTGCCTTTTCGGTAAATAATGGCAAGTTCGAATTTACTCGTCTTCCATTTGGGCTAAAGAACGCCCCCTCCATTTTCCAGAGAACGCTAGATGACATTCTAAGAGACCTCATTGGAAAATGTTGCTATGTTTACATTGATGACATTGTCATCTTTGGGAAAGACGAAACCGAACATTTCTCAAATCTGGAAAAAGTATTTCACACCTTAGAAAAAGCAAATAGGAAAATTCAGCTCGATAAATGCGAATTTTTCCAGAAAGAAGTAGAATTTTTAGGGTTTATTATTGGAAGATTCGGAATAAAAACCAATCCAAAAAAGGTACAAGCTATAGTTGATCGACCTATTCCTGAAAACCTAAAAGAACTTCGATCCTTTCTCGGAATGTCAGGGTATTACCGCCGCTTTATACGAGATTACTCAAAGTTGGCAAAACCACTGACATCCCTTTTAAGAGGGGAAGATGGACATGTGTCCGCAAATATGTCAAAGAAAAAACTTATTCAGTTGAATCAAGATGCCATCGAAGCATTCCACAAATTAAAAAACTCTCTCGCCTCCGAAGAAGTTATTCTTCAATATCCAGACTTTGACAAAAGCTTTCAATTAACAACTGACGCTTCCGACTACGCCATTGGAGCAGTCCTCTCACAGGATGATAAGCCAATCACATTTCTCTCCAGAACCTTAAGCAAAACAGAAGAAGGTTATGCCACGAACGAAAAAGAAATGCTGGCGATTATTTGGTCCCTCAATTCTTTGAGAAACTTCCTTTACGGATCCCGGAAAGTCAACATTTTCACAGACCACCAACCACTTACCTATGCTCTAAGTAACAAAAATACAAACTCCAAAATGAAAAGGTGGAAAGCCATATTGGAGGAGTATAATTATGAGCTAAAATATAAACCAGGTAAGGAAAATGTGGTTGCTGACTCTCTCTCGAGACCCCCAAAAACTGAAATACACTCAATGACCCCTACAGAACACAGTGCTGACAGTTCAGCGCAAAACCTAATTCCATCTGTAGAAATCCCTATAAACGTTTTTCGAAATCAACTTTTACTCAAGATAGGAAATGAAAATAGCTATCAAATCCAGAACCCCTTTGACAACTATACAAGACATATTCTGATACGCCAAGACTACTCAACAAACGACATCATTAACATTTTCAAGAGATACCTTAATCCAAATACTATTAACGGACTTCTAACAGACGAAATGACGATGGGACGAGTACAAGAAATTTATCCGTTACATTTTAAAGATTATCGTATTCGATTCACCCAAAAATTTGTTGAAGACATAACCGGCCAAATAGAGCAAGAAGAAAAAATTCTGAAGATACATCGAAGAGCACATCGTAACGCCGAAGAAAACAGGATTCAACTGTTGGAAAACTATTACTTCCCTAAAATGTCCTCAAAAATTAGAACACTAGTTAACCGATGCGTAACATGCAAGGAGAATAAATATGACAGGCATCCTAACAAACCACATTTGAATCACACACCGATCCCTAGCTATCCTGGTAACATCCTCCATATAGACATATTTTCTACGGAAAAATACCTCGTGTTGACCGCCGTCGATAAGTTCACGAAATTCGCACAGGCTAAAATAATATCATCCCGTTCAATCGAAGATATCAAGGAACCTTTACGTGATATCTTGTTCTACTTTTGTGTCCCCGAAGTCGTTGTTATAGACAACGAAAAGGCTCTTAACTCAGCCTCGATAACCTCAATGTTAGAAGATGACCTCCAAATCAAAATTTTCAAAACACCACCATACAAAAGTGAAGTGAACGGCCAAGTCGAACGCTTTCACTCTACCCTATCTGAGATTATGAGATGTCTCAAATCGGAAGGACCTTCACGGTCTTTCAAAGAACTGTTACAGCGAGCCGTTAACGAATACAATTTTACTATCCATTCAACTACAGGTAAAAAGCCCATAGAACTTTACTATGGGCGAATACCCAGACTAAACCCGGAACAATTTGAAAAGACACGTTTAATTAACATCGAGAAAATTAAAGCAAAACAGGAAAAAGATATTAAATATCATAATAAAAAAAGAAAACCGCAGAAGGACTATCAGATAGGACAGGTCATTTATGTAAAAAACAACAAACGGTTAGGTTCAAAATTAACAAATAGGTATAGACAAGAAATCATTAAGGAAAATAGAAACTCTACAATAGTAACAGAATCCGGAAAAATAGTCCATAAAAGTAATATAAGAAACTAATTCTCTTTCAGATGCACCATCTATTTTGGTCGAGCGGAGATCCAGATCATGGATTTCTCAAACTCCCAAATTGTCTCCCTACATACAGGGCAAACAAAAATTCAAGATGGACATTTCAAGTTAATACATAGCATTAATCTTAAACAATATGAGCAATTCCTTTCCGACATATCACCAGTCCTTAATCTCGAAACAACCCAAAGTCAAATCCTTTTTCCCTTAATATCACATGAAATTCAACAAATCCGTAATCTTTTACATAACCTACAACCCAGAATAGCGAAACGTTCTCTAGACTTTATAGGCAAAGGTTGGAAATGGATTGCTGGCAACCCAGACCACGATGACTTTGTTACAATAAAAGAAAAAATTACAGATGTTCTAAAAAACAACAATAAACAGGTTATTATTAATGAATTGTATAACGAACGAATAAACAATATTACGAGAATCCAGAATGAAATCCAAAACTTACTTAAAAATAATAATAAAATAAATTATGAAATTATATCAAATCTCAAATATAAAATCAAAATTGTAAAAGAAGAACTAGAGAATATTAACTATGCCATTCATTGGGCTAAACTAGGTACAATAAACTCTTTTATATTGTCAAAAAATGAAATAGAATTAGCCACCAAAGTATTTAATGAACAAAAATTACCCTACACAACAATAGAAGAAGCCCTAGACTTTGCAGATATAAAAGTTTTAAGCAATAGTACGTCAATCCTCTACATAATAAACATTCCCTTAACAACGAATGAAATTTACGAAAATTTGTTAATAAAGCCAATTAAAAAGAAAAACATTGTAACAGAAACATTGTACGAGGTAATTTTAAGAAATAATGAAAAATTATATGGAACAACAAACAAATGTAAAACTTTTAACAATCTATCCATTTGTAACTCAAAAAATATTGTCAATATTACAAACGATACTTGCATTCCTAATTTATTAAAAAGTCTACCAGCTACTTGCAACAAAATAAATAATCATCATATTCCGACCATAGATGAAATATCAACGGGCATAATGCTATTGAACCAATTCATCGGCACCCTTGAATTTGATAACACAACACACAACCTAAATGGAACATTCTTGGTAAAATTCCATAACATGACCATCACTTTGAACGGAATCCAATACATCTCCAAAGAAGCCTCAATGATTAAACCACTTCCGGCAATATTGCAAACCAGTCCCAAGGAAAACGAATACCGTGAATTACTCTCACTAGAAATGATGAAGGATCTCCATATTAACAATACCAATAAGATCCACCTTCTACAAACAGAAAACGATAATCAACGAGTAACAACATATTCCCTCATCTCCGTACTAGGACTACTTATTACAATAGCGATCATATGCAAAATCTTGCCAAGAAGAAACAACACAGAAATCATAATTGAACAACCGACAACAAAGACGAATGGACCAGTAACAATCATCGATAGACTTTCCGTTCCTGAGGTCAACTATCTCCAATATCCAAGCAGCCCAAAGTTCAACAACCTACCATACTTCTGACGACCGATGACGATCGTTTTTTAGAGGGGAAGAGTTAACATCAACACGAGCAACGGAAATGCTGACAAAGCGTCTGCCTCGATACAGCGAATTTCCACAGAAATTCATGTTGCAATTCAATTCAATACCTTAGGAATGCAAAGTACCGAGGTAAAATCGAATATAAAATTATTGATTGTAGTTAGTTAAGAAGTAAACTCAATAAAGGTCAGAGCAAACTGCTCTAGAAAAGATTTTTTTTATTAATTATTTCGGTGTAGTGATTAACTTATATGCCTAACTAATTTGGAAAAGTGTTTCATCGCAGGATTCTCTCGTAGAACCATTTAAAAGTGACGCAAACTGTAGGTATATAGGAGCCCACATCTGACAAATTAATGGTAAATGGCATTTAATATCATCCATGTGTGACGGTTGATGACAGAGAGCGTCTCCGAATCGGAAAACGGAAAAATAAATAAATTAAATGTGCACACGCTTTTATCATCTGGAAACGTCCTCATCGTCGTTGTTGTCGTCGTCTTGCCCTGAGTGCCCTGAACGCTGCCAATTAATCAACGGCAATGGAAATCATTTATTTGATTTACTGGAAGTGGGTGGACGAGCACAAAAGGAACTTTTTCAGCGGTTTGTCTGGACATATGGCTGAAGGATAACAAATGGTGGCTTGTCATGTGATTCACAGAAATGGATGGTTAATGGGCCGTGTGCGGAACATTTGCGGCCAAATTGTGTAACTTGATTAGGTTAAGAATGAGGCTTAGCTGAGCAATATCTGAAGATGTAGCCACTTGGTGCATACATCGCATCCGAGCTCTCAGCCAACGTACGTGATTTACGATGAGGCGACTGTCAAGAGTCATCAACGCTCCGCTGTATGGAGTGATATATCTAACTAATTGTGATTTCTTATTCGATAGTCAAGGGGCAACTCATCAAATTCAGGCATACATACATACTGGCGATGTCAACAAAAAATCGGCAGTGGAGTCGAAATATTCACAAGTAGGAAGTAGGTAGTTGAAGAGAGTTGTCCTTTACACTTTGGCAAATGTGCACAAACTTGATTGACTTGGTTGTTTGTGTTCACAACAAACGTTAATTATTTACGACACCCAATGTAAACCACAAATAACTCACCCCTAGATGGCGCGTGCCAAAGCAAGTAAATGTTACTTGAATTCTCATTATAAAAACGGGCGCTGTCTCCTTTTTGACTCTCGTGTCCCTTTGTGTAGTTTTTGATGAAATAAATTAATCGCTAAAAATGAAAAGTGTTTCATTTCTTTCATAAGAAACCCAGGTGAAATAAAGCCACCCTAACATTTAGTCCAATCGAGCCGGAATTTCGGCAGCCATTTTTGCGTTTCGCACGAACATATTTGTGAGCGGAGGTTATATTCTTCGATATTTGATTGTTATCCAATTTTTTAGTCGCCATCAACAACAACTTCAGAACGATCGACACGAAATAATTTTCGTTGTTTTTTTTTACGTCACACCCTGTGCCACGTTTTCGATGTCAAATTACGAATAAAGGGTGGTCCAACGAAAACGCATCATGTTAATTGTAAATAAAACAAAAGATGATAGAAGCATCTATGACAGTCATGTGTGAAACAAAATATCAGCCAAATGCTCGCCACGGCTTCAGTGGCTTACCTGTTCTCTAGAGACTTGCACCGATCTCTAATTTTTTGAAGGGCACATTCTACTGCCAGAATTAGTCCAAAATAGGAAGCTGGTATTGTTAGTTATTATTCCAATTCATTCCGAGTTCTATCCTTTCCTCTGTGGAACGTGTATTGTGAGTCGTTCCAATCTGCCACAGCCTTCTATTCTTTCCGTCGTGGACGTGTATTGTGTTTTGTGAGTTGTCCAATCTGCCACCCTCCTATCCTTTTCCTCTGTGGAACGTGTACTGTGAGTCATGCCAATCTGCCACAGCCTTCTATCCTTTCCATTGTGGACGTGTATTGTGAGTCGTTCCAATCTACCACAGCCTTCTATTCTCTCCGTCGTGGATGTGTATTGTGAGTTGTCCAATCTGCTACCCTTCTATCCTTTTTACTGTGGACGTGTATTGTGACTTGTGAGTCGTTCCAATCTGCCAGAGCCTACTATCCTTTCCGTCGTGGACATGTATTGTGAGTTGTTGCAATCTGCCACGGCTTCCAGTCCTTCCACGTAGTTATAATGTACGTATCAACTGGTTGCTAAGGTCGTTTAAGTATTATTAAGATCACTGAATTTGAATTGTCATAAAGATAAGAATAAAAGTAAAATTGTACAACGCTCCAAAGTTTGTGTTTCTTTGGGGGCAACCCTGGACCCGACGAGTAATACCCTAGCTTAATGGCAAACTCAGTTTTTCTTATCATTGATGCGTCCTTAATTTTCAATTCGAATCACCGAAAACGCTTATTTTAGAAACTGCTCATATCTCGAAAACCTCATTTTTGACTTCGATAAAACTTAAAAAAAACATGTAAGGCTGTATTTTTCAAACTAAACATTGTGAGGTCAAAATGCGTATTAAAGAAAATTTTAATATTCTAAACAAGATCCCGTAGTTTTTCTCAAAAAATTCGAATAAATCCAAACATAGATAGTATATAGTCAATGCAAGGAAATTTCTCGATATGCTTTTTTATTTCTGAAGTTTTTTCTATTGTATTCTGTTTTTAGATTTATTTTTCTTTTTTGAATCAAAATCAAGAATACGCTACAATTTTAATTTTTTTTAAGACTCGAGTAGATGGGCATCGTATTGGTCCCTTTCAATCTGTGATGGGAACTCCGACACTGAGCACTACTTTAAGGCATGTCCTGCAGCTCAAACACAAATTGAAAACGTTCAACCTAAAAACCGATTCCACATCCTCTCTATGTTAACATGAGTTCTTTTGTCATGACTATATATTTCATATTTCGTGATGCGAAAATTCAATTTCAGTCAAACTTTCTTTCCACAAAGACAGCACATTCCACTCGCGCAAAGGAATTGCATTATGATAAGTCAGTTGCTCAATAATAATGACTATAAAATCTACATGATTAAAATAATAATACAATTTGTCTACGCACGACTTCCGCATATCCATACATCCCTTGAAATCCATTCCCGATACACATACATAATACTTCTTTACCCATACCAAGCTGAAAATTTATGTCTGCACATCCAATTGAATAAAAAAGAAATTAATGAAATGAAACACCACAAGGAAGAAGTAGAATTTAACTTTTTTTCTTTTTCTTCTTTCTACAGATGATTAATTCTCTTCGCAAAGCCTTCCCAATCCCTTCACAGGCACCATCCCTCATGACAACCGATGTAACACAATAAACAGAAAGCCAATGAGAGAGTGTACGTAAAAGTTTTTCAATCAATTTAACAGGAAACGAAGTCAGGGCAAAAAATAAAAATCTAGAAGAATAAAAGGAATCGTCTTCTATAAGAGGCCAAGCACAATCCAATTGCGCGCTCCCGAATTCCCAGCCCCCGAAGCCTTAACTATGTAACCGTCAGATGAGGGCATGCAAAGTCCGGGGTATGAGAAAATCTGTCAAGCACAAGTTGAGTGGAAAAAGTGTATAACAGAATTTAAGCAAAACTTAACCGTATAAGTATGATTAATTACAAATTTGACAAAAAAGTCCAAAAGAAAAAGCAAGACGAGTGAGTCAGGATGCAGCGAGCAGTGCCAGCGGACATGTTTCGAACTTTCATTCATTTGGGAGTTTCAATTTTGTTTTCTTTCTTTACTGGTTACTATCAGAGGAACTACACGTTCTTGTCGGGAGCTCCATAGGGACATTCATCATTCAGTATGAGAGGAGACAAAAATCGAGGGTTAATGTGCAGAGTGAGTGATACCTACATCCTACACCCTGGGAATGAAAGATATAAGCACGTTGTGCCTGTAATATATATACACCTCTGTGCGAACTTGCAACATAAATAGTACAAAGTCGGCATGGAAACTCGTAGCGAATAGGGATGAATAACTTTTTGCTAACTTTATCCAAGAATGAAGGTTTTTGTGGAGGGATTCAAAATAAGAAGTGTGTTTATTTAATTAGAGTCAGTCCTACTACCACTGCCATGCCCATCGGATGAGGACGGCTCGTATTATGCGTTCTCAATTTGTATTCAGTCCTTTGTTTCGTTGTATGTTTCGCATGACCGTAAAAAACTTAAAAAATTGAACACCAGTGTCTGGCGAAGATAGCCTTTCCTTCTTTTATCAGCGGCTGACAACAGTTTGCGGAGATAAAAGTAATATTCCCGCTATCGAATCCACAAGCGCCCAACATTTATTGCAAATTTGTGAAAAATCTACCAACGCAGTCAGATGTGAAAGAGTAGATGAGTTTGTTTTCCAATTTACTAAATTCATTAGTTGCACGCTCCTTGCTGTTGGCAGGGACTTTCGGCTAGCTTGTGCATGCAGAAAAATCACTCATTTAAAATCAACTAGCTTTCAGTTAAAAACTAAAGCTACTATCAGACGGTTTGTGTATACGCCAAAATTTGTGAATAAATTTATGTATAATATACATAAACCGTCTGAACCACAAATTGTATTGCAACAAATGGGATACACAAACGGTTTGTGTATCATTTGTGAATAGCATACACAAATCGAATTTGTGTATAAACATAAATCGTCTGATCAGGTACACAAATTTATTTATGCTTATTTGTTTGCATTTGTGTATCATTTGCGTACCTCATTTCATTTGTGTGTTCCTAAAATTAGAACATGCACAAATCATCATGCGAATACACAAATGGTTTTAGGAGTTCAGTTGAAAAAAAGATTAAATGAAATTCCCTTTACGAGAAGGGATGAAATATATGAAAAATATACTGGTTTTTATTTGAATATAAAAATATCCTGCAACCTGCAGTTTGCACAAGCACATATTGCTCTTTTTTCTGTGTTAAATAAACAAAACTATTCGTTTGGATTTCTCTTTTTTGATATGTATAGTTGTATACGTCTGTATTTAGTAACTAAATTAATATGGTTTAAAATCTATTGCTTTTTATGGTAGATTATTATTATTCTGAGACGCCGTTGACCGTTGGCTATATGGCTTCACGATGTTTGGCCGCAGAGCAAATGCATCATCAGCGACGAGAACATACGGAACGGGTATTTCACGTCCGGGTAGTACTTTCGGCGGTGGCAAGCAAAGCTGTTGGGTGTATATCGCTTGTTCAAAAGTACAGCGGTTAAAAACTCCGCCGTCGAACTTCCGGTGCGGCCAACATCGACGTAAATCAGTTTATATTCGGCGTTTGCGATACCCATTAGTACGATGCTGTGCGTGCCCTTATAATTATAAAAAACGCTACCCGAATTGGTGGTGCCATCATAGATTAGATTAGATTGTAGGGCGGGAGAGCTTTCAATGAGCTCTGGCACTGCGGCTTCTTAGAGGAGCCTATTGTGCCTTCCCTGGTAAATTCTTAGAGTCATATCTTCACACCAGAGACCGTCAGGAAGACAAGGATCTTCTCTGAGTTTATATTCGCAAGAGATGCTGAATTAACGATTTCATCACCTAGGATGTTTTTCCTGAGACGACAAAGGGCTGGACATTCTGTGATTATGTGCAGAGAGGATTCGTCACTCGCGAGACAAAGTCTACAGATGGGATCCGGTGAAACGCCAATGCGGTGAAGATGTTTTTTTACGCGGCCGTGGCCACTGATTATTCCTGTTAGTATTCTCAGGTTGTTTTTATCCAGATTAATCAAGAAGAGTGATTTTCTGGTGGAGAATTTGGGGAAAATGTTCTGATGCAATTCTGCCCAGCTGTATTTTGCCAGATCTCGTTAGACTCTATACGAGATAGGTTCTTGGTGTAGTTCCTGAAATGATTTTTGCTGACTCCGCAAAATGGTTCAGGTCCGATGAGTGGTGTGGTTGCTCCGATTTTAGCCAGTAAGTTAGCCGATTCGTTACCCTCAAATCCTCTATGGGCTGGAATCCAGTGGAGGATGACTAGGTTTTTCTTAGAAAGTTCATAAATTGTTGAGAATGTTTCCAAGACGAGTTTGGATTTGATGACAGATGAGTCAAGAGCTTTGAGAGCTGCTTGGCTGTGGTGCCACCATAACGACGTGCTTGCCCTCGACAGTGCCGATGCACGTGGGAAATCGCCACAGCTCATTAAATTGCTGCGCTATAGTTTCCCAAACCAGCCGCTGTTGACGAAGAGTGTTAAATAAGGACTTCAGGTAGTCGTCTAAAAGAACTTTATATTTATTGCATCCAGCACTTCCGGAATAATGGTAGAAATTGTATTTTGTGGAATCCGAAAAAGATACTGTAGCGATCGGAAACTCTCCCCAGAGGTCAGAAAGCGCAGCGTCAATATCAGTCGCACAGATGCAGGAATGCTGGTGCGCATAAGTGTATCGGCCTTTTGAATGTACGGCGTTACCAATTGAAGCAAATGATTGAACTGAACTGCAGTCATTCGGACAAAATTCTGATACAATTGCGGCAATTCAAACGCAATTCTAAAAAGCCGTCTGTCACGCGGTGGCCGAGCCAATTTTTTCTCCAACACGAACGGTGCTTTGCGATAACACGACGACATTTTGTTGGCTTTCGTCTTCCTTGTCGGTACCAAGTAAATACACAGCCAAAGTAATTGAGGCACATTTTTTTAACTCTCATTTTAACGAATCGAATCGATGGCAGTAGGTATATTTATTTATTTAATTTTTTGATTTGATATATACGTCAAAATCAACACGGGAAAATAAAAACCAGTTTGATATACATATACACAAATTCCATTTGTATAGAAATTTACAAACCGTCTGAACCACAAATCTGTATACACAAAATAATTTGTAGATGCCGTATTTGTGTATGGCAATAAGCAAATTAAATTTGTATATTTTTCTCAAAATACAGAAACCGTCTGAACCACAAATGTTTGTAGAATACATAAATGGCATTAGAGTACGAATTTGTATCAAATCAGTGTATGCGATATTCAAATGAAATTTGTGTATATCTACAAACCGTCTGATAGTAGCTTAACGGAGTTAGTGGATTAAATGTAAAATAGTCAACTTGTTTATTGAAACTCCGTTTAAAAAAACCTATTTTGAAAATCTCAACTCCAAAACATTGTTTGGTTGACGTTAATCTAGAAACTTGGTGAGTAACAACCGACAAAGTATGTTTTTTTTTTTAACATAGGGTTTCCAGAACATCTTTTTTAAAGAGAACATGTCCTCTTTTTTGTCAGCGATCTATTTTACACTTTCTTTTTTCGCTTGGCTCTTTTTTGTCCTCTTTATTTGTTCTGTCCTCTTTTTGTTCTCTTTTTTAATATAAATATGTATAAATGAAAATATCAATTTCAATATAAAAACAAATCCCTCGTTTTAAAACTTTTCAACACGCCCATAAAAAATAGCAGTGATAGCACTTTTCTGATGTAATTTATTTCTTCTCTGTTTCCCATCACCCACATCTGTAGTGTAGCCAGCTTTGCCAGTTTGGGTTTTTTTTTCCCCTAGATTTGTGTTTTTTTTTTGTCGAAGGGGGGAAATCTGGGGGAAGCCATAAATTCCATCTTATCCGAGAGAGGGAGGGGGGGGGGGTGTATTATTGTTTGGTGATCGTAAAGTAAGTCCTCTTTTTTCGTTTGAGGTATATGGACACCCTATTTTAACAGAATGTATTTATTCTTTTTATCCCGATATCGTTTTAAACAATGAATATTCGTTTTTTTTTATTCAACAGAAATTTTGTTTGAAATTTTTTTTTTTGGACCAATTTTTGTTATTATTTCTGAAGTTCAGCTTGATGGTCTTATTATTTTTGATGCAATTAAAACACTTTTAATTCATCATTGCACCATATTTTTCGATATGCGGATGAGCTTAGTGGTTAGTGTGTTGGACTACCATACGTTTCGTGTTTTTTTTTGCCAACATCCTCAGGGGTTACATTCACGGTTAAAAATATGGGGGTGTTTTTTAATACTTCCGCAATATTACAGGTCTATACAACACAGGAAAAATTAGATTTCAATATTTCCAATTTATTAAACTTTTTCGGTAATATTTTTATATTTAAATTTAATAATTTTTCATTTAAATGCTCATTTTAATACGAATTTTCTGAACTTTAATCTCGAAAGATTAAAATCCAGTATTTTTGTACTACAATCTAACCCAGTTTATATTAAAATCATATTTCAATCAAGAACTTATTAGAATTAAGTTAAAGTTGACCTAAAATATAATATCTACTCTGATTACATTTTAATACGAACTTCCTAAAACCATCAACTTCAATTCTTATGTATTTGGTTTTAATACAGGATCTGAACTAAATTGAATATATTTAAATATATTGGTATTACTTTTCAACCCGAATATGTATACATATTTTTTTGTCGCTTGGTTAAGAATTTACAGTTAGTTTGAGCGTCCTACTCAATAGAGTGGATGATTTGGATAAAGTTTATTTAAAAGAAAAATGTTTTAATGTGAAGCGCAGAGATGTTCCTAGTAGATTTGCTAAGATAAGGGCGGTCTAGAGATTCCAGTTCATTGCGTCAGAAGTATTTATAGCTATTATATATCTACCAAAAAGTAAGTAATTAACTGAATAATTGATAAGATAATTCAGGCATTGACATGAGTTCTCCTTCATTTAAAGGTTTGGAAAAATATACCTACGGGAGCACAGTGGCACTCTAGGATTACTTTACAAGGGGATAAAAGGCACCGGAATTTGCCTACGCTTGACAATTTTTATATTACTGTAATATTTAAAATCAATAAAAATTTGTATTAAAATAAAATATTTTTGGTGTTAAAATATATCCCATAGATAGTTAAATAAAATCTAAAGAGGTATTCAAATGTAATAAGATTGTATTATGTTTCAATCTGCAGTTTATTTAATTCGAATACGAATGTATTAAAATTCTTGTATTTTTCAATATAAATAAGGATTTAATTTAAATACGTCGGCATTGAACTCAGTTCCATATATATTAAAAATAAATATTTCAGTCATATTTTGTAATAGCAGACATTATTTAAAATTAATAAATCTTTTATTAGTTGTTTAATTTTAATATATGGAAAATAATAAATTTTAATATTTTTTCGGCGTGGACTTATATACAACCCCAAAAATATTAAATTTAACGCCAGGATTTTGAACCGTGTTCTATTGAATAATTATAGTTGCTTATGTCATATTTCGATGTATTTTTGATTTGTTTTCATGTATTCATTGCTGTTCTTCTACTCTCTCGTATTCTTAAATTTTCTAAGGTATATCTCCCTTCCTTTCTAAGTTAATTTGAACCCATTTTGTTTGAACCGAGCAACCGCTCTCGGTCAGAGCCAATTGAGCGTGTGTATACATCAAAAATGTATTCTTCGCTAGGGGTTGAGGTGGTCATATAAATGACCTATTTCTGGTGGTGATAAATATATTGTTGGTGGTAAAAAGAAAAGAAGGAGATTGAGCTAACTATTTGTCGACCACTTTAAAAGCTATCATCGATTAGGGCTCTTCCTTCGACCGGTCAACCCGAATTTCACTGGAGGTACCATCTTCCACGCTAAAAAAAAAAAAAAATTGGGCTTCCCAAAAATCATCAAGTCCATAAGTGAAATACGATTGGTAAATTTTACACAGCATAATATTATTCATTAAAAATTATAACAAAATGGTAAACTCAAATGTCGCAGAGCGTGATCCTTTACTTCCACACAAAAATAATTCTAAATTGTCAATTGACTTTGGCTGTTAGAAGTGAAAACGTGTTTTTTGGTGCAAAAAGTTAAACAATTTTTTTTTTTTGTGATAACTTTTTTTAACGTTATTTTTAGGAATAATAGTTAACATTATGTTGCAAAACAGTTATTTGACTTTGTAGATAGTAGAACAAAATCCAGCTAGCTTGTGTCAACGGGAGACTTGAGCCGGTTTCAAAGAGGAGAGTTGATCAGTGCTTTTGATGAAATAATGGATGTGCGTCCTTGCGTCTTAGTAACAAATATGTGCACGAGATATGTGTTGGACTGACCAAAAGGGACAATGGGATCTTAAAATGGCCTAACTTTGATACCAATTAAAGGCTAATCCTACACATGGCTAAAATACCATAATGATATGGTAGTTTATTAAGAAATTAAGTTATTTACTAATTTTTGTTAAGTTTTTTGAAGTTTTTGCTTAGTATTGTTTTTTATTTTTTAGTCTCTAGTATTTTATTAATGTTTGAAAAATCAATAACTTTGAGTTTTTATGTTTATTTTAATTACATTATATAGTTATGTTTTTGAGTTTGTATTAATTTCTTTTTTTCTTTACAAAAAACGTTAAACAGTTTTTTTGTTCCTTCATAAAACCATAAAAATATATAAAAATGAATTCTTATAAGGTAAGAAATGATTAAATTATTTATTTTATTATTTTACACGAAGAATTTAAGTATGTTCAAGTCTCCCCAAAGGGTTGGTCAAGTCTTTTGGCTGAGCGGGAGACTTAAGCCAAAAATCTTTTCTCAAAAATTTTGCACGTGGCAAAAATCTGTTGCGTGTTTATAAATTTGTTGTGGCTAACCTTAAAATAGATAAATGTTTTTTTTTTTTAAATGTATTCAACCTGTGGCTAAGATTAATAGGAAAGTTGTAGTGAACGATTTAATAAAAAATGGTTTAAGTCTCCCGCTTTCCCCCTACTATTTGGAATTCGGAACTACGTACCTAATGTGTTTGTTTTATTGTTCCGCACAAATTATAAAAAAGAAGAAGAAAAAAAAAAAAAAAAGTTCAAAAGACCACCACCAACTCAAATCCAACAAGCTATCAATCTCGGAAAAACCTACCGCATCGGTTGTTTTTTTTTTTACCAAGTCTCACGCCACTCTCTCAAACGTCTGTTTGTATTTAGTACATAATTATATCGATGTATCGAGTTTTCTGTTGGGCTACGAATAAAAGTAAAACTACGATATTGCTTGTTCCTCCTGGATATCTCACTGCCAGTGCCGGCTCCATCCACACTAGCGCCCTGTGCAAGATTTACATAAGCGCCCTTTTTCATTTTTGTGTTTGACATATTTTCATAACTTTAGTGTGATTTTTTATTTAACGATATTTGGAGTTAGATTCTCCTTGAAGTTGCAACATTGCAATTGATGTGAGTTGATTTCCAAGAAATAATTCAGCATAGGTGTAATGGATTTTATTATTTTGTGCACATTTAAACAAGCTTTTTGTTTAAAGTGAAGAGAGCAGTATTTGTTCGCGCTAGATAAAATTAAACTTTCATTCCTAGTAATGCGCCCTTAGAATTTGGCGCCCTGTGCATTTGCACATCTTGCACATATGGTTGGTCCGGCCCTGCTCACTGCTCCACGAATTCTCCTCGCTAAGCCACACCTCCACACTTTATAAATCAAGCAACTATTCAAATGGTGTGACCCTGGAATAATACCGGGTTCAATGTGTAGGATATTATAGCTTATTGGTGTTAACAGAGGTTTGGGAAATTTTCATACGAACTATGAAAAATGCAGAAATTTAAAGAGATTTTCCTATATACCTACGAGTATATGTAATCAGACTGCTACGTGATTTGATGCCACCAGAACACTGATTCTAATGCCTTTTAACTTTTAATCGAGAGTACCGCTTTCCAAGATATGTGGCTTCCATATTGCCTTATTGTAATACTGGCAATCATGTCATTATCCTGTTCTGCATACAGCTTCAACTATAGAATCATAAACACATGGAGTTAAGGTTTCTGTGACTTAAGGCAAAATCCTGTATACAAGATATGTGTATCACAGATAAAAGTTCACAGTGCTTGAAATTCTCATAGCCTTCCATATTTTTGTACGGCATGTGCCCAGCAGAAACAGACTGCCTTCTGAATAGATTATGTCTTCTGGATATCAGTACCCTTCCACCTGCTTCGTTATACGAACATGCAAAACAGTAGCATTTACATCACCTTCAAAGGACTCCGTTGGCAAACATCAAACAGATTGCGAGGGAAAGCCATTTGCGAAGCCAAAGCAACTAAAGAATAACGAAATGCAAACAACAGTGAACCGCTTACAAGATCGCATAGAAAGAATTTTGCATAAATCTGCCTGTAAACACCACAGGAAAACAACGCCAACTCTAACCTAACCTACAGGTGCACTTTAAATATATACTCGCCTGCCCATCATGCTTACATTTGCCTGTGAGTGGGCTGTGTGTGCAGGACCTTTTTTCCGTACAACATTACACAACCCCCAACCAAAAACAAAGACGCAGACCCAGACTTCAAGGGGTCCTTCGCTGAGACAACATCAGTATAAACACATCCTTGGCTGTGCTCTCACAAAAAAAAAAAAAAAAAACACCCGGTTCATGTGTTGCACCTCCACTTACGCCTCCATGGAACATGCCAACTCCGTATAGTCATTTAGACTCTTAACATGCATAAGATGAGTATGCGGTGGTGATGCTTTGCTGTTGCCTTGCAAATGCGCTCTCGTCATCATTGTCGTCGTCGTGATCCTTTGATTGCAGCAGCTATACATATACAACAAGCGTGTAATGTGTGTACGTATACGTCAACGCTATTATGCAAAATTGGAGCTGCTTGATGGAATTCCGGGAATGAGAAACAACTGAAGAAGACGATTTGTTGATGTTTTACATGCTGTTGGTGGGACGAGAAGTGCAAGTGACTCCACATGCACTCCTTCCCCAGAGTACGTCACAAGTTCTGTAGTGCGATGTCTCTATTGTTTATGAATTTGCAATGGAAATTCCAGGACGAAATAATTTTCACATCAAGTCTTCACTTGAAGTCTAGAAACAGGAGCTTTATATAGAAATAGTTTTACTCTGTACATTGGCATTCCGATTTCCTTATGAATTTTGCTCTGCTTTTGTGCAAAATAAACTGAGAGAGGAGACAAATTTTGTTTAACGAGGTCTTGAGGTTTAAGTTTATCGCATTTGATTTGCAAATGTTGGCAGACATGCCGGCTGTACGTCTGATGGTGCGGTGGGAAAATGTGTTATCTTTTCCTGCGGGGTGGAATTGATGAATGTCTGAAAAGAAGACTGTTAGTTAAGTCGTAAAATATCAAAACAGAAAATTTGAATTTTAGAGTTCAGTAACATTTTGACAGAGATAAGCGAACGGTCAAGGAGTTATTACTTGATGGATATTTCGAGTCTCCTGAATTGATTAATTAATTATTTTTTAAACATAAGGTTTTTTCATAACACATTTGAGCAAAAAAAAAAAAAAAAAACGAAAATAAAAGCTCTTCAAGTATAGGTAGGTATATAAAAAAAATAAATAAAAAACTTCTAGTCAGTAGAAATATCACAAGATGTTACTTTTTGTGTTTTACTGTATATATTCAACTGATTCACCGTGTACACTGTTCCCATCATTTTATAAAGATACTAGCGTGCCCGGCGAACTTCGTCCCGCCCAATATTGACTTTTTGAACAAAATAATTTGAATTTGGAGCATTCACTATTCCACCAGAATTTTTTTTTTTTTTTTTGATCCAAAATATTTTTTGACAAATGTGATCTCACTGTATATACTACGATCAAATCCAACATTTTTTTTTTTTTTTTTAATAATACTCCCCATTAAAAATATATGGAAAATAAATTTCTACAATTCTCCTATTTCCCTTTCAAAATTTCCATTTTTTTTTTTCTTCGTATGAATCTTCCTTAGGTGTAGACAAACACAACAAAGAAAAGATAGCTCAATTCCAAAGAGTATCCAACATAGAGGATCCAAACTAGAGAGTAGAGAGCCAACTGAGAGCAGAAACGGTACATTTGCCCACAAGCTTCCTATGACCTTGTACAGCATAGAGGTGCTGCTAAAACCGCAGTGGATTATCCTAAGTATTAGTGCATGTACAAATCAAAGGAGCGCCATTGCTGCTGCACGCATACTTAGGCACATCCTCTGCGGTTGCCATTTTGTCAATCTCCGAGTATCACATAACATAAACAAACGGCGATTTTCATGTAATGTTTATAACACACCGCTGGTGGTTACGATTTTTGTTTTCGTTGTAAGGATTGCCTTTTTAGCTGAATTATTCATTTTAAGTGTTTGAGAGCAAGAAGTGTTTACATTAAAGTATTTTGAAATGCTTATTATGATTATTTTATTTTTTTTTGTGTGAAAATCAATTGAAATCAATTCAAGTGCTAATGAAAAAGTTTTATTTTATTGCGGCAAACTAATACACACAAGAACCAATAAAATTCTGATTTCATGTTCGATTTGGCAGCAGAAATATGAGATCTCAGATCGAAATTCGAAAAGCCAAATCGAAAACGACATTAGAAAGATTTTTTGTAGAAAAAAAAAAGTGTAAAAACACACGGTAGTAAAAAACACGAAGCTCAAAAAACAGACCTATTGTATTTTTGTTAGGAGTTTAAAGAAATAGCTACATGTATTTTTACGATATTAATACGTCTTTTTTTTAAATATGAAAAGCATTTGTTTCTATTTAACATCATTCAACACTGTTCAGTGTTATTCAACTACAGAATTTCCAATCGCACTATGATTGTGTACAAATATGGTGCTAAATAAACGAATTTGAAAACAACCAAAAAGCCTTCCACCAGTTGTCAAACTCAAACGCAATTGTATTGGTAAATCTGAGAAAATATCTAGATTCGCAAAAGTGCTCTGAAATCTGAAAAGATTGCTTTTTTTTGTACCAAACGAACATAAAAACTGCTCTGAGAGCAAAAACAGTGCTCTGAGATCGCCCAATCGAATACCACATAAAGTTTACTTTTGCCCTAGTGGAACATTGGGCTTAACTTGCATGTTGTTAACCTATTTATGGAACAACCCCCCCAAGGTTTAGCTGCATGAATTCTGCTGTCAAAAATGTAATTCATATAAACAAAATTAAAAAGATCTGAAATGTGAATGGATGAACATTTTTTGGAACCGAATATGGATAGAGAACAAGTACAGCTATATAAAAAAACAAACTCAACATTTATTCGTGCTACATTTATTGTTATAAATGCATTTACAAATTGTTTTTAATTATAAAAGTACCACCGGGCGGCCATTAATTACACGTATTCACCGACAGGAAAAATAAGAGCGCGCGAGAGAGGTCTGTCATTCAAAATTTGCGGGGAAAATCGGGTAGGTGCACGGGAGTTGGCTCTCTAGTTTGGATACTCTCTGGTATCCAATACTCTTTGCTCAAATCGGACCGTTTCTCTAGTTCCCTTATATGAAAAACTAGCTGTGCCCGCAACTTCGTACGCGGCGTAAGGTTCTGTAATTTCCAATAAAAGAGATTTGACCGTTTTCTCAACGGCATATTTGTTTAAAATCAACAGTCTAGCTAAAACAAAGCGGTGAACATTGTCAATGTGAAACAATAAATCAAACAAATCTATTTAGTACCTAAAACACCAATTAAGAAAATTAAATTCAACAGCTTAAGTCCTAAAGTTCCACTTCCTTATGGTAGGAATATCAAAACAACCACTAAAACAAAAGCCTGAACGGAAATTTGTATCTACACCAACAATAAGTAAATCAAACAACATAATTCACCTATATCGTCTTTACTTCTTGAATTCGTCAATTCTTTACTGTAGTCTGTAGGTATCAACGTAGGTATATAACAACCATTAAAACAAAAACCATGAACTCAGTTTCTATATACACACCACCTCCAACGTACGTCGTACATTCACCACCACACCACACGTCATCAGCCATCTGCGCATTTCCTCCGATCCGAAACACATTGTCGCTGTTTTTTGTTGTTTTTTTTTTTTTTCATATGAACGTGCTTGTGCGATGTGCGCCACCAAACCACCCCCAAGCAGAACAACGATCAAGAACCGCGGCTGCTGATAATATTCGATTTGAGAAAATAAATTTATTTTTTTGGTGTTAGATTTTAGGTTGTATCTCAGCTTCTAGAGGACATAGAAAGCTGATTAATGGCTTGAAATAACTATAAAAGTGTTGGCTCTCCTAAGTATTTTGTTTTGTTTGCATTGATTAAGAATTATTTGAGTAATGGCGAGTTAAAGGCAGTAAAGTCAGAAAAAAAACACATTTTGGTCAAAAACGCTCCAAAAAATAGGCATGGAAATGAAAGGAATAGCCTATATCAGTGGCGTCTCGTCAGGGTGTGCAAGGTGTGCATTGCACACCCTGATCTAACGAAAATAAGTCCCTCATCAAACACTGTGTTATAATAATAACATACAAATAATGATATGCACAATTCCATAACCCATAAAACCTCCATAACACAGCCAACAGCTACAGCCTACACCATACCTATTCATATTCATCCTTTATAAATTATAAATCTTCTTTCAAAATTCCTTCACCGCTGAGAAAAAAAAAAAATTAACTCGTACAAAAACTCGCTGTGCACCATTCTGTTGATTTCATCAAATAAATTCATCCAACTCCAAACTATATCCCTCTACAAGATTTCTCCAGTATTCATCCCCATCGTCATTCGTCACCAGCACGCCGCCGTACTTAAATCGCTTTACTTTGATGAACTTGTAGTGAACTCGTGCGAAGGTTTTCTGTGCACGGGCTGTATTCATTTTCTCTTCTTTTGCATCTGTTCTGTTCTGTTTCCGTAAAGCGTCATCATAAGTCAAATACACAATGTATTACATCGATACTCGTGCAAATAAAAGCTGTGCACGAAAGCCGATGAATGAATGGTTGAACTTAGCTTTTCGTTTAAGTGGTTGGTGATTGGGGACTGGGTCTGCAGTTTCGTGCGGTGCTTTTGATTTTGTATGCAAAAGTTTTATTTTTCTATATTTTATTTTGAAAACAAATAAGATATCAAAAACAGCAAAACAATGATTGAGAAAACAATAAATGGGCCGTGTTTTCAGGCAATTAATTGATATTTCTAAGAAATGTATAATTTTAAAGAATTTGCACACCCATCTAAATAATTCACGAGACGCTGCTGGCCTATATGTTGCACAAAATCTGAAGGAACATTTCAAAAAAAGTTTCATTGAAATCGGTGCAGTAGTTCTCACGCCATTAGGTAACAGAAAAATTGCCAACAGTTTTATTATAAGTATAGATTTTGTGGTAAGTGTTATCATCTATGAGATTGAAAGGGAGACGCACGGAAAATTCAAGACGCTTAAATACGAATGGCAAATCGTTCTGAATAAGGGGAATCCGAGGAATGAGAATGTTTGCCTTTAAATTTTCCCCTTGAAACTGTCGCTTGGATGACATTAGATTTGATCTTTCACCATCAAATCAAACGCGTTCCGTTACAATGTTTCGATGGCATGACGTTGCGGTTTGCGGAGCTAAATTATAACTGCCCGGAACATCCAAAGAATTAAAAAATTCATCTAATCCCCATAAAGTTGTGTTTTCACGACAAAGAGTAGCATAGTACGTCCTTCCTTGGGCACATGCGAATTCAAACCAAAAATCATAAAAATCGACCAATCCGTTTCCGAGTTATGAGTGCATATCCGGACGTCAGCCTCTTTTACATGTAGTTGTATCCACCCGGATTTTTTCGTACCTTTCGTATAAAGTCTTGCTCACATTATGCAAAGTGCTTTATTTGGACAATGTCCATTAATATTTTTAATTATACAGCTTTAGAAATAGCGTTTGGTTTTATTTTTGAATGAGAAGTGCCGCAACCCGTTTTCCTATCTCGTCTATGTTTTGTAAAGTACCAAGAATAGGGTCCATAACTATCCTCTCTATCAAACTTGAAGCAACCATACCCATCCCGAAAATTTCAATCGTCTCAATAAAACTGTTTCGGAAATCGACAACAGCGCCACTTATCGGGTCCTATCTTTCAAGCTGGAACCAACAATACACATCCACATAATTTTATTGAAATCGATGGAGCGGTTTCGGAGATCGACGACAGCGCCACCTATCGGGTCCAAAATAGTGCTTTCTTTAATGACTGCCTGAACCTGAAATACAATACAACAAAACAAAAGAAGAACCATAAAAATTGGCTCAGTGGTTATGAACATTTTCCTTGGTTATGTTATTTGTGCCGGAAACCGAATGAAACTGTTATTTACCTATTTAAAATTGACTAAAAACTAATTTGAATTTTTCGTCAAACAATTGTACAGCTAAATGAAATTTGAATTACTGAAAGGTCAAATTCAAAAAAGTATAGACAGCCAACGCCAACTATAATACAATTAAATTTAATGTTGCTGATACAAAATTGATACGCAGGGAAATCTTACTTGTCGTAAACATCTCCCAGCGCCACCTATCGGGTCCAAATTTTGGCAAAAACTTTCCTTTTTTTTTTAAGTGTTATATGGTGTTAATTTGAGTCAAATCTGTCCATAAATAAGAATTTTCAAAAAAGCGACCCCAGGGCCCCCTATATGGTCTAAAATAAACATAAACTATCCGGAGCACGACACAAACACATGGTGTGAATATAAGGGGGATAGTTTCAGTGGTTCAGTCGTTATGGTCGGTCATACATACGCACGAACGTTTTTATATATTAAGATGTAAACAATTTATAAGATACTAGCAAACCCAAGCCCGCTTCGCTAAGCACATTTTCAATTGGCTGTTCCCTCTAAAAAAAATCAGTTTAATAAAGAGGCGTGTAATACTTTCAATTCGTCCGGCTTAAGAAATGCTGAAACTTAAGAGAGCAGAAAGAATAAATAAATAAAAAGAATAAAATTCGTTTTTAAAATATTGTACGTTTTTTTCTAATATGCACTCTTATAAGCAACATTTTTGGTTTTTCCATCTTTTACGTAAATAAAGTTTAGACCGGCAGTTTGGAACTATCCGATAAAATTGTCTTTTTTTTTGAGTTGATTTTCCCCTCTTTAAAGCGAAAAATTCAGATAAGTTTGCGATGGGCTTGCCGATGAATTTTCCGATTAACCGCGCATTTGAGAAAGTCTCAGAAGAGTGTTACCAGTTGAAAAAACGGAGCATATTCTTAAGGGTTTTTCTATGGATTTTGTCAAAGAACTTTCGGTTTTGGTGCTTTTGAGAACGACTTTTTATGTGGGGTGCTGCCATACGGTTTTAATTTGTTTTTATTTGAAAACAAACTAAAGCGATTAGTCCTACTCGGGATACCCTTAAAAAAACGCGCCTGTTATCTTACCGGAAAAGGAAAAAGATAAACGGAATTTATTTCGTTCAGCAATTTTTTTATTTTAAATTCGAAGATGGTAACCCTAATAGTACTGCTCTCTGAAATATGGCGAATTATTATATAAACTACGGCAACCCTGTGGGCTTTAAAGAGGGACCGATTTATGTTAGTCGTTGCAACCAGACTGAGAAACTGATTCCGGTTTTTACAGTTGCATTGAAAATTGTCGAGATTAGGCTATAGGATATTTTTTACCATTATTCGCTTTCCAGAAGCGGAAATCTAAGCTGATATCTAAGAAAAGTTGTAATTCTCGAATGCCTTTTAGCTCATAGCTTTGGAATGACTCATCCAAATGAAATATGATTTTTTTAATATAAAGTTCAATTATGTACACAGATTTTAAGATGTATGTCATCTGATGTATCCTGAAGTCGAACACTAAGCAATAAACTATAAATTTTATACAATTCAAAAAAGTCAAATGTTCGATTGAAGTTAGATCGTTGGATTTTCCCGGCGTTCAGTGGATAAAATTTTGTGTGTGTGTGCGGCAAAATCTGTTTATCTCTCTGTAGACTTTCTGCGGTGCGCTTTTTCTTTCTCTTTTTTTATGCACCTTTTGGGCTTTGTGTTGTTGTTTTTTTTTTTGCTCACGTTTTTAAATTATTAATGTAACGGGTGATTTTTTAGCTGGTTTGGTTTTGGCAACACTGGTTTTGACAGCTGACGTGTGTTTAGTACCTTGTGTCACTGTCAAACAGCTTCAGTTTGGTTTGCAATTTAACCATGGATCGTCTTACAAATGAACAACGCTTGCAAATTATTGAATTTTACTATCAAAATTCGTGCTCGGTTCGAAATGTTCATCGCGCGCTGCTTCCATTTTATGATCGGCATTCTCGACCTTCTGAGCAGTCTATTCGGAAGATTGTGACCAAATTTCGCACCAAATTTACTTTGTTGGACATTAAACCACCAACACGTTTACGTACTGTGCGTAGTGAAGAAAATATTGCGGCCGTATCAGCTAGTGTGACAGAAGACCGCGAAATGTCGATTCGGCGCCGTTCCCAGCAGTTAGGCCTTTGTTACAGCACTACGTGGAAAATTTTGCGGAAGGATTAGTGCGTAAAGCCTTTTAAGATACAGCTTGTGCAAGAACTAAAGCCAGCCGACCTACCACAACGCCGAATTTTTGGTGAATGGGCTCTTGGAAAGCTGGCCGAGGATCCGCTTTTTTATCGAAAAATTGTGTTGAGCGATGAGGCTCATTTTTGGTTGAATGGGTACGTAAATAAGCAAAATTGCCGCATTTGGAGTGAAGATCAGCCAGAAGCATTGCAACAGCTACCAATGCATCCCGAAAAAGCCACTGTTTGGTGCGGTTTATGGGCCGGCGGCATTATTGGGCCATATTTCTTCAAAGATGATGCGAATCGCAGCGTTACTGTCAATGGTGAACGCTACCGAGCGATGATAACAAACTTTTTTTTTGCCCGAAATGGAAGTTCTTGACTTGTATGATATGTGGTTTCAACAAGACGGTGCCACATGCCACACAGCACGCGAAACAATGGCGCAATTGCGAGGCGAGTTTGGTGAACAGTTAATTTCACGTTTTTGGCCGGTCAATTGGCCGCCTAGATCGTGCGATTTGACACAATTAGATTATTTTTTGTGGGGGTATGTCAAGGCTAATGTGTATAGGGACAAGCCCGCTTCGATTGACGTACTGGAAGCCAACATCCATGCATTCATTCGTGAGATACCGGCCGATATGTGTGAAAGAGTATGCCAAAATTGGACTCAGCGGATGGACTACCTGAGACGCAGCCGCGGTCAACATTTGCATGAAATTATCTTTAAACATTAAATTGCAAGGTTCAAACTATCGATTCAAATAAATATTTCATTCATTTTTTCGAATTTTTTGTGTTTTTTTTTTAAAAAAGTTCTAAGCCTCTTAAAAAATCACCCGTTATAATGACAATGAGTTGAGTAGTAGAGCGAATGTGGTGCATGGGATTGAAAGAGATAGGTATGTAATAGAGATTAAGGGAGTTACACTCAGTTGTTAATTGTGATATTTAAAATGCGCTAAGTGATTCTGGGGTGGGATTCCGTAAAAAACCGAACCGAAAAACGATTTCGCTTTTCAAAAAACGATAGAAAGTTTGCTTCATGTAACTCCCTTCGTTTCCTTTTTCTCGCATGGGTTTAAGAAACAGTTTGAGGAAGAAATTAAAGTTTGAGAATCATAATGAGCATAGGACAGCCAACAGCTGGCAATTCAAAATATTTTATTTGTTGATATTTTGGTTGGAGTCAATAAGGTCAATATTGTAAATAATAATGTAAGTAAAATAAATAATTACCGACACACATACTCTTTATTTGAATAAATTACATATTTACAGGACGTCAACAACAAAACACACACAGCAAAACAATATGAATTTAAATGAATACAAAAGAGTCATGAACTCCACCGCCATATTGAGGACAAACAGCTAATATCCGATCCTCCGCAATCTGTAACGAAATATTATAGGTAGATACGAGTATTATGTAAGAATTCAGATATTTTTTTTGGAATTTGCATTTGAAGTTATAAACTAAATATCCCGATGGACGTGTGTGGAGGTGAAGTGGGATTTTCTGATTGTGTAACGCACCAAAGTATTTTAATTATTTTAAGGTGCATATTCAAAATGGTTGCACAATATGTGCAAAAAATAAGTTTTGACCTGCTGCTATTGCATTTGTAATGGAAGTGCGGGTATTTAAAAAAATATATGAACACAGATCGTTGTTGCGTAGTAATTTCTGAGAAATAACTAAAAAATTTATTTATTAAATTTTTTGGAGAAAAACTAAGTAGGCAGTTGATATTATTTAAAAACCCTATATATTATTATCTTCAATATGTATTTTGATCAATATCGTTAGAGATGTTTTTGTAAGACTACGCAGACCAAACCGTGCCAAATTTTGCAAGGTTTAGTTTGAATAATACTATTGCCTAACTATTTAGCTGAAAACTGACTGCCTATAATTTATTGTTCGGGATGTACATAAGCATTACTTGGTTAGAGTTTTATCGAAATTAAAGTTGGGGGTTTCGAGATATAAAAAGTTAAGGCCACAATAATTTTGAAAATATAAATTTTAATCTAACTACTCTTTATCGCCTTTTCCCAGAAAACTAAAGAAAATAAAATTTAAAACAAAACTTTTTTCAAAAATCTTTTGTTTGGTAATGGGTATGTATGGTATACGTTTCGCTAAAATTGTTGGGAAAATTGACGTTTCACCGGCGTGGCGAAATGATCAATATAGGAAATAGTAAGACGGCAAAACGATATTTCGTTGAAAAATGACTTCACCAAATAGCAAACAAGTTAATAGAATTGTGCCAATCAACAAATTGCCAAATGATTTTGGCGAAATCATCAAAAATCATTTCAAACAAATACGATGTATAAAAAGCCTATAATTAATCGCGTAATGATTGACAAATTTACTTACTTACTTACTTAAGGTGGCGCTACAGTATGGGGTGGACCTGGGCCTCAACCAATACGCCTCTCCAGTTAGCGCGATCTTTGGCTAACTGCCTCCAGTTGCGCACTCCAAGTTGATTGACAAATTTAACGAATAAAAAACCAAATAAATTTTGCAAAATAATGGTAACCCTACGATAATATAGACAAAAACTAAACCTGCTAGTCAGTTAGAAATATTTTTTTTTACGCTACGCCACTGAGGCTGGGGTTGTATTACCGCATCCGTGATCAAGTTATACGGGACTGAATTTGTCATTGATTTGCTTGTAAAATCCACAAAATTTAATGACGTATGGCTCTATCAAGGATGCGGTAATTCGGCCCGTGATTTCAACACAGCGTCGGCGCTGGCGTGTGCAAGGAATACACATTTTTCCACACTTGAGAAAAGGAAAATTTGGGAAAATGTGCACTTCTCAGATGTTTATGGATGAACATTTGAGATTTGCGCTAATTGAGTAGTAGGTGGGTATGTGTACAGTATTAAAACCTGCTACTAAAAAAGGATGGCAAAAATCTTTTGTAGATCTTTTTTTAAACTTCTAACGGGATTATCTTTCTTCTCAAGTCAAAAAAAGGTAGATTTGACGGGTGCTTATAAACTTTTATTTTTAATGGTAAAAATGATAAAGTGGAGAAAAGCATGAACATTTTCATTTGATCAAAAACGAGTCTAGGATAAAATATCCCCTAAATACATTGCTACTGCACATCGAGAGAAGTTTCGACTCCTTTTGGACAGACTACACCTAATCTAAATTATCTGTGAAAAGTGTATTTAACTCAGCTGAGGCTTTTTACTTATTGTAAAACTGGTAAGACTTTACTTGATTTCGATTACAGTTTTTTGGTAAGTACTTAAAAAACTAGCTAGAAGCTCAGTGGCGTAGCAAGGGGGGGGGGGCAAGGGGGGCATAGGCCCCGGGCGGCACTTTGCCAGGGGCGGCAATTTGGAGCAGTTATTTATTTTTTTTTTTTTTTTCAATTTATAAAATTGACGAAACGGACACTGCTTCACAGTAAGTAATCAGAAATTCCTTGTGTTTCTTAACAACAAAATCTAATGAACGCTGCTCCCTAGTATGCAACTGCATTTTTTCAGAAATTTTAAACACAAATTAAACACTGTGTGCACATCTGCATTCGAAAATACCCCTTTTCTCTTTTCTCGCTGGAAGTTGGGTGTGTGCGTATGTAACTGTAAGCGATGTATTGCTGGAAACTGGAGTTACTGCGAATAAGTAATTATGGTTTTGCTTTTTTTGGTATTAGAGGTATCTAATATAATTAGTTCAGACACTCTCTCTACACACCCAAGCACACACACAACATTGCAGGTACCTATACTTTTCTATTGTGTTTCATTTTGCTCAAAAGAAAAAGAAGAGCAATAAAACAAAAACAACACAAAGCCCAAAAGGTGCATAAAAAAAGAGAAAGAAAAAGCGCACCGCAGAAAGTGAGAGAAACAGATTTTACCGCACACACACACCAAATTTCCTCCACTGAACGCCGGGAAAATCCAACGATCTAACTTCAATCGAACATTTTACTTTTTTGAATTGTATAAAATGTATTGTTTATTGCTTATTGTTCGACTTCAGGATACCGTACAAAGATGATTTATATCTTAAATTCCTTGTAAATAATTGGACTCTGTATTAAAAAAAATACCATTTCATTTGGATGAATCATTCCAAAGCTAGGAGCTAAAAGGCATTCGAGAATTACAACTTTCCTTAGATATCAGCTTAGATTTCCGCTTCCGGACAGCGAATAATGGTAAAACATATCCTATAACCTAATCTGAGCAATTTCCTATAGGTTAGGTTAGGTTAGAGTGGCAGGCCGCCTCAAGTGCAGCCTCACTTAGGCCAAATTAGGCCCATTGTGTTACCACAGGATCGATATCGACTCCTTATCTACCCGTTGAACCAGCCGGAGCTAAGAATGAAGCGATGGAGGCAGTTGATACCTATGTTTGCGAGTTCGCTGAGATTGTCGAAGAAATATTCTCCGAGGTATAGTTTTCTACGGAGTGACAGTGCTGGACACGTGCAGAGAAGGTGAAGAACAGTCTCCTCCTCCTCCTCGTCCATACAGCTTCTGCAGAAATCATTTGAAGGGAGGCCTAATCTGAGAGCATGTCTCCCTATGATGCAGTGTCCCGTGATGACACCTACTAGAGTGCTTATTATGGGTCTTTTCAGTGTAATGAGACTTTTTGAGCGCTTGGAATCCAGCTGAGGCCAGATCTGTTTCGAGGTGTGGCACGTTAAGCAGCTAGACCACCTGCGATTAGTAGCGCTTAATGCGTTTTGTTTAATTAGGAGCTTGCAAGTAGCAAGAGGCATATAGAGACTCCTTTTCTCTGGTAGAGTCGACATAGTAGTGCCTTGTCTGGCGAGCTCATCGGCGATGCAATTACCTGGAATGTCTCTATGGCCCGGCACCCATATAAGGTGAATTTTGAATTGTTTCGCCATCTCGTTCAGAGATAGTCGGCAATTGAGGGCAGTTGTTGAATTGAAGACGACAGAATCCAGGGTTTTAATCGCGGCTTGACTGTCGGTAAAGATGGTGATATCCTTTACAGATATTACATTATACCGAAGCCACGACAGGGCCTCTTTGATCGCCATGACCTCCGCCTGAAATACACTACAGTGATTAGGAAGGCTGAATGAGATTTTACAATTTAGATCATAAGAGAAAACACCCCCCCTACTCCTGTTTCAGTTTTGGACCCATCATTCACTCCTGGAGGGTATGTAAGTTTCGAAGTTCTTTTCGAATTGAAACTGAGGGAGGGTATAATCAGTATCTTTTGGAATGCATTCCAATGTATTTAGAATCGATGAGTGACCAGTTTGGCGACTGGTCCACAACTGAATTGCTTTCATCCGAGTGGCTGCATTTGCTGCCACTTGTTTGCAATAGATGTCCAGCGGTAGCAAGTGGAACATTACGTCCATGGCCGCTGTTGGAGTGGTTCTTAGGGCTCCACTTATGCATATGCATGCCGTTCTTTGGACGCGGCTTAGCTGATTATGATGGATGGCCTTTTCGAGGGCAGTCCACCATACAATAACGCCATAAGTGAGTATAGGTCTGATAACGGATACATATAGCCAATATGTAATTCGAGGCTGGAGTCCCCATCTGCTTCCAATGGCTTTTTTACAGCAGTACAGAGCCGTGGTGGCTTTCTGAACTCTCCGCAGGATATTGGGTTTCCAGCTCAATTTGCTGTCTAAAACTAGGCCTAAATAGCTAGCCGTATTGGTGAGCACCAGGAGTGTGCCGTTTAGTTTTGGGGGTACAAAATTGGGAATTTTGTATTTTCTTGTGAAGAGGACCAGTTCAGTTTTTTGGGCATTGACCGCCAGACCGCATTTTTTGGTCCATTTAGAGAGCTTAGAGAGGGCATTCTGCATGAGATCTCTAAGCGTGTTTAGGTGTTTTCCTGAGACAGCGATGGCAACGTCATCCGCATAGGCAATTACTTTGCAACCTTCCCCCTCCAGTATTAGTAGTAGTTCATTCACTACTAGGTTCCAAAGAAGGGGTGAGATAACGCCACCTTGAGGCGTACCCCTACTAACGAACCTTCGGACCGATGCATCGCCCAGCTGTGAGTTGATAAACCTGTTGGTGAGCAACTGGTTGACCAATTCGCCAATCGATTTCTCAATTCCAAGGCCCGTCAGTGCGCCGAGAATTGCCTCTGCTTCGACGTTGTTAAACGCTCCCTCAATATCTAGGAAAGCAACCAATGTGAATTCTTTGCAATCGAGAGATTTTTCGATGGTAGATACAAGTGAGTGAAGGGCCGTTTCAACCGATCTCCCTTTACTATACGCGTGTTGAGCCTTTGACAAAAGATTTGAGTTGACACTGCAACGTATGTGGATGTCTATCAGTTTCTCTAAGGTTTTTAGAAGAAATGATGACAAAGTAATTGGTCTGAGATCTTTGGGGTTAACGTGTGAGCTTTTACCAGCTTTAGGTATAAACACCACGTTAACTTCTGTCCACAACTTGGGAATATGAGCAAAATCCAGGCAACTTTTAAAAATTACAGTTACCCAAGGGAGGATTAGGTCAGCGTTCCTCTGAAGTTCGGCCGGTATTATACCATCCGGTCCAGGAGATTTAAATGGCTTAAAACCTTTAATGGCCCAAAGAATTTTGGTCTTGGTAATAAGACTTGAAGAGCTGCTTTCTATCGGTCTTTCAGAGGACCTAGCTGGTATCGAAGCAGCATTACAGCTGTTGGGGAAGTGAGAATCCAGTAGTAGATCCAGAGATTCTGCACTTGAGGTGGTCCACGATCCATCAGCTCTCTTAAGGTAGCTCGCTACTTTAGGAGTGTATGCGAGAATCTTCCTGAGCCTGGAGGCCTCAGAGATTTCTTCTATCCTTTCACAGAAGAGTCTCCAGGAATTCCGTTGGGCTTTCCTAACTTCGGTTTTATAGGATTTGAGGGCTTTTTTATATAAGGCCCAGTCAGCGGCTTCACGGGATCGCTTGGCCTGATTGAAGAGCTGCCTACATTTTTGACGTAGAGATAAAATCTCCTGATTCCACCACGGTGGTCTAGGCTTGCCCCGAGGTTTACTTATTGGACAGGAGAAAGACATAGCCCGGTTGAGAGTCTTAGTGAGTTCCTCAACCATGCTATCCAATTCATTTGTATTAGTAGGGGGAACAGGTATTCTGTTAATTATGGAAGCTTCCACACTGTTCCTATATTTGTTCCAATCCGTTTTCCTGTAATTCCTAAAAACGGGTTGGACATGAGGGAGGCAGTTTATGCCAAATTGAATGTATCTATGGTCAGAGAAGGAGTGTTCTTTAGAAACTTTCCAGTCTCTGACATCATGGTAAATGGTGTCGGAGACCAGCGTGATGTCTAACACCTCTCGTCTGTTACTAGTTACAAATGTGGGTTCGGATCCCATATTGCATATGATTAGTTTAGTACTAATTAAGTAATCAAAAAGTAGCTCACCTCTTTTATTGATGTCGGAGCTGCCCCATACAGTGTGATGCGCATTGGCATCACATCCCAGGATCATCGCAGCGTTGGACTTCTCCACATCAGCAATCGCTCTCCCCAGTAGTTCCGCAGGGAGGAGAAGGTCGGACGCCAGATACGCCGAAGTCAACCAGATTTTCCGCAGTCCAACTTCAACGTTTACTGTCGTGGTGTCTCGATCGCTGTAATTAGGAAGAAGGAAAACATTTAGTGTGTTCTTCGCGAGGATGCAGGCTCTTGGTATACCTTCATTCCTCACGTAGAAAAGTTTGTAGCCTGGAGTCCTGAGTCCAAGAACCCGATCATTATTGACCCAGGGCTCCTGAATCAGGACAATGTCATCCGCGCTTTTATGGATCCGCAGAAGAAGAGAGGCCGAAGCCGTTTTTGAGTGATGTAGGTTAATCTGAAGGAACCGCAGCATCACTGCTACAATTACCTCCAGACGCCTCCACCACAGTGATGTTAGCCTCATCCGTATCCGATTCGAAAGATACATCAGTTACGGATGGGCTGCCGAGTCCACTGGATAGATCCAGGTCCGACAATCCAATGCTGTCCATGTCCAGATCTATCCGTGGGACCGAGTTGCTCTTAGAGAGATGCGGGGCCCTCCCTGGAGCGCAGTCATCCGTCTCTACCTTAGCCGCTGTGGTCGGTGTATTACTGACCGATGCGGTTCCGGCAGAGACGGGGAACAGCGCTTCTTTCGCGGGATTGCAGCCCACCACCTCCGCTTCCGCTGCCGGACTAGTCAGTTTATTACTAACCTGTTCAACAGTGTCAGCAGAGGTGGAGGGTCGCACTCCCTCCCTGGTAGGGTCCTCCTCATCCTTCTTATAAACCCTAAGGTTTATAGCTCCGAAGCCGTAGCTGATTTGTCCTTCTGTTGCAGCCAGAGGAGCCAGAGACTCTACGTTGATCACGATGATCGCAGATCTTTTGTCTCCTTTAGGTTCCTCCAGCTTAGCAACCTTCCAGTTACCTGTAGGAAGATGAGGGTTGCTTGCCCGAATGATTTTTATGATTGTTGCGGGGTCAGAGGGTTCGGCAGGGATCCAGGAGCGAGTTCTAGGTCTGCTAGGAATTTCTTCCCTGCTTACGACCTCGAGCTGCGCCTCTTTCCACACCTCACCCAGAGACGAAATTGCTATTTTATATAGGTCCGCAGACCTTTGATCAGCACAAGCGATCAGCTTCACATGGCCCTGATGCCATCCGCCATCGCGACAGGAGGGAGGAGGCCCTGGATGATCATCCATGACCTGTAGAAATTTAGTAGCCAGCTTCATTTCTACTTTTCTCCATCTCTCAGGGGAAATGCTGCCATCTATGTCACTCCTGTCTATTACAGCGAGGACAAGGTGTGCCTTGAGGACATCACTGAATGGCTTGTTGTGCTTTAAGGAGAGTGAGGAACTGCTGCAGTTTACCTTCACTCGTTTTGGGTCGACAGTGGACTCCTCAAACGACCTTTGTCTTTTGGACGTGGAGTCCTTCCTTGAGGAGTCAGGAGGAATCTCCTTGACAACTTTCGTTGCCCAGGAGATCGATTCTTTGTTTCTAGTAGAGAGCTGATCTACCGGGACGTCCTTGTAGCGCTCCAGAATTCTGGAGGCGGTACGTCGCTCTCTATATTGCCTAGTGGAGGTGCTTTCGTGTCGCGAGCTCGAGGCAGTACGACGTGCAGCACCGGGTTTTCGAGTTGAGCGTTCTTTGCATCTTTCGGCAAGACTAAGATCAGGTTTGGTGACCAAGTTCTTAGTTGCCGTCGTTGCACCTTTATCCAGCCCAGGCGGAAATAGGATGGGATAAGAGAGAATTAGGAGGAAAGTTATGGAAGGAGTGGGACAAGAAAGGAAGGACGGGTAGGAGAGCACCCTTTGGTTTCACGGTTCCTCTGGAGAGATTCTCGAGAGTCTTTACCATTACTCAGCCCCCACAACTCGTCAAGTTCGGTGCTGGGGTCCTATGCAACTGTGAAAACCGGAATCAAATTCGCGCAGTACTTTTTGAATCTATTCATAGCGAACAGTTTACAGCCGGAAAAAAAGTTACAGTTTTATTATAGTAAGGATAACAAAAAATAACAAAAAAGCTGAATACGAAAGAGAGAGCATACAGCGAATTCAAGTGTAGAAGAACAAATATATTATTGCGGATGCATACAAAATCTGAAGCGCAGATTTGTGGTTTTTAAAAGTCTGCAGCAAGGATGATAATCTGCAAAATGCAGACAAATCTGCACTTATGGCAATGCTGGCTGCATATTCAAAATGATTGAAAAAAAGAAGAAGTGGGCAATATTTGCTGCTATTGCATTTATAGTGGAAGTGTTGAGTTCTAAAAAAAATATGAACACAGATCGGCTTTTGGGTAGTCATTTTTGAGAAATAATTTAAAAATGTATTTATTCGAATTTTTCGAGGAAATCTTAGTAGTACGGGGTCTTATTTGAAATACAGATATTATCTTTAGTATGCATTTTGATCAAAATCTTTAGACCGGTTACGCAGACAAAACTTTACGCAGACAAAACTTTACCAAATTTTGCAATGTTTAGTTTAAAAAATATACTATTGCCTTACTATATAGCTGAAAACTGACTGAAAGTTATTTTTCGGGATGTAAGCATTACTTGGTTTTTAGAGTTTTATCGAAATTAAAGTTGGGGGTTTCGAGATATAAAAAGTTAAGGCCACAATAATTTTGAAAATATAAATTTTAATCTAACTACTCTTTATCGCCTTTTCCCAGAAAACTAAAGAAAATAAAATTTAAAACAAAACTTTTTTCAAAAATCGTTTGTTTGGTAATGGGTATGTATGGTATACGTTTCGCTAAAATTGTTGGGAAAATTGACGTTTCACCGGCGTGGCGAAATGATCAATATAGGAAATAGTAAGACGGCAAAACGATATTTCGTTGAAAAATGACTTGACCAAATAGCAAACAAGTTAATAGAATTGTGCCAATCAACAAATTGCCAAATGATTTTGGCGAAATCATCAAAAATCATTTCAAACAAATACGATGTATAAAAAGCCTATAATTAATCGCGTAATGATTGACAAATTTACTTACTTACTTACTTAAGGTGGCGCTACAGTATGGGGTGGACCTGGGCCTCAACCAATACGCCTCTCCAGTTAGCGCGATCTTTGGCTAACTGCCTCCAGTTGCGCACTCCAAGTTGATTGACAAATTTAACGAATAAAAAACCAAATAAATTTTGCAAAATAATGGTAACCCTACGATAATATAGACAAAAACTAAACCTGCTAGTCAGTTAGAAATATTTTTTTTTACGCTACGCCACTGAGGCTGGGGTTGTATTACCGCATCCGTGATCAAGTAATACGGGACTGAATTTGTCATTGATTTGCTTGTAAAATCCACAAAATTTAATGACGTATGGCTCTATCAAGGATGCGGTAATTCGGCCCCTGATTTCAACACAGCGTTGGCGCTGGCGTGTGCAAGGAATACACATTTTTCCACACTTGAGAAAATGAAAATTTGGGAAAATGTGCACTTCTCAGATGTTTATGGATGAACATTTGAGATTTGCGCTAATTGAGTAGTAGGTGGGTATGTGTACAGGTACACTGTACAGTATTAAAACCTACTACTAAAAAAGGATGGCAAAAATCTTTTATAGAATCTTTTTTGAATAAACTTCTAACGGGATTATCTTTCTTCTCAAGTCAAAAAAAAGGTAGATTTGACGGGTGCTTATAAACTTTTATTTTTAATGGTAAAAATGATAAAGTGGAGAAAAGCATGAACATTTTCATTTGATCAAAAACGAGTCTAGGATAAAATATCCCCTAAATACATTGCTACTGCACATCGAGAGAAGTTTCGACTCCTTTTGGACAGACTACACCTAATCTAAATTATCTGTGAAAAGTGTATTTAACTCAGCTGAGGCTTTTTACTTATTGTAAAACTGGTAAGACTTTACTTGATTTAGATTACAGTTTTTTGGTAAGTACTTAAAAAACTAGCTAGAAGCTGCCAAACAAGTTGTCGTAATATTTTCATTACTTTTAACAAGTTACTGTTGCGCTAATAAAGAGACCCTGCAGGTAATTTATTTCTCTCCATCTACCACGAAAGTCTGTCATAAATTCCATACATAACAAATATCTCAGTCACAAAATTGGATCCATTGGATCCATCTAGCGTGGACATGAAAAAACTTTTCCACTCAAAAAAACAGCTTAGACCAGAAAAAGACATCAAAACACATTTTCAGTACTAATTTATCACGAACCTCCTTGCGCGATATCACTGTATCAATTACAAGTCAACCCACCTATCCTCGAGCCAAACTTTTGTATACTTAACATTAGTGAGCAAAAAAGGAAACACTGTAAGGTGTATGTAAAGCGAAAATAGTATGTAGATACCACAGGTGATGGCTCCCACGGACAGCTTCCCCCTGCCGCCAGCATAAATTGCAGGAATCCATTTTAAATGTCCTTGTGGGAGTTGTTTCTTTGCGGAACATCTTTGTCACAGGGAATCAACTTGTGTACATGGGCATCGTGTTTTCTTTTCCCATCCGTCCCTATTCAGAATAAATGAAATGGAATGCAAAAGGACCCCCATGAAGAGACTTTTTCCAGGATTTAGATATAGAAAACAAAAATTCTTCCCGTTTTGATTAATTCAAAGCCCAGTGATAAACCACATGGTCCCCATAGACTCAAAGATGTACGACAAAAAACTCTAATTAAAGGATTCGAATACATCTCAGGCTTCTTTTGATTGGAAGCTCTGCAACGAGGAGTTCGATTTCAATTGAGGTTCTATATAAAATGCCACAACGACAGAGTTGAACCGTTGACGATACAGTACATTCTACATGGGGAGAGCTCTAGTTAGACTAGAACTTAATTGCGCGTGTTACTCGGAGAAGCGTTCCTCCTCCGTCCTCTTGTTAGAAAAATCCTTCTTCTAGACTTATTTGAAAGTCTGTTTTGAGCAGTGATGCCAGGATTGTATTATTATTCCAGTGAATGAGAAGATTTTGTTTACGCCATAATCCTGCAGGGTGTTGTGGTAGATGGAAAATTCGTAATTCAAAGAATTATGTCTGATACTGAGAATAGTGTTGTTATAATTGGTTAAATACGTTCAACAGCACTCAGATCTCAGACGAATGTTGAGTGTGAATGTGAAGTATATACAGCTTCGGCAGAGAGGACATGAGTTCTGTGGGATTAAAATACATTTTGATAGAAGTTCTATATACTAGAAGGGAAGACATGAAAACAGACATTGGATGTTTGATTGAAGTGCACTTGTCGTAAATATTTAAATGTTTTAGTAATTTCCTTTTGTAGACAGGAATTGATTACTCATGAGGGTGGAGGATGCGGATGCGTGTTGTGGGTATGTAATAATAACTTTTGTTAGTTATCGTAACATAAAGACCAGAAAAAGTTTGCATGAGACTATTCTTTTCTGTCTTGTATATTTCAATCCATAAAAGTTGATCATTTTTCAATCAGTAAGTAAGTAAGTTATTCGTTTATTTACATTTAAATTTACACATATAGCCGTATTAATAATTGTCGCGTAACTACATGTTAGGCCTAACTAACGGCAAACACATTCGTTAAACTCAAATTCCTATTGATAAACATTTTTAGAATACAACTAACGCTTCGTAACTATCACATAACTAATTCACGGTAGGAGGTCCGTTAGCGAGTCAATAACTCTTAGAAACATGGTTCCTGTCAAAATGTAGAATGAATTAAATTTAAATTTGAAAAAATTACGGAACAAAATGACTCACCTTTATTCAGTGTCTTTGAATAACCTAAATATGTTAGGGGAGGATTCGGTTACCATCGCCCCAAATCGAAAATAAGTGTACAAAAAACGAAAAAACCCTATGACAATGTTTACAAATAAAACATTCAAAAATAATAAATCTTATATATAAAAATGACTTGGATATTATGTTTGGATGTTTATATCTCGAGTTCGGCAGCACCGAATTTTATGATTCTTTTTTTGCTCAAAATGTATTCGTTTGTAGCAGGTTTGTATGTTAAAAAAAAGACAATAACTTTCCAACGAAAAAATCATCGAAATCGGAAATCGTTTAGCCAAGGAAGTGAGTGAATGGAGAAAGAACATCGTTTCTCCGTTCCTACCATTCACACTCCGTTCGAGTGGATGCTTGCCAGCGTTGCCATAAGTGCAGATTTGTCTGCATTATGCGGATTTTCAACCTAGCTGCAGACTTTAAAAAAAACAGAAATCTGGGTCTCAGATGTTGTCTGCATACGCAATAATATATTTTGTTCTTTTTAGCAAATTTTAAAATTTGTTGCACACTTGATTTCGCTGTATGCTGTCGTTTTCAGATTTTTTTGTTGTTATCGTTATTTAAATAAAAAAAAATGCAACACTGATGTTTGCACACATTGGTATAGCCAGCATATCTGCTATGGGCTGTTCAGGGTTTCCCATAAGCGCACTGTCGTATTTTTGATTTTTTTTTTCAAAAAGCGATAGAAATTGAAAATTTTTGGGCTATATATCATTTTACAAATATTTGTGTTATTTTAGTTCGTTTCACAAAACCAAGAGAAAATAAATATTTTCGGCACTTTTAAAACTTGGCAGCACTCTTGCAGTAAAGTGACACGAGCACGAGCAGTCGTTCAACTTGCACGCACACCAATTAATTTTGCAGGGGGTTTGTCTTGACAACTAAAGGCAATTGCAGAAAATTTAAGTAAAATAAAATCCGCGGCGCGCATAAATGAGATGGTAAAAGGAAAAAGTACCGAAATTTTCCATGATTTTTTGGGTTTCTTTCTGGGCAATGCTTAAGGCAAACAAAATTATGACAACTCTGTGCGTGTTGCATACCTACAATTTAAGTTTGGCAGCATTTGTGTTTCTTTTGTGTAAATCTAAATCAAGTGAAGTGTGTTTATGTGTTCACGGTTAGTGTTGTGCGAGTGCGTACATAATATTTGAGCATTCCATATTTGTTTTGGCGTAAGTAGACGCCGTAATAGCAATTAACTTGCAAAGCAACTTTTTATTTGGCGTTCGTTTCTAATATTTTCTCCATTCGAGTGGATGTTTGCACTCATTGGTATAGTCAGCATCTCTGCTAGGGGCGTATTCAGGGTTGCCAGAGTTGACTCTTTGTGATATATTCGGCTATCTTTTTTCAAAAAGCGATGGAAATGGAAAAATGAGCGCCCAACACAATTTTGGGCTAAATATCGTTTAACAAATAGTTATTTGTGTTAATTTTGTTTATTTTATTCTTCAAAAAACTAAAAAAAAATATATATATATATATTCGGCACTTAAATCTTGGCAGCAGGAGTGATAGCCGAAATGTGACAAAGCGCCAAGTTGCGGAAAATAGAACTCAAATAAAAAATCCCTTTATTTATGTAAAAGATGGAAAAACCAAAAATGTTGTAAGATAGCATATTAGAATAAAATGGAAGATATTTAAAAAAGCGAACTTTATTCAAAGTTTTCTTAGTGCTTTCTTAGGTTACAGCATTTCTGAAGCCTGAAGAATTGAAAGCATTTCATGCCTTTAAATTACACTTTTTTTTATTTATTTTTTAAGGGAACAGCCACTGGGAAATGTGCTCAGCGAAGTGGGTATGGGTTTGCTAGTCTATATATATAAAAATGGATCTTGGTTTGTTCGGATGCTTAAAACTCGAAAACGACTGGACCAAATTGGATACTTCCTTCTGCGGATTTGTTCGTAATTGCTCCGCGAAGGTTTAGGAAAAAAGAAAAATTGAAAAAATTAAGAAAATTGCGCGGAAAATTAGAAAATTAAAGTTTGTATGGGGAAATACACTTTGAAAAAAAAAAAAAATTAACTGGATAGAAATCAAGGAGTGACACTTCAAATAAAAAAAAAATATTTTGAATTTTAAAAGCAATTGTTGTTGTCAATTATTTTAATTATTTTCCAAGCAAATTGTTGTTGTCAACAATTTTGAAGTTTTTTCTTTTTTTTTTTTTTAAATATAGGCACCTAAAAACTTTGTTCTAATAAATTATGTTTACTATGTTACATTAAGTAACTTTTTGAAATGAAGTACAGTAGTGTCCGCTTATAACGAACTCGAAGGGACTGACCAAATTGGTTCGTTATAACCGAAGTTCGTTATAAGTGATACGCTTAGAAAATCATAGAGTTTTGCTTTGAAAATCAATAAAAAAAAAAAAGAGAAAGGGTTCAAAACACATAAAAAATAAGTAAATATTTCAGTATAAAAGCATTTTATTTTTATTAAATTTTTTATTTAAAAAAGTCATGAATTTTAGATTGTTTTGTTTGAGAAGATTTCAATTCGCTTAAAAACAACTCGACGTCTGCAATTCCATATATCGCTTTGTTTTACGCCTTGTTATAAACGCTTTGTTAAGTCGTATTTGTCTTTTAATGTAAAACATTTTCTTTTATTTGTTTCTAAATCTCCCATTTTACTTAAATGATTTTTAAGCGCGTCACTTCACTCAACCTTTCGGTTGTAAACATAGTGTTACTCGGGGAAGTACCGAACAAATTATATTGAAGGACAAAATGTTGACTTTTGAGAATGTTGGTTCGTACGCAGCTATACAGTTCTCGGAGAAATCCCAAAAAGTTGGGAAAATCTGGATGACAGTGTAAAGCGACAGATTTTTGGTTCGTTATAACCGGACATTTTCTTTATTTCACGCGCAGAATGGGTTCGTTATATGCGAAAGTTCGCTTTAGGCGGGTTCGCTATATGCGAAATTAAAATTCATAATTCTTATGGGGCATTGATTGGGACTTCATGAAATGGTTCATTATAACCGAAAGTTCGCTTTAACCGGGTTCGCTTTAAACGGTTACTACTGTAGATAGGTACTTTGATTATACAAAGATGATATTATGGCCGACGATATTTTGCATCGAATTCGCACTGTGACATCGGATAATGAACTGGAGATGTCAGATGAAATGCGCAACAAAGCTTTGACTTGACGCATTTAAACGCATTGAGTCAAGCTGTTCGAACAAATGTGCCAATGTTGAATCTATATATATAAAAATGAATCCCTATTTCCCTTGGTCGCGGCATGACGCGTGAACGGCTGGACCGATTTCGCTAACATTTTTTTTGTTATGTTTGTTATTGTCAGGAGAAAAATCTTATGAAAGAAAAAATTAAGAAAATTGCGCGGAAAATTAGAAAATTTAAGAATACTTAACCACCATATTAAATTATATCTAATGTAACCCGCTTTTACAATTCAAACTTTTTTGATGTAACCTTATGGCGGTGGCGCTGTTGCCGATCGCCGAAACAGCGCTACCAAGTTGATTGAAATTTTGTAGATGGATATGGTTGCTTCCAGTTTTAAATTTCGGATAGTTTTTGACCTATAATTGGTACTTTGAAAAACACAAGCGGGATAAGAAAACGGATTGTGGCACGTCCCATTCACAAATAAAATCAAACGCTATTTCTAAAGTTGTATAATGAAAATTATTAATGGACGCTGTCCAAATAAAGCAATTTGCGAAATGTGAGCAAGATTTAATACGAAAGGTACGGGCAAAGCCGGGTGGGTACAGTTACATATAAAAGAGACTGACGTCCGTATGTGCTCATACGGGGACGGATCGTTCGATTTTTATCATTTTTATAATTTATATATTTATCTACATAATTCGGATTTGAAAGTTGGTTCAGTTAAAATTCTGTTGCGAAACATCAATGTACCGAAACTTTGCAACGGATCGCATTTGTTTTATGGTGAAGGATCTCACATCAAATATCATACAAGTGATGATTGTAAGGGGAAAATTCAAAGGCAAACATTCTTATTCAGCAGATTTCGCTTATTAAGAACGATTTACCATTCGTGCGACTTCAATTTCCCGTGCGTCTCGCTTTGGCTATGACAAATAATTTATTGCAAGGATAATCGATGGATGTTTGTCAATTTAGTGAAAAAGTGAAAGAAAAAGAAATATGAAAAAAATGTTCCTTTTTTTTTTTTTTTTTTTTCACTTGTCAAATTGAAATTTACTGGCCAGCCTGTCATTACGGCCAATGTGTAATAGTTTTTAGTACAATTTGGTTAGGTGATGCCAGCTCTTTTAGAGAAAACATCAGTTAGTTATTATATGAGTTATTTTCATTTATTAATAAGACAACTTAACTAGTATGTTATTTATTTAACTAGGTGACATATGAGTCAGAATCCTTGATATGTTAATTTATGTCAATTTAGCATTATTAACTTTCTTGATTACGTAGAAGGTGAAAAAAAGATACCTATTATATTCGTACATAAAACTCAGAACTCAGAAAAATGGGTCGCGAAAGTCTGTCTGTCCGTATGCTCCCCAGACCTACAGCCTAAGCGGTTGCACTTATTTTGGAATTTGTGGGCCTACAGTTCGGGACGTTTTTTTTTTGCACGGTAACCTCAATATTAATGGTACTTCCCATATAAAATGTTCATACCTATTTGATTTGATCGAAAACGGCCATAACGATTTCAACTAAAATTGGTATGTAAATCGATTAACGGTACTTTTGAAATTTGGAAATATTTCGAAAACTTTCCATAAGATTGGAACAAAAATCATACCCAAGGTTATATGGTCATTTGTAACCTAATAGCGCACTCAGTTTTTCTCTATATTATCGTATAAAGGATTTCTGATAAAAAGACTATTTTTTTTATTTTCTTTAGTTTACCTGAAAATGACAACAACTATATTTACCAAAATGCATACTTGGAGTAAAATTGATGTTTTCTAAATAAGTGCACCCTTAGTATTTAATTCGAATTACCGAAAACAGCTCATATCAAGAAAACCACATTTTGGACTTCGATAAAACTTTGAAAACCAAGTAATGCTTACATCCCGAACATATACTCGGTTTTCAGCTAAATAGTTAAAACAGTATTTGTCAAACTAAGCATTTCAAAATCTGGTGTGGTTTGTCTGAGTTATTTTATAAAAACTGCTCTAACAATTTTGATCTAAATAAATATTTAAGACTAGCCGGGCGGGAACACCGGCTTCGCCCGTGATAAAAAAAAAAAAAAAAAACAGTCTAGTGTCTGTGTAAGACGAAGCTTTATTTATGAGTATATCACATCTTTCAAACTAAAACCAACCATATAAGTACATCCACAAAATTTCATTGAAATCAGTTGAGTAGTTTCGGAGATCGACAAAAGCGCCCCTTATCGGATCCATAACTATTCTATCTTCCAAGTTGCAACCAACCATATACACCTACAAAATATCATTGAAATCGGTTGAGTGTTTTTAAAGATCGACACAGCGCCACCTTACGGGCCCAAAACTATTCTATCTTTCAAATCGCAAACAAAGAAAACATACCCACAAAGTTGTATGCATTTTTGAATAGGATTGACTTTCGGAGTGGAATAGAGAGTAGGGCTCCAGTTTTAAAGTGTCGAACGACAGCTTTTCATTAAAACCATTTTCTTCTTTTAACGAAATGCCTCAATTAACCGCCAGCATTATGACTATGACGTAATAAGGGAACAAATGTAGACAAACTATACTAATTGTTATTATTATTGTTTTCTGGTCTGCTTATTAAAATAAAAGCGGAGAATTGACGAGAAATCAACAAGTTTCCTTCCACCCACTTTTGAGTACCTACAAGAAAATTATCAAAATCAGCCCGTATAGATGGGCAAACACAAGCGGCCTGCTTGTGCTTTAAAAAAAAAAATCATTATAAATATGAACAAAAAAAATATTAAAATATAAGTTAAAGATATCCTTCCGGAGATATCCAAAAAAAAAAAAAAAAAAACGCAAACGCGTGCCCGAAGGCACGCCCACAGTTCGACTTACTATGGAAAAACAATCGTTAAACTTTTATATAACTTTACGTTTATTCGATATGTAATAATATAATAAATTGTGACTAAGTACTCCACGTCCGTCATAGTTCAGTTCTCGATTAAGACTGCCTCCTTTCATGAATGTTTCCCGTTGGGAAATCTGCTGGTCCCACGATCCGATTTGCTGATTCGTCAAAACGTCAGTGCACCCGCATCCGGTGACAATGGCATGTGTGCCATATGACCCCGTTGCACTGGGACTGTGGGAACAGGTAGATACGTGAAAGTGATGATTCAGCCAATCCCATACGATTGGCTGTCACGCTCTTTGTTCATGATCCCGGACGGTGGTGTTAACTTATATTATGCAGTTCAGGTCTTAATAATATATTACAAGTAAATAAATAATAAGAAAAAAATTCAGAAGAAGCAAATTATTTCACATTTAAAATTGCCAAAGCTAGAGAGAGCTATATTTTTTATATTCGTTTAAGAAAACCAATATGGTTAAGATCTGCTCTCTTTTTTAGAACTCTTCTTATTATTATTATTTTTTTTATAGTTTTCCCTTTATTTTTTAATGTATCCCCATCCCCATCCATCCACGCACAACTTATTTATTGGATTTAACGATTAGAACATTCATTATGAGTATAACGCTATCAGTACACGTTCACGAAGGGATAGCAAAACACACTACCATTCTTAAAAAAATTCTCTATAATTTATGCATAAATGAGTGAGAGCATTGTCTTTACAAAATTCTGCAAGAAATAAAAAAAGGTTTGGAGAGTATTCAAAAGCAGAATTTTGAAAGCAGAATTTTGACCCCAATTATATAAAATGCACAGAATAGTCCAAGCTTAAATGAACCATCGGACAAACTCCGGAATAGGCGCCGCGGGATGCTTGAGTCTGGCAGCTCTGCTATTAGTTTCAAAACCATTAGTGCATTACAAAATGTTGAACTTATATCTCACTTTAGTGGGAAGCCCATAATATAGATGTACGTACAGCTTAGTATATTGAATGTATTGAATTCGAAATTTATACGTTACCCAAGCCAGTTGCACAGTTATCTTCACTTCACTGCAATTGCGGCTTCCCCAAAATCACCGAAAAGTAGTTAGATGTTTGGGAATTAACATTTCCAAACTGTGCTTCATCGATTAATTGTCTTTGGTTAGGAAAGTGTTCGATTTAGCACTGCTCCTGAACGCACAGCAACAAAGTGTCCATCCATCATTCAAGTTAGAAAATTATTCCTTATCCAATTATGTTAGATGGCGAAACATAAAAGGAATTGTCTCATCAGAAATATTATCCACCTTCGTTAAAACTCCACACAAATCATCCGTCCTCCATCAGAAATCAAAAGATGATGATTCCGGTATTCGGCGAATTATAATGAGAAAGTCAGGCGAAAACGAAATAAATTACTAAAACCCTACAAATGAAGTAGCGTTGATTCCTGTTTCTCTTTCAAGTGTTAATTTTCCACAGCCCTCTTGTGATTGCTTTTATTATGGGTTTCTTTTAAGATTCGTTTGAAGTTCGCGGTAAATTGGTGCTTGTGAGCGAAAAATAATACAAAATATTCACGCGATCAGACAAAAAAAATTAAACCGGAAAAAACATGGCCTTGGTGCCGGTACGAAGGACCAAAGTAAAAAATGATCTCACTCAGTTTTATGCGAGAAAGATTTGTCCATGTGCGGCTTCAAGCTCATTTCCCTAAAACGGAAATTAAAATTGTTCGTAGTGTCATAAAATTACTGTATAAACATACCGCTACAAGGACATCACGCAACATCTAGGACTGTACTGTAGAAAATTTCAGTCGAAGTAGAGCAACCCCATTCAACTTTCGCATGACTTTTGTCAAAGCCACCTCAGAGAACTTCCGTTGGTTAATTCAGGCAAGAAGACTCATCCCTGCAACGAAGAGGGTTTCTCTTCGCTTCCTTCAGCAAGAGATAGAGGATGGCAAAACTTTAATTCAGTTTTCTGGTTTTAGCCGCTTGTTACTCGTGGAAGATTTTACTTTAAATCACAATAATAATTATGATGACTGCCATTAGCATCAGGCCCGCAACAGCCGTTAGCTTGGTCGTCGTCGACGCCATCATCTCCACGCGGATGTACTCACTCTGCGCCGTCATAATCATCATCAGCAGTGGCAGCAGTAGAATTGTCCTTGCTGATGGGTATGGAGACCATTATGACTCTTTGAGGAAGGATGAAGGAAGCAACTACTTTTTGGTTTCGTAGTTTATATGGAGAGCACTTTGCGCTCTTGTTTAACTTTCATCCTTTCAAGGATTTCATCATCATCATCGCTATCGTTATCATTTTCATCATTCTCATTGTTGTTGTTTTTGTTTGCTGCTGTTCTCCTTGTAGGGGGCTACTTTGAGGCGCACTCAAACAGAAATTTGGTATTTGTCCTTGGTGACGGTGTGTGTATCCTTGATCTCACCAATCCATTGTGCTTTGTTATATTTTGTTCATTATCCTTTCCGGTCGGTTGAAGTGTTGTTTATCTTCAAGCTGTTAATGCAGTGATTATTGTTTTAAGGTATCATCCAGTTCAGTGAGCAGGATAATAAAGAATTTTCTCTTCGCCATGATGTCGTCTATGCGTCGCATATATTCGCGACTGCATTGCTCTCAATCTGGCTAATTACATCAAGAATAAGGTAACAATTCAATGGGAATATATCTAAAGTCGAGATAGGAGGGAAATCGTTTTTTTTTTACCCCCGCCATCATTTGATTTGCTATGCACTTTGAGAATGTGTTGCGGCCCTTTTATCAAAGCTAGATAATTTCACTGCGAATACAGAAGGATTATGCTGTAGAGAGAGGTTAAGTGCGATGTGTTTCACGGAGTGTCAGTGACATCTTTCGAAAATGCGATTTGGTAATTACGATGAAGTTCTTTGAAGTGCAAACTTTAGGCAATCGGCAATGAAATGCGATTGGATGGTATTTCAGGGATTTTTCAAGATGGCGGATAAAAAAATAAAAGTACGACATTAAAAAAAGTCAGGCCGGGATGGTAAAATATGTCAATGGAATGCAATTTCATACGATTTATTCGGGCGGATCATAATTGTTTATCTATATTTTTTTTTTATATATGTGCTGTCACTGGTGCGTTTGCAAGTATTAGTACAGAAGCGGCAAAAATGGGTTTAGTGGTGAATGAGGGTAAAACAAAATATATGCTGTCAACAAGAAGGGATACACAACATCGTAGAATCGGACAGAACGTCACGATAGACAGCTATAACTTTGAGGTAGTTAGGGTCTTTGTCTACCTCGGCTCCGCTATAAACTCTGATAATGACATCACATCAGAAATCAAGCGAAGAATCACACTTGCCAACCGCTGTTTCTTTGGCCTAAGACGGCAATTGATTAGTAAGGCCTTGTCAAGAAGCACTAAGGAGATTCTATATAAGACTCTCATCATCCCTGTCCTGCTCTATGGCGCAGAAGCATGGACCCTAGCAAAAACGGATGAGGATCTTCTTGGTCGCTTCGAACGCAAAATTCTTCGAGTGATTTTTGGTCCCGTTTGCGTTGACGGGATTTGGAGGAGAAGATTTAACAGCGAACTCTACGAGCTGTAAAGCGACATCGACCTGGTCAGAAAAGTACGCATTAGTCGTTTAAGATGGTTAGGACATGTAGAGCGAATGGACACCAACGCTCCGGCCCGGAGAGTCTTCGATTCCAACCCGGAGGGACAACGCAGTAGAGGAAGACCTCGCCTTAGGTGGCGCGAATTAAAACACTTGTTTCTTACTTTTAAAATTAAACAATATTTATTTGGAACTATGTCCTTTATTATTGAAATACTTTTTACTAATTCTAAAAGGAGCTTAAGACTACTATGTAGTTACAATAAGACTGTTGATAAATTCATCATACAGTCGTATTTATATACTTTTCTTATCTATCTACAAGGAGACCCAAGCGTACAATCGTCTTGCTTGATAATGAAGAAGAGATAATATTCCAACATTGTATACAAACGATATTATCTCTTTTACATATGTTATCATTGTAGCGTTGTGTGCAAGACTGTACTAGAGACTAAAGATATCATTGAATACAAATAATGTTATCTTTTTTCTCAATATGTTTTGCTATGGATACTTAACTCCCCCCCTTGTTAAACGAAATCGTCCCGATTTTTCGACGCTATTTTTAACATTTCTCTTTCATAAGTTTTGTTATATGCGTCAATCTTTTTTTGTTTTTGACGATCTGTTATACATTGTATAGTTTTTATCATTACGTACGTAAATGCTAGAATAACAATCAGTGTTACAATTGTGTATATAGTTGATAATATCGGTTTTTCTTCAAAAGGAATAATTAGTTTTTTTAAAGTATCTATGTTATCGAATTTGTACATTGTATCTTCTTTAATTATTTGGTCGATGTAAGACTCTGAATTATGATTTCTTAATATAACTTCTTTAATTTGCTTATGCATGTTTTTGTATATTTTATCGTCTAGATTTATAGTATTTTCATAAGTAACTAAGTTTATACCATTAATTGTTTGATTATTTAACTTATGCTTACCGCTTAATAACATAACACCGGATTCAATTTCTAAGTCGTAATCGTATTCTTGTTTAATGTTGCATTTTGAAGTTATATTCTTTAAAAGTGGAATAAGACAATTTTCTTCTTCAAAGTTAATTTCACAAATGTTTTTACTTAGATGATTTTGACAATTTCTTGTTCTTAAATAAGTTTGGTTACATAAGGCAATTGTTTTATCTGTAATGATTTTTCCATGTTTTGAATTTAAAGGTGTTACTTTATACAATTTACATGATTTAATTAGAACTGGATATTTATATATTGTGATGAAGAATTCATCAGTTCTAGCTAATAATATTTTAGAGTACTCAAGTATATTTATTATGGGTACTTGAATTATTTCATGTTGAATAATATTTTTAATGTCATCTAAGTCTAGGCTTTCTGATAAATATTCATTATTTTTTGCTGCATTAATTGTTCTGGTCAATAATAATAATTGTTCGTACACTTGTTCTATTACTAAATGTTCTTTAAGGCTCTGACCTTCGAATTGTTGCAAAATTTGTTCAAATCTAGAATTTATAGTTTTTTGTTTATTATTGTTTTCTATGAGATTATTTATACTCGTTTCTATGTTAACTAAGTCATAATGGTCAGGATTACCAAACACATATTTGAAAGCTGTTCCTAAAAAGTTAATTGATCTAGTATGCCTAGTATGTTCTTGTAATTGGTCTGCTAAATTCTTAATTTTACTTAACCAAATTTTTTCTTCTTGTGTAGGTTGATATTTACTAGTTACGATATTTACGTAAGGTTGAAATATCGAAGTCTGGTTGGTGGCATGTAACAAATAAGTTTGTTCTTTGAATAAATACACGTCATCTGTTTGCGTAAGTATAAACTTCTTGTTTAGTAACTCAGTTATTTGAACGTTTCCTTGCCCTTCTTGACTCTGTACAATTCCTAGTAATGTTAGGAATATTAATATTTTCGTCATCTGAAAAATGATAATTCTTTATGTTATCCTTGTGAATTTTTATTCCTTCTTTAGAGATTACAGTGTCTCCTTTATCTTCTTCTACTATTCTTGTTATGTATCTGGCGTTAGATTTCTTTCTAAGACCTGTGATTCTTACCATTATCTTATCTCCTTTTTTATACTCTCTGTGTCGAGTTCCTTTATTTAGACGTTCGATCACTTTTTTGGATGCTGAGTTTAGTTTATTTATTATAATTTCACTATTGCTATATTTATTTTGATTAAAGAAAATGTCTCTAGGTTTCAAACCGGTAACTGAGTGTATAGAATTATTTAATTCACGCACTGTTCTAAATATTTCTTCGATAAGTCTTGTTTTATTCTGAATTGTGAATATTCTAGACAGTTCAGTTATTGTACCGTTTACACGTTCTACCTGACCGTTCGCTGTCGATCTGTATACTGGAGTTTCTACTTTAGTTATGTTGTATTTCAAACACATTTGGTTCACCATTTCTGTTTTGAATCCCTTCTCGTTATCTGTCATGAGTCGTTCACATTTTGGGAAATAATTAGATAAGACCTCTTCCATAACGTCGTACAGTCTGTTTCGAGTTTCGATTTCCCGAAGGATTGTATATTTAGAATACTTATCTACTGTTACAAGGAAAGTATACTTGTCGTTGAAGTATATGTCCATATGAATGTGTGTTCCCACATGTGTTGGTATTTCTGAATTATTCAGAGGTTCTCTGATAGGTTTTCTTTCATATTTTCCAAATAGACATGCTATGCATTTTCTGTTGAAACTCTTTGCTTGTTTATTTAGATCGGGCCAGTAATATTTCTCTGAGATTTCTTGTATATTGTTACGTAACCCTCGGTGTGCTCTTTCGTGAGTTACCCTTACAAGTTTTAGTTGTTCCTCCAAATTTGTCACGTCTTGAAGTTTTCTTGGTGTGAATATAAATCTTACTAGTGGGAATTCTTTTTTTATGTTTTCACCATATTTGTATATGTTTTCAAATTTCGTATGCAAAGCTACAATCTTTTGGGGTTGTATAACTTCTTTCATCTGCCTTAGTAAAGAGTCTTTGTCCTTAAACTTTATTATGAGTCTTATTTTGTTACTAAAATAGATTTGTGTTTCGATATTATTTGTTATATCTTCAATAAGTTCGAACTGTGCAGTGTATGCATTAAAAGGCTGATTCACAGTTTTTATTATATCATTAGAAGAACTTTCAGCTGAATGTGCTGTTTCTATGGTAGAAGTATTTATGCGTTGACGTGATAATGCGTCAGCTACAAGATTTAGGTTTCCTGGTTTATAAACTAATTTTGCTCCATAGTCTTCAATGATTCCCTTCCAACGTTTCAGCTTTGTGTTGGGATTTTTTTCTGATACAGAATATATAAGGCTCTGGTGATCGGTATATATGGTTAAGTCTGCTATACCATATATGTAGTTTCTGAGTTTTTGTAAGGACCATATGATCGCTAATAGCTCTTTCTCGTTTGTGCTATAGTTCTATTCTGTCTTACTCAGTGTTCTTGACAAGAAGTGTATAGGTTGCTTATTCTGACTTAGTACGGCTCCAATAGCTATGTTGGATGCATCAGTAGTAAGCTCGAATGGTTTACTATAATCCGGTTGAAAAAGTTCGACTTGTTCTTTCAAATAATTTTTTAAAATTCTAATCGCTTCTAATGCTGAATCATTCAGATTTAACTTAATATTTTTACTTTGTTTTTTGTTTACTTTACCGTTATCTCCTCGTAAATATAATGTCAGGGGCTTGGCTATGCTTGCGTATCCTTTTATAAACTTACGATAGTAACCTGTAAGACCTAAAAATCCTCTCAAATCCTTTACCGTTTGTGGGACTGGAAAATTTTCTATAGCTGCTATTTTCTCAGGGTTCGTAGTGATTCTACCATGTCTGATTATGTGACCTAAGTATTCTACTTCTTCTTGAAAAAACTTACTTTTCTCATCAGATATTTTTAATGTGGCTTTATTGAGTACGTCGAATACTTGACTTATGTGCTGTATATGTTCTTCCTCAGATGAAGAATATATCAATACGTCATCAATGTAAACGTGTACGAATTTACCTACAAAGTCTCTCAAAATGTCGTCCACGCATCTCTGAAATATGCTTGGTGCATTTTTGAGCCCGAAAGGCATTCGTTTAAAATGATATTTTGCGCCATTTATAGCAAAAGCTGTTTTTTCTTTATCATCTGTTTTGATTTTAATTTGGTGGAAACCTGACTCCAAATCTAATGTTGTAAAGTACTTGGCTTTACCTAAATTTTGAATTGTCATGTTGACATCCGGAATGGGGTATCTGTCTGTTACAGTGTGAGCGTTAAGTTTTTGGAAATCAACAACCATGCGCCGTTTTGGTTTTCCTTTTTCGTCCAAACCTTTTTTAGGTACTGTCCATATGGGACTGTTATAAGGACTATGGCTTTTTTCTATTATATCGTCATGTAAGAGTTTCTGTATTTCTTTGTTTACGAATTCGTTATCTGCTATGGGATATGGATATTGTTTAACATAAACCGGATTATCATTGGTCGTCCTAATGCTTGCTTCTATAGTATCTGTAAAGGGTAACGGTCCTATGCTGTTATTAATCTTCATCAGTCTATCTATGTCTGCTTTATAAATATTATTTTCCCCAATTATGTAATTAATTTTCTGAATAGATTCGACACTGATTATGGTAGTTAGAGTCATATTACTGAAATTTATTTCCGCGTTTAGAACTTTAAGTCCTTCATATCCTAATATCATATCAAAAGACTGAATATCCTCTAATTCAAAAAATGTTATATTTTTCTTTAATATCCTAACTACTTTCTTTGTATCTACCATAGAATAACCATGCATTGTTTTTATTTTTATAGGTTTAATTTTAATTTTTTTGCTAGAATCGCATTTTCTATTAATGTAATTATGGGTTGCACCAGTATCAATAAGAATTTTATAAATTTTCTTAGAAATAGTACTAGTTAAATTTAAGCAGGGCAACCCGTCTACTAGTTTAAATGATCTATTCTTATGTTATTATTTACCATACATTCCGTTTCATCTGCTTCTGCATATGTACTGCTGACATCGTCTCTGCGTTGTTGTCGGGAGTTATTTACTCTCTGCTGCTTGAAGTTCTGCTGATAAGATCGTTGCGGTCTGTTGTGTGTGTTGAAACTCCCGCTGTGTTCACGTTTCGCTGGTGGATTATATACATCGGGTTTGTATTGATTCCAATTTTGTCGCTGTGCATGTACAATTTGTCTCGAGTTTATCTCCATCGGCTGTGGTCCTTGATTGTGTTGCTGCATATTATCGTATTGCTTCTGGGGTTGATAATTCGTTGTTTGGCTCGAATAATTTGGTCTTCTTTCGTTTCTGCGTTCATGTGGCATATTTTTGTGGTGCTTATCCTGAGTGAGATGTAAATGCCTGTGCACATTATCATGTTCTATTCTGCGAGCAATTGCGAATGCGTGTTCTAGATCATTTATTGTAGCTGAATATAATGATCCTCTTGTAAAGTTGTCACTCATACCATCAATGAATATACGAACTGCGTCGTCGTTAGCATTTTTAATTAGTCTGTCGATTATATTCGGCGGATCACCTGACATAGTGATTTTTGATATTATTAAATTGAGATTTTTATTTATCTCGTCGTGGTATTCAGACAGTGTGCTTCTTTTTTGCGTGATGGCTTTCATCATGTCTTGTAGCACGTATAGAGGTTCTTGATTAGAGTACGTATAATCTAATCTGTTACGTATCGCCTCAAAATTAAAAATTGTGTTATAATTAGTTAACACATTCGCGGCTGCACCCTGTATTTTACTTTTCACTATAGTCAATGCTGCTGCGTACTTACTGTGTGTTTTGAAGTTTTTAATGCTGTCCATTAATCTGGATGCTTCTTCGCGCCACGACCGATAATTTGATTGATCGCCGTTGAAAATAGGTAGGCTTTTAAATGCGTCTAACTGTATTTCACTACCATCTGTATATGTGGTTCTTATTTCCTCTAGCACAGGTATGTTTGGTACTATGCCTTGCATTCTCTGTGCGTGTGTGCTCTAGGGTTTGTGTTACTGTGTTGCTCCTGGTTTCTAAAGCTTCTAATCTTGCCATTAATACTGCGAGTTGTTCCATTTTGAACTCGTGTCTGTTGTCGTCGAATTTGTGTGTTTTTTTTCTCCACATATACACTTTCACTGAATTGCTTTGCTGCTTCGTACGAAGAAGCTATATTTGTACCTGCTATGCTAGGTAATTCTTGTAACCGGTAACGCGAGTGTTCTGTTTATACTAGATTTCACTACTTGTTCCCGAGGTCCGCTCGATTGAAGTTAAAAAGTATATTTAACCTCCTGGCAGGATCGCCAATTAAAACACTTGTTTCTTACTTTTAAAATTAAACAATATTTATTTGGAACTATGTCCTTTATTATTGAAATACTTTTTACTAATTCTAAAAGGAGCTTAAGACTACTATGTAGTTACAATAAGACTGTTGATAAATTCATCATACAGTCGTATTTATATACTTTTCTTATCTATCTACAAGGAGACCCAAGCGTACAATCGTCTTGCTTGATAATGAAGAAGAGATAATATTCCAACATTGTATACAAACGATATTATCTCTTTTACATATGTTATCATTGTAGCGTTGTGTGCAAGACTGTACTAGAGACTAAAGATATCATTGAATACAAATAATGTTATCTTTTTTCTCAATATGTTTTGCTATGGATACTTAACTCGCGCTCAAGTGGAAGGGGACCTCAACCAACTTGGAGTGCGCAGCTGGAGGCAGTTAGCCAAAGATCGCGCTAACTGGAGAGGCGTATTGGTTGAGGCCCAGGTCCACCCCGGACTGTAGCGCCAGCTTAAGTAAGTAAGTAAGTAAGCATATTTATTTATTTATTTGTCTACTTATTTACTTATTTATTTATTTATTTACCTATTTATTGATTTATTTATTCACTTCTTTATTTATTTATATATTCATTTATTTATTTATATATGTGTTTATTTATTTATTGATTTGTTTATTTATTTATTTATTTGTTTTTATGTTATGACTTTAAAATACATACACAGATTTGACTCAAAAAGTTAAGTAGAGTCAAAAAAAAAAAAAGGAAATAGATTTCAAATTTATAGCTTAAGTGATATATTTAATTCCATATTAGTTTTATGTATAAACCATGCCTAAATAACGTTTTAAGATCTAACAATATTTCGTTTATTCAAATAAGGTCTTGTTAGTAATCTACTTACGGTGACCATCCGTCCTTTATTTAAAAGGACAGTCCTTTCTTTTCTCCTGTCCTATATTTGTTTCCTTTTAATTAGGGATGAATTTTTTTTAAATATCTACTATTGAAGCTTTTCTTATATAAATAAATGTAATATCGGAAAAGCCTGCTTAGAATTTAAAGATTTTCTTAAGGAAAATGAAGATGTTTTGAAATCTATTTACTCTTCTCAAAAATATAAAAAGTAAGATTAATTAGCCTGTAATTTACTACACTACTGTGGTGTGTAGCTTTCAAAAAGGTATTACAATTAATTTTACTACCTTACTTTATTTGAATTTATGGAACGAAGAAAAACAGTTTATATTTTTACTTTTTGGTAAAACTACATATAATAATGTTTGTTTTTTGTTATCTATTGTCGATTTCGATTTGGCATACATATTCATCTTTTTATATCGAGATTGCCTTTCATCGTGATTTTTAACACCAATAATTTTGCGCGTATGGAAACAAGCTTTTATAGTAAATTACTTAGAATTTCGTTACCTATTATACATTTTTTTTTTTTGCGTGTAGCTAGGTAAAAAATCATTGAAAGGCATCGCTTGCGAGCTTCGCGATAGTGTGGAACTTGAAACACCCATTAAAATCACTTAGGGAAGGCATGATGTTACCATCCTGTGCATTTGAGCAACTTTTTTAATTTCGTCTTCAACCATTTCGATATTTAGATCTCTATGAAGATCAGCGTTAATGTACAAAGGTGCATTAACTATGTTCCTTAGTACTTTATTTTGGAAGACCTGAATTTTTTGTAAATTTGTTTGGCATAAGCCAATATATTTTACTGTATCGCATGTTCAACTCATCTTTTTTAACTTTCTCCATTACGTAGTAAGAGAAAGATATTTTATTCGTACAAAATTTCGAACTCGAGATGTTAATCAATTCTGACATTACGATGAAAGACCAACTCAAAAAAGTGGGTCGCAAAATTATGTCCGGTCTGTCCGTCTGTCTGTCTGTCTGCAGGCCTACAGCCTAAACAGCTGACCGGATTTCGTTCAAACTTCGGATTTGAATTTTTTATTTTTTTATTTTGCAAGGTAACTACAATATTAATGGTACGGCTCTAAAGATTTCAACCAAAATTGATATTTAAGCTTAAGTGGGTAAGGTTACCATGACTACATACTCAGTTTTTGGCTAAAAATTCGAGGAACGGTGCTTTTGAAATTTGGACATATTCCAACTTAATGGCAAACTCAGTTTTTCTCGGTATTATCGTAAAATCGATTTTTGAAAAAAGTCATTTTTTTTTTTAAATTTAGTTTTTCTTAGCTTACCAGAAAACGGCAATAACGATTTTGAACAAAATGCAAACTTAGAGTAATACTGATGTTCTTCAAATTGTTGCGTCCTTAATTTTTTATTCGAATCATCATCACCAAAAACGCTAATTTTAAAAACTGCTCATATCTCGAAAACTCCATTCTTGACATCAATAAAGCTTAAAAAACCAAGTAATCCTTACATCGCGAACAATAACATATAATCGGTTTTTATCTATATAGTTAACAAACAGCATTTTCCAAATTAAATTTTACAATATTTGGTACTGTTTTGTTGCCAAATTTTACAAAAACCGCTCTAACGATTTTGATCAAAATACATATTAAAGATATCTTCAGTATTCCAAATAAGATCCTGTGCTTAGTTTTTCTCAGAAAATTCGAATAAATCCGTTTTTAACTATTTCTCAAAAATGGCTACCCAAAAGCCGTTCTCTGTTCATATATATTTTTGAAACTCAATGCCGCACTTTTAAATTGCAACAGCCATTAAAAATGCAATAAGAGCAACGCAAAACTTAATTTCAGCAAATACTACCCACTTCAACCTTTTTGAATATGCAACTTAAAATAATTCCAACAATCACAATAGTCCACTTCATTTGCACACTCACACATTCATCGTGATATTCAGTTTATAACTGCTAATGCAAATTCAAAAACAAATCTTTGAATTATTGCATATACATACATGTAAAGGGTGTCCGCCAAAGAATTTTCGACTTTGAATTTGAATAAACGGCGAGCGGGGTATCGGCGGAGGGGGGAGGCATATTCATTACACTTACGCGTCGTGCGGATTTTAGTAGCCATGGATCGTTGGTCGGCGGAGCATCGTGCGTTTGCTGTAGAGGCATATTTTAAAAATAACGATTCTCCCGTGGCTATTCGCAAGACATTTCAATATTCGGCGTATACGGGATTGTCCTAGTACGCAACTTATTGGCAAGTGGGTGCGAAGTTTTCGTGAACAAGGACCTGTAGTGGGACATGGGCCAGGTGTATCGCGAACTGTGAGAACTGACGAAACAATTGAAGCAGTTCGTCGTGATGTTATTGCAAATCCACGTCTTTCACTAAGAAACAAAATTCCCAAACCTATTCGTCTATGTTGGAAAACTTTTTGAAACCTGAGTTGGAGAACAATGAATGGGTAAACGGATCGACATGGTTTCAACAGGATGGAGGCATCAATGAACATTGTAAGGCGCATTTGCCCCGAAAAAGTCATAAGTCGTTATGGTGATATCCCATGGCCCCCCAGATCGCCAGACTTAACACCTGCGGACTTTTTTTTTATGGGGATTTCTTAAATCTAAAGTCTACGTTAACAAACCGCGAAATTTATTGCAACTGAAAAGATATTCGCAACGAAATCAGAGGAATTTCGCAAGAAACTTGCAAAAAAGTTTTCACAAAAAATATGGTGTTTCGTTTAAATGAGTGTGTTCGTCTCCGTGGTAAACATTTAACTTCAATTATTTTCAAAACATAAATCCGCATTTGTATGTTTTATTTTAAAATAAAAACGATTATATAAAAACCTGTGAATCTTTTATTATTTAATTTTAAATTCGAAAATTGTTTCGCGAACACCCTTTATATATTTATATGTAAAGATATCGATCTATCACGAACAATACTTCCAATCATTGTCAACTTAAGCCAGCGTCATTAATCTATTCCAGTCAAAAAGAAAATCATTCCCAAAAAGATCAAAAATCAGAAATTCCTACAAAACTTGTTCTTGTACTCAAAAACTTGTAAAGTGTAAAAGCAATAAAATAGTACAGTAGGCGCTTATAAATCTCTAACAAGAACTTGCGACCATTGTCTGTTTCTAGAGGTTCAACTATTAAAAACTAAAAGTGAATTTTACTTTACACTATGTATTCCTTTTTTTATATTTGATGAACCCTTTCTATTACCTACCATTGCTTCTCAGATCTTTACGTACCAATTTAATAAAATAAGAAAACAACCAACAAAAGTTTTGATGAACGAGAAAGTTTTGTTCGACCCAGTCTTGTACTTTATTTTTCTTTACGTGCGCTTTCCAACGCAGTTTAGCGTCTAGAGTCATGCCTAGATATTTGGCTGTGTTTGAATATTCCACTACATTGTTGTTAATGTAGACTGGAATGTGTGGTACGCTTTTATATGTAAAATGAATATGGACTGACTTAAGGTCATTTAATCTAATCTGCCATTTCTTAGTCCATTCTGAAATTCTGTTTATTGCTGTTTGAAGCGTTTTTGTTGCTATTTCATCATTTGTAGATACAACTCTGAGATTTGTATCTACCTATATCAAATAGCAATGAACAATTTTAAAAGTTGAAGCTCTAGTAACAGACATTTGTCGCAACTTCTGATTAGAGAGTTTTAGGTATGCCTACTGTACTATTTTATAAGCTTTTATACTTAATAAGATTTTTAGGTTAAGGGATATAAGCGTAAGTTTCTGTTCTCTGATCTGTTAGATCATGTGCTTATTTTTAACTGGAATAGATTAGTGAAGCTGGTTTAAGGTGCTTTGTTTTTGATTGTGTAAACTCCAAGTGGTTGAAATTATTTAAAGGTTCATATTTAATATATAGTTGGAAAAAGGAAGAATTGGGTAATATTCGAATTTCCTAAAAATAAGTTTTGCGTTGCTGTTATTGCATTTTGATTGCATTTCAAATATATTTATATACAGAGATCGGCTTTTGGGTAGACATTTTTGAGAATTAATTAAAAAACGAATTTACACCATTCTTTTGAGAAAAACTAAAGACGGGATCATATTTATAATACTGATATTATATTTGGTATCCATTTTGATCAAATTCGTTACAGCGTTTTTCTAAAATTTGACGAAACAGTGCCAAATATTGCGTTGGTTAGTTTGAAAATACTCTTGGTTAACTATTTAAACCGAATATAAATTATTGTTGTAGTCGCAGTAGCTTAGTGGTTAGTGTGTTGGACTGCTATGCGGGGGTTCAAGGTTCGAATCCCGCAAAAACCCAATTCCGCCTTTGTAGGGTTTTTTTCCGCTGCGCTACCTCTCGCGAACGTCTGACAAACATCCGAGAGTATAAATGTCTTGTAAGAGCTTCTCAATTAGCCGTTTGGAGTCGGCATAAAACTGTAGATCCCTTCCATTCGTTCCAAAAATGAAAAACTCACACAAAACGAATGGTTGTGAGAAGCTAGGCCTAGGGTCTCTCCGGACCTGTTGCGCCAACTATTTATTTTTTTTTTATAAATTATTGTTCGGGATGTAAGCACTGTTTGGTTTTTAAAACCAGCCGCTTAGGCTATAGGCCTGTCGAAGGATGGACAGACAGAACGACAGACAGACGGATACAATTTTGCGACACACTTTTTTAAGTTCGTCTATCATCTGCAGAATTGCAGGGTTAATAAACAAGTCCGGAGGGACCCTAGGCCTGGTTTCTCACAGCCATTCGTTTTGTGTGAGCTTTTAATTTTTGGAACGAATGGAAGGGATCTACAATTTTATGCCGACTCCAAACGGCTAACTGAGAAGCTCTTTCAAGACATTTATACTCTCGGATGTTTGTCAGACGTTCGCGAGAGGTGGCGCAGTGAAAAAACCCCTAAGTTGGAATTTGGGTTTTTGCGGGATTCAAGCCTCGGACCCCTCGCTTAGTAGTCTAACACACTAACCACTAAGCCACTGCGCCTACTAGGATTGCAGGGTTTCAGGGTGGTAATATGACCCATACCCAAGGTATATAGAACTACAAGGTATGATATTCCGCGATTAATTTTTCGCTTGTTCTGCGCATCTACGTCACATGACGACAACTATTTTGACGTTTCTCTGAAAATGTATTCATATACGGATGGTTTTCTGTTTGAAAGTTTTATTTTTTATAATAAAAGTATTTTGTGTGCTGTTTTCAAGTGTAATATTGAACAAATTATTAATTCAATGTGCATAAAAGCTTTTGTCATGTGGGTAGTCCACATTAATAAATCGAAACCTATGAACGTCGCTAAAAGATATTTTTGTCGGTGAAACTATTTTGTGCATTTCAATGAAAACTTTTAAAGCAACTCGCTAGGTCGCTACATCTTTTGCGCCAGTATTAAAGAAGACAAGATGCGTCGAACTGGTCATCGACTGGACAAGAATGCTGAAGTCCGTCAGAAAGATTAATGAAAATCTTGCCGATTCTAGATCAAAATGTTACCTAAACTCAATGGAAGGTAATAACATCATTTTTCGTTTTTTTTTTTTGTATCTAATATACAATTCGATATTTTTATATCCCTAAAGGTGGAGATAGCATTACCAGAAAATCACTGGTCAGCCTTTTGATGCGCATGAGAATGGCCAGCAGGAGCAATAGCAGCAAAGATGACAAAGTTCCTCAGAATTTCCCATAGCAACTTCCTATTCTAATCAACGCCCAACGGGCACGACGACGGCTAGGTAGCCGAAATGTTATCTGCTAGAACCTATTGGAAAACAAAGGAGTTTAATAAAAAATGATTTTAGTTTCATTTTATTAACTTGTTTAGTTTTCGTTTATTCATGTTTACATTTTCGTGTATTTTTGAATTAAAAATTTTAATTTTAAAAAACATTTTACATCGAAAAAAACTGTTTCTTTATTTATTTTTCCAAGGTACTATTTTTAGAAAGCAACATTAACTGATTGATTTAATTAGAGCAACATTTAAGTGAGGTAGAATTGTACATATTGAATATTTTATCAAGAGTCTCTAGTTTTTGTACGAATTCCTGATTTGGTTGCTGAAGCCCTCCTTCCGAAACTAAGTTCGTCCAACAACATGAACTTGTATTGTTATCATCCGAATATTTTTGCATTATTTCTGTCATTTTCAGTTTAAATCTATACATAATATATCTAGCTACATGCTCAAGTGCATCATATTGAAGATCCCCCATATCTTGAGCAGCATCTGGGATACTCGTGTTGTGGTTTTCTTCAGTGAAATCTGAGAACAATGTGGAAGTTATGTCACTACCGGGACAATCTTCAGATATCATTATATAAAGCTCATCTTCTTCATTAACATTGAAATTTTTACATTAAATTTGTCTTTACGACCGCACTTATGTACCACTACTTGTTTCGAGGTTTGTATCTTTTGGAAACCGGAAGAACTTAAGTTTTTAAATTTTTTCTGTCTTATTTCGACTTAATATTTTGTTATTGTTGCTTTTGCAACCAAACACTGCATATTGTACCAATTTCAAACCACTAATATTTACCTTCTTTTATTTTTAAATAATTATTTTTCGAGCTAAAGTAGAAAACACAACGCTTTTACAAAAAATTTCACCGAAATGTCAAATGTGTTGTCGTCGAGTGACGTAACAGTGTAAGAGAGAGATGCAGGAAGACATGCGCAATATCATACCATGTAGTTTTATATACCTTGACCCATACCTATATGTGTGCTGTTACAAAGGTGAATGGGGACAATTTGGGGGTCTAGGTACTGTTGTACATCAAATCTGTTGATATTACCACCTGCCACGCGACTGAACATACTGTAAGCGGATTTCCATCCAAAAATTCCATCTCTTACAAACAAATTTAAGCATCTAATTTTAAAATATTGAAAAAATCAGCATATAATCCTTTTTGTTACTTTTTTCCTTATATTTTATGTTTGAAAGATTTTTTTTGTTCAAAAACTTTTAACAGATATAACTTCATCTTGGCGCCGATGCCAAGAAGACATCAAAACCGCCGCAACTGATGTGCTCGGTTTCACCAGCCCACCCCCTCGAAACCCCTGGTTTGACGAAGAGTGCCGGCAAGCACATGCAGCTAAACAAAGTGCATACGAAGCGTCGCTGCATAGAAGGACGAGAGCAGCTCGAAAGCTCTACGAGCAAAAAAGGAGGGAAGAACATCGGCTTCTCCGGAGAAAAAAGAGAGAGCATGAGAAGCGCGCGATCGAGGATATAGAGAGGTGTTACTCCAGGAACAATGTTCGGAAGTTTTACCAAAAGGTAAAAAGAACGTGTCATGCCAACAAGAGCCGAACGGAGACCTGTAGAGACGAACAAGGAAACCTTGTAGTAGAGTCACAGTCGGTGCTGAGGACATGGAGAAACCATTTCTGCAGACTGTTAAACGGCGAAGACGACACAAATTCCGCTGTTAGGCAGAACGAACCATTCAACCTGGACGATGACAGCCAAGATTTCCATCCACCTGACCAAAATGAAGTGAGGATAGCAATATCTAAGCCTGATGAATGGAACCTCAGAATTGTTTGCCCGATCCACAAGAAAGGAGACCCTCTAAACTGCGCCAACTACAGAGGCATCAGTCTCCTGAACACTGCGTATAAGATCATGTCTGCTGTATTGTGTGAACGCCTGAAACCATTCGTCAACGATCTGATAGGTCCCTATCAGTGCGGTTTTAAGCCCGGTAAGTCCACGACCGATCAAATATTCACACTACGGCAGATCCTGGAAAAAACCCAAGAATACCAGATCGATACTCACCATCTTTTTATCGATTTTAAGGCCGCATATGACAGCGTTTATAGAGACGAGCTATACAGAGCCATGTCTAGTTTTGGCATCCCTGCCAAACTTGTCAGATTGTGCAGAATGACGATGGAGAACGCTCGCTGCTCCGTAAAGGTCGGAAACAATCTCACCGAGACCTTTGATGTCAAAAAAGGATTTAGACTAGGTGATGCGCTGTCATGTGACTTCTTCAACATCATTCTTGAGAAGATTGTGCGAAACTCACAAGCCAACACCAGAGGCACAATTTTTTATAAGTCTGTGCAACTGCTTGCATACGCTGACGACATTGACATTGTTGGTACAACACAGCGAGCTGTCACTGGTGCGTTTGCAAGTATTAGTACAGAAGCGGCAAAAATGGGTTTAGTGGTGAATGAGGGCAAAACAAAATATATGCTGTCAACAAGAAGGGACACACGACATCGACGAATCGGGCAGAACGTCACGATAGACAGCTATAACTTTGAGGTAGTTAGGGACTTTGTCTACCTCAGCTCCGCTATAAATTCTGATAACGACATCACATCAGAAATCAAACGAAGAATCACACTTGCCAATCGCTGTTTCTTTGGCCTAAGACGGCAACTGATAAGTAAGGCCTTGTCGAGAAATACTAAGGAAACTCTGTATAAGACCCTCATCATCCCAGTCCTGCTTTATGGTGCAGAAGCATGGGCGCTATCAAAGGCGGATGAAGATCTCCTTGGTCGTTTCGAACGCAAAATTCTTCGAGTGATTTTTGGTCCCGTTTGCGTTGACGGGCTTTGGAGGAGAAGATTTAACAGCGAACTCTACGAGCTGTACAGCGACATCGACCTAGTCAGAAAAGTACGCATCAGTCGTCTAAGATGGCTGGGACATGTAGAGCGAATGGACACCAACGCTCCGGCCCGAAGAGTCTTCGATTCTAACCCGGAGGGACAACGCAGTAGAGGAAGACCTCGCCTTAGGTGGCGCGCGCAAGTGGAAGGGGACCTCAACCAACTTGGAGTGCGCAACTGGAGGCAGTTAGCCAAAGATCGCGCTAACTGGAGAGGCGTATTGGTTGAGGCCCAGGTCCACCCCGGACTGTAGCGCCACCTAAGTAAGTAAGTAACTTCATTAAGAAACTAATATGAAATACAGGATTTAAAAAATGATTTTTTTTTCTTGTCGGGTGAAATATACGTTTTGTTCTCTCTACTTCTCAGTTGGATATCGACAAACCGATTATCTTGAGGTGATTCATATTTTTAAGAAGAATCTGCAAAAGCATCCATATGCACATTTTACTGCTGCTATATGGGCCCAGACCTGCAAACTATGAAGGCAGATAATTTCATTTCGGGGTCTTTGAACCGCCAAAAACCAGTCAATTCCAATCAAATTGACAGAAGGATATTTCAAAAATCACTATCTGCACATAACTCTCGGCGCAGCGGCCGCAGGGTTGACGAAAAGCGAAAAATAGTTTAACCACCGTCAACCACTCGACATATAATTAATGGACCAGCTACTCTTCTAATTCCGTCAACTAGCGAACTACACCACCCCTCTCCTGTAAACTGCGACTATTCGATTATAGTTGTAGTGCAGCAATCATCAAAATGTTGCACGTATCCTATCACCACCACCTCCATTACACCATCCGCCACTAGCAGAACCACAGTTACATTGCCAGACGATGACGATAGGTATAACAAGGATCTGCAATTACTTACCGGTTGAGGATGTTGTAAGGCTAGAGGGTAGAGAGCGAGCCAACCCAGAACGGGGTGCCCCGTGTAATCAAGTCAAACCTAACAAGGCAGGAAAGTTGGCAATGCAATCCAAACACATGTTCTGTCAGACATATACATATACATAAACACATATTACATAGAAGGACCAACCAAATGAGATGTTAGGAATGGTTTTGTGTCTTTTTTTCGAAATTGATTTTGAAAATCGTTAAATGGGACGATGCATAACATGATGAAGGCAGGTTAAAAGAGACATTCGTGTCTGCCATCATGCGATAACGGTGCTGATGGTAACGACGGCTGTGTAAGAGTAACCACAAAAATGATTCTCGGACTGCGATTAACCCAATTAGTTGTGGATGAAGATGGAATAAACCTATTCGAGCCTGAAATTGTCACAGTCCCTTAAACCCGCTGATGATGTTGATGACATTTCCGAGTTGAATGTGCCCTCTATAGATGGATGTCGAGTGAATAAAGTACTCGAGGGAAACAACATTCCCGCCACTTTTCTAATTGGAAAGGAATATTCTATTCTTGTGCCCTCGCCCACGTGCAAGGGGACGAGACAACGCAGTGATTAGAGGCGAAAGACTTGTTGCCTTTGAATGTTAACAGTCCCCAGATTGCATATTACCTACAACCAACGAACAACATACACATGGAAAATGCATATTTTTTCCACCGTCGCTATCGATGTACGCCAGGATAAATGAAGTCTCAGTACCGGAAAATGAAGAGAAATTACTTTGGTTTCCTGCTGACGCCAGGGTGTACAGTACACCTCTTTAATCGCATAACGATTGCAATTAATGCTATATACGGGCAGACTGATGTTTGTTAGAGGACTTACAAGTAATCCGATCGGGGACTCTTCAAATCAGTTATTATTATGCACACTCGTCGAGCGAAGCCAGAGGCGGATTAATTGCTGCGAGATATGGGAAGTCATACCTGCTATCTAACAATGGCATTAGCGAGAGGAAATGGAAAATTAATTCACGTAACTGCAGGTACTGGCGGTGTCATGAGTATTGATTGATTTGCACAGCTTATAAGTGATTGGTATACTATTTTTGAATTTGTTTCCGACTGCTCGTACTGCCTTCAGTTGAATGACATTTTCAACAGTCAACTGCGTTGGTCTGAAAATGATTTTTCCTTCCAAATAAATGAGGGTAGGTATAAATAATTAATGTGACATGAAAATTACAAAATCTAATCGGTTTTGAAACCTTTCAACGACTTGGACTCTTATCAAAAATATGTCCTTAGGCAACCATAATCGGAAGGAGTACAGAGTGTTCTGTAAGACTAATTCACTTTGAAAGCGTGTTTAGTATAAAACACATTTCACAATTGTTTAATATTCATGTAAATATTGAGTTCGAATTACTCGTGTGCGTCTACGTAAGCGCAATGAAACAGACAATTTCAATACATTTTTCGGCGTAGGAGCAACCAATCGTGCGCATTCGGTTAACAACAGCTAAGAATACAGACGTTTCCTATGAATATAATCTATATAATATATCTATATACATAAAAATAGCTTGGTAAATGTGTGTGTGACAGCCTTCCGACTGCCACACACATCCGATTTTGATTTAGTTTCTTTCGTTGTTTAATAGAACATGCAGAGAAGGTTTATATATTAGTATGATCAATTTTTGAAAGAAGGCGCAACCGCCATTCCAATAAATTCATTTTTTTTACACTTTGGAGAACAAAAAATAAACTGGATAGTAATCGAGTAGTGACACTTAAAATAAAAAAAAAAATATTTTAAATTTTAAAAGCAATTGTTGTTGTCAATTATTTTAATTATTTTCCAAGCAAATTGTTGTTGTCAACATTTTTATTTTTTTTTTTAAATATACCTACGTTTACTATGGTAGGCGCAGAGGCTTAGTGGTAAGTGTGTTGGACTACTAAGCGAGGGGTCGATGTTCGAATCCCGCAAAAACCCAAATTCTAACTTAAGGTTTTTTTCACCTCTCGCGAAGGTCTGACAAGCATCCGAGAGTATAACTGTCTTGAAAGAGCTTCTCAATTAGCCGTTTGGAGTCGGCATAAAATTGTAGATCCCTTCCATTCTTTCCAAAAAGAAAAAACTCACACAAAACGAATGGTTGCGCGAAGCTAGGCCTAGGGTCTCTCCGGACCTGTTGCGCCAACTATTTATGTATTTTATGTAACATTAAGTAACTTTTTGAAATCAAGTACATACTTAGATACTTTGATTATACAAAGATGATATTATGGCCGACGATATTTTGCATCGAATTCGCACTGTGGCATCGGATAATGAACTGGAGATGTCAGATGAAATGCGCAATAAAGCTTTAATTTTGATCGAGGATATTATGTCTAGTCATGAGTGGCAATTTGTTGTGCAAATTGGAGATGCCACAGCCAAATCGTTCAATGCAAGACGCATTTAATCGAGAACTGGAGCGAGAAATGGACTTCGATCGAATCGCATTGAGTCAAGCTGTTCGAACAAATGTGCCAATGTTGAATCAAGAATAAAAGAAAGTGTACGATGAATTGATGCAAGCAGTCGATAACGAAAATGGCGGAATGTTCTTCCTTGATGCGCCCTGTGGAACTGGAAATACATTCCTGATTTCACTGAGTTTGGCCACAATTCGTTCGAGATCTGAGATCGCTTTGGCCCTAGCCTCTTCTGGGATAGTGGCTACTTTGTTAGAAGGCGGTCGAACAGCTCATTCTGCCTTGAAATTGCCATTAAATCTGCAAGTGGATGAAGAGCCTACATGCAACATTTCAAAGAACACAGCGATGGCGAAAGTACTACAGCAATGTAAGATTATCATATGGGACGAATGCACAATGGCTTACAAACGCGCATTGGAGGCCCTGAATCGTTTACGTAATGATAAGCGACCTTTCGGTGGAGCAATGATCTTGCTATCAGGCGGTTTTCGTCAAGCGCTGCCTGTCATTTCGAGATCAACTCCGGGAGATGAATTGAATGCTTGCCTGAAGGCGTCTGCCTTATGGCGATACGTCAAGAAATTGCATTTGACAACAAAGGAAATGAAAGTGTCATTGGAATTCCATTCGGCTTGCATTGCATATTGTTGGGCTGATTTCTGTCCCAGCAGTTAAATGTTTGGAATTACTCCACCAGATACCAAAACGCGCGCATAGATGTTTACACATCAACAAATACTCCTAACATTATGCAGTGGAAAATACCCGTTTGCTGTTACACAGTAAATGAAAGTGTCATTGGAATTTCATTCGGCCTGCATTGCACATTGTAAGGTTCTGGTCTACGACATTTTTGTTAGTTGTTGTCCAGCTGTGATTTCTGCGTGCCTGGTAATTCACGAAAGATTTGGCACTGAATTTCCTCGAGATGTCCGTCACAGGGAAGAAATGTGTGTGACTGACCATCATATATGAAAAACATGCTTTATTTCACATCAACAAAAAGCTGAAATGAATATGCCCCAGCTAAATGTATGCAATGATAAAAAAATTTACAATGATAAAACCAAGTGACGCATTTCCGCTACACATTTCTGTCCCCGCAAGTTAAATGTGTGGAATTACTACACCAGATTCCAATAACGCGCGCTTAGATGTTTACACATCAAAAATAAATGGTTGGCGCAACAGATCCGCAGGGACCCTAGGCCTAGCTTCTCACAACCATTCGTTTTGTGTGAGTTTTTCATTTTTGAAACGAATGGAAGGGATCTACAATTTTATGCCGACTCCAAACGGCTAATTGAGAAGCTCTTTCAAGACAGTCTCGGATGTTTGTCAGACGTTCGCGAGAGGTGGCGCAGTGGAAAAAAACCTTATGTTGGAATTTTAGTTTTTGCGGGACTCGAACCTCGACCCCTCGCTTAGTAGTCCAACACACTAACCACTAAGCCACTGCGCCTACCTGATCTAAACTGATCATAACGAAATAAAGTTTGGCCAGAAAATAATTTATTATGGCGATAAAAACTTCAAAAACGATTTTTCTCAAATATAGATGTCACTAAATATTCTGTATTTTCTAGTTATTTTTAAATCTTGCTTTGTATTCTTGTAAATTTTTAGTATTTTGTATATACTTGAATAAAGAATTAATTGAATTGAATTGAAATTGATTAAATATTCATTTCATTTATTTATCACCAAAGAACAAAATCTTTCATAGATATAAGGCCAACAAAATTAAAATTTAAAGTTACAAACATATGGTACAAACTAAACGTAAAGCAGACAACTATGACTGTACATTCGCAAGTAATTTTCTTTTTATAGAGGAAACTGGCACGCTGAAGTCGATTAAAATGGCATTTGCATTATATGGTGACGTTAAACCATTAATTGATGAAGATAGACCGTATTTTGTACGAGAGTGGCCTACTCTAAAAAATCGTGAGTTTCGTAGGTCGAATGAGGGAACATTAATATTTAGAAGACTTAGGATGTCCGTTGAATCTATTTCTCCTATGAGAACCCTATGAATAAAGACTACTTTGGCTACTGTTCTTCTAATATCCAGTGGTTCTAAATTAATTAATTTCAATCTAGATAGATAAGGCGGTAAGTTGCTAAGATCAAGCCGAGGAGGTCCTCTAAGAGCGAATCTTAAAAAAATTGTTTGTATAGATTCAATTCTAGTTATATGAATTCTATAATACGGACACCATACAATAGAGGCATATTCTAATATAGACCGCACAAAAGCGATATACAAGGTCTTGAGAACATAAACATCCGAAAACTCACAAGCATATCGCCTTAATATTCCCCATGTTCTGTTTGCCTTGTTTGTGATGGACTCAAGATGGTAAGTAAATGATAGCTTGGTATCTAAAAAAACACCCAAATCGTTGATTAGATAAACACGGGGAATGACAATACCATCAAAGGAATACGAATACATGATAGGAGACTTACAGCGAGCAAATGTTATGACAGAACACTTCGAAATGTTTAAAGAGAGGTTGCTTTTTGAGCACCACAGATGAAAATTCTGAAGATGTGAAAAGGACGGTTATCATTATCAGATATATAAATCTTAAAGACATCCGCAAACATCAACAAAAAGCATTCAGGTATATATTGAACGATATCATTTACAAAGTCTGTCTGTTTCTATACAGATGGGTCCAAAACTGAAACAGGAGTAGGGGGGGTGTTTTCTCTTATGATCTAAATTGTAAAATCTCATTCAGCCTTCCTAATCACTGTAGTGTATTTCAGGCGGAGGTCATGGCGATCAAAGAGGCCCTGTCGTGGCTTCGGTATAATGTAATATCTGTAAAGGATATCACCATCTTTACCGACAGTCAAGCCGCGATTAAATCCCTGGATTCTGTCGTCTTCAATTAAACAACTGCCCTCAATTGCCGACTATCTCTGAACGAGATGGCGAAACAATTCAAAATTCACCTTATATGGGTGCCGGGCCATAGAGACATTCCAGGTAATTGCATCGCCGATGAGCTCGCCAGACAAGGCACTACTATGTCGACTCTACCAGAAAAAAGGAGTCTCTATATGCCTCTTGCTACTTGCAAGCTCCTAATTAAACAAAACGCATTAAGCGCTACTAATCGCAGGTGGTCTAGCTGCTTAACGTGCTACACCTCGAAACAGATCTGGCCTCAGCTGGATTCCAAGCGCTCAAAAAGTCTCATTACACTGAAAAGACTCATAATAAGCACTCTAGTAGGTGTCATCACGGGACACTGCATCATAGGGAGACATGCTCTCACATTAGGCCTCCCTTCAAATGATTTCTGCAGAAGCTGTATGGACGAGGAGGAGGAGGAGACTATTCTTCACCTTCTATGTACGTGTCCAGCACTGCCACTCCGTAGAAAACTATACCTCGGAGAATATTTCTTCGACAATCTCAGCGAACTCGCAAACATAGGTATCAACTGCCTCCATCGCTTCATTCTTAGCTCCGGCTGGTTCAACGGGTAGATAAGGAGTCGATATCGATCCTGTGGTAACACAATGGGCCTAATTTGGCCTAAGTGAGGCTGCACTTGAGGCGGCCTGCCACTCTAACCTAACCTAACCATCATTTACAAACAGGATAAAGAGTAGTGGTCCAATATGACTTCCTTGGGGGACGCCGGAGGTTACAGATATATTTTTCGAAATATGACCACGAAACGTTACATTTTGGAGTTTATCCGAGAGGAATGCGGAAAGCCAATTCAAAAAGAAGACTGGAAAACCCAGTCTTGTAAGTTTATTTATCAACAATTTATGGTCAACTCGATCAAAAGCTTTGCTAAAATCAGTATAGATAGCATCAACCTGGTTACCTTTACTGATTTCAGAAATAACGGAGCTCGTGAATACTAAAAGATTTGTTACAGTTGACCTCTTTTTAACAAAGCCATGCTGATTATTGCAAACAAGGGATTTACAGTAAAAATTTAATAGAATTTTATGTAAAGGAAAGGCACAGTTTTTAAGAAAAATAGGAGGAACTCCATCAGGACCAGGGTTAAGGCTAGAATCAGAAGACGCTAAAGTTTTGAAAACATTGCTTCAGAAAATTCCATATTATTAAAAAGAGTAGTATGGGAACCATCAATATAATCAAAAAAATGCCCATCTATCAACGAGTCATGTTTCGAATATACTGATTGGAAAAAAACTGCAAAGTTATTACAAAAAGTATCAGAAGAATAAGCAAGATGTCCCTCAAAAGAGAGTGCGGCTGGAAAACCGTAACTTCTGTTTTTTGAATTGATAAATTTCCAAAATTTATCGGGCCTAGAACTAATACTATTCTGTATGTCATATATGAGGTACGCTTGGTAGAGAGAAGTTTTTAACTCAGACTTAAGACTTCGAAATATAGAGTAGTCCTCATTCGCCTGACTACAATGCAATTTTCTATATGCTCGATTTTTTAATGTTTTTAGGTTGCGAGTAATATCGTTGTCCCAAAGACATGAATTAATATTATTTTTTATGCGTACAACAGGCACATATTTAAAAATAGCTAAATTAATAACGTCATATAATTTGTCAATTATGTCATTAATGTCATTAATGTGTAATGACCTAATGACAGATAAGGATCCCAGTCATAATTGTTGAGCTCTGCACAAATATCACTATAATTGGCATTTTTGAAATCAAATCTGAAGGATTCATAATTAAAAATCTCATTAAAATTTAATTTACAAAAAAGGTTTAAAGAAGGATGATATGAGTCTTCCAGAACTAAACACAAGAGTTTCGTCACAGTTGTTAGTAAAGATGAGATCCAAAGTACGATTCATCATATTTTTGATGTTATTCACCTGCAGTAGACCAAGTGATTGGAGCTCATCAACAATCAAAGCACCAAAGAGTTGACAGGGCTGAGATGTGTGCAGTCCAAATCACCTGATGTCCATTGATTATTTGTTTGATTAAAATCACCAAAGATGTAAATTGTATCTCTTGATAATAGAAGGTTCACAATTAAGCGTCATTATCATTAATAGCAGTGGATAACGCAGTATTGACATCAAGTAGAGTGTTGTCAACCAAATTAATCGGATCTACTGCCTTTCACTACATAATTCTAAAGTTTGAAGTTAGTTCGAACCAAGTACTAATCTGTAGCTCAGAACGCACTTCTAATATAGTTTTAGCTATTGTGACAATGTATAAATTTCTGTCCGTGATTGACCACAACTTATGAAAAATATAAAGGTTTCTCTCCGACAAAGAACGAAACAAAGTAAAACGATAAAATGACTACTGAAGATCCTAAAATAGTAAGAACTTTGAATTTTGAAGGACATTTTTGAGTTCTGGTTATAAGTGTGATTAAAGAAACACCTATTTAAATTATTAACAAGACAATAAAAAAATAAATAAAATCACATTTAAGTAAAACAAAAGGAAATTCTACGCCTTCCCCTACTTCTCCTGAATGCGGTATTTTTGTACTGATTCGACGACGATTCATAAGGTGTAAATATTTTGCCCGATTCATATAAAATTTCATTGCAAAACGAAGGTAGGATCTATTTAACTAAACACGGATATACCCATGAATTTCACAAAATAAACATTTGACCCGACGCCTAACAGTTTTTTGGCAATTAAATGCCTTAATTTTTACATGTAGGTACATTTTGCAAAGTGAAAGAATCTTTGTTGAATTATCAGTTCTAAAACAAAATATTAGATACTGACGATACAGAAAAGCTATTTTAAAACTTATATAGCCGGCAGGGTTACAGTCCACCATCACCGGCACATTCATGAATCCTGGCGCTGACCTTTTACCTGTCTATATTATAGAAAAACATTTAAGATATACTATACCACTCTGTATCAGTATATGCCACCATGTAGGTCACACTCACTCGACTGGGGGCGTATACGTAACATTTTTTTTTATAAAAATACCTACAACAAAGAAATGTCAAAAGCAACGAGCTGTGAAATAAAGGATAAAAGGGACAAAAATCTGCATGCAACCATACGCAATCATAAAAAAAACGGGTACCCTTCTATTCGGTCGTTTGAAAATGTCATATTTGCCGCATTAAGAATATTAAAATAGACAGCGACAACGTCAAGTGCGCAAGGAGGATGAAAATAAATGTGAAAAAAACCGATGACACCCACTTTTCTGCCTAGTATCTTAAAAGCAAACTAAGGAATAATTCCTTTTCATCACTTTGCATGCTACCCTTTTGTATATTGTGTTTCTGTTCCTGTTTCTGCAGTTCCTAGTATTTTTAAAATATTCCCTTTTTTTGTGTCATTGTATTTTATGTGCCGTTCACACGCCATAGCCAATGTTTTGCCATTGTGTTTGCCTTTATTCGATCTTTAAATATTCACATTTTCTAGGCACCAGTTATAGCTATCATTGAAATGCATCATTGGAACAAACGATTGGGTTCCAACTTATAGGAACGAAAGTCAGCTGTTCATTGAAATCAATTTCAATCAGTGAAATAATAAAAGTGGATTTAAAGAAAAGTTTTAATCAGAATTAAGTTGTTTTTTTCGTAAAAAAATTCCACAATTGATTAGCTTTATTTTGATACCAAGTAAAGCCAATATTGTTTGGTTAATCGTCTCAAAATCGGAAATCAAAATTTTCAATGATGCATTTCAATGAAAGCTATAACTGGGGCCCTAGGCAATATGAAACAATGAAAGAATTGCAAAAGCAGATGGCAAACACATTAATACTATTTTTGAACAAATGACAAATATTTCAGCGACAAAAGTTTGCAAATTAGTTATTCGATTACACAGTCGTATTAAGTGTATTTTGAATAATGGTAAATAGTACACACTGTAACATATTTCTGTTCACTGTTGTTTGTGCTGTTTTCAGAAAAGTCATTAGCCAAATTGAAGTCCTCTCTTAAAAAAAGGATTCCGAAATAAATCCATAAAAAAAACATTATGGTGGTGGTGCGTTATCCTTGTTTTTTGTAGTACGAACCGTACACCTAAGTAGATCAGCAATGAAGGTGCATTCACGTTACTCAGAGCAGCCAGCTTGAAGTGATATATTCGACATATTTTCATGTTTACATTGGAGTTCCTTTTTTTAGTGTGTTTCTTTTCGTGTGCACAGTGTTGTTCTCTTCTAATCTTTTTGTGCAAATAACAATTTTTTTTTTAATATTATCTATGGTAAAGTTGGCTTTGGGTGGATGAGCTTATGCTGTTTTTTCTCTTGAGATTTTTTAGTTTGTGTCAGTAATGGCGGACATTGTTGTATCAGCGAAAATTTTCGAAACATGGAACACTCTTGTTTAGCAGTGAAGTGTTTGTTCATTTGTTCATCGCCTCTATTGGAGTAGCCCGCCCACAAACACCTATAAGAGAGATCTTTCAGAGAAACATTGGGCTGCCCAAATACGTTTATATGACGTTGTCAGAACAAAACATATAATACGACGAGAAAAAATTCCATCGAAATCAAGGCCCATTATACAAGATGGTGGTCTCTATTGAACACCGTTGCCAAAAAAGCCACAAGCCCCATAACCATTCCAATAAAAAACAAAATGCGAATTACATTTGAATTTCGTTTTTCAATTTTAATTTTAATTTACACGCTCCCCATACCGCTGCAGTCTTTTGTTCAAGATGTTCACATCATTTCAGGTTTCTCTTCTTTATTTTTTTTTTTTGTGTGTGTCATTTAAAAATTCTTTCCATTCTTGGTTACTCAGCGACATGATACGATCTTTCCATATACTCAGCAAGATTGGGAATCTTTTTTTTTTTCAGTTTTCTTCCTGCACGAGGACCACGACAAAATCAGATGGGAAATACTGTAACTGTATTTCTATGGTAGGTATGGCACTCGTTTGCTGAATGAACACATGAAATCCTTTTCATGGAATTTAAATAATTCACTTTTCCAAGGAGATTTCCGAGAATAAAAGAATGAATGGAATAAGAGATTGCGAGAAGGAAGCGCAGCCAAGTAGAAGAAGAAAATAGATTTCGGGGAAGCAGAGCAAGAAAATGGAAACAAGCCTTCTAAAAAAAAACAGCTGAATGTCCTTGCTTTTGATGGTGGATATAGATGAGATATGAGGATATACATCACATTCGCTTACACATGACATTACCTTGGTTTGTAAATTAAATGGCACATTGACAGAATGGGAGGAGGGACAAGTTAAAAAGGTATGACTGCACAATGAAGGTCTCAATGCAATACCCAGTTGGTTCACCTCTTCCAATCAGGAGAGAGAAGGCCGTGCGCAAATGTAAGTTGGATGAAATTTTAAAAGAATTCCATTAGCAATTTGGTATGTTGTTGATGCATGGAAAGCGGAACAGAATTGATGGCATCCCTTCCTCCAAAGGCGTTACACCATTACATGTGTAGATATAATAGAAGCGTCGACTGGAAGTAATTGTTAAGCAAATCGTCGCCAATAAGAGCTGAAACCTAATGTCTCTTGAGAAGCAGAAAAATGCACTTCAATGCTTTCTTTGATTTTTATTTTTTAAAGCCAATAGAACCCATTTTATGAATCCTGAAAATCATGTCAGGTATGCGACGTCCCCCATTGCAAATTTACTGAATAAGCCCATATTTTTACGACTCATGACCCTTACCAGTTGCCTGGATGTTGGCTTTTAGGTCTTATAGAATCCTTAAACGGACGAAATAAAACGAGACCTGAAAAGCAAATCTCCAAACAGTTCATCACGCAAAATGTGAACCGTTAGAGCAAAATGCCCCCTTAAGTCCATTTCATATTACAGTGGAATCAAGTGGAGTCATTTTTAAGACGAAGAAGGGGAACTATCCCCCGTAAAGGGGTAAGTATTATTGTGACAATGGGGCCGGGATCCGGTCGAAATTCTGCTTTGCAAAATTCTGTCTCCTCATACAATACATCTGCTTTTTTTAATTACTGCTTTTCAAATTTCAAGCAATAAAATTCTGCTTATTCTGCTTTAAAAAAAAAAAACTAATATGATCATGAGAAAAAAATATATATGTATATTTTTGTATTATAATATAAGTATTATGCGTTTCAGGTTTTAATAATATACTACAGGTTATTTAATTACATGAAAAAAAATCCAAAAGAAGCAAATTATTTCACATTTGAAATTACCAACACATTAACCCCCATATTAATAAACACTGCTGGTTACTCAGCAGTTATGTCCAATTTTTGTATGCTATCTGACGTTTGCTAACTTACTTACTTGTGCACATTTTTTTATTAATAAGGGGGTAAGAAACTAAAAAAAGCTAGAGAGAGCTATATTTTTTGATATTCGTTTAAGACAACCAATATGGCTAAGATCTGCTCTCTTTTTTTTTATAATTCTTCTTATATGTTTTTTAGTTAATTGTCCTTTTCTTTTCCAATTCCTCCCCATCCCCATCCATCCACGCACAACTTATCTTTCCCTTTTTTTGATTTAACGATTGAAACATTCATTATGAATCACAGCATACGTTCACGAAGGGAAAGCAAAAAACGCTACCTGGAAAAGTAAGTGTCTTAAACAACACTGCAATCTTAAAAAAAGTCTCTGCACTTTATGATTAAGCAAGTGAGAGGATTGTCTTTACAAAATTCTGAAACAATAAAAAAAGGTTTGGAAAGTGTTAAAAAGCGCTCGCTTTTTCCTTCTTTTTTTTATTGTTTGCAGAATTTTGTTTGTGTGTTTGTGTTTACGCCCCTGTAAGGATTTGATAAAGAGACATGCGAAAGTTCCTGTATGTCATGGAAGTAGTATATTTCAAGTGGTTTGTTCCTCAAGTGGCAGAGACTTTGGCATTGTACTCGTGTATCTCCTCGTCTCCGCAACCCCTGTATGTATCGTTAATTTCATTGCGTGTTTTTTTTTGGAAGTTGTGACCTGTAAGGGCCCGACGTTCTCTCAAACCGCATAAGCTTGCCAGTCCGACTTGGACTATATTCCGGCCATAGCTTCCGTGATATTTCGCAAGTAGTTTATTCGGACCACATGTTGTTGGCTTTCATGTGGATCTTATTTTCCTCTCCCTCGCTCTCTCTCTCTGAGATTACAGAGGGGTGGTTTGATTGATTTAATCGCCCGATCTTGATCTATAGCAGATCCATTTCTTGCCAGTTCATCAGCCATCTCGTTGCCGGACCCAGCAGTGCTGTAACCAAATATCTACCTGTATCGCCTAAGGTTCTGAGAATTGTTAAAAAATAGGTTCTCAGGTATGAGCCTTCAAAGCTTAAGTAAGCAGATTTTTTATTCTGTTTGCGACGATTGTCAAGAAAGTCTTGAAAATATCCCAAACTCATATAAAATTATTTTTTAATAAGCATCCATTCGATGCTTGCAAACTATTTAAAAAAGAAAACCAATCAAAAAGCAAGAAGTAGCGGTTAAACAAGATAAAACAGTGAAAAACACAGAAATATATGCTTCAAGTGATTAGAAATAAAACAAAAATGCTATATTTTTCAAAGTTCAAAAAGTACAAAAAAACCATTTGCATTGTTGTATTACATCGAATAAAATTAGAACTAAAATTAATTTATACTTGTAAACGCTCAGGCTGAATAACAGCGTATTTAAATTCGTTCCTGTTACGGAATTTAATAACGTGATATACAGTTAGCGGTATTCTGGCAACTACTTGTTTTTTGGTAAAGCGATTTTGGAAATTCTGGAGTCTTTGCGTAAACTGCCAGACTAAAGTTGACTATTGGTAAGGCCGTTTGTCCTTTAGGAATTTTTCTATGATACTGGTGACCTTATGCAGCGTGGTCTCAATTCATTAACCTTTAAAGTAGGCATGCTAAGCTGTTGAGATCACATTGTCGTGAAGCGACTGCGGTTAAAAACGTTTAAAAGCTTTTCAGCAAGGTTTTCAGCATAAATGATGTTAGTCTTATAGGCCTGAAGTTCTTAGCAGTCGTGGGGCTGAACTTTCCTGTCTTCGGAATGCAGACAACATTTACTTATCGCCATACTCTGGGAATGTTACCACATTCTAGGGTTGTTTTGGGGGATCAGACTTAAAGTCTCTTCAGAAGTCTGTGTCCAGTAGCCATTATTATCTCTAAGATATCCCGGAACCGCATGTTCTTTTGATTTGTTTGATTCGTGTCTACTATTACATTGCAAAAAGTATGCCAGGCTGTACGTTTAGCACTATTGACAGCATTTTTGAATTTCAGTTGACCGGATGTGTAAAGATCCCAGTCAGACTGGGAGTTAGTGGGTTTGGCCAAACTGAACAAATATCTGGCTTTCCTTCTAAATTCAAGGAGGTACTTAGACTACCTCGATGGAGAATTCGTTTTCTTGATTGTCCTTACAGGACATATGCCTTACTTAGAATCTAAGCGCGCGGTATTGGAATCTGGTGGAGTAATTCCACAAATTTAACTTACGGGGACAGAAAATGCGTCATTGTGTTTTATCATTGCATACATTTTGTCATTGCATACGTTTTTATCATTGCATACATTTTTGAGCTGGGGCATATTAATTTCAGCTTTTTGTTGATGTGAAATAAAGCATGTTTTTCATATATGATGGTCTCACATTTCTTCCCTGTGACGGATATCTCGAGGAAATTCTGTGCCAAATCTTTCGTGAATTCCCAGGCAAGCAGAAATCACAGCTGGACAACAAATAACAAAAATGTCGTTGACCAGCACCTCTACAATATACAATGCAAGCAGAATGAAATTCCAATGACACTTTCATTTACTGTGTAACAGTTGATTTAATTTAACTTGCGGGGATGGAAATGCAAACGGGTAATTGTTATTTCACATCAAGAATACGGTTATTACAATTCCCTCTTTTATCAATGACGTGTATCAAGCCACACACATACCGCATGCACGGTGTTTACACATTCACATATTTTGGGACTGTTGGATACAGTCGCACCATTTTTTTTTAAACTCTCTGTGAATGCATCGATTTCGTCTGGTGTCCATATTACTTGATTTTTCAAATTTTGAACATTTTTCACGGTGTCTGAGACGAATGTGTTGATGGGTCTTGGATTTCTGAATTTACCTACAACGATAGCATTCTTGTATGCTAGAAATTCTATAAACCTGTGATCTGAGAAGGTTGGCTCAGAGGAGACCCTGCATTCCTTCATAGTTAGAGTTTGTGTGTTACTGTACGAGTATTACATCTAACACCTCACGTCTATTACTATTTATAAAGGTCGACCAATATTGGCTATCAGGAGGACTCATCTCGTACAATTATATCCGTACTTCTCTAGAGCATATGATGGGAAATGGCATCACAGTCAGCAATCAGATTCAATTTTTTCCCTTTCTGCTGTTCCGACTCATATGGCATGTAGATTGTCGCCAGTACTAGCGCGCCCTTTCCTGTGTTAAGTTGAACACGTATGGGAATAAATTACATACACTTAACTACTTTTTCACATGCATTTTTTCCTTTTAAGAATCAATTAAAATCACCACTAAATTCTATAAGCATTTCAGCAGAAAACTATTTCGACTTCATCAGCATGACATCGAAGGGGTGTTGACTTGTGTTTCCATTCACAAAGTTAATGAATGTGTCTAGTAGTCTTGCCAGAGCCAGGTGTTGCTAACTTCCACAGAAACATCCATAAAATGCTTACAACAGTACAAGACCTGGTCAGTACGCTTTTTGCTTGTCCTTCCAAACAGAACTGTTTTATATAGATAGATAGATATATCTTTATTTAACGTCAAAAGCTGGTATCTACATAAATTTGTACATTAATATGATTCTAGATAATCGATTTAAAATATTTAGGCAGCTCATTATACAATTTGAAGCCCTTATAAATTAATGAGTTCTGAGCCCTTGCTTTTACAAAATTTGGTAACCTTAGGTCATTCAAGTTTCTCAAAATGTAAGGTTGGACCTCTCTAATATTTCGTCAAATATCTTGGCATTGTATTGTTTTTATCTTGAAAACAAAAATTAACAAATTCATTACCACTCTTTGTTTAACAGACAACCAACGTAACATAGTTAACATAGAAACTATTGACGTATACCTACTACCTTTTAATATATTTTCGAAGGAACGGAAACACATTTGACCTAATTACAGTTTTACGATGCATCCGGAACAAAAGTATAGTCAAATAAATGCGACGATTGAGCGGAAAACCTTTACCTTTGAAGTGTCGTAGTAAAGTATGACCGACATTCTGAGCACAGCCAACGATTGTAAGAAACCAACAATTCTCTTCGCATGGATATTCGTGGAAACACAGGTGGCTTTCTCATCAACTTCATCATATATGACATTGCTGCGTCTTTGTTTTGCGATGAGGAGATGAAAGTGATATGTTCTTTTAGTGCGAAATGGGATACGATTGGAGTGCCACCTCTCATTGTGAGTCGGTTTTATGTAATGGGGAAGTTCTTCTTCAAACATGCCATAAAGAAGTTGTTGAACGATGAAAGTGAGGTAAGGAACAAGACTTCATACCGCGCTGTGTAATACAACTTGTGTTGTTTCTTGGTTATTGCATCATAACTCATAACATCTACAAATAATATAGAATAGACGAATGTGGTCGATTCATATAAAGATAAATTTATATAAAGGGATGGTGCGATAGCTTCACACATTTTGCGTGAATATTTTAATTGATATTTGAAAAATGAATACCTCGCGGACAATGCAAATAAAAGAATCGTATGAACATTTACCAAATGTGGAACTGGTTATTATCAGTGACACATAAAATTTAAGAAAAATTATGTAAGCAAACTAGGTAATGAATAATGAATAATGAATAACGAATAAGGAATAAAAAATAATGAATAACCAACAGTGAGTAATGAGGAATGAATACAAAATAATGAATAATGAATAACGAATAATGAATAGTGAATTTTGTATAATAAATAGGTAAAGAATAATGAATAACGAACAATTAATAATGAGTATTGAGTTTGTTATAAATAATTAATAATGAATAATAATGAATAATAAATAACGTATAATTAATAATGAATAATGAATAGTAAATAATGCATAATGAGTAACGAATAGGTAATGATAAACGGATAATGATTCATGATTAATGAATAATCTTCTATATATATAAAAATAACTTACTAAATGTGTGTAAATTTTGATTTAGTTTTTTTTGTTGGTTAATAGACCATGCAGAGAAGGTTTTTATATTAGTATGATATATTTTTGAAAGAAGGCGCAACCGCCATTCCAATAAATTCATTTTCGTATGGGCAAATATACTTAAAAAAAAAAATAACTGGATAGAAATCAAGTAGTGACACTTCAAATAAAAAAAAAAATATTTTAAATTTTAAAAGCAATTGTTGTTGTCAATTACTTTAATTATTTTCCAAGCAAATTGTTGTTGTCAACAATTTTGAAAAAAAAAATAAAAAAAAATTTAAATATACCTACCTAAAAAGATTGTTCTAATAAATTTTGTTTACTATGTTACATTAAGTAACTTTTTGAAATGAAGTAGATACTTTGATTGAACAAAGATGATTATTATGGCCGACGATATTTTGCATCGAATTCGCGCTGTGACATCGGATAGTGAACTGGAGATGTCAGATGAAATGCGCAACAAAGCTTTGATTTTGATCGAGGATATGTGTCTGCTCATGAGTGAATTTGTTGTGCAAATTGGGGATGCCACAGCCAAATCGTTCAATGCAAGACGCACTTAATCGAGAACTGGAGCAAGAAATGGACTTCGATCGAATCGCATTGAGTCAAGTTGTGATAACGAAAATGGCGGAATTTTCTTCCTTGATGCGCCTGGTGGAACTGGAAATACGTTCCTGATTTCACTGATTTTGGCTACAATTCGTTCGAGATCTGAGATCGCTTTGGCCCTAGCCTCTTCTGGGATATCGGCTACTTTGTTAGAAGGCGGTCGAACAGCATTGAAATTGCCATTGAATCTGCAAGTGGATGAAGAACCTACATGCAACATTTCAAAGAACACTGCGATGGCGAAAGTACTGCAGCAATGTGAGATTATCATATGGGACGAATGCACAATGGCTTACGAACGCGCATTGGAGGCCCTGAATCGTTTACGTAATGATAAGAGACCTTTAGGTGGAGCAATAATCTTACCATCAGACGATTTTCGTCAAACGTTGACTGTCGTTTCGAGATCAACTGCGGCAGATGAATTGAATACTTGCCTGAAGGCGTCTGCTTTATGGCGATGCGTCAAGAAATTTCATTTGACAACAAACATGACCAGTCCGCTGAGAGTTCTCCAGGCAATTGTTGGCGATGGGCAATGGTGTGATTCCAGCAACTTTACAACGACACCGGAAGAACTAATCATGAATGTTTTCCTGAATATCGCTCAAAATTTGTTGACCATGATTGACTGAGTGTAAGAGTGATTTTGGCTGCGAAAAACAAGAACGTCGATCACTTGAATCTCGACATTCAAAACCAAATCGCTGGTGAGTTGCATTCATATAAATCAGTCGACTCCGTGATGGATGAAAAGGAAGCCACCTATTATCCCACGGAATTTTTAAATTCTTTGGATGTTTCGGACTTGCCTCCACACAATTTGAAACTGAAAATCGTCTCAGTAATAATTTTGTTGCGCAACCCAAATGAACCAAAACTTTGTAATAGTACGCATTTGATTGTGAAGAATTTAATATCAAATATTATTCAAGCAACAATTTTTATTGGAAAACTCAAAGGCGAAAATGTTCTTATTCCGCGGATTCCACTTATTCAGAACGATTTGCCATTCATATTTAAGCGTCTTCAATTTCCCGTACGTTGCTTTTGCTATGACAATTAATAAGTCGCAGGGACAATCGCTGGATGTGTGTGGCATAAATCTTGAATTTCACGTGTCGGCAAAGCTCTCGCTTTGTACGTGTACGCACCCGATAATAGAAATAAAACAAAAAATGTTGTGTACCATAAAGCACTTCAGTGAAAAAGCGGTAGGTTGGCCGACAAGTATTTGATTTTATTTACCTATTTATTTAATTTTCATATAACTTTTGAATACAAAATTTGAATTGACCGAATAATATGAAGTAGAATGAAGCGAAAGCTCGGAATTATTAATTTCATTACCTACATTAATGAATTTGGGCGGAACGAAGTTCGCCGGGTCAGCTAGTGTTTGATAAAATAAATAAGAATAAGAACCAAAATGAGATTATGACAAGTAAAAACAAAAATTTTGAGGTAAAAATTCAATTTTCAATCCAATGCCAATAACACCTACAATTTCTCACTACTACTGCACGGGGCTGCACCCGTGCCATCCAAAATTGCAAACATGAATACGAAATGTCTCGCCACACGCTGGTCAGCCGCATGACATCTGCCGCAAGGCCCACTCCCCAAAAATAACAACTGCATCTGTGATCTACCATATCCAGCAGCGGCAGCTGCAGAGCCAAACAAATTGCCACAAATTTATTTGATAACAGGGGATTTCACTGTGCAGATGTCCTGGTATTGCAGTACAATAGCGACAGCACCCAACCATAATCTCCCACACCCACTTGCACATAAAATATCCGAATATACCGAGAACCAACCACCTCGACTGACAATGGCACTCACAGGGATACATACACTTGAGCTGGGATATTTATGTGATGTTTTTTTTTTTTATTCATTTGTTTCATCCTAGGACTTCCAAGGATCAAACAAATTTGGTACCGCAGTATGTAAAAGTACACATTCGCTATAGTACTGGCCCCACTTCCATTCTGCACTCTTGCATGCGGAACAGACAGGAAAACTTAATAAAGTAATTTATCATTTTGCACAAAAAGGATGGGTTTGGATTGCTGGCGCTCGGGAGCCGCCCCAAAGAATAACTCTTCCTTCGTGGTTCATCATCGCCGTTCATGTCCAACATTGTAAACGGTTTGCACCCATTGTTTGGTCCTTGGGCAATCACTCAAGGAAGGATTTTTGTCTATATATGCATGTTTTGTCTGTCCTCCTTGTTACGAACAATTTTTACGGGCTATAACCAAACGATTCAAGGTTTCCATGTAAATTTGATTAAGCAGGCAAACATTGCCGAGAGAGAGATAGCAAAGGACACTTGCAATGAATTGATATTTATTGTGGAAGCATCCCGATGGGAGCTGCTGTCTCCATGTTAATATCACGCAAATGTACTAACCCATGAAAATTGCAGTACAGTCAGGAAGGAGTCAAAATTGATAAGTATACTACAGTTCACCAGAGACTCGTACAGTTTAGTTCGGCCATTCGGAATGCTTTATAAGAATATGTAAGTCCTGCAGACAAATCCAAGTGGAAATCTGTGAAATGTATCACTGACTGTGCGAATCAGTGAAAGCTCCTAAACGACTGCGACCTAGCCGATTTTTTTTTTTTTTTGTATCCAGCCCGGTTATATTTTGGTGTGATCTGAAACTCAGTTCTCTGCAGTCGTGTTGCACAGAATCTTTATTACACTTGAAATTACCATGGCAACAAGGAGATAAAATTGAATAAAATTGTCCATCCCTCGGGAAGATTAGCCCAACTTGCATACTTTCAATTGATCTTGACGACAACTTTTACAAAAGATTGCCACCCACTAAAGAAGTTACTTGGGAACCGTCCACTAGAGGCAATCCTTTAACCCTCATATATCACAACTGTTCACACATGATTTGGTTTGCCTTAAAAGAAGATATCAACTTTTTGAGAGGGGTCCCATCCCAGATATGGAAAAAAATAAAAAATAAAAATCAAAATTATATTTACATATGCCTGCAACTATTTGAGGAGCACCCCAATATGTGGTTCTATAGAGTTATGCGAGTATAGTCATATAGTCATGTACCTACACGTGGGCCCCAAAATTCAATTTTATGTGCAGAAGTGTAAACGAAAAACATTCGGATAGGGAAGATGACAACATGGTTCTAATACAAGACATCAACACACATTTACAATTGGAAATCCAAAACTGCTTTGTTCAATGTTCCAGGGAGATGCAATGCAAAGCCGATAAGAATTCAATTTCTCTGGCAAGGATATTCTGTCGATGGATTGATGTGAAAATTTCTTACATTTTCCCATTGCCGGTATGTCGATCGATCGATGGCTGGCTTGTATACTCGTAGTCCTAAATTACGAATTGAAATTTGCGTCTATATTGACGAGATACTGTAAGTTGTTCTGTTAAATCAAATATAGAAATAGGAACCGGCGGGTGTGGCAGACCGCAATGTCATTTTGCAAACGAGTGTTGTCTAACCGTCCCAAATCACGATATTAAATTTTGTAAAAGGAGCGTATTTATATTAAACATTTATTTAATTTAAAATAATGTTTTTCAGCTTGAGCGTTTACAAAATGCGAATGGTTTTTAAGTCTAACAAACACAAATTTGTACAAATGTATGCAAAAAATTGAAAAATACTGAATTTTTGTTTTTTTCTAAACACTTGAAGCATATAAGTCAACAACAGATAAGCTACAAACCTAACTCAGTTTACGTTCAACACAAAGCTTAACATCGCTTTCCATTATTTGGCCATGGAATTCGCTGAAAAAACGACGATAATACGATTGCAAAAGGATCGCAATGCGATTCCTCGTCATGACATGATTTTTAGATGGCACAAATTGAGTTAATTTGTATCTTAATTGTCGTATAAAGGATTTTTGAATAGTGGTTGATTTTCCAGGTTGATAGGCATATTGGTATTTGTAAGGCGGGTGAAGTGCCCCATCTCTGATAATGTAACGGGTGATTTTTTAAGAGGCTTAGAACTTGTAAAAAAAAAAAAACATAAAAAAACACGAAAAAATGAATGAAATATTTATTTGAATCGATAGTTTGAACCTTGCAATTTAATGTTTAAAGATAATTTCATGCAAATGTTGACCGCGGCTGCGTCTCAGGTAGTCCATCGGCTGAGTCCAATTTTGGCATACTCTTTCACACTTATCGGCCGGTATCTCACGAATGAATGCATGGATGTTGGCTTCCAGTGCGTCAATCGAAGCGGGCTTGTCCCTATACACATTAGCCTTGACATACCCCCACAAAAAATAATCTAATGGTGTCAAATCGCACGATCTAGGCGGCCAATTGACCGGCCCGAAACGTGAAATTAACTGTTCACCAAACTCGCCTCGCAATTGCGCCATTGTTTCGCGTGCTGTGTGGCATGTGGCACCGTCTTGTTGAAACCACATACCTATCATGCAAGTCAAGAACTTCCATTTCGGGCAAAAAAAAGTTTGTTATCATCGCTCGGTAGCGTTCACCATTGACAGTTACGCTGCGATTCGCATCATCTTTGAAGAAATATGGCCCAATAATGCCGCCGGCCCATAAACCGCACCAAACAGTGGCTTTTTCGGGATGCATTGGTAGCTGTGGCAATGCTTCTGGCTGATCTTCACTCCAAATGCGGCAATTTTGCTTATTTACGTACCCATTCAACCAAAAATGAGCCTCATCGCTGAACACAATTTTTCGATAAAAAAGCGGATCCTCGGCCAGCTTTCCAAGAGCCCATTCACCAAAAATTCGGCGTTGTGGTAGGTCGGCTGGCTTTAGTTCTTGCACAAGCTGTATCTTAAAAGGCTTTACGTACAAATCCTTCCGCAAAATTTTCCACGTAGTGCTGTAACAAAGGCCTAACTGCTGGGAACGGCGCCGAATCGACATTTCGCGGTCTTCTGTCACACTGATACGGCCGCAATATTTTCTTCACTACGCACAGTACGTAAACGTGTTGGTGTTTTAATGTCCAACAAAGTAAATTTGGTGCGAAATTTGGTCACAATCTTCCGAATAGACTGCTCAGAAGGTCGAGAATGCCGATCATAAAATGGAAGCAGCGCGCGATGAGCATTTCGAACCGAGCACGAATTTTGATAGTAAAATTCAATAATTTGCAAGCGTTGTTCATTTGTAAGACGATCCATGGTTAAATTGCAAACCAAACTGAAGCTGTTTGACAGTGACACAAGGTACTAAACACACGTCAGCTGTCAAAACCAGTGTTGCCAAAACCAAACCAGCTAAAAAATCACCCGTTACATTCGGATGAGTTTATAGTATACATATAAAAGACAAAATAATGTTTTTTTTTTTTTAAAGCTGGTGCAACACATTTTGTTTTGTCTAGCATTTTTATTTTTTGGCTTCATACATTCTAGCATATTTTTTTGCAGTCTAGCATTTTCTTTTTGGAAATTATGGCAACACTGGTTACAGACGCTTCAGCTCCTAGCCGATATATATTTCCCAGACTCAACAGTTATTCCAGAACACCAAGAAAATCCTCCAGAGAGAAGATTAAACAGATCGCTAACGGACGAATGGAACAGGTGAAGCGGGTGGCCGTGGCTTAGTGATAGAGTGTTCGCTTGTTGAGTGGGAGGTTACGTGTTCAAATCCGAGCCAGTACCACGAAACATTTTTCACAAATAAAAACTGCGAATAAGTTTAAGTGAATTATAAGCGAACACAACAATTCTCCCCTAGCTATTAGGACGCCACTCGTGGAGAATATCCGCTCTGCGCCAAAAACCCTTTCCTATCCCTCGTTCTCTTTCTAAAAACTTGAATGCCGCGCTGTGCCCCGCATTATAAGGGTATTCAAAACCCCTTGAGCGCGAGTAAAATTATAAAAAAAAAAAAAAGGTCTAAGGAAATCTTTTATGAAGGCAAAATAATTTGGGCAATCAAATCATTTCAACTATTCAAAACTCGTGGAGAAGATGGAATATTCCTACACTTTTTAAGAAATCTTTTCTGCAGACTACAGCTACACGTGGTTATATGTAACAACAAAGTGCAAGGAGGTCTTACTTACTTTACTTAGGTGGCGCTACAGTCCGGGGTGGACCTGGGCCTCAACCAATACGCCTCTCCAGTTAGAGCGATCTTTGGCTAACTGCCTCCAGTTGCGCACTCCAAGTTGGTTGAGGTCCCCTTCCACTTGCGCGCGCCACCTAAGGCGAGGTCTTCCTCTACTGCGTTGTCCCTCCGGGTTGGGGACGAAGACTCTCCGGGCCGGAGCGTTGGTGTCCATTCGCTCTACATGTCCTAACCATCTTAGACGACTAATGCGTACTTTTCTGACCAGGTCGATGTCGCTGTACAGCTCGTAGAGTTCGCTGTTAAATCTTCTCCTCCAAATCCCGTCAACGCAAACGGGACCAAAAATCACTCGAAGAATTTTGCGTTCGAAGCGACCAAGAAGATCCTCATCCGTTTTTGCTAGGGTCCATGCTTCTGCGCCATAGAGCAGGACAGGGATGATGAGAGTCTTATATAGAATCTCCTTAGTGCTTCTTGACAAGGCCTTACTAATCAATTGCCGTCTTAGGCCAAAGAAACAGCGGTTGGCAAGTGTGATTCTTCGCTTGATTTCTGATGTGATGTCATTATCAGAGTTTATGGCGGAGCCTAGGTAGACAAAGTCCCTAACTACCTCAAAGTTATAGCTGTCTATCGTGACGTTCTGTCCGGTTCGTCGATGTTGTGTGTCCCTTCTTGTTGACAGCATATATTTTGTTTTGCCCTCATTCACCATCAAACCCATTTTTGTCGCTTCTGTACTGATACTTGCAAACGCACCAGTGACAGCTCGCTGTGTTCTGCCAATGACGTCGATGTCGTCAGCGTATGCAAGTAGTTGCACAGACTTGTAGAAAATTGTGACTCTGGTGTTGTCTTGTGAGTTTCGCACAATCTTCTCAAGAATGATGTTGAAAAAGTTACATGACAGCGCGTCACCTTGTCTAAATCCTTTTTTGACATCAAGGGTCTCGGTGAGATTGTTTCCGACCTTTACGGAGCAGCGAGCGTTCTCCATCGTCATTCTGCACAATCTGACAAGTTTGGCAGGGATGCCGAAACTAGACATGGCTCTGTATAGCACGTCTCTATAAATGCTTTCATATGCGGCCTTAAAATCGAAAAAAAGATGGTGAGTATCGATCTGGACTTCTTGGGTTTTTTCCAGGATCTGCCGTAGTGTGAATATTTGGTCTGTTGTGCACTTACCGGGCCTAAAACCGCACTGATAGGGACCTATCAGATCGTTGACGAATGGTGTCAGACGTTCACACAGTACAGCAGACATGATCTTATACGCAGTGTTTAGGAGACTGATGCCTCTATAGTTGGCGCAGTTTAGAGAGTCTCCTTTCTTGTGGATCGGGCAAACAATGCTGAGGTTCCATTCATCAGGCATACTTTTCTCTGACCAAATCTTGGAGATGAGTTGGTGTATGCACTCTACCAGGTCATCTCCCGCTGCCTTAAACAGCTCGGCAGTTAAGCCGTCCGGTCCAGCAGCCTTGTTGGACTTAAGCTTAGATATTGCTATCCTCACTTCATTTTGGTCAGGTGGACGGAAATCTTGGCTGTCATCGTCCAGGTTGAATGGCTCGTTCTGCCTGACAGCGGAATTTGTGTCGTCTTCGCCGTTTAGCAGGCTGCAGAAATGGTTTTTCCATGTCCTCAGCACCGACTGTGACTCTACTACAAGGTTTCCTTGTTCGTCTCTACAGGTCTCCGTTCGGGTCTTGTTGGCATGACACGTTCTTTTTACCTTTTGGTAAAACTTCCGAACATTATTCCTGGAGTAACACATCTCTATATCCTCGATCTCTCTCTCTTTTTTCTCCGGAGAAGCCGATGTTCTTCCCTCCTTTTTTGCTCGTAGAGCTGACGAGCTGCTCTCGTCCTTCTATGCAGCGACGCTTCGTATGCACTTTGTTTTGCTGCATGTGCTTGCCGGCACTCTTCATCAAACCGGGGGTTTCGAGGGGGTGGGCTGGTGAAACCGAGCACATCAGTTGCGGCAGTTTTGATGGCTTCTTGGCATCGGCGCCACTGGTCTTCGGCACTTGATGCTGGCAGCATAGGACTTCTCGAGAGGTTGAGGGATACGCGATCGGCAAAGGTTCTGGCGGTTTGTTGCGTTTGTAGTCGTCCAACGTAAAATCTCCTCACAGTATTTTCTCGTTGTTGTGGCGTCTGGGATATCCGCATCCGTACCTTGGCTACAACAAGGTAGTGGTCCGAGTCTATGTTGGCCGCTCGGAAAGTTCGGACATCTAGAATACTGGAGGAGTGCCTTGCGTCGATCGCAACGTGATCAATTTGGTTGACGGTTTGATGATCAGGTGACCGCCATGTTCCTTTGTGGATATTGAGGTGAGGAAACCGTGAGCTAGCTATGGTAACATTACGTCCCGCAGCAAAATCAATCAGCCTAAGTCCGTTTCCAGACGTGGTGTCGTGTAGGCTATGTTTTCCGATTGTGCTACCAAAGATGTCCTCCTTTCCTATTTTGGCGTTAAGATCACCCAAGACGATTTTAACGTCATGCTTAGGACATTGCTCATATGTTTTGTCGAGGAGTTCGTAGAAACATTCTTTGGTAGCATCGTCCTTATCTTCTGTGGGGGCGTGAGCGCATATCAGGCTGATGTTGGCGAATTTAGCCTTGATGCGGATAGTTGTAAGGCGTTCACTAACGTGTCGAAAGCTCAAGACTTCTTGCCTAAGTCTGCCGCTTACAACAAATCCGCATCCAAATAGACGCTGCTTTTGTTCTCTGTAGCAGTCACCGTAGTAAATGTCACAGTTTTTCATCCTCCTTTTGCCCGGCCCATCCCACCGCACTTCCTGGATGGCGGTGATACCTGCTTTGTAGCAGTCTGGGGCCTCCGCTAGTTGTTCGGCTGCACGCGGTCTGTTCAGAGTTCGAACATTCCGCGTGCAGATCCGAACATCATTGTCCTTTTTTCGTTTTGCAGGGTCGTCAACAGTGAATCCGTCCTTATCCGAGGCTTTTGGTTGCTTCGCAACACGGCTTTTTTTCCGTGGTAGGGTAGTTAACCCCACGCACAACCCCCAACCTGGAGGACCAGGCCCTTTCTGTAACCCCTTGGGCAAACGGAGCCGGAATATTCCGGAGTCAGTAACCCGCTGCGGGGATGTGAGAGCTGCCGTTGACCTATTAAGGGCTCTTCCGCCACCATCTCTATTTCAACACCCTGACTAGTGCTGAAAAAATCCTCAATGACCTCAGCTCCAAATACGTCGAAGTAGCTCATTGAGGTATCTGCCATGTTGACTGTTGACGCCACCGTTGATTCAACCATGTGAATTCATCCGCCGTACGTCCTCTTTCTGAGGGGCTCATGTAAGACCTCTGAGACTCGATCAGGCAGTCATTCCGACAGAGCATTATAGTGTTGCTATTTTCTTCGTGTTCAACACTCGCGCTTATAAGTTTAGCAAGTCATGCCCGGAAGGACAAGACCAGTACCCGGTGGCTACCACGCGGAGGTAAAATAAGCACAATTGATGTGTATGAACAGTTACAACGCCTGGGCATCGCCAAGTTGACGCCAATCAGTGCCTACCCTATTCATACAACACCCAACCACCAAGGAGGTCGCTGTCAAATATATACCCAAGGTAGGTCGCAGCCCATCTGAACTATCAAAGTCATATAGACCAATCAACTTCACTTTCTTCTTCCTTAGAACTATGGAAAAAATCCTTGATATAACGGGTGATTTTTTAGCTGGTTTGGTTTTGGCAACACTGGTTTTGACAGCTGACGTGTGTTTAGTACATTGTGTCACTGTCAAACAGCTTCAGTTTGGTTTGCAATTTAACCATGGATCGTCTTACAAATGAACAACGCTTGCAAATTATTGAATTTTACTATCAAAATTCGTGCTCGGTTCGAAATGTTCATCGCGCGCTGCTTCAATTTTATGATCGGCATTCTCGACCTTCTGAGCAGTCTATTCGGAAGATTGTGACCAAATTTCGCACCAAATTTACTTTGTTGGACATTAAACCACCAACACGTTTACGTACTGTGCGTAGTGAAGAAAATATTGCGGCCGTATCAGCTAGTGTGACAGAAGACCGCGAAATGTCGATTCGGCGCCGTTCCCAGCAGTTAGGCCTTTGTTACAGCACTACGTGGAAAATTTTGCGGAAGGATTTGTACGTAAAGCCTTTTAAGATACAGCTTGTGCAAGAACTAAAGCCAGCCGACCTACCACAACGTCGAATTTTTGGTGAATGGGCTCTTGGAAAGCTGGCCGAGGATCCGCTTTTTTATCGAAAAATTGTGTTCAGCGATGAGGCTCATTTTTGGTTGAATGGGTACGTAAATAAGCAAAATTGCCGCATTTGGAGTGAAGATCAGCCAGAAGCATTGCAACAGCTACCAATGCATCCCGAAAAAGCCACTGTTTGGTGCGGTTTATGGGCCGGCGGCATTATTGGGCCATATTTCTTCAAAGATGATGCGAATCGCAGCGTAACTGTCAATGGTGAACGCTACCGAGCGATGATAACAAACTTTTTTTTGCCCGAAATGGAAGTTCTTGACTTGCATGATATGTGGTTTCAACAAGACGGTGCCACATGCCACACAGCACGCGAAACAATGGCGCAATTGCGAGGCGAGTTTGGTGAACAGTTAATTTCACGTTTCGGGCCGGTCAATTGGCCGCCTAGATCGTGCGATTTGACACCATTAAATTATTTTTTGTGGGGGTATGTCAAGGCTAATGTGTATAGGGACAAGCCCGCTTCGATTGACGCACTGGAAGCCAACATCCATGCATTCATTCGTGAGATACCGGCCGATATGTGTGAAAGAGTATGCCAAAATTGGACTCAGCCGATGGACTACCTGAGACGCAGCCGCGGTCAACATTTGCATGAAATTATCTTTAAACATTAAATTGCAAGGTTCAAACTATCGATTCAAATAAATATTTCATTCATTTTTTCGAATTTTTTGTGTTTTTTTTTTTTTAAAAGTTCTAAGCCTCTTAAAAAATCACCCGTTATTTCTTTGTCTATCTATACAATATTAAATGTAACACTCTCTTTAGTAATGAATTTCGACCCTAAAAATAATAAAATTAAAAATTATATTTTTTTAAACAATGAATTCAGAAAAAAAAACAACAAAATATCAAAAGTAGCCATATATTTTTGAAATATTTACGATACCTACAAATAAATAATACACTTTCAATTCGAGGAATCTAACTACACTGGGTGTATTTTTTTTTTTTTGCCGTCTGAGATCCACATCCACCATAGATAAGACATAAATCTTTCACCACACGTCTGAATTAATTAGCCCATATATCAAAGGGCATGGTACTGCCCAGCCAAGTTCTGACACTACACCTTTTTACAGGAACAAACTCAGGTGATTTTCGATCCCCCCTTATCTTCAGTACCAATGAAGTCAGAAACTTCAAAGTACTTGCTAAGCTGATCAAGCACAAACGCCTCAGTAAACATTTTAGCATAAGTGGTTCCTGAAATATAGGGCTTAAAAAATCACAAAAACCGTAACTGACTGACTGACAGATAATCAAAATTATGGAGTACTCCCCGACATCGTGGAATCTTGTAATTCTGCACAACGGTATGTTTTGTGGCGCAATCAAAGGAATAACTCGAACATTTAAGATTTCTTTATAAGGGGACATAGTATCCACTCACACTGCTCAGAATTGTTGCCAATTATATGGAGGACTTCCGATTGCTGTAGAATAATGAAATGAATTTGGTTGATCAGTAGAGTTCGAAAATCTAAGATTTTTCATTCGAAGTGTGTGCCTATTGTCATTTTGAAAATATACATGCAACTTAAAAGTTCATGACTTTTCTAAGAACTTATTACTGACTAAAATTTGGTGGGCTTACTTGGTGGGCTTACTTGAAAAGTTTTCTTTTTATTGAGCCAAATTCGAAAGGTTTTAAAAACTTGATCAGTGAACCCACTAAATTTTAGTCAGTAATGATTAAATAATAATAATTTCTCTCTTAATATGTATTTAGTATTGCTGAGTGGGGGAAGCGAGGAGTAACAACGATTCTCGCTTAATTGGGAGCTACCCTGACAATTTCTGTTGGGAAATTATGTCGAATTTCAGTTTGTGAATTGTTGTTTTTCGAGGGAACAACTGTTAACAACAACTCGTAGACACAGTCACTTTTGGTAGGAATGATAGCTATTTGGAGCTACACCACTCATTCATCATCAGACTTCTTTGAAGTGATTGTTTGAATAGTTTTGAATTCTGACATTTAATTCTCCGTATATAATCCCACTTGGGAAGACATTTCTGTTTTTCCCCTGTCAGGAAATGAACTTGCATTTCGATTTTTTTCCAATTGCCCAAGTGACTACCACTTGCGCCAACTGAGAAACGAGTACGTAAGTAAGTATTGTTCGATTTTAAATGTTTCGTATTAAACCTTAATAAAGTAAGAACTTGGTGTGCTTTTAGATCTCGGTACTTTTCACGGCTGACATTTTTACATAGAGGTTTTTATATAGAAGAACTATCTGCCTCTTTTTTTAACATTTATGTTTTTGGTCTGATCTACTTATCTCCACGTACCCAATAGACATGATTCATCGGACTCACACATTACTCGCTGACATTTCATATGCGTATTTCATATGCGTGGGAAAGTGGGAAACATTTTAAACTTCGATGCACTGTATATCAGTTTAATGTACACGAATGACTAAAATTCCAGAGCAAATATCAAAAAATACAAAAAATGCTGTCAAGTTTTCGAAAATGCTAGATCTAGCAATAAAAATGCCAGAATGGCATCACTGTCTGTAGCCCGTTTTCGGTGTATGTGCCTTCACTTTTTTGCATTTGACCAATGGGATAAATGTGCTGTTTGGAGAGTACTTTATGAACACAGGCGCAGCTTCTGGTTTCTTCGATTGTATGACAGAAGTTTCTCCATGATTCTCTCTTAGGTCTTTTAATCACTTGGTTATACAAGGTGAGTGTATTTCTATATATTGCCCACTCACCATTGCGTTTGAGCTTTCTCGTCTCTGTTCTGAGTTTGGCTAGTTTTTTGCTCCATCAAGGAATAATAAGATTGCATGATTTTTCGGCTCTGCGAAATAAGGCCCCAATGAAATAAGGCCCTAAAAGAAAAATGAAATAAGGCCGCAAAATTATTTTTTCATTATTAATTGTTACCCTTCCGATATGGAATGCGTATGAAACCCCCCTGCTTGGGTTTACTTTTAGATTGCGGGGTGGGTGCGAGGTTGAGTTTATTAAAAGTTGCTTCAATCTAAACTAGTTTATCCAATATCAACAATATTAAATGGAAAATAGTTTTCATTATTTTTAATTTCATTATGAAATAAACCACAAATTTGGGGCCTTATTTCTTTCTTTTTTTTTTTTGGCCTTATTTCTTATTATGATTGTTGTATTGAGATTTTCGCACGTTAACTCAATATCTTCAATGTCTCTGAAATTGGTATTGCATATCCATGAATTCTTGACAGTATATGTCCCAGTGTGTGGATTTCGGTTGCCTATATTTTTCCAAGAATATGGTACCTAATTCAAGGTTGAACAGGATGTGGCGATGTTCCCACATTGAGGTTTCTGCTGAGACATGCAAGTTTCAAAAAAAAAAAATTCTTATTTCCACAACATGCATAGAGTGAGATCTTATACCTCTGTTCTAATACTGTTTATAAAAGAAGGGTTGCTTCCTTGGTTAAGGATTTCGAAATAGTAATTCGAAATCATAAATTTTAATAGAGACTCACCCCGTTTGTTGATACTTGAGCTACCCAGACAGCGTGACCGCTGCAGAATTCCGAAAAGTCGCAAGAAATAGGGCCAATGAAAAAAAGAGGACATTTCTTAAGATATTTAGTATTTTTGAACGATAAGCATTGCTCGCTAGACACCCGAATAGTGTTGTGATAGACAACTGCGGTACATTTTGAAGGTTTTTATTTCGAAATATGTAACACATTTGAAAAATGTTTAAAGCACCTTTTTTAACTAAAAAAGGCTCTCAAAAAAGTGGTTGCACAACGGTCACACTGGCCCCCAGATCGTATGTATGATGTGCGTTTGCGTATACTAGTTTTTACTAGAGTTCGGCGAGTGGTATAAATTCTATCATTATTATCTATACACTGAAAAAAAAGTGTAAAAAACAGCCGTAATATTGATATTTTTCATTGACAAAATCCAGCTGATGTTGAAAATATCAATTCTGATATGACTCCAATATTAATTTCATATACGTTTCGAATGTAGTTTTAACAATGAATTCATGTGGAATTGATATTAGAATTTTATAATATTTTAATATTAAAAATGTGAAATCGATACGATACGCTTTTACTTTTGATATTGAGAAGATTTGTGATATTAAAATTGTGTAATCGATATGATAAAAACGTAAAATGAATATAGCTTTCATTTATTTTTGATAAGAATAGTTTAAATTTTGATATTAGACATTTTTAATTTCATTTGATTTCATTTATTTCTGATAAGAATAATTTAAGTTTTGATATTAGAAATGTAAAATCAATATTAATTTTTACTTACTTACTTTAAACATCGATGCTCTAATTTTGTCCAAGCAGTGTATTTCAAACCTTAATTCTTAAGTTGACTTATTTTGCAATAAGGTTTTTTTTTTATAATCCTAAAATAGGTTTAGACGACTTTGTATGTCTTCAGTAATAAAACAATTATTAACAATTTATTTTAAAATATTTTAATTCTTATTAACCATGTTCCATCTGGAAAATAGTAAACATGAATTGGAGGACTTGTAAAGTCGGCAATAGCTATTATTTTCAAGGAGATACTTTTGGAACCTACAGAGTATAAGTAACGCTCGTATCTTCTTGCGAACAGAAAAGGGGATAAATGCCCGAAATTTTGAGATTTCAAGGGATATCGCAATTCAAAAAAGAGGATAATATAGGGGATATGTTTTTAACTTGTTTTCTCACTGAAATTGACGAGAAAGCATAATATCAACACAAAAAACTAATGTAAATTGTGTTTAATAAATTATTATTATTTTTATACTACATATCTGTTTAATAAACAACCAACGTGCCGTCATCGCCATCGTCATCATTCACATCTGAATCGTTTTCGATACCAACAATTTCTCCACTTTTGGTTTCCTTCTTATATTTGTCTTCTGCAGCGATTGAACGAAGCAATTCAGGTTTTGTATTCAAAAATGAATTCACAACACCGCGTTAAGTTGAATTAACAATGGCGCATAAGGTCGGTTCGCTTACAGTGTATTTCGATATATCGTTAGAAATCCGCTGCTATGGTAAAAAGAGGAGTTTATAGGATAAAAAAGGGATTTTCGAAATTTTCAGGGGATAGTTTTTTGACTTTGAAAAAAGGGATAATCCCCTACAAAAGGGGATAGATACGAGCATTTGTATAACTGATCGTGATCTATAAATTCTCTATGTTTCGATTCATATCGATAGCTCCATAAGTATTTCAGAGGCCCAGACTGCCATATTACGTTTACATAATGGGTTAATTTCTGGTTTTCTGTAATTAAATGATTTACACGATAAAGTTACAAAGATTACCAAAATACGTAATAAAAACTTACACAAAAGAGCAGTAAAAGCTGTCTCTAATCGAAATTCGCTTAACAGCTCCAATGTTACACGATTCTTCCGGAAGGGATTCTACGGATTCAACTTCCAAAGAATCCGGAAAACTTTGAGGGTTTCCGAGATCATCATCCCCTATTATTTCACTAATGTCTGCAAAAATAAACTGGTCTTGATGTTCATCCTTTAGCTCTTTTTTTGAACACAAATTCAAGAAATTACTCGAACTGATGTTTATTATCAATGTGTTTTTACAGATTTTTTTTTCAACACTAAATATTACACAAATTGCAAAATTGCACATTAAATTAAAAGTTAACACGGAAAACACTCTACAAGCAAACCGATCACTACGAGTAAACCACTGCAAGTGCAACTGCAGTTTCAATTTCAGACTCGTTTATTTCATTAGCAACTGCCTTTTTACATTATTCATATCAAATATGTTGGTAATATCAAAAATTGCACCTTAAGGTACCGGTATTTTGGGGCTTCGGCTTATTAATTTTTACATGTCTCACATAAACAGTACATTTTGTCAATATTAAAAACACATTAAATCACATTAGTTCTTAATTTGTGAAGTATATTCAAATTAAAGCTTATCAATTTTACATTTTCAACATCACAACAATACGCGTAATGTAGAATTATCATTAAATCTTGTAAACATTATATTACAGAACATCATACAAAATTTGATATTGCTTATTGATATGGGAATGTAAATCGTTATTTCAAAAAATGTGAGCTTTTAATGTAAATCTGCAATGAAAATTATTAATCTGATATTTTTAATATTAGAAAAAATACGTTTTTATTCAATTTTTGAAATTTTCGTATGAAATTGAAGTTGATATGACAAAAATATCAATTTGAAATTACATTTTATACACCAAGCTAACCTAATCTAAGGTCATTGGCATGAGTGACTGAACAGTCAACGCTAGACAGGCACCACCAAACCAATATGGCTGCCACAGGCTGCTAACATCGACCCGTCCCAATTGAAAAACCCTTTGCAAGCTAAATGCATAAGTACCCAAACAATAACTAATTTGAGCACCACCAACATTCTTCACAAGATTGGATCGCTATACTATACTCTCAAGCGATGTAGTCATCTAAAAATCATTAGATACACGCGAAGTTCCGTCGTTACAGCTCAATACCTTCTAAATTGATAATTAGATTTCCGCATCTAATTACTCCCAATCGTGTTGCCTCTAATGCCAATTTGTGGCACTTTCCAAAGATTACCACCGCTCAGTGTAAAAAGACGGCTAAGCTCGGTACAACGGTGGGTATACCATAACTCATGCTAGCACACTCGACTTGCCCGAGTGGGTGCAAATCCGTCTTTATTGCCTTCGATAAATTGTAGTAATTTTCTTCTCACTCTTTTTCCTTACAAATAAATTGATTTGTACCGCGGCATGTCACCCAGCAAAACCACCATTCTTTATCCTGGTATACACAACGCCGCAATATCGTTAAATCCTATAGTTGGCAGCACAAGAACCCTGTAATCAATCAATTTGGCAACAAACCCTCGTCGGGGGTTAATTGCTTTTATTCTTGTTTTCCTTTAATACTGCTAAGAAGTGTCGGCGTCGATATTCTACGGCAGTCGTGGATATGACGTGCTACTTAGGTATACCACTTGAAATCTTCAAGGGCGAATCCTTACGCGTAATGCCTCGGGGTTGTGTGTATTGTTACTCTGAAATTCTCTGAGTTCCGCTTTATTATTAGGTATGTTCAGCTGTATCATAAAAGTATTTTATAATACAGCTACAGTATTTTTGAACTCGATTTGGATACATATCCTGTAAGAAAAGTAGCGTATATAACTATACGAAAACATAACGGGTGATTTTTTAGATGGTTTGGTTTTGGCAACACTGGTTTTGACAGCTGACGTGTGTTTAGTACCTTGTGTCACTGTCAAACAGCTTCAGTTTGGTTTGCAATTTAACCATGGATCGTCTTACAAATGAACAACGCTTGCAAATTATTGAATTTTACTATCAAAATTCGTGCTCGGTTCGAAATGTTCATCGCGCGCTGCTTCCATTTTATGATCGGCATTCTCGACCTTCTGAGCAGTCTATTCGGAAGATTGTGACCAAATTTCGCACCAAATTTACTTTGTTGGACATTAAACCACCAACACGTTTACGTACTGTGCGTAGTGAAGAAAATATTGCGGCCGTATCAGCTAGTGTGACAGAAGACCGCGAAATGTCGATTCGGCGCCGTTCCCAGCAGTTAGGCCTTTGTTACAGCACTACGTGGAAAATTTTGCGGAAGGATTTGTACGTAAAGCCTTTTAAGATACAGCTTGTGCAAGAACTAAAGCCAGCCGACCTACCACAACGTCGAATTTTTGGTGAATGGGCTCTTGGAAAGCTGGCCGAGGATCCGCTTTTTTATCGAAAAATTGTGTTCAGCGATGAGGCTCATTTTTGGTTGAATGGGTACGTAAATAAGCAAAATTGCCGCATTTGGAGTGAAGATCAGCCAGAAGCATTGCAACAGCTACCAATGCATCCCGAAAAAGCCACTGTTTGGTGCGGTTTATGGGCCGGCGGCATTATTGGGCCATATTTCTTCAAAGATGATGCGAATCGCAGCGTAACTGTCAATGGTGAACGCTACCGAGCGATGATAACAAACTTTTTTTTTGCCCGAAATGGAAGTTCTTGACTTGCATGATATGTGGTTTCAACAAGACGGTGCCACATGCCACACAGCACGCGAAACAATGGCGCAATTGCGAGGCGAGTTTGGTGAACAGTTAATTTCACGTTTTGGGCCGGTCAATTGGCCGCCTAGATCGTGCGATTTGACACCATTAGATTATTTTTTGTGGGGGTATGTCAAGGCTAATGTGTATAGGGACAAGCCCGCTTCGATTGACGCACTGGAAGCCAACATCCATGCATTCATTCGTGAGATACCGGCCGATATGTGTGAAAGAGTATGCCAAAATTGGACTCAGCGGATGGACTACCTGAGACGCAGCCGCGGTCAACATTTGCATGAAATTATCTTTAAACATTAAATTGCAAGGTTCAAACTATCGATTTAAATAAATATTTCATTAATTTTTTCGAATTTTTTGTGTTTTTTTTTTTTTTTTAATTTCTAAGCCTCTTAAAAAATCATCCGTTATAAAGAGGCTACATCATCATAAAAAGACACTGATTAATATTTAGCCATCTCTGCAGTCTGAGTCCAAGCCTTTTCGCACTATTCATTGAGGACATAGTAGATTATTTGGCAGGAGGCAAAGAGTATGCAGGAGTACTAATTTAAGTACTTTTGTTCGCAAATGACATTGTGTTGCTGGCGCTCTCACCTGAATCCCTACAGATTTCTATAAGTGGGCTATCTAACTACTGTAAAATGTGGAATCTCGTATCTAATTTAAGTAGGTAAGTCCCAAGTAATGATTATTAAAAAAGGAGGTGGAAGGAATTGCGCAAATTAAAAATAGAAATTTATCGATGAGCTTATCCAACTGGTCAAGGAGTACAAATATCTATGAGTCTATTTTACGAGAAGTCTTCAAATTTGTCGCGCATAGTTGAAAGTTCAAAGTTTTCGAAGCTGTTTCGGAATCTATCCTCTTGTAGGCATCACAAGTTTGGGGTGGCAAGAGGTATGATACGGTGGAGAAGCTCCTGAGGTATTACCTAAAGAGAACAGTTCACCTACCATCGAAAACGGCGAATTATATGCTTATGCTAGAAGCAGGCTTATCGCCATTTTTTATAAAAACTCTTAAACAGCAGGTGGATTACATTCTCCAAGTGCGCAACGTGCCTGATTTTCGATTACCAAAAAAGCAATGGCCAATACTGTTGAAAAGAAAATTGGATGGTTTAATGATTGGTTGGAACTGGCTAGTGGTTCTAGTATAGAACTATGTCTGGAGGATCCCAGACGTCCAGGTGGACGAAAATATCAGAGAAGAATTCATGAATAGAGCAACAGGGACACTCCACAGATCAATCTTTATCCAATTGTGTCATAACCTGCAGGAGAAAAAATACTTTCGTGATGAGTACGCCACTGATGTCATAGCAACAGTATTGAAGCTACGTGGAGAAGGAGAGCTCCTGAAATTAGACTACATTCCTCACAGGGATGATTTACCGTCAATATGTAGTTTATGTAATCGGGAAGAAAGAGAGGACATATTCCATTTTGTTGGCAAGTGTCCAATGCTGCGTGAAAAAATGAGGTCTATTCTTGGAAGCGATGTGTTATCGGGGAATCAAGTCATAGAAGTCCTAAATAAGATAAACCTGTCGATACTTACTATGAGTAAGTAGATACTGCAAAACTGCTCTACAATATAAGGAAAATATTATAAATGAAAACTTTTAATAATATTCTATGTTTTGTCAACCCGGCAGACAGCAATCCCATGTCAAATGGTTTTAATATATATACACTCCCAGATCCCAGTATTGCTCCTTGCGGGAACCCTACATTGACCGGTAATGGTATCGATATTTTTCCATTTACAGATGTCCGCTGCGTTTTCCCCATCATAAAGGATTTAAACCATTTTAGTTCAGTCGAGTTTATACCGTAACTTTTCTAATAAAATAGAATGATTAACTATTTCAAAAGCACGTTTTAAATCTAAGAAAAATGCAACTACCACACTTCTTCTATCAATTTTACTTCTACAATCATTTAAGATCTAAGTGCTCTTGGAGCTGCATCACCGCAGTTTTTTCTAAGAAATTCATATATGGGCATCATAATAGTCGGTAGGCATTAAAGTTTTTGCACTTACAATTTTTATAATAGGTACAATGCTTTCCAAAACTGGACCGACTATGCAAAGGGGTATCTTTTATCATTTTAACATTTATAAAGCTACAGTCATTTTTCCTGTAAAGCTTATTTATTGCAAATCTAATAGTTTCTATACTGACGATATTTTGAGTTATTTTTTTTTAATAATCTACTCTAAATAAGGAAGCGCTTGACGAATTGAATTTAATGAGTTCTATTATCAATTCGTTTAATGACACGATTTTTTATCGGGGAATTTATCTGCGATGCAGCCTCGGAAAAAAAAAAGTGACAAAAGTCATGCAACTGTAAGCGGAGTAAACAAAATGTGTGCAACATTCTGCAATCAGAGCATTACCAGATTAGCTTATTTTAGATCATAGGTTTAAATAATTACTTTTGCTCAAACGGACGACATTCAACTTAAAATCTATAATGCACTCATCAATTAAATTTGTATGATCACAGAATATCACAGATCGGTTTATTTCATATATTGATTGCACAAAAAATTTATTAAATTTGTCAAATAGTATATTGCACTATGACTTATCACAGATCGATTTTCCATTTTTGCTTCCGAAATTGTTTCATTACTTTTCTTAAAAACATGCTTTTTAACTTTTGCCACATATCCTTTTGAGAATTTGCATTATCAAATTGTCTTTTTATAAAATTACATTAAGTCAATCGGATGTGTTCATTTTTTAATTTTAAATGAATTTTTATTCATTCTTTCTTTAATTTAAATACTAGACAAAACGATTAAATCTAATTTTAAACTAAAATTTACCTTATTCAAGCTCCCTGGCTCTTAGCGAGCGCTCTAAACTTAACAATATCCTTTAAATTATTGCCTTTTGGCTTAAATCTATTTATATTTAATTTGATTTGTTTTTTATTCTTCAAGAAACTTTTGAAAACTTGAATTTTTTATTTTAATTATTTTATTTAAAACTATACTTAAGACTACCTAATCTACTTAGCCGACATTACCTATAATCAAGGTGGTCAGCAATCTCCCCAATTGGTCACCATCCTAATGGAGTCCATGGCTGCCTGTTGGCCGCCAGCAGGGGTTCATCCGCGCTGCCGAGACTCGATCGAGGCCATAAGCGTCGTTCAAGTCTCGGAAGCACTCTTTCAATCGATTTGTTCCGATGCCCAATTTATCTGGTGAAAAATACGCACCAGTCATTAAGACCAGTTAGCATGGGTGCGGGTTTTAACGTTCTAGGGTTATATACCATCCAACGGTTGTGCAGATTTGCTTGCAATCGATGGAAGGATGATTCAGCACAAACTTTAAACAATTACGCATTCCCATCTGGCGATAGACATAATCATTAGTCATTTGTGCTCCAACAGGATAACGCTCCTTGACATAAAAACCCGATGGTGATTTAACTTTTATGGTACATTGAACCAGAATCACACAACTGGCCACCCGGAGGGGCAGATTTAATGTTATTAAATATGTATGATGTTGCACTAAAGGAAAAATAACAGTTTTTCTGAAATGGAGCAGAGAGGAGATCGCTTTTGTAGTAATAAAGCTTTTGCGTGACGTTCCTGCGAAAATGCTGCAAAAACTCGTCGAAACGGTTCCAAGAAAATTACAGAATGTTACTGAGGCTAAAGCCGATATACTTTTTTACAAAATAACACGCATCAAATCGCCAAGGATTGAAAATTGGCGTTATTTGTAAACTTGTACTTCACCATGATGGAAATCGGTAGATAATTGTTTTTGGGAGATAAGCGATGGAGTATATTAGATTCCTGTTTAAGGGCGGGCAAAATGTGTCAGCTAACGACAAACAGAAAACGTAAACATGTTTACCGTCTCGCCTGTGAATTATTGAGATATAAAGCCAAGAAAAACAAACTCAGTGCAGATGATTCCACCATCCGCAGCCGAAACAGTAATAAAGTATTTGGACGAAACTTCTGATTGATTGATTGATTTGATTGATTTGATTTTTATTCATTCCATTCATAATTAAAACAAATTTTTAATATAATTTACTTAACTTACAAAAGCACCATGTTAAAAAGAAATAAGTGTAAATACTAGATTTTGCGAATAAACTGCTTTGAATAAATAGTAAATTATAAGTGTTCTTCATGCGGAATGAATAGTTAGATACATTCTATAGTTATTGAAAACTAGTGCCAAATGTATCGAGATCCAGTAATTAAATATTAAACATAAACAAATGTAGTGGAGAGATGAGTCGAAATAATTTGAGCGTGTCTGTCACTATATAATTACATTAGATAAATTGTATATCTCATTCAGGTCGAAAGTAAAAAGCCACTTTTTTACTTTTCTGCTAAAAGAAAAGAAATTCAGAGAACATCTAATATCAATTGGTAATTTATTAAAGATACGCGGTGCTATAGAAGAGTAATAACTAAAGAAGAAGTGGGTATTGTGCGCGGGAACGTATGCAAGATTCCTAACAGAGCTACGAAGACCGTAGGCGTTCGGATCATGATTTAAAGAGTACCCGCTTCTTAAGAAAAATATTTTTAAGACTTTGTAAAAGTAAAGATGTTTCAAAGGAAGAATATGAGAACGCATAAAAAGAGGAAAACTGTGGTCGTAGCGTCTACTTTTCCAGATAATTCTGAGTATATGCTTTTGAATTACTAACAGTGGTTGTATTTTATTTTTGTGTGTGCCGCCCCAACAAGCCAACCCATACTGTAGTTTGGATTGGACCAGACCATAATAGACTGTTTCTAAAAGTTTGCTTGAACAATAAAGCCTCAAATGGTACAAAATTTTAGTTGTTTTTTGTAGGTATTTCCTTAGGGAAGTGGTATGATAGCTCCAACTTAATTTACTGTCGATTTCAAGTCCCAGATACTTAAAGACTTCTACATTTTCAATGACAAAACAATTATTTGAGCAACTTATGTTTGTATTATAAGTAACTTCAGGACGAGTGACACAGCAATTGCCAGAACTTATTAAAATGTTGTTACAGTGCGAGCTATGAAATGTGAAAACTGGAAGTTTTAAGTTCATAGCAGATGCGCTGAAAGGCATTATTTTAGTTTTATCGCTAATAACTAACTTGTGTAAACTGAACCAGTGTCTCAACATTTCTAGATCGTAGTTGATATCGGCTGTCAGATCTAAGAGGGAGCTGTTAGAATAGGAATAGCCTATGTCATCGGCAAACCCTATTAGTTTTCCTTTAGTGTTCAACGTGAAAATGGAGTTAATATATATTAAAAACAGTATTGGTCCCAAAACAGAGCCCTGAGGAACACCAATTTTTATTTCACCGCACTCACTAAATGTTTTTCCCATTCTAACCACTTGTTTCCTGTTAGTGATGTAGGATTTAAACCATTCGAGCATAAAACCTCTGAACCCAGCTCTGTTTAACTTACTAAGCAAAATGGTATGATCGACAGTATCAAATGCTTTGGTAATGTCGATAAAAAGAGCAGCCGTAAACTTCTTGTTGTTGACGCTGTCGTAAATTAAGCTGCAAAAACTTAGCAGTGCATCTTCAGTTGATCTGCCAGCTATGAAACCATACTGCTTATCGCTGAAAATTGAAATAGTTTCAAGGTATGACACAACTCGGGTTTTAATAAGTTTTTCAAAAATTTTAGAAAAAACAGGAAGCAGAGAGATAGGCCTATAATTATTTAACATTTTTTTATCACCTTTTTTGAAAATGGGTATGACCTCAGCATTTTTTAAGGCGTCGGGGAATATACCGCTGAAAACACTTATGTTAAAGATATAAGCAAGAATATCAGAAACATAGAAAGCGATATTCTTGACAAAAGCGTTAGAATACGAATTGCGGGTTGTGGAATTCGAGTTGTCTAATGACATAATAGTTTTATAAACCTCAAAAGAAGAGATAGATTCGTAGAAAAAGCTTTGAGCCTCCACCTCCTCCCTATCAAAACACCTCGTCATACATAGGTTAGAACAGGGGCTTATTCCTGCATCATTTATTGTTTTGACAGCAACACTAGTAAAAAATGAGTTGAAAGTATTGGCTATTTCTGTACTATTAGAAATTTCCCGATTATTGTGGGTTAAACAAGAGGGTATATCTGAATGAGTATTTCTGTTAATAATTTCATTTACAATACCCCATTCCTTTTTTATGTTTCCTTTTACACTGTGGAATCTGTTCATGTAAAAATTTTCTTTGCATATAGGGACTTCAATAGCAATTTCTTTAGAAATTTTATCATAAGCACTTCGAAGTTGAGTATTACACGGATGTTTTTTACATTTAATTCTTAGTTTATTTTTTTCATTTATTTTGTTTACCAGATAATTGGATATCCAAGGTTTGGGTTTATTGTTTTTTTTGCTTTTTCTGTGCATAATCATTGAACATAATTCGACATGGTTAAGAAGTACATCAGAAAACACTTTAAAAGCAATAATAGGATCATTTACTTTCCATACATCAGACCAGCTTTCTTGTAATAAGCAATCCTTTAAAAATGCATGGTTGATGGTTTTAGAGACATGATATGGACTATGTTTGTCAATAATCTGCACCTTTTTTATTTGTAGGAACAAACAGATCATTGAATGATCCGAAACTCTGAAGTCGGCAGTGCTACTTATGAGTGAAAATTTTGCATTACAATCAAGCCTACAGAAAATATGATCCATACACGTATTAGACGGTTGTCTAGTTGGAACATTTACACATGACTCTAGACCATTTGCACACATAACAGAAAGATACCTTAAGGTAGCTGGAGATTCGTTTAGGATATCCAGATTTATATCACCAACAATAAAAAGATTCCTTTCTTTTTCATCAGTTAACAAGAAGCGTAGCTCATCAATAAACGCATCTTTACTCATAGCATGAAGTCTGTAGCAGCCAAAAATAACGATCTTTTGAGCATGAATAGTGCAACTAACTTTTATCATATCCGAACATCTAAGATCTAAGTTATCACATCCAGTAACATATTTACTAGACTTATTATTAACATAAACAACAACACCACCGGCAGCGTACGAGTTATTACAATTCATATAACCCAGGTATTTCATAAGTATTCTTTTCATCATCGAAAATCCATATTTCGGAAAGGAAAATTAAATCAGGCTTGTTAAGAAACGACTCTAAGTGAGATAAAAATAGATCGAATTTTTTTCTTAAACTGCGAATATTTTGATGCATTATAAAAAATCATTAAGTTGGTCGCCGCGATGAAAAACACTTGCACAAAATTCATTATCAAATCGACAAAAGGGAGTAATAAGATCATTATTATGAGGATCATCAATAAGGTTGTTGATAAGAAACATGATGCACACAAATGAATTTACAATGTTAAATTATTTAAATCATTAAATGAACAAATTTGTATAACTTTTTCACCTTCTTGTTTTCTCATCAGAATAACCCCATCCCTAACCCATAAATAAGCAAAATTATTTTCCCGTTGAATTTCCTTTGCTTTTTTGAATAATGTTCTGTTGAAGTTCGTAAGGCTCTCATTTATGAAAATCGGTTTGTTTTCATTCGCATCGCCGAATATATTAGAATTTAATTTCATCTTCTTCTTTTTGGTTAAAATACTCCGCTTCAACTCCATCGATCTTAGCTTCACACAAACAATGCCGAGAGTCTTCATACGCTTTGTTGATACAGGTTTGATGTTGGAGTTGCTTCCAGCTGAACCACCTTTTATTTTTTTCACATAGCAGGATTTAATGTCGTCAGGCGTTATGTTTACATTCAGTCCCTCTAGCAAGATCTTGACAGTACTGCTACGTGCATTAGAATTATCAACATTTGGTATGCCAATGATGTCAATGCACTTATTTAACGATTTTTGCTGCAAGATATTAACTGTGTTCTGAAGTATGTTGACCTTATCCAGCAGTGTTTTGTTTTCATTTTTAAGTACGTTGATTTCTTCCAAAGCATTGCGGTTCATTTGTTGGAGCGAGATGATCTCTTTATATAAGACATCTATACTCTGTTCAATTCGTATTTTCAGTACAGGCCTTATGGGAAGCTCTTTTTTCTACCAGTGGTGCCTGTAGCTACTCTCACGGCACTCAACACAAGATTTGCCACTGAAATAAAAGCGAAACCACTGGCGATTCCAAAGAATTTGTTGTTGTTATTTACGAAAAACCTACCCAATTGTCCTCAAAGGCGCATACATCCCACCATGACCAGTCTGCCAGGCTGTCGCGAGCAGAATGAGGATGACGACGACGGTGATATTCTCGTGTGCGGTCTGCGGTTGCTTTTTTATCGCAGAAAATAAACATGTGTGTGTTTTAAGCACCTCAGAAGAGTGTTACCCTAATCTATTTGCAAAAATATCTTTACGGGTTTTTCTATGGATATTTTCACAGAACTTTCGGTTTTGGTGCTTTTTAAAGCTTTTGAGAGCGAATAAATGAATTTGATTATGTGGGATGTTGCCATACAGTTTTTAGGTACTCCTTTTCCTTTAATTATTTTGTATTTCTGAAGGATCTGTTAATATGCAGTTAAACCATTTTTTCTTTATAAAGAGTTGGTGTTTGGTAACCCTACCGATATTTGTGAGAGAATTATGCCTATTTATAGTGCCCACTATGGCAACCATGTGAGAGCTTTAAAATGGAGACAGCTTATTAAAATCCATAATAGTTAGGGTGAAAGGCAAATAGCCTATCTTCCCTGTACTGAAAATACGAATTGAACAGAGTATAGTGTGATGGTAGCGGGAAGGCTTTTGTGTATAGACTCCGCTGATGATGGGGAGAAAACAGGAGAGTCACATAATGCATCAGTTATAGCTGAAGGTGTTGTTGTCGGCTTAGAGGGAAGCTGAGCATTCATATCACGCTGTTTGGTGAGAGGCGGTGAGCGTAATGAATTACGTCTGTGTTTCTCACAAGATTCACAACGATATGGTAGATTGTTTTTCTGCATATAGGCCCAGTCACTAGATTGTATATTTACACAGTTTAGATGGAAATAAACTTTACAATTATCACACTGAATCTTTGAGCTGAGGCGGTCAACTTTTGATCCACATTTGCATGTCATTCTGATTCAAAATATAGCACTCGAGCGTTAAAAGAAACAACAGCAAGAAAATAATTTCACAACGTAATAGTAGACCACTCGTTACCACTCGTTACAACAAGTCAAGCTGGACTTCCGGAACTTACAGTTAAATTCTTTCAATACTTGTTCATGGCATAAAACCAATCCATTAAACCCATCCTTAGTTATTCCTTTTAATTTGGTATCCCAATGGATGTATATACAATGATCCGATTGCGGCAGGTACAATAAACACCTTCTTATCCCGTCAGCCCAGTTACCTTACCAAATCAAAGGTATTGGAAACAAGTTCGCGAACAAAATATAAACAAATGCTAAGTGGATGGAAGACTTGTTTTAAGCAGTGTTTGTCATCCCCGTCTCCCCCCATATTGAAACCACTAACTTAAAGTAATAACGCCCATTTTCTAATACATATAATACGTCATGGCATAGAACAGAAACTTTCAGGGAGCAGATTTTATTTACATAATAATGACGCCCCCTTGAGTTTCAAAACAAAAATCCTCTCCCCTGCCTGAGCACCTTCCAGTTACATCGCAACCTACTTGTTTTCCACAGAAAACAAGAATCCCTTTTCGCTTACAAAGTTCCGTTCCGAATCAAAAGAACACTCCTACCCCCGGTGTAACAGCCGCCGGCAGAATTTATTGTCCCTAATTCAATCTCAATAAATATCTATGCCTCGGCTACATAGTACCCACAAGCACAACAGACAAAGCATACTCAGGCAAGTTGAGGGAGCTGGGAGAATATCCGTAATTAGTTGTAGTTTCAATCGATTGAAATGAAAAAAAAAAAAAAACAACAACAACAACGAAAAGCCACCCACAGAAGCTTCATGAATCGAAGCATCCTTGAAGCGATGTAACCAAATTTAATTAGCTACTTCAGGGTATATGAGCTGGTGCATTGTCTACCGCACCCACTAAATCTCGAAATATCCAAATGGTGAACGGAAAAAAAGGACGAAGTCCTCCAACCAGTAAACAATGCATTTCAAACTCAAGCTAATTCCGGACTTGAGTTTGAACTTGTTTTTCGCATTTTTGTTTTTCTCCTCGCCCATAGTGAAATGGGTGATACAAAGGAAATTTGCTGAGGATAATCGTTAGTTTGCAGCATATCAAGATATTATTTTTTGTGTGCCATTGTGTGTTTGCAGCGCTTTTGATTTTGTTCACTTTTTTTGTTCAGGGATTCGTTCAGCCAATGTGCGGACAAATTAAATTATGAAAGAGACTGAAATTCTTGAACATTTCTGTTCATATTCGCCAGGGCGAGTATTCGCTTCTAAAACTGTAACCATACTATATCTTTCAAATCCTTTCTTTCCACGGTATTTGCTGGCTTACTGCTACACTAGTACTCGTCATCATCCAGAGCAAACATCCATCGTGCAGATCTTGCTACTATATCCTACTACAGAGCTGAAACTGTCAACACATTCAAACTAATTAAAAATCCAATTTAAATGGCAAACATAAACGGAGAAAGAGGAACAGCGAGACGGGACGCAAAAGGACCCACAGCTCAACAACAACAACAATACGAGTAGCAATATGAAAAGGAAACTGAAGATGATTTCACTGGGAAAATAGTGCTTAGGCGAGCGTGTTGGTCGGAAAACTATCCGATGATGGGATAGAACACTGCAATGCTATTCATTTGTATATCTATATATAGAGTTGGACTGACGGATGAATGACGAAGGTAAATATCTACAGACGAAGTACCGTATTCTTAATTCAACTTGGAGATGACTTTTTTGCTGCTTTGCGTAAAATAAACAAAACACAAAACTGTTTTCTATTTGCGCTGGTGACGTTGGGAAATAGCTGGCGGAGGACTTGGAAGGGCACAGCAGACAGCACTATGAAATTTCTAGGAAATGAGATGAGTACACGACTGCAGATCTTAATCGGCGAGTGTCAATCGCAGAAAATAAATGAATTGCACGCCACTTGCCGAGACTCTGCTCGAGGGCACAGGTGGTGGAGTTGCAGGTGCATTTAATAATCTGGGATTAAATAAACAGAGCGTGAATATTAAAGTGGGCGAGGAACGAAAAAAAGGGGTTAGTTGCAGGATACTTCTAATTTGTGTTAGAAGATAAATCGGGTTTGGTTTTGACGGGAAATCCCCCTCAGGTTGAATTGACAGAGCTTGCTGCTAATGAACATTCTCATTAAAAAGGGCGCCGAGAGCGGATTTTATCTGCCTCCTAATTTAGAGATTTTCTGTAATCACATAATGCCCGCCCAAAGATGTGGTTATAACGTTCGGATTTCACTTCTGTTTCGGTTTATATAAACTCGACATTATTGCTGCTGATGTTAGTTAACAACCCTAGATATACTATAAAAAAAAGAAATGCTAAAGGTTTATTCGACCGCAGGTATTTAGTGCCGTCAGAACAGGATCAGAGAATAGTTTATTGCCAATAGCACGAGTCTTTCATAGACTGATTTCCACGACTGATGTATACTGAAAAAAAAAGACGTCGTCATATATAATAATACCTAACCTAAGGGATTGGCTATGAGACCTATAGAAAAAAATTATATTAGAAACATAAATATCATTTTTGAAGACCTATCCATAGATACCACACACGTATGGGTTTGATGAAAAACAATTTTGAGTTTCAGTTCCAACCCCCAAAATTTATTGTTTTTTTTTTTTTTCTATTTTTGTGTAAAATCTTCATGCGGTTCACAGAATACATCTACATTTAGTTTTTTAAAATTTCGGACGGACGGACAGACAGACATGACGAATCTATAAGTTGAGCGTTGGCTCAACGCTGTTGCCCAACGGTTATACCGTTTTTTTTTTTTTTTTTTTTTTTTCTTAAAACTTTAACAAATCGTTGGTATTGGTCTATATATAGTTTTTATGAAGTTTGGTTGAAAACGTATGTGTTTGTTATGCGTGCGTGAAAAACACATGAATTTCAGTAAATTACACAGTGGCACTGTTGTGGATTCAGTATTAGGGCAGAGTTCGATCCGTTGTGAAATTCAAATTCTGTGATGACAACAAATTTAATAGATTCAAAAGAAAGTCTTCGTATTAGTAAAGGTGGAGTTCAAATTGAAGAAAATTTCTTAATAGGTATCACATTCCACATTCCTTTCTTTGATCAAATATAGTTATTCTTGATTTCAGAAATAAGCTATTGATTTCAGTAAATTGTTTCTGATATATAGATAACCAAGCAATCCGTTTCGCGGGAAAACAAAAAATACTAAAACTAGAAAGTTTTTCTTAATTTAGGAAAACAATGTTATAAGAAGAAAAAAATTCTTGAAGCAAAACACCTTATCAAACATTTGTTTACTTAAATCAAGAACATCTTTCTCATTTAACTATTTTTTTCCTCGTTCTTGACTCATGAAATGAAAATGTTAAAAATAAGAAATAATTGACTTGGCACTTGGACCATAACCGTAGGTACTTTATGTTCTTCTTTTAAAAGATTTAAAGTTTCGAAAAATTTTTTTTTTTCCGTGTAGTCGAAGCTTATTTTTATTACTCTTGTACTTATATAAAAATAGAAAATGTCACTAACTTTTCCTTATATTTTTCTAAGTATTGAATATATTATATAACTATTTTTAATTGTATTGTACTATTAAATCATAAGAAAAACAAATAAAGGGTTTTTCAACAGGGACTACAAAAGTAGCTATAAAAGTAGAGCGACAGGGACAGCAAACGTCGAATTTCTTGCCGCTCTTTTGACATTTCTCTTCAGTAAGGTTTGCCATTTCATGATGGAAAGATATACGAGCCAACAACGAGTCGAAATTCGGAGTCAGTGGACTCAACGTTAAGAGCGCTACGTCCAATTTTTGGTCCTCATAATCGTCCTAGCAGATCAACAATTGAGCGTCTAGTGGAAAAATTTGAATCCACAGGCACAGAACAAAATGTTCCCGTGCCAGTGAGACAAAGAAGTGCCCGTAGTATCGAGAATATTGCTGCCGCTGAGGCTTCAGTTGAAGAAATCCCAAATTTGTCTCGCACACGTCGTTCTCAAGCGTTGGGCATCTCTGTGACGTCGTTGTGGCGAATTTTGCGAAAAGATCTTGGCCTACATCCTTACAAGATTAAATTGACGCAAGAACTGAAGCCACTTGACCACCAGAAGCGTCGTATGTGTGTGAATTGGGCTGAGCAATAACTTGAAAATGATTCGGATTTTCATCGAAAAATCATCTTCAGCGATGAGTACGGTAACCATATTCGCTGAAAAAAAATAAAGGACAATAATTATTTTTCTTCCAATATTTTTGTATTTGTTATTTATTTATTTACAAAAAAAAAAATTGTATTTTCAGATGTTGAGCTCAGATTTCAAATTTCTGCTGCCAAATCGAACACGGTATTACATTTACACCGCACCTAAATTCCACATTTCTGGAAAAAAAAAAAATTCAACATTTCAGATGACAACTACAGGGTCCGCCAGAGAAACTTACTTATTTGAAAGGTCAATAAAACAAAAGTACTTCAATTATTGTTTTAATTTTTTATTTTTATTTGAGAATACAATATCCCATTTTTTTTTTCATACAGTCTTGAAAATGACATCGGGTAAATGGCGACCCCCATTGCGTATACACTGATGAAGTCGATTTTTGACATGCATTTTGACGGGCAACAAAATCGCGTTCATTTAATTCTTGCACAACAGCCAATTTATAGGGATGAAAGTGAAGGTCTTCATGGAGAATTCGTCGAACAGTGGTTTCAGAAATTCCCATAGCAGCTGCGTGTTTAAGAGCCGAACGCCGGGGAGAACGCACAACTGACTGCCTCACTCTTTCGACATTTTCCGGAGTTCTGATGGTCCGTTGAAGTCCATTTCTGGGTTTAGCGACACTTCCACACTCCCGAAATGAGTTAACCCACGACAGAATCGAATTACGGCCAGGAACGAGTCTGTGAGGAGGAATTCCAAAGCGAGCGCGGAGGGCACGTTGCAACAATTGAGCGACCGGTAGAAAAGAAGGTCTCGACTGCGAAGGCGCGCTGCTCTCTAGACCAGAGCATGATGGCAACTGACTGGTAGGAGCAACAAATGTGGGAACTTCCCCCTCCAGATGCGCCCCCTCTCGCCCCTCTACCCGCCCAACTCATCGCGCGGGAATTTTTTCAAATAAGTAAGTTTCTCTGCCGCACCCTGTAGTTTCAGAATTGATAATTGATCTTTTTTCTGTTTATAAATCGGAAATGCATCACCATCACCATTATTATCGCTATCAACATCAGCATAGATATTAACCAGTTAATCAGTATTAATCAGTATCAGTATCAGTATCACTATCGCTATCAGTATCAGTATCACTATCAGTATCCAGTACTATCACCATCACTATCACCATCACCATCACCATCACCATCACCATCACCATCACCATCACCATCACCATCACCATCACCATCACCATCACCATCACCATCACCATCACCATCACCATCGCCATCATAATCGCTATCAACATCAGCATAAATATTAACACAGTATCACCATTTTTTTTTTTTTTTTTCTTCTGTTAGTCAGCGGACGATAAGTAATCGTCTTCGATTTGCCAAAAAGAAACATTTTTTGTAGAAAAAACAATTTCCTTTGTGATCGGTATTGCTTTTTATGTTCGATTTGCCAAATATTTAAAAACATCTTCATTTTCATTACGAAAACCTCTAAATTCTAAGTAGGGTTTTCCCCAAACTACATTTATTTATAAGATCATGTCTGCTGTACTGTGTGAACGCCTGAAACCTTTCGTCAACGATCTGATAGATCCATATCAGTGCGGTTTTAGGCCCGGTAAGTCCACGACCGATCAAATATTCACACTACGGCAGATCCTGGAGAAAACCCAAGAAGTCCAGATCGATACTCACCATCTTTTTATCGATTTTAAGGCCGCATATGACAGCATTTATAGAGACGACCTATACAGAGCCATGTCTAGTTTTGGCATCCCTGCCAAACTTGTCAGATTGTGCAGAATGACGATGGAGAACGCTCGCTGCTCCGTAAATGTCGGAAACAATCTCACCGAGACCTTTGATGTCAAAAAAGGATTTAAACAGGCGACGCGCTGTCATGTGACTTCTTCAACATCATTCTAGAGAAAATTGTGCGAAACTCACAAGCCAACACCAGAGGCACAATTTTCCATAAGTTTGTGCAACTGCTTGCATACGCTGACGACATTGACATTGTTGGCAGAACACAGCGAGCTGTTACTGGAGCAGAAGCGGCAAAAATGGGTTTAGTGGTGAATGAGGGTAAAACAATCTATATGCTGTCAACAAGAAGGGACACACAACATCGACGAATCGGACAGAACGTCACGATAGACAGTTATAATTTTGAGGTAGTTACACTGAAAAAAAAGAGCCATATCAAAATGATTTTTTTATAATATTAAAACTACATTTTGCTGTTTTCATATCAAATCGACTATAAAACATATTGGATAGATGTGAAAAATGTTATGCCAATATCATTATTGCTCAAGTGAAATTAAAAATGTTATATTAAAAAGATTTATTTTAGCATTGTAATATCAATTCTTAATATCAAAATTTTAACGACATTTTTTACTATTGAAATAAGATTATCAAATAGTAATGTTACATTGCTAGGCAAGATTAAATATTGTCAATACTTAATTGATAAGAAAAATTATGCTGTCCAAATTTTAATATCTAAGTGATAATAATTGTGACTGATATCTTGAATTCATTTCTTTGAGATAAAAATATCTTCCTAAATAGAGAATATTATAAAACTGTCGTTTTTCAATTGCAACCTAATTATAGTTTAATTTTTTGTTTTGATAAAGCGGGTAAAGCTGTAATATTTTTTTTTTTTTTTTTTTTCTTAACTAAAATAAATACGCTATATACTTTCATTTTACATTTAGTCAGTATGAAAATAAATAACGTTTCAATTTTATTTTTATACATACCTATCATATTTCTATACCTATTTCGTTTTTAAGTTTCTTTGTACTTAAATTTTTTTTTTTTTTTTTTTTTGAAACAGAAAGTTTTACCCTTCCAAGATATTCTTCTGCAGGTTTAGACTATTAATTATTCCTAAAAAAAATACTGTCTCAGGATCAGATCATGGTTAAACTTGAATTAAAAAAATTACGGAAAATCGAATGTTGTAATTATCCCTTTCTGCAAAAACTGAAAGTGAGATGTGTGAAATTTAATCATATAGATATAACATCATTCTATTATTCTTTTGAAATGTTTCAATATCGTCCCATCATTTTTGTGGTAATTGTAACGTAAAAAGTGTCAGTAATAAGACAGCAATACAACTTCAAAATCAGTATGTATTAACAGTTAGCTGGCGACTTCTTCTTTCTTTTTCTTTTTTTTGTGTTATTTTTAAATGTATCTGCCACTCAGTTCTGCATTATTGACATTAATTCATATCAATTTAACATTTGTTCTTTGTATTGATATTCTTCATTGTCATCCCAACATTTTCGTGGTAATTGTAGCGTAAAAAATATCCAGGTGATAATATCAAATGGCTAAAAATCAGTATTAACCGTAATCTGCCGATCCCTTTTATTGTTGAATGCATCTGCAACTAAGTGTTAAGCGTTGTTTTACTACAGACTTCAAGCGATCATATTTGTGTGGACTTAGCGACACATTAGTTTCTGATATTCAGACGACGCAGACGTAGTGAGTGATCCGTGTTAAATAATAAATATTAAGTGTTTTACGAGGTTAAATGGAAAATCCTAACCAAAGTGTTGTTAACTTTTTATTAATGAATTTTATTATAGGTTATAGTGACTGTGTTGTGTTATTAATTATTTAATATTAATAAATTATGCGAAATGACAAGGGCGAGTTGCAGCTATACTGGAAGTCAACCTATGATATCGCCGTAAGGAAATTTCCTTACAAGCCTTGGTGAAATTTTTCAAGATTGGCCCTTTTACATGCAAGGTGGTGGAGAACAATTTGTAAGTTTCTTAATAGTGTACATACTTTGGATTGTGCTTTACTGCGATATTTACGTTTTTATAGATAGATCTGGATTTTGGGGAATCATTCTCTGGTTTGCTTTTATTAACAAATTTCCGGAATTCAAAATCACTGGCTGGATTTTATGAAAAATATATAAGGCAAAAGTAAGTTATGATAACTTAAATTATGCTTCCACAGATCAAAGTTATTTTAAATATAATTGTCTCATAACAAAAAGATGTACATAATTAAATAATTTTTTTCAATAATTTCAGATACAAAAGACGAAATTTGTATTATGGTCCTTAATACAGTGCTTAAGCCGACATTAAGAGTTACAGTAAAAGTAGAATTCGCTTCTTCCGTCAGAAAAGCGACTATAAGAGATGACATCAATAGCTGCATCATAGAAATTGTGACAATGATTTTCAGAGGACGCGGGAAGAATTAGTTAGTAGGCAAATGAAAACTAAAGGTACCATCCAACCATACCTATATAATAGTTATTGGTAAATAACTTAATAATTTAACTGAATCTTACGTTATCATTGGGGAACTTTTTTCAAATTTTCTTCCTTCATAGCTGAATTTAAAGCACCTTTCTAAAAATAAAATATAACAATAAAATAAACATACCTACTTAAAAGCAAACTTAAACATTTTTTTTTCTTAGAAATGAACAATGAATAAACGGTAAGTGCGCTCAAATTTATTTAAAGTGAAGTTTTTGAATTAATTTTATCTGTCTGTAATTATTGAATCCACAAGTTACTTTCATGGTCTTAAAACAGACAGATAAAATTAATTCAAAAACTTCACTTTACATAGAAAAGGTCATAATTTCGAAAATTGCATTTTCAATATTAAATTGGTATATTTACATATATGTATGTGTCTATGTATGTACATATCATACATATCAACTCAATATTTTCAATGTTACATTGATATTACGAATATGGAATAATAGAGTATTAATTTAATACTTTCGTATCAATTTGATATTATATTTATCTTTTTTTTAAATATGAATTCAATATTTTAAATGTTACATTAACAGTAGAAAAAAAAAATTGAAAATATATTGATTCCATATTTTTAATATCAAATTGGTAGTTGAAAACACGAATTTGAAAATGTAATTTTAACATTTTTAATGTTCATTTCCATGAGGAAATGTCAGTATAAAAATATTGATTTAACATTTTAATAATAATAATACCAGGCAACAGTTTCTGCATTTAAATGTAAATATTACACTTTTCGCATTAAATTGATAATTCGTAAATAAAGATATGAAATGGTGAGTTTATCAATATTGATATTTTTCATGTTGGACGACTTTTATAACCCAAAAATGTTATTTTTACAGTTGTTTTATCATTTTTTTTTTTGGGTGTAGGGACTTTGTCTACCTCGGATCCGCTATTAACTCTGAAAATGACATCACCTCAGAAATCAAGCGAAGAATCACACTTGCCAACCGCTGTTTCTTTGGCCTAAGACGGCAACTGATTAGTAAGGCCTTGTCAAGAAGCACTAAGGAGATTCTATATAGGACTCTCATCATCCCTCTCCTGCGCTATGGCGCAGAAGCGTGGACCCTAGCAAAAACGGATGAGGATCTTCTTGGTCGCTTCGAACGCAAAATTCTTCGAGTGATTTTTGGTCCCGTTTGCGTTGACGGGATTTGGAGGAGAAGATTTAACAGCGAACTCTACGAGCTGTACAGCGACATCGACCTGGTCAGAAAAGTACGCATTAGTCGTCTAAGATGGTTAGGACATGTAGAGCGAATGGACACCAACGCTCCGGCCCGGAGAGTCTTCGATTCCAACCCGGAGGGACAACGCAGTAGAGGAAGACCTCGCCTTAGGTGGCGCGCTCAAGTGGAAGGGGACCTCAACCAACTTGGAGTGCGCAACTGGAGGCAGTTAGCCAAAGATCGCGCTAACTGGAGAGGGGTATTGGTTGAGGCCCAGGTCCACCCCGGACTGTAGCGCCATCTTAAGAAAGTAAGTAAGTAAATAAGTAAGTTAAGTTAAAAGGTATCATCAAATTCATTCAATTCATTCATTATATACCCGATGTCATCTGAAAGTTTGAAAAAAAGCGAAAAATGATATACAGGGGGAATAATCTGAAGTAAGGCAACTTAACGCGAAGTTTAAAAAAACCGACAATGGATCTGAGATGGAAACTAAAGACATCCACCTATTTCTCTTTGGTTTGTAACGCGCAATAGCACCAACAACAGAAAAATAAGATAAACTGATGTTACTATTGCCATCCGTTTGAAGTAAACAGTCAACTTCATAGCTAAAGTAACAGATTCTCCACGCTGTTTTCTATAGGTCAACCATAAATCATGCTCCTGCAAAAAACAGTGGACAATTTAATCGACGGGACACTTCACACCTCAAGGTATCCATTCCATACCCATCATATGTTCATGTTTGCGCAAAAAGCATTAGAGGTTGCTTTTGAAAAATGAGCAGGAGCACTCAAATTGTATCCCTACCGCCGGGTACCACCCACAGCCACCAACTTCTTAAAAGCTATCTATGCTTAAAAACAAAATACCCCCAAAAAAAAAGGCCATTATCCGTGACGCTGACAATGAATCATATTTCACGTTGCTTGAGATACCTACAACCTACATACATACTCATGAAAGTAGATACAAAATGGGATTTTTGCGAGTTCATCAATTTCATTTACGCGTATACATCAGAACACCCTTTCATATTGACTTAGGACGAAAATCCATTTCAGCCTAGGAAAATCCCAAACAAAGGTGACCCGAGTCTTGAAGAAAAGCTTAAAAACCGACAGAACTGCCGAACGGTGTATCTTTGAGTGGAAAATACGAGTGCGATTTTCACAACCATGCGCGATGCTCCCAAACAGATACCGCCCGGAGAAAAGACGATGAGCCACGAATCACGATAAAAACATAGATTCACCCGCAACGTCTTGCATCGCATAGCAACGCTAACAAGCTTCCCACTTTCTACGGCATGCGCAGTACCTTACCGGGACCACCACACAGGCACACGCAGCAACCATCAGCAAAGCAATCCTTTAGGAATACACAAAACACAATACACTACACTTTCGCAATTCAAACTCAAAGCTTTTCTGGGGTGGAGAAAATTAAAATCACCACAGAGCTGAACTTTCATCGAATTCATAAGCATAACAGATATACGTTTTCATCCCAAGAAGGATAGCAGTTAGCAGTAGATTGTGCTGTGCAACTGTAAGTTTCAGTCAGTCTCCAGCGTACTTCGAGTTCAGTTCTAGTTAGTTTTCGGATTCGAATTGCAACATATCCCAGTTGAGTGTGTTTGTGCTTTTTAGTGTTGTTCCTGAGTTGAGGTCTCGCGGTAACCATCAGTGGACCGTTTCTACAACAATTCTAGTGTGTATACAAAGGGATACCTGAAAAGTGCACGTCCGTGGATAAAGTGAATACATAGTGAAAAATTCTAGTGCAAATAAATTTTTTGAAGCAAAAATAAGTATCTAACAGATACAAATTGTGTTCTTTTGAAGTGATCTCTCCAGCTGAGAGAGAATTGAGAGCATTTTCCAGCAGAATTGCCATCGGAAAAGTGATAAAATCGCCATACACTCAGTCCAGCTGTTGGGAGGACATCTCTAACTAACGGACATCCCTTATCGCCTGCAAAAGGTAATTTACTAGCAGTTCTATATATATTTTTTTTATGACTCAAAGAAAATGTTTCTCACCATGCCCACACCCTGTACCTTGTCCCTGTCCCTGTACGTGTCCTCGTCGTCCCCCATGAATTTTGTTTGTTCTCCTCAAAATCGATTTTTGCCTTAGGTAAGAATAACAGTTTGCGAAACGTTCTTCCTTACTGATGGCGATGGGATGGCCATTGGCCAAGAACATTTCATTTGCTATGCTGCTGTCTGTCGGTGGTGGGTGTATGGTGAATCCTTATGGATTCATTCACACTGCTGTGGGGAGCTGGATCTACTCTCTACTGGTAATGTGTAGTGCGGTAGGCGTGCATATAAGACGAACTTCAAATGCATATTTAATGAGGCTGTTTTTCCACCCGGAGAGAGTGGTGCTTCTGCGAAAGAGAATCATCAGACAAATTTTGAGCTCGCCCCCAACCCCGCCATTCACCCTGTGGCAAAAGTTTATATCATCAAAGAGGATTTGCTCCCTCCACTAGGCGTTCAACGACGACAGCGAGGAGCCCTAAGTGCTGCTTTATAAGCAAATAGACTCTAATGTCTGACGGCAGGGAGAGAATGAGAGCGAGCGGCATTAGCTGTACATACATAACAGTAATTTCCAGCAAAAGTGAGTCCTGAAGACACGAGCATCATCTGGTGATGGCGCATTTTCGTACCGAAAAAGCGACACGCGGAAGTGATTTTCAATCGATAAATCTCAACGCTGCTGATTTATTAAAATCAAAAGGCCTCTATCGCTGCCTCCCACATCTCTGGCGTATCCTTAGTGCGAGTCATTTCCTCCTGTCGAAATGACTGTACTGGAAGGAGGACTAATGGTAGGCGATTGTTTTTGGAAAGACTGCTTATCATTATCAAAATGGAAGATTTATTTTTTGTTCTCTTTATCGACTTTGTGCCTACCATGTCCACAATTTTTCCTCTTGTTTATGCGGGCGTATAGCGATTAAATCCATCAGCTTTGTAATCGTTTGTCCCAAGTTGGGTCTAATAAGTTTGTTTTTGACTACTAAGGGGGTGGGCCAATATTGTTTTTGTTTTGTTTTTCTTGGATGGAAAAGGTGAGCAGCTGAAAGAAGGAAACAAGAGCATACTTATTACAAGTGTGCGTAAGATAAAATTTCAATTTTAATTTGGGTGAAGTTTGTTTTTCCTTTTCTTTTATGTTTTTTTTTTTTGTTTGCTTTTTGGGTTTGGTCATGGTACATATTTGGGGAAGAATTTCTCATTTTACCTTTGAAGATGTTGTGTAAGCAGGTCCTTTGTAATGTAAGTACAGATGGGGGAATTATAGGGCGTTAATGTTTGGATGGAATGGTCTTTTATTTTCGGCTGCTAATTACATTAATTTTGAATACAGTTATGTACTTTGAAGAGCCCAAGGGCTTGTTGATCTATGTTTGGTCCCTAGACCCAGCTTCTCGCAACCATGGCCATGAAAGGAAATTTTATTCCGAATGCGTCTGAATGATTGAATTGACAGACTTTCCCATGAGAGTCGCAATTTGAAATTGTTGTCAGATTCACAAATTTCCGAAGTATCGAACGGAATTTTCTCCTTGTAATCTTTATGAATACTACTAGTTCAGGCTCAATTAGGTGCAAGTATTCTTCTTCGGTGTCACAACTCTAAGACCCGTTTGCTGATACTTCTCATGGTGATTTAAGTTCTATTTTAATACCTTATGGGATACTTTTTTTATGTCACAAACTGTCACATAAGATTTTAAGTGGAACTTAAATTGATACGAGTAGGTATCAGGAAACCGGCCTAAATCAATACTCCCGCACGAATGCCGTTAGGGATTAGAATACCTCCTTTGCGAGGATAGTTAGGCATATGTTGCTCAGCCGTGCAAATTTTCTGAAAAACATGGCCAAAATTAGATGTTGGGTTTTCCAATTTATTGTTGCAAAAGAGTATCAAAAGCAGATAGTTTTAATAAAGGAATTTTGTTAAAAATTTAAAAAAAAAAAAATAAGAAAAATATGGTTTGGTAATTTTTCAAAAACAAAACTAAAAGACTACGCCATAGGGTTTCTTGCATTTGACATCTAATAAAACGGTATTCAATTATTCATACATTTAATAACTTGACAAAAACAAAAACAAAAAATAGTGAAGTTATTATAATTATCTCTATATCTATATTACATAAAAATCAATTACTGTGCATTAGTCGGGTAAAGGCTCCAGAACGGCTATACCGATTTGAATGATATTTCTTTTGTTTTGTTAGTCTTGAATCAGGGATGGTTTAGAAAAAATGAAATATGGGGAAATTATCAACACGTGGCGCTGTAGGCGTATCTTTCGTTTTTCAGTAAAATTCAGCTGTATCTTCAATAGCAATATTCTATGTATGTAATTATTAACCTATAATTCTTTCGGGATGAAATTCGATGAAGATATAACTCAATAACCACTTAGCCAATTTTCATGTTGTATTTCAGGTTAAGGCAGTCTTAAAAGAAAGCACTATTTTGGACCCGATAGGTGGTGCTGTCGTCGATCTCCGAATTTGCTTAATCGATTTCAATGTGGATGTATATGGTTGGTTCCAGCTTAAAAGATAGGATACCTTTCGATTTCCGAAACAGATTTATTGAGTCGATTGAAATTTTTGGGATGGGTATGGTTGCTTCAAGTTTGAAAGATAGGATAGTTATGGACCCTATTGTTGGTACTTTAGAGAACATAGGCGGGATAGGAAAACGGGTTGTGGCATTACAAAATAAAATCAAACGATATTTCTAAAGCTGTATAAGTAAAATTATTAATGGACATTGTCCAAATAATGCACTTTTGAAATGTGAGCAGAACTTAGTACGAAGCCGGGTGAGTACAGCTACATATAAAAAAGACTGACGTCCGTATGGACGCTCTTAACTCGGGAACGGATCGTTCGATTTTTATGATTTTTGTTTTAAATTCCCATGGGCCCAAAGAAGAACATATGATACCTACTTTTTGTCGTGAAAACAAAACTGTATGTAGATAAGTTGAAAGTTGTAATTTCCTGGCGCAACTTCAATGCACCGAAACTTTGTAACGGAAGGCGTTTGATATAATGGGGAAGGATCTCAGATTAAATGTAATGCCACCGACGGTTTTGAGGGGAAAATTCAAAGGCAGACATTGAACGATCTGCCATTCGTATTTAAGCGTCTTGAATTTCCCCTGCATCTCGCTTTCATTATGACAAATAATTTTTTTCGCTGGATATTTGTGAAAAAGCGGAAGGTTGATCGACACGTCAATTATTGCGGTTTGCGGTTTGAAACAAATAGACATTGCAGTAATTTAGTCATTTCTATTGTATTTAATATAATTTTTGAAGAACTTGAATTGACAGAATTACATAAAGTAGCATTGTGCATGTACTGTGCATTCTTGCGAATTATTACTAATTTGAGCGGGACGAAGTTCGCCGGGCACGCTAGTAAATAAATAAATAAAACAAGTAGTTAAATAGACAAAAATAACCATGTGTATGTACATCACTCAAAGATTTGTTGAACTGGAACTAAGGGCCGTTTTATTCACTTGAAGTTGAACACAACTTGGGGAGTTTGATATATAAAAATCCCCAAGTTGTGTTCAACTTCGAGTGAATAAAACGGCCCTAAGTCTGCTTGCTCCACCTCTGGTTTTTATAGAAACTGAAATATTTCATCTTATATCTTACATATTTTGCTGGCTTGAGAATTTTCTTGAAAAACAAACAAAAACATTTTCGAGAACGCTTTATGTCTTTGTTTCATGATTTCTGTGCTTCTTCGCCGAGCTGCCCAACGGGAAGAATAGCACAATAGAATGGGTACAGTTGCACAAAGATTTTTTCGGTATCAGTACAATACTCCGTAAATCGACCGATTTGTATTGGATATCCACTGGATATTGTTAATAAAACAACCCGAAATCGGCATAATGATGCTTTCATCTATATATTGGTAATATTGGTTATAACTTATAACCGAAGAAATAACAGAGAAAAATCGACGGGCTGTGTTGCCATCGTTCGCACTACCGCCTGGTTTTGGTTTGTTTTCTTCGATTTCACTTTTATTTATACCTCACCACGAACTTGCCATTGTTTTATTGGCAGCGACATGGAGTAAACATTCAAAAAATCGTATCCACGCATGGAAGGAAGATAATCCACACTTGCTTGTTCAATACTAAATCTATTTTTTTTTTTAAATATTTTGATCTTAGACCACAAAGATAACATCTTTGAGCTGGAGAGATTTCAGTTATGGCATTGCAGATCTTTCCGTCAATCAAAGTAAGAATCATCATCTAATTCTCTTACAGTTACATCTGTTGTTTCGTCAAGCTCGTGAGCTCGTATTGGTCTACAGAACCTAGTCGATGATGAACGACGATTTTGTCACAATATAACCAATTTTGTTATGTGATTATGGGTGACCTGACACTAACTGGATAGAAGAAAAAAAATGATCTTAGGAAAATACTAGCATCTGAATTGTTTGCGTCTGTAAATCCGTCTATTAATATTGTTTGTATTCACTCGTGACTTAGCTCCCATCACAATCAAATTTGGAAACAAGGTTAATGTTACGCATTTCTTTAATATGCAATTTTTCTATAACATTCCTTGAAATAAACGTCGAATTTTGGATCTAATAAACTTTGAAGACGTCTTTTTGCGACTGATTCGGTAAAGAGCAAGTTTTCAGGATAACATTTTTTATATACCTATGGTTATTATGTTTTATTGCAAAATCTCTAATAGGGTTGTGTTGGAACTGAGTTAAATTTGCTTCAACAACTATTGAAAGAGCTTCATCAGCTGTATATGAAATAATTTACTGGTTCGCGAAACACCATATGGGAAACGCTCTCTCTACCGAACCTCTACCAAGTACACACAAAAAATTTCATGAAAATCGGTCGAGCCGTTTCGGCGGATTACGACCCCAAACACCGCGACACGAGAATTTTATTTTTTAGATAATTTATATAGGTATATTAATATTTATTTTTGTACCTATTGTAGGTAATTTTGTTTCCATAACTCGCTAAAGTAATCTGTATCTTATATACTAGTAAAAGAACTTAGTTCTTTATTTCAATTAGATAATAAATATAGAAATATACGAGTTTTAGAAATAACTAGCTGACCCGGCGAACTTCGTTGCGCCCAAATCTATATATATAAAAATTGAGCCTTAAAATTGTGTTCGTTTGTCGCCAATTCATGTCTTAACCCATTCACCGATTTTAACCAAACTTCCATACATCTTTGGTATTGGTCTTTATTTGATTTTTGTGAAGTTTGGTTGCAAATTATAAACGTATGTTTGTGTTATTTGTTTACAAAAAACGGTGCAAGAAAAAATATATTTGTGGCGCTGTTGTCGATCTCCTAAACCACTCAACCAATTTCAATGGAATTTTGTGGCTGTGTTAGGTAGGTTACAGTTTGAAAGATATGACTATTTTGGGCACGATAAGTGGCGCTGTGTTCAATATCCTAAGCCACTTAACCGATTTCAATGAAATTTCGGGGCTATGTATGGTTGGTTACAGTTTGAAAAAGAGGATACTATTTTGGTATGGTGGGTACGGCTATATGTAAAAAAGACTGACGCCCGTATGTGCACTCATAACTCGGGAATGGATCGTGGTTCGGTGAAGATTTGGTGTTAACATAATGTTTGATGCCAAATCTAAAAAACTAAAAAAAATAATGTTTCGTCAGAAACATTGTTGTGGACAACTTAATCACTATTATTTCTATTTAAAGTATGTATTTTTTTAACTATCCTAGAGCCTTTTCATAAACTACATTTTTTGTTTTGCCTGAGTAGTAGTATAAATAAACAGAACTGATGGCTTGCCTACACGTGAACATGATACATATAATTGTCCGTGGGAGAAGCATGGATACTCTAGGTCGATTCCACACAATTCCAACGATTGTCCTTGCGTCTTATTTACTGTCATAGCGAACGCAAGACGTGTCGGAAATTGCAATCTTTTGAATTCAAAAGTTAAATCTGGTGGAATCATTGGAATACGCGGAATTTTCCTTTTAAATTCGTTGCTTCAATAAGATTGTTCATAACCTTTCTAACTGCTAATCTTGTTCCGTTGCACAATCGAGGCTGATTTATATTTCGAAGAAGAATAATTGGTGCACCAACTTTCAATTGTAAACGATGAGGCGGCAATCCAGGTAAATCCAACGAATTCAGAAATTCCATCGGATACTTGACAGCGTCATATTTATTTGTGACCGTGTCTACTGATTGATACGTTACAATCTCACCAGGCACCATCAGTTAAAATATCTGCATTCCCGCTTTCAATTGGCCGACGTCCTTATTTTTGGCAGCCAATATTGCTCTTTCAGCTAACCATTGTGATTTTTATAATTTTGCGCAATGTTTGGAAAAACACTTGAAACCAATTGTTGTTTTGTTTGTGCGAAATTACAAAAATTATCTGGCAAAGTGATTAATCCAGTGTTATTAATAGGAATATATCCATTTCCTATCGACAGTATTTGCCTAGAAAATTCTTCAGCCGATGAGTCATTTTGTATTTGTACTGTCACATTTGTTGTTAAAGTGAGTGTTTGTACATTTCTCCATAAATTTGATGACTTTTAATATGCCTTTAATTCATCTGCTGGAGTTGCACGGTGTATCACTGGCAGTGTTTGACGGAAATCACCAACCAATAATATTAAAGCGCCACCAAATGTTTCTTGATTATTACTTAAATCTTTCAAAGTCCTATCCAAAGCTTCCACCGATCTCTTATGTGACATTGTACATTCATCCCATACTATTAGTTTGCATTGTTGCAAAACTCTTCCCATTCCAGAATTTTTAGAAATATTACACGTTGGATTTTCATTAATTTGCATATTCAATGGTAGGTAATTTAAGTGCGGAGTGCGCTGTACGACCACCATCCAATGTAGCAGCTATTCCAGACGATGCAAGTGCTAATGCTATATTCTTCGGTGATCTTATAGTAGCTAGTAGCATGGAAATCAAAAACTTTTTTCTAAATATGTTCAGTTCATTTATATCGTATTGTTGTTCACGTTGCAGTTCTTGATTAAATACGTCATGCAATGGTCGATTAGGAGCTGGCAAACCTAACTGTGACAATGTTTTATTTGCAATTGCTAAGCACATATCTTCAATTATAACTAATGCCTCATTATAAATTTCGAGTGTAATGATTAATTCCTGATTTCTAGAATTACAATGCATTCTATTCAAGATATCTCCGGTCATATAGCCACGACTTCTCGAACGACATCTTGAGACGTCAAATCACTATAAAAGGCCATATAATCTTGATGAACGCCAAAACCATCCAGATTTCCTGAAAATATCTTTGTGTCATCATTTTAAACCAAAAATTGCCACTCATGAGCAGACACATATCCTCGATCAAAATCAAAGCTTTGTTGCGCTTTTCATCTCACATCAGATGATTATCCGATCCGATCGGTTCATTATCCGATGTCACAGTGCGAATTCGATGCAAAATATCGTCGGCCATAGCGCAAAACACACCGTCACCAGTCACATTGACCAAAAGCATTCTCAAATAGAAGCATTCGTTGTTTTTCGGGTGAACTGTGTATATTCTACCAATTGCATCACTTGCATAAGCACCATGAAATGCGGGAACTACTTCACCTTGTTTCGGCCGCTTGAACTTCTTCGACGACGCATTCCAATATCGGGGCATTTTGCAATAAGAAAGTGTTCGTGCAAACTCGTGGCTTCGGCAAGTGTCAAAAAATTGGTTAATGTTGTTGCAGGTGCCATAACCCTACTCACGAATGAGCAGAGTACCAAGATTGTTACTCGCTCATTTTTCGTAACAACCCCTACGTGAAAACTCAAAACACGGAACAACATCATTGTCCACGCATCTCAATCACCCCTACATTTCAACTTACTCACTCGTACTAATGCAAGGATCCTGAAAATAATGGATTCAAACACCATCAAACAAATATCAAAGTATCTACATACTCCACTTTAAAATGTTACTTGGTAACATAGTAAACATAATTTAATAGAACAAACTTATTAGGTAGGTACCTAATTTAAAAAAGAAATTCAAAATTGTTCACAATAACAATTTGCTTGGAAAATGATTGAAATCATTGACAACAACAATTGCTTTTAAAATAATTTTTTTTTTTTTTTTTTGTATTTGAAATGTCACTACTCGATTTCTATCCATTTTTTTGTTGTTACAAAGTGCATTTCCCCATACAAACTTTCATAGCCTTTTTCATCCCCTCAAAGTTTTGTTTTCGCGACAAAACTTCACACAAATGATATACAGACCAATAGCAAATATGTGTGAAAGTTTGGTTCAAATCGATAAATGCGTTAAGGCGTGAATCGACGACTAACGAACACAATTTTAAGGTTTTCTTTTTATATATATAGATATATGTGTATGTATGGCGTTTTGTTATAGAGATCATTTCTAAACTTGCAATGAACGAGAAAGACTTGTGCTACCCAGTTGTGCACTTTGTTTTGATTTTAAAAAGAGAAAATACACTGAAATAGAAATTCGAAATCAGTGCCAATTCATTTTAAAATTTTTTTTATTTAAGAAATATAAATAAGAGTTTGAGTATAAAAAAAGTTAAAGTTATTACCCATTATATATAAATATATATGCAACAACCAGGTCAAATGAGTTGTGGTAACAAAACGGCACATAGTGCTACTTGGACTTTTAAATTAAACCGCCACACCTACCTACCATGCATTGAACGATATTTATTTATTCACAAATCAGTCGAAATAGGGATGCTTTCACGCCAAAATTCATTATCCTACAATTATAAGAAAAAAAACTTTCTTAAAAATTATGCAGCTTCTTTTCCTAAGAGATCGGTGATGCGTTAGTCAAATTAAATACAGGTCCCAACCAAGCAATCATGATTGATAATAACATCCTTAAAGAATCGCTTTTAATATACCTACATTAGGAGTGTTTTTTTTTTTTTTACTATTTAGTTTTAGGTGAATTTAATATAAGCGCATTGTTATGGCACTATTAATCTAGGATCGAATTACCGCAGCGAGCGATGTCACTGAATTTTGTCAATTTGTTCATGCAATACAATAACAAATTCAGTCACGTATTCAAGTCACGTATAATTCAGTTCACTTGCAATATTTTAAATTCGGTTTCGCAACATCTGTATCGAATAACTATTGCCGTATTTCAGCTCCGAATATAGTTACATAAAATGAAATGTATTGTTTCATGTCTCTTATTGGGGATTCTCGGAAAATAGTCGGACTTACAATGTAAAAGTATTTAGCTTTTATTTCATTGCAGTCGGCCAACTTATTAACCAGCCACACGAATTTAATTAATTTTCAATTTTCAGTCATCCCTGGATGCTTTTAATTTATCTTTTGTTAACTTGTCTGTTGCTACCCATTTTGTTCCAAATAGAACACCGTCCTTGTTAGATGTAGTCCTTGTCAGTAATCAAAGTCTAGTTAAATATTACCAGCAACTGTCCGCTCCAGCTTTCTCATACCACGATCTTGTTTTCTGTATATTAGCCTTGAATGTTGTTACGTCACCAACCCAAACGTTCGAATATCGTGATTTTCGTAATATTGATTTGCAAAATTTGTCGAGTGCTGCTATCTAAATTGGCAATCTATATATATGACTCCCGATTCAAATTAGCAGGTCTGCATCTTATATAATAACATTAGATACTTATTTGATAAATATGTCCCAATTAAAACTCGTCGAATAAGAAACAGAGAACAACCCTGGATGTCTAGCTCCATTTATAATGTGATGGCACAAAGAGATTTTCTTTATCGTCGGTGGAAAAGGTATGGGTGTAGAGACATTTTCGGTAGTTTTAAATTACTTAGAAACCAGGTGACACGGATGATAAGACGTGCTAAATACGACTACTACACTAACCAGTTCAATGTAGATAAATCATTCAAGTTTTTATGGAATAAACTACGACAGGTTGGATTAAGTAAAAACTCTTTCCAAGTCAATGATGATATTAACATAGAAGATCTAAATATCCATTTTGTGAACAATAGTTTTGATGCATTAAACATCTCCCCGTTTTGCTTTCCATCAATTCCTTTGGAAGATAGCTTTTCCTTGTCGGTGATTGATCCTATATCGGTTGGCAAAGCTATTTTTTCAATAAGATCCAAATGCACTGGCCTCGATAATATCCACCCTGATTTTATTAAAATTCTTCTTCCCTATAAACTCTCTCACATAACTCATATTTTTAACCACGTCATAACGACATCTAATTACCCTGAACTATGGAAAACAGCCAAAATTATACCAATTTTAAAAAATGGAAAGGAGAACGAGTACCGTCCCATTGCAGTGCTTCCTTTTCTGTCGAAGGCCTTTGAATCCTTAAAAAATCTCATATGCCCGCTTCAGTCAGGTTTCCGATCAGGACACAGTTGTACTACCGCGCTTCTGAAGGTATCGGATGATGTTCGACTAGCTATTGACAACAATAATCTAACAATACTCACGTTGCTTGATTTTTCCAAAGCCTTTGACTCAGTTGTGCCCTCGATTCTATGTTTTAAACTTGCTACATTTTTCAAATTTTGTAACTCGTCCAACATATTAATCTTGTCCTACCTCACTAATCGTAAACAAGCCGTCTCCTACAATCACCAGCTGTCGTCTTTCCGATCTGTGAACATTGGTGTCCCTCAAGGATCAATTCTTGGTCCTCTTCTGTTCTCCATGTTTATTAATTATCTGCCGTCCGTTTTGTCACACTGTAAGTTCCATATATATGCGGACGATGTGCAACTTTATTATAGCTTTCCATTGACTCGTGTTAAGGATGCAATAATGAAAATCAATATTGACTTATCTGCTATTGCCAATTGGTCTAAGGAAAATAAGCTAACGCCGAACCCCGCTAAAACTAAAGCATTGCCTATTTTTAAACGTGAGATTCGCCTTGACGAATTTCCACCTATTCTACTGAATGAAACGCAAGTTCAATTAGTCTCCAAAGTAAAAAACCTTGGCATTACTTTCAACAACAGATTATCATGGGATGATCATATTAATAGGACTGTATCTAAAATATATGCGTCCTTGCGTGGTCTTTCTGTAAGTAGACATTTTCTTCCAATCGACATTAAGATAAAGTTGGTCAAGGCGCTTTTAGTTCCGATTATAACTTATGGATGTGAAATCTATTCTGATATGGATTCTATCTCATCCCGTAGGCTGAATGTGGCTTTTACCTCCATTGCTCGGTATATTTTCAACCTCCGCAGATACGATCACGTTTCCTCGGCATCGCGTCAAATTCTTGATGTACTCTCGACAGCTTTCTCAAATACAAATGCTGCACTTTCCTTGGAAATGTTATATGCAGAAAACAGCCACCATATCTATACGAAAAAATTACACTAAATAGATCTTCTCGTTACACATCTTTGAGGCCGCTTACGCACACTTGCTTAGCTTCGCGCAGACAATTTTTCATTCATGCCATTAGTTTGTGGAACCTTTTACCCATTGCTGTCAGGTCCAATGTTGAACTCAAAAATTTGCCTTCTGCAATATTTTCCTTTTTCTCTACTAACTACTGAATTTTCTCTACTCGGTTGTATAACTTAATATTAATATCTAATAATAATCGTATATTTTTTAATCCATAAAGCAATTAAAAATGTCTTTTCTCTTTCACAACATGTTTAAATCTTTCTACATATCGTCTTTAAATACAACTAAATATTCATATTATGCTTATTGTACTCACTTATCCTAGCTAAACCTGTACATGTATTCTATAAGAATTTTAATTCTCAAATGTACAGAGATATCTTATATCAAATAAATATCAAATATCAAATATCAAAAATATCAAATATCAAATATCACAGGATACCAAAATTGGTCCATTTTAACTAATTAGTTAATTAATTTTTAAAGAGAATTCTGCGCTAAACCACTTTGGTCCACGTGGACCCATTGTGATCCTCACCTTACTCTCAATTTTTTCGAAATCCACAATCTTGTTTTTTGAAATGTTCAAAGACTAGGCGCGAGATAAATTTTGATGTTAAATGGTATTACGGCTTATGGGTGCTCACGATTCGGTGTAACAGGCCTAGTAGGATTTGACCAGTTTCTTTTTCTTTACCAGATCCTTAACACACTTTTTCTAATATCAAGCAACACCCAGGCAAAGCTACGGAGGTTCGGACTTGGGGAATTCATTTACGCAGTACATTTTTTGAAAAAAAAAAAAAAAAAAAAAAATGCAGTGAATTCAAATACTACGCAGTATATTTTACTGTTGTTTGCATTTTCTTTTCTTTATTGAAAACTTATACAATAGAAATAACTAAAGTAGGTATAGCAATGTCGATGCATTTCATTCAAACCGCAATGATTGACGTGTCGGCCAACATTTTTTTTTTTTTTTAGTAAAATTTTTTATTTATGAAACATGACGGTCAAGGCGAAAGGTTTGCTATAGTGATGCGCGATAAATATCGAATCACTCGATTCATCGGTATTTTCGCTAAAAAATATCGATAATTTCACTAGATAATTTATTCTCGATATTATCGATGCATCGATGATTTGCGACCGATGTTTTGCACTCGAACACACACAAATGGGACTTTCATAGCTTTTTTTTTATTGTTTGGTCATTGATTAAAATCGACTCAATAAACTTAAGACATTCTTTCAGTCTACCAATTTTTCAATTGTCACCACTTCGCCTTCGATTGATGGATTTGTATTATATTTTGAGTTCAGGTTCTGCTCTGAACTAAAAATTAAAAACGCCACATGATTGGCGTTGATATAGCAAGTCTACGACCCACATACCAAAGATCGGATAGAGACTCTAGAAACTCCAAAAGGGCACCAAGCAAACGGACAGCGATGACACGTCTTCTGGTTCGAAACCATTCAAATGGCTTTTGTAACATCCTCCAAACACTTATGGATGTTCGATGGTTCCAAAATATAAGACCTACAAAAAAAAACACGGGAAAGGTGTAATGGGCAAACAGAACAGCTAGAGATGTATGCATTCCTAGTGATATACTAGAGAAAGAAGAACTCATAAATGTACAGTTTCTTTTCCAAAAAAAAACTCGATTATAAAATGTTGCTTTATCAACCAACTCCTCATTTAGTAAGTTAACAAAAAAATGTACGAAGTGAAATAAAAACAAACTCTGAGATCACGTTTAACGCCTGTAAGCTCTGCGAAGCGCTAAGCTCGGCATAACCGATTTATGACGAACTCTGTGAAATCCTACCTCTGCCCGTCGATTTAAGCATGAAACCTGATTGAAAGCATCCTTTTTAGAGAGTGCTAACTCTCACAGCATTTTTATTACCTATTTCACGAATGAGTTAATTGGTTATGGGGCTAATTTGCTTTAAATTTATTTAATTTTAGTCGTCATAAACAAGGTCTGCAAAATAATAATGCCACATAAATAATGAACAATAACAAGCTTTTATGAGACTTCTTTTTACTTCCCATGCCTGCGCCTAAAGAGTCTTTTTGTGAAGGGGTGCTTTTAGGTTATAACAAATTCCTTGTGTTACTTTTAAGGTTAGGTACCTATACCAATGTGTTTATGCTCAGTAAATCAAATGGAACTACATAAGTCGTTATTGAGGTTTATGCCACCTTATGGCAGGTATGCCTTTTTTGTGTTTAGTTACACACATTGCAGACTATGGAGAAGGTTGTCTTGCACGTAAGTACAGATTTGCCTTGGTGAAATGGTAACAGAGATATGGCATACAATTTGCATACTAAAATGACATTGAAGAAAAAAGTGGCACATGATAGACTTGCAAAACATGCAACTGCACTCCATTCCTAAACAAACATTGAATCCAATTATTATCGCCATCACAGACAGGATATCCGATCCATGTCGAATTTGATACACCCACCACAATCTAACAATTACAATTCAAATACAGACAGAACAGGTTATTTCGAAAAATTTGCTAAATAATTTGCCACAAACGAATGCCTTCCTGCTCATCTATATTCAATTCATTTTAATTACTTTCACCGCACCAGGTATAGCTAGTGCTCTGCAAACCCACCAGCAAATCAATTAGTTACACAGTGCCGGACAGCAAAGGAAAATATAAATCCTTTTTAAAATGCACACAGCCGCAAGGATGCATCTCATTAAAAATATGAAATAATATGAAAACAATAAAATCTGATTTTGTTCGAAATAAATTCGAAAATATTTTTTTTTTAATTATATGCCTGCTGTGGTTTGAGGTTTTTTTGTTCGCCGCTACTTTTTGGCCAACATCCCATTTCGCTATTGGTGGTGGCCGGTGGGTATTACAAGCTTTCCAATAGGAACGTAAATGGCATATAAACTGCCTACCCAATCGAGGAGGGCGTGTAGCCTGGATGAATAATCAAAATGTAAATGTGTACACGATATTATATTTCAATGGCAAAATTCATGAAGCTTCATTTAATAGATTTTTATTTGGTTACACTCCCATGTGTGAGTGTATTTATTATCGTCCCTTTTGATTGAAGGCTTTCAATGAAAACAATATGCGAATGCAGAGGGTATTTTTTATTGGTATCTACACCATCCAAAAAAAAAAAGTGTAGGTAGGAAATAATTTCAATACACTTTGATTAAAATGCTGAAAGTAAAAAAGTTAAATTCAGTAATATAAAAACCTCTGCTAACTACGTGTATTGTTTGGGAAATTGCTGTAAATGTATGCATACATCAATAACACTAATTGAACATGTACATATGATGATTCAGTTTGTCCATCATGACGGAGTGATGAACGTCAATTGTTTAGTATGATTGAGGTTGGGATGCTCATTGGGATTCTGTAATTTTAGTTAGTTTTGGTCTCTAAATTTAATGTTAGGTTGTATCGTCCGCGATGTAATATGAAGTTGTTATAGCTTCTTCTCTCTGAAAGCGAATTTATCGCCAACACTGCCATTTTGAAAATCTTTTCCATTCTTACTGCGAAAGTAAAGGAACAAACTTAACATCTTCGCCTTTGAATTTACCCCTTAAATTCGTCACTTCAATGACAATTGATTTGAGATTCTTTACAATCAAATGCTTTCACTTACTAGGTTTCGGTACATTGAAGTTTCAATTTCAAATTGTGCCGAAATCAAATCAAATGCAGTTGGTTAACTTCATTCTTCACAATGCTATTGCGATAGATGTCTGACCGCAGGCAATAGCAAGTCCGTCCAATACAATTGGAATGACGAGACGAAAAGGACACCTTTCATATCGCAGGAAATGCATTGCAATACTGACTTACTTATCGCACCGAAGAAAATTGTATACGCACCTCGTACGTCAAATAAGGCTTCGTTTATTTTAACCATCATTTGAACTACGGTTGGCTCACGATTTGCCTCCATATGATCGGCTCCTTTTTTTTGCGAAAACAAGACCTTTCTCGAGCGCATATCCTAGCAGGGAAGAATGGAGAGACGGACTCATACCTAACACGCAATCCATAACCGTTTTTACGGACGGATCAAAAATGGATACCGGGGTAGGGTCAGGCGTCTTCTCTGAGTCGCTGGGTATATCAAAATCGGTACGTCTCCCTGACCTGAGCAGTGCCTTCCAAGCAGAGTTCCAGGCAGTGACAACAGCAGCTCGTGAGTCTGTGGTAAGGGCAATACCACCTGAAGGTATTACCTTCTTTATCGACAGCCAGGCCGCAATAAAAGCATTAACTGCAGTAGAAATAAAATCAAAGCTTGTGAAATGCTGTCGCGAAGAACTAAGGGTTCTTGGCACTCAGTAAAAGGTATTACTCTGCTGGGTTCCAGGACGTGAAGGCATTCCCGGCAACGAGAAAGTGGACGAAGACTAGATTCGACAGCTGTATCAGAACAAGCTGATCCCGCCTTGCTCACTCAAGCTTGAAGCAGAGAAAAAGGCCACAAGAGAGGCAAACGCAAGATGGACCGCACTAGAAACCTGTCATTTCACAAGAATGCTACGGCCAACCTTCAATGAGGCCAGAAACGAGACCCTCCTACGAATGGGTAGAAAATCTCTTTCCACCCTCGTAGGAATCCTAACGGGGCACAACACTCTGCGCTGCGGTATCACATGAGGAAGTTACGCTTGACGGAAGAAGAACTTTGTAGAGGCTGCGGTGATGAGAAAGTTGTTGAGGACACAACCCACTTGCTATGTCACTACCCAGGTCTCCAACACCAGGCACAGATTCCTTCTTCCACGACCTAGATGAGCTTTCCAGCACACATATAGACAAAATAATGCACTTTATCAAATCCAAAGGATGGGTTGTATACAACAACATAGTGAGTACTTAATCATAGGTATTTATAGACAGGGTAATCATGGGTAAGGGACATCCTTTTCCCCAATGGGCATCACAATGGGTCAATATTGACCTGAGTGTGGCGCGGAGTACTCCACGCCAACCCGCCTACCTATCCTAACCTTCCCCTAAATAGACGCTCACGGCTGATTCGAATTCGGTGTTCAAAGGAATATTGCAAGCCAGGTATGTGTATTTGGTCAATACACTTTCTTAAACCAACATTGATGATGTAAAAAGAAAGTGGCAATTCATACCATAACAAAACTCTTTTAATACATTTCAGCAGACCACTTCCAACGTCCACTCTGCCTGGGCCTGCACAAAAAATCCAAATGTGTACCATTCTCCACAAACGAATCCAAAACATTTTTCTTTTTAACGTATACTTTTCGTAAACACTTTTACGTTTTGGGCAAACAATCCAAATACAAAGCAGTGCTTTCAAAAAAATATTTATAAAATGTTTTCACGCGCTGCTTGATCCGAAGCGGGGAAAAAACAACAGCACTTAAAACAATAAATCCAACACAGTGCGATAAAAATATTATTAACATGAGTGGGCGCAAAAAAATTCGATGAAAAGCAAAGGAGGTTCGTATTTAGCTTTTGTTCGAGGATCAATATTTTTCGTATCCATTGAATAAATTCGACTTCTTTTTTTTTCTTTTTTTTTTGTACATTCAGCCCTAAAGAAATTTGTACCTCTGCGCGTACTATCAATCATCATTCACAGCATCAATCAATCCCCCTACTCGATGCAATATGCTTGCGGGCAAAATAAATATTTGTTCGCATGGCACGGTTATATTTGGCCTGACGACGAAACGGAAACTTTTTCAATCAACTAATAGAAGCGTATTTTTTCAATACGTTCCTCAAAAGTGCGCAAGAGAGTATTTTTGAAATGATTTTTTTTTCTGCTTACCTGAAAACTCCTTACATTTTAAAACCAAAAAAATGGGATGGAGGGAAAAAAATCTGCCAAAAAAAAAAATGTTAAAATTTATTTACAGGTTGGTACGCAGTGTAAAAAAGGGACTTCAAGTTTCGTGATGAAAAACCATAATAAAAATATTTGAGAGCACATGCAGAACATTTTCCACCAGACAGCCCCCTCCATCAGAACAGAAAACCTCGACACTTGAAAAGTGCCAATGAGTAGATGAGTGAATGAGTGAGTGGGGTGAAAACTTTTTAAATTAGACGAACAGTTTTGTTCTCTTCCTGCGTCCAATGGTTGTGTGTGTGCTTTTTTTTATGTGGGTAGGACATGGCTGATGGTGGTGGTACGAGAAGGGCAAAAAAAAAAACTTTCCCTAACTAACCCCATTTTGAATATCTGCATGAGTTGGTTTGGTTAGAGAGGATTTCGCCATCAGTTGGTGGGTGGTCGACTGTAGAAAGTGCAATCTAAAGTGAGTGTTGGTCAGTGCTCCGCAAGACGATGATGATGTTTACTCTGCTCTAAGTTGTCATTTTTAATAGGGACGACGAAAAAGTTGCTTTCACTTTGCGCAGACTTGTTTCGTAATGAGGTTGTTAAGAAGAGTTGCAAGCAAATTTTTATATTTTGTTATATTTTTACCTTTTTATGGGATTACGTTCGCCTGGCAGCACTGATAAGTTGGTAGTTTTATCATTAAATTTAAAAGTGGTTTTGATGGGTAGAAAGGGAATGGTCTGAAGAGAAGGTCTTATGATCTTACTAGCGGTACTTCGATGTCCGTGAATTTAATAGCTCATAAAATTTATTTTAGCAGAGTAAGTACGTTCTTTACTAAATAAGGAAGACAGGCCTCAGTTTGGGTATTTGTAAAATAAGTATTTAAGCCACGATATAAAGATTTAATTTTGTTATTACATTAACTCTCGAGTTATCTCGAGACTCGAGCGACTGACACGTAGTCGTTCATGCCGCCGCTGACAGCAGACTTGCCAGATTCCAAAGTGGACGTGTCGCACCGTTGGACATCAAAAATCGCAAAAAATCGCGAAAATTTAAATTATGTGTCGCAAAAAGGCGCACTATGTAAAATCGCTTAAAGTAGGTAGAAACAAGATTAAAATTAACAAAAACTTATTAAGTCTTATTTTATTTTATAAGTTAACAAAAAAGGAACAATTTCATTTGGTGATGGTAAAATATAACACAAAAAGGAACAACCTATCATAATAACTAATAACATACATATGTACCGCAAGTTTTAATCAAAAATAAATAAATAAAATAAACATTGCTTCAATATTGAGATACTTAAATAAAAATCGCATTTGATTAGATTTTTCAACCTTGATAAGGTTCATATGTGAAGTATTTAAGTTTATATAAAAATAATCGCTTATTAGGCCTAATTCCATACGACCCTTTCAAAATTTAAGCGACTTCGTACTCATCAGGATCAGAACTTAAGTACATGTTTGAATTAAGGCTGTCAATCATCCCAATTGTTAGAACGAATGTGTTGCAGCATATTGAGTTTACATTAGTATGGATGCGTACACGCATTAGCACATCTAATGATTCTATTACCAACGTGGAACGGCTTTTAGTTATTATAGCATTCCCACTAAATGCTCTTTATACAACCGCATTATTTGATGATAAAGGAAGTGCAGATAGGGCTTTCACAGATATTAACAAATTTAAATTCACCTGCAGCACTTTTTGTCTCAGAAACTTTCGCCCAGAACTTAACCACATCGTGAAAAGAATAGGTATCTCTGGCCAATTAACAGAAATCAGCTTATCCCACTGCATTTCAGCACTTGACCGGTCTTCTTTTCTTTCTAACAATGCTAAGGGGAGTTTCCTAAATGCTGGACGCAGTTGGTGTAAGCAAACCTCAGGTGAAAAATATGAAATTTGTTCCAAAAATATATAATTGAGGTTCTATGCCGTTAATGTGCCGAATTATCTCATCCTTTAGCTTTTGAATTTTTACTGGCTTATCGACGTACACCTTTTCTTTCAAATAACCCCAAAGAAAGAAGTCCAACGGTGTCAAATCACATGATGTTGGCGGCCAATTGACATCGCCACCACGTGAGATAACACGGCCATTGAATTTGTCGCGCGCAAAAGAGTCATTGCTTCGTTAGCTGTGTGGCAAGTGGCACCGGCCTGTTGACCACATATCGTCCACATCCATATCTTCCAATTCGGGCCATAAGAATTTCGTTATCATCTCACGATAGCGAACACCATTCACAGTAACTGCCTGACCGGCCTCGTTTTGGAAAAAAAATACGGCCCGATGATGCCGCCAGCCAATAAACAGCACCAAACAGTCACTCTTTGTAGGTGCATTGGTTTTCCGACAATCACTCTTGGATTATCATTCGCCCAAATTCGGCAATTCTGAGGTGAAAATGTGCCTCATCACTGAAGATGATTTTCTTCGAAAATTGATCATCCTCTGTTGCCATTTCTTGCCACCATTCTGACTATTGACGAAGCTTGAAATGGTCAAGAGGCTTCCAAAAAAAAACTTTACGTTTAGGTGTGGTTCACATTCAACATCGGCCCTTAAAATTTAACCACCCTTTAGATGAAGTTGATGTTGCCAGTCAGGACGCAAATAAAAATAAAGCATTTGATTTTTCTCTCAGTTTTTCCAAGGTCTATATATTCACCTACTTTAATCGACTAATGTAGGACCGAAGACGACTTTCGGGATCCCAATAATGTATATCATGTACCTAATGCCAAAAGAAGTAATTACTTTTGAATGCCTTCAATTCTTGAAATTCCAGATTCGTAGCTCGGACACAAAACAGGACTACAATTTTCCAAACCACGTTGAACTATTGAACAATATAGAAGTTTGGTTACGTAGGGGTCCTTAAATTCGTTTGAAAAACGTTTTATAAGTCCATAAGTCCCACTCGACTTCTTGCCTTACTGAAAATGGAATCCAAAATTCCAAATGGAGGTTACAAAGTTCAGCTTCTTGTCAAAGATAACTCCTATTTAAGTGATCCACAACTTCGTCATAAATAAAATAAATCGGTGTAGTTGGATTTTGACGGTTTGAAGGTTTAGCTGCATTTAGTTTTACATTTTAGGATCCATTGAAGAAATCCATAATATTCCAATTTTTTTTTTAACAGGATACCATGATTGACTTTGTCGAATGCTTTACTAAAATCAGCATGAAAAACATCTGTTTGTAATCCATTCATTATGATTTCATTGCAATGTGAAGTAAATTCTATTAAATTAGTTGTAGTTGATTTTCTGCGGCTGAACCCTTTCTGCTCATCAGCAAACATTTTAGAAAAGTGAAATTGAATAAAGTAACACGTAATTTTCTCAAAGAGCTTAGGTATAAATGACAGTTTTGCAATGCCTCTATAGTTCTCGACGTGACGCTTGTTACCACTCTTGTGTAGATGCATGACAAATTACGATTTTCAAATCTTTGGAAAAACTCCACTGGACAGCGACAAGTTAAATAAATAAGTTAACGGCTTACAGTTGAAATTAACAGATAATTTGAGAAATAAACTTGAAACACAATCAGGACCAGGAACACAGTTATCATATAGATGAACGAGTTTGTCAGACATTCATAATTTGGACAAGCCTTTGTGCAATTCGTCATTTAACACTCGCTTACTGTTAAGGAACTTTGAAATTCATAAATAGTGTATCGATCAGGATTTTCTGATTTTTTTTCTAAGATTTGCCACATTTGGTTTTATGGATGCAGTTTAAGCCGTTCACACAATAGGCATATAACCGACAAGATTCGGAGTTTTCAATCGTGAAGCTTTTATTTGAACAAATTTCGCAGATAAGTTGTTGAAAATTACACAACCCTTTCGGTACTTCTTTTTTGGCAACGTTGCCATATGGCATCAAAACTAATATTATATTTCAATTACATTATGTTGTTTCATTTGCTACAAAATTAAATATTTAATTTTTTATTAAAAAAAAACACTAGAGTAAAAAATAGGAAGCTTTGAAAATATTGAAAAAAAAAATATATATAGGTATATATATTTTTGTTCAATCTATATATATAAAAATGGATCTTGGTTTGTTCGGATGCTTAAAACTCGAAAACGACTGGACCAAATTGGATACTTCCTTCTGCGGATTTGTTCGTAATTGCTCCGCGAAGGTTTAGGAAAAAAGAAAAATTGAAAAAAATTAAGAAAATTGCGCGGAAAATTAGAAAATTAAAGTTTGTATGGGGAAATACACTTTGAAAAAAAATTAACTGGATAGAAATCAAGAAGTGACACTTCAAATAAAAAAAAAAAATATTTTGAATTTTAAAAGCAATTGTTGTTGTCAATTATTTTAATTATTTTCCAAGCAAGTTGTTGTTGTCAACAATTTTGAAGTTTTTTTTTTTTTTTTTTTTTTTAATATAGGTACCTAATGAAGTAGATAGGTTCTTTGATTATACAAAGATCAAAGATGATATTATGGCCGACGATATTTTGCATCGAATTCGCACTGTGACATCGGATAATGAACTGGAGATGTCAGATAAAATGCGCAACAAAGCTTTGATTTGACGCATTTGATCGAGAATTTGAGCGAGAAATGGACTTCGAACGAATCGCATTGAGTCAAGCTGTTCGAGCAAATGTGCCAATGTTGAATCCATATATATAAAAATGAATCCCTATTTCCCTTGGGCGCGGTATGACGCGTGAACGGCTGTACCGATTTCGCTAAATTGTTGTGTTTGTTATTGTCAGGAGAAAAATCTTATGAAAGAAAAAATTAAGAAAATTGCGCGGAACATTAGAAAATTTAAGAATACTTAACCACCATATTAAATTATATCTAATGTAACCATAGCGCTTTTACAATTCAAACTTTTTTGATGTAACATTATGGCGTTGGCATAACATTGACAGAATGCGTGCTGCAAATATCGTCAACGAGGATGTAAACAAAATAAATATCGTTTAAAACAGATGCTTCGATCGGAGTTATTATATTGATAAAATACATATAAAATAACTAATTTATTATTTTTAACAAAAACTGAATTTCTTAGTGCACATCGTCGGAAAATCCTCAACATGTGGCGTTGTAGGCGTATGTCGTTTTTCAGTTCAATTAAACTTTCTTTAATAATAATCTTCTGAATTCATACCTATAATTCTTTCGGGATGAAACTCGATGATGATGATATAACTCGATAATCACTGGATCAATTTTTATGATTCTTCTTTTGTTTTGTTCGTATTGTTGTATTTCAGGTTAACGCAAACTTAAAAGATAGGATTTTTGACCCGCTATATGGCGTTGTAATCGATCTCCGAAACCACTCACCCGATTTCAATGAAATTATATAGATTTATATTCTTCGTTCCCGCTTGAAGGATAGGATACTTTTGGACCTGATAGGTGGCGCTGTTGCCGATCGCCGAAACAGCGCTAGCAAGTTGATTGAAATTTTGTAGATGGATATGGTTGCTTCCAGTTTTAAATTTTGGATAGTTTTTGACCTATAGGTGGTACTTTGAAAAACACAAGCGGGATAAGAAAACGGATTGTGGCACGTCCCATTCAAAAATAAAATCAAACGCTATTTCTAATGTTGTATGATGAAAATTATTAATGGACGCTGTCCAAATAAAGCAATTTGCGAAATGTGAGCAAGATTTAATACGAAAGGTACGGGCAAAGCCATACAAGTGATGATTTTAAGGGGAAAATTCAAAGGCAAACATTCTTATTCCGCAGATTTCGCTAATTAAGAACGATTTACCATTCGTGCGACTTCAATTTCCCGTGCGTCTCGCTTTCGCTATGACAAATAATTTATTGCAAGGATAATCGATGGATGTTTGTCAATTTAGTGAAAAAGTGGAAGGTTGGACGACACGTCAAAATCACTGCGGTTTGATTGAAAAAAATCAACCTTGCTATTCATCATTTATCTCTATTGCATTTAATATAACTTTTGAATAAAGATTTTTAATTGGTCGAATTACATAAATTAGCAAGTGCTTGGTGCATGCTCGGAATTTATTAACAAATTAACAAATTTGGGCGAAACGAAGTTTGCCGGGTCAGCTAGTCATGTATACAAATTAAGAAATAATATATATGGGTCCTATACAAAAAAAAAAAAAAACAAATCTGATTCTTCGTAATTATCCAAAATACTCTGAATTAAATTTTTTTGGACATTTTAAGAGCTAAATAATACAAAAAGTAAGACAAGTGCGGACTCGCTCATGAAGGGTTCCGAAACAGCAAGTAACATACCATAAAAGTTCTTGTAGTTCGTTGTAACTTTGATCGATATTTTAAAAACTACTCGCTAGATCTCGTTCGTTTGAAGTTTACATGGTAATGTACATCATATATTTTTTTTAGTTTTATCGTTCTCTTATTTTAGAAGTTAGGGGGGGGGGGGGGGGGACCAACATTTTACCACTTTGAAAGTGTCTCTCGCGCAAACTATTCACTTTAGAAAAAAATGATATTAGAAAAAATAAGGAACAAAAGCAAAACCTAAGTTTTACTTTATTTAACTTTACTTTATTATTTTTTTTACTTGAGTACCTACTTCTTATTTATCAATCAAATAAATTGCAAAACTAAAATCGTATTTGGCAATTTTTGATGTAAATAAATGGAAATATGAATAAATCATAAAAATAGTATTTCGACAAGCTCTTCTGTACACTTTTCTTGCACGAGAGTTAAAAGCATAATGACGTCAACCATTAACCCGTTTTTTTACCTCTAGTGATTGATTAGATACTTAAGGAAGTTAATAAGAAAAGAAAATCAAACAAAAATCCTACACCGCACATCTATAGCCGGAAGGTGAACGCATCTTGGCACGTCTGCCACTGTTCATAAGCATTAAATGCTATTAGGGACTTCTTTAATAGGATTGATGGGCGAAAGTTATCTTTGCTATAGTACACTTGGCGCTGGATCACAAATTGAGACAGTCAGACGAGTGCTTATATTTTCGGAGGCCTACAACTTTTGCCCCAAGCCTGACACTGAACATCCATCAGCAATCGCTGCAGTAGATCACCGCAGGTTTCCATCTTCGGGCTCCATTTATCCACTATCAATGCCTCGATGTCTCTAATTCTGGCCTCTATACCTCTCTAGGCTTTCCAATAATTGGTCGGGTACATGCGTTCTGTTTAAGGTCCAGATACACCACGTGAATATCCAAAGCTTCTTGACCTTATTTCGTTGACTGAGTCGTTAACATCGTAAAAATATCTAAAGCTTGTCATTATTTCTTTGTACCTGTTTTTGAGTTTTGTAGGTATCGGGTCTTCTTAAACAAGGCTGCTAATGTTAGTAGAACTTCAATGTTCATCCCGAACTACATCTTCTATCAGGATACACCCATCAAAATCTGATGTCCCTTTTAACTACACCTTACTGATATTTACTTCAGTCAGAGCTCTCATAATCTACCTTATGGACAGCTTGGTACCAACACCACGCTCTAAGAGCTAAGAGTGGTTAAGAAAAATAATTCTTGTGACATTTTATTTACTTTACTTTATTCCATCATTGTAGTATGCGGCGGAATCCTGCGTCTTCCTCCAGCTCCAATATCAAAGATTTCCATTTCTATGGTTTTTTGGTTGGTATCCTGCATCTTCTTCAGGAAGATGGAAATTTCCATCTATTCGGGACGGGTTTTATTAACAAAGGCTGGATGAACTATTTCATAACTTTTCTTTTCTAACAGATAGGTACCCGCCACACGTATCCGTTTCATTTATCTTGAATTCCAAAATGTGACAGCAAAGTGCTTGTTCTCAAATATCCTTTCAATTGACAACCATTTCTCTCATGTTTATTGTTTAACCTCTCGAAACAATTCTTTGAAAAACAAAAGGATAAATACGAAATATCTTGAGCGAAATCAAGCTGAGCATCCTTACAATGAAAGGAGCATCAACAACACAACGCTCAGCTTGTCAACTCCCACCCCACATGTCTGTATATTTGCATTCAAATATTTCCATCGGTGGAGGATACACATTTATTTGCACGACACGGGTCGTAGCATCACAGCGCCTCTTCTCAATCTCAATCTCAATCAATTGCGATTCTGGTATGCCGGAGCTGGCATGCCTACATCTACATATAGGTGAATCTGCACGTGTACATTAATATTCTGCCAACAAAAAGGACCCTCCGATATCAATCAAAGATTTCCATTTCTATGGTTTTATTATTAGACTATATGACTTTACATCGCAACGCATCCGATCCCATATCCAGGCAACCATGCTCAGTTGTATGGGTGAACCCAAATCAATCAGTTCAATGAGCAATATTTGCTTTTCGTTCTATGGTTCTTTGCGTCTACTCAATGTTACAACGAAGCAAAGGGGGTATTGCAGTTTTAAGGAAAAGGGAAAAGCAATGTCAATTACGAGATGATATCTTCTGATATTTCCTTTGTGTGAATGTCCGAGAACGAATCGGTGTACTGCTATCTGATTTCAAAGCAATTTCCTCAAAAAGGACCTTCGACTTGTAACCACTGGCAAAAACAATAAAGCTCCAAGCATTGTTTGCTAATGTAAAAGCCAATTTTAGACCTTTGAGCAGCAAAAATTGTTACCCAACCAAAAAGTCTCGAACACTTCTAAACAAAACGCCCGAGGAATACGTAATCAGTTAGATTGCCACCGGAGGGTGAAACTAAGTTTTCCATTATGAAAGTCCTTTTCGTAACAAGTGAGGGGAAAAAAACAAACACTTGGAAAGCGGGGCGCCAAAACCGACCCCCCTTTCAATTGCTTTGCGGTTAATTGTTGGAGCACTGAACATCAATTGAACCCTCGAACATCGTCTACCTAGGGTACAAGAAAGCAACCCTCTCCCACCCCTCTTGGGTGCGCTCTCAATAACAGCAAATATATCCGATGTCAGTTGGAGTGGAACGCTCGTTTAATTATAAAGGTACACACGAAAAGGATTTTCAAACGGTTAATGAGTGGGCGGCGCTTGAATTGAATTCCGGCGCTAAATAGAACGTAGAAGGAGAAGAGCACGGGCACTTTTGACTCTTGTAAAAGTGCCTCCTGCTTCTGGTGGATATACCGAGTAGGTATTTACCTCATGGGCTAGGTTGGACTTACATTGTTCGCAATGAACCGAGTCATTCATGAATTAATTTCGCTCCAATTAATGGGAACTTTTCAATGTTTTCGGTTTTGTAATAGACTGATGGACGAATGTGCCCCTTAATGGAGTGTACGGGTATGGGTATACCTACGTTGTAGGTAGTGCGCAAAACTACAGAAATTAGGTCGTTTTCCGGTGGAAAACTTCTGGCAATTTTCCATTTGGGTGAGGGTTAATTACGAGTGGGAGTGGGCTTTGTTTTCAATTATTAATTATATAATTTACTAGGAGGCGTCTTTGGTCCCATAACAGTTATTTAATTGAGCTCTAGTTTTAGGGAACGTTCGGACTTGCTCTGTTTGACAACATTTTAACGTTTTAAACTACCAGCAGATTAACAATTTTTTTCTCTTGTCATTTGTGTAAGTGAGAAATTTTGATTAGTTAAAATAGTTAAACTTGAAATGCACCGCTGTCTAGCTGATAGAGTTTGGTGTTGATTCTCCCTCCGGTTAAAATGAACGGCAATGAAAATAACTCTAAAAATTTTTCTGTTTGAAACACCCAAGGAGCTTTTTGTTTTCAAAAAGTTACTGCCAAGACGATATAGACAATCTTACTCAAAGTCTTAGCTTGATTCGTCGATGTTATGTGTCCCTTCTTGTTGGTTTTAAAAATAAGGCATAATAGTGCGAGTTAGTCTGTTGTGGGCTTGCCATAAACGGCACTGGTAGGACCCAATAGCCATGGCAATTGGAAAGGATCTTTTCGTATAAGTCTTTCAGAACATTCTATAGAGGTCCATTCGTTGCCGTTTAGGGACGTAACATAGTAACGTGGTACCTATTGTTCCAGGAACCTTTAACTATTCACGACAGTATTCCAAAAGCATCGATTATATTTCTGTTGCAGCTTTTGGAAAGCTTTCGATAAAGAAGGTGATGGTTTTATATAAACAAGGAGTCGGAGTAGATGCACTGTACTATACTCTAGGGTCAATACTTCATCCATCGCTGTAGATATATGGCAATTTATTGCTCGTAAGGGATAAGTCCACTTCCTTTTTTTTTGTATGTTGTAGGGTCGTACCATCCGATTAAATTTACATTGAAGTTAAATTTCCATTTTATAAATTGAATGATGCTAAAGCCACTAATGGTGAAGGATTGTACGAGTTTGTAGATGTAGGTAAAGCTCGATAATTAGAACTCGTGATGGAAATTGGAACTGCTTGGAAATTTGAATATAGGTACATAATTTTATTTTATAATATAACTAGCGGACCCGGCGAACTTCGTCTCGCCCCAATTTAACGCCTTCAGATAAACTTCAAAATGATAATAAAACGCAGATAGTTAAAATTTCAATGTGATTTATTTTAATGGAATCGAAATCAGTAGAGAGCGGTATGATGAAAAATGTTTTTTCGATTTGTTTTCCGGTGCGAAAACAAACAACGAAGACGGTTTGCCAACACGTGAACAGGCAACGTACAGCTGACCGTGCGAAAAACTCGGAAATTCGAGATTAATCCCACATACTTCCAACGATTGGCCTTGCGATTTATTGATTGTCAGGGGAACTGAATCCGCTTGAATTGGAATGGAAGATCAGTTGGAATAATCGGAATTCGTGGGATAAGGACTTCCTCTCTTTTGTATTTGCCCTTGATGATCATCGCTTGAATCACATTGTTCATCAGTTTCTTGACAGACAACCGCGTAATGTTGCACAATTTTGGATGATTCAGATTCCGCAACATGATTATAATCGATCCTACCTTAAGCTGTAAATTATGCGGCGGAGTTCCTGGCACATCAAGCGAGTTCAAGAATTCCGTCGGATAGTTAGTCGCTTCATCCTCATTGGTTACGCTGTCAACGGATTTGTATGAATGCAGTGCTATCGACGTCCTTATTCTTCGCCGCTAGTATTGCCCGTTCACTAATCCAATCGAGATTCTTATAATTTTGTGCAATGCCGGGGAACACTTTGGTAATGATTCGATGATGAACTCGCAAAAATTTGCCGGGAACGATATCAATCCTGTCGAGACATCAACAGAAATTTGGCCATTGCCAAGCTCCAGCAGTTGTCTCGAGAATTCAGCAGCCGATGGGTCAGTCTGCAATGCGACTCTCATGCTCGTGGAAAATTTCAACTTCTTGACGTACCGCCACAAAGACTATGATTTCAAGCATGCATTAATTTCATCGGCAGCAGTAGATTTCGGGATTACAGGAAGCGTTTGACGAAAATCTCCGAAGAGCAATATGAAAGCCCCACCAAATCGTCTCAAATCACCTCGTAAGTCTTTCATCGTTCGGTCGTTGTGCACGTTCGCTTGTCAACCATGAGAAGATTCATCGGCAGCTTCAAAGCGGAATGTGCAGTTCGACCGGCTTCCAACAATGTGGCAGCAATGCCAGAGGATGCAACAGCTAACGCAATTTGAGATCTTGACCGAATTGTTGCCAGAATCAACGAAATGACTAATGTCTTGCCTGTCCCAACGTGAGCATCGAGAAAGTAAATGCCTCCCGTTCCATAGTCAACAACCTTCATCAGCGAATCGTACACGTTCTTCTCATCTCGATCATAGTCTTGCTCCCGTTGAAATTCGCGATTGAATGCATCGTGCATCATACGATTCGGCGTTGGCATTCCCAAAGTCGACAGCAGACTGCCGCACATGAGCACGCAGATGTCCTCGATCAGAAATAACACTTCGTTGCGCATCTCGTCGTTAATTTCAAGATCGAAATTCGAAGTTGTCGTGCGAACTCTGTGCAAATATCGTCAGCCATCTCGTCCCTGCATTTGGCCCACAATGCGGTCGGTTTCGACGTATGACATGTGGCTATGATGATCGCAAACAATGTACGAATTTGATTCGCTGGCGCAGAAACAGTTGTATCGGTGAGAATTGAGTCCCAATGTGTATCGTTTTCGAGTAAATTCAAACGTTGGCAAGCCTCCCGAAAGTGTGGTGCGCACAGCACACCATCCACAGTACGCAAGGAATCGAAGGATGTAGGGCCTCTAATGTTCACCAAAAGCAAGCGAAGATAGAAGCATTCGTCTTGGCGTGGATGAACTGTGTATATTCGTCCGAGGGCATCAGTCGAATAGACATCAGCGAAGCCAGCAACAGTATCACCTTTCTTCTGGCGATGAAAATTCATCGATGCAGCGTTCCATGTATAATAGCGTGGCATTTCCGAATAGAATAAAGTCCTTGCGAAACGATCGCTTTCGCATGTCGAAAAGAAATTTGTCAATGTTGTCGCTGGTGGTCGTTCTACTCTTTGCGTTGCATTTGCGCCCCTAAAGTACACACGCTAGCCGTTCTCCAAGTGAACTGCCAAATGTACGACAGTCAGGTGACGTTCATGAATCGCAAATGAAAACAGCCGCCAAATTGCCTCCTTGCAACTCACGTAACGTCCAAGCTGAAATTTCGTCACCTCGTCGTTTGCATTCAGATCGGCAATGCCAAATACCGCCACATCGTTCCCTTTGTTCACATATTTACAAACGTATTTGTTTGATTTGATTGAGTTGCAGTACTCAACATTGCAGTGGGTTGAGAACGTTTTCGACAAAAGCGGACAATATGGAACGATCCAGCGGTTATCGACGACGACACCGTTTCCTTTCACTTTCATCACAATTGATCGGCCGTTGTCATCGTGAGAACGACGCCGATACAATGGATATCCGTCGATTCCACTGATTGTGTCAGCCACCAACGGACGGGAAAAACGCTTTGTGCAATTTCCGTTTTCCATGCACTGTGAGTCTGCGTTGTCAACTCCGCAAGGGCCATGGATTATGTTCGTTGTCACAACAGAATGCAGTTCCGGATCAGTATGTGGATCTGGTATTTCGGCAGAAATGATCGAATCAATATGATCTGGCCGGATCTTGTCGACCATCCAAAGCAGAATGTGTGCATGCGATAAACCACGCTTCTGCCATTCAACCGAGTACATCCAACAACGGAGTGCGCCAAAAAACATTCTGCTTAACTATGTTATCCATGAGTACTCTGGTCTTTTGTTTGAATACTCGTGCAGTTATGTCATGTCGATCGCTGGATGTTTGTCCTGTTAGCAACAGATTCGTAATTTCGGGCCACTTCGGATTGCAAGTGAACGTGATGAATAAATCCGGGCGTTCGTAATTCCGCATGTGGCGCGGGCTTCCAACATGACTAGCTGGGAGAATGGTCAAACAACCAATGTTGGTCGCGTCTCCTTCAGTAGCGATGGCGTCACGCAAGTGGATGTACTCGTCGTAACGAAACATGAATTCGAGCTTAGTTGTAGAATGAAAAAGAAGTGATGATTTGTAAACAAATCTGTCGTTGGATTGACCATCTTTATATTGAAGTGATAGCCTCCAGCGGATCTTTTATCTGATCTGATAATTATTTTATGGTCGTCAGGATGCATTGTATCCAATGCGGTTTTGAACAATCTCACCGATTCATTATGCTCATGCAGATGATTTTGCAATTGTTCGATCATTTCACGTTAAATTGCAGTAAAAATTGCACAACGCTGATCTCAATTGCCGAATCACCAACGAAATAGATCTGAAGGAACTTATGATCTCCGTTTGGTGTTGGTAACAAAGCGCCCGCTCGATGATGAATTTGCCCTTGAATCTGAATGTTTGGAACCAGTTTCGAAAAAAAATGAGCCGGGTTGATCGACAACTTCGGTTCCAAATGACGTCATTTGAAAGCACCCGTTATACCTATTTTTGCGTATTCGCCAGGAAATGTTTTGAACGGATTGTATTTCCATAGAGAAACGAATACAATGGCTCTGGCGGATGATTCAAAGCGGCCAATTTCACCTTGCCACCAGCACAGCATAGGCCGGGGGTTTCCGATTGAAACTTCAATGCATTGCAATGCTGGCATAGAAAAGACAATGAACCCATATCAACACAGCGAAGATCTTTGTAGGCGAATTACCTTACATTTTTTACACCATTTTTATATATATAGATTATTATATTTTGGAAATTAGAAAAAAAATATTGTGGCTGTGTAATATGTATGGTTGGTTACAGACTATCATAAACCCGATAGGTGAATCTGTTGCCCATCTCCTATAACACTCAACCAATTTTAATGAAATTTAAATTTTGTGGCTCTGTATGGTTCGTTACAGTTGGATAGATAGGACACTATTTTGGTATGGTTAGTTCCAGTTCTAATAATAGGATGCTTTGTAAAAGATAATGGAGATAGAAAAACGGGTTATAACACACCCATTAAAAAAAAACGCTATATCTAAAGTTGTATAATTGAAATTATGATTTTACATTTGGAACTTTGCGACCTCTGGGCGGGATTTAATACAAAACTGGGTGGTTAGAGCTATATATAAAAGAGACTGACATCCATATGTGCACTCATAACTCGGGAATGGATCGTGCTTGGTGGATTCGTATTGACCCAAGGAGGACATTTATGCTAGTTTTTGTCGTAAAAATAAAAGCTTAAGGGCACGAGATTGGGGAAAGAAGTTTGTATGGAGAACCGCACTTTAAAAAAAAAATGGATAGAAAAACGGGTAGTGTCACTCCCAAAACAACAAAAATTGCTTAAAATGTTTATTTCTAAAATAAAGGTAGCTTACAGCTACCTAACCAATTTGAAATTGAAAATTGGTTCAGTTATAATTTTGTTGCACTGAACCAAAAAGGTACATGATGCCAATGAAAAAATGCATTGACAGTATGAAAAGATCATTGAAATTGAGCTAAAGTAGGAGTCCATTCAATCAAAGTATCTCCATTCATTCCGTGTATGAAAATATTCATAAGGGTATGAAACTTTCATTAGATGCATGATTTGTTTATAAAAGCAATGTGTGGAATTCATAAAAAGTTATCCCTTTGCGTATGTAGAATTTCATGAATGCAATGTATCCATTCATGGTAATTATGAATACTTTCATCAAGTCAGTTAAACTTTAAGGAAAACGTTCATGGTGTTTATGTATTTATTTAACGAACATATGCACACATTCATTGAATTTATATAAAATGTCACAGTTTATATGAACAAGTGCTTTAAGTACATGAAGCCTCTCATTATCTACCTTTATAGACGAATTCATTATTTCTATGTACATTTTCATACATTTAAGTACAAAATTACTTAAAGAGTATGAAAAATATTGAACCTAAGACCGTATTAAAAGTACTAAACATAAAATACAAAACTTCTTCGAACATTAATATTATAATCATGCATTGGATGTTGGTATCCAAAAATATGAAAGCCTCCTGCAAACATTCCTGTATTGTCCCTTTTTACGGTCGAGATATGCGTGCAGGTGCCACATTAGCTTCAGTGCTGCGTTATCTAAATTAAAAAAAAAAAAAAAAATAGATATGAGTTCAATGTGTGCTGTGTTAGAAGAAATTATTATGTAAATGAATTAGAAAACAAATTACCACTATTAATATCTGCTACACCCATCACGTAAGGATTCCTGGACGACTTTTAAAAACAATTCTTAAGTACTTCTCAAACTTTTTCTAGATGTTATTATAGTTGTTATATGAATTTAAAAAAAAATTAAGCTTACCAAACGATATCGGCTTCGCTTCTTATACTCAGGCCAACAAGAAAAGTAAAAAAAAGTAAAAGACAATTTTTAAACTAAATCTTAGAAAACTTTCAAATATTTTTTGTATGCATTCACCTTATGAATATGTTTTTAACAATGATATTCACCCCAATCATTGAATCCGACGGATGCTCTGCGGAGGTTTGAACATTTCCCCTATCATTCAAAACGCCAGTAGGTAAGTGAGCGGATGTCGGTAACGAAGTTCACATTTCATTTCATTTCGGCTCTGCGAAATAAGGCCCCAATGAAATAAGGCCGCAAAAAGAAAAAAAAATAAGGGCCCAAAAAACTATACAGGAAACAACAACAACGATTTTCAATAGAAATTGGGGTGTTCTTTCCTTTTTTGGGGCCTTATTTCCTAATGAAAATTGGGGGGATGGGGGGATCATGCTGCGAATTTTTAAACCAAACGAACTTGCATTTGTTGTTACGTTTGAGTTCGTTTGCTTTATTAAGAAGAGATCGTGTAAAGCCAGTAAGACAATAATTCATGAAGATTTTCCTATTGCTGATTTGTTTTCCATCTCCACAGTTGTTGTTCTGTCCACCAAAGATTTCTTTTGATAACTTGTCTCTATTTGCTCTCATTTTCGTCATAGCGTTGTTCTTCCTTGAAAGTGATGAAAACGTCAAACGCACAATATTGCTAATTTCTTTCGTGCGTTGACAAAGCACGAGTTGATTTCTTCAGGGACGCTCTTTTCCCCCAATGCAGTAAACAAGTGCTCGACTTTTCTCTTGCATTAGACGTGGTAACATCAGGTAGGCCGACAATGTCTACAACGCACTGTTTCTCTTTCTGCTCCAGAACATTGATTTTATTCTCCAACATCTCCACTTTTTTGCAAAGAGATGCGTTGCTTTCTGGAGATTTTGAATTTGCAATAGTGCCTCTGTATTTGCATATGCAGAGTAATTTTCTGTTCACCCGCATTGTTGCTATCATGGATGGACATAAAGATGTTGTTGGAGTGACGTTGTTTCGTGAAAACGTACATTTCAACTAAAGCATAAATTGTGGCGCCCTTCCAACTTCCCAAAAACTGAACTGACTTATATACAAAAAGAAATATTGTGAGACAACATCACAATTGTCACAATTGCCAATAAGAGAAAATGTTCGTTGTGCACGACGAGGAAACTTTTTTTTTTTTATAATTAACACGCGCTAAAGAGGTTATGACTACTCTTATAGTGTTTTTACACATCGCGGGCATTAAGGAAATTGGGATAGAGGAGATAGGAGATACCAAGGCACATTGATCTTAAATGTCTGTAAATTGTACTGGGGAGGAAAGATAGAGCTGGGCAAGGCATTCCACATTCGTGTTGTACGGCTTATGAAAGAGTCTCTGTATTTCATTGTACGTCCGAAGATAGGCTGGATGGTAAACCGATGGGCATTCCTAGCATGGCGAGTATTGCGGTTGAATTTCTGGAGGGGAGGAATGCAGTTGGCAATTTCATTTGAGCACTGTTTGTAGCAAAAGCGATAAAACAATGAGAGACACGAAACGTTTCTACGATGTTCAAGCGAATTGATAGAATTCGCGATATTCGTGTCTCCGATTAGTTTCATCGCACGATTTTGGATTCTATCTAGTAAGTGCAATATAGTTTTCGGTGCACCAGACCAGATGTGGGAATTGTACTCAAGGCGCAGGGACATAAGTCCCCGGGACATAACAGCCAATTTTCAATTTTGGGACTTATAACCCACTTGAGCGAGACATAAATCCCAAATTCGATTTGGGACTTATGTCCCACACCATCGGGACATAAGTCCCAAAATTGTTTTGCCGAAGATGGGACATAGATAATAGTTAGCAATATATTGTGAAATCCATTAGGCATCAAACCCCTTTTTCCCCTACACACACCAACAATAATTATTCTTAATAATTTAGAAAATTAAACTAACAGTTTGGGACAAACCAAAAATTTAATCTAAATCGCGCGATTTTTTTAGTTTTATTTTCTCAAATTCTCAAAACCTAAAATTTTATAAGTTTCTTTTCGCGCGCGATGCAAAGTCTGAGCCCTTACATAACATTTGCAGTGATTATAGTCTCACTTTCCATTATAATATTAAAAACTGGACTAACTAAGAAACCGATTACTGAAATGCTTGCATTGTGTTCCACAAATTGTTTGTAAACTCATTGTCTTTTTTTTTTTGTAATTTTAAGTACTGCGTTTGACTTTCTTCTGGGAAAATCTGTAAGCTTATCAAAAAAAAACAAAAAATTGTTGGGTGGGACATGAGGCCCAACATTTTTGTTTGGGACTTATGTCCCGATAATGTGGGGCATAAGTCCCAAATCGAATTTGGGATTTATGTCTCACTCAAGTGGGTTATAAGTCCCAAAATTAAAAATTGGGACTTATGTCCCGGGGACTTATATCCCTGCGCCTGTACTCAAGCTTTGGGCGAATGAACGCCTTGTATATTGTAGCCAGATCAGAAGGGGTAAAATATTTCTTGCACCGTTTGACGAAACCTAGACATTTCGCTGTATTCTTGGCGACTTCGTGTACATGGTCATTCCAACGAAAGTTGTCATGAACGCAAATACCGAGAATAGAAAGTCTTTCGGTTTCGGTAATGCAAGTGCCATTCATGGATAATGGCTGTAGATTCGGGTTTCGCTTTAGAGACAGCAGACAGCATTGTGTTTTTGGAGCATTAAATTCCACTCTATTTTCTGAACCCCATTTTGAAATGCTGTCAAGGTCGGAATTTAATGAGCTTAACATACGTTGCCGTTCCAGTTCTACGGACGAAGAGCAGGGACGTGAGTCCTGGAAAGAATATGAAAAGCTAAGAGTGCTGTCATCAGCGAAGGAATGGATTGGATTAGAAGTTGCAGACAAGAGATCATTTATAAAAATGAGATAGAGAGTCGGAGACAAAACTGAGCCTTGGGGAACACCAGCATTTATATGGTGAGTTTCAGAACTGAAACAGAAACAGAACTGTTGCTTAAGTAATGCACAGTGAGCGATTGATTGCGATTCATATTTTTGTTCACTTTTATAGACTCAATACTTAAAACCACGCTTACTAGGAATGAGTAGGGAAACTTGTAATATTGCCTAACAAGGTAAATGCGCAACTATTGCATACGTGATGGTGTGTGGGCCACTCGAAAATAGAGCATAGATCTTCGTTTACTTTTGCAACAGCGTCCTCAACCATGCCATTGGGAAAACTAAGTTACAGTTGGACATCATTAGCGTATAAATGAAAACTACTGTGAGATAAAACGGAAGGTAGGTCATTGATGAACAGAGACAACAGTAATGAACCAAGAATAGAGAGGCACCGTTATTAATAGGAAGAAACGAAGACAGTTTACTATTACCTGAAACAGCTTGCAGGCGATTATTCGAAGTAATGTATATATGCAAGGTATGAAAAGATTCATGCGCATTATGAAAAAGTCACAAACAACAAAAAAAAATGCTTAATTCGAATGAACCCATTCATAAGATCAAACAATTTCCCATATGAAATATGAATTTATTCTTACTATTTAAGTATTTTGTCATTACAACGCTAGAGTTAAACTCTGAGAAATGAAACTGTACAATTTTGCAAAAATGACTCATTATTCATAACGGTTATAGTTTGCAGTTCTATAGAATAATACATTAAAACATGGCCGAATTCATAAAACCAATGAATAGTTTCATGCACTTAAGTTTATCATTCATAAAATGACACAATCAACCCTAGTGCGCCGAAACGACGCGTTTAAGAATCGTTCATACATTTATGAACAACCTCATTGAAATTCTTACACACAATTTTGCAACAACAATTTAGAAGCGCAATTATTAATGAATCCAGTTTCATGAAGGCAATGTTTTGATCATGAAACCATGCAAAATATTCAAAAATTTGTACATTGCGTTAATGAATATTACATTTAATGTAAGAATTTCAACTCTATGAATGGCATTCATTGATATTATGGACGAGCATTTTTTCAGTGTGCGCAACCTCAATCCACCAAAATTTTGTAACGAATCGAGTTTGATTTGATTGTGAAGAATAGCAAGTCAAATGCCATGCAAGTGACGATTTTGAGTGTAAAAATTTAAACATTCCAATTCCGCGGATTCCGCGTATTCAGAACGATTTGCCATTCGTATTTAAGCGTATCAATTTAACGTTTCGCTATGAGAATTAATTATTCGCAAGGACAAAAAAAAAAAAAAAAAAAAAAAAAAAAAAAAAAAAAGGTAAGTATAAATAGTATGGAACTTTGTGGAATCAATCTTGAACTCCCATTTTGCTCATAATGTCAATTGTATGAGGCGTAACCTTCCACTTTTTACATCGTGTGCCGTAAAGCACTTTAGTGAAAAAGCGGAAAGTTGTCGGAAGTTCGCCGGGTCAGCTAGTAGCTTTTATAATAATAAATAATCCAAAATCACTGTGTTTTCCCAGTCGAACACAGCCCATTTGTTTTCGAAACGTCACTATCTATATCCACTCAACGAGTTATAAATATAAATCAGTTTGGAATGACGAAAGGCCCGGAAAATTGATACCGCTCATGGCAGTTATAAATAAAAATTGTATCGACACCGGAGTACTAGCCTCGTATTAGTTTCAGTGGGATAAACTAAAAGCCTTTGTTTCGGCCCGTAGATGAAATTTATTATATCTCTGATTGAACGAATATTTCATTTGTTGATTGTTATCGATATGAAGTTAATGAATTCCCGGTACAATGAACGCGGTTGCGGGAATCGAATGGTTCTGAATGTTCGAAAGGTGTAGAGGTGATGTTGGTGATGGTGAAAATCCGATTACTATTTATTTTGTTAACACACTAGGTGAAGAGGTTGAATTCAATAAACGATATATTCGAATCAAAGTGAATTCTACCTTTGTTCTGTTGCAATGTGGAGAGAGTTTCCACTGCATTAGATGTTATCCCAATTACCTTCAATTCGCAAACAATATGGATTTACAATTAATTTATTACACCGCAGCTGTTTTCCGAATTTACGGAAACTAAGGAAACTAAGTGAAAGGAATTCAGATAGAGGACCGTTGTACGACACATTTTTTTTTTTTTTTTAAACTTATATTGATTTCTAATTGTCTCATACCTATTGCTGATAGAAAAAACATACTGAGTTTGATTTTAAATTTTTGTTTGGGATGTAAGCATTACTTGGTTTTTAATGTTATATCAAAGTCGAAAACGGGTTTTTCGAGATATGAGCAGTTTTTAAAATTAGCGGTTTTGGTGATTCGAATTGAAAATTAAGAACGCAATAATTTTGAGAATATCAATATTACTCTAAGTTTGTATTTTGGTCAAAATCGCTATTGCCGTTTTCAGGTAAACTAAAGAAAACTAAATTTTAAAAAAAAAATACTTTTTTTCAAAAATCCGTTTTACAATAATGCAGAGAAAAACTAAGTTTGCTATTAAGTTAGAAATGACCATGTTACCTTACAAATCAATTTTTGTTACAATCGTATGGACCGTTCTCGAGATATGTCCAAATTTCAAAAGTACGTAGGGTATGTACTACCCAAGTAGCATTTTGCGACTTCATGTGTCATGTGTCTTGAGCAACGTCCTTAAGACGGTTTTGTTACCAGAAAATAATCCCAACAAGTAACATTTAAGACACTTGCTAGGTAACATTTCGCTTTTAGGAATATTCCTATCTAGGAATTTTATATCTTCACAGTTACGTTATTGTGTCAAAATTGTTTCTTCAATGAAACATTTTGTCCGCAGAGTGTAAAATATATCGAGATGCGTGTTCGTGCACACAATCACGGTTGCCACTTGGTAATATTTTACCAAATTTGGTAACTTTTTTCTTAGTTGGTGATTTTTGGTAATTCGGTAATTTGTATATGGTTTTGGTAACTTTTTGAACCAGAAACACCAAAAAGAAGAACTCGATATCATCACTTGTAAGTGCTGCCTTAATTTTTCCAAAAAAGGATTAAAAGTATTACTTGAAGTTTTAATTATAAATTTTAAACAGCTATTTTTCACTCTGCCTACTGATATTTTCACGTGGAGAGTTAGTTGTGACATTTCGCGGCGCAAAATTTGTATGAAATAATGGATTTCACTTGAGAGGCTTTACGTGCACTGTATATCGTGCATACTACGCTTAAACATAGGTACATTTCTCCACTGCCATGACATTTTTTTATATTAAGTTCGTAAATCAGAGAAATATCCAATGATACCGAAAAGTCATATTCATACTGAATTATATTTTGGTAACTTTTAGCTTGGTCTGGTAACTTTTTTTTTCCATTTTTGGGCGCTAATTTTTTTTGCAAGTGGCAACCATGCACACAATTCCTGTTCAACACAATTTAAATGCGATTCCCAGTAAGAAACATTAAGCTCGCAAATAAGAACATATTCCTAAATAGGAACTTCTTGTCAACACAAATCAAACGCGATTCCCGATTAAAAATATTTACTATACATATAAGAACGAATTCCTAATTGGGAATATTTTACTGTAACCACTATTCCCAAATAGGAATTTGCTAGTTATCCATTTTGTATTGGACAAAAAAATTAATAACGAAAATAAAAAAAAATTAATTTACAGTTTTGGTGGATATGGGGTAATTAAATAGATTAAAATGCTCCTATTATGTCGTTATAGACATCGTAGATTTATTTTGTACTGATTTTATAATCGTCCTTATCAGCATTTAAAATAGCATAAATATTTATAAGAGAAATTTTTGATTAAATATTGAATATTTTGTAAGGATCAAGGTTTTTTTCGAAGTACGTTAGTAATATTTCAGAGCAAAATGATGTTCGCCATCAAATTTCAGTAGCTGTTTTCTGTTTGATAATGAAATGTTTGATACAGTCAGCATATTATGTTGGTACATAACAAAGGTACACAAAATGCATGACATATCATAACATCAGAAATTATATGGTATACATACAACATACATAATAAAAGAATTAGTATTGAAAATTATTATGGCCACACACTTTACTCACACTATTACCTTATTGCTTGAGGAATGGAATGGAAATGATCAAAGATGGTATATAGGATTTGCGTCAAAAACAATTCCTACTTTGTGTTGCGCCACTTCCGAAATATAAAAGGAAATGTTACTTGGTTGTTTCGAAACATAAGTTCCTAAATGGGATCACGAATTGACACCAGAACGTCGCCAAGCCTAAAATGTTTATTCGAATGCTACTTGGGTAGTCATGGTAAACTCACCCACTTAAGCTTAAATATCAATTTTGATTGATGACGTTAGTGCCATTTTCGAACAAATCAAACTGGTACGAAAATTTCTAATGGGAAGTACCATTAATATTGAGGTTACCTTGCAAACTGTAAGCCCACAAAATTCGGGCAACCGGGCAGAATTTTGCGACCCACTTTTTTGAGTTCGTCTATTATCGTAGTGTCAAAATTGATTAGCATCTCGAGCTCAAAATAAATGATTTATAAATATAATAAGAATGGAATAAATTCCTATCAGCGTATAACTTCTCGGACCACTGTCGGCCATGCGATAGTATGTTGTATACTAACTGGTATTGCCTAAGGTTTGATTCACACAAAACTCCAACCCGCTTCCTCTTTTTTAAATTTAAAAACTAATAAGTGGACCTTAAACGCGATTATGCACTACATGCACTCCCACACTCGCAGTCCCATTAACAAAATGACCGAAGAGAAAGGTAGACTGCAGACTGCACTGCACAGCACATTTTTTGGACAACCACTTTCAAAAACAGTTCTCGCATGGCATAAAGGTTCGTTTCCAAATTAATGCACTCTCGATAATAGCACTTGGTATTTGTCTTGAAAGTTCAGAGTCCGGGTCGAAGTTACCTTAGAATTTGTTTGGGCTTTTGACTTCAATATTACCCCACCTGGTAAAATGTTCTTAATTTCAATAACGACTTGCTTTTGTTTGACGCCAGTAGCCACGAAATTCATGGGATTAATAGTCAATGTGTGAAATATATATTTTCTCGTTTTACGATATATGTTTTTAAATACACCATTTTTTATTTAACAAAAAATCGTTGGTAACAAAGAAGAAAAAAAAATTGTTGTTTCCTCATTTAAATGGCGTTCTGCCGTCAACATCGCAAAAATAAAAACAAAATTCACCAAAAGATAAACGCATGCTACAACAAAAAAGGAACAATCCATCCAATTTTTTGTAGGTACTTCACACAGTTCACGCCTCCACCTGACGATCAACACAAAACTTAAGTAGGTACGCACCACGCACGTTGTTTGCTTTGGATAATTCTAACACTTTTCTCTTTCACGCGACTCTTAAGTTTAGAGGAACCCTAAATATTACCACTTACGCCATACAACAGTGAATTAATAAACTTTTTCTCGTCTTTGCTTTCATTGTGGATTTTTCCAAAGTTTATACTGACACTCTTGTTGTGTTCGGCAGAACAATTTGTGAACTGCGATCGAGAAGTTACAAAAGTATGAAAAGGGTGTCATTTCAAATTTAGCAGAATTTTTGTGCACACTGCACAGAAAGACAATGATTAATCTAAAAGATTTCAATGGGTCAATCATTATGCGAGTCCCTCCTTACTTTTAATACGACAGCATGCCGAGCGAAATCGATATCTTCTTCAGATTAAATTGTCAATATGCGCGCGGTAATAAAGAACTAAACTCACTGCACAATAACGATGAAAACTTTTTTAATAAAGCCAAAGCAAAATTCCGCTTGCCCGCAGAAAATACTGCAATAGGCATTATTGCTCCATAAGAACATAAAAACGCCTCATCCCATGCCCTTATCACCAGACCGATGGCTTTAATCCAATAAAGTACACAATAATTTGCATACGACGCTTTTACAACTTTGAACATTGTAAATACATGAGAAGAAAAAAGGAACTTCTCTCGACAACATGGGGCCATAATTTGCATTACTCCACCGAAAGAATTAAGCGAACGAAAAGACCTCGTATCCTACATAAAGTCCTGTCGTAAAATATTGAACAAATGAATAAAAGTCCATGCCAAGAGAATGTGTCCACTGTCCACCCACATCATAAAGTGCACATTAAATAGATTACCCCAGGCACAGTAAGTGTGAATTTTCCTCATATCGTACAATGCCCAGGACAGCCAAAAACAACATAACTACCATTACGGTCACCGGAAGGAAAAATGATAAATATCCTTCCATCAGAATAAATCGTTGCAGAAATTAAAGCGAATAACTGCCTGTCTACGTTGTTGGGATGTAAATGAAATTCACGAGCATAAATTGAGTAGGAGTCCCTGTCATATTATTGTGTTTCTTTTTTCTCCATTTTTGTGCTTTTGTCCATTATTCCTTACTTCGTATGAGGGGCGCTCTGTAAGTATAATATATATGACGGGGACGCCTCTTTTAGGAAGACTAAACACGATATAATCCACTTAGATACCTACGTGTTTATTTAATGGGAAGAAATGCAAGCATTATCCTGCACCCAGCTCCGTTGAGGAAAGTATATCTAAATCTTAAGATTCATGAATATTACGTTCATCTTTCACGATGGGATAGGACGAATCTATCCAAGGCATCCTACCTCCGCCGCCGATTCAAATTAAGACCGGAAAGTAGATAGGGCAAAAAAAAAATATGAAAAGAAAACACGCTTTATGGATAACGATCAAGTTGCATGTGTGCACCTTTGGATAGTCGCCCTGCAATGTATACTCGCTTACAGCAATCAAAGTGCACTTTTCGAGAAAAATGTATTCTGTGTCTGTACTTTATGAAGCTATGCACGTGCTCAGTCGACGGTATGTGTATATCCTTGCGGCAGTGTAGCAAGTTTAATGAATTCGTCTGCTCTCATTCTGCTTGAAGCTGACAAAGGACTGCGATGCGACTATACGAACAAGAAATTTCCCTTGCGCCGCGTTCTGGTAGTCATTTTTTTCTCCCCCATATCTTTTCCTAATTTCTTCTTTGCGTGCGTCCTTAGAGCGGATTCCCTTTGAAATTAGTTTCGAAACGCCTGAGGTGGTTATTTTTTCTTTACTTTGGAAACGAATGAGTCGAGTTAAGTTTCGAGTGCACACAAACGGATAACGTGACGATGATGATGCACTGGTACAAGTATTCTACCTTAGCTACAGTACAGTATGTTCAGAAAGTTGGTGCATATTTGAAAATCCTGTTGCATCCTGAACACAGTTCATAAAACAAAAATGTTTTTTGATGCGTAAACATCTAAGCGCGCGTTGTTGGAATCTGGTGGAGTAATTCCACACATTTAACTTGCGGGGACGGAAATGTGTCACTGTGTTTGATCATTGCATACATTTTATCATTGCATACGATTTTATCATTGCATATATTTATGAGCTGGGGCATATTAATTTCAGCTTTTTGTTGCTGTTAAATAAAGCATGTTTTTCATATATGATGGTCTCACATTTCTTCCCTGTGACGGATATCTCGAGGAAATTCGATGCCAAATCTTTCGTGAATTACCAGGCACGCAGAAATCATAGCTGGACAACAACTAACAAAAATGTCGTAGACCAGCACCTCTACAATATGCAATGCAAGCCGAATGAAATTCCAATGACATTTTCATTTACTGTATAACAGTTGATGTTATTTAACTTGCGGGGATGGAAATGAAAACGGGTATTTTCCACTGCATATGTTAGGAGTGTTTGTTGATGTGTAAACATCTAAGTGTGCGTTGTTTCACTGTTCGGTTTCACTGTTTAATACACTGGTTATAATTTCATAATATATCAAGAATACGGTTATTACAATTCCCTCTTTTCTCAATGACGTGTACCAAGCCACAAACATACCGCACGCACGGTGTTTACACATATTTCGGGACTGTTGGATACAGTCGCACCAATTTGTTTAATTCCTCTTGACAGGTGTCAGTTAAAAGGTTTTTTTTTTATGATAAAACAGCTACCGGAATTAAATCAAACCAATTAGCGAATTAATAAATTGTTCGCATAATTGCAATGATTCTTTTACGAAGCAAGTAAATAAAATTTTATTTCGATACGATAAATTTATAGTTGGAATTTGCATTTTATTATGTGCCGAACATTGATTGCTGTCAACTCGGTTTACAAATTAAATTTATTAAATGCCCAACCTTGGCCATGACCTATATAATATGGCGATCTGTGAATTAAATCTTCAAGGGCGATGCTGACATGTGCGATGGGGTACTCGACATTTTTATCATCACTAATAGGTATTTGATATAGAATTTGCTTTGTTGAGTTTTCACCGCAACTTTCATTTAACTAGTGGAGAATGCATTGCGATATAGAATTTACTAACTTGAAAAACCCCATTATCGTTGCCAGTGACTTAGTATTTGGGATGGTTTTTGACTTCACAATAGAATACAGCTTTTTCTGTTGTCAAAATAATATAGTAAGCAGCTGTCAGTGTCGCGTTGACTGTTTCAAAATGAGAGCCTCCAAACCTTGCAACAAGTAATACAAAGTCTTTGACAATTCAATCCCCGTAGAGGCTTTTTAAACAAACGCACTAAAATGTGTGCTTTTTGTCTAAGGCTGAGGTTAGCGCCGGATCGCCAAGGTTCTTCCTGAAGAAACATGAACTTCAGGTAGAGGAGCTTTCTTTATTACGTTTTTGTCTTAGGTTTATTTTACAAAATATATTTCAAATAACTCTATAACTCAATATTCAACGTTTATAATATTCAAAAAATTTAACAATTATTATGCGTGTTTTTTTATTAAATCTGCAGTATCTTCAGCAGTACGGCTAGCGGCTCCGTCTCTCGAAAGTTCCGTCCATCTTCAGGCCCGTCTTGCGACAGTCCCGGCGGTCTTCAAGTCCGTCTTGCTACAGTCCCGATCCCGACAGTCTTCAGGACTTCAGGTCCCGCGACAGTCCCATCGGTCTTTAGGTCCGTTTTGTGATAGTCACGGCGGTCTTTAAATCTTCCTTACGGTGGACCCAGTAATTTGCTAGGTACCCGCAGGCCGCAGGCCCGCAAGTAATATCAACTACTCTCGGATCAAACTCAGCGGTACACCAGATTGGTACCATTCAACTTTGGGATTTGGTCGATTCGATTGTTTGAGATTTTGCTGGTGGTCTCAAAGAGTTGACACCAGCAAGTGGGTGTGAATTTTATTACGAACACAAAACACCTGACTAATGCGTGAGTGTACCTTGTACCCAATAGTACACGGAGCGGAGTAGGCAATTGGCGGTTGTGCGTTTGTACATATATGCATTGCACCAGATGTTGCTGGTTGCTGATTGCATCCAAAAATGAGTAAGACACTCGGGCGTATACGTAACAAAAAGAAACTATTTTCAAAGAAATATTTAACTTTCAGCAAAAGATGGTTTCAACAGTTAATATATCTACAAATTTCTTTCTGACTGTTGACAGTGCAATTTGGGTGATTTTTGTTTTTATAACTAAGAGCTGCAGGAAAGAATTATTTTCCTACGTCCGTTCGAAAGCTTATTTTTATATATATTTTTTTTTTATAAAGTTATGCACAGTCCTGGGATACTCTTAAACTATGGAATGAAGCACATTAAGTCGCCTAAGTGACAAATGGAGAAAAATGAGTTCCATTTCATGCGACCAAATAATTATCCACTCAACGAGGCACAACGATAAGCCCCGCGCAAATATTTATAGCCCGAATTTGTTTAAACAAATTTCCTGATCCGACACTTACGAACCACTCCAGGCATCTGTCAAAATTCAATTGATTCCTTTATTGCATCTCACGCCGATAATATTTTCATTTCACTAATTCTTCTGCGAACAAAAGAAAAAAAAGCGGAAAGCACAAAAGTTTCAATTGTTCTTTTCAAGTGCTGCCCTCGAGCAACGTGCAAAATGATGCGTGCCCTGGTCATGGTCCTGGGAAAAGAAATATAATTTCGCTTATTGAAAATAATCCCCACGGTATTCTCTCGTCCTAACTGTCTTTCGAATGTATTGTCTCCTACCAACACCCTTCGATTAAATGTTCACGAAAATAAACATCTGGCTATACTATAAAAGACTAAAATGTTTTCTTTCCTTTGTTGGTTTATTTTTTGCAGGACTTTTAGTTGCGCACAAAAATGAATTTTCTCATTGTATCAGCGGTGCTGGTAATCGCATCATTGTCACTACTGCCAACAAAGGCTCTAGGCACAACAGAGGTACAGGAGACACCATTAGCACTGCCAGTCGCAGAACAGACACAGCCTACAACAGTGGTGTCTCAGGGTGAAATCTGGGAGGAGGATGACCACGAGATACTTATCCGAAACGAGAGGGGCACAAAGACCGATGGTAGCCAGAGTGGTAAGTACATCTCTTCTTTTTTTTTAATTTTATATATATATGTAGGTTGTAGATATGTCTGTCGTTTTATGACAATTGTTCGGCCTTTATGTATTATTGTCGCGTTAAAATAAGACAAAACGATAGAAATTCATTTCAAGGATTACCGATCCAAAATGATACGCAAATACACACATGTCATCAAGAGGAATGATGAGTCCTTGAGAGGGTATAACTACTTACGGGATAGTAAAAAAAAATGTCATTAGCTAAATCATATGGTCGGTAATAACATGAGGATATCACACAACAAAGCAGAAAAAAGGGCGGACGCCAGAAAGCATAAAAGGAATTCGTAACAGTAATGGCGTGTCATTTAAATTTGCAGTTCATTAAGCATGTAGACAGGAAGTTTTTTATAGTAATTTGTTTTTATTTTATTTTTGTTTGTAGGACTCTCCTGTCGATACGGAAAGAATCCATGGTCAGAGTGTGATGCCAAAACCAACACCAGATCACGAACGTTGACACTGAAGAAGGGCGATCCCGGGTGTGATCCAACTAGAACAATTCAAAAGAAGTGCAAAAAAGGTGAGTCATCTTGTTTGATTTTTACACCAAGCAAATGAGCTGTATTGTTAAGTTAAGCTTTGGAAACATGTTCAAATCAAAGAAGGTCAAATGTATTCAAAACTATTAATATGTAACTTAAAGTTACGTCTTTCTTGGCGCTATATAGTGCATCAATAAGGCATAGGTATCGGCAAGGCTACTTGTCGCATTTTAAATATTGTAAGGGATAAGAACGTTGTTCGTTAAGTATTGCATTATTCATTTACTTGTGTTACTTAGGAGGAAGTTGACGTGCTTCAGCGTGAGTTGGTAGTATAGACTGAATTTGGTAGGCCAGACATGGTTAATGTTTATGGGTTTTATATCAGTTTGTTGTTCATATAAAAATCTGGTCAGATTGCAATCAGATTACGTTCAAGAGTCTGAGAAGCCTTAAAACTACGCCGCTCATTGTCCTGATTCTCAATCAATACAGGGGGCAGATTCTGTATATAAATGATCGTCTGAACGATATCGTTTTGGAAACTTTAATCACCATTAGAAGTTATAAACTGCTCGAATTTTTTGGAATATCGTCATCTTTCATTACATTTGTGGGAAATGAACTGGATTAACCTCTCGAACTTGTAATTTTAGCACTTAGTTGCTAGTTTTGGGTTCTATCGTTTCGACGATAATCGTCTGTAAAGTTACGGAATAAGTGCCCAGGAAAATAAGAGTAATAGGGATGCTAAAACGTCCTTACCTACATATTTTATGCTATCTACTAGAACACGATTTTATTCCGTCACATAGCAAATGTCGGAAATATGTCAGAAAATAATAACTAACTTACTCTAGTATCATAGAATCACCAATTGCGTAAGTAAATCTTTATTTCACCAGTAAATCAACGAGAGCGAGAGCTGCATGTACTGTTAAAATACTGTTAACCTTTTTCTTTAACTTATAAGTCTGTATCGTATTGACATAGGAGTTTATAAAGTCAAATAACTTATATGTAATTGTACATGAATATATAGAAAGAATATCGCCGTACTACTGCGCATATGACTGTACCTCTCTCTTATTATTCACTTCACTTCCAACCAGCCAGCAATAAACATGGGTTTTTTCTGAGCATATCTCTTTTTCCCAGCAAAAAAAGTTCGATAGTTTTATTTTTATTTTTACGAAATTACAGTCCATTATTATACAAGCCAGTATATATTCGCGTGCGTCAAGTGCAGACTACTTAAAAATAAAATTTTCTTTTACGATTTAGATAAAAGGGATGATGATGAACAACAACATCGCGTTTTTAAAGTTTATTAACCCCCTCTTAATTTTAACCTGACGAAAATATATTTCTCGAAAAATTTCGCGTTTCAATTAGCGCGATGGATAATCTTGTTGAAAGACTCGCATATAAAGCAATGTCAAAAAGCTCTTAGTATTCGAGAAAAAAGTTTAATAGCTCTGCATTGGCTTTTTGATGCTAACAGCTAAGCTAATTTGCCTGCGCATCGTCTAGCCGCCACGGAAGCAACTGTACAAATTACTGTTAGATTACGGGGTGAGTGCGAGGCTGAGTATATAAAAAGTTTCTTTAATCTAAATTAGTTTATCAAATATTAACAATATTAAATAAAAAGTAGTTTTCATTTTTTTTAATGAAACCCAAATTTGGGGTCTTATTTCATTTTCTCTTTTGGGGCCTTATTTCCTAAAGCCGTACAAATGACTTTTACAAACAAGGGAAATTTGCATATTTAACAAGTGAAGCGGTTTTCTTTTGTGGTACAGTAATTATAGTTACATACTTGTAAAATCGGCATATTTAACAAGCGCCTGTAGAATTGTTAAGTAGTAGTTTTGTGGTTAACGAAAACCTGTAACTCACTCGCACATAAAAGAAGAATTTGCTTTGAGTTTTGCTTGAGATTCTAACGACTTTTATTGAAAATTTAACGAAAGTTATGAAATTGAAATAAAGTGCACGACTGGGTCGAACGAAACTTTATCGTTGTTCGAAAGTTTGGTTGGTTGTTTTCTAATTTTATTATTTATTGGGTAGGTAAAAATCTGATAAGCGATACTACATAAAAGAAAAAGTTTATAAAATATAGGAACAGAGTTAAATAAAATCCAATTTTGGGTTTTTCATCTGATATGACAGTATCATTATATGAAAGAAGAATGTGTGTTTTTTAAGTTAAAGCTCTCAGGAACAAGAACAAAAGTAACTCCTTTACTGTATTCTGATCTGTTATGTCATGTTTTTTTCTTTTTTTGCTGGAATAAATTAGTTCCGCTGTCTATGATTGAAAGTAGTAGTATCTAGATAATATTATGCAAGAATTCGGAGATTTGTTTTTGGGTAGTCATTTTAAATAAATAATTCAAAAACTGATTGAATTCGATTTTTTTTTTTTTTTTTTTGAGAAAAACTTAGTACGGGATCTGATTTAGAATACTGATGTTATATTTAGTATGTATATTGATCAAAATAGTTAGAGCGGCTTTTGTAAAATTCCGCAGACAAAACAGTATATATTGCAATATTTAGTTTGAAAAATACTATTAATTAACTATTTAGCTGGAAACTGAGTATAAGTAGTTATTGTTCGGAATGTAAGGTTTTTAAACTTTTACCGAAATGGAAAATGGGGCTTTCGAAATATGATTCGATTTGAAAATTAAGGTCTCAAGATATTTTAAAACCAAATTAAACCAAAAATATGCCTTTTTTAAGAAAGCTATTGTACAATAATGCAGAGACTGAGTTAGCTATTAAGTTAGAAATGACCATATTACCTTAAAAATTAATTTTTGTTCCAATCATATCACCACTTTAGAGATAATATGCCCAGATTTCACAAATACCATTCTATTCGATTTTTTTCTGAGCAACTTATTATGCAGTCAAGTCAAATACCAATTTTGGTTGCAATCGTTGGAGCCGTTTTCGAACAAATAAAACTGTTATGGAAATTTTGTATAGGAAGTACCGTTAATATTGAGGTTATCTGCAAAAAAAAAGAGCCCCGAACTGTAAGCCCCCAAACTCCAAATCCGAAGTTTGAACGAAATCCGGGCTGCCGTTTAAGCTGTAGTCCTCAGCACCGACGGACAGACAGACATACGCATAGAATTTCGTGGCCCAATTTTTGAGTTCCTCTATAATCGTAATCTCAGAATTGATTAACATCTCGAGATCGAGTTTTGTTATTGAATAGGTACAATATAGTTTTACTAAGTTAAACATAAAATCCAGCAATATGAGTTCAAAATTAACCTGAATCTGAAAACATAATTTTTGTTGAAGTTAACTTCCTTCTTTTGGTGCCGGGAACGAGAATCCAATAAGTTAAAGAAGAGCTAAGAATTACCGAGAGTTTTCAGAAATATTAGCTTTAGGGGATTAGCCCTAATTTCCTTTATACTCTGGGAATGATTATACCAGTAGTAGTACCTTAATTTCCAGCGTAAGCTTTATGCGAATATTACATTTTTACTCAATATTTTAGATATTTTTAATAAGTTTGGTGGCAGGTTTATCGGTATTAGGTTCCATTTTTTTGTATAAAATGTGGTGCATAATTATAATCACCCCTCTTGCGAATATCAACTATCAATTGATAGTTGATACTTATCAATATCAATAAATTTCTTTAAATGGTATTGCGAAGATCAATTATCAATTAAGTGTTGATCGACTGTGAACGTGCAGCAATTGTCAGTTGACAAATCGGTATTGTGAATGTCAATCTTGAACAATTTTATTGGTAGTTGTCAATTTTTCTATCAATCGGTGTTGATAAGTAGGACTCTTAAAAGAACATGTTGAACATCAACGTTTTTAATTGTTATTGTTGTTATTTTTTAAGGCTATATATACATATAGGTACATTTTGGGCACATGTAATTTTCCATTACGCGTTAAGCACTTCACTTAGAATAAGGGAAACTGTTGTTGCTGTTGACTGCGCAAAACCAAGCAGAGCTGCAATTAATCGGCTTAAGTTTGGGTCCAATATCTTCCAAGAAATCAACGAATGCAACTCAAAAGCATTCCTTGGAAATGAAATTAGCTACCTTCGGTTTTCCAGTCCCAAAGGATTAGATGCGACTCGCAAACTCCTCCGTATTGCAGCCAAATCCGCGTACTCTGTCTCGTCTTCGTCATCATCAGAAAATAATTCGGCTGTAGGAAATAAGGCCCCAATGAAATAAGGCCCCAAAAGAGAAAATGAAATAAAGCCCCGAATTTGGGGTCTTATTTCATAATGAAATAACACCCCAATTTCAACTATGAAATAGGGCCCCACTGCGATGAAATAAGGCCCCAAAACAAAATGAAATAAGGCCCCAAATTTGGGGTTTATTTAATAATGAAATTAAAAATAATGAAAACTACTTTTTATTTAATATTGGTGATATTGGATCAATTAATTTAGATTAAAGAAACTTTTTATATGCTCAACCTCGCACTTACCCCGTAATCTAACAGTAAATCCAAGCAGGGGGGTTGCAGGGGGGCAGCATGGCCCCCCATACGCATTCCATATCGGAAGGGTAACAATTAATAATAAAAAAAAAAAACAATTTTGGGGACATATTTCATTTCTTCTTTTGGGGTCTTATTTCATAATGAAATAAGACCCCAATTTTCATTAGGAAATAAGGCCCCAAAAAAGGAAATAACACCCCAAATTGTATTAAAAATCGTTGTTGTTATTTCCTGTATAATTTTTTGGGGCCTTATTTCATTTTCTTTTTGGGGCCTTATTTCGCAGAGCCAATAATTCCACCTATGAGATGGTTTTCAATAAATTTCACAGATTTAACACTCGTAATTATTGTTTAATTAAATTATTTGCAAAAATCGTCACAATCACTCTTCAAATCAAAAATATTTTATAACTGTCAAAGTTGAGTTTTCATTCACGATAACTTTATTATTTGGCGTTATGTTCACAATAGATTATGTTTTTATCAATCGTTTTTCGCAATACCAACATGAATTTTAATTGATAAATTTGTCAATCGTCAACCGATTGATAGTTGATCTTCGCAATAGGGCTGAATAAAACATAAACTCACTTTTAATTGATTTTAAAAGGAGTTTGAAAAATTCATAAAAATAATTTTTTTTTTTTAATTTTAATCTTATTGTTATTATATACATACGGTGACCATATTCGCCGAAAAAAAATAAAGGACAATAATTATTTTGCTTCCAAAATTTTTGTATTTATTTGTTAAAAAAAAAAGTTAATATCGTTTTCGATTTTGGCTTTTCAGATGTTGAGCTGAGATTTCAAATTTCTGCTGCAAAATCGAACATCATAGTACATTTACACCGCACCTAAATTCAACATTTCTGAAAAAAAAATTCCGAAAAATTCGATTTTGCTTTCCCACTGAAACTTCGAATGCGAGTTTCAGAATTGATTATTCATCTTTTTTTCTGTTTAAAATCAGAAATGGTTGTAGAGGTATGCAACCACTTCTTTCTTCTTTGTTATAATAACTTTTCGTTCCATATTAAAAATTTTAATAACTTGAAATAATTGATTTGTTGACAACTGTTTTTTTTTTTTTCATGTTAGTCAGCGGACTGATAAGTCATCGTCTTCGATTTTCCAAAAAGATTAATTTTTTGGATAAAAAATCAATTTCTTTTTGTGATCGATATTGCTTTTGGGTCTACAGGAAAAAAAATAAAAAAAAAATAAAATGTGGATAGATTTAAAAACATAATATCTGGGTGACCGAGCTTTGCTCGGTTATTACTATTTATTGTAATTTTAAAAACAATAAAAATTAAAAAAAATATATATTAACTTGAACATATAAAAAACTTTAAGTCTCCTAAATGCCGGTAGATGTCTTACTTTTTTCCTTTTACTATGACGCGGACTTATTACTTACTTATGCGACTTCCAACGCTAATAAAAGCATTGGATACTCAAAGGTGCGAGGGTACCGCTCACGCTTCAGAGTTCAGAGTATGCATATATACATACAAGAATTGCTCGTTTAAAGGTATAAGATTAAAACAAAAACCTTGAACTCAATTTCTATATACAGCACCTCCACCCAGCGATGCCAACCTAGGCTTTTTATGCCTTTTAGGCATTATTTCATTAGCTAAGGCTTTAAGGCTTTTTTGTTTCCAAAAACGCATCTTTTTTCTATTTCAAAAATTTATTTATTTTTTGATCTGATGGACTAAAACTGTGTTTGTTTTGTTCAATGCTATTTACCTACCTACTCATGAAACTAAAGTCATGAATTTTGTTCCTATTTCTTCTGTGATTTATACATAATTTAAGTTTTTTTTTTTGGAAATAAAAATTGTTGTTGTTAATTTTGTTATATTTGTGTTTAATTTTTGATTTATTGTTCCAATTTACATAAACAATTTTTTTAGGCATTATTTTATTGAAAAAGGCATCTTTTTTTCTCAAGTTAGGCTTTTTTTCGTCAAAATTGGTTGGCAACGCTGCTCCACCATCCGTCCATCACCACACCACACGTCATCATCCATCTGCGCATTTCCTCAGAAAGACATTGTCGCTGTTTTTTTTTTTTTTCATATGAACGTGCTTGTGCGATGTGCGCCACAAAACCACCCCAAAGCAGAATAACGATCAAGAACCGCGGCTGCTGATAATATTCGATTTGAGAAAATAAATTTATTTTTTTCGTGTTAGATTTTAGGTTGTAGCTCAGCTTCTAGAGGACATAGAAAGCTGACTGATGGCTTGAAATAACTATTAAAGTGTTGGCTCTCCTACGTATTGCAATTGAATTGTTTGTGTAATGGCGAGTAAAAGGCAGTAAAGTCAGAAAAATAAGCTCAAAACGCATGAAAACTCGAAAACACGCGTTTTCCCAAACATAAGACTAATCTAGATCAATTGCTTACCCCCGAAAACCCCCATATACCAAATTTCAGCGAAATCGTTGGAGCCGTTTCCGAGATCACAGAAATAAATTTATATAAATACATAAATAAATACATACAAGATTAGCTCGTTTAAAGGTATAAGATTCATTTTCATTACGAACACCTCTAAATTCTAAGTAGGGTTTTCCGAAACTACATTTAGTTATAAGAATAGCTTTAACAGCATATACATTCATTTGTGATTTGGCACTGCTCCAACCTCCAAGAGTTATTCATGATTGAAAATACTCTTCAGTTGGTGCACCGTGTACTACAAAGCCGGTAGGCACAAACTGAAATTTAAGGTGTGCAGTGCATGCACTGAAAAACTGAGATTGTAAACACAATTTCAAGTAATGTATGTACCTACATTATACGTAATATTTTTAATTGCACTAAATGCAAACAATTTTTAGTCAGTGTTTTAAAGGACAGTTTCAAAAATAAAGGACAAAATCCGTCCTTTATTAAAAAGAAAATAATTAAGGACAGGGGTTAAAAAGAAAGGACTGTCCTTTTAAGTAAAGGACGGATGGTCACCGTATATATACAGTAAGTTTGTGTTTGTCAAAAATTCTACATGAATTTCTTTACGGAAACTATTTGTGATGTGAAACATCTACATGCGCGACTTAGAAGTAAAATCGACTCGACCGAGACGGAAATTCCGTGGCGACGTGGCGATCACTACAAGAGTTGGGTAGTTCCGGACCTGTATAGTTCCTGGAATTATGTCCTATGTCGGAAACATTTCCTCTCTTTCCGTAAACTGCATCTAAGTGTGTCCAACCATGTTCGATATAGTTCCGATTTCACAGAGATGAGTGAACGTGAACGAAAGGAAATAAACATTATCTACACGCAGACGCAGCTACAGAAATAGCACACAACACACATGGATACTACGATACGAGAATCAATATTAAACACATGTCAAAATTCACGCGTCGCGTCGAGTGTCGATCGATGGGCAAGAGCCCATCTAAGCACGTTAACAAAAATGGAAAAAAGAGAAGATCATGTCCACACTTCACCACATACGACGATACGACGAACATGATATTGGTTATGAAGGATATGGATCAGTGTTCTTATATCGTGGGATTTATCCCTTTTTTGTGGGAATTTCGATGTCCGAAAAGCATTTCGTGGGATAAAGGGAAAAAGCACCCAATCGTTGGATTTTGAGGAATCTAACAAAAAACATTCAAACTTAATTTTTCCTGAAACTTCTTTTAAACTCCTACATTTCACCATGATTACCAATACACTGAATGCCCATAAAAAGCAGTTCATATAAATCGTCTTTTATCAAAATATTCTAGTACCACAAAATAATCGAGTAATGTTACAAACTGTGGTTTTTATACTTAAGGTTAATTAACCGTGATTTTCTGTCCTTGTAATACAAATTTTACTTTTAAAAACTGGATTTTGAGGCAAAAATGTATCGTGGGATTTTAAAAGGGATTTTGAGTACAGTGAAAATGGAAAAAAGGGAAAAGTTACCACGCTTCGTGGGATAAAAGGATGGAAAGTGCTAACAACACTGATATGGATACGGTAACCTTAGCAGTTCTATCCCTCTTTTAGTTCCATTTCTTTTGGCTGTAGTAGGTAGCTAGGTCCTCTCCAATTAATTGCTTTTCAATTTGATATTGGAGAAGGAAAGCCTGTATTGGCAATGGAATATTTGCATTGTTATGATGTTTCTTCTCATTTCTGTTTAGAAGTGGATGGTGACTATACAACTGAAATTGACTGCGGTGGTTTGGATGAAGAATTTTTTTTTTTTTAAATGAAATGAAATATTTTTTTTTTTTTTTATTTGTCTAAATAAATGGTCTTCCAAGCTTTCTTCATTTCTTTTTTTCTGAATCGGCATCTACCCATAAACATATACTCTGTTCAATTTATATTTTCAGTACAGGGAAGATAGGCTATTTGCCTTTCACCATTACTATTATGGATTTTAATAAGCTGTCTCCATTTTAAAGCTCTCACATGGTTGCCATAGTGAGCACTATAAATTGGCATAATTCTCTCACAAATATCGGTAGGGTTACCAAATACCAACCCTTTATTAAGAAAAAAAGTGTAACGTTTCTCTGATGTGCTTCAGTCACTCACACGTCACACCACACTGCTTATTTTGGTTGATGATAATAGCAAGCGAACGCAAGACGATCGTGCTCATTCTGCTCGCGGGTTGCGGCTGCGTGGCAGACTGGTTATGGTGGGATGTATGCGAATTTCAGGAAAATTACAACAAAAAAATTCTTTGGAATGCCAGTGGTTTCGTTTTTATTTCAGTGGCAAATCTTCTATTTGAGTGCCGTGAGAGTAGCTACAGGCACCACTGGTAGAAAAAAGAGCTTCCCATAAGGCCTGTACTGAAAATATAAATTGAACAGAGCATAGTTCCAAAATCATTCATTCCTTTCCATTCATTTTCCTTTAACGCAAAAATGAGATAGATTAATGGAACTACATAGTTCCGCGGACATGTTTCCGGGAACTAGTTCATTTCCAAAAAAGAATCGTTCCATGTTCGTTCCATCATTGGAACTATTTGGCACAAAAGGAACTGTCCGCGGAGCGGACTTGTGTCCGGGAACTAGTTCCTTTCCAAAAAAGAATCGTTCCATGTTCGTTCCATCATTGGAATTGGAACTATTTGGCACAACTCTAATCACTACGTCGCCACTCTCTCGACTTCTAAACCACTGTACCGATTTCAATGAAATTTTGTGAGTGTGTATGGTTCCTTACAACTTGAAAGATAGGGTAGTCTTGGAACCGATAGGTGTCGCTGTTGTCGATCTTCTAAACCACCACTTCTTTTTGTGTTTTTTTTTTTTTTTTTTTTTTTTCGATAATTAAACTCTACGCCAGCAACCCCCAGATCATTGACGAGCTCAAGACAAACATTCGTCCCGAAATCATCGCTATATACAGCCCGAGATTCTCGAAAAAATGAACATTTTGCTTGGGTCACAAAATAGGGGACCTGTTATAATTATGCCGAGCTCGAAAGGCTGAATTGATATGCTTTTCTCTATAGTGATGTAGTGGAAAAACCTTAAGGAATGAGTTGCGCTTTTCCGGGAATACAACCGGATACCTCTTTCTAAGAAGGTCAGCTTATCTAACCAGAAATAATGTTAGAAGTATTATGGTCCGAACCCATTCCTGCCAACGAAAAACTGAAACTCCTGCAAGCTATAACTCAAAAATTACACAAAATGGCTACCCTTCGGTGCATTAAGAACTTCAGCTAGGTATTCACGAAAATTCTATTCTTTTCTGTTTATTGTAACAAATTTTAGTTTTATTTCGCATTTGCATTTATTCTACACACACATTTCTACATAACAAAGTCTTATCACTTATATACCTCGAATACAACTCTAAACATTGGACCGTGCAAAATGACGGAGAGTAAAAAAATCCTTGCAATCATAATAACAAAGCATTTATGTGCAAAATGAGGTACATTTTTCATGGCAAAGATTGCAGACTCGCAAGGGGTGGCATGGCAGAGAAAAATAGCAAACAACAAAATAACTCCGCAGCAGCTCGGGGTTATTATTGTTGCGCAATATTTCACTTGTGCAACTTTTAAACTTCACCCTATTGAAACCGAAAAAAGGATAAACACTTGCGAACAGGGGGAGAGAAAAGTTTTTTCTCATCCGTTTTTTGTGCGTTTTCTTCGGGTGTGTGTTTCTCGATTCGGTTTAAGTGTTTCCGCTCGAATGCAATGCGGAGGCTGTGTTACCACTCCCATACGTCCTGAGTACGCTTTACACAACTATCCATTCTCAGAGGCGATGGAGTGGCATTATCCCCATCGCTGACTGCGTGTACGAATACAGTGGAATGGGGGCAGCCAAGCAGGCTGTTTTTCCTTGGCGCCATTTTGGAGCGTTTTATCTTAAAGCGGATACCACTGTTGCCGGGAAGAACTTCAAACCTTCAACTTAAATGATGTCAACATGGGGGCCGGTGAAGATTCTAGGCCGCATGGGGTGGCAAATGAATAGAGGGCGGTGAGGGCATCAAATTCGCGTTGTGGACACACAATACAAACGAATTTGAATTAATTTTACTGCTATCTTTCGATTTAATTTTTTTGATTTGTTTTATGGGCCTTTCAAGCACGGGAAGTTGGGAGTAAATTGATTTTGCTGCCATTTGATAGGGAGTAATGGCGAAGGCAATTGCTGTTCAGAAGCTGTAAAAACCGAGTGAATAATTGACTCGGAAGTTTAATTGGGTAAAGTTGGAGTTACACAGAAGAATGCCGATCTGCTATGAGATGAGTTTTGTTTATTCAAAATGCCACTTGGAAAGGAAATGATAAGCCAATGAAGCTGGCTTTTCTGGCCGATTTATATCAGCTTCTCTTAATCGCGCTGAGATGACATTTGTCGGCATTAAAGGCGATTGGTAGGCTTTAATTCAATCGAACTCTCAAAATACAGGAAAAAACTTGCCAAAGAGCATTAGTTCCAACTAATTCCACAGGCACTCATTTCAGAGCATTCTAACCTAAGAGGAAGACGACTATGGTGACAGTCGGTACAGATGGAGTGTGGAGAAAGAGATTCAGCGAAGAATTTAACAAAAAGCTTAAATGCAATACCAAGTGTTTTGTAATCCACCTCTTATTGACAGCGTCAACTAGATAGACCTAATTATTAAGTGTTGCGTACATTGAGCTGAATGATTGTTTAAAATTGAGGCCTGTAAACAGCATCTTAAGCCAACTACTGTAACAAAACCGATGGAGAATCGGTTGGAAATAGTTCCACTAGGATGGTAAAAATCAATGAAGTCCCTGAATAAATGACTAACTTATTATAGCCATTGATATACCAACCTGCAACTTTGGAGAACAAAGCCCGCATGTGTACACTGTGACCTTTTTTTCAATCACAAAAAACAAGCATTTTTCTTAAGTAAAAATACAGACGAACGGGCTTGAAGCAAATTATTATTATCAAAGTTTGTGGGCTTAGTAAAACAAAATGGTTTTTGAAAATCAATACATCAAGATTGTAATCTAACTCCAGCTTTTTGGGAATTAAGAAAGTAACGACTTGGATATTTCTTATCGTAGAAGGATGCTCTTAAGGAGAAAAAGAGCACTTTGGACACGAAAAGAGGTTTTATTAAACCCTCTTACGAAAAACATCAGAGAGGACATAGTAGCGGAGAATGGGACTGTCCTCTCAAAAAGGGGACGAATGGTCACCGTACTTATGTAAAGCAAGTTGACTTTGCAGGAACGCCACTTTAGCGCTTCAAAGTGAATTTAACTAACTACTTCTAAAATGTGCTATAAAATCAACCAACCGTAAAACAGCCCGGTAGTACGATGAAAGCTACCTTGAAGAAAAGCTGTTGCTTGTAGTTTCGCAATCCGGTTCAGTCTTACGAGTAAACTATTTACCCAAAAATCTCCGCTGTATAATTTACAATATGTGGCAGTCAAATTTACAATAAATTCTATATTTGTGTAATAAACGATTACGTTCAAATTCACAATTAATACTAAGTTTAATAGAGTTTTCTTTAGCAATATGTCAAAATGATAGCAATTTCTGGTTCGTAAAATTGACAACGCAATGTCAGTTTCCGTTGTTAAATACAAAATTTAATTTGTAAAATTTACAAACAAAATGCTGTAGAAAGTTCCTAAAACTTGTAAAATGTGGAAGTTTTTGAAGTCGTGTGCAATTTCACATTTTTAAAAGTGTTTGTTATATATTTTGCCAAGTTAATTGTTTTAAATTTGAACACAAAAATTGTTTAAAGTAAATTGCTTCCATACATAAGAAAATTCAGAACTGCATCAATGTTATAAAAGCTAAAGGCTTTTTCAAAACGTTAAATATTAATATGAGACTCAGTAAAGATATAAAATTGAGTTTTTTTTTTTAATTTTTACTGTAGTTGCATTGGGTGGACTTACTAAAATTACTTCATTAATATTAACATATTATTTGAAATATTATAATAATTATACAAATTTTTTTTTACGTATACGTGTATTGAATATTTGTTTGTTTTACAACACATATAGTTATGTCATTTATACATTTTTTTAATAGAAATTACTTAAATAAAAATAGTTTCAAATTATTTAATGTTTTTCTTTTTTTTGAGCATAGATTTCACACAAAAAAAAGTCTTGTACAAAGAGCTGTAAAAATCAATACAGAGCGTATAAGTTTCTACACATCGAGTTGTAAATTTGATGTTAAAAATTGCATTTTGGCCGCAGAGTTTTGTGAATAATACAACAAAAATCTGTAGTTTATACACATAAATTTTGTGTATTTGCTGTAATGCTTTTGTATACACAATTTTTCTAACCGTAAAATCTGCAACAAAAGCTCTAATTATCATTATTTGGTTTCGGAATGTACAACCATGTCTCTGTTAAATCAGCATTGGATGTCGGGTCGATTATGACAATTAACGCAGTCGAATTAACAGTGGTTTTCAACTTTTGTACAGCAATTTTATTTTATTTTTAATTTTTGATGTTCAGCTTTCGTCCAGCGATTTGTAAGATTTAACACTGATGTAGAGGCCAGACCCAAGAAGTCCAGATCGATACTCACCATATTTTTATCGATTTTAAGGCCGCATATGACAGCATTTATAGAGACGAGCTATCCTTGCCAAACTTGTCAGATTGTGCAGAATGACGATGGAGAATGCTCGCTGCTCCGTAAAGGTCGGAAACAATCTCACCCAGACCTTTGATGTCAAAAAAGGATTTAGACAAGGCGACGCACTGTCATATGACTTCTTCAACATCATTCTTGAGAAAATTGCGCGAACCAACACCAGAGGCACAATTTTCCATAAGTCTGTGCAACTGCTTGCATATGCTGACGACATTGACATTGTTGGCAGAACACAGCTAGCTGTTACTGGAGCGTTTGCTAGTATTAGTACAGAAGCGGCAAAAATGGGTTTAGTGGTGAATGAGGGTAAAACAAAATATGTGCTGTCAACAGGAAGGGACCCACAACATCGACGAATCGGACAGAACGTCACGATAGACAGCTATAACTTTGAGGTAGTTCGGGACTTTGTCTACCTCGGCTCCGCTATTAACTCTGAAAATGACATCACCTCAGAAATCAAGCGAAGAATCACTCTTGCCAACCGCTGTTTCTTTGGCCTAAGACGGCAATTGATTAGTAAGGCCTTGTCAAGAAGCACTAAGGAGTTTCTATATAAGACTCTTATCATCCCTGTCCTGCTTTATGGCGCAGAAGCATGGACCCTAAACGGATGAGGATCTTCTTGGTCGCTTCGAACGCAAAATTCTTCGAGTGATTTTTGGTCCCGGTTGCGTTGACGGGCTTTGGAGGAGAAGATTTAACAGCGAAATCTACGAGCTGTACAGCGACATCGACCTGGTCAGAAAAGTACGCCTCAGTCGTCTAAGATGGTTAGGACATGTAGAGCGAATGGACACCAACGCTCCGGCCCGGAGAGTCTTCGATTCCAACCCGGAGGGACAACGCAGTAGAGGAAGACCTCGCCTTAGGTGGCGCGCTCAAGTGGAATGGGACCTCAACCAACTTGGAGTGCCCAACTGGAGGCAGTTAGCCAAAGATCGCGCTAACTGGAGGGGCGTATTGGTTGAGACCCAGGTCCACCCCGGACTGTAGCGCCACCTTAAGTAAGTTAAGTAAGTAGTGGCCAGACCACAACTAGCTTATTTTTTTTTTTTTTTTAATTCTTTCAATGGCTGACAAAAACAGACCATTTTCATAAAAGTCAGGCCCGTGTCTAAATATTTTAGCGCCTTAGGCAATCATTTTCAGATTTTTCAGATTCCACTTTCAATGACCTACAAAATGGGTCATCCCTTTTTGGTTGTCGTCTCAATTCGTACGACAATTACTCCCTGATTCTTAGATTTTTACATGCGAATGACGCTGCCATCATTTTAATTACCTGACTGTGCCAGATACTTGATAATGTTTTTAACGGGTGATTTTTTAGCTGGTTTGGTTTTGGCAACACTGGTTTTGACAGCTGACGTGTGTTTAGTACCTTGTGTCACTGTCAAACAGCTTCAGTTTGGTTTGCAATTTAACCATGGATCGTCTTACAAATGAACAACGCTTGCAAATTATTGAATTTTACTATCAAAATTCGTGCTCGGTTCGAAATGTTCATCGCGCGCTGCTTCTATTTTATGATCGGCATTCTCGATCTTCTGAGCAGTCTATTCGGAAGATTGTGACCAAATTTCGCACCAAATTTACTTTGTTGGACATTAAACCACCAACACGTTTACGTACTGTGCGTAGTGAAGAAAATATTGCGGCCGTATCAGCTAGTGTGACAGAAGACCGCGAAATGTCGATTCGGCGCCGTTCCCAGCAGTTAGGCCTTTGTTACAGCACTACGTGGAAAATTTTGCGGAAGGATTTGTGCGTAAAGCCTTTTAAGATACAGCTTGTGCAAGAACTAAAGCCAGCCGACCTACCACAACGCCGAATTTTTGGTGAATGGGCTCTTGGAAAGCTGGCCGAGGATCCGCTTTTTTATCGAAAAATTGTGTTCAGCGATGAGGCTCATTTTTGGTTGAATGGGTACGTAAATAAGCAAAATTGCCGCATTTGGAGTGAAGATCAGCCAGAAGCATTGCAACAGCTACCAATGCATCCCGAAAAAGCCACTGTTTGGTGCGGTTTATGGGCCGGCGGCATTATTGGGCCATATTTCTTCAAAGATGATGCGAATCGCAGCGTTACTGTCAACGGTGAACGCTACCGAGCGATGATAACAAACTTTTTTTTGCCCGAAATGGAAGTTCTTGACTTGCATTATATGTGGTTTCAACAAGACGGTGCCACATGCCACACAGCACGCGAAACAATGGCGCAATTGCGAGGCGAGTTTGGTGAACAGTTAATTTCACGTTTCGGGCCGGTCAATTGGCCGCCTAGATCGTGCGATTTGACACCATTAGATTATTTTTTGTGGGGTTATGTCAAGGCTAATGTGTATAGGGACAAGCCCGCTTCGATTGACGCACTGGAAGCCAACATCCATGCATTCATTCGTGAGATACCGGCCGATATGTGTGAAAGAGTATGCCAAAATTGGACTCAGCGGATGGACTACCTGAGACGCAGCCGCGGTCAACATTTGCATGAAATTATCTTTAAACATTAAATTGCAAGGTTCAGACTATCGATTCAAATAAATATTTCATTCATTTTTTCGAATTTTTTGTGTTTTTTTTTTTTTTTTTAAAGTTCTAAACCTCTTAAAAAATCACCCGTTAGTTCTTTCTCGACAATAGATTCGCTCGGATTTCCGCCTTGGGGATGGGGCGAATAACCCAACTTATTTTATGCCCTGGTGACTTACCCATAAACTACATAATCCGGCCGCGTTGACAAATACAAATACAAAAGTTATATGGGTAGGGATTCCAAACATCTATCAGCAACTGCGTCAACGTCGGCCGCAGTGCGATAGACTGAAGGATACCATTGAAAGTGCTAAAAAAAATTGCAAATCTCCTATGCTGACAATGAATGATTCCCTCACCAGCTCCCATTCTCAATAGAGTAACCAACAAGCACACCTGTCCCCATTCCCAAACTAATCACTCATTCTTAAGTGACAGTGAGCTGCGTATAAATCAATATTATCCAACCCGTCCATCAATGCCAACTTTCTTGGCGAAAGAAAAAAGAACGAAACACATAAAAAGGAACTTCACTCTATTTGAGTCGTTAATGTATACAAACCTACCCCCACTGCTAGTCAAAGTGTATCCATCTTATCATCTCCGGTCTGAAACTTTGCGCCAAAGCAAAACCCTTTCGTCTTTAATCGGTTAATTTGTTTCTCGTTAAGACCCTCAAAACCTACCCCTGTACACGCCTCACCCATCTAGCTGTCTGAAAGCAGATTACCATCACCCAAGAAATTACTCAGTCGCCTTTCGGTATAGTCAAAGCTTATGCGCTCAACCGGCGATATCCTGCATTATCCTTTGTGTTAAGATGTATATGTGCTCGCTATCCTAATTACCGATGTGCACCCAATTGGGGTATAAAAAAAAGCGAAAATAAACCAACTAAGGATTATAAAAGGACCTCCTCGCTAAAGCACATATAGTCAAGCACTATACCACTCTGTGCATACAAAGCGATTAAGAAGGGCCCGTGTCTATGTCCATCCGTTCACCCTACCGGTGCCCTTAAACGGACAATGGCCGCCGAGCGGCGCGCTGTTCTATCTGTGGCGGCAATGTACAGTGCGTGTTTTGTGATTTCAAAGGATTATGCGGCATTTGGGAGTCATTCGTAGAGGAAATTACGACCAGACCCACAGAATCAGCGTCGTAATTACTTTTCCGCTACCTTGTACTGGATTCGTATAAAATCGCACACGATCTCAAAGGACCAATTGTGTGCTTTAATCCTAGACACAGAGAGCGAGGCGAAAAAAATACAAATTTAGCTCACCAAAATGACGCAAATTAATGTTCATGTTCATGTCCTTTTTCCTTGTAACAGGCAAAATGCAAATTTTCTTCGTTATCTGCACGCTGCTGGTGAACTGGATTTTTTTTATTTTTTTATTTTTTACCGTCCTATCAGTGAAACTAGTTTTTATGTCTTGTGCACATGCACTCGAAGCTTTGGCACAGCTCGAGGGATTTAACGTAAAGGATTCACTGCCGCAAGGATGACAATTTAATTCTCATGCAACCCCCGCGCACATGCATTATCCTGGAGACCGTAATGCGGTTGATAAAATGTTAATTCCCGCATGATAATTAGTATTCGCTATCGGAGTGTATACGGATATGTGGATGTGCATTGTAGGTGAGCGAATGACCGCAAACTAATTGAATTCCGTTCATAATTCGCGTGAACTGCTGCACGCTAAATTGATGCCAATTTAATGGAACGACTGCGGAGAACTACTCACCCACTTATAGGACGTATTATAATCACATATAACGGGTTTATCAATTCGGCCTCTTGACTTCATGGTATATTATCAATTAGGATAATCATCATCCCTGTCAGGATAATTGGGATTCGGTGTTTATGTTAATTTTACGTATTTGTGTTATCTGAGATTGGATTTTCATTGACTAGTCAGAAATCATTATAATTGGTTTATTGTAATGGAGTACCTTGTTTAGTGCGCCTTAGACATGTTTAACTTGTGTAGATGTTTGGAACCGATTGAAGTTCATAAAAGGGATATTTGAACGCGGAATAGCCGATTTTAAAATACAGTCACACTCTTCGCAGCTCCTGTCGCGGAATTGAAATAGATTCTACTGACGAAATCAAGGTCAAAGATTTAACGAGGATCATCTGATTGAAATATAGCTTGCAGTGAGTTTGCGGAGAAATTTTCTGAATCACACCATGCAGGCCGTCAAACTGTGGTATTGAAAGAAAAGTGGTAAACACAAAAAATACAGGGGATGTGTGAGGTGCTGAGCGCTAGATCTGCAGGGACAAAACCATTGTTTTGAGTATATATAAAAGTATAGATACAGCTGAAGGATGTCCACAAACAGATGCACGCTCAATGTATAGCCTTACTGTAAAAGGTAGACCCATTATACTTTATACCACATAAGAGTTGTGGCCTAGGAATTGGATGAAATGGAATTTAAAGCAACTACGTTCAATTAGAAGACGCTTAATGTGGTTTTCCATTGGGACCAAAAATCAATCTTTTTTGTGATCTAAATCACTTTTCACGTTCCATTGGGACGAAAAATCAATCTTTTCTTCGATTCGGATCACTTTATGCAGATCTCGATATTTTCCAGATCTACACATACCAATATCATTTGCACAGCTGTTTTACGTCAGTTTAAGAAGTTTGCTTTCGAGACAAAATGCGCAAAGTTTCGTGAAAACCAAAATAGCAAAATACACAAACAGCTATGAATATGATTTCGGCGAAATTATTATCTTCATTATCTCCCTCGTCATCTGAAGACTACAAATCACAAATAATACTTCATTTGTATCTACAACAGGCGAACAAATTTTCAGGTCGATATCCATTTGTGATTTTTCCAAAAACGAATGCCATTTAAACAGCTGATATTGTTGTCAATTGACGCACTAGTCCATTTACAAAAGCAGATCAATTTCGTTGCACGTTCCGTGAACACCGTAAAATCTGAGATCTGAAAAAGATTTCTGGTGGTCCCAATGGAAAACCACATAAGAGATTGTTCAAATCCGTTGGAATTTTTTTTTTTTTTCTGGTCATTCCAAACCTAACTCTTTTATGAATATGTTACTATAGGGAATCATACAACAATTTACCTTTTTCAACTCAAAAATTGATTTTGATGGCGGCCCTACACTGTTTAGTTCACTTTCGACCATTTTCCAAAATCGAGCAATTTCATCCTTACTCCTTTTATGAAATCCTCTGACAATGTCTGGACTCGCATCCAATAAATTTATTAAAACATTGAATTGGTGTTTAGTTGTTGTTTTTGACATTCTATTCACTTAATTTTTTTTTTATTTTTGAGAACCAACCAACTTGCTTTTTATAAATTCTCCAACTAAATAATGACGGAAATATCGGAGGGAAAATCCAACGAAAATTCCCCCGAATTTTCAATCGCGATAGGTATTTTTTGCAGGGAATTATTTTCCCTCATTCGAACATCATTTACGATAGAAGTATTGGGAATTAGGAAAAAAGCCGAGGGAATTTTTATTCACGATAAGGACAAATGTGCGGATAACCGCAGCCCAGCTTTTCTTAGTGGTTTCGAAAGCCTAACGAATGCGGTTTTTATCCTTGAAGAACACTGATTTTTTTTAACCTTTTGACTTACCTAATCGATGAAAGGCACTTCGACTGAGCTTTAGTGAAGAATTAAAAATACGGCTTTGGCGGCTTTCTGGGTTGGCATGTAGACTATACGTATTTTATATACATGAGTTTCTTATTTTTATTCATTAAAACGGACGCACTTGAAGTGGGCAATAACATCACCACCAATTTTGGGAAATTATTTCCCACCTCCAATTTGAGAATTTGTCATTTCTAACTGGAAAACAAAATCAAATTATTTATAAGTAGCAGGTATACCTAATTTAATTAACTTTGCATACACCAAAACTCGCAATTACTCCCACCTTTAAACAGAGACTCGAAGCCGGGGGGTTGCAGGCTTATATATTGTAGGCTTACATATATGTCGTCGCATGTTAAGAGAAATTATTTCCCACAAAATGGTAAAGTTTTTGCTCACTTTTATTGGGAAATAACTTCACATAAAATAAGTGAATTTATTTCCCACTCGAGATGAGGTTGTTTCCCATGTGAAGTTATTGCACGTGAAGTTATTTCCCTGAACAATTAGAGCTTTCGGAAATTCGAATCTTCTAGATATTAGAACCTGAGTTTTTAATGCATTGATTGCTCTAAAACTAGAACTTGAAGATCTAAATTTTGAGAGATTTTTTTTTTTTAGCTTTGTAAACAACGACAGAAGCAAAAATAAAAAGGGGAATCCCCAAATTATTTATTAGGTGATTCCTTTCACGTTTGGTACCTACATATTTGGCTCAGTCTCGATTATAAAGTGAATTCAATTTATTAAAGCTTTCAAATAAACGTAAAAAAAAATACTTTGCCTTTGGAAACAAAAGTTAAAATATTAAAAAGGCTTGATGAATTCGTTCAAGGGAATCGCTTAGCTCTAGATTTCAATGTAACAAAATCTGCCATCAGCTACTAAGAATTTAGAGGTTTTCGTAAAATGAGGAAGAAAATGAAGATGTTTTTAAATCTATCCACCCTTCTAAAAATTACGAAAAGTCAGTCTGGCTTTACTTTTACACTCTTTATTCAATGAAGAAAGACAGTTTAATTTTTTTTTTTGTTTTATAAACCTAAATTAAATGATAATGTTAATGTTTTGACAAATCGAACATAAAAACCAATACCGATCACAAAAGATATTGATTTTTTCTAAAAAAAAAAAAAAAAAAATAAAACAGCTGTCAACAAATCAGTCACTTCAGGTTATTAAAATTATAAATATGGAACGAAAAAGTTATTATAACTAGAGATGTAACGGATATCCGGTTAGTATCCGTTATCCGGCTATCCGGCCACTTCGGATAGGATATTCGGCGAATACCGGATAGGTAAAATGAAATATAAAAACAAGAAGTCGATTGAAAAAGTTTTTTCTTTTATTAACAGTTCTTAAATAAGTAACAAAATTTGTACTTATAATAATTAATTAAAGGCAGATTATGGTGAATAAAAATAAGTTTTTCTGCATTAACCGGTAAAAGACGGTTGCGTTTATTTCCATATATTAAGCCAGCTTCAGAAAACAGTCTCTCGCTGTAAACGCTGCTACTTAGTGATGAAAGATAGGCCTTCGCGAATTTTGCATCGCTATGAATGTATTCTGCTCTCGACAGTATATTCGGCCGCCGGATATTCGGCTATCCGGCCAAAGTGTACGCCGAATATCCAGCAGTGGCGTGGCGTGAACATTTTTAAATGGGAAGTCGAAGCAAAATCAATTCAAGCCACCTTTTTTATACTTTAAGTCATTTATATTTAAAATTTACAAATTGAGTTCACTGCACTAAATTCACTTTAAGTCACGCACTGCAATCTGCCAGCCAACTGAATTTTTAAACCAAAACACACCCTTACCTACCTCAACAACTACCTGTACCTGTAATTATTCACACAAGAGACAATAAGAAAAGAAGGTAAAAGAAAATCGAATAACTCGAAGAAAAGCGCGTTATTTTGTTCATATCATATTCATAACCAAACAAACACATACGACATACCCAAAACACAACCCAGTGGCCATGGCGAGTACCACTACCAGTAACAAGCTCTGGCTCTGGCCTCTGGGAAGAAAAAACGAGATACAAACAAATGTTCACTCAGTACTCAGCAGTCAAAATGAACTTTGTGAGAACCGCGAATAACTCGAAGAAAAGCGGGTTATTTTTTACAATGGGTGTTGAACAAAGAGGTGTCAGAGTCAGACAAAGTACTCAGGGAAGAAAAAAAGAGATAGCAAGCAAATTTTCTCTCAAAATGAACTATAAAGTGAGAACTTTAATAACCCGGCTTATTTTGGGTTACCTTCGCTTTGTCGCCACGAGACGATGACGACGTTGTATGAAAATGGATACACACACGATTTTTATATGAGTGCTTTTGTGTGTGTACCATTTGGTGAGTATTCACATTCATTTGGTAGTGTTTCATGTATATTCGGTTTTTGGTAGATAGATAGTCAGTGGCGTAGCGTGGGTTGGAGCCGCCCGGGGCAGACCCAATTTATGCCGCCCCCTGTAATTTTTTCATACACTAAAAAGACCTTTGTAAGCTTGGTAAAATTTCTGAAATCGAATAACGGTACTTTTGAAATTTCAAAATACATACCTCGAAAACAAAAAATCATTTCTAAGGTAATATGGTCATTTCTAACTGAATGGCAGGCTCAGTTTTTTCTATATTATCGTACAATAGATTTTCGAAAATTTGGTTTTCTTTAGTTTTCTGGGGAAACGGCGATAAAGATTTTTACCAAAATGGATCACCGAAAACGCTATTTTTGAAAACTGCTTATATCTCGAGAACCCTTATTTTTATTTCGATAAAACTCTAAAAACCAAGTAATGCTTACATCCCGAAAAACAACTTTTATGTAGTCAGTTTTGAGCTATATAGTTAGGCAATAGTATATTTTAAGACTTAAACATTGCAAAATTTGGTACGGTTTTGTCTACGTAATTACAAAAACCGGTCTTAAGATTTCCGCATTTCTAATAAGACCCCGTACTTAGATTTCCTCAAAAAATTCGAATAAATCAATTTTTAAATTATTTCTCAAAAATTACTACCCAAAAGCCGATCTACGTATATTTTTATTTTTTTTTAGAACTCAGCACTTCCATTAAAAATGCAATAGCAGCAAGGTAAAACGTATTTTTTGCAAATATTGCCCACTTCTGACTTCTTCTTTTTTTCAATCATTTTGAATATGCAGCATAAAATAATTCTAACAATTCACTTCTTTTGAGCAAAATAAAACACAAAAGAAAAGTATACCTGTAATGTTGTGTGTGTGTGGGTGTGGGTTTGTATGTGTAGAGAGAGTGTCTGAACTAATAACTATATAGGTACCTCTAATACCAACAACAGCAAAACCATAATAAGAATAACTTATTCGCACTAACTCCAGTTTCCAGCAACGCACACACCCAACTTCTAGCGAGAAAAGAGAAAAGGGGGATTTTCGAATGCAGATGTGCACAAAAGTTTAAGAAATAGTGTTGTTCGTGAAATACGCAATGCTAAGACACAGTTCTATTCCAACCGACTTAATTCTTCCTCGGGTGGTCGTAAACTATGGAATGACATTCGAAAATTAGGAATCGGGAAGCAAAAGACTACTTGTTCTACTGGAATCGATCCCAACGCACTTAATCGAACGTTTTTATCAAACCCACTTTGTAATGACCCAGCAGCTAACTATACACTCGAGGATGTTCCTTTACCGGTTGCTACTTCGTTCGTATTTAATAGGGTAAATGAATTGGACGTTGTAGAAAGTTTTCTGTCTGTCAAGTCCAATGCTGTAGGTGTTGATGAAGTAAATCCGATTTTTGTTAAAGCGATCTTGCCATTACTATTACCGTTTATAACTCATATTATAAATACTGTTTTTATGACCGGCATTTTTCCCAGCGAATGGAAATTAGCAAAAATAATTCCAATACCTAAGAACTCTAAAAATGAAGAATTCAGGCCAATCTCCATCCTACCTTATTTATCTAAAATTTGTGAAAGAATTATGCATAAGCAGCTTAATTATTATGTTACTCAAAATAACTTGTTGCTACAAGTACAATCGGGTTTCCGAGCTAAGCATAGCTGTACAACTGCTTTATTGAACGTCATTGAAGATATAAGAGATAAATTAGATAGGGATAATGTTACTTTTCTGGTACTCTTAGATTTTTCCAAAGCTTTTGATTTGGTTAATCACTCGATCCTTCTCAGCAAATTAAGACGCTTTTTCTCAATTTCCCCCACTGCTGTTAAATTAATATCATCCTATCTAAGTGAACGAAGGCAGGCCGTGTCACTTGATGGCAATCTTTCGGATTTTCTTCTCTCAAGGCAAGGAGTTCCCCTAGGCTCTATCCTGGGGCCTCTATTGTTCTCCATATATATTAACGATATTGCTTCTGTCATACTAAGTTCATCTAAGCATATTTATGCCGATGATATACAAATTTATCAAAGCTGCTCCTTGGGCTTAATTGAAAATTGCGTCAGCGTTTTAAATGAGGATCTAGAACGAATTTCTAATTGGTCATCCAAAAGCGGTCTAGTACTTAATCCAGTGAAGTGTAAGTGTTTAGTTATATCTAAAAAGAAATTAGATCTTTCTTATTTCCCTCATTTAATGCTAAACAACTTTGAAGTCGAATTTGTTGAGTCTTCAAAAAATCTAGGTCTTGTCTTCAATAGAACCTTAACATGGAATGATCACATAAATACTATAGTAGGGAAAACTTACGGTATTCTACGAACCCTAAGGATTGCTCAAAAGTTTACTCCTCTTGAAACGAGAGTGCTACTTGCTAAAACGTTAGTTATTCCTGTACTTATCTACGGATGCGAAATTTTTTATGGATGTGATGCCGAGAGTAGAAGGCGGCTTCAGGTGGCTTTCAACTCCACTATTCGATATGTGTTTTGTTTAAAAAGATATAATCACGTTTCACATCTTGCAAAACACCTAGTTAACATGTCCTTTTGTAACTATATAAAATTTCGAACAGTCATATTTCTTTTCAACATACTCATAAGTAGACAGCCTTCATATCTTTATGAAAAAATCCAGTTTCCGGTATCTAACAGATCCTCTTGTCTAGTACTTCCGCGCTTTTCATGTCTAACATCCGAAAGACAGTTTTTTGTTGCTGCTATCCGCCTTTGGAATTCACTCCCACGTCACTTGCGAGAGCTAACAGATGCACGACGATTTAAAACCGAACTTCAAAATTTTCTCAGTAACTAAAGCAACTAACTTTTCCCCAACCCTATCCCTCTTCAAGCGATAACAATTATTTCAATTAAAATTAATTTAAAACTAAATCCAACTTAACTTTCAAATCATATATGAATATTAAAATTAAAAATTGTTTATCTTTCACAGACTTATAAGTGAATTCTTACTGTGTAAGCATGTATACAATAAATAAATCTAAATCTAAATCTAAAGGTCTGTTCCTTTACTTTTGTAGTAAGAATGGAAAAGACTGTCAAAATGGCAGTGGTGGGCATAAATTCTCTCGCAAAGAGAGACACTTACGAAAAAGTTAGGGAACGCTTTTGTAGTATAATCTTTAAAAATGACAGATACATATTTCAAATATTAAAAAAAAGTGGTACGAAAAGCCGTTTAAATGTCTGATGAACTCGAGAAAACTAGATATAATCATCTACCTAGCGATGAAAGTGACCTGGAATTAATCGAACTTCGTTTTGATGAATTCGAGTATGTGGAAGAGTATGTACCTATTGAACTACAAGCATTCGAAAAGAGGAAAAAGCGACACTGCATTAAGAATTGCATGGAAGAGATTGTTCCTTGTTACAGCGAGGAAGAATTTCGTCGCCAATTAATCTTAATCTTAAAGAGAACATTCAATTTTATTTTGCCGCCTGTTGATACCTTTTTAATAAGCAAGAAGTCAAAAAATAATCAACGCATATGCCAAATGGGACACCAAATTTCAAATCAGCTGTTAGTTGTTAGGCGACTGAATTACGAATTTTTCGAGTTAAGGAACGGCACTGAGTAAAAATTCGTAAGAATTCGTAAGAATTAGTAAAAATTCGTAAGATTTAAAAGTAAAGGAACACCCCTACAGTGTTTAATTTGTGATTAAAATTTCTGAAAAATGTAGTTGCATACTAGGGAGCAGCGTTGATTGGATTTTGTTGCTAAGCAACACAAGGAATGTCTGATTACTTTCTGTGAAGTAGTGTCCGTTTTGTCAATTTTATAATTTTTTACAAATTAAAAAAAAAAGTTGACTGCTCTAAATTGCCGCCCCTGGCAAAGTGCCGCCCGGGGCCTATGCCCCCCTTGCCCCCCCCCTTGCTACGCCACTGTAGATAGTGTTGCCTGGTGGAGATTTCAAAAGGTAACTCGGTAGGAATCGAGTTATATGGACGCCACGCCACTGATATCCAGTATCCGGTATTTTGCAAAATCAATATCCGTTACACCTCTAAATAACAAAGAAGAAGGAAGTGGTTGCATACCTCTATATTGAGTCAGCAATATATTTAATATATCTGAACTAGCACTTAAATTCATAACAATAATACTGCTGAAAAAATTAATTCTTTAGGTTCAACCATTTCTGATTTTTAAACAGAAAAAAGATCAGTAATCAATTCTGAAACTAGCTTTCATTTGAAATATTTAAGTATTGGGAACGCAAAATCGCATTTTTTTCCAGATTAGGTGCGGTGTAAATGTACTTTGTTGTTCGATTTGGCAGCAGAAATTTGAAATCTCAGCTCAACATCTGAAAAGCCAAAAATGAAAACGAAATTACCGTTTTTTAACAAACGAATAATAAATACAAAAATATTGGAAGCAAAATAATTATTGTCCTTTATTTTTTTTGGCGAATATGGTCACCGTACGTATGGCTCACGAGATATTCGCGTTGTTTCAACCGTCCCGTGTTTCAACCGTACCCAGTCTCCCCCAGAACAAAAAGCAACATCTCGAAATAAATGGAATTCATTCGAATGTGGAAAAATGCTAAAATATGGAACACTAATCGATATTTTTTGTGTTATTAATAGTTTGACATTTATCATCATTTACAGGTACACCAACATTGAATGACGGCTAATGTCTTAATTTCGGTCATCAAAAATGGAATCATTTTTAAACTGTTCTCTTTTCGAAAGTAAAGCAAAATTCTTAACCAATATTAAATCGTAATCTGCTCTTACTTCTATAGCGTTTTAAAGAAAACACAAATGTTTTCACAAGTCGTAATATAAAGCCCCAATTTCCTATCAAATGCAGTTGAAATATGGCGTACATTACTTGGTTATGAATTAAAAAAAGTCATCACCAAGATCAGGTTTTCGCATGTAGTCATCCTTTAATACGAAAATCTGCAACGAACCTGACCAGAAACCAAGCAGCCATACCACTTGCTCTATTATCATTTACCAGCCTTGACTCTAAATCATCCTACTTCGCAAATAAAATCTCATCAGCACCGCAATCATTGTTCTTTTTCTTTATTTTTTTTTCAGCATGCCGCTATGAGAAAGGATCCTGGTCCGAATGTGCAACTGGACAAATGACTCGTGCCGATAAATTGAAATCAACCAGTGACCCATCGTGTGAAGCAACACGTGTCATTAAGAAGAACTGCAAACCAGGCAAATCCAAGGATAAGAGCAACAAGGAACAACGTAAGAACAAAGATAAAGGTATGAGCTTGCCTATAATAGAGCCCGCAAAATGTGTTTTATAAATCCAACCCCCAACTGAAGGATTCTCATTTGGGGCGATGGATAATTAATTAATTATGCGAATAAACGTTATTCTCAATGAAACTGTTTAACCCGTGAGCGATCAAAGAACGAGTTGAATGAAGTTCGCAATTAATGCTTCCATTATATTAGCTTTCAGATATTGAAAACGTCAAGGGGTATCCTAACTGTGCAGGTGAAATTCCTGTTGAGCTTTGTGAAACTCTTATAACGTCTCTGCTGTCGGTAACGAGCACGACGTGCTATGTTGGGTTTATTAGATAAAGAAGCAAGTAACCTGGGATGCGGAAGAAACATTTTCCGTTAATTGAACATTCAAATAGGTAGAACGGGGACATAGATTGCGACGTGGAAAAAACAGCAACGAACGCAAAATGGGAACAGAAAGCCATTGTGTGCATTAAACTAACTATAGATACTAAAAGTTTAATTAATTAAATTTACAAACAACGATGTATGCAACAGGACTGGTAAAACCACAACCGTGAACATATGCACACATTGACTCTGGCATGCAGGTGTTGTCCTGTCGGGTAGTTCAAGGAAATTTCATTTTTGAGACTAATGGCCACAGATTTAATTAAGCGTTAATGACTTCCTACTTGGCAAAGTTTGCTTAGTTATAAGAGGGAGTAACTACTGTTTGCATTCGAATATTACTCAGTAATAGTTTCAAGTTTAGGAATAAAAGTCAAATTTAGTTTTGTGTGCACTGTCCCACTCCCAGCTCTTCTAATCGTTGGACGACTAGACCGAAGCCGTCTTTAAAAGCTTTTCGGATACACCACAAAACTGATTCCATCCAATATTTTGCAAAAAAAAAAAAAAAACACCCTAACGAGTGTTGTTATGTTCGTTACCCTTTCTGACCGTATTTGAGACCAGATATTGCATTTTCGGCAACACATTTGAAGTTTGAACTCCAAAAGAGAGCACAATTATATGTCAAACAATTCAGTTTTATTTTCTTAAGAAAATCCTATAAAAATAATTAATCTTTTTGCAATAAGTACTTATTATATATAATATCAATTTTAATCTAATATTCTCAGTTTCCAATACAAATTCTGCCAAAAATCACAAGTGATTCTCCTAACCGCAAACAAAAATAAAGAAAAACGCTTGACAGATTGTGATTCTTCTACTTCCGACGTTTACAGATCCGTTGCAACAACCTTCGGTACACGTGAAACGTTCTGCGGCTTTTGATAATACATTTTCGAGCTTCCTGGTTGAACTATAATAGCACTCCATAGTTAGGTACTGTGTCACAATTCAAAGAACTTATTTTTCTTAACTCTACCCGTGAAAAGTCGCTGCCTGTGATACTGCAGCCTTCCATCCTCTGCTATCCCGGGCCCCAGGCACACTGCCATAAACAAAGCATAAACTTATGCCTATGTGCTATGTGGACATGTGTGGTATTCCATTGGGTGCTCTCAGAGCACTATTTATGTTCGTTTGGTAAAAAAAAAAAAATATGTTTCAAATTTTAGAGCACCGGGTGAATCTATTTGTGTAAATTATTTATGTTTTAATATTAAGAAATCAATCGGGACGAAAATTTGGAATATTTTAATATAAAATATAAGCAGTAAATGGAAAACGATTTGAAAAGTGTTGAAGGCTTAACATATTCGAATCGCTCAAATATCAACACATAAAAGAGCAAGTGACGTTTTTATGTTCGATTAGCCACACGAAATCTGAAATCTGAAAGCGAATCTGTAGAAGCCCATTCGAAAACCACATACATATGTAATTATTAAATATACTGACAGCTTTCCTACGCGCGTCTGACCGATTTCCCCCACATTTTTTTTTTTTTTTTTTTTTTTTCAAAAATACCCGCTCTCAATTGCAATGGCTCTGAAAGTGAATACGTGTGAAACATCAAGAAAATCAAATTCTAAATAGGGGGAGTTGTAATAAACTAATGACACTCAGCATAGTGTTATGACTTATGACCACGCTTCGTGGGATAAATAAAGAGAGAGTGCTAAAAACACTGGTTGATGAGATTAGTGTTTTTGGTTGAGTTTCTATCAGTTAATGGATGCGTTCCTGCGTTAGCACTTAAAAAAAAATTGGTGCGACTGTATCCAACAGTCCCGAAATATGTGTAAACACCGTGCGTGCGGTATGTGTGTGGCTTGATACACGTCATTGAGAAAAGAGGAAATTGTAATAACCGTATTCTTGATATAGGTACTATTAAGAAATAACAATAATTTATTCGTTCTGTGCTAGTTTCGGTAGAATAGATCACAATCCATCATATATGAAAAACATGCTTTATTTCATATCAACAAAAAGCTGAAATTAATATGCCCCAGCTCATAAATGTATGCAATGCTAAAACACAGTGACGCAATTCCGTCCCCGCAAGTTAAATATGTGGAATTACTCCGCCAGATTCCAACAACGCGCGCTTAGATGTTTACACATCAAAAAACGAAGTAGATTTGACCCAAAAAGTGAAGTTGATTCAAGAAAAGGGAAGTAGGTTTTTAAAATCATAGTTTACAAAGCGTTTGAAATAATTCTTTCACTTACTTGGCTAGACTTTTCAGATCAGGCAGAAACCCTAAACCCAAACCAAACGTATCACTTCTTTGACAGAAAATTGAAAGGAAAACAATAACAAACGTCAGAAAATTTTAATAAATTTTGTGTTTGAAGTGAAGTTTTATGCAATTTATTCATTTGATATGTGAATCTGCATGACTTGCTTGAAAGAGTGTAAAACATTTTTTAAATATTATTTTTTTAAATTGAAGCGGATTAAATAAGGGATTTCCAAAATGAACTAGATGTAAAGAATTTAATAATAGTGCGGAGTAGGGAGCAGATTTTTTTTTTTTCAAAATTGAAGTAAATCTGCTGCGTTCTGAGAGTTTTAATTCGTTGTTCTCTATTTCACCACGAAAACATGGTTGACATCTAATGTTTTCAAAATAGATAAATAAAGCAATCATCTGTGGAAAATTCATTCGTTGATATAAAATAACATATTTTTGTTCCTACAATTATTGCGTTTGCTTTGGTTTGTTAATTTTGGCGAAAAATCATTTCGCCGACGAACATCGACAGCAAAACGGTAACCAATTTAGGAGTATAATCGATTAAAAATATTATACGTATTTACAGAGGATAATTATGTGAAAGTAAAATAGAGATACCACCGTGAGTGTAGAAAACAAGCATCCAAAGATTTGTTTCAAAATGATTCCTTTTCTTTATTTCGTTTTTTTTTTTTTTTTTTTTTTGAGTAGTTTCCATGAAAAACTTTTTTTGATTATTGAATTTGCTATGTTTAAACTGATTTTTATTACATGATGCTTAGCTAACTCCATAATTAGTTTCACTTGACACCAAGAAATTGTAAAATCGAAAAAACACGCCCGAAATACGCGATATTGAAATGAGAATCAACCAAGGTCAAAATTAGCTTGTAGGCAATCCCTCTTTTTTGGAGCTGTCAGTCTATTTTACTTAGTCTATGCACACTGATTTCAGTTATCAATTACACTAACATATTTTCGAATATGGACGAAGAAGCCTTCAAGTTCTATCATAACTACTCAATGACTCTTTACTTAGAATGATTTGAAAATCTTGCAATCAATAACTCAATGTGTGTCAAGTTGCGGAAGACGAAACTCTTTAACAAAACCGATTTCTAATCATATGGCTTTTTCACACATGAACCACATCCATTTGATAGAATGTTAAACTTGCGTTGTATTATTTGTCAATATTAATGTGGTATTCGATTGGGAGCTTCCAGAGAACTTTTTCTGCTTTCAGAGCAGTTTTTATGTTCGTTTGGTATAAAAAAGGCAATCTTTTTCAGATTTCAGAGGTGGCCATTTCATAGCATACTATTTCATTCGTTCAAATGCCGCTCAGCAGAGCATGTCGTTGCATTCTCGCATTAGATGCCTTAATACACCGTCCATTCGCTACTCAGCCATCGTAAAAAAAGGGATACAAGTGTCAAACTGCTCAGAAATGACAGCTCATATCAATATCATACTATCGATATCATTCTATGAGCTGAGCAATATATTTTAAGAAATTTTTTATAATATCATACTATTTGTGGTCTCCACTGGCAATTTTCATAGTATGATATATTGCAACATATGAAATATTGCTGGTGGAGACACTAGGTAACCGGATGCAAAAAAAATGTTTTGCCTCATTTTTATTTTCAAATAAATGGAATGAAAATTAAGAGAGAAAACAAAAAGTAGCGACAAGCGAAAAGATTATAAGTTCTAAGTTGTTCCTCTGTCCAAGAAAAATTGTCAGTACAGGGAAGATAGGATGTTTATCTCTCAGTCTGGTTGCAATGACTTATATAAATCGGTCCCTTTTTAAAGCTCTCACAGGGTTGCTGTAGTGTGTATGATAATTCGCCATAACTCAGAGAGAAATACTGTTAGGGTTACCATCTTCCAATTTCAAATAAAAATATTGCTGAACGAAGTAAATCCCGCTTATCTTTCCCCTTTTTTGGTTAGATAATAGGCGCGTTTTCTTAAGGGCATCCACAGCAGGCCTAACGCTTTAGTTTGTTTTCCAACAAAAAATAAAAATTTCGTAGCACAAAAAAAAAATCAAAACATAAAATATAGATAGACACAAACAGGCAATTAGAATACCAAATGATATACGACGTAATGTCATATACCTAAACAATTTGTAAAAGGACTGCACTTGTGCATTTTTGAATATAGATACCTGGATAACATATTTGTTTAAAAAATTACTACCCGGCAGTGCAGATGTTAGCGGAAACAGTAGCAACCAAAGGATCATAAAATCCTTTCAAGGCATTATCTTTACTAGGGACGAATGACCGGATGTGGTAAAACCCAACGATCGACAATAAGCAGTATAGGTCTACCTGCTTCATCATTTTGATATTTCAGTGTGAAAAACTAACAAAAAACTATAAAGTGAAATATGCATTTATACGCAAATATTTATTAAAATATTTAATACTAGCAGACCCGGCGAACTCCGTTCGCCCAAATGTAATGAAAATAATATTTCCAAGCATGCACAGCGCATGCTAATTTACGTAATTCCGTCAATTCAAATTCTTTATTCAAAAGTTATATTTAATACAATAGAAATAACTGAAGTATAGCAATGTCGATGTACCTATTTCAATAAAACCGCAATGATTGACGTGCCGGCCAACCTTCCGCTTTTGCACTAAAGTGGTTTGCCTACAGGTGAGCACGCCACATACAATTGGACCATGTGAAAAACATGGGAATTCAAAATTGATGCTACAAATATCCTGCGATTATCCTTGCGACTTATTATTTGTCATAGACACTTAAATGCCAAATCGTTCTGAGTAAGCGGAGTCCGCGATATGACAATGTTTGCCTTTTAAACTCAGAATCGTGATTACATGACATTTGATTTGAGATTCTTCACAATCATATCAAACGCGATCCGATACAAAGTTCCGGTGCATTAAGGGCCGTTTTATTCACTCGAAGTTGAACACAACTTGAGGAGTTTGATATATGTATAAAAATCCCCATGCCCTAAGGTTGTTCAACCAAATGATAATTTAGCGAATTAGAAAATTAAAAATTTCAAATAATTTTTCTTGTATTGGAAGTGATACCACCCGTTTCCTATCCATTCTATTTCTTCCAAAGTGCGGTTCCTTTATTAGGATTGAAGACAAATCTGCGATCTTCTAAGCTCATTTTCTCTATCGCCGTTTTAAACATTGTAATGAAAGCGTTGATTGCGTTATAATAATGGTTGCAATTGTCGAGTTATGTTTTTTGTCACTCCTGTTTGCCCTCTGTAACGCCTATCGACTTGATCATCCCCCGACAAAATGAAGTACACCTGCGAATTTTGCTGTAAGTCCTCATTTACTGGTAAAAAGGCACCCATCCGATGGTAAATTTGGCCTTGAATCTGTTAATCCGAATTTTGCGGCGTAGAATCCCGTGCCATTGTTAGAAAATGTGTGCATGATGTATAAGAGAAAATATTGCCCTGCCAGTCGGCATGAAACCATTTTTTTTAATAATTTTTGTTCCCAATGTAGTCATACGAAAACAGTAGTTGTACTGTCAAATGTTCTTTAGAAAATCCTCCGATTCAAATTGCTCCGCAGGTGCTACTTTTACTTTACCACTCGCACAGCAGTTTTTTAGCGCGTTTTAATGGTGGCACACAATTATAGTCATCGCTCCAATATCGAAAATCGCATCACCGACATAGTTTTCTGTTCTTTCTACTGAAATGCCAGTCCTTCGAATGTCAGCAACGACGTGCATCTTGCCACTCCGATTTGAACTTGCTCCCATCGCAGCAATAGTAGGATTTGACGCAGTTCTCATTACTTGCACTCTCAATTTTCTTGACTGTTGATCTGGTCTTATGCCATGCGATGTCCCACTTTTCGCTTTCTTCTGTAGTTTGACTTCGTTGATATTTGTTGTTGACATTCGTCTTGACATTTTTAAAAAATAACTTAAATTTGCTTTTCAATAACTATTTTGTCCGCGTTTAAAGTTTGTACATTTAATTTTTAACTTATCAACTGTGTAAAAGAAATGAAACTGTTGGAGCGATGCACAAGATCAAAAACAAACCATCACTGTTAACCAACGTATAATACATTAATTTCATCTCGATTTTAGCAATCCACTTTTTGAAAAAAAAAATCCGCACATAGTAGGTACCTACGTAGATTTTTAATTAATTTTTGATATAGAAAAGTAAAAATAAATAGCGCAGAAAATCAAAAAAATCTTAAATGGAAAAATTAAAAAATAAAGTAGCCTATCGCAATACTCTATCCCGTAGCTTTCTATTAGTAAAAGAATTTTTGAAATCGGTTCGGTAGTTCCGGAGATTACCTTCCCCAAACAAACATTACCTCTTTATATAATAGTGTGATGTGACGACATCCCAAAAAAAACATGCTTTTGCTTGAATCCGGTTGCCCTAGTATTCACTATTAATTTATCGCAATATCACTCCAACGCACTTATGATATCACTTGTTGCGTTAATGAAATGAATGCATTAAAACACCTCACGAATAAACCTTATTTCTAAAAGACAACATTAAAAAAAAGTGTTTAACTGAATATTATTGGATCCTTCAGAAATACAAACAAATTAAAACCGAATGGCAACACCCCACATAATAAGTCGTTCTCAAAAGCACCAAAACCGAAAGTTCTTTCACAAAATCCAAAGAAAACCCCTTAATGATATGCTTTCATTGACATATGGTAACACTCTTCTGATGTTCTTCAGTCGCACACACTGTTTATTTTGGTTGATCATATTCATAATAGCAAGCGAACATAAGACGATCGTGCTCATTCTGCCCACGGCTGTGTGGCAGACTGGTTATGGTGGGATGTATACGAATTTCAGGAAAATTACAACAACAAATTATTTGGAATGCTAGTGGTTTCGTTTTTATTTCAGTGGCAAATCTTGTGTTTGAGTGCCGTGAGAGTAGCTACGGGCAACACTGGTAGAAAAAGAGCTCCTCCACAAGGCCTGTACTGACAATTTTTCTTGTACAGAGTATAGTAAGTAGTCGCCCAGCATGTCAGCATACCTTGCCTCTTTGTTAATGGCTTGTGAGACAATTAAGACGGGAGTTTGTTTATGTATTACAAGTAGGTACAATGTTGAATTCTATTTATATAGGTGATATTCCTACTGAAAAATATGTCATCGTTATTATTTCGACTTCGGTAAAATTATTACAGCAACTACATTATAACGCTGAGTACGTCTTACATATAATAAAACTGAAAATAAATTTGTCACTAATAATTGTCATTTTCAAACTAAGCGTTTGTAGCATACAGCCGAATTTATCATTAACTTGAACATCTTTTACTTTCAGTAGCTCGCAAGGGACGTGCTTAAGCAGTTTTCAACTAAAATTGATATCCCACAGAAATGGTATTGAGAATTTAAAATTTTTAAATAAAATCATAAAACCATCTTAATTCAGACACACATTCCAATACAACAACAACAACAACAACACACTCATACACAATTACATTAAATAATGAAAACGCATAGACACAAAAAAAACACAGTTTAAAACAACTTTCAAATAAATAAACCCAAAAAGAGTTGAAAGTTATAAACAAAAATGAAACTAAAAATAAACGTTTAATGATTAAGTACACAAAAAATAAAAACAAAACTAAAAATATTCAATGGCAGCGAATATTACACAAAATAAAATAAAAAGTAAATTCTATTTAAGCCAACAAGAGTTAAGTATTAAATTAAAACAAAAATAGTGTATTTAACAAAAATCCCTCGATACCGAATTAAAAATAAAGAGATTCATCACTGAAAGGTTAGGCAACTAATATACCTAATATTAAATATAAAAAAATGAAAATTAAACATAAACACAGTATTTGCATTTTAAATATTATAAATAAAAAAAAAAAAAACATAAAACTTTTATTTATACGTTCTTTTCGAAACAAATAGTAACTTTACATATAGATTAAATGTTCTTCTCAAACACGAAAAATAAAACATCTTTATATACCTATATAGTTATATTATATGAAACCCCAATTAATATTTAAAAACAAAATTAGACTATATATATACACTTACTACATTGTAATTCTTTGGTAAAACAAAATCAAATTCAGAAAACATGAAAAGAAGAACAATTATTGTAAATATTGTATAAAAATATATACACAAAGCGGAAATATAAAAACAGTTTGTGACGTAAAAACAACAAAATAAAAATCTAAAATCCCCAATACTTTCACTTCTTAACCAGAAACTCTCCACCCCTTTCTCTCTCATTTACCTTAAGTTTTTATACCTAATAATTTTATTACCTAAACAAAAGATTATATTTAATGTGAAAATAACAAAAATATGTTCTATTAAGTTTAATATTTTATAATAATAAAAATAAAAAAGTTAAAAATAAAAACAATTCAAAAGAAATTTACAATAAAAACGACAAAACAAAACATAATACTAGACATTTTTAAAATGAACAAAAGATAAAAACACTAAAAACAAAAAAGAAATTTTAAATTTAAATATACCTAATGAAAAGAAAATTCATATAGTTCTCTATACAACATAGAATGGCGAAACCAAACAAAATAATGTGAATTATTGTATGAAAAAGAATGCATTCTTTTTGTGGAAATAAAGTGAAATATTAAATAAAACTTTACGATAAAAATTTAAATTCAATCTGTGTTTTTATTGCCCTGGCAATGCCATTGGTATCGACTTGCAGAACGTTTGATAGCAATTACAGGTGGAATTGTACAGAAGAGAAGTATAAATGAAATACGCACGTAAGTATATTGTTCCTTTAAACGGCGTCTGCTTTTTGGTAGATATTTTCGAAAGCATTTTCACTTGATTTCATTTGGGCCTAAAAGAATGACGCAGCAAAATATATCGTAATTGATCCCGTTATGGGTATCGATAATGGCAGAACAGTAAATTGTGAATGTTCCCAGTAATACATGCAAACAATTTGAAAATGCATTTGAGAGGTGGATCAGAATAAAACATCTTGTTTATTAAACAATTTCAATCTGGATTTAAATTAAAGTACTGCGAGGTACTCAAGTGGAATACTTTTTGCAATAAGCCTATTACTTATCTAGGAGTATAATTTTTGGTGAACCTTAACATAGGCAGGCGGTGCCGCGACATAAGGCCATGTATCGAAATATGGCCTTATGGCTCATGGGATTGTGTCGGTAAGGACATAAAACTCGCAGGAGCAAGGACTGATATTTCATACAGAAAAATGTTCTTAGCCCGTAGGAAAAGACGGGTTAGGAAAAACTCCACTGGAGGTCTCAGACGCAACTGGTCCATTGTAATACCTGGAAGCAAATCCAGTATCAACCATATTAGTGGAATTTTCTCCACTTTCTTAGAACGGTGAGAATGAAATTCAACGGTGAGGAGCTCACAGTAGCAGCAATCACTACATCAGCACCGAAGATCAGAGACAATACTGAGACCCCCAACTCACAATCCTCGCCATTTTGTTTTCCTATCGGTGTTCTGTCAATTTAAAATCCGTGTGACATGCAAAAACATACAAAAAATATAAAATCAATGCTGCCAACCACTACCAACCATAGAGGAATGTGATGGAGTTCGGGAATACCACATGTTACGGAGCACGGGCTCAAGTTCCGCAGCTCCAACGGTGACCAGGTAGCGCCCACATCCAACAAATGCAAACCTGTAACAAAATAATGATATACATACATCCACAAGCAAGCAATGTCTAAATACTTACTCCGCAACTAACCAAACTATATCAGGGAGTCAATGTCAAATAGGTATTCCTAGTAGTAAACAAATATTCCTAGAAGTAAACAAACAAAAAGAAAAAAAAAAAAAAAAACAACAAGGTAAAACATGAATTTCTTCTTGGAGGGAAGTTTAATCTGCACACACGAATTAGAAATGCGGCCAAAATAATTGCAAAATTCGCAAATATTGCGGCCAAAATAATGAAACGAAAAAAAAAAAAACTAACCGGTGGGTGACAGGCGACCACGTTGTTCTCGGGAATAGGAACAGTCAAAACACCAATCCAACGTCGAGTTATTGCTCTTGCAGCCACTGGACGTAACAACGACATATCCTAAATAGGGAATGTCAATTTTAGAAATAGATATGTTCGGAAAAATTATCAAAAAGACTAAAAAAATAAAAATTAACTTACCTGACAAACAACCCACCATCGCCGAAGAGTACAAAAAAATATATATATTGAAATGACATTTCAGTCGGTAGTGCACTCACTATAGTTGTTGCACAACTCGATACACTGGTTCGTCCGTTTACGCAGGTCGGATAACTCGGATAAACAGAGAGTGTAGTGTTCAGGGGTGGGATAAATGCAATTATGTTGACGAGATGAGAATTATAGCAAGTAAGATTCGAATTAAGTTTATTAGCTGTGATATGACGAGATGAGAATAATTATAGGAAGTAAATTCGAATTAAGTTTATTACCTGTGATATGATCCTAGATCAAACTGGTTGAAGTGCAATATAGGTTAAGTCTATGTAATTTTGTATTTACATAAGTATTTGTTTAGATTATTTATTAGCAGGAATAGGAACATGTTTAGTGGGCTGAGTGGTCAGCATGTTGCAAGAGAAAGGTAGGGAGTGTAAGTTGAAGTCTACATCAGAGGCAGATAGAGACAACATGATAAGAAGGTACAGCTCAAACGCCCACACATAAACATTTACGACAACTATGACCATATATGGTAATGATTAGGTCATTGACGTCGGTGATAGCAAAATGAAACACAGCTGTTTACCGAAGCAAGAGTTGCCGTAGGAAACAAGCAGTGTAACATTCAAAAATTATTCTCGACGGTGCGTAGAGGTGTCAGATTTTTTTTTGCGAAATTGCTAAGAGCAAATTAAATATTCAAATTTAAAGTGAGCCGATATACGCTCATGTGAATAACTTTGTCTTAATATAAAAGGTGAGAAAAAAAAAAATGGAAATAATTTTATACAAAGTTTAAAGGCCACTATATATTAGGTATTGGATTCAGAAACAGCCATACGATAGCAGACTATCACTGTCCAAAATCAAAGGACATATAGAGGCAGCCAAAGTGACCAAAGAAGACAAAAATATATAGCAGAGGTAATTAAAAAACATAGGTAGATACATTTGATACATTTCCCCTAACAAAATGTGTTCTATTAGGTATTGGGTTGGGGCAGTTTGTCTAAGAGACGACCCTCACCTCTGCCGGTGTTTTGTCCGGGGGAGCTTGGAAACCAATTCCAACAACCGCAATCACGCGCTTACCCGTAGGCTTTGGGGTAACGATATTGGGTACGGCTCAAGACCGGCTCGATACTAATCGCACTAAACCCAGCCACGGAAGCGACCCCAAATTGGTACGGTTTCCAAAAGCAACGAACCCCGGCCAAGGGCAAAAGGTCGCCGGAAGGCAGGAAGGAGACTCCACTGACTGAGACTCTGCCAACACAGGGCCACATCAACAGCACAGCGGAACTGGTGATATCCCCTTCCAGAAAGAAAGAAATTTAGTGAAATAAGTGAAAATAGTCACAAACAAACAAAACAAACAGAAGGGAAGAAAACCCTAGTGAATTAAATTTTTTTTTGAAGTCTTAGTGTTAGTTTATATTTTTTTGAATTCAATTAGTATTAGTTTTAAATTAGTTTTTTTTTAAAGTAGATTTAAACTGTAAAGATTTAGTGATTGTGGTGACTGTGCGCGATATAAAAGGCGGAAAAAGAAAGCCATTGTTTCCAGGTTCATCGCTTCGAGTGCTGCCGGCAGGACGACGAGGGACGACGTAAATCTCCGTAAGTTTGTTCTTTTCCATTATTTTCTATAATGTCTTTTTGATAAGGGCTGACTTTGAGCCCATAAGTATATTAATACATTTGAGCCACCAGAATCACGGGGATCTATTCTTTTAATATTTTTGGTTAATTAGAATAAGTGAGAGTTGATTATATGGATAATTATAGTTTTGAAAAGTGAATTTCGGTGTTTCTTATTATGGAGTAAACAAGTAGTGAATTGGTGTGTGGATTGATGGGAAGGCCGTCCTCCTGCTATTGCCATGGCGTGAACTTTACGCAGACGTGGCGGACCGACGAACGCGATACGCTAATGTGACGACGTACTGGATAACCTATACGGTAACGTACTAACCAGTGACTGGAATATGGCGTCAAGGGGCTATTTCGCAAATTCTACGGCCGGAGAAATAGCCAAGGATATGTCCATTGAGACATGGGGTGGGTAGGCCAAGCCAGAGCCATCATCATCAGGCACGCCTCTGGGACGAGACGAACCTCACCGAAGAGCGATCGTGGAAAGCAGTAGATGCAAAGGAGTAGAATAGGTTAGATATAAGTTAGATAGGGATATGTATTAGGATTTAGCTTACGGTTTAGGTTAGTTTAGGATTAGTTAGCATAGTTAGAGTATAGTTAATGCATCTGACTTTCCGGACTCTCTCTTTGGTGAGGCATAGGTTGTTGAGCTTTCTTTTCTTCTTTTCTCTCTATTTCTTCTCTTCTCTTTCCTATCTTTGATCCGTCCGTCCGAAGTCTAGTAATTTTAGTTCTCCTCCTATCTTCTTTTGGTTTATCTTTTCTGGCACGATATTTTTTTGTTTTGAGCAGGTGGTTTAGTGTGAGGGGTGACAAGAACTACCCCGTCCGACGAGCGATAGCCGTGCAACCGCGAGCGTGCCACCGTCCTCCTCCACTTCTCCGAAGATGCCCCTGTGGCCAACCTGGACTCATAACAATGGCGCCCAACGTTATTTTTGCATAGAAAAGCAGTTGCGCTTCCAAGGGGACGATTTTTATTTACAAAGGTCGTCGCCTTGGACTCACAACAGTTTTTTTGATATTTTTTTTTAATCTTAATTTACTTTCTTCTGTTTTTTTTTTAAATTTTACTCTCCTGTCCATTTCTATCACTCAACAACCGTATATGCTCTGAGTTCTATATATAGATGGAAGATGGCTGTCCAGTCTGAAGGCCAAGAGCCTAAGGATCAAGTGAGGTAGTTGGAAATCTATATTAGAGCAAAGAGCGGATCGGGGTGAAAAGGCCAATATTCTTACTGCTGTTCACGGAACAAGTGCCAAGAGCACAGTTCTGATTGAGGCAGGAATCTGGGTCTGGAAACCTCGGTCGTGTCGAAGGTACTCCTGGAGATCCTAGCCAGCCTTCTGTTAGGTTATTCACCAGACAGTAAGTAGTGGTAAGGAACAGAAGGGACGACTTTTGACGCTCGTTTCGTTCAAGAGGCCCAGTCACGACTAGACAAGACTAGGACTAACAGACTCTACAGAACATACAGAAACGGCGACGACCAACTTAGCCTTGGCACAGCGGGACGGTACCGGAAAACCAATCCAGCAATTCACACACCATCACTGATGATAAACTAGACAAAACAAAAGAAAACACAAATTTTAGTTCTCAAAATTTTTACTATTCATTTTACGATTCATCTAATCCTAAGTGTCATTCGAACACCTTCGGAAATATACATATATATAACTCTAATCCATAACCTTTTGTTTTTTTTTGAATTTTAACTAGTTTTAAGAAATATCTTTACACATTTTTTTATATTTTTTTTTGAATTTCATTTAGCAATTCTTTAATATTAAGCTTGGTGATAGGGGTTAATATTTTTTGGTATTGAATTAGAAGTAGCATAGGAAATTTTGAATTAATAGCATGGAAGGGAAGGGAGCAGTTGCTAAGGCAACGGTTGCTCAACCAGAAGAGTTGGCTAGAGGCCCAATAACCAGGAAGAAAACACAGGAGTTGGGGATATCTCCAGGTCCTGGCTTGCCATTGAATGGGTCACCCCTGATACGGATCCTCTCACCGTCAATCACGACAGGAGCTGGCGAAGAAGATGACCTAAATCGCACTGCCCGTGAAATTGCAGAATGGGCACAAGAGCTGCAACAAAATGAACAGCATCTAGGTAGAGCCGTGAGAGCCCAAACTGGTTTGGGAGGTTTTGAAGAGGAAGTTGGCAGAGGAAGGGTTGCCTTAGACGAGAATGAGGAAGTAGGGACTCGTCGTGAAGCAGAGAACAGAGAGAGAGAGGCTGCTGAAATAAGTAGCCGCTCGATCGAAGAGGAAATATCCCTCCAAGTAAAGAGGGAAGTACAATTGACAATGAGGGAGAATAGGGCAGAGTTGTTAGCGATATTTGCAGCAGGTTTAAAGGGGGTTCAGAATTCTTTCCATGAAGACATGAAGATTCTCCAGGAAAGCATAACGAAGCTATCGTTACCTCATGAATCGACAACTCCGCCATCCAATATTAACCGTGTGGAGCACGCGCAACCACCGGTCCGACAGCCGCTAGCGGCAGGCCCACAGCCGACAAGTGACCGAGAGGAAGTCCCAAGAAGGGAATCCTCCAGACAGGGAGTTCTTATAGAGGAGCCTCAACGGCAGGAAGTAGGGAAAAGAGTAGACGTCCACAAATGGGGGATCAAGTTTGAAGGGACGAATAAGAGCATGTCGGTGGAGAGCTTCATATTCAGAGTTGAGACCCTCCAACGCCAGAGTGGCCTGTCAAACGACCAAGTTTTCGCCAATTTCCACCACTTGGTGACAGGGCCAGCTGAGAGCTGGTATTGGCAGTTTATGGAGGAAAATTCAGGAGATACGATGCTCAACTACTTCGATCTCAAATCCGAACTCCTACAACAATTTAAAAGCACTAGGGGAGATCATGAGATCCTACGGCAAATTATGGATAGGAGGCAGTTACCCCACGAAACATTCGACGAATTTTATAGCGACATACGAGCTCTAACACTACAGATGCGACATAGACCAAACGAAAAAGATTTGTTGGCAATACTACGCCAAAACTTGAAAGATAGGGTAGCTAATCTGGTGTTCGGGTGTAGGATATCGACAATAAGAGAACTCCGGGAAGAGTGCAGAAGAGCAGAAAGCCATATCGCGGCCAGAGACATTAGAACAAGAAGAAATGTAAGCGAGGTCAACTCCGCGAGCCTTGTTGAAAGTAAAGAAGAACTGGAATTTGGAGCAGGAATAGGAGAGGAACTAGAAGTAGCCGCGCTCCAACACAGAAGGACAAACAGACCGACAAACTATACAGCGACAGAAAGAACGACTCATCTAACTAGGGACAACAGGCAAGACAATAGAGCTAGGGAAATCCCACAAACTCAAGCAGCTTGCTCATCCAGTTTCCACACGCTGACATGCTTCAGTTGCGGACAAGGAAGCCTAGCCTTCAACTGTGTCAAGTGTCAGGAAAACCTGCGAATCGGCGGTGCGATCGGGAACAAGCCGCCGATGCCGAGTTCAATCCCGCACACACGACCGGATCCGGACCATTCCGAATCCTAAAAAGAGAACCAGGTTCATTAATACACAAAGAAAAACAGAAAATTCCGCCAAAAAAGAGCCTACATAGACGATTACAAGAATATGACGAAGCTAGAAAAAGGATATTTGGAGAGGAATTGACGCGACCAAAGAAAGATAGAAAATTTAAGAAAATTTTGAGGTTAAGGGAAAAATGTGCAATATATAGACGACGAAAGAGTAGAATAGAATCGACAATATTAAATACGACTGATGACAACAGACCATATGCTAAGGTGGTAATAAAAGGAGAAGAAATTTTAGGACTGTTAGATAGTGGCGCTTCGATTAGCTGCCTAGGAAAAGATGCGCAGAACTTTCTAAAAAGGCATAATTTGACAATGACAAACATGGCTACAGAGATCAGGACGGCGGATGGAAACCACCAACGCATACAAGGACGATTTAAGACACTAGTTTCGTGGGGGAACAAAACTCAGGAGATCGAGCTCTATGTGGTGCCAAACCTACAACAACAGCTGTATCTAGGTGTAGACTTCTGGAGTGCTTTTAGGGTCGCTCCAAATGTGATCAACGAGATCGAGGCTCCATTACCGACAGCCGAAAGTCCTCCAGTCCAGGCACTCTCACCAACGCAGGCGCAACGACTCGGGCAGATTAAACAGCTCTTTCCATCTTTCGCGGTGCAAGGTCTGGGTAAAACGTCTCTCGAAGAACACGTAATAGAAGTGGAAGACGACAAAATGCCCATCAAGCAGAGACACTACCCGATCTCGCCCGCGATACAGAAACTGCTGTTCGAAGAGCTCGATCGGATGCTTTCACTTGGAGTGATAGAGGAAAGCAATAGCGCCTGGAGCTCACCGGTTGTGTTGGTGAGGAAGCCAGGCAAAAACAGATTGTGTCTGGACTCGAGGAAAGTAAACGCAGTAACCAAAAAAGATGCCTATCCGCTTCCCCACATCGAAGGCCTGCTTAGCCGACTACAGGATACGCGGTTTATCTCCGGCATCGACCTAAAAGATGCATTTTGGCAGATTCCTCTGGAGAGGGAATCAAGAGAGAAGACGGCCTTCACAGTCCCTGGACGACCGCTGTACCAGTTCACGGTTATGCCGTTCGGATTGTGCAACGCCGCTCAGAGAATGTGTAGGCTGATGGACAAAGTCATACCCTCCAAGCTAAAGGAAAATGTCTTTGTCTATCTCGATGACCTCTTGGTTTGCTCTCCAGACTTTGAGTCACACGCCAAATTATTAGAAGAGGTCGCTAGGTGTTTACGGAAGGCGGGTCTCACGATAAATGTCGAGAAAAGCAAATTCTGCTACAAAGAGATCAAGTACCTAGGGTATATAGTCGGTGATGGATGCTTGCGAACCGATAAGGACAAGGTATCGGCGGTCGAAAACTTCCCGATACCGAAGACCCCCAAGCAACTCCGTCGATTCCTAGGTATGACGGGATGGTATAGGAGGTTTATACCGAACTTTGCCACCCTATCCAGCCCTATGACGGACTGTTTGAAAAAGGGACAAACGTTCAACATGACAGACGAGGCGATAAGAGCATTCAACCAGCTCAAAATGTCACTAGTCACCGCGCCAATACTTACAAACCCCGACTTCACAAAACACTTTTATATACAATGCGACGCTTCGACAACTGGCGTAGGAAGTGTGCTCTTCCAGGTGGATGCGGAGAAAAACGAGCGACCGATAGCATTCATGTCGCAGAAGCTTAATTCCGCACAGCGGAATTACAGCGTCACGGAACTTGAATGCTATGCGGCCGTCTTGTCAGTAAAGAAGTTCCGAGCCTACGTGGAAGGATTGCCTTTCACTATTATCACGGATCACGCTAGTCTCAAGTGGCTTATGACCCAGAAAGACTTGTCTGGCCGCTTGGCTAGATGGAGCCTTAAGCTCCAAGCGTTTGATTTCGTGATAGAACATAGGAAGGGCATCCAAAATGTAGTCCCGGATACTCTCTCACGCATACATATGGAGGAGCTCAAGCCTGATGCTGTTCCCTTGGAAGTCGATCTCAATTCTCCATTCTTTTCTTCGGAGGAGTATGAAGAGCTGAGGAAGACGGTCGAGGCGAACCAAGACAAACTACCTGACCTGTGTATATCAGATGGCTACGTATACAAACGGACAGACATACGAACAGGAGATGAACTACAAGAGGATAGGGCCTGGAAACTCTGGGTTCCGAGGGAGTTGCGTGGGGGCCTTCTGTTGGCAACCCACGACTCACCATCCGCTGGTCATGGAGGAGTAAATAAATCGTTGGCAAAGCTGAAACAAAAATACTTCTGGCCTGGAATGGCCGCCGACGTACAAACACATGTGAAGTCATGCGAAACATGTAAATGTAACAAGCCGCTCAACGTGATTTCTCGGCCGCCGATGGGGCAACAAACAATCACTGAGCGACCCTTCCAGCGTCTCTATATAGACTTTTTAGGACCCTACCCACGAACTAAAACAGGAAACACACACATCTTCATCGTGTTAGACCACTTCAGCAAATATGTATTACTGCGGCCTATCCGCAAAGCAACGGCAGCTGAGGTAGTAAAGTATTTAGAAGATAGTGTATTTCATGTATTCGGTGTACCAGAGTTTGTCCATTCCGACAACGGAAAACAATTCGTGTCTGAATTGTTCTCCAGCTTCCTGAAGAAATACGGAGTAAGACATGTCCGGACCGCATTCTATTCCCCCCAAGCGAACGCATCGGAGAGGGTAAACCGGTCACTGCTGACAAAAATTCGATCTTATATAGATCACGACCAAAGCAATTGGGACATGCACGTAAGTAACGCAGCATTTGCGTTGAGGAGCGTAGTACACGACGCTACAGGGTTAGAACCCTACTACGCAGTATTCGGTGCCCCGATGATTCAACACGCAAGCGCATACGAAATATTAAGGAAACTGGACATGTTGAAGGACACTGGAATACGTATCACAAATAAGACTGATAGGCTAGGTTTAATTAGGAATAAGATCTTTGACAACTTGAGGCTAGCTCACAACAAGGCTACGAAAATATACAACACGCGAAGTAGAGACGTAAAATACACGGTAGGACAAGTCGTCTATCGACGAAACTTCAAGCAAAGTAGCCAGCCCGATGGCTACAATGCCAAACTAGGACCGAAATTCTTAAAAGCAATTGTTCTTAAAGTTATAGGTAACTCTCTTTACGAGATAGGTAACCAGCGAGGCGACAAAGTAGGAGTTTTCCACGCGAAAGACCTACACACCTAAGAAAGCCAAGAATATATTGACGCACTCAAGCTGCCGTTGTATGTATGTGAAAAAGTAAGTTATGTAGTATCAGCGTTAAAGTTATCTATTAAATTGTTTGTATTGCTGTCCAGAGTTAGATTTATTTATTTATAGAGATATAGTTTATTTATTAGTTATTTATTCAAAGAGATATAGCTTATTTTATTAGTCAATAAGAATAGAAGTATAGTTTATTTATTTAGGGTTAAGTATATGTATTTATTTATTAGTATAGATCGTGATGTCCCAATTTTAATAGAGCGTATATATATACACAGATACAAAACCAGTTATATAGAGGAAAATACAAATGCAATTATCAACCAATATTTATCCAATACATCCAATTATTCCCTCCGTATACTATTCCCTGTGATAGGGCAAGACTACGACCCAAATCCTGCTGCGCTCACACCAGCCACCACTGTAACTGAATCATAATCATAACCCAGGCCATGCTTCGGTCGGGCGATGCTAGATACGGTTGACCGGCGTGAGGGAAGCAGACGTAGGAAGGCAAAACAGGACTCACCAAATGTTTAACCCGGCTGAGAGACATCTCAAGGCATGGGCCCTTGCCACACGTTCGGTTACATAACCAACAACCCACGCTCGCGGTAAGAAGCCGTAGTTAAGTCGCCCGAGATCCTTTTTACGAGGTCGGTAGGCTCGCGACCACTCTCCAACCGGCGTCGATCCTGTTCCGCAGCTCCAACGGTGACCAGGTAGCGCCCACATCCAACAAATGCAAACCTGTAACAAAATAATGATATACATACATCCACAAGCAAGCAATGTCTAAATACTTACTCCGCAACTAACCAAACTATATCAGGGAGTCAATGTCAAATAGGTATTCCTAGTAGTAAACAAATATTCCTAGAAGTAAACAAACAAAAAGAAAAAAAAAAAAAAACAACAAGGTAAAACATGAATTTCTTCTTGGAGGGAAGTTTAATCTGCACACACGAATTAGAAATGCGGCCAAAATAATTGCAAAATTCGCAAATATTGCGGCCAAAATAATGAAACGAAAAAAAAAAAAACTAACCGGTGGGTGACAGGCGACCACGTTGTTCTCGGGAATAGGAACAGTCAAAACACCAATCCAACGTCGAGTTATTGCTCTTGCAGCCACTGGACGTAACAACGACATATCCTAAATAGGGAATGTCAATTTTAGAAATAGATATGTTCGGAAAAATTATCAAAAAGACTAAAAAAATAAAAATTAACTTACCTGACAAACAACCCACCATCGCCGAAGAGTACAAAAAAAAATATATATTGAAATGACATTTCAGTCGGTAGTGCACTCACTATAGTTGTTGCACAACTCGATACACTGGTTCGTCCGTTTACGCAGGTCGGATAACTCGGATAAACAGAGAGTGTAGTGTTCAGGGGTGGGATAAATGCAATTATGTTGACGAGATGAGAATTATAGCAAGTAAGATTCGAATTAAGTTTATTAGCTGTGATATGACGAGATGAGAATAATTATAGGAAGTAAATTCGAATTAAGTTTATTACCTGTGATATGATCCTAGATCAAACTGGTTGAAGTGCAATATAGGTTAAGTCTATGTAATTTTGTATTTACATAAGTATTTGTTTAGATTATTTATTAGCAGGAATAGGAACATGTTTAGTGGGCTGAGTGGTCAGCATGTTGCAAGAGAAAGGTAGGGAGTGTAAGTTGAAGTCTACATCAGAGGCAGATAGAGACAACATGATAAGAAGGTACAGCTCAAACGCCCACACATAAACATTTACGACAACTATGACCATATATGGTAATGATTAGGTCATTGACGTCGGTGATAGCAAAATGAAACACAGCTGTTTACCGAAGCAAGAGTTGCCGTAGGAAACAAGCAGTGTAACATTCAAAAATTATTCTCGACGGTGCGTAGAGGTGTCAGATTTTTTTTTGCGAAATTGCTAAGAGCAAATTAAATATTCAAATTTAAAGTGAGCCGATATACGCTCATGTGAATAACTTTGTCTTAATATAAAAGGTGAGAAAAAAAAAAAATGGAAATAATTTTATACAAAGTTTAAAGGCCACTATATATTAGGTATTGGATTCAGAAACAGCCATACGATAGCGGACTATCACTGTCCAAAATCAAAGGACATATAGAGGCAGCCAAAGTGACCAAAGAAGACAAAAATATATAGCAGAGGTAATTAAAAAACATAGGTAGATACATTTGATACATTTCCCCTAACAAAATGTGTTCTATTAGGTATTGGGTTGGGGCAGTTTGTCTAAGAGACGACCCTCACCTCTGCCGGTGTTTTGTCCGGGGGAGCTTGGAAACCAATTCCAACAACCGCAATCACGCGCTTACCCGTAGGCTTTGGGGTAACGATATTGGGTACGGCTCAAGACCGGCTCGATACTAATCGCACTAAACCCAGCCACGGAAGCGACCCCAAATTGGTACGGTTTCCAAAAGCAACGAACCCCGGCCAAGGGCAAAAGGTCGCCGGAAGGCAGGAAGGAGACTCCACTGACTGAGACTCTGCCAACACAGGGCCACATCAACAGCACAGCGGAACTGGTGATATCCCCTTCCAGAAAGAAAGGAATTTAGTGAAATAAGTGAAAATAGTCACAAACAAACAAAACAAACAGAAGGGAAGAAAACCCTAGTGAATTAAATTTTTTTTTGAAGTCTTAGTGTTAGTTTATATTTTTTTGAATTCAATTAGTATTAGTTTTAAATTAGTTTTTTTTTAAAGTAGATTTAAACTGTAAAGATTTAGTGATTGTGGTGACTGTGCGCGATATAAAAGGCGGAAAAAGAAAGCCATTGTTTCCAGGTTCATCGCTTCGAGTGCTGCCGGCAGGACGACGAGGGACGACGTAAATCTCCGTAAGTTTGTTCTTTTCCATTATTTTCTATAATGTCTTTTTGATAAGGGCTGACTTTGAGCCCATAAGTATATTAATACATTTGAGCCACCAGAATCACGGGGATCTATTCTTTTAATATTTTTGGTTAATTAGAATAAGTGAGAGTTGATTATATGGATAATTATAGTTTTGAAAAGTGAATTTCGGTGTTTCTTATTATGGAGTAAACAAGTAGTGAATTGGTGTGTGGATTGATGGGAAGGCCGTCCTCCTGCTATTGCCATGGCGTGAACTTTACGCAGACGTGGCGGACCGACGAACGCGATACGCTAATGTGACGACGTACTGGATAACCTATACGGTAACGTACTAACCAGTGACTGGAATATGGCGTCAAGGGGCTATTTCGCAAATTCTACGGCCGGAGAAATAGCCAAGGATATGTCCATTGAGACATGGGGTGGGTAGGCCAAGCCAGAGCCATCATCATCAGGCACGCCTCTGGGACGAGACGAACCTCACCGAAGAGCGATCGTGGAAAGCAGTAGATGCAAAGGAGTAGAATAGGTTAGATATAAGTTAGATAGGGATATGTATTAGGATTTAGCTTACGGTTTAGGTTAGTTTAGGATTAGTTAGCATAGTTAGAGTATAGTTAATGCATCTGACTTTCCGGACTCTCTCTTTGGTGAGGCATAGGTTGTTGAGCTTTCTTTTCTTCTTTTCTCTCTATTTCTTCTCTTCTCTTTCCTATCTTTGATCCGTCCGTCCGAAGTCTAGTAATTTTAGTTCTCCTCCTATCTTCTTTTGGTTTATCTTTTCTGGCACGATATTTTTTTGTTTTGAGCAGGTGGTTTAGTGTGAGGGGTGACAAGAACTACCCCGTCCGACGAGCGATAGCCGTGCAACCGCGAGCGTGCCACCGTCCTCCTCCACTTCTCCGAAGATGCCCCTGTGGCCAACCTGGACTCATAACACACATTTTAAGATAACTGAATGCTATTGGTTGGTTATTATAAATTTTTAAAAGACGACTAATATAATTTGTTTGGTTAATAATAATATCTAAATGAGTTGTTTTATATACTAGAAACATATTAGGACAAACTGGTTGTGTATTTTCCGCGTTTGAATATCATTAACTTCGATTTCATGTGTACATTTTTCTTATATAACTGAAGAAAAATTGCTCAAAATGTTTTTATTTTCCTACAACCATTCTGCAGTAGTCATTTTTCATAAATATTTTCAGCAAAATTGTACTTATTCCTAAAATAAAATACTATTTACACGTAACGAAAAATTTCAAATTTAACGGACAAAATTCTATGAACGCTGGTAGCAACTTTGCCGGAAGCGGAAGTGGGACACGCAAGGTGCGAGTGTGTTGGTGAGTGAAGTTACGTGACATTTGTCAATACGAATTTCTATGTAACAATACTAACGCACTTAGCGTGTACCAGCCCATATAAATATGGCTTGAAGGCACGTAACGGAAAATCGGCCGAAGTTGGGGGTCTCAGTATTGTCTCTGCCGAAGATCTGCCACCTGATCCCAGCAAAGGCGGAACAATAGCAAAGAAAATTATCCGAGGAATTGGCGCTATCCACAAGCTTTAAGATGCTCGGCCAATAAGTTGTTTGCAGTCTTTTGGGCAGCAAGAATGCCGCTGATTTCTTACAGACGTAAGGATCCAAGTTTTAGGAATGTAGTCCACTGCCAAAGAGGCAGTGAAGATTCTCCTCAGATTTCGTTGCAGCTAGTTTATACCCTATTGCAGAATTGCTTACCATAGCCGACGCTGAAAGAAACTTTGATATTATTTAAACCAGCTACACCGAAGTCAGTGATTTAGATCAACGTCATCTTGCGTAAGCGGGACAAGATGTGACCCAAACTGTAAGCCTTATACCTCTAATGTAAGTCTTTTCACATATGCATTTCAAGAAATTTCAAAACTTCGGTAGAAGGATCACTCGACGATATTTTTTCGCACCAAAGAATGTACTCTGCCTTCACAGATGAAAACATGCATTATCAAAGTAACATATTAGCTTTTCCATTTCACTCGCTCAGCTGCAGGAACAAATGGGAGAAGAGCTTGAAACGATGATAGAACGTCTTCGTTGACCATGAATGTGTCCTTACGATTTTTTATTAACGAATTTATGCAAGTAATCAGTACAGACACTCTAAAATAGGCTTCAGTAGAAGAGGTTTCTGCATTGGAATGCGTTGTTTGTTTCAATCGGCCTTACCAATAATCTTGGCAGTTAACGCCACACATTCCAAAATCGCTGTACCAATATACAAATATGGTTGCCAGTAACTGTAGGGTTAAATGTTAATGGTGAGAGAGCAATCATGCCTATTTTGAAATTCGAACGAATAGCCAATTCTAAAATTCTAACGCATGTCTCTATTCGTTCGAATGAACGTTGTGTGTTTTGATTCATTATCGAGAATGCCATCAAATGAATTCAAATGAATTCAATTTTCGAAATCAGCTGTTTGACATTTAGATTTTATATAGAGTTTTGTTTATTTTGTGAAAGCTATTTTTTTCATTGTTTTATTAAAGTTATAGAGATATTTCAAGTTTCATCTATTTATCTATATATATAAAAATGAATCTTGGTTTGTTCGGATGCCTAAAACTCGAAAACGACTGGACCAAATTGGATACTTCCTTCTGCGGATTTGTTCGTAATTGCTCCGCGAAGGTTTAGGAAAAAAGAAAAATTGAAAAAATTAAGAAAATTGCGCGGAAAATTAGAAAATTAAAGCTTGTATGGGGAAATACACTTTGAAAAAAAATTAACTGGATAGAAATCAAGAAGTGACACTTCAAATAAAAAAAAAATATTTTGAATTTTAAAAGCAATTGTTATTGTCAATTATTTTAATTATTTTCCAAACAAATTGTTGTTGTCAACAATTTTGAAGTTTTTTCTTCTTTTTTTTAAATATAGGTAGATATACACAAAAAGTTTGTTCTAATAAAAATTATGTTTACTATGTTACATCAAGCAACTTTTTGAAATGAAGTAGATAGGTACTTTGATTATACAAAGATGATATTATGGCCGACGATATTTTGCATCGAATTCGCACTGTGACATCGGATAATGAACTGGAGATGTCAGATGAAATGCGCAACAAAGCTTTGATTTGACGCATTTAATCGAGAATAGGAGCGAGAAATGGACTTCGAACGAATCGCATTGAGTCAAGCTGTTCGAACAAATGTGCCAATGTTGAATCTATATATATAAAAATGAATCCCTATTTCCCTTGGTCACGGCATCACGCGTGAACGGCTGGACCGATTTCGCTAAATTTTTTTTTGTTGTGTTTGTTATTGTCAGGAGAAGAATCTTATGAAAGAAAAAGTTAAGAAAATTTCGCGGAAAATTAGAAAATTTAAGAATACTAAGCCACCATATTAAATTATATCTAATGTAACCATAGCGGTTTTACAATTCAAACTTTTTTGATGTAACCTTATGGCGTTGGCATAACATTGACAGAATGCGTGCTGCAAATATCGTCAACGAGGATGTAAACAAAATAAATATCGTTTAAAACAGATGCTTCGATCAGAGTTATTATATTGATAAAATACATATAAAATAATTAATTTATTATTTTTAACAAAAACTGAATTTCTTAGTGCACATGGTCGGAAAATCCTCAACATGTGGCGTTGTATGCGTATGTCGTTTTTCAGTTCAATTAAATTTTCTTTAATAATAATCTTCTTAATTCATACCTATAATTCTTTCGGGATGAAACTCGATGATGATGATATAACTCGATAACCACTGGGTAAATTTTTATGATTCTTCTTTTGTTTTGTTCGTATTGTTGTATTTCAGGTTAAAGCAAACTTTAAAGATAGGATTTTTGACCCGCTATATGGCGTTGTAATCGATCTCCGAAACCACTCACCCGATTTCAATGAAATTTTATAGATTTATATTCTTCGTTCCCGCTTGAAGGGAAGGATACTTTTGGACCTGATAGGTGGCGCTGTTGCCGATCGCCGAAACAGCGCTACCAAGTTGATTGAAATTTTGTAGATGGATATGGTTGCTTCCAGTTTTAAATTTTGGATAGTTTTTGACCTATAGGTGGTACTTTAAAAAACACAAGCGGGATAAGAAAACGGATTGTGGCAATTTCCCGTGCGTCTCGCTTTCGCTATGACAAATAATTTATTGCAAGGATAATCGATGGATGTTTGTCAATTTAGTGAAAAAGTGGAAGGTTGGACGACACGTCAAAATCATTGCGGTTTGATTGAAAAAAATCAACATTGCTATTCATCATTTATTTCTATTGCATTTAATATAACTTTTGAATAAAGAATTTTAATTGGTCGAATTACATAAATTACCAAGTGCTTGGTACATGCTCGGAATTTATTAACAAATTAACAAATTTGGGCGAAACGAAGTTTGCCGGGTCAGCTAGTTGTGAAATAAATGCTAAAAAGTACAAAAATGTTAAATATCAGTCTTAACTCAAATAGGACCAGGTGTAGGAATATTAAAATGTATTAATATCAATATTTTGACATGCTAAAGTTTGAAATTTAAGTCTGAACTTTTCTGAAATATGTTTTAATTTTTTGTTAATAAATTGCGAACTCATATTATTCAAGTAAATAATGCAAAAAAGAACGTGTATATTACAAATAAAATACAAATTGTTTTCTGCAGCATCCTTTCAGAACCGGTCGGTATCGATTCGGTTCGTTGAGAACCCTTTGCATTTTTGGGATTTTCTACATCATCCTGAGCAACGCTTCCTTTTGTTTTCGTCCAATTGGGGTGAGTCCTTCGTACACAGAACAAATCTTATTATTTATTTTAAACAGAAATATTTAACAACAACAAATATTTACTACTTACATTTTTGCAAATTTTATCCGCCAAGAATATGGAGCAAAACAAAAGCAATCGCTGTTTAAGCGTTAAAAAATTGCACACGAATAAAAAATGGCATTTGTTTCGAACCATAAGAATGTCAAAATACGATCAACATTCGAATGACAAATGAACTTTCGATTGATAGGATGAATTTATTATCTGTTCGAATGTCAAAATACAGATTCTTCGAATTCGAGACACTTTCGAAAGAAATCGAATCTCAAAATAAGCGTGAATCTCGTGCATTAGCTAAATAAATCGTCCCTAAATGTCATTTTGAAGACGAGTGTTGCCCAACCATCCAAAATCACGGTATTAAATTTCGTTATAGGAGCAAATTTAAACACGCTCTGTTGTTCAGCCTGAGCGTTTACAATAATTATAACTTGATTTTATAAATTGTAATTTCGAATTTTATTCGTTGTAATACAACAATGCTAATGGTTTTTAAGTCTAACAAACACAAATTTGTACAAATTTTTGTTTTAATTCTAAACACTTGAAGCATATATTTCTGCATTTTTTTGTTTTATCTTGTTTAACCGCTAGTGCTTGCTTTTTGATTGGTTTTCCTTTTTAAATAGTTTGCAGGCAACGAATGGATGCTTACTAAAAAAATAATTCTATATGAGTTTGGGATATTTTCAAGACTTTCTGGATGTTGACGTCAATGATAACGCCAACGATAACGATAACAATGACGGTGACGCTGTGTGAAGTGGAATGCACCCATCCATTGCAAAATATCCCACAAGGGAATTTCTGTCAGTTTTTTTTTATACAAAACGTCACTGCACATTATATAAATGTATAACGTAAATTGAATAAAACTGAATTCTTATAACGTTTGCGGAACAGTGCAGTTTTAATTCTTTTCTGCGGTTTTTAAAATACAGTTTGCCTTTTGTTTGATCTTTGGTGCATTTTGCCTTTTTCCTTTGTTCAACACCCGAACATTTTGGTCCTTCTATGCCTAACTATTAACTCGACACTAATTGTGACCAGAGATTTTTTCATTTCAATTGGCATTCGGCAAAAAACCGAAAATTAACATTAATAAAAGTGTGTTCTGCCGTCGGAGATTTTCAACAATCATCAGCAATATTCATCGTGGGATCTTATCGACTAACAAGCTTGTTCTGCCGTCGGAGTTTTTTCTCGGGATTTCATCACCACCAGCACGAATATTACTTCAACAACAGTGTGTTCTGCCGTCGGAGATTTTCTTCAGCAATCAGCAATATTCATCGCTTGATTTACCAAAGGATAGTGTAGAGAGTGTGCGACGGGAATTGGACGAGAAGCAGAAATTAACAAGTAAGTGCATTTGTGTGGTGTCTCTTACTGCATGTACATAATTATATATATTTACAACTATATCAATATATAAAACTACAACAACAACATGAAAAAGGGTATGTTAAAAAAGATTTTAAAACAGTTGGAGAAGGATATTTCTAACTTCGCCAAGACAGGTCTAACCAGGCGTACAACTAATTATTTAACGGGCCGTTTGTCCGCGCTTGAAAAGGCAATGGAGTCGGCGGAGCACGAATATAAATTAAAACTCTCTGCGTTGGGTGATGACGATGAGGAAAAGGAATCTGCGTTGGATGACATCTACGAGACAATTAGAGAATCGTATTTCGAATATCGTAGCGATCTTCTCGATGCTATCGACAGGGCAGAAGCTTCTAAGGTGACATCGAATGACAAACCACAAGATACCACCGAAGTTGCGCCAACAGCGTCCAGGTCGGCAGAGGTAAGGCTTCCTAAAATCAATTTGCCGGTCTTCTCGGGCAGCTACGAGACTTGGCGCGCTTTTCGTGATCTCTTTGTCTCACTTATTCATCACAATGCATCACTTTCTGAAACACAAAAGATGCATTACTTAAAATCAAGTGTGTCTGGTGAGGCTGATAAGCTCTTGGCTCACCTGGGTATGGATATAGGTAACTATTCCAAGGCATGGGAAATATTGCAGGATAGGTATGATCACAAACGCTTCCTAGTGAACACACAGTTAAAGCGATTGTTCAACCAGCCATCGATTTCTCAAGAACGTGCCGATTCCATCAAGGAGCTGTTAGATACTTCAACCGAAGTGGTACATAGCTTGGCTAATTTGAAGGTTGCTGTTGCACACTGGGATGTCGTACTTGTTTTCGTGTTGCTGCAGAAACTACCTGCCAAAACACAGCATTTATGGGAGGAGAAGCTAGGTTCCAAAGATGACAGCAAAGCTTTGCCGACATTTGCTGAATTTACCCAATTCTTGGAAACTAGGTTCCGTACTTTGGAGGCAGTCAACCAGCAGCAAGTCAAGGTCACACCGAATCCTATGAAGAGTGTGTCCCATCGAAACGTCCTACATTCCACTACAAACAATGCAAAATACTCTTGCCAAATTTGCAGCAAGGGTCAGCATGCTATTAGGAAGTGTAGCAAGTTTTTAAAAATGAGTATTGCAGATCGCTGTAAACAGGTAAATAGATTAGGGATCTGTAAAAATTGTTTAGCATACAGCCATACCTTTGATCAGTGCCCGAGTAGTCGACGGTGTTATTACTGCCAACAAACTCACCATTCACTTCTCCACGTAAACAGCACCATGGGCGCAAGCCAAACGAACGCGTTCACCGCACAAGGACAGATTATTGGGCCAGCCACTTCCTCTATGAATGCGGGACCAACTAATTGTCACCAACAAACGCCTTCTCATGTCAATAACAATCCGATGGTGGGGCAATTAAACGCCTGCACTGTTCAAGGATACGCTTCGGGGCCATCTAGTTCCTCGATGAACGCTGGTGCACCTTCTTTCCAACCATCGGAAAGAGAATCTGGGGTAAGGACAAACATCAACGCATTCTACGCAACAAACGCAGGAACACAAGTGCTGCTTGCAACTGCCCTAGTCAAGGTGAACTCGGTGAACGGCGAATCGTTTTCACTGCGAGCGTTATTAGACTCAGGCTCAGAAGCGAGTTTTATTACCACATCAGCTGTTCAGCTGCTTTGTCTTCCGTCAAGGCAAACTTCCATCAAGGTTTCTGGGTTGGGTTTGGTCAGCAGCGGCACCTGCTCAAAGGTGGTTGATATCTCCTTAGCCTCTCACCATTCAGCGTTTAGAGTTTCAACTCAAGCTCTAGTCCTCAAGTCGCTGTCTGGGCATCTTCCAACCCAAACTTTAACCACGAAAGGTTGGGAACATTTGACCGGTTTAACGTTGGCCGATCCCGATTTCAATCGATCCGCCAAAGTCGACTTGTTACTTGGCAGTGATGTCCTGGCTGATATTTTGCTGCCTGAAATGGTCAAACCGATCGACATCAATTTACCCATCGCTCAGAAGACGAAATTGGGATGGATCCTGTTTGGCAGGGCTCCGATCGTAAACCAAACAATTCACAACTTCCTTCAGACATGTTGCCTGGACACTGAACTCCGAAGATTCTGGGAAATGGAAGAGATAAGTCATCAACCATATGAAAGGCCAGAGGACAGCGAGTGTGAGACACATTTTCGTCGAAATGTTCGACGCCTTGAGGATGGTCGCTTCCAAGTATCGTTACCATTCAAGGGCGATGTCGGTCCTATACTGGGCAGATCCAAAGAAGGTGCACTCGCTCGCTTTAGGAGTCTGGAAAGAAAGCTGGAAAAAGATTCGAATTTAAAACAACGCTACACAGATTGCATCGAAGATTACCTGAATCTCGGGCATATGGAAGAAGTGGAGGAAAGCACTATTCCGGATCAGCATCACTACTTCTTGCCACATCACGCCGTACTCAAGGAGGGGAGCTCGACTACAAAACTCAGAGTAGTGTTTGACGCTTCGTTCAAGACGGCTGATAACATTTCATTGAATGATCAACTGATGGTAGGCCCGGCGCTCCAACGAAACATCATGGACATAATCCTCAGATGGAGATTTTACCGCTACACGTTCACTGGAGATATAGAGAAGATGTATCGACAAATAATGGTCCCAGAACGAGATTCAAATTACCAACTTATCTTCTGGCGAAGGCAACCATCCGATGTTTTAAGGACATATCGCTTAAGGACTGTGACCTTTGGCACAGCACCTGCCCCATTTTTGGCGATTCGCACACTTCAGGCATTGGCAGAGGAAAACGAAAGGCTGCATCCAGGAGCTGCAAGGATGATCCGTAATGAAATGTACGTCGATGACTTGATTTCAGGAGCTGAAACCCTGTCTGAAGCTATGGAAAAAATGGACGAAATCAAGAAGATTTTGGATGGAGCTGGTTTTCATCTACGAAAATGGACCGCCAACCATAAGAATCTTCTGGACAACGTACCCAGTCAGGATCATGAGGCATCCTTTTCGTTACCGATTGGAGATTCGGAGAGAGTGAAGACCTTAGGCATACAGTGGCTCCCTCTTCATGATGTATTCGCCTTCAATTACACGACTTCGGAAATTCCACAACCTACGAAGCGATCCATCTTATCGTCGATTGCACGCCTTTTTGATCCTATGGGATGGATCGCACCATCTATTATCAAGGCAAAACTCCTAATGCAGCTTCTCTGGATCCGCAAACAATCCTGGGATGATCCTGTTGATCCCGACATTTTAGAAGAATGGAACACTTTTCACAATGATTTGCAAGCTATTAGCACGCTATACATTCCACGATGGTTGGGCACGAGCAGGGCCAACCAACTTCAATTGCACGGTTTCTGCGATTCTTCTGAAAGGGCATACGGAGCAGCGGTGTACCTCAGAGTACAAGATGAGGATGGCAGCATTCAAATGCACCTGCTCATGTCCAAGTCAAAGGTCGCACCTATAAGCCCAGTCACTTTGCCGCGATTGGAGTTATGTGGAGCTGTTTTGCTTGCCAAGCTCATACACAATACTGTAAAGACTCTTGAGGGGAGAGGCATTCCCACCTTCGCATGGACAGATTCCATGATCACACTGTGCTGGATACGTGCAGATCCTATGAAGTGGGAAACCTTTGTCCGAAACAGAGTCGGGGAGATCCATCGTTTGACGAAGGTCGAGATATGGCATCATGTTCCTACCCAGCATAATCCTGCAGATCTTGTTTCACGAGGAACGCTTCCATCTGCGTTGATCCAAACCACCTTGTGGTGGAATGGGCCCACATTTCTAAAAACTGCATGGGACTTTGACTTTCCAGAACAACCCGCTGATTTCAACACCAAGGAAGGGGAAAGGTCCATAAGAGCTCATCACGCAAACATCAACGAAACCGACAGCGGGCTCCGGCAGCTGATATATCGATCCTCTAGGCTTAGCCGGCTTATCAGGATAACCGCCTACTGCAGAAGATTCGTGGCGAATACCCGAAAACCGAGCTCACACCGAACACTTGGGCCATTAAATCCGTCGGAACTCAATGTGGCAACAACTGTCCTGGCACGCATAGCTCAGCTTGAAATGTTTCAGCAAGGGCCAGCTAAGACTAGAGGCATGGGATCCTTGAGCCCGTTCACAGATGGGGAAGGCATCATGAGGGTCGGGGGACGGCTGAAAAATGCTGATCTCTCCTTCGATCAACAACACCCAATCATCCTCGAACCAAACCATCACCTCACAAAATTAATCATCGGCGAAGCGCACAGTAAGACTCTTCATGGCGGCATCCAATTGATGATGGGGCACCTGCGAAACAAATATTGGATCTTCCAGTTGAAAAGAGCTGTCAAAAAGCATATCCATGGTTGTACGATCTGCTATAGGTACCGCAGCAAATCGGCTCATCAACTAATGGGAGATCTACCTGGCCCCAGGGTGAGGATCGCAAAACCCCTCACGCACACCGGGGTCGACTACGCAGGACCGATAGAGATAAAAACATGGAGGGGCCGAGGAACCAGGAATTATAAAGGCTATCTGGCCATATTCGTCTGCCTGGCAACCAAGGCAATACACTTAGAAGCCGTAACAGACCTTACTACCCAAGCCTTTTTGGCTGCTTTTAGAAGGTTTACCGCGCGGAGAGGACTCTGCTATGAAATGCATAGCGACTGCGGCAAGAATTTCGTCGGAGCAGAAGCGGAACTGCATCGACTATTAGACCATGCAACCCACGATTGGAAGGAGATAGCTGAAGTTTTGGCGAGCCAAGGAACTCAGTGGAAATTCATTCCTCCAGCTTCCCCTCATTTCGGAGGTTTATGGGAAGCGGGCGTAAAGAGTGTCAAACACCACTTCAAAAGAGTTGTCGGTAATGGGACACTTACCTATGAAGAGCTAACCACGCTTCTGACACAAATTGAAGCGTGTCTTAACTCTAGGCCACTGTGCCCCCTTTCAGAAAACCCCGATGACTTCCGTGCCTTAACTCCTGCCCACTTTTTAATCGGTCAAGAGGTTCTTATTGTCCCAGAACCGGATCTGACGTCCGGAAAAATCAGTTTAAGCGACCGATGGAAGACGGTTCAACTACGCGTGCAGACGTTTTGGAAGCAATGGCAACAGGAGTACCTCACACGGCTGCAACATCGACCAAAGTGGCTTAAGCAACAACCGCAGTTGAAAATCGGAGACCTTGTCCTCCTAAAGGACGAAAGACTCCCACCTTCAAGATGGAGCCTAGCACGCATATCAGAGACCTACCCTGGAGCAGACAATATAACAAGAGTTGTGAAAATCAAGACTCAAGCCGGCGAATTCAAAAGGCCGATAACCAAACTCTGTCCACTGCCAGTAAATACGATTTATGAGGAAGGCGATTCCGCAACACCCTGAAACAACCCATAACTCACCTAAGAACTCTACTCAATACTTTAACCCATAACCCAGCGACACCCAGTTATCACCCAAACAGATCACAATTAAGTTACACAAATCCTATGCACTATGATACAGTCCAATCAACCCTACACACTCACAAATACCCATTTGAAGCAAAATGCCACGGCATTAATATAGCCGAAAGAAATTAGAATTTACCCTATCAAATCAAACACACGAAAATCCCATACGCGTAAGAAAAGACGCTATAAGCAATATGTACCTACACATAATATAAAATATGCATATTAAATGCACTTACACAACACACTACACTGAAATAAATTAATTAAGGAATTCACTCACCTGCATTATCAGCGTTCACGAAACGATCAATTAATTATCCTATAATCTAATACACAAAACAAAACAAAAAAAAAAAAAGCATCGATAATAAATTAATAATCCCGCACTGCACAACACAACTTTCACAAACGTAATCAAACCCGAATGGAAACAGCAATTAGCATTCACAAATGGTACATCGAAATCCCCTTCGACCTCACTTGGAGTTCCAGTCCATCGCTAACCAAAACAATATCTTCGTTTCACCCTTCATCTCAACTTCCAGTCCACAAACAAACAAATTCTGTGCAATACTCTCAAACTTCCAGTCAGCTACAATATGCACATCAACAACAACAAGAGCAATCAGCTATCAGCCGCATATACTCGTATCAGCGACAGCGAGAATAAAAAAAATATATATGCTTCGCTCATATGCGATCGCCTATACTCAACAGTGATGGTACATGTAGGGAAAAATCCCTACATGTAGGGATTTTCAATCTAAAAATGACGCCGTAGGGAAAAAAGGACAGATTTGTCTAACGTAGGGATTTTTATAAAAAAAAAAAAATTCATTTTATTTTCCCGAAAAATCGTACCACACACCCTTAGTGTAATAATGTGTTATCATCTTAATGTTCGAAACTGAAATTCGGTGTCAATAAGTCTTTCTCTTTTTCGCCTGCGATCGGTATACCTACACAACGCACGTTCGACGCAACGGCGACGAAAATACGACGGCTAAAATAAATTGATCTCTTGTTCTTGTACGTATAACGTATATTGTATTGTTTTCTTTATCTTTTGCATTGCTTGCCTTTTTCGATTTGTTTTGTTCTTGTGGTTTGTGGATTGTGTTGTGCGTCGTGCTTGTGCTGTGCGTTGTGCCATTGTCATCATCAAATTCCATGAAAATTTAGACTCCATTTGCATAATAAGATCGTCCTTACAGGATAAAAATTTAAATTGCGTATCTTTTCAAAGCAAAGAAAGTCACTTTAAACAAATGAGTTCAAAGGCGTTATACGATCACCATAATGTAATTTTATGTTTTTATACATAACTCAAAACCAGATATTAATACATAACTATATAATTGAAATATATATCTTTTATTACGCTTCTTCATTGTACCTTCATATAATTTATGATTAATAAATTAAAAAATACAAAAAAATTATTCCTTTTCTTTGAGTACCATCGTACCATTGCGTATGAGAAGTTTAATTCGATTGATTTCTTGTAAGTATGGGTAATATAGTTATGTAGAGAGATTGTAGGGAAAATTATTCGACGCTGTAGGGAAAAGTAGGGATTTTCTTTGTGCACTGTAGGGATTTTTTGTTATTTTATGTACCATCACTGATACTCAAACGGGATCATGTGTGGGCTCGACAATCGAATGCTTGCGTACTTGCTGTGTTCTCTTGTAGAGTGTTTGTTGTTGTTTTCCGTGTCACTGTCTTTATATAAACATTTGGTATTAATCTCTTGTTTCGTTTCATGTACCCAAATGCATTTTGTCAACAACCAAGTTACCAAGGGCAACAGTGGAGGCAGCGGCTAGAAAAGGGGAACAGAAGCATTGGACACAAGCCACAAATATATTTCTTCGTTGGGGGAGAATGTTGACGTCAATGATAACGCCAACGATAACGATAACAATGACGGTGACGCTGTGTGAAGTGGAATGCACCCATCCATTGCAAAATATCCCACAAGGGAATTTCTGTCAGTTTTTTTTTATACAAAACGTCACTGCACATTATATAAATGTATAACGTAAATTGAATAAAACTGAATTCTTATAACGTTTGCGGAACAGTGCAGTTTTAATTCTTTTCTGCGGTTTTTAAAATACAGTTTGCCTTTTGTTTGATCTTTGGTGCATTTTGCCTTTTTCCTTTGTTCAACACCCGAACACTGGACAATCCTCGCAAACAGAATAAAATATCTGCTTACTTAAGTTTGGACGTCTCAAACCGGAATACCTACCTCGTTTTTTCAACAATTCTCAGAACCTTAAGCGACTCAGGTAGATATTTGGCTGCAAACCCCTATCCTAATTCCTAACTCTTTGAAAAAGGAGTTTTTTTTTCTGCAGAGAATAATTATTTTTGATGAAACAAAGGTTGTTGTGAAAAGGTTGACTTCGCGGAAAATATAGATATAAGGTAAGAATTGTTAGCGCTCAGCAAAATACAAGCCAATTAACAAATTTAGGAACGTCTGGAGGAGGGACAAACATGACAGTTTTCGTCACCAAAAATTTTGGGCTTTATATTTTTCCGTCTCGTATCCGTTCCAACAACTCTCGGACAAATTCTCCGATGACATATCACATATACCACTTACTTTTAACATAATTGCGGAATATATTATTGCTTCATTTATTTGCTTCCGAAACGGATACTTCGGAATCAATTTGAACTCCTATCAGATATGACTTATAAGGCTGAATACCCCAATACCACTAAGAGTGTAGTTAACAAAATCTTCAATCGCGATTTTCAACCTGAGAAGCCGTTAGTTTGTGAGTAACTAGTGTAGAAAATAATATTACGATTTGATACTACTGAAATATGAAATCGTTTTAATGACTTCTTCATTTTTATAACTGAAAATATATACAATATCTACTGACGTTTTTGGGGAATTCAGAGATAAATCCCAATAAGTAACATTTAAGACACTTGCTAGGTAACATTTCGCATTAAGGAATATTCGCATTTAGGAATATTCTAGGAATGGTATACCTTCACAGTTACGTTATTGTGTCAAAATTGTTTCTTCAATGAAACATTTTGTCCGCAGAGTGTAAAATACATCGAGATGCGTGTTCGTGCACACAAACACAATTCCTGTTCAACACAATTTAAATGCGATTCCCAAGTGGGAAGTTTTTAGCACGCACAATAGCAACAATTCCCAGTAAGAAACATTAAGCTCGCAAATAAGAACATATTCCTAAATAGGAACTTCTTGTCAACACAAATCAAACGCGATTCCGGATTAAAAATATTAACTACACAAATAAGAACGAATTTATAATTGGGAATATTTTACTGTAACAACTATTCCCAAATAGGAATTTGCTAGTTATCCATTTTGTATTGGACAAAAAAATGAATACCTATAGAAAATAAGAAATTTTAAATTTACAATTTTGGTTTTTTAAATTTACAATTTTGGTTGATATGGTGTAATTAAATAGATTAAAATGCTCCTATTATGTCATTATAGACATCGTAGATTTATTTTGTACTGATTTTATAATCGTCCTTATCAGCATTTAAAATAGCATAAATATTAATAAGAGACATTTTTGATTAAATATAGAATATTTTGTAAGGATCAAGGGTTTTTTTCCAAGTACATTAGTAACATTTCAGAGCAAAATGATGTTTGCCATCAAATTTCAGTAGCTGTTTTCTGTTTGATAATGAAATGTTTGATACAGTCAGCATATTATGTATGACATATCACAACTTCAGAAATTATATGGTATACATACACAACTTCAGAAATTATATGGTATACATAAGTAGTGAAATACGCAACTTAGTGCAAAATCGTATATTCTGAATGCAGTTGATTTTCCAGTACAGAAATTGGAAGTAGCTCAATATACATACACAATAAAAGAATTAGTATTGAAAATTATTATGGCCACACACTTAACTCACACTATTACGTTATTGCTTGAGGAATGGAATGGAAATGTTCAAAGATGGTATATAGGATTTGCGTCAAAAACACATCCTACTTTGTGTTGCGCCACTTCCGAAACATAAAAGGAAATTTTACTTGGTTGTTTCGAAACATACGTTCCTAAATGGGATCACGAATTGACACAAGAACGTCGCCAGGCCTAAAATGTTTATTCGAATGCTACTTGGGTATAAACTGCATATATCACGATGGACGTATGTAAGTTTTGCGTTGCTGTTATTGCATTTTCAAGGGCTGTTGCAATTTAAGTTTTAAAGTGTTTTAAAAAATATATGAACAGAGATCGGCTTTGGGTAGTCATTTTTAATTTTTGAATATGTAGAAAACAGTGGCGTCTCGTCAGGGTGTGCAAGGTGTGCATTGCACACCCTGATCTAACGAAAATAAATCCCTCATCAAACACTGTGTAATAATAATAACACACACAAATAATGATATGCACAGTTTCATAATCCATAAAACCTCCATAACAAAGATACAGCCTACACCATACCATACCTATTCATATTCATCCTTCATAATTCTTCTTTCAAAATTCCTCAATCGCTGAGAAAAAAAAAAAATGAACTCGTACAAAAACTCGCTGTGCACCATTCTGTTGATTTCATCAAATAAATTCATCCAACTCCAAACTAGTTATATCCCTACAAGATTTCTCCAGTATTCATCCCCATCGTCATTCGTCACCAGCACGCCGCCGTACATAAATCGCTTTACTTTGATGAACTTGTAGTGAACTCGTGCGAATGTTTTCTGTGCACGGGCTGTATTCATTTTCTCTTCTTTTGCATCTGTTCTGTTCTATTTCCGTAAAGCGTCATAAGTCAAATATACAATGTATTACATCGATACTCGTGCAAACAAAAGCTGTGCACGAAAGCCGACGAATAAATGGTTGAACTTTGCTTTTCGTTTAAGTGGGATTGGGGTTGCAGTTTCGTGCGGTGCTTTTGATTTTGTATGCGAAAGTTTTATTTTTCTATATTTTATTGTGGTAAAACAAAATAAGATATCAAAAACAGCAGAACAATAATTGAGAAAACAATAAATGGAACGTGTTTTCAGGCAATTAATTGATACCTATTTCTAAAAAAATATATGATTTTAAAGAATTTGCACACCCATCTAAATAATTCACGCGACGCTGTTGGTAGAAAACTGATTAATTCAATTTTTTTGAGAAAAAATAAGTACGGAATCTTATTTAGAATACTGATATTATCATTTCATTATCATTTCATTTTGCATTTGCATTTTGATCAAAATCTTTAGATCGGTTTTTGTAAAAGTTAGCAGACAAAACAGTACCAAATATTGCAATGTTTCATTTGCAAAGTACTATTGGTTAACTATTTATTTAGTTGAAAACCGCGTATAAGTTATTATTCGTGATATAAGCACTGCCCGGTTTTTAAAACTTTATCGAAATCTAAAATGGGGTTTTCGAGATATGAGCAGTTTTTAAAATTAGAGTTTTCGGTGATTCGAATTCAAAATTAAGGACGCAATCATTTTGAGAATTTCAATTTTACTCTAAGTTTGTATTTTGGTCAATACCTAAAACTAAACTAATGACCATGTTATCTTCGAAATAATTTGTTGTTACAATCGTATGAACCGTTTTCAAGATATGTCCAAACTACATACTAAAAAACAAAACTACTTATTTACAAATCATATTTTCCTACACATACACACATTACAATTCTCCCATACAAAAAATTTCCCTTGCAATATTAATTAGCGTAAAATTTGTGATACCAAATTCCCTGCTTGCACACCACACAAACAATCCAAAAATCCCATAAAAATAAATTGTCCTGCTTGCAACATTTTAGCGTTACAACAACTTATACCAGTTTCATTACGAAAAAGTTATAATTTTTTGTAATTGTTCCTCAAACTTTTTCCGGATTGAACCACAACCTCATCTGTAAATTTTATAAACAACATTTTCATCAAAGTTGCGTAAGGTCTGTGTAAATTATGTCAAGATGGTTTCAGTGCGTTGACGAATTGCTTATTTCCCGCACACTTTTGCATTCGGAAAACCAAACTTACACGTTCCCGTTTCAATTTTTACCGAAATTTTTACTTTTCAGCCGTACATAAAACAGTTAAGAATATATTGACATTGGGATATTCTTGGAAATAATAACCAAATTTGGGGGTTGTTCAGATGAATCTGGGGTTTTAATTATGTCGCTATTTGATAGATTAAACACTAAACATTGAATATATATAACACCAGCGTGCCCGGCGAACTTCGGCCCATCCAAAATTGACTTTTTGACTAAAATAATTTTCACTTCCACCTGAAATTAATTTTATTGATCCCAACTATAGCTTTTGACAAATACGATCTCGCTGTATACTACGATCAAAATTAAAAAAAAAAAAAACTCTCCTTAGAAAATGTATGGAAAATCAATTTTCACAAACTTTCCGATTTCCCGTTCAAATTTTCCAATTTTGTCGTCGTATGAACCTTCCTTAGGCGTAGACAAACGCAACAAAGAAGATTAACGTGTCGGCCAACCTTCCGCTTTTTGACTAAAATGGTTTACAGTACACGACGTTCAAATTCGTTCTCATTCCGTTCGTTCGCGGATTCCGTGGAATGAGAATGTTTGTCTTTGAATTTTTTCCTCAAAACCGTCGCTTGCAAGACATTTGATTTGAGATCCTTCACCACCACATCAAACGCGTTCTGTTACAAAGTCTCGGTGCATTGAGGTTGCGCAACAAAATTATAAATGACCCCGCTTTCAATTGTATAGATTTAAGCCCGGAACATCCAAAGAATTCAAAAATTCAACTACCTACTACTACTTATTTTTTTAATTTTTCCATTTAGATTTTCTTGATTTTCTGCACTTTATTTATTTTGACTTTTCTATATCAAAAATTAATTAGAAAACTACGTGGGTACCTACTATGTGCGGACGTTTTTTCTTCTTTTTTTTTCAAAAAGTAGATTGATAAAATCAATATAAATTTAATTTTTGATTTTGTGCATCGCTCCAACAGTTTCATTTCTTTTACACAGTTGATAAGGTAAAAATTAAATGTAAAAAGTTTAAACGCGGACAAAATAGTTATTGAAAAGCAAATTTCAGTGATTTTTAAAAAATGCCAAGATGAATGCGCACAAATATGGCGCAGGGACATAAGTCCCCGGGACATAAGTCCCAATTTTTAATTTTGGGACTTATAACCCACTTGAGTGAGACATAAATCCCAAATTCGATTTGGGACTTATGTCCCACACCATCGGGACATAAGTCCCAAAGAAAAATGTTGGGCCTTATGTCCCACCCAACAATTTTTTTTTTATAAGTTTACAGATTTTCCCAGAAGAAAGTCAAACGCATTACTTAAAATTAAAAAAAAAAAAAAAAACAATGAGTTTACTAACAATTTGTGGAACACAATGCAAGCATTTTAGTAACTGGTTTCTTAGTTAGTTCAGTTTTTAATAGTAGTAGTAGTAGTAGTAGTAGTAACTTTATTAATTCAGACAGATTCGGTAGTTGTTACAATAATTACAATAAGCGTTGGCTTTTGCCGTCAGCCGAGAAAGAGAGTTTTAAATTTACGTATCTCAGTTTTATATATGTTTCTAAAAAGCTTGGTTTATAATTTGCAGCCGGTAATTTAGAGCAGATTTTACAAATTTAAATAGTACAGTCCAATTTTCTCCGTTAAGAATGCGAAATACTTCCTCCGAAGAGAGAATGTTTTTTCCATAAAAGGATCTCCTGATTGAGATCAGCACTGGGCAGGTTCCAATGAAGTGAAGACCGTCTTCTCTTGTCCGATGGTTGCATAGTGTACATTCATCACTTCCGACATCAGTTCTGTGAGGCATGTAATTTAGTGGCAATAGTTCACCCCTGGCTTTAAATACAGTGGAGATTACCTCTACACTATTCCGATCATGAAAATAGTTATGTTTTCCAAGGTCATGATTTAAGATTTTATATATGTTCCTTACTTGGCTTTGTTCGCTTTGCCTTTCAAACAACTCTCGCGTAGAACCTTCGATCTTAATTAAAAGTTCCTGTAGTGCTTTTCCTAGATCTGCCTTGTTTGCGTGTACTTCATGTAGGCGTACATTATGCTCACGTCCCAGCTTAGTCCACTCGGCAAAGAAATGGAGATTCCTATTTTTGAGGTGCATTACAATTTTGTATGGAAGACGATGGCTTGGTAGCGATAAAATTTTCAAAACATATAGGAAGTGTAACCTAAGCGTAAACACATACAGCGGTGGTAATCCAGTTTCCAGGTACAGCATGTAGTTTGGCGTGTTTTCAGGCAGTCGGAACATTTTCTTCAAGAAGTATCGCAGAAGTCTTTCAACTTCCTCGAACTGCCAGATCCCCCACACTTGTCCTGCATAACACATGATTGATCTTATGACTGCTTCAAAGACTTTAAATTTTACGCTTGGCGCAATTTTACTTTTTCCCAAGATTCCTTTCCAATTACAATTTATTGCTCTTTTTGATTCCCTTAGCTTCTCTTGGAGGTGCTTTTGAAACGATAATTGTGGGGAAATAAGTACTCCGAGGTATTTGTATTCCTTGACCTTCTCCAGTTCTTCATTTTGCCAGGTCCATTTTTCATCCCTTGCGTAGCGTCCCCATCCGTTACGAAAAATCATAACTTTGGATTTGTTGGTATTAAGTTGCAAGTTCCAAATTTGACAATATTGTTGCAGCTTATTTATCATGATTTGTAACATGTTCGGTGTTTCCGCGAGTATAACAATATCGTCAGCATAGAGCAGGATGTTTATTCGTAATCCATCGAGTAATATTCCCCCTGGGAGATATGCGACAAGATCGTCCAGGAAGATTGAGAACAGAAGAGGGCTCAGCAGACATCCTTGCTTTACCCCAGAGTTGGACGAAAACCAACTTGATAGCACGTTTCCATCCCAGACCGCTGTGGTGTTATTTTGGTATATTTTCTGTATCACTCTTAGTACTTTTGTCGAAACACCCAGGTTGCTCAATTTAAAGAATAGAGCTCTTCTGTCGATACAATCGAAAGCCGCTTTAAAATCTACGAAGAAGGCATATAGTTTTTTACCCTTATCCAGAAACATTCGAGCGATGCTTGTTAAAGAGAAAATGTTGTCGACTGTGGAATAATCTTTGCGGAAGCCAGCCTGGAACTCGCTCAGTAGGTCATTATCTCGTATCCAATTTGTAAGGCGTTCCAAGATAATTCCTGTGAAGATTTTTGTGACCGCATTAAGAAAAGATATACCTCTGTAGTTGGTTGGGTCGTTTGGGTCTCCTTTCTTGATGATTTTTTAATATTATAAGCTACTTTCGGGGAAATGGAAAGTAAGACTATAATCACTGCAAATGTTATGTAAGGGCTCAGACTTTGCATCGCGCGAGTTACGTATTTTAGAAAGAAAACACTAAGATTAACAATTGCGTCCGTTTATTCTTACGTCTTATATTCTACTGACTCTTAACTTAAAACTAAATTACAAATATCACCTACAATAATCTAAGAGTTAGCGGTTCTTATTATGCCGCTTGCAATTTCTTGTTGTGCTTTGCTTCTTCTTCTTCTTTTACTTTTTATTTTGGCGTTGACAACCAAACCCAAGCCAAGCCGAACTTGTTGTCTAGCTGATGATCTGATGTCGCCGTTACGTGCTCTATGTTGTTGGCAAGCAGCGTTTTGGTACATAAGTACGTTGGCGATGGAAGCAACTATGATGATGATGCTGATGGTGTTGCTATGCACGTAACTCCTCCCCTCTTAGTATGGCCTGAATGAACTGAAGGCCATTTGAACCTTTGGTGAATTGGTGATAATACAGCGTATGTGCGTGTGTTGTTATTTTTAGCTCAATTACCCACCTCGATCCATTCAACACCGATAAATGCACTGACCGCTTTTTTTTTTTTTTTTTTTAGAGGCGAATTTGGATAAAAGGTAATATTGAAGGATAAGGGAAAAAGGAAACGAAAGCTTGGGGCGCTACCCATATCTTAAGAACAACATAATAACTATAAAGATAATTAAAAATTCAGGACTTAAAAAGATTAGGAAATAAAACCATTATTGATATAAGTTTATACCTTAATATTATTATTTTTAGAGTTAAATTTCAGGAGTTGATTAGTTTATTCAAATAATCCTACCAGAACAACGTTTATTATTATATAACCCTCAGGCGACAATTCACGGCATCCGTTTGATTCTAAGAATAATTCATTATCAGGAATTATTTCCTCTGAGTTGAGAGTCAGTAAATTTACGTCTCTTCTTAATTTTTTGTTTATGTACCTTACGTCTATTTGTGTCTACTGTGATCTTTTTATTATTGATAACAGCATGTACAATATATCTAGGAGCTAATTTGTTTCTCCTGTCATCTAGTTCATTAACTATTTCATTTGAATGAAAATCAGGAGGATCCTTGCGCTTTTCGTTAAGTCTATTTATTTTATTATGCTTATGTGCTAAACTACGATCGTATATTAATTTACATAAAGTCTCGTATTTCTGAATGTGTTCTCGTATGTATTGTTGTTCAGTTTTTAGATTAGGTTTGGACGGAAACGGGGTATTTGTGTGGTAATGGCCAGATATTAACTCAAATGGTGTCAGTTTTGTCGTCGAATGAATCGAATTGTTGTAGGTGATTACAGCTTCATCAACTATTTCACCTATTGGCTTATTCTTATTCTGATTGTGTAGTATTCGAACCAATTCAGTAAGAGTTGAATGAAATCGTTCTATAGGAGAATTTCCAGTGGAACTCTTAGCACATGTTGTATGGAAAATAACGTCGTAAATATTTAAGAAATCCTTAAATATTGTCGACAGAAATTCACTTCCGTTATCTGTAATGATCTTTTTGGGGACACCATGATGTGAGAAAAAGTGTTTCAAGGATTGAATAATATTGATACTATTTCTTGCACTTAATAAGTAGACACTGGAAAATTTACTGAAGTTGTCAATTATGGTTAAAAAATTTTCTTTGTGAACGGAATATATATCTATGTGTAAAATATCTAATGGCTTGGATGGTGTTTCAGTGATTTGAAATTTTAATGGTTCCCTATCACGGCCGTATTTGTACTTTTGGCAAATATCACAGTTGTTTATAAGAAGAGTTATATATGATTTCATATTAGGAAAATAAAAATCCCTTTTGAGGTGTTCAATAGTTTCCGTAATTCCTCTATGGTTTGATTTTTGATGATAATCTTTTATTATTTTTTCCTGTTCATCAGTTTCTAATACATCTTTTACTTTGCTAGTACACCTAATTAACTTAATCCTAGAATTACTAAAGTACTTTGAATAAACTGTTTGAATAGTTCTAAATGTGCTATCGTCTGTTAATATTGCAGTTAAATTTTTAGGATTTATGTAATCGTTAAAGATACTAATTATAAAGTCTTCGTTGCGTATATTTCTATGTTTGATAATATATCTTTTTTTCTTTTTAAATAGTATTCTGAATTGGACGTGGGGTTTTAATCTGCTATTACCAATTTCAAGAATTAATTGATTTGAAAAATCGTTTATTGGTCGTTCCGATATTGGAATACCGTCACCAACATTTTCTTGAGCAGAATGAATAGTAGAAATACTACCTAGGTCATCTATATTGTTTTGCATAGAGATGCAGTCTAAATGTTCAGAGTAGGTGGTGGTTGCCGTTTCGTTTACATTGAGTTCAATCCTAGATAAGGCATCAGCATTTGCATTCCGTTTTCCCTTTTTATATGTTACGTAATAATCGAACTCTTCTAATCTTAGACGCCAACGAACCAACTTCGAATTAGGCTCTTTAAGGGAGAATAGCCAAGTAAGGGGTTTGTGATCCGTAACGATTTGGAATGTCCTTCCAAAAAGATATGGCCGGAAATACTTGGTTGCCCACACAACCGCTAGAAGCTCTTTCTCGATTGTGCTATAATTTTGTTCGGACTTTGATAATGTACGACTTGCGTAGCAAATTGGTTTATCTGACCCTATTGCTCCCTGCAACATTACTCGCATCCGTAGTAACGTTGAATGGCTTAGAGAAATCTGGATATTGCAGAATAGGTTCATTGCATAAAAAGTTTTTACAAGTTTCAAGACAGCTAATATACCTTGAATCCATGTTTATACCTTTTTTTTTGCGAAGACATTCTGTCATTGGCTTCGTTAAGTTAGCGAAGTCCCTGATAAATTTGCGATAGTACCCTAATAGGCCAAGAAATGATTTAATCTGTTTTTTCGTTTTAGGTATGGGAAAGTTTATAATGGCATTAATCTTTTCAGGGTTTGGTTTTACTCCCTCGGCTGTTACTAAGTGTCCTAAAAATGATACCTCTTTTTGAAGGAATTGTGATTTTTCTACCTGGACTTTTAAATTTGCTTCACTTAGTCTACTGAAAACCGCACCTAAATTCTCCATATGCTCCTGAAGTGAGGTTGAATACACAATTATGTCGTCCATGTAGACGAGGCAACTCTTTCCTTGAAGATCCCGCAGCACATTATCCATAACGCGTTGGAATGTGGAGGGAGCATTCTTAAGGCCAAAAGGCATGCGAACGAATTCGTAATGCCCATTGTCAACAGAAAATGCTGTTTTCGGGATGTCTTGGGACTTAACCTCAATTTGATGAAAACCAGAAGCGAGATCTAAGGTCGTAAAATAAACGCTCTTTCCCAGTTTATCTAAAATATCCGTGATGTTCGGTAATGGATACTTATCATCAGTTGTTTTTTCATTCAACTTGCGGTAGTCAATGACAAGTCGCCACTTTTGTTTGCCACTGACATCCTTCTTTTTAGGTACAATCCATATTGGGAAAGACCATGGTGAAAAACTATGCCGAATTATGCCCAATTCACAATGTCGCGTTGACGCGCGCGTGCGTTGACAGATTATGTAGAAACAAAGCGTTCATATGGTGCCACACAAAATGCAGCTTCAGGCGTTGAGTCGACTTTAGACCGTAAATATCGTAAAGTTCAACGCGACGCGTGAGTAGAGCTACTTTCTACTATCACGCGCGTTTGACAACTTTAAAATTTCGAATTGTTCGATTTGAAGTCATAGAATGTACCGTTTATAGATGGAGTGGCACAGATTCGCTAATGTTTATTATACACAACTTTTAAGAAGCTATATGATGGTTTTTCAAAGCATAATTAATTAATTCAGTGTGTGGAAATGAGGAATAACTTTTTTTTTGTGGGGCAGCTACTAACTTCTTTAGATTTTTTGTAGGACAAATACTAATCAAGGGTCTTGTATCCGTATTAAGGTTGTTGTGTGCTTTGATATATTGTTAAATATGATTTTCTTGTATTTTGGAGAATAGTTTTTCAATTCGTGCATAAAAATTACAGCTTCACAAAAAAAAAGGAGTAGACTTGAAATTTTAATTCTGCTCTGAATTTGTATTTTTCAGCCAAAAAACAAACAGAACTTTTAGTTTGTCAAAGTTTTCCCTGTTAACGCGTATTCGCTTCAAAGCAGCATTTTGTTTTACAAAATTGTTGCTCGCGCGCTTTGGCATTTAAAATTGTAGAATTTCGATAAAGCGTGTCAAAGCGCGCCGACGCACGCACGCGTGCAACGCCGAATTGTGAATTGGGCATTATTCCCTGACTAAGCATTTCCATAATTTGAGTTTGAATTTCTTCTTTATGGATGTATGGGTACCGATATGATTTGGAATGTACTGGTATCTCGTCTCTAGTTTTAATCTCATGTTTTATTTTATTAGAAAATGTTAAATCTTGACCCTCCTGAAGAAAGACGTTTTCATACTGTTTACACAGTCTGGTTATTGCCTTTTTTTCTTCAGAATTCAGATGATCTATTCTAATTACTTTGTCGATACTAAGACATTTGATCTGGGGATCATAATTAATAGAAAAGTTGTGGAATTCTATATATTCGTTTTTCTTCATGGATTGAGTTATTAATGGCTTTTCAATCACAAAACTAAGTAGAGAATCGGAAGTATTAATTACTTCTACTAGTGAATACCAATTCTGAGATTGGTATACCCCCTCAGGTATGATTAGATTTTCCTTAATTAAAATAGGCTTACCTAATATAAATACTACCAAACTCAGTATCAACAGGTAAATTACATATTATTTTGCTTAAGCCTGGAACTGTGTATGTTTTTGACATTCAATTTGGCTTATAGCTTAATCCTAGCTTAACATTATTGATTTCTATGTACGATTTTTGTATATCTATTCTCATACCAAGCTCCTTCATAATGTCTATACCGATTAAACCGTCAAAATAAGAGTGAAATTTAAACAAAATAAATACTAATTCTTTCTTTGTATTGAACTCTTTTAATCCCTTTAAACGTATCCGCTTATTAACTAAATGAGAATTGAAGATTGACTTTATTTCAATAGGATCAATTAATTCAATGTTTTCACTACCAACAATGTCTGGATTAACAAATGACCTATTACTTCCTGTATCTATGAGGAACTTTAGCTTACGATTAAAACAGTTAATAATATATACGGCAGCAAATAAGAATTGTAGTTATTTAGGTTAATGAAACCTATTGGTTCTCCAAGGCTCGTAAACAAAAATTTCGGTCATCTACTTCACTCTCAGACCCAAAAACGTAGTTTGATGAAGTTGGTATGTTCAAGCTATGAATATTATTTTGTGGATTTTGGTAGATATTACTTTGATCTGTGGCTCTGAAATTGTTGCCTTCTATGTTAAAAAACTGTTGTCCATGACTTAATGGTTTGTTGTTATTAAAATGTTTATTGCGGCTGTTGATAGTATTTGCACTTAAGGTGTCCATAGGCTCTGGAGGAGGATACCTATTTCTATTTGAACCAGATGGCTGTACTAAATTATTTTGATTCGGCCTAAAGCATGTTTGTGGATTAATGTAATTTGGTCTATTAGATGGTTGACCATGTAAATTGTTTGAAAAGTGTCTGTACGGTAGTTGTTGTGTATTGAAAGTTTGTCTATACGAAGGTTGTGAGGGATGATTGTTGTAAATTGGTTGTGGAGGTTGAATAAAATTTGGTTGTGGATTATAATTTGATTGAAAATGTGGTTGATAAATTTGGGGTTGGGTATTGTAACGTGTTTGATAAGCTGAGAAATAAGACACATTTTGTTCCCTTAGGCATAAATTAAGAGCTTCTGCTAATTTACTTGGTCTCATGGCTCTTATAGTGGAACCCAATGGTTCTCTTAGTCCCGATAAAAAGGTGTTTAAGCACATTTCCTCATACAGAATCTGTTTCGCTTTAATGACACTAGCCTCTTTCTCATGTACCATAATGTGATTTATCATAGTCGAAAGAATCTCCGCTACCTCGGAGTAAAACTTTTCTATGGTGCAGTTATTTTGCCTTAACTGATGTAAATCTCGAATTAGGCTAGTCTCATTCCGCTTGTCAGAATAATGAATTATTAAATTTGCCTTTACTACATCCCAATCTAATGTTGTCCCATACATATTTAGGACCTCTGTAGAAAATTAGACTATTATATAGCTCTCTTAAATTCATCGACTCTTAAATTACTCTACTACATAAACTTTTGCACTAACTTGCCGCTATAAAAGGGCAGCTTTTGTTAACGTAAAGTCAAAAAAAGTATTTCTATACGCTTGTCAAAACGTGTCATTCTATTCGCTAAGTAAAATTCCATTTAATAAATCTTTTGTTAATCTGAATTCGGGTCTTTCCTTGGAGGTTAAATTTCTTTTCATGGTGCCGAAACCCGGGATCGCGACAAAATATTCTTGAAATGGAGAACACTAATCGTGCGGCATATCGTGGCCAAGTGACACGCGTCGTCAATAGCGTAAACGAGTATTTAAAGACGGCGGAATCGCAGCCTAACTCCGCGAACGAAGAAAGTTGGGGTGCAATCGAAGAGGAACTAACGGTTCTTTTACAAAGGCTCAAGTCTGCTCACGAAGGGCTTCAAAAGGCAAATCCTCTGGTAACCCCCAGTGTAAAACCAGATGAACAGGCGAAAGATAGTGAGGCTATAGTCGAGTATGAGGATAAGGCGGTTGCGGCTATCGCGCGGTTAGAGCAACGCCTCGAACGATTAAATCGACTGCAACAAGTCAACGGCATACCCGCTCAATCTGCTGGCGTAACTGCTCGTTCCAGCCCATCGCGTGAGCATCATAACGGAGTCAGCTTACCGAAGCTGCCACTGAAAACGTTTTCTGGCGATTACAAGGAATGGCTTCCATATTGGGAGCAGTTTAAAGCTGCTGTTCACGATAACAATTCATTGTCGGGAGCAGACAAATTCAACTACCTTTTATCCACCTTGAAGTCCACTGCCGCCGACACCATTGCTGGGTTTACTCCCAGTGAAAAGTGCTATGACGGAGCTATCGCCTTACTTCAAGAGGAGTTTGGAAACTCGGATAAACTCATCGATAAAAACATGAACGAAATGATGTCTCTATCGGCTATTACATCAAAGACAGATGTGCGAGGTCTCAAAAGTTTGTATTACACCGTCACTTCTTCTATTCGTTCCCTGACAGCATTAGGCATTCCCTCCAGTCATTATTCGATAATGCTCAAATCAAAATTGATACGTTGTCTACCAAGTGAACTGCGTGCAAATTATTTTAGATTGGAGAGGGGTGACGAGGAAGAGTGCGGCGAATCGTCTACGGCAGCAGGGGGAGCATCTTCAGAAAGTGAGTGCTCTTTTGTTCTAGACGGCGAAAAAAATATAACAAATCTCTTAAAGTTCATCAAGCGAGAGATTGTGGCTCTTGAAAACTCTCTTGAAGACATCGAGCCAAAACGTCACAGGCAGGCGAAATCGTTTTCAACTGCAGCGGGACTGTTAGCAGCTGCCCATGAACATGAGCTGTGTTTTTTTTGCAAGTCTTCGAATCACGCCACAAGAAACTGTGATAGCAGCCACACACTGGCACAACGGAAAAATATGCTAAAAGGCGACGGCCGATGTTTCCGTTGCACATCGCATGGTCATTCGGCAAAGAAGTGTGTGCTAAATCGTCTACGTTGCCCTCTGTGTAGTGGTTGGCATGCTAAGGCAATGCATGATACAAACTACCATCAACAGACGTCTTCAAATACTATTACAGACGAACCCACTCAAGCTGCTAATTTGTGCGCAGTGGAAAAGGGAAAAAACGATAATGCGAATGTGTTTCTTCAATCTGAAACTGTGTTTGCCTTTAATTCGAACGGAAGCAACAGTGCTTATGTCCGCATTATATTTGACGGTGGTAGTCAATTGACATTTGTGAAGGAATCCCTTGCAGAAAAACTTTCGTTACGCGTCGTCGGGTATCGCAATATTTGTGTAATACCTTTTGGAAATGAACAATGTCTCACACGCGATAAAAAATGCAAAATTGTTCGGTTAGCGTTGCAAAGCCAATACGTGCACTCTAAAATGGAAATAGACGCAATAGTAGTCCCGGAAATTTGCCCCGATATTTTAGCGGTTCCAACTGAAAATATTACGCGAAATTTATTGGTAAATCTAGCTGACGCGCGGCCCTTTAATTACCAACCAGAAGCCGGTATTTCTTTGTTAATCGGTGCTGACAATTATTGGAGGTTTGTCACAGGCAATCTCAAGCGAATTAGTGATCGTTTAGTCGCAACAGAGACTCTTTTTGGTTGGACACTTCAGGGTCCATCTTGCGAATGCACTCAAACTGTTCAAGCAACTAGTGCAAGCGTCCTTTGCGTAAGCGCATTCGATGAAACTGTTTTTTGGAATTTGGAGTCCATTGGGGTTAAGCCAGCTACGGAAGAAAGCTCATTTTTTACCAAAAAATATACCGAGAATTGCATAACGAAGGGAAAGGAGCGCTACAAAGTTATGCTGCCCTGGAAGGGACAAAATCTGGATTTAGACAGCAACCAGGTAGGTGCACTTTCTCGATTTCATTCGTTAATTAGAAAACTTAGCCGAAAACCATCGGAGTTGCTGCGCTACGACGCGGCTATTTGGGAACTGGTGGGTGGAGGTATAGTGGAGAGAGTAAACGCAGAGTTAGAAGGGGAACGGATTTATTACATGCCACATAGGGGTATTTATAGAGAGGAAAAATGTACTTCGAAGCTTCGCATTGTGTTCGATGCATCCGCCCACGCTGAAAATCGAGCATCCCTAAACGATGAACTGCATAGCGGCTCAAATCTTCTTGGGGATATCTTAAAAATATTGTTAAATTTTCGCCTGGGGAATATTGGAATGGTAGCCGACATCGAAAAGGCTTTCTTGCAGATAGAATTAGATGAAAGAGATCGTGATGCCCACCGTTTCTTTTGGTTTGCCAAGCCCATCGCTTCTGTTGACCAGCTTCCATCCTATCAAATCTTCCGAATGACTCGCGTAACTTTTGGCGTTACATCTAGTCCATTCATTCTAGGTGCGACGTTGACAAAACATATTACTGCTTTTATGCAGCACTACCCAAAGGTTTGCGCAATTTTGCTTAATAGCGCGTATATGGATGATTTTGTTTTTAGCCTCGACGACGTGGAAGAGGCACAAAGGATACATGATCAATCTAAAAGAATTCTCAAGGGTGCAGCGATGAACCTTCGAAAGTGGAACAGCAGTCATCCGTCAGTAAGAAGTTTCTTCTCAGAGGTACCCCCGGATCAACAGAAAGTATTGGGCATGTCATGGTTTGTACAGACCGACGAGCTAATGGTTGACCTTAAATCTGCTTTGAATATGGATGTTGTTCAAAAGGCGAGGCCAACAAAACGTTGCGTGTTGCAGGTCATATCGCGCATTTTTGATCCATTTGGAGTATTGGGCCCCTTTGTCATTAAATTCAAAATTCTCTTCCAGAATATATGGAAGCTAAAAATCGGTTGGGATGAGGTGCTGCCTGCTGACTTGCTGAGGACGTGGGATGTTTTGTACCCAGACCTCGAGGGATTAAGGGAGTTCTCGATTCCCAGATGTGCTCTAGTCGACCGATATGAAGATCCACCGGAGCTTCACGTGTTCGCTGATGCAAGCAAGAATGGATACGGTGCGGTGTCTTATGTCAGAATGCTGGACAGAGTAGGTAAGCCCCATGTGAGATTTCTTTGCGCAAAAAACAGGGTCGCTCCCCTTAAAACGGATTCTTCAGACGAGCTGACTCTTCCTCGGTTAGAGCTCACTGCCGCCTTGGTTGCAGCCAGACTGTGTTCCTATCTAATCAAAAATTTAAAGATTAAATTTAGAAATGTACACCTTTGGACCGACTCCAAAATAACACTCTGCTGGATCAAGAATGACAAAAAATGGATCAGGAAGCTAACAGCTGTGAAGGATTGGCATCACTGCCCTGGCAAAGAGAATCCGGCGGACTTATTAACGAGAGGTATAACTGCTTCGGCTCTACTGTCGTCGGACCTCTGGAAGAGTGGTGCAGACTGGCTGCAATTGGATCCGGTGGAATGGCCCAATGAAGGCTACGAGGGGGAAATTGATGATAAGCTGCTTGCGCTACATGTTGCGGCAATCGATTCTGAGAACTTACCTGCTCAAGGCTTAATATTTCAACCGAGCAGATACAGTTGCTGGAAAAAGATGTTGCGAGTAACATCCTACGTAGTGCGCTTCGCCCAATTTACTCAGAGAAGGAATCTTCATCTTAAGGACCTTCCTGTCTCAGCGGAGGAAAATTTATCCTCGGAAGAGTTTTGGCTACACTATGCGCAACTTAAGGACTTCCCAAATGAAATTCGAGCTCTTCGAAAAATGGTACCTATCGACAAATCATCTTCTTTATTTACACTTAATCCCTTTTTAGATGAAAGGGGCCTACTGCGAGTCAATAGTCGCCTTAGTAATTCCCAAGATGAAAACATTAATCCATTTCCAATTATTTTACCGAAGAGTTCCCCTGTTACTAAACTTATCGTTATAGATTCTCACTCCCGTATGATGCATAGTGGAACCAATACCACCTTAGCGGAACTTCGAAATAAATTCTGGATAATCGGAGGACGCCAACTAATAAAAACCGTAGTTGCCGAATGCCGTATTTGCAAATTGATGAGATCAACGCCTGGGTGGCAGCCGTTCGCTCCTTTACCTCGTGACAGAATGTTTGCTTCGAGACCGTTTGAGATGACCGGCGTTGACTACGCGGGACCGCTTTACATCCGGGATTCTTCCGTTGAAGGCTCGACCAAGAAGGCATATATATTGCTTCTGACGTGCGGTACGATTAGAGCAGTTCATTTGGAGCTGGTTATGGATCTTACGACGGAAGGTTGCTTGATGGCTTTGCGAAGGTTTTTTGCTAGAAGGGGTAGGCCAAGGATTATTTACTCGGACAATGCTAAGACCTTTAAGAGCGCTTCGAAAGAGTTAAATAATTTTTACAAGGCCATACAAAGTCAAGTAGTACAAGGATTTGTTAGCAATGAGGGGATAAGATGGAAATATATCATCGAGCGAGCTCCCTGGTGGGGGGGCTTTTGGGAGCGTCTGGTCAGGAGCATCAAAACCGTTCTCAAGAAGGCAATTGGAAGGTCTGTGTTGGATTTCGAGCAGTTGCGGACTTTGCTTACCGAAGTAGAGAGTGTCATCAATGCGAGGCCGCTGACCTATATTTCCGATGATCCTACGGATTTAAGTCCGCTCACGCCATCACATTTTTTGACAGTTTTTCTCCCTGAGAGCATTAGTCCTGAATCGGATGCGCCAGCAACTCATCAGGATCTTCAAAACAGGTGGCAAGTCCGACTTAAGGCATTGACGTGTTTCTGGAAACGATGGCGGGTTGAGTACCTGCAGCAGTTGCGCTCGCTACATCATTGGAAAAACGGTAATGGTTCTTGTTTTAAAGTTAATGATGTTGTTATATTGCAGGATCCGGCGCTGCCAAAAACCTTTTGGAAATTGGCCTTAATTGAGGACGTTTTCATTGGCCGAGATAACAAAGTAAGGGCGTGCCTGATCCGACTAGCGAACGGGACGAAGCTGCGAAGACCTGTACAACTTTTGTGTCCTCTTGAAGTAAACTAGGACTGCATTCTTGGCGGCCGGAGGATGTAGAAAATTAGACTATTATATAGCTCTCTTAAATTCATCGACTCTTAAATTACTCTACTACATAAACTTTTGCACTAACTTGCCGCTATAAAAGGGCAGCTTTTGTTAACGTAAAGTCAAAAAAAGTATTTCTATACGCTTGTCAAAACGTGTCATTCTATTCGCTAAGTAAAATTCCATTTAATAAATCTTTTGTTAATCTGAATTCGGGTCTTTCCTTGGAGGTTAAATTTCTTTTCAACCTCATTAGCCTGACCTACTATTTTATTTCTCACTGCTCGTAAAATTATTTTTGTGTAGCTAGCATCCTTAATTTCAGACATGAGACTGAAAATTTCCTCAACGTTGCTTATAAAATCATATAACAACCGTGGATTGCCGTCAAAAGTAGGTAAGTCTTTCACAATGTCAGGAACTCGAAGTGAGTTCAAAATATCAATTAAATTCTGAGTAGGTTCCATTTTTTTCAAACCACTCAACACTACTGAACTCTCAATTGATTTATTTATTTCGATAAACGGTTTTATTTCCTTTTCAAAAAATAATATTTTATTTATTTTATTTATTTATTTATTTAAAGAAATAGTTTCACAGTAAGATTACAATATCTCATAATTTGTGAAAGGCTTAAGATATAATTCAAGTCATAAAAATTAAGAATTTAGAAAATTTAGAGCTAAGAAGTACAATTTATTTTTAGGTTTAGATGGAGGGAACATTTTACAAAGTACCTACATGAACTGACTATAGATTGACATTATTTTAAGTTTATTGTGTATCACTGGCCAAGTGTTTAAAAAGATTAGTTTTGAATTTGTTTGCGCTTGTGACTCTCCTGAGTGCCGTGGGTAATGAGTTCCATAAGCGAGTGGCGTGGACGAAAAATGTACGTTCAGATTGTAGGCAATTAAATCTGGGCTGTATCAGAACAGCTGTTCTTTGTGAGGTGGCAAAATTTAGTCTGCTGTATAGATACTCGGGCTGTCGAGTTTGCATAATTCCATGCAGTAGAATTAATGACCTAAACTTAATAAGGTTATCAAAACTAAGATTCATTATCTGATTAGAATAGCTAGATATATGGTCATGATATCGTTTGTTAAAAACGTACCTTGCTAAGTTATTATAGATAACATTTAATTTTCGTCGAGTATTGTAGTCAACATTACAAAAGACTTCACACCCATACAACAATATAGGTAAGAGTAGTGTCTTAACAAGTAGTATCTTGGTTTTAATAGGCACAGAGTTTTGGGTTAGCCATAACAAACGGAGACCATTGTAAACTTTTCCGATTGTGACAGTTGCATGATCGGTCCAAGATAGCGTATCATTAAATACTATTCCTAAGTTTCTTGCCGTGTGAACGTATTCTATGGAAGATTGTCCCAATTTTATGGGCGGAAAGCTGGATGTATCCGATTTCTGTTTATAAATACACAGAACTTTTGATTTCGCTGGATTAAGGGACAAATTATGCTTAAGTGCCCAACGCTGAATAATTTCCAAGTCTTCGTTTATGTTATCTATAGCACAACTAGTTCTATCTAACGGACAGCTAAGATAAAGTTGGACGTCGTCTGCAAACATGTGGACACTGCAATGTTTTACTAGTTGAGGGAGTTCATTTACATAAAGCGAGAACAACAACGGCCCGAGGATGGAACCTTGTGGTACCCCTGCGACTAATCCAAGAAAGGAAGACGTTTGATTTCCCACTCTCACACATTGCTCGCGATTTATAAGGTAGGAGTGCATGAGTTTGACAGCAAGAGAAGAAAATTCGAAATCATACAGCAACTTATCGCAAAGAATAGTGTGATCTACCGTGTCGAAAGCTTTTGAGAAGTCCAATAATGTTAAAAATGTGCGACGGTTATCGTCCATGGCTTTGCGAATGTCGTCCACAACCAGTACAAGTGCAGTTTTGCAACTCCTTTTCGCACGAAAGCCAGATTGGGCGGGACTTAAGAAGTGCTTGCTGCTTAGGTGCGCTTGCATCTGTTTTAGAATAGCCTTCTCAAAAACCTTCGACAAAAACGGTAGTATAGCAATTGGTCTATATTCAGGGCTAGTTTGACTATTATTTGACTTGGGTATCGGAAGTATTTTTGCCTTTTTCCACAAATCAGGGTATTCGCTGGTGGTTAGAATTGAGTTAAAAATATGGGTTATATATTTTAGAATTATGGGGAGAAGAACTTTTAGAAATTTTGGATTAATTTCGTCTAAGCCTGTTGCATTTGATTTGACAGACAGCAGAGCTGCGACGACGTCTTCATCTGTTAAACGAGTGAAATTAAATCTTCCTTCAATGCTGTTTATTGTACTTGAATGGTCCATAAACCCAGGAGTGTCGTGATTTTGGGATAGCGGGACAGCGACAGATACAAACCGCGAGTTGAGGGCATTGCAATCTAAGTCTGCCGGTGCGTCTGATTTTTGCTTACCATTGCCTAACTTACGTAGCTTTTGCCAAAGATCTTTTCCAGGTTGAATATTGGGATTCAAATGATTTTCATAAAACTCTCGCTTCGCAGTTTGGATGCGTAGGACAACCAATTTACGAGCGGAGCGATAAATATCGTAGAGCACATGAAGCTTATAACGTTTCCAACGAATGTATGCAAGACTACGTTTGTTAATCAAGTCTGAAATACCTCTGTTAAACCAAGGAGGTGAACTACTTTTAATTTTTTGGTTGGCGAGGGCTTTCAGCATTGAGTTTCTCTCTCCTACTCTGTTAAACTGAAGAATGACAGGTGGCTCGTCTTTGCTGTTCCGATGCTTGGTGCGAAAAACATTCTTCAGCGCTGGTGGTGTTACGCCGATGGTATTGCACAATTTATGGAAAATATTGAGTAAATTTTCATCAGCGAAGTGTGGGATGCCGAAAACAACAGCGTCAGTCAAAAATTCGTTTTTTTCCAGCATATCACAGCGTTTCTGTAGTTCGGTTACCTGGTCACTTAGAACGTTGTTGACATTGGTCTCGATTTGGTCGACCCGTTGAGACAAATTGGAGATGGCTGCGTTGATGTTGTTAATGTTTGCACTCAGTTGTTTTTCGATGTCGTGTACCTTTAGCAATAATTCTTTGCGTGTTTTATCCATCTCGTCTTTGAAGGTCGCTATGATAGAGACGACATGTTTTTTTAGCTCTTCGTGAAGGGATTCCAGAGAGAGGGCTGCGTGTACAGAAGCAGTTTGCGTGCACGGTGGAGAACTCGTTGCAGGTGCAGTGAATAGGTGATCTGTCGCTTGTTTTTGCTTAAGCGGCTCAATCGGAGTGGAAGGGCGATCAGTTACCTGTTTTTGTGTGTGTGGCATAAAGTGCTTCTTTTCGGAAGCTCCTAGTATACCATCGGTGTGTTTGTGGGTGTTTGATGAAGTCGCCGAGGTTGAATGTTGCTGTTGCGCTCGAGCCACGTTTGCTCTGGTATTGACTGAAGACATCGTGTGGTGTATGATTTAATATAAGTATGTTAATACGGAAAACAATACAAATTTAGAATTTTCGATTTTCCTTCTATTTTAGAGTAGATATGTGTAACTTTCAACTTTGATCAAGGATTCAAATCGTAGTGTTTGTTTCCGCACAATTAAATTTGGAAAGAATAATAAACACACGAGTTTAAGTGGTTTTGCCGGCAGAGATAAAGAAAATGCGACTATTCACTCTCGAACATCTCTTTTAATTCCAGCTTAATTCCGTTAACTTGTTGGTAATTTTCACTGGAATCCACGATATTTGCAAAATTTAAATTTCTAGAAATATCCGAGGAATTTAATTTAACTAAATCTAACTCTCCGTCACTACGTACTAAACTATATGGGTAACTTTCCCTAACTTTCGTTTTCTTGGATATAAGGGAATTGAGAGGCATAAGGAAAAGCGATAAATACAAAAATCAATATTGAACTCACCGAGAAAAATAATTTGCCAAAACAACTCAACCAATGTCCGGGTTCTTATATGCTGGTAGAAGTAGGTCCTTTCGTGAAGCTGAGGGATTGAAATCCACCACATTCAGTAATTCAATGATGTGTGCTTTGTGTTAAATCCAAAGTCACTCACTTTTTATACCTAATTATTTTTGTTGTTTTTGATTCTGTTTTTTTTTTTTTTTTTTTTTTTTTTTTTTATATGAACTATTCTATTTGCATCTATTTTGATTCTTTTCACTTATTTTTTTTGATTTCTTATGTTTCACTTTGGATTTAGAATCCTACCGACTGCGCCAGTTACGTATTTTAGAAAGAAAACACTAAGATTAACAATCGCGTCCGTTTATTCTTACGTCTTATATTCTACTGACTCTTAACTTAAAACTAAATTACAAATATCACCTACAATAATCTAAGAGTTAGCGGTTCTTATTATGCCGCTTGCAATTTCTTGTTGTGCTTTGCTTCTTCTTCTTCTTTTACTTTTTATTTTGGCGTTGACAACCAAACCCAAGCCAAGCCGAACTTGTTGTCTAGCTGATGATCTGATGTAGCCGTTACGTGCTCTATGTTGTTGGCAAGCAGCGTTTTGGTACATAAGTACGTTGGCGATGGAAGCAACTATGATGATGATGCTGATGGTGTTGCTATGCACGTAACTCGCGCGAAAAAAAAAACTTAAAAAATTTTAGGTTTTGAGAATTTGAGAAAATAAAACTAAAAAAATCGCGCGATTTTTTTAGTTTTATTTTCTCAAATTCTCAAAAGCTAAAATTTTATAAGCTTTTTTCTCAAACGAAAAAAAAATGTTGTTAATATATTTTCTAATATCCTCAAAAGAAAATATAAAACTCTAAAATTAAAATATTTGGTTAGATTATATTTTTGGTTTGCTCCAAACTGTTAGTTTGATTTTGTAAATTATTATTTTATTTATTTTCAAAATATTTGGCTAATTATTATCTATGCGAAAACTTGGGACTTATGTCCCATCTTCGGCAAAACAATTTTGGGACTTATGTCCCGATGGTGTGGGACATAAGTCCCAAACCGAATTTGGGATTTATGTCTCACTCAAGTGGGTTATAAGTCCCAAAATTAAAAATTGGGAGTTATGTCCCGGGGACTTATGTCCCTGCGCCACAAATATTGGCCGACGAACAAGGCAAGCAAGTCAACAACAAATGTACACGAAGCCAAACTACAGAAGAAAGCGAAAAATGGGACATCGCATGGCATAAGAGATAAGACCAGATCAACAGTCAAGAAAATTGAGAGTGCAAGTAATGAGAACTGCGTCAAATCCTACTGCTGCTGGGATGGGAACAAGTTCAAATCGGAGTGGCAAGATGCGCGTCGTTGCTGACATTCGAACGACTGGCATTTCAGTAGAACGAACAGAAAACTATGTCGGTGATGCGACTTTCGATATTGGAGCGATGAGTATAATTGTGTGCCACCATTAAAACGCGCTAAAAAAAACTGCTGTGCGAGTGGCAAAGTGAAATTGGCACCAGCGGAGCCATTTGAATCGGAGGATTTTCTAAAGAACATTTGACAGTGCAACTACTGTTTGCTTATGACTTCATTGGGAACAAAAATCATTAAAAAAAACTTGTTTCTTGCCGATTGGCATGGCAATATTTTCTCTTATACATCATGCAAACACACATTTTCTCACAATGGCTCTGGATTCTACGCCGCGAGATTCAGATTAACAGATTCAAGGCCAAATTTACCATCGGATGGGTGCCTTCTTGCGAGTTAATGAGGACGTACAGCAATATTCGCAAGTGTACTTCATTTTGTCGGGGGATGATCAAGTCGATAGCATGTACAGAGGGCAAACAGTAGTGACAAAACACGTCATTCGACAATTGCAACCATTATACGAGGGGAGTTCAATATATTCTCGGTATGGGGGGGGGATACTCCAAAGATGTGAAAAAATTATTTCGTATTTTTAGTAGCCCCGTTATTCAAGTATTTTACTGTAAAATTTCATTTGGCTATGATTATAAGTTTGCCTTGTAAGATTTTGCGTTGAACAAAGGTCAAATGGCTGGTGTCGCGATGATCACTAAAATTGAGAACCGCGCTGGGATAAAATTTCTTACTAAACAAGGAAAAAGTCAAAAAATTATTCACGAAGAGATGGTGGCTATTTTTCGAGATTCTGCACCTTCGTTGTGAACTGTTCAATAGTGGTCAAGTTTACTTCAAAGAGGCAGGGAGAGCATTGAAGACGATCCTCGCTCAGGTTGCCCACTAACTTGCTGCACCGGAGAAAACATTACACAAGTCGAGAAACTTGTACTTGAGGATGCCCGAGTAAAGATTAAAATTATAGCTACGAAGATTAACCTTTCTATTGGTACCATACACACCATTCTTCATGACTGTCTCAATCTTTCAAAAGTCAGCGCAAGATGGGTGCCTGGAATGCTCACATCGCATCAGAAAAAAGTGCGAATCGAGTGTTCTAAGGATTTTTTGGAGCTGTTTAGCGAAGACCCGGTAAGGATTATTAATAGAATTGTTACTTGGGACGAAACATGGGTCCATCACTATGATCCTGAAAGCAAGCAGGAGTCCATGCAGTGGCACAAGAAGGGCACAAGCCCTCCGATGAAGTTCAAGGTCACTCCATATGCCGGAAAGATGATGGCTACAGTTTTTTGGAACTCAAAGGGAATTTTGCTAATAGAATACAAAAAAAAAAGGTGAAACCATAAACGCCACATCCTACTCATCGACTTTGCATCATTTACGGGAAGAAATAAAGAAAAAAAGACGGGGAAACTGGCTGCTGGCGTGTTGCTCCTTTACGACAATGCTCCGGTGCACACGGCACGGATTTCTAAGGCTGCTGTACGGGATTGTGGTTTCGAAGAGATTCAACATCCACCCTATAGTCCGGACCTTGCCCATAGTGATTATTTTTTGTTCCCAGATTTAAAAAAAAACCTTCGTGGTAAGCGAATTAACGATGATGAGGAGCTCAAAACTGCAATAAATGAGCATTTTGGAGAGAAGGATGAAAACTATTTTTTTGAGGGTATAGAAAAGTTAATCTCAAGATGTAATAAATGCATTAATGTACGAGGAGATTATATTGAAAAATGAAAATATTTTTAATTTTATTCGTGTTTTCCTTCATGTCGATACCGCGAATATATTGAACTCCCCTCGTAAATGCAATCAACACTTTCATTACAATGTTTAAATCGGCGATAGAGAAAATGAACTTAGAAGATCGCAGATTTGTTTTGGTTGGAAACGGGTAGTGTCACTTCCAATACAAGACAGAATATTTAAAATTTTTAATTTTTTAATTCGGATGTTCCGGACTGACCGCTTCACAATTTTAAATTAAAAGTCGGCTCTATTATCATTTTGTTGAGCAAAATTAATGCACCGAAACTTTGTATCGGATTCGTTTGGTATGATTGTGAAGAATCTCAAATCAAATGTCATGCAAGGACGATTTTGAGTTTAAAAGGCAAACATTGTCATATCGCGGACTCTGCTTACCCAGAAGGATTTGGCATTTAAGCGTCTATGACAAATAATAAGTCGCAAGGATAATCGCTGGATATTTATAGCATCAATCTTAAATTCCTATGTTTTTCACATGGTCCAAATGTATATGTGGCATGCTCACCTGTGGGCAACCACTTTACTACAAAGGCGGAAGGTTGGCCGGCACGTCAATCATTGCGGTATTATTGAAATACATCGATAGGTGTTGCTTCTTCAGTTATTTCTATTGTAGATATTTAATATAACTTTGGAATAAAGAATTTGAATTGACGGAATTACAGAAGAATTTATTAATCTATTACTTTGTGTATTACATACCTACAGCCGTAATAATAAAAAACCCGTAACTACTCTCTAACTCATATGCTACCTAGCACCTAGTTAAATAAATAACATATTAGTTAAATTTTCTTATTAATAAATGAAAATAACTCATATAATAACTAACTGATGTTTTCTCTAAAATAGCTGGCATCAACCACCAAATTATACTAAAAACTATTACATATTGGCTTTCATCACGGCTGGCTAATACAATTTTAATTTCAATTGTGACAAATGAAAAAGAAAACAAAAAAACCCAAGAAAATAAAAGAAAATTTGAAAATCTATATTTATTTTTAAATGTTTTATTTGAAAACATTGTCATAGGGTTTTCTCGTTTTTGTACACTTTTTCGATGGTAACCGGATCTTCCCCTAACATATTTATATTATTCAAAGACACTGAATAAATGAGAGCCATTTTGTTCCACAATTTTTTTAAATTTAAATTTTTTCTAAGAGTTACTGACTCAGACCTCCTACCGTGAGTTAGTTATGTGATAGTTACGAATCGTTAGTTATCTTTTAAAAATGTTTATTATTAGGAATTTGAGTTTAAAGAATGTGTTTGCCATTAGTTAGGCCTAACATGTAGTTACGCGACTATTAATAATACGGCTGTAACTATACATACTGAATACACGATCACTCTGATTTGTACAGCGAAAGCATGGGATTTTACTCTAACAGAGCCGTTCTTCGTTTTTCATAGCGTTACACAGAATGCGTTATAACGTCGCCTTCATAGGGTTTTTTTTTTTTTTTTTGCGATGGAAGGTGGAAACCTTGCATGAGGCACCAATGATCTGACGTTCATTGGTAGTGCCGGATTCTTACCGGCTAAAACCACCTCCCTTCCTGAACAGACCGACATTTGTCTCCCGCGGAACCGCCGTAAGGCATTACTTCGCGGGGGTCGGTATAAAGCCATATTAGATCACTCTATTATTTGAGCTATTCACTTTTCGTTGGCGCTCTAAACGCCTCAGATCGCTGAGTATTCGCACGGCCACATTGCTTACAATAGTCGAATTTTTATCTTTAAGCAACATGTACTTTACGATGTTATCGGGAGTGGGCCATTCCCCAAATTGATGCCGTAAGGCAATCCTCTCGGTTTCGTACCGTGGGCAATGAAAGAACACGTGTTCTGCATTTTCAGAAAATGTGGACAGTTTGGGTTGGTTTCATGGCCGCGCTTAAAGAGATATTCCCTGTAACAGCCATGACCCGTCAAGAACTGCATCAATCACTGGTATGAGACGATGTGTCCATCTTCCCTTCAACGATTCGTTCCATTGTTGTTGCCAGGTTGCGATACTGCGATTTCTTTCGTACCTTCTTTTATCGTCGTCTACCCGGCCATTTCGAACTCGCTCGGTTCTTAGCGTTTTCGTTTCTTCATCGAGTAAATCGATGGGTAGCATTGAAGATACGACGAGTATAGCATCGTTTGAAACAGTTCTGAATGCACAGGCGACTCTTAGTGCGCTAAGATGGTAGACGGATTTAGTTCCGCGTACATAAGACTTAACTTTCGTGGCACATGACCATATTTCGGCTGCGTACATGAGTGTTGAACCGACAGCTCCTGCAAGAAGTAGTCTCTTATTCTGTTTCGGGCATCCGATGTTACTCATCAACCTCGAAAGTGCACTAACAGTTTTTGCAGACTTTTCGCATACATGCTCTAGATGATGTTTGAAGCTTAGACGAGCATCAATAACCACTCCTAGGTATTTAATGAACGGTTGAGAAACTACTTCATGCCCTCCCACGCTAAACGTTATCGTTTCTCGAACTTTCCTACTCGTAATAAGCACTGCCTCCGTTTTATGATCTGCGAGTTGCAAACCGGCATTAGCTAGCCAACTACGTACAGATGCAACTGTCTCGTTGCAGTGCAGTTCGACCTCTTCTAAAGTTTTTGCCACAATCACCACGGCAATGTCATCTGCAAACCCGATGATTGACGCTTCTCTTGGAATCGGTAGGCGCAGTATTTCGTCATACATAACGTTCCACAGCAAGGGACCTAGGACCGATCCTTGTGGAACGCCGCCAGTTACTTCATACTCTTTTATTCCCTCATCAGAATCATAGGACAGGACTCTATTCGCAAAATAACTCTTTACCATTTTACGGAGATATTCTGGTATTTCAATCCGGTAAAGACAGCTCATGATACGCTCCCAATTTGCAGAATTAAAAGCGTTTTTTACGTCCAGGGTTATAACGGCGCAGTACTTTTTGGTGCCTCCTTTCCAACGCCTGCCCTCTATAGCGGCTTGGGCTCTCGTTATTACCGCATTGATTGCGTCTACGGTAGATCTTGATTTACGAAAACCGTATTGGTGGTCCGAGAGGCCTCCGGCCGTTTAAATTGCTGGCTGGAGCCTATTGTAAATGATCCGCTCAAGAATTTTACCAATTGTGTCCAGTAAACAGATAGGGCGATAAGAGAATGGCTCGTTTGTATTCCCCTTTCCTTTCGGCAGTGGGACAAGTCTTTGACGCTTCCAAGGCTCAGGAAAGACGCCCTCCTGGAGACACGCGTTAAACATTTCGGAGAATAAGTCGGGCCGTGCTTTGATTGCAATTTTTAGCGCTCTATTTGGGATGCCATCCCTTCCCGGAGCCTTCTTATAGCGTACCTTCTTACATGCTTCGAATAATTCTTCGTGTGTAATGATGGGTATAGGATAGGCCCTATCTCGTGAACACTTGGAACGCCTTCATAGGGTGTCGGGATTAATTTGTAATTTTTGCTGGCACTCGAACTGAATTCGTATTTGAATTACTTTTACCGGTTTAACGTTTAAGAACTCCACCCAACTGCAAAAGCGCTATTGCAAAGCCATTTCAAGTGACAAGGAGCTCCATTAAAATACCAACTTATGAACTCCCTTACTGACTTACTAAATTGTTTGGACAAGCAGTCGACGCCATACTCTTAATAGAAATACATTTTCAAAACTACAACAAAACCAACGCCACAACACTCTTACTTAAGGTGGCGCTACAGTCCGGGTTGGACCTGGGCCACAACACTCAGCTCCTTAAAATAAACCACATCTCCATCAAACTACCCCCGCCACTGGATATATGAAAACTACATCCATCCTCGGGGGGAAAACTACACAACAAAACTTTCAAACTCGTACCATTCATCTTCCCATTTCTCATTGCACTATCTCTTCGCAGGAAATGAGCAAGGATTCGCCATTCCTACTTTTCAAGTTATAGTAAAAAAAAAAAAAAAAAAATCCAACTTCGACTCTAAAAGTGACCGAAAATAGTGGTCATTTTTCATTTTTTTTTCATTTTAAATTCATTTTTATTATTTCTTTCTTTAACTTACATACTAGACAAAAACGATTAAATCTAATTTAAAACTAACATTTATCTTATTCTAGCTTACTGGCTCCAAGCGAGCGCTCTAAACTTAACAATATGCTTAAAATTATTGCCTTTCGGCCTTAAATCTATCTATATCTATGATTTGTTTTGTTTTTTAATTTCCAAGAAACTTTAGAAAACTTGGATTTCGGATTCTGCCGAAAATAGTGGTCTAGTGGTCTAGAGTATCGCAACGCGTTGTTATTTATTTGGCGTACATGCTCTGGTTTCTGGTACCCAATTCGGTGAACTTTATGACGCAATAGGGGTATAGACGATGTGTATCGCTGTGGGTGGCAGTATATACCAGCGAATCTGTGAATCCTTGAATTATGCGCTTCCGGTTGGGAAGCGCTTCTTTTTATTGCTCTGCCATTTTCGTGCGCACTCCGTTCCGTTGGTCATAAAGCATGGTCGAATGCATAGCCGATCTATGTTCGCCCCCCTGCTGCTGCGTGCGGTATCTAAGCTTAACCACAGTCGGTGCTGGGTGGAATGTGCCTCAACCATGAAATGCCAAATGCAGGGATTTTATTGCCATTGTTTTGCGCCAACATAGAGATCGAGAAGGAGCGATGATGGTCTCATGCTAATTTTAAGTGACGGATTGCATAGGTCGGGTGAATGGATTGGTCTGGCGGTTGCTATCATGGGCCTTTCAGTACCGCACAGAAGTGTTTATTTTACTTGCAATAGCTTGTTCTTTTGGTGGTTATATACAGAGCCCTATAAGCTTTTATAGGAAGCGAGTGATTTTGTTGAAATTCCTTTCAAAAAGGAGGTATTGCATAAGGACATGTTACGAACGAACGGGGAACTCTAACGAAGGATTTAAGGGGTAAACCAATTTATTCAATAATTAAACTACGCCACGTAAGACTCTCCATCTGATTCAGAGACTTTCTTGCCGCTTTAGATATACCGAGTCCCTGCAATTCTTGTCAGAAATAAATAAAGCAGAAATGTTGTTGATGTCCTGGTTCTCCATTTATGTGAATCAACGCCTACGCGAGTACCCAGAACACTATTTGGTCGACAAACTACATTTACCATTTACAGCTTCACCTGATGGCGAACTAGATAGGTATACCTCGGCCCCAAATGGATCCCTCATAAAAGATGTCACATTTCACTTACCCTACACACGAACGAATAAAAGTCCTGGGGATGTGAAGAAATACAATAATCTGCCGACACTATTGGTGCGGTCCCTTCCGGAGAAAGGGTCCTTTTTATCGGAAGCAATTCTTACGCCATTGCCAGGTTTAATAACACCCCACACAAGGGCAACCGGATGAATCTAAAAACCAAAGTGTTGCTACCCACATACATTTCCTTTCGTTAAATTGAAAACATCTGCCCAAATTGGGGATGAAATGAATTTATTTTACCCCACCGTCCTTTTCTTCTTAGGTACGAGTTAGGGGACAGTCCATCAATTTACTTCACACTCTTTCCCACACAAACGCACACTCCCTTGTCGATAGATTGCGAAAATATTTTGATTGAATTTTGTCACAAACACCATTGATTCGTCTAAGGACAAGGACTCACGTCTATCTAAGGAGTGTTTCGACTCGTATACCACCTGTTCCTGCATCAGGGGATTTTAGAGGGTGGATTCTGGTTTGACTTGAAGATGAAGTATTAGTGCGATTGGAGCCGAAAGGCTTCACACACTTTACGGGGACCCAAGTTCAATACGTGAAATGTTCTGAGATGTACGAGCTTGGTGTGCTATTATTAGACTCTGCTGTTTATTCCCATGCCGATGTCGATGACCCATGTCAGGAGGATAACATCGAAAAGGAAACGTGTTCAGTTTTAATATTCACGTCAGGTTTTATTTGCCGCGTTCTTGATATGTAATCACGAAAAACCGGATCGCGTACTGAACACTTGAATACTTTACCTTTTACCAGCTGATTTGCATATTTCTTCGACAGTGATAAGGTGAGGAAAGTGAACATTTTTCAATGGTGTTCTTATAAGTGTTGTACCTTGGGCTGGCCTTTAAAAGTTGGCTGAATTGGCGCTCTGTTGGATCATGTGATTACTCAATCGGGATCTGTTCTACCAGAAGAGCTCCATTAACACCTTAGATAGGTAGATATGCGTGTCCGTCACATCTGGCACATTTCAATTGAAACTTTTTATCGGCGAAACCGTTATGATTGTCACCTGCCTTTTTTAAGGACGATTACTTTCATTTCGATGGGGGAAGTGTGGTGCTAAAAGAAAGATGTCTCGTCTGCGAATATGATGAAGGGACGGACATACGTTTCGTTCAGCTCAACCCTTTTAACATTTGTCGTCAAAATATAGCCCACTGTAGTATGTTCAAGCCGAAAAATTATTTCTTTCTGGACGCTTTTATGGATACGTTTTTCTACGTCTTGGAATGGGCTTGAACTCGTTTCTGGAAACGTATTTCGAGAAGTTTTTGGACTCATTTTTGGAAGCGTTTTTGGACAGGTTTTGTTATTCGATTTTGGAAGCCTTTTCGACGCATTTTTTTGAGACTATTTTTTTTATTTTATTCGACGAGGTTGGTGTTTATTACATAGAACATATTCGTTTACATATAATTACCCATAAAGCAAAGTGCTTAGGTTGTTAGGTGGTTGTTTTTATTTATATTTAACTAATTTTGAAGTGATTTATATATATTTTTTTGTAATACATCAAATAAATCAATAAAAAGTTTAATATATCTTTTATAAGGGCACGTAATGTTAGTTAAGTAAGTATTTTTGTATTTCGTTTCGTTTATTACGCTTTTTGAAATTTAGAATTAAGAAGGTGTTGGAATTGTATTCATCGTTTTTGGAATAAAATGTCGCAGTTACCGTTTTCCATTTGGGTTAAAAGTTTCCGGAACCTCTAGCATCCCCTGGACTCGTCTTCTGGTATTTTGGTTATGGCATATGGGCTGCAGAAACCTTTGGTTATACAAATATTGCGTTAGTAACGACATTTTGGAAAATTGCGGACACATCTCAAAATATAGGAGATGAGTTAAAAGGAGTAGTTTTCATTAACCCTAGAAAGCTAACGTTACCAGACTTCCATGAAAAGCTAACCATTAATCTTTTTGGCGACCATTTAAAAACATTTTTTTTTTTAATAAATTATTAGATTTTCTTCAGTTTCTTAGCATAAATAAGAAAAATAGGATATAGTTAAAAGATAATTATAAAAAAGAGAGTCGACCGGCTACTGAGTTGGCGCGAAATCACGTTACGTTAGTCAAATAATAAGGAAGGGAGAGGAAAAATTTGATTTTATGCTTGCCGTTTTGACGAGCGTTAGCTTTCTAGGATTAAGCGATTAAGGTTTGATATTTTATCCAGGTATGTTTTCGCCGCTTTTTCCCAGGCAAGAATCCCATATCTGATGCGAAATTCTGCTAACGAGTAATAGACTTGCTTCTGAACTTCAAAACAGGAGTATCTTTTAAGATAAACCATAGCAAAGAGAGTGCTCTTGAGTTGAAGACGCAGAACATGTATGGTCTTGGTCTCCCGCCAAAGAAAATGTTCGTCAATAATTAATTTTACTACTTCTATAGGTTTATTATACTGAAAGCTTCCGCTCGTTTGGATGGGGTTCGGATACGCATCACTTTTGTTTTCGTCGCATTAATTACCAGTCCATGATCGTGGCACCATTTGGAGACAGCATTAAATTCCTCTTGAATTATATCCACAGCCGAACTAAAATTTTTGTGCTTTACAAACGGTATACCAATTGAATTTTTTAAATAGGTACAACTTTCCGGAAAAACTATCAACCGCTCTTAATATAATTTTTAAATTTGACATTCCCCGGATACCTTTAACGATGCACTCATATGGCCTATCCCCCTAAAGGGGACCCGGAAGATCCTAACACACACTTTTAAAATATATACGTCTCTGCCTTTCAAAAGACTGAATACTTGGGTGCAAATTAATCTTAAGCTGAGCTAATTTCAGTCACGTTTTAGAAAGGGATTTTAAACGATAGACAATATTTTTGTCTTAATAAGTCTAGCACGAGTTCGGCTCTTACAAACAAAAAACATTGTATGTTTTTTTTGTTGATTTTAAATCGGCCTTTGATACAATAAATGGAACCGCCATATTCTACAAGCTGAAACTAACTATCTGAGTACTATACGTTGTGGAGTCTTGAAGACAACACGTCCAAACCCAAGACTATGATTTTTAAAAACGGTTCAGGAAAGCTTGCAAAAAATTAAACCTTGAAATATAATCAAATAACCCTTGATATTGTTAAGGAATATATTCACTTGGAATGGAAATAACGTTTAATATAAAGATTGATAACCATCTTAATAACAAACGCGACAAAGCAAAATCCGCTATATGCGCCAATTGGAATCGTATTTTCAACCATAACGATACATCCGTCAAAACTAAGTACTTATAATATTTTTAATGCTACGGCACGGGCTATATTCTTTTTTATGGAGAAAAAATCAGGGGTACAAAGAAATTCGACGAAGTGGAAAGTTTTCTGCAATTCTATTTCAGAAAAACCTTTCGTCTACCCATAAACACGCCGAAATATAGGTTCTATTTGGAAACTGGTTTACCAACGCTATCTATCTCAACTCTAAGGCTGAATGCAGATTATTTAATAAGGGTTATGGATATGAAAGACTTAAGACTACCGAAGTAAGTTCGGCAATACGCTTTGCTTTATAAGTGCCTTTTTGTCAAGTAGTGGACTGCGATTGCAGCTGAATGTGGCATAGCTTTAAACTTAACTGCTGTGAATTCAGGCCAGTGGCAAAATATCTTGTACCAGATAATAAAAGCAAGAGATGAGAACGAATGGTACACTTTCATAGAACGTGCAAAGTCTTCGTCTGAACTTCAGTAACATGCTAAAGTCAACTATTACCTCAATGCCCTTAATTATTTTAATAGCGAGTTCACTAGTTATACAATTGGAATAATATTTAAAATTAGAGCTGAACTCTGTTCAACCTTAATTTCAAGCCACACATAAATGAGGAAACGAGCAACTGCATGCTGTGTAATATGCAGGTGAAGGAAGACATTAAACACTTTCTGGCAATATGTCAAATCTTAAAGGAAGTACGGAGAACATTCTTTGGAAAAAAATCAGTTACAAGAAGATGAGTCTCTTGAATGGGGCCAATTGGGCACTGATGTCGCAGTACTGCATAGAAGCTGTAGCTTATCCCTTTGTTGCCTGGTGGTTTTAGCATGAAACCACCAAATAAATCATTTTTACTTAGTTTCCTAGTGGTTCCAATGGGAAACCACCATATAACGTCTGTTCATTTTCATTCGGAGAGCAACGTGGAAATATTTTCAAGTGCAATATGTTTACATTTTGTGATGAGTGGGAGTCATTGTGTTCATTGTCATTGTTAGTTATCAACTGTGAAAGGTGCTTGAAGTGATTTGTGAGAAAAATTGTTAATTTTGTGCTTCGAAATCAAATGATTGGTAAGTTTGATAATAATCGAATTTATTTGGATACTGCGTAGTGTAGTGTTTTTTTGAGTATTTTCTATTAAATTTAATTGTTTATTGATCTCGGGTGCTACATATATATGTGGTTACTCTAAGAAACCACCGGGCACTAACCGACCGTTTTTTTTTTTTTTTAGCTGGAACGCGAACGGTTTACGCACGTCATTTGACTAATGATGATATTGTCGGCATTTTGTAAGACATGCCATCGGATCTTGAGTCTGATATTGGAGATGTTGACGGGGAAGAGGATCAATATGAGGCAATATTGCTACAAAATGAGGTAGATCTTGTAGCAGGTCCTTCTGATGGTGTTTACTCTGATTAATCTGATTGGGAGTCTGAAGATGAAATTCCACTATAGGTACCTAATAAGAGCTAGAGAACGGGAGTGCTTTACAGTTTGGACACAAGATAATGCTTTTTGTGAGACACACATAAAAGAGTTCGTAGAGGAGACTATGGTCCAACCATTCCTGATGATTTGGAGACACCAATCGATATCTTTTTGCATATAAATCCACAAGAGTTAATCGATTTGATTGTTTTTCAAACAAACTTGTATGCAATTCAGAAAGCTGGTGGAAGTCTTGCATCTCACACTCCTACCAACAGCCAAGAAATCAAAGCGTTTCTGGCCATAAGTCTGCTGATGGGAATTAAAAAACTACCGAGTTATCGTGACTACTGGTCAACCAAGGCTGAATTACGCGACAAATATTTGAGCTCCTTGATGAGCAAGAACAGATTTGCATGACTTCTGGGGAACATTCATTTAAATGACAACACGCAACAACCTTTGAGGGGTAGCACAAATTTTGACAAGCTTTATAAAATTCGTCCGATGATATAAACCCTGTCCAGAACATATATATCGTCAAAACAACAATCAGTTGACGAGTCAATGATCAAGTTCAAGGGACGGGGCAGTTTGCGCCAGTACATGCCAATTAAGCCCATCAAGCGTGGATATAAAGTGTGGGTCCATACAAATGAATCTGGATACATTTCAGAGTTCTAAATATACACAGGCCGAATCTCTGATGCCGCTGAAAAGAATTTGGGAGCTCGAGTAGTCAAAGACCTTACTCGAAGCTTAGTGGGAAGGGGACATCATGTGTACTTTGACAATTATTTCAATTCTGTGCAATTGCAAAAGGACTTCAAAAAAACAATTCATCTACGCCTGTGGGACAGTACGCGCCAATAGAAAAGATCTGCCAAGTGACCTAATGGACGAAAAAAAAAAATGGTTAGGGGCAAATCGGACTGGCGGAAGGACACTAAGGCTGTCAATGTTCTTGGAAACTTCCTTGATCCTTCGAAAAACTTAACTACCTCGCGAAAACAAAAATATGGAACTTCATCTATTATCACTTGCCCGGATATGGTAGTTGAATACAACAAAAATATGGGTTTTGTCGTTAAAGCGGATATGCTGAAGACCTTCTACGAAATTGATCGGAAGTCCAAAAAGTGGTGGCATCGGATAATGTGGCACTTCCTTGATGTTTCCATCGTAAATGCTTTCATCATTTTTAAATCCAGGTCAACAGAAAACGACAAATCGTTGTCATTGAAAGACTTTAGAATTGCAGTGGTTTCAGGACTAGTTGGAGTAAATATAAACGACGCCTGCAGAGGTCGTCCTTCAACATCAGGACAAGCGAAGATTAGCCACTTCAAACCCAATGTTTCTTTCGAGAGGAGATATGAACAGTGCGCCCACTTGCCAACATACGCTACTTCCAGACGATGTGCATAGCATACTGTAGCACTAAAAGTGAACCCCATCGTTCCAGATGGTACTGCTCAGTCTGAAAAACGTTTTTAAAGTTATTTTTGTTGTAATTTTCTTTTGTTTTAGCTAAACTAAAAGCCTGATTTCTTATAATCTTTCAAGCAAGCAATGTAGGTACTCTTGTTTTTGTTTCGTTTTAACTAAACTAAAAGTCATGGTTTTTGAAATCCTAGGCTCTAGGCCATTTTTCGATGTTCAAGTTCAACTGGCACACCATACGAAGTATTTCTTGTTCACTGGCTTCTTCCATGTAAATACTGTGCTGTAGATGCAAGTTCTCGTGGATAGATGTGATTGGATTTGCATATATGCAATATGCATTACTTTTGCAACTTGGTTCGAGAACTGATGTGCAAAAATGTCTGCACTGTCTTTTAGATCTTTATCTTATTAGATCTTTATCTTCTCAACTTTCTCAGTTGAGAAGTTGTTTCTTATAACTTCATCAATTAAAAGATTTCTTCTTCTTAATAATCTATATATATAAAAAGAAAACCTTAAAATTGTGTTCGTTTGTCGTCGATTCACGCCTTAACGCATTTACCGATTTTTGTTGTCAATTATTTCAATTATTTTCCGAGCAAATTGTTGTTGTGAACGATTTTGAAATTTTATTTAAATATAGGTACCTACCTAATAAGTTTGTTCTATTAAATTATGTTTACTATGTTACATTAAGTAACAATTTAAAGTGGAGAAGATACTTTGATATTTGTTTGATGGTTTTTGAATCCAATATTTTCAGGATCCTTGCATTAGTACGAGTGAGTAAGTTGAAACGTAGGGGTGATTGAGAGGGGTGGACAATGATGTTGCGTTTTTAGTTTTAACGTAGGGGTTGTTACGAAAAATAAGCGAGTAACAATCTTGGTACTCTGCTCATTCTTGAGTAGGGTTATGGCACCTGCAACAACATAAACCAATTTTTTGACACTTGCCGAAGCCACGAGTTTGCACACTTAATTATTGTGAAATGCCCCGATATTGGAATGCGTCGTCGAAGAAGTTGAAGCGGCGGAAACGGCTGTAGGAAATAAGGCCCCAATGAAATAAGGCCATAAAAGAGAAAATGAAATAAGGCCCCAAATTTGGGGTCTTATTTCATAATGAAATAACACCCCAATTTCAACTATGAAATAAGGCCCCACTGCGATGAAATAAGGCCCCAAAACAAAATGAAATAAGGCCCCACATTTGGGGTTTATTTAATAATGAAAACTACTTTTTATTTAATATTGATGATATTGGATCAATTAATTTAGATTAAAGAAACTTTTTATATACTCAACCTCGCACTCACCCCGTAATCTAACAGTAAATCCAAGCAGGGGGGTTGCAGGGGGGCAGCATGCCCCCCCATACGCATTCCATATCGGAAGGGTAACAATTAATAATAAAAAAATATAATTTTATTTCATTTCTTCTTTTGGGGTCTTATTTCATAATGAAATAAGACCCCAATTTTCATTAGGAAATAAGGCCCCAAAAAGGAAATAACACCCCAAATTGTATTAAAAATCGTTGTTGTTGTTTCCTGTATAATTTTTTGGGGCCTTATTTCATTTTCTTTTTGGGGCCTTATTTCATTGGGGCCTTATTTCGCAGAGCCGGCGGAAACAAGGTGAAGTTGTTCCCGCATTCCGTGGTGTTTATGCAAGTGATGTAATTGGTAGAATATACACAGTTCACCCGAAAAACAACGAATGCTTCTATTTGAGAATGCTTTTGGTCAATGTTTGTGGCCCTACTTCGTTCGAAGCGCTGCGGACTGGTGACGGTGTGTTGTGTGCTATGGCCGACGATATTTTGCATCAAATTCGCACTGTGACATCGGATAATGAACTGATCGGATCGGATAGTCATCTGATGTGAGATGAAAAGCGCAACAAAGCTTTGATTTTGATCGAGGATATGTGTCTGCTCATGAGTGGCAATTTTTGGCTTAAAATGATGACACAAAGATATTTTCAGGAAATCTAGATGGTTTTGGCGTTCATCAAGATTATATGGCCTTTTATAGTGATTTGACGTCTCAAGATGTCGTTCGAGAAGTTAAAAACTACGAGTTGAAAGATTTTGACAATTTTTTTTACAAAAAAACGGTGCAAAAAAGTTTTTTTTTTCTACTGTAAAATAGTGAATATATATGACCGAAGATATCTTGAATAGAATGCATCGTATTTCTAGAAATCAGGAATTAATCATTACACTCGAAATTTATAATGAGGCATTAGTTATAATTACGGTGACCATATTCGTCGAAAAAAAATAAAGGACAATCAAAAATTTGCTTTCAATAGTTTTGTATTTGCTATTTATTTGTTAAAAAAAACGTTAATGTCGTTTTCGATTTTGGCTTTTCAGATGTTGAGCTGAGATTTAAAATTTCTGCTGCCAAATCGATCATCATAGTACATTTACAAAAAAAAAAAGAACATTTACGCCGCAACTAAAATTCAACATTTCTAGAAAAAAAAATCCGAAATCCGACTTTACGTTCCCACTGAAATTTCAACATTTCAAATGACAGCTTATGTTTCAGATGTTTTAGAATTAATTATTGATATTTCTGTTTAAAAATCAGAAACAGAATAAAGAATTAATTTTTTTAGCTATATTATTTTTATGAATTTAAGTGCTGGTTCAGACACATCAAATATATTGCTGACTCAATATAGAGGTATGCAACCATTTCCTTCTTCTTATATTCTATATTTTGAATATTTGCCAAAAAGATTAATTTTTTTGTAGAAAAAATCAATTTCTTTTGTGATCGGTATTTATTTATGTTCGATTCGCCAAAAATCATTAACATTATTATTTAGGTCTACGGAAAAAAAAAAGTATAAACTATCTTTCTTCATTGAATAAAGAGTGTGAAAGGTAAAGCCAGTCTTACTTTTCGTATTTTTGAGGAGGGTGGATAGATTTAAAAACATCTTCATTTACATAATGGAAAACTCTAAATTCTAAGTAGGGTTTTCCGAAACTACATTTAGTTATAAGAATAGCTTTAACAGCATTACATTTATTTGTGATTTGTCACTGCTCCAAGGGTTATTCATGATTGAAAATACTCTTCAGTTGGTGCACTAGAAACCGGTAGGCACAAACTGAAATTTAAGGTGTGGGGTGTATGCACTGAAGCACTGAGGATGTAAACACAATTTCAAGTAATGTGTGTACATTATACGTAATATTTTTAATTGAACAAACAATTTTTAGTCAGTGTTTTAAAGGACAGTTTCAAAAATAAAGGACAAAATCCGTCATTTAATAACAAGAAAATAATATAGGACAGGGCTTAAAAAGAAAGGACTGTCCTTTTAAATAAAGGACGGATGGTCACCGTAGTTATAATTGAAGATATGTGCTTAGCAATTGCAAATAAAACATTGTCACAATTAGGTTTACCAGCTCCTAATTGACCATTGCATGACGTATTTAATCAAGAAATGCAACGTGAACAACAATACGATATAAATGAACTGAACACATTTATAAATTTGAATCAGCAGAAATTGAACCGAGAATAAAGAAATGAATATGATACAATAATTCAAGCTATACAAAACAAAACCGGAGGAATGTTTTTTTTATACGCGCCAGGTGGTACCGGAAAAACGTTTTTGATTCCCATGCTACTAGCTACTAAATATAAGATCACCGAAGAATATAGCATTAGCACTTGCATCATCTGGAATAGCTGCTACATTGGTTGGAAGAGTTTTGCAACTATGCAAATTAATAGTATGGGATGAATGTACATGTACAATGTCACATAAGAGATCGGTGGAAGCTTTGGATAGGACTTTGAAAGATTTACGTAATAATCAAGATATATTTGGTGGAGCTTTAATATTATTGGTTGGTGATTTCCGTTAAACACTGCCAGTGATACCCCGGGCAACTCCAGCAGATGAATTAAAGGCATGTTTAAAGTCATCAAATTGATGGAGAAATGTATAAACACTCACTTTAACAACAAATGTGAGAGTACAAATACAAAATGACCCATCGGCTGAAGAATTTTCTAGGCAAATACTGTCGATAGGAAATGGAAAATTCCTATTGATAACACTGGATTAATCACATTGCGCAAAGTTATAAAAATCACAATTGGTTAGCTGAAAGATCAATATTGGCTGCCAAAAATAAGGCCAATTGAATGCGGATATTTTAACTGATGTGCCTGCGGTGAGATTGTAACGTATCAATCAGTAGACACGGTCACAAATAAAGATGACGCTGGCAATTATACGACGGAATTTCTGAATTCGTTGGATTTACCTGGATTGCCGCCTCATCGTTTACAATTGAAAGTTGGTGCACCAATTATTCTTCTTCGGAATATAAATCAGCCTCGATTGTGCAACGGAACAAGATTAGCAGTTAAGAAGGTTATGAACAATCTTATTGAAACAACGATTTTAAAAGGAAAATTTAAAGGTGAAGATGTATTGATTCCGCGTATTCCAATGATTCCACCAGATTTAACTTTTGAATTCAAAAGATTGCAATTTCCGATACGTCTTGCGTTCGCTATGACAATAAAAAAGGCGCAAGGACAATCGTTGGAATTGTGTGGAATCGACCTAGAGTATCCATGCTTCTCCCACGGATAATTATATGTATCATGTTCACGTGTAGGAAAGCCATCAGTTCTGTTTATTTATACTACTACTCAGTGCAAAAACAAAAAATGTAGTTTATGAAAAGGCTCTGCGATAGTTAAAAAATCACATACTTTAAATAGAAATAATAGTGATTAGGTTATCCACAACATTTTTGTTTTTTTTTTTTTTTTGACGAAACATTTTTTTTTTTTAGTTTTTTAGGTTTGGCATCAAAAAATATGTTTAACACCAAATCTAAATCGAACCACGATCCATTCCCGAGTTATGAGTGCACATATGGACGTCGGTCTCTTTTACATATAGCCGTACCCACCATACCAAAATAGTATCCTATCTTTCAAACTGTAACCAACCAAACACAGCCACAAAATTCCATTGAAATTGGTTGAGTGGTTTAGGAGATCGACAACAGCAAATATATTTTTTTTTTTCGCACCGTTTTTTGTAAAAATTTACACAAACATACGTTTACCATTTGCAACCAAACTTCGCCGGGTCAGCTAGTTCATTTATAACATTACATTCTAGGTTTATTCTTTATTTTTGTTTTGCTAGATTCAGTGTAAATATGATTTATTTTGTTAACAAAGTTGTTGTACAGCTTTTCAACATTGTTTTCGTTAAGGATATTTTTCCGATTTGTTGGTCGATATGCACTGTATTAGCTTCTTCAATTGTTTTAGACACTAATGGTTTGCGCTGCCCCATAAGAAGCATTCATGAGTCAAAAACTATGGTACAGATTTAAGAAAGAAGCATCAACAACAATGGAAGTGGATGAGAGCAAAAGCTAGACAAAATCTATTATATATCTACGAGGACATTTACCGCCTGCTATAGGTTTGATAGGAGTATGTCCAGCAGGTTAAACTGAACGTGAAATTCATAAATAAAATACCTGTTTACCTGAGCCCGCTTTTTGCACCTTAAAATGGACAAATCGCTCTGTAATATGGTCGTAGTGAGTTCGAATGTGAGAAATAATGTACCCAATTAAAACAGCCTGTCAGTCGTTCCTTAGGCAATGGTGTGAACAAAATAAGGGCAGTCTTACCGAAACCTACCCCTTAACGGCCTCAGGTCACTAAGTTCAAAATTAATCTTCTCGTACGGCCGAACAAGTTGCGATCCATCAACAATGTTAAAGGTCTCGAGTAGAGGCTGTGCGATTTTTTGTTATTATTAAATTGAATATCCTTCCCAGGTCGTGTTTATCCAGGATAAAAACCCATCAGGCTCCCAATTAGCACCATTAATTGCTTAGCCAAAGTTAATTATTTTCAAAATAATGGCCTGCGGCCGATTCGTCTGCTATGATGCTGTACTGTATTAGCCACCCGAATGGAACTCAATTACGAAAAGCGTAATTAATTCGACCATCCCTCGATATAATTGTATTTTGTTGTTTATCGGAGCAGAGCTCTGATTGTTGGGTGGTGATCTGGTGATATGTAAGCAGGGCTGCTGCTGCAGTCAGCTTAAAAGCCATTTTGCAATTAATTTAACCTTCAGGTGTTAGTACTCAGTTCAAGTCAACATTGGAAAGTGGTGGATAAGATAAACTAAAAAATCAGATTCACCACAACAACCAACAACGCGTATAAGTACCTACATCCTGAAGAATGTTAAAAATGCAATTTCACTCAGCGAGGCAACCTTTTGTGCACAATCACCGGCATGATGAATTGGTTTGATTTGACGGAAATCCTTTTACTTTTGGGGAATCTAATTTGCTTTTGGTGGCGGCGAATTATCTTCACACCAGTTATCTGATGCAATGCGGGACATGCGTGAGAAACAGAATTAATTGGATCTCTCCTCTTTGTTAGACAAGGAGAAGACTTAAATTCCACATTTCATGCAAATTTAATAAATCACAGCGACGCCGACGGTGGTGTAACGCTCGCAACGTGGTAAACGTGTTGACGAACAGGAGCGCCCAACTGCCTTAATATATCACCACCCTCGGAGGTGTTTTGCAAAGCATGGCGTTGGTATAAGGCTCACATGTTGTGAGTTTTATATAATACACATGGATTGTTGTTTATGCCTCTGGAGGATAAATTTATATGTATATCCTTCCAAAGAGAAAAGGACGAACAGTAAGGGAAGACATGTTTTTTCGTTGCAGAACACGTATTTTATTTTAAAAATGTATTCGAGTAAATATCGCTTCTCATTTTTCGATTGGTGTAGGTACCTTTTATTTGTTTAAAAAAAAAAAAGAGACTTTTCCGGCAGGAAAATATTTCCAAAATATTTTTCCAGGCTTACATCAAGCTTTCAAGCTATATGATTTTAACTGTGCCTTAAAAGTCATCATATGTTTATTTTTACATACTGACAAAAAAAGTTATTAATGCGAGGACTTTATGAAATCAGCATTCACCCGGTCTGTACACTGTACCATAGATCTGCCGCATGATATAGAAGAAATGAGGATAACAGCAGAGTTCCGCTGTATCTTCGCATTGTTCTCACCAAGACATCACAATTAAGTACCTATATATTTTTGAGATACAACACACTTAGTCAGAAGAAGGATTGCAAATTCATTCAGTACAGGCATTCAAGCATCATCGCGTCATAGACGACGCTATTTAAAGTCAGATAGGTTTAGAGATTAAAAAAGACCCTTCTCTCAAACTTGTCCTGGAAGTTCATCTGCGAGTTCCTTGCCTGTGTCACCCTATAGCAGCACCATAGTCATAGTTTTAGAACTTTAATGCTTCAAAGTATTACGTTTAAACCAGCGTCTTCTGTTCAGGTCAGCTGTCACAACAGCGGCTCATTGTGCTTTCCCTTCAACAGATATAGCATTCGGTCATTCAAAGCTTCAGATTCATAACAATAATTTACTCCACCCAGTGCTCTAAAGTTGACCAAAGCTACGATCACGCGGCCATTTTTTTGTGTCATTTAAATGGCGCTCTGACGTAAAAAACGCGTCACAAAGCCGTCATTTAAATGTCGTTCCGTGTGATCGCCATTTTTGGGACAACATTTTAAATGGCGGAAAAAATGGCCGTGTGATCGCTCTAAATGGGGCCTCGGACAAATGACAGAATTTTTTGTCTGATGCGCCATTTAAATGACAGCCTCCAAAAAATTACAAATGACGCAGCATTTAATACAATATCTGTGCTTTCATTTGGTGTTTTTCTCGTGGCGAAAGGACGTATAAATAATTAATAAACTGTTTCTTATTTGTTTTGTTGTGGTTGTGTTGTTCGTTACTAATTGAAAAAACATGGAAAACGAACCATCGCCATCAAGTGCCGACAATTTTAAAAGTACACAAAAGTACAACGAAGTCGACAAAATTAGGCAAAACGCCGAAAGCAGGATTGAATCGGGATTGGAAAATTGGGCATTCGTGGCTACAGTTTCCCATTCGGCTTTGTTCTTCGGAATCTATCGACAAAATAAAACATAAATAATTGGTCGCATTTCAAACTTCACTATCAAATAGCACACAGCACACACCTTAATAAACTCAGCGACAGAACCTTGTTTATAGCGTCGAGAACTTCCGGATTGATGCACGTTATCGTTGGCTGCGATACGCGGAAAAGGAATCGCAGCGATCGAAAACGTTCACCAGTGGCCAAGTAGCGCAGTGTGATCACCAGTCGTGCTTCCGCTGAAACACTCTCTCGCATGTGTTCTGTTTTTCGATGTGTGGCTTCACCAACCTCAACAAATAATCGAATTGATTGGTTGACATACGAAGGACATTGCGATATAGTTCAGGTTCTTCTTCGCGCAATTCGAGCAGTAATTCACCACAAAATCCACTCTTCTCGCGACGACGGCTCAACCACCTCTTTTGCCAAATACTTCGCTTTCGTCGCGTTGGGTCGTAATCAAGTATCAAGATCGTCGTCACTGCATTCCAGTATACCTATACGCTGCCAAATACGCCGCCTCCGCATTTCCCACCATCATCGCAAAATTCCTTTTCGATATTTTGTACCTATTTATCATTTTTTTTTTTTTTCACTGCTATTTTATTTAATAAAGTCGTAGCACACGTATACGCGTCTTTGACAGGAGAAAAACACCAAATGGCAGTAGCTATATTTTTGTCATTGGTCATTGCCGTCTGATCGCAAAGCAGATAAATGACGCGGAATTGAAATAGTAAGAAAGGTGACATTTGCCATTTTGATGAGGCAAGTCATTACGGTGTGATCGCCATTTTTTCGCTCGACATTTAATGGTATCCCAACGGAAAATTCTAAATGACGCGAAGTGTCGGCCATTTGATTTTGGGATAAAAATTACGATGATAGTCATTTAGAGTTTTTCGCAAATGACAAATGACGAATCGTAGCTTAAATTTCTCTCTAATGCGGCATTTTTTCCCGACGTCACATTTAAATGACTCGAACAAATGGCCGTATAATCGTACCTTAAGACAGAGCAAAGACTAAACACGGTTTTTAATGGAACTGTGATGCGATGGGGCTCTGCAAAAATGCATGAACCTTTCCAAGGTATAAGCAGGGGACACAGTGCACTACACCTTCTCTATTATTATTATTATTATTGTTATTATTATTATCATATTCATAACTTCAAGCTACTTTGTTGATAGTGCTATTTACGTCATCGGAGATACGGAGACACATATATATATCTACAGCGATGTAGAGGCCAAGCTAGCAAAGTGGTTTGCTCTCAGACTTTCGTTATCTCAAATCAGCAATTTTTTTTTAAAATTCTTTGAAAATTTAAAAAGAAAAATCCGCCGGTTGTCGAATTTTGGAACTTTTTTGTTAGAAAATTTAACCTCATTTTTATAGATCAAGCGTTCTATCCGCCTTAATCTATTGATTACATTGTCTGTATTTAATAGTTTAGTTATTTTTAAGCTAACATATAGTTTTAGGCTTCTGAACCACTGTAGCTTAGAGCAACTATGCATTTTAGCATTTTTTTCAACTTCTCTATGTAGATCAGCTTTACGTATGTACCAAGGTGCATTGACCACATTCCGTAGTACAGGGTGTGCGCCGGGAAGGTATACTACTTTGTTTGTTTATAATTTTTGATTAAATGAAAGAGAATGGATTTTATATTGATAAATGTTTTATTTAATGTCGGCAATTATGTATGGAATACAATATCAGGTAAATGTCCGCCTCTGTTAGTCTCACAAATGCGAGCCCTTTTGAGCACATTTTTCATAACATTCTCACACATTTCACGCGGTATTTCATTAATTTCATCACGAATATTTTGTTTGAGTTGCTCAGATATCCCCACAAAAAAAATGTCCAGAACAGTCAAATCAGGCGACCGTGGAGGCCAATCAACATCACCATTTCTTGAAATAACTTGTTGTGGAAAGAGGTCTCGCAGTTATTCCATTGTAATCCTGGCTGTATGCGATGTGGCACCGTCTTGTTGATACCACATGTTAAGCAAGCCCTAAGCATGAAGTTGTGGCATTAAAAAGTTTTCAGTCGTATCACGATAGCGCTCCCCATTCACAATTAACGTTACGCCGTTCAGTAAGGTCCAATGATTCCTCCTGACCGAATTGCACTACAGGCTGTAACTTTTAATGGATGCAAAGGTGACTGATGAATAATTTGAGGGTTTTCCATTGTCCAGAACCGACTATTCTGTTTATTCACATATCCATTCAAATGAAAATGTGCCTCGTCACTCATTATGATTTTTTTATGAAAATGACAGTAATCCATGATTGATTTTGATAAAATGTTTTAACGATTAAAACACGTTGGTTTATCGAATATTTTTCCATAACAAATTGGCCACGTGTCTACTTCACGACTGCCAAATATGAACTTTCAAGATTAATGGTTACCAAAATGGCAGCAAAACAAAGAAGTAAACCTTCCCGGCGGACACCCTGTACTTTATTTCGGAAGACCTGAATTTTGTGTAAATTTGTTTGGCATGTGCATGTCCACAACTGGACCCTATAGATACATGGTGGTTTGAAAATTTGCTTGTAAAGCAATAACTTATTTTCGTTGGACAGAGATGACTATCTCCCAATAAGCCAATACATTTTACTTTTAATCTTACATAAACCAATTTTTAAAAACTTTTAGGAATTGTAGATTGTAGTCATCTTACTAACTAACTAACTTGGCCATACTTAACAAACACGCTTATAATTTCATACAGAAACTAATTTATTCAGAACTAGCTGACCCGTGCTCGCCTTGCTTGGCCAGAGTAGCTTACCCCGAAAAAGATAAGAAAAACTGTCAGTAAAACAATCCAAACAAATAGGTGGGGTAACTTCTATTATTCCCTCTCAATCTCATTTACATTCCACTCCACTTGTTAAGGCTGGTACGCTGCTCAAGTGAAATACAGTTTTTCATACAAATTTTTCACCGCGAAATGTCAAAATTAACTTTCCTCATGGAAATTTCGCTTGGCAGTACGCAGCTCAATTAAAAAATTGCGCTTTAAAAACTGAGCTGTAGGTGGCGATACTAAAATCTCTCCACAGCTATTTCAGTTGGTTTTTACTGTCCGTCGCATTAAATTTTTGACATTTCGACGTGAAAAATAAGGATATTCTTGTGAAGGAATTCGTGAGCAGACCTAGCTCCAAGAAGACGCAACCAAAAAACCTTCCAAAAAACTCCAACCAAATATTTTAGATCCTACAGGCTTTAGTCTTTACTACCAAAATACTGGTGGTCTAAGAACTAAGCTCCGCGATGTCTTGCTCTTCTCTTCATCTCTTCAATATGATATTATTGTGTTAACTGAGACTTGGCTTACGCAGAATCATCACAACGAAGAATTGTTCTACAAGGACCAGTACGAAGTTTTCCGCAAGGACCGCTGCTCCGTTCCAACCGATTGCGAGAGAGGCGGTGGAGTATTGGTTTCGGTTCGGGCCTCTTTGCGCAGTGATGAAATCAATCTACCTCCAACAGCAGCTGATTTAGATGTCGACCAAGTAGCAGTCTCAATAAAATTCATTGCTGGAACTGAAGTTATTGTTATTGTAAGTTATATACCACCAAGGAGTCCTTACCTATTATATAAAGCACATATAGAGAATTGTTCCCTTATCTTAAATAATTTAAAAGATCATCAGCACGCTATTCTTCTAGGGGACTTTAATTTACCCAATTTAATTTGGTCATTTGACTGCGATGATTGTAGACTTTTTCCATTTAATGTTAAACTAGATTATGAGCGTGAAGTCGTTGATACTCTTGCCCAGCTTGATCTTCGTCAGATAAATCATTTTCCTAATGAATTTAATAATATCCTTGACTTGGTATTTGTTGATTCCGAGCTCGACATTAGTATCAACAACTCCAACATCCCACTTTTTCCTAATTCTGTTTTTCATGAAGCATTAGCCATGCAGTTTGAATTTTATGCATTTTTTAAACCAGGTTCCGGTGACACTTATTTTAAATATAACTATGCTAAAGCCAATTTCCGAAATATTTCAAACTATTTAGATAGCAAGAATTGGTTGGATATCCTTAAAAATTGTAATTTAGATGATTCTCTAAATTTATTTATGAATACTGTAAATATGGCAATTGATTTGTTTACACAAATGAAGTCTGTCAAGGGTAATAAACCCATTTGGTTTAATGATAGAATCATAAATTTAAATAATAGGAAAAATAAGACCTATAAGCGGTTCCGTAATAGTAATAACAACCCGGAACTTTTGAACGTTTACCGGATGCTCCAAAAACAATTTGATGTTTTAAATAAATTTCTTTACAAACAGTAGGTATGTTCTTTCTGTCGAATCTGATTTAAGGACAAATATTAAACGCTTTTGGAGCTTTATTAATAGCAAAAAACAATCTAATGGTATTCCTAACTGTATGAGTCTAAATAACGTATCTTCGTCTGACCTTTCAACCATCTGTAATATGTTCGCTAACCACTTCCAGTCTGTATATTCTTGTGGTACTGCAACAACTGTAGTTCCTAGTATTAGTAATACCTCAACGTCCTGTAATTACTTTAATATCGGGAACTTTGAGTGTTCAATCCCTGAAGTTCAAAATGCTCTTTCTTTATTAAACTTAGATAAAAATCCTGGTATAGATGGCATCCCGCCAATTTTACTTCAAAAATGCTCCCTTGCATTTTCTGTACCTCTGTGTTTTCTGTTCAATTTGTCTCTCCGGTCTGGAAATTTTTCGAAAAATTGGAAGTGCTCTTTTTTAACGCCCATACATAAATCTGGATCGAGACATGATATTACTAACTATCGTCCTATCTGCAAGATTTCTAGTATTCCTAAGCTGTTTTAAAAAAATAGTTTGTGACAAACTTACACCTCTCTTGAAGAGATTTATCTCTCCGTTTCAACATGGCTTTGTTGCAGGCAGATCTACTGCCACAAATCTCTCAATTTTTTGTAATTCTGCCTTGAAATACCTTGAGAATGGCTTGCAATGTGATGTAATATATACGGACTTTGCTAAAGCGTTTAATCGCGTTAACCACAATATATTAGTTTCCAAATTAATTGTCTTAGGACTTCACTCCGATTTCCTAAAGTGGATTCATTCCTACTTAACCGATCGTATCCAGTATGTTCGCATAAATGTCATTTAGGCCCTTTGCTCTTCCTTTTATTTGTTAATGACATTCCTGACTTGTTTTTGAGCTCCCAGTGTCTTATGTTTGCCGACGATTTGAAGGTGTTTCGACCTACGTTCAGTTCACGACTGTATTCTTTTACAAGCGGATCTTGAACGACTTTCCATATGGTGTCACAATAATGACCTTCATCTCAATGTCTCTAAATGTCAAAGCATTTCTTTTTGTCGCAACCTCTCTCCAATTCACTTTACGTACGCAATTGATAATACCCCTCTCTCCAATATTTCATCGAAAAAAGATCTTGGAGTAGTTTTTGATGTAAAACTTAGCTTTTGCAAACACATTGAGTCTTTGGTTGCGAAAGGTAATCAGATGCTGGGTTTTATATTGCGGAATTCGAAAGACTCTCAAGATCCACATACTCTTAATTGTTTATTTTTTGCATTTGTTCGATCTCATCTTGAGTACTGCAGTATAGTATGGAATCCATTTTATGAAGTGCATTCTATTAGAATAGAGAAAATCCAAAAGCGTCTTACTAGAGTATCCGTTCGTAGACTGCGATGGGATATTGAAATGCCATCTTACGAGACGAGGTGCAAATTATTTGGTATCTTGCCTCTTTTTAAGCGTAGGCAATATTTTTCAATTATGTTTATTCGTGATTTGATAAATGGGCATATCGATTGCCCTTTCCTATTATCATTAATTGGATTTTATGCTCCTTCGAGAGCTCTTAGAAATCATCTTTTATTTTATATACCTTATCATAGAGTTAATTATGGATACAATGAACCTATTTCTAGATGTCTTAGGGAATCCAATAAATATTGTTGTATGTTCGATTTTCATTTTACTAGGGATTCATTCAAGATTAAAGTAATTCTATTATTAGGCTTTGGTGGTCGTTTTTAAGCATATTTTTTTGTTAAGTAATCTAGCGAGAACAGTTGATGTACTCATTTGATTGAAAATATATAAATAAATAAATAAAATGATTCGTAATTCGACAGTTAAGAAATTAATTTCAATTTCAGATGTTTCTTAAAGACAGTGGGTAATGAATTTTTCGAACTTCTTTTATCTTTTTTGCATTGAATATAGTATCATAAAGTAAGGTGTACAAATAGTTGGTGGCATGGGTGACCTTTTTGATGAGCAGGATGCCTCAGTAAATTGTTATACACTGTTTTTCTCAAGATAAGCATACAGATTTTTAATCGGCTGTCAGATCAGAAAATATACTAAAATGGCAATTTACTGTTTTCATACAAAAAATGATTTGTTCGCAGCTCGCAGTTCCCTTTTGTAAAGGCGACACGGCGGCTGCTGCGTTATTAAATTGAACACGATACTCTTTTTATGCATTTTTATTACTATTAATGAATGAATGAGAGTTACTTTAATTAATAATAAATTCTTAAATATTATTGTCGCATTCGATTGGGAGGTCTCAGAGCACTTTTTATGTGCGTTTGGTAAAAAAAAAAAACAATCTTTTCCAGATTTCAGAGCGCTTTTGCGAATCTATATATTTTCTCAGATTTACCAATACAATTATTGCGGTTCAGTTTGTTTTTTTCTCTACGGCAAAGAAAGTAATTGCATCGGGTGAATCTATTTGTGTAATTTATTTATGTATATCTAAATATTAAGAAATAAATAGGGACGCTAATTTAGAATGCTTGAAAATAAAATTTAACCAGTGAATGAAAAACGCTTTGAAAAGTGTTGAAGGCTACACATATTCCAATCGCACGAATGTCAACACAAAAAAGGGCAAGTGATGTTCTTATGTTCGATTAGCCACACGAAATCTGAAATCTGAGAGCGAATCTGAAGAAGCATAATCGAATACCATATAAGAAACTTTTGCAAATAAAAACACAGCAGTATTCGAATGTTCTACTACAATGAGGTTCAGTTATCACATCAATATAATTCCCGGATCTTTCAAAAGATGCGGTATACTCTCTATGCACTCTTGATGTTAAAATGTGTTACACTGGTCTTATGTACAAATCAGATATTATTGCAAAAGTTAAAAACTACTAGAACCTATGAACTACAATAAAACAAAGTTCGCAATTTCTTTCCTCCATCTGTTTTCATTTTAAGTAAAATAAGAGTGAAAAAAATATGTTTATTTTATACTATAGCTATCCTTAATCTTATGGAATTCCCAGAAAAAAAAATTTTTTTTTCAGTTTAGTAGCCCTGCATTAATTTCTCCAAAAAAATGTTTCACTTTCGATTTCATAGCATTTTTTGGAGGGCAGTGAAAATTTCACTTCACTTGAGCATCGTACCAGCCTTTAGTTGTTATAATTTATACTCCATCTCTCTCAATCAAAAAAATAGTGAGTGGAGTCCCTCCGCGCGGAACAAGTGAAACTTCGTAATGTGGAATTGAAAATAGGAAGGGGTAGAAATTGATTTTTAGTGAAATCATATTGTTTCTTTAAGACAAACTTTATTAACATTGCTTACAACTCACAGTTGATCGTATCTTTTAATTATCATTTTCGAGTGGAGAATTATCTAAATCTATAACATTTACAATGGGATTATGACAACTTAAGTAAGATACGAAATGTTGGAAGTCACATTAGAAGTTTCTCTTCAACAAGACATTAATTGCCGATGTAGTCATTATTTTTGGAAAATAATCTTCACCACAGAATATTCCTCTCCCAGCATTTGATGCCAATAAACTCACTCACCATTACATACTCTAAAGCGTGAGCGGTATCTTTCCTCACACCTTTGAGTATGCAATGCTTATAGTAGCGTTGAGCGTTTAACACTACCTTGTTGGAAGTCGCATAAGAAGTTTCACTTCAATAAATCAAACAACATAATTCACCTATATCGTCTTTACTTCGTGAATTCTTCAATTCTTTACTGTAGGTATCAACGTAGGTACTATAACAAACATTAAAACAAAAACCTTGAACTCAATTTCTATATACACAACCATACGTCCATCAGCGCACGTCAACAGCCATCTGCGTATTTCCTCAGAAACACATTGTCGCTCTCTTTCGTTTCACTTATTTTGGAGAAAACACCACTCAGTTTTTTTTTTTTTTTCATATGAACGTGCTTGTGCAATGTGCGCCACCCTCACCCTCCCTCACACCTTTGAATATCCAATGCTTTTATTAGCGTTAAACGTTTAACGCGACCTTGAGTTGGAAGTCGCATAAGAAGTTTCACTTCAAAAATATAAAGCAAAAAAGGTGCAATTGAACAAACAGGTTTTGACATGCACGTGAATCACTACTAAGATCAAAATCACTATAGCGCATTTTAAATCACAACTGAGTGTTACTCCCTCTCAATCTCAATTACATACCTATCTCTCTCAATCCCATCCCATGCACCGCATTCGCTGTACTACTCAACTCATTATTCATTAATACTCCAGTTCAATTTAAAAACGTGAGCAAAAAAAAAAAAAAACGCAAAGCTCAAAAGGTGCTTAAAAAAAGAGAAAAAAAGGGCTTTAGAAAATAAGGCCCCAATGAAATAAGGCCCCAAAAGAGAAAATGAAATAAGGCCCCACTGCGATGAAATAAGGTCCCAAAATAAAACGAAATAAGGCCCCAAATTTGTGGTTTATTTCATAATGAAATTAAAAATAATGAAAACTACTTTTCATTTAATATTGTTGATATTGGATAAAGTAGCTTAGATTAAAGGAACTTTTTGTATACTCCACCTCGCACCCACCCCGCAATCTAACAGTAAACCCAAGCAATACGCATTCCATATCGGAAGGGTAACAATTAATAATAAAAAAATAATTTTGGGGACTTTTTTCATTTCGCCAATTTTCATTAAGAAAAAAGGCTCCAAAAAAGGAAATAACACCCCAAATTCTATTAAAAATCGTTGTTGTTGTTTCCTGTATAATTTTTTGGGTCCTTATTTCATTTTTCTTTTGGGGCCTTATTTCATTGGGGCCTTATTTCGCAGAGTCAAAAAATGCGCACCGCATAAAGTGTACAGAGATCAGACAGAGAAACAGATATTTCCACACACACACACACGAAATTTCCTCCACTGAACGCCGGAAAAATCAAACGATCTAAAGGACTATTCACATGAGAGCGAATTGCGAACTGCGAACACGCGAATATTCGTAGTTTCTGACACTTCATTCACATGAAAACTTTTTTTGGTCGCAGATACCCGCGTATCAGTTTCATTTTTAAAGGACCATTCACATGAGAGCGAACTGCGAATAGGCGAACTGCGAATAGGCGAATTGCGAACAAATCAATTTAACTGCATTTATGAATTGAAAATTTGTATTTGTTCTATCACAAAACCATTATATTTAATTAATCTAACATCTAGTCTAAAAAAAACATTACTCCCAATTGATTTAAACAGCTAAATTAACAATTAAAGCAATTTTCCCGCGAATTGAAAATTCTTGCCGCGAAGTGTCACACTTTATTCCCAATCCACACAAAACAGTCACCATCCACAAACCCACGAATGAAAAATTCGTTCGAACTTAACCTTACACAAATGATACTGATACGCGGGTATCTGCGACCAAAAAAAGTTTTCATGTGAATGAAACCACGAATATTCGCGTGTTCGCAGTTCGCAATTCGCTCTCATGTGAACAGTCCTTAAAGGTTAAGTACGAACGAATTTTTCATTCGCGGGTTTGTGGATCGCAACTGTTTTGTGTGGATTGTGAATAAAGTGTGACAGTTCGCGGTTTTGTGATAGAAAAATAGCAATTTTCAATTCATAAATACAGTTAAATTGATTTTTTTTTTTATATATATATACTTCTCCCGGGAAAGGCAAACCTATAACGCTTCAACAGCGCCCCGAGATGCCTCCCCTATTCGCAGTTCGCTCTCATGTGAATGGTCCTTAGCTTCAATCGAACATTTTACTTTTTTGAATTGTATAAAATTTATAGTTTATTGCTTATTGTTCGACTTCAGGATAACGTACGAAGATGATTTAAATCTTAAAATCTTTGTAAACAATTGGACTTTGCATTAAAAATTTGGATGAGTCATTCCAAAGCTAGGAGCTATGAGGCGTTCGAGAATTACAACTTTTCTTAGATATCAGCTTAGATTTCCGCTTCGGGACAGCGGATAATGGTAAAACATAATATCCTATAACCTAATCTGAACAATTTCCAATGCAACTGTGAAAACCGGAATCAAAGTCGTGCAGTACCTACTTTTTGAATCTATTCATAGCAAACAGTTTACAGCCGGAAAAAAGTTACAGTTTTATTATAGACGGACACCCGGCAGTCTCATATCTCATTTGAATGCTCAAACCAAGCTGTGACTGGGAAAAAACAATCCAAACAAGACCGACGTGAAGTGAGTAGCGAGTAGGTATTTTTTTATTAGGCTTAAGATTAAGATTAGTTTCATCAGTTAATTTTTGTTTTCTATTTTTAGTAAAAATATATTGCTATATTTTATTTTTGACTGGACTTCTGGTCAAAAATTCTTATATTAACTTTTCAGCGGATTGTTTGACCGTAACTAGGGCTTCTACCTGCTGCTGTTACTGCCTACTTTCTTGTTCCTATACTTGCTACTTTGATTCGCAGTTTCGCTATTTTCCCATTTGACTTGTGATTTTGATTCTTGTGTGTACTTATACCTTATTTAACTGTTTCGATGTTTGTCCTGTGATTGAGATTTGTGTTTGTCGTGGGTCGTGATTTTCGAACTGTGACTGTGATGTGATTGTGATGGGAAAAAAAATATTAAAAGGAAAGAGTGAAAAGTCGCAATCACGCTTTATTTGAAAGTCGCTCACAGGTAGTGATTGCGATTTTTCAATCACTGTGATTAAATCACAGGTAGTGATTTTGTGCTCATCTCTACCCCAAAGGCCTTTACATCATCGATCCTGGCTTCGGCTTCATTGATTGCGTGTTTTGGTTCGTGTCATGTCAATTTTATGCATATAGCCAAACTTCGTATATTCTTCTCTTCTGTAACATCTGAGTTTTATATGATTTACGAGCATTCCCATCTGTCAAATCGAAACTGTTAACTGACTCGATCGAATATGACTTTGCTTATTCATTTTCAATTTTCCCATTTTATCTTCTAATTCCTTCTTTGATATTTAAATGCTCAAAGACGATTGCTCAAGCTGTGATAGAACACAAGCGATGCACACTGGAAATCTTGTAAGGGTATATGCTACACAAGGGATTGGTTCTATTTGCCAAATAGAGCCGTAGGCTCACCCACTTAATTTAACGAACCACCTGCTATACTGACAGGTAGACTTTGAAAACCCTTTATGATAATTTAAGACAACCCAATTAAATGGTAAAACTAATCGAATACTCTTTGTATGCGCATTATGTGAAATTGCAATTTCCCTTTAAATTCTAAGACTTATAGAAGATAACGAAGTGCCTATAATACATCCCTTTCAGAATAATCTGTATTCAGAACTAATGGTTCGACTGGAAGCTCTTCTAAGTTGACCTCCCATTTTGACTCACCGTTTTTAAGCCGATTAGTTAGCATTTTCCATTCAAAAAGCTACTTCCAGTCACTTTATCCACAAGCAAAATATTGTTTTGGTAGCAAAAGCAATTACCTCCACCCACAATATATAACGAAATAAATGCACACTTACATATATCACACAAGACCTATCACAAAATACATGTCGAAGGATAAATGCACTTTAAGCCCAATTAGCATACAAATGGTTTATATCGAGGGCAGCAGGCGTAAGCCACGCGTATCACTGCGAATGTTCAACTGGACTCCGGGCGTATATCTACTTGGACAGAGAGTGTCCTTTCATCGATTCGACCAGGTGATAGATACCGACGATGTTGATGGAAATTGGCTTAGTCAAGTATTAATTCAGTGGAACTGGGTCAAACTAGATAAGTACTAAAACCCGAATGGGCTCAATCGCAATAAAGTATTTTTGCCATATATTCAGTCCAAATTATGCTGAAATTTAGTCAATTAATCTCTAGTATTTGATTGTGTGTGCCGTGTGCACGTTATCGATTGAACCCTGGTGCAATGTCACGTAATACTTGATACACATACTCAGACCGGGTTAGGTAAGCTTCATTGTATCCAATAAACCGATCGACCTATTCCCCTGATCAAACTGTATAAAGTGCAAAACACGCACTCGACTGCAAACAAGAAAAATATCCTTCTTAACCACCATAGAGCTAAAAATATCACAAAAAAATAAATTCCTCTCGTGTGTGTATCAATATAGTAAAAGTAACCCCGACTCTAAAACTGTGTCAACAGTTCCACCACCCTGGAGAAAAAAAAGGCTGCCATACAACACAACCCCAAACCGATATTCTTTCAGAGCAAAAATGCTATTTTCAACTTGAAGCTACTTCTATGCCAAGTGCGGGTCCTCGTTTATGAGTACTATATGTGTAGCAGCTCATTGTGACCGGCACCGTAACCCATATTTATACCACAAACTGGCACTGGGGTACCACACACGTTTGATACATCCTGTGTCACTCGCTGAATTATCCTTTTCTATTCTATACACCCTTCCACTTTCCACCCATCATAACATTCGCCTTTGTTGTTCTTCCCATACCTGTAGAAAAAAGCAATCGGTGAACATCGATCATTAACAGGTTGACTGCATATGTGTGCGGTCGGGTAATGGTGCATACCTTCTTTTAATACAGTCACGAAGTTTGGAATTTAGTGAAGAAATTAGTCAAATTTAGCTTTAAAATGGATAAACCAGAAATCGGAAACTATATACTTTCTTGCGTGTTCTTAGGGGAAAATTAAACACCTTTTGACCACGGATTCAACGGCAGGACTTCTTCAGTTTGTCTTAACGTAACCTACATTTTAACTTTCTCCATTACGTATTAAGAGAGAGTATTGTACAAAATTTCGAACTCGAGATGTTAATCAATTCTGACATAACGATGATAGAGGAACACAAAAATTGGGTCGCAAAATTCTGCCCGTCTGTCTGTATGTCCGTGTGTCCCGAGGGCTACGTCCTAAACGGCTACGGATTTCGTTCAAACTTCGAATTTGGAGTTTCGGGGCTTCGAGTTCGAGGCACGGTAACCTCAATATTAATGGTAATTCCCATATAACATTCTGAACCTGTTTGATTTGTTTGAAAACGGCTCTAACGATTTCAACCAAAATTGATATTTAAGCCTAAGTAGGTGGTATTAACATGACTGCGTACTCATTTTTTCGCTAAAAGCATCGAATAACGTTACCTACCTGTTTCCAACAATTATTGCGCTGTTCATTTTCAATTCGAATCTCAGAAAACGCTAATTTAAGAAACAGTTCATATCTCGAAAGCTCCATTTTCGATTTGGATAAAACTTTAAAAAACAAGTAATGCTTATATCCCGAACAATATTTTTTACTCAGATTTTAGCTGAAAAGGTAAGCAATTTATCAAATTAAACGATGCAAAATTTGTTACTGTTTTGTCTGCATAGTTTTAAAAAAAATCGCTCTAACGACTTTAATCAAAATACTTAATTAGGATAGTAAAATAATTCTTATTAAGATCCGATACTTAATTTTCCACAAGAAATTCGAATAAATTCATTTGCCAATAAAAATAAAATTGGATAATAAACTTGGAGCTTACACAATCAGAAACTCTCACTTCATTTGCACCTCACACATACGTCCATCGGACTTCTAATCATAGACACCTTATACCATGTTCCCACCAACGTCATTTAGCCGAAGTTATTTATAAATCACGAAACGCGTCCCCACCGAACTTTAAGTGATTTAGTGTGACATTTACGCCAACTTTGCCACATCAGTGATGGGACTTCTAACACTTAAGTGGTATTTCAATCACTTTTTACACTTTCGGAAATTCTACCAACCTGAACTCGAAATCTACCACCTTTTCTGTAATTCTACTTTCAAAACTTTTATTCAAAATGTAAAAGCTGCCAGGAACTTCTGGAGAACGGGAAAGAATTTGAACCCCCGAAGTTATTGGTAAAATATGCTTCAAAATATAAATTCGCAGACGGTTGCCATACGAAGTAATAATTAAGTTTTTTTATTTTGAACAACAAATGTGATTTTTAAAAATAATTGAAATTAATAATTAGAAATGACTTATTTATATTTACTAGTTTCGCTTGTGGTCAAAAATCGACCATACCTTTTATAAGGATGTTGTTCGCAGCAGCAACAAAAATAACTATGTATTTGAGTTAAGGCCTCAAGCACTTTACAAAAATCTAAAATACTTAATGTAAAATGAAATGTGAAAAGCTAAAAATTATTATAAGATAGCACTCTCATTGTTACGCTTTCTATGTAAATAAAAAACTTGAAACATAGGCTGAAGAACTGTTTAAAATCACTTTTGTTGCGATCACATATAAAAATAAAGACCATTCTTCGTTCGCTTTTTTTTTTTTTTTGTTTTTTTTTTTTTTGCTGTTAGGTGGTGCAAACCAGTACCTCCTCGAAACAGATGAACAACGTGGGCCAAAAGAAGTCATCCGATGTTGTTTGGCTCTCATTTTTTTCTAAATGAAAAACTTCGATTCTGTTTTTTGATTATGCTTATTTGAACCTTTAGAATTATATTGGTCAAGTCGAGAAGATGGTATCGGCCGTCACAATTGATTGCCATACGGGCTCGTTATATGGCATTTTTCATCACTTCGGGCGACAGATTCTTGCACTCATGTCGAATGTCGTCCTCGAGGGTAACTCCGAGCGGGTATAACGGCTCCTCGTGCATTACTCGTGGATTTTCGGTGCCCCAGAAGTCATAGTTTTGCTTGTTCACGTACCCGCTAAGGTGGAAATGAGCCCCATCGCTCATTATGATTTTGGTCGAAAAATCGAAAATTCGAAATTATTCCGCGTTCTTGGGGAGTGTATCGCTCCATGGCTTATGCACTTGTATTTTACATCTGTCTAGTCCACCAATGTCAAAACAGATTTGACATTAGGGTTATCTCTTTTGACCCACTTGTAGTACTAAGCAGAGACAATACTGAGACCCCCAACTCACAATCCTCTTGCTGCTGGCCCCCTCAGTTTTTTTTTTAAATTCGCCATTTTCTTTTCCTATCGGTGTTATGTCAATTTAGAATCCGTGTGACATGTAAAAACATAAAAAAAATATAAAATCAATGCTGCCAACCGCTACCAACCACGGGGAAATGTGATAGAGTTCGGGAATACGACATTTTAAGATAACTGAATGCTATTGGTTATTTATTATAAATTTTCAAAAGGCGATTAATGTAATTTGTTTGGTTAATAATACTATCTAAATGAGTTGTTTTATATACAAGAAACATAATTAGGACAAACGTTGTTGTGTATTTTTCGCGTTTGAATATCATTAACTTCGATTTTATGAGTAAATTTTTTTAAATAACTGAAGAAAAATTACTCAAAATGTTTTTATTTTCCTACAACCATTCTGCAGTAATCATTTTTCATAAATATTTTCAGAAAAGTGCACTTATTCCTAAAATAAAATACTATTCACACGTAACGAATAATTTCAAATTTAATGGACAAAATTCTATGAACGCTGGCAGCAACTTTGCCGACACCGGAAGTCACCGGAAGTTGTTGATATTTTTTGAGGGTGTGTTGGTGTGTTGAAGTTTCGTGACATTTGTCAATACGAATTTCTATGCATAAATACTAGCGCACTAAATTGTGCACACTTCGTACAAGTATTGCTTGTAGGCAAGGTAACGGGAAATCAGCCGAAGTTGGGGGTCTCAGTATTGTCTCTGGTAGGTACTAAGAAACGTAACACAATTTTCGATAATTATGGTGTTTTTTTTTTTACAAGCAAAAAAGAGGCATCAACAGAAAATACAAAAAAATGCTCCCCTTTAAAAATAGTTTTACTCATGTTTAAAATTTTAAGATGTCACATGTCACAATCAAAACTTAGAGCAAAAAAGTTATATCGAAAAATGTTTTTCCATAGTTCTTCATTCAAACCAACCGTCGCGTCGTCAACACCTCGTAGATATAATGCCCCTGAATTACAATAAAGTAGGTACGCAAATTGCATTCCTTTGAAAAAAAGAAAAAGGTTCTCATCTAAGATGATATAAGTATATTTTCATACGTTACTATGGGGATTTGGGGCGACAATTTGAATGCCACCAATTCAATTAACTGGACCCCAGTTCTCAAAAATTCTAACATACGTTTATCTGTCAAAATCTCCGATTTGATGCGAAAAGCTGAAATTTGCAATTCTCGAAATCCGCATACGAGAATTTCTCTTCGAATGTTACTCATCTGTGTTTTCCATGCGGATTTGCATCTCGTATACGGAATTCTGAGTTTGATGCTTAATAAAAAGTTTTGTTATTTGATTTGTGTGTGACAAAATAAGAATAAAATTGAAATGAAAGCACTTATTAAATGGTATCCCATCGCGTACATATGTTCGAAATAGTTCCATTTGTTCAAAGCAGTCTTGAAGCTTTAGGATAGTTCAGTATATTTCGATTTTGCCTAACTGCATAACTGAGAATCGAAAAAATGGTGAGCTCATATCGCCCAAAGAAGCCACTATGAAAACAAATAAATGTTTATTAAACGTGCATATATTGGTATTTTTTTTTTTTTTTGTCAATCGAAAACAACAATTCACAACCAATTTCACTTGGAATACTTTTTTTTTTCTTTCACAAACTGTCAAAATGGTTTACTTGACGTGCGTTAAATTCTACCTCATTTGAGAGGTGAATAGAATTTTCGCATAGGTGAAAAAAACAAACCCGTACTGCTTTGAGAATACCAATTTTTCTGCTATGCGAAAATTTCAGGCGGATTTGCTCGTATACGAACTATCCTATGCGGAATTTGAGAACTGGGGTCCTGGTACAGTGTTAGCAAAAAAATTAATCCGATTACTGATTACAAAATGTAATCAGTAATCCGGATTACAGTAATCAGTAATCAGTAATCAGTAATCAAATTACATTTTTTTTGATTACATTTGTTTTTTTTTAATAGTTTGTGGAACCAACAGAAACCATATAAAACAATAGAAATTTGTTTAAAATTTTATTATAAAACTCACAAAATTAATACTAAAAGAATTTTAAGATTATGTAACATAAAAGTAATTCATAAATTTAAAAAGAAAAAAACATACTATATAATTTAAAAGTAACATGAAACTTAGAAAAATAAATCAAAAGCAAAATAATATAGGCATATTTATGTACGTTATTTTTTAGAATAATTTAAATTAGATTTCATAACAACCCGGTCTTCAAATAGCTCATCTGACTGTCTGTGTGACTTTGGTGAGTTATGCATGGTTGCGTATGAAAACATTCTCTCGACAGACCCTGAGGATGGCATCGGTGTGTTATATTTCATGAAAACACTTTTTAGCTCAGGATAACGATGCAAAAGGGATACGTCACGGCTTTTTTCGGTGAAATAGTTCTTTATTATCAGGTCTGCCTTTCTTTTGAAGTTGATTGGTTGGTCCTCGCTCCCTGAGTCGGAGTTAAAATCAAAATAGTCATCATCCTTCTCCTCAGGGTTCTCTTTGTCGTTTTGCTGGTCTTCTTGGTTTTCTTAATTTTCAGATAGCTCCTTGCTCAAAGCTGATTTAATCCAAGTAAGGCACTTTTTTTCCGTAGCCGAATCAATGCACGAAAACCATTTGTTTTTAAATCGTGGATAGGAAAGTGATGCATTTGCGGCATATTTCGCTGTCTCATTTGAAAAGTTTAAAAACTGTTCAAACCTGAACTCAAGTCTTTCTAAATAGGTATTTATTCGCCAAGGGCTTACAGTATTTAAAGCTTTGTTTGAAAAGTTTTTGTAGTTTTTGTCTCAAAGCAAGTAGGCATGGCATAACAATTCCGTAGAAGGACTCATCGGCCTGAAGTATGTCAATTGCTTTTGCGTTTTGCTATTGGATCAGCACACTGCACGAATTCCTTGATGTAATCAAAATCTGCTTCTCTGATCGGGTTTCTTACTTCAAGAGCTCGGACAAGTTGTGAGTTTTTATTTTTGATTTTGATAATATTTTTTAGAGCATCATAAAGACTGTTCCATCTTGTTGCTCCTGGACGTGATAGAGTGTGGCCGAGAATTTCTTGAATAATTTCAGCTGATTTAGGTCTTCCGGCTGCGTTCCATAGCTCATTGCATTTCGCCATAACATCTGTATGTGTTTTTCCCAAAATAGTTGATCTGTTCCGCTTTCCGCACAATATTATAAAAAAACAAAATGTAATCAAAAAAAATGTAATTTGATTACTGATTACTGATTACAAATGTAATCAGGATTACTGATTACAAATGTAATCTGATTACTTGTAATCAGATTACTTGTAATCGATTACTTGAAGTAATCGATTACTGCCAACACTGCCTGGTAAGCATTTTGTATGGGGAATTATTAACTTAATTTCAACAGTTTAATGGCGATATAATACTCACGACTTTTTGTCTGTGCACATCTATGGCATAGTACCGTTCGAATGATATAAGTTTCATTCTACTAATTTCATAATTAATACTAAAAAAGTGTACGGGAATCTATGTTCACGTATTAATATAATGTGAATTGGGCATAATGCCCCTGAAATAATTTCTTACAATTATGTACTTACTTTTAGGGGCAGGTTAATGGTTTTTATAAACGAAAGGAGCGACATCTAGATATCAAAAGAAAATATGTAAATGAGCTGTTCCATCGGAAACAGGTTCTAATCTACGATTATTTATATTTGAATACGTTACTATGATAATCTATGGCGGCGACAAATTGATTGTCACCCAAATTATTTCAATCACCTGTTTTATATGGGAATTTCATAGCTTAATTTTACCAGGCTTTATGGCGACCTATACCCACGATTTTGGGTTTGTGCACATATACGGCATAGTACCTTTAAAATAACATAAGTTTCATTCTCCTCATTTCATATTAAGTACTAAAAAAGCGTACACTCATCATGGACAATTTTTTTTTCTATCACTTTTCTACCACCGTTTGATTCACTTTCCTCAAGTCCCATCACCGACTTTTCGTTTGCTGAATGAAGTGCTGAATATAATAGAGGTATGTTCGATTTTATTTTGTGTGGACAGATACGTAATTAAAATTTAAACACGTCTAAATCACGTAAATCTTAATCACGAAAATGTATGATAAATCACGTAATTTATGATATGATTTAGCTTAATCAAGTGGATTTAGCTAAATCACGTTGGTTGGAACATGGTATTTAGCGCCAGGAATCTATTCCAGTTAAAAATATGAACATACCCTAACGCCTAACAGATCAGAAAACAGCAACTCCTACTACGCTTGTCCTCGTACTCAAAAATCTTGTAAGTGTAGGAGCTTATAGAATAGTAAAATAGGCTCTCATAACTCTCTAACCAAAACTTCAGAAAAAAAATGTTTTTCTAAATTCCATGCCGTTCCTTCAAATCTTACAAAGCTTATCCTAACTATTCAAAATTTATCAATAATTTTCAGGATAATCTGTATGGGGTTATAAATCTGTATGCAGTCAGAAGAAATTATTTTATGCTCTCTAATAAGTCTCAAAAGCGTGGTACAAGGACTACTTCATTCATTGATCTTGAAATAGCCGCTCTTTCATTAGTAGGGTCGCGGGTGTAGGATGTCTAAGTGGACTATTGTAATGATTGTTAATTACTAGAGCCCTATTTGCCCTAAGCTATATAAGCGTAACTGCTGTACAAAGCGCAGCTCGCTGAAATTGTATGGCAAGAACGCCGCAGTGTCATTAGTGAGTCAAGAGGTTGTTCAAGACTGAGTTTATTAAAAATTTTCATTTCTATTTATACATGGTGTCCGCCGGGAAGGTATATTACTTTGTTTGTTTATAATTTTTGATTAAATGAAAGAGAATGCATCTTATCTTGATAAATGTTTAATGTCGGCAATTATGTATGGAATACAATATCAGGTAAATGTCCGCCTCTGTTAGTCTCACAAATGCGAGGCCTTTTGAGCACATTTTTCATTACACATTTCACGCGATATTTTATTAATTTCATCATGAATATTTTGTTTGAGTTGCTCAAGCGTTTCTGGGTTGTTTGCATAAACCTTGATTTTCAGATATCCCCACAAAAAGAAGTCCGAAGCAGTCAAATCAGGCCAATCAACATCACCATTACTTGAAATACATGTTAATTTGAGGATTTTCCATTGCTCAGAACCGACTATTCTGTTTATTCACATATCCATTCAAATGAAAATGTCACTCATTATGATTTTTTCATAAAAATCGGGGTTGTCATGGGCTAGCTGTAACATACTACATATTGGCATTATGTACGATTGTACGGCGGCGTAAATGGTCTTGTGGAAGAAGCTCTTGTGTCAACTGAATCTTAAGTGGAAACAAATGCAAATCCTTGTGCAAAATTGTCGCCAAAGTTGTTCTTTGAAGACCAAGCTCCTCAGCACGGCGTCGAATTGAGGTTGATGGATTGTTTTAAACACTTCCTTGAGCAGCAGTAATGTTTTCAGCCGATCTTGCAGTGCGTTGTGGTCCATACTTGGGCCTTTCACCTACAGACCCTCTTTCTTCGAAATCATTCACTACACGATAAATAGTGCGTTTTGTTGGCACGTTGTTTCTCCCAAAAATTTCACGTAACTTTCTCATCGTCACAGTAATCGATGATAGATTTTGATAAAATATTTTAACGATTAAAACACGTTGGTTTATCGAATATTTTTCCATAATAAATTTGCCACATGTCTACTTCCCGACTGCCAAAAATGAACTGTCAAGACTAATGTTTACAAAAATGGCGGCAAAATGAAGAAGTATACCTTCCCGGCGGACACCCTGTATAATAGGAGTATTCACGATTCGGTGTAACAGACCTAGTAAAATTGCGAATTTTTTTTTTTATCAGATCGTGAACACACTTTTTCTCATCTATAGCTAAACTGAAACACATGACAGATCCAAATTGACAATTGACGTTTGTTCTGAAAAAAAAAACTTTTAAAAAGCGAAAAAGAACGATTCAAAGTTTATTGGAAGATAATGGAGACAAAACTATGTTAATTAATTAATATTACAAAATGAAAATTATGATTTTCCCTGCGGCGGCACTTATTTTTGTTTTCCATTCTCTTTTTTTCTCCGATAGCTGCACACAGGAATTAATAATTTAGCGAACTGTCTACTTAATAAGGCTAGATATAGATAAGTAGAGATAAAGTACAAAAGTGTAGCGAAATTTTGTGCACTTTTGCAATGATACAAAACAAGTTGCACCGGATCATGAATACCCCTAATATGTTAGCAATGACACGAAAAACTAATTACAAAAAATTTGTGATATATTTTAATCGAGAACCGTAAGGATGAGATCCAAGTAGTCCTCGACATGAACCAAATAGATATATGTCTTGCCTCTGAGACGCACTTAAAATTCAATACAAACTTTAAACTGCAAGGGTATGAATTATATCACTCCCCACATCCCCATAATTCAGCAAAATGCGGGGCTGCAGTTATAGTAAAGAATACGATCGATCACCATATAGAATCCAAGTTCCAATCATGCGCGATACAAGGAATTTCTGTTAACATTCGAACGAAAAGTGGAAAAACTATATCAGTTGCATCAATTTACTGTTCTCCCAGTTACAATCTAAAGAAAAATGACTTTTTAGGTCTCTTCCGAATATTAAGCAAAAGATTTATTGCAGGGGGAGATTTTAATGTCAAAAACTAGTATTGGGGATCTAGATTGACAAATACAAGAGGAAGACAACTTTATGAAGCAATAAACGAAATTAGCGGCAAGTATTACTCAACCGGAAAACCTACGTATTGGCCAACAGATAGAAACAAAATCCCTGATCTTGTCGACTTCTTCGTAACAAAGAATATCTCGTCTAACAATATAAAGGTAGAATAAAAGCCAGATCTTGACTCAGATCATTCCACAATACTTGTAACACTTGGCGATAAAATCACTATTAAAGAAAATAGCGCAAGGCTAGGAAATAAGCTGACTGACTGGAGCTACTTCAGGCAGCATCTAGAGGATAGTATTCAGCTCTTAGAAACAATTGGAACGGAAGATCAATTAGAAGATGCTGTTCAAATATTAACTGTAAATATCCAAAGAGCTACATGGGCTGCAACACCTAAAACGAAAACTAAAATCCAACAAAACTCGTATCCAAAAGTAATATGTGATATAATTACGGAAAAGAGACGAGCTAGAAAACGTTGGCAACAAACAAGGGCGCCCAGAGACAAAACAATACTGAATAATCCAAACAATCAGCTTAAAAGATCGATAAGAGAATTTAAAAATGAGTCTCTTAAAAAATACCTTACCAATCTTACAAATGAAGCTAGTACCATAATTTAATAACAGATAAAATCGAAAAAGCATTTGAAGAAAAAAAGATATGCTCTACTATATTTCTCGATATAGCACAAGCTTTCGACAAAGTATGGCACAAAGGACTTTTTTTTTTTTTTTTTTTTTTTGTTACTGAAGGTGAAAATCTCGAAAGACACAGTGGGGTTAGAAACCCAGAGTAGTGTGGGACTCTAACCGCACTAAAAACACCTCCTTAATCATGACCAATCAAAGAAAGATCGACAAATTTTTTTTTTTTTTTTTTTTTTTTTTTTACCGAGGGTACGTGAAAATCTTCCAAAGACACTATGAGAATAGCAAGCGCGTGCTCATAGTAGTGTCAGATTTTTACTGACTAAAAACACCACCCTTCGAAAGATTGTTAGATACTGCAACTAAGATATAACTTATCAAGCAATTTTTCTATAACGAAATAACAACTTTTGACAGGCTACTTTCCAATGAAAGATCCTGCATGTTCCGCAATTTAGACGCGGTTAATCCTATCTTGCCAAGTCGAACGGTTTCGTTCTTTGTAGCCGGCGCAATAAATTGTTCTCGTCCAAAATTTGTCGGACTGAATTGTTGACATGTCCGATTAGTCGGTTTCTATGCTTTCTCGCGAAGCTTTTTGTTTCAGCTTCAATTATTGGAATTCCGAGATCTCTGTGGATATCGTCGTTTCTAATATACCATGGTGCTTGTACAATTTCTCTAAGCACTTTATTTTGAAAAGTTTGTAGAATATTGACATTTGTTTTCCTGGTACAACCCCAGAGTTGTATACCGTAGGTCCACACCGGCTTTAGCACTTGCTTGTATAGAAGCAGTTTGTTTTCAGTACTGAGCTGGGAATGTTTTCCGAGTAACCAGTACATTTCTCTATATTTGATATCGAGTTCTTTACGTTTCATTTTCACGTGCGAATTCCATTTCAGCTTTGCGTCGAGTGTCATTCCCAGGTATTTGGCCTCGTTTGCAAAGGGTATTCGGGCCAAGTTTAGGAAAATTGGCAAGTCATTAGTTTTCTTATACGTGAAATTCACGTGAACAGATTTAGTTTCGTTGAGGGCGATTCGCCAGTCCCTCGTCCATTCATTTACCTTATTCAGTGCGATTTGAAGTTTTGCAGTCGTTTCTTCAATTGTATTACCTACTGCTAGTATAGCGGTGTCGTCGGCGAACGTAGCGAGAGTAGTGCCATCTTCTCTTGGTATATCGCGAGTATATAACAGATAGAGGAGGGGCCCAAGGACACTTCCTTGCGGCACGCCGGCCGAAATTTCCTTAAGTTCAGAGTATTCGTTTCCATGTCTAACACGGAAGAGTCTATTCCCGAGATATGATTCTAAAATATCATATAGGCGTACGGGAAGAACTTGTCGCAATTTAAATTTTAAACCGTCATGCCACACCTTGTCAAAGGCTTGTGACACGTCTAGGAATACGCTTGAGCATATCTTTTTTTCTTCAAATGCTTTCTCAATTACGTCAGTAATTCTATGCACTTGGTCAATCGTGGAATGCTTGGTTCTGAACCCAAACTGGTGGTCAGGGATAAGATTATTGTTTTCTATAACCGGTTGTAGTCGCGTTAGTAAAATTCTCTCGAAAACTTTGGATATAACTGGAAGAAGGGAAATCGGTCTATATGACTTTACTTCATTTGGCGGTTTTCCTGGTTTTAAAACCATTATGACCTCCGCAACTTTCCATTGGCTCGGCACGTGTTTTAGTCTGAGCGCGGCATTTATAATATGAAGAAGCTTAATTAATGCTTTTCTTGGTAGAACTTTGAGAATTTCTCCCGTGATCAAATCATAACCAGGAGCTTTCTTAGGTTTTAGGGATTCAATTTCACGTTTTAGTTCCCTTAGCGTTGCACTTGTGAGTACTAAGTCGTCGGATAGTAATTCCGCCGCAATAACACTGTCGTGAACCGCCCGACCATCGTACGGTTTAAAGGTTTCTTCTAAATGGGCGGCAAAAACGTCCGCTTTTTCTTTATCTTCCCTTGCCCATTCATTTTGATTTATTTTAATTGGCGGCGCGGGGATTTTGGGCCTTTTGGTGCCTTTTACAGCTTTCCAAAGTGAATAATTGGAATCTTTTTTAGCCGTTAAACTTTCAAGGTAAGAACCTATCGCACGATTTTTAAAGTCCTTGATAGCTGTCTTCAACAAATTGCACAAATAATTCAAATGTGTTTTATGTTGCGGGGCGCGACTCTGTTGCCATTTTTTACGCGCCTTCCTTTTTTCATTGACCAATTCTTTTATTTCGGGAGGATATCGTAGACCGTATTTGGCCGGCGTTTTCCTTGGATTAGGCGTATTATTCCAGGAAGCGAGCTGTACGATCTCAAGGAAGCGATCTACTTCAACCTCAAGTTCATAGGGTGTCGTAAGTGGACCGCTAAGTTCAACGTTCTCTTCAATTTCGTTCCTAAAGCCTTCCCAGTTGGTTGTTCTACCAGTTAATCTCGCTGGCTCAAGGTTATGTACTAGTTTTACGCTCAATGTTAAAATAACCGGTGAATGATCAGATGACAGATCAAAGCTCTCTTCAACTTTAATGTGGTTGGTAGATATTCCTTTCACGACGAAAAAATCGATCAGGTCAGGTGTTTTTGAAGTATCAGTTGGCCAGTAGGTCGGTTTGCCCGTCGAGTGGAAATCACAACTATACTCCATACCTGCCCCATATAGCATTCTTCCTTTTCGCGAGATATATCTAGAACCCCAGAACGTGTGTTTTGCATTAAAATCGCCGCCAATAATGAAGTTTGGTTTGAGCGATTTAAGCAAGTTAGTATAATCAGTTTTTTCAAGCGCGGAACGCGGTGGACAGTAGATAGATGAAATTCTAAGACTACGCTGACTATTTTTTACTCGAATCGTGCACAGTTGCATAGTTTCAAGCTCTATCTTCAGGTCTTCGTATTGTTCAATGCATTCTTTAATAAACAATGACGATCCACCTCTCGCGTTTCCCGAAGGGTGACAAGCGTGGAAGTCATTATAGCCTTTTATTTTTAAGCTCGATCCCCTTTTCACGTGAGTTTCAGAAATCAAGCAAATGTCAAGATCTTTCTCGCGTATGAATATTTCCAATTCGTCGAGTTTTTGCAAAAGACCGTTTGCATTCCAAGTGCATATTTTTAACATTGGTTTGTCATTCATATTTTATTTGATGTACGCGTTTTCCGTGAATTATTTTCGAGCTTAACCAAGCGATCGAGAATAATTTTATTTATTTTGCTTTGTTCCTCAAGTTTCTGCAAAATAACTGAGAAAACATGTGAAGCAGGGTCCGGCGAAGTTTCAACGTTTTTTGCTCCTTCGGATGCCGCGGCCTGAGCGTAGGTCAGCACTCTGGCTGACCGAGGGCCACTATTCGACACTATTGGCTTTCCTGATTTTAACTTTTCAGTAGCGTTTCTTTTGACAACAGAGGTCGAGGGCTTTTCTGTTTTCTCACTTTCTTTGACATTATTACGCTCTTGAAGCGGAGGTTTTATATTGCCTACTACCTCCTGGGCGGTCTTACGCTTTGTCTTTGTTGGCGGCTTTGTTTTTATATTTTGTGGCTTAAGGAGCGCATCTCTCCGTTTTTGCAACTCCTTAGCTACTTCGCAACCTCTATAATTTGCCGGGTGCTTTCCATTACAGTTGGCACAGGTAGCGGAGGATTGTTTATTTGCTCCACAGTCTTGGGAGAAATGATTTCCGGCGCATTTCACACATCGCGGCTCTTTTTTGCAATACATTTGCGTATGATTAAATTCTTGGCAACGTTTGCACTGTGGAATTATTTTTAAATTTCTGCGCATGGGCTCGATTTTTACCACAATATTTAGTATTGTTTTAATTCGGTAGATATCTTCGATATTATCAGACCTATCGAAAGTAAGCATAAAGAGCGGAAGTCCACGCCTTACCAGGACATCCTTATCTTCTTCCGATTTCTGTTTCTCCTTCTTGATGATATTAACGGCATCAAGAATTTTAAACCCTTTGGCTTTAAGGTCGTTTATAACATCTTCTTTTTTGCATGAGGGGTGGAGTCCCCTTGCTACAACACGATGTGGCCTTTCTGACTTTATTTCGAAAGTATACCACTGGATCTTCTCGATATTTAGCTTTTGGGACACTGCCCGGTAGTCTTCGTGGTTATCGATGTTAATTTTCCACGCATTATTTCTCGAAAATGTAACCTTAAATTTCGATGTAATCGTTCCTTTAAGGAGGCTGTTCAATTTATTATAATCCGTTACCCCAACGACGTTTATTGGAGGTGGTGCGGGCATATGATTTCGGAGTTGTTTTTCTTGCGGTACTTTACGCGTTAGTTCTTTTAGGGGCTCGACTTCGGGCGAAGAACCGGCTCTCCTTTTCTTACTAGGTCTTTTCTTACTTACCCAATTCGTTTCGCGTGCTAGCTCTTCTTCGTCGGTGTGGTATTCCCGACTAGCCAACCGTGGTGGAGTACATTCGCGTTCTTTCTGCAAATGGGTGTTCCTTAGAACCTTATTTTGTTCTTTTAACTGTTCTATCTCTTTCTTAAGATCTTGATAGAGTAGATCCATTTCATTAAGCTTGATTCGAAGTGCTTTATTTTCTTCCTCAAGACTTTTATCTTTCACTGAGTCCTGTATTTCACGCGCTAGCGTTCCCGGCGGACTTCTTTTCCCGGCGTTATTCGATCTTGTTGGAGGAGATCGAGATACCCTTGTGCTTTTAATAAAAGGGTTTATGGATTGCAATAAGCGGCTCTCCCCAGAATCCGTAGAGCCGACCTCCGAAGAGGGTGGATTTTCCAGTAAAGCTGGACTGCCACCTGGGGTACTTAATCTTTTTGTTTTGTTCATTGCATTTTTTGTATACGCCATTTCGCTCGGTATACGGAGATTGGATTTTAGTCGCCTTTTACGACAGGCATGCCTACCTCGGGTATATTCTAACCCCTACCCGAAGGGGGCCAGAAAGTATTACAATTTGAATACGGGTTCTCATTATTTAGATTATAAGGTCGTGAGGTTTAATTCTTCTCAATCTACGAATATTGTATCGTACATTTAAGACGTCTTCTATTTCAGGATTAATATGCATCTGCAGACGCTCATTGTGACGAATTGCGTACAAAGGACTGATATATAAATTGCAAAAGCATCTGCCAAAACAATTTTCAGAAATTTTAGAGTCCTGTATATTAGAGATAGTCTCTAGAATTAAACTAGGAAATGACTACTCCACATGAAGAGAAATAAAAGCTGGTGTACCACAAGGAAGTGTATTAGGTCCTGTATTATATCTCTTATTTACTAGCGACTTGCAGAACAGTGATGAAACAACTGTGGCAACATTTGCAGATGATACTGCTGTACTTGCTGTGGGAGAAACTATCGAAATAGCGACAAAAAAACTACAGAAGGGAGTGAACAATATAACAAAATGGACAAAAAATTGGCAAATTAAACTAAATGACCTAAAATCGGTCCACATAAATTTTACAAATAAAAATGTTCAGCACATACCTGTATTCATAAAAGATAAAGAAGTAGATTACGCAAACACAGCCAAATATCTAGGCATGACACTAGACGCAAAACTGCGCTGGAAAGCACATGTAAAGAAAAAAAGAGAAGAACTAAATATGCGCTACAGTAAAATGTATTGGCTTATAGGGAAATACTCTTGTTTGTCAAATTACAATAAATTACTGCTTTATAAGCAAATTCTAAAACCAGTACGGACCAACGGGCTCCAGCTGTGGGCATGCACGTGCAAAACAAATTTACAGAAAATCCAAACATTTCAAAACAAAGTTCTACGGAATATAGTAAATGCACCATGGTTCATAAGAAACGCTGATCTGCATAGAGATCTAGAAATAGAAATGATTGAATATGAAGTCAAAAAAGTAGCTAATAGACATAAACTTAGGCTTCTCCATCACGTCAGCTCAGAAATGAAGGGACTATTAAATAACGGGTGATTTTTTAGCTGGTTTGGTTTTGGCAACACTGGTTTTGACAGCTGACGTGTGTTTAGTACCTTGTGTCACTGTCAACAGCTTCAGTTTGGTTTGCAATTTAACCATGGATCGTCTTACAAATGAACAACGCTTGCAAATTATTGAATTTTACTATCAAAATTCGTGCTCGGTTCGAAATGTTCATCGCGCGCTGCTTCCATTTTATGATCGGCATTCTCGACCTTCTGAGCAGTCTATTCGGAAGATTGTGACCAAATTTCGCACCAAATTTACTTTGTTGGACATTAAACCACCAACACGTTTACGTACTGTGCGTAGTGAAGAAAATATTGCGGCCGTATCAGCTAGTGTGACAGAAGACCGCGAAATATCGATTCGGCGCCGTTCCCAGCAGTTAGGCCTTTGTTACAGCACTACGTGGAAAATTTTGCGGAAGGATTTGTGCGTAAAGCCTTTTAAGATACAGCTTGTGCAAGAACTAAAGCCAGCCGACCTACCACAACGCCGAATTTTTGGTGAATGGGCTCTTGGAAAGCTGGCCGAGGATCCGCTTTTTTATCGAAAAATTGTGTTCAGCGATGAGGCTCATTTTTGGTTGAGTGGGTACGTAAATAAGCAAAATTGCCGCATTTGGAGTGAAGATCAGCCAGAAGCATTGCAACAGCTACCAATGCATCCCGAAAAAGCCACTGTTTGGTGCGGTTTATGGGCCGGCGGCATTATTGGGCCATATTTCTTCAAAGATGATGCGAATCGCAGCGTTACTGTCAATGGTGAACGCTACCGAGCGATGATAACAAACTTTTTTCTGCCCGAAATGGAAGTTCTTGACTTGCATGATATGTGGTTTCAACAAGACGGTGCCACATGCCACACAGCACGCGAAACAATGGCGCAATTGCGAGGCGAGTTTGGTGAACAGTTAATTTCACGTTTCGGGCCGGTCAATTGGCCGCCTAGATCGTGCGATTTGACACCATTAGATTATTTTTTGTGGGGGTATGTCAAGGCTAATGTGTATAGGGACAAGCCCGCTTCGATTGACGCACTGGAAGCCAACATCCATGCATTCATTCGTGAGATACCGGCCGATATGTGTGAAAGAGTATGCCAAAATTGGACTCAGCGGATGGACTACCTGAGACGCAGCCGCGGTCAACATTTGCATGAAATTATCTTAAAAAATCACCCGTTACTAGCAATATGACTAGGAGGTTAAGAAGGATAAAACCTTTTGAACTAGCTTCATAGCTCGAAAAATAAAACAAAAACAGTATTAAATCCTCTATGGACAAATATTTAGAATATGAATTTTAAAATATGAAAGAAAAATTGCTGATTGGTTTAACTACTAGGTGCAATAATTGGAAAGCTGGCTAATCCCCGCCCTGCGACAATTAATACCAAGAAGGTTGTATCGCAGGGAAACGGGAAAACGGGAGAAGGTGTTAGTGGGTAGAAATCACCACACTGTTACTGAGTACGGGCTCGGTTTCGTCTTTGGAAGATTACCACCTCCCAGCGTAAAAAAAAAAAAAAAAAATTAAAATTAAAATCGCGTAGTAGTCCAACACACTCACCACTAAGCAACTGCGCCTACGCCTTTTATTACCTATGTTTGTTTATTGTTTTTTAATCTCGAGGAGCTTTTGACAAGTGCTCAGAAATTGCTGTCAGTCAGTGGTGCCAAGTTGAAATTATTTATAAATTTAAATGTTTTGTGGAAAATTATATTTTACAATAAATGGTAAAAAAAAATGAATATGAATAAAATTAATTCAACAATATATGGTAAAAAAATGAATAAAAATGGTTGTGTAACAAGGACATATTTATTTAAACTCCGTCATAAGAAGCGACACTTTTTTGCCTATTTTGTCATTAAATTAACCAACGACAAATATCTTTATATAATACTAAGGACTCTGCTTATACTTTTTGTCAAACAGGTCACATCACATATTCATCGGGGGTTGAGATTGCACTTAGCCTTGATGCGGACTGTCCAAAGACATTTACTCGTGTGCTGCTCAACACTTTAAACATTAGACTTAAAACAACCCCGAACCTAAATAAGGCCTGCTTTCGTTTTTTTTTGATGTGTAAACATTTATGCGCGCGTTATTGGAATCTGGTATAGTAATTCCAAACATAATGCAACGAAAAATGCGACAGTTTTTTTATGTGTATTTTCTTCTAATGGACTTGGAGTTGGAGTTGGAGTTGGGAGTTGGAGTTGGAGTTGGAGTTGGAGTTGGAGTTGGAGTTGGAGTTGGGAGTTGGAGTTGGAGTTGGAGTTGGAGTTATGCGCGCGTTATTGGAATCTGGTATAGTAATTCCACACATGATGCAACGAAAATACTTAATGCAACGAAAAATGCGACAGTTTTTGTTTTATGTGTATTTTCTTCTAATGGACTTTGAGTTGGAGTTGGAGTTGGGAGTTGGAGTTGGAATTGCTTTTGGAAATGGAGTTGGAGTTGGAGTCGGAGTTGGAGTTGGAGTTGGAGTAGGAGTTGAAGTTGGAGTTGGAGTTGGAGTTGGGAGTTGGAGTTGAAATTGGATTTGGAAATGGAGTTGGAGTTGGAGTTGGAGTTGGAGTTGGAGTTGGAGTTGGAGTTGGAGTAGGAGTTGAAGTTGGAGTTGGAGTTGGGAGTTGGGAGTTGGAGTTGGATTTGGAAATGGAGTTGGAGTTGGAGTTGGAGTTGGGTGTTGGAGTTGGAGTTGGAGTTGGAGTTATGCGCGCGTTATTGGAATCTGGTATAGTAATTCCACACATGATGCAACGAAAATACTTAATGCAACGAAAAATGCGACAGTTTTTGTTTTATGTGTATTTTCTTCTAATCTGGAGTTGGAGTTGAGAGTTGGAGTTGGCGTTGAGAGTTGGATTTGGCGTTGAGAGTTGGGTTGGAGTTGGAGTTGGAGTTGGAGTTGGAGTTGGATTTGGAAATGGAGTTGGAGTTGGAGTTGGAGTTGGAGTTGGAGTTGGAGTTGGAGTTGGTGTTGGAGTTGAAGCTGGTGTTGGAGTTGAAGCTGGAGTTGGAGTTGAGAGTTGGAGTTGGCGTTGAGAGTTGGATTTGGCGTTGAGAGTTGGGTTGGAGTTGGAGTTGGAGTTAAAGTTGGAGTTGGAGTTGGAGTTGGAGTTGGAGTTGCAGTTATCAAGCCACACACATACCGCACGCATGGTGTTTACACATATTTCGGGACTGTTGTTTACAGTCAGTCGGGCCTTTTTTTTAGCTGGTCCCGTTTTTGAGCTCGAAGAGCTCTTCCAAAATGCTCGAATTTTTCGAATAAACGAATTTTATATTCCCACTTGAAAGCTAATACATCCATTAAATCGGACCACGCTTTACCTACTCTACAGCGGAAATAAATTTCATCGCAATTTGAAGTAAAATTGCATTCATCGATTTCAATGACTTCAATAGACAAATCCCGATTGTCCCTAGTCACCAATCTATATAGGGATAATCATGAAACGAATTTCAATACATTACGCGACCAGCAGCACGGCAGGAAAAACGCGCATAATGTGCAAACAAGGTCCGGATGTCCCATAGACCCGATGACATTTTATAGTTCAATAACAATAACAATAAAACCTCAGTTCACACCAAGGCCTATCTATCGAACACTGCACGCCTGCCTCGGTCGTCGAATGGATACTTATTTTTTACCCTCGCGGACAAACACGAATGCCAGCGCAGCCCATTGGGACCATTTGTATAGTACTCGGCATAATACCATCGCGCATTCTAGAGGCGCATTGCAAGCACTTCCATATATGCCGCGCTGACGCTGACCAGTGGCCGCGTGCATTTTAGTTATTATCATGTATCTGCATCTGATTTAACAATGATGTGTATTTTTATTATCAACCCACACAGAACTCAGGTAGCTGCAGTAGTGCAGTCTGCACTTCTGCAGTCTTACTAGCGACTCCGACGCCACCGTTCCATTCCTTCCTGTCGTGTGTATTTGCATACCGATAACATATGTAGATGATATTCCTGCAAGCGAGGGATTATAATAGCAGTGCTGTATCCACACATGTGAAGCCCATCAGGCCAGACCGGAATATTTTTATTTGTTTATTACAAACGAAGGTCTCGAGTGCATGATGCGACATAAATTAAAGAGCTATCGGTTGCGGTGAGCGGATGAGCTATCCGGCCCATTGAGCTTATCTTTTTGTTTTTCGCGCGGGTATTAATGTATTCTGAATGCATGTAGCATGTATGCACAAGGTAATAGAGAGTCACGAGTGACCCTCAGTTGCACCATGCCAATGCTATCGGATTCGATTTTCGGTTGTAAATATGGGACTCCTTAAACAAATATTGGTCCGTGTAGAGAGTACATTTTGAAAGCAATAGCCTATGTATTTTTGATATTTATCGTTTTGATTTAAGATGGATCGAGCTGATACCACAAAGTGCGACTATTTTAAGCGTTCTGGGCATCAATTCCAATTGAAAATAAGCGCACACAGAACTCCAATATCTAGTGTTGTTTTGCAGAGCCTTCTACTTCAGCGATATTCAGTGGTGACTTTTCAAAATTGCCGCCCAAGTTTACCATTTTACAAAACTTAACGCTTCACATCATTAATCTCCTAAATGCATCATCAGTTACACCACTTGTGACACCATAGGCGCCATTGCAGGATATACGTTCTCATGACACATAATTTGTATTCGGACATAGATACAATTAACATACGCTTTAATTGTATCTCATCTCATCTCGCAGCAAAAATCCTCCAAATCGTATAAAAGTGGAGAATTTTCCGTTCCGACGGATACCTCGCTAGGGCCGATTATCTAATTATTCGTCACCATTGGTGAACTAGCTTTCAGTCAAATTTTATATACGAAAAAATGCCAATAAAAATAAATGTAATGTAATGCGCACCTATACCTCTCTTGATTACGTTTAGGATATTGTCAGAGACAGCTTTCCTTTGTCCTCTGCCATTTGCACTTTCACTCTTGATTCGGAGGATCAAATTGGCCAACACTTTTGTTCACTCACGAAGCATGCTTTTTTGTTGCAGTTGGAATTCATGGAATAGTGCTTATCGTTGGCCGCTTTCTTGTTACTGTTTTTTCAATTGGCCTACTTAAATCTATGTGAACTTAGTTCCCATGTAAGGTGGGAACTAAGTTCACTTTCTTATGGGAACTTAGTACACATTCAAAAATAAGAAGAGGGAACTAACTTCCAACATTTAGAATTGGATACAATTTTGTTTAAATAATCACGGCGATTTTTCCTTGATTATTTTCAGAGTCTTGTAAGCTGAATTTCTTAAGCTTTATTCTGTATGACAAAATACTCTCTTCTAATCAAAGAAAAATTGCGGTGATTTTTGCCGCAGGGACATAAGTCCACAAGACTAAATTCGCGCGAATTTTTTACTTTTATTTTCTAAAATGTTCAAAGGCTAAAACAAAAAGTTGTTTGAGAAAATAAATTAGCATTTTTAGCCTTCGAACATTTTAGAAAATAAAAGTAAAAAATTCGCACGACCGGTCACTTCTCTTTGATTACTTTCAGAGTCCTGCAAACCGAATTTCCAAACTTAGTCGACAGTGAGAATTAACTTCACATTAAAAGGGAAATAAAACCACTCAGAGTTTTCGGAATTTATTTCCCACCATACATAAGAACTAAGTCCACTTCACGAAAGTGGTTTTATTTCCCATTACTTAGTTCCCGGGGACTTATTTCCCTGCACCGCCCCAAACTCCCAACTTACATATGACTCTTAAAGGTTCAGTCCAACGTCGTTCAGAATTGGGTGTCGCTATTTGATGTCGTCCTAGTCAGGAAAAATAAAATAAAATAAATGAAAATAAAAAATAAGTTTTTTAATCATAGCTCTTTAGAAAGCGAAAACGAACAGCTGAGGTAGTCGAAACGACACGCTATTCAAAATCGAGAGCAGCAAAGCAAAAGGCATAGAAATTTCTCGCCAAAGATGACCATGACGATTTCGAAGCCGAAAGTGAGTGGTCGGTCGCCACATCGGGTGTAACTTTTCTCTGGACACTTCTAAAAGCCTTCCAATTCCATTTCCTTGGTGGCTGTCTTATGTAGTCTTTTCCCATCGAGGTCATAAGTTGTAAAAATCCTGGCAGCACATCAATACGACCTGGAACGAAGAAAGTTCACTTCCTCACACCCCCACTTTCATCTCCATTACTCTTTGACCACTGACCCTGAATTTTACTCAAACACTTTTACACAAATACCAACAAACACTTTGGTACATGTTAAAGTGTTAAATAACATTCCATTCTGCAGAATCTCGATCTCTTAATCAGGTTGCCATCGATTATGCAAGTTGTTTCGCCGATTTAACACATCCAAGTCATCTCCAAGCTCTTCATTATCATGCCGTCTGTCTCCAGTCAGAGGCAATTAATCAAACGTGTACATCCTGGAAACAGTCATTTCATGGTGCTGTCCCCATTCTCACCTCTATGCCCCAGACTTGCTCTCTACTTTCCATTTACTGTACCTACTGCTAAATGCAATGAAGCAAACCCCAACCGATAAAATTTAATTTGCATTGCGTCCAGAGCACTTACCGCAGGGATCTCATTCCCGACGTAGTATAGCTGTATATATGGCCGAGTATCGGATGCATCACCGGCAGCCGATGGGATTCTCAATTTCCCACCAGTAGAGATGTCCGTGTACCTCACCGGATGGATGATGCTTGTGATTCTTTTCATCCCGCTGTGTAACATGGGCGCAGTTAGATTTCAATTCAATTCTACTTGAGGGAATCGCCTCCTTCCGCCTGCTCCCCGCTGCCGCTGGATCCTGGAGACAGCGCATGATTTTCTATTCTGAAATTCAAGAAATAGCTCTCGCTCTCTGTGCATGAAGGCATCGACCAACATCAACGCATAGCAACGCAGCAAAGTAGAAAATGAAATAAATAGAATATTGACAGGAAATTCTCTTTGTGTACCGGGGAACTATTTCCGAGGGTTGCACATTTGGGAAATGTGCTCCACCTAACCTGGGATTCCATTTAGAATTTCCTGTCTTCCCGCCGCCGCCGCGCCGTGTGTGTTGTTTTAGACTGAACCAGCACACAGCCCCAGGCACCACACCAACGTAACCTTAAGTGGATGCAGTGTGCTTCTCTTTTCTGATGCCATTTGCGGTATGCTGTATTGCTGTGGTTAGATAGCCGAAGAAATTTCCAATTTCTGTGGTATTCGCAGACTTGCTGAAGAGCGAAACGCCAAGAATAATAAAAACAGAAACACAAAAGGAATGTTACCAAGATCCTCTACACCAGCGTTGCCGCTGGCATGTTAACATCTGTCCTACCAAAAACGGTCAGCGAAAACAAAATATAAAATAAAAAGTGCTGGAAAAATGTTTGTTGTGCCTATTACAGCGCTATAACAATTCCGACTTTTTAAAACATTTACCAAGGTCTGTAGAATTTTCCTTCTTTAATTGTAAAAAAAAAAATATTACCGGCTTTATTTTAAATTAACACTTTTCAAATTCGCTTCTGACAATTGAATTATTATTTATAAATTATAAATTACATTTTGCAAAATTGATCAAACTGATGCGCAAACATGGGAACGAAATGGGCGACTTTACCATGCATTTAGTTCATCGTCTGGCGTTGATCGTGTAATCACTGGTGTGGTACAGCGAAACGTCCAAAACAATTTGTGGAGAGTTCAATCAGCTGCTACACAAGTAGCTATTTATCTCCGATTTGGATACTCGAACTTTTCACTGGCTCCTTAAAATTGTACTTAATTAAAGTTTGGCGATTTTCAGGCTCCCTGATATTTATAAAAAAAAAATGCATAGGTACTTCAATTGCGAACGTACTCTTTTCGTATAACGGAAGCTTTCTATACAGTTAACTGCAAATGAGTCAACTCCATTTTCATACAGTTTTTGAACGGACTCTCACATCAGCAGTAAAAAAATCAGCATCACCACAAGTATGCAAGTTTTTTGGTGATTCGATATAATATAAGCGTTTCTTGTAAACTGTTTCTCTCCATGCCTCGGAATCATATTGTGTTTCGTTCTTCAACTCTTGATTAATTCGTTGTGTGTGTTTTTTGGTAGGATTTTACTGTCTGAATATCGGTGGCCAGTCTTCATGTGCTTTAAGGGGAAAGTAAGTTGGTAGCCCTACTGATTCACGACGAATACTTCCATAGGCCTTGCCCACTTTATACCCGCATCAAAGTGAGGCTGTGTGAACTAGTGTTCCTTAAACATCGATAGTCTATCGATAGTACCAATAGTTTTTTACTATCGATACTATCGATGATTCAGAAAAAGTTATCGAAACGCATATATGAGCACATATTCAAAGCAAACGTAGAAGTACTGGTAAAAGATAAAACCGGTGAAACATGTACGTTAAAGAAGTACCTCGTTTCCACTGACAAAGGATAGGCGATTTTACATTTACATTTGCATTTATTAATTTTTTTTGTATATACAACTATCTGACCCGGCGAACTTCGTTCCGCCCAAATCTTCTATCTATACATTTTATATATATAATTCTTTCGGGGTGTAACTCGATGAGGACGTAACTCGATAACCCCTGGGACGATTTTCATTATTCTTTTTTTGTTTTGTTCGTATTGCTGTATATCAGGTTTTTATTTACTTTTTGTCGCGAAAACAAAACTTGGAGGGGATGAAAGTTTGTATGGGGAAATACACACAAAAAAAAGAAACTGGATAGAAATCGAGTAGTGACACTTCAAATAAAAAAAACTGGTGCGACTGTATCCAACAGTCCCGAAAAATGTCTATGTGTAAACACCGTGCGTGCGGTATGTGTGTGGCTTGATACACGTCATTGAGAAAAGAGGGAATTGTAATAACCGTATTCATGATATATTATGAAATAACAATAATTTATTTTCAAACTCTGCGTGAGCCTTAACATGTCTGGGGTACTCTTCGTAGGGCGGAGTGACTGACTACCTGTGGTTGTAAAACTTCATTGATGTCCGTTCTCCTTCGTTTGGCTCGAACTGACGATAAATCCACGTCATTTATCGTCAGAACATCATTGACAGTTGATCGTGATGTCGTCGGTTCATTGTCAGTAATTGTCGCTCCAGTTTGGTTTGCGAGACGAGTTCTCCATTCACGCGAGCGTTCAGTACTCGCTCAACTTGCAGCGAGGTTTACTTGCACGGAAACGCGCCCTGTAATCTTTTGCACGTTCTGCATCTGCCTTTCCCATATCTGAAAATATTTTAATGCATCTTCAATTTTTTTTTTTTTTCTCCGAGGTAGGTGGAAATCTTCTAGAAGACACTATGAGGACACTCGGCGCGTGCTCATAGTAGTGTGAGATTTTTACTCACTAAAACCACCTCCTGCAAATTCATTTTGTACTGCAACTAAGTTATGACTTATCAAGCAATTTTTTTATCATGAAGTTACACGTTTGGCAGGCAACATTCCGGCGAAAGTTCCTGCTCGTTCCGCAATTTTAACGCGGTTGATAATTATCGGGCTAAGTCCGAAGGTTTAGTTCGTTGTAGTCGCCGCAATAAATTTGTTTCATCGAGAATTTCACGGACCGAGCTATTAATATGTCCTAATAATCGATTTCTATGCTTTCGAGCGCATATTTTCGTTTCGTCCTTAACGGTGGAAATTCCGAGGTCTCTATGGAGATCTTCATTTCTAATGTACCACGGTGCACTGACGAATGATCTTAGCACTTTATTTTGAAAAGTTTGTAAAATGTTTAGATTTGAATCGCTGGTACAGCCCCATAACTGTGTACCATATGTCCATACAGGCTTCATCACTTGCTTATATAATAAAAGCTTGTTCTCGAGGGTAAGCTTGGAATATTTTCCGAGTAACCAATAAAGTTCTCTATATTTGATTTTAAGTTCTTCGCATTTTTTCTTTACATGCGGTTTCCATTTTAATTTTGTGTCGAGAGTCATTCCAAGATATTTGGCCTCGTTCGCAAAAGGAACTTGTACCGTATTTATAAATACAGGCAAATTATTTGTATTTTTATATGTAAAATCCACGTGGACCGATTTCGTTTCGTTAAGAGCGATCCTCCATGAATTTGTCCATTCATAGACCCGGTTAAGCGCGAATTAAAACACTTGTTTCTTACTTTTAAAATTAAACAATATTTATTTGGAACTATGTCCTTTATTATTGAAATACTTTTTACTAATTCTAAAAGGAGCTTAAGGCTACTATGTAGTTACAATAAGACTGTTGATAAATTCATCATACAGTCGTATTTATATACTTTTCTTATCTATCTACAAGGAGACCCAAGCGTACAATCGTCTTGCTTGATAATGAAGAAGAGATAATATTCCAACATTGTATACAAACGATATTATCTCTTTTACATATGTTATCATTGTAGCGTTGTGTGCAAGACTGTACTAGAGACTAAAGATATCATTGAATACAAATAATGTTATCTTTTTTCTCAATATGTTTTGCTATGGATACTTAACTCCCCCCCTTGTTAAACGAAATCGTCCCGATTTTTCGACGCTATTTTTAACATTTCTCTTTCATAAGTTTTGTTATATGCGTCAATCTTTTTTTGTTTTTGACGATCTGTTATACATTGTATAGTTTTTATCATTACGTACGTAAATGCTAGAATAACAATCAGTGTTACAATTGTGTATATAGTTGATAATATCGGTTTTTCTTCAAAAGGAATAATTAGTTTTTTTAAAGTATCTATGTTATCGAATTTGTACATTGTATCTTCTTTAATTATTTGGTCGATGTAAGACTCTGAATTATGATTTCTTAATATAACTTCTTTAATTTGCTTATGCATGTTTTTGTATATTTTATCGTCTAGATTTATAGTATTTTCATAAGTAACTAAGTTTATACCATTAATTGTTTGATTATTTAACTTATGCTTACCGCTTAATAACATAACACCGGATTCAATTTCTAAGTCGTAATCGTATTCTTGTTTAATGTTGCATTTTGAAGTTATATTCTTTAAAAGTGGAATAAGACAATTTTCTTCTTCAAAGTTAATTTCACAAATGTTTTTACTTAGATGATTTTGACAATTTCTTGTTCTTAAATAAGTTTGGTTACAATTTACATGATTTAATTAGAACTGGATATTTATATATTGTGATGAAGAATTCATCAGTTCTAGCTAATAATATTTTAGAGTACTCAAGTATATTTATTATGGGTACTTGAATTATTTCATGTTGAATAATATTTTTAATGTCATCTAAGTCTAGGCTTTCTGATAAATATTCATTATTTTTTGCTGCATTAATTGTTCTGGTCAATAATAATAATTGTTCGTACACTTGTTCTATTACTAAATGTTCTTTAAGGCTCTGACCTTCGAATTGTTGCAAAATTTGTTCAAATCTAGAATTTATAGTTTTTTGTTTATTATTGTTTTCTATGAGATTATTTATACTCGTTTCTATGTTAACTAAGTCATAATGGTCAGGATTACCAAACACATATTTGAAAGCTGTTCCTAAAAAGTTAATTGATCTAGTATGCCTAGTATGTTCTTGTAATTGGTCTGCTAAATTCTTAATTTTACTTAACCAAATTTTTCTTCTTGTGTAGGTTGATATTTACTAGTTACGATATTTACGTAAGGTTGAAATATCGAAGTCAGGTTGGTGGCATGTAACAAATAAGTTTGTTCTTTGAATAAATACACGTCATCTGTTTGCGGAAGTATAAACTTCTTGTTTAGTAACTCAGTTATTTGAACGTTTCCTTGCCCTTCTTGACTCTGTACAATTCCTAGTAATGTTAGGAATATTAATATTTTCGTCATCTGAAAAATGATAATTCTTTATGTTATCCTTGTGAATTTTTATTCCTTCTTTAGAGATTACAGTGTCTCCTTTATCTTCTTCTACTATTCTTGTTATGTATCTGGCGTTAGATTTCTTTCTAAGACCTGTGATTCTTACCATTATCTTATCTCCTTTTTTATACTCTCTGTGTCGAGTTCCTTTATTTAGACGTTCGATCACTTTTTTGGATGCTGAGTTTAGTTTATTTATTATAATTTCACTATTGCTATATTTATTTTGATTAAAGAAAATGTCTCTAGGTTTCAAACCGGTAACTGAGTGTATAGAATTATTTAATTCACGCACTGTTCTAAATATTTCTTCGATAAGTCTTGTTTTATTCTGAATTGTGAATATTCTAGACAGTTCAGTTATTGTACCGTTTACACGTTCTACCTGACCGTTCGCTGTCGATCTGTATACTGGAGTTTCTACTTTAGTTATGTTGTATTTCAAACACATTTGGTTCACCATTTCTGTTTTGAATCCCTTCTCGTTATCTGTCATGAGTCGTTCACATTTTGGGAAATAATTAGATAAGACCTCTTCCATAACGTCGTACAGTCTGTTTCGAGTTTCGATTTCCCGAAGGATTGTATATTTAGAATACTTATCTACTGTTACAAGGAAAGTATACTTGTCGTTGAAGTATATGTCCATATGAATGTGTGTTCCCACATGTGTTGGTATTTCTGAATTATTCAGAGGTTCTCTGATAGGTTTTCTTTCATATTTTCCAAATAGACATGCTATGCATTTTCTGTTGAAACTCTTTGCTTGTTTATTTAGATCGGGCCAGTAATATTTCTCTGAGATTTCTTGTATATTGTTACGTAACCCTCGGTGTGCTCTTTCGTGAGTTACCCTTACAAGTTTTAGTTGTTCCTCCAAATTTGTCACGTCTTGAAGTTTTCTTGGTGTGAATATAAATCTTACTAGTGGGAATTCTTTTTTTATGTTTTCACCATATTTGTATATGTTTTCAAATTTCGTATGCAAAGCTACAATCTTTTGGGGTTGTATAACTTCTTTCATCTGTCTTAGTAAAGAGTCTTTGTCCTTAAACTTTATTATGAGTCTTATTTTGTTACTAAAATAGATTTGTGTTTCGATATTATTTGTTATATCTTCAATAAGTTCGAACTGTGCAGTGTATGCATTAAAAGGCTGATTCACAGTTTTTATTATATCATTAGAAGAACTTTCAGCTGAATGTGCTGTTTCTATGGTAGAAGTATTTATGCGTTGACGTGATAATGCGTCAGCTACAAGATTTAGGTTTCCTGGTTTATAAACTAATTTTGCTCCAAAGTCTTCAATGATTCCCTTCCAACGTTTCAGCTTTGTGTTGGGATTTTTTTCTGATACAGAATATATAAGGCTCTGGTGATCGGTATATATGGTTAAGTCTGCTATACCATATATGTAGTTTCTGAGTTTTTGTAAGGACCATATGATCGCTAATAGCTCTTTCTCGTTTGTGCTATAGTTCTCTTCTGTCTTACTCAGTGTTCTTGACAAGAAGTGTATAGGTTGCTTATTCTGACTTAGTACGGCTCCAATAGCTATGTTGGATGCATCAGTAGTAAGCTCGAATGGTTTACTATAATCCGGTTGAAAAAGTTCGACTTGTTCTTTCAAATAATTTTTTAAAATTCTAATCGCTTCTAATGCTGAATCATTCAGATTTAACTTAATATTTTTACTTTGTTTTTTGTTTACTTTACCGTTATCTCCTCGTAAATATAATGTCAGGGGCTTGGCTATGCTTGCGTATCCTTTTATAAACTTACGATAGTAACCTGTAAGACCTAAAAATCCTCTCAAATCCTTTACCGTTTGTGGGACTGGAAAATTTTCTATAGCTGCTATTTTCTCAGGGTTCGTAGTGATTCTACCATGTCTGATTATGTGACCTAAGTATTCTACTTCTTCTTGAAAAAACTTACTTTTCTCATCAGATATTTTTAATGTGGCTTTATTGAGTACGTCGAATACTTGACTTATGTGCTGTATATGTTCTTCCTCAGATGAAGAATATATCAATACGTCATCAATGTAAACGTGTACGAATTTACCTACAAAGTCTCTCAAAATGTCGTCCACGCATCTCTGAAATATGCTTGGTGCATTTTTGAGCCCGAAAGGCATTCGTTTAAAATGATATTTTGCGCCATTTATAGCAAAAGCTGTTTTTTCTTTATCATCTGTTTTGATTTTAATTTGGTGGAAACCTGACTCCAAATCTAATGTTGTAAAGTACTTGGCTTTACCTAAATTTTGAATTGTCATGTTGACATCCGGAATGGGGTATCTGTCTGTTACAGTGTGAGCGTTAAGTTTTGGAAATCAACAACCATGCGCCGTTTTGGTTTTCCTTTTTCGTCCAAACCTTTTTTAGGTACTGTCCATATGGGACTGTTATAAGGACTATGGCTTTTTTCTATTATATCGTCATGTAAGAGTTTCTGTATTTCTTTGTTTACGAATTCGTTATCTGCTATGGGATATGGATATTGTTTAACATAAACCGGATTATCATTGGTCGTCCTAATGCTTGCTTCTATAGTATCTGTAAAGGGTAACGGTCCTATGCTGTTATTAATCTTCATCAGTCTATCTATGTCTGCTTTATAAATATTATTTTCCCCAATTATGTAATTAATTTTCTGAATAGATTCGACACTGCTTATGGTAGTTAGAGTCATATTACTGAAATTTATTTCCGCGTTTAGAACTTTAAGTCCTTCATATCCTAATATCATATCAAAAGACTGAATATCCTCTAATTCAAAAAATGTTATATTTTTCTTTAATATCCTAACTACTTTCTTTGTATCTACCATAGAATAACCATGCATTGTTTTTATTTTTATAGGTTTAATTTTAATTTTTTTGCTAGAATCGCATTTTCTATTAATGTAATTATGGGTTGCACCAGTATCAATAAGAATTTTATAAATTTTCTTAGAAATAGTACTAGTTAAATTTAAGCAGGGCAACCCGTCTACTAGTTTAAATGATCTATTCTTATGTTATTATTTACCATACATTCCGTTTCATCTGCTTCTGCATATGTACTGCTGACATCGTCTCTGCGTTGTTGTCGGGAGTTATTTACTCTCTGCTGCTTGAAGTTCTGCTGATAAGATCGTTGCGGTCTGTTGTGTGTGTTGAAACTCCCGCTGTGTTCACGTTTCGCTGGTGGATTATATACATCGGGTTTGTATTGATTCCAATTTTGTCGCTGTGCATGTACAATTTGTCTCGAGTTTATCTCCATCGGCTGTGGTCCTTGATTGTGTTGCTGCATATTATCGTATTGCTTCTGGGGTTGATAATTCGTTGTTTGGCTCGAATAATTTGGTCTTCTTTCGTTTCTGCGTTCATGTGGCATATTTTTGTGGTGCTTATCCTGAGTGAGATGTAAATGCCTGTGCACATTATCATGTTCTATTCTGCGAGCAATTGCGAATGCGTGTTCTAGATCATTTATTGTAGCTGAATATAATGATCCTCTTGTAAAGTTGTCACTCATACCATCAATGAATATACGAACTGCGTCGTCGTTAGCATTTTTAATTAGTCTGTCGATTATATTCGGCGGATCACCTGACATAGTGATTTTTGATATTATTAAATTGAGATTTTTATTTATCTCGTCGTGGTATTCAGACAGTGTGCTTCTTTTTTGCGTGATGGCTTTCATCATGTCTTGTAGCACGTATAGAGGTTCTTGATTAGAGTACGTATAATCTAATCTGTTACGTATCGCCTCAAAATTAAAAATTGTGTTATAATTAGTTAACACATTCGCGGCTGCACCCTGTATTTTACTTTTCACTATAGTCAATGCTGCTGCGTACTTACTGTGTGTTTTGAAGTTTTTAATGCTGTCCATTAATCTGGATGCTTCTTCGCGCCACGACCGATAATTTGATTGATCGCCGTTGAAAATAGGTAGGCTTTTAAATGCGTCTAACTGTATTTCACTACCATCTGTATATGTGGTTCTTATTTCCTCTAGCACAGGTATGTTTGGTACTATGCCTAATCCAGATTTTACTTCATTTAGTTTTGTTTCTAAATTAGTGTTTATTTGATTTTGGTTAGTTATTATTGCTGCTAACCTTGCATTCTCTGTGCGTGTGTGCTCTAGGGTTTGTGTTACTGTGTTGCTCCTGGTTTCTAAAGCTTCTAATCTTGCCATTAATACTGCGAGTTGTTCCATTTTGAACTCGTGTCTGTTGTCGTCGATTTTGTGTGTTTTTTTTCTCCACATATACACTTTCACTGAATTGCTTTGCTGCTTCGTACGAAGAAGCTATATTTGTACCTGCTATGCTAGGTAATTCTTGTAACCGGTAACGCGAGTGTTCTGTTTATACTAGATTTCACTACTTGTTCCCGAGGTCCGCTCGATTGAAGTTAAAAAGTATATTTAACCTCCTGGCAGGATCGCCAATTAAAACACTTGTTTCTTACTTTTAAAATTAAACAATATTTATTTGGAACTATGTCCTTTATTATTGAAATACTTTTTACTAATTCTAAAAGGAGCTTAAGGCTACTATGTAGTTACAATAAGACTGTTGATAAATTCATCATACAGTCGTATTTATATACTTTTCTTATCTATCTACAAGGAGACCCAAGCGTACAATCGTCTTGCTTGATAATGAAGAAGAGATAATATTCCAACATTGTATACAAACGATATTATCTCTTTTACATATGTTATCATTGTAGCGTTGTGTGCAAGACTGTACTAGAGACTAAAGATATCATTGAATACAAATAATGTTATCTTTTTTCTCAATATGTTTTGCTATGGATACTTAACTCGCGCCTTGTAATATTTTGTTTGTTTCTTTGGTCGTTGAACCAACTGCTGGTATAGCAGTGTCATCGGCAAAGGTGGCTACGGTAGTACCTTCTGTTTGCGGAATATCTCGCGTAAATAACAGGTACAGGAGTGGCCCAAGGACGCTTCCTTGCGGCACACCTGCCCTTATTTCCTTAAATTCCGAATATTCGTTTCCGTGTTTGACACGAAAGAGTCTATTCTCTAGATACGATTCTAGAATTTTCCATAACCGTTCGGGGAGAACTTGTCTTAATTTGCACTTGAGGCCTTCATGCCAAACCTTATCAAATGCTTGCGAGACGTCCAAGAACACGGCAGAGCAAATTTTATTTTCTTCTAGAGCTTTCTCTATTACGTCAGTTATCCGATGCACTTGATCGATTGTCGAATGTTTGCTTCTAAACCCGAACTGATGATCGGGTATAAGACGGTTTTCTTCTATAATTGGTTGTAAGCGTCTGAGTAATATCCTCTCAAAAACTTTGGAAATAATTGGAAGAAGCGAGATGGGTCTATAAGACTTTTTTTCATTCGGTGGTTTGCCTGGTTTTAGAACCATTATGACTTCCGCGACTTTCCATTGACTCGGAATGTATTGTAATCTGATCGCAGCGTTTATAATGTGAAGAAGCTTAGTCAATGCTTTCCGAGGTAGCATTTTTAGTAGTTCACCCGTGATCAGGTCGTATCCCGAAGCTTTTTTGGGCTTAAGTTTCTTTATAACTTGCCCGAGCTCGGTGAGTGTAGCGTTTACAACTATATTATTTTCAGATGTTCGCCTGTCTGATGCATAAGTATTTCGATTAAGCACTTGACCATCGAACGGCTTAAAAGTTTCTTCTAAATGAGCTGCGAAAACGTCCGCCTTCTCTTTGTCGTTTTTTGCCCAAACATCTCGGGTTATCTTAATAGGCGGCTCTGCGATCTTCGGCCTTTTTGTGGCTTTAATAGCCTTCCAAAGCGAGTAATTGGATTCTTTTTCAGCTGTTAGGCTTTCGAGGTAATTTCTGGCCTCTTCACTTTTAAAATCTTTAATAGACTTTGTTAGCAAGTTAGTAAGTCGATTTAAGTTCGCTTTATCTTGCGGGGCTCGAGTTTGTTGCCATCTTTTTCGCGCTTTTCGTTTTGTTCTGACCATATTAATTATTTCCTGCGGGTATTTGACGCAGTTATAGTTCGACGTTCTCTGCTGGTGAGGAGTATTATTCCATGCAGCTTTCTGTACGATACTGACGAAGCGGTCGACCGCAACTTCTAGTTCGTAAGGCGTCTTGAGTGATTCACGCAGTTCAGTATTGTTCTGGACATCTTTTTTGAAGCCTTCCCAGTCTGTTTTGCCATTTGTTAGCCTTGGCGGTATTTCATTTTTTATAAATGTCTCAGTCGTTGTTAAAATTACCGGAGAATGATCAGAACATTGCATTATTGTCAGAAATATGGAATTGTATCAATTACGTATTTTCCTGTATTTTTCTGCGCTTTACTATTGAAACGCATGTATTCAACAGTGAAATCGAACAGTGAAACAACGCGCACTTACATAGATGTTTACGTATCAATAAGCACTCCTAAAATTATGCAGTGGAAAATACCCGTTTGCTGTTACACAGTAAATGAAAGTGTCATTGGAATTTCATTCGGCTTGCATTGCATATTGTAGGGGCGCTGGCCTACGACATTTTCGTTATGCGAGAAACAGATTAACACAGCAACAGCAATAGTAACTTCCACAACTTTTTAGAACCAATGTATTTTTATTACTTTGAACACATTAGCACAGCAACATCGACAGCCAAGTCAACGTTAAAGCTGTCAAAAATTCGCTGTTGCTGTTGCTGATGTTTACATATCAACAAACACTCCTAATATTATGCAGTGGAAAATACCCGTTTGCTGTTACACAGGAAATGAAAGTTTCATTGGAATTTCATTCGGGTTGCATTGCATATTGTACGGGTGATTTCCGTCCCAGCAGTTATATGTTTGGAATTACTCCACCAGATACCAATAACGCGCGCATAGATGTTTACACATCAAAAAGAAAATATTTTAAATTTTAAGGCAATTGTTGTCGTCAATTATTTTAATTATTTTGCAGGCAAATTGTTGTTGTCCACAATTTTGAAGTTTTTTTTTAATATACCTAAAAAGTTTGTTCTAATAAATTATGTTTACTATGTTACATTAAGTAACTTTTGGAAATGAAGTAGATAGGTACTTTGATTATACAAAGATGATATTATGGCCGACGATATTTGCATCGAATTCGCACTGTGACATCGGATAATGAACTGGAGATGTCAGATGAAATGCGCAACAAAGCTTTAATTTTGATCGAGGATATTGTGTCTGCTCATGAGTGGCAATTTGTTGTGCAAATTTGGAATACCACAGCCCAATCATTCAATGCAAGACGCAATTAATCGAAAATTGGGGCGAGAAATGGACTTCGATCGAATCGCATTGAGTCAAGCTGTTCGAACAAATGTGCCAATGTTGAATCAAGAACAAAAGAAAGTGTACGATGAATTGATGCAACCAGTCGATAACGAAAATGGCGGATTTTTCTTCCTTGATGCGCCAGGTGGAACTGAAAATACATTCCTGATTTCACTGATTTTGGCTACAATTCGTTCGAGATCTGAACAGCATTGAAATTGCCATTGAATCTGCAAGTGGATGCAGAAACTACATGCAACATTTCAAAGAACACTGTGAGGGCGAAAGTACTGCAGCAATGTAAGATTATCATATGGGACGAATGCACCATGGCTTACAAACGCGCATTGGAGGCCCTGAATCGTTTACGTTATGATAGGCGACCCTTCGGTGGAGAAATGATCTTGCTATCAGGCGATTTTCGTCAAACGCTGCCTGTCATTTCGAGATCAACTGCGGCAGAAGAATTGAATGCTTGAAGGCTTTATGGCGATACGTCAAGAAATTGCATTTGACAACAAACATGCGAGTTTCTTTACAAAATGACCAGTCCCCTGCAGAGTTCTCCAGGCAATTGTTGGCGATGGGCAATGGTGTGATTCCAGCAAACTTAATCTCCAGCCTGATTGAGTTTCCACAACATTTTTGCAACTTTACAACGACAACGGAAGAACTAATCATGAATGTTTGACTGAGTGTAAGAGTGATTTTGGTTGCGAAAAACAAGAACGTCGATCACTTGCATTTCACCATTCAAAACCAAATCGCTGGTGAGTTTCATTCATACAAATCAGTCGACTCCGTGATGGATGAAAATGAAGCCACCAACTATCCCACTTTGTTGCGCAACCTAAACGAACCAAAAATTTGTAACGGTACGCGTTTGATTGTGAAGAATTTAATATCAAATATTATTCAAGAAACGATTTTTATTGGAAAACTAGCTGACCCGGCGAACTTCGTTCCGCCCAAATCTATGTTATACTAGCTGACCCGGCGAACTTTGTTTCGCCTATATTCGTTAATGTAATGAGAATAATAATACTGAGCATGTACAATGCACATATCCTTTACGATACACGATGTATAAAGCGGAAGTTCATACATTTGACTTTAGGAGAAACATGGGGATTCAAAATTGATTCCACAAAATTCCAGCGATAGTCCTTAAGACTTATTAATTGCCATAGCGAAACGGGAAATTGATACGCTTAAAAACGAATGGCAATCTTTCTGAATAAGCGGAATCCGCGGAATTAGAATGTTTTCCTTTGAATTTTCCACTCAAAATCGTCGTTTATTCCATGACATTTGATTTGAGATTCTTCAAATCAAACGCGATCAGTTAAAACATTTCGATGGATTGAGGTTGCGCAACAAAATTATAATTGAGCAGACTTTCAATTTCAAATTGTGTAGCGGTAAGCCCGGCGTATCAAAATAATTCAAAAATAAAGTTTTAAATAATTTTATTCAATCTTCTTTTTTTTTTTAATCCATCCCATCCCCGTAAACTTTTATTTTCACGACAAAAAGTATCATATGTCCTTCCTTGGGTCAATACGAATTCACGAAGCACGATTCATTCCCGAGTTATGAGTGCACATACGGACATCAGTCTCTTTTACATATAGCCGTAGCCACCATACCAAAATAGTGTCCTATCTTCCAACCATACACAGCCACAAAATTTATTCAAATCGGTTGAGTGGCTTATGATATCGACAACAGAGTCACCTATCGGTCCAAAATATCTATCTATCTTTCAAACTGTAACCAACCAAACACAGCCACAAAATTTAATTGAAAACGGTTGAGTGGTTTAGGAAAAAAAACAAAAAAGTAAGACAAGTGCGATTTTTAATACATTTTTACATTTTATTATCATGTTGCTAAACAACATATTTTAATATATATAAAAATGAATCCCTATTTCCCTTGGTCACGGCATCACGCGTGAACGGCTGGACTGATTTCGCTAATTTTTTTTTTGTTGTGTTTGTTATTGTCAGGAGAAGAATCTTATGAAAGAAAAAGTTAAGAAAATTTTGCGGAAAATTAGAAAATTTAAGAATACTAAGCCACCATATTAAATTATATCTAATGTAACCATAGCGCTTTTACAATTCAAACTTTTTTGATGTAACCTTATGGCGTTGGCATAATATTGACAGAATGCGTGCTGCAAATATCGTCAACGAGGATGTAAACAAAATAAATATCGTTTAAAACAGATGCTTCGATCAGAGTTATTATATTGATAAAATACATATAAAATAATTAATTTATTATTTTTAACAAAAACTGAATTTCTTAGTGCACATGGTCGGAAAATCCTCAACATGTGGCGTTGTATGCGTATGTCGTTTTTCAGTTCAATTAAATTTTCTTTAATAATGATCTTCTTAATTCATACCTATAATTCTTTCGGGATGAAACTCGATGATGATGATATAACTCGATAACCACTGGGTCAATTTTTATGATTCTTCTTTTGGTTTGTTCGTATTGTTGTATTTCATCCAATTTCAATGAAATTTTGTAGATTTATATTCTTCGTTCCCGCTTGAAGGAAAGGATACTTTTGGACCTGATAGGTGGCGCTGTTGCCGATCTCCGAAACAGCTCTACCAAGTTGATTGAAATTTTGTAAATGGATATGGTTGCTTCCAGTTTTAAATTGCGGATAGTTTTTGACCCTATAGGTGGTACTTTGAAAAACACAAGTGGGATATTTTCCCATTCAGTCCCATTCAAAAATAAAATCAAACGCTATTTCTAAAGTTGTATAATTAAAATTATTAATGGACACTGTCCAAATAAAGCAATTTGCGAAATGTGAGCAAGATTTAATACGAAAGGTACGGACAAAGGAAGTACATTATACTACCTTTTGTTGTGAAAATAAAACGTTATGGAGATTAGTTGAATTTTTGAATTATTTAGACGTTCCGGGCTTACCTCTACATAATGTGGATATAACGTGCGACTTCAATTTCCCGTGCGTATCGCTTTCACTATGACAAATAATTTATTACAAGGATAATGGATGGATGTTTGTGCATTTGTGGCATTAATCTTGATTTCCCATGTTTCTCATATTGTGAATTTAGTGAAAAAGCGGAAAGTTGGCCGACACGTCAAAATCATTGCGGTTTGATTGAAACAAATCAACATAGCTATTCATCATTTATTTATATTGCATTTAATATGACTTTTGAATAAAGAATTTTAATTGGTCGAATTACATAAATTAGCAAGTGCTTGGTGCATGCTCGGAATTTATTAACAAATTAACAAATTTGGGCGAAACGAGGTTTGCCGGGTCAGCTAGTATTTTAATATTTCTCTACAGTATTTCGGGACACTACATTTATTCCGGGTGATTTTTTAAGAGGTTTAGAACTTTTTTTAAAAAAAAAACACAAAAAATTCGAAAAAATTAATGAAATATTTATTTGAATCGATAGTTTGAACCTTGCAATTTAATGTTTAAAGATAATTTCATGCAAATGTTGACCGCGGCTGCGTCTCAGGTAGTCCATCCGCTGAGTCCAATTTTGGCATACTCTTTCACACATATCGGCCGGTATCTCATGAATGAATGCATGGATGTTGGCTTCCAGTGCGTCAATCGAAGCGGGCTTGTCCCTATACACATTAGCCTTGACATACCCCCACAAAAAATAATCTAATGGTGTCAAATCGCACGATCTAGGCGGCCAATTGACCGGCCCGAAACGTGAAATTAACTGTTCACCAAACTCGCCTCGCAATTGCGCCATTGTTTCGCGTGCTGTGTGGCATGTGGCACCGTCTTGTTGAAACCACATATCATGCAAGTCAAGAACTTCCATTTCGGGCAAAAAAAAGTTATCATCGCTCGGTAGCGTTCACCATTGACAGTAACGCTGCGATTCGCATCATCTTTGAAGAAATATGGCCCAATAATGCCGCCGGCCCATAAACCGCACCAAACAGTGGCTTTTTCGGGATGCATTGGTAGCTGTTGCAATGCTTCTGGCTGATCTTCACTCCAAATGCGGCAATTTTGCTTATTTACGTACCCATTCAACCAAAAATGAGCCTCATCGCTGAACACAATTTTTCGATAAAAAAGCGGATCCTCGGCCAGCTTTCCAAGAGCCCATTCACCAAAAATTCGGCGTTGTGGTAGGTCGGCTGGCTTTAGTTCTTGCACAAGCTGTATCTTAAAAGGCTTTACGCACAAATCCTTCCGCAAAATTTTCCACGTAGTGCTGTAACAAAGGCCTAACTGCTGGGAACGGCGCCGAGTCGACATTTCGCGGTCTTCTGTCACACTAGCTGATACGGCCGCAATATTTTCTTCACTACGCACAGTACGTAAACGTGTTGGTGGTTTAATGTCCAACAAAGTAAATTTGGTGCGAAATTTGGTCACAATCTTCCGAATAGACTGCTCAGAAGGTCGAGAATGCCGATCATAAAATGGAAGCAGCGCGCGATGAACATTTCGAACCGAGCACGAATTTTGATAGTAAAATTCAATAATTTGCAAGCGTTGTTCATTTGTAAGACGATCCATGGTTAAATTGCAAACCAAACTGAAGCTGTTTGACAGTGACACAAGGTACTAAACACACGTCAGCTGTCAAAACCAGTGTTGCCAAAACCAAACCAGCTAAAAAATCACCCTTTACATCATATATTTTTTTTAGTTTTATCGTTCTCTTATTTTAGAAGTTAGGGGGGGGGACCAACATTTTACCACTTTGGAAGTGTCTCTCGCGCAAACTATTCACTTTAGAAAAAAAATTATTTAGAAACCTTAATATCATTTTTGAAGACCTATCCATAGATACCCCATACGTATGGGTTTGATGAAAACATTTTTTTTGAGTTTCAGTTCTACCCCCAAAATTTACTGTTTTTTTTTTTTTTTTGTGTAAAATCTTAATGCGGTTCACAGAATACATCGACTTACCAAGTTTCAACGTTATAGCTCTTATAGTTTCGGAGAAAAGTGGCTGTGACATACGGGCGGACAGACAGACAGACATGACGAATCTAATAGGGTTCCGATTTTTGCCATTTGGCTACGGAACCCTAAAAATTACTCAAATTCATGTTTTTTTTCACGCACGCATAAGTTTTCCGATTCCAGCGTAGGAACCGTACAACTACAATTTTTCAAAATGTTGAGAAAACTGAAAAAACCCGACTGGAAATTCGGAAAAAGTGATTTGACAAAACAAAATGTATTTCTCATAAGACCAAAAAAACAACATATTTTACAGTACATATATATCTTTTTGCACCGTCTTTTTGTAAACAAATTACACAAATTTACCATTTGCAACCAAACTTCACAAAAATCATATAAATATACCAATAGAAAAGATGTGAAAAAGTTTGGTTAAAATCGGTAAATGCGTTAGGGCGTGATTCGGCGACAAACGAACACAATTTTAAGGCTCATTTTTATATAACATAGATTTGGGCGGAACGAAGTTCGCCGGGTCAGCTAGTTCGTTAATAAAATGAATATAATAATTCCGAGCATGCACATACTGCTTCATGTAGTTCGGTCAAATCAATTCTTTATTCAAAAGGTAAATAACAGTTATTATATATAATAATGCCGATTTTTTTCAACCAAACCACAATGTTTGACATGTCGGCCATCTTTTATTGAGTAACCTAAATAATTTCGTTCTATTTTTAAAACGAACGACGACTGAATTATTTGGATATTGTTCATACAAAAGTACAAAAATCGCGATTAAAAAATGATGAGTTGGTGTAGGAAGGTGAAGATTTGGTGTTAAAGATTATTTTTGATGTCAAATCTAAAAATAACTAAAACTAAAAAAAAAATGTTTCGTCAAAAGCAAAAATGTTGTGGACAACTTAATCACCAACTTTCAATTGTAAACGATGATGCGGCAATCCAGGTAAATCCAACGAATTCAGAAATTCCGTCGGATAATTGACAGCGTCATCTTGATTGTGACCATGTCTACTGATTGATACGTTACAATCTCACCAGGCACATCACTTAAAGTATCGGCATTCAGTCGGCCGACTTCCTTATTTTTGGCAACCAATATTGCTCTTTCAGCTAACCAATTGTGATTTCTATAATTTTGCGCAATGTTTGGAAAAACACTTGAAGCTAATTGTTGTTTTATTTGTACGAAATTACAAAAAATATCTGGCAAAGTGATTAATCCAGTAGTATCTATCTATAGGAACTTGTCCATTTCCTATCGACAGTAATTGCCTAGAAAATTCGTCAGCCGATGGGTCATTTTGTATTTGTACTCTCACATTTGTTGTTAAAGTGAGTGTTTGTGCATTTCTCCATAAATATTATGACATGCCTTTAATTCATCTGCTGGAGTTGAACGGGGTATCACTGGCAGTGTTTATGCAAAATATCGTCGGCCATAGCACACGATACACCGTCAACCGTCCGCAGCGCCTCGAACGAAGTAGGGCCACAAACATTAACCAAAAGCATCCTCAAATAGAAGCATTCGTCGTTTTTCGGGTGAACTGTGTATATTCTACCAATTGCATCACTTGCATAAACACCACGGAATCCGGGAACTACTTCACCTTGTTTCCGCAGCTGGAACTTCTTCGACGACGCATTCCAATATGGTTATTGTTGTTGCAGGTGCCATAACCCTACTCACGAATGAGCAGAGTACCATGATTATTACTGGCTCATTTTTCGTAACAACTTCTACGTGAAAACTCAAAACGGTGAACAACATCATTGTCCACGTCATCTCAATCACCCCTACATTTCAACTAACTCACTCATAATAATCATTGGAAAGTAGCCTGTCAAAAGTTGTTATTTTGTTATAGAAAAATTGCTTGATAAATTATATCTTAGTTGCAGTATCTAACAATCTTGCGAAGGGTGGTGTTTTTAGTCAGTAAAAATCTGACACTACTATGAGCACGCGCTTGCTATTCTCATAGTGTCTTTGGAAGATTTTCACCTACCCTCGGTAAAAAAAAAGAAAAAAAAAAAAACTCATACTAATGCAAGGATCCTGAAAATAATCGATTCAAACACCATCAAAAAAATATCAAAGTATCTACTCCATTTCAAAATGTTACTTAATTTAACATAGCAAACATAATTGACATATACAATATTGACAGCAACAATTGAATTTTTTTTTTGGTATTTGAATTGCCACTACTCTATCCAGTTTTTTTCTCAAAGTGCATTTCCCCATACAAACAAACTTTCATAACCTTTTTCATCCCCTCAAAGTTTTGTTTTCGCGACAGAACTCCACAAAAATCATATATAGACCAATAGCAAATATGTATGAAATTTTGGTTCAAATCGGTAAATGCGTTAAGGCGGGAATCGGCGACAAACGAACACAATTTTATGGCTTTCTTTTTATATATATAAAAAATAGATAGATAGATAGATTTGACTTAAGGCTCGGTAAGAAATGGTGCTGAATAGTTAATATTTAAAGTTGTTGGCTCAACAACAGGGGCCCAACCGTATATACAATGTTTGTTTTCTTAAATCTTTTTTACACATATTGTGGTTGTCTTCTCGGATTCATACTCGCAGTATGCATCGTTGTCAGGGTTGACCTCAGGGTGTTCAAGTCCGAGTGTTGATGTTCTTGTGTTTTGAGGTGGTTGGTCATCTCGGTATTATCCTCGATGGTGGGTTGTCTCGGTCGATTCGTAGAAGGGCAGGGCTGTCCTGTCTGTGTCGGTTGGGAATAACTTCTCGTTAAGCAGAAGGACTACATGAAGGATGCCGATACTCTGGGATGTGTGGCAGATCCGCAATTCTTCGGACTAGAGGGTTTGTATGACTGGAGGTATTCCTGAGTATTTTCTGGAAAAGTGTGTTCTTCATAGAGTCTTGAACTTTTGATGTTTTTCTTCCGGATTGGATCGTAGTGTAGTCCTGTGCATATCCGCAGAAGTTTTCTTTCGAATACTCCCAGCATCCTCATGTATGTCTTGGAGACGGTATACCAAAAAGGGAATCCGTAGGTTACTACCGGTCTTATGAGCTTAGTTATTCTAAATACTTAGTCCAATTTGCTTCTTCATCGGCGGCTAAACTCGGTGAAATGCAAGTTATGCCTTCCTGAGAACAGCGTTAAGGTGTGGGTTGAATCTAAGTCGCTCGTTGAAGTTGACTCCAAGATACTTTATATTGTTTTTGGTTGAGAGTGATGATCCGTCAGGCAGGTTAATTTTGATGTTGCGGCAGTTGGTGGCTGACCTAGCTCAGGTTACACGGATGGGTCTTCTTATACAGATCAGTTCAGATTTGCTCGTGTTGATTCGTATGCCCCATCTTGAGTAGTACTGGAATAGCTTCCTAACGTGGGCTTCTACTCTTCGTGCTGCTATGGATGGGGACATCGAGTTGCTGTATGTAAGGATAGGCGATTGGGCAAAAACTCAAGTATATACGTGCTGTACATAAGAATACGTGAAGCACCCATCTCTTTTTTACTTATTAAAAAATGTAGCGCCTTTACACTCAAGTAAAGTACTGATATTCATACGTCAAAAGTACTTCCGTAGGTTATAGGAGTACTAAAAAGGAACGCGAACGCCTTTAAGTAAAGTTAAGATTAGACTGTATGCAAAGTGTTCATAAAATGCCAATTTCTGATAGTTCTCCTGTCAAAAAATGGTCATACCATCGGCGAGGCATCCGTCAGAACGGAAAATTCTCCGATTTTATAAGTACGATTCGGAGGATTTTTTCTGCGAGGTTTTCTTCGAAACAACTGTTCGGAGAACAGTTCCGACATTTTGTAACGCATATTGGCGAATTACGTTGAAGTGCATTTTATTAGTAAATTTTTGACAGCTATGTTCCGATATCCTCCGACGGAAACTAGTTGCCGAATTTGTTTACGAGTGCGTCGCGTCATCGCAATTGTTTATTTCTCTTCCGAAGTCGGACAACACAAATGGAATTTGAGCATCCGAGAGTAGGTACCTATACGTTGCTGAGATTTTCCGTTCCGACGCATACCTCGCTAGGGTCGAATGTAATGGGCTTGGGCACATCTCATATGCTCAAATCAAAAATCTAATAGTGTAATCGGAAAATAAGCACCAATGCCAGCATAAAGCCCTATATGTCCATATGTACTTTATTGAAATTTCGTTATGGCATTGCTAAATGACCATATTGGTTATTTTGGTCATAATATACCTAGTCTAATATACAAATTTGATAATCCTGACATTTTGCTCATTTTAGAGCTAATCTGGTCATTTGCCTGTTGGCATTCATATACCTATGCGTAATTGGCATACAGTCTTATCTTAACTTAAACTATAACAAAATACAAATGCGAGTCCTCTTAAAACATTTTTGACCACAGATTCCAATAAAACATGTTTGTTTTTAAATGTTTTTTATTAATAAATTATGGACAAATTTACAACCCCGTCCTTAGAAAATCGTAAGCATATAAAACTATCGATAGTTTTATTCTGAAACTATCGATACTATCGATGTTTAAGGAACACTAGTGTGAAGTGCTATATTTACACAGGAAATAGGCACGACAGTGTCTCATAAGTTTTTCATCGTCAACACGCGCTGAATTATGATTTCATATTGAATAGGTGACAGGATATAAAAACAATTGATCACGTTCGTAGATATGTGGTTAACAATTCAACTGAATTAAATTACCTAATCACTTTCAATAGAACTATAAATCAATCCTCTGATACACTCCACAGTCCACACCCCATCAGCAACACTGTCCAGCGTCTGGGAGCAGCTCGCATCCAGCAGCCGAAGCCGATTATGCAAATGCAGTTTGATACCCATCCAGTGATACCAGATCGGGGGATTTATCCGTTTTTGTGGGATTTTCGCACTTCAAATAAGCTAAAAGGGTAAAAGGGATTTTTCAAACCTCATAGTACAAAAAAAGGGATTTTACTTTTTGGTCAATTTTTGTTCATAATTTGCTAGTTTCATTAAGAATACAAAAATTAGTCAACCTAAGATCAAATTAAATATTATCATGTTTATGTAAAAAAAATCATTGTAAACGTATCTTAAGATGTATTTATTTTTGTTAGCTTGCATAGTTAGGTAATGTATAATGTAACTTGTATTTGGTAATAAGAAAAAAAGACTAAAAGCCCGATTCTGGTAAGCCTCACTGATACGTCACAAGTCACAAAACCCTCACAAGGTGAGGTGAAATTAATTCATGGGGCTTTCGTATTCTGTCAGCACACTCTCAACTTGCGAGGCTCACAAATACAATCGAAACTGTGATCTCCTATGGAGCAGGTCACAAAATTGAAAACCAGTCATAACGGCTCATGTCATAAGTGACAATTTGTATTGGATGGCACTGGTACCCTATTTCAACATACTTAATGACCCGAAAATTCCATTTCGTGCTATATTTATAATCATTTCGAAAAATATACCTAGATATTTGTTGGGGCATTTGATTTGTGACAAATGTCGAAAATAATTAAAAACATTTCTGTGTTAATATTTCGCGTATTCGCGAATCACAATAAACCTCACAAGAAATCAACCTCACAAGTTCTTGTGACTTGTGAGGGCTCACAATGGCAGAATCTGGCTGTAAATTTAATGAAATTTACATGTTTATTTTAATTTTATATTTCGTGGGATGAATTTGGGATTTTTGAAATTTTGGCGAGGATTTCTTTCTTGAAAGGGATTTCTTGGGTATAACCGTGGGATAATCTGCTTCTTAAGTCTTTTATCACTGTACCCACCTCGACGATGCACACCACCACCGCAGCACGCGAGCGCGACACCGACCAGCAGTGGTGCCAGATAAAATTTTCCAAAATCTGCATTTTCTGCTTAAAAAATCGTCAAAAAATCGTCATTACCATAAAAGCAAGAAATTGTAATAATAATTATAATAATGATAAAAACACGATTTTTCAAGCTTTCTTTATTTCGTCGCCTGAGAATTGTTTTGTCCCATACGCCATTGACATCGTTTCGAGAAAAACGAAGTTAAAAACTTGTGCCTTTATTATTCAAAATCTGTATGACAGGTTTAAAAAAAAAAAAAACAAATTTTCCATACAAAGTTTGTTTTATTATTAGCTTACGTTCCAATTTTCAAGCCGTTTTGCTCTACTCTTCAGTTGCTACATAAGTTTACGTAAAAGTAAATCTATATCTATACTTATAATAAAACTGTTGGCAATTTTTCTGTTACCTAATGGCGTGAGAACTACTGCACAGATTTCGATGAAACTTTTTTTGAAATGTTTCTTAAGATTCTGTGCAACATATAGGCTATTCCTTTCATTGCCATTCCTATTTTTTGGAGCGTTTTTGACCAAAATGTGTTTTTTTTTCCGACTTTACTGCCTTTAACTCGCCATTACTCAAATAATTCTTTATCAATGCAAACAAAACAAAATACTTAGGAGAGCCAACACTTTTATAGATATTTCAAGCCATCAATCAGCTTTCTATGTCCTCTAGAAGCTGAGCTACAACCTAAAATCTAACATTAAAAAAATAAATTTATTTTCTGAAATCGAATATTATCAGCAGCCGCGGTTCTTGATCGTTGTTCTGCTTGGGGGTGGTTTGGTGGCGCACATCGCACAAGCACGTTCATATGAAAAAAAAAACAACAACAAAAAACAGCGACAATGTGTTTCGGATCGGAGGAAATGCGCAGATGGCTGATGACGTGTGGTTGTGAATGTATGTTGGAGGTGGTGTATATAGAAACTGAGTTCATGGTTTTTGTTTTAATGGTTGTTATATACCTACGTTGATACCTACAGACTACATTAAAGAATTGAAGAATTCAAGAAGTAAAGACGATATAGGTGAATTATGTTGTTTGATTTACTTATTGTTGGTGTAGATACAAATTTCCGTTCAGGCTTTTGTTTTAGTGTTTGTTTTGATATTACCTACGTTGATGCCTACAGTAAGGAAGTGGAACTTTAGGACTTACGCTGTTGAATTTAATTTTCTTAATTGGTGTTTTAGGTAAATACTAAATAGATTTGTTTGATTTATTGTTTCACATTGACAATGTTCACCGCTTTGTTTTAGCTAGATTTTAAACAAATATGCTGTTGAGAAAACGGTCAAATCTCTTTAATTGGAAAGTACACAGCCTTACGCCGCGTACGAAGTTGCGGGCACAGCTAGTTTTTTATATATACCCATATCCCATACACGTGGGACATCAAAAAGTGGGATAATATGCTACAAAACAATTCCCATACTGAAAATTGGAGAAGAAATGGAGTTCGTTCACCTCCTATACAATTTTAAAAGAAAATTCAATTTCGTTTTCGAGTTTTAACTTGTTATCTTATACATAATATTAATAGGCGAATGCAAATAGTTAAGAACCACTTTATCTTTTCTTTTTTTGAAGATTGTGCAGAGATGCATCGCTCTGTGTAATTTGTTTTCCAATATTTTGTGTATAAGCCAGGTTTCTGGTTAATCGACGTCCTGATACCATTAATTATTTTGTAGATTGAAAAATATCATACCTGATGAATAAGTCATAATCATATTACATATTTCTTAGCATCTGATTTAAAAATAATGTCTTGAATACATATTTCTGGGTATACCTACGGTGACCCTCCGTCCTTTATTTAAAAGGACACTCCTTTCTTTTTTAAACCCGTCCTATATTTTTTTTCTTTTAAATGAAGGACGGATTTTGAAATGTTTAATAAAAATTATATGGAAACATACAAACCCCAAAAGATGGTTTATGGTATGGTACAAACCAAATTTATAAACCGTTGATTTGAATGAATATGGGACAAAGTCGATGCTGGATATCTAAGCATTGGTAAGGCTCAGCGGAAAACGGATTGTAGATTTAAAAAGAGCATTTTAGCATAGAATCAATTTCTAACTAAAAAAAAAACATCAAAATGGCGTATGGGACAAAACAATTCTTAGGCGACAATTTTTCGACAAAAAACTAACTTAGCCTTCTGCTAAGTACAAAAAAAAAGGAACACATTTTTCAGTCTTGTGATGTTTGAAATGTTAAATTCATTGCATGGTAGGTACTTATAGAAACAAATAAATATAATAAATAATCACAAAAAATGTAAATTACTTTTTATTTATTTCAAATACATATTGTAATTGAACTTCTTAAGAAGTGTGTCTTGTGTGTCGTTTACTTTGGCATGAGTTAGTGAAAAATCGTCAAATTGTCGTTGGGCATTTGCTTGAGACCTGAAAATCGTCTTTTGGCAAGCCAAAAACGTCAAATCGTCATTGAGCCTAAAAAACGTCAAAATGACGATAAATCGTCAGATATGGCATCGCTGCCGACCAGCAAAGCAAGCACTATTCAGTATTCACCATAGGTATTAGAAAAAACAAAAATTAAAACGTCACTTCTTCCTCTCCCGCACCCGCGACCGCTACTGTAGATAACCGTTGTAGAAGGCGCGCGGCAACAACAACAACGACCGCTTGTTTAAGTGTGTTGCTGTGCTGTTGTTGTTCCATACATTTCAATCGAATTCAACCGAAGAGGTCCACATCACAATTCACAAGTGCGCCTTTTGTATCAAACGAATTCAGTTCAGTTTGGCTTCAGCTCTCCGATTGAAGTTTATTCGTCGTTGCGGTGTCTCTCTGCGTGTATTTCATTTCATTCGTTCGTTGTTAGTTCTTTCGGTGTCTGCTGCGTTTGTTTATCTTAATTTTTTTGCCGCTATCTACTGTGTGTCCTCGTCAGTGCAATTCTTTCAATAAAATTCGTGTAACGTACAAGAAATCCGTGAACTGTGAGTGGTGTAAATAATTAAGTTGTTTTGAAAGCATATATTGCAAGGATATCGCATCATTTTGCAATCGCACACTGTACGCGTCCGCGCATTGATTCCTTAGATTGTTGTGTGTGTATGTGCGATAGTGACGGCATAATTCCATCAGCATCCCAAACGTTGTCACAACAGAACAGAAGAACAACAGTCGGCTAACAAATCCAAAAAGCATCCAAGCACCAACATCAGGTAATTTTCACTGTTAGTCTGGACTCAGCGTGACCGCTGCAGAATTCTGAAAAGTCGCAAGAAAAAGGGCTAGTGAGAAAAAAGTAGCTGTATTTTTGAACGATATTTAACAAGCATTGGCTCGCTAAACACTATAGGACTATTCACATGACAGCGAATTGCGAACTGCGAACACACGAATATTCGTAGTTTCTGACACTTCATTCACATAAAAACTTTTTTTGGTCGCAGATACCCGCGTATCAGCTTTAAGAGGTAAAATTCGAACGATTTTTTCACTCGCGGGTTTGTGGATCGCGACTGGTTTGTGTGGATTGTGAATAAAGTCTGACAGTTCGCTGCAAGAATTTTCAATTCGCAGGCAAATTGTTTACATGTTAATTCAGCTGTTAAAATCAATTGAGATTCATGTTTTTTTTAGATTAGATGTAAGATTAATAAAATATGATGGTTTTGTGATAGAAAAAATAACAATTTTCAATTCATAAATACAGTTAAATTGATTTGTTCGCAATTCGCCTATTCGCAATTCGTTCTCATGTGAATAGTCCTTATAATAGTGTTGTGATAGGCAACTACGTTACATTTTGGAGCTATTTATTTGGAAATACCTATGTAGCAGCATTTGAAAATTTTTGAAGGACCTTCTTCAACTAATAAAAAGGCCAATATAGCAAGAAATTGTGCCAGGCTCTCAAAAAAGTGCCAAATTGCAACTTTAGTTGCACTACGGTAACGCTGACTGTCTGGTCCCGGCTTCTATGGTGAAATCGATTTTCTCCTTATAATCTTACGAGGATGTGCGATGTGCCATTGGTATGTGTGTGTGGGTGGTGAATGATGATGAATGTGTTTGTGTGTATGTGGTGATGTTTGCCTTTTTGTTTGCTCTCCTTCGGATGTTCTGTTCTGTTCTTGGTCTATGTTTGGAATTTATGTTTCGTTTGCGTCATAAAGATGGTGATTATGATTATGATGACAAGGATACACGATACAGGTACTTCCATTCATCTTGTAACCAACAAAGTGGAATAATGTCTCTTCCATCATATTCGTTTTTTTTTTTTTTTTTTAAATATGTCCCAATGACAACAACTATTCTGCTGCTCCCCAACATTCATCCATCCACGAGGCATTAGAGAAAGTATGTTGGTGACACTGACAGCACAATAGAACACGGTGCTATACGTGCTACCCTTCCCTTAGCATTCGCCGACGACAGAGTATATGGAGTACTTTCTTGTCCTTTGTGCAAAATAACGAAGGTAGAGATAGAAGCGAAGATTTTTCACTTCACGAAAAGGAAGTCCTGTCCTTCACAAATGATGGTTGTTATTTTTTGATGCATGCGTTTATGAGTATGCTTTCCCTTTGTACCGCAAAGAAGATTGTGCGAATAACGAGAACTAAATCAAACGTCAAACACACGGGTCGCCAAGTGTTTTGAATGAACTCTTCTAATGGAGTGGGAATGCAGATGCCTTTCTTTTGGCTGATGTCGGGAACATATCGTTCCTGTTCGGCATTGCAAGGTCAAGGTTACCCATTCTTATTAGATCTGAGGTTACTTTTTAATTTCAGAGTAATCGGCACATGATTTCCGCTGGCAATTAATTGCCCCTAAGATCTTCTAAATCTTCCCCCTGGTGAATGAAAGCATATCCATCTGTCTTCTGTTTCCCAAGCGAACAATCAAACTATTTTATTCGCACGTTTGTTTACGTCAAGTTTCCTTATAGTGAACAATTTGTAAACATTTCAGACATTTTTGGGAAAATATTCGAAATTATTCTTTCAGAAGCACTGACGCTTTTCCAATCAGCTCGGTTGGAGTAATTGATAGATCCGCGAAATCGATTTTCGATTTGGCAGCTATTTCAAACAGTTTTGATTTGTTTCCACATTCTAGGTAGAAACGTCGATTTTGGAAATACAAAGGAAATTGATTTGGATACGTGATAAGTTAATATGAACCTAGTTCGCATTCATATTTGTGTGAAGCTGGACTTTCAGATGTAGATGTAATCAAGAGGAAATATCACTCAAGGATCAATGTGGAGCAAGAAATGAGAGTAATAGCAGAGACAATACTGAGACCCCCAACTCACAATCCTCTTGCCGCTGGCCCCCTCAGTATGTTTTTTTTTTTTTTTTTTTTTTTTTTTTCAAAATCGCCATTTTGTTTTGCTATCGGTGTTATGTCTATTTAGAATCCGTGTGACATGCAAAAACATACAAAAAATATAAAATCAATGCTGCCAACTGCTACCAACCATGGGGGAATGTGAAGTTCGAGAATACCACATTTTAAGATAACTGAATGCTATTGGTTGGTTATTATAAATTTTCAAAAGACGATTAATGTAATTTGTTTGGTTAATAATACCATATAAATGAGTTGTTTTATTTACTAGAAACATAATAGGACAAATATTGTTGTGTATTTTCCGCTTTTGAATATCATTAACTTCAATTTCATGTGTACATTTTTTTTAAAATAACTGAAGAAAAATTGCTCAAAATGTTTCCTACAACCATTCTGCAGTAACCATTTTTCATAAATGTTTTCAGCAAAAGTGCACTTGTTCCTGAAAAAAAAAAAAAACTATTTACACGTACCTTACGAATAATTGCAAATTAAACGAACAAAATTCTATGAACGCTGGCAGTAACTTTGCCGACAGCGGAAGTGGGACACGCAAGGTGCGATTGTGTTGGGTTAGTGAAGTTACGTGACATTTGTCAATACGAATTTCTATTTAACAATACTAACGCACTTAGCGTGACCACACCATAGCTTGTAGGCAAGTAACGGAAAATCGGCCGAAGATGGGAGTCTCAGTATTGTCTCTGGTAATAGTGTCAAGCCTCATTCCCCGCTTTGAAAACTCCCCGTCACATTAATTTGACAGCTAAATAAATAAATAGTTGGCGCAACAGGTCTGGAGAGACCCAAGGCCTAGCTTCTCACAACCATTCGTTTTGTGTGAGTTTTTCATTTTTGGAACGAATGGAAGGGATCTACAGTTTTATGCCGACTCCAAACGGCTAATTGAGAAGCTCTTACAAGACATTTATACTCTCGGATGTTTGTCAGACGTTCGCGAGAGGTAGCGCAGCGGAAAAAAACCCTAAGGCGGAATTGGGTTTTTGTGGGATTCGAACCTGGGACTCCCGCATAGCAGTCCAACACACTAACCACTAAGCTACTGCGAATTTGACAGCTATTGCATTTTATTTCTGGTTTACTTCAGTTTTTCTTGTTGTTTTATGTTCCAAATCTGAATTCTTACAAGTAATAATAATAATATAATAAAAACCCCAGTTCCATATTGTGGATTTTTTAAATTTTTGTGACAATCTGTCTATTATTTCATTCGACAGTTTTTTTTTTTTTTTTCAAATAGCTAGGGAAGGGCGTCGTGACAAAATACTAAACTTGTAGGTTCGCCGCGGGCTGAAAAAAGATACTGTGTTAAAGCATAAGCTAAAATGAGACGGGTGCTATGTGTTTTCACTGTTGTTATTAAATTTAGAACTTAGTCATAGCGACTAAAATGTGTAGGTACCTGTTTTAGAAACTTGTAGTTTCTGACGACGTTTACCATTTCTTCGCTGAATATTCAATATTTCCTTAAAGACCTAACAAGGGTTCTGATCTTACTACTATTGAAGTGTTTTTTCTTTGCTTTTCGCAAAACGCTTCAAAACTACACCGCCGCTTCGCTTGGTCCACTATTTGCTTGAATTTTTCGGAAAGCTAAATTAAAAATGACATTTTGTCCAAAACCCATTAGATCGTTATTTCCAAAAAAGTACCAAATACTGAAAAATTCGAAGAGTTCCGTCCAATAAACACATTAAGGGCATGTGAACAAATTCTGGAAAGTATAGTTGAACGACAATTGGTGGAATATTTAGAACGCTACGATTTGAGAAAATTATAATATCTAATCGTAAGTTTCAACTAAAAAACAAAAAAAAAATTGCAATTGGTAATTTTGAATTCTTTCCATGTAGGTCAATTACTTAAGTGATCATTGCTGTGGAGTGTTTTTTTTTTAAATGCAGTGTGAAAAATTTGTTGGTAAGAAAATAAATAGCGTACCTGTGAAAGGTATGTAGTATATTGTTTTCAATATGCAAATAATCTCTTAATTTTAACTATAATTTTAATTAGGTATCAGAAAGAAACAGAAAATATTTCATTTACCAATAATCAAAGGGAGTTACAGTATTTGACCAGTAAGAGCTTTTTTACTTCACCGTCTACCCCGCTTCAGGTTATCGAAGCTTTTCAGTTGGAAACAATTTGGAACATCTTGGGTCATACCTGAGGGCGATCGTAGAATTTCGATAGAAGCAACATTCAAAATTGTACCACAGGGTTGCTTTAAGCAGCTTCTAATAATTTACGTGGAATATTTCGATAAGGTAAGGAAATACTTCTTACTCCGGGGATGCATGGGGCAAAGAACCTAAAGGCGCAGCAAAAAAAAGAAAAAGAAATACCCAATTTGTAACTTTAATTTAATTCTGCTGTAGGTACCGGTGAGTTTGTTAAATGTTGGGAGCCTATTTTGTCATCACTGAGATTATGATTGATCGTGAGTCGGCATGTAGACTCTAAGAACTTAAAGGCGTAGCCAAAAAAAATACCCAATGGAGGATCGATGAGAAAATTACAAATTCCTGCGAATTTTCATGTAGCCTCTTTGTCACTCACGTGACTGTAATGAATGATAAACTTTTCAAATGAAAACCTCAAATCCCAAAGTAATCACAAACTCGGATGTACATAAGTGCGTCCATTTCGGTTATAAGTCCTTGAAGCAGACACGAGAATCACACAACGTTCAAAGCAGTTACTATTTGAATTTATGAAAGGACACCACAAAAACCAAAAACCGACAGCTCAACCATCAAAGATACATACAATTTATTGCAGGCATTTGATGCGACTGCCTGAAAACGAAAAGCACTTTGTTTAGGAATGCTTATGCTTACCGGTTGCTATCTTGATAGCTCTCCGGGGCTGTCGTCTCTCCACAAAAGATGAATCCAATCCACATGCCACATGCCAGACATTCAAAATGAATTATACGCACAGTTTGAATGGGCAAACGTGTGTGCTCTCAGGGCAAGGGAGATATATATATATATACAAGGCCCATGGATCATTTGGATAATAGATGTTCCATTCGTCGTCGCAGAGTGTTCTTCATCTTCTCCCAGTGGGTGGTGCGAAGGAGAGAGCTATAATTCCTCTCGTCAGATTACTCACATTCATTTGCACAGCGATAATAACTTTGATTGCCTCCGGTGACTATAGGTATAAAACTAAACTTCATCGAATTTTTTTTTCATTCGGACAGCCTTATTTATTGCGGCTGCTACTTTTGAGTGAGAGTCTTTGAACACCCATACAAACAGCAAGGGAACAAAAAGCTAAATTTCTTCTTCTGACATGTTATTTACGGTGACGACGACTATGGCGCAGGAGGTCAGGGAACTTTGGAGATTTGTGCACAAACAATGTGCAGCCGCAAAGCGCGTTTCGGTGAAAAGATTTGGTTTAGCAAAAGTAATTGTTTAGTTGTGGAGCAAGCGAAGGCAACATGAAGAAGAATTTCGGCTCCCCAATTGTTGTGGATATAAATGGAACAATGAAGTTATTACTCTCACAGAGATGACTGAACTAACACTGCTCCTTTGTAAGCTTATGGTCTGTAGGAGGCGGCCTTTGTTTCGCATTTATTTCCAAGAGGAAAATATTTGGTTTGGTTTTTGTTTTGGTCTTTCTTTGAGATGAACTCGCCGTTTGATGGATGAAGTTTAATACTATCAGATAAAGTACAAGGATAATTAATGTGGTGTTTTTGTCTTTGAACCAGATCGAGACAGATAGATAGGCATAAGTTGATACTTGACACTTCGATGAATCATACGTCACACCTCACACTAGCTATTGAGGGCGTTCAAGTATCTAGTTTAGTAAGTCTGACAGCTGTCTGACTAGATGTATCTCGGTTGTGATTGGTTTAAATCGGTCACGTGGGCGCCTGTGACATTTGACGTTTATGGAGGGGTAGCCGACGAATCTAGTCAAGAAATTCGTGACTGAGTACTAAGTTGACAGTTCGGGTATGTGGCTGACATAGAAAAAGTGACGTTCCCGACCAATCTAGTTTTTGCGTTCAGGTTACATACTATCCAGACCAATCTTAAGTCGACTTAAGATAACTAGATTCTTGAATGCGGTCATTCTTTCTCAGCAAGAGCAACTTGGGTGTAAATGTTCATTTCTGAACACCAGTGGAGAATATTTTATGTTGGCACGCTTGCATGATTTGGTTGGATCTGTTCTCAGAGTGCATCTATTTACGATACATTATAATTGGCCGTGATTGATTGAAATGCATAAAGAAGTGCCAAAGAAAGCCAAATTTCAAGCTAACAACTGTATAATAGGGATACTAATAGATAATACTAAAACTTCTGTTTAAATGTTTTTATTCGTACTTGTAATCATTAAATAATAGTTTGTTTATATTTAGCCCATCATTACGGTGAATTTCTTGTGCCAGTAAGTACATCCTCAGATTTCCCAATAATATGAGGAAGGATAAATATCGTTTTGGCCGGCCAAAGACCAAAAGACAGCGTTATTGCGAATAATTTCTTTTGCATACATATGACATAGAACCTTATCCAAACAGATGCTGCTCGTATATTAATCTCCATAATAGGTTACACAGTTTTTCATACTCGTTTTATCCCGTTCATACCATAGCTCCGCTCCACTTAGGTTTGATACGATGCCAGCTTTGTAGGCCTCCTACGTCTTTGATGGTTATATTGACCATTTAAAATTCCACACCACCGAACGTTTTTTCACTTATTGCATTTGCATGGGTTTTCAACTACCTATATTCGTTGTCTTCTTCTTCACCGCAAGATTTGGTTCGCGGATAAATTCAAAGATGCATTTTATTTATTTCTACTTATCTTTCAAATTCGTTTGCAATTTGTATTTTCAAAAAATTGAAAATCAAATCAATTAACGAACTATTTGTCTTAAGTTGTCCTGTTATGAGTTTCAAGCTGAGGGCAATATATCTATATATTAATACGGAGTTGCCTATAACGTGTTTCCACCCATTTTTCCTATTATACGTCACATAAATTAAATATGCCAATACAATATATTTGGGTAGGGGACAATTCATAGAAGTGCACAATACAAACATTATGAATTATAACAGGTAAATTTAAGCGAAAAATGCTGAAACTTTGCATATCTATTCTATGCACCCTTTTCTACCTGTGATATAAAATAGAATACAGCCCGCATTACTGGACACTTTTTATTCGCAATTTAAGGGAAGCCTGAAATGTTTTCGATTGCCTCCGATATTTCCCCTTCAAAAATGAACTTATAGAATAAATTGGTCGAATTTCGACCACGGGGCGACCCCTAGTTTGCTTTTATTATGAAGTCATTGATGTTAATTTTTGCTAATGGTTTCTTTATGGTTTTCAAAATAAAATATTTTGAATTCACTTTTTTACGAAAAATTGTTTTCAGCACAATTGACTCAACTTCAGTACAATCTTACAACAGTTTTCAGTACAAATCGAAAGTTGTATTTTCCATCCCTGATATAAGTACGCTGACTATCCGGCCTTCATTTAACAGGACAGTCCTTTCATTTTTACCCCTGTCCTATATTATTATTATTATTTTTTGTTTTAAAGGACAGTTTTTGTCTTTTATGTTTGAAACTGTCCTTTGGAACACTGACAAAAAATTGTTTGCGTTTACGGCAATTCAAAATATTATGTATCATATCTCATCTCTCGTACGAAAATAACAAATATACCAATGTAAATTTTGTAACTTGAAAATTTGTCTACACCCTCAGTGCTTCAGTGTTCAGCTTGAATTTTAGTTTGTGCCTACCGGGTTCTAAAATGGCTGGCTCTTAAGAAATGTAGTTTGAACGTTTTATTTTTCTTTTAACGAATTAACAGTCCATTATTATACATTCTTCACAGTTCAAAGTCAAACGTATTCAAAAATCTAGAGATAATTTTCTTTTAAAAATTTGTGGTGGAATTGGAAAGCGGGTACGGGACTACGGGTAGTTGCGTGGGATGAGAGCTGACGGTCTCTTTATACTGAGTTTATGCTACCCGATTCAACTCGCAAATTTTGAAAAGAAAATTCTCTTAAATTTCGTATCCATGAATTTTTAAATAGCGAATTTGATTTAACGATGACCATGACCAATGATCACAATCTTAGCACGACGAGATATAAAACTACAATTGCTGCAGTCCTTACAAGATATTTAAATAGATTCGAATCAAAATTGTTTGCTTCCTATTTTAGTTACCATAAACCTATAGTATCAGTTTTGGAATATAATGATAATAATGATGATGGTGGAAGAGTTATTGAAATTGTGGGCGGAAATTCATAAATTTCATTGGAATTCATTTCAAATAATAGCAATTAATTATTAAATTTAATAATTCAGGTATATATTTGTAAATTTACGTTTTAAGCATCGATTGCAATTTTTGGTGTGTAAAATATTATGCATTATTTTTCATTCACAATAGCGAATTAAATGAAAATTAAACTTGTAATACCTATTATTGTTATTATTATTTCTTTATTATTAAGTAACTTAATCAAAATAACAATATGAGACAATATAGCACTAGCAACCAGAGTTCCAGCTTGAAATTATTCGCTACATTTTTATAGTTCGATTTTTTTATTTATAGGTAAGTGATACTATTTTCAATTTCATACTTAGTTTATGGTTCAAGTTTTCACTTCTGTCGGCACTCCCGGAGTGCCTCTAGTTTTTTTTTTTCTCTCCGAGGTAGGTGAAATTCTTCTAGAAGACACAAACGACAGTCTGTCTCACTAAAACTACCTCCCACAAATTTTTTTTGTACTGCAACTAAGTTATGACTTATCAAGCAATTTTTGTATCACGAAGTTATACACATTTGACAGGCAACATTCCGGCGGAAGTTCCTGCTCGTTCCGCAATTTTAACGCGGTTGATAATAATTATCAAACTAAGTCCGAAGGTTTAGTTCGTTGTAGACGCCGCAATAAATTTGTTTCATCTAGAATTTCACGGACCGAGTTAATAATGTATCCTAATAATCGATTTCTATGCTTTCGAGTAAACATTTTCATTTCATCCCTAACAATTAGAATTCCGAGGTCTCTATGGAGATCTTCATTTCTTATGTACCATGGCGCACTGACGAATGATCTTAGCACGTTCTGGGACAATTGCTTTGTATTTTATGTTAAAGTCCTCGAAGGGAGTAGTATAATCCTTTGTACAGGGTGTCCGCCGGGAAGGTATACTACTTTGTTTTGCCGCCATTTTGGTAAACATTAGTCTTGATAGTTCATATTTGGCAGTCGTGAAGTAGACACGTGGAAAATTTATTATGGAAAAATATTCGATAAATCAACGTGAAATTTTTGGGAGAAACAACGTGCCAACAAAACGCAATATTTATCGTGTAGTGAATGATTTCGAAGAAAGAGGGCCTGTAGGCCCAAGCATGGACATTCATTAAAAGTTACAAGCTGGTGTGCAATATTCGTGATGAAATTAATGAAATACCGCGTGAAATGTGTGAGAATGTTATGAAAAATGTGCTCAAAAGGGCTCGCATTTGTGAGACTAACAGAGGCGGACATTTACCTGATATTGTATTCCATACATAATTGCCGACAAAAAAACATTTATCAATATAAGATCCATTCTTTTTCATTTAATCAAAAATTATAAACAAACAAAGTAGTATACCTTCACGGCATAGACCCTGTATTTAAGACTGTGCCGGGGAGAATACTCATATGGCCTGCGAAAGTGATAGTAATAGGTAGATACGACATGCCCAAACCAAATTGATATTTGGTTCGGGCATGTCATAAGCAGAGAGATACCTTGCCAATATGGCGCCAATGGCTCCGAATTGGGTCGCTCAGCGACGCTATAATTACACACATCAAACCTAACTGATAAAGTTTTGTGGCCAGTCAGTCTACTTTTCTAACTGATATGTAATAAATACATCTAAAGGGCTTACAGGCAGTCTTAAAATTTGTGAATGTTAACAAGCCAAAGCCATTATGACGATGTACCTATACCTGCATATAAGTATACATTTTTCAAAATCCCAACCCCAAACCATCATCGATCGATCAATTTATGAAACACAACAGATACGCGCTGCACTGCATAGATAACAATATCTGAATATACGCTGCAGGCGATAGACAAACATTTCATACTATCATCTATCCGATCATGAATTGGGCATACTTGCACGGCCGGTTCACGGTTTTTACGAGGTGACGCAAACCCAATCTAATATAGTAAACAGCTTGGCACTAGCTCTATCTCCCCGATGCAAGAGGGCGCCGAGGTGTACAGGGAACTACGTGCGCCAGCTTAACTTCACTGAATTTGAATACATATGTCTATTGATATAAAGAAAACAAAAATATATCAGCGAATTAAATGTTATGTCGGGTAGGTGCCCGTAAGCTAACAGTGTATTTAGTACTTAGTTTATGCTGCTAACAATACCAGTGACCGCTACACGTAGCGAACGCAGTTTTCTTAATCTCAGTTGATAAAAACATGATTGCGGTCCACAATGTCCCAAACAAGATTAGCTAGTTTTGCCTCACTATTCATTGAAAATCAAATTGCAGAAAACCAAGATTTCGACAGTCTTATCAGAGAATATCGATGAATTTGTTACTCTTTGTTTACATCAAAATATCCGTAGTTTAAGAAAAAATTTCAATAATTTGTTAGCACATATCGAAAGTCTCGCGAATTTGCCTATTATAATTGTTTTGAGTGAAATTTGGATTTATCAATATGAGTTAGATCTCTACACTATTCCGGGTTATTTGCCATTTGGCAATTGTAACGATTCATACTCAGCCGGTGGTATTGTAGTTTATGTCAAGATTGGTTATTCGTGCGATTGTGTTTCGATTAATATTCCTAGTGCTGATGTAGTAAATTTGTCCCTTACTTATGAAAATGAAAACTATTCAATACTGTGCATTTACAGGCTGCATGACTTTAGTAAAAGTATTTTTATTGCTGAGCTCGTTCTATTCTGAGTAAAGCCAAAGCTAATAACTTAATAATCCTAGGTGATGTAAATATTGATATTTTAAACGAATCTGACAGAGACTCTGAAGACTATTTGTTCTTGATGGCTTCTTATGGTCTCAAAAGTATCATAAATGTACCAACCCGTGTAACTAATTCATCTAAGAGTTGTATCGACCATATCTTCACACGTTTACATAAAAATAATAAGTCACTTATTTGTGGTAATGTTTATGATTATAGACTTACCGATCATCATATGATAACTCTTAGTATTGGTAACCACACTAATACTAATGATAAAAATAATTCCTTGCGGAATAAATTCCGTGTAAATGAATGCCTAAGATATGAATCTTGGGATTCAGTCTATTCAGAAAGAAATCCTTCGATTGCTTATGACTTGTTTGTATCGATTCTAAGAAAACACATAGAAAATAGCACATTCTTGTGTATTCATGCTTCGCATCGCAGAAAAAGAATTAAACCTTGGATGACTACTGAACTCTTAAAGAAAATAAATAGAAAAAAAAAGTTTGCACTAAAATATAGTAAACATCCACTTAATCTTAATCTAAAAAAATACTATGGTAAATTGTGCAAAGAGGTAAATAAAGAAGTAGCAGATACGCGTGACCATTACTATATCAATAAGTTTCGAAACGCTAGAGGAGATATAAAAAACGTGTGGAAAATTGTTGATTCTATTTTAGGAAAGGGTAATAGTTCTAAATCAGTTGATGTTTTGGAAGTAAATGGTGTTCTTTTATCTGATCATACTAGCATAGCTAATAAATTTAATGAGTACTTCATTGAAATCTCAGAGAATCTAAAGCCTTCTGCAGAGTCAAATACTATTTGCAATTGTGGTGCTTCACAGGAAATGGTGGCAGTAAGACATCAGGTTAACAGTTTTGTTTTTAATACTATTTCATCCGAAGAAATATTTAAGCTTATAATGTCTTTAAAAAACAAAAGCTCTTGTACAAATGATGGTATTACAAATGTGATTTTGAAAAAAGTCGTCTTTAATATAAGTGATATACTTTGTTATTTATTTAATCATTGCATAAGTAATGGATGTTTCCCAGAATCTCTAAAATGCGCAGAAATTATACCTCTTCTTAAAAAATGTAATCACAAGGATATGCGTAACTATAGACCTATATCTCTACTTCCTACTTTTTCTAAACTTTTCGAGAAGCTACTTAAATCGCGTATGGTCTCCTTCTTGGATAAACAAAACTTCTTTTCTAATAACCAATTCGGTTTTAGGTCAGGTAAATCCACAGAAGACGCTATTCTTAAATTATGTACCCAATTGCATGATGGAATCAACAGTTCTAAATTTACAATGGCTCTTTTCCTTGACATGACGAAAGCGTTTGATATGGTGGATCACAGTTTGCTATTAGATAAACTATATAATGCTGGCTTTAGGGGATTACTGCATGATTGGTTTCGCTCCTATCTTACAAATAGGAAGCAAGTAGTCGGTATTAATGGAAGTTTTAGCAGTTCTCGTACAACTAAGAATGGTGTTCCCCAGGGCTCTGTTCTGGGTCCACTTTTGTTTTTAATCTATATTGAATCTCTCTTCAGTCAGAATTTCAATGGGCTACCTACTGCGTTCGCTGATGACATAGCTTTCTCTTATCAAGGATCATCACAGTTCGATTGCATTATAAAAATTGAGGAAGATCTGCAAAAACTAAGGCAATGGTTTACATACCACAAGCTGATTGTAAGTGAGAAAACCAAATTAATGGCCTTCCAATTGTCGGGCAATGTTCTTACCGATTTTAATGTGTTTTTTCATTCTCACGACTGTGAAAGGTTTTCTTTACCTATACATGCTTGCGGCTGTACAAATTTTAATGAAAATATATCATGTTCCAGTCGATGCTTTAAAATAGAATCAGTCAGTCAATATAAATATCTGGGGGTGCTTTTTGATTTCAATTTGAACTGGAAAAGTCATACGCAATCAGTTAAAGCTCAAATGATGCGGGTGGCACGAAAAATGTATCTTCTAAGGCCGTTCTGTTCAAAAAAAGTTTTAACTATGATTTACTATGGTCTTGCAAATTCTAAGTTGCAATATGGTATTACGAGTTGGGGAGGTTCTTATGCGAACAGTTTTTGCCCGTTACTTAAAGCTCAAAAACATTTGATTAGATTACTCTGTGGCAAAAATCGTTTTTCTCATAGTTTTCCCTTGTTCAGAGAATTGCGTATTCTGCCTTTAAGACATCTTTATGTTTTCAAAGTTCTCAGAGAATTCTTTAAGCAAAGTGGTAACACTCCTAATAGAAACTCAAGACTCTACAGCTTACGTGTTAATAACCTAGCACTAGTTAATGTTCCTATTGCACGTAGAACCAAATTTTCTCATTTTTTTACTACAACAGCGCCAAAAATGTTTAATATTTTACCGATTGCTGTTAGAAAAACTCACAATTTTCACTCATTTTTGAATAAAGTAAAAGATTGGCTATTTACTATCGAATACAATACTATTGAATCATACTTTCGTTCTGTGTCGTAATAGTAGGTACTAATAATTACACTTCCTCTAAGCTTGTATCCAGTTTCCTTTTAATTCCATATATTCTCCTTCCCTCTTTTATTTTTATATAAATGTACCCCATATCAGTTTATCAGCTTAATTGTTAAATTTCACTCCTGCGAGTCACTCAACACTAACTTTAAATAGTTACAGAGTGATTACTATTATTCTTCCTATATTACTGAATTAATTTGTTGTATGAATATAGTATTTAAGATGGATGAATAAAAAACAATAAAAAACAATAAAAAAAAAAAAAAAAAAAAAATTTGCTGAGAAAAAAGCAAGAAAAGCTGCATCTATCAGATTTTAGTTTTTTTTTTTTTTCTTAAGTGTTTCGGGACTAACTGACAGTCAATATCTATAGGTACCTTTCTACCAACTCAATAATAAATAGGCACACAATTTAAAACGCGTTTTTTTTTTTTTAATTATTATGGAACATAAAAGGGCGCCATAGACATGACTCGCCCCGGGCGCTTAGATGGTCAAAGTTGGCCCTGGCGTTGACTGTTATCAACGTCCAAGTGGTGCGATTTAATATTATTTGTGAAAGTCGCCATTCAATTAATCGTTTTTTATTGCTGATAGCTGAGTGTCACCTGGTCATAATTTAATCTCCTGCGATAGCACAAACACGCACATTCCCAAGAATTTAGTTACGCCCTCGTTGTGTATATCCCGCGAGTACCTATATGGAAACGAAAATCGATACGCGTTTCATTCCTCGCACCTATCGTCCTGCAGGTTTCGATTCGATGCCAATATTAAATGGAAAGCATACTGTACTAACTCTAAGTATGTACACAAGCAACTTGAAAGGAAGATACGCAATTGTTTTGTTTATAAATAAGAAATGGGAATAACAAGCAAATGTATCAAAACAATTCAGTCTTTTTTTACAAACGAAATGCTATTGAGTCAGCAATCTTAATGGTGCCGGAGAGCGTCGGCGGGACAAAATATCGCCTCGAGGGAGTCGAGGGAGGGATGAAAGGGAGTTGAGTTGAGTGTTATCGCTGTTTTGTTCGCAGAAAAAAAAAGAACCAAAAATAAATAATAAATCAAAACAATGTTAAGAAGCAAAACGAATCTAGGGCGGAAATTATATGAGTAGCAATGAAAGATAATAATTTTAGCAGCGAAGAGGGTAACATAAAAAATCTGCCTGCGGATAGGCAACAATATTCAGAAAAATTATTTTTTCTTTATTATTGCTATGCTTATTTGCGACTATGGCGATGAGCTAAGGCTAAGGGTGTTTATTTTCAAGTAGCTCATAAACAAGTTCGAACTAACACTCACTCGTATGTTTAGTTTCGAGTGAAATTGAAATACGGGAATGAGAGAAAGCCGTCTCATTAAAACCAGATGTCGATTGAAGGTGTTCCAAATAAAGTATGTGTTCATTACGGATGTGCGAAATGTATATTTTCAGATTTTTCTTCTAATTTTTGGTTTCTTTAACTTTTTTAATGAAACATTTTTTTCCGCTTTATTTATTTATTTATTAGTCCGCTGAACGGAAATAACATTTGGAGTTTATTTTACTAAGACTATTCTAGTGACGGCACTGCGTTGTAGCTTGAAGGCTTCTCACAACTTTTGAAGGTACTTACTTGTACCAATTGTAGCACTTTTAGGTGAATGGATAATTTACATAAAGCCACAATTTTGCTTCGAATTATATTAAAAGAAGTGTAACATGTCTTAAAATAAGTAACCCTTTTTCAAGAAAACATTAACAATTGAATAACTGTTGTGCCCACATATTGCACAACGCAATATTTTATCATAATTACACATTGTCATCCAAACTGAAAAACCCACTTGAACACATATATGGGAACCTTTGAAGTGGATCAAAAGTTCATTATGGACTTTTGACTTGTGAACTTATGACCCTGTGCCGTTTCTCTGCCGCTCGATGTTGAAATGAAATGATATAAAATAGGCTGCCATTATGTATAAAATATCACATAATTGTATCCGCGGCTTCTCACGATGACATGATCCCGGGTGGCCCAATTTGTGGTTGAATATTTTCCGAACAGGTTGTCTCCAATTTAGCCGCCAAAATTTGAAGAGTCGACTATGAAGGGCCACCGCTTTTACCGTAAAATGGGCGAAACTTGTGCAATGTATGCGCGACGAACACCATTTTTTTTATGAATTATTGTTTTGAGAGAATATGTAACTTTTAACAACAACTCGTAGACACAGTCACTTTGGTAGGAATGATTGCTATTTCGAACTACACCACTAATTCTTTTGATAATATAGTCTCATCATTTGGACGTACTGTTCAATAGTGTTACTTGCCATCCGAACAGCATGGCGGTCACAGGGAGCCAACATCGACCCGTCCCAATTGAAAAACACTTAGGTCAGTCAAGGTGGCGGATAGTGGAGCCCAGGTACGATCCGCTCGCGATCCTAGGATTCAGGGTTATAGCAGAGATGTGCGAGGGTGGTGTGGTCTGTATAGGTTCATGTTTCACGCTTGCGCCTATACGGACTACTAACGCTATACTCGCTGTGAAAGCCCTATCGCGGACCAACCCAATTGTCTCCTTCGTGTTACGGAAGTAGCATGTCGGTCCCTAGCCCGGGTAAAGGAGGAGGGTTTGAGGTAACGACTTAGCCTATCCTCAGTCATATCAACTGTTAGTGTATTCTAACCCACAGGAGCAATCAATTTCGCTATGAATGGAAAAACAAAAGGAATTGCCTACTCCAGGTGGTAATGGCAATAGCCATTATCCCGCCGGGGCACGGATTCTGGAGGCCCCAACATTCATACCCAAACCGACAAGCGACTCTTGTGGCTCTATGTCCGATTCACTCGGCAAATTGAGCATGAGACAGGCTGCTGCCCACTGCACTGCTACTGACGGTCAGACTCGGGATACCTTCATGGTTGAACGGGCTCCTGAAGAGGTGGGCCTTGAGCTGCGCCTGTCTAACGGACAGCGGAAGAGGAAAAGGAGGAAGCTGTTGGATCTGCGGCGCAGATATACTTTATCTGCTGAAGGCACAAGCACATCTATTAACTCTTCGGCGGTGCCTTTGAAAAGGAACAGTTCGGTGGAGGTCTTACCAACTGAAGCTAACCAACCCCTTGGATCGGGCTCTGCCTTCTCTTCTGCCGAATCGAAAAGCAAGAAGAAGCGACCCAGGGTCGTAAAGAGAATAAACCTCGCTCAAGTCTGTGAGTCTGCGTTCGGTCTCCAAATGAAGCCGGGGCTACTAACAGCAATAGAAGTAGTACTGGTGGATGGGTACCGGACGTCGCGATCAAACTTACAGGCGTGAGCCCCAAACCGACAAGCGACTGTTGTGGCTCTATGTCCGATTCACTCGGCAAATTGAGCATGAGACAGGCTGCTGCCCACTGCACTGCCGTTGGCGGTAAGACTCGGGATACCTCCATGGTTGAACGGGCTCCTGAAGAGGTGGACCTTGGGCTGCGCTTGTCTAAGGGACAGCGGAAGAGGAAAAGGAGGAAACTGTTGCATCCGCGGCGCAAACATGCTTTATCTGCTGAAGGCACAAGCACATCTTTCAGCTCTTCGGCGGTGTCTTTACAAAGGAACAGGTCGGTGGAGGTCACTCAACTAAGGCCAACCAACCCCTTGGATCGGGCACTGCCTCCTCTTCTGCTGAACCGAAAAGCAAGAAGAAGCGACCCAAGCTCGTAAAACGGACAGGGGTCTGGTTCTGGAGTCTTCGTGGAAAGCGAGAACATTAGACTTCACTACCCCTTAGGGCTTAGGAAACCATGCGTCTGTCTTCCAAGCGGAGATTTTCGCTATCCTTATGGCTATGCGCTATATTGTGACAAATAGGTGGAGGACTAGGAGTATATGCGTTTGCAGCGACAGCCTAGTTGCATTAAAAGCGCTGCTTAATCCTCTTTCCTCGTCTAAATTAGTGCTCGAACTCAAGCTTTTTCTAAACTTGGTCGGAAGGCTAAATACAGTGTATCTTGTTTGAGTCCCAGGTCACACTGGTATCCATGGAAATGAGATAGCTGATGGGCCTGCCAGGCTGGGTTCAGAGGAAGAATTCTTAGGACCTGAACCTGCGTTGGGTCTGCCTACATCGGTGGTTAAGTCATCCATTGATACTTGGGTTTCTCGCGAACACGAGTGTCGGTGGCGTGGCTGTGCTGAGTGTGGACAGACCAAGCGACTGCGTCCGGACATCTGCAAAAGAACGGCGGCCTTCCTTCTGTCTCTCAGCACTGTATAGACTGCTTATGGGCGTCCTTTCCGGCTACCAAGCTTTTGCCAAACACTTAAATGTTTTGGGCTTGAGCGTCTCCATCATCTGTCCTGCCTGTGGAGAGGATGACGATAAAGCGGAGCACTTCCTCTGTAGCTGTCCCGCCTTTGCTCGCATCAGGTGGCGGATCTTTGGAGCGGACGTGGTGAGTGCCGAACATCTAAGCTCTTCATCACTGAAGCTCCTTCTCATCTTTTTTCGAAAGACGGGAAAAATAAGTATACATTAATGTAAGGTGTCTGTTTGGCAGTACAATGGACCAGTTGTTGTGTCTGAGTGCTCCATCGGATAGTAACAACCTCCGAAAAAAAAAAAAAACAGCTTTATTTACAATTATTATGTTAATATAAAAGTTTATACATGTGATAAGTTTTTTAATTCTTTGTCACAAACTATAAAAGTAGTGGCTGTTTACAATTACAAAGGTATTTGTGATACCCCCTTTTTTTCATCATGAGTTAATGTGTACACCGTACCTAATGAGGTAAAAGTAAAACAGCTTCATCTTATACATCAGAAAATATCTTTCATAAAGTAGAAGATGTCAACAACATACCGACAAGCCGAAGAAACATACGGGATCTCACAGTCAGTTATTTTTAGTCAAATTGATGGTCGGAAATTTAATCATACCATTGTATCTCGAGGAAGAAATCCTGGACTATCGTCAAATGTGGAAGACACCGTCGCAAGGTGCCTTATTTCAAGATCTCGGACTGGTTACCCTTGCGATAAAGAGGATTTCCTTAATTTAGTGGGTACATACGTGAAAAAAAAGAACTTTGTTTCCCCTTTCAATTGTGGGAAGCCAGGAGATGACTGGAATCGTAGTTTTATATCAAGACATACAAACTTCTCACTGAAAAAAAAAAAACAGTAAGCTTGCAATAAGCGCGTCAAGATACTGAAAATCTAAAAAAATTTTTACTTTTTTGAGAAACTTACCAAAGATTACAATGACGAAAGCTGAAAAGCTGTCAAAAATGTGACCTAAGAAAGAAAAACCTGCGCTTCAGGAGAAAATAGAAAGCTCAAATCAACAAAGTAAGGACCAGGAAGACAAATTTGAGCTCATCCTTAGATGAATACTATGTATCTATACCAAGCAGTAAGTCTGTGTGGAATGAAGGGATAGAAGAAGCAGAAGTGGTAGAATGTCTGGCCATTGAGGGAATGAACAACTTAAGTCCAGACCAGTTTCTCATTGTCAATTTAAAGAGTGGACGGAAACAGCTCGCTATACCAAGAGTATAAGTACGTCTGTGAGATTTGCAGCGTTCTGGAGGAAGAAGGAGAGGTCGAAGTAGTTGGGACTATAAGTTTTTGTTTCTCAAAACCAATGTTTCAAGTTGTCGAAAGCGATAAAAGTTTTGTTTGTATATTAACCAAGCAATTGTGACTATTGCATTTTCGATTTGTTTTCTTCATCAAATGTTTTTATTTTGACTTAGTTCACTTTTACCCCAAATGCTTTGATTCTACAGCCTTAAGAGGCTGAGTAAATGTAAACACGAATTTGTACATGTAAGTTGAACCAACACTAATTTCATATCGCATAGTAAAGCTGGATGGAACACTAAAATTTAGAAAACATAAAAAAATTAAAAATGCAAAATGGTTTATAATTACCCCCGTTGACCTACCTAAAATTTAATTTCTTGGTTTTTGTTCTGTAGTCCCTGTCCAAAAAAAAATCTGTTAAACTCTCCACCAAGGAAATTATGAAACGGAAGCACATAGTCCATCTCATTAACCACTGAGCCGCTGCGCAGAAGCTCGTTAGTCGCATTGTGCTCCTCCTTTCTAATACTTGTGCTTGAGACATCTCTGCATCCAAGGGCAGAAAAAGAGAAGCTAATCGACATTTCCGTCTTAATTGTCCTTCTAAGAAAACCACATGCAACATGGTTTTTCTTGTAGAGTTACTTGACTTAGAAAATACCGTCCCTCGTCTCGTCAATTGCAGTAACCCGATAGCATCTCAGAGAGGTCTTGGGAAGAAAAACAAACATTCAAATCCATCCATCCGCTCCGATGTGCTCTGTTTCGCGTCGTTGTATTGCGCCATCAACATTTTCATTTGATGCATCCGTAAGCGTATCCACTTGGCGATCATTCTTTGAATACATTTATACTTCCAGTTCCAGCGAATGATCTATTCGATGCGACAATGCGACATGTATCTGCCAACTTGCTGGCGGTCTTTTAATTTTGTTGTTTTCCTTTTTATTTGATGTGATTATTTTTGGGTTAGCTGGTATCATGTTCAATCAAACGCAAACGAGTTTCGTAAACAACTGCAAATTCTACGAATCTTCCAATCTGTCCAATATGTGGGCGCGTTATAGGCACCTGCCTGCGCTGCCTGTGGACCAGATAGGCAAGCACGTTACCAAAGCTACGTTTGTTTGGTGTCATTTTATATCGAAATTGGTAAGACATGGCAGCGCCATCAGGGAGCCTTCAGACGTGTTTGAAGTTAGAGACAGGCACATACGTATAGTTGGAATATATCTACATATACTCGTAAGTGTGTGGTGAAGAGGTTGATTTTACGTGCCATGGTAGACGCTGTTCTTCTGGATCTCCTGCTGGAAATCTGGTTTTCTTTACCCCGAGAGGAACAAGCAGAGAAAGGCATTTGTACATAGCGACATGTCCAATGCGTGTTGGTGTTCAGCCTTGGAAGATTTATTTACAAACACGTACTTGGTCTTGTTTATATGTAGCATGTGGTTTATTAGCTGCGGCGTGTAAATCCAATCCGCTTGCCTTGCCAGGTGGATCGAATTATTTTCTGGAACGTGCCAATTTATTGGTTGTCAGTATTTTGCATATATATGAGCGTGCATACACTTTTTATTTATTTCTTTTTTTCGATAAAGAAGGCTGGCGGAGAATTTTTACTCTTACTTCATATGGACAGATTGTATCCAAAGATCTGCACAAAGGTACGGTGCAGCACATTTATTGTAATTGAAGCCAGAAGTGTAGGCGAATTGGTAACTCAAGTAGCAAGACTAGTATATTCAACGGAAATGCCCAGACCTCCAGTTTATAGGTGGGAGCCCGCAAATCACCAACCCAGATCAGTGTTTTCCGACTTACCGACTGGAAACGATGATTACCACCATGTGAAACTCACAGACCTAATGCCACTTTTCGAAAACCCAATTAAGAAGTCTACACCTAACAAACGTGTTTGTCAGGTGCCGTGACATTGTGCGAAGCGACGTTGTGCCGAATATAAAAAATTGGCATAACGACGCTTTTGAAAGTGACATAAGGCCAAATTCTAGTATTTGGTATTATGACACTCTGAGAAAGCGTCATAAGGTAAAGTCAAACGGCAACGTTTATCATAATGGTAATTTATGATAAATAAATGTGATATCACAAAATCGTATCGATGAGGCTAAAAGCTTCCCGTTGAGAGTCAATTTACTATGGCAAGAAAGAAAATATACGGTCTGTCAAATCATTTCAGAAGTAAATCCACGAAACAGATCCGGGACTAGGTTTACGCGTTTCTTCCAGAAGGCCATCTTCCCTGAGCCTTCGAAGTGGTTACGTTAAGACGAGTTTTGCTGCCGAAAGTTAGAAAGAATCCAATCGACACTATTGGTAGAATTCTAAGGCTCTATCCAGCAACAGAAACAACAGGCGTCTTCTCGCAACACGATTTTCATCAAAGGTTAAAATAATTTGTAGACGCCATTGTGAGAGCCCGAGCTGCCATTGTAAGGAAGCCTCACAAAAAATGTGCTTTTGTTTCTCCAGGCCCGGCGCCCGGATACACACAACGCTTTTAATTCGGCAAATTGTGAATATATCCTGACCGGTCTGGACCATAGGGAAATACCGGACTATATTCCTAAAATGATAGCGAGTACGTTTGCAAAGAGAGTCCTTCTGTATATAATTCGACCGAGGGAATGAAGGAGTGTGATCGACGGTTTGCCACAAAGCGCTTTCCTAGGCATCCAGCTAGGGAATGTTATTTACGACGAATTTTTCCCGGTACTGATTTAAAGAGACCTCTGAAATATCGACGAAATCATTAGCTAGTAGATGATGTCGAACTGCGTTGCAACTATAGAGCTGAAAATGTATCCACATTCAGATGGGTAGCGAACGCTCGCCGGTTCGCAGCTCGCAGATCATAAAACGGAACCAGTGCTTATTACGAGAAGGAAAGAAGAAAGTAAAATTGCCACTTGAAAATAAAGTTTGTGTCCAAAATTGGAAATAAAGGTGACGAACTGTAGCTAAAAATGACCGAAATAATTTAAGTGCGAAAGATTTGTAAGCACAGAACAATCAATTGAATTTATTCCAACGTATTGCATAGGTTGCATATCAATAAATTTGAATCTCTTTTTTCATTTCGTAAACAAAATTACCAAATGAAATAAAAAATAATGATGTGACCAAGAGAACAAAAATTACCAAATTTGGTCACAAATGACTAATGCGGAAACCGTCGCTTAGATACCTTGGCATTCATTCCGTATGTCGAATATGGCCAGACGATAGCAGTTCGACGACTGCTTTGCTTCACGTAAATCAATAATCGTCAAAACGCCATCAGATGATACAATTTAAGCGACACCTAACGAGGAATAATTGACTTAAGATATTTTTCAAATGCTTCCGAATAAAATAATGACTTATCTACATTTAGACTTAGACTTATTATTGGGGAAAGGTGTATTGGTGTTTACAAAGGTATAACACTGATATTAACTGTGATCGCCCAAAAAATCTTTACCTCATCTGCTTTTTATGGGGTCCATCCTTCTGCACCACGAAGCAGGACCGGGATGATTTAAGTCTTCTATAAAATATGTTTAGCTCAATGAAAGAGGGCTTTACTTCTACAATTACTAGCAAGAGTGATTCTATACTTGATTCCTCCGATGCCATATTGCGACGTATAATCTTAGAGCCTAAAAACTTGAGAGGCTTTTATTACCGCGGAGTTATTTATATCTGTTCAAAGTCATTTTGCTTAAATCGCTGTTGCTGAGAATCCCTTCTCGAAGACAGCATAAACTTTGGCTTGCCCTTTATAAAAGCGCATCTGTTGCAATATCTACTTACGTACGTGCTATAGATCATTCTGTTCTCCCTAAAATACCACTATCATCGGCACATCCATGCAGAAATGGATTTCTAAAAAATTGTAATTCTGATTTAAGTTTGTGGGTATCGTACAATTGCTTTAAGAATGATGTTATACAAGTTTCATGATAGCACGTCGACGTGATTGTGTCTTCAACCTTTTGCGACATTAGAGCGCTCGGTGGTGTTCTTTTCAACCTTGACCTTGCATCCATCATCACCTTACACAAACGAACGATTTCGGCAGGAACCCTGAAACTTAACATTGGTTTGTTTAATAGGTATATCCCTTTATTATATACGCTATCAAATATGCCACCTTGAAGGCGATAAAAAGATGGTGTGTATCAATATAGAGTTGCAGCGTTTTTTCTAAGACTTGCGGAAGCACGAAGATTCGGTCGATGGTTGACTTTTCTGTCCCAAAACTCATACGATCTGATCTGGCAATTGGCAACATTTTTTAAGCGTTCACATAGTAGGTACCTATAATCGACAGAACCTTATACGCGACATTTAAAATCATCGTTGCTATGAGAAGAACCCGAATCTCTTTAAAAGTTATATTAGAGCTGTCATAGACTACGGAACTTTATCGCCACCTTTCTGTTTACCCAGACCTAGTCTGATTGTGCTGGTGACACCATCACGGTGCACAGAGAAAGTGACCTTGGAAGGGAAAAGGCTGGCACGGCATTCTGACTATTCAGTACATTTTTAGTTATGCTTTAAGCTCTACCTATTTCGTGAATAGGTTCAATAATGCCTTCCACAACTACAGTCCAGTAATCATTTTTCAACTTATGTTGATCGCAAAATTTCGACTGGTGCGTTGATTTTGTACACGTATAGCGCCATCCTCCAAAGCCGTTCACTACAAACAACAGAATCTGTACTCACTTACTCGTAGCTCGTGGGTACCTGGTAGAATTCCTCGATACCGTCATTTTAAGCCATGATCTCTGAAATTCAAATCAGTCCACGGAATCGTTTAATTGGCCAATAATTTGTCTTTACATTCACGTGGCAGCTCTGCCACACCATCTGACGCAGAATTACTTTTGTATTTGCTCCATTATAGATATAGCAAATAGCAGCCATCAAGAATGATAGCGATAAAATTGATTTCATTTTGCTGATTCTTCCTTTTGGTCGTGTCGGTCTCATTCTATCGCCAACCACCACCAGACATCAGTTTTGTCCAGCGATGCAAGATGTGGGGATTTTTCCCCATTTTGGGAAATTTTTCAGTGAATGGGGAAAAGTGATCTTAAAATGGGGAAAAACTAAATCCCGAACATTAAAACATCACCGCGTTTATAGAATCTAAGCGATTTCGCTCTAAACGTATAACTTAGCTTTACTCAAATGTGTCATTTTCAAATTCAGTTCATTAACTACAACCCCTTTGCAAATTCAATATCAGATGTGAAGTTCGCCATTTTATTTGCTGCTCAGCATTTTCTATAACTTTAACTGAAGTACCTTAAATATTTTTTTTTTTTTATTTTTTATACATTTTTAATTTATAATTTACTTTCAACCTGCCTTGTGAATCGTAATGTAGGACTCTGTTATTTATGAACTACATACGCTGCTTTTTCAATCTATTCATTTAATTTAACTTATTAGTAATTTATTTTTTCATTAGTTTTTGCAGTACCTTACTTGAATTCATAGAATTTTAAACTGATACCCTTAGTAATAGAAATCGGTAAAATCTCTTCTAAAGTCGAATTTAGTTAGTTGTAGCTAAGGTACTTTTAAAGTTTCGTAGTAATAAATCAACTTTAACAAAAGTTGAATTCAACGTCATCATTGTGACTCATAACCATTTATTTGCTATTGTGAGCTAACACAGCTGATTTTGACAGAACAACAAATTGCAAATTTGAATTTTTGATTTGAAATGGCAAATTCGATTGTGGTAAGCTAATTTGAAAAATTTGACTTCTACATACTTATTTTATCAATTATATTTAGAAACGTGAAAGGGATCGAAACTGGAAAATGGAGGAAAAAGAATATCTTAAAGATATCATCGCTCCTTATGTCGATATTGTGGATTCCAAAGCCAACAACACTGCAATGATATCAAAAAAAAATGATTCCTGGAAAATAATTGCCACTGAAATGATGAGTATTGGTGTCAATTTGCCAATTTCTAAATTAAAGGCACAATGGATGAGAATGAAGACTTCGGCACGCTCCAGAATTTCTAGCTACCGAAGAGAAACGCATGCAACTGGTGGCGGACCGGAACCTAAGGAACCAGATGGTTTAGATTATTCAATCAAGGAATTGTTGCCAGAAGATTTCGAGGACGACGTTGCTGATTTCGACAGTGATGCTCTTTTCAATCAAGAGCAAAATCCAACAGCTGAATTGACGCCGAAACAAACTCTAACGGCATCTAAGAAGAAGGTTACAATTACTGGAAAGGATGTTTTGCAGAAAAGGCTCGAGCAAATCGAAATAGAAATGGCAAAGCAAAATGAGTTGTTCGAAATGCAAAAACTAATTCATTTGAAACAAATGGAACTAATAAGTTTGCAAATTGAGAATGAAAAAAAAGAAAAGATTTCTTTTAAGTGGGTAATGTGAAAGTGAATTGTGAAAATGTAACATATAAAGACTGAATTGTTTTAATTATAGTATTTAATACAAAGAGTGCATTTTTAATTCAGTTATTGTTGGAAAAATGTGTGGTAATGAAACTTGTTCTAAATTGACTTCCTCCTCTGTGATTTTCTTCCGGCAAGTTTAAGTACTCTTCATTGCCGTCGTCAAGATCTAGGAATACAAAAATATGACAGAATGTTGATAAGTGAATTTTATACTTCATAATTTCGATTTACTTGCGAATTTGAGGTGCATCTCCAATTAGGAAATCATATCGAGTCCTGGCTATATTCCACAGCACTGCAATTGCAGCTATTGAATTCTTTGCTGTGTTTAAATTGCATTGGAATCCGTTAAAGCAACACCTGAAGCAGTTTTTCAACTGTCCAAATGTTCTTTCAACTACTCCTCTTGCAAGAATATGATGTCGTTGATAAGATTGTTCGGATGCAGTTAAGCTAGTCCCTTGTCTAAATGGTGTCATCATTATTCTGCTTTGCTTGTATCGCCCATCGCCAAGTATAATTCCTCCCATGCGATTCATCCCCTCTAGTCTTCTTTTAATGCTTGACGAGTTAAAAATTCGTGAAGCATGCGCACTTCCTCTCCAACGTGCAACAATATCCATTATTTTGCTATTAGAATCAACTAAAACTTGAACATTTAGAGAGTAAAATCCTTTCCGACACCGGTGCCGTGCTCCCCATTCCCCACCCGGATTTTTTATCTTAATTTGAGTGCAGTCTATAGCACCCAGACATTGAGGAAACCAGAATTTATTCAAAAATCCTCTTTTGACTTTCCTGATACCCTCATTTGTTTCCGGGAAATACACAAATTCAGTAAGTTTTCCAGCCAGTGCATTGACTACTTTGCGGATCACCGTGCTGGCTGTTTTTTGACTTACTCCGTGAATATCAGCTGTGAAGAGGTTATGCTAAAATTAGCATCCACATCTCCAATTCCAAACTAAACTGAAAGTTACCTGAATCGAGCTGATAGCTTCCTTTTGCTAGGTGCCGCAAAGTTAGCAAAACCATAATAAGAGGTGGAACAGGTGATCCTCTGTTACCGGTAGCTCTTATGTCATCTTCAATTAAATGCGTTATCCAACGCACAGCTTCCTTGTCAAATCTTTTAGAAAGACTTATTTACATGAAGTGTATGCTTTCAAACTCTATACTTACCTATAGTTTTTCTTAAATTCTATATCGCTGTAGTATTCTAGTGCATCTAACCGTTTTTTATATGTTTTTCGTGCTCTGTTATTTTCTGAATCATTAATAATATCTAAATCGTATACAATTCTTTCAAAATTCATTTTGAAACGTTTGACTGTCAAATTTAAATGGAACTTAGATACGGCCCGGCCACAACTAAGTATTTATCGATTTTAGAAGTAGCTCGATCGTTTATTACTATCGATTTTGAGATAAATTCGAGTTTAAGCAAAACTCGAGTTTAAATTCGTTTATTACTAACGGCCAAAGACTTTGAATATTTTACTTTCCTTCTATGTGTATTTAAAATTCATTTGTTACCTTCTTTGTATGTATATAACTACAATATACGACAATGTGACAATGTCTTATGGATTACTTACTTTTCTTCGATGAATGAAATGGGGAAAAAAAACGGATATAAAATGGGGAATTTTTATAAAAATTCTCCCCAAAATGGGGAATTTCGGCCAAAAAAATCTGGCATCACTGGTTTTGCTTGGCACGGTTCTTCGTCTCCTCTTTATTATGTTTCCACTCTAGTTCTGCTCTTGTTTCTTTATCGACTCGCACCCTTCCCACTCATCCTGTTCCTGCTCCACGCTATCGGTCCAACAACGCTGAGGCTGACTGTTATTGTTTTGGTTTCGTTTTTCGTGTAAGACTTCGTCGTTCCGCACCACAACAAAGTTGACTTAGAGCCTGATCCTCTGCAAAATGTATTGTCTCTTTTGCAGGAACTCGCATAACGATCCAGGAGGCTGATTATCTATACTGAGAAACCAGTTTGCAAAACAAAACAAAAGACGCGGCCTCTAATGCGAGTTTTGCAGATGAAAGAAATAAACCCTAAGCCTTGGTCAGCATTGAAACTGGCTATGAGTCGTCCGCGGCCCCTCTATATGTACAGCATGTGGAAATGTTTTGTACGTTTTACTGCGGCTAATGGTTCAATGGCTCTCTGCAAGCGCTCAGACTTAAGTGAGAGATAAAAGCGAACTGGTTTGGAACGTATAAATTTATTCGCGCACAACGTAACACTTTGCATAAAGCCAGCCATACACACATTTTTGTGTTGTTAATGTTTATCATTTGTGCAATCTGCGATGTCTTCATAATGGGGAGAGAAATCCTTTTCCCCTGTCGCATAAAATATTAAAAACAAATAATGGCATCCTCAGCGAAACATTGACCCTGGGAGGGACTCATGTCGAATTCATGCCCACTCAACATAAAAGAAAAACTCCAAGTACTTTGACGACAAGCGGGAAGGAGGGGGCGTGCATTTCGAAAAGTTCTCTGTGAAATGCACACGGTCGGTCTTTCCTTCAATCGGTACTGCAAATCCATTGAATTGCCACTTCCACTTAGACCCCACTCGCACCAGTCTAATTTTTCGCTCGCATAATTGCTACAATCGTATCGGAGGGGAATTTCCCTAATTCACGAATAAACGCGAAGGACTTCTTCGATAAACTTAGTGTGGGAAGAACTCGAACGAGAAGAAGAAAATATGGCGCACTTAACCGTTAGGCGTAAATTTATGATCGCGTACGAAATAAGAGACCGGAAATTGTAAGAGCCAGACAACGAAGGCGATTATTTCACATTTTATGGGCTATATAGTGGGGGTGGCTGGATAAAGGTCTGGGAATTATTCAGGAAATATTTCTAAAGGGACACGAATTGAAGAACGTCTGCATACACTGGCTGGCGTTAGTTATATGGACTCAAGTTCATATCGTCATATTGGAAGTTTTTCAAAGATATAGGTTATTGCTGGCAATCCCATCAAAGACCCGAAATATAGGCCATAATGTGACGTGTAGAATGGTTGGTTAAGGGACTTTTTCTGATTTACAAATTGAGTGTATACGGGGTGTGTTGGAGGGTTTCTTCTGAATATTTATATTTAATGGTGGTTTCTAACGATTTGTATTTATTTCTTTTGCAGGTAATTGTTTATAGCTGAGCTTTTCTATACGAAAACCTGTTTCGGTGAGTGTCGTTTAAGATTTCCAATTTTCAGTTATATTATATAAATCAGAAGATTTTGTTAGTTGAGTGCATTTTTTGCGTGGAATTGTCCAACAATCGAGACAGACGTGGAGGCCGTATATTCTTAGAAGCGGATCCGGCAATGGTCCTTAAACTTTTATAACTAGATAACTAAGGTAATCATGGAATGCAATTGAAATTCGATTTAAAACAACGCGCGAATATGACTGGGATGAGCAGAAATTTACGAGTGGGAAAGTGAACTATCCAATGTGAGGTTCAATTATCGGAAAAAAAATATCTTTTTTTAATTGTGGGACAAAAGGAAGGAACCTTCAATTTTTTTTATCGATTTTAAACGACTGAGTTGAGAAGCTTTTTCAAGACATAAACTCTCGAACTTTCGGGAAATGGGCCGCTGTGGGAAAATCGTATTTTACGGTGGATCAAACATATAACCACCTCGCTCAGTAATCCAGTACCTACACTAACCACTGAGTAACTACACCCACTTGAAACTTGAGAGAGTGATATAGGTTGATAATGATTGATTGACAACGGGTTGCTTTCGGATAAATAAAAGTAATTTTTCGAAAAATGTCACCATTTGTTTTTTAATTTCAATGGTCTCTTAAATTTTCAGACAGTGTTTAAAATCGATTATGTTCAGAAAGAAAGTCGCAGTAGCTTAGTGGTTAGTGTGTTGGATTGCTATGCGGGGGTCCCAGGTTCGAATCCCGCAAAAACCCAATTCCGACTTAGGGTTTTTTTCCGCTGCGCTACCTCTCGCGAACGTCTGACAAACATCCGAGAGTATAAATGTCTTTAAAGAGCTTCTCACAATTAGCCGTTTGGAGTCGGCATTAAATTGTAGATCCCTTCCATTCGTTCCAAAAATGAGAAACTCACACAAAACGAATGGTTGTGAGAAGCTAGGCCTAGGGTCTCTCCGGACCTGTTGCGCCAACTATTTATTTTATTTATGTTCAGAAAGAGGTGTCTGAAAAGGTTTAAGACTTACACTTAAGACTGCACATTGAAGTCATCGTATAATCAAACCCCTTCAGAAGCGGTAAAATTGCAAAAATAGGATATTTTTTAATGTCAGTTGGTCTTTAGAACAATAGGTCTATTCACTTTCTTTCCCGAGCCAAGCAATAAAAATCTGTCAATATACAAAAGGGGAATGGAAATCTCTCAGAGAGCGGAAAATATACACAAAAGGAACGGGTAGAGTACGAGCTACTTCGACCCGCTTATATTTTTCACATTTAATCCACATCACAAATGAACTTATAACTGACGTTTTTGCAACATAAGAAAAGGTGTAGGAGAACATTCGACAACCGCCGAATTTTCTTTATTTTCAGAAACTTTATTTTCGGGTGGAATTGATTTTGGAAATTTGTTTCTTGTCAATTTAGTGCATTTGACATATTTATCAGTAGTTGTCTGTTGAAATCCTCTGAGCTGTTTCGAGCTAAGGGAGAAGCTGCTATTCGGTATATTTTGCTAATTTTCACTTTTCCTGTCATTTTTTTGATGAGTAGGTACGTGTAGGTATAGACTTTGTGCGATTGCGATCGATTTATATCGATTGCTTCGATTTAAAACTTATGTGAATAAACCTAATCAAGCACTGATGTAATTTAGTTGGCTGCCAGCCTTAGTAAAAATGTACAGCATTAGTGAAACGAATAAACACTAAGACCTCCACATTTCCTAGTGCGACAACTTTTTTTTAGAGTCTACATTTTAGAATTTACATTTGTTTTAGTGGCAGAATTTGAATTTCATAATTTGTTTTCGTGAAATACGAAGTCAATGGTTTATTTCACAATGAGGATATTATTCTAACAAAAAAAAGGAATATATAAATTGCAATTAAATTTACCCAAAAGATATCTTTCAAAGGCCTTTTGAAGCTTATTATAAGCAAAAACAAAAGCCCAATAAGGAAATGCACAAAATATATGCCGATCTGTCAAATATCATATGCCAATCAGTAATGCCCTACCGTTCGTTTGAGTATAATTTTCGGTACTTTTTATAGTACGCTTTCCTTGCTTTCTATTAAATACTTCATGACTGATTGACGAGAGCATTTGTGTCGTAATAAGATCTCTTTCAAATTATTCAATAAACGGAACACATTAAAGAAAATATATTATTCTATTTGCGACGACTGTCAAGAAAGTCTTGGAAATATCTACCTTATATTATTTATAAACATTTGTAATAATTGGTGCAATTTCAATTTCTTTGCAAATTTAAAGCAAACCTTTATGGCCGCAAATAAAGTGAAGTTTCACATATCGGGTGGCTCTAAGACGGAACATTATTTTACGTGCGGCCAAAGAAGAAACCTATTTTCCTTACATTTTGGTTCGAGGAACTCTGACACTGTTGGTTTTCCTTTATTGTCTTGTCAGTGATACCCAGCTGGAGCACGAACCTGCAGTGTTTGGTCACACGCAGAGCTCACTTTAAATCCTTTTTAGATGGTTATATTTAGGCTAATTCTACCATAATGTTTTCTTGTATGCGGGTGACCTTGTCATACTTTCTGAACTTTCTTTCTCCGGAACATATGCAACTAATGATTAGCATAGCCGCTTATCATGTTACTGCAAGAGATGGGGACTGACTAGTGACTGTTAATACAGAAAAGTAAAAAATGATGGTATTTGCGCGATCCCCACGAGCACACAATGAAATGGAAATATGACGGTCATCTTCTAAAAACAGCTAAAGAGGTTAAATATGTGGGATCAAACTGAATTCAAATTTCAGCAAACAATTAACCGAAAAAGCCAATAGGTCTGAAAGCTTGCTTAACTTTTCATGGAAAATGTGTTCTCTAACAGAAGAATAATTGTAAAAATCTAAAAAAAATTCTTCAATATACCTCTAAATACGCTCAGTTATGCCGTATACTCGTAAACTTGGATACTTGGAATCCATGAAATTCTGTCGAACATTTTAATTTAGTTATGAAAAAGCTAGACTATCAAAAAGACCAACTTTACCGCATTATTCAGAAAAATTAAGACTCAATTCGAGATGCGTTCGTCATAAAGGCTAGGGAGTCTGAAAGTAGGTTACAGACAGCTTAACTTTAATCTACAACGAAAAAAAAAACGCTTTCATGACTCCCTTTTCCCTAAACTATGATGAAATGTCCTGGATATTTAAAGCAAAGTGTGAGCGCCTTTCCTTAAATGATAACCCTTACGATGGAAGCTTCAATAAATGCTGTACGCTCTGCAACCTTAAATCGGAGGAAGATTGCTTTCATATCATAAGCATAATGCCCGATATTTAGACCGTAGTGGCTAATTTTCTTTGGAAAACAATCATTATCTATAGGAAACTATCCAACTTCTAAATCAGTGTGACTGGAAAACCTTAAGTTTATAAACAGTTTACAAGTATTAGAATGATATTAATAACAGAATATGTTTCAATCTTTAAGAACAACTTTGTAATTACTTATTTATCGAAAAATTAATCACAAAAATTGGTGCGACTGTATCCAACAGTCCCGAAATATGTGTATGTGTAAACACCGTGCGTGCGGTATGTGTGCGGCTTGATACACGTCATTGAGAAAACAGGGAATTGTAATAACCGTATTCTTGATACATTATGAAATAACAATAATTTATTTTCGAACTCTGCGTGAGCCTTAACATGTCTGGGGTACTCTTCTTAGGGCGGAGTGACTACCTGTGGTTGTAAAACTTCATTGATGTCCGTTCTCCTTCGTTTGGCTCGAACTGACGATAAATCCACGTCATTTATCGTCAGAACATCATTGACAGTTGATCGTGATGTCGTCGGTTCATTGTCAGTAATTGTCGCTCCAGTTTGGTTTGCGAGACGAGTTCTCTATTCACGCGAGCGTTCAGTACTCGTTTTCCCAACCTTTTTTTCCGACTTTCAAAGGTTTACTTGCACGTAAACGCGCCCTGTAATCTTTTGCACGTTCTGCATCTGTCTTTCCCATATCTGAAAATATTTTAATGCATGACGGCAAAACATTGCATCATTGTCAGAAATATGGAATTGTATCAATTACGTATTTTCCTGTATTTTTCTGCGTTTTACTATTGAAACGCATGTAGGTACCTACAGATGCGAGTTGGATGACAGTTGTGGTTAAGGAGTCACAACTGAATGAATTATAAGCAGTGTATTAAACAGTGAAATCGAACAGTGAAACAACGCGCACTTAGATGTTTACATATCAGCAAACACTCCTAACATTATGCAGTGGAAAATACCCGTTTGCTGTTACACAGTAAATGAAAGTGTCATTGGAATTTCATTCGGCATGCATTGCATATTGTAGGGGTGCTGGTCTACTACATTTTCGTTATGCGAGAAACATATTAACACAGCAACAGCAACAGTAACTTTCATAACTTTTTAGAACCAATGTATTTTAATTACTTTGAACACATTAGCACAGAAACATCGACAGCGGAGTCAACGTTAAAGCTGTCAAAAATGCGCCGTTGCTGTCGCTGTTTTAATCTGTTTCTCGCATTAGTTGTTGTTCACCTGTGATTTCTGCGTGCCTGGAAATTCACGAAAGATTTGTGCACCGGATTTCCTCGAGATATCCGTCACAGGGAAGAAATGTGAGACCATCATAAATGAAAAACATGCTTTATTTCACATCAACAAAAAGCTGAAAATAATATGCCCCAGCCAAATGTATGCAATGATAAAAAGGTATGCAATGATAAAACACAGTGACACATTTCTGTCCCCGCAAGTTAAATGTGTGGAATTACTCCACCAGATTCCAAAAAAATTATACAATGATAAAACACAGTGACGCATTTCCGTCCCCGCAAGTTAAATGTGTGGAATTACTCCACCAGATTCCAATAACGCGCGCTTATGTTTACACATCAAAAAAATACATTATATATATACAATATCTATTTATAAATTTGCCAACCAGCTGGTGTCTTAATCATAGCTCTTAAATTCATATTTTGTACTCTATGTGTATATTCAAATGTAAATAAATGAATAAGTTACTTACTTACTACTGGTAATATTTTAAAGAATATAATTGGCATCAATATGTAGCACTAGCACGACCTTCACGAGATATGGCTATACTCTACCCGGTAAGATTCACATCGATGGCAAGAGTTTTACGCCATCGAGTTATGAACAATTTTTTATTTGTAAGAAAATTGTCATCCGACTTTTTGTCGAAATCGTGGGAAACACTGAAAAACAATTTAATACACCTATCTTTAAGATGGAACTGCGTTTTTATTTTTTGGATGCTTATGTTTGCTTGTTGATGTGTAAACATCTAAGCGCGCGTTGTTGGAATCTGGTGGAGTAATTCCACATACTTAACTTGCGGGGACGGAAATGCGTCACTGTGTTTCATCATTGCATACATTTTTTTGGAATCTGGTGGAGTAATTCCTGCATTTAACTTGCGGGGACAGGGAATGCGTCACTGTGTTTTATCATTGCATACATTTTATCATTGCATACATTTTTATCATTGCATACATTTATAAGCTGGGCATATTAATTTCAGCTTTTTGTTGATGTGAAATAAAATTTCTCCATTTCGTCCTTGCACCGTACTCGGAAGAAATTTCAAGAATTCTGCAGGGAAATTATCACCTTTTACCAATCATCATAAGCGGAGACTTCAATATCAATTTTGCAACTCCAGAAGCTCAACCATTTATTGATTTTATGCAAAATAAATTTAGTCTTGAAATGAACTCCAACCGGAAAATTTCAACAACACGATATGGAACAACCATCGATGCTGTCCTCCAGCGTAATCTAGATAGATTACAGTCTCGAATGTACATATCTTACTTCAGCTACCACAATCCGATTGTATCTATTCTACCGAAACTAGCACAGAACGAATAAATTATTGTTATTTCATAATATATCAAGAATACGGTTATTACAATTCCCTCTTTTCTCAATGACGTGTATCAAGCCACACACATACCGCACGCACGGTGTTGTTTACACATACACATATTTCGGGACTGTTGGATACAGTCGCACCAATTTTTTGGGCAGTCAGTTTATTGTTTCCTTGATACAAGATACAAGCTTTTCACCACAAGCGTATTTTTATTTGGCTTTGAAGCTCAAATTTAGTCAAAGTTGTTGATAAGCCAAAAATACTCCAGTACACCAATTTATAAACCATCTATTTTATGTCAATACTATAAAGAATTTTGCTGCTTCTAATCTCCAATCAAAGACTTTGCAGCATTAAAGGCAATATAATAACAATGCACTTCCCTTTTTCATAATGGCATTAACAATAGTAAAACGACAAGTGCAGAGGATGATGCATCAACCCGCAACAAGGATCCATGAGCATAAAACTAAAAGACAGAAAGTTTTAACTTGTTTTGCATATAGTGCAATCACCCCAAAACACTATAAAAACAAAATGGATTTGATCTGACAATTTTCAACTGACAAGAGCAATTTTAAAGTAGCCCTCGTAACGTAATATTATCGCAACATAAACAATCTGACGCTCTGCTAGCTAAATAGGTGCCATCTTCCGTGAGATGAACCATAAATTGCTTTATGGCAAAAGTTATGTCTTTTGTTTATCTTTTAATCGGGTTTGAACTGCATCAAGTCACTCCCCCCGCTCTCTGTCACTGATATATCATCCCAGCTCATTTTCATTTTATTGACAGTGGTAATACCTTCCTAAACTTTAAATTCTGCGCTTTATATCTAAATCCACTTATCTACTTTTATGGTTAGTCACTAAATTATACGCAAACTCCGGGCTCTATAGATTCTATTCTGTTAAAGTGGCAACACTTTTACGACAGGATGTGACAACCATAACATCAAACAATAACTATATGCGCTTAACGACATTCATCACATGACGTTCCTCTTCTATTCACCGCTAAACTATATTAATCCGATTCCATTCCGTCAACGACAATAATGGTCGACACTCGACAGTCGTCATCGTCACGATGGTTTAATTTCCATTGATGTTTAATGTAGAAAGTTCTGTGTTTAGGGTGATGTGTGACATCAACATGACATTCCCTGATGTGCGCGGAGCATGTTCTTGGGTGGAACTAATATGCATGACACATTAGACGGCTGGGCACATGAAATTGCCCAATATATGCGGCAGTAGTTGCTTCGTGTTGTTACAACCCGCCCTTCTTGTGATGACTTCATCCGAGCCAGTCGTCGTTGGGAAAAAAAAAACTGGCTCAGAGAAAATCCTTCCGCTCGAGGAATGACAGACACCATTATGTACAGGGTGTCCGCCGGGAAGGTATACTACTTTGTTTTGCCGCCATTTTGATAAACATTAGTCTTGACAGTTCATATTTGGCAGTCGTGAAGTATACACGTGGCAAATTTATTATGGAAACATATTCGATAAACCAACGTGTTTTAATCGTTAAAACATTTTATAAAAATCAATCATCGATTACTGTGACGATGAGAAAGATAAGTAAAATTTTTGGGAGAAACAACGTGCCAAAAAAACGCACTATTTATCGTGTAGTGAATGATTTCGAAGAAATAGGATCTGTAGGTGATAGGCCCAAGCATGGACCACAACGTACTGCCAGATCGACTGAAAATATTACTGCTGCTCAAGGAAGTGTTTAAAACAATCCATCAACCTCAATTCGACGCCGTGCTGAGGAACTTGGTCTTCAAAGAACAACTTTGGCGACAATTTTGCACAAGGATTTGCATTTGTTTCCACTTAAGATTCAGTTGACATAAGAGCTTCTTCAACAAGACCATTTACACCGCCGCCGTACATATGCCAATAGGAGGTTACAGCTAGCCCATGACAACCCCGATTTTCATGAAATCATAATGAGTGACGAGGCACATTTTCATTTGAATGGATATGTGAATAAACAGAAAAGTCGGTTCTGGGCAATGGAAAACCCTACCCAAAATTAACATGTGGTATCAACAAGACGGTGCCACATCGCATGCAGCCAGGATTAGGTACAATGGAATTACTGCGAGACCTCTTTCCACAACAAGTTATTTCAAGAAATGGTGATGTTGATTGGCCTCCACGGTCGCCTGATTTGACTGCTCTGGACTTCTTTTTGTGGGGATATCTGAAAAGCAAGGTTTATGCAAACAAACCAGAAACGCTTGAGCAACTCGAACAAAATATTCGTGATAAAATTAATGAAATACCCCGTGAAATGTGTGAGAATGTAATGAAAAATGTGCTCAAAAGGGCTCGCATTTGTGAGACTAACAGAGGCGGACATTTACCTGATATTGTATTCCATACATAAATGCCGCCATTAAATAAAACAATTATCAATAAAAGATCCAGTCTCTTTCATTTAATCAAAAATTATAAACAAACAAAGTAGTATACCTTCCCGGCGGACACCCTGTACTTGTTTAAGGGTCATGATTCCAAAGCTGGATACTTACCGAACTACCGGCTGGCTGAAGACAATTTGTAGTTTCTGTTTGTTTACGCCTCTCTGACGCCTCTTTTCGTCACAGTTGTGTTTGTTTGTCTGTAACACTATTTAGTTTATCATGCGAGTCAGTCAGGCGGCCTGCGGCGTGTACGTGCCCGCCTTATTGGTAAGTGCTTCATTCACTGTTCACTCTCAACAGTCCCTCTCTCCATCCCTCTTTCTCTCTCGGTGTGGGCTGTGGTGGGGGTGGGGTATTCCAAGTTTTGGTTTTTGGATGTGGCATGTAGCGAGGAGCTGTCCTCATTTCAATGCCTAAATTTGAATGGATTTTTTCTAAATGGCGTCTATCTATCGCCATGAGGAACGGTTTCTATGTGTCAAATCGAGTCAACGACTGTTTGATTTGCACTCGATTGATGCTGGAATGAGTTGAGTCCTTGCTGCCATGCGCTTCGGCTGTCATCGCGAAAAACATAATTCACAGGAGATTATCAATTATTTACCGATTTCGCCTGAAACTACATAGGTATGAAAGAAAGTGCGGATAAGGACATAGATAGGCACAAGCAAATGCGAAGTTCTTTGGGACAACTCACTGATTTGGGCAAAATGTTGATTTTTTTTTCTACAAACACCGCTCATTCCGTATTATCGACTTTATTTGCAGGGATCACAGGGGATGTAACTAGGACGAAATTTAGGTCCAATCAAAGTCGAATTTTTGCACATGTGTTGTTCGTCCCTTCATGACTGTGATGAGATTCACTTAAAACTCCCAGCGGGAGGGACTGTGATGGATGTCAGCATGATGGTGTTTTCGAACAGTTTTTAATTAAAGCCTTGAACGTTTGTCAAGTGTGGCATCTGTTCGGAGAAATAGCACACTAAAGGTTGTTTGCGGAAACAAAAACTTACTCAACTCATAAACAATTAACAACTTTGCAAAGAGTTTTTAGTTAAATCTAACAGAGCAGCTTACAATTAATTAAGTTTCTGACACAGAATGGGAATTGAGTTGACTACCATGGAATGGTATAAGGTATAATGAGTTTTATAGACATCAATCAGTTTTAGAGAAATGGGGCTGAAAGCTAAACAAGTTTTGAATAGACATCGATTATGATGGTGGGCCTTGCTGTCATAGAGTTGGTAGTGGGTGCAATCGTACAGATTAAAAAAAAAAAAAAAAAGGACAGCCATTCAACCTTTAAAACTAAAACAAAGGAGCTCCCCGATAGCACACTGTTATTATATTATCGTAGTTTTGGACAGGTATCTATTACAAGCCTAAATGTTGCCGTACCTAACACGTTGTGGTCAAAATAGACTGGTACAGAGGGTCAAGGTTAGATTATGTTAGGTTATACAGAGGTACCTACCATTAAGTGCCAAAGATCCTCTCTGTTTTATTTTTATCTTTCTCCATTATTATAGTAAGAGAGAGGTATTGTATTCGTAAACAATTTCAAACTCAAGATGTTAACCAATTCTGACATTACGATGATAGAGGAACTCAAAAAAATGGGTCGTTCAGGATTCGCATGCCGTTTTTTTTTTTTTTTTTCTTCAAGATAACTTAAATATTAATGGTACTACCCATATAACATTTTCGTACTCGTTTGATTTGTTCGAAAACGGCTCTAATGATTTTCATTTGGTTAACATGACTGCATACTCAGTCTTTTACTAAAAATATATTTAGTGTATAACTAATGCAAATTCAAAAACAAATCCCTGAATTTTTACGTAATACATCTATTTATGAAGATGCCAGTCTATGGCGAACCCTACTTCCAATTCCAATCATTGACATCTTAAACCAGCAGATCGGAGAACATAAACTCCTACTACGTGATCTTTGTACAAAAAAAAAAAAAAAAAAATCTTGTTAAATGTAAGAGCTTACAAAAAGCGACAATTGCCTGTTACTGTGAGCTTCTTCTGGTAAAAACTCACCAATTACCCAAAAATTATATTCTTATATTTTTGTAACCGTTTGTTTTAGGTAGCATTCAGAGCATCAGATTCTTACCTGTCTAATAAAATAAGAAAACAACCAACCAAACTTTCGATGAACGAGAAAGTTTCGATAGACCCAGTCATGCACTTTGTTTTATCTGCTTCCGGTCATCGTGTCATCGAATATACAATTTTCCAATCGGTGGCAAAAATAATGTGTCAGACTCACTGATGGTCATTTCCAACCCCATTATTGCCAACGCATCAGACATTTTAGTACTTTTTATGTCCGGAAAATCAGATGAGTTTAACCGAACGGTGCCCAATTGTGATCAGTGCGTCAAAGCGTTTCCTAAACTAGCCTTGATTTGATTGTGAAGAAAATTTTAAGGTATGGATAGAAATATGTACAGTGTTCTTCTGATAAAGACATAAACCAAACGGGCGTTAATTCTTCGTCCAAAAAAAACAACCTTACAATGGCCGTTTGAGTACCAAAAATTGTCTTCAACACTTTCTAATTTCTGAAGCTCTAACTGTGGATTGGTAGATACCAATATTTCCTTTGATTTTTAAATTTGGTTTTAACCGATTTGCGCACGAACTTAATTCTGTTTCAGTCTTATAAGTAACGAAATTCCAAAATATGTACATATACCAATACAAATACCTGTACTGTTATAAGAAATTATTCTCAGTGTACAGCGATCAAATTAAATAAATAAATAGATAAATTTACAAACAAAAACTCTCTGAGTTCTTAAAACCATTGCGAAATTTAATGATCTCACCCTTATTGATGCTTTGCATATTAGCTTTGACATAACAATATTTGGAAAACAGAAAACAGGTTTTATGCACATTTTCTTCATTTTTTTTCCAATAAAATTGAGATATCTTTTAAAAGAAAAACTCCAGCTTCATCGGAGGACAGATTCTGTTCTTTCAAATGCCGTTAATGCCTTTGCAATTGCTTCAGTAGTAACTACTTTACTTGGGAAACGAAATGCCATTTTTCACAGTTTTACTCGATTTCTGGGTAGAATCCTCTTAAAGTTCGCTGTCTCTTGTAAACGACTTACAATTTGAGAGTTCTGTACGGTCCTGGAAAAGCTTTTCGCCCACACAGTTTAAGGACCATTCCACTCGTCCCAAGACAATAACGACTCTGAGAAGCTTTGCTGCAACGCCACCTATTTATTGATTATATTTAAATTACCCTAACTGACCCGCCAACAAAAATTCTCTTTCCGACTTACTTCCTTATGAGCATTTTATTTAAAAAAAAAAAACAACAACTGCCCATTCCATTACCCACCAAAGACAAAGTTAAAAAAAGGGTTAAATGATTTCTCAAACGAGCACAAGAACGAACACAATTTAAGGACCCTTATACGCCTCCGTTGGGAGTAATACTATCAGTGATAGATGCACTCATTATCTATTCTTCCCGAATCTGTGCCTCACAATTTTAAAGATAAAATACATGTACACCCCTGCCATTATGTATATCGTAATGATGCTCATGTTTTACAAAATAATTCACTCCGCCCTTTTTGTGTCTCTGAGACCGGCAATCTGCTCCATTAATAATGGAGGAAACTCCCAACACAGTGCGAACTAAAATCATCATCTCCTATAGCCCACAACCCGTTTGATACTTCATTAATATTTATAAATCTTTAAATATCCTGTACGGTGTGGCTCAGAGAAGCTTAAGAGAAGCCGGGCGTCAGATACAACACAACACGAGAATGTGTGCATATTCCAGTTAAAATAAACTTCAGCCGAAAGTGTGTATAAGAAAAGTAAATTTATGAAGAGCCCCATCCCCTCTACCATGTGGGAAATAATTTATCTCAATATGCAAACAGGATCGCGCTTTTTAATGACTCTCTTTTCGCGAGCGACACGCAGAGAATGTCATCTACGTGAACACCAACACACGCCGACGAGACAAAAGTACTACGATGTGAAAAAGTCATTTAATTATGTAATTAAATGCGCGAGACATCCTTAAGAAGAGTCCTCACGTAAATGAGCGAGCAAACAAAAAAACTACAGCACCCCTAATTAAAGTGAAAGCTTAAACAATTTTGAAGACGACGTTGTTTGCCTGGTTCTTCTATTTGTCTTTTGGACCGAATATGTGTGCCGTCGCAAGAACTATATACAAGGACTTCACCATAAAATGAGCAGAGGCAACCGTCAAAGAAAAACTTTCTCCGAGAATCGAGAAATAAAAAATATAACTACATTCTGTATTTACCTTTGCTAGTTGTTAGAAGTTTTTCGACATGTGGGAAGAAGGACATTTTCATCCTATTTGCAAACTAATTAAAAATCTAATTTTTCCTAGTAAATAGATTGCCCAGTTGAGAGAAACTTGGAGCTTACATTTGTTTGATGAGGGTCCTTTTGAGTGATTCTATTCTATTGCCAAAAGGTTACGCTTCCATTTGTGTCTGTGGTCGATGGATTTTTGTAATTCACTCTGTAGGAAGGTCCTCCGGCTCCGATTTGCATCCCACAGAGAAGCATCAGTCAATTGTCTAAATATTTAATGTCTGCAAATGAAATCCTGAGATTTGTGGTCTTACAGGGGAATTTATTCTCAGGTCCTTTGGGGGGCATGTATTGGTATTTGATAAGGGATCCTCACAAAACGATTTGTGGTTTGGCGAGAAGAGAGTCTATACGATTTTAATCAACAGCAGCTGTCAGTCTTCATCAAAGCAGACAGTTGTTCGACTTTGGAAACTGCAAAAGTTTTACGGTAGATGACTGTCAAATGCTGGAGAGATATGTACATATTTTTGGTCCACGATCAAGTAACCACAAATGCGCTTTTGAATGTGTCAGGGTGGATTCCCCAAAAAGTGAGAGGTCAAAACTTTATTTTTGGGTACGCCAAGTGAATCATTCAAATAAGGGTTTGTGTGAATGAAATTGAAATTTGGAAGCCGACAGATTTGCCTTCGATTTAGATGATTTCGTGGCAACGACCGATATAATGTGTCACACATCGTGGGCAGTATTTTAATATATGATTGGTTTCAACGAAAGCTGAGAAGAAAGTGAAAGATTTTTTAGTATTTCATGTAAATTTTGTGCGAAAGTAATTGCTCTTTGGCTTAAGCTAGGTTATTGCTATCCAATTAAAAAAATTTACATTAGATGGCCTTCAGGAACAGGAGCAATGTTTTCGAAGTAAACGGTTTAGTGCCAGGCGCTCAAAAAAATAATCCTTTAAAAATAATAAGACGCCTTGAAAAAAAGACGTCGTCATATTGCGAATGGCGTTCACCAAAATATGTACATGATATTCATTATGATATGACTTACTTTTAATCAATATGATGACAAAATTAATGAAAACTTTTTGACAATTGATGAACCGTTTTTCAATATGAAGAAAGTGCATTCATCAATTTTCTTGGCACGATTCTGATAAGAATTTTGCGTATTTTCGTATGTACCACATTCATCATTCATCAATATGACGAAAACACTTATTTTGACGAATTTAAGTATTATTTTAGTTCATCAAGTACGATTGCCAAGTTTTGAATTTTCATCATATTGATAACCGCGTTCATCGTATTTACGATGATTTTAATTATATTGATGACCGTTCATCAAAAAACAGGCTGTTTGAGATCTATTTCTGGCTCACGGAGGATGACCACCCTGCTTCCCCTTTAGAATTACTGGCGACATCTCTACTTAAGCATTTGCAACCAAGCATTAGCAACCAAACTTGTTCTGTCAAATTCAATTCATTTTTTTGTTCTTCTTTTTTCTGTACCCAAAGAACGTGGTTGATTTTGGTAGGTTAAGAAATTAAAGAATAGAAATCTCTTGGAAATTGGTTTTCATTTTTATCTTCAACATTTTGGTGCCTCCTGTGAGGACATATATATAAATTGGTATATATTTTCCCCGAATTGGACTGGTTTTATTGGATTTACCGCGCTTTTGCGTACCCTGTTGTTGGATTTATTCTTGTACTGCGCTTTGCATACGAGTTTGGCAATTTCACATACCGCGTAAAATTGGAAATTTGGAGTTGCTGCACATTGCATTTTATTGGACTTTTGCTTTACCGAGACTGTGACGACGCGAGTGCGACTAAGTTTGGAACACTGTTCATCTGAACATGGCAGAGCTCAACTTGCGTATGGCCGCTCATAATGCGATTAAACGTATTCACGATCGTATTCTCGGAGCCAACTATGATGCGTGTGACATTTCCCAGTTGCAACAGGAGTTGAAAGCCGTCACTGCGCATTACGATCGCTTTGTGAATAACCATCAGGTCTTGGTTGGTGCTGCCATAGCAGATGAATTCGCATCACACGAACTATTGTGGGAACAGGTGGAGGCATTGTACAACGAGACGTGCGTCAAACTCAACCGCAAAGTATTGGAGCTCGAAACCGAAACTACAAAACGGCAGTCAAACAAAACTGAGGAATCCACTTCAGGTTTGTCAGCGCAGAAGTTTGACGTGAAATTGGATCCGGTGGTGATTCCCGCATTTGACGGATCGTTACATAATTGGTTAGCTTTCAAGGACACGTTTCAGAATTTGGTTCACGAAATGGAGTTTCCAGAGGCATATAAACTGGGTAAGCTTCGACAAGCAGTTAGTGCTACAAAGGTCCCTTTAATTGGTGCGATGTATTCTGGTGGATATGAGGAAGTGTGGACCGCGTTGAAAAAGCGGTACGACAATCCAAAACTTCTAGCTGAAACGCATGTTTCCCGATTCCTCAACATTAAACCGGCTTCGGATGAGACGGCGCGGACGTTGTTGAGTATCGTCGACACTGTTCAGGAATCGTTGCGTGCGTTAAAGGTTATGGAGCTGCCTGTTGACAAATGGGATGCACTAGCAGTTCCAATAGTTGTTTCGAAGCTTCCCATCTCAACTCAGCGGGAGTGGAATATGAACTGTTCTTCAGATGAAATTCCGAGTTTGTCGTCTTTGCTCAACTTCTTAGAGAAACGAGCACATAGCCTCTCTACAGAGGTTATTAGAGCGCCAACTCGATCTGAAATCTCAAATGCACGACAACAAAATCGTGCTCATCATCCAGTGAAAACGTATGTGGCTGCAACGGACGAAGGAAAATGCCATCACTGCCAAGGTCCTCATACACTGAAAAAAAAAGTCGGCGTCGTATTGATGAATGGCGTTCATCAACATGATATTCATTGATATGACGTAATTTTCATAAATATGATGAACAAATTCATGAAAACTTTTTGACAATTGATGAACAGTTTTTCAATATGATGAAAATGAATTCATCAATTTTTTCAACAGGATTCTGAAGAGAATTTAGCGTATGTTTTTATGAACTACGTTCATTATTTCATCAAAACATTTCATCAATATGACGAAAACACTTATTTTGATGAATTTAGTCATTTGTTCATCCAGTTGATGATTTATTCGTCTTATTGATGAATGGAATCATCATATTCAAGTACGATTGCCAAGTTTTTGAATTTTTATCATATTGATAACGACGTTCATCGTTTTGATGACGGCTTTTATTATATTGATGACAGCGTTCGTCAAAAAACAGACATTAATTTTTATTAAGGAGAACGTTGATATAAACCTTCACAATATAGATGAACTAATTCGTTATATTGATGAAAAAAATTAAATTCACCGTTATATTCATCATATTGATGAATGGAATCCTCATATTGATGAACTTTTTTCATCGGTTTCTTCAATGTGATGCACAGATTGTTAATATGATGTATGCTGTAGGTGTACACACGCGATGTTGGTACAGCATTTGTACTCACACACGCATGATGAATCTTTTAATGTGATGCGTAGATAATTATATGTCATTGCTCATCAAGCGTAAAGTATCTACACAGGGTGGCATAGAAGAAAATTGTGAATGGTTTTACGATGAATGATGAATATCTTAAAAGATTCGATATATGTGATTTAGAAATTTCATCACATAATTATTTGTTTATCTTTTAATTATATACCCCCAAAAGTATCCATTTGCATTTTAAACAATGTATTGACAATTGCTTGCCGATGAACAAACTTTTTTATTTTTTATTTTACTACGGGCGACTGGTTTTGCTAAATAAACTGCGGTATATGCAATTTAAAACAATTAATGAAGTGTGAAAAATTCAATGTTAATGTAAGAATGGTGAAAATATAAAAAAGCTATAGTCTAACTTCGATTATTCACATTATATAAAATGTTATAAATTTTGCATAAATAGCTTTTATACATTAATATATTTTAAGTACCTATTTATTATGTTATCAGTATAATGAAACTTATATAATTAGAACCTATATCTTCGATGGAGCGCCTCATTTACCCTAAAAAGAATGCAATTTACCTAGCCTTAATTAAAGGTATGCAATTAATGTATAACTTTAATTCAGTTGCATAAATATATCTGGGAGGTGTTGACCAAGTGATTTCGTTTCAATGATTTTACTATGTAAACGAACGTTTTTCGGCATAAATTGTTTGCTCTAAATGTTCATAGCGACGTTTTAAAAGCTTAATCATAAGTAAGACTATCTAATTTTCAAAGGGGCTTATTTTTCCGATATCTTGATATAGCTTTTTCATTTGTAAAAAGTAAAACGTAAATATCGAAAAATGTTGTTGTACGTGTTTTAGAATACATACTTCTAAAAGGTAGGTTAAGCTACGTTTCCACCGAACACATATACCAAGATTAAGTACAAGAGGTATAGAATTAATCCCGAAGTGTTTCCACCAAATAAAAGAAGATTAACTTGACGTATTCTCTCTGGCTCTGTCCATTTGAGAGAAAATGACATTTCACGAGAGAGAGAGAGAGAGAGATACTTTCGTATGATAAATTCCGAGATTTATGCGGGATTTACGGAAATTTTTCTAAATCTCGCAGTTATTCTCCGGTGGAAACTTAACAGTAGGGTCGATTTTTGACGTTAAATAAATATGTCATTAAAATAAAACTACAATTATCATGAATTTTCTACAACGATTTTCCTTTGGTAAAAAAAGAGCTCGCTATATAATTATAACGTTGTGGTTTCATTACACACATAAATGTAAATAAATATTTACTTTTTAAAAATATTTTCAAAATCAATGTAATATTGTTATTTAACCAAACTTTTCTCGTACATTGTTCTCTCACGCCTCAACATTATAAAATTCAACAGAATGGATCAATAAAATTATAACTAAATAACAAAAAACGCAAAAACACATTTCAAACACAAATGTATGCACATGCACCCTGTGATTCTATGCATATGGCAGGCAAACGGCCGTTCTCTGATTCTCATTGGGATCCATTATGAAAAAAAAAAAAAAAATTGTCCCAGGAGTGATAAAAGTAACTCAGAAATAAAATTTATTTTTATAAATCTTCAATATTTCTTGAGCGCGTGAGTTTTTGCCACTACACTTTATTGACTTTCGTGGTAAAACTGATTTTCGTTTGAATATTTTCCTTTCGGATGCGAAGAAATTCAATAGTTAAATTCACATAATATTACCATTACCATTTTCATGACATTATGCTCGTTTAAGTAATTTAGCATCCCCATGAAAGTAGGAAGGCTATATCTTTACGATTTATATTGGTGTCAGTATTTTTATTTCATGTTTTTATTTGTGTGAATAATCTTACAACTACATGAGAACAAATTTGACAGCACAGAAAGTGTGCATCATATTGATGAACAAATTTGTCAATATGATGAATACATTCATCACATTATGAAATTAAAGGGGAATTTGGGTTCATCATATTGATGAATTTTTCATAATATTGATGAACAAAGTTGATGAATGATGAACAACATCATATTGACGAAATCGGTTTCATCATACTAATGAAAAAGTTCACTGGACTAAAATTGTTGGTTTTTTCATCACATTGATGAACTTTTTCACTACTATGGTGTACCTTTTTTTTTCAGTGTAGGGTTGGTCGCTGTCAATCGCTGATGGCGATGAGACCTGAGCAGCGCTTTGATGCTCTCAAAACATCGAATTTATGCTTCAATTGCCTCAAGCATGGTCATTCTTCGAGGCAATGCCCATCGGGTGGATGCCGGCAGTGCGGACGCAAACACCATACTATCTTCTGTCGCGATTCCAGGACGTCAACACCAGCTGTAAATACGACAGAGGTTCCAGCCCAGGACATGCAAACAGCATCTTCGTCATCAGTGCCAACATCTAGTGCATGACTAACCGGTGCGGTCAGTAGCTGTATTGTCCATAACAACCGAACTATTTTGCTGGCTACTGCGCGCGCATATATATATGGACAGTTAGCTGAAAAACAGCGCTTGGCTCGTATCCTCTGCGATCCTGGATCGCAGGTAAGTTTCATATCTGAACGTATTGCTAATCATCTCAATCTTCGCAGACGCAAATATGATGTACCAGTCGAAGGAATTGGGGGCTTTGCCCACACCAGAACGAAAGGCAGCGCTATGCTCACACTCTGTTCCACACACTCCAACTTCACCCTGACGATCGAGGCGTTAGTGATACCATCAATTACATCCATTACTCCATCTATGCCAATCGACATCAATCAATGGACACACTTAGCCGGTCTCAATCTTGCTGACGCTCAGTTTGGTACGCCTGGCTCCATCGATGCGCTTATTGGAGCAGATGTATGGGGTCTTATTGTGGAGAGCGATGTCATCAGCGGAAAAATTAACGAGCCTCATGCTCAGCGTACTAAATTGGGCTGGGTTATCTTTGGACCAGTCTCTCCGGAGCCGTCATCAACACGAGCTTTACGTACCTTTCATGCTCAGGTGTGTGGAGAGGACACAGCTCTACATCAGCTTATGCAAAATTTCTGGAAGTTGGAAGAAGTGCCCGAGATTGAGGTTGGAGATGACGAATGTGGTCGCCTGTTCTCAACGACGCACTCTCGAACACAGGATGGACGATATGTGGTGCGGATACCCTTTTGTCGAAATGCTGCCAGTCTAGGAGAATCGTATACGCAAGCATTGTGACAATTCCACTCCCTGGAGCGACGGTTGGCTGGTAACCTTGAGCTGCGTGACAGATATGTGGCATTCATGCGTGAATACGCGGCGCTTGGTCACATGGAACGTGTCGATCAACCTGGCGATCACACAAATTGTTTCTATATCCCCCATCACGCTGTGACAAATAAGTTCCGCGTTGTGTTCAATGCTTCGGCGCGAACTAGTGTTGGCGTCTCACTGAATGACATCCAGTTAGTGGGCCCAACGATTCAGGATTCTCTTATCAACATCATCTTTCGCTTTCGACGTTTTCGAATTGCACTCACGGCTGACATCGAGAAGATGTTCCGCCAGATCTTGGTAGCCCCGGAAGATAGGAACTTCCAGCGTATTCTCTGGCGAGAATCACCTTCAGATGACATCGGTATATATCGTTTGACAACCGTCACATATGGCATGGCGTGTAGCCCTTACAACGCAGTGCGCGCACTTCACCAATGTGCGTACGATAATTATGGCAAAGTGACAGACCAAAGACATGGGATAGCTGCGCGAGACACAATCCTTACGTCATTCTATGTCGACGACTTTTTGGTTAGCTGCAATGATGTTCACGAAGCTGCAACATTAGCCACAGATGTTGACACAATCCTTTCGGCTGGACATTTTAACCTACGAAAGTGGAACTCCAACAGTACTGAGGTAATTAATAAGTTAACTGGTGCAAATTCTTCTACTTCAGAGCTCATCATTGATTCTCCGACTGCGTCTGTGCTCGGTTTACGATGGGATCCAGTAACAGATGAGTTATTCTTCCGAGTAAACCTCAAATCACAACATGAAGGTTTGACGAAGCGGCGTGTGCTTAGCGAAGTAGCCCACCTCTTCGATCCTACGGGGCTTCTTGCACCGGTCGTTATTACTGGGAAATTGTTTATCCAGACACTTTGGATGACTGGCGTCACTTGGGATGATCCACTACCGCTGGCACTGCGCGAAACTTGGCTGCAATTTCGCAATGGACTCGACGCAATCAATAGTGTTCGGGTGCCCCGGTGGCTGGGAATGGCGAATGGAGAAGTAACAGAGCTTCATGGTTTTTGTGACGCTAGCTCGCGTGCCTACGCAGCCGTTATATACATCAAGACAACCGACTCCAAAGGGTGCTCACGTATTTCGTTGCTGACAGCCCGCACAAAGGTGGCTCCACTCAAGGGTGCTACTATTCCTCGCCTGGAACTCTGCGCAGCACATCTGCTAGCTGTTACTTTGCAAAACGTTCGGGTCGCCTTGGGACTTGCGAACACCCGCTGCTACTTGTGGTCGGACTCTCGAATCGTGTTATGCTGGTTGCGAAAGCAGCCCACCACTCTCAAACCGTTTGTATCTAACCGAGTACGTCAAATTCAGGAACTGACGTCACCCGAGCAGTGGAATCATGTTCGATCAGCCCAAAACCCAGCGGATTGCGCTAGTCGTGGAATGGGAGCAGCAGATCTTTTGCAGCACCAGTTGTGGTGGCATGGTCCGGAGGGGTTGAAGGATGGCTCGGTGCGTTCAGGCCTACAACAAGACGCACTTCATCAGCATGAATTAAGTTCCATACAAGAGGAGGAGAAAGTGACTTTGCTGACAATGGTAGCCACAGTGGGGTCCAAGTTATCAACACGGCGACGAGATGGTCAAGTAATTTGCCTTACGGAATACTTTAGTTCGCTTAATCGCCTCCTATATACAGTAGTGCGAATGCTACGTTGGACACCGAAACGACGTCACTTGCTGGGAGCAGTTGTCAGCGCTGATGAATTAGACGAAGCACTGGATAAACTTATCCGTATTGAGCAGGACAGCGCTTTTTCGACAGTAGTTCATCAAATTCGGAGTGGTTCTAAGCTCCCCAGTTCCAGTCGCTTGCTTCCGCTAAACCCTTTCCTGGATGATTCCGGGGTTCTACGCGTTGGTGGTCGACTGAGCAAGGCAACAGTGCCTCACGATCATCGCTTTCCCATTATATTGCCGCGGACCGGATCATTGGCTTGGCTGCTCATTCAACAGGCCCATCAAAAAACCCTTCATGGCGGGACGCAGTTGATGCTTCACCATCTTCGCAGCAGGTACTGGATTTTAAACGCGAGGCAAGCTGTTCGAAGTTTCATACATACTTGCGTAATTTGTCGACGTCATCGCGGTGCTACCCTGACCCAACAAATGGCTTCATTGCCAAAGCCAAGGGTCAATGCGGCTCGACCCTTTTTGTCAACCGGAGTGGATTACTGTGGCCCGTTCACACTGCGCATAGGAGCAAAGCGGTCACGCACAACTGTCAAAACCTACATGGCCATTTTCATTTGTATGGCCACCAAAGCGGTGCATATTGAGGTAGTGGATGACCTCTCTTCGCAGGCATTCTTAGATGCATTTACACGTTTTGTCAGCAGACGAGGCCCATGTAAAGATCTTTATAGCGACAATGGCACCGCATTCGTCGGCGCCAATCGTATGCTGAAAGAGGACATTGCGGCTTGGCATAGCGATCACAGTCAACAGTCATTGGCCAGTGTGGGGACAAATTGGCATTTCATCACACCCAGCGCTCCTCATCAAGGAAGCACCATTTGGTACGTTTGGTTGGAGGACAAACCATGTGGTACAATCAATTGCATACCTTGGCGACGCGTATCGAAGCGTGTCTCAATTCGCGTCCGCTTATTCCACTGCACGATGATCCAGAGGACAAATTCGCGTTAACGCCAGCTGACTTCCTCATCGGAGCCTCCCTTCTCGCCGTACCGGAACCAAATGTAAACGAGATTCCGACTAACCGCATCAAACATTGGCAATGGTTAAGACAAATACACCAACAGTGATGTGTGGCCCGCAACGCCACTATCCAGACAACAGCCGGCGTATACACCCGGGCAGTGCAGAAATTATGCCGACTTTTGGAGTCAGAGGATTTCGAGCCGAGCTCGACCGGGCAGAATGTTTGAGATCTATTTCTGGCTCACGGAGGATGACCACCCTGCTTCCCCTTTAGAATTACTGGCGACATCTCTACTTAAGCATTTGCAACCAAGCATTAGCAACCAAACTTGTTCTGTCAAATTCAATTCATTTTTTTGTTCTTCTTTTTTCTGTACCCAAAGAACGTGGTTGATTTTGGTAGGTTAAGAAATTAAAGAATAGAAATCTCTTGGAAATTGGTTTTCATTTTTATCTTCAACACAGGCTTTTATTTTTATCAAGAAGAACGTTGATGTAAGCGTTCATCTTATAGGTCAACTGATTCGTTATAATGATGACAAAATTAAATGCACCATTTTATTCATCATATTGATGATGATGTATGGTGTAGGTATGTACATAATTTATAATCACACACGCAACAAGCATCTTTTAATGTATGCATGCGTGGAAAATTATATGACATTCCTCATCAAGTGTAAAGTATTTACACAGGGTAAATTCGTGACTGAATTAACATTAATTAATGAATATCTTAAAAGAGTCGATATAAGTGATTTACAAATTTAATCATATAATCATATGTTTATCTTTTAATTAATGTTCCTCCAATAGTATTCATTTCTATTTTAAATATTGTATTGAAAATTGCTTGCCGATGAATGGTAGGAAGGTACTAGGTAGGTAGGTTTGGCGGTTTATTTTAAAAACCCAATTAGCTTATGTTTAGTTTATGGCGATGAATAAACTTTTAATTTGCTGTCCGACTTCTTTTTCTAAATAAACTGCTATAAATAAAATTGAAAACAATTAATGAAGTGTGAAAAAATTCAACATAGGTGTAAAAATAGCGGAAATATAAAATAGCTTTAACTTCGATTATTCACATAATATAATATGCTATCCATCTTCTATATATATAATAAGAAAGCCTTAAAATTATTTTCCGAGCAAATTGTTGTTGTGAACAATTTTGAATTTTTTTTTAAATATAGGTACCTACCTAATACGTTTGTTCTATTAAATTATGTTTGCTATGTTACATTAAGTAACATTTTGAAATGGAGTAGATACTTTAATATTTGTTTGATGGTGTTTGAATCCATTATTTTCAGGATCCTTGCATTAGTATTAGTGAGTAAGCTGAAATGTAGGGGTGATTGAGATGACGCGGACAATGATGTTGTTCACCGTTTTGAGTTTTCACGTAGGGGTTGTTACGAAAAATGAGCGAGTAACAATCATGGTACACTGCTCATTCGTGAGTAGGGTTATGGCACCTGCAACAACATTAACCATATTGGACTGCGTCTTCGAAGAAGTTCCAACGGCGGAAACAAGGTGAAGTAGTTCCCGGATTCCGTGGTGTTTATGCAAGTGATGCAATTGGTAGAATATACATAGTTCACCCGAAGAACGAAGAATGCTTCTATTTGAGAATGCTTTTGGTCAATGTTTGTGGCCCTACTTCGTTAGAAGCGCTGCGCACTGTTGACGGTGTGTTGTGTGCTATGGCCGACTATATTTAGCATAACCACTGCCAATGATACCCCCTTCAACTCCAGCAGATGAATTAAAGGCATGTCATAGAATTCCCAATTATCAATTGAAAACAAACTCCTGATTTATAAGCAGATCCTAAGACCCGTATGGACGTATGGAATTCAGCTTTGGGGTTGTACGAGCAAATCGAATCTACAAATGATTCAAACTTTTCAAAACAAAGTACTAAGAAGCAGTGTTAACGCTCCATGGTACATACGAAATGACAATCTTCACAGAGATCTAGGGGTAGAATATGTCAAAGATATATTAAGAAAATATGCGGTCAAGCATTATGACCTAATCCACGAACATGCGAATACTGCAATACAGCACATGGTGGAAGAGAATAGAAATTCATTGAGAAGGCTTAAGAGATTAAATCCAAATGATTTAGTTACTAATTAGCTATACAGAATATGAATAACGCTCCCTTTTCCTTTCCTTCTTAACTGCCCATCCTCAAGCCTTGTAGCTCATTATTCACTAAATCGAAACAGCTTAACTAATTAAGGAAAATAAAGTAAATTTAAATAATTCCGCGACTCTAAATAACTTCGGGACTAGCCAATGGGCTATATCCCACCAACCGTTTACAATAATATATTAAAGTAGAATTTGCTAAATGAGTTTAACTCAGTCGTAAATAAATAGGGAGGTGGTTTTAGTGGGTGGCGGGTTCCAAACTACTAGCTTCACTAGTGTCTTTCAAGATTTCCACCGACCCTCGGAAAAAAAAAAAATGTAAAATTTATGGAGAAATGCACAAACACTCACTTTAACAACAAATGTGAGAGTACAAATACAAAATGACCCATCGGCTGACGAATTTTCTGGGCAATTACTGTCGATAGGAAATGGACAAATTCCTATAGATAGATACTACTGGATTAATCACTTTGCCAGATAATTCTTGTAATTTTTTATATGTTCAAGTTTATATTTATATTTTTTTAATATTTATTGTTTTTGAAATTACAATTAATACTAACAACAGAGCAAAGCTTGGTCGCCCAGGAACTGATAACTACTCACTCTCTCTCTCTCTGTCTCTTTCTATTACCCCTCCCCAGGAGCGTTGAACGTTTACCGCAACCTTGTTGGAAGTCACATTAGAAGTTTCACTTCAATAAATCAAACAACCTAATTCACCTGGGTATATCGTCTTTACTTCTTGAATTCTTCAATAATTCTAAACTGTAGGTATCAAAGTAGGTACTATAACAACCATTAAAACAAAAACCATGAACTCAATTTCTATATCTGTACACCTCCACCATACGTCCATTACCACACCACACGTAATCAGCCATCTGCGCATTTCCTCAGAAACACATTGTCGCTGTTTTTTTTTTTTTTCCATTTTACCGTTTTTACCCCAAAGCAGAACAACGATCAAGAAACGCGTTTGCTGATAATATTCGATTTGAGAAAATAATATTTTTTTTTTCGTTTTAGATTTTAGGTTGTAGCTCAGCTTCTAGAAAACATAGAAAGCTGATTGATGGCTTGAAATAACTATAAAAGTGTTGGCTCTCCTAAGTATTTTGTTTTGTTTGCATTGATTAAGAATTGTTTGTGTAATGGCGAGTAAAAGGCAGTAAAGTCAGAAAAATAAACTCAAAACGTATGAAATTTTCCCAAATATAAGACTAATCTAGATTAATTGTTTACCTCCGAAAACCCCCATATACCAAATTATAGCGAAATCGTTACTGCCGTTTCCGAGATCACAGAAATATATATGTATATATACAAGAATAGCTCATTTAAAGGTATAAGATAGATCATAGGGACAGAGAAAGCGACTTTGTTTTATACTATGTAGCAGTGGCGTGGCGTCCATATAACTCGATTCCTACCGAGTTACCTTTTGAAATCTCCACAAGGCAACACTAACTATCTACCAAAAACCGAATATACATGAAACACTACCAAATGAATGTGAATACTCACCAAATGGTACACACACAAAAGCACTCATATAAAAATCGTGTGTGTATCCATTTTCATACAACGTCGTCATCGTCTCGTGGCGACAAAGCGAAGGTAACCCAAAATAAGTCGGGTTATTAAAGTTCTCACTTTATAGTTCATTTTGAGAGAAAATTTGCTTGTTATCTCTTTTTTTCTTCCCTGAGTTTTTTGTCTGACTCTGACACCTCTTTGTTCAACACCCATTGTAGAAAATAACCCGCTTTTCTTCGAGTTATTCGCGGTTCTGACAAAGTTCATTTTGACTGCTGAGTACTGAGTGAACATTTGTTTGTATCTCTTTTTTTCTTCCCAGAGCCAGAGCTTGTTACTGGTACTGGCCATGGGCATGGCCACTGGGTTGTGTTTTGGGTATGTCGTATGTGTTTGTTTGGTTATGATATGAACAAAATAACGCGCTTTTCTTCGAGTTATTCGATTTTCTTTTACTTCTTGTTTTCTTATTGTCTCTTGTGTGAATAATTACAGGTAGTTGTTGAGGTAGGTAAGGGTGTGTTTTGCTTTAAAAATTCAGTTGGCTGGCAAATGAACACTAAAATATTTCTGAATTACATATCTTTATTTTTTATTAGGTATAATCATTAGGTAATCTGAATTTGCTTTAAGTTATGGCATCATGCGTCTGTCAATAAGGGCTTCTATAGAAGCCACTTTTAGTATGCCTTAAGCTCGTTATAAATTTTAAATATTAATGACTTAAAGTATAAAAAAGGTGGCTTGAATTGATTTTGCTTCGACTTCCCATTTAAAAATGTTCACGCCACGCCACTGCTATGTAGTGATTTGGGCGGAACGAAGTTCGCCTGGTCAGCTAGTATTTAATAAATAGCATTAATATACCAATATATTTTAAGTATTTTTTATGTTACCAGTAGAATGAAACTTATATTATTCGAAAGGTACTGTACCATAGATAGATAGATAGATGTACAAAATCATGGGTGTAAAAAAATGGTAAAAGTAAGTTGAAAATGTCCCATACAAAACGCTTATCAGTTAATTGAAAACATTTTGGTGACATTCAATTTGTCTTCGCAATATTACCATACAACATGTTTAGTTTAATATTATTATTTAAACAAAGTTCTGTTAGGTACATGCTCTCCCATACTCTAAAATTATAAAATTCAACAGAATGGAAAAATGTAATACCTATTGATTATAACTAAGTAACAAATAACGCAAAAACATTTTTCGAACACAAAAGTACGTACAGTGTGTTTTTTTTTTTTTTTTTTTTTTTTGTCATCATATTGATGAAATCCGTTTCATCATATCATTTAAAAAGTTCACTGGACTGCAATGGATGATATTTTCGTCATATTTAGAATTTTTTCGTTCAAAAAAGCTAGGGACCTATTCGGACCTGTTGCGTAAACTAGTTATTTATTTAACTTTCTCCATTACGTAGTATTAAGAGAAAGATATTGTATTCGTACAAAATTTCGAACTCGAGATCTCGAGATGTTAATCAATTCTGATATTACGATGATAGACGAACTCAAAAAAGTTGGTCCAAAACTCTGTCCGTCTGTCCTACTGTCCTTCTGCCTGTCTGTCCATTATTCCCGAGGCATACAGCCTAAACATCTGCTCGGATTTGGAGTTTGTGGGCTTACAGTTCGGGGCCGTTTTTTTTTTTTTTTTTTTTTGTTGCAAGGTAATCCTATATTAATGGTACTTCCCATATATCAGTTTGATTTGTTTGAAAACGGCTCTAACGATTTCATCCAAAATTTATATTTGAGCTTTAGTATAGGTGAAGTTAACATGACTTGCCTGCATACTCAGTTTTGCGATGGCAAATCGAATAACCGTACTTTTAAAATGTCTACATATCTCGAAAGCGGGCCAAAAGATTGTAACAAAAATTAATTTCTAAGGTAATGTGTTCATTTCTAACTTTATAACAAACTCAGTATTTTGCTTCAAATTTAGGTAAGCCAATAGCCTGAAAACGGCAATAACGATTTAGACAAAATGCAAACTTAGAGCAAAATTTATGTTCTCAAAGTTATTGCGTCCTTAATTTTCAATTCAAATGATCGAAAACGCTAATTTTAAAAACTGCTCATGTCTCGAAAACTCCATTTTAGATTTCGATAAAACTTTAAAACCCAAACAATGCTTACATCCCGAACAATAACTTATACTCGGTTCTCAGCTAAATAGGTAAGCAATAGTATTTTTCAAACTAAACATTGCAATATTTGGTGAGACTGTTTTGTCTGCGTAATTTTACAAAAATTGCTCTAAAGATTTTGATCGAAATACAAATTTAAGCTAATATCAGTATTCTAAATAAGATCCCGTACATAGTTTTCCTCAAAAAATCGAATAAATCCTTCTTTTTTTTTTTTTTACTATTCCTCAACAAAAAAAAAGTCGATAATGTGTTCATAAATGTTTTTAAAATTGCATTAGACATTAAAAATGCAATAACAGCATTATAGTTATAACTGCAAATGTAAATTCAAAAAAATAAATCTCTGAATTCGTACATAATGTGATCATTGACACCTTAAACCAGCGTCGCTAATGCAGTCCAGTCAAAAATAAACAATGCCCTAACAAAAATCTTGTAAAGCATAAAAGGAACTAGAGCTTCAACTTATATAGGAGCTCATATTGTTATTTGATATATACTGCCATAGTGCCATATGAGATGAATAACTCGAAAATGGATTATAAAGGGTGTCCGCCAAAGAATTTTCGACTTTGAATTTGAATAAACGGCGAGCGGGGTATCGGCGGAGGGGGGAGGCGTATTCATTACACTTACGCGTCGTGCGGATTTTAGTAGCCATGGATCGTTGGTCGGCGGAGCATCGTGCGTTTGCTGTAGAGGCATATTTTAAAAATAACGATTCTCCCGTGGCTATTCGCAAGACATTTCAATATTCGGCGTATACGGGATTGTCCTAGTACGCAACTTATTGGCAAGTGGGTGCGAAGTTTTCGTGAACAAGGACCTGTAGTGGGACATGGGCCAAGTGTATCGCGAACTGTGAGAACTGACGAAACAATTGAAGCAGTTCGTCGTGATGTTATTGCAAATCCACGTCTTTCACTAAGAAAAAAAATTCCCAAACCTATTCGTCTATGTTGGAAAACTTTTTGGAACCTGAGTTGGAGAACAATGAATGGGTAAACGGATCGACATGGTTTCAACAGGATGGAGGCATCAATGAACATTGTAAGGCGCATTTTCCCCGAAAAAGTCATAAGTCGTTATGGTGATATCCCATGGCCCCCCAGATCGCCAGACTTAACACCTGCGGACTTTTTTTTTATGGGGATTTCTTAAATCTAAAGTCTACGTTAACAAACCGCGAAATTTATTGCAACTGAAAAGATATTCGCAACGAAATCAGAGGAATTTCGCAAGAAACTTGCAAAAAAGTTTTCACAAAAAATATGGTGTTTCGTTTAAATGAGTGTGTTCGTCTCCGTGGTAAACATTTAACTTCAATTATTTTCAAAACATAAATCCGCATTTGTATGTTTTATTTTAAAATAAAAACGATTATATAAAAACCTGTGAATCTTTTATTATTTAATTTTAAATTCGAAAATTGTTTCGCGAACACCCTTTATTTAACACTATTCCTAGCATCTCCTCTCAGATTTATATCTACCTACCTAATAAAATAAGAAAATAATAAGAAAACAACTAATCAAACCTTTTATGAACGAGAAAGTTTCGTTCGACCCAATCGTGCACTTTGTTGAATTTCCTGCGCCTTCGTTAATTTTTCAGTTGCAAGCGTCCTATAAGGCTCTTAAATATCAAATCTGAATGTTTTTGTAGCTAGGAGTGAATATCCATAAATAGAGTGGCCATTGTATAGTTTCTGACTAGAACTAGCCTATTCGGATTCAAAGAGAGAAGGTGTTTAAACCCGTGCTGGGGTTTCGAATATTCCATGAATGGTTTTTCGAAAAGAATTCCGATAAATGTGTGCTTTGCCTTAACTACTCGTACCTAAGTTAAAACGAAAGTCCACTGAGGGTATTTGCAATGTTCGCTCGGTTAAGGGTTAGAATGTTTATCAAACCGACAGCTCGGCATACCCGGATAGTGCTTTGCAGAGGTATTATATTAATTGTATTAATTATATTAATTTCTATTAGGTCGCCCTTATAATATTGCACAGCTTAAGAACGATTCAAAACTAGCAAAGAAAGAGGTCGCCCCATTTCTCACTCAGTCAGAGAAAATTATCATGTCATCCAAATCCAATACGACAAATCACGAAATACCCCCTGACCCACCTGACCCACCTGACCCATATCCAACTCAGATGCAAATCCCCGCCTTTTCAAAGGCAGCCGTTATCCATAATAAATAAAAAGAGAAAAGAAACGAATCGTATTCCATCAGAGCAGCTCCGACAGACAAAGGCCTTTGACTTGTGCTCATTAACATTTAATTAACAGACACCAAACAGACACAAAGCATACAGCCAACACAAGACAGATAGCCATCCTTCTTTGTCCGAATGTGAAAAAGGATTTTCTCACAAATAATCTGATTTACTTCTTTTTTTCCCGTCGCTCCTGTGGAAGCAATTAAATTTGGTTTATCTGTGCGAACGTTATTTCGAGAAACAAATCTTTAGCATTCATTCTTCTTTGCGTTTAAAAAGGACCACCCCTCTACACCTCCTTGTCTCAGCTGGAGCAATTCATCATCGTCTCGTTAATTGGCTCGAAAATATATACACAAGTAGACAAAACACAATCCGTTGCATTTGGACAACATTCCCCCAGTAGCACACGGCACCGATTTGCGACCGCGAATTATTATAAACGCGGCTGCATGTAGATGGCGCCAAGTATGCGCATGGCTATATGGAATTGAATTAAGTTCTTCCCCAGATCCAACTTGAAAACGATCCATTTCGACTGTTGCTTTTGTGTTTCAATTTGCACCGAAGGCACACACACACACAAATTGGTTTGCTTTCCAGAGACCAATTGAGCATCTAGCTTGCTGCCTCCACTGCCACTTGGGACGATAATTTTCTTCAATCTGCCCAGCAAGCAGGCAAAGTCAACAGGCCATACATACCACCATCTGGATCTGGTGGTGTTTTTCAAGTTGCCACTTGAGATTTTCGGTTCTAAATGCGTTCGCTGATAATTTACAACTTCCGAAAATGATTTAGAACTGTCTCGATAAATGGCCTCTTGGCATGAGTCCACATTATGGATGGCATATGGCGGCCACTGCATTTGGGATCACAGATTTTCGGTAAACACACCACTCACTGGTGCAAGTATTTTGAGATATATATAATTTGTGTGTCACTGCGATAACTTGGTCGAGGTTTCAAGAGTCTATTGAACTCAAGTATGTGATTACGCACGACACGGTGCGACAAGTGAATGTGGAGAAAGTTTACTTGTCCCTGGCTATTATAAATATGAGTTTATTTTTTTGTTCGAATGGTACTTTCAGCATTGTCCAGAGAGAAAATCTGTGATTATATGATGATGATATGTGGATGAGCGTTCAGACCTGCGGTCAATTGAATTTCTGGATAATGAGCGGAACACAATGTAGATTGTGTGTAAATGCAAATGGTATCTATTGCTTGACATAAACTGACTTTATTTCTTCTGAAATGTACTGAATGGTACACTTATCTCGAGATATAGCTACATGAAGGTGAAAAAAATCTCAACGGCGGTGGTCACATATTAAGTGGACTTATTTGCCAATCATTGTGGTTAGAGTAAATTGAATTCTCTAAATCAACATCCCCAGATGTAAAAAAAATAATCTGGCCAATCAACTGACGAGGGTGTTACCTTAAGATATATAGATCTTGAAACATGTGAGCCTTCCTGGGGGCTCCGGCACTGCGGCCTCTTTCAAAGAAGCCTATTGTGCCTTGCATGATGTGGTCCTAGAGCCATCTTTTCACTTCACAGGAATTCAGGAAGAAGAGTATCTTCTCTGGAAGTTTATCAGAAAGATTTTCCGATGTGAAGATTTCCTCGCCAAGGATGTTTTTCCTGAGGCGGAGGAGAGCCGGGCATTCCATGCCATGAGAATGTGAAGAGAGGATTCGTCACTCTCCAGACAAGGTCTGCCTGTAGGGTCCGGTGAGAGGCCGATGCGGTGAAGATGTTTTTACCTTTACAACCCTTTCTTTAGATTAAGGGAACTAGTGGGTTTCATCGTCAATTTCGAGTATGTCATACTTAACTTCCTGACAGGGCGAAACAGCTTTCATCTTTTAAATTCTCTATTCTCTTGATTCTTATTCCAAAAGTGGCATAGATTCTTTAACTCAACTATTCACATGTTTCCAGCCTTTACGTCAGAGAAGCTAGTATATTCTTCTTTACTCGTCCACCCACTAGGTTTCGTGAAGCAGCTTTTTCTTGACCGAATTCTAGGGGGGAAATGGTGACAAAGAAATACATAAATGAGATTTAACTTACGCAAATTTACTTTTGATTTGGTCCACATGTCATAAAAGTTTGCGTTTAAGATAACGCCGTAATCGGTACGAAAAAAAAACACTTAGCCTACTAATTTTAATTTTGTGCATAAATAAGTTGATTTGGTTTTGACTTTCTTTTGGATACAATCAGAAAATACAGTTACACAGATATACAATCCACTCGAAAAAGTTACAATTTACAATACATTTTTTTGCTTCAAAAGTTACGCAGTTACAATCCTCCCTTAAATGATACACCACCGTATTAATAAGCACTGCGTAAAAGTTATCAAATTCTTACTTAGCAGTTATGTCCACTTTAAGTATGCTATCTGACGTTTGCTAGCTACATTACATATGCACATTTTTTTATTAATGCGGGGGAAATGTGCCAAATCATGAAATGCACCAACTTAAACTACATACATACCTCCGGGGAAGAACAAATTGCGAGGAAAAAGTGTTTATTTCTATAGAATATTTTTCGCTTAACCTTCTTATTTCAAGAGACACCATTTCATTTCTATTACCTAAATAGGTAGTACATACTCAAATTTGTTCCTGATGATAAAATTGCAAAACTTAATAGCGTTTACAATGAGTATCGTACTATATTCTATAGCCGACTTTAAACATTTAAAATCTTTAAGAAATGCACCACTTTTTATGTTTTGAACTCGTAAAAATAATATGGTTACTTTATGTTTAAGAACTATATAGAATTGCTCAAGCTATACAATTAATACCAGATTCTTCGAAAAGATTTTTTTTATATTTTATATACTTCTCCCGGGAAAGGCGAACCTATAACGCTTCAACAGCGCCCCGAGATGCCTGCAGATGTATGTTTGTTCTGCACTTAAATTGCTGCAAATTGTAGTCTTCTGGAAATATATCCCCAGGAAGCGAGTTCCAAAGTTTGCTTGTCCTGTAACAGAAGGAGTTTTTGAAAGTTGATGTCCTCGCGGTTGTCAAGTGTACTGTATGGTCATGAGCATTAGCAGCCTGTCTTGTTGGGCGCCCAAAAGTTGCATTTCGAGGGATAATGTCTTTGAGTTCCTCAGAACATCTACCATGGAAGTACCTATAGAACAAGCATAGGTCAGCGACTTGTCTTCTGTGCACCAACGGTTGTAGATTCGATGTGAGTGTAGGGTCTCCAATGAGTCGAACTGCTCGTCTCTGTATGCTATCAAGCAGGTTAAGTGAATGTTTTGGGGCCGAGCTCCATATATGGGAACAATATTCCAAGCCTGGTCTTACCTGTGCTTTGTAAAGAAGGAGAAGTTGCTTGGGGCTAAAGTACCTCTTTGCTCTAAATAGGTAGCTCAACTTTGCGGACGCCGATTTTGCGATATAGGATATGTGATTCTGCCATGTGATTCCTGAGTTGACTGTGACTCCTAGAAGGTGCATTGAGTCCTTGTGATGGATTGGATGGTCATCCATTTGGATCTGAGGAACTGTTGATGCATTTTTTCTGGAAAATGTTGTGAGCTGTGTCTTGTTTGCATTAAATACAACCAAGTTGTCCTTTCCCCACTTCAAGATTTTGTCCAGATCATCATTTAGAGAATTAATTTGTTCACATCTCTGACTGTGTGATGTAGCCGTATTCACAGGCCCATTGTTCGAGATGGAGGATATAAGAGTGCTGTCATCTGCAAAGCTGTAGATATTATTATTTGTCGATCAAGCATCGTTGAAGAAATAGAGTTGGAGAAAGAATATAGATTCTTGGGGCACTCCTTCATTTATATTATAGCAAACGAATTGGATGATACACCATATACAACAACTTGGATTGGTCTTCCCAGAAGAAAATTTTGCATCCATCCGCAGAGTTGTTGTGGCAATCCGTAAAACGCTAACTTGCCTAATAATAAAAAAAAGGTAGAATTGGGTAACATTTGCTGAAAATAAGTTTTGCGTTGTATCTAATGGCTGTTTCAATTTTAACTTTGAAGTGCGGTATTGAGTTTTAAAAATATATATGAACAGAGATCGGCTTTTGGGTAGCCATTTTTGAGAAATAATTAAAAAACAGATTTCTTCGAATTTTTTTAGAAAAAATTTAAAAACGGACTTATTCGAGTTTTTTGAGAAAAACTAAGAACGGGATCTTATAAATAATACTGATATTATCGTTAATATATACATATTTGGTCAAAATCGTTAGAGCGGTTTTTGAAAAATTTGGCAGACAAAACAGTATACCAAATATTGCAAAGTTTAATTGAAGAAATACTATTCGTTAACGATATAGCTAAAAAACGATCATAAACTGTTGTTCGCGATATAAGCATTACTTGGTTTTTAAAGTTTTATCGAAGTCAAAAATGGGGTTTTCGAGATATGAGCGGTTTTTAAAATTAGCGTTTTCGGTGATTCGAATTGAAAATTAAGGACGCAGCAGTTTTAAGAACATGAGTATTACTCTAAGTTTGTATTTTGGTCAAAATCCTTATTGCCGTTTTCTGGTAAACTAAGGAAAACTAAATTTAAAAAAAATGCCTTTTTCCAAAAATCCATTTTACGATAATACCGAGAAAAACTGAGTTTGCCATTAAGTTGGAAATGACCATATAACCTACGAAATGAATTTTTGTTGTTTGGCTTAATAAAAATGAATTTAAAATGTAAAAAATGAATTTTTGTTACAATCGTATGGACCGTTTTCGAGATATGTTCTAATTTCAAAAGTACCGTTACTCGAATTTTTAGCGAAAAACTGGGTATGTATGTAGTCATGGTAACCTCAACCACTTGGGCTTAATAATGGAGAAAGCTAAAAATAAACACAGAAATTGACTTCAGTAAGCAATAGCGTATTCATAATTTTGAAATTGAAAATTTTCTTTTACAAAAGAACTCACAAATAATTGTGATATTGATCAAAGCGCACTAATAATCATAAACAAGTGCATGTTCCTAAATACTGAGGTTAGACTGAACTATTATTATTATTTTATCCTTTAAAAGTCAGAATTCCTTTGTTATCAAAATTAAATCATGAGCCTGGGCATATTTAACTTAATATTCATATAGTTAGTTACGAATTTCCACAAAAACAAAGTTACATTTCAGTCAGTGACCTCTCCAGTGCTGCCAGTTAAGTGCTTTCGGAGCTAGATCTGGCGCTTTTTTAAGTGTGTGTTTTAGTGTGCACTACAAAATTCTAGCTTCTAACCAAATTTCTAACGCTTTTAATTTAAAAAATTATTTTAATATATTGGTGTTACACTGTGACCTACTATTGTCGTAAAATTCATCTAAACTCTTAAGGCAACAAGTGACAAAGAACAGAAACATCATCTTATACATTTGCAAGAGAAACAGAATTAGGATTAGGACATTTTTTTTTCAGCAAGAGAATTTAGCGTCAGAAAAATAACTGTTTAACGACAGAAACAAGTCTATATTGATTATTTCTGTTGAATTTTTGATTTAAATTTCTGCATCTGCCATCTGGCTGCTGTTTCACATAGTATATTCTATATTGTGATAACCACGTATGAATAACAAACGAAAAATGGAAAAAAAAGGATTGTACGCCGCAATTCGACAATTAGGTTCATGTAAATCGTCTGCACTAAACATTTCTAAAATTTGTTCCATTTTTTCATTGAAGTCAAAGCTAAAATGTAATCAAACGAAACACAATCTGTTTCTTTTTCAGTTTTGTGTAGCTGAGCGAGCAACGTAAACAGAACCAGAATTCACTACAGAACGAAAAAACTTTATGCTCCGTTTCTCTTTCAGTTTCTGTTTCTGATTTTTGATCACTTGGTGTCTTTAGGGTACAAATTTTGTAGCCTTTTGCAAAAAATGGAAGAGTATTTTCAAAAAGACGAACAAATTACATTTCCCTATGATATCGTTCAATATATTTAGGTTTATGTAGGTATCTGTTATATACCCACTGTTCGATTGACTTGTTACCAAGACTAAGCAAAAACATTTTGAGAGTTGAATCTTTTAAAATTTCCGAATATAAAAAATACTTACAGCTTATCAAAATATGTCAGAATTTCAGTACTGGTGCGAGTGCGAGATAAAGTTTCAATGAAATTGTTTTGCGCAATCTAGCGCAATTTAGCGCTCTTCTTTAAGGTTTATATCTCCCTGTGGTTAAAACTACCTGGCAGCACTGAACGGCTCTGGTTGGTGAGATAGCCCCGGACGTCTTAGGGTCTGTCTTTGGGACAGCGACAGTTCCGGCGGTCTACACGTCCGTCTTGCGACAGTACCGGCTATCGGCGGTCTACAAATCGTCCTTCCTTCGCAAGCCTGCTATGCTAGCAAAAACAATTTCAAGTAGTCCAACAACTACTTAAAGGATCAAATTCAGTGGTATGTGGTACACCAGATTAGTACTATTCAACTCTGAAATTTGATTTGCTCGATTGTTTGGATTTTGTTGGTGGTCTCATAGAGTTGACACCAGCAAGCGGGTTGGAATTAAATTATAAAACCAAAACGATAGTTACCAGAAGTGATCACAACAAACACTGGAATAATGCGCGGGTGTACTTCGTATCCAATAGTACACAGAGTGGCAAATCGGCGGCGGATGTGCGGTTGTGCGTATGCACCAGCTGTTGCTAGGCAAATAAGATGATATGGGCCGTCAACCAACCATTCAGCATATTATTGTACTTAATGCATCTTACCACAGTCAGTATAAATTTAGTGGTACCTATAGTACATAATGCAGTACAGAATGCATTTATTTTGATTTTGACGACCAAGTACAAGTCTAAGCAACCCAAATAAAAAAATTGACGCAGTTCTACTAGTATATGATTCCCATAAGCTGTGTCAGAAAAAAAACAACGTACATTCATGTCAGACCAAAAAATAAGTGTCCCTCTCTCAAGTTCAATGAAAGATGCCATTCAGATCAACATTGCACTCAAGTAGTTGAACGACTGAACGACGGCGACGACGACTGTGCTGTGAGTTTGTGACCCATTTCATACGCAAACTATATGTGAAAACATTCGGATGGCCCGTGTCATGCTCAATTATTCCGACTTAACCGAGCGTAAATCTCCACCCACGGAGGCACCACACCATATTACCACCGCCCATCAGTGGCAGCGCAACCACAAAACTACACCGACTTAAATTAAGTCAAATTGATGATGTACACCCATAAGGAAACCACGACACATACGTTCACAGTCATTAATATTCATTTTGTATGCAAAAGGACGACCCATTGGATAGCTGACTGTATGCACTCTCAACAAAAATTCCGACCGGAAAAATTGACAAAAAAGAAACCGCTATCCACGTAATGACTTCAAAATTAACGAAATTGAGGAATGCATCAGCATGGTGATTATCATCATAGTCATCGCTGTCGCTTTTGCCGTTGTACTACATATTATATAGTTGTCATCATCATCTTTATGCTTGGTCGTGTGCACATGAAAGGAAATGCAGCGACACCATCGTCGTCAGAGCCAGATAGATCATCGTATAAAACCACCTACTCCTGCAACAGTGGCTGTGGCATCATCATCATCAACTTCGTCATCGCTTCTGCAGACGTCCCTGTGGGGAATATATTCACAAAAGAATTACAGCGCACAGATAAAAAATACGCGAGGAACGAAATGAAATCGCAAATTTAATTGCCGCTTGACACCCGCCGTAATGAAAGCATCCATTGGCAAAAAAAATAGGAAACACAACCAGCCTCAAACATTTGTCAAGTCCTTATATTGTTGGCTGTTCATTGGAAGAGCAATTCAAGCTGAATTTGAATCACTGTCGGTTCGGTCCATTGCGCTTGGTGGAAAATTGCAAATGGATCCTTCCAGAGTCTTGATAGAAAGACATTTTCTCGTAAATGTTGTTATACATTCACCATTACTCATTTGACTAACTCCTGATCTGAACAGGCAAAAACTCTCTGCGCAAAGGACGCCGTCGGCGATAATCGTTTGGAATGATTCAATTAAAGAAACCCGGCTCGTTTGGAAAAGGGTCTGCTTAACATAGGTACTCAACAGCCATCTAACTTATTTTTCTGAGAGCGCATAACGGGTTGGTGGTGCTTTTGCCTGACCGAAAAGCTCAAGCTCACAGCGCATTGGAATGCTATTGAAAAACCGTAGCATATCTTTTTCCGTTCACGAAGACTTAGATATGTACCCCTTACAGCTTTTTAAAAATAAAGAAATAGTTGGCAGCAGGTCAGTAAAGGTATACCCTAGGCTTAGTGAAAGTTCTTATTTTTTTGCAACTAATGGAAGGGACCTTCAATTTTATTCCAAATCTAAACAATTTAATTGAGAAGCTTTTGTACTATCGAATGTTTGTCAAACGTTTGGATGATTGCACTTCTACGTGATGATCATCAACACCTTGCCTGCAGATTTGCGATCACGGTCTAACTTTTCGCCGACCTTCGAGACGTCAAATCCTCCAAGTCAATCCACAGCCACATCTCAAAGGCCTTCTTCCCTCTCTAAGGCTTGTCGGACTCCTGGAATTTTTAACTTTTTTTTTTCTTACCACCAGCTGCCTTGGATACATTTCTTGAAAACCCGAATACATTCCCTCATCCTAAATTCGATTGCCGGGAACAGCAGACTGTTAGCAAAAATCCCACTGTGTGACGACGACGTAGCAGGCTTGTAAAAAGACGGCCAATATATCATTCGGACACTAACATACTAAGCCTGTTTCACTCTAATGAAAACTTGGTCTTCACGGCTCTTTTCAAAAATCACCATTTTTTCGCGCGTCATTCTGTACTTGTACTCGATTGCAGCCCCTTTAGGGGCTAAATGACCCCTTTTTTGAGCCTCAGGGCCCTTGGCCCCCTCTTTTTGACAAATGATCGAAATGGGCTATGGGACTACAAACATATGAAAGGAAGTTGTTGTTTTCTTTTTGAAATATAAGTATTTTATGTGGAGGCCCCTTTTTGAAATTAAAATTAAAAACATTTACTTTCAGACATCTCTCATCGGTTGTTGTCCGTCAACTATAGGCTTTCAACCGTGTTCCACTTTTTGTTACTTTTTCATGCCAAGAAGTTAATATTTTTGAAGGTAAAACGTCCAGATTTGAACTCGACAGCGGTTCAAGTGATTATGCCCAGCGGTTCAAATGATTAGTTTCAACAGGTTTCTTAAACATTAGCTCCCGTATAGAGGGAGAAAGAGCAATTCTCTCACATTTTTCAGTGTGACGTGTGAGCCTGATGTCATGAGGACAAAAGTCCATAGTTACGGTGTGCTTAAATAAAAAAGCACCTAATGTCCACTCTTTTTAAAACTTAATACGATGGATAAATAAACGCTAGTCCCGATAACCATTTTCAATGCATGATACGACACAAAATTCAAAAGTATGTCTACCGTTAGAAATGTTTATGCCAAGTGCCTGCCATTGAATTTGTGTAGTCGCAATGAGCTTGACGTTAGCCGTTAACACTTCATCTCAATTATATCAACACTTCTTTATCCGAAAAGACTTCTCTCCATAAACAAAATTCGACATGTATTCATCTTGTATGGTTAATCAAGACCTTTTACAACAGCTCCCCAAAGTCGTAACCTTCATTCCTTTCTTTATATGCACCGCGCCCTGTATATGTCTGGAATACCAATCGTGGCCCATAAATTTAGAAGCACACATACATCCAGGACAAACCAAAAAGCCATCCAACCTTAAAGCTCCAGCTATAAAGTCCCCGGGGAACACTGTTGTGTGCATCTCAAGCAGGGATTTACATAATCAAACATCAGTTGGAACTGGATTCCGCTGGTGTAGTTGTTCCTCCCAACTGCAGCTGTCTGAGAATAATGCTAATTAGAACTCAAATTATTTAGATCCATATCGTCTGTGTTGGGGACGCTGCATCATTGGATCTGATATGCGCGTCTATGTCAACATCGTATCGTGCCATTGGAATTCCTAATTAGTTGCCGGAATTTCAAAGAGCTGAACTCAACTATCCAATTAATGATAGAAATGCGTATCAGTTTGTGTCCCGTGGGGAATTTCTGACTACCGCCGCCCTCACAGTTCTCATGTGTGTTATTCGATAGGACATATCGCGCGAATTCCAGGCAATTAACTCCCAGTGGCAATGTTGTTCACATCGTTTGTGCCAAATTGCACCGCACTCACAAGGGAAGACCTATACTTGCTCGTATTTATATACGAGATTGTACGGATGTAGGATGAAATTTCATAGCCGTGTCCAAGTTTCAAATTTCCAGCGATTGTCGTAATTTAAAAGAGAGACACACAGCAGCGACCGAAGAAGGGACACCAAAAATGGTCACGTATACTTGGCGAATGTCGGACCGATCATGGTCCATGTGCAGCCCTACAAAGTTGGTGCAAAAGTTCGTGCCACGGAGTTTTTCCGTTGCTTTGAGGTCAATCATCTCCCCAACGGTATGTGAGTTTCATGGTCTAGGAACTAGGAATACGGACCGCGTCAGAGTATCGAATTCGATTTGGAAACTCTGCAAGAGTTCCTCGTGCAGGTGCCTGCCGCATGTTGAACCTATACCAATGAAGAGGAAGCGTGTGTGCTGCACATTTGTCGGTGACGCACTGTGTGCATCAGGGAAAAGTTTATTTTTCTTTCCGAAAAAGTCGGTGTTATCACTTTGCGATTATTACATAATGCAGAGGCGCAGAAGTGGAAGACAAAGATATCGAAGTTTAATGGCGTCGAGAGGAAGTATCTGGGAGTTGACTTTTTGCCAGTTTGCGGCAAAAGTTTTAGAAAGTCTGTACACTTTCTTTGGAGGGTTTAGTCCATTTTGCTGGATATACAGCAAATGGGATATCAGTTGTTGAAGACAGCGCATTGAAGTTTCTGTGAATGGTGTGAGATGTACCTATACAGCTTTGTAGGAATTGAATAGAAAATCGAAAGAAGCTTTGTGATGGCAAGGGGAATGAATCTGCACCATTAGAATCGTATTGCATAATTCCGAGAATGAGCAGCCAAAAATTGAAGTGAGGGCAATTTTTTTTTAATTTAATTTTTGAAATGACTGTGGGGACGTAGGGTACTGGCATCTGCAAACTTAAACTGTTCGACCTTCTTTTCTAAGCCACAAAAACAACTTGTTTGAGACCATCCTTTAGATTTGCTGCCACTTCCTTCTTAAAACAAAAGGACTTATTGACAATATTGATACGCAACTTCTGTCTAAGCGCAGAATGCATACTGTAGAGGAAAATTGGTAGAAACGGCGCGCACTGAGGGCCGAATTAACTTTTTTGGTTGCAAAAATCATAACTTTTGAACGCATGAAAATATCGCTACAAATTTGTTTTCTGAAAGGAAACTTCCAAGCCTATACAAATAGTGATTTTTAAGAAAATTCCTTCACAGGGTGTTTCTAAGTCTTAGACTGAAGTAAGATTTTCTTTGAAAAAGTAATTAAAGAAAAAATCAAAGAAAAACTGTAAAAACAGGTAAAATTTAACGAATTTTATACTTAGAGCCGTAAAACACTTTCAGTCGAAATTTGGCCCGTAGAGTCTTTTTGTATATTCCGAACACTCATCTAAGGATTTCGAAGGCCTTCCTCTTGATGTACTTGGTACGTCATCGTCTCTGTCTTCAATTTCATTACGTTTGATTGTAAATGTTCGCGTTCAAAAATTATTCATGTTCTTTGTCACTTATATCCTCGTTTTTGTTTTGGATCAGAGTTACAAAGTTACATACTGTGATATTTAATATGCGCGCTCCGCTCTTCAGTAAAGCCATTTGAAAACTAACACCATTTATTCATTGTCATGGTTTATATACCTTCATGTGCAGGTACATATACAAGAATTTTTTCACCTATGAAATTTAAGCTTCCCAATGCAGGGTTGCAGAGGAAAATGAATACTACCTATTTTATTAGATCATAAAGTGATTTATTGCCTAACCTAAACATTACAAGAAGTTGAAAAAAATATTTAATATTTAATATAAAATAATTGTGGATCCACAATTAAATATTCTTTCAACTTTTTGTAATGCTTAGGCAATAAATCAATTAATCCCTTTCTTTTGGCAAGTTAATCCATATGTTTACGTATTCTTCTAGAATAAAAATCATAATGATTTACAATACCTAATTTAAGTAATTCGAAGAAACCCAATTACAACATACATCAAAAATTCTTTTGATTTAGGAATAATAAATTGAAAGTCATTAAAGTGGACGAATTACAAAAACCAATTGGCATTTATATAAAAGTGGCGTGGAAGTGAGTAGATTTTTTAACGATCAAAAGAATAAAAAAAACTATTTATTATTCATATAAAAAGAAAATTTCGCACGATCTCAGCTCTCTTAACTAACGAAACAGCTTCGTTTATATTTTTATAAGAAACTAGTTGACCCGGCGAACTTCGTTTCGCTCCGTTCCGAACTTCATTAATGTATTCCGAGCTTTCGATTAATTCTGCTTCATGTAATTCGGTCATAGATAAATAAAATCAAATACTTGTCGGCCAACCTACTGCTTTTTCACTGAAGTGCTTTATGGTACACAACATTTTTTGTTCTATTATCGGGTGCGTACACACATCCAGCGATTGTCCTAGCGACTTATTAATTGTCATAGCAAAAGCGAGACGTACGGAAAATTTAAGACGCTTAAATACGAACGGCAAATCGTTCTGAATAAGCGGAATCCGCGGAATAAGAATATCTTCGCCTTTGAATTTTTCAATCAAAATCGGTGCTTGAATAATATTTGATTTTAAATTCTTCACAATTAAACGCGTACCGTTACAAAGTTTTAGTGCATTTAGGTTTTGCAACAAAATTATTACTGAGCCGATTTTTAGTTTCTAATAGTGTGGAGGCAAGCCCGAAACATCCAAAGAATTTAAAAATTCCGTGGGATAGTTGGTGGCTTCGTTTTCATCCATCACGGAGTCGACTGATTTGTATGAATGCAACCCACCAGCGATTTGGTTTTGAATTTATCGCCATAAAGCAGACGCCTTCAGGCAAGCCGGAGTTGATCTCGAAATGACAGGCAGCGTTTGACGAAAATCGCCTGATAGCAAGATCATTGCTCCACCGTTTGTAAGCCATTGTGCATTCGTCCCATATGATAATCTTACATTGCTGCAGTACTTTCGCCATCGTAGTGTTCTTTGAAATGTTGCATTTAGGTTCTTCATCCACTTGCAGATTCAATTGCAATTTCAATGCAGAATGAGCTGGTCGACCGCCTTCTAACAAAGTAGCCACTATCCCAGAAGAGGCTAGGGCCAAAGCGATCTCAGATCGAAGTCCATTTCTCGCTCCAGTTCTCGATTTAATGCGTCTTGCATTGAACGATTTGGCTGTGGCATCCACAATTTGCACAACAAATTGCCACTCATGAGAAGACACATATGCTCGATCAAAATCAAAGCTGTGTTGCGCATTTCATCTGACATCTCCAGTTCATTATCCGATGTCACAGTCGATTTCTATCCAGTTCCTTTTGTTTTTTTCAAAGTGTATTTCCCCATACAAACTTTCATAACCTCTTTTATCCCCTTAAAGTTTTGTTTTCGCGACAAAAAGTAAATATAAACCTGATATACAGCAATACGAACAAAACAAAAAAAGAATTATGAAAATCGTCCCAGGGGTTATCGAGTTACATCATCATCGAGGCACACCCCGAAAGAACTATATATATAGAAGATAAAAAAAATAAAAATATTATCATCGAGTTTATATTTTTGCTACGAAATTTGCGTTGTATACACAAAATGGAATATATTCAGAAAATATAAGTTGAAAACTCGCGTGAAATTTTAACTATTATTTTCTCAAATTCTAAATGCTGAAATAACTAGAGGGAAAATTTGAAAAAAAAAAATTATAGCACAAAATAGTTAAAATAAAAGCTAGTTTTTGCATATTATTATCTGAATGTATTCATTAATTAAAAGCGAAATAAGGCCGACTGGGCTTTAATTCAATTTAGCAAAGTGGAATAAGACCGAACAAGGAATTTCGACGTTATTTCACGGCACCACGGTATCACAATGGACCATCTGCTGTCCTAAGTGTACTGGCCCTGGCTTTCTTACCTGGCATTCGATCTAACCCAACCTATCCTATATTCACTCTCACATCTTAGATGGCGCAACTGATTGGGTCAGATCAAGTGCTGAATCAGTAGACGACTTCAGTCAGCATTGTATAGAAACGTTGACGCGACTCATTGCACATGTCAAAGTGGGTTTGGTATCCCTTTCAAGTAGAGGTAGAGTTTTCAATTTTGGATGGAGTCCAGCTTTTTTTTTGGGCGGCAGCAATATTGCATACTAATTTTCTTAGTATTCCCTATTCAACAAGTTTGTTTTTGGACAACTCTCGTCCATATGACTGACGTTCCTGCCTACAATACAAGGCTGTAGGCTTTTATGAAGCTTAGCAACATCCTGCATGTTAAGTGGTAGAGTTATTTACTTCGTCCTAGGAATGTATTTGGGGAAAATTCATCTTCTTAACCAAACTACTGGTGGACATGCTCACAGAGTCTGTTAGAAGGGGGTTGGGTACGATATTCTGCCTTTCAAAACACTGCTTTTTAAAATCCAGCTTTTTTTATCATGTTATTTACAATCTCGCCTTTTTATAATCCTTTTTCGTATAACTCCGTTTCTTTTATTCCCGTTTTTTTTTTTTTTTTTTTTAATAATCTAGCTTTTACAATAGAAACTAGATGATTTATTTTAAAAAATCGCCGCAAAGCGGGATTAAACGGGATTTTAAAATGCGGGATTATAATAGGTCGGTATTAAGAATAAGCGGAATTTTGAAAAGCGGGATGCTGATACGCTCCCGTTAAAAAGATATCGCCTTTTGAAAGCAGAACAAATATTTAAAGGTATCCCACGATGGCATATCGTTTGAATTTAATTTGAATGTGAGCCAATAAACAGCTCATATCGATTATTCGTAAATGGGCAACCTCTGCATTTTTAAAACAGAAACAAGCAGCTTTTCCTAGCTTTTCCAACTTTGTTGCATTACCTTACAAGGAACCTCTCTCTTCTGTTTATTGTTTTGTGATAGGTTTAGTCAACATATATACTACCGATATCGACTTTGGATGAAACACCTAAATCTGTTGAAAATGCTTGCTGATCTCCAATCAAGTAGAGGCAGGTCTACCAGCACTGCCAATAGTCGTAAAGATACTATCGAAAGGTCCCCCAAAGCCTAGGAAGGAACAGATTTTATTTTTCTCCGAGGTAGGTGGAAATCTTCTAGAAGACGCTATGAGAACAGTCGGCGCGTGCTCATAGTAGTGTGAGATTTTTACTCACCAAAACCACCTCCATCAAATTTCTTTTGTACTGCAACTAAGTTATGACTTATCAAGCAATTTTTTTATCACGAAGTTTTACACGTTTGGCAGATAACATTCCAGCGAAAGTTCCTGCTCGTTCCGCAATTTTAACGCGATTGGTAATTATAAGGGCTAGTTCGTTGTTGAAGGTTTAGTTCGTTGTAGACGCTGCAATAAATTTGTTTCATCGAGAATTTCACGGACCGAGCTATTAATATGTCCTAATATTCGATTTCTATGCTTTCGAGCGCATATTTTCGTATCGTCCTTAACGGTTGGAATTCCGAGGTCTCTACGGAGATCTTTAGCACTTTGTTTTGAAAAGTTCGTAAAATGTTTAGATTTGTTTCGCTGGCCCCATAACTGTATACCATAAATGTCCATAAAGGCTTCATCACTTGCTTATATAATAAAAGCTTGTTCTCGAGGGTAAGCTTGGAATATTTTCCGAGTACCCAATAAAGTTCTCTATATTTGTTTTTAAGTTCTTCGCATGTTTTCTTTACATGCGGTTTCCATTTTAATTTTGTGTCGAGAGTCATTCCGAGATTTTTGGCCTCATTTGCAAACGGAACTTGTACCGCATTTATAAATACAGGCAAGTTATTGTTTTTTTTATATGTAAAATCCACGTGGACCGATTTCGTTTTGTTAAGAGCGATCCTCCATGATTTTGTCCATTCATAGACCCGGTTAAGCGCGCCTTGTAATACTTTGTTTGTTTCTTTAGTCGTTGTACCCACTGCTAGTGTAGAAGTGTCATCGGCAAAAGTGGCTATGGTAGTACCTTCTGTTTGCGGAATATCACGTGTAAGTAACAGGTACAGGAGAGGCCCAAGGACGCTTCTTTGTGGCTCACCTGCATTTATTTCTTTAAATTCCGAATATTCGTTTCCGTGTTTGTTACGAACTATTTTCTATATACGATTCTAGAATTTTCCATAACCGTTCGGGGAGAACTAGTCTTAATTTTTACTTGAGGCCTTCATGACAAACCTTATCAAATGCTTGCGAAACGTCCAAGAATACGGCAGAGCAAAATATATTTTTTTCTAGAGCTTTCTCTATTACATCAGTATCCGATGCACTTGATCGATTGTCGAATGTTTGCTTCTAAATCCGAACTGGAGGTCGGGTATAAGACGGTTTTCTTCTATAATTGGTTGTAAGCGTCTGAGTAATATCCTCTCAAAAACTTTGGAAATAATTGGAAGAAGCGAAATGGATCTATAAGACTTTTTTTCATTCGGTGGTTTGCCTGGTTTTAGAACCATTATGACTTCCGCGATTTTCCATTGACTCGTAATGTATTGTAATCTGATCGCGGCGTTTATAATGTGTAGAAGCTTAGTTCATGCCTTCCGAGGTAGCATTTTTAGAAGTTCACCGATCAGATCATAACCCGGAGCTTTTTTCGGCTTAAGTTTCTTTATTACTTGTCCGAGCTCAGTGAGTGTAACGTTTATTACTACATTATTTTCAGATGTTAGTCTGTCTGATCTATTAATATTTCCATTAAGCGCAATTAAGCGGAACGATTTGTTGCCATCTTTTTCGCGCTTTTCGTTTTGTTCTGTTATTATTTCCTGCGGGTATTTGACGCAGCTATAGTTCGATGTTCTCTGCTGGTGAGTAGTATTATTCCATGCAGCTTTCTGTGCGATATAGACGAAGCGGTCGACCGCAACTTCTAATTCGTAAGGCGTCTTGAGTGATTCACGCAGTTCAGTATTGTTCTGGACATCTTTTTTGAAGCCTTCCCAGTCTGTTTTGCCGTTTGTTAGCCTTGGCGGTATTTCATTTTTTATAAATGTCTCAGTCGTTGTTAAAATAACCAGAGAATGATCCGAAGAAAGATCAAAACATTCTTCAACTTTAATACGATTGGCGGGTAGTCCTTTTGTAATAAAGAAATCAATCAAATTAGGTATTTTAGCGACATCAGTCGGCCAGTATGTTGGTTTGCCTGCGATGCTGCGCGTATGTTAGCATATCTGTTTCTTGATGTACGATGTTCATATCCTTTTTTATTGTTGGGCTTATCTAATTTTGCCGGTTTCAATGCACTGATTGGCACGGTTTTAAGCCTTGGGTTGTTTCGTTGCTTCTGTGGCTTCATGGATTGCGTCCGTCTTTTTTGTAGCTCCTTAGCTACTTCCCAGCCCCAATAATTGGCAGGATGGTTACCATTATAGTTAATACACTGCGCGGGAGCCTTATTATTTGTTTTGCAGTCAGTCGTCAGATGACTACCGGCGCATTTTACACACCGTGGCTCTTTCTGGCAGTAGGTTTGCGTGTGGTTATATCCTTGGCACCGTTTGCACTGTGGAGCCAATTTTTTGTTCTTATGCATAGTTTCCATTTTAAATACAATATTAAGGATTGTTTTTATATCATAAATTTTGTTTAAGTCCTCAGTCTTATCAAAGGTTAGTATAAAGAGCGGGAGATCACGGTTTACCATAGTTTCATTTCCCTCTTTATTATGTTTTTCTCGTTTGACGATATTAACGGCATCCATAATTTGAAAGTGCCTGTCTCTTAGGTCATTTACTTCATCATATTTCGAACATGACGGGTTTAACCCTCTTGCCACGACGCGTATAAGACCCATATGACTCATTTTCATAAGAATACCATTCTGTTTTGCCTGTATTTAATTTAAGAGACAGTAGACGGTAACTTTCGGGGTCCTTAACGTTGACTTTCCGCGCATTGTTCTTAAGTGACGTTACTTTGTAGTCTGTTTGGCAACAAAGTCTTTAACATGGTATGCAACTTGTTATAGTCCGCTATACCGATTACATTATTTGGCGGTGGTGGTCGCTGTTTTGGTTGTATGGCTTCACTATTGATAATTTCTCCCGATTCATTATTTCAGGTGAGCATAAGCTTTCCTTTTTTTGCCCGGTCTTGCAACCAATCGGTTTCGTGACGAAGTTCTTCTTCATCCGTTTGGTAGTCAGTTTTTTTCGGATTGCTAGAGTTATAGGGTTGGATTCATCCCGTACTTTCGTTGAGTTCTTAATAGCCATATTTTCGGCTTTAAGTTGACTAATTTGTTTGCGAAGCTCTTTGCATAGCTGTGCCATGTTTGATAGCCATGTTTTAAGTTCGTCGTTTTCGTCCTTAAGGCTTTTATTTTTCACTCTGTCTCGTTTATGTGGAGTAGGCACTTTTTTTGCCGTTGAGCTCCTAGAGACCCACGGATACGTTTGAGATGCCGATGGTGGTGATCTCGTTTCCCTTCGGCTTTTTCCGAAAGGGTTACCTGAACGCAATAAAGGAAGGAACAGATGTCATTTTTTACCTTTTCCGCCAGACAGTGAAGAGCAAAACTTCCTTCTACGTCGAGAAAAATATGGAGCGTTTTGAATCCGACTTCGTAAAATATAATCTACATTGGATACCAGCAACACGAACTTTTTCTCATGGCAGAGCGAGCGGAGGCATAAAAACGAGCTGAAAAATAGAACCCAATGCGTATTTATCAATGAAGCTAACCGTACTGTAATTGAAATAACCACGAAGAATGCTAAACTGTACCTAATACCAGTTTACAAATGGAGGGACGACTTTACGAGCCTGAATGATCTCTTAGTAGAATTTGATAAAGAAAGTGTAATGGAAATTGGGGACTGCAACGCTAGAGTAAGAGACACACAGCTTTTAGAGGTCGATCCGCAGTCTTTATCTCATTCTTTAAACCTAACTAGAGATGCCACGGACAGATTGGCAATGGAAGAAAGCTCATAGAGTTTTGCAAATCTTTCGGTCTAACAGTTATGAACGGCCGATCCAAAAGTGACCAGAAGGGCCATTTAACGTTCTTAAGATGTACAGCCTGCTCCACTATAGACTAATGTTTTATACGCGGAAGGTGTTTAGAGTCTGTATCTGATTTCGACGTGAAGGAACAAACTTATTGATGTGTAAACATCTAAGCGCGCGTTGTTGGAATCTGGTGGTGTAATTTCACATACTTAACTTGCGGGGACGGAAATGCGTCACTGTGTTTTATCATTGCATACATTTTTTGGAATCTGGTGGAGTAATTCCACACATTTAACTTCCGGGGACAGGGAATGCGTCACTGTGTTTTATCATTGCATACATTTTATCATTGCATACGTTTTTATCATTGCATACATTTATGAGCTGGGGCATATTAATTTCAGCTTTTTGTTGATGTGAAATAAAATTTCCCCATTTCGTCCTTGCACCGTACTCAGAAGAAATTTCAAGAATTTTGTAGGGAGATTATCATCTTTTACCAATCATCATAATCGGAGACTTCAATATCAATTTTGCAACTCCAGAAGCTCAACCATTTATTGATTTTATGCAAGATAAATTTAATCTTGAAATGAACTCCAACCGGAAAATTTCAACAACACGATATGGAACAACCATCGATGCTGTCTTCCAGCGTAATCTAGAAAGTTTACAGTCTCGAATGTACCAATCTTACTTCAGCTACCACAATCCGATTGTATCTATTCTACCGAAACTAGCACAGAACGAATAAATTATTTTTATTTCATAATATATCAAGAATACGGTTATTACAATTCCCTCTTTTCTCAATGACGTGTATCAAGCCACACACATACCGCACGCACGGTGTTTACACATACACATATTTCGGGACTGTTGGATACAGTCGCAACAATTTTTTTCGGACCACCTGCCGATAACAGTCACATTACTTCTAAAAATGCAGATTAAAACCAACGCGCTGGAGCAACGGCTACTACCTTAATTGAGATGGAACATGAATAACTCTGCAATTTACAAACGAAAGCTTTATCTTGGACTCAGCTGCATAAACGAAAATGAAATCGCTTCTAGTTGTGGTGTAGACATCCTTGTTTCTTGTATAACCGATGCAGCGAAGGCCTTTCAAATGCCCGGAAGGTATAAGAGAAAGCAGCAATGGTATGATTGGGAGTGCGAAGTCCCAAGGAGGAAATCATTTGCCTGCTTGATGTTAGTCAGGGAATAAGGCAGCAACAACGCAAAAACCATGTACCAAGAAGCAAACAATGCATATAAAAACATATGCAAACAGAAGGAAGCAAAATATTTGGAACTGCTGACGAGAAGACTAGTGGGAATTAAGGACAGTCATTCGTTTTGGAAAATGGTCAAAAGTCTTAATGGTATGGTGTTCGCACGGGGAACCGAAATTGAAACGCTAGTTCTTGCCGAACATTTTCATTCGTTATTGAAGCCACCATGTGCATGTAGTTCTAACGTGCTAGGTTATGCTCTGCCATATGTTTCAGTGGACACTCTAGATAGAACAATTTTGTTTCAAGACGTCTGCAGAGTACTGCATCGATGCAACTTAAACAAAGTGCCAGGAGAAAACCGTAATCCCTATGCATTTTTCAAGTTTGCAACAAATGAGTTCCTAGAAATTTATTTTTTTTTTTACGCTGGGAGGTGGTAATCTTCCAAAGACGAAACCGAGCCCGTACTCAGTAACAGTGTGGTGATTTCTACCCACTAGCCCCTTCTCCCGTCTTCCCGTTTCCCTGCGATACAACCTTCTTGGTATTTCATTGTCGTAGGGCGGGGATTAGCCAGCTTTCCAATTATTGCACCTAGTAGTTAAACCAATCAGCAATTTGTCTTTCATATTTTAAAATTCATATTCTAAGTATTTGTCCATAGAGGATTTAATACTGTTTTTGTTTTACTTTTCGAGCTATGTAGCTAGTTCAAAAGGTTTTATCCTTCTTAACCTCCTAGTCATATTGCTAGTATTCAAAAGTTCCTTCATTTCTGAGCTGACGTGATTGAGAAGCCTAAGTTTATGTCTATTAGCTACTTTTTTGACTTCATCTTCAATCATTTCTATTTCTAGATCTCTATGCAGATCAGCGTTTCTTATGTACCATGGTGCATTTACTATATTCCGTAGAACTTTGTTTTGAAATGTTTGAATTTTCTGTAAATTTGTTTTGCATGTGCATGCCCACAGTTGGAGCCCGTACGTCCATACTGGTTTTAGAATTTGCTTATAAAGCAGTAATTTATTGTAATTTGACAAACAAGAGTATTTCCCTATAAGCCAATACATTTTACTGTAGCGCATATTGTTCTTCTCTTTTTTTCTTTACATGTGCTTTCCAGCGCAGTTTTGCGTCTAGTGTCATGCCTAGGTATTTGGCTGTGTTTGCGATTTTAGGTCATTTAGTTTAATTTGCCAATTTTTTGTCCATTTTGTTATATTGTTCACTGCCTTCTGTAGTTTTTTTGTCGCTACTTCGACAGTTTCTCCTACAGCAAGTACAGCAGTATCAGCTGCAAATGTTGCCACAGTTGTTTCATCACTGTTCGGCAAGTCGCTAATAAATAAGAGATATAATACAGGACCTAATACACTTCCTTGTGGTACACCAGTTTTTATTTCTCTTAATGTGGAGTAGTCATATCCTAGTTTAATTCTAAAGAATCTCTCTAATATATAGGACTCTAAAATTTCTGAAAATTGTTTTGGCAGATGCTTTTGCAATTTATAGATCAGTCCTTTGTGCCATACCTTGTCGAAAGCTTGTGCTATATCGAGAAATATAGTAGAGCATATCTTTTTTTCTTCAAATGCTTTTTCGATTTTATCTGTTATTCTATGCACCTGGGGTGGAATCCCGTAAGATGATAGTTGATAGTCGCTTTTGTGATAGTCAAATGCGACAGTCACATCATATTGCTCCTACGTAAGGCGATCGCAAAATAACTATACAAATTTGGCATCACTTCATCGTTTTAAAAACTAATTTTGCTGTCAGTTATTATTTGAAAGAAAACTGCCAATTTCGGAAAAATAATTTTATTTTGAAAAAAAAAAAAATGTCTCCAGTACATAAATTGCAGAGAAAAAAAAAATTTAAGTAGAAAACAAATAAAATATACAATTGACTTTTAAAGGACACAAGCAAATTATTAAATCAGCAGCGAATTCTAATTGCATTTGCGGAAAGTAAGCTGAGTGGAAAGGGGTGAGAATACTTTTTAGCTGATTGTTGCTATATTTGAATTCGAATTATGAACTAGGTTTGGTCACTTCAAAAGTATAGCATAAAAAAGAAGCTAATGCAGAACCAAAATTCACTGAAGAAAACTGGTGGAGGACCATTAAATGTTAAGGCATTGGACGAAACCGAGGAAGCAATTGTAATGGCATTTGAAATGGAGGCTTCCGTCAGTTGAAAAAAATATGTTAATTTTCGTTCGGCCCAAGTATCATAATATGATCCATCAATGCAATTGTACCTATAATGGTATGTAAATACATTATAATGTTCATAATATTACCTACAAAATAGTACTTTTGGAAGAAATATTCGTTGGTTGATTCCAAAGGTACAAATTTGATCATAGTTGGGCATAATTGCATTTTTCTTATGACTCGGGCTGTAATTTTAGCTACAGCAATTTAATCAATCTCAAGACATTTAGAAAACATTCTTTTGATAAACGAACGTTTTTTAAAAAAATGAGTGTAATTTATTTGAAAATGATACATAAATAGGTGTCGCATGACAACGATCGGAAAAAAGCGATAGTCAAAGTGATAATCAGCTTACGTAGAGCAAACAATGAGATTGTGACTATCAAGTATCGCAAATCGCCTTACAGAATTCCACCCCTGATCGATCGTGGAGTGTTCATTTCTAAAACCAAATTGATGGTTTGGGATTAGCGATTTTTCTTCGATTATTTTGTTCAGACGTTTAATCAACATCTTTTCGAATAACTTGGACAACATAGGTAGTATAGATATGGGGCGATAGGAGGTGACTTCACTAGGCGGTTTGCCTGGTTTTGGTATCATAATCACCTCCGCGACTTTCCACATGCTAGGTACATACCTTATCCTGAATGCAGCATTTATGATCTGTGTTAGTTTTTTTAAGTCCTTTTTTTGGGAATTGTTTTAGGATTTTCCCTGATATTAAATCAAATCCCGGGGCTTTTTTAGTACGGATGCCCTTTTTTTATTTCATTGGCAATTTCTTTAGCCGTTACCGGTTGGATGTGTCTTTCCTCTTCGCACAATTCTTCGCTTTCTTGACAATCTTTATCTTCATATGGTTGAAAGACGCCTTCAAGATATTCAGCAAATAAATTAGCTTTTTCTTGGTTGTTTTTTGCCCAGTTACCTTCACTGTTTTTAACTGGTGGAATGTGAGCAATTGGCCTGTTCATTTTTTTTTTGTTGCCTTCCAGAGTGAGTACTCGGTACTAGCATCATTTGTTAGATTGGTAAGGTATTTTTTAAGAGACTCATTTTTAAATTCTCTTATCGATCTTTTAAGCTGATTGCTTAGATTATTCAGTATTGTTTTGTCTCTGGGCGCCCTTGCTTGTTGCCAACGTTTTCTAGCTCGTCTCTTTTCCGTAATTATATCACATATTACTTTTGGATACGAGTTTTGTTGGATTTTAGTTTTCGTTTTAGGTGTTGCAGCCCATGAAGCTCTTTGGATATTTACAGTTAATATTTGAACAGCATCTTCTAATTGATCTTCTGTTCCAATTGTTTCTAAGAGCTGAATACTATCCTCTAGATGCTGCCTGAAGTAGCTCCAGTCAGTCTGCTTATTTCCTAGCCTTGCGCTATTTTCTTTAATAGTGATTTTATCGCCAAGTGTTAAAAGTATTGTGGAATGATCTGAGTCAAGATCTGGCCCTTCTTCTACCTTTATATTGTTAGACGAGATATTCTTTGTTACGAAGAAGTCGACAAGATCAGGGATTTTGTTTCTATCTGTTGGCCAATACGTAGGTTTTCCCGTTGAGTGATACTTGCCGCTAATTTCGTTTATTGCTTCATAAAGTTCTCTTCCTCTTGTATTTGTCAATCTAGATCCCCAATACTTGTTTTTGACATTAAAAGCTCCCCCTGCAATAAATCTATTGCTAAATATTCGGAAGAGACCTAAAAAGTCATTTTTCTTTAGATTGTAACTGGGAGAACAGTAAATTTATGCAACTGATATAGTTTGTCCACTTTTCGTTCGAATGTTAACAGAAAATTAACGTTAGCTTTCAACTACATTTTCGATATTGGTGAGGTACCAGCAAATTTCAGGAGCATCATATTTCCGTTACATAAAAAAGGAGACACAAGCGACCCGAACAATTATAGAGGTATTTCCTTCATGAACACTATAATGAAGATATTCACAGGAATCTTATTGGAACGTCTGACAAATTGTGTACGTGAAAACGAGTTACTTAGCGAGTTCCAGGCGGGTTTTCGAAAAGAGTACTCAACAGTGAACAATATATTCACTCTTACCAGCATCGCACGGACATACCTTGACAAGGGCAAAAAACTCTATGCGTTCTTTGTCGATTTCAGGGCTGCTTTTGATACAATTGATAAAAATGCTCTATTCTACAAGTTAAGTATTTGAGAGGTGTCAACGAAATTGCTTACAGTCATTCAAAACCTGTGAAAGGAGAATAGGGCAGCTGTATGGAATGGGAACAAATTATCCAATTGGTTCGAGTCAGAGATGGGAGTTAAGCAAGGTTGTCTTTTGAGCCCACTCCTCTTTTCATTATTCCTGGATGACCTCAGTACGTATTTAAATGGCGGAATCGTGTTTGACGGACTTCAGATAAAGTTTTTGCTGTACGCGGATGATATTGCCATCTTAGCCGAATCTCCGACGATGATGCAAATGATGATAAATAGTCTTCACCAATATTGCGCAATATGCAATCTCAAAGTGAACACCAATAAGTCAAAAATAATGGTGATTCGAAATGGATCGGGTGGATATTCAAGACATGAAAAGTGGTTTTGGCAAATCGAGGAAATAGAAATTGTAAAGTAATACAAGTACCTTGGGGTAATCATAACACCTACCATATGTCGTTCAAAACCATCTACGAGAAAAACTTAAAGAAGCGAAAAGGGCTACAAATTTTAATTGGAAGGATATACTGGGTAAAAAAAGCGCTCCATCAAGTACTAAATTTAAAGCTTTTGAGGCGACCATGCGTTCCATTATGTGCTACGCTTCACAAGTTTGGGGTATCACTCGATATGAAGATGTAGAAAAACTTTTTAGATACTTCATCAAAAAAATGTTCAGACTACCCGATAACACACCAAACTATATGTTGCACCTAGAAACAGGACTGCCTCCTCTCTACATTTTTACTATCAGGTTCCACTTTCATTATATAGTAAAAGTAACGGCGCTTTGCAGTCATCGCTTACCTCATATAATTGCAAAACATGCAATTCACCGCAAAGTACTATTTTTCAAGGAATGGAGTAGAATAAGTAGCGAACATATAATGTACCGTTAAGTGAATTTAATGCAGAATCGTGGAAAGCATCCATACATAAGCTGTTGCTCAATATCGAGGTAACCTCCCGTGCAGAAAGTGAAGACATTCAGGACTTCATTGGAACGTGTCTAATTCTAAAATCAATAAGAACTGCACATTGGGGAGCTACACTAACAGAAAATGAAGTCATACAATACTTAAATGGTCTGAATTGGAATGTACTTTCCAGCTACGTTAAATCTGCTATGAAATATCGCCAACAAATTAGATATGAAGCATTTTTAAACAAACATATTATATTGTTAGTTGGGTAATTTTTAACTTTTATTAACTGTGATATAAAAATGCTCTCTTTATCCGGCTGACGGCATCTGCCAATGCGTGTAATTTGCTTTGTTACTACGTTAGGCAGACTTGTAAATGAAGATCAAATTCAGCTATCTTTATGTTAACAGGATGGTTCTCCAATTACACCTGCCTTTCAGAGTTAGCAGAGTTAGCATACCCAACCCATCAATATACGATAGTCTAGTCAGGTTTTCCGCTGTGAAGTGAAAGGACACTTTTAGTGGCTTCCTAGCAGCAATATTTGAATCCGGGGTCATGGGACTCAGGAACGATACGCAGTTGGCAAATAGTTTATCAGTATCTTGGCAACCGCAGCCAGTCAACGTACAGCATTTCTTACACCTCTCGCCAATGAGCTGTTCGAGATTTTCGTCAAGAGCAGTCAGAAACCGCCTCACTTGCCAATGCTTTATGAAGCTCTCCAGTCTCCAGCCACTACAAGCCATAATTTCACTTTATATACCTAGGATTTAATTTGCTCCATATGGCTCTCAACTCTTTTTATTTCAACATGAGTGCATGCTCTAATCCTAATAAAATCCATTCCGCAACACATCAGCTTTATTCGCTTGTACACCTATATTTGAGCACTAAACTCATATCGCTTCCATGTCTCCTCAAGCAAAATAGCACTCTGCTCGTTCTCATTTAATTGGAGGACATTCGGGGAAATGACGTGTTCCGTTCCGAAAAATGCTAAACCTACATACAAAACCACCATATAAACATTTTGCCACAGGTAAGCCGGATCGTCGGAACCGCAAAAAATTAACGAATCCTGTCATCGAATCGGCTACCATGCAGTGCATGAAATTAGTCTCTATATGTGTGATGCCTGTACGACTGTATGAATTTAAGCAGAAAATCGCAAATTGAGGTTATAGTAAAGGACTAAATCCTGCATACCCTGATGTGGGTGGTGTATGCCCATGGAATACTTTGGACTTCATTATGATCCAATTAGTGATACACCATGCCAATTTGTAATTCGCCAGCGCGGCCCCCAACTTGCCAGCTGCAGCAGCTTACATAAGTTATTACTTTGGGTAAACCTAACGCAGGATAAGAGCAAGGCAGAGCAGCCCAGGAAGGACATCATTAAAGCTAACTTAGTAGAAGTGGTTGCTTGCAAGGGGAAAAAAATACTCAAACCCTATCATCCATAGGCACTCGACTGGGAAGCGATACGTGTGTCCCGGCATACGAATTAGCGCTGTGTATGTGTGGAGTGCTAACTTTTTCCATCGTCGCCATCTTCTTCTCCATCATCTTCGTCGTAGCCGGCGGAGTCGTAATCAAACACGTATCGGCTGTGCGGTGTAGTGGTGAATGTGCGTTGTCCTCATTTGCATATTCATATCTCACACAGTGCGCTGAAAGTATAGGTATAGAGATACCCAGATCCAGAAATGGAATGTATATATCGACCGCTGAGATATTTATTTTTCGCATGGTACTGCGATAGCACTGCTTTCGCTGCGTCGCGGCACCAGCCCCATTGAGTAGGAGGACATTAGCTTGTGCTATATATGTATGTATATAGCGACCAGGGTATGCATTCGTGTTGTTTAGTGTATGTACCACGTACATCCGATGCTTTATTTATGGTCGCATGCTACACTGTGCTGCGCTCGTAGTGCCGCTGATGTTACGACTGCCCAGAGAAGTGCTACCATGCACAACAAACTTCCTGACAGCATCTCTGCCAGTCGCTGTGATTTATCGTTATATCACGACTACACTATTTCCACGGTATCCTTGCATGTCTCCATGCCGCCTTGCTCCCTATAGAATAGGCGCGCAGCACATCTTGCCAGTATACACTGCAGTCTGCACAGATGCATAAACACCAGTGTGCTATCGCGTATAGTATTCGTCATCACTGTTGTCGTACAGTGGGGTTAACTTAGAGCGTCAGTGGCGGGTTGGGTTCGATATCCCGCTTTTTATAATGCCGATTCTTAAAATCCCGCTTTTTATAATCCCGCTTTTTTAAAACTCCGCTTTTTAAAATCCCGCCTCTTATAATCCCGTTTTTTATAATCCCGATAATAAGAACATTAAAATAAATTAAGCAATTAGTGTTTTTTTGAAATGCAGTTTATTTTACTATTTATCATTTTTAGAGGAAGTAACAAAATAAGAAATAAATAATATCAAAATACATTTTTAAGTAATAAATATGACAATCTTTAATAATTAAAAAAAAAAAAATAAAAAAATAATGTTATATGATATTCTACACAATATAAATTGGCGTAAACTCCAATTAATATTACAGCAGTAAATGATATGGGTAAAACCGTTAGCAAGAGGAAGGTTTTTATGTGCATTATATACTATTTTCTTTTGTAGGCGCAGTGGCTTAGTGGTTAGTGTGTTGGACTACTACGCTAGGGGTCGAGGTTCGAATCCCGCAAAAAGCCATATTCCAACTTAGGGTTTTTTTCACTGCGCCACCCTCGCGAACGTCTGACAAACATCCGAGAGTATGACTGTCTTGAAAGAGCTTCTCAATTAGCCGTTTGGAGTCGGCATAAAACTGTAGATCCCTTCCATTCGTTCCAAAAATGAAAACTCAAACAAAACGAATGGTTGTGAGAAGCTAGGCCTAGGGCCCCTTCGGACCTGTTGCGCCAACAATTTATTTATTTATATACTATTTTCGCAATGCGTAAAAACAATGTTGAATATGTAAGCAAAAACAAATATGTACTTACACAGTAAAAACTAAAAACATTCGGATGCATTTTCTTTTTGGTCGAGTATTTTGAATATTTTTAAATATATAATAATAGAATAAAAAAGCGCATATAACCAACATCTATTTTTTTTTTTTTTTTTTTTTGATAACAATATTTTGGAAAAAAAAAACGGGATTAGCGGGAATAGGCGGGATTTTAAAAAGCGGGATTATAATAGATCGGGATTTTGAACAAGCGGGATTTTAGAAGACGGGATTTTAAAAAAACAGTATTTTAGCAGACGGGATTTTAAAACTTTTTTTTCGGGATTTTTGAAAAGCGGGATTTCAAAAAGCGGGATTCCGATACGCTCCCGATCCAAGCAAATCGTTGATGTGGAGAAGAAATAGAGTTGGAGAAAGAATAGATCCTTTGGGGCACTCCTGCATTTATAGCAAACGAATTGGATGATACACCATCTACAACAACTTGGATCGATCTTCCCAGAAGAAAATTTTGCATCCATCCGCAGAGTTGTTGTGGTAATCCGTAAGACGCTAACTTGCCTAATAGGGCTCTATGCCAGACTCGGTCAAATGCCTTTGATATGTCCAAGGCTACGGCTCTGGATTCGCCGTGTTGTTCAATTGATTGTGTCCATAAGTGCGTTACGTAGCTTAACAGGTCACCAGTGGAACGACGGCTCCGAAATCCGTATTGCCTGTCGCTTATTAATCGATGGCCTTCTAGATATTTGATTTATTGCCTTTTCCATTACTTTAGAGAGCATTGAAAGTAACGCTATTGGACGATAGTTTTGTGGCAGACATTTCTTCCCTTTCTTTGGAATAGGTTGAATGCGAGCGGTCTTCCAGCAAGAAGGAAACGTCTTCTGGGAGTACGACTTGCTAAACAGCTTACAGAGTACAGGTGCAAGTTCTGGTGCACAGTTCTTGAGTACTATAGCCGGGATTCCATCGGGTCCCGTTGCCTTATTGCAATCTAGTTCTTTAAGGATGCGTTGGATTATTCGAGGCCGAAATTTCACTTCTGCCATCGATGATTGTATCCTCGGGATATTTGGTGGCTCTAGCTGTGCAGAATCTAGGGTGGAATTCTTTGAAAACATGCTAGCGAAAAGATCTGCCTTTTCTTTAGGTGTTGTTGCTAGCGTGCCGTCTTCTTTAACTAGAGTTGGAAAAGAAGAGCAACTAAAGTTATTGCTGATTGCCTTTGCCATGGACCAGAATGCGCGTGAGCCGCTAGGACATCCAATCACTTTGTTAGTGACTCTTTCGCTGTTAGTTGTCTTCGCCGATTCAATAATTAGGTTGCATCTATTTCGAAGAATTGTAAATTCAGATCTTTTTAGTTCTGAAGGGTTTGACCGCCATTCACGGAAAGCCTTGTTTTTCGCTGCGGTAGATAAGATTGTGAGGCGGGAGAGCTTTCAATGAGCTCTGGCACTGCGGCTTCTTAGAGGAGCCTATTGTGCCTTCGCTGCGGTAGCTCGCTTGCATTCTTTGTTAAACCACGGTTTATTTGAAGCTAATTTTTTGATGCAATGTGGAATATAAAGTTCCATACCGAGCAAAATAATTTCGGTTACGACTTCTGCGCACATATTGACATCAGTATCTCTAAAGCACATATCAGCCCATCGCAACGAAGCGAAGAAATTACGCAGCTCGTCCCAGTTAGATTTACTATAATTCCAAATCGAACGATATCGATCATTTTTCGCTCCTATTGGTATCGGTATAGAGAGGATAGCAGATATTAGAGCATGATCCGAATTCCCTAAGGGAGCAGACACTTTTATTTCATAATTACCTATCTGGCTCTGTTGTGAGAAACAGATCCAGAGTGTTTCCATAATTTGTTGGATTGTCTGGAATTCGCGTTAATGTGCCGAATTATCTCATCCTTTAGCTCTTGAATTGTTGCTGGCTTATCGACGTACACCTTTTCTTTCGAAATATCCCCAAAGAAAGAAGTCCAACGGTGTCAAATCACATGATCTTGGCGGCCAATTGACATCGCCACAACGTGAGATAACACGGCCATTGAATTTGTCGCGCAAAAGAGCCATTGTATCGTTAGCTGTGTGGCGAGTGGCACCGTTCTGTTGAAACCACATATCGTCCATATCCAGGTACAATTGTTGGGCACAACGACGAGTTGAGGTCGACGGCTCTTCAGACTATCGCGAACAGCAGCAATATTTTCTGCAGTACGAGCTCTACGAGCATGCACTGGTGTTTTCACATATCCTACAGACCCGGTTTGCTCAAATTTTTGCACGATTTTTACGATTGTACGCACATTTGGACGATTAAATTGACCGAACAAATCACGAAGTTTTGACTTGAACGCCCATTTTTATAAGCCTGAATAACTTTAACGTGTTGCTCGATTGTGTATCTTTCCATGCTTCAAATTTAGTTAGTCTGAAATTGAGAAATGTGAAAAAAGTGGGGTTCACATTTTTTTATTATTAATTGTTACCCTTCTGATATGGAATGCGTATGGGGGGGCATGCTGCCCCCCTAAAACCCCCCTGCTTGGGTTTACTGTGAGATTACGGTGGGTGCGAGTTTGAGTATATAAAAAGTTTCTTTAATTTAAATTAGTTTATCCAATATCACCAATATTAAATAAAAAGTAGTTTTCATTATTTTTAATTTCATTATGAAATAAACCCCAAATTTGGGGCCTTATTTCATTTTGTTTTGAGGCCTTATTCCATCGCAGTGGGGCCTTATTTCATAGTTGAAATTGGGGTGTTATTTCATAATGAAATCAAATTTGGGGCCATATTTCATTTTCTCTTTTGTGGCCTTATTTCCTACAGCCAACATTGGCGACAAACACAATACAACTTATTTTTATATATATAGAAGATAGTTTGTAAACTTCTGTTGACGTCCTGTAAAAATGTAATTAATCCAAATTATTTAATGTACTTACATTATTATTTACAATGTAGACCGTATATATTTAAACCACAATATCAACAAATAAAATATTTTCAAACTGGCATCTGTTGGCTGTCATATTCTCATTATAATACATTCAACTTCTCAAACTGTAATTTCTTCGTCACACTGTTTCTTAAACCCATGCGAAAGAGAAAAAGGAAACGAAAGGAGTTACATGAAGCAAACCTTCGCTTTCGCGTGATTTCTATCGTTTTTTGAAAAGCGAAAGCGTTTTTTGTTTTGTTTTTTACAGAATCCCACCCCAGATTTATTGGTTCAAAAACGATTCTAACGATTTCAACCAATCTTGATATTTGAACTATTTGATTATCACGATTTTCGCTAAGTTTTTCGGTAAAAATCGAATATCGATTCTTTTGAAAATTTTACTTATTTCGTCAACGGTCTGTAATACAAACTCTTAGGAGTAAATTTATTGTAATATATTCCTTTCTAACTCTGTTCTTTTTCTAAATTATCGTACAATAGATTTAAATTTTTTGAAAATATTTTTATTTTAGTTTACATGAAAACGGCCATCACGTTTTTGTTAGGCGATCGTATTTTTTTTTTTTTTTTTTTTTTTTACCGAGGGTAGGTGAAAATCTTCCAAAGACACTATGAGAATAGCAAGCGCGTGCTCATAGTAGTGTCAGATTTTTACTGACTAAAAACACCACCCTTCGAAGAATTGTTAGATACTGCAACTAAGATATAACTTATCAAGCAATTTTTCTATAACGAAATAACAACTTTTGACAGGCTACTTTCCAATGAAAGATCCTGCATGTTCCGCAATTTAGACGCGGTTAATCCTATCTTGCCAAGTCGAACGGTTTCGTTCTTTGTAGTCGGCGCAATAAATTGTTCTCGTCCAGAATTTGTCGGACTGTATTGTTGACATGTCCGATTAGTCGGTTTCTATGCTTTCTCGCGAAGCTTCTAGTTTCAGCTTCAATTGTTGGAATTCCGAGATCCCTGTGGATATCGTCGTTTCTAGTATACCATGGTGCTTGTACAATTTCTCTAAGCACTTTATTTTGAAAAGTTTGTAGAATATTGGCATTTGTTTTCTTGGTACAACCCCAAAGTTGTATACCGTAGGTCCACACCGGCTTTAGCACTTGCTTGTATAGAAGCAGTTTGTTTTCGGTACTGAGCTGGGAATATTTTCCGAGGAGCCAGTACATTTCTCTATATTTGATATCGAGTTCTTTACGTTTCATTTTCACGTGCGAATTCCATTTCAGCTTTGCGTCGAGTGTCATTCCCAGGTATTTGGCCTCGTTTGCAAAGGGTATTCGGGCCAAGTTTAGGAAAATTGGCAAGTCATTAGTTTTCTTATACGTGAAATTCACGTGAACAGATTTAGTTTCGTTGAGGGCGATTCGCCAGTCCCTCGTCCATTCATTTACCTTATTCAGTGCGATTTGAAGTTTTGCAGTCGTTTCTTCAATTGTATTACCTACTGCTAGTATAGCGGTGTCGTCGGCGAACGTAGCGAGAGTAGTGCCATCTTCTCTTGGTATATCGCGAGTATATAACAGATAGAGGAGGGGCCCAAGGACACTTCCTTGCGGCACGCCGGCCGAAATTTCCTTAAGCTCAGAGTATTCGTTTCCATGTCTTACACGGAAGAGTCTATTCCCGAGATATGATTCTAAAATATCATATAGGCGTACGGGAAGAACTTGTCGTAATTTAAATTTTAAGCCGTCATGCCACACCTTATCAAAGGCTTGTGAGACGTCAAGGAATACGCTTGAGCATATTTTTTTTCCTTCAAATGCTTTCTCAATTACGTCAGTAATTCTATGCACTTGGTCAATCGTGGAATGCTTGGTTCTGAACCCAAACTGGTGGTTAGGGATAAGATTATTATATTCTATAACCGGTTGTAGGCGCGTTAGTAAAATTCTCTCGAAAACTTTGGATATAACTGGAAGAAGGGAAATTGGTCTATACGACTTTACTTCATTTGGCGGTTTTCCTGGTTTTAAAACCATTATGACCTCCGCAACTTTCCATTGGCTCGGCACGTGTTTTAGTCTGAGCGCGGCATTTATAATATGAAGAAGCTTAATTAATGCTTTTCTTGGTAGGACTTTGAGAACTTCTCCCGTGATCAAATCATAACCAGGAGCTTTCCTAGGTTTTAGGGATTCAATTTCACGTTTTAGTTCCCTTAGCGTTGCACTTGTGAGTGTTAAATCGTCGGATAGTAATTCCGTCCCAATAACACTGTCGTCAACCGCCCGACCATTGTACGGTTTAAAGGTTTCTTCTAAATGGGCGGCAAAAACGTCCGCTTTTTCCTTATCTTCCCTTGCCCATTCGTTTTGATTTATTTTAATTGGCGGCGCGGGGATTTTGGGCCTTCTGGCGCCCTTTACAGCTTTCCAAAGTGAATAGTTGGAATCTTTTTTCGCCGTTAAACTTTCAAAGTAAGAACCTATCGCACGATTTTTAAAGTCCTTAATAGCTGTCTTCAACAAATTGCACAAATAATTCAAATGTGTTTTATGTTGCGGGGCGCGACTCTGTTGCCATTTTTTACGCGCCTTCCTTTTTTCGTTGACCAATTCTTTTATTTCGGGAGGATATCGTAGACCGTATTTGGCCGGCGTTTTCCTTGGATTAGGCGTATTATTCCAGGAAGCGAGCTGTACGATCTCAACGAAGCGATCTACTTCAACCTCAAGTTCATAGGGTGTCGTAAGTGGAACGCTAAGTTCAACATTCTCTTCAATTTCGTTGCTAAAGCCTTCCCAGTTAGTTGTTCTACCAGTTAATCTAGCTGGCTCAAGGTTATTTACTAGTTTTACGCTCAATGTTAAAATAACCGGTGAATGATCAGATGACAGATCATAGCTCTCTTCAACTTTAATGTGGTTGGTAGATATTCCTTTTACGACGAAAAAATCGATCAGGTCAGGTATTTTTGAAGTATCAGTTGGCCAGTACGTCGGTTTGCCCGTCGAGTGGAAATCGCAACTGTACTCCATACCTGCCCCATAGAGCATTCTTCCTTTTCGCGAGATGTATCTAGAACCCCAGAACGTGTGTTTCGCATTAAAATCGCCGCCAATAATGAAGTTTGGTTTGAGCGATTTAAGCAAGTTAGTATAATCAGTTTTTACAAGCGCGGAACGCGGTGGACAGTAGATAGAGGAAATTCTAAGAGTACGCTGACTATTTTTTACTCGAATCGTGCACAGTTGCATAGTTTCAAGCTCTATCTTCAGGTCTTCGTATTGTTCAATGCAGTCTTTAATAAACAATGACGATCCACCTCTCGCGTTTCCCGAAGGGTGACAAGCGTGGAAGTCATTATAGCCTTTTATTTTTAAGTTCGATCCCCTTTTCACATGAGTTTCAGAAATCAAGCAAATGTCAAGATCTTTCTCGCGTATGAATATTTCCAATTCGTCGAGTTTTTGCAAAAGTCCGTTTGCATTCCAAGTGCATATTTTTAATATTGGTTTTTCATTCATATTTTATTTGATGTACGCGTTTTCCGTGAATTATTTTCGAGCTTAACCAAGCGATCGAGAATAATTTTATTTATTTTGCTTTGTTCTTCAAGTTTCTGGAGAATAACTGAGAAAACATGTGAAGCAGGGTCCGGCGTAGTTTCAACGTTTTTTGCTCCTTCGGATGCCGCGGCCTGAGCGTAGGTCTGCACTCTGTCCGAGGGCCACTATTCGATGGCTTTACTGATGGTAACTTTTCAGTAGCGTTTCTTTTGGCAACAGAGGTCGAGGTCTTTTCTGTTGTCTCTCTTTCTCTGACATTATTACGCTCTGGAACCGGAGGTTTTATGTTGCCTACTACATCCTGGGCGGTCTTACGCTTTGTATTCGTTAGCGGCTTTGTTTTTTTATGTTGAGGCTTAAGGAGCGCATCTCTCCGTTTTTGCAACTCCTTAGCTACTTCACAACCTCTATAATTTGCAGGGTGCTTTCCCTTACAGTTAGCACAAGTAGCGGAGGATTGTTTATTTGCTCCACAGTCTTGGGAGAAATGATTTCCGGCGCATTTCACACATCGCGGCTCTTTTTTGCAATACATTTGCGTGTGATTAAATTCCTGGCAACGTTTGCACTGTGGAATTATTTTCAAATTTCTGCGCATCGGCTCGATTTTAACCACGATATTTACTATGGTTTTAATTCGGTAGATATCTTCGATATTATCAGACCTATCGAAGGTAAGCATAAAGAGCGGTAGTCCACGCTTTATCATGACATCCTTATCTTCTTCCGATTTCTGTTTCTCCTTCTTGATGATATTAACGGCATCCAGAATTTTAAACCCTTTAGCTTGAAGGTCGTTTATAATCTCTTCTTTTTTGCATGAGGGGTGGAGTCCCCTTGCTACAACACGATGTGGCCTTTCTGACTTTACTTCGAAAGTATACCACTGGATCTTCTCAGTATTTAGCTTTTGGGACATTGCCCGGTAGTCTTCGTGGTTATCGACGTTTATTTTCCACGCATTATTCCTCAAAGATGTAACTTTAAATTGCGATATTATCGTTCCTTTAAGGAGGCTGTGCAATTTATTATACTCCGTTACCCCAACGACGTTTATTGGAGGCGGTGCGCGAATATGCCCTCGGAGTTGTTTTTCTTGCGGTACTTTACGCGTTTGTTCTTTTAAGGGCTCGACTTCAGGCGAAGAACCGGCCCTCCTTTTCTAACTAGGTCTTTTTTTAGTGACCCAATTCGTTTCGCGCGCTAGCTCTTCTTCGTCGGTGTGGTATTCCCGGCTAGCCAAGCGTGGTGGAGTACATTCGCGTTCTTTCTGCAAATGGGTGTTCCTTAGGACCTTATTTTGTTCTTTTAGCAGTTCTATCTCTTTCTTAAGATCTTGATAGAGTAGATCCATTTCCTTAAGCTTGATTCGGAGTTCTTTATTTTCTTCCTCAAGACTGTTATCTTTCACTGAGTCCTGTTTTTCACGCGCTAGCGCTCCCGGCGGACTTCTTTTCCCGGCGTTATTCGATCTTGTTGGAGGAGATCGAGATACCCTTGAGCTTTTAATAAAAGGGTTAATAGATTGCAATAAGCGGCTCTCCCCAGAATCCGTAGAGCCGACCTCCGAAGAGGGTGGATTTTCCAGTAAAGCTGGACTGCCACCTGGGGTAGTTAATCTTTTCGTTTTGTTCATTGCATTTTTTGTATACACCATTTCGCTCGGTATACGGAGGTTGGATTTTAGTCGCCTTTTACGACAGGCATGCCTACCTCGGGTATATTCTAACCCCTACCCGAAGGGGGTACGATCGTATTGAAAAATGTAGGACAAGGGTTTACGTCATAATAACGTCGGCATATCAAAATTTGCCACGAAAAGTGAAACATGTAATCTTACAACGAAAATGTAAGGCCTCGTTAGTTTTTGTTTCAGAGATAGTCAAGCGCGATTCGGTGCAAATTTGAACCCATTCTGATGCAAATGAGAGATTCTAAGGTTGTACTTTTATATACCATGCGGTGCAAAATGTTTAAAGGGTACCTATAGGTACGTACCTACTGGACTACCTCCGGCAAAGTTAACTCAATCTAACAGGTTTTCCTTTGATAGCCGTTCAAATACCACTTTCTCTTCCTAAAACTTGAATGAATGCCGCGCTGTGCCCCGCATTATAAGGGTATTCATAACCCCTTGAGCGCGAGTAAGAATATAAAAAAAAAAATAAAAAAAAAAAAAAATATTTAGGTGGGGTAGAAGGGGGAGGCTTCGACATATGGGAGGGTTCGTCACACGAGTGTTTCGTTGCCACCTGAATACCCTGAACCAGTGCGAATGCAGTATAAAAATCTTCTATGGTATACAACATGTCGAAGTAAATACACACAAAAAACAGTTTCGCAAAGAAAAACGATTATTTTCAGTTTTATGAGTTTTAGTGTCTATTAAAAAAAATGCTATAGCAATCTATTCTTGGTATTTTAAAATTAAAAGTTATTTAAGGTATGTTACATTTATTCTTTTGAAACTAAAAAATAATAATTTTAATTACTTTTTTCGGATAAAGTAAAAAAGTTAGTGATGGATGATTCGGCATTAACGAATGTGTGTCGTTAAATTTCTCCGACGTCAGTGAAACACACAATGCTTCGTTGACCCTTGATTGAGGACAAAACTTTGGTTCAGGAAGAGGTCATAATCTCAATTTCACCAGCACCCCCGCGGGCACTTCTAGGACACAGAGCAAATATATTTTTCCTGTAAATTTGTCTAACTTAGATGTTCGCTAAGTGCATTTTCTCATGTATTTGTATACCTATAATAAAGTTTAAGTTTTTTTTAATTAAAAAATATGTTGTATTTGCATTAATTTTTCTATTTTGCTACTTAATATAATTAAATAGAGAGCATTGTCATAGCTTCCCAACATATTTCGAATCCTCCCTATATATTGATGAATGCTCCCAATCGAAGGGAGACAGATTGTCCATAATTCATTTTTGAGTCACAAATTTGAATTTCAGGGCTTATAACCTCCTAATACATATTATAACAAATAACCCTGTACACTAAATTCATGCAAGGAAAAATAAATATCTAGTTTTGTTAAAAATTTAAAATGAATTAACCCTTAGGGTGTCAAAACCTCCCTCTTCTATATGACGCGACGTCATAATTTTTTGCTGTAAAAATTCTCAATTTTCTATACGAATCTGCTAGTGAACGTTGAACTCCCCTTTTTGATTCCACTGTGCAAAACACTATCATCGAACAAAAGCAGACAAACAGCAGAGCAGCAGGAGAACAAAAAATGATGTGGAAATGTTTTCATTTGGAATTAATGGTGTCGCGCGCCTTCAACGTAATCGATAGTCCTGTTAAGAGCGTTGCAGGGAATTGTGTCCGTAGTCATGTATTGTCGTTGTGAGTATCCAGTGCAGTTTTCTGCCGTCGCTATGAATAACAAGTCCGAGATGAAATTACGTTTCACCGGATGCAAGATCCAATAAAGTGATACAACGGCAAATGCCGTCGCCATCACAGAAAGGAGAAAAGAGATTCATTTGAATCAATGAGGGGATACACTCGCAGTAACAACACCGCCACCGCCACCATCATCAAACAACGGCAAAAACAACTACCGTACGACAACGATACCAAGGGAGATAAATAAAATTAAATTCAAATGTCGATCGACAGTAAATCAACGCCGTGAGCCGTTTCTCTGCTGCATCCATCGGTTGATAGTGTTTGCACGGCGGGCGGGGATGAAACGAAACTAAAGGCGAAGGCGGAATACCCCATGATGTCCAATCTATGTTATGTATGGCAACTAATTTGTTTAGATTGAGGCATAGAATGGGGAATATATCTCGTTTCAATGTTGTTGCTTTTTTTTTACGATTTTTCAAACATCGACTGATTTAATGTGGGATCTAGCTACACAGATACATTATGCACAACGATGAAAGAAACATGGGGAGAAATGCATCACAATTAATTGTACAACTGCTGCATGGTAGGTGATATTTATGGTTCGAGGGGAGCAGGATCATGGGATGCCTCTTGCGAACAGGTTGATTTGTTATTCTTGGTCTTCATTGGAACAGGGCGTGGAGCATCATAAATCTCGAGTGTGGATTTTAAAACTAACATTAAAAGGATCTAATGAAGTACTCGCAGGAGGTGCACATCTGGCCACCCCTATATAAAAGGTGTAATGAAATGAATACAAATGGAGGTTCGAACGATTGAGTCTATACGCTTCTTCAGGGGACTTGTTGTTTGTCTTCAGAATAAATTGGAAATGTTTTCATTAAGATGCATCCGAGTTCGATGTGTTTGCCCCATCGAAGACACGTTGTCTGCATCTGGGTTACTGACGATGGCGAGTATTTTCATGCGCCTTTTCGATTGTGTTGGGTTGGCATTGGCATAGTGGTGATACGAGTATAACAGCGAAAATATTTTTCAAACCCCAGTCTGAAATATATTTTATATGCCTGTCAGGAGGTGTTTATGTAAACATGGTATGCGAATCATTTAAAAAGCAGTGCCTCAGAGTCCGATGTGGTCCACGAGTGCTTAAGACAGGCATGTCCTCTCTTGGCTGGAGCTGCGACCTGCGAGTTGTTTTGTATATATTCCAATTATTACACGATATGAACTTCATATGTATTTCTTTACCATTTCAATTTGGAGTGAGGTACTTCCGAAAGATAGGAATCCGTTGCATCCGTCAATATTGACGTATTCGACGGAACGAGCAGTCCCATAGAAACCATCGCATACGGTGACAGGCAGTGACAGGCAGTGTTTTAAGTACTCTATAAGTCCCAAGAAACGTGGTAATTTTTCCCTTTCCACTGTACTCAAATTCCTTTTTAAATAATCCCCTGGATAGGTAATTTCTTGTGAAAAAATCTAACTTTTAAAAGTTAAATTTATAGGTACTATACGGAAAGATAATCACATTAAATTACCTTTGGTATAAAAATTTGCAGTTTGTTAACATTGTTATGATTACCGTTTTGTACTAGAAAATGTTGATACTAACAAATCTTGCTAAAAGGCTATTTAAATAAGATCTTTTTTATTTATGAGTTGATTAGCATGGTGAAATGTAGATATTATGATGAAATTAAAAAAAAAATAGTTTGAATGTTTTTTGCAGCTTTTCCTTTTTTCCACGGAAGGCTTTTCCGACGAGAAACCCCAAGATATAAGAGAACTGCTGACAGCCGATGACAGCTTCTCCCATGCTCGCAATATTTCCACCAATGAAAAGGAGTTCTCTCACGCTGTGCCAACTGTCAACGGGTGGGGCGGATAGAAAAGTAGAAAGTAAACCTACTTTATCCATCGCATCCGGCACGTGCGCTGATTATGGGTCACCTTCCATAACGCATAACGTACTGTGTGTGATATTAAACTGCCAGTCGAAAACGTTGCCGCAACGGACCCAACGGATTCTATGGGTAGGACCCTTAAGCCAGAAAGTGTCTGCTTTACATTGTTCTCGTGTCGAGAATATCTATACTCTCTGGGGATCATTGTTGATTAGTGCGTACCCGTATTATTAGCCCTGTAATATCCTACTTAGGTCCCATAAGTTGGTTGGTTGGTTTAAGTGGCTGTATTCCCCGTCTCCTGACGACGCAAAAACACAAATAATGCACTAAGCGCCGTTTCGAGACCATAACTAATGGAACCTGAAGATAAAGGGGGAGAAGGAAGCTAATGGTGCTCAAAGCCAACCTGTGGCTTTGGGAAATTTGATGATCTTCTTGAAATGGATACTTTGGACGGCCGAAAGGTCATCCTAAAAGGGATGACCTAGTGCACTGCGTCTGGTTTTGGCTAGAGAGGGACGCTCACAAAGAAAATTAAACACTGTTTCACTCTTGTTTGTGTCAGCACATCTACGGCAGTGGGTGTTATGGGGGATGCCTAGCTTGGCTGCGTGAGTTTCTAAAGGCCAATGACCTGGGGAGACCTTTCTAGGCCTGTCCTAGTGTTCTTATGTGAAGGTAAAGAATTCATGAATGAGGTTAGTAATAGGCCTGAAGTCCTTCGCGGATTCGTGACCTCTTTTGCCGACTTACGGTATGAAAAAACTACACGCACATGCCTCCAAGACTAAGGTACATGGTTTAGTAGGATGCTGCTTCTGTAAATTTCAAGGAGTAATGGCAGCACTATCCACTTAATGTTTTTGCAGTATGATGAGGAGATTGCCGTCCTGCCCCAGTGATTTATGCTGAGCAAAACTGTGAATGACCCAGGAGATATTTTCTTTGGTAATAATGCTCTATTTCTTCCCGGTGGGAGGGAAGATTTCCCCGCGAATTAGGCGGGATTTCGTAGTAGTCTGTACAACCAGAAAAGTGTGTGTTAAGTAGGAGCTCTAAGGACTCGACAGTGGATTCCCTCCAGGTTCCATCCATTCTCTTGACAAAAGATGGACTAGAGTGTCCTTTAGATAGAATGTTACTAAGTCTAGCAGCTTCCTTAAGAATATGGAAGGAATGACAGTATTGGGACCATGCTTATGTCTTAACCGATAATCTGATAGATTTTTTGTAGAACCTTAGGCAGTCCTTAAAGGGTTGCCAGTTCTTATGCCTTCTCCCTTGTAGATTATATAGTGAGACAAGTGACAGAGACTTGGACATTGATAGAGGAAGTGTTTCCTCGTGTACCTCCTCATTTCCGCTGCGTCTACGTATATCGTCATTTCATTGTATGGTTGCTTTGAAAGTATTGACCCGTTTGGGTTCTATTAAACCGCATAAGCTTGTTAGTCGGACTTATATTAGGTATATTCTGTCCATAGCCTGTCCGTGATATTTCGCAAGTATTTAACTCTTTCCACCTGTTATTGGCTTTCATGTGGAGCTTATTTTCCACTATCTCTCTCTCTGAGATAACAAAGTGGTATGGTTTGATAGACTATTCGCTTGCATCGCATACTGTTTTGATAGGTGCCCTGTTTACTATCCAAATGTAGTACAATAAAGAAATCTGCCGTCTTCTCGGTGTTTTTTGATTGAATCTACAAGTGAACTTCAATGGACAATATGAAATCGACTTTAACCATCATCTCGTCAGCACAAGAAATCTGACAGCCTAAGTAAAGCTGTAGCTCCGCTGTTTGATGTAAATGCAGTGACCCGAGGATCGCCTACAGTGTTTTCTATTGAGTGACCGCGATAAAATTAGAGATTACTTACAGACATCATTATATTCTTATATTCGAACGTACCAAATTTATCGCGCCTAAAAGGGTTTCGATCTATTAAACTTACACAAAACTTGCCTTCTATGTTTTTACCTAGCTTGCTCCTTCACATTGCGGCATTAAAGCTGCAGGATTGTGAATATCTGCTTCTAGCCATACCACTATACTTCTCCAACCTGACTCCCATTGCTATCTATACGTTCTCACTTCCATTTTCTTTTTTTGCTCATTCCAGTGTTGCAAAACTTTCAAAAACGAAAATGCTAGACTACAAAAAAAACGATTGAATGTTGAAGCCAAAACGAAAATGGTAAACAAAACAAAATGTGTTTTCATCAGCTTCTTAAAAAAATAGTTTGTCTTTTATACTCTCTTCACATTCTTCTAAATGTATTTTTCCTGCCTATCTGTACCTACATCACATCACATCACATCACACTATTATATAAAGAGGTAATGTTTGTTTGGGGAAGGTAATCTCCGGAACTAAGGAACCGAATTCAAAAATTATTTTACTAATAGAAAGCTACGGGATAGAGTATTGCGATAGGCTACTTTATTTTAATTTTTGCATTTTAGATTTTTTTGATTTTCTGCGCTATTTATTTTGGCTTTTCTATATCAAAAATTAATTAGAAAAATTAGCAAACTACGTACCTACTATGTGCGGATTTTTTTTTTTTTTTTTTTTTTTTTTTTTTTCAAAAAGTAGATTGATAAAATCGAGATAAATTTAATGTATTATACGTTGGTCAACAGTGATGGTTTGTTTTTGATTTTGTGCATCGCTCCAACAGTTTCATTTCTTTTATACAGTTGATAAGGTAAAAATTAAATGTAAAAAGTTTAAACGCGGACAAAATAATTATTGAAAAGCAAATTTCAGTGATTTTTAAAAAAATGCAAAGACGAATGCGCGCACATATTGGCCAATGAACAAGGCAAGCAATTCAACAAAAAATATCAACGAAGCCAAACTACAGAAGAAAGCGATAAGTGGGACATCACATAGCATAGGACCATATCAACAGTAGGAAAACTGAGAGTGCAAGTAATAAAAACTGCGTCAAATCTTACTGCTGCTGGGATGGGAACAAGATCAAATCGGAGTGGCAAGATGCGCGTCGTTGCTGACATTCGAACGACTGGCATTTCAGTAGAACGAACAGAAAACTATGTCGGTGATGCGATTTTCGATATTGGAGCGATGACTGTAATTGTGTGCCACCATTAAAACGCGCTAAAAAAACTTCTGTGCGAGTGGCAAAGTCAAATTAGCACCTGCGGAGCCATTTGAATCGGAGGATTTTCTAAAGTACATTTGACAGTACAACAACTGTTTTCGTATACTTCATTGGAAACAAAAATCATTCAAAAATGTTTTCTTATACATCATGCTCACATTTTCTAACAATGGCACGGGATTCTACGCCGCAAAATTCGGATTAACAGATTCAAGGCCAAATTTACCATCGGATGGGTGTCTTCTTGCCAGTAAATGAGGACGTACAGCAATATTCGCAGGTGTACTTCATTTTGTCGGCGGATGATCAAGTCGATAGCCTGTACAGAGGGCAAACAGGAGTGACAAAAAACGTCATTGGACAATTGCAACCATTATAAATGCAATCAACGCTTTCAATTACAATGTTTAAAACGGCGATAGAGAAAATGAACTTTGAAGATCGCAGATTTCTTTTCAAACCTGATAATAGAACCGCACTTTGGAAAAAATAGAATGGATAGGAAACGGGTAGTGTCACTTCCAATACAAGAAATATTATTTAAAATTTTTAATTTTTTGATTCGGATGTTCCGGACTTACCGCTTTACAATTTGAAATTAAAAGTCGACTCAATTATTATTTTGTTGAGCAACCTTAGTGCACCGAAACTTTGTATCGGATCGCGTTTGATATGATTGTGAAGAATCTTAAATCAAATGTCATGCAAGGACGATTTTGAGTTTAAAAGGCAAACATTGTCATATCGCGGACTCCGCTTACTCAGAACGATTTGGCATTTAAGCGTCTATGACAAATAATAATAAAGAATGTGAATTGACGGAATTACATAAAGTAGCATGCTATGTGCATGCTTGAAAATATTATTTTCATTACACTTATGAATTTGGGCGGAACGGAGATCGCCGGGTCAGCTAGTATAATATAAAATAAAACTCTTTTTTTAGTAAGGAATTCCGTGCCAGATAAAAAATATCGAACATTCGCGATAGACAATAGATGACGCCACTCGAATTAGTAACAGCACTTCAAAACCGGTACCTAACTTTTTAGTTCATAATATACGCTTTGTAACCTACCTACAACTACTACCACCCTTGGAGGGGGTGCGATGCAAATATTGTCAAACAGACCCAAGAATTGGCAGTTCGAGAAACCAAATACGGTTTGGGGAATTCTCTTTAAACAAATTTAATGAAATGACAGCAAGAAAAGATACAAAATTAAGAGTAACTACTACTAAACTTGTAACAATGCAGGAATGCAAAACCCGCGATTTGTTACAGGCTTTTGAATTTTCAAATTTTCAGTTCTTTATATTAAATCGGTAGCGAGAGTAAAGCCGGAACCACACTTGTAAAGTGTGTTGTGATGTGGAGTGGCGTGTCGCTATCACTCCAATGGATTTCATATGCGTAGAAACATATATTTCTCGTGTGTTGTGTTGCAGTGTGTCACGTTGTGTCGAAATCGCTCCTGTACCGATTGCGCCACAACGCTCTATGGCGCAATGGAACGAGACATATATGTATATTATCCGAAATTTCATATGGGAAAGAAAGAGTACACATGAACTAGGAAATCAATAACGTCAAAAAAGCAAAACAAACAACATTTGAATTCATTTAAAAAAATGACAGCACACTAGATAAGTGTGCACAGAACACGAAACGACAGACCACACCACAACACACCACACGTTACAGGTCTGGTGCGGGCTTAAGACTCTTCATTATCAAAATCTTGGAAAGGATTCAAGTTTTATATTCTTTTGTTTTTCTTTAAAGCCCAACATCTTTAAACATTTCGAGATCTTCAAAAATATTAATATCCTAGAAACATTTGCTTAGAGATCTTCAAAAAAAAAAAAAAAAAATTGCAATAGAAATGACAGATGGGAGACGGTTTAAAGTCCACACTAAGGGATAAAATTTACTCTTGGTGAAATAAGTTTTATTTCGACTATAATAAACAAAACACTAATATGGACATTGTCACGTATTAAAATAGTTTTAAAGTGGGCTTTATTGCGCCACATTTTTTAAACAACATATATTATTTGCATCTGTTGAAAATTAAAGTTACTATCTATCACTCTTCAGAAAAAAAAAAAACTTACCTATTTTTGAAATATTTACGATACCGAGTGGTTCCTTTCTAAAGAATACTTTCACAAATCTTCGAAAATACTATAGATCTAGCTTTAAAAATGGCAGCTCATGTCAGCCATCGTTTTCACAGACACGAGGAAAAGACCTCTAACAAGTACCCACGACTTCGCGCAAACCAGTAAACATTTCAAAGAATTCCGAGCCCAAAAAAGCTTCATCAGCTGTTGGCTCACCGAAACATTCCCGAAAGTCCCCACAAATCAGTTTTGTCCAAAAGAGAAATGCAATCGCGCACATGGTGCTCCATTTCCACTTTTGCGCTTTTAGAACTAACATAAGATTGGTTTGTCGTTGTAGCAAATACACATTTATCTGACTCATCCGCAAGGACTCCCACATCTCGCTATATCCCAGACACATTCCGCTCGGACTTTTTTTTGCGCTTGAAAAAAATCACAAACAAGAAAAAACCTCTTCCAAATGACCCTTTTCATGTTGAGCAATGAGAATAATACCCCAATTCAGTTTGATGTCCTCCCCGGATTTACCAGGATTTAGCCGAAAAATCGTCCCCTCACAATCCGCATAGACATATAGTACGTACATATACTTGCACACACATGTCGCAGAGCCAAGAAATTCACCCTTTTTGTGGAACTTTTTATTTCTAGCGGTTTATTTTTCTGCTGACAATCGATCATTAGCAAAAGAACACAGTCATTCAGCCAGTTAACTCCTTCCCCATTCATCCTTTCAACTAATGGGGAAACGAACAATGTCGGCGTTGGCGGATGATAAAACACTTCTGACTCAGATTTAAGGCATTCCATACTCTTCGGTTGTATGCCATCGGGATTTTACCATCATCATCATCATCCGCATATCGCTGCCAGGACCAGTGCAAGAAGACACGATAGAGAGTCGTTGTTTCTTTCACTGAGAATCGCATAAATCAATTCAGGCGTCCATGTCACTATGCCAGGATGGAAGGAAGGGAACAGTTTTTTTTTTACCACCGACACATATACCGATTCTTTGGGGGATGGCAGTGCCAGATGAAAAACGGTTCCACTCATAGATTTACATTCACAGCGAACAAATGACTATGAGGTTGAGGTTACTGGAGAGGTTAGCAAATCCTGACCCTGTGCATTCTATTTTATTTTTGCCTGTACGCTGGCGCTGCGGCGAAATAACATTTTCTCGGTGATAAGCGGAGAATTGACAGGGCAAAAAATTGGCAGCGAATTTCAAAAAGGCGTGGTAGGGTGTCATTTTTCCGCAACGACATAGAGATAGAGATGTTTTGGTCAACTAAAAACTTTGGCTCTTCAAATATTCACTTTTGCAAACAAACTATTTGTCATAGGGATGCAACTATTTGCTGGGCACACCTGGGAGCATGAGTGCGGCTCCGTATGAGGACGATGACGAAGACTGTCTCCAGGGTTGTGGCGTTTTTCTTTTTCCGAACTTGGGTAACTTTCAAGAGGTTCTGTTTTATTTATGTGTTTTTTGAAGTTGAGTGACATTTTTGCGGTGCCTTGAGTGTGGCGTAAAGGCTGTTGCAAGCCGTATACGAAGGGTATGGGGTATGGCATGCCGTATGGGTATGGTTTCTAGTATTAATTAGAAGAAACCGAACAAACTTATAAATACGTTTGACAAAAAAAATACGATAGGCTATACAGATAACACCTTCACCAAACACTGTCGTCAATTAATGCAGAGAAATACGGGAATAAAAGAAGAGTGGAAAATTCTTGCAAAAAATATCTGCTTACAGATTTTGTACCTGACCTCTTCTGATATAACTTACCTAACTATAGTCGTCAAGGGGTGTAAATTGAAATTGAACTAAGAAGTTAGCGCCATAGTTATATAGATGTTTGTCCTTAGAACTTCTCTTAACCCTTCGTTGGTGTGTGAGTTATATCTGTTGGGACTATTAAAATGGACCTTCTTCCAATGCTTTCTCAATCATATTCTTGGATTTGTCTGTGACCCGGCGCTTGGTTGTCCAGCAAACTTAAATCCCTGAAAAAATGTTTGTAAAAATGTTTTATCAAGATTACTGCTTGTTAGAGTTAGCTATTGTTAGATTAGGTTATCCACTCAAAATTAAAATCAATATGGGAAGATGGGAAACTATGAAAAATATACGGATTGGTGAAACAAATTTACAAATTTTCATTTATAGACCTGTTGGTAAGTGTTTTTAGTGGGACATTGACCCGCATATGACTAAAATACTTGGGTGCAAGTGACAACCATCTGATGGGGAAATTCTGTCACTGGAGCTTGTTTTCATTCTTAGATTCTTAAAAGAAACTGGACTAGAGAGAGTGCTTTATAGGATGGATTTCTTCCGCCAAGGAGAAACAAGAGTACAAGAACCTCCAAAATAATTCCGAAAGGATTTATACTTTAAGGGGAACTCTTATGAGGGAATATACCTTTTTGATGGGGCGTAAACATTAGGGGGCACAAAAGACCAAATGGTCGCAGTACAATAACTCCTTTCACATAATAACAATGGTAAGTGTAACTGTTTCTAAGTCATCGAAGAAGTATCGTCCATTTTCAGATGTGGCACAGTGCTGGGTAGTGGCATAGGATGTATGGGTGTCCTCAAGGGCCTCTGCCTCACCGCATCCTTTGCATAGGTTCTCTGTGGTGATTCTCATTTTCTTGGTATGGTATTTCAGCGTAGGACAATTAAATTTTGTTCATTTGTAAGCTTCTCACTATTTTTTGCTTGTTATGGAATGACCAAGTTTTATTGGTAATGGTACAGGTATCGAGGTTGCTCCATCTTTAATTTGTCGCTGAAAGTATTTTGTTCTCATTCGCCTGTCTGAGATAAAAGGAAGGAATTATTAATGTTGTAGCGGCCTGGTTTAGTTCAAGTGAAGATACCTCTCTTGACAGTTTTTCTGCTCACCTTTATGTTCGGGAACCAAGGAGAGATTATGCTGCACGCCAAGAACCTGCAGCTCTTCGCGTCTGATTTGCTTTTACAAAATTGTGGGAACTGAATGAAATCACTTGTATGAAAATTTCCTCCAAAAGGCCTCTCGGAAAAAGACGAATAAAAACGCTTCAAAATCGTAAAAGATTTTTTTTACAAAAATACCTCCAAAAACGATCCCAAAACAACCAGAAAAAAAAACGGTTCGCTAAAAATCGCAATTAAAACGGACCCGAAATCACGTCAAAAACGTGCTCAAAACGATTCCAAAAACGCGTGCAAAGCACTACCTACCCGAAATGAGTCGAAAAAAACGAGGCTTAAAACTTCCCAAAAATGAATTGAAACGGTGCACTGGAATAACTTCACAGCAATAAAATTATTTATCACTCGAGGTGAAGTTGTTTACTGTGTAAATTTATTGCCCGTGAAGTTATTTCCCGGCACCAATCGAAACTATGCGTCCAAAAACTGGTTTTTAAATTCGTGCAATTTAAAATAATAAGTTGGAAGACTAACAAATTAATTAAAATGTTGAACAGTAGTGAAGTCTTATGAGGCAACCTATTATTATTATGAAACCTATTTCGAACATATTAAAGAAAAAAGTTATAAAATGTATAGAGCACATTCAACGAACGAGGAACCAACTTTTGTAAAAAAAAAAATGGTTAGGTTAAATTTTGGAGGGTTTGTTTCGTCCTAATGAGGTTCTTATAGGCTACCACTGAAATTTTTACTGGCAACATTGCCAATCGGCAATCAACTCGATAGTTATCGATTAGGTTTCCTCAACTTCATACTTTCATAGGTTGGATATAGGCTTAGGCACCGAATGCATCACACCGTTAAGAATCACCACAAACTAGGTCACACGGGTCGTGGTAACAGTTCAAAGCTGAACCGCCAGTTCTACCTACCTACCTATCGATTACGTTGGTTGATTTTTCATCTACAAGCGAAATCACTTTTCTTCTTTAAATATCTTTGGCGTGGCCATTACATATACTTTTTTTTAGATATAAAATGTATTTTAACTACAGTGAAACAACAAACAATTTATCTATCAACCCTATTGCGAAGATCAACTATCAATTGATAGTTGATACTTATCAATAAATTTCTTTAAATGGTATTGCGAAGATCAATTATCAATTGTGTTGATCGACTGTGAACGTGCAGCAATTGTCGGTTGGCAAATCGGTATTGTGAATGTCAATCTAGAACAATTTTATTGGTAGTTGGCAATTTTTCTATCAATCGCAATTTCGGTGTTGATAAGTACGACTCTTAAAAGAAAATGTTGAACATCAACGTTTTTAATTGTTATTGTTGTTATTTTTTAAGGGCTAGTTCACTTAGAATAAGGCACACTGTTGTTGCTGTTGACTGCGCAAGACCAAGCAGAGCTGCAATTAATCAGTTTAAGTTTGGGTCCAATATCTTCCAAAAAATCAACGAAAGCATTCCTTGGAAATGAATTTAGCTACCTTCGGTTTTCCAGTTCCAAAGGATAAGATGCGACTCGCAAACTCCTCCGTATTGCAGCCAATTCCGCGTACTCTTTCTCGTCTTCGTCATCATCAAAAAATAATTCCACCGATGACATGGTTTTCAATAAATTTCACAGATTTAACACTCGTAATTATTGTTTAATTAAATTATTTGCAAAAATCGTAACAATCACCCTTCAAATCAAAAATATTTTAGAACTCTCAAAGTTGAGTTTTAATTCACAGTAACTTTATTTTTTGGCGTTATGTTCACAATGGGTTATATTTTTAGCAATCGTTTTTCGCAATACCAACATCAATTTTAATTGATGGGGGGGCATGCTGCCCCCCTGCAACCCTCCTGCTTGGGCTTACTTTTAGATTATGGGGTGGGTGCGAGTTTGAGTATATAAGAAGTTTGTTTAATTTAAATTAGTTTATCCAATATCAACAATACGAGTATTAAAGAAGAAGTAGTTTGCATTATGAAATAAACCCCAAATTTGGGGCCTTATTTCATTTTCTCTTTTGGGGCCTTATTTCCTACAGCCTTAATCAAGTATCAAGTACTAATGCAGCATTTTCTTTCTAATTTCAGATCGTATTTACATCTTAAATCTGATTGACCTCAAACAGCAAGGTAAATATTTTCACACTATGAAGTGTAAAACTGAAGAGTGTTACCGTTATGGTTTTTGTTTACTTATTTGCTTCATTTCTGCTGATATTTATAAGTTAAAACAGCTCTTAAAATTATGCTTTTACAAACGTTTGGACGTCTAATAAAAGCGTCTGATGGTAACTTAAAATAGCATAAGTATAATTTGGAAAGGGTAATTTACTGTATGAATACGAAATTAAGTACATAAACCCTTAGGAAATATGAAAAATCTTTTCAGAAAGTTTTTCAAATGCTATTCAAAAAAAATATAAAAATAATAGCGACACGGTCGTTAGTACTTTCGACTACGATTGAGCGAGGGGTTTTCGTTTCGATTCTCAAAAAAGAAAGATTTCAACTACTGCTGTTTTTTTTTGCAACCATCTGACAAATATTCGTGACGGTAACAAAACCCGTTTCAATTCAGTTGTCGGAAATTGCATGAAATTTTTCCAAATCAAAAAAAAAAGAATTTTCTTCAGAAGCGTGCTACGTTCAACCTTTTTTTTTAAATTGTATTTACAAATTCAATGTAACTAACCTATGAAAGAAAAAAATTTAATTTTCAAACACCGCATATTTTACTCATTAGGATTTTCCCAGGGGTCCTCTGAATTACAACATTTATTTCTCTCCATTATATCTTTCATCAAGTTTCGCCTTCTGTGCGGATCCCTTCCTACAAATGTCCCCCCTTGTATGTTTCAGAGAAAATAAATAAAGGAACATGAGCAAAAGGATGTGATAACAATCATCGTTCTTATACCCAACCGCACATCCTCCCAGCAGTCCCGACTCCCGATTCGAAATAATATCTGCCACCGCCCCACATCCTTGTCAGATTCTCTTAAGCACCCTCACTATTTTGCATCCTTAAGCTGGAACATAGATTTTCATCGATTTGGATAAATTACCCAAATCAATCCAAATAAAATCGACGTTTATTCTCGTACTCGGTCTCAGATTTTTTTTATTGGTCACATCTCCCCCCAGTGGGAACTATCACCACAATGAAATGTGCCATTTAACAAAGGACCCGTGAACAGGCGGGGGGATATTCACAATCTTGGTACATATCTTTCACAGTGAAGTATAAATTCAGAGAGTAAAACACGCATGCAACGAGCGCACCACACAAAGCAAGCAGACATTGGTGAAGGTTATATGCATAGAGTATACGTATATACCTTCGCAGCCCCAGCTCCGTTTGGGATTTGAGAATGAATGAACGAATGAACACGTGTAATGTCGTTGACATGATAGTTTTTCATCGGATCCCTGTCACATGCTGTTGTTCGTTGCCAGCCAGGTGGAGGTCCTATATATATTCGCTTTTATAATCCTTTTGAAAAGATTCTCGTTAGAGCAGGGAATTGGCTCTTCTACTTCTTGTTTGTGTCCTCTACTTGTCTCCTCCTTAGCGTGCAAACATTGTTGTTGTGTCGTTCCTTTAGAGACACAAACGAGATATTTCATATTGCGTGCCACCTTGACAACGCGACGCGACGTATTGTCATCGCGTCTTCTCTGGCTGTGACAAAACGCTACACATTCGTTACTTTTGAATATCCTTGGGACAGGACAAACTCGGAGGTCGTAAAGCCTAATGCTCATGCAAATTTATTTGGGCGACAAACCTAGCGAATGCATTGAAGCGAAGAAAGAGAAAGCATAGATCGCGCTCTTCTACTGAGTGCCAAAGCCAAGTTAGTAACAACAACTAGTGACAAGTTGATTTGGCTTATTGAAGGGAACACGAAGAAGCTGTAGCACTAATGCCTACTAGGATAACGACATTGATGGAGGACTTTATTGCTGAAGCACGCAGTTCAGTTCTCCTCAGTAGGAAGGAGGAATGGGAATTGTTTTACATACTCATTGTACCCGGAGAAGAGTTACAGATACGCCTAGAGAGGGACAGTAAAAAAAATGAAACAACAAATGCAATTTCTATTGACATGCCAGTGTGTAGGTTGCAAACGACAGAAAGTTTACATTTACAATTGGAAGGGCGCACTGTTCTGTTGCAGAGGCGAAAAGTTACAATTGCTATACGTGAAGAGGGAAGGGAGCTATTTGTAGCTTTTCGAAACAATAGCCGACGTTGATTGTGGAACAGTTGTTCCCTGGCAAGTTTTTCAAGTTGACGCTTTTGAATCCTATTGTAGAATTGTGTGCAGGGAGATATTTTTATTTTTATTTATTTTTGTTGCATCTAACATTTTTAAAGAACTGAAATCATTTTTTTTTTTTTTTCGATATAAGGTCTGGGATTTTAGTCATGTGTGTCGATACCTACCGTGCAGCAGATATTAAGATGTTACCCACCGCGAGCCGTTTCTTCGAGAGGCAAAGGCGTCGCAATATATTTTCTGAGAGTTACTATTCCAAAAGGAGTCAACTTTAAAAGTTTGCTGAAAATCCCACAAAAATACAAAACCAAGGAAATTTTTCAAAGACTGTCTTTGATAGGTACAGGATAACATTTCTATTGTGTTCCCCAATGGCTCGCGATTATTCCTACTACAGCAACAGCTGGTGAAATGGGTTTCACTCGACCACCACCAAGCCCACCTAAAATAGTTCGGAGGAGCTACTTTCAAACTGCACGCTGCAGCGCGTGTTTTCCAGCGTCACGCGACACAGCTGAATCAGTTTTGCCGGGATTCCGAATTCGGCCATCGCCATATAGAGCTCCTGGCGGTGTATGCTATCATTCACGGCTTTGAAGTCGCTGAAAAGGTGGTGAGTTTCGACTTGATATTCGTTGGTCTTTTCCAGGATTTGCCTCAGTGTGAAAATTTGGTCTATCGTCGATCTGCCAGGCCGGAAACCACACTGGTACGTGCCGATTCGTGTGTTGCAGAACGGTTTTAGACGTTCGCACAGTAGGTTGGGAGGATATTGTATGCGACATTAAGCAGGGATATGCCTTGATAATTCTTGCAAGACATAGGATCGCCTTTTTTGTAGATGGGGCATATGGAGCTGATAGTCCAGTCATCTGGAATGTTTTCTTCCACCCATACTTGGTTGATGATTCGGTGCATGCACCCTACCAAAACATCACCTCCGTATTTGAAGAGCTCCACTGGTAAGCCATCAGAGCCGGCGGCCTTGTTGTTCTTTAGCTTTTTTATAGCTAAGCGCAGTTCTTCTATACTGGGTGGTGGAACTGGTTCTTCATTGACTGGACGTGGGTTCTCTTCTTGCCCTATCACTCTCTCTACATGATGCACATTTAGCAGCTGCTGGAAATGCTGCTTAAACACATCTACTATTCCCTGCGCTTCGGTGACTAGGTTTCCTTCGCTGTCTCGAAGAGCCTGCGTTCCGGTTTTGTAACCAGCAGCCAGTTGCTTGGTTCTTTTATAAAACCTCCGGACGTAATTACGATCGCACGATTCTTCGATCTCCTTGAGCTGGGAAGCTGCGTAAACCTTCTCCTGGCTCGATACTCTTCTCTCTCTGCCCTTGTGTTTCGGTGCAGCGCTTTCTTGTGTGCATCTTCTGTCACCTTTTCCTGTGTATGCATTCAGGCTGGTACCCTAAAGTGTTTTCGGCTACCTCCTTGATGATGTCGCGATACTGGCACTACTGATTGTTGTTGTTGTTGGCGTCTGTGGTAGGTGAGTGCACAGAGGAGGGTTTTATACTGAGGCGCTTGCTGTAGGCTCTGGCTTCTCCATGTGTGATAAGGCGTCGAACGTCGAATTTCTTCTTCTGGGCGGTTCGCAGCTTCTTCTCGTTGGACAGTCGAGCTCTGAGTTTAGCCGCGACAAGAAATTGGTCATAGTCGACATTTTCCCCTCGGAATGTGTGCACGTCGAGGATGTTGGATGCGTGCCTTACATCGATTACCACATGGTTGATTTGGTTGGCGGTTCGACCGTCTGGAGAGCTCCAGGTTGCTGTGTGGATCCTTGGAAACCTAGTGGTACTTATCACCGTATTACGAGCTGCTGCAAAATCGATTAGTCGGTAGCCGTTGTCTGTTGTCGTTTCACGGATTCCGTGCTTACCAACTAACCCGCCAAAGATGTTTTCCTTTCCGACTTTAGCATTGAAGCCCCGAGTAAAACTTTAACCTTATACTCCGGACAGGCTCACTATAGGCTCCATCCAGGAGGTCATAAAACTCCTCCTTGGTGGGATCTTGAGCCTCGTCGGTATAGGAGCGTGTGCACATATTAGGCTTATGTAAAGATCTCTTTCAATAGAGAAGAGGAAAGACAAAATTTCCGTCCACTTGACTAAACCGGAGTAAGGATAGCAATATCCAAGCTAAAGACCAACAAAGCTGCTGGGCCTGACTGCTAGGTTGACATGCAGGGATTTTTAGAAAAGCTGAAGATGAATTGAACAGGCACCAACTAATTTTTCAAATTTTGTCAGATGAATGCGTGTCTAACCTAAAACTCGGCATCGTCTGCCAGGTCCACAAGAAAGGCGAACCCTTCAGCTGTGCCAATTACAGAGCACAGAGGTATCAGTCTGCTTAAGATGCTATATACCATCTTTTCATCGACTTCAAGGCCGGCATATCTATCTTTGAAATCAGATTTTGCGAATGATGATGATGGAGAAAACTGGATGCGTTCGGTAACGACTTCACCGAAAACTTGAACTTCTTTAACTTAGTACTTAAAAGAACTGTGCGAAATTGACACGTCTTTTCAATTACTTGCTTGCGATGATGGTATTGACATATATGTAATTGGCATAACACAGCGACGAGCTTTGACTGGTGCGTTTGCTAGCATAGGAACGGAACCGGCACAAATAAGTTTGGTGGTAAACGAGGGCCAATCCAAGTAGGTATGTGCTGTCAACAGGAGGTAACACCCTACATTGACCAATCAGACAGGGCGGGACAATCGACTGCTGCAACTTTGAGGTAGTAAAGGACTTTATATACCTCGGGTCTATAGATTCTGACAATAGCAGAGAATAAGGCTTGCCAATCGGAATTTCTCAGGCTCAGATAAAAATTGAGTACTAGAGCCCTATCTCAAACAAATAAGGAACTTCTCTGTAGAATACTTTGATAGTCCAACTCCTGATTTATAGTGCTGAAGGTTGCACTTTGCTCAAGGCAAATGAAGATATCGGTCGCTTTGAGAGGAGGATTCTTCGTTAAGTTGTCGCTTTGACGGGCTTTGGAGGAAATCATTTGAGGACGTAAATCGACTTGGTTGAAAAATTGCGATCCAAGATGGTTACGCCATATACAGCGGAAAAACGCAAATGCTCCGGCTCGTAGTTTTTTAAGTATTTCCCGTAAGCAGTAGTGGAAGAGCTGGCAATAGGTGGCGCGCACAAGGAGACCTTATCGGACTTGAACCTTACAACTGGAGGCAGTTAGTTAAGGGCCCAGCTCGGTTCAACCCAAGCGGTAGAGCAGCCAAGTTAAGTAAGCATGCATAAATGAAACCATAACAAGCTTATTAAAAGACAGATGCTGTATTTTAGGAGTGACTGCTTTAAGTCGCCGAACGGAGTTCTCGAATCTTTCTGTTCGCTTACAAACTTTTGCTGTTAATTTAATTTGTTTCGTTTAGAGTAAGCTTGAAGTCTCTGCAATCCCTTCTGCATACAGGCCAACAGTCGCCTGCAAGTAAGTTTACTCTTGCAACACAGATTTACCATCTCAACACCTCAGCACACTGAAAAAGGCTTTCCACACTTTCGAGGCGTCATATATGTAGTAACAGTAGGTCGGCGTCCACCCATATGGCTACATTTGACTCCGTGCTACCGCACTTCCCCGTGCATGTTCCATTATGTGGAAGCACTTAAATATCATTTCACAATGGAAAATAAAGCATCGACATTAAATTATAACCCAAGGAGGACTGTGGCTCGGCAAAGAAAATCGTCGTTCACATTTTCACACACACACTCGCACATAAGAGAGAGCGATACGCCTCGTGAAATATAATGCCTGAGGGAAGTAACATAAAATGGTTTTCGGATGTTCAACTAACATGCATTGTCGAACAAAAACAAAAGGTCCTTCTTCGTCCTTTGTGCTACCGGCGTATGCATATACAACTGTGAGCTTGTATATGAAACTACTTTGGCTTTGTGTGACCATTCTTTCGATGCGACTGGTAGTGGAGAATCTTCTCAGCCTGGTGGCCATTAATAATGCAACACAATTAACTTTAATTACACGTTTATACTGTAGTCATGTTACATCGTCGAAACATCCTTTTTACTGCTGTTACTCCTTGCGGTGTAATATGAAACCGGAGCCGAGATGTATATGGCAACGGGCGTGCTTTCATAAAGTGTTCGTTGGGGTGGAACTGCAAGTGGAAGTGAATGTAGTGCTAGGGATAGTGATGTCCATTCTCGGGTATGTAAGTGGCACTCTCTCTCTCACTCTGTATTCTACTGCCGGTCTAGTGGGCAATGCCATTTGTAAAGATTTGTGCAAAGGATACTGTGTGTGGTAGTCGATAATAATTAAAGGATGTCCAAGAAAACCATGCGACAGGGGAGCAAATCAGTGCAGACTACTAGACTGGATGTTCGGTTGGAGACACAAGATTTCCTTTTGATTTATTGTCCTTGGGCGAAAAGGGGGGGGGGGGGGGTAAGAGTGGGTGGTGATGTTGAATTTGTATTTTACTTCGATTTTATTTTCTCGTTACGGTCAGCCTCTGCCGGTATGAATACGAAATTAAGTACTGCTGGTGTTTATTAAAATGTATTTTGCATATTAACGTGAACAAGGACGTTTCTAAGGTAGCCTTATATAATGTATTCAATTGAAAATAGATTGGTCTACCTACTCTCCTTTAAGGGCATGTACTCCTTATCCAAGGGAGTGGAATATGTGAGGCTATAGTTATAAGCTGCAGAAACATTTTGATTTGTCTTTACATACGTTTCTGGGTGGCGCTACCATGCACACCCCCATGGGCCTGGAGCCATTCGGTTGACAAATGCGTTCAGTTGCTCATTGCTCATATTATATTACCTGAGATCTCCTGTAAATTCAGCGCATCAACAAAGGCGAACTACCCAAAAGTGTCGCCCCTCCGGGTTGGTATCAAAAACTCTTTTGTACGCTTCGTGGTCATCGTCAACATCATTAAATGCTTTAGTCTACCTTTGCTGTGGGTGTAGAATTTGCAAGTGGACCCTCCTTTACTTTCGGTCTTTTCGACCTTTTGCCTCAGGGTCTATGTACATTCAATGGCAATACCCATACACGTATAGTAGATAGCTGCCGGATTATATCCAATCGAGAATTGCTCCAAAAATGTGGTGTTGAAAACACCGAAGTATATCTTCTTCAAATTTCTTCATCTATGTAGCTCAGTGTTTGGACTCACTGCAATTGTAGGAGATCTACTCCGATTTTAGAAAAGTTTTAAAATCTACTCCGCTCCTCCGACTTTTCCTCAAATATTTGCTAAGGCGGTAGATTCTAAAATGTTTGTTTCGAGCTTTTGCTGCTTCTTGGCAAAGCTGTCCAATTGTTTAAACTGCATTTTCAATCACGTTTGATCCATGAATTTATATTTTGTGCATTGTTGTTGTGATCGGATACCAACGATACAAATCTACATAAAGTTTTGCTGTATCGAAGGCATATTTACCAAACTTGGAAATATCGATTTTATATCCACAGGATAGAACTTGCATATTGCCAGCATTCGTGCTACCGAAATCAGGCTTTGGTACATCAGCTTAAGGGTTTTTCAACAGGGACGCTGCAAAAGTAGAGCGACAGGGGAAGCAAACGACGCCGAATTTCTTGCCGCTCTTTTGACATTTCTCTTCAGTAAGGATTTCCATTTCATGATGGAAAGATATACGAGCCAACAACGAGTCGAAATTATTAAAATTTACTACCGAAATTCGGAGTCAGTGGCCTCAACGTTAAGAGCGCTACGTCCAATTTATGGTCGTCATAAATCGTCCTAGCAGATCAACAATTGAGCGTCTAGTGGAAAAATTTGAATCCACAGGCACAGTAAAAAATATTCCCGTGCCGGTGAGACAAAGAAGTGCCCGTAGTGTCGAGAATATTGCTGCCGCTGAGGCTTCAGTTGAAGAAAGCCCAAATGTGTCTCTCACATGTCGTTCTCAAGCGTTGGGCATCTCTGTGACGTCGTTGTGGCGAATTTTGCGAAAAGATCTTGGCCTACATCCTTTCAAGATTAAATTGACGCAAGAACTGAAGCCGCTTGACCACCAGAAGCGTCGTATGTTCGTGAATCGTGGCTGAGCAACAACTTAAAAATGATTCGGATTTTCATCGAAGAATCATCTTCAGCGATGAGGCTCATTTCTGACTGAATGGTTTCGTCAATAAACAAAATATGCGGTATTGGTCAGGCAGCAATCCACACGTACTCCATGAGTCATCATTGCATCCCGAAAAAATTACGGTTTGGTGTTGTTTATGGGCCGGCGGTGTCATTGGGCCATACTTCTTCCGTGATGATCAAGACCGGCACGTTACTGTGAATGGGAATCGCTACCGTTCAATGGTAACCGAATATTTTTGGCCCCATTTGGATGATATGGACTTGGAGGACATGTGGTTCCTACGGGACGGCGCCGCAAGCCACACAGCGAATGTCACAATCAATTTATTGGAAACCAAGTTTGGAGAACGTGTTATTTCACGAAATGGTCCAGTCGCTTGGCCGCCTCGGTGGTGCGATTCGACGCCGTTAGACTATTTCCTGTGGGGCTACGTCAAGTCTATGGTCCATGCCATCAAGCCAGCGACGATTGATGAGCTTCGTACGAATATCGAACGTGAAATTGCAGCAGTATCGGCCGATTTATGCTTGAAAACCGTCGAAAATTGGGTTCAGCGGCTGGACTTCTGCAAGCGTGCGCGTGGTAGCCATGTAAAAGAAATCGAGTTCATACATAATGACATCGAACGTACTTTCTCAGGAATAAAGAATTTCATTGATATCCAAAACCGTTTTTGTTTTATTTGAAAAAACGTTTTTAGCGCTCTTATTAAAAAACCCGATATTAGGCCTAGTTCGTTTTTGAATTTTTCTTCCAATTCTCGCTTTTGAACTTTCTCCAATACGAGACAAATATTGTTTTCGTACCAAATTTCGAACTAGAGATGTTAATCAATTCTGGCATTACGATGATTGGGGAACTCAAAAAAGTGGGTAGCACAATTCTGTCCGTCTGTCCGTCCTTCCACAGACCTACAGCCTAAACGGCTGCCCGGATTTCGTTCAAACTTCGGATTTGGAGTATGTGGGCTTACAACTCGGGGCCTTTTTTTTGCAAGGTAACCTCAATGTTATTGGTACTTCCCATATAAAATGTTCGTAACATTTTGATTTGTTCGAAAACGGCTTTAACGATTTCAACCAAAATTGATATTTAAGCTTAAGTAGGTGAGGCTACCATGACTGCATACCCATTTTTTGGCTTAAAATTCGAATAACGGTACCTACTTTGATTAATTGGACATATCTCGAAACGGTCCATTAGATTGTAACAAAAAATAATTTTTAAGGTAATATAGCCATTTCTAAACTAATAGCAAACTCAGTGTTTCTCTGTATTATAGTAAAAGAGATTTTTGAAAAAAAATTACCTGAAAAGTTTCTTTAGTTTACCTGAAAACGCCAATAACGATTTTAACCGAAATATAAACTTAGAGTGAAATTTATATTCTTAAAATGATTGTGTCCTCAATTTTCAATTCGAATCCCCGAAAACTCTATAATCTTCCCCCATTTTCGATTTCGATAAAATGTTACAAACCAGGCAGTGCTTACGTTCCTAATAATAACTTATACTCGGTTTTCATCTAAATAGTTAACCAATAGTATTTTTTAAACTAAACCTTCCTACCAAAGTGACTGTGTCTACGAGCTGTTGTTAAGAGTTGGTTCTCTTAAACAATAATCCACAAACTGAAATTCGACATAATTTCCCAACAGGGTAACCCCCAAACAGCGTGACCGTTGTGCGACTTAAGTTGCAATTTGGCACTTTTATCATCACCTTGCCACAATGAGACGACTTTTCTAAAATTTATTGATATTGGCCCTTTTTGAAAATTTTCGACAAAAAAATATTAAATTTTCAAACGTGATAAAAAAATTATATGTATTGAGGTGTCTAGACCCGAAAGTCATAATATCCGGCGAGGAAATAGATAACAAGTGCTTATGGTCATTTAACAAGCAATCTACAAAAGGTAATTGACGATTTTAAATTATTAGAATACAAGTCTAATGAAAGTCCTATAAAAAAAAATATTTGAAATAACGGATTTGGAACAGATTTTTTGAGCATAGAGTCGGGAAAATAAAAAAACCCTTTGATGAATTTTTGTACCAAAAATTGTACCATTTTGTTGTTCAAATACAGACATTACCACACAGCAATGCCTGTGCTGAACGCATATTCCCGAATTTAGCCTTAATGCAAAATAAACAAACCCATAGGCTTGACACTAGTTCATGTGCATCAATACTTTCTGCATTAAATATGTTCAAACCAAGTTTTGATCTTGTCATTAAGTACAGAAGTACATTAACAAAAAAAATTAAAATACCTCATATTTATGTATGTTATGAACCGATTTAATGTTTTTTTGTTTTTAATTGTATGCTTAGCTCTAAAAATAAAATATTACCAGTATAATGTCTGGTTTTATTTAGTCAATTTTTGATTTGGAGTTATTACTTAATATTATTAGCCCTTTTTTTTCTCCTTGGCCCTTTTTCTTGCGACTTTTCAAAATTCATCAACCGTAACGCTGCCCCCAAACAAGCGAGAATCGTTACTATTACTCGCTTCCCCACTCAGTAATAAACATTGCAATATTTGGTACTGCTGTGTCTGCCAAATTTTACAAAAGCCGCTCTAACGATATTGATCAAAATACATATTAAAGATAATGTCAATTACCTGTTTTGTATGGGGAATTCATAACTTAATTTTACCAGGCTTAATGGCGACATATACCCACGATTTTGGGTTTGTGCACATCTACGGCACAGTACCTTTAAAATAACATAAGCGTACGGAAAGCTCGGATGTTCACGTATTAATATTATGATATCAGTATTCTCTCCCGTACTTAATTTTTCTCAAAGAAAAATCGAATAAATCCGTTTTTCAATTATTTATCAAGAACAACTACCCAAAAGCCGATCTCTGTTCACATATTTTTTAAAAACGCAATGCCACAAATTACAAATTTTAGCAAATATTACTCACTTCTTCGTTTTTTTAACCATTTTGAAAATGCTCCACATAAATAGCACTCCATAGTTGACTTTGTGTCTATTGCAGCGTTACAGACCTTGCCATCAATCATAGTAAATGACATCGCATGTTTAACTTCGATGGGCATCGATCTGCGATTCTATATAGTTTATTTCACTTTGGGTAATATGCTTAATTTCTTTAGTAAAAATGATTCTTATTGGTATACCTTGGTGATGATGGTGTCGGATTTTGCCAAACGGCACAAGAGAACTTAGAAATATGTTTGCATGCGATCCATCGCAACCCCACTTCAAAATAAGCATTAAAGATTTCATTTCGTCCTCAGTTAAAGTTTGTCGAATATTCAAATACATCAGTTAGCGCTTAATGGTGTGGTCTAGCAAGCTCTGGGCCAGGATAGCAATCACTCTTAGCTTTTTTAAGTGTGCTATCTGCTATAACTCGGAAACAGTTTCTTATCACTCGATATTACAATTTCATATTGCTTTCGGGATAAACCTTCAATGCTTTGGCTTTTGCAGTTTGGCTTTTCCTGGAGAATGAGCTATTTCTTTAAGGACTTTTTGCAGATACTGCCTTACCAGACTCTGGCAATTTTATTTGTGTTGCAAAAGTTCTTCTTCTTTTTGATATCATTCACGAAGTTCTTCAATCCGTCTGCATTTACAACGAACGCTAATATCATCACACGATTTAGAGGGCCGATCAGGCCTGGATTTATTTTTATTTTTTTTTTTACCCCAAAGGAGCATAAAATGCAATCCACACTGAAGAGGCCTTCGACGTATTCCTTTGAACCCCCACCGCAAACATACGTATATATGGAAACATCACTGAATAGAAAAAATGAATGGCACAACTGAATCGAGCGACTAAAATAGAAGGGAACACAACCACAAAGGCTCGTGCACAAACAATGGAACCTCTCCTTCGAAATGACCAACTTTGAAAAACTTTACTCAAGCAAAGTTAAACATCCGCTGGAGACTGCTTTCACTTGAACAATCCCAAAGGCAATTCTTTGAACTGAACTGAAAAAAAAAATTCCTCGAACCCCTTCACACCGTCTATAAAGCAACATGGCACACAGAGCAGGTCAATTCAAACGCACAAGAGAACATAAATACACAATTCCTACGTGATGAACTGCTAATTAAACACCACACACAGGGAACAGGACTGGGCGGATTATTATTGCTCAGCCTGGCCACAAAACTGAAGGAATTTAGCCGACTGAGGCAGGGATGCAAACCCAAAGAAACATGCTGTAGAGAAATTGTCCAGATACTTTTCACTTTGTAGTTTGTTTGTTTCTTCTTTTCATATTTGCTAAGTTCTCAAGTCTCCGCAAGTCCTTCGGATGGTGCTTCAAGCCGGGCATCATATCAAAACATCCCATCAGCCGCCACGCACTGTTGTGGTACAGAGAAAAAGAGACAGCAACAACTTGATTTAGGAAGGGAAAGCAAAACAAAATTAAACAAAACTTTCTGGTAATTTGAGGTTAAGAACATAGAAGAGGAGTGCGAGAATCAAGCCTCTGTCTTTCCCACACACACACACACACACACACCTCGAATGATGAGGGATTAATGTTCTTTCAAGTCTTATATTCACAACTACTTTTGTCCAAGTTTTATGTTCAAATAACGGGCTTCGTTGTCGACCCAAGGAACGTCGCACATCCCAGTGCTGAACTAATAATTCATTGTTGGTTTTTTTTTTTTTTTTTTTTCTGCTCATAGGTATGTATTTGTATAGTAGGTATATTATAAATTAATTTTGTTTTATACCGTGGTGCACTTGAATTAATTTAAACTGAAAAGTTTTACTTGAGGCCAAGAGGTGGAAGGTCGGCCACTCTGCGAATAAGTTTTCAGAGGGATTGCTGGCGCAAAGTTTTTGAAAGGATTTTCCTACACAATGTTATTCTGGGGAATTATTTCGTATACAGACGTGGAGACTTTTTCCAAAGAGTTTGGGAGAACTTTTCTCAGAAAGCAAAGTATTGCGAATGCATCATGGTGTTTTGCATTTACTCTGACTTTAGGGCGCTTCTTTGCCTCTAAAAGTTTGTTGCCTATTATGACTACTGAAGATATTTTGCGTGTTTAAATTGTAGAATGATTAAGAAAAGGAGTCGGTGTCAAAATATTAGGTGGAATGTGTGATTTTGGAGGGAGGATTGTTTGTCATATTATCTTATTTGAACGCCTTCGAATAAAAGCTGTCATTTTATCATTGGGGCAATCATGATCTGCTATTTTCTAATCGGTTAGTTACTACAACCTTATCAGATAGAAAGCCGTGCATATGCCATTTTGCTTGAAAAGTTGGAAAAAAAGCTTCTTAAGGACGGCTATTCCTCCGGTCCAGACGGTCTCCCTGTCTCTGACTGCCTCTTTATGCTCTTTTCCAGCTTTCAATTACATAAGGTACTTTGCCTAGATTTTGGAGGACTTATTTATCATTCAAGAGCAAGAGCGATATCTCTCATTATAGACCTTTGGCGATTTAGTCAATATAATAAGAACGCATCTCGCTACAAGACCAATAATTCATTTATTTCACTCTCGTACTTTAAAATATACAAGCTATTCGTTGCTTTACCTTGTAAGTGCTATTTGATTCTACTACGCCGCGGACTAGCGAGCTGCTGTCTTTTCGGGTTTTTACAAAGCAATGAATTTAAAACTATCCGCGCGGTCGCAACGACACTTCTTTCTGTCACTTTGACATCCTAACGGGTGTCGCACAATCTCGGCAGTGCTACCCAGTCACCACAGGCCCATTGCTAAACTCTCTTCTATACCAAAACATTTTGAGAGCATCGTTTGCGATTCAATGTTATTCCATTGTAATTCAATTCTCTCTTCTTAGCAACATGGATTTTTTAAAGGTAGATCTACAACCACAAACCTTACGGTTTTTGTCTCTAACACATTCAGGCCGATCATAGAATCCGACGGATGCTCTGCGGAGGGAGTAGTACCTGTTTTGAACATTTCCCCTATCATTGAAAACGCCGCGCCGGTAGGTAGGTGAGCGGATGTCGGTAACGAAGTTCACATTTCATACCTATCATTGAAAACGCAGCCGATCCGCGGTTCATACAAATGTTGTTGTTTTCAATCCGCATCAAAATCGATGCGGACCTTCAAGAGATAACACACATACAAGCACTAAAAGTTTTATTTTTCGAAAAAAAAAAGGATAAATTTAATAAGTTTACGGACAGGTTATTGATCTTTCCGATTTAGAAAACAAACAACCCGTCCTCAGTTCCAGACAATGGTGGAAATGATGAAAAAACATCCAGACATCTTTTCCTCGCATTCTAACACCTCTTCTTATGCTCCTAGTATCACTATTACTAGCTATTTCTTCAAAATTTAAGAAAAATCCAATGCTATCCATGTTCGTACACTTTATAAAAACAAAATCGAATAAGAAAAGATTTTCATTTGACAGCTGACTCGCTGGACTATAAGCAATTGGTAATGCGGTTTTGCGGACCGATAATGTAGTCCATCCGCCGTTTTCAATGATAGGTTTTCACTTGTGAAGTGATCAACTGCGGATCGGATTGAATCCGTCCGCAGAGCATCCGTCGGATTCAATGATTGGGGTGATTATGTGCCTTGGAAAATGGAAGTGGATGTTGTAACTACTGATTTTAGAAAAACCTCCGACAAGATCTCACAAAGTCATACTCTTCAGACTAAAAGCGATCGGTTTTCCACCGCCGTTTACTTCATGGATTAAGCCTTGTTTAGATGACCGCAAGTATAGTATCCTTTTAAGATTTTTCGTTTCTAAGCAAGTCACAGCATCCTCTGGTGTACCACAGGGGAGTCATCTCGGACCTTTCATTTTTAATTTGACAATCACCCCTATTGCGCAGATCAACTATCAATTGAACAATTTTATTGGCAGTTGTCAGTTTTTCTATCAATCGCAATTGCGGTGTTGATAAGGACGGCTCTTAAACGAAAATGTTGAACATCAACGTTTGTAATTGTTATTGTTATTTTTTAAGGGCTATATATATATAAACTAGCTGACCCGGTAAACTTCGTTCCGCCATTTTATTCGTTCGTGTCAGTTTATGACACATACAATTGACTTTATGAGAAACATGGGAATTCAAGATTGGTTCCATAAAATTCCAGCGATTATCCCTGCGACTTATTACTTGTCATAGCAAAACGGGAAATTGATACGCTTGCCTTTGAATTTTCCACTCAAAATCGTCGCTTATATGACTTTTGATTTGATAATCTTCACAATCAAATCAAACGCGATTCGTTACAAAATTTCGGTGGATTAAGTTTGCGCAACAAAATTATAACTGCGCCGACTTTCAATTTCAAATTGTGTAGCGGTAAGCCCGGAATATGAAAACTATTTAAGAATTAAACATTTTGTATATTTTATTTTGTATTGGAAGTGGTACTACCCATTTTTCAATTCAATCTTTTTCTTAAAAGGCGCGGTTCTCCATATAAAGTTCTATTCCCATCCCCTTAAGGTCTTATTTTCAAAACAAAAAGTAGCATATGTCCTTCCTTGGGTCACTACGAATCCACCGAGCATGATCCATTCCCGAGTTATGAGTACACATACGGACGTCAGTCTCTTTAACATATAGCCATACCCACCATACCAAAATAGTGTCCTGTGTCCTTTCAAACTGTTACCAACCATACACAGCCCCAAAATTTCATTGAAATCGGTTAAGTGGTTTAGTAGATTGAACACAGCGCCACCTATCGTGTCCAAAATAGTCCTATCTATCAAACTGTAACCAACCATACACAGCGACAAAATTTATTCAAATCGGTTGAGTGGCTTATGATATCGACAAAAGAGTCACCTATCGGGTCCAAAATATCTATCTATCTTTCAAACTATAACCAACCATACACAGCCACAAAATTTAATTGATATTGTCAGTTAGGATATCGACAACAGCGCCACCGAAAAAAAAAAAAATTTACTGAAATTCATGTTTTTTTGTTTCACGAACGCATAAGTTTTCCGATTCCAGCGTAGGAACCGTACAACTATAATTTTTCAAAACATTGAGAAAACTGAAAAAAAAACCTACTGTAAATTCGAAAAAAAGTGATTTGACAAAACATAAGACAAAAAAAAAATTACAGTAGGTACAAATATATATTTTTTGCACCGTTTTTTGTAAACAAATTACACAAACATACGCCTGCCAATTGCAACCAAACTTCAGAAAAATGATATATAGACCAATACCAAAGATGTGTGAAAGTTTGGTTAAAATCGGTAAATGCGTTAAGGCGTGAATCGGCGACAAACGAACACAATTTTAAGGCTCAATTTTTATATAGATTTGGGCGGAACGAAGTTCGCCGGGACAGCTAGTAGGTAAATAAAATCAAATACTTGTCGGCCAACCTACCGCTCGTACACAACATTTTTTGTTCTATTTCTATTATCGGGTGCGTACACGTACAAAGCGAGAGCTTTGCCGACACGTGAAATTCAAGATTTATGCCACACATCACATACGAAAGGCAAATCGTTCTGAATAAGTGGAATCCGTGAAATAAGAACATCTTCGCATTTGAATTTTCCAATCAAAATCGTTACTTGAATTATATTTGATTTTAAATTCTTTACAATCAAACGCGTACCGTTACAAGGTTTTGGTGCATTTAGGTTGCGCAACAAAATTATTACTGAGCCGATTTTTAGTTTTAAATGGAGGCAAGCCCGAAACATCCAGATAATTTAAAAATTCCGTGGGATAGTTGGTGGCTTCGTTTTCATCCATCACGGAGTCGACTGATTTGTATGAACGCAACTCACCAGCGATTTAGTTTTGAATGGCGAAATTCCAATGATCGACGTTCTAGTTTTTCGCAGCCAAAATCACTCTTACACTCAGCCAATCATGGTCAACAAAATTTTGAGCGATATTCGGGAAAACATTCAATATTAGTTCTAAAGTTTCAAAAATGTTGTGGAAACTCAATCAGGCCGGTGATTAAGTTTGCTGGAATCACACCATTGCCCATCGCCAACAATTGCCTGGAGAACTCTGCAGCGGACTGGTCATTTTCTAAAGAAACTCGCATGTTTGCTGTCAATTGCAATTTCTTGACGTATCGCCATAAAGCAGACGCCTTCAGGCAAGCATTCAATTCATCTGCCGGAGTTGATCTCGAAACGACAAGTAGCGTTTGACGAAAATCGCCTGATAGCAAGATCATCACTCCACCGAAAAGTCGCTTATCATTACATAAATAATTCAGGGCCTCCAATGCACGTTTGTAAGCCATTGTGCATTCGTCCCATATGATAATCTTACATTGCTTCAGTACTCAATGCGATTCGATCGAAGTCCATTTCTCGCTCCAGTTCCATTGAACGATTTGGCTGTGACATCCCCAATTTGCACAACAAATTGCCACTCATGAGCAGACACATATCCTCGATCCAAATCAAAGTTATGTTGCACATTTCATCTGACATCTCCAGTTCATTATCCGATGTCACAGTGCGAATTCGATCGGCCATAATATCATCTTTGTATAATCAAAGTATCTACTTCATTTCAAAAGGTTATTTAATCTTAATATATAAAAACGTTCGTGCGTATGTATGACCGACCATAACGACTGAACCACTGAAACTATCCCCCTATTATTCACACCATGTGTTTGTGTGGTGCTCCGGATGGTTTATGTTTATTTTAGACCCTATAGGGGGCCCTGGGATCCCTTTTTTGAAAATTCTTATTTATGGACGGATTTGGCTCAAATTAACACCATATTACACTTAAAAAAAAAAAAAGTTTTTGTCAAAATTTGGACCCAATAGGTGGCGCTGGGAGGTGTTTACGACAAGTTAAATTTCCCTGCGTATCAATTTTGTATCAACAACATTAAATTTAATTGTATTATAGTTGGCGTTGGCTGTCTATACTTTTTTGAATTTGACCTTTCAGTAATTCAAATTTCATTTAGCTGTACAATTGTTTGACGAAAAATTCAAATTAGTTTTTAGTTAATTTTAAATAGGTAAATAACATTTCCATTCGGTTTCCGACACAAATAACATAACCAAGGAACATTTTCATAACCACTGAGCCAATTTTCATGGTTCTTCTCTTGTTTTGTTCGTATTGTTGTATTTCAGGTTCAGGCAGTCCTTAAAGAAAGCACTATTTTGGACCCGATAGGTGGCGCTGTCGTCGATCTCCGAAACCGCTCCATCGATTTCAATAAAATTTTGTGGATGTGTATTGTTGGTTCCAGCTTGAAAGATAGGACCCGATAAGTGGCGCTGTTGTCGATTTCCGAAACAGTTTTATTGAGACGATTGAAATTTTCGGGATGGGTATGGTTGCTTCAAGTTTGATAGAGAGGATAGTTATGGACCCTATTGTTGGTACTTTACAAAACATAGGCGAGATAGGTAAAACTGGTTGCGGCTCTTCTCATTCAAAAATAAAACCAAACGCTATTTCTAAAGTTGTATAATTAAAAATATTAATGGGCATTGTCCAAAAAAGCACTTTGCATAATGTGAGAAGGACTTTATACGAAAGGTACGAAAAAATCCGGGTGGATACAACTACATGTAAAAGAGGCTGACGTCCGGATATGCACTCATAACTCGAGAACGGATTGGTCGATTTTTATGATTTTTGGTTTAAATTCGCATGTGCCCAAGGAAGGACGTACTATGCTACTCTTTGTCGTGAAAACAAAACTTTATGGGGATTAGTTGAATTCTTTGGATGTTCCGGGCAGTTATAATTTAGCTCCGCAACGTCATCGCATCGAAACATTGTAACGGAACGCGTTTGATTTGATTTGATGGTGAACGATCAAATCTAATGTCATCCAAGCGACGGTTTCAAGGGGAAAATTTAAAGGCAAACATTCTCATTCCTCGGATTCCCCTTATTCAGAACGATTTGCCATTCGTATTTAAGCGTCTGGAATTTTCCGTGCGTCTTCCTTTCAATCTCATAGATGATAACACCTACCACAAAATTTTTCATATGAGGGAACTAGAGAAACGGTCCGATTTGAACAAAGAGTATTGAATACTCTTTGGATTTGAGCTATCTTTTCTTTGTTGTGTTTGTCTACACATAAGGAAGGTTCACACAAAGAAAAAAAAAAAGGAAAATTTGCAAGGGAAATAGGAGAATTGTAAAAATTTATTTTCCATATATTTTTAATGGGGAGTGTTATTTAAAAAAAAAAATTTGGATTTGATCGTAGTATAGGTATACTATATACAGTGAGATCACATTTGTCAAAAAATATTTTGGATCAAAAAAAAATTTTTTCAGGTGGAATAGTGAATCCTCCAAATTCAAATTATTTTGTTCAAAAAGTCAATATTGGACGGGACGAAGTTCGCCGGGCACGCTAGTGTAACATAAAAAAAATAAATAAATAAGTATGTAGTTGGGTAGGTATATTTAAAAAAAAAAATTACAACAACAATTTGCTTGGATAATAATTAAAATAATTGAAAACAACAATTGCTTTTAAAATTTAAAATATTTTCTTTTTTTATTTGAAGTGTCACTACTCGATTTCTATCCAGTTTTTTTTTTTTTTTTCGAAGTGTATTTCCCCATACAAACTTTCATAACCTCTTTCATCCCCTCAAAGTTTTGTTTTCGCGACAAAAACCTGATGTACAGCAATACGAACAAAACAAAAAAAGAATTATGAAAATCGTCCCAGGGGTTATCGAGTTACATCATCATCGAGTTACACCCTGAAAGAATTATAGATATAAAAAAATATATATAGAAGAAGAAGATTAATTTAAATTAAAATGGTCGTCATAAGGTTTGATTTTGATATTTTCATTTTCTACGAGTTACAATATTACTTCCCTGGTGCACTTATAATGAATTTTTTGGCTGTAGAAAATAAGGCCCCAATTAAATAATTCTCCAAAAGAGCACCCCAAATTTGGGGTGTTATTTTATAATGAAATAATACCCCAATTTCAAATATGAAATAAAGCCCCACTGCGATGAAATAAGGCCCCAAGAAAAATTAAATAAGACCCCAAATTTGGGGTGTATTTCATAATGAAATTAAAAATAAGGAAAACTGCTTTTTATTTAATATTGTTGATATTGGATAAACCAATTTAGATTAAAGGAACTTTGTATACACTCAACCTTTCACCCACCCCGTAATCTAACAGTAAACCCAAGCAGGGAGGTTGCAAGGTGCAGCATGCCCCCCCCCCCCCACATTGTTGTTGTTGTTGTTTCCTGTATAATTTTTTTGAGACTTATTTCATTTTTATATTGGGGCTTATTTCGCAGAGCCGAATTTTTAGAGGATTCTATTAAGCGCTCATTTTTGTCTTTCTATTGGCGAATATGCATTTTTCTTCACAAATTCTTACTATACTTCACACGCTGCTATTACGTTTGTCTCAACTTAATCTCATAACACATTGTCTAGTTTCAAGATATATCCTTAGACGGTTTTTTCGCTCTTTTTTTTCGACACGAGTGGCGTAGATGTTAAGTGCATAGGCCATAGCATTAACATAACATACTTAGCTGAATATTTTTTACTGGCTCTTAGACACGACAGTTCTGAATAAGTAGCAATCTTTGAGTATTGTTTACTCCCTACTCTTTACTCTTATTTATGTTAAAGTAGCACTAAAAATGGTTTTAGTGAAGAACATCCTTTAATCATCAAAACCAGACAGAACTTTTGACAAATTCAAAATAATAAAAATGAAAAAATTTAAATTTTCAAATTTTTCCGTTGTCGTATGGGGTTTCAACAAACACAACAAATTAAAGATAGCTCAAATCGGACAATCCATTTTCGAGTTATGGGTATTCTAACGGATGCAACTTTGTATTATAATTGTATACTTAGATAAATTTGCTTAGTGCGCATAATGAAGACCTGAGCCTCCAGTCCTCTGACTCGTTTTAAGACACTTTTCACGGCAGTTTTATACACCTGAACATCTGTTTGAGGAAGCTCTTTTTTTAAATTTCAAATTCTCAGCTGCTTATCAACTGTTTGTGAAAGGTTGGGCAAGATTAGGTATCCTATTGATTTTTTCCGTAACTGAATGTAGTCACTGGTTTCTCTCACTCAGGTAGGTATCGATTGCATAAAGGGTGTCCGCCAAAGAATTTTCGACTTTGAATTTGAATAAACGGCGAGCGGGGTATCGGCGGAGGGGGGAGGCGTATTCATTACACTTACGCGTCGTGCGGATTTTAGTAGCCATGGATCGTTGGTCGGCGGAGCATCGTGCGTTTGCTGTAGAGGCATATTTTAAAAATAACGATTCTCCCGTGGCTATTCGCAAGACATTTCAATATTCGGCGTATACGGGATTGTCCTAGTACGCAACTTATTGGCAAGTGGGTGCGAAGTTTTCGTGAACAAGGACCTGTAGTGGGACACGGGCCAAGTGTATCGCGAACTGTGAGAACTGACGAAACAATTGAAGCAGTTCGTCGTGATGTTATTGCAAATCCACGTCTTTCACTAAGAAAAAAAATTCCCAAACCTATTCGTCTATGTTGGAAAACTTTTTGGAACCTGAGTTGGAGAACAATGAATGGGTAAACGGATCGACATGGTTTCAACAGGATGGAGGCATCAATGAACATTGTAAGGCGCATTTTCCCCGAAAAAGTCATAAGTCGTTATGGTGATATCCCATGGCCCCCCAGATCGCCAGACTTAACACCTGCGGACTTTTTTTTTATGGGGATTTCTTAAATCTAAAGTCTACGTTAACAAACCGCGAAATTTATTGCAACTGAAAAGATATTCGCAACGAAATCAGAGGAATTTCGCAAGAAACTTGCAAAAAAGTTTTCACAAAAAATATGGTGTTTCGTTTAAATGAGTGTGTTCGTCTCCGTGGTAAACATTTAACTTCAATTATTTTCAAAACATAAATCCGCATTTGTATGTTTTATTTTAAAATAAAAACGATTATATAAAAACCTGTGAATCTTTTATTATTTAATTTTAAATTCGAAAATTGTTTCGCGGACACCCTTTACATATCGAAATCTAGGCAACTTCTTCAACAGTAGATAATTTTGCACTGCTTTGTTCAAATTCATTTAGTTACTTGTTATTCGAACAGTTCATAATGTAAATCTAAATTTTCTAGATTTAGGCTTGCAGATAAAGTATTGCAACTAGTTTCTAGCACTTCATCCCTAAGAGCATTGATGATCTGCATCATATAGCCTGTGATAGTATTTTATGAATAATTTGTTTAAACAACTATAACCCAAATGAGGTTGATTTTCCCGCTGAAGAGTGAAGAGCTTTGCAAAAAGTGTTCACAGGGTAGGGAACGTCTTGGGATAAAAGCCCAACTGAAGCAAATAGATTACACACCCGTACATAATCTGGCCGAAAATCCTATTGCCATTCTCAGTGGGCGAACCCTTTTCTTTACCTTATACATGCTATACCCTCCGCCAATCTTTATGAACGATCTCATTTGTTTTACTGGCAACAAATCCATGACTTTGTCCTCTGAGCTGAAAATTATATCTGGAATTGAAATGAAAATGTCCTCATATGTTACAAATGTGTGTTAATGACCCTTCGTCGGATTATTTACGGCTCTCATCTATACACAGACACACTATAACGAGGAGCACAATCCTTGTTCTGCTGCTCGTTCTAATTCAACGTGAATCAACATCCATTTATTGTGCGCCCAAGTCCTACTGCTGCCAGCCGAAAAGAGAGAAAGAGCGATCCTATCCGATTTCACAAAAGCCATTTATTAAGTGGATTTTCTTCGCATTCTCATAGGATTGCCATAGCAAAACACATACTCTTACTCACTATAATACTCCTCCTTCTCTAATTCTCCAGCCGCCTTGTCATGGTTATTCTTTTCCTTTTCTATATTTTGCTTCGTGTCCTCTGTGTAATTCAATTAGAAGCCTCTGTCCTGAATACAAATTGAACCGAACTGGAGTTAGAGAATTTTTATTTGTTGGCGAAGGACTTCAGCTGGTACCGGTCGGAGTCGATCTGTGGGACTACTATTTTTCGCACAAAAGGACAAAGTGCAAAATACCCACTGTCAACGTGTGCAGGATTATACCAAGTGCACACAGACGTAACATACCATACATCTGGGTGGTAAGAGCACTCATTGAGGGATTATTTGTTGAATAGTACCTGGATAATGCGCTTCCAGATTTTTTCAATCATATTCTTAGTGTCGAGGAGAGTTTCTTGGATGGGAATTGTATGTGAACACTCTCTCAGCAGTTAGAGTTTCGATCAATTGGCAAGCGCAATTGAATAGAATTCAATTTGAAGGACCCATCGCCGGAACCAGCGCGTACGGATAAAAGGCACTCGGTTGAGTATAAAGTCCTTGCCACAATTCGTACAATAAAGCAACCACCGTTAAAAACAATTGAATTTGTCCCAAACATACAGTTCACCACATAGGTAGCAATCTACCCATTGTCACGTGCAGTGGAGCAGCTCTGGTGCACTCTGCTCAGCTCATTGTGAATTGATTAATTAGTTCATTTCAACCGATTTCAGGGCCCGAAGGAGTACTGTGTGCTGTCTGATGGAGAGTGGAATTTCCGTACTTTTTTGCATTATTCTTTTTCGCATAGAAAGTATAAACGAACCGCATTTATCACGGTGTAGACGATTTCCGACTTGTGGCACATTCTAGAACTAATTTTCGGAATTCCGTTCCGGAGTTCAGATCCTTCACGTAATTGGTAGTAAATTACGTACTCGGTTATGTTGCTGATTCCAGCCGTCGTTGGTCAGTAGGTAGCAATGCTATTTTCTTGTCATAACTGAATTTTTTCGCCGGTTAAATATTTGTTCATATTTGATCGAAAAATGCAGTATCGAATGATTCGATATGGTAAAACGATTTTTCGTTTGAATGAACTTTGCGGAGGTATGTTCCAATTCTGGTGGACCGAAAGACTATCCAAATCAGACATCTTCCGAGCATCTACCCGATTTTCCCCGCAAATTTTGAATGGCAGCCGTCTCTCGCGCGCTCCTATCCACCCTGTCTGTGAATACGTGTAATTAATGACGGCCGGGTGGCACTTTTTCAATAACAAACAATTTGTAAATGAATTTATAACAATAAAAGTAAAAAGAATAAATGTTGAGTATATTTTTTTTTATGATAGCTTTACTCCATCCATTCACTTTTGAGTTTTTTTTTAATTTAGCTTATATCATCATCACATCACATCACACTATTATTTATTTATTTATTTTTTTATACATAAAGAGGTAAAGTTTGTTTGTGGGAGGTAATCTCTGGAACTACCGAACCGATTAAAAAAAAAAAAAAAATCGTTTACTAATAGAAAGCTAGGAGATAGAGTATTGCGATAGGCTACTTTATTTTTTAATTTTTCCATTTTAGATTTTTTTTGATTTTCTGCACTATTTATTTTGACTTTTCTATAGGTATCAAAAATTAATTAGAAAACTACGTACCTACTATAAGCGATTTTTTTTTTTTTTTTTTCAAAAAGTAGATTGATAAAATCGAGATAAATTAAATGTATTATACGTTGGTCAACAGTGATGGTTTGTTTTTGATTTTGTGCATCGCTCCAACAGTTTCCTTTTTTTATACAGTTGATGAGGTAAAAATTAAATGTAAAAAGTTTAAACGCGGACAAAATAGTTTTTGAAAAGAAAATTTTAGCTAATTTCAGCTTGAATAATATTTGATATTAAATTCTTCACAATCATTTAGGTTGCGCAACAAAATTGTTACTGAGACGCAGCGGTGCCAGATTCGACGATTTATCGTATTTTTACGATTTTAGTGCTTACAATTTATTCCACGATTTTTGAGATAAAAAAGCATAAAATTCCACGATTTTTCAAATTTATCGAATACAAAAATTCATTTACAAAATTCAAGACGCCGATGCCGAATTTCTTAAGATAAGTAACCTAAATTTTGAAATGTTATACAAACAAAGCATGCTAATAAAAGCTTAGCATTTCCGTTAATGAAAAAATTCATTTTTGAAGTCTTATCACTTTCGAATCTGCTATTGTTGAATAAATATTTTCGGCGGTTAACCTAAATAAAACGAAAACAAGGAATTCGTTGACCACAAAAAAACTTGCAAGGCATTTTGCATACCAAAGATTTGCTAAGAGTGCAAGAGGTTTCTTGCTAAAATTTATATTTTCATATAGCAGCATTTTTATCAGTTTAATTAATTCAAGTATGACTGTGAAATAAAGTAGACTGCAGTAGATTGCAGTAGTAAAAACATATATACATATACTTACTTACTTAAGGTGGCGCTACAGTCCGGGGTGGACCTGGGCCTCAACCAACAAGCGTCTCCAGCCAGCACGATCTTTGGCCAGCCGTCTCCAGTTTCGCACGCTAAGTTGGTTGAGGTCCCCTTCCACTTGCGTGCGCCACCTGAGTCGCGGTCTTCCTCTACTGCGCCGTCCCTCGGGTGTGGATTCGAAGATCTTCCGGGCCGGAGCATTGATGTCCATTCGCTCTACATGACCCAGCCACCTCAGTCGTTGGACCTTCACTCTTCTGGCTAGGTCGATGTCGCTGTACAGCCCGTACAGTTCGTCGTTGTATCTCCTCCTCCATTCACCGTCTATGCAGACGGGACCGAAAATTACTCGAAGAATTTTCCTCTCGAAGTAACCAAGAGTAGCCTCATCCGCTTTTGATAGGGTCCATGCCTCTGCACCATAAAGTAGGACTGGGATGATCAAGGTCTTATAAAGGGTCACTTTAGTTGTTCGAGAGAGGGCTTTGCTACTCAATTGCTTTCTTAGCCCAAAGAAACAGCGATTGGCAAGAGTTATTCTTCGTTTAATCTCAGCGCTGGTGTCATTGTCTGAAGTCATAGCGGAGCCTAGGTAGACAAAGTCCTTTACCACCTCAAAGTTATATCTGTCTATGGTGACATTTTGTCCAAGACGTCGGTGTTGGTTGTCCTTTCTTGATGACAGCATATACTTTGTCTTGCCCTCATTGACCGCCAAACCCATCTTTGCCGCTTCCGTCTCAATGCTCACGAACGCGTCAGTAACATCACGCTTCGATCTGCCGACTATGTCGATGTCGTCGGCGTAAGCGAGTAGTTGGACGGACTTATAGAAGATAGTGCCTCTGGTGTTAGCGTTGGAGTTTTGCACTATTCTTTCAAGAACGATGTTAAAGAAGTCACATGACAGCGCATCGCCTTGTCTAAATCCTTTTTTGACATCGAAGGTCTCGGTGAGTTCTTTACCGACCTTAATGGAGCAGCGTGCATTCTCCATTGTCATCCTGCACAAACGGACGAGTTTGGCAGGGATGCCAAAACTAGACATTGCTCTATATAGCTCGTCCCTATAAATGCTGTCATAGGCGGCCTTAAAATCGATAAAAAGGTGGTGGGTATCGATTTGGACTTCCTGGGTTTTCTCCAAGATCTGCCGCAGTGTGAATATTTGGTCAATGGTAGACTTTCCTGGCCTGAAGCCACACTGATAGGGACCAATCAGGTTGTTGACGAAAGGCTTCAGGCGTTCACACAACACGGCAGATAAGATCTTGTAGGCGATGTTAAGAATACTTATACCTCTGTAGTTGGCGCAGTTCAGAGGATCTCCTTTCTTGAGGATCGGGCAAACAATGCTGAGGTTCCATTCATCGGGCATACTTTCCTCCGACCATATTTTACAGATGAGTTGGTGCATGCTCCTACCCAAGTCATCGCCTGCCGCTTTGAACAGCTCGGCGGCTAGGCCATCTGCTCCAGCGGCTTTGTTGGACTTCAGCTTAGATATGGCTATCTTCACCTCGTCCAGGTCGGGTGGACGGAATTGTTGGTCTTCATCGTCCAGGTTGAATGGTTCATTCTGCCTGACAGCGGGATTTTGTTCGTCATCGCCGTTAAACAGTCTGCAGAAGTAGTTCTTCCATACCCTCAGCATCGACTGCGATTCTACTACGATGTTCCCTTGTTCGTCCTTGCAGGCTTCGGTTCGGGCTCTGTATCCTTGGGAAGTTCTATACATATACTCGCATGTTTTTTTCTTATTTAATAAATTAAAAATGTTAATTTTCGAAAAATGTTTATATTATCCAAAATAATGTATGTTGTAGTAAATTGAAGTAGGTAGGTATAATAACGTTCTTCTGTGTTTTTGTTTTATTTGCAACAAAATCGTATTTCCACGATTTTGAAAGCCAGAAACAACCAAAGAATTTAAAAATTCCGTGGGATAGTTGATGGCTACGTTTTCATCCATCACGGATTCGACTAATTTGTATAAATTTGTGAATTTTCTTGGCATTCTCATAGGATTGCCATAGCAAAACACATACTCTTACTCACTATAATACTCCTCCTTCTCTAATTTTCCAGCCGCCTTGTCATGGTCATTCTTTTCCTTTTCTATATTTTGCTTCGTGTCCTCTGTGTAATTCAATTAGAAGCCTCTGTCCTGATCCTGAATACAAATTGAACCGAACTGGAGTTAGAGAATTTTTATTTGTTGGCGAAGGACTTCAGCTGGTACCGAATGCAACTCACCAGCGATTTGGTTTTGAATGGCGAAATTCCAATGATCGAAGTTCTTGTTTTTCGCAGTGAAAATCACTCTTACACTCAGTCAATCATGGTCAACATAATTCTGAGCGATATTTGGAAAACATTCATAATTAGTTCTTCCGGTATCGTTGTAAAGTTGCAAAAATTTTGTGGAAACTCAATCAGGCCGGTGATTAAGTTTGTTGGAATCACACCATTGCCCATCGCCATCAATTGCATGGAGAACTCTGCAGCGGACTGGTCATTTTGTAAAGAAGTCCGCATGTTTGTTGTCAAATGCAATTTCTTGACGTATCGCCATAAATCAGACGCGTCCGGCAAGCATCTGCCGGAGTTGATCTTGAAATGACATGCAGCGTTTGACGAAAATCGCCTGATAGCAAGACCATTGCTCCACCGAAAGGTCGCAATTTCAATGCAGAATGAGCTGTTCGTCCGCCTTCTAACAAAGTAGCCGCTATCCCAGAAGAGGCTAGGGCCAAATCTCATGAGCAGACACATAACCTCGATCAAAATCAAAGCTTTGTTGCGCATTTCATCTGACATCTCCAGTTCATTATCGGATGTCACAGTGCAAATTCGATGCAAAATATCGTCGGCCATATCATCCTTGTATAATCAAAGTATCTACTTCATTTCAAAAAGTTGCTTATGTCGTTTTCCATTGGGACCAAAAATCAATCTTTTTTTGATCTAAATCACTTTTCGCGTTCCATTGGACAGAAAAATCAATCATTTTTTCGATTCGGATCACTTTTTGCAGAGCTCGATATTTTGTCAGATCTACACATACCAATATAATTTGCACAGCTGTTTTACGTCATTTTGCGAAGTTTGCTTTCGAGGAAAATGCGCAAAGTTTCGTGAAAACCAAAATAACAAAATTTATAAAAAGCTATGGATATGATTTCGGAGGAATTATTATCTTCATTATCTCCCTCGTCATCTGAAGACTACAAACCACCAATAATACTTCATTTGTATCTACAAGAAGGAAAACATTTTTGAGGGCGATATCCATTTGTGATTTAGCCAAAAACGAATGCCATTTGAACAGCTGATTTTGTTTTCAATTAACTTACTAATCCATTTACAAAAGCAGATCAATTTCGTTGCGCGTTCCATGAGCACCGTCAAATCTGAGATCTAAAAAAGTTGAGAGCACTTTTTTTTTCAAACAATTCACTTTTGAATATCAAATTTATTGCATTTACCTTTATCACGATATCACAAAATTTGTATAACAGCAAGCGAAATGACAGTGAAACTCAGCACTGAGTTCTTGGCCCGACTAATTAACTGGGGTCGGTTCAGGGCACAACTAGGGCGCCATAGAAGTCATGTCGAATGCAGGTTTTCAGTGCCAGGGTGAGTTTAGTGCTATATCGAACACTTTAGGGTTAACCCAGTGTACAAAAAGTTTTTGGGTAGCAAATCTTGAACAAACGAAATTACAGAAAATCAGTGGTTGAATCCCTTTAAGCGCTCAAAATCGGCTGGTTATACCAATGATTCTCTTAATTAATATTTTGCTGAAAGAACACATTCGATAGTTACCAGCTGGAAAAACCGATGATTAAAGACAACAAAATAATCCATCTATTCACTTTCGTGCAAATCCTATAAGCTAATAGGGTTCCCTTTGTTTGTTTTTTTTTCGCCACCGCAACCCTATTAGTCCTTTGCCGCTCTTATTCCGATTCCGTAATTAGGGCATCCCTCACATTTTCATAACGGTTTTTTTTTTTAGTAGGTATATCCTATACCCAAAATACTCTCATGAATCAAGCTTTCAAATTTCTGTATTAGCTATGTGGGTATAGACGAATTAAAGTATTTTTAGGGTAATTTGGAATATCAGATGGAAATATATGTATATTTTGAAGGAAATTCCTCAGAATAGAATTCTATTTCTTCCCTTTCTGCACCTGGTAATATTTTTGTTTTCTTTTTGGGGGGAAAATCAACAACAACAAATTGGCATATTGTGTATCCTTGGTACTCTCTCGGCTATACCAATAGTAATAGGTATGTCAGTGTTTTCATGTGACTCTTCAACGATGTAAAATTGTGCATATCTATATATATATAAATAGATTAATATACTCGTACGTATAGTTCCGTTAGAGAATAAATTGTTTCCTGATAAAATAACCTCACCAACAAAATATGAGAAAATAAAAAGCGAAACGGCTGTATACTACGGATGATGGCAAATCGTTTGCGATACATGACGTCTAACGGTGCTAGGTCTGAATTGCAAATGTGATAACATTTTGTGAACATTGTAATTGCCTTACTTGAGTGATCCTATATAATTCAAATAATCTAAGCGAAAATATATTTTTTTTTTTCTCAAAGGGGGTCCTGGCTAGCAGTCTTGGTTACGCTTTCTTCTATTCATGCAACTGTAGTTCGGATTCAAAATGGACGTGATCTGAGATGACAACTATTTGACTAACAGCGTTAAATGATCCTAGTTCAAATTTTTTTTTTTTTTTTTTATATACCTACTTCTCCCGGGAAAGGCGAACCTATAACGCTTCAACAGCGCCCCGAGATGCCTGCAGATGTATGTTTGCTCTGCACTTAAATTGCTGCAAATTGTAGTCTTCTGGAAATATATCCCCAGGAAGCGAGTTCCAAAGTTTGCTTGTCCTGTAACAGAAGGAGTTTTTGAAAGTTGATGTCCTCGCGGTTGTCAAGTGTACTGTATGGTCATGACTCATGAGCATTAGCAGCCTGTCTTGTTGGGCGCCCAAAAGTTGCATTTCGAGGGATAATGTCCTTGAGTTCCTCAGAACATCTACCATGGAAGTACCTATAGAACAAGCATAGGTCAGCGACTTGTCTTCTGTGCAGCAACGGTTGTAGATTCGATGTGAGTGTAGGGTCTCCAATGAGTCGAACTGCTCGTCTCTGTATGCTATCAAGCAGATTACGTGATTGTTTTGGGGCCGAGCTCCATATATGGGAACAATATTCCAAGCCTGGTCTAACCTGTGCTTTGTAGAGAAAGAGAAGTTGCTTGGGGCTAAAGTACCTCTTTGCTCTAAATAGGTAGCTCAACTTTGCGGACGCCGATCTTGCGATAAAGGATATGTGGTCCTGCCATGTGATTCCTGAATTGACTGTGACTCCTGGAAGGTGCATTGAGTCCTTGTGATGGATTGGATGGTCATCCATTTGAGAAACTGTTGATGCATTTTTTCTGGAAAATGTTGTGAACTGTGTCTTGTTTGCATTAAATACAACCAAGTTGTCTTTTCCCCACTTCAAGATTTTGTCCAGATCATCATTTAGAGAATTAATTTGTTCACATCTCTGACTGTGTGATGTAGCCGTATTCACAGGCCCATTGTTCGAGATGGAGGATATGAGAGTGCTGTCATCTGCAAAGCTGTAGATATTATTATTTGTCGATCCAAGCAAATCGTTGATGTGGAGAAGAAATAGAGTTGGAGAAAGAATAGATCCTTGGGGCACTCCTGCATTTATAACAAACGAATTGGATGATACACCATCTACAACAACTTGGATCGATCTTCCCAGAAGAAAATTTTGCATCCATCCGCAGAGTTGTTGTGGTAATCGGTAAGACGCTAACTTGCCTAATAGGGCTCTATGCCAGACTCGGTCAAATGCCTTTGATATGTCCAAGGCTACGGCTCTGGATTCGCCGTGTTGTTCAATTTATTGTGTCCATAAGTGCGTTACGTAGCTTAACAGGTCACCAGTGGAACGACGGCTCCGAAATCCGTATTGCCTGTCGCTTATTAATCGATGGCCTTCTAGATATTTGATTATTTTGACATTTATTGCCTTTTCCATTACTTTAGAGAGCATTGAAAGTAACGCTATTGGACGATAGTTTTGTGGCAGACATTTCTTCCCTTTCTTTGGAATAGGTTGAATGCGAGCGGTCTTCCAGCAAGAAGGAAACGTCTTCTGGGAGTAAGAAATGCTAAACAGCTTACAGAGTACAGGTGCAAGTTCTGGTGCACAGTTCTTGAGTACTATAGCCAGGATTCCATCGGGTCCCGTTGCCTTATTGCAATCGAGTTCTTTAAGGATGCGTTGAATTATTCGAGGCCGAAATTTCACTTCTGCCATCGATGATTGTATCCTCGGGATATTTGGTGGCTCTAGCTGTGCAGAATCTAGGGTGGAATTCTTTGAAAACATGCTAGCGAAAAGATCTGCCTTTTCTTTAAGTGTTGTTGCTAGCGTGCCGTCTTCTTTTACTAGAGTTGGAAGAGAAGAGCAACTAAAGTTATTATACTGATTACCTTTGCCATGGACCAGAATGCGCGTGAGCCGCTAGGACATCCAATCACTTTGTTAGTGACTCTTTCGCTGTAAGTTGTCTTCGCCGATTCAATAATTAGGTTGCATCTATTTCGAAGAATTGTAAATTCAGATCTTTTTAGTTCTGAAGGGTTTGACCGCAAGCTAATACCCTTACGACCGATACTGAAAAAAACGCCTAAAGCTTCCTGGAGGACTGCAAAACCAGACCAGAAAATTGTTTTTTTTTTTTGTGGTAGGCATTGAGTGGTAAATCTGCACATGGAAGTAGTTGCAGCTTGCAGGTTCCAGGAGATATATAAAAAATATTTTGCAAAAATATTGAACATCGTGTTTTCAATTGTTGATCCCCACTAGCAATTCACACGCATTTTTTCCACGACAAGTAACTGATGCCACGAAATAATAGATCTGGAAAGTTGAAGTACTTACCACATAAAGGGCCCTATGCTTCGATATTTGATTAGAGCATGTAAGAAAGTATACCCAGAGAAAAATACAGTGTAAAATTGCCTTAAACGACTTAGGTAAATATTTTTGTATGAAATGTTTTGGACACGCATATCTAAATCTGCCAATAAATAGGACAATTTATGTATGGCATAGGTAATGAAAAATAGGCTAAGTTTTCTAAAAAACCTTAGGTAAATATTTTTATGTGAAATGTTTTGGACAAGCATAAATCTGCCAATAAATAGAGCAGTTTATGCATGGCATAGGTAATGAGTAATAGGTTAAATTACCTAAGGGCCTTAGGTATTTTAACCTAGATACAAATAAGTGTTATCCATCTAAGGACATACGTAACTCTGCTTAAACCTAAGGTGACGTTACCTCCGGTTGTCTCAATCAACCACCTTAAGTTAAAGGCATACAATTTGTTATTTATTGGTTATTGAGCGCAATGGCTTAGTGGTTAGTGTGTTGGACTACTAAGCGAGGGGTCGAGGTTCGAATCCCGCAGAAACCCAAATTCCAACTCAGGGATTTTTCCACTGCGCCACCTCCCGCGATCGTCTGACAAACACCCGAGAGCATAAATGACTTGAAAGAGTTTCTCAATAAGCCGCCTGGAGTCGGCATAAAATTGTAAATCCCTTTCATTCGTTCCAGAAATGAAAAACTCTCACAAAACGAATAGTTGTGAGAAGCTAGGCCTAGGGTTCATCCTTTTTTCTGTTTTTTTTTTACGGGATTCGAACCTAGACCACTCGCTTCTAGTCCAACACACTAACAATTAAGCTACTGCGCCTACACATTCTGGCATACCTTTACCAAAAACTAGGTTAATTTTACACAGGTTTAAAAAAGTCCGGTTACCTAAGGAATATAAGGCAAGTTATCTTAGAACTTACCAAGTTCAAAATGGCCTTAGGACTAAGTTGACTTATACCACGATTTAGGCTAAATTTACACAGGCTTTTTTCTGGGTGACGCAATATCTATTTATACGCCTGACATTAACCAAATTTTGAATCCCCACAGGAAGGGGGGTCATAGCTCCCACAAGATTGTGGTGCATAAATGACTCTTCAGAGATCAATATAACCAAATGCCAGTCGATTAATTATCTTATCGCTTTGGTAAAACAAGTCCCCTCTTCGACTCCGCACGCACTGCAAGTATATAGATATCTCTCGTTCAATCTCTTCGCGATTTTAGCATTTGTGCAACTGGAAGCTTAATTTTGGTTGCCATATTCATGTAATAAGTCTCGAAACTTGGCTTTTAATTGACCAAAGAACCCTACCGGCCACCCCCTGTCAGACCTCCAAACTCTCTTTTCAGTTTTTCGAAAAATACTCTATACCATTTTACCAACTGTTAGCATATAAACAGACAGCACGACGAAAAGAGTCAGTTCAGTTTATGTTGAATAGTCTTCGTGAGTGGACGTGTAAAGACGTGTTATTATTGTATTATAATACTGAAATTACAATCCGAACTTATTCTTCAAAAGAAAAATTCCAAAGGGTGAAGCTAGGACTGAACTCGGAAATTTTCCTTCACTTTGGAATTTGTCTTTTGAAGAATACACAACTACAGTTACTTGAACAGGAGATGCTCAAAGACTTATTTGGACCTTGGGATATCGGGAAGATATCGTTCGGTTATAAAGTGAATCAGATTGATAACCTGTTGGTTTATCATTTATGTTTCGACTACTGAACCTTCATTCAACAAATGAAAAAAAAAAAACTCACACAACCGAGTTGCTTAGGCGATAGATCGACTTTGAAACATAAAAGCTTTTTTTTTTGTCTGACAAACACCCGACAGTTTGACTATCTTGAAGAAAGCCATTCGGATATGTGGCATATATTTTAGGTCATTTTTATTCGCATGAAAAATAAAAAAACATATAAACAAATTTCAGAGAGACACTCATTCTAGCTTTTCCGTATGAACTTACACTGTAAAAGCACGCGACTCTGTCTAAATTTGAGAGGCCAATCCCAAAGCTTTTCGGTATCTTTACGAAACCTTCATAGAGCAAGATCCCAGTACCGAACTGAGTTTCTATTCGTTGTATTGAACTCTTATCTCATTAAGACTTCTGGTAAGAGAATGAACTAGCTCTGGTTAGTGTCAAAGACCTTATTCTACCACCAAAGATTCGTTGAGTCGCAGAACACACCTGCGTCTTTATGTCCTACCAGAGTAACTGTTTGTTTATTAACCCATGGATCAGAGACAATACTGAGACCCCCAACTTCGGCCGATTTTCCGTTACTTGCCTACAAGCTATATTTATATGGGCTGGTACACGCTAAGTGCGTTAGTATTGTTACATAGAAATTCGTATTGACGAATGTCACGTAACTTCACTCACCAACACACTCGCACCTTGCGTGTCCCACTTCCGCTTCCGGCAAAGTTGCTGCCAGCGTTCATAGAATTTTGTCCGTTAAATTTGAAATTTTTCGTTACGTGTAAATAGTATTTTATTTTAGGAATAAGTACAATTTTGCTGAAAATATTTATGAAAAATGATTACTGCAGAATGGGTGTAGGAAAATAAAAACATTTTGAGCAATTTTTCTTCAGTTATATAAGAAAAATGTACACATGAAATCGAAGATAATGATATTCAAACGCGGAAAATACACAACCAGTTTGTCCTAATATGTTTCTAGTATATAAAACAACTCATTTAGATATTATTATTAACCAAACGAATTATATTAATCGTCTTTTAAAAATGTATAACAACCAACCAATAGCATTCAGTTATCTTAAAATGTGGTATTCCCGAACTCCATCACATTCCTCTGTGGTTGGTAGCGGTTGGCAGCATTGATTTTATATTTTTTGTATGTTTTTGCATGTCACACGGATTTTAAATTGACAGAACACCGATAGGAAAACAAAATGGCGAATTTGAAAAAAAACTGAGGGGGCCAGCGGCAAGAGGATTGTGAGTTGGGGGTCTCAGTATTGTCTCTGCCATGGATTGCGCTGAGCTATTGACTGCGCCGAGTTCTGTTAACTTCACATTAGCATATTATATTAGCAGTAGCCTACCGTTTAAGGTCTGAAAAAACTCAGATCAATGTCAAACTGCGAGTTTGTCGCTGCAATAAATTCCCCAAGAACTTATCACTCAGGACTCAGTAAGTACTTTTGGTTACCTAACCCTGTAGCAGAGGTTAACGACTCCATGGCCGCCCCCTTCAATGCACAGTCATACGTCTGAAACGTTACATTAAAAACCGTACTTCGAAAGCCACCAAATCCATGCATAAGTCTCAAGGATCATACTAAACTTAGTCCGAACATTTTCAATAACATCTTAATGAAACTCGTGCACGCCTCAGAGTCACACTCAAATCAAGGACTGGGACGAGGGAGCTAGAAGCAACCGACAAAGATATGCATTATGACGAAAGAATCCCCCAGGAATGGCTATGCAGAAGACCGAACCGAAAGTCTCCCCTTCGTCCGCATTCCCTGTGAAACCTCAAATATTTCTCTGTAAATTGAAATTGGAAAAGAATCATGACACCAAGTATTTACCAGCTCCTTTTTTCATCCCGGAGTTTCCATGATTTCCCACATAATTTTTCTGGTTTTCGTTTTCTCTGTCCCCCTCCCATCCCCTTACATCTTCGCATTGAAATTTTAATAAAGTTTTATAGATTTGCTCGCTTGCTTGCTTTGCTCACTACATGTGTTCATGTGCGAAGAAGGATACTGAACTCGCCGAGGAAGGCACTTCAATGCAAAAAAAAAGAGAACAAGAAGTTAGGTTTCATTTTAATCAGAGTTAGAGGCGGATGGATCCACCATGAAGCATGAATTCGAAAACTTTCCACAGTGTGGTGTGCGCCTGAATGTAGAGCCTTCTGGGAGGCGCATGGTTTTCTCTTCTCGTCCTCGCCTGCAATCGTTTACGCCCGCCTTTCTTTGGGAACGGTTTTATTTTTATCACTTTTGTGTGGTTGGATAGATCCTTTTGGAACTCATCGCCCCCTTAAGCTGAGGCTGTATCCAATTTTCATAACTATTTCGTGTATAGTTGAAGTTGCGTTCCAAAAGTATTCCGGGATATTTTTTATGTTCTGTTATTCTTACTCAATTTGATGAATTTGAAAAGTTCATTCGACGAGCTTCATTCCATTTGCGGGTGGGCCAAAAGCACTTATGTCGGGCGGTGTGGAATGAAACCAGTAACGCTTTGTGGTAAACCTACTTTGTTGCCTGCGATTCGAGTTGTTTTTTTATGTCTTTTACCTTGGTCTAGACGCTATGTGCCTTCGTGTAGTAGTTGTAGGTATTATAGGTGGGTCGGAGAGTGAAGACAAAAACTGTATCTACTTTTCGTGCTCTTCGAGGGATATTAGGTGTATCCTTGATGGGATGGGGGTGTGGGAGGAAATTGAAATGAAATATATTCGCGATACGTGTACGGTTTACAAATGTAAAAAGTTAAAGTTCATAGTCGGAACGTGGTTTTGGACGGCGAATGCGGAACCTATGCTAGATAAGCGGATTTGATTTATAGACGTGAACAGTTCTTTAGCAGGGTTGGCGGATATGGGGGGGACAAACTCGATGCAGCAACTTTTAGATGTAGTGTTGCAAGCTAGATGTTCATTAGGAAAGTATGCCATTACTTGTGCCGGGGAGGACTTGATTATGATGGAAAGCATGCTTAGGCCAGGGTGTCTGGTATTACAATACGATTATTGAAAAAGGTTTAGGGAACGTGCCCTGGCTAAGGTTGGGCATACTTATAGAAAAAGGAAATCGCTGATGGATTTATAGACAGGGCTGTGTGTCTAGTATGGGGTTCAGAGCAACGTAGATTTGCATGAGGGAATAACACAGTTTGTAAGCTTTTCCGTGACGCTAGTTTTTATTTGCTTCGGACTCAACTAGGCATAGTGAAGGGCGAGTCGAACTAAAATTATTTTTTTCTTCCTTTTAGCTCTACAATGGTTTAGACATTTTGATAACATGTGTTCAGCTGTCTTCTTCAAGACAGAGTCGGCAATCTAGACTCTATATAGTCGGCTTGTTCGTTAGTCAGATGCCCTCTTTGTGTTCCCATTTTTGTAAAACAAAATGTTGTTTCTCATTTTCATCGAATGCTGTGTCGTGTGACACTGTGCAGTGAAGTAGCTCCTTAACTGTGAAGCATTAACTAAGTATGCAATAGAATGACTGTTTTTCTATACGTCTCCCCGTTCCCTAATCTCCCCCGCAATTTTTTTTTCAATAATACAGTGTACTTCATATGTAGTAGATCTACTTCATTTACTGATTTGTATGCATATGGTACGTAGCAATTTATTTCTACTTCGTTTGTCTCATTTTTATATAATGATCAAAATTTAATTTAATATGGAGCCAATAGCCTCTGCAGCTACCCAAGTAGAAATTGATGGTTATAGGTGAGGCGCTGATCCTAGATATCAGAAATGTTTCCGTAACAGTAACAGTGTGTATCAGAGTGCGTACTGTTTCTGAATGCACTCATAGCAAAAATCTACTTCAATTTGCCTTCAATTTTCCAAACTGTCAAACTTCCTGTTATGGAGGAGAATGCACTTGAATTGAATTGAGTTGAAAGTAACAAAAAGTTCCTATTTTGCTCTAAGCTGGCAGCCCTGAGCCCCTCCCTTCCACTCAAAATTGTACTAGCTGTGAAAAGTGAATGAAAAAATTCTAAATGGCGGGACTGCGGGAGGTGTAAAAAACTATTGACGCTCAGCAGCAGTGTTCCTACATCGGGGTATTTCTACCGTTTTTGATTTTGCGGAAAACTTTCCGTGCGTAAAAAGAAAAAAGAACATAAAATTTGTGGGAATATCAATAATCTGACAAGAAAACGTTCAAACTACGTTTCACAATGTCCATAAAAAATGGATCATTTAAATCGCCGTTTAGCAAAAATTTCTAGTTACATCATGGTTGCCACTAGACTGGAAAGTCAGGGAACGAAAATTTGGTCAGGGAATGTCAGGAAATTTCGAGAACAGTCAGGGAAAATTAAGTCTGTAGCTTTTTTTTTTTTTAATACTAAAATAATTATTTATATCGAGCTGAAGTCTACCCACATTTACGCAAAAATATAAAAATCAATGCGTGCAATATGAAAACTGTTCTGTCAAGTATTTACGAGACTGGCAATTAATTTTATACCTCTCAACATTTATTGATTGGGATTTGTTTCAAACAAAGAAAATAAACTATATAGGTCTGTTCCTTTACTTTTTTTAGTTAGAATGTAAAAGACTGTGAAAATGGCAGTGGTGTGGATAAATTCTCACACAGAACGCTCTAGGGAACGCTTTTGTAGTAATTTATGAAAAATGACAGATACATAATTTAAAATATTCAAAAAAAAATGGTACGAAAAATCGTTAAAATGTCTGATAAACTCGAGGAATTTGTTAATTTACTAAGAAAATTAGTTATAGCATTTATTTTGAACTTTATTTTGATGAATCCGAGTATGTGGGAGAGTTTGTACTGATTGAAATATACGAGCATTCGAAAAGAGGAAAAAGCGACACTGCGTGAAGAATTACATGGAAGATTGTTCCTTGACTCAGCGAGGAAGAATTTGGTAGCCACTTTCGAAAAAATTTCGAGGAGAATATTAAATTTTATTTTGCCGCCGATTGATACCATTTTAATACGTAAAAATCAAAAAATAATCCACGCGTATGCCAAATGCGGTAACAAATTTCAAATCAGGTGTTAATTGTAAGGTGACTGACAGCTTTTCCACTTCTTACACCCACATATTTGTTGAGTAAAAATTCGTAAGATTCTCAGCGGAGCGGTAATATATTGCTCTTTCGAGGACGTTCTCTTTTACGAACTTTTCGAGTTAAGGAACGGCACTGAGTAAAAATTCGTAAGAATTCGTAAGATCTAGTAAAAATTCGTAAGATATAAAAGTAAAGGACCAGACATTATATATATAATTTATTGATCTCAAGGACTAGTGTTAAAATGCGTTTTTTTTTTTGCTATATTTGTAAAATTAGGTCAGTGAAAGTCAGGGAATTTTTTTCTTAATAATAGTGGCAACCATGCATTAACAAAATGCGATCTTTATACTAATGGTTAATTTAGTGTGATTTTCTCTCCGAGGAAACAAAATTGTACTTCTAAACAGAAAGATTTTTTTCATAAAAGAATCGACTTGATTTGGGTTTGGTGAAAAGGGAAATATGACCACGCTTCGTGGGAAATATAAAGAGAGATTGCGCAGAACCACGGCTGCCACTATTGTTATTGCTTTTTGAGTTTTGGTAATTTTTTTCCTGGGCGTAAATGCGATCACTAAAAAATGATTGATTATTGGCAGCACTTAGAGTTTTAAACGTCACTTACTTGCCGACGCCGTCATACCGAGTAGCTGATACATCGAAGTGTTTCTTTTTTATTGTGAAAAATTTAAGTGAATTTGAGAATAATAATAATATGTTCACAAACTACAATATATTTGTTTGTTTTTTTAAGGTCTCAGGGGAATAAAGAGCAAATACTTTGACCCCTTGGTGCCGCCCAGTCAGCCCCAACTTGTCTATTTTATTTATTGCTATTGTTAACTCTTTAACAAATCAATCATTTAAAAAAAAACAGTCAAAAGAGAAACCGCTAACGAATATCGAAAAAAAAAAATGGGAATGTTATCTTAAAAAAATGCATTATGGAATGACTTAAAAAAAAAATTCCTATTCTTTATACCGTACAATTTGAACATTCTTAGCCCTTCATTTATTTCGTGTCTATGTTTCTTTTAAGTATTTTCTATTAAATACTTTTTTTTATTTCATGGTGTCTACTTAATTAGTTTCACTTGAAAAAAAAAATAGCACAGCTCTTTCTATAAAAATGTAGCAAGTAATTTCAACATGGAAGTAAGAAAAACTTTTATTAAAAACACAACCCCGCCCACACTCGTAATTGAAATGAGAATCCACCTCAGGCTACCTGACATCCGGCTTAAACCCGGAAATGTAGGCCGGCTTTTTTTCAAGTATGCGTGTGCCCTCTTTGATTAACATGGACATAACAAACATGAATTCAAAGTGGGCTACATTCAAGGTCAAATTTAGCTTGTAGGCAGTCCCTCTTTATTACCAAAATCAAAGAATTTATTTTTACACGGTCTGTACTATTCAGAAGGTTTCAGACAATCAAAAATAGAATAAACAAAAAGAACTAAAACCGCAACTGCAGAAAAAGAAGAAAGTAGAAACGGCGCATACATCAGCGTTGCCATAATGTGCCCGATCGGGCCATTTGGCCCCCTGTTTCTTATATTGGCCCTTTGGGCCGGGTCAACAAGAAATGGGCCGCATATCTTATTTCTTGTATTCCTTAAGTAAGATATTCGAAAAATTACACCTTTTTTATGTCGCGAAAAGAAATTAGCAATGTGTTTTCTCCATCAACAAAATCACATATATGTAAACGACACTGAATTCTAATTAACTGACGTTTCAATTTCGTTTGTTCCCGCCATAATAATTCGACTTCATTTTTTGGCCATGTACCTGTCACTTCTATAATAAAATATTCTATTTTCTTTTATAGATTCTACTAATCCATTTAAAATATTAAATAACTGCAGAGGAGACAAAGAAAACAATATTTTTTTATGTTGTCTTATAGCTTTTTTTAGTTTTTTTTTTTTTTTTTTGAAAAGATTTCTCTGAAAGGCTAGTGGCCCGCACTTTTTGGAAAAGGCCTTATTTTTTTCTCTCTCTCTCTCTCTCTGTGACAAGGCTGGCATACATGTCACGAAGAAAACAAACGAGTAAATCCAAGTCCAAGAGCGCAACGAAATTACTCAAACAGTGCGGCCGTCGATCAAATCACGATCACTGTCAGTCTTATAAAATTAACTGACTAATACTTTCGACGTTCGTTTTTGACTAAAGATTCTTTTATACAAATCATATTTATTTTACTGGCTACACAACTCATTTTCACTAGCTATATGAGGTACTCTGTAACTATCAAGCTATTATTTAGCTACTTCCATCGATGATTTATAAATTTTCGAACACCGTCTACTCCTTTTCGCAGTTCTGTGTAAATTCTAACAATAAGTTGAGGACTTCTCAAACCTTCCCTCAAATGAATGCATGACGTGACTCTTGTTCAACTGTCATGCGCCACATTTTTCCCTAAAATATAACTTAACCAATTGAAATCTCTTACTTCACTTACCCATTGGCGAAATTTAGATAAATCTTCTCATATATCACGACATTTATCACATATTTCCAACATCCACGTATCTTAACATCTCGTCATTCAGTCCGTCATTGCTTTATGTAGGACGTTTCTGCTGTTGCAGACAAATATTATTTAAAAATATTGGATATATAGCCAAATAAAATGAGTTTAGCAAACGCCAGACCATTGGTCTCCGTTTATACGGACAAAAATGAGCAAATCAAGGAGAAGAACATCTGCCTCCCAAGTGTGTTCAAGGCACCAATTGGTCCAGATCTGGTCAACGAGGTTCATCAATTGATGCGTCGCAAAAAAAATCAAGCATACGCCGTAAGCGAGCAAGCAGGTCACCAAACCTCTGCTGAGTCATGGGGTACCGGTCGTGCTGTTGCTCGTATTCCCCGTGTCCGTGGTGGTGGTACTCATCGTTCCGGCCAGGGTGCTTTCAGTAACATGTGTCGTGGTGGTCGTATGTTCGCACCCACTAAGACTTTCCGCAGGTGACACCGCAAGGTCAATGTAAATCAACGCCGTTAAGCCGTGGTGTTGTATCCGATGTAGTTCAAAAGTTGCAAAAGACTAAGCAGGCTGTTGTGTTCCTCCGCCGCATGAAGATCTGGGCCGACATCCAAAAGGTGTACAAATCCCAATGTTTCCGTGCTGGTCGTGGTACAATGCGTGATCGACGTCACATTGCCCGTCGTGGACCTTTGGTTATCGACTCCGAGGACGAAGGACTACGCCGCGCCTTCCGCAACATCCCAGGCATTGAAACAATGAACGTTAACAAGATGAACCTGTTGAAGTTAGCTCCCGGAGGTCATGTTGGACGTTTCGTCATCTGGACCGAGTCCGCTTTCCAACGCCTCAATGAACTTTTCGGCACATGGAAGACCCCATCAACCTTGAAGAAGGGATACAATTTGCCACAACCCAAGATGGCCAACACCGATCTTACTCGTTTGTTGAAATCAGATGAGATCAGGAAGGTAATTCGCGACCCCAAGAAGGCCGTATTCCGACGTGTGCGTCGTCTCAATCCATTGACCAACACTCGCCAACTGATCAAGTTGAACCCATATGCTGAGGTATTGAAGCGTCGTGCCCTCTTGGCCGCCGAGAAGAGGAAAATCAACAGAGTGCTGTTGAATGCCAAGCGTCGCAACATTGAATTGCCCAAATCCCACTTTGCAAATGTCGCAGTTAAAGCTGAGGCCAACCGTGCTAAGATGCTCAAAAAAGCTCTAGCCGCAAAGAAAGCTAAGCAACCAGCCAAGAAGACCGCTGCACCCAAGAAGAAGTAGAGCAGCTCTTGGTTTTTTGAGTTTTTATAATTAAACAATTATGACTACTTCATAAAATCTAAAAATAATATCACACGATCGAAAACAGAACAACAAATTATGTATTCACATTTTTAAAGTAATTATGTATACTTACATTCAGTTGAGTTTTTTTTTTTTTTTTTTTTTTGGTTTATAAAAATACCTAATTTAAAGCTGTCTTATTTATGTTATACATAACTTGACAGAATAAAAGCAGACTTTCATAGAAAAGTATGGCAACTTATGTCAATGTCGTTAGAAATGTCGAAATAAATTTCGCCTACAGAGATTTGCAAATCCTTTCGCTATTTCTCACCAATGGAAGCGCTGTGTTAAAGTGAAATGCATTCATCAATATAAGTAAAGTAACCTAAAAAATATTTTATACTATCCAATTCAAATCAACTCTTCACCATATTGTTCAAATTGAAAAATAATGCTGTACACTTACAAAAAAACTCAAACGAGAACTGTCATTGCGTAAACATTATTTAAATAATAAATCGAATTAAATTAAAAGTCAGCCAAACTTCTAAAATCCGATTAAAATAGCCCTGCAGTAGAAAATTGCCAACATAACTGAATTATTAGTTTAATGCATCCCCAGGCTCGCAGCAACATCCAGTTTTAAAACCAATTTAAATTCACCAAACGTTTTTAGATGATAATTAACGCGCCACAACACACATACCTTCCCAGTTGACAGCCATACCGACAGGGGTGCTCCCCAGCGTTTAGCACCTCTCCAGTCTCCACCCTTTGTTGGGACGCATTAAAATCGCACAAAGCAACTCTATACCGTTAATGAAAAAACAAAGACGCTCCCTTATATGTGCAATTCGAACACGAAAACTATCTAGCAACACAACTGCCAGTATAATGATAAAAAAATTCTCACATAACACCATGAAAAATGTCGAGGGTATGAAAATATTGGCTGACACAAATGAGATGCACTATGGATGCCAAAGCCGACCACCGCTACCCCGCATTTTGTTGTGCTCACGTAACATTGCCACTACACACCATCAGTGATGCAATAGCAAACCTTGCCGAACCGAACCCGCACTGGGCCCGGTAGAAAGTAATTTATATTTTGTACGCGGATTTAATGTGATAGGAATGCACGCACACACCTATGCACAATTCGAATGGATATTGTGCGGGTTGCGGGTTGGTTGGCACATGTAACATGCCTGTTTTCACGAAGGCCGTGTACGATGAGGAAGGAATCGACATCGCATATGGGTATAAAAATGAATGCAGGCCAGCATGCCACACAGTGGCTCCATCATCGTAAAAACAGAACAATTTTAGAACGATTGGATTTGCGGTACAGTGGAGAGAAGAAATAAATGGACCGAGGCGAGTTTTAAAAACTTACGGGTCTATTAAATACAAGAGACAAAAAAATGATGCTGAAGTAGAAGTTCAAATAGAACAGTACACAGAATGGCTCTGCGAAATAAGGCCCCAATGAAATAAGGCCCCAAATTAAAAATGAAATAAGGCCCCAAAAAATTATACAGGAAACAACTACAACGATTTTTAATAGAATTTCGAGAGTTACATATTTCCTTTTTTGGGGCCTTATTTCTTAATGAAAATTGGGGTCTTATTTCATTATGAAATAAGACCCCAAAAGAAGAAATGGATTAAGTCCCCAAAATATTTTTTTTATTATAAATAGTTACCCTTCCGATATGGAATGCGTATGGGGGGCATGCTGCCCCCCTGCAACCCCCCTGCTTAGGTTTACTGTTAGATTGCGGGGTGGGTGCGAGGTTGAGTATATAAAAAGTTCCTTTAATCTAAACTAGTTTATCCAATATCAACAATATTAAATGAAAAGTAGTTTTCATTATTTTTAATTTCATTATGGAACAAATCACAAATTTGGGGCCTTATTTCTTTTTATTTTGGGGCCTTTTTTCATCGCTGTGGGGCCTTATTTCATATTTGGGGCCTTATTTCATTTTCTCTTTTGGGGCCTTATTTCCTACAGCCCACAGAGGCTCTGCGAAATAAGGTCCCAATGAAATAAAGCCCCAAAATAAAAATGAAATAAGACCCCAAAAAATTATACAGGAAACAACAAGAACGATTTTTAATAAAATTTGGGGTGTTATTTCCTTTTTTGGGGCCTTATTTCCTAATGAAAATTGGGTTCTTATTTCATTATGAAAAAATAAGACCCCTTATTTATTTCTTATTCTTTCTTATTTTCTTTGTTCTTATTTCATTATGAAATAAGACCCCAAAAGAAGAAATGAAGTAAGTCCCCAAACCCTGCTTCGGTTTACTGTTAGATTACGTGGTGGGTGAATTAGTTTATCCAATATCAACAATATTAAATAAAAAGTCGTTTTCGTTTTTTTTTTTTCATTATGAAATAAACCTCAAATTTGGGGCCTAATTTCATTTTTTTTTTTTTTTTGCCTCACTTCATATATAAGATTGGGGTTTTATTTCATTATGAAATAACTGCCCAAATTTGGGGCCTTATTTCATTTTCTCTTTTTGGGCCTTATTTCATTGGGCCTTATTTCCTGCAGCCATTCAGTTGACTAACTCCAACCCTTTTGTCATTTCAATATCAGATGTGAAGTTCACCGTTGTATTCGCTGCTCAACATTTTCTTAAACTTTAACTGAATGTTTAATGTAGGTAGGTAGGTGGGCGCAGTAGCTTAGTGGTTAGTGTGCTGGACTACTATGCGAGGGGTCGAGGTTCGAATCCCGCAAAAACCCAAATTCCAACTTAGGGTTTTTTTTCATTGCGCCACCTCTCGCGAACGTCTGACAAACATCCGAGAGTATAACTGTCTTGAAAAAGCTTCTCAATTAGCCGTTTGGAGTCGGCATAAAATTGTAGATCCCTTCCATTCGTTTCAAAAATGAAAAACTCACACAAAACGAATGGTTGTGAGAAGCTAAGCCTAGGGTCCCTCCGGACCTGTTGCACCAACTATTTATTTATTTATTAGGTAGGTAACTACAAACAATTTTAATAAGAATCTGTTATTTATGAATAACGTACGCAGCTTTTTAATTATTCAACCTAGATGCAATATTATTTTTGGGGCCTTATTTCATTGGGGCCTTATTTCGCAGAGCCAATTTTAAACTGGAAGACTTTGAATGTTTTACTTTCCGTCTATATTTAATATTTATTTTTACCTTCTTTGTATGTATATATAACTTCCAAAAACGAAACTGTGTTTTATGGATTACCTATATACATTGCTTTAATATAATACTAATAATATTAGATTTTAATAATATTCTATATTTATTTATAAAATATCATTATCACTTTTTATTAAAGAGTAAAGACTTATTTTTATTTCACCTGGATATTAAAAAGAAAAATAACAATTTTACGGTTTTGTTTTGCGTATGGCTATAACTGGGGCCTAATCTTGGATAATTGGGTAGAAACGAATCTCGCATATTGGGTGGTAGTTCCTTGTTAAACAGCGTCTCAAATATGATATTGTAGTAGTCAGTATAGATTTAAACAACGTATTGGCATACTACTCACAAATAATAGTCCCCGTGTCCATCTGTTTCTTTGCAATAACTCTGTCTGTTAACTTCCCGTTTCCATTGTAGTTTGCCTTTATGGATGCATTCATCCTGCAAATGCATTTAACGAGAGAACTTTGAACATAAGGATAACATGCAACTAAATGGGGTCTCATAACTTTACATTGTGTTAAGGAAACGTTCTTTTTCCCGCACGCCGCACATTCACACACAACCCAATGAACCGAACATAATATAAAAATACGGGAAAAACCTCTATATACGTACATTCAATAGAGAAAAAAAAATTATAAAAGCAAATAAATCTCTTGCAATAAACATCATTGATAGCGCAAACTAATAACGAAAGCAGATGGATACCATTCCACTGGAGATGGCTACTCCAATGTATCCAATGATGATGCATAATAATTCTGCGTTCTGCTACGAAATTGATCTCTCGGATATTAGGTATACCCTACAAGGACTTGCACTACTGATGGTACATTGTTACACAATCATACTTGTGGAACCCCACCCTTACCCAGTGTTGATGCAGCCATCCAGGATACCGGCGTCCACTATGAAATCTCCACTCCGATATATTGTAAGCGTTTTATGTTCAAGAGGAACAAATGGCGGCCAACCGACACGACGGTGCGGGGCATTTGGCTTTATTGTTATTTTCAAGGATCAACATCCATATAAAAGAATGGATTTTTTTTCTTTGGTCAAAGATGGACATCATTTTCGCATATGAATGGTTTGCCCGAGCAAAATCTATAAAATTTCATTCCTCAATGGGTCACATTATATACCCACAGAGAACACACTGTTACTATAGGAAATACCTTTTTTTCGTAGACCAATAACACAGTTTATATTGGGTTTTCGTTAGGTTGTATTCGAAGTGCCCCCGTGTCGCTCATGTCCCCCATGGTAGTTAAGTAAAGTTTATACACTAGCAGCAAATAGCCCGAGACATGTTTGAAAGGCTTTTAAGGAAATCGCTCTTGAACTCGTTTACAGAGCGCTGAGGGAAGAGTGACAAGTGATGGAATGGAATGCGGGAACAAAATTATTTTTGGAAGGAATTTTGGTAAGACGGACACAAAGTGGCTTGGAAGATCAATCAAAACTTGTTTAGGAGATTTAGTTTGCAGAGCATGTTAACGATGTCAATTTGCTAATGAAGAGCTTTTAAAATATTCAATGATAGATAGATGGCATACGGGGGTGGGGCTATATCAAATGTTGGTATAGGAGAGATGATTGAGTTCCCTGTAAATTTAATGGGAACATTAGTAGTCAGGAAAGGTTAAAGGTGTCAAGCGGGAATATTCAAGCAAGCTGTCTTACTGTCTGTATACTAAATTTGTATTGGAGTTGGCGTGTCCGAAGCTCCTAGTACAAATGGAACTACATATTGACAAATAGGATACCTATATATCATTCATCTCTTGTGGCAAATGAGCCACGTGAGTTTTGCCAACACTATTTTTCGATACAAGAAAAAAGAAAACGACCTTCGAATAAGTTTTAATAATACCGAAGCGTACATAAGTTTCATTCCGATGATTTGTAACGATGGTAGTCATAATAATATATTTATAACTATAATTAACTAACAAAAAAAAAAAAAGGGATATAGTTGCGAACAACTAGATTTAGATTTAGATTGTTTAAGGGAGGTGGAATCAAGTTGCCATATCACTGCGGCCACGAGTGGGCCTATTGTGATTTCCTCCATTTAGAGCTCGCTCATGATACTGGACTTAGTTATGAATCCTAGTAGATCTTTGAGCGCGCTGTCAGATATGTCCTCTGCCCCAAGGTAAGGTTTACCTAGGTGGTGTTGACGTAATCTGACTAGACATTCACAGTGACACAGTATGTGTTCTCCCATAGTCATGAGGTGTTTTTTGACTTGGCAGTGGCCTGTGAGCAACCCTGTGACTGTACGAATCTGACTCCTTGTTAGGTTTAGGAGTTGTTTTGTTCTTGAACGGGAAGTATGAAGGAAGCATGAACATTTTAGCTTGTCTGTTACCTTCAGTGTTTGTCCAGTAATGATTTGCTTTGTTTTTCAGCCAGGTTTTAATGTGAAATTTAGCGGTAATCCACAAAATGGTCTTGGCATCATAAAGGTAGATGCTGATCCTTTCTTGGCTAGTAGTTAGTTAGTTTTAGTTTTATTGACTATTTATTTAATTCATAAAATAACACAAACATTATAATTTTATATTTTCTTAGTCTAATTGGTTTGGCTTAAGGCCGTCTACCAGATTGACATTATGTAGTAAAATCTCCTCTGAGTAAATACGTAAGATAAATAAACATTTCAAAACTCTTCCTCTATTATGCGTACCCTATATAGCGTAGTGCATTCGTTGTAAAGGAATACAAAACATCCCAACCTCTTTCGCCGTTTAAAATATTGATCGCTTCATCTAACTCAAGTGTGCAACATCCAAAATAATTGTATCTGAATTCCCTTAGTATGGGGCAAATTGCCAGAAAATGAAAAACATCCTCTCTCTCCTTCCGGTTACAGAGCTCACATAAAATCGAGAGATCTGAACGGTGAGGTATAAAGTTAAGATTTATTAACTCTCCTCTTATCTTAAATATCGTGCTTATCATTTCAGATGTATTTCCAGCAATGAAGTACGTTCTGTCCTGTAAATAGTGACTCATTTTGCTGTAGTATGTTCTATATTGCGATTGTTGTGCCTCGTTTATAAATTCGTCGTACATTTTATGTCCTGTTTTTTTTAGTAAGGTGTTAAGTTTGTTTTTTAAATTTATTGGATGCTCGTTAGGCGCAATTTGTAAATCCCAATCGCATTCAGACGCCAGCCTATTCCATTCTTGAACGCAGTTTCCCTTAGTCGTTAGCATATGAGACAGTACTAATTTTGGTATCCGTTTCTGCTCCATTGCCATAACCCTTACCACATAGTCTAGATGCAGCTTTAGAGTATTCAAAAACAGAGGTGGAATCCCAGTCTCCAGGTGTAGCATGTAGGTAGGTGTAGGTACTAGAAGGCAGTCTAAATATTCTCTTGACGAAGTATCGAAGCAGTTTTTCTACGGTTTCATAGGAACTACCTAAACCCCACACTTGAGCTCCGTATAGTAATATTGATGTAGAAGTCGTGTTGAATAATTTTTGTTTAGCTGCATGGTTAATGTGTTTATTATTGAAACAGGTATTCCAAATTGAAGAAATTGCTCGCTTGGCTTCTGTTAATTTGTTCTGAAGATGCTTGTTCATATTTAAATTGGAAGTAAACATTACTCCTAGGTACTTGTATTCACGTACAATATCTATGTTCTCTCCTTGAAACGTCCACTTTTCAACTCGAGAGTACCTGCCACCGCCATTCCTAATAATCATCATCTTTGACTTTGTAAGATTAACAGACAGGTTCCAGGTTTTGCAGTACTTTTCAAGTCTGTTAATCATAATCTGCATGCTATCCACAGAGTCGGCGAGAAAGACAATGTCGTCTGCAAACATTAGAGCTGGTATTCTTGTTCCGTTTAGTTCAATACCTCCTCCAACAGCATCTGTGATATCGTTAATATACAAAATGAATAGTAACGTACTCAGGATGCATCCCTGCTTTACTCCCATTGTTGTTCCAAACTCTTCAGATAAGTTGATTCCGTCCCAGACACAGGCTTTGTTGTTCCTATACATGCCTTTTAAAACATTTATGATTTTTGTTGAGATTCCAACTTTATAAAGCTTGTAAAAAAGCGCTTCTCTGGCTATGGAATCAAATGCTGCTCGGAAGTCCACGAAGAATGTATACAGCTTCTTATGTCTTCTTTTATAAATCTGGGCTATATTGAATAGCGAAAAAATTTGGTCTACGGTGGAATAATTCTGTCTAAACCCAGCTTGGCATTCATTCAAAATTTGTTTGCCATTAACCCATTGCGTGAGTCTGTTATAAATTACTGAGATAAATAATTTAACAGAAGTATTCAAAAACGATATGCCCCTGTAGTTTGCTGGATCATTGTAATCGCCCTTTTTATGCAGAGGGAAAATGATAGCCTTCTCAAAGCTAGCTGGGACTTCTGCCGTTTCGAAAATTCGATTAAATTCACATACGAGTATTAATAAAAACTCAGGTGTGCAGTTTTTGTAAAATTCGAAAGAAATGCGATCTTCACCTGGTGCCTTGTTGCTTTTCGTTTTTTGAATGGCAACTTGCACTTCGTCTAAACTAAATGGAGCATCAAGGAATTCATCGAAATAGAAAGGGGCTGCATATTGGAATGACGGTGAGCTCTGAGGTGTGTTGAGAAGGTTCATAAAGTGGGTTTTTAACTGTTCTGCCTGCAGCCCTGTAGAGATAATGTTATTTTTTCCATTTATAAGTTTCACTGCTTTCCAAAACTCAGATGATGATCTCGATCTATTAATCAAAGTAATATTTTTCTGATAGAAGGCTTTCCTTTTCGATTCACAAATATCTTTGAAGTCTGAATTTGATGCTCTGTAAAGAATTTTGAACGCATCAGTGTTGTTCCCTCTCAATAATCTAAGTAGCGCAAACGATCTGTCTCTAGCCTTCATACATTCTTTGTCGAACCACTTCTGCTTGCTTAATGCGTTATATTGTTTTGCCGGTGCATTTAGTGGAGTGGCTTTTTTGATGATGTCCGTTAAAACATCGATATGCGGCGCAGTGTTCGAAGTTGACAACTTGATGAACTCTCTGTTGAGGTTTTCCTGATACAGATCCCGTATTCTATCCTTCCAATACAGCTTTGGTAACAGTTCCAGTTGTTGTGTGATTTCTTCACGCAGTGTGCCAGCCACTTTTAGACGAACTTCGAGCGGCATATGATCCGAGAATGTTTTCGCTGCTACTTGAAATCCGCTAAGGTAAGAATACCAATCTCCACTCAGAAAGCAGTAGTCGATGACAGAGCACGCTGTTCCACGGAGAAATGTATATTCGCCAAAAGAGTCCCCTTCACAGCTTCCATTTAATACCGTACAATCAAAAGCATCAGCTATATCCAGAATTTGTGTGCCTCTCCTATCACGGATTTTGTCCTTAGAGTTGCGGCATGCATTGATGAATGCAGGAACGGATTCACTCGTGAAATTATTTTGATATAGTCCAATTCTACCATTCAAGTCCCCTATAAGCATTAAGTTTGTTGACCCCAGACTATTCAATAGATCATTCAACTTGTTGTAGTCGCGCTGCCACTGGTTTTGATTTAGGTATATTGGAACAATATGTAAAACTGTCCTGCATATTCCTAACACCAACACGTAATTTTCCTCCATTCTTTTAAATTGCACCGTAACTCCATTAAGCTTTTTCCGATACCCAAAAAGCTGACCACCACTTCCCCTCCCAAACAAGCTCGTTTTTACTGCAGGAATCCATATTAATTCATAATTATTTAAAATGCTCTTAAATTTTATTTCTTCAAAATCTAATACGTGTGTTTCTAATTGTAAAATAATATCAAATTCTCTAATATAATTCCAAAAATCTACTAATATAAGCTTATTTTTTAAACCTGCAACGTTATAACTCAAAATTTTTAGGGATGAATTATTAACATTGTTCCGGTAGACGGGTGAAAATCATTCGAACGCATTATTTATACGCGAACTTGTGCGGGTCCCCAAATTGTTTACAGCGGTTGCCTTCATTGTGGTTACTACTTTAGTCGTTTCTTGCTTCCTCGAACTGTCAGAAGGTGATGACATTGACATTTGATACTCTTTGTTTTGACTCAAGAACTCATTCATAAACATAATTAACTCAGCAGGTATTTCACCAAAGATTGATTTAATGTTATCCATGCCGTTTCCGTTGCCACATTTTAACCCGTCGGATAGGTCCCAGGTAAATAGTTTGCCATCAACATAAAGCCTATCGTCTCTCAAAGTAGTTTTCGTGCGAGGATGTTTTTCGCGAAGAATTTTCATTACATTGATTAACTTAGCCCTTCTTTGTCGAACGTTCAGTGGAATGTCTTTGTGGATACGAATTTGTGTGCCTTTTAACTTCCTTGCGTTGCGCAAAACATTGATAGCGGTGTCTCGCGATTTTAATTTTTTGGCTAGTATGTCTGCTATTTCATTGCCCACATATCCGCTATGTCCTGGCACCCAAATGAGGTGTACTCTGTGTGTGCTGGCTAGCGATGTGAGTAATTGTAGGCAATCCTATACTAGCTTTGATGTGATTTCATAGCTATTGATAGCCAGTAGTGCAGCTTTGCTATCAGAGAGAATATATATGTTCTTGTTTGTTTTGGATTTTTTTAGATTTTCTCTGAGACATAGTTCTATTGCAAAGATTTCTGCTTGGAATACGGAGTTGCATTTGTCCATGCTTTTATGGATGAACGTTTTTGTGTCGACCCCGTATACTCCAGTTCCAACTTCTTCTGTTCTGTTCTGTTTTCGATCCATCTGTGTACCATGTGTACCATACATGAGAATCTTTGGCAAATGTGGGTTTATTCTGTTCCCAGTTCTGTCGATTTGGGAATGTAACTTTGAAGTTTCGGCTGAAGTTGAATTTCGGCAGACAGCTGTCTATTATGGTAATTTCAAGTATTTCATGTCTGGAAGGATTAGTGTTGCCAGATGGTTTTTGATGAAAGTAGTTCATGGGGCTCCAAGTCCCGAACTTTCCCGGACAAATGACGATCAGAAAAAGAGTACAAAACAAGGACGAAAAAAACAAAATTTTTATTATGATTCTTAGAATCTCAAGTATCCATTATTAGTTCTGTTCGTTTACTAGATTTTAACCCTTTGTATCACCGTGTTGCAGAAATGCAAAATACTGCAAAAGTATTTGTCAAATTAATAGATATCATTTAAGAGAGTGATTTAAGAATTTTCCAATATCTACTACTCTTCTTACCGTGAAATTTATACTAATGATTGACAAAAAAGGCTTTTATAGGGGAGAGTTTTCCCTTTTTGTCAGTTTAGTCCATTCAGATAACAATCAAGTGAGGAATGCAACTTTGGAATTTTTTTATATAATTTAAAATAATGTTTGTGGAAATCAAATTGCTTTACTAATCAAGTGAGTATAAATAATACTTGCTTTAGAGATTTTTATCTTAGCAAAATGAAGCCACTATAACGCAATGTTGTAGATATGCAACCAATCTTTTTTTATAAATAAAATACAAAATATCAAAATTATTTCGTTTTCATTTATAAGATTATTATATATAATACCAAAGAAAGCTGAAAATCATTATTTTTTTTTAATTTGGACACATTGCGATACAAAGGGTTAATTATCTTCGACTGATTTTTCGATCAATTTCTAAATTAAGTGGATAATTTAAAATAATCCCGGACATTTTATTAAAACTATACCGGACGTTCCCCGCAGAAGCAAAAAAGAGTGCATGTCCGGGAAAACCCGGACGGATGGTAAGGCTAGGAAGAATGAGCTTGGAGTTTTCGGTGTTTTCAGATATGAGCATGAAGGCATTTGTCATAGCTTCTTTCTGTATCTGAAGATGGAGGGGTGGAAGTTTTAGGATAACTTCCAACGCTGCAGTGGGAGTTGTTCTCATTGCGCTCGTAGTGCATACACAAGCTAGTCTTGGGAGTTAATTGTGCCTGACTTGTTTTGACTTTTGTTTAGTTTTTTGCCACCATACTGGAGCTGCAAAAGTGATCTGGTTTTGTTATGGCTGTGTAAAGCCATAGCATGATTTTGGGGTTTATACCCTAGCTTTTACCAATTAGACTTCTGCTGGTCCACAGAGAGATCCTGGCTTTGTCTATGATTTTCATGAGGTAAGAGTTCCAAGTGTGTTTTTCGTCCAGGAGTCATGTATATGCAATTATGCATGTGCATATCAATGCACATATCCAACATTGCAGTACTAGTATAAATACCGCAGACGACACTTGACAACATACAAATACGGAATATTTCATCTCTAACAACTCATGCCCAAATATGGACACAAAATCAGAAACAACCAAATAATATTCTGGCTTTACAAATGTCACCATTACCGGTTTAGTCATGTCATGATTGCTCGCCCGCTTCTTATTTGTTGTTGGTATAATATGTTATTCAACAGTATCTAAGTATTTCGTTTCCTTCCTTTTCTCATGCGTTTTTATTTTACAGCTAGTAAGTTTTCTTTAGGAGAAATTAGAATTTAAGAGTTTAGTTTAAGTTTCAATGTTGTGTCATTAAGCCATATTAAATAAAATAAGAAAAAAATAAAATAAAAGTGTTTTTATTTTAATTCGACCACGAACACATCACTCAGGGTTACACCCAGGCATTTGGCTTCTTTTGAGAACTCTATTGTTTCACCAAGTAGACTAGGCGAACAACTAAGAACAACCTTCTTTTAAAATCTGCCTCGAATACTTTAGGAAACTGTTGCATCTTTGATATGTTCCTTTGATCCTGATTTAAAAATTTGAGTTAAGAATGAAATCCGCCAGTAGTTTAAGATAAATTAAATATATTTCCTTAGTGGATCAATGTAATAACAGTTCCGAGGGATTTCAGCCATCATTAGTTATAAGGAAATAAAACCAAGGTCTGTTATATGCTCGGTTTGATCAGAGAAATTGCAATTGATTTGCTCACTAACAAAAATCGCCCTAACAAATTTAGCGGACAAATTAGGCACATTTAAATATTGTTTCGTTGATATTACTATTAGAAATTCCGTTCAGTGACATACAAGAAGGTATTCCTAAAGATTTCTGTTTAGAATTTGAAAACGAAAATGTATGACAACGTTGTCAAATAGAAAATTGTCAGTTCACACCGTTGGCAGATGTTTGTTTACAAAATTCCGTTTGCAGGCATTGTCAGACAAATTAAAAATTGTTTTTTTTTATACGGTGGTGAAGTGAAAAGCACGTAATAAAAAAAAATTGAAATAGAACAAAAAGATGCAATTGCGATTGTTTTGTCCGCGTACGTATTTGAGAGCAGCGAGGAAAATGAATTGCCATGCAAACGTCGGCGTGCTTGCACGAACGATTGGGTGGCCCGCCAACAGCAGGAGGGACTTTATACAAAATTGCTCGTCGAATTGAGAGCTGAGAAGCCAGAATTGTATCGCAATTTTTTGCGTATGGATTCCAAACAATTCTATGATCTCCTAACTTTCTGACAGTTAGGCAGCCTTACAAGCCTTAGAGTCAATACATGGACTCCAAAACAGTTAGTGCCGTCACGATGCTGTGAAAACCCTAGCCAAACACAACGCGGTACCGGGTCATCAGGGTATTGCAGGGAAAAAACGTGCAGACAAACTAGCTAGGGCTGGTTTCAAATCTGCGTCTTAAACACTGGGAACACATCCCGGACAATGCAAACGATTAATTAAGCCTTACTCCTACAAATAAATTCTTATGCTAAGTACCTAGCATAAGATACCTACTTCAAAGCATACCTAAAACAAAAAGTGATTATAAATATTTCTACATCCTTTTCGAATTATCATTAAAAAAGGAAAGGGTTATATAAACATTCCTAGATCCTTTTTTTATTTTTTATTTTTTGTTTATTTATTTGTTTAGATCTACGAAATTATAATGTCAACAGATCGAGGAAAAAAATCTTCTTCTTCTATATCTTCTATATATATAATTCTTTCGGGGTGTAACTCGATGGCCACGTAACTCGATAACCCCTGGGACGATTTTCATAATTCTTTTTTTGTTTTGTTTGTATTGCTGTATATCAGGTTTTTATTTACTTTTTGTCGCGAAAACAAAACTTGGAGGGGATGAAAGAGGTTATGAAAGTTTGTATGGGGAAATACACTTTGAAAAAAAAGAAACTTGATAGAAATCGAGTAGTGACACTTCAAATAAAAAAAAATATATTTTAAATTTTAAAAGCAAATTGTTGTTGTCAAGTATTTTAATTATTTTCTAAGCAAATTGTTGTTGTCAATAATTTTGAAATTTTTGTTTGTTTTTGAAATATAGGTACCTACCTAAAAAGTTTGTTCTAATAAATTATGTTTACTATGTTACATTAAGTAACTTTTTGAAATGAAGTAGATACTTTGAAGTAGATATAAAGATGATATGGATGACATTATTCTGCATCGAATTCGCACTGTGACATCGGACAATGAACTGGAGATGTCAGATGAATTGCGCAACAAAGCTTCGATTTTGATCGAGGATATGTGTCTGCTCATGAGTGGCAATTTGTTGTGCAAATTGGGGATGCCACAGCCGAATCGTTCAATGCAAGACGCATTTAATCGAGAATTGGAGCGAGAAATGGACTTCGATCGAATCGCATTGAGTCAAGCTGTTCGAACAAATGTACCAATGTTGAATCAAGAACAAAATAAAGTGTACGATGAATTGATGCAAGCAGTCGATAACGAAAATGGCGGAATTTTCTTCCTTGATGCGCCCGGTGGAACTGGAAATGCATTCCTGATTTTACTGATTTTGGCTACAATTCGTTCGAGATCTGAGATCGCTTTGGCCCAGGCCTCTTCTGGGATAGTGGCTACTTTGTTAGAAGGCGGTCAAACAGCGAACAGTCGAACTGCATTGAAATTGCCATTGAATCTGCAAGTGGATGAAGAACCTACATGCAACATTTCAAAGAATACTGTGATGGCGAAAGTACTGCAGCAATGTAAGATTATCATATGGGACGAATGCACAATGGCTTACAAACGCGCATTGGAGGCCGGAATCGTTTACGTAATGATAAGCGACCTTTCGGTGGAGCAATGATCTTGCTATCAGGCGATTTTCGTCAAATGCTGCCTGTCATTTCGAGATCAACTCCGGCAGATGAATTGAATGCTTGCCTGAAGGCGTATGTTTTATGGCGATACGTCAAGAAATGGCATTTGACAACAAACATGCGAGTTTCTTTACAAAATGGCCAGTCAGCTGCAGAATTCTCCAGGCGATGGGCAATGGTGTGATTCCAGCAAACTTAATCACCGGCCTGATTTAGTTTCAACAACATTTTTGCAACTTTACAACGACACCGAAAGAAAAAATCATGAATGTTTTCCCGAATATCGCTCAGAATTATATTGACCATGATTGGCTGAGTGTAAGAGTAATTTTGGCTGCGAAAAACAAGAACGTCGATCACTTGCATTTCACAATTCAAAACCAAATCGCTGGTGAGTTGCATTCATACAAATCAGTCGACTCCGTGATGGATGAAAACGAAGCCACCAACTATCCCACTTTGTTTTGCAACCTAAACGAACCAAAATTTTGTAACGATACGCGTTTGATTGTGAAGAATTTAATATCAAATATTATGTGTTCGTTTGTCGCCGAATCACGCCTTAACGCATTTACCGATTTTAACCAAACTTTCTCACATCTTTGGTATTGGTCTAATTATATGACTTTTGTGAAGTTTGGTTGCAATTGGTAAAATATTTTTTTTTTTTGGTCTTATGAGAAATACTTTTTGTTTTGTCAAATTACTTTTTTCGAATTTCCAGTCGGTTTTTTTTTCCAGTTTTCTCAACATTTTGAAAAATTTTAGTTGTACGGTTCCTACGCTGGAATCGGAAAACTTATCCGTGCGTGAAAAAAAAAAACATGAATTTGAGTAATTTTTTGTTTTTTTCCTAAACCACTCAACCGTTTTCAATTAAATTTTGTGACTGTGTTTGGTTGGTTACAGTTTGAAAGATAGATAGATATTTTGGACCCCATAGGTGGCTCTGTTATCGATATCATAAGCCTAACCGATTTGAATAAATTTTGTCGCTGTGTATGGTTGGGTACAGTTTGATAAATAAATAAATAGTTGGCGCAACAGGTCCGGAGAGACCCTAGGCCTAGCTTCTCACAACCATTCGTTTTGTTTTTTTTTTTGGAACGAATGGGAGGGATCTACAATTTTATGCCGACTCCAAACGGCTAATTGAGAAGCCCTTTCAAGACATTTATACTCTCGGATGTTTGTCAGACGTTCGCGAGAGGTAGCGCAGCGGAAAAAAACCCTAAGTCGGAATTGGGTTCTTGCGGGATTCGAACCTGGGACCCCCGCATAGCAGTCCAACACACTAACCACTAAGCTACTGCGACTACGGGTACAGTTTGATAGATAGGACTATTTTTTTCGCCACCTATCGTGTCCAAAATAGTGATAGATAGGACTATTTTGGACACGATAGGTGGCGCTGTGTTCAATCTCATAAACCACTTAACCCATTTCAATGAAATTTTGGAGCTGTGTATGGTTGGTTACAGTTTGAAAGATAGGACACTATTTTAGTATGGTGGGTACGGCTATATGTAAAAAGGACTGTCGTCCGTATGTGCACTCATAACTCGGGAATGGATCGTGCTTCGTGGATTCGTATTGACCCAAGGAAGGACATTTGTGCTATTTTTTTTGTCGTGAAAATAAAAGTTTACGGGATGGGATTGGGGATGGAATTTTGCATGAAGAACCGCATTTAAAAAAAAAGAAGATTGAATAGAAATACGGGAAGTGTCACTTCCAATACAACAAAAATTATTTAAAATCTTTATTTTTGAATTATTTTGATATGACAGGCTTACCGCTACACAATTTGAAATTGAAAGTCGGCTCAATTATAATTTTGTTGCGCAACCTCAATCCACCGAAATTTTGTGAAGAATCTCAAATCAAATGTCATGGAAAAGCCGCGAATTCGGCTTATTCAGAAAGATTTGCTATTCGTATTAAAGCGTAGCAATTTCCCGTTTCGCTATGACAATAAATAAGTCTCAAGGACTACCTATCGCTGGAATTTTGTGGAATCAATATTGAATTCCCATGTTTCTCCTAAAGTCAAATGTATGAACTTCCGCTTTATACATCGTGTATCGTAATCGTAAAGGACATGTGCATAGTGCATGCTGAGTATTATTATTTTCATTACATTAACGAATATGGGCGAAACAAAGTTCGCCGGGTCAGCTAGTATATATATAATTCTTTTGGGGTGAAACTCGATGATGCTATAACTCGATAACCCCTGGGGCGATTTTCATGATTCTTTTTTGGTTTGGTTCTATTGCTTTATATCAGGTTTAGGGAGAGATAAAATTCCGGAAAATCGTCGTCCTGATTTGGCATCCAATATTTTTTCCTATTAAATATTTGTTTTGAATTTTCTACGTAACATGTGCCTTTTTTTTAAGTAGATTAATAAAATCGAGATAAAATTAATGGATTTTACGTTGGTCAACAGTGATGCTTTTTTTTGATTTTGTGCATTGCTCCAACAGTTTCATTTCTTTTATACAGTTGGTAAAAATTAAATGTAAAAAGTTAAAACGCGGACAAAATAGTTATTGAAAAACAAATTTCAGTGATTTTTGTAAAATGCCAAGGCGAATGTGCTATATTGGCCGACGAGCAAGGCAAGCAATTCAGCAAAAAATATAAATATTAAGCCAAACTGAAGAAGAAGGCAAAGAATGGGATATTGCATGGCATAAGACCATCAACAGGAAAAAAAATTGAGAATGCAAGCAATGAGAACTGCGTCAAATCGTACTGCTGCTGGGATGGAAACAAACAAGTTCAAATCGGAGAGAGTCGTTCCTGTCGTAGTCGTTGCGACATTTGAACGACTGGCATTTTAGTATGAACCAACAGAAAATCATGGCGGTTATGCGATTTTCGATATTGGAGCGATGACTATAATTGTATGCCACCATTGAAACGCCTTTGCTGTGCGAGTGGCAAAGTGAAATTGAATCCGTATGACTTCGTTCGGGACAAAAATCATTCATAAAATTGGATTTCATGGCGACTTGCAAGGCAATATTTTCTCATTACATCACGCAAACACACACTAAATTCGAATTAACAGATTCAAGGCCAAATTTACCATCGGATTGGTGCATTCTTGCCAGCAAATGAAGCCGTACACCAATATCCGCAGGTGTACTTCATTACGTCGGAGGATAAGCAAGTCGATAGGCGGTACAGAGGGCAAACAGGAGTGACGTCATTTGACAACTGCAACAATAATCTAATGAAAACAAGAACGACGCTTTGATTACGATGTTTAAAACGACGATGGAGAAAATGAACTCAGACAATCGCATATTTGTTTTCAAACCTGATAATAGAACCGCACTTTTAAAAAACCAGAATGGATAGAAAACGGGTAATGTCACTTCGAATACAACAAAAATTATTTAAGATTTAAAATCGCGGACTCTGCTTATTCATAACGATTCGCCATTGGCATTTAAGCGTCTATGACAAATAATAAGTCTCAAGGATAATCGCTGGATATTTATGGCACCAATCTTGAATTCCAATGTTTTTCACGCGGTCAATTGTATGTAGCGTGCTCACGTGTGAGCAACCCACTTAAGTGAAAACTCGGAAACACATCGATTGCTATACATATTTCAGTTTTTTCTATTTTATTTAATAAATATAACTTTTGAATAACGAATTTGAATCGACCAAATTACAGAAAGTAGCATAAACAAAAATAAATTGTTGCCTCAACAGGTCCTTAGGAACTAGGCCTAGCTTATTAAATTCGTTTTTGTGAGATATTTTCATTTTTGGGACGAATGGAAGAGATTTCAGTTTTATTAATTGAGAAACTCTTTCATGACAGTTATACGTTATACCCTCGGATGTATGTCAGACGTTCGTGAGAGGTGGCGCAGTGAAAAAAAAAACCTTAAGATGGAATTTGTTTTTTTATTGTTGGCAATCGAATCTGGGATCCCCGCTTAGTAGCCCAACACACTAACCACTAAGCCACTGCGCCTACAAGCAAGTAATCTAGTACTAAAATATTCATTGTGTTGAAATTTGTTTCTTTTTCTTTTGCTCCTTATTTGGGATTCTGAAATATGATCACTAATCACCATCACCATACCTATATTACACTTTACATACAATAAAGTTTCTACTTGAATTATAATCAATAAGTAACTCACTTATATTGCTGATGTTGATACTTGATAGCATGACAGGGGTGGCGTTCTGTAAAAATCGAAATGAAAATCACGTATGCTTTCTCTTCAATAACTAATTTATCTGGCGACTCCTTCAAGATCGCATTCAGTAGATTGTATTATATCACACATTTCTGTCGCATCCTTTTATAGTGCGTTCTAATTCCAGTTACATACCTCCTTTTCCACCGCCATCCGAAAGCGTAAAGCGCATCTCAAATAGCGTAGACAAAATATGCTTCCCCCTATAAGTAGGGCACTTTTTTAGTTCTTCAGTACTAGAGAATAAGTTGTCCCTAAGTGCGACTTCTCCGGAAGTTAAATTGCATCTCGTGTAAAAACGAAAGGACGGCAAATAATCTGCAGGATTAAAATGAATTCACTTTACCAACTTCCTCGAACTAAATTACTCACCCTCTCCATACATTTTTGTCCTGGTGGTGGGGGCAATATAAAAAGAAAAAAGTCAACTAAATGCATCATCATAGCAAAAAACCTTATTTCGCTAAATTTTTTTTTTTGCCATATTCGTGTCTTTTTGCACAAGTAATTACATTTTTGCTTTGTTTTTTTCTCCAGTAATAGCCTTTGGGAAAATAATATTCACCCTACCTTACGCAATCCTCTTACGTCCAGGACTATAGGTACTAGTCGGTCTTGTTGTCCTTGTGGCTGCTGCTTTGTCCTTACCCCTCGTGCCTATATTGCCGCAGAGATTCTATTTTTAGCGTAGTAGGTGCATTGGTTTTTTTCTTTTGAAAAGGTAGTTGGTACTTGGGAGAGATATTCATACTGGGTATGCTCAATTTACATTCCTTAATTACACTTTCTCTGCAGCAATAAAAGTGGGAATTGTGTAAAGAAACAAACAACAACAAAATGACCATGCCGGAGAATATGTTATTTACAGATATATAAAACAAATTTACATTCTAACAAGATTACTTGGGAAACTGTAGAAGGGCCAGTGTAATGCCAGACGATGGAGGGCGACGACTCTCGGCATCCATTTTAATGGACCGAATGTAATCTGCAGCAATAGGAGACGTTTTTGACTATTTCCCGCGGGCATTGTTTTGTCTAAGGTTTGGGTTTATTTTTCAGGTGAACGAACTGTAAGGAGAGCCGAGAGCGGTGCTGCAATTAATTATCGCACCAACCAAGTGAATCCCGCAGTAGAAGATATTACTACGACTAGACGAAGATATTTTAATTAAAAAGTCTCCTTCACATTATTTTCGGTTAGGTTAGGTTGCGAGGGGCTTAATTTGACCATCACAATAAAAGAACGAAAAAGTTGTTTTTACCTAGTCGTAAACGACTCTGATCTTGATTTTTATTTGTCAAAATCTAAAATGCCCAAATGTGTAGCAGGGGAATAACGCCAGGATTTTGTAGGATTAGGCATCGTGCAACTGTTAGAGGTAACTTTCAAGGCACTCGTTGTACACGGAGAAAACAGTCTTAAGAACTGGTCATCGCAAAGAAACAACTTCCTACCTACACATGGACAAGAGCCAAAAGTGAAGAAATAAATGCGAATTGTAACTTTGCGAACATTCTTACAAGTTTTATCAGCCATTTTCGACGGAGAGAGGTCTGTTCTTCTACGCTCATTCCCTTCTTCTACAATCTAATATCCTTGTGTAGTGTATGAAGAACGATTGGAAGTTATTGAAAATTCTTTGTTCAAGTTTTATGTTAACGTTAGTAAAAGCTGACATTTCATTGCAATGCAGTTGCAGTTATCGATACTCAAAAAGATTTCCCGCTTCTGATTTTGCATTGCCACATCGGGACTAGTCGGCAATTCCTTGTCGCCATCCATGGTTTTTTATTATAACGATATGACATCGAAAATACTATTTCAAATATGTCCTTAAAACATCGCGGTTTTGCACAGATTGTTCTGTCATCAGCAGCTGCGATTTTCAATTCTAACTGTTACGATTTTTTCCTCCGTGACATTTTTTTCATTTCATTTCAACGCTGCGCTAAAAAAATACAATTCACCAAGAAAAGATTTTTTAAGAAAGCATTTGAAATCCTCACCAATTAAGACATTTTTCAGATATCGATCTAGCCTCGAAATGGAAACCTACTAAAAACATAATTTTAATTTTTCAAGGCACCATCAAAAATTCAGAAAATCTTCTGACTGAATAGTTGTCAGTTGTCACCCAGCTTCTACCGTCCCATTCTCATATTCATATTTGTTTAAAAATTTGAAAACGAAAATCTGCTGGTTGTCTTGATTTAAAAAAATGGTAATACTGCGACTACTCCCCAGCAAACCATCCGCATTCTTTTCGCTTCGAGCTCCGCGAAAGAAGATTTCATTCGATGGAAGAAATCTTTTTTATAATACCTACCCAAAGATAAATCAACAAATTTACCGAATAAGTCCTCGTAACAAATTAAAAAAATTGGCATTACATTTTGACAGCAAGAACTTAAATAAATGGACACGTTGACAAATCTAGTTATCTCGTCTAGTCAACTAGATTCGCCTGGACTATATGTAATCTGAATGCAAAAACTAGATTGGTCGGTAACGTCATTTTTCCTATGTCAGCGAAATATCAACTTAGTACTCAGTTTTCCATAAACTTCAACTGAAACAGCTGTAGGTAAACGTAGGGATGCCAGACATCCCGCTATCAGGCTTTTGTCCCGCAAGTGTCCGCCTTTCAACTTGTCGCCCTATTATTACTTCATCATTAAATAAATAAAAAAATTACAATTAATAATAAATAGAGGGCCTTACCAATACACATTTTTAGTTTCGACTCTAAATTTTCACAGTGGCTATATATTTTCCATACAAATTTCGCAATTGTGAGCTTTCGTAATTTTAAAATCAAGACTAACATTTGTTATTAGCACGACGCAGAAATTATAGCCCTAGCCGTAGTTAGCTGTAATTATAACTTACAAAGTGTGAAGTGCGCCTTAATCTGATGATGATAGTTTAGTTTTCAGTTTCATGAACAACTCGTGAAAATATGAGCGAAATCAGCTTTCTATAGAAGTATTGGAAGCAGAGCTTCTTGTAAATCAGAATTTTTCGATAAGTTGCAGGAAATTTAAGGATTTTTGCGAAACTGACTTTGGAAAAAAGAAAATAGTTTCGAAAATAACTTCATCCGATATGTACTGAAATTTAACGTTTAGCTTTCGTAGAATTGCATCTTTTTTTATAAAAAAAAATTGCAATTAAAACGAAGATTTTTTTTTTATTTTTTTATATAAAAAATCGCTTACATTATGTTGCTTTTTGAATTTTGACTTTTCGAGAAAAACCGAAAACTAAATACGTTGTAAGCATTTCCTTTGAAGAAGAACAAAATATAACTTATTACAACAAATAAAACGTAAAATAAAATATAAACGTTTTTTTTTACCTACTTCAAATATGCTAAAATGTCCCGCCAGCTAATTTGGCATCCCTATATACACGTGACAAATATTAGCCAATATAAACTGAGACACATCAAGTCAGACTTACTAAACCAGATATACTTGAACGTCCCAAACGGCATTGTCAATGTTTTTGACATTTCCATTTACCACTAAAGTAGTGCTGCCAAAAGTATTTATTGAATGAATGAATGTTAGTACATACTAGATTAATTTTACAAATTAGATGCAGCAAAATCGAAATGCAAGATAAAAGTCATGTCATAACCATTTTAATTTCACAAGTTCTGATGTTGAAACAATCTTTATATCTACTAATGAATCTGCTATTCTTTTCTGTCAATCCAAACTTTTTGCAATCCATTGTCTTCTTAACATTGATCTGTAAAAAAAATGTAAAATCATTCCGAAATGCGCATCCTTCGAGTATGTAAACGGAGCATGACTTAAAACGGATTTTAAATAAAAGTGAAAAGTTGGTCGAACCAACTCCATTCAAATACGAAAAGAAATAAAATAAACAAAAAATAGTATAATTCTCTTTGTGTTTCCTTTTGACTTTTATTTTTCTATCTGTCAATTGCAACGAGTGCAGATTTCACATTTTAATTACACGAAAAAGTGTGTCCCGATCCACACGTATAATTGAAAATGCCAAATGAACATCGCTGTTCCGATTCCGTAGCTTTTGTGCTCTCTTTGCTTCTTTTTACACAATCCGTTGCCGTTCAAAGCAATTTTTCTCTTTTGCTCCAGACGACGACAACTAATGGTTACTGTCCCACCTCCAGATACCTTATTCTTTTAAACGTTACCCGATGTTCATTGAATTTTAATTAAAACTTTGAAATATTTAATTTGGCTTCAAGGGGAATGGTTGTAAAATACATAGGTACTCACTACTTATAGTTGGTCCCAGGATGCGAATACAGATATAGATGTACACCCAAACTCAAAGCAGAACGCATCCAAATGGGTTTCTCGATGTAATTTACATTAAATGCGCCACTAGTGACTATGATTAAGTGATGTGACATTGTTGGCGTTAACCGTTAAGGGCTTTCGCCGATATTTGTGTTAATTATGCGCCCATATATACATATACCGGATATAGGATTCGGGAAACCGGATACCATGCTACATTGCCAGAAATAGATGCGTGCTTTATTATCCCTTTGTTGGAATTAATTTATTTGTTTATTAATTTAATGTTATTTTAATTATAATCAACCTCAAAAGTGATGCGATAAAATGCTGAGATCCCTAGTGGATGGTGTGGTGGGTGTAGATAGTATACAGGCGCATTCGCCTCAAAGCATAAAATAATCCACAAGAGCAAATTTAAATTGATGGAATATTTAATTGCCACGATGAAATGGCTATGAATGATGGCGAATGTAACCGTGTACTAAATGTTTGTTAGTTAAAAAAAAAAAATGTTTTACATTGCCAACGTTGGCATTAAATTTAGTTGAGGTAAAACGAAACAATTTACGCTTTATTTTGTTAGTTCAACGAATAGCCGTGGGAAGTAATTCTACAAAACAATATGGTAATTCAGTAATGGGTTTTGTGGTTGAATTATGGACGATTCGAGTGGACTATGATGTCAATTTGATTTAACTATCAGCGGGTTCACATTGCACAGTAATGATGTTTCTGGGCGGTAGAAGGATCAAACTTGTAATAATTTGCAATCATCTCGACTTGCGTACATGGAAATAAAAAAAAAAATTATTATACACATTATACAGTAATTACTAATTTACTATCAGCAATTCCTTATTTAGGAACAAATTTAGTTCAATGAATTTTCAGTTCGCTGACTTGTCAAACGCGTTTTGATGTTTTCGAATGTAAACGAACGTTGACAAGCCAGCGAACTGAAAATTCCTTCAAACCTAACCTAACGAAAGGCCATTTCATGTGTCTTGTCATATGAAACGACTGTTAAGACTTGCTCGTAAATGTATTTTTTGAGCTACAAACTTATCGGACATTAATAAACAGATTTTGTTTAATATAACGTTTTATAGTATCTTGCGATACGCTCGTGCATACTCAGTTTCTTTTTACTAGTGTTTTTTATTTTTTTTGCGTCCAACGGATGAGTAATCTTCATAGATACCAGTAGTCCGTACTAGCTGGCATGCACGATTCAGGGGTTATGTTTCTCCAGTGCCACGCGCCTAACGTACTAAACCACACCCTTGTACTCTTCTACCACTCTCCTACTTTAGCAACTCATGCTAAATCATCTGCGTCTGCCACTTCGATTCTAAATTTCTCAAAAGTATGAGCCAGATCAAAGAAAAGATTGATTTTTTTTTTGGCAAATCAAACAAGAAAAGCAATGTCGATCAAAATAAATTGTTTTTTTTTTTTTTTTTGATTTTAAATTTAGCCTTTCTGCTCAGCTCGCTTTGTAAGCTCGTTATGAATGAACCAGTCGTCTTCTGACCTCAATTTGCGGTTTATAAGAAGCTGCGGAATGGGTAATCTTATTCTTTTTCTGGTCATTCGGGTCAGAAAGGAGAGCTATCGTGGCCGAATCTGTGAAGTTATTTTCGATAGCCGCTGTGCCCGGAATCCGCTTATTAATCTTATTGCTTGCTTCTGTGACGCCCTCTTGCTGGCGTAATGGACGTGCGTTTTAAAGCTTAACCTGTTGTCGGGCATTACTCTCAGGTACATTAATGACTCCTCTGACCTAGTTGTTTGGTTCCCAACACGGAAATTCCCATATTCAACAATCTTTCGGCTTGTTATCAAGACAGCCTCGGTCTTGTAGTCAGCTAGTTCTACCCTGCAGTCTCTTGCCAATTCTTGATTCTGTCGACTGCATCATACGTGGCGGAATCCATCTTATGGATATGTTCAGCCACAGTAACCACAACGATATCGTCAGCAAAGCCTATAACCTTAACTCCTTGTGGCAGCGTTAATCTGAGAACTCTGTCGTGCATTACGTTCCACAGGAGGGGTCCAAGAGCCGAGCCTTGTGGTACACCCGCGGTAGCGTTAAGTACGTAACTCCATCTTCAGTATAGTACCTATATATACTTCCTGTCTGTAAGGTAGTTTACAACTATATTCAGCGGGTAGTACGGTGTTTTCATTCTGGCCAGGGATCTCCTTATGCATGATTTTTTTTTAACGTCAAGCGTTGCCTCAGCCGCATATCTACTACCGCCTTTCGGGCATCGACGGTAGAACGCGATTTTCTAAATCCATACTGGTCATCTGACAAAGCTCCTTTATCCTCTGCCACCTCGAGCAGTCTGCAGTATATGATCCGTTCTAGGATTTTCCCATTATTTCTAGAACGCATATTGCCGGTGTGACGATGGTTCGTCGGGTGGCTTTTTTCCATTTGGCAGTAAAACCAGATGTTGGACTTTCCATGACTGATAGGTACGGTGACCATCCGTTCATTATTATAACGAACTGTTCATTATTTGAAGTAGATGTTCATTATGAATTATTTTGTATTCAAAAACATAAAAATGTTCATTATTTCAAAAGCTGCTCATTATTTGTTCAGTATTTTATTCAATTTTGGTGAAACAAAAACGAAAAACTAACCAAACCAAAATTCTTTAAACAAAATGATAATTCAAACGTGCCCTAATTTACTGAATGTGCAAAAATGGTAATGTAGTGTAAATCTTTCATTTAGGAACACACCCTACATCATTCTCAGAACTTACCTTATGTTAAAACGTCAAAATCGAGCATTCAGATAATAATCAATTCAAAAGCATTCCAAAATTCGAAGACAAATTTCCGTTGTGGTAAACATTAAAATTGGTAAATTTTATTTGATACTAGCTGACCCGGCGAACTTCGTTCCGCCCAAATTCATTAATGTAGGTAATGAAATTAATTATTCCGAGCTTTCGCTTCATTCTGCTTCATGTAATTCGGTCAATTCAAATTTTTTATTCAAAAGGTACCTATATTAAAATTAAATAAATATATAAAATCAAATACTTGTCGGCCAACCTACCGCTTTTTCACTGAAATGCTTTATGGTACACAACATTTTTTTTCTATTTCTATTATCGGGTGTGTACACGTACAAAGCGAGAGCTTTGCCGACACGTGAAATTCAAGATTTATGCCACACACATCCAGCGATTGTCCTTGCGACTTATTAATTGTCATAGAAAAAGCGAGACGTACGGGAAATTGAAGACGCTTAAATACGAACGGCAAATCGTTCTGAATCAGTGGAATCCGCGAGATAACAACACCTTCGCCTATGAATTTTCCAATAAAAATCGTTGCTTGAATTATAGGTATTTGAAATTAAATTCTTCACAATCAAACGCGTACCGCTACAAAGTTTTGGTTCATTTAGGTTGCGAAACAAAATTATTACTGAGACGAATTTAAGTTTCAAATTGTGTCGAGGCAAGCCCGAAACATCCAAATAATTTTAAAATTCCATGGGATAGTTGGTGGCTTCGTTTTCATCCATCACGGATTCGACTGATTTGTATGAATGCAACTCACCAGCGATTTGGTTTTGAATGGCGAAATTCAAATGTTTGACGTTCTTGTTTTTCGCAGCCAAAATCACTCTTCTCTTACACTCAGCCAATGGTCAATATTATTCTGAGCGATATTCGGGAAAACATTCATGATTAGTTCTTCCGGTGTCGTTGTAAGGTTGCAAAAATGTTGTGGAAACTCAATCAGGCCGGTGATCATTGCTCCACCGAAAGGTCATTACGTAAACGATTCAGGGCCTCCAATGCGCGTTTGTAAGCCATTGTGCATTCGTCCCATATAATAATCTTACATTGCTGCAGTACTTTCGCCATCGCAGTGTTCTTTGAAATGTTGCATGTAGGTTCTTCATGCATTTGCAGATTCAATGGCAATTTCAATGCAGAATGAGCTGTTCGACCGCCTTCTAACAAAGTAGCCGCTATCCCAGAAGAGGCTAGGGCCAAAGCGATCTCAGATCTCGAACGAATTGTAGCCAAAATAAGTGAAATCATGAATGTATTTCCAGTTCCGCAATTTTCGTTATCGACTGCTTGCATCAATTCATCGTACACTTTATTTTATTCTTGATTCAACATTGGCACATTTGTTTCAACAGCTTGACTCAATGCGATTCGACCGAAGTCCATTTCTCGCTCCGATTCTGGATTAAATGCGTCTTGCATTGAACGATTTGGCTGTGGCATCCCCAATTTGCACAACAAATTGCCACTCCTGAGCAGACACATATCCTCGATCAAAATCAAAGCTTTGTTGCGCATTCCATCTGACATCTCCAGTTCATTATCCGATGTCACAGTACGAATTCGATGCAACTGACATCTCCAGTTCATTATCCGATATCACAGTACGAATTCGATGCAAAATATCGTCGGCCATATCATCTTTGTATAATCAAAGTATCTACTTCATTTCAAAAAGTTACTTAATGTAACATAGTAAACATTATTTATTAGAACAAACTTTTTAGGTACCTACAGGTATTTAAAAAAAAAAAAACTTTCAAAATTGTTGACAACAACAATTTGGTTGGAAAATAATTAAAATAATTGACAACAACAATTGCGTTTAAAATTTAAAATATTTTTTTTTTTTATTTGAAGTGTCACTACTCGATTTCTATCCAGTTTCTTTTTTTTTTCAAAGTGTACAAAAATGAATTTATTGGAATGGCGGTTGCGCCTTTTTTCAAAAATGTATCATACCAATATATTAACCTTCTCTGCATGGTCTATTAACCAACAAAAAAAACTAAATCAAAATCGGATGTGTGTGGCAGTCGGTAGGCTGTCACACACACATTTATCAAGTTATTTTTATATATATAGATTATTAATTAAAATATACCTAAATAAACATAAATAATTGTCTTTAAGTTCACTGATGCCACCAAGAAGAAAATGTCTTAACTACATACAAAAAGAATATAAATTCTTAAAAAAAAAAAAACAACAGAAGGCGATGTGAAATGCAACACAAGTGCATGGCCACACTTTCTATTGCCAACCATGGAAAACTTGACATAGAACAATATTAGGTCCTTAATTTAAATAATGAGGATACTTATTCAGTTTTTAAGTGTTTATTTTACAACAGTTAAATTAAAGACTGGATTTTATTTATTTATTTATTTTGCCTAACACAGGTACAAATTAAGAGTTCCTTCTGTAATATTTATTTTAACTAAATAAAGCAAAGACTGAATCCTTGTTATATTTTTTTTATTGAGTTTTTTTTTTTTTTTAATAAAAAAATAATAATTAAGAACTGGGCTTAATTTTTTTTTTTTTTGTTCATTATTTGAAATTCAAACAGATGGTCACCGTACTTATAGGGAATACACCCTCCTCAACCCACCTTTGCATCGTTGCATGCTTCGAACAATTCCTTCGGCATGATTACTATGGTGGTAACAAAACTACAAAGCTTATTTATTCACCCGTTTACTTACTTACTTAAGGTGCGGCTACAATCCGGGGTAAACCTGGGCCTCAACCAAGAAGCGTGTCCAGCCAGCGCCATCTTTAGCTAGCTGTCTCCAGTTATGCACGCTAAGTTGGTTAAGGTCCCCTTCCACTTGCGTGCGCCACCAGAGTCGCGGTCTTCCTCTACTGCGCCTTTCCTCGGGTGTGGATTCGAAGATCTTCCGGGCCGGAGCATTCGTGTCCATACGCTCTCCATGGCCCAGCCACCTCAGTCGTTGGACCTTCACTCTTCTGACTAGGTCGATGTCGCTGTACAGCCCGTACAGTTCGTCGTTGAATCTCCTCCTCCATTTACCGTCAATGCAGACGGGACCAAAAAGCACTCGAAGAATTTTCCTCTCGAAACAACCTAGAGTTACCTCATCCGCTTTTGATAGAGTCCATGCCTCTGCGCCATATAGCAGGACTGGGACGATTAGGTTCTTATAAAGGGTCACTTTAGTTGTTCTAGAGAGGGCTTTGCTACTCAATTGCCTTCTTAGCTCAAAGAAACAGCGATTAGCAAGAGTTATTCTACGTTTAACCTCAGCGCTGGTGTCATTGTCTGAGTTCATAGCGGAGCCTAAGTAGACAAAGTCCTTAACCACCTCAAAGTTATATCTGTCTACCGTGATGTTCTGTCCGAGCCGTCGGTGTTGGATGTCCTATTTAGCTGACAGGCAAACCCATCTTCGCCGCCTCAGTCTCAATACTCACAAATGCGCCATTTACATCACGCTGCGTTCTGCCAATTATGTCAATGTCGTCGGCGTACGCAACTAATTGGACGGACTTTTGAAAGATCGTGCCTGTAGTGTTAGCGTTTGGGTTTTGCACTGTTATTTCAAGAACGATGTTGAGAAGTCACATGACAGCGCATCGCCTTGTCTAAATCCTTTTTTGACATCGAAGGTCTCGGTGAGTTCTTTACCGACCTTGATGGAGCAGCGTACATTCTCCATCGTCATCCTGCACAAACGGACGAGTTTGGCAATGATGCCACAACTAGACGATGCTCTGTATAGCTCGTCCCTTTAAATGCTGTCATAGGCGGCCTTAAAATCGATGAAAATGTGATGGGTATCGATTTGAAGTTCCTGTGTTTTCTCGAAGATCTGCCGCATTGTGAATATTTGGTCGATGACTGACTTTCCCGGCCTGAAGCCACACTGATATGAACCAATCAGGTTGTTTACGAAAGGCTTCAGGCATTCACACAAAACGGCAGATAAGATTTTGTAGGCAATGTTAAGAAGACTGATACCTCAGTAATTGGCGCATTCACCCGTTTGGATACGACATAAAATTGCGTGTCGATCTTTTCTCTTCCATTCGTCTCAGCTAAGCCAGGGCTTCGAAATCAACTCATTTGTTCATAAATCCACAGATGAAGCCAACAAATGTGAGAATACGCGCAATCACAGCCCAATCTGAAGCCCCTGAAGACTGAGAGCTCCTCGAGTTCCTCTTCTTTCAGAATAACCACATAATGTTTTTCTGTTTCGTTCTGAATTCGAGCTAACCACCTAGCTTCTGCATAATTCCCCGAAGAAAGTGTATCTTATCTGTCGTACATATCGGTTGAACGAACTGGTTCGTGTTGTGGATTCAGTTTTAGATAGCCCGCTGCCTAAAACAACGGCGAGTGATCAAAGTCACCAGCTAATGTGCTCATCAGACCATCATGCACACGCTTTCATATATTCATTAGATATGGCTCTTAATGGATAGCAAATATTTTTTCAAATGTCCATTCAAGACGCATACAGGGAAAACAAAGCAAAAAAAAAGGTCAATAAAAACAGTCATTACCTAGGTCAGGTATAATTGTTTGCTCCATGTCACGCCAGAGATCTCATGTGTTCGTTCGCTTTTAATAGCTCAGACGCAATGAACCACGGACTTGTGGCCTATTCTCTCACACATGCATGCCTCTTACTGCCAGATCTTAGTGCTTTATAAATGCCATTAAAGATGGCATTCGTCGTCTCATGTTGGATCTCTCTTTTTGGGATGAGTAAATAAATATGCTGTGCAAAGTGCGGCTATAAAAGTGAGCCTCATCGATGACATGATATTTAGTTCACTTCCCGTCCTTCTGACATCAACACATCATGCTGAAGTTGGTAAGATATACACCACCGTTAACATAATACTCGTACTTTCCCTCTGAGCTCGAATTACACTCGCGCATTTCTGAATACCGTCTTTTTTTGCAGGTCTTCCTTTTTGTGGTTTTGGCCGTAGTTGCCGTCTCAGCGAATCCGCATCCCCGACAGAATCATGCAAAAAAGTCTTCTGCCCCATTGAAGCATACAGCGCCACATCACGGCTCAAAGTTACACGGACATAAAGCAGCAACACGTGTGGCCCGCAGTCATGCAGTTCATCATGCCCCCGGAGAGATTGCTCATCACTCGAATAAACTTCGAGGAAATCACGGTGTCCGCAGTAACCGTGGAGCTAGTGCTGGCAACAAGGGTCTTGCACATCGTCCTGTAAAGCGCCAAGCTCATCGTATATAGTTTTTGTGAAGTTGTTTTTTCTCGAAATTTTGTTCGAAAAAACATAAGAATCCCTTACTGAATAAAGCGAACTCTGCAATGAGAGTGTGTGTGCATATTACGCAAGTCGATAGTGTTGGTCTGTTTTTACTGATTTTGTTCTCGACTCTTTGGACCGGACGGGGCTAACCGACAAATAATAATTTTAATTGATGTGTCTAAACAGAGGGAAAAGCTTTTAGATCTGCAGCTGCACACTGTGAGGCTTTTGGGAAAGTTTTGTGGTCTCCAAATATTTACAGAGTTATGGAGGAATCTATTCGTTTTGGGGTGTTTTCTTTTATTTCTGGTGGCTATAGTTTGTGGTAAGTCTATATAAGTACTTCAGCATCAAGGCCATGAGCATGACAATGCAAAGCATTCTGTGCTGACTTTAGGAATGAATAATATTTAAATTAAATTTATTTGATAGAGTTTTGGCTGCGTATTCAGTTGGACAAAGTTTGCACACAAGTTTGTTTGGTATACCTACCTGCCACATGGCTGTGGTGTTCTTTGAAGTGTTGATTATTTTGGGCGAGGTTAGTAATGGCGGTCATGCGACTTTATACTGCCGACTATCAATCATTGGAAAAGCCTTTGAAAATAAGATTACAAGTGACCAGTGAGGTTAAGTCCTTAGAGAACGATAGTTATTACATAATTCATACCACGTGGTGCAAAGCTTGGTTAACAAACGATATATTGAACAACTTCCGATCCCAAAAGTTGTATGCTTCGGGAGATTTTGTAGGTTTTGCTCCTGTTGATGACCAAATTTCTGAAAACCTGACGGAAACCGATGTGAAGAACTACATCTTGATATGCCAAAATATGGCAGGTCACACTTAAGTGGAGTACAGTGCAGGATTAGGTAACAGTATCCAAACGCTAGGTATGTACGTACACTGTGCAAGCGCTTGAACCTGGCTCTGTCTAATGCCATGTCGACTTGATACTTCATACGCCATATTTCGTCCTCAGTGGAAGGAAAATGGCTAAAATAATACCAATCCCTAAGAACTCATCGGGTGTACAACTGGTTTAATAAAGGCGGTATAAGACATAAGGGACAAATTGGATAAAAACTATATTACCTTCCTGATCCTTTTAGACTTTTGCAATGCGTTTGATATGGTTGATCACTGATCACTCTACTCTTATTAAAAAGTTACGCAAACACTTCAGCATATATCTTCCTCCAATTTAAAGCTAATTGTATCGTATTTAAAGCCTAGTCCGCAGCTGTTCCGGAACGAAAAATCCCATACAAAAGTGACAAAGAAATTATGAATGAACAATTTTGCTTGCTCTCCTTCGCGTTCTGCAGTACGCAGCTGCTGCGAAATGATGGCGGAAAGTGGGTAATTACAGTAGATTGCTTGGGACAATTCTCCACTCTCTTTTCGCACACGATTATTTTCCGGGACATTAATTGCTTGCGAAAATTTGACATTTCCCCTGCAGAGTTGCCAGTTTTCATAAGAGGTATGGAGCCAAATTGAGAAATTATGGCGCCAAAAATATCCAAACTCAAATATGAAGATCAAAAATGCGAGAATTTAATTTTGTCTGTTTCTAAGTTTTCCGAATTAAGTAATATAATCCACACATTTTTTTAAAGATAAGATTTTATTTATTTTCACACTTTTATATACTGTGGCAAGCTCTGTCTCGTTGCTTGGTAAATTGAAATTCGAAAACGGAAGCGATAGGTTCTTAAAACGCTTATGGCTTCCTACGTGATATTTCTGAAATGGAATAGCAGGCTATTATTTCTGTTTGCGAAAATATTCACTTGCTAACAATGAAATAATTGTGATCTTTACACCACCAATAAGGTTTGATTTCCATCAAAGCATTCTAATAAAGTGTGTTTTGTTTATTGAATAATTTGAAAGGTATCTTATTAAGACAAATGCACTCATCTATTAATAATAAAGTATTAAAAATCAAAGGAAAGTGTTTATAAAAAGTACCGAAAATTAAGCCCGAACGAACGATAGGGCAATACTAATTTGCATATGATATTTGACAGATCAGCGGATTCTTTGTGGATTTCCTATTTTGTGTTTTGTTTTTGGTTATAATAAGCCTCAAAAAGCCATTGAAAGATATCTTTTGGTTAAATTAAATTGCAATTTATGTATTCCTTTTTTTAGAATAAAATCCTCGTTGTGAAAGAAACCACTGACCTTGTTTTTCACGAAAACAAATTATGAAATTCAAATTCTGCGTGACAACAAATGTAATAGATTCAACAGAAAGTCTTTGTACTAGTAAAGGTGGAGATCAAATTGTTTATTGGTACCTTTTCATAAATACTGTACATTTTTATTTAAACTGACAGCCAACTAATAGTCGACATTAGTGTTTGATTATTGGTAAGGCCGAATAAATTTAGTAGTGGGTAGGGCTTATGGCGTTTTGCATACTTTGTGGAATGCTCAGAAATGTACACCTCTGAGAGTCTGACGACAAGGTATTTGCAGAAGCTTTGATCATTCCTGTTCCTATCTACGGCTGTGAACTTCTTTATGATAGTGATGCGGATATAGTAAAAGAAATCAACAAGTAGTGTTTAATTATTTAATATTTTAATATTAATTAGCAGTATCAGCTATGTCTAGAGCCTTAGAAGATATGATAACGTCTCACATCTGGCTAAAAGCTTACTGGATATGTCTTTTCATGACCATGCCAAGTTTCGTACTTTGATTCTGCTTTTCACCATAATCAAAACATAAAGCATCCGTCGTATGTCTAAAATGCAGTTTTTAACATCCAATAGATCTGCTTTCTTAATTCCTCCACGTTTCTCTTGCTTAACATAGGAGAGACAGTTTTTCATTTTTCTAAATCTTGGTTACTTACGAAATTTAAACTTTAAATTTTAATACATATTAATGTAATTATTATACAGAGTTATAAAAGTATACTACAATTTGCAGCAGACACTTTTAGTAGTGTACTTTTTTTTTTTTTTTATGTATACTTCTCCCGGGAAAGGCGAACCTATAACGCTTCAACAGCGCCCCGAGATGCCTGCAGATGTATGTTTGCTCTGCACTTAAATTGCTGCAAATTGTAGTCTTCTGGAAATATATCCCCAGGAAGCGAGTTTCAAAGTTTGATTGTCCTGTAACAGAAGGAGTTTTGGAAAGTTGATGTCCTCGCGGTTGTCAAGTGTACTCTATGGTCATGAGCATTAGCAGCCTGTCTTGTTGGGCGCCCAAAAGTTGCATTTCGAGGGATAATGTCTTTGAGTTCCTTAGAACATCTACCATGGAAGTACCTATAGAACAAGCATAGGTCAGCGACTTGTCTTCTGTGCACCAATGGTTCTAGATTCGATGTGAGTGTAGGGTCTCCAATGAGTCGAACTGCTCGTCTCTGTATGCTATCAAGCAGGTTAAGTGATTGTTTTGGGGCCGAGCTCCATATATGGGAACAATATTCCAAGCCTGGTCTAACCTGTGCTTTGTAGAGAAGGAGAAGTTGCTTGGGGCTAAAGTACCTCTTTGCTCTAAATAGGTAGCTCAACTTTGCGGACGCCGATTTTGCGATATAGGATATGTGGTTCTGCCATGAGATTCCTGAATTGACTGTGACTCCTAGAAGGTGCATTGAGTCCTTGTGATGGATTGGATGGTCATCCATTTAGATCTGAGGAACTGTTGATGCATTTTTTCTGGAAAATGTTGTGAGCTGTGTCTTGTTTGCATTAAATACAACCAAGTTGTCCTTTCCCCGCTTCAAGATTTTGTACAGATCATCATTTAGAGAATTAATTTGTTCACATCTCTGATTGTGTGATGTAGCCGTATTCACAGGCCCACTGTTCGAGATGGAGGATATAAGAGTGCTGTCATCTGCAAAGCTGTAGATATTATTATTTGTCGATCCAAGCAAATTGTTGATGTAGAGAAGAAATAGAGTTGGAGAAAAAATAGATTCTTGGGGCACTCCTTCATTTATAGCAAACGAATTGGATGATACACCATCTACAACAACTTGGATCGATCTTCCCAGAAGAAAATTTTGCGTAAGACGCTAACTTGCCTAATAGGGCTCTATGCCAGACTCGGTCAAATGCCTTTGATATGTCCAAGGCTACGGCTCTGGATTCGCCGTGTTGTTCAATTGATTGTGTCCATAAGTGCGTTACGTAGCTTAACAGGTCACCAGTGGAACGACGGCTCCGAAATCCGTATTGCCTGTCGCTTATTAATCGATGGCCTTCTAGATATTTGATTATATCGACATTTATTGCCTTTTCCATTACTTTAGAGAGCATTGAAAGTAACGCTATTGGACGATTGTTTTGTGGCAGACATTTCTTCCCTTTCTTTGGAATAGGTTGAATGGGGGCGGGCTTCCAGCAAGAAGGAAACGTCTTCTGGGTGTACGACATGCTAAACAGCTTACAGAGTACAGGTGCAAGTTCTGGTGCACAGTTCTTGAGTACTATAGCCGGGATTCCATCGGGTCCCGTTGCCTTATTGCAATCTAGTTCTTTAAGGATGCGTTGAATTATTCGAGGCCGAAATTTCACTTCTGCCATCGATGATTGTATCCTCGGGATATTTGGTGGCTCTAGCTGTGCAGAATCTAGGGTGGAATTCTCTGAAAACATGCTAGCGAAAAGATCTGCCTTTTCTTTAGGTGTTGTTGCTAGCGTGCCGTCTTCTTTTACTAGAGTTGGAAAAGAAGAGCAACTAAAGTTATTACTGATTGCCTTTGCCATGGACCAGAATGCGCGTGAGCCGCTTAGGACATCCAATCACTTACGTTATGTCGACTTAGAGAGTCCCTGTGAGAGTAAAATTCACTAAGTATATAACTGCTTGGAGCATTCGGCTGGGCTTTCTAAACCTATCAACCAGTTTGAAGAGACAACGAACGTTGTGAAATAAATTCCGCAGATCAGTCTAAAAAAATGAAAACGCTGTCCAAGATTAATTATTTTATACTTCAAAATTTAATTTATTTATTTGATAATTTAAATTTTCGCGGGAATACACCGTTTGTGTCTCTGGTTATGACAGTACTCTAAGATTTCTAGAAAGAATTAGCTTTATATAAGTTTATGCATTGAGCGAAAATAAGATAGCAATAGTTTAATTTATTTATCTATATGTAGGTATGTGAGAATTCATTTTTATTTATGTTAGTGTAAAACATATAATTAAGCATGTGTGAGAAACCAAAAAACAAAGTTAAGAGTAATGAAAAATAATGTTAAATAGTTAAGATTTAAGAGACTACTTTATTTTCAACAAACGTGGAATGGGTTTGAGAAAGAGTTCCTCATAAACAATAAATTCCCGTGTCCACACATAACAGTTGGCTTGCATGTAATCAATTAATGACTCTAATGGATGCCTTTGCGTATTTACTTAAAATTTTGACAGGCCACGTTCGCGTTCATGAAAAACAATACATTTATGTCATGTCACTTCTGTTCTAAGTTCGTGCATCAATGCCAGCTATAAGGATAAAAGGCACAATTTCATTGACGAAATTCCCATTAAAACAAACAGCAAGTACCTACGTGATCTCAAAAGTTGACACATTTGACATGAAATTGATACCTGTCACTTGTGATTAGATTGCTGAATACATTGCCAACAAAACCAGTGATACTTCAAAGGGTTCAAATCAACTGTATTCATAGCATTTTACTACTCACTATAGGTATACTATACATATACACATACATATATAACTTGTTGTTCTGTGAATTTGATGCTGTCACATTCACCATGTTGCACGCGGGAAAATGATTTGACGCGTAAACCAATCCGGTTGAAAATTAAGGCAGATAAGTATTCAACTTCTATAAGAGAACAATTTTCTGCAACAAAAGATTATGTTGTTCTTAAATTGAAGTGTCAAGCACTTCCTCAACACATTTCGCCCACTCTTCATAGCCTTACATTAAAAGCGAGTCCTAATTGGAAAGCCTTTTTAAATTGCCATTTAAGCATTCGATCTCCCAATGGACACTGTTACCCTACAGTAACACGTTCCACCGGAATCACCAACGCAATCAGAATAAAATAAAATTTTCATTTAAAATAACAAGAAAAAAAAATATCCTTACAGCTGACCTTTAATAAAGGTCTCTCTTTCATTACCACCCTATGAATACCAATCAGGCTCGGTGATGATATGAAAATCATATTAATTCCGACAGAAAGTACTTTCGGTGACTTTAAAACCAATCCGCGTACAGTCATTGGGTATGGGAGGAACGTAAAAAAATGTCCTTATTAAATTCTCCACTCGTTATCGCCGCACGAACAAAGAGAAAGAAGAAAAAAGAGCAAGCCTCCCTTGTGGATTTGTCTATACGCAGACCAACTTTGCCTATGATGTAAACTCAATTTTATATATTTTGAACCTTTTATACTGCGGCCATTTCTTTCATCAAAAATTAAAAAATTGACAAATTTGTGGCCCTCATCCCCTTTAATGAGCACAACCCACAGCATCTTTCACAACACAACTTTTTTCTTTTCGTTACAGAATGAATCTCATTGCGGCCGTTAGCATTCTTCTGGTGACGATTTTGGCATTTCAGACGACAGTGATTAATGGCGCCAAAAGCCTCGCCGAACACAAACAACACTCCTCGCCAAAGGAACACTTGGCTGTGGAAGCACCACCATCTAAGTCTGGTGCTATCCTCATTCGCAATGGTCGTGGAGCAAAATCATCTACTCAAGGATCGGAAACACCCGGTGTCGGTAAGCGTGGAAAAAATAGTAAAAAACTTAACAAAAGCACGCACTTAGAAAATTCTAACGCACCAGCTGCATCCGCACAAGGCACATCCGTAGCCAATCAAGAAGGTGTACCATCATCACAACAAGAACAAAAGCATCAACAAACATCTGCATCCCCATCTTCACATCAGCACGAGCACAATAAAAAGCCAAAACAAAGGCAAATGCTCAAGTCACAACAGCATCAGTCGCATGTCAAACGTGGTGGTGGTGGCGCTGCTGCTGCTGCTGGGGGTGGTAGTGGTAACGGAAAAACAGTGGCCGAAAAGAAATCAGAGGATCAGAAACGTAAGTAGTACAGGGAAAAACAAAGCGGAGGGAGAACTAACAGGACTAAAAGGTTTTTGATGTTTTCAGCATTAATTTATTATTTTCCTTAAAAGATTGCCTTGTCTGTGGATGTTTTCTTCTTGTTTTTCACTTTTCATTTCTATTTAAAATCACTGTCTTGCTTAGTTTAGGTTCATTGAGCATGCAATTTATCTCAGAATTCATTGGGAAGATAGGAAGCTCTGCGAATGTCAAGTTTAAATTTTCATTATTACCTGTCAAGTGTACCCGCCCGCGTTCGAACATTTAAGTCGAATTTGGTAAAACTTCTTTCCTCTATACCCAAAAGTGGGAAAGAATAGAGACACAAAAAGAGAATAGAGAACTGTTGAAAAAGGCTCACTATTGTACTGATTTCTGTACTAAAGGGTGATTTTTTAAGAGGTTTAGAACTTTAAAAAAAAAAAAACAAAAAATTCGAAAAAATGAATGAAATATTTATTTGAATCGATAGTTTGAACCTTGCAATTTAATGTTTAAAGATAATTTCATGCAAATGTTGACCGCGGCTGCGTCTCAGGTAGTCCATCCGCTGAGTCCAATTTTGGCATACTCTTTCACACTTATCGGCCGGTATCTCACGAATGAATGCATGGATGTTGGCTTCCAGTGCGTCAATCGAAGCGGGCTTGTCCCTATACACATTAGCCTTGACATACTTACTTACTTACTTAGGTGGCGCTACAGTCCGGGGTGGACCTGGGCCTCAACCAATACGCCTCTCCAGTTAGCGCGATCTTTGGCTAACTGCCTCCAGTTGCGCACTCCAAGTTGGTTGAGGTCCCCTTCCACTTGCGCGCGCCACCTAAGGCGAGGTCTTCCTCTACTGCGTTGTCCCTCCGGGTTAGAATCGAAGACTCTTCGGGCCGGAGCGTTGGTGTCCATTCGCTCTACATGTCCCAGCCATCTTAGACGACTGATGCGTACTTTTCTGACTAGGTCAATGTCGCTGTACAGCTCGTAGAGTTCGCTGTTAAATCTTCTCCTCCAAAACCCGTCAACGCAAACGGGACCAAAAATCACTCGAAGAATTTTGCGTTCGAAACGACCAAGGAGATCTTCATCCGCCTTTGATAGCGCCCATGCTTCTGCACCATAAAGCAGGACTGGGATGATGAGGGTCTTATACAGAGTTTCCTTAGTATTTCTCGACAAGGCCTTACTTATCAGTTGCCGTCTTAGGCCAAAGAAACAGCGGTTGGCAAGTGTGATTCTTCGTTTGATTTCTGATGTGATGTCGTTATCAGAGTTTATAGCGGAGCCGAGGTAGACAAAGTCCCTAACTACCTCAAAGTTATAGCTGTCTATCGTGACGTTCTGCCCGATTCGTCGATGTCGTGTGTCCCTTCTTGTTGACAGCATATATTTTGTTTTACCCTCATTCACCACTAAACCCATTTTTGCCGCTTCTGCACTAATACTTGCAAACGCACCAGTGACAGCTCGCTGTGTTGTACCAACAATGTCAATGTCGTCAGCGTATGCAAGCAGTTGCACAGACTTATAGAAAATTGTGCCTCTGGTGTTGGCTTGTGAGTTTCGCACAATCTTCTCAAGAATGATGTTGAAGAAGTCACATGACAGCGCATCACCTTGTCTAAATCCTTTTTTGACATGAAAGGTCTCGGTGAGATAGTTTCCGACCTTTACGGAGCAGCGAGCGTTCTCCATCGTCATTCTGCACAATCTGACAAGTTTGGCAGGGATGCCAAAACTAGACATGGCTCTGTATAGCTCGTCTCTATAAACGCTGTCATATGCGGCCTTAAAATCGACAAAAAGATGGTGAGTATCGATCTGGTATTCTTGGGTTTTTTCCAGGATCTGCCGTAGTGTGAATATTTGATCGGTCGTGGACTTACCGGGCCTAAAACCGCACTGATAGGGACCTATCAGATCGTTGACGAATGGTTTCAGGCGTTCACACAATACAGCAGACATGATCTTATACGCAGTGTTCAGGAGACTGATGCCTCTGTAGTTGGCGCAGTTTAGAGGGTCTCCCTTCTTGTGGATCGGGCAAACAATGCTGAGGTTTCATTCATCAGGCATACTTTCCTCTAACCAAATCTTGGAGATGAGTTGGTGTATGCACTCTACCAAGTCATCTCCGGCTGCCTTGAAGAGCTCGGCAGGTAAGCCGTCTGGACCAGCAGCCTTGTTGGATTTAAGCTTATATATTGCTATCCTCACTTCATTTTGGTCAGGTGGACGGAAATCTTGGCTGTCATCGTCCAGGTTGAATGGATCGTTCTGCCTAACAGCGGAATTTGTGTCGTCTTCGCCGTTTAGCAGTCTGCAGAAATGGTTTTTCCATGTCCTCAGCACCGACTGTGACTCTACTACAAGGTTTCCTTGCTCGTCTCTACAGGTCTCCGTTCGGGTCTTGTTGGCATGACACGTTCTTTTTACCTTTTGGTAAAACTTCCGAACATTGTTCCTGGAGTAACACCTCTCTATATCCTCGATCGCGCGCTTCTCATGCTCTCTCTTTTTTCTCCGGAGAAGCCGATGTTCTTCCCTCCTTTTTTGCTCGTAGAGCTGACGAGCTGCTCTCGTCCTTCTATGCAGCGACGCTTCGTAGGCACTTTGTTTTGCTGCATGTGCTTGCCGGCACTGTTCGTCAAACCAGGGGTTTCGGGGGGGGTGGACTGGTGAAACCGAGCACATCAGTTGCGGCGTTTTTGATGGCTTCTTGGCATCGGCGCCACTGGTCTTCGGCACTTGATGCTGGCAGCATAGGACTTCTCGAGAGGTTGAGGGATACGCGATCGGCAAAGGTTCTGGCGGTTTGTTGCGTTTGTAGTCGTCCAACGTTAAATCTCCTCACAGTATTTTCTCGTTGTTGTAAGCCTTGACATACCCCCACAAAAAATAATCTAATGGTGTCAAATCGCACGATCTAGGCGGCCAATTGACCGACCCGAAACGTGAAATTAACTGTTCACCAAACTCGCCTCGCAATTGCGCCATTGTTTCGCGTGCTGTGTGGCATGTGGCACCGTCTTGTTGAAACCACATATCATGCAAGTCAAGAACTTCCATTTCGGGCAAAAAAAAGTTTGTTATCATCGCTCGGTAGCGTTCACCATTGACAGTAACGCTGCGATTCGCATCATCTTTGAAGAAATATGGCCCAATAATGCCGCCGGCCCATAAACCGCACCAAACAGTGGCTTTTTCGGGATGCATTGGTAGCTGTTGCAATGCTTCTGGCTGATTTGACTTTCCTGAGTACGCAAATACCACTTCCGAATTTTGAGTACTATTTGATCTATTTTGATTTTTTTAAATAAATCGAACATATATGAGGTTATTTTACTTACGGCCATATTATCAAAAATTAAACCCAAGTCCATAATATTCAGTCAGTACATGTCCGCGTTTAATCCGATTGAATTGCAACTGCACTGTTTAAGACCCGTTTGCCGATACTAAGTACTTATAGCGGTTTCAGTTCTGATATACTTTTTCTATGTCATAAACTGTCACATAAGATGTTAAATGGAACTTTAATTGATATGAGCAGTATCTGCAAATGGGCCGAAGTTTTTTTTAATTCGTGTTAAAATTCAATTTCATAATATTGACTTTTCAGGAAATAAGTAAAAGTGAAATAGAATGTAAAATGTAGCAAGAAGCTAAGAAAATTAATTTCATTTGCAATGTGGATGAAGTTTTGATGGTTCATCCTTAGAGGTTGAATTTTTTGAAGAGCTGATGGAACAGCAGATGTTAACGTCGTCTTCGTCTTCGACTATATCGAATGCACTCAGTCAATGATTACGATGTTGAGAATTTTCGGAAATATTTCTGACTCGAAAAAGAGGTATAATAGGGGCTTAATTCATAATTAATGCAATAAAAATTGAACTCAGCACACACAGCAAATCAAAATGCCAAGTGACTAACAACACAAAATAAATGTAATTTTATGTGAAATTTAACATTAGGTACGCTTTTCACATCGATCCGAAAGCCTGGGGTGGGATTCTGTAAAAAACGAAACGAAAAACGCTTTCGCTTTTCAAAAAAACGATAGAAATCACGCGAAAGCGAAAGTTTGCTTCATGTAACTCCTTTCGTTTCCTTTTTTCTCTTTCGCATGGGTTTAAGAAACAGTGGGACGAAGAAATTAAAGTTTGAGAAGCTGAATGTATCATAATGAGCATAGGACAGCCAACAGCTGCTGACAGATTCAAAATATTTTGTTTGTTGATATTTTGGTTTTAGTCAATAAGGTCAACATTGTATACAATAATGTAAGTACAATAAATAATTACCGACACACATACTACTTATTTGAATAAATCAAAACACACACAGCAAAATATATTGTTTAACTGGATACAAAGGAGTCATGATCTGCACCGCCATGTTGAGCTATTATCCGATACTTGTGGTCCGCAATCTGTAACAAAATATTATATATATGATGTATTGTTTTTGTATCAAATGAAATTTTACTTACGATCATAGTATTAATGCTGTGATGGCCTTTTCTGTTAAAAAAAAAAAACATTTCTTCGTTCGAAATGAGACGAATCAAGCTTACATATGTGTTACATCAAGCATTTAACATCGTTTTACCGAAACGATAATACAATAATTGAAAAGCTGTCACTTATCGCCAGGTATTTTAAATTTTTGGAAAAAGTAACTTACAAACATTTTCTTCCAGTTCTGATGGCCATTTTATCCATTGAGGACACAGAACATTTTCCATTATATTAAGAGTTTCGTGTAGTATTTTCGACAAAGTACTCATGCGAGGGGAGAAGCAAAATCGTTGCCAACCATCCACTGGTAACCACCTCCAGCCATTATCCTCAAGCGTTTAAAACAGCCTTAAAATAGAAAGGAGGACTATGTGTTTCGTGTTCCTGTACGAAAACAAATGTTGTCCAGCACATACCTAAAAGCGCTTTTATTCTACCGAAAACGTTGAAGAAAGCCCAACAAAAAATTAAGAACATGTGAACTTATTCTTCAATACACATCAATAAAACAAAACTTTCATTGGACAGCTTAAGAGGATTGGAATAATCCCGAAGATGTTTTCGGATTCGCCAGCATATTTTGTATCGAATAAATAACACAACCACCAATTTAGCAATTAAAGAAAACGTCAATGAAGAAGCTGTCCTTGTTTTCTTTTCGCAATGAACGAAAAAGTCATTCGTTTTTAGAGTTACATGAAGCAAAATAAACGAAAACGTAAACGAAATGGCTTTCGTTTTTTTGCTTTCGTGCAAACGAAAAATCCTTTCGTTTTTGTAGTTACATGAAGCAAACCGTTCGTGCAAACGAAAACGATCGAATGTTTTCATCTTACAGAATCCCACCCCTGGTTTTCGCGAAAACACTCGAAAACTTTATCGAAAACAGAAGTTTTCAACATTCAGCAGAGCAGATGACCGAACAAATGTGTTGGGTAATCGTCGTCATCATCATCGTCGTTATCATCATCGTCATCATCCTCATCGTCGTCAGCATCATCATCATCATTTTAATCATCCTAATTCTTAACTCAAATTGAATTTGCTTATTTGAATCTGGCGCCTTAAATTATAGCAATCACCATATTATTTTTGCTTTTTGCCAATTCGCCACACTATTCAAACATTTAAAAGTAACGTAATGTCTCTTTCCGGGTTGTATCCCCAACACAACCATGCAGTCTGCACCAAGCACCGCAATTACCGTTGCAATTTTAGATGGTATAATAACCGAGGAAAAACTTAACTGGGCGATTGAGACTTTTTCTCCATTCAAATCTCCTGGGTTGGATGGGATTTTCCCAATCATGCTCCAGAAAGCCAGGTCAATTATTGTACCAATTCTGATGAGACTCTTCACGCGCTGCCTAGAATGTGGACACATTCCCAAGGCATGGCGAGAAGTAAAGGTTGTCTTCATTCCGAAGGCAGGCAGGTCCAGCCACACGACTGCTAAAGACTTCAGACCTATAAGTTTAACATCATTTATCCTGAAGACCTTGAAAAAACTTTTAAACGTTTTTATCCGCAGTCGACTGGACGAAAAAATGATCTCAACGGCTCAGCACGCATACATTAAAGGTAAAGGAGTTGAGACCGTGCTGCACGAGGTCACTAGCATCATAGAAAAGTCCTTAAAAGACAAAGAATACACACTGGCCGCGTTCCTCGATATTGAAGGAGCATTCAATAATGTTAGGACTTGTGCAGTGAAGAGAGCACTACTCAATAACAACGTAAACCAAAAGCTTACCAATGTGATTGAAAGTTTGCTCAATGAAAGAAATATAAATGCAAAACTAGGTGACATTCAACTTAGAGTGACAGCCTCAAGAGGTACACCAAAAGGGTCCTTGTCATAAATGAAATACTACTAAAATTCGAAAACAGAGGGGTCAAAGTAATTGCTTATGCAGATGACGTAGTAATACTTGCTACAGGCAAATTCCTACCTACCATAAGCGAACTACTAGAAAACGCATTACGAACACTTAATATGTGGACAAAACAATGCGGTCTTGGAGTCAATCCACAAAAAACTGAGCTAGTCTTGTTCAGTAACAAAAGAGTGATTCCAAACTTCGATCCTCCAACTATTGAGGGTATACCTCTCAGGGTAGCGGAGAGTGCTAAATATCTGGGTACGATCTTGGATAGGAAGGTCAATTGGAAATTAAATGTCAATGAGAGAGTAAAAAAGGCTGCAAATGCTATTTACGCATGCAACCGAATCTTCGGAAAAAGGTGGGGACCAAACCCTAAAATAATTCTGTGGATGTATACGGCTGTTGTGCGTCCAATACTCACATACGGAAGCTTAGTCTGGTGGCAAGCCACAAACAAAGCATCGAACTTAAAACTAATGACCAAAATACAAAGACTAGCATGTATAGGTACCACCGTAGCCATTAGGACAACACCTACTGCTGGAATAGAGGCAATCCTCAACCTGGTACCCCAAGACCTACACATGCAAGAATCTGCAGCCAAAGTGCCCTCAGGATCAGCCAAACCAAAAGCTGGAAACCCTACAGAATGGGACATGCACAGATTCTGAACAAATACGTGGGAGACTCTGTCACTTCTGACTACTTGTCTCCCAACCTTGACTTTGATAAACCATTCTTTTGCTATTTTCCCAGCAGGGAGGAATGGAACACAGACGAACCCACAAATAGGAAATCGATATCCATCTACACAGATGGATCTAAGATGGACTGTGGTACAGGTGCTGGAATTTTCTCCGAAGAGCTAAATATACACCACTCGATCAGACTGCCTGATCACAGTAGTGTTTTTCAGGCGGAGGTTCTGGCAATCGCCAAAGCTGCCCATATGGTGTCAATGATGGCAATACCAAATGATGATATTACCATATTTATTGACAGCCAGGCAGCTATAAAAGCAGTGTCTGCTATTGAAATAATATCGAAGCTAGTTCGCCGCTGCCGTGAAGAGCTTAAGGTTCTCTGCTCGCAGCATACAACGCGCCTCTGCTGGGTCCCTGGACACAGGGACAAAGCCGGCAATGTAGTGTTCCTTAAACATCGATAGTTTTACATTTCGATAGTATTGATAGTTTTGGAATAAAACTATCGATAGTATCGATAGTTTTATATGTTTACGATTTTCTAAGGACGGGGTTGTAAATTTGTCCATAATTTATTAATAAAACATTTAAAAACATACATATTTCATTCTTGCATACAAAGTGTATCAAACTCTAGTTTTAATTTGCAGTAAAGAGGTTACCTACCTCTCTTTTGCCAAAGTTTTGTTATTGTTTGCTCTTTTTTATTACAGCATCATAAACCAGATGTACATATATATCTAGACAAGACCGATGTCTATACACTGCAAAATATTGGAATACCGAAGCAGCTGTGGTCAAGAAATGTATTAAATAGACACGCATTGCGGTGACGCACCGCACTCATAAACGAATTCCGCAACTAGTTTCTATTGGACAATATCGGAACCTAGCTGTCAAAAATTTAACAATAAAATGCACTTCATCGCACTTCCACGTAATTCGCCAATATGCATTACAAAATGTTGGAACAATTCTCCGAACACTTGTTCTGAAGAAAACCTCGCAGCAAAAATCCTCCGTATCGTATAAAATTGGAGAATTTTCCGTTCCGACGGATACCTCGCTAGGGCCGATGGTATGACCATATTTTGACAGGAGAATTGTCAGAAATTGGCATTTTATGACCACTTGACATACAGTCTAATCTTAACTTTACTTAAAGGTGCCTATCTTTATACGTACAAAAGTAGTACTCCTATTACTGAAGTACTTTTGACCAGTGGCGTCTCGTCAGGGTGTGCAAGGTGTGCATTGCACACCCTGATCTAACGAAAATAAGTCCCTCATAAAACACTGTGTAATAATAATAACACACAAGTAATGATATGCACAATTCCATAACCCATAAAATCTCCATAACACAGCCAACAGCTTCAGCCTATACCATACCTATTCATATTCATCCTTTATAAATTATAAATCTTCTCTCAAAATTCCTTCACCGCTGAGAAAAAAAAATGAACTCGTACAAAAACTCGCTGTGCACCATTCTGTTGATTTCATCAAATAAATTCATCCAACTCCAAACTATATCCCTCTTCAAGATTTCTCCAGTATTCATCCCCATCGTCATTCGTCGGCCGCACGCCGCCGTACTTAAATCGCTTTACTTTGATGAACTTGTAGTGAACTCGTGCGAAGGTTTTCGGTGCACGGGCTGTATTCATTTTCTCTTCTTTTGCATCTGTTATTCTGTTCTGTTTCCGTAAAGCGTCATAAGTCAAATATACAATGTATTACATCGATACTCGTGCAAACAAAAGCTGTGCACGAAAGCCGACGAATAAATGGTTGAACTTTGCTTTTCGTTAAAGTGGGATTGGGGTTGCAGTTTCGTGCGGTGCTTTTGATTTTGTATGCGAAAGTTTTATTTTTTTTTATTTTATTGTGGTAAAACAAAATAAGATATCAAAAACAGCAGAACAATAATTGAGAAAACAATAAAAGGAACGTGTTTTCAGGCAATTAATTGATATCTATTTCTAAAAAAATATATGATTTTAAAGAATTTGCACACCCATCTAAATAATTCACGCGACGCTGCTGCTTTTGACGTATGAATATCAGTACTTTACTTGAGTGTAAATGTGCTACATTTTTTAATAAGTAAGAAGGAGATGGGTGCTTTACGTATTCTTATGTACAGCAGGTATATAACTGAGTTTTTGCCCAATCGCCTATCCTTTGTCAGTGGAAATGATGTACTTATTTTACGTACATGTTTCACCGGACTTATCATCAGTATGTACTTCTACATTGCTTGAATATGTGCTCTTATTATATGCGTTTCGATAGTATCGATAGTTTTTTTGAACAATCGATAGTATCGATAGTAAAAAACTATCGATACTATCGATAGACTATCGATGTTTAAGGAACACTACGGCAATGAGATGGCTGATAAACTGGCAAGAAATGGATCTGCTATGGATCAAGATCGGGCGATTAAATCGATCAATCCACCGCTCTGTAATCTCAGAGAGAGAGTGGAAAACAAGATTCGAATGAAAGCCAACAACAGGTGGAAGGAATTAACTACCTGCGAAATTTCACGGAATCTATGGCCGAAATATAATGCAGGTCGGACTAGCAAGCTTATGCGGTTTGATAGAACGTCGCTGCATAAACTGGTAGGTGCCCTAACAGGGCACAACTTCCTGAGAAACCACACAATGAAATTAAAACTCAAGAATGACGATATATGCAGGGGCTGCGAAGACGAGGAGGTGCATGAGGACACACCTCACCTCCTCTGTCACTGCCCAAGTCTGTGTCACTTGAGGACCAGAACACTTGGAAGATACCACTACCATGACATACAAGAACTTTCAGATGTCAATTTATCTAATCTTTACAGGTTCATAAATACATCAGGATGGCTGGACAAGGTCGAGTAATTAGAAGGAACTAACACCATCGCCAACAACATCGGCTTACCCCCCAACAAGGGCATCACAATGGGTCCACATGGACCTAAGTGGGGTACTGCAGGGTTTACTCTGCCGTATCCAACTATTAACCTAACCTAACGTAATGTCTCTCTCAAATTAAAGAAACCCTGTTATTTCCAATTTGTATATAAACCCCCAATGAAATGAAGCTTTTATAATTATTGTTCGAAACCCTAAGGGGAAACTATCGTGTTTCAATTCGTCAATCGATTTTCGTTGTACAACCAGAGAATTTCTGTCATTCTGCTGGTCAATCTTTCGTTCGTTATCGCATCCGTTCGACAATCGGTCAAACGCATCAACCAGGATCTACCTAACTAGAGGTCCTAAGGTTGACGGTCGGAGAACCCCACGACCATACAAAATGTCACAACTCAAAATCATTTTCCACACTAATTAATGGGCTAATATTATTTTTAAATGCTCTTAATTCATTTCATTTTTTAATTAATGCGATAGATTGAAACGTCAAGCGGAAACTGGTTATTGTTTGGTGTGAATGCAATTTAAAATTTTCGACGAAAACACGGTTTTCGCTGCGGTGTAAAAAGGGTATTACGTAGGTTTAAATTGATCTAAAATCTGTTAAAACTCCTCCGCTTTTAAATGCATTTTTATCCAGCTGTTTTAATATGTTAGATGTTTTTTTTTTGTGCTTGAAGGCAATATCTATTTCTATTTATGTTATGGTATGGTAAAAAAAAAAAGAGGAAGAAAAAAATAGCGTGGGCGAATCCCTCATCTCCCATTCCAACTCGTTTGCTGTTGCACTTTCTTGGTCTTTGCAATCGCCGGCCGCCAACGTACAAGCGATTGTGCTTGTACTGTTGTACATAAGGCAATTGCAATGAGTGGGTGAGAGCAACATCTGGCGGATAGCGGGTTGTGTGTTAAAGTTTTGTTGGTGGACCAAAGCAAATTGTCATACGGGCATAACACCTATGACAGTTTGATTTGAGAATCTAACATTGGATTTTCACTTCACAGCCCTGCTTAGTAGCGTCGGAGTTGTGTTTTTGGTGTCTGCTTTTTGTATTGATGGGGAATTTTAGGGTTGACATGTGCAACATTCGTGGGCTACGATCGAATCTTTTCTCGGTGTACGCCCACATTACTAAATATAAACCAGCTGTTTTGGCACTGAGCGAGACCCAGGTGGGTGTAAACTCTGATAAATCGGAGTTTGATCTACCTGGGTATCGTTTAGTGCCTTTATTCTTTCTCCACCGCGGTCTCGCCATCTACGTACGTGATGATATTGCCTACCAAACTCCAGGTTCTTATGGCCAATGTTCCAATTCGGAATTTAATTTCATACAGAAGCCCTAATCTAGATAGCAACTCGACTTTTAACGAGTGTGATGCGCTGTCTGACTCCATTACAAGAATTGTCTCCCTGTATCCTAATACTGAAATCGTCATTGCGGGCGATTTCAATATTCACAATTCTAACTGGCTTCGACATACTGGACAGACAACACCCGAAGGAATTTATGTTCAGATCTTCGCTGAGGTAAACCAATTAACCCAGCTTGTAAATGAGCCAACACGCGTACCTGATATTGACGGTCAGAATGCCAACACTCTGGACTTGTTTCTTACCTCCCACCCTGATAAATACTCTTTAGAAGTACTATCGCCTTTAGGCTCGTCGGACCACTGCATCATATCAGCTAATTTCTCGTACTCCAACCACACAGTTAAAGAAAAATCTCCGAAAAGAACCGTATGGCAATACGAGAAAGCCAACTGGAGCGGACTTAACAACTTCTTTAAGAGTTTTAACTGGTCGTTATGCTTCCTCGATAACGACGTGGATGCCGCCGCTGATATGGTGTCCAGTATTATCACCTTAGGTATGAAATCCTTTATTCCTAACAGGATAAAGAGTATCACACCGAAAGAAAATGCGTGGTACGACTCGAGCTGTAAAGAGGCTATCAGACAAAAGGAGTTAAGTTTTCGGTCATATAAGGCCAACCCATCTGAGGAAAACCGAAAAAAGTTCAAGCGAGCCAGAAATGACTGCAATACCACTATCAAGCGTGTTAAATTCTCGTATGACCAAAAGTTGAGGCAAAAAATACTACAATGTCCCAAGGGTAGTAAAAACTTTTGGTCTTTTGTAAAAAATATAAAGAATTCGGCCACATCTTCGATCCCAACGCTCATTTACAATGACATTCCAGCTGTCAACTCTCTAGACAAAGCGAATCTGCTTGCTGCACATTTTGCAGCCAGCTCAATGCTTCCAGATTGCGCTTTGCCTCTACCTGTACTTGAGAGCGTCGAATACACCATGGGACAAATCCATTTTCGCACTCGTACAGTGGCAAGAGTACTTAATGATCTCAACATAAACAAATCCGCTGGTCCAGATTGCATTTCCCCAATTGTTCTGAAGAGGTGTTCTTCCACGCTGGCAAAACCACTGCGTAAGCTTTTCCATCTGTCCTATTCTTCTGGACTCTTCCCGAGAAGATGGAAAACAGCATTTGTCCAGCCCGCCCCCAAAAAAGGCGAATCTTCTTCTCCCTCCAACTACCGACCCATAGCACTTACATCCGTTCTTTCTAAGGTCATGGAAACGCTTATAAATCGTAAGCTCATGAAATATCTTGAATCACGAAAACTCTTTAATGACCGGCAGTATGGTTTTCGTGGCAACAGATCCACTGGTGATTTGATGGCTTATCTCACCGAAAAGTGGAACCAATCTCTACATCACTCTAGTGAAACAAAGATTGTTGCGCTTGATATTTCAAAGGCATTTGACAGAGTTTGGCACCAAGCTCTTTTATCGAAAATGCGTGCATATGGGATCGATGCGTCTCTTCTTCAATGGATTAGAAACTACCTCTCGGGCCGTTCAATTCAAGTTGTATTGGATGGCTTCAAGTCTGAAATTCACCATATAAATGCTGGTGTTCCCCAAGGCTCCGTTTTGTCTCCGACTCTCTTTCTCATTTTCATAAATGATCTCCTGTCTGCTACCTCTAATCCAATCCACTCCTTCGCTGATGACAGCACCCTCAGCTTCTCATATTCATTCCAGGACTCACGTCCCTGCTCTTCGGCCGTAGAACTGGAACGGCAACGTATGTTAAGCTCATTAAATTCCGATCTCGACAGCATTATAAAATGGGGTTTAGCCAATAGAGTGGAATTTAATGCTTCCAAAACACAATGCTGTCTGTTGTCATTAAAGCGAAACCAGAATTCTCAGCCATTATCCATGAATGGCACTTGCATCGCCGAAACCGAAAGACTTTCCATTCTCGGTATGTGTGTCCATGACAAACTCCGTTGGAACAACCACATTCACGAAGTCGCCAAGAACGCTGCGAAATGTCTAGGTTTCCTTAAAAGGTGCAAGAAATATTTTACCCCTTCTGATCTGGCTACCATATACAAGGCGTTCATTCGCCCCAAACTTGAGTACAACTCTCATATCTGGTCTGGTGCCCCTAAAACCTTACTGCACCTCCTGGATAGGATACAAAATCGTGCCTTAAAACTCATTGGAGACATAAATATAGCGAATTCTATAAATTCGCTCGAACATCGCAGAAATGTAACAAGTCTCTCATTGTTTTATCGCTATTTCCACAAACAGTGCTCAAATGAAATTGCCAGCTGCATTCCACCCCTTCAACAATTCAACCGCAATACTCGCCAAGCCAGGAATGCCCATCAGTTTACCCTTCAGCCTATTTTCGGTCGTACTCTGAAATATAGAGATTCTTTCATAAGCCGTACAACACGAATGTGGAATGCCTTGCCCGGCTCGGTCTTTCCCCCTCGGTGCAATTTACAGACATTTAAAACCAATGTGCATCGGAATCTCCTATCTTCTCTATCCCAATTTCCTTAACGCCCGCGCTGTGTACTTCAAACTACACCATAAGAGTAGTCACAACCTCTTTAGCGCGTGTTTATTATAAAAAAAAAAAAAAAAAAAAAAAAAAAAAAAAAAAAAAACTATGTACTATTTTGTACGTTTCAGTACTATTTCTTTTCAGTTTTTAGTACAATTGAGCTTCCCCCTATAGTTGCAGTTGCGGTTATAAAGGGTGGGCCAAATACAAGTTTCTTTTTCAAAATACAATAAAATGAACAAAATTAATTGGTAGGTACATAGGTAGTTAGGTAAATGGGTGCTCTTGTGGCGATTGCCACAGCTTCACTTGCACCATCAGTTGGGTCCATTGTGTCCAGTTACGGGAACCATCCAGTGCAGCCTGTCGAGAAAAAATAAATATACCGCTTTTTGTATTGGAGCCACATAGATTTAGTATGAATCTAATAGGTTCTTAAAGCTCCGTTGTAACCTGATCCTCTAGTTCTTCCTACGAGTTAGTGACTATGACTACTGATATAAGAAGTCTGTTTATCTGCTAGAACCACCCAGATGAAGTATGAATCTCAGTAGTACTTTGAGATCAACATTCTTCAGATCCTCTAGGTCATCGAAGAAGTAACTATTGAGAATTCTCTGTCTGCTGTTTTTAAGGGCTGGGCATTCGCAAAGTAGGTGGCGAACAGATTCTATTTCTTCTACGTCCCTACAGTTTCTGCAAAAATCATTATGCAGTATCCCCAGCCGTTCCGCATGTACGCCTTCGATTATGCGAATACCTTTGCGGCTTAGTCCGATCGTACATTTAGATCTCTTTTTGCTCACCTCTGGCCATAGTTCTTTAGTATGCCTGCATGTAATGAGATTGATCCATCGTAGGTTAGTTCTACTCCAGGATTCAATGTCAATCTTCCTTGCAAGCGTGCTTAGCGGAGTTCTTACTGACTTGAGGGACATACATGCATGCATTTTTGACCCGTTTCTTGCAAGCTCATCCGCCTGTTCATTACCCGCAATATCCATATGCCCTGGTACCCAGCATAGGGTCACCGCGTTAGCTTGAGATATTTCGTCCAGATAAATCTTGCAGTGACTTACTGCTCTTGACTTCACCACGACTGACTCCATGGCTTTTATGGTCTCTTGGCTGTCAGAGTAAATGGTGATTTGTTTACCGACGACGTGTCGAGACGAAATGTCGTCTCTTTAGGTTCTTCGCCGGTTGGGTGAAAGCGGCTACCTCTGCTTGGAATACACTGCAATAATTAATTGGTAAGATCAAACACTCCCATTAATTATGGATAACTCTATTTTGGAATTTGGCTGGCAAAATATCGATTGTGGCATGGGCTGTGTAGCATGGCGCAACATCCTGCATGAACTAAAGGTCGTCCAAATCCATGTCTTCAATTTCAGTAAAAAAAAAAAACGTCGGTTAACATGGCTTTGTAACGCCCAGAATTCTCCTCAGGCTAGTGCGTGAAATATTGAGCTGTAGAGATCGATGGCGAGTTGAAGTTCGAGAATTGAGTCTCACACTCTCGGCTAAAGCAGCAAAATGCTCGTCTGTGTGCACCGTACGACGACGATGACCACTAGCATAACTCTGAGAACGATGATCGTTTGCGCGATAGTAGTAAACGATCTCGCCGTTAATTTGCTTTCCGTAACTCTATCACTATCGTATCGTCTCGTGTATGGTTTTTTGTATACAACAAGAGAGAGCATTGAGAGCACTGAGTTTCTTTCAGAGACTTTCAAACTATATTGAAAATTCCAATCAGATGTCGTTTAAAATGTCATAAATGACTTTTTTTCAATAATTTTGTGTTTGAAGCCGGCAAATTTGAAATTTGCAAAGTGTATTAAATTCATAATAATGAATTCTTAGTTTTTTAAAATTAACAAATAATAGGTACCGAAGAAATGTATTTCACCAATGCATATGACAATTTTAATTGCTTTCATGAATGACCATCCGGTCTTGGCCAAGGGTAATAAGCCAAACAGCTGCCAAGGGAAATACATATAACATCAATAAAATAATTAAAGTTAAAGCGAGTTTTTTATTTCATCCCTCATTTTTGAAGCCAACTGTCTCATCAGGTTATTCCCACTTAGGGCTTGCGGGTCGTTTAAAATTGCACTTGCCAAATCAGCACTGTAGTAGTATGTATTTGAAAAATATCTAAAGTCAATTATTCTTCTTGAAATTCGATAAAAAAATCTTAAGCTGATTGCAAAACACACAAATCAATGCAAAACGACACCTCATTAGGTATCGCTCAAATTGTATCGTCTGGGCGATAGCGTTTCGACGATTATTGACTTACGTGAAGCAAATGTTCAATCGTCAAAATGATATCGTCTGGACGATAAACGATTATTAAAGTTACGTGAAGCAAAGCTATCGTCGAAACCCTATCGTCTGGCGATAATCGACATACGGAATGACTGCCCAGTGCAAATGCATACGCATTCACTTATGTGGTTTGCCCTTTAAAAAATAGCAACTACCAGCGCTGACACCATTGCAACCGCCACCATTGACGTTTCTGCGCCAGGCAACTGAACTCTAAAGTCTAAACCAACGAATAGTACTATAGTCTCTCTCTCTCTCATCGATACTATCGATGTTTAAAAAAAAATGTTCTATACTATCGAAACGCATATATGATTGAGCAAAAACTCAGTTTCGATACTATCGATAATGTTAAACTATCGTTACGATAGCTCGAGTGTTACACTTGATTTTACTCCTCATAAAATTTCCGTACCGGGCCCTATAACTCAAATCGTTTCTTAAGGAGGTAAACTCCAAAAAAAGCAAATTTTCTACCTTTAAAATTTCGTTACTAGAAGAAGTTTTTCGTACGGAAAAATTTATAAATTCTTATTTTAGAAAATTTAAAGCTAAAAAATGTAAACCTGGGAATCCGTCGAGTCTGCGGTAACAATTGGGGACCTAGACCACGGATGATATACTGGTTATATTCGCTCGTGGTTAGACCAGCGATTACCTATGCTGCCGTAGTCTGTTGGACAAAGACTAACGAAGTCACCACAGTCAAAAAGCTAGAACAGGTCCAACGCACAGCCGGAAACTGTATGGCTGTCTGCGCCCTATCCCGACTGCAGGACTGAATGTCATACTATGTCTAACACCTATTCAAACACACGTTCAAATGGAGGTAAAAATGAGTATATTAACTGTTCCATTCGAACAACATTGACCCCTATTCATTTATCCTTATTCAACGCTATGGAGCCTGAAAGCCCATTCAGCATGGATGACATGCTACCGCAATATAGCAAATCCATCACGACTTGACCTTGTCTGGTATACAGACTAAGATGGAGTCACGGACTGGTTCTGGAATCAATGGAGAAATGCCTCAAGCGAAGTATTCAGTCAGCCTTGGCAAGAAATCATCTATATTCCAGGCTGAAGTCCTTTTTATCAACCTATAAATCTAATACACGTGATAAAACCATATTTATCTTTTCAGATAGTCAAGCAGTTCTCAAAGTTCTTGACTTAACTGTCATAAAATCAAAACTCGTTTTGGAAACGACCATCCACTAACTTGCCAAAAAATAAACCTAGTCATTCATGCTGTGAGACTGGCTCGCTCGGAATCCAATGAAGTCTGGCTTAAAACACCTGGTCAGAACTGCACCAAACGGTTCTTTCCCCAATTCTACCCCAGACCAATCTAAATTCCTAATCAACCTGGATAAAAATAACCTGATAATCCTACCAGGAATGTTCAGTGGCCTTTATATATGCAACAGGTCCGGAGGGACCCTAGGCCTAGCTTCTTACAACCATTCCTTTTGTGTGAGTTTTTCATTTTTGGAACGAATATAAGGGATCGAGAAGCCCTTTCACGACAATGTTTGTCAGACTTTCGCGAGAGGTGGCCATTGCCTCTTGAGAAAACACCTTTATTGCATCGGACTCTCACCGGACCCTACATGCAGACTTTGTCTGGAAAGTGACGAATCCTCTCTTCACATATTCATGGAATGCCCGGCCCTCCTTCGTCTCTGGAAAAAACATACTTGGCGAGAAAATCGTCCCATCGGCAAATCTTGCTGAAATACCTTTCCAGAGAAGAAACTCGTTTTCCTGAATTCCTCCGTAGTGAAAAGTTGGCTCAGGGACCGCATCAGGTAAGGCACAATAGACTGCTTTTAAAGAAGCAGCAGTGCCAGAGCGCCAGGAATGATCCCCTATTTCAAGATCTATGTACCTACCTATACCTACGTATGGCTATAACTGGGGCCTAAGGAGCTTTTAGACCTACTGTTGACAAACCTGACAAGACTATCAACTTTAAAAGGCCGAACCTAAACATGGCATACCTACCCAGGAAAGAAATTATCAAAAACTAAAATACATGACTTTTACTCGTACTTAAACAAAAAAAAAAAAATTTAACCCAAAAACAGGTTCAGTACGGCTTGGATACCTTATTGGGATATTTTGGAATATTTTGCATAGCGGAGAAAGATTTATCTCGCACTGACAAAAAGGTGACATTAAGTCAATTTTGGCCCAGGAAGTATGGAAACAGACCCAATATGAACGTGTACCTATGAAATGTTTGCCTTTGTTGGACACAATGGACCCAACTGATGGTCTATAAGAGGACAAATTTCCAAAAAAAAAAAAAAAAAACATTTCCAAATTTAATTCATTAACTTTTTGAAACGAAATTTTGCTGCTATTATTAAACTATCGTGTTTGTATTCGTTCTCATTTTTCTTTGTCGCAACTACAGAATTGCTGGTCAATCAAAAAAGACAACGTTCTATTCCTTTTCACATATTTCACAACCAGGTTCAACCCTTGTACTCGAAGGTCAACTAGGGGTCCCGAAGTTGACGGTTGGGTAGCCACTTGACTTTTATTTTCATTTCACACTGACATTGTTGCGAACTACTCTACTGTCTGACCTATTTAGTCAAATTTTAAACAGATGTCTTCAGAGGTTTTTTTTTTCTTGTTTATTTTGGCTTCTATAATAATTATGGCTCTTAAATAAAACTTGAATCGTTCGATAGCAGTTTGTTGTTATTCTAAGCAATCCGACAGCATCAATAAAGATGGCATACTTTTCATTACCTGATTTGGTAATGAAATCGCAAGGTCTAATTTAAATATCACACATGTCAATGTCATACTCTGAACACTGCTCGGGGTCCTCACATTTTGTCACTTTTACAAGGGGAAGGATTTTGATTATTATTAAAGAGAAAACCACTCAGTGGTGCCAGTTGCCAGATCGTAGGTAGTTACTCATTTCGGGGGCATTTTGTCTTTCAAAATAAGCTAAAAGGGCGAATTATTTTTTTTTTTTTAGCGCTCAAAACAACAAAAAATATTTTTTTTTCTTTTTTAACGTCGGAAAGGGCAAAAAGGACATGTTAATTTATTTATTTGTCAGCAAAATACTTGGATTTTCATAGACATTAGTTTATAACAATACTTAATTTACAAAAATATTGCTAATAAAGAGAAACTAAATAGAGCAAACGATTATGACTGAATAGCATCTAGCAGCTTTCTTTTTATTGTAGTAATCGATGAGTTAAAATCTATTAAATAGATATTATCATTGTAGCTTATCAGTAAGCCGTTGATAGATGATGACCTGCCATAATTTGTACGAGAATGTGCGATATTTAAAAAACGGTTAATACGTAAATTTGGACGATGGATATGTAAATTAAGAAGTACTAAGATATCCGGAGAGTCAATTTCTCCAATAAGAATCCTATGTACAAAAACAATTCTTGCCACTATTCTCCTATTTTTAAGCGATTCTAGGCTAATCAATTGTAGCCTTGATTGATAGGAGGGTAAATTACTAACGTCAGCCTAAGGAAGCCCTCTTAAGGCGAACCTGAGAAATCTTTTTTGGATAGATTCAATTCTTAAAATATGAACTAAAATAGATCTAACAAATGAAAGATAGAGAACTTTAATAACGTATGGGTTCAGAAAAATCACCTGCATAGCGCCTTAGTAGTCCCCATGCTCTATTTGCCCTATTCGTGACATAATCAATGTGATGTATGAAAGATAGTTTAGTATCTAAAAGCACACCCAAATCTATTTATTAAGGAGACACGCGGAATAGCAATGCCATTGAAAAAGTAAGTATACATGATGGGCGATTTTCGACGTGAATATGTAATAACTGAACATTTATGTACTTACATTCAGGCCAGATAGTTTTTTTAACACCACAAATAAAATCGTTGAAAACAATTATTTAGATGTAGGAAACAATCATCGTATTTACCTGACAGATACAACTTAAAGTCGTCCGCATATAAAAGCATACTACACTCAGGAACAAAATTAACAAACAAGACACATAAAAGAGGACCAATGTGGCTTCCTTGAGGAACACCAGACGTCACACAAATTTGTTTGGAAAAGTGATTACGAAACTTGACAAATTGATATCTACCACAAAGAAATGATGAGAGCCATTTAAAGAAAGTGTGTCGATAACCTAATTTATCAAGCTTATATAGCAATATTTTATGGTCCACGCGGTCAAGGGCTTTACTAAAATCTGTATAAATTGCATCAACTTGGTTTCCCTTACCGATTTCAGAAATTACAGAATTTGTAAACAAAAGAAGGTTTGTAACTGTCGATCGATTCTTCACAAAACCATGTTGTTCATTGCAGATTAAAGATTTGTAAAGAAAATTCAATCTGTCGGTAACCAACATATCAAATAATTTTGGAATAGAGCACTGTTTACAAATGCCTCTGTAGTTCTCAATTTTAGTTTTTCTTCCCGATTTAAAAATAGGCACAATAAAAGAGTTCTTCCAAATAGATGGAAAGGTACTTGCTCTTAAGGATAAGTTAAATATATGGCAAACTATTTTGTGTAGAGGGACAGCACATTTATTGAGAAAAATGGAAGGAAGGCCATCTGGGTTAGGAGTAAAGCTAGGCTTAATTGCAAATAAATTTACTAAAACGTCTTCTTCAGAGAATTCAACTTTATTAAAAATAGAAGAGGGAGATTCGCTAAGATAGCTAAAGAATTCTTTATCTATAATTGAATTTACATCTGTATAAACAGATTGAAAAAATGATCCAAATTTCTCACAGATAGCAGGCGAGGAATCCAATGACTGTCCATTCAAACAGAATGTAGTGGGATAACCATCACTCTTATTTTTGGAGTTTATGAAATTCCAAAATTTATTAGGCATGGATTTTGAATATCATTTACGTAGAGAAGATAAGCATGGTAAAGAGAGGTTTTGAATTCAGATTTTAATCGCCTGTACAGCAAAAAGTCCTCATTCAACAAACTACTCCGCCATTTTCTATAAGCTCTATTTTTTTGTATTTTTATGCCACGAGTGACTTCACTATCCCAGGGACAAGAATCCATCATGGTTTCATTTACCCGAATTAAAGGAACGAATTTGAAAATAACATTATTAATTACTACCCGATAGAATGTATGGCATAAGTCATTGATTTCAAGTGAAAGATGGGGGCACCAGTCATATTGCTAAGCTCTTCACAAATATCATTATAATAGTTAGCATATTTATAATCAAATCTAAAAGACTCATAACTATACACATTATAAACATCAAGAGTACAAAATAACTGTAAAGAAGGATGATAAGCATCTTCCGGGACTAGAGGTGTGAGGCATCTAGATACAAAACTTTCAGCACTATTATTGGAAAAGATGAGGTCCAAAGTACGGTTTTGGTAGTTTTTTACACAGTTCAACTGGAGTAAATAGAGTGATTGGAGGGAATCGACAATCTCAGATCCAATTACAGATAGAGGGTTTATACCGTTGAGGAAGGTACAATCAGGATCTCCAGAGGTCCAGCTAATTTTCGGTTGATTAAAATCACCAAAAACATACATTTTATCCGAGGTAGACATGAGACCTTCAATATAGCGGATTGCGTCCAAGTACCTAGTTACTATATGTAGTTGTGACCGAGGAGGAATGTAAAAACATACGATAAATATTTTACTCGATGATGTCAGGTCAATTCTGCTGCAGCAAATTTCAATGTCAGAGAAGTCGTTGATATCAACATCTTTAGCATTGTAATCCTTTTTTACGGCAATAAGCACACCACCAAATCGCTCGTAGACACTGTGGTTGACATAGAAGTTGGAGGGAAATAGTACGGAATCATTAAAGTTTTCATCTAATCCGGTTTCAGAAAGAACAATGACGTCAGATGTACAGCTATACATACTGAATAAGAATTTGGTACACTTTGTTCTTATCCCTCTTACATTTTGATAGAAGAAGGTTAATTCTTTAAGTTTTTTGACGTGGTTGCCCTAGAGCGAGGCCGGTTAGTAAATTCCTTGACAAGCATGTTACTCGGCCAAAAGTAATAGACGTCGTGGGCAATTCAGCCCGAAAAGTCTGGCATCACTGCGAACCACTAGATTTTTTCCGTACAATCTTTTTCTTATATAAAACAGACTGACGTCCGGATCATTCAATTTTTATGGCTTTGAGCTTGATGGATTCGAATTGGCTCAAGGTAGGACATAGGCTTGTTTTTGCCGCAAAAACAAAAATTTAAATGCACAAATTATTGGATGAAAGTTTATATGGGGACCGCAATTTAAAAACAAAAATAGACTGAATAGAAAAAGTATTTACATAAAACCCATGTCTAATTTTTTGGTTGTACCTTTTGAAAGTTGTATCCGCGGAACTTGGCTATTCTCGTAATACTGTCTGTCCAAATCAAAGTGACCACAAAATTTGCTCCCACAATTTGCTCATCACCGGAGTTCCAAGTCCAACCCAATCTACAACTTTCGAAACCTAAAAAAAAAAAGGGCCGTAACTCGGATTACAATCGTTTCATTCTGCAAAATGCCAACTTCAGGCGTCCCACGTTCATTACTGTAATCCATCCAGTGGGAGTCGCCTTGAGTGACATATTTCGTTTCGTGAAAAGCCCTCGGGTTGGATATTTTGTGTGTAAAAAATAAAAGCATTCTGTATACGTATACTCAAAAATGCATTTCATTCAAAATTAATTCATCATGGGAAAAAAACGGATTAACTCCGACGGTTTCAGAGGAAACGAATTCCCGATCCCATTTGTCCAAAATCACCGGTGGCTAGCATCAAGTCTGTTGGCTGCCTCGTACCTTTTTGCCTTTCTCCGTTGCTCAGCTGTCCCCGACTGGACATATCGTTATATAAAATGTAATTTAATAATAATGAAAGTGTGCTCACGGGCCTATTGTTTGGGTCGCCACGCCAGGACGTCACGGCACGTCGCTCCATCACATTTTTTAACCTCACAAATCGGACCCGGCCTACACTCTGTCTACCACCTCCCCCGTGTTGTTCTTGTTGCTGAACCAATATCTGTTGTTGTCGTCGCGTAATTAACCGTCAGTGATTCGAAAATGTTTTGGAATTTTATTTCAGTTTTCTGCGGTATGTTGGCTACACATTTGGGTTCATGTGCGGCGCGTTGTCGGGTAATTTTTTTTTTTTTTTTTTACAGTTAACGACTTTTTATCCTTTTTGTGTATATGTGTGTGATGAGCTTTAACATCATAAATTACTGCTATAGTCAATGCCATTGTGCCAGAGAATGTTATGCGGTACACAAATTGAATGAGTCATTAAATGGTAGGCCTAGGCAGATGTTGGGATTTATTCAGAGTTCTCGGATGAATCCGAGACTGTGTTATATGTAGGGATCGTAATTGAAGAGTTGACTGTATAAGTGAGCGAAAATGGCACATGCCAGAAAGAGGGTGTTTGCTTAACAGAACAAGTAAAGTTGTATGTACACAAGATGGTTGGAAAGTTGAGAGAAGAAGTGGAAATATTTCATAAATTTATTACTACGAGACTTGTGCGGTTATTATAGTGAAACAAAAAGCAATATGAACTTGTGTAAAGAATATGAGAGCACCACTGAGTGCTAGGAATAGATACGGGAATGTCTATAAATAAAAATCTTGTATGACATTTCAGCATGAACAAAATATTTATGAGCAAATAAATAAAGGATGAATATGCGAGCTTAACTTTAGTTGGTTCTCCCTATTAAAATCTGTTGGATTATATAGCCACCTGACACGGGTCGGAGTAGGGACTATACTAATGGGATGCTAGTTTTGAAAGAAGAGCACTTAAAATACCTAGTAGTTGTACCTCTAACCCAATTCGATAGCTGACGGTATTGAATCCAACTTTAGACTTGTTTTTAGGCAAAGGCATGTTGGTATATTTTCTTGCAATATAAATCAAATAACCTGGCAATACGCTGATGACGCACGAGTACTCTACCATAGAGTTACGGACCTACACCAAAAATAGCAACCGATATGGAAAAGGTTTGGACTGAATCACATCGGTCTCGGTTCTAGCTCAAAGTTACCATTTGTTAACAACATTATCACGGACGTAATGTTTCAAAAGAAGTTGGAACAGGTCATGAACCATTGATCATTACCATTTGACGAAAATAACAGTGGATATGACACACATAACTAAGCATGATATACGCAATGTTACTTTTTAACTCCAGATAGAATAAGATAGGGCCCAACGGGAAATATATGACACAGAACGGTCAAGGACTAGTCCAATTACTTAAAGCTTAGTAAGCTCTAAATTTGTAAAGCCTTCACTAACTATGAGATGTAATCTTACTGTGAACTCATTCTTTAAATAAATAAATAAATAAGCTGCTCGAGCTAAATTTTCGCTCCCATACAAAATTCTCTCTAAAATTTAGCAAAGCTAAATTTAAGCGAACCCATTTAGCTGAGTGGTACGCTGCTCGAGCTAAATTATTAAACTTTTGTTTCAGAATATACTTCATGTACCTATCTGTCAAAATTTATCGTGCGTAATGGGGCGGTTCATTTTCTCAAGCTAAATTTTTACAGATCGTTGTGTTCTGTTCAGAGTTGCCAGACTTTTGGCATGTTTCCCTTTTTTAATACCGGTTTTTCCCGTTTTTATTCCCCTTTTTTTTTGTTCTCAGAAAGAAGGAAAAAAAATATTTTTTAAACATAAAAATAGCTATACACATCACATTCATTTTAATATATAAGACTAGCCTAGACTCATTAGGTAAGACTAGACTAATCCAAGACTAGGTCATCTTTGTACATACAACATACTTCATATATACTTGTATGTAATCGTAAACATTCTCTGTCTATTTCTAATTCCATATATCCATACAATTTTTTTTTTTTTTTTTTATATATACTTCTCCCGGGAAAGGCGAACCTATAACGCTTCAACAGCGCCCCAAGATGCCTGCAGATGTATGTTTGTTCTGCACTTAAATTGCTGCAAATTGTAGTCTTCTGGAAATATATCCCCAGGAAGCGAGTTCCAAAGTTGGCTTGTCCTGTAACAGAAGGAGTTTTTGAAAGTTGATGTCCTCGCGGTTGTCAAGTGTACTGTATGGTCATGAGCATTAGCAGCAGCGATACCAACCGTATGATAATTATGCTACATGTATGATAATTTCAGGTCTTGTATGATGTATGATAGCAACCCATTATCATACGCAAAATGTATGATAATTTGCACATTCTTTAAAAATTGTAGCATAATTGCTTTTATTCTCACAAAAATCTATTGTTACTCATTAAAGCCTAGTATCCTGCTCGCGCTAAATTTTATCTCCCATACAAAAATGTCTACAAAGATAAAATTTAGCGAAGCAGTTTAGCAAAGCAGTATCCTGTTCGCACGCTAAATCCTTAACTTCATACAGATGGGCCGATGAAAAGTCTCCACTCATTTAGCTCGCGAAATAAATGTCCGGTACATTAAATCGAAGATAAATTCTGACATACAAAACGGAGGAAAGAGTTTGACTTGTGTTTGCTATGATTTTTTTGGTGGAAAACGCAGAAAATGTTTGTGTAATAAATAAAAGAAAACGCAAAGCCAAACAACAGAGCCAAAACAGAGATATAAACATAAATAAAGCGAATCGCATTTCAGGGAGGCTTATGCTTTTATTTGGCCCTGTCTTTTGAGTAATAACAAGTGTTCCACTATGGTAAGGAGATTGTGGAAAGTTTGAGGACACAATATGTCGAAGTTCTTATTATTTCTAGGTTTCTTACGTCTTTCAAGTTTGAAATTCGATAATTCTATTAAAATTACGTTTACTGATATCTGTCATGGTACTCATGCTTCATAAACATATGGGTTTTGTCCCATCTATATCATGTTTAATAATAATTTAGCGACCATTTATCTTTGGTGTGGAGAAACGAAGTGGAGACTATGCGCGCTAAAATTTAGCGCGAGCAGGATACTAGGCTTAAAGGTATAAAAATGACACTTTTCAATAAAAGTGGAACTTGTCATCACTTACCAACCTAGTACTTAGCACACTGCGGCACTGGACTGACTTGTTGCCTGTTGCAGGAGCAACACAAGCCCACCCACATACCTTTTTTCTACCTCTTTCTCTTTCTTACATATAGTAAAGTTCATTTTTATATGGTACCTACCTAACCGTATCATAAGTCACTATCACGTACCACTACTACTCTTACTCGTCTTACAGTGTTGCCCCCTCAACTGATTGAAAATGTAACGTGGCGGATTTAAAGTGTAATCTATCTTATGTGGTATTCGTTTGGGCTTCTTCAGATTCGCTCTCAGATTTCAGATTTCGTGTGGCTAATCGAACATTAAAACGTCACTTGCTCTTTTTTGTGATAATATTCGTGCGATTCGAATATGTGTAGCCTTCAACACTTTTCAAAACGTTTTCCATTCACTGCTTAAGTTTTAAATTAAAACATTCGAAATTTGCATCTCGATTGATTTTTAAATATTTATACATAACCAATTTACTAAAATAAATTCACCCGATGCAATGCCTTCCTTTGCTGCAGAACAAATTCACGAAAACCTAAACGCCCTCCACCAGTTGTCAAAGTCAAACGCACTTGTGTTGGTAAATCTGAGAAAATATCTAGATTCGCAAAAGTGATCTGAAATCTGAAGAAGATTGCTTTTTTTGTACCAAACGAACATAAAAACTGATCTGAGAGCAAAAAAAGTGATCTGAGAGCGCCCAAACGAATACCACATTACCACATTAGCATTACCTGGAAATTGAATTTGACATTGGAATTGTGGAAATAGAATGTTCTGTTTTTTTTTTTTTACAGTAAGTGAGGGTCCACCCCCCCCTCCCCCCTCCCGTTCGTTCCAAAGAACTGTGTATGATAATTTGTTGTCTCGTAAGATAATTCGGAGCTAATTGTATGATAATTCATGTACCAGAATATGGCAGCACTGATTAGCAGCCTGTCTTGTTGGGCGTCCAAAAGTTGCATTTCGAGGGATAATGTCTTTGAGTTCCTCAGAACATCTACCATGGAACAAGCATAGGTCAGCTACTTGTCTTCTGTGCACCAACGGTTGTAGATTCGATGTGAGTGTAGGGTCTCCAATGAGTCGAACTGCTCGTCTCTGTATGCTATCAAGCAGGTTAAGTGAATGTTTTGGGGCCGAGCTCCATATATGGGAACAATATTCCAAGCCTGGTCTAACCTGTGCTTTGTAGAGAAGGAGAAGTTGCTTGGGGCTAAAGTACCTCTTTGCTCTAAATAGGTAGCTCAACTTTGCGGACGCCGACTTTGCGATATAGGATATGTGGTTCTGCCATGTGATTCCTGAATTGACTGTGACTCCTAGAAGGTGCATTGAGTCCTTTTGATGGATTGGAAGGTCATCCATTTGGATCTGAGGAACTGTTGATGTATTTTTTCTGGAAAATGTTGTGAGCTGTGTCTTGTTTGCATTAAATACAACCAAATTGTCCCTTCCCCACTTCAAGATTTTGTCCAGATCATCATTTAGAGAATTAATTTGTTCACATCTCTGACTGTGCGATGTAGCCGTATTCACAGGCCCACTGTTCGAGATGGAGGATATAAGAGTGCTGTCATCTGCAAAGCTGTAGATATTATTATTTGTCGATCCAAGCAAATCGTTGATGTAGAGAAGAAATAGAGTTGGAGAAAAAATAGATTCTTGGGGCACTCCTGCATTTATAGCAAACGAATTGGATGATACACCATCTACAACAACTTGGATCAATCTTTCCAGAAGAAAATTTTGCATCCATCCGCAGAGTTGTTGTGGTAATCCGTAAGACGCAGGAAAAATAAAACAACCGACCCAGCACACAGCCACAATTCCACAAATGACAAATCTGTCAAACTCAAACACCCACTACCCATGTCCGTTTTCCATTGAGACAGAAGAGTAGTTTTTCTGCTCTCGAAATCAGCTGGCTGTCAGATTTCATGTTCCATTGACCGCAAAAAAAACACTTTTGCGACATAAGTTTGAAGCGCATGGCAAGACTAAGGGCTATGTCATTGAGTGTTTTTTTTATTGAATTTAACGTGTCTGTTTTCTGAACGATGTAAAAAGAAGTTTTGGCATTAAAACATGAAAGTTTTTGGAGGGACTATTATTCCCGTTTTCTGTGTTAGTTTTCCCTTTTTCCCTTTGGGGTCAAAAAAATCTCGAAAAACAGGAAAAATCACTTGATCTGGCACCCCTGGTTCTGTTGCTTTCTTGCAAGTTTGTATTGTGGAGAATGAGAGAAGTAAGCAAGGACGTGTTTTTTTTTTAAATAAATACATCGACGAGGAGTAGGTATTGAGAGTGTTGAGTTTTTGAAGTAAATATTTTTGAAAGAACAGCTGTTTTCTGTGACACTTATCCGCGGCGTGCTTTATGTCAAAATTTAGTTGTGAATCTAACTAATGTTTGGAGAAAAAAGTTAAAGAGCAGATAAAATGTAGTTTAGCTCGAGCAGCGTACTAAGCTTTAGGTGGTAGATACTACAGTCCGGATGGAACCTGGGCCTCAACCAACAAGGGCCGCTAGCCAGCTCGATCATTAGCCAGCAAGCTGTCCTCTACTGCGCCGTCCCTCGGGTGTGAATTGAAAGACCTTCCGTTCCGGACCATTCTAGTCCATTTGCTCTACATTACCCAGCTACTTCAGTGTTGCCAGTTCGTGGGAAAATTCCCCTTTTCTGTGGGTTTTTCATAAAAAAAGTTGGTGAAAGGTGAAAATGGGAATCTTCCCTGTTTTAGAACGTAATGTGGGGAAAATAACAAAATAATATATTGTCAATACTTAACTCTAATATTCCGTTTTAATTACAGGGTGTCCGCCGGGAAGGTATACTACTTTGTTTTGCCGCCATTTTGGTAAACATTAATTAGTCTTGACAGTTCATATTTGGCAGTCGTGAAGTAGACACGTGCCAAATTTATTATGGAAAAATATTCGATAAACCAACGTGTTTTAATCGTTAAAACATTTTATCAAAATCAATGATCGATTACTGTGACGATGAAAAAGTTACGTGAAATTTTTGGGAGAAACAACGTGCCAACAAAACGCACTATTTATCGTGTAGGGAATGATTTCGAAGAAAGAGGGTCTGTAGGTGATAGGCTCAAGCATGGACCACAACGTACTGCAACCTGCAAGGTCGGCTGAAAACAATACTGCTGCTCAAGGAAGTGTTCAAAACAATCCATCAACCTCAATTCGACGCCATAATGAAAAATGTGCTCAAAAGGGCTCGCATTTGTGAGACTAACAGAGACGGACATTTACCTGATATTGTATTCCATACATAATTGCCGACATTAAATAAAACATTTATCAATATAAGATCCATTCTCTTTCATTTAATCAAAAATTATAAACAAACAAAGTAGTATACCTCCCCGGCGGACACCCTGTACAATCTTCTCTGGATGTGTGGACAATCACGTAAGTGACATATCACACATGAATTCCTCGTGTGCAAGTATCTAGTGTATGATTGAATGGAAAATTAGTCATATTCGATATGCATGTGTTTATTCAAACTGCATTTCAGTTATCGCATTTGAACTTCGGTGAAAAAATTGTAGAAAACAGTCAGTTTACACAATATTTTGATTGTGGGAAAGAATGGGGAAAAAAGTGAATTTTAAGGTCTGTGATGATGGATGAGTAATAGTAAGCAAAACATCGTTTAAATTCACCAATTTTCAAGTCATATTCCTCGTAATCCGATCTACACTTAAATCAAGCACATCGGTATGAAACTGGTGATACGAAATTATTACTTCTAGAATTCGCATATTTAATTGAAGCACTTTTCTAGTAATTATTTATTCCTAAATTGATAGCGAATTTTCTTAATCTTAGGTTTAGGTTAGGTTGAGTGGAGTTGTGAGACTGTCACAAAATCAAAATATCAGGGTTAAAAAAAAAAAAACAACAACAACAAAAATCGCCTAAACAACAAAGCGATCTGCTTAATTGAAGTAAAATAATTTTTGGGCTTTAACTAGGCATTCTTATAGTCCGATTCTGGCAAACCTCACTGATACAGTGATACATCACAAGTCACAAAACCCTCACAAGATGAGGTGAAATAACAACTTGTGAGGCTCACAAAAACAATCGAAATTGTGATCTCCTATGAAGCAGGTCACAAAATTTAAAACCAGTGACAATATTTTGGATGACACTGGTACCCTATTTCCACATACGTTATGACCTGAAAATGACACTGGTGGTGATGGACGTATGGTGGAGGTGGTGTATATAGAAATTGAGTTCATGGTTTTTGTTTTAATGGTTGTTATAGTACCTACTTTGATACCTACCTACAGTAAAAAATTGAAGAATTCAAGAAGTAAAGACGGTATAGGTGAATTATGTTGTTTGATTTATTTATTGTTGGTGTAGATACAAATTTCCGTTAAGGCTTTTGTTTTAGTGGTTGTTTTGATATTACCTACGTTGATACCTACAGTAAGGAAGTGGAACTTTAGTACTTACGCTGTTGAGTTTAATTTTCTTACATTGGTGTTTTAGGTAAAAAGATTTGTTTGATGTATTGTTTCACATTGACAATGTTCACCGATTTGGCTTAGCTAGACTGTTGATTTTAAACAAATAGGTATGCCGTTGAGAAAACTATCAAATCTCTTTTATTGGAAATAACACAGTCTCACGCCACGTAGGTACAAAGTTGCGAGCACAGCTAGTAATTTAATAGGGTTTTTATATACACTAGGTTCGCCCAGTGGTCGAAAATCGACCACACAGTTTTTACATTATCAAGAAAAATTTGACTTGAAGCGAATTTTACTATCTGTCTTTAAATAAACAATTCGTAATAATTACTGATCGTATTCGGGTCACTGTTTGGAATAAGTATTAGAAGCTAATATTGTTGTAAACTTTTTTAATGTTGAAAAAAGATAGTACTAAAATTAAAGAAAATGTAGGTTTCTGCATTTTTAAGTTTTTGCTTAAATGCAGCTGAAGTGGTTGCAGCTGAATTTGATGCTGCTGCATTTGATGCCAGAAACTCAATTAAGTAAAGAGTATAGTTGACTTTCGGTTGAAATCTTGAAAGACTAATCCCTTATTTCTTAAAAGAAAATCGCGAAAAAACAGCAATGAAAATATCTGCGCACAATTCGTCATATTTTCTCTTAGACTCACTTTTGATGATATGAAATTGGTAATGCTTTTCTCACCTTTGTCATTTTTTACCATTATTTGTAAAAATAAATTATTAAGACCCGCCAAATCTACCTGTTGTTGACTTTACTTGCGAAGAAAGGTTATTCCGTCAGAAGACTATTAAAATGTGATTATACAAACGATTTCTGTTAACCTTTTTTAATAGTAGGTTCCTACCAACTCAATTCTCAATCAATTCTTATAACAAAACTCAAATGTTCATCCATAAACATCTGAGCAGTGCAAATTTTCCAAAATTGTATATCTATATCTACTGTCTGGATATTCTTTCTCTCTTCCTTCGCTTAACTACCACCATTCGTCTGTGACACCTCACCGGCCACAGAGTAAAAAAGGCGAAATATTATTATTGTTGTTGTTGTAACCAACGTAATTTAAAACACTATTTTACCTATTTTGCAAATCCTTTTTTGAAATTACAATATTTTTCGACCGATCTATGAGTGGCACGCTTCAAATTGGTGAAAAAATAAATGCAATTGGTATTCATTTAGTAGGTTAAATATGTTCTGAAAGAAATCGTGTCAGCGATTAATATAGGTATAGATATACTTTTAATACTTTAATACTATCTCTTCCCTTCCACATTAGATTCGATTCATCAAAAAGAAGTTCGATTAATACCAAATCACTTTCATCTCGAGGTAGATGTATCAACTAATTTTATTAGTAAACTAGCCAATTCTTCGAGTTTATCAGATATTTTAACGACTTTTGGTACCAATTTTTAAAAATTTGTAATTATGTATCTGTCATTTTTCATAAATTACTACAAAATCGTTACCTAACTTTTTCGCAAGTATCTCTCTCTGTGAGGGAATTTATCCCGGCCTCTGCCATTTTTCCAGTCTTTTTCCATTCTTACTCCAAAAGTAAAGGAACAAACGTATTACGGGTGCGCATCAATTTGATCGACGGTTTTCTTTTATTCCTGGCAAAAAACAACACTCGTAGGGAGCCATAAGAATGTTTTTGTAGTTTTTTTTTTTTTTTATAATTTACACGCGCTAAAGAGGTTGTGACTACTCTTATAGTTGCCACGTATGAGACCTGAGACGCTGTTAAGGAAACAGATTCCTCTCTTTCTCTTCTCTCGTGCATCGGTTATTATCACCAGACATACATTCATTCAAATCCAAGAAATAACTTGGTGTCTGTGTACTCTTAACCAAGTAATTTTTGGCTACTTCCAAATCTTCTGCAGGTTCATAATTCGATTTGTCAACCATTAGTCGTAAAGTCCCAAGAAATACAGCTATCTGATTTCCATCCCCGGACTAAGAAACTCTGTACACATATTGTTTACCAAGGACGAAGAGGTTAATCTAAATTCATTTCTATAGGCTGTCAAAATTTACTCTCCAATTTTAGCTAAACATTTTCCAAAAAGGTCAGACCCTTAGGAACATAGAGAATTTCTTTCGTAAGAGTTGCCCGGAAAACATAATCTCGGTAGGTACACTTTTATCAACGGAACTGGAGAGTGTTTCTCACTCATTCCCCGCGATGATTGCAAATATTTTACATAATTTAACATTTTCCATCCATCATTTATGGATGAAATCACTTCTTCGACCAAATAAGAAACAACTGAGAAACACCTCAAAACCTTCTGCAATGTCACAGCCGCTCACCCACACATGTTCGCACAGACTTTTTGTTGGTATATTAAGAAAAATGTATTCCTTGCCCGAAATCCTGAAAATAACAACGCACTTTGTTAGATAGAAATAAACAAATTTCTGATTCTGATGATATGAGAATGAAAGAGACGCAGACCTCGACGTCAAGCTTTTAACACAATTTCCCTGGCTGCGAGATAATGTGTTCACAAGGACGACTCAGGCGCTAGACTTATTACCCGTAAGATAGAAGAGTATACGTGCGGTACAAGGTATACTTATATACAAAGTGGGAGCTGTGGGAATTGTTAATGTATAGGTATGTAGTAAGTAGTATACCCATCAAGCTTATACGCACAAACATATAGTGTTGTGCGTAACATTGGATGGTTTTAGCTTGAAACACTTATGGAAGTTTCAAATTTTTTATTCGGTTGTCCATAAGGGATGGCTTTATGTGTGTGTATTCGTCGTCCTTCAGCCCGATGGGTTTCATTTATTCTTCATTTGATGTAATGGCCTGTGTGATTTTGCTCTCTCATTGGAATCTGCGTATCTTTCAAAGCTTATTGGAGAAAAAATGCCTCAATAAAATAAATTTATGTCGAATTGCCTCTGTGGAGGACATCAGGGGAAATTAATATAACACACAAGTAGTTTGTGTGCTTTCATTTGGTTGGGATCTGTTGCTGACCCATGGATGATTGAATATCAGATTGAATGAGATATACATTATACAGTCTTATGAAGGCAAAAAGTCAAATTTCGATATAGGTATATGATTGAGTACAATGATGATTTTTGTTAATGCCTTTGAATTTGGTTCATCATTTCAGAGTCAACTTGCAGGTATGCAAAAAGCGCTTGGACTGAATGCGACACCAAAACTAACTCCCGATCCAGGACGCTTACATTGAAGAAGGGCGAATCCAACTGCCTTCAAACGAGGACCATTCAAAAGAAATGCAAAAAAGGTAAATCATTCTACTCTCCTCTGTGGCTCGGTTTACTAAATAGTCTTGGTCTTTTATATCCTGTTTTGTTTTGCTTTCTTCGTCTTTTATACTTTATCTGTTGATTGGGCTTACTCACTCGACTCCAGTTGTAAATTTTCGTATTGGTTTCAGAACGAGCCCTACTACTAAGTTGTCCTGTAAGCCCAGAAACAGTGATTGACAAGATTTATTCTCCACTATTGTCAAAAATTCCAGCAGAACCGAGGCAGGGATGAAAAACATGTTACAATGATAACTTTTATAGTACAATTTGGACTTTGACAAAATACAAAATACAAGCGCTCCGAAAAAATTAACCTCAAAGAGGATTTTTTTAATTTAAAAACAATGGCACTAAAATAAAATATAACATTTTAGATACGTCTTTTGGCAAAAAAAATCTATAATAGATTGGATTCAACGCTGACTAAGTGAAATCTAAAGTTGCATCTGTAAAATCCAATCAGTTGAAGTTCAGATAAAAGCGTGTTCCAAGTTGATTATTGTTAACTAAATTAGTAAAGTAGGTTATTTTCTAAGGGCATGTCACTCTTTATGTGCATTTACAAGTATTTTCCTGAAAGTGTTGCGCGTTCATTTATCGGCAGCTTGCATGTACCTATTTACAACTAAAAGCAACACAAATCACATAGGTACGTTTTTACTTACCTATCCGGTCTAACACCATCCTATCGTTTGAGCTGCAACCAACCATACACTTAAACTTAAATTTCATTGAAATCGGTTGCCTGGTTTCGGAGATCGACAACAGCGCCACCTATCGGTTTTAAAGCTATTCTTTCCTTCAAGCTGCAACCAACCATACACATACAAACATTTATATTGAAATCGTTTGAGTTGTTTCGGAGATTAGCGTCCAAACATTGCTACACTTCATTTTGATATACGAGTACATAATATTAAGAAGAGAAGAAGAGGATTACATACTTCAATTCTTTTGCATCAGCAGTCAGCACACCAGACCAGCGCTGCCAAAAGTACTACAATAGGAGTATAATCCTTTTTCGTCGGCCGTACTCCCCAAAGACAAATTGTACTCCTATTTTTAGTTTCGGATTTAGCTATTTTCTCTTGCCTTGACATTTCTATATGTAAGAAATTGCTGAACAAATTTTACTTTCTGGATGTTCTGTTTCGTTTTCGATATTAAGTACATTCGACGCGAACAAACTCTTGCGGATCCTTAAATTTCAATTTTCCGACACTTAAAGACTTTTTCAACACGGGCGGGTCGAAGTTTAGGTGGAATAAAACAAGCTGCGTGTGATGTAATAATAAAATTAATTAAGTCACTAATTGTCAGCAGCGTCTTCTCACGCTGGTATGGATCCGCCTCCCCCAATTTTTAGCTGATTATTTACCAAACCGGTTGTCGAGTATTTAGCCACCAAAAATGGGAGATCCGACTTTTGAAGGGCTACCGCGTTTGCCGTAAAATGAGCGCAAGTTAATCAACGTTTGCGCTTACGAACACTTTTTTTCAAAATCAAGTTTAATCAATTTCATTTCAATTTCAATTTATTGTTATAAGTATGGTAGATAAAGATAAAAATCTTTTGTACACCGAGAGAAAAATAGAGTGATAGTAAGCAAAAACACGCTTAAATTAATCAATTTTCGAGTCATATTCATCGCTATCCGATCTGTGCTTAAATCAAGTACGGCGATTTGAAACTGGTAACACGGCATTCTTACTTGTGGAATTCACATGTTTAATTTAAGAACTTTTCAAGTAATGATACGTCCTTAAATTGATACCGATATTTTCTTATTCTTAAAGCGCAGGATTATTGAATTAAGAACGATAAGTACATAATATAAGTATAATCATTATTGTTTTAATATACTAGTCATTTTTAATGTGATAATGATTTTGATTATTACTAGACCGCCTGCTATTGATTTTGGAACGTTCTTTCTTAATTTAAGTGAAAACAATCCATGTTAGATTGATTTGACATTCTCAAGGTAGTAATTATATTTCTTGTCTCTATTACAAAGCGTTATTGATTTAAGAAGCACGTTCATAATACAAACCTTTCATAAACGGGCCTGCTATGTAAATTAAAAAAAAAAACTACATTCATTTTATAAACAATTTTATTTTTTATTAACAAAATTTAAAAAAAAAAACATTTCATATTAATTAGGTAGGTATATCGAATAAATGTTTTTTCTTACCAAACAAAAACAAGAAGCGATGCTTGATGCACATTGGCTGGTAGAACTCTCCTTCCCATTGGCTTCCGTATTAAGCCAGGCACTCACCTTTGAGCTCGCTGATATAGTGTCGTCGTCAATATTGTGCTTAAAAGGAAAAACATGGAAAAATTATTTTTTTACTCAAGAAAAAGAAAATATATCTATTTACTTACCACTTTGTTCTCCCATATAAACAGTTTTTGCCGAAATTCAGCCCTCAATCCTACATGTGGAATCACCAACAGGTCGTCTTTAGAAAGATATGGAAGACTTCTAAATGTAATAGTGCCAGCTAAATTTAAAAAAAAAAAATATTTTTGATTTGCAAATTAGAGCTGCAGGTCAATGATAAAGGTACTTACCCAATAAATATTTGTAGATATCTTCAATATCTAACTCCTTAAACAGATTTAAAAGTCTTTCATTATCTACTTCGTTATTATTATTATTTTCACAATTCTCAAGTACATAATTATATGAAATCACTAGACTGACCAAAATTATTGTTATCCATTGGACTGGTACGAACACAACACGACGCGACACGAAAACAAAGACAGAATGAGCTCGAAAGATCGAAGATCGAATGCAATTAAAATTGAACTATCAACACGTTCCACCCTTAAATGCTAAAATTGCATACTTGATTTAATTCAGCACATTCTTAGATTGAGAATGTACGAACTGTAATAGCTTACAAAACAGAGTAAAAACCAAAGAGAGTAAGAGTAATATTTACTCTGAAAACCATTAATTCAAGTATGACGAAAAGTTGATCCACTTTTAACACTTTATTTCTTATTTTGAACCTAAATGTTTTTAGAGTTAGAATCACTGCGTTAATTTAACTTCGCATGTTTTTAGATTAAAATTTTTTTGAATGAGTAAAGAAAAATCAGTTTGAATTGTAAGAATTTTGATTAAAATGTGTGCTTTCTAAATATAATCTTAAAGGTACTTAAATTCGGGTCGTGGATTTTCCCTCAGTGTAGTACTTAGTTATAAGGTATACGGCTGGATTTAGCATTAGTGACTAAATAATAAACACCAGATTAGTCAAACGACACCAGAGCAACATAGCCGTCACAGGTTACCAACATCGATCCGTCTCAATCTCAGAACACTCAGCTAAAAATAAATTTTTCATTTTTGTTCTGTACTCCTTGGTACTCCCCAAAAAATATTTATTATTCCCCAACGAAATTATGAAACGGCATCCCTGAACCAGACCAATTTTCGTTAGACATTCACGAACTCACGTGCCTATAGAAGTATGTATTCATTTCAAAAAAACTAATCGTGTTATCTTCATAAGGTATTTATTTCGGCGAGTGTGTTGTCATAAAAATATTTGGAAAAAATCAATATGACAATATGACCAAAGACAAAAAGAAATTTGCAATGCAGATTGCTATGGAAAAATCTTACTTCACAAAAATGTTCTTTATTTTAGAAACAATAAAAAATCTGAATCCGAAAATGATAGCATACAGCGAGTGTACAAAAAATGTTGAACATTTTAAAAAAAAATATTTATTTATGTATATAGAGATATTATTGCGAATGGAGACAAAATCTGAAGCGCAGATTTCTAGTTGTTAAAAGTCTGCAGCTAGGTTGAAAATCTGAAAAAGGCTGACAAATCTGCACTTATGGGTTATGGCACAGATGCGTCCTCCACCGACTGCAAACAGTAACACACGAACACGCATAAATCCTATGACAACAGCCACTGCTGCTTGAGTTGGGGTAGCTGGTTTGACTGTGGGATGAGCTGATGGAACATTTTTAGTGCAGGTTTAATAACCTTTTTTGAGCATTTCTCGGCTTTAGGACTACACAGTGAAATGATTTATAGCCTAAATGAAGTATTCATAAAACATTTTTTTGTTGTTGTCTTAAATCCGATAAGCTGTTGAAGATAAGATTTAGTAAGTGCATTTAGCTTGAAATGGGGTAACATTTTATTTAGACCTTTTTAGTGCACAGCTCGCTTGAGTGATAGAGCAGTTTGTAATACGCCTAAACCTTCACTGAGAAATACAGAAACAGATCATAAACGCGTTAAAATCCGTGTTCATTGGTTCGCGGGATTGGCGGGACTTTCCTTTATACAATGTATGTATAAATGGTTGGATATCGAATACTTTTTGTATAATTTGCTACTTACAAGATTTTGAGTGAAATTATTTATTCGTTCGGAAATGTTTTAAAAGTAATTGGAATTACGTACGTACAAAATTGATTTGAGTTATACGCATCACGATGCTTTAGAAAATAACGGTGTTTGCCATCGAGTTATGTTGACGATTACATTTAAAATACATTTTTGTTCAAATCGTATAAGTAGGTATACAGCTCTCGGGGAAATTCCAAATTTCGAAATTGCCGCGCAAAATAAAATAAAGTGCAAGTGAACAAAACTTTCTCGTTCTCGTTCTTCAAAAGTTTTGTTGTAAATTAACTTTTAGTTTTTAAAAGTTGAAGCTCTAGAAACAGACAATAGTCGCAAGTTCTTGTTAGAGATTTATAAGCGCCTACTGTACTATTTTATAACTTTTACACTTTACAAGTTTTTGAGTACAAGAACAAGTTTTATAGGAATTTCTGATTTTTGATCTTTTTGGGAATGATTTTCTTTTTGACTGGAATAGATTAATGACGCTGGGTTAAGTTGTTAATGATTGGAAGTATTGTTTGTGATAGACCGATATCTTAACATATAAATATTATATATGTACTAGCTGACCCGGCAAACTTCGTTCCGCCCAAATTTGTTAATGTAAAGAAAATAATAATTCCGATCATGCGCAATGCACTTCCTTATTTATGTAATTCGGCCAATTAAAATTCTTTATTCAAAAGTTATATTAAATGCAATATAAATAAATTATGAATAACAATGTTGATTTGTTTCAATCAAACCGCAATGATTTTGACGTTTCGGCCAACCTTCCGCTTTTTCACTAAATTTACAATGTGAGAAACATGGGAAATCAAGATTGATGCCACAAATGCACAAACATCCATCGATTATCCTTGCAATAAATTATTAGACATAGTGAAAGCGAGACGCACGGGAAATTGAAGTCGCACGAATGGTAAATCGTTCTAAATAAGCGAAATCTGCGGAATAAGAGTGTTTGCCTTTGAAATTTTCCTTAACCATAAATCAAATGCGATCCTTTACAAAGTTTCGATACATTGATGTTGCGCAACAGCATTTTAACTGAGCTGACATTCAAGTCCAAATTATGAAGAGGTAAGCCCGGAACATCCAAGGAATTAAAAAATTCAACTAATCCCCATAAAGTTTTTTTCGCATCAAAAGGTAGCATTATGCCCTTCCTTCCAACCAAAATCATAAGAATCGAACGATCCGTCCCCGAGTTATGAGTACACATTCGGACGTCAGTCTCTTTTATATGTAACTGTATCCACCCGGCTTTGCCCATACCTTTCGTATTAAGTCTTGCTCACATTTCGAAAATTACTTTATTTGAACAGTGTCCATTAATAATTTTAATTATACAACTTTAGAAATAGAGTTTGATTTTATTTTTTAATGGGACGTGCCAAAATCCGTTTTCTTATCCCGCTTGTGTTTTTCAAAGTACCACCTATAGGGTCAAAAACTATCCGAAAACTGGAAGCAACCATATCCATCTACAAAATTTCAATCAACTTGGTAGAGCTGTTTCGGAGATCGGCAGCAGCGCCACCTATCAGGTCCAAAAGTATCCTATCCTTCAAGCGGAAATGAAGAATATAAATCTACAAAATTTCATTGAAATCGGGTGAGTGATTTTGGAGATCGTGAAACAACGCCATATAGTGGGTCAAAAATCCTATCTTTTAAGTTTGCGTTAACCTAAAATACAACAATACGAACATAACAAAAGAAGAATCATAAAAATTGACCCAGTGGCTATCGAGTTATATCATCATCATCGAGTTTCGTCCCGAAAGAATTATATGTATAAATTAAGATGATTATTATTAAAGAAAATTTAACTAAACTGAAAAACGACATATACGCCTAAAACGCCACATATTTCAGTTTTGGTTAGAAATAATAAATTAATTATTTTATATGTATTTTATCAATATAATAACTCCGATCGAAGCATCTGTTTTAAACGATATTCTTTTTTTACATCCTCCTTGACGATATTTACAGCACGCATTATGTCAATGTTATGCCAAGCGCCATAAGGTTACATCAAAAAAGTTTGAATTGTAAAAGCGCTATGGTTACATTAGATATAATTTGGTGGTTAAGTATTCTTAAATTTTCTAATTTTCCGCGCAATTTTCTTAATTTTTCTTTCATAAGATTTTTCTCCAATAACAAACACAACAAAAAAAGAATTAGTGAAATCGGTCCAGCCGTTCACGCGTGATGCCGTGACCAAGGGAAAATGGATTCGTTTTTAGGCCACTTCCTCAAGATGATAGCGGAAGGAATTGAGGGCGAAAAATCGGGAATAGGTAGGAAGGTGGAAAGGTGGGAGACAAACACTTCCTTTTCTTTTTGTGCGTTACCTGAACGCAACAACAGCTTGACTCAATGCGATTCGGTCGAAGTCCATTTCTCGCTCCAGTTCCAGCTGTGGCATCCCCAATTTGCACAACAAATTGCCACTTTGTTGCGCTTTCCATCTGACATCTCCAGTTCATTATCCGATGTCACAGTGCGAATTCGTTGCAAAATATCGTTGGCCATAATATCATCTTTATATAATCAAAGTATCTACTTCATTTCAAAAAGTTACTTAATGTAACGTAGTAAACATAATTTATTAGAACAAACTTTTTAGGTAGATACATTATAAATTAAAAAAAAAAAAAAAAATCAAAATTGTTGACAACAACAATTTGCTTGGAAAACAATTAAAATAATTGACAACAACAATTGCTTTTAAGATTCAAAATATTTTTTTTTGTATTTGAAGTGTCACTACTTTATGTTATCCAGTTTCTTTTTTTTTCAAAGTGTATTTCCCCATGAAAAAAATAAAAAATTTAGTGGTGGACCACCCTTAACATTTAGGGATATGAAAAATAGATGTTGTCCGATTCTCAACCCTAGCCCATATGCACACTAAGTTTCACGAAAATCGGTGGAGCCGTTTCGGAGGAGTTCAATTACGCACCCGTGACACGATAATTTTATATATTAGATAATATGCAAGAATTCAGAGATTTGTTTTTGAATTTGATTAAGCAGTTATTAAATGAATTTCACGATGAACGTGTGTGGGGGTGCAAATAAAATGGGATATTCTGATTGTTGTAATTATTTTAAAGTGCATATTATTCAAAATGGTTGAAAAAAAGTAGAAGTGGGTAATATTTGCTAAAAATAAGTTTTGCGTTGCTGTTATTGCATTTTTAATAGCTGTTACCATTTGAATTTTAAAGTGCGGTGTTGAGTTTTAAAAATATATGTGTATGAACACAGATCGGCTTTTGTGTAGTAATTTTTGGGAAAATTTATAAATTTATAATTTTTTGAGAAAAACTAAGTACGGCATCTTATTAAGAATATTGATACTATCTTTAACATGTGTTTTGGTCAAAATCGTTGGAGTGGTTTTTGTAAAATTTGGCAGAAATAACGGTACCAAATATTGAAATATTTAGTTTGAAAAATACTATTTGTTAACTATATAGGTGAAAACCGATTATGAGTTATTGTTCAGGATATAAACATTACTTGGTTTTTAAAGTTTTATCGAAGTCAAAAATTAGGTTTTCGTGATTCACAGTTTTTAAAATTAGCGTTTTCGGTGATTCGAATTGAAAATTAAGGACGCAATCATTTTAAGAACATTAATTTTAGTCTAAGTTTGCATTTTGGCTTAAATCGTTATTGCCGTTTTCAGGTAGACTAAAGAAACAAATTTTTTTTTAAATTAGTTTTTTTCAAAAAAAATTTTTTACGTTAATACAAAGAAAAACTGAGTTTGCCATTAAGTTAGAAATGACCGTATTACACTAGAAATGAATTTTTGTTACAATCGCATGGACCGTTTTCGAGATATGTCCAAACTTAAAAAGTAGGTACCGTCACTCGCACTTTTAGCCAAAAACTGGGTATGGTAACCTGACCTACTTAAGCTTAAATATCAATTTGGTTTGAAATCGTTAGAGCCGTTTTCGAACAAATCAAACTGATACGAACATTTTATATGGGAAGTGCCATTAATATTGAGGTTACCTTGCAAAAACAGTCCCAAGACCTGATCCCACAAGCTCCAAATCCGAAGTTTGAACGAAATCCGGTGAGCCGTTTAGGCTGTAGGCCTGTGAGACACACAGACAGACCGGACAGAATTTTGCGACCCACTTTTTTGAGTTCGTCTATCATCCTTATGTCAGAATTGATTAACATCTCGAGTTCGAAATTTTGTACGAAAACAAAATCTTTCTCTTACTACGTAATGGAGAAAGTTAAAAATGGTTTGCTATAGGCCTCAGAAGCCGACCGACAGAATTAAGTGATAGGTATTTGCGTTGATTAAGTTCTCGAAATCTCCTCCTACGTATATGAAAAAGTAAAAAATACAATTAGGTCCAAAAAATTACAATCGGAACTAAGATTTGCTTACACGCAAAACATTTCACTTTTCATCCCTGAGCCGAGGTAGACTAAGTCCTCCCTAACTGCCGAACCTATTTTTGCAGCTTCCGTTCCTACACTGAAAAAAAAAGTCGGCGTCGTATTGATGAATGGCGTTCATCAACATGATATTCATTGATATGACGTATTTTTCATAAATATGATGAACAAATTCATGAAAACTTTTTGACAATTGATGAACAGTTTTTCAATATGATGAAAATGAATTCATCAATTTTTTCAACAGGATTCTGAAGAGAATTAAGCGTATGTTTTTATGAACTACGTTCATTATTTCATCAAAACATTTCATCAATATGACGAAAACACTTATTTTGATGAATTTAGTCATTTGTTCATCCAGTTGATGATTTATTCGTCTTATTGATGAATGGAATCATCATATTCAAGTACGATTGCCAAGTTTTGAATTTTTATCATATTGATAACGACGTTCATCGTTTTGATGACGGCTTTTATTATATTGATGACAGCGTTCGTCAAAAACAGACATTAATTTTTATTAAGGAGGACGTTGATGTAAACCTTCATAATATAGATGAACTAAATCGTTATATTGATGAAAAAAATTAAATTCACCGTTATATTCATCATATTGATTAATGGAATCCTCATATTGATGAACTTTTTTCATCGGTTTCTTCAATCTGATGCACAGATTGTTAATATGATGTATGCTGTAGGTGTACACACGCGATGTTGGTACAGCATTTATACTCACACACGCATGATGAATCTTTTAATGTATACATGCGTAGATAATTATATGTCATTGCTCATCAAGCGTAAAGTATCAACACAGGGTGGCAAAGAAGAAAATTGTGAATGGTTTCACGATGAACGATGAATATCTTAAAAGATTCGATATATATGTGATTAAGAAATTTCATCACATAATTATTTGTTTATCTTTTAATTAATGTACCCCCAAAAGTATCCATTTGCATTTTAAACAATGTATTGACAATTGCTTGCCGATGAACAAACTTTTTTATTTTTTATTTTACTACGGGCGACTGGTTTTGCTAAATAAACTGCAGTATATACAATTTAAGACAATTAATGAAGTGTGAAAAATTCAATATTAGTGTAAGAATGGTGGAAATATAAAAAAGCTATAGTCTAACTTCGATTATTCACATTATATAAAATGTTATAAATTTTGCATAAATAGCTTTAATACATTAATATATTTTAAGTATTTATTATGTTATCAGTATAATGAAACTTATATAATTAGAACCTATATCTTCGATGGAGCGCCTCATTTACCCTAAAAAGAATGCAATTTACCTAGCCTTTATTAAAGGTATGCAATTAATGTATAACTTTAATTCAGTTGCATAGATATATCTGGGAGGTGTTGACCAAGTGATTTCGTTTCAATGATTTTACTATGTAAACGAACGTTTTTCGGCATAAATTGTTTGCTCTAAATGTTCATAGCGACGTTTTAAAAGCTAAATCATGAGTAAGACTATCTAATTTTCGAAGGGGCTTATTTTTCCGATATCTTGATATAGCTTTTTCATTTGTAAAAAGTAAAACGTAAATATCGAAAAATGTTGTTGGACATGTTTTAGAATACATACTTCTAAAAGGTAAGTTAAGCTACGTTTCCACCGAACACAAATACCAAGATTAAGTACAAGAGGTTTAGAATTAATCCCGAAGTGTTTCCACCAAATAAAAGAAGAACAACTTGACGTATTCTCTCTGGCTCTGTCCATTTGAGAGAAAATGACATTTCGCGAGAGAGAGAGAGAGAGAGACATTTTTCCATTTTTGATGTCTTTTCTTTCATTTTTTTCTCACTTTTGAAATATCGAGCTGTGAAAAGTGTGTTTGTTTTATTTCTAATCTCCCTTTTTATGAGATTACTTTCTTATGATAAATTCCGAGATTTATGCGGGATTTACGGAAATTTTTCTAAATCTCGCAGTTATTCTCCGGTGGAAACTTAGCAGTAGGGTCGATTTTTAACGTTGAATAAATATGTCATTAGAATAAAACTACAATTATCATGAATTTTCTACAACGATTTTCGTTTGGTAAAAACAAAGAGCTCGCTATATAATTATAACATTGTGATTTCATTACACACATAAATGTAAATAAATATTTACTTTTTAAAAAAATTTTCAGAATCAATGTAATATTGTTATTTAACCAAACTTTTCTCGTACATTGTTCTCTCACGCCTCAACATTATAAAATTCAACAGAATGGATCAATAAAATTATAACTAAATAACAAAAAACGCAAAAACACATTTCAAACACAAATGTATGCACATGCACCCTGTAACTCTATGCATATGGCAGGCAAATGGCCGTTCTCTGATTCTTATTGGGATCCATTATGAAAAAAAAAAAAAAAAAAATTGTCCCAGGAGTGATAAAAGTAACTCAGAAATAAAATTTATTTTTGTAAATCTTCAATATTTCTTGAGCGCGTGAGTTTTTGCCCCTACACTTTATTGACTTTCGTGGTAAAACTGATTTTCGTTTGAATATTTTCCTTTCGGATGCGAAGAAATTCAATAGTTAAATTCACACAATAGTACCATTACCATTTTCATGACATTATGCTCGTTTAAGTATTTTAGCATCCCCATGAAAGTGGAAAGGCTTTATCTTTACGATTTATATTGGTGTCAGTATTTTTATTTCATGTTTTTATTTGTGTGAATATTCTTACAACTACATGAAAACAAATTTGACAGCACAGAAAGTGTGCATCATATTGATGAACAAATTTGTCAATATGATGAATACATTCATCACATTATGAAATTAAAAGGGAATTTGGGTTCATCATATTGATGAATTTTTCATAATATTGATGAACAAAGTTGATGAATGATGAACAACATTATATTGACGAAATCGGTTTCATCATACTAATGAAAAAGTTCACTGGACTAAAATTGTTGATTTTTTCATCACATTGATGAACTTTTTCACTACTATGGTGTACCTTTTTTTTTCAGTGTATACTAGCAAACACACCAGAATGACAACTCGCTTTGTTCTACCAATAATTATGTCCATAGGTATCATCAGCATAAGCAAGTAATTGAACAGACTTTTGGAAGATCGTGCCGTGGGTATTGACCTGTTAGCTTCGCACATTTCTTTTAAGTACGATGTTCTGCGAAATAAGGCCCCAAAATAAAAATGAAATAGTCCCCAAAAACCACCATTTGGGTAACATTTTCGATTTTATATATTTTACGGCGTGACGGCGGCCATTGACGGTTCGCAGACAACTTCAAAAATGTTCTCCAAAAAAAAAATTTGTTTGACCGTTTAGCTCCATTTTGATGAAGTTTAAACTTTTGCACAAGAAAAAAACGTATGTTATTTACTTTTTAATCATATAATAACATACCTCTTTTTTACATTTTATTTGCTGAGGTTGGTTTAGTATTTAAATAAGTGTTTTATTTTGTGTTTGTATGAATTAAAACAGAATTAGAATTATTTTGCTTCAATTGACTTACGTTTTTTCATATTTACTACACAGAGGTCCACAAAGTAGATCACTTCCAAAATTGGCGAGTTCAATTTCCGCTAAAAGTCATTACTAGTGATTTTTACATAAAGTGTGATGTATACTTTTCAACATGGCCTCTTCTATTACACGCTTCAAAGACTTCCTAAATGCGAAGCCTCTTTTGTTAAACTTTTATCTTCTAAGCCCGAAACTTTCCTCATAATTGTATCCATTACGAAAAAGTTCATCCACAATTTCCTGGTTGTGAACCCTATTGCACCGTCGGTGGTAAAGTATGCAATGCCGTAAGTATAAAGGAAAATTCCTTTTCGTGTCCTCTCTGGTGCGGGAGGAAAGTAAAACATGCATTATACTAAGTGCAACCCTGCAAAAGTAATGACCTTCTAAAAACAACGGAAAAGATGCTCAAGCCCAAGGACTATATGACACACGGTGGCGATGCCATTAAAACAAGTACACTAATGACGACCCACCACCAAACCAGTGGCATGGTTTGGCTCACGGTACATATAGAATATAGTGCTCGTTCCAAAAGTTTAAGCCTCAAGAATCGTATTTACGTAACACAATCGTTCGCACAAAAGAGCCACAAATGCAACAAAAAATCTGTTCCAAAAAGTAAAAGGGCTTAAAACAAAAAATATGTGTGCCAGGAAGTGTGCCATTTTTACAGGAAATAACCACATATAAGAGCCCATCAGCGTGCCGAAGCTGACAAAAAAGGAAAGCGAAACCGACTCAAATCCGCTCTCAGCTGCAGGACGTGAAAATGAAAATACGAAAAGTGAAAGAGCAAACGGTGAAATAGAATACCGCGTGGCGTATTTGCCGAGTCCCAGGATGTTCTGTTCTTTTAGTAAGTCAGCAGCTAGCTGGAATTACCCTTGAGGATATGCGGCCATGTATAGTGTAGAACTATAACTTGTAGCAAAGTCTCATTTCCTAGCAGTGAGAAGGAAGAAACTTCCTACCGTGTGACTGGGAGGCTTTTTTGCATTTCAAAAAGTTCGCCGCAGTGTGTGATGCTTTGTGCGGTTGCCTCGTGATACAAGCACGCTGCAGCCGATGCCAAGAATTGTCGAAACAATACCTCATGCTCTGCTCATGCATGGCAGTGCTGTTAATGGCGGCACAAATCGTCTGTGCATTTGTATAGTGACTCCCGGTCCCGACCCGAACCCCGATGCACTGATAATGAGGATCTTTTGCGCCAAGAGTTGTGTGAATTGTGAAATGCTCGGTCGTTTGTTCTATACTGTCGTCGTTCGCATCCTACATGTGTCCTTTTGTTCCAGCAACTTGCAAGGATCTTCTTTTGTTCGGGCTTAATTAGAAACGATTTGCACATGGAATTTAATTGCATTCTAGTTTTTATATTGCTCGTTCTACTTTGTGCCGAGGAAACGTTTCGTGTGCGGGAAGGTGCTGTGCGATGGCACTTAATGGAGATCTCTGCATGTCGAGTTAATATTCTCATTTTGTGCACCAATTTGGGCGTTGATTGTCATGTGTGCCGAAGAGGAAGATGCTCTTTAAACAGGTTGCATATGGAAACTTCGTGCATGAGTGTTGTTTTTATAGGCTTCATTTATGATTCGTAATTGTACTAGACTCTCATCATGACTGTTATAATGTTTCTGAAAGTAGTTGGATACATTGCCAAACAGATCTAAATTCTTAAATTGTTTTAGCTTTCAATTGTAAGTGGATCATTTTAATTTATATAGTGCGTAGCTTTCCTGAAAAGGCTTATCAATTAGCTGTTCGAACTTAAAGTTGTATAATTCGCTCCCATTACGTGTCTTAGAACTGGTTTTAGGACATTCATTACAGACCTTATATATTATAAGATATGTAGGTACGTATATAATACAAAAATTAAAATGTAGGTAGATGTTATACATTTTTAAAACGCTACACGCGTTACGTTTTTCTTATTTATACTTGTTCTGCTACGATTAATCTGGAACAAATATTTCGTAAATGCATTTCCTTTGGATTTTTAAAACAATCAAAACAAATTACCCTAAATTGAAATTAACCTGAAATTTCATCTCATATTTAATGTGGGCGGTGAGTTGAGATTTTCACCACAGATATGTTAGTTTATGAAACAGTTTACGGAAATAAAAAAAAATGTAAAACCAACGCATTCAGATATTTTGAATTACTTTTTTCTAACCATAAAAATATTTAATTTGATCATAGATTGACTAATTTTTTTATTCTTAATGAAACTAGCAAATTAGGAACAAAAATTGGCCTAAAAGTAAAATCCCTTTTTTTGTACTATGAGGTTTGAAAAAACCGTTTTACCTTTTTAGCTTATTAAGTGAGAAAATCCCGCAAAAAGGGATGAAGCAGCAAAAAAAAATGTCTAAATGGTGGAAGGTTTAAAGTGTAATAAACAATTGACACTCAGTAGTGTTCCTACATTGTGGTATCTTTGCGTTTTTCTAGAATACCGACGCACTAAATTTCCATAAAAAGAAGATTTGCTTTTACCAAATCTTCTAGTACCAAAAAATAGTCATTATAATGACACAACTTATAGTGAGCCTAATTTAATGTGATTTTCTTTCCGAAAAATACAAATTTTACTTTAAGTAAGATTTTTTCATAAAAAAATTGAGGCGACTTCAGTTTGATGAAAAGGGAAAAATGATAAAATGAAAATAAAGATTGAGACTGACTTGATTATTTATGTTTGGTGAGTTTCGTTGTGTTTCTTTTTTTTTTTCATCACGAAAACATTTAATAGAAAAATGGAAATATGTAATTGTCATGATTAATTTAAAAAAAAAAAAAAAAAAACAACCAACAAAGTATGCGTGCGTATCTTTGATTATCATGACACAAATAACTGCCTAAACACAATGAGGCCGCGGTAGCAGTGGTATGCGGCGGTAGTAGGACCTCTCAGAATATGCGGCGCTGCACACACAAAAAGTATATACAATGAAGTAGCGCGAAAACGTTAAAAGTCAAATTTTCAAAAACAATTATTTTGTATGATTTCATTCAATTTTCGCAATCTTCCGCCTGCGTATTTTCAAAGAACCTATAACCGCGCCGCCTGCTTTAAATTTGAAGTACCTAGGTACCTACATTCAAAAATATTTCAAATTATCACCACACTGAACAAACAAAACTGCCTACACCGAAAATTATTTCGATGTAGCGCGACAAAAGTTAAAAGTTGGCCAATATGTACTACAGCCGCTACTACACGATACAGCGGCTCCACCCATTATGTTCACGTTATATGTATGTAATCTGTGTATTTTAACTTTGACAGCGCTGCATACCGCTACTACCGCGGCTTTATTGTGTTTAGGCAGTAAATGAATTCAAACTGGCTTACACTCAATGCCAAATTTAGCTTGTAGGCAATCCCTCTTTTTTTGCTGAAGCCAGTCTATTTAATTCTTAGTTTATATAGTATACCTACCTAACCACCTACCGCTTGTTAACATTCATACGTACTAAAATATTTTTTCTTTTTTTTTCAGCTTGCCGCTATGAAAAAGGCGTTTGGACTGAGTGCGCCTCCGGTCAAATGGCACGGCAGGACAAACTTAAAACCACCAGTGATAATACCTGTGAGGCAGTGCGTTCTATTACCAAGAAATGCAATCCCGGTGGCAAGCCCAAGGACAAAGGCAACAAAGAACGTAAAAACAAAGACAAAGGTAAATAGAAATGGAGCACGGAAGTCACCGATTGAGCGCCTAGCCATTCAACAATTTCATTAAATTCCCAAAAACAACCCAAAACGCATAAATTCAACCTCATTACGTGCTAAAACCTACACTGTGTGCCCACAAAATTTGCCTTAGCAGACAACTCCGTGGCAGAATGGCAAAGCGTAGATGGAGCATTACATTATCGCTCTGGTGCGGAGGAGGAATTAGAACCAGTGCGCAGCAGTTATGTGGTCTTGGCTCATTTTCGAGTAAATTTTCCCCAAAACTCCATCTAATTAAATTGAATTCACACACAGTTCAGAAGGCGTTTGTCTGCTACACCAAGCCCCTGCTTCCGCTGGCAGCATTCCCAATGCCATTTTTCATTTTAAATTCATTTTTATTATTTCTTTCTTTAACTTACATACTAGACAACAACGATTAAATCTAATTTAAAACTAACATTTATCTTATTCTAGCTTACTGGCTCTTATCGTTTTGTTTTTTAATTTCCAAGAAACTTTAGAAAACTTGGATTCTTTATTATTTGTTTTATTAAAACTACTTAAATCTACCTAAGCTACTTAGCCTACATTACCTATAATCAGGGTGGTGAGCAATCTTATCGATTGGTCACCATCCTGATCGCGTCTTTGGTTGCCTGTCGGCCGCCAACAAGGGTTCATCCGCGCCGCCGAGCCTCCACCGAGGCCATGAGCGTCGGTCAAGTCTCGGAAGCACTCTTTCATGTTGGCTAGTCCAGCACTTCCCAAAGACCCCCTACGCTAAACCTAAACCTACTACCTTAAATCTAGCTTAAAACTAAGGAGGATGCTACGTAAGTAGCGCACCGGCCCGGGAGAGCGTATCCACTCTCACCTCTTCCTCAAGCCACCAAAATTCGGTGAACTGCTTTACCGTATCGACCCTGTCCCGTTCCGCAATTGCGGTACTAAAACGGAGGAGCTCCTGAGCATTGGCGGCGTACCCGTCGTGGATGAGCCGCTTATCCGTCGCGCCGCGGTGGCTGTGGTATAATACCGGCACACCATCTTTTGTCTGGACTAACCCTTTCATGTCTACATGAAGAAATGCCTCAGGCGGGATAAAGCCAGACCGAAGCGTACTCTCGTGGTACATTAAATTGGGGTAGTAAGCCCCTGAGATCAGGTTATTATCACTGGCCATCGCCCTAGCAACGTGCCTCCGAATCACCTTAATAAGGAAATTGTCAATCCTATTCAGTCGGGCCCCATTGTATAAGGTCCGGTTGGGATAGTATTTTATGTACTCAGATTCAGGAGTTCTAAACAACCCTAGACAGGCCCTGAGGCATTGCCTCTCAAACACCCGAATCCTTTCCATATACGATGGCGCTATATTGAACCACATGGGACAGCCATAAGCGATGATAGGCCTTATAAGGGCCACGTAGCAAATGACCTTCACCCTGGAGTCAAGTTGACTGCTGCGAAACAGTCTCCTTGTCAGAGCGTAGGCCCTCTTAGCCCCAGCAAGACAAGCATCTATATGTTTGTCAAAATGCAGATACTGGTCGAGCCGGATGCCGAGATACCTGACCACGTTTTTCACCACCAATGGTCGTCCCTGCTGTCCAATAATTGTTAATTTTCTCCAGTTTTTTCTGGTATCCCTAGAGGCCCCAGCCAATGAAGTCCTGAACAGGATTGTTTCCGATTTTTGGAAATTGATTTTCAACTTCCAATCATCGCAATACCTCTTAATTTGCTCGAAGTCACGCTGCAGAAGGATGTTGATGACCTCGATTTTTGGTCCTGACCTGTACACCACTAAATCGTCTGCGTACGCTATAGCGTGTCTGAGGGAACCCACCAGATCACTTGTGTAAATATTAAACAGGACCGGAGAATTCACTGCTCCCTGTTGTAAGCCGTTTTTAATTTCGAAAACCCTGCTCGAAGTTACGTTGCCAGCTTTGACAACGAACTTCTTTCCCATAAGCATGTCATAAATCATATACAGCAAAGGTTTTTGAATGCCCATTCTGGTCAGCTTATAAAAGAGCCCCTCCAACCATACAGTATCGAAGGCCTTCTCAAAGTCGACCAGACATGCACCCGTGCATTGCTTCTTACTTTTATTCCACTGAATGTCGGAAACCAGTTTCGACGCGGCATGAATAGTGTCATGCCCCGCTCTAAATCCAAACTGGTTGTCCGGAATAATCTTATTTTCTTCAACCCATCTTAAAAGAGATCTATTGACGACTTTCTCGAATACCTTGCTAATATTCGGAAGCAAACTGATTGACCGCAAATTAGCAGGGTTTGTCCTATCTTTATCCTTTTTCGGGATAGGGTGTACCACCGCCATTTTCCACTGCGCCGGATAATATGCATTATTCAGCACATTGTTAAATAGCGTGGTGAAGATATCGATCGATATGGTATGGATATGGAGCACGGAAGTCACCGATTGAGCGCCTAGCCATTCAACAATTTCATTAAATTCCCAAAAACAACCCAAAACGCATAAATTCAACCTCATTACGTGCTAAAACCTTCACTGTGTGCCCACAAAATTTGCCTTAGCAGAACACTCCGTGGCAGAATGGCAAAGCGTAGATGGAGCATTACATTATCGCTCTGGTGCGGAGGAGGAATTAGAACCAGTGCGCAGCAGTTATGTGGTCTTGGCTCATTTTCAAGTAAATTTTCCCCAAAACTCCATCTAATTAAATTGAATTCACACACAGTTCAGAAGGCGTTTGTCTGCTACACCAAGCCCCTGCTTCCGCTGGCAGCATTCCCAATGCAACACCAGCCCTCTGTTCAAAAACAACCACTAGGTATACGGAACCACTCCAATTCAGCTCTGGATATAGTCAGAGTCATCTCTGTGCTCCGAGCTATCACCCACCACCAGGTGTACTAAGTAAAATGCGGGAAATGCACTTAACCACACGATACACAACAAACCTTGTATAGTGGAAAGAATTTTGGTGCAATGCCAAGACATATAAGCTGTAGCCGTGCATCCTCATTAGGAATGGAATGCGAGTGCTGGCGGTTGTCAAAAAATTAATACCGCACTTTATTTGCTTGGATAGGGAGGATCAAGCTTATATGAACGAAGTGTACAGCTAACTATTCTGGAATTTCTTTACGGAAAGTAGCGCACTTGACAGTCTGCCAACATCCATTCAATTCTCAACCACACCAAGGCATCATCTCGCGATGACGATGAAAGTTCATCCTCCTTTGGAAATATGAAAACCGTGAACAAATGAATGTGTTTGTTATTGAAACTCGAAAATTCGTGAAAGTTTTCCCGGGAGAGGGGTTGTTGTACAGAAAAATAAAATGACACTGCAGCACATCGGTGGAATGCAGGATTCCCCACAGACTTTGGAAAGTTGGCGAAATCTTGTACATCCTTGTTCTTTGTTTATGGATTTCTTTTCGAGGAGAGCTCAGCTCGATGGTTGAAAGTTCTGAAAGAGTTTGTGAATTTTATTTAGCAACTTTTTGAAGGGGGGGAACAATATTGTTATTTTGACTTTTGAGGGTCAGAAGTGTTTATGTCTCTTCTTATGTCTCCTCTTTGTCCACGGTATTAATAAAGGCTGAGTTGAAGTTGTCAACTGGTAAGAAAGCAGTCATGTGAAATTTGTGTAAGCTAAATATATAATACTAGCTGATCTGGCGAACTTCGTACCGCCTAACGGTCAATGAATTTAATGATACCTTTTAACTTAACTTAATTTACTATTTTTATTAAGTTCAATAGTTCATTAGGAAATACAAATTCAATAAAAGTTTAAAAATCAAGTTTTTCAATGGCTTACCAGTAAGACGATTGCTTTGATGAAGCTTTGTATTTAGCTGCATTGTTTTATATTTGGATTTATTATCTTCACTGACACACCTTGTGATACACAATATTTTTCGGTTTGTTATCAGGCGGAAGAACAAATAAAGTGGATGGTTTACCGACACGTGAATATGCCACGTACAATTGACCATGGGCAAAAACTGTGTTTTTCAATTTCACACCACAAACACTCAATTGACCTTGTGATTTGTTAATCGTCATGGTGAATGGGTGAATGCAAGACAAATCGGAAATTGAATTATAGTTCAAACTCAATAGGAAGGGGCACATCGGTTGGGATCATCAGTATTCTCGGAGTGAGAGCTTCCTTCTTTAAAACATATTGATCATCAGTTTTCTTATCACCGAACCCGTTCCATTGCATAGTTTTGGCTGGTTTAGATTTCGAAGCATTATGACTACCGAGCCAATCTTGAGTTGTAAATTATACGGTTGTAAGTCAAGAATATCCAAGAAGTTTAAAAAATTCAGTTCGATAGTTGGTTTCCAATAGATTTGAATGAATGCAAATTGCCTACCAAGGATCTGATCCTGAATTAGAAAGTTTAAGTCATACACATTTTTATTCTTAGCCGCTAAAATTACTCGCTTATTCAACCATTCGTTATTTTTGTGGTTAGCAATGATGTTCGGGAATACGTTGTTGATAAACTCGTCTTTCGATGAGAAAAAATTGCAAAAATTCGAATGAAATAAAATCAATCCGATTAATTCTTCGATCGAATCGCATTGAGTCAAGCTGTTCGAACAAATGTGCCAATGTTGAATCAAGAATAAAAGAAAGTGTACGATGAATTCATGCAAGCAGTCGATAACGAAAATGGCGGAATTTTCTTCCTTGATGCGCCCGGTGGAACTGGAAATGCATTCCTGATTTCACTGATTTTGGCTACAATTCGTTCGAGATCTGAGATCGCTTTGGCCCTAGCCTCTTCTGGGATAGCGGCTACTTTGTTAGAAGGCGGTCGAACAGCATTGAAATTGCCATTGAATCTGCAAGTGGATGAAGAATCTACATGCAACATTTCAAAGAACACTGCGATGGCGAAAGTATTGCAGCAATGTAAGATTATCATATGGGACGAATGCACAATGGCTTACAAACGCGCATTGGAGGCCGTGAATCGTTTACGTAATGATAAGCGACCTTTCGGTGGAGCAATGACCTTGCCATCAGGCGATTTTCGTCAAACGCTGCCTGTCATTTCGAGATCAACTCTGGCAGATGAATTGAATGCTTGAAGGCGTCTGCTTTATGGCGATACGTCAAGAAATTGCATTTGACAGCAAACATGCGAGTTTCTTTACAAAATGACCAGTCCGCTGCAGAGTTCTCCAGGCAATTCTTGGCGAAACTTAATCACCGGCCTGATTGAGTTTCCACAAAATGTTTGCAACTTTACAACAACACCGGAAGAACTAATCATGAATGTTTTCCCGAATATCGCTCAGAATTTGTTGACCATGATTGACTGAGTGTAAGAGTGATTTTGACTGCGAAAAACAAACAAGAACGTCGATCATTTGAATTTCCCCATTCAAACCCAAATCGCTGGTGAGTTGCATTCATATAAATCAGTCGACTCCGTGATGGATGAAAACTAAGCCACCAACTATGCGACTTTGTTGCGCAACCTAAACGAACGAACGAAATTTTGTAACGGTACGCGTGTGATTGTGAAGAATTTAATATCAAATATTATTCAAGCAACGATTTTTATTGGAAAATTCAAAGGCGAAGTTATTCTTATTCCGCGAATTCCACTTATTCAGAACGATTTGCCATTCGTATTTAAACGTCTTCAATTTCCCGTTCGTCTCGCTTTTGCTATGACAACTAATAAGTCGCAAGGACAATCGCTGGATGTGTGTGGCATAAATCCTGAATTTCACGTGTCGGCATAGCTCTCGCTTTGTACGTGTACGCACCCGATAATAGAAATATGTAGAACAAAAAATGTTGTGTACCATAAAAAAGCGAAAAAGCGGTAGGTTGGCCGACAAGTATTTGACTTTTATTGCCTATTTATATAATTTTAATATATATTTTGAACAAAAAATTTGAATTGACCGAATTACATGAAGTAGAATGAAGCGAAAGCTCGGAATTATTTATTTCATTAGGTACCTACATACATTAATGAATTTGGGCGGAACGAAGTTCGCCGGGTCAGCTAGTTTTTCATAAATATTACATTGGAAAAAATAAAATTCACGCGGAACGAATAATTTTAAATTTAACGGATTAAATTCTATGAACGCTGTCAGCACCTTTGCCCACAGCGGAAGTGGCATATATGCAAGGTGCGAGTACATTAGTAAGCCGGAATTTTCGAAGAAACATTTGTCAATACGAAATTCTATGTTACAATACTAACGCACTAAGCATTCGCCACCCCATACAAATTTAGCTTTTAGGCATAGGCAAGTAACGGAAAATCGGTCGAAGTTGGGGGTCTCACTATTGACTCTGGTATCCGTATTCTGTATTAGCTAAGATCAGTCTCGTGACACGCTTCCTCAGAAGGCAATGCCCAGAGAGTATTTCTATCGTTAATCTTACTTTGCCTTTGAAACTCCGTGCCCTTCTAAGTTGTGACCATCTTGCAGCGCCTTATTGAAGGTATTTTCAAAAACAATCCTTCTAGCCACGGTTAAAAGTGGTCATACCTTTAATGATTGCATTCTTTATCCTCAGTGGTACATTGCCTGCGAGTAATGCTTGGTAGATTGTGACTCTAGCGCTTTAAGTGCAGCCTGACTATTAATGTAGATAGCGATATTCTGATTGGATTAAGATCTTATCTCAAGTGACTCCGCAGCTTTGAGTACGCTCAGAAGCTCTTCCTGGAACAGACTACACCTGTCCTCACTAGTTTTGAAACCATTAAAATAAAATGAAATCTCATTTTTCCTTCAATCTAAATTCCTATACCAATCCCCTCTGTCAGGTATGTCAAATTTCAGTATACCCATACTTGTTTCATTCTTTAGAATGGCCCTATCCTTTATTGTTTTTAAGGAGCCCTGCATTAGTAAGTCTTACCGAACTATTACAGGAATGTAATTCTCGCGTTTAATTTACTTTTGGCTTTATTGTTTATAACATTGGAAAAAGGGACTGGAACAAAGATTTTGAAAGAATTTTCTGACCTCGATTCAATGTTACTTTCAAAAATTAATTATTGTTTTTCAAAATTCGCAGTATTTAAATATTTCAATTTCAACATTTTATTTTCGCCATAACTATTTAAATAACAACAAATTGATTTCTTTTCACATTTTCAGGTTCTCGTAAACCAGCTGCTGCCTAAATGTTCTGGATATAAATGAATCTTAAAATTCAAGGATTCTAACAAATATAAAACAGAAAACTTTATAAATAAGTTTTAGTTTAAGTTTAATAAGTATGAATAATTGAAATTATATTCACCACTATAATGAAACTTATTTTAAATTTAGTTCTTTGTTTGAATTGATTTGCTGTACAAACAGTAAAGAAAAAATGCTTTTGGCAAATACATATAACTTAATTTCTTAATATTTTGTTATAAAATATATTTAATACCTAAATAAAATGTGTGCAGTTTTTTTGGAAGTAAAGTATTTTAAAGAGAATTTCATTTTTTTTTTTTTTTTGTCTAAAATAGATAAAGTAAAAACAACAAATTGCATCGACTTTAATCAACGAATCTTAAAATAAGATATATACTTTAATAAATGATTCTTTTGGTTATTTTTGTCATTAAATTAAATAAGCAAATTTAATTCACTCACTGTATCTACATAATAGACGGTTACAGTACATGGGTAACAGACATTTAAATAAAACAATTCAATAAGTTTTGTAACCATCTCGTGTTTTACTAAAAATACATTTAATTTAATATTTTGAAAAGGAAGGAAAAGCTTAAAGCCATTAGATCTCTTCTACGTTCCTCGTGTAGTGGTTCCAAAATCGAATATACTGGGACTGCCAGATATTTGGAAATCATTATATTAATACATACGTATAATCTATTCGGAGTATGACAAAAATTTATAGATGCTGTCACAACGGCAAAGTGAACAAATGTGGAATTGGGCTGGTCACGTAGCTAGAATGAAAGACAATCGATGGACTCTGAAAGAAACACAATGGATACCTAGAGATGGGGTAAGAAGAACAGGGAGACATACAACTAAAACGGTGGAGAGATGATATCGCAAAAATTAGCTCTGCATGGAACATTTGGCTTACATCCAATTATATAATGCAACTGCATTAAGTAAATTTTTAAAAATTTTTAACTGAAGTAAATTTTCAAATAAATAAACTGAAATTCAATATCTCTTCTCTTCTCTATATACAATTTAAAAGAAAGTGGCAAAAAGTTTATGTTCCCTCTGTGGCACGTCATTTTCAACAAATTTAGTTGATTTTTTTAATTGTCAGTAATTACGTTGATCAATCGATAGGCCAAAAAAAATAGAAAAAAAAATGAAAATTTAAAAAAGGAAAAAAAGAAACCGCTGAATCTATCAGTGCCTGGCCAAGCCTGCGGGGTTCAGCTGGTTTTATATAAAACAAAATTTAGATATTAAGTGACGAAATATTGTATAACAAAAACATGGATTAATAAAAGCTTATAATAATAATAACAAAAATTAATAAGTGAACATCCAAAGTTTCCGTAGGTAGGGTAAACGTGTCAACAGTGAATCAGAGTAAACAGTGAATACCTTGCTCTCATAACGTCTCTTCTTATTTTAAAATGAATCTGGAAACTAGAAAAGAACACATTTTCACTTCCACTCGCAAGCCGCAACAGACTATGAGTCTGCGCAATCGCTTTATCGAAGGTGGTTATTTTCAAGACTGTGTTTTCTGAATAGGTAAGTCATTTTTGTTTTTCTGTTTTATTTTTGATCTTTTTAAAAATGTGTGTACCTATAGTAACTTCATTTGAGTTTAATATTTGTACTTTTACTTATATAGTCTGAATATTTTTTATCGATTTGTTTACTTTGGTGAAATATCTTATTGTGGTGTGGAGTGTCGAACCTAAAATGGTGAAATGAAAACATCCCCTTAGTCGCAACACAAGTTCCACTTCCAGCTCAAATTGGAAACTCAAATCTGTCAAATGTCAATGCCATCTGTCAGCTGTCAAGTGTAACTCACCACACTTAGCTAATTCTTGAACCATCCAGAATAGTTGGAACACACTACAATATTCGCGATGTTTGAGAACAGGGATCTACAGTTGATTTTTAAACAGTGATTGGTAAAGTTCGAAATAGTAATCGGTTATGAAGATAAATAAATGTAAGGTAATACAGTGAATTAAGTGATTGGATTGAAACGTTTAGTTTGGTACTTAATAAGTGAATAACTAGAAAGTGTAAATAAGAAAAGAAAAATTAGACAGAATAGTGTCTTATCTTTTATCTTTATCTTTTCGAATCCCAGCCTGAATGTAACATTATAAATTATTAACATGTTTTTGTGAATTGGGAACAGTGTATACAGTGAATCAGTTGAATATGGTACAAAAGTAACGTTTTGTGCATTTTTACTGACTATGCTCTGTCCAACAAAAATTGTCAGTACAGGCCTTATGGAGGAGCTTTTTTTCTACCAGTGGTGCCTGTCCGTACTCTTACGGCCCTCAAATACAAGAATTGGCACTGAAATAAAAACCAAACCACTGATATACCAAGGAATTGTTGTTGTCATTTTTATAAAATTCGCATACATCCCACCATAACCAGTCTGCCACACAACCGCGGGGCGCGGGCAGAATGAGCATGATCATCTTGTGCTCGCTTGCTATTATCACCAACCCAAATAAGCAGTTTGTGTGACTGAAGCTTGAAGCACATCAGAAGAGTGTTACCAGTTGAACAAACATTTCATATCCTTAAGGGTTTTTCTATGGATTTTGTCAAAGAACTTTCGGTTTTGTGCTTTTGAGAACGACTTGTTATGTGGGGTGCTGCTATTCGGTTTTAATTTGTTTGCATTTCTGAAGGATTCAATAATATTTAGTTAAACCATTTTTTTTAATGTTGTCTTTTAGAAATAAGGTTTTAATCATAATTGCGTTGTATCGTATCGTATTAAATCTTTTAATATTTTAAACTAAGTACATATTTTCAGTATAAGTACATATTTAATGCATATTTCAATTTGTAGAGCATATTTGTAGCATATTTTAAGGTTTTTGTTATACTTTTGCTTGTCTATTTTGTCATCAAATAGTTTTTCACACTGAAATACCAAAATAACGAAGCAGGTAAACCTATACTGCTTATTGTCGGTCGTTGGGTTTTACCACATCCGGTCACTTGTCTCCAGTAAAGATAATACCTTGAAAGGATTTTATGATCCATTTTTCGATACTGTTTTCGCGAAGATCTGCACTGCCGGGTAATAATTTGTTAACAAATATGTAATCTAGGTATCTATGTCTATATTCAAAAATGTATGTACAGCTTCACAAAAGCAGTTCTTTTACCATCTGTTTAGGTATATGATATGAGTAAGTACATGACATTGCGTCGTGGTTATATGATTTTTTATTCTAGTTGCCTGTTGTGGGCATTTTGATTTACGAAATTTTTATTTTTTGTTGGAAAACAAATTGAGGCGATTTGGCCTACTGGGGATACCCTTAAAAAACACGCCTATTATCTTACCGGAAAAGGAAAAAAGATAAACAGAATTTATTTCGTTCAACAATTTTGTATTTTAAACTAGCTGACCCGGCGAACTTTGTTTCGCCCATATTCGTTAATGTAATGAAAATAATAATACTGAGCATGCACAATGCACATGTCCTTTACGATACACGATGTATAAAGTGGAAGTTCATACATTTGAGAAGAAACATGGGAATTCAATATTAATTCCACAAAATTCCAGCGATAGTCCTTGAGACTTATTAATTGTCATTGCAAAACGGGAAATTGATACGCTTAAAAACGAATGGCAAATCTTTCTGAATAAGCGGAATCCGCGGAATTAGAATGTTTTCCTTTGAGTTTTCCATTTGACATTTGATTTGAGATTCTTCACGATCAAATCAAACGCGATCAGTTACAAAATTTCGGTGGATTGAGGTTGCGCAACAAAATTATAATCGAGCCGACTTTCAATTTCAAATTGTGTAGCGGTAAGCCCGGCATATCAAAATAATTCAAAAATAAAGATTTTAAATAACTTTTGTTGTATTGGAAGTGAAACTACCCGTATTTCTATTCAATCTTCTTTTTTTTTTTAAATGCGGTTCTCCATGCAAAGTTCCATCCCCAATCCCCTCCCCGTAAGCTTTTATTTTCACGACAAAAAGTATCATATGTCCTTCCTTGGGTCAATACGAATCCACGAAGCACGATCCATTCCCGAGTTATGAGTGCACATACGGACGACAGTCTCTTTTACATATAGCCGTACCCACCATACCAAAATAGTGTCCTATCTTTCAAACTGAAACCAACCATACTCAGCCCCAAAATGTCATTGAAATCGGTTAAGTGGTTTAGGAGATTGAACAACCATACACAGCCAAAAAATTTATTCAAATCGGTTGAGTGGTTTAGGAAAAAAACAAAAATTACTCAAATTCATGTTTTTTTTTCACGCACGCATAAGTTTTCCGATGCCAGCGTAGGAACCGTACAACTACAATTTTTCAAAATGTTGAGAAAACTGAAAAAAAAACCGACTGGAAATTCGAAAAAAGTGATTTGACATAACAAAATGTATTTCTCATAAGACCAAAAAAAAATAAAAAACATATTTTACAGCACAAATATATTTTTTTTGCACCCTTTTTGTACACAAATTACACAAACATACGTTTACCAATTGCAACCAAACTTCACAAAAATCATATACAGATAATAATACCAAAGATGTGAGAAAGTTTGGTTAAAATCGGTAAATGCGTTAAGGCGTGATTCGGCGACAAACGAACACAATTTTAAGTCTCAATTTTTATATAACATAGATTTGGGCGGAACGAAGTTCGCCTCTTCAGCTAGTTTTCCAATAAAAATCGTTGCTTGAATAATATTTGATATTAAATTCTTCACAATCAAACGCGTACCGTTACAAAGTTTTGGTTCGTTTAGGTTGTGCAACAAAGTGGGATAGTTGGTGGCTTCGTTTTCATCCATCACGGAGTCGACTGATTTGTATGAATGCAACTCACCAGCGATTTGGTTTTGAATGGCGAAATTCAAATGATCGACGTTCTTGTTTTTCGTAGTCAAAATCACTCTTACACTCAGTCAATCATGTTCAACAAATTCTGAGCGATATTCGGGAAAACATTTATGATTAGTTCTTCTGGTGTCGTTGTAAAGTTGCAAACATTTTGTGGAAACTCAATCAGGCCGGTGATTAAGTTTCGCCAAGAATTGCCTGGAGAACTCTGCAGCGGACTGGTCATTTTGTAAAGAAACTCGCATGTTTGCTGTCAAATGCAATTTCTTGACGTATCGCCATAAAACAGACGCCTTCAAGCATTCAATTCATCTGCTGGAGTTGATCTCGAAATGACAGGCAGCGTTTGACGAAAATCGCCTGATAGCAAGATCATTTCTCCACCGAAGGGTCGCCTATCATTACGTAAACGATTCAGGGCCTCAAATGCGCGTTTGTAAGCCATGGTGCATTCGTCCCATATGATAATCTTACATTGCTGCAGTACTTTCGCCATCGCAGTGTTCTTTGAAATGTTGCATGTAGTTTCTTCATCCACTTGCAGATTCAATGGCAATTTCAATGCTGTTCGACCGCCTTCTAACAAAGTAGCCGCTATCCCAGAAGAGGCTAGGGCCAAAGCGATCTCAGATCTCGAACGAATTGTAGTCAAAATCAGTGAAATCAGGAATGTATTTCCAGTTCCACCGGGCGCATCAAGGAAGAAAAATCCGCCATTTTCGTTATCGACTGCTTGCATCAACTCATCGTACACTTTCTTTTATTCTTGATTCAACATTTGCACATTTGTTCGAACAGCTTGACTCAATGCGATTCGATAGAAGTCCATTTCTCGCTCCAATTCTCGATTAAATGCGTCTTGCATTGAACGATTTGGCTGTGGCATCCTTTAGCTTTGTTGCGCATTTCATCTGACATATCCAGTTCATTATCCTATGTCACAGTGCGAATTCGATGCAAAATATTGTCGGCCATATCACCTTTGTATAATCAAACTGTCTAGTTATGTACTTCATTTCAAAAAGTTACTTAATAGGTCCGTTCCTTTACTTTTGTAGTAAGAATGGAAAAGACTGTCAAAATGGCAGTGTTGGGGATAAATTCTCTCACAGAGAGAGACGCTTACGAAAAAGTTAAGGAACGCTTTTGTAGTAATTTATGAAAAATGACAGATACAAAAATCAAATATTCAAAAAATTGTACGAAAAGTCGTTAAAATGTCTGATAAACTCGGGGAATTTGTTAATTTACTAAGAAAATTAGTTCTATCATTTATTTTTAACTTTATTTTGATTAATCTGAGTATGTGAGTTTGTACTGATTGAACTACAAGCATTCGAGAAGAGGAAGAAGCGACACTGCTAAGAATTACATGGAAGAGATTGTACCTTGTTACAGTAGGCGTTTTTCTTTTTTAGTTCAGAGCTGAGCACTGAACTGAGCTCGAGCTATATGAGCGCGCTCTGAACCGAGCGTGCTCAGATCGTTCTGATGATTTTCTGTTTTTCCTGTTTTTTTTTTCTCTCAAATATGACTGGAAGTGTGAATGTATATGTGTAATCAGCATTTTACTCAGCCTGCTAGGTCAATTAATTCTGAGCTCAGAGAGCGCGCTCTGATCACGCTCTGAACGAAAAAAGAAACACAAATTCGAGCTCTGATGTATCTGAGCTAAAAAAGAAACACAAACTTTTTGTATAACAGTTCAGGTTGTGCTCTGAACTAAAAAAGAAAAACGCCTAGTAAGGAAGAATTTCGACGCCAATATCGAAAAGAATCTTATGCCCAATTCACAATGTCGCGTTGACGCGCGCGTGCGTTGACAGATTATGTAGAAACAAAGCGTTCATATGGTACCACACAAAATGCAGCTTCAGGCGTTGAGCCGACTTTAGACCGTAAATATCGTAAAGCTCAACGCGACGCGTGAGTAGAGCTACTTTCTACTATCACGCGCGTTTGACAACTTAAGAATTTCGAATTGTTCGATTTGAAGTCATAGAATGTGCCGTTTATAGATGGAGTGGCACAGATCCGCTAATGTTTATAACACACAACTTTTAAAAAGCTATATGATGTTTTTTTAAAGCATAATTAATTAATTCAGTGTGTGGAAATGAGGAATAACTTTTTTTTTTTGTAGGGCAACTACTAGTTTCTTTAGATTTTTTGGAGGAAAAATATTAATCAAGGGTCTTGTATCCGTATTAAGGTTGTTGTGTACTTCGATATATTGTTAAATTCTATTTTCTTGTATTTTGGAGAATCGTTTTTCAATTCGTGCATAAAAATGACAGCTTCAAGAAAAAAGAGAGTAGACTTGAAATTTTAATTCTGCTCTGAATTTGTATTTTTCAGCCAAAAAAAAAACAGAACTTTTAGTTTGTCAAAATTTTCCCTGTTAACGCGTAGTCGCTTCAAAGCAGCATTTTGTTTTACAAAATTGTTGCTCGCGCGCTTTGGCATTTAAAATCGTAAGATTTCGATAAAGCGTGTTAAAGCGCGCCGACGCACGCACGCGTGCAACGCCGAATTGTGAATTGGGCATAAGGAGAACATTCAATTTTATTTTGCCGCCTGTTGATACCAGAGACAATACTGAGACCCCCAACTTCGGCCGATTTCCCGTTACCTTGCCTACAAGCAATACTTGTACGGAGTGTACACAATTTAGTGCGCTAGTATTGATACATAGAAATTCGTATTGACAAATGTCACGAAACTTCGGCACACCAACACACCCTCAAAAAATATCAACAACTTCCGGTGACTTCCGGTGTCGGCAAAGTTGCTGTCAGCGTTCATAGAATTTTGTCCGTTAAATTTGAAATTATTCGTTACGCGTGAATAGTATTTTATTTTAGGAATAAGTGCACTTTTACTGAAAATATTTATGAAAAATGATTACTGCAGAATGGTTGTAGGAAAATAAAAACTTTTTGAGCAATTTTTCTTCAGTTATTTAAGAAAAATCTACACATGAAATCGAAGTTAATGATATTCAAAAGCGGAAAATACACAACCAGTTTGTCCTAATATGTTTCAAGTATATAAAACAACTCATTTAGATAGTATTATTAACCAAACAAATTATATTAATCGACTTTTGAAAATTTATAATAATCAACCAATAGCATTCAGTTATCTTAAAATGTCGTATTCCCGAATTCTTTCACATTCCCCCATGGTTGGTAGCAGTTGGCAGCATTGATTTTATATTTTTTGTATGTTTTTACATGTTACACGGATTCTAAATTGTCATAACACAGATAGGTAGGAAAACAAAATGGCGAATTTGAAAAAAAAACTGAGGGGGCCAGCGGCAAGAGGATTGTGAGTTGGGGGTCTCAGTATTGTCTCTGGTCAACAGCGTGACCAGAGACAATACTGAGACCCCCATCTTCGGCCGATTTTCCGTAACTTGCCTACACAGGCTATATTTTTAACACTCTCGCAAAGTTGCTGCCAGCGTTCATAGAATTTTGTCCGTTAAATTTGAAATTATTCGTTACGTGTGAATAGTACTTTGTTTTAGGAATGAAGAAAAAGAAGAAATGAAAAATGAAATGAATGAAAAATGTAGATTGTGTGAAGCAAAATAAAAACATTTTGAGTAATTTTTCTTCAGTTATTTAAGAAAAATCTACTCATGAAATCGAAGTCAATGATATTCAAAAGCGGAAAATAAAGAACCATATTTGTCCTTATATGTTTCTAGTATATAAAACAACTCTTTTAGATAGTATTATAAACCAAACAAATTATATTAATCGTCTTTTAAAAGTTTATAATAACCAACCAATAGCATTCAATTGGCTGTAGGAAATAAGTCCCCAATGAAATAAGACCCCGAAAAAGAAAATGAAATAAGGCCCAAAATTTGGGGTGTTATTTCATTATGAAATAACACCCCAATTTCAAATAAGAAATAAGGCCCCACTGCAATGAAATAAGGCCCCAAAATAAAAAGAAATAAGGCCTCAAATTTGTGGTTTATTTCATAATGAAATTAAAAATAATGAAAACTACTTTTCATTTATTATTGTTGATATTGGATAAACTAGTTTAGATTAAAGGAACTTTTTATATAGGTACTCAATCTCGCACCCACCCCGCAATCTAACAGTAAACCCAAGCAGGGGGGCAGAATGCCCCCCCATACGCATTCCATATCGGAAGGGTGTCAATTAATAATAAAAAAAAAATTTTAGGGACTTATTTCTTTTCTTCTTCTGGGATCTTATCTCATTTTCAATGAGAAATAAGGCCCCAAAAAAGGAAATAACACCCAAAATTCATTAAAAATCGTTGTTGTTGTTTCCTGTATAATTTGTTGGGCCCTTTTTTCATTGGGGCCTTATTTCGCAGAGCCCATTCAATTATCTTAAAATGTGGTATTCCCGAACTCTATCACATTCCCCCATAGTTGGTAGCGGTTGGCAGCATTGATTTTATATTTTTTGTGTTTTTGCGTGTCACACGGATTCTAAATTGCTATAACACCGATACGAAAACAAAATGGCGAATTTGAATAAAAATTGAGGGGGCCAGCGGCAATAGGACAGCGTTGCCACAAAGATACAATTGTATCAAATTAGATACATTTTTGCTTCCGTGAAAAAAATTAATACTTTTTTTTTGATTTTTGTTCAATAAGGTACATTTTTGAATAATCAATTAAAATTCTGCACAATTTTCCTTTTTTCATATATTTTTATTTGTTTTCAAATAAATGTTAAAATCTGGCAATATTAATTTGTTTTTTTTATTTTTAAAACTGACTATGGTAACTATTGCTCATTCTGAACTGATGTTCCCACTTCCCAACCAACCCATACTTATACTGTTCTGTACATGTACGTCGACTCGAGCTCCCATTTACATTCGTAAATTCGTCCCAATCTATGAGAGTGTATGAGTTAAACTTTATTAAAAACGTTCTAACAAACATAATAATATACATAGATACCATCGAGTCTACAATGTTTGTCAAACAATTAAAAGGTTAATACCTAAACTTCATACAAATTCTAAAAAAATATTTAAAAACACAAATGAATTTTAAGAAAGTACAATAACTGCAAATATATTTACTTTTTTAAGTTTGTTTTTAAAGTTTTTTTTTGTACTAAATGATTTGACTGATTATCAACTGATGTGAAATGTGATGTTTGTTTTAAAGATTTTGTTATTATGGATATATATTTTTGTTTCTTTAGTTTTTAATAAATAAAAAGCGATATTTTCTTGTGATACATTTGATACATTTTTGAGGCTCGAATTTAGATACTTTTGCTCCATTAGAAAAAAAAAAACATTTTTTCGAAAAGTCAACGGCAACGCTGCAAGAGGATTATGAGTTGGGGCCAGCGCTGCCAACCTAGGCTTTTTCATGCCTTTTAGGCATTATTTCATTAGCTAAGGCTTTAAGGCTTTTTTTTCCAAAAAGGCCTTTTTTTTTATTTCAAATATATATATTTTTTTGATTCAACGTATACTGACTTTTTATTTTTTTAAACATTCTTAAAAAATCTTGGCCAAAAAAGTCATGATCATGAATTTTGTTCCCATTTCTTCAGTAATTTATACATAATTTAAGTTTTTTTTTTTGGAAATAAAAATTGTTTTTGTTAATTTTTTTATATTTGTGCTTATATTTTGATTTATTGTTCCAATTTACATAAAAAAATATTTTATTCATTAGGTATTTTATTGAATAAGGCATCTTTTTTTCAAGTTAGGCTTTTTTTCGTCAAAATGTGTTGGCAGCTCTGGTTGGGGCACAGAAAAAGAAAACAAGAAAAAGAGAAGGGAGTTTATTCTTTCAGAGATCAGTTCAACATTCGCTCTTTTATGTAATACCCTTGTAGAGAAATACCATGGAAGATTAAACATCATTTTTAAAAGTCTATTTTGTGCTATCTGTAACTTGGCTATATGGCACTTTGCGCAATCACCCCAAACCTGGCATCCATACAGAATTATTGCTTGAAATATAACTTTATGTAATATCATTTTGTTTTCAGTTGATAACAGTGACTTTCTCCATATAAAGGGGTATAAGAGTCTTATACTTATATTTATTTTGTTCAGCGTTTTGCGCACATGTTGATTAAATAATAACTTTGAATCAAGATGAATTCCTAAGTATTTTACGGAAGAGCTCCATTCGATTGACACATTAGCTACTTGTAAATGATTCGAGGGAATGTAACATGCTTTTCTTTTTCGAGTGTAAAAGATAGCTTGAATTTTTTCCATATTTAGTTTTATTTTCCACTTAGTGAAATAGCTTAAAAGTACCTATATCTAGCGCATTGGAAATATTCCTCTCGATAATAAGAGGATATTCATGCGCTGTAAATACAACAGTGTCATCCGCGTAGATAGCAATACCGCAAAAAAGGAGATTAGGCATATCTGATTTGCCTAATCATTGAATACTAATACATTGAACAATATATATATTTTACATAAAAAGTAGGGGAAATTAAAACCAATCATTTTGAAAACAAGGCCGTTATGCCACATAGAGTCAAAAGCTTTTTCTATATCAAGCATAACCATGCCTGTTGATTTTTTTGAGAACGTTGTTCTTTAACATGTTTGACTAATCTTAATGCTTGGTGGGTAGTGCCGTGGGAGTTCCGGAAACCAAATTGCTCGGTTGGAAAAATGTTATTATCAAAAATAAACTGCATTAACTTTTCCTTAATAACTTTTTCTAGCAGTTTACTTAAACTACTGAGCAGACTAATGGGCCTGTAACTTTCGACTTTGTCGGCAGGTTTGCCAGGGGTCGAATCGTGTCCTCCGTGATCGAGCATTTCGTGACGGAATTTGTTTTTGTTTCACATGTAAAACCAACTAAATTCCGTGAACGGGTAGCTCGTTTACGGAAGTGGCGATTCGACCCCAGGTTTGTTGATTGGGATAACTTTTGCCAGTTTCCAAGAATTGGGGAAATATTTTATTTTCAAGCAAGCATTAATTACACATTTTATAAAACTGATGCCAGCCTTGGGTAATTCTTTTAAATAAAGGTTGCTTATTTAATCAAAACCAGGGGCTTTTCTTACCTTGAGACTGCTTAAGTGAAACTCAACGTCGTCGTCAGAGACGAAGGCGCTTTGTGAAGTATCAATATGTGACGTGTTAAAGCTATTGATTTGGTCGCTTAGATTCTCTGACACTAATTGATTTTTCAAAAAGGTTGGAAGCAAGCTCATTTGCTTTATCAACATCACTGTAAATATCATTTTGCAAGTGTGGAATGTGTCTATTTTTCGTCACCTCAGTATTGGAGTGATCTAAACGACAAAACATAGTTTCGAGAAAACGACGTTTAAAGTTTGAATACGAATAAAACAAAAATCATCAGTAAGTCAACCAACAAATTTATTAATTTAGTGGCTATTGAGTTCTACTTACGCTTTTGTTCTTGTTTCAATTGGGCAATTGGTTTTTTTGTAATCTCAAGTTGAAAAAAAAGAAATTGCATAAATGTGGCATGATTTGTTTTTTCAAATAATGCGTATTTGTATGGTATGAGGCACTTTTTGAGCAACCTAACCGCGAACCGCGTTATACCACTTATTTTTGACAGCCACACGGCAATTTTTTCCGAAGCTCTCCGACAACGAATTGCTACGGAATATCACATATCACATGAAAGTGAAATAAACGCGTTTGTATGCTTCATTTATTTTATTCCGAAACGGATACTTCGAACGCAATTTGAGTTCCGATCGGATTTTACTTTCGTATCGGAATTTTCTCCGAACGGATACCTCGATAGGGGTGTATATCAGGGATCTAAGAATCCAAAATTTCAGCTCTTTTTTAAATTAATTTAGTGCCTTCAGAGGGTAAGAAAGGAAAAAATTAAATAAAATATCTATTTATCCAACTTTAAATTCAGATCACACTTGTACAAAATATATTATTAAATAATTATAATGCATAAAAACCAAACATAAATTGAACATTAACTGTCTATAAGTTATTTATGAAGCCGACTGTATTGTAGGTATCACTCATGCACTGAATCACAAAATTGACTTGAAGCTTTGTTTGTATGTATCACTTAGCTAAACTTACTTACTTACTTACTTAAGGTGGCGCTACAGTCCGGGGTGGACCTGGGCCTCAACCAATACGCCTCTCCAGTTAGCGCGATCTTTGGCTAACTGCCTCCAGTTGCGCACACCAAGTTGGTTGAGGTCCCCTTCAACTTGAGCGCGCCACCTAAGGCGAGGTCTTCCTCTACTGCGTTGTCCCTCCGGGTTGGAATCGAAGACTCTCCGGGCCGGAGCGTTGGTGTCCATTCGCTCTACATGTCCTAACCATCTTAGACGACTAATGCGTACTTTTCTGACCAGGTCGATGTCGCTGTACAGCTCGTAGAGTTCGCTGTTAAATCTTCTCCTCCAAATCCCGTCAACGCAAACGGGACCAAAAATCACTCGAAGAGTTTTGCGTTCGAAGCGACCAAGAAGATCCTTATCCGCTTCTGCGCCATAGAGCAGGACAGGGATGATGAGAGTCTTATATAGAATCTCCTTAGTGCTTCTTGACAAGGCCTTACTAATCAATTGCCGCCTTAGGCCAAAGAAACAGCGGTTGGCAAGAGTGATTCTTCGCTTGATTTCTGAGGTGATGTCATTTTCAGAGTTTATAGCGGAGCCGAGGTAGACAAAGTCCCTAACTACCTCAAAGTTATAGCTGTCTATCGTGACGTTCTGTCCGATTCTTCGATGTTGTGTGTCCCTTCTTGTTGACAGCATATATTTTGTTTTACCCTCGTTCACCACTTAACCCATTTTTGCCGCTTCTGTACTAATACTTGCAAACGCACCAGTGACAGCTCGCTGTGTTGTGCCAACAATGTCAATGTCGTCAGCGTATGCAAGCAGCTGTACAGACTTATAGAAAATTGTGCCTCTGGTGTTGGCTTGTGAGTTTCGCACAATTTTCTCAAGAATGATGTTGAAGAAGTCACATGACAGTGCGTCACCTTGTCTAAATCCTTTTTTGACATCAAAGGTCTCGGTGAGATTGTTTCCGATCTTTACGGAGCAGCGAGCGTTCTCCATCGTCATTCTGCACAATCTGACAAGTTTGGCAGGGATGTCAAAACTAGACATGGCTCTGTATAGCTCGTCTCCATAAATGCTGTCATATGCGGCCTTAAAATCGATAAAAAGATGGTGAGTATCGATCTGGTATTCTTGGGTTTTTTCCAGGATCTGCCGTAGTGTGAATATTTGATCGGTCGTGGACTTACCGGGCCTAAAACCGCACTGATAGGGACCTATCAGATCGTTGACGAATGGTTTCAGGCGTTCACATAGCACAGCAGACATGATCTTATACGCAGTGTTCAGGAGACTGATGCTTCTATAGTTGGCGCAGTTTAGAGAGTCTCCTTTCTTGTGGATCGGGCAAACGATGCTGAGGTTCCATTCATCAGGCATACTTTCGTCTGACCAAATCTTGGAGACGAGTTGGTGTATGCTCTCTACCAGGTCATCTCCCGCTGCCTTAAACAGCTCGGCAGTTAAGCCGTCCGGTCCAGCAGCCTTGTTGGACTTAAGCTTAGATATTGCTATCCTCACTTCATTTTGGTCAGGTGGACGGAAATCTTGGCTTTCATCGTCCAGGTTGAATGGCTCGTTCTGCCTGACAGCGGAATTTTTGCCGTCTTCGCCGTTTAGCAGTCTGCAGAAATGGTTTTTCCATGTCCTCAGCACCGACGGTGACTCTACTACAAGGTTTCCTTGTTCGTCTCTACAGGTCTCCGTTCGGGTCTTGTTGGCATGACACGTTCTTTTTACCTTTTGGTAAAACTTCCGAACATTGTTCCTGGAGTAACACCTCTCTATATCCTCGATCGCGCGCTTCTCATGCTCTCTCTTTTTTCTCCGGAGAAGCCGATGTTCTTCCCTCCTTTTTTGCTCGTAGAGCTGACGAGCTGCTCTCGTCCTTCTATGCAGCGACGTTTCGTAGGCACTTTGTTTTGCTGCATGTGCTTGCCGGCACTCTTCGTTAAACCAGGCGTTTCGGGGGGGTGGGCTGGTGAAACCGAGCACATCAGTTGCGGCGTTTTTGATGGCTTCTTGGCATCGGCGCCACTGGTCTTCAGCACTTGATGCTGGCAGCATAGGACTTCTCGAGAGGTTGAGGGATACGCGATCGGCATAGGTTCTGGCGGTTTGTTGCGTTTGTAGTCGTCCAACGTTAAATCTCCTCACAGTATTTTCTCGTTGTTGTGGCGTCTTGGATATCCGCATCCGTACCTTGGCTACAACAAGGTAGTGGTCCGAGTCTATGTTGGCCGCTCGGAAAGTTCGGACATCTAGAATACTGGAGGAGTACCTTGCGTCGATCGCAACGTGATCAATTTGGTTGACGGTTTGATGATCAGGTGACCGCCATGTTCCTTTGTGTATATTGAGGTGAGGAAACCGTGAACTAGCTATGGTAACATTACGTCCCGCAGCAAAATCACCTAAACACTGAAGAATAATTATGCATATAAAGTACTTCTGAGACGAATTGTATGTTTAGATCATTTAAGCACTGAATTTGTGTTTGCAAATGAAGCATAATTTTATTTCAATTGTATGTATAGGTCATTTAAATTATTTGAGAAATTTAAGAAAAGTTCATACGAAAATGTGACCTTCTCATACAAAGGCTTATGTGGCAGACCAATACTGACCATTAATTTCTAAAAGTGCGTTTGGATCATTTGTAACACTGATATCTTTGGCAGTAATTGAGATAGGATAGATTCAATTACACCAAAAGAAAGATCTCCTTTTTGCAAATGCAAATGTATCACTCCAATACTGAGGTGACGTTTTGTTTCTTATAATCTTAGCAATATTCCAAAAATGCTTTGCGTTTTTTTTCTAGGCTCTTAAGTTTCTTATTCCAAGTAATCACCCCTATTGAGGTATCCGTTCGGAACGGAATTTTCTCCGATCTGTACGAAATCGGAGAAATTTCATTCAAGGTATCCGTTCCGATACAACTTTCGGAAAAATTCTCCGATGGCATATAGCGCACCTTGTCGCATTGCTTGGAACCGCGTTATACCACTTATTTTTGACAGCCACACGGCAATTTTTTCCGAAGCTCTCCAATAACGAATTGCTGCGGAATATTTTCATGTGAAATAAACGCGTTTGTATACTTCATTTATTTTATTCCGAAACAGATACTTCGAACGCAATTTGAGTTCCGATCGGATTTCACTTTCGTATCGGAATTTTCTCCGAACGGATACCTCGATAGGGGTAATGTTACGTTCAAGGCTAATTAATAAGCATTGAAATTTGTTTATTAAGGTAATTCAATTCCTGCTTATATGCGGTTTTTGTCGCAATTGCGGTTGACAGCGTCCAATATTTCCGGTTCTATTGTAGCCTTGTTCCTGAAAATTGCAGGCGAGCTTTCCCATACGCAACCTATTTAGGTTGCGAGAAGGATGTCGGGTGAGAACAACTGACAACAGCGTGACCGTTGTACGACAATTTGGTACTTTTTTCGAGGACCCTGATACAATTTGTTGCTAATTTGTTCTTTTTTGTTACATAGTTGGAAAAGACACTTCGGAGAGTTTTCAAAAACTGTGATTTCAAAATAAATATATTTAAAATATAACGCTTTTCCCTATCACGACACTATTTTCGGTTAAAACGAGCCAATACTTGTTAAATATTGTGAGAAAATTCTAAATTTGCAGAGGAGCTTCAGAAAAGGCACTTTTTTCTTCCATCTATTTTTGCAATATTTTAAAACTAAAATGAACGAAATCTTAAAATGTAGATATAAATATTAGTTGATATATTTACCGCCAATGTTTAATTAATTATTATATATTTATAATTCAAAATCAAGGCTTTAAGGTTTTCATTTTAAAATTTGTCATTCGAAAACGAATTGCATCTATTTTTTTAACTATCTTAAATACATCTCTAATGCGTTTTTTTTTATATATGAAAATTTCTATGAAAATTATCAATTTTTTTTTTTTAAACTATAATTTATAACCTTTCTCTAACACTCAGGGCGGTGAAACAATAAAGGGCAATATTACTAAGGTCCTAATGCCATACGTAAAACGAAACCGTACCAATTTTCTTTTGCTTTTTTGACCACTTAAACTTGATGGTTGACCTCAATCTTGATCTTAAAATGTTGCTTATGAATTATAAAGTTAGTTTATCAAATTCGTTTTTCCAAAATAAGAATTTATAATTTTTTCCATACGAAAAACGTTTTCCGATCACAGAAAAATTAATAAATTCTTTTCCTAGAAAACTTAAAGGTAGGTAATTTGCTTATTTTTTTTTTTTTTTTTTTTGTTTTTTTTTTTTTTTTTGATAAACTTAAGGCTAGTACGCTGCTCAAGTGAAATCCAGTTTTTCAAATTTTTCACCGCGAAATGTCAAAATGAACTTTCCACAGGGAAATTTCACTTGGCAGTACGCAGCTCCAAGGTATATAGAATACATGGTATGATATTCCGCGTTGAATTTTTATTTCGTTCTGCGCATGTACGTCACTCAATGACAACAAAATCAGCTGTCACTTTTCAGTGGAATAAATTTATTGCACTTGACGAGTGAAATAATGCAATCGGCGGAGCATTTAAGCTCATTTTGTTGGTTCCATGATGTGTTATGTTTACTTAAAAAGTTGTTATGAGCTTGCTATTGCTATATATGTATAAGAAAAGAAGAAGTGTTGCTTTTTATTTCTGTAATTAGGTAAACGAAGATCTACTTGATAGTTTTTAATTGATTGTTTTATTCAGTTCGCAATTCGAGCCACCAGCTATTGAGGGAACTCCCCTAAGAGTGGCAGAAAATGCGAAATTTCTGGGAATAATTCTAGATAGGAAACTAAATTGGAAACCAAACATCAAAGAAAGAGTAAAGAAAGCCGCAAATGCATTCTATGCATGCAGCCGTATCTTCGGCAGAAAGTGGGGACCAAACCCTAGAGTAATTCTGTGGATGTACACGGCTATAGTGCGACCGATACTCACATATGGCAACTTAGTCTGGTGGCAAGCCGCGGACAAGGTAACCAATCTGAAAGAAATGACAAAAATACAAAGATTAGCATGTATAGGAACAACCAGTGCAATCAGAACGACACCAACCGCTGGATTGGAGGCCATTCTCAACTTGCTACCCCTGGACCTATATATGCAAGAATCGGCCGTCAAAAGTGCACTCAGGATTAGCCAAACACAAGGCTGGAATCCTAATGCTACAGGACATGCGCAGATTTTGAAGAGATACGTAGAGAACGATGTTAGCTCTGACTACATGTCTCCCTACCTAGATTTCGACAAGCCATTCTCCTGCTCCTTTCCGAGCAGGGAGGAATGGGAAACAAACGAACCCGCTAAAAGGAAATCTATATCCATCTACACAGATGGATCAAAGATGGACTATGGCACTGGAGCCGGTCTATTCTCGGAGGAATTAAATATACGCCGCTCAATCAGGCTTCCTGATCACAGCAGTGTCTTCCAGGCCGAGGTTCTGGCAATTATGTAAGCGGCGTGTATGGTGTCAATGAGGGCAATACCACGTAATGATATTACCATATTCATTGATAGTCAGGCAGCCATTAAAGCTATTTTGGCTACTGAAATCAAATCAAAGCTAATTCGCAGCTGTCGCGAAGAGCTCAAAGCTCTTGGCTCGCAGCATAATATAAATCTCTGCTGGGTTCCTGGACACAGGGACAAAGCCGGCAATGAGATTGCAGACGAACTGGCAAGAAAGGGGTCTGCAATGGACCATGATCAGGCACTACAATCGATCAAACCACCACTCTGTAACCTCAGAGAACGGGTGGAAAACAAGATCCGAATGAAAGCCAACAACAGGTGGAAAACACTAACAACCTGTGAAATATCAAGGAAGCTTTGGCCTGAATATGACAAAAGACGGACCAACAAACTCTTGAAGTTTGACAGATCATCGCTGTCTAAGTTGGTAGGTGCTCTGACAGGTCATAACTTCCTAAGAAACCATACAATGAAATTAAACCTCATAGACGACGACATCTGCAGGGGCTGCGGTGATGAGGAGACGCATGAGGACACACCTCACTTCCTCTGTCACTGCCCGAGGGTCTGTCACTTGCGAAATAGGACACTTGGAAGATATTACTTCCAAGACATTCAAGAACTCTCAAACATCTCACTCTTTGATCTTCACAGGTTTTTGAGGACATCAAGATGGCTGGACAACATCGAATAAGGAGAAGGAAACGTGGCCGAAATACAACACGGCTAAACCCCACAAATAAAGGGTATCACAATGGGTCCACAAGGACCTGAGTGTGGCGAAGCGAGGGTCACCCGCTTCGTCAGCCCAAAAACCTAACCTAACCTAACCTTTATTCAGTTTCCTTTTTTTTAATTTACATTTAAATGTGACTGTGCATTTAGTATTTTGATTTTAAAAAACATCTTGCAACGAAAGAATAATTTTTGTATCTCGTGCTCTAATGTACTATTTTTCAACGCGGTCATTAACTGTTGAATGAAATGTTGAACAGTTTTAAGTGTTTTTCCATTTATTTCATTGAATACGTCCTATAGGTACTTCAGACTTTGAAGAAACTTGTCATTCGCTTTCTGAAGTCCTCCTTCAGACAGCTGATCGGTCCAAGAAAATGAGCTTGCTGGCTGGCTTTCTGAATAATTTTGCAGTACCTATACCTATCCGGGATTTTTGATTTCAAACGATATATTATGTAACCGGCTACGTGTTCCAGCGCATCGTATTCAAGGTCACTCTTATCTTCGGTTGGATCGTTGCAATGTGTGTCGGGGTCATCAGCGAATCCCGAGAGTAAAGTGCCAGTAAGGAGTTCTTCTGAGTAATCTTCGTGTACTGCGTATATTTCCCCTTCTTCTTCATCATCATCACCACCAAGAGCATTGGTTATTATCGACTTATCCAAATCCATTTTTTTTCTCTTCACAACTATCTGACTCGATATTTGCAGATTGGGATATTATGCACTCATTGCGACCCAACAGATAACTTCTCAGTCGGTATTTCAATTGTGAGGCTGTTGGATGGTCGTAAAGGCCTCCTTTAGCTCGCCTTACACCAAAAAAACATTTCCAAGGGGTCCTGGTCTAGCCGATAAGTCAACAAATATGTGATTTTATATAGTAGCTTCAAATCGTCAACCATAGTCACAGTAAGAATTTTGTCACCCGATGACGTACGATGCGAGACAGAGATAGGATAAGAACATGCGCAATATCATACCATGTATTCTATATACCTTGACGCAGCTCAAGTGAAAAATTGCGCTTCAAAAACTCAGCTGTAGGTGGCGATACTAAAATCTCTCCACAGCTATTTCACTTGGTTTTTATTGTCCGTCGCATTAAATTTTTGACATTTCGGCGTGAAAAATGATTCGTAGGACGACGGTTGAGTAATTAATTTCAATTTCAGGTGTTTCTTTAAGGGAGTACTGCATTTTTCGAACCACTTTTATCATTTTTGCATTGAATGTACCATAAAGCTAGGTGTACGAAAAGTTGGTGGCATGGGTGACCTTTTTGATGAGCAGGGTGCCTCAGTAAATTGTTATACACTGTTTTGCTCAAGATAACCATACAGATTTTTAATCGGCGATCAGATCAATTACATAAAATGGTTTATGGATACTAAAACGGCACTTAAGTGTTTTCATACAAAAAATGATTTGTTCGCAGCTCGAAGTTCCCTTTTGTAAAGGCGACACGGCGGCTGCTGCAATTGCGTTATAAAATTGAACACGATACTCTTTTTATGCATTTTAATTACTAATGAACATTACTTTAAATAATAATAAATCCTTAAATATTATTGTGGCATTCGATTGGAAGCTCTCAGAGCACTTTTTATATGCGTTTGGAACAAAAAAAAACAGTCTTCGCGCTTTTGCGAGTCTACATATACATATTTTCTCAGATTTACCAATACAAGTGCGTTTCAGTTTGTTTTTTTCTCTACAGCGAAGAAAGTAATTGCATCGGGTGAATCTATTTGTGTAATTTATTTATGTATAAATATTTAGAAATCAATCTGGACGCTAATTTAGAATGTTTGCATATAAAATTTAACCAGTGAATGGAAAACGCTTTAAAAAGTGTTGAAGGCTACACATATTCCAATCGCACGACAAAAAAGGGCAAGTGATGTTCTTATGTTCGATTAGCCACACGAAACCTGAAATCTGAGAGCGAATTTGAAGAAGCATAATCAAATACCACATAAGAAACTTTTGCAAATAAGAATACAGCAGTATTCGAATCATAAACAAATCATACTGAGACCCCCAACCCACAATCCTCTTGCCGCTGGCCCCCTCAATTTTTGCCAGGAATCCGCCATTTTGTTGTCCTATCCGTGTACGCCAATTCCTATACGTTTTGCTTTGCCCACAGTGAAATGTAAAAAAGATTAGCTGCGAATGTGTTGGTTGAGAGGATTTTTGACATTTCTCAATACGAATTTCTATGCGACAATACTAGCGCACCTAAACTTTTTGGGAGCGTAAAATTTAGCTTGTAGGCAAATAACTGTTAATCGGTCGAAGTTGGGGGTCTCAGTATTGTCTCTGATTCGAATGTTCTACTACAATAGGCGTTTTTCTTTTTTAGTTCAGAGCTGAGCACTGAACTGAGCTCGAGCTATATGAGCGCGCTCTGAACCGAGCGTGCTCAGATCGTTCTGATGATTTTCTGTTTTTCCTGTTTTTTTTTTCTCTCAAATATGACTGGAAGTGTGAATGTATATGTGTAATCAGCATTTTACTCAGCCTGCTCAGTCAATTAATTCTGAGCTCATAGAGCGCGCTCTGATCATGCTCTGAACGAAAAAAGAAACACAAATTCGAGCTCTGAAGTATCTGAGCTGAAAAAGAAACACAAACTTTTTGTATAACAGTTCAGGTTGTGCTCTGAACTAAAAAAGAAAAACGCCTAATGAGGTTCAGTAATCACATCAATTTTAGGCGTTTTTCTTTTTTTGTTCAGAGCACAACCTGAACTGTTATACAAAAAGTTTGTGTTTCTTTTTTAGCTCAGATGCATCAGAACTAAAAAAGAAAAACGCCTATAATTCCCTCCCGGATCTTTCAAAAGGTGCGGTATAATCTCTATGCACTCTTGAATTCACGGTTGCCACTTTGGTAATAAATTACCAAATCTGGTAATTTTTTTCTTAGTTCATGATTTTTGGTAATTTGGTAATTTTTATCTGGTTTTGGTAACTTTTTGAACAGGAGCATCAAAAAGACGAACTCGATATCATCACATGGAAATGCTGCCTTACTTTTTCTGCCCACTACGTTTAAAGTTTAAAAGTATTCCTAGTATTTCAGTAAGTAACGTTCTATAAAAGGCGTTTTTCTTTTTTAGTTCAGAGCTGAGCACTGAACTGAGCCCGAGCTATATGAGCGCGCTCTGAACTGAGCGTGCTCAGATCGTTCTGATGATTTTCTGTTTTTCCTGTTTTTCTTTTCTCTCAAATATGACTGGAAGTGTGAATGTATATGTGTAATCAGCATTTTACTCAGCCTGCTCAGTCAATTAATTCTGAGCTCATAGAGCGCGCTCTGATCATGCTCTGAACGAAAAAAGAAACACAAATTCGAGCTCTGATGTATCTGAGCTAAAAAAGAAACACAAACTTTTTGTATAACAGTTCAGGTTGTGCTCTGAACTAAAAAAGAAAAACGCCTAATGTACCTAATTGAATTTAAAATACTTGTGTTAAAATGAATTGATATGTGTCAACCGTTTTCTTTTAGTTTCTATAGGCGTTTTTCTTTTTTAGTTCAGAGCACAACCTGAACTGTTATACAAAAAGTTTGTGTTTCTTTTTTAGCTCGGATACATCAGAGCTCGAATTTGTGTTTCTTTTTTCGTTCAGAGCGTGATCAGAGCGCGCTCTATGAGCTCAGAATTAATTGACTGAGCAGGCTGAGTAAAATGCTGATTAAACATATACATTCACACTTCCAGTCCTATTTGAGAGAAAAGAAAAACAGGAAAAACAGAAAATCATCAGAACGATCTGAGCACGCTCAGTTCAGAGCGCGCTCATATAGCTCGAGCTCAGTTCAGTGCTCAGCTCTGAACTAAAAAAGAAAAACGCCTTATGAAGACTTAAGGGAACTTCAGAACTTCAAATAAATTTCACGATTTCCTATAAATTATTTTTCACGCCGAAATATCAAAAATGTAATGCGACTGACAATAAAACCCAAGTGTTGGCAGACACTCTTTTGACATTCTTTGAAGTAACTATTTTTCACTCGAACTGCGTACTGCCTACTCATATTTTCACGTGGAAAGTTAAATTTGACATATCGCGGAGAAAAATTTGTATTAAAAATTGGATTCCACTTGATAGGCTTTACGTGTTCTGCATAAAGTGCATACTAGGCTTAAACATAGGTGCATTTTTCTACTACCATAGGCGTTTTTCTTTTTTAGTTCAGAGCACAACCTGAACTGTTATACAAAAAGTTTGTGTTTCTTTTTTAGCTCAGATACATCAGTGCCTTGATTTTGTGCGGTTTTTGTCGCAATTGCGGTTGCGGAAAGGGTTCACGTATAGGCGGATTCTATAAATGTGTGCGTGATGTCGAGAACTGACAGCTTCCAATATTTCCTGTTCTATTGTAGCCTTGTTCCTGAAAATTCCAGGCGCACTTTCCCATACGCAACCTATTTAGGTTGCGAGAAGGATGTCGGATGAGAACAACTGACAACAGCGTGACCGTTGTGCGACAATTTGGTACTTTTTCCGACGACCCTGATACAATTTGTTGCTAATTTGTTCCTTTTTGTTAGTTGGAAAATACACTTCGGGGAGTTTTCAAAAATTGTGATTTCAAAATAAATACATATGTTTAAAATATAACGCTGTTCCCTATCACAACACTATTTTCGGTTAAAACGAGACAATACTTGTTAAATATTGTGGGAAAATTCTAAATTTGCAGAAGAGTTTCAGAAAAGGCATTTTTCCTTGCATTTTTTTTCTGTGCAATTTTTTAAAACTAAATTGAACGAGATCTTAAAATGTGGATATAAATATGAGTTGATATATTTACAGCCAATGTTTTATTAATTATTATTATATTTATAATTCAAAATCAAGGCTTTAAGGTTTTCATTTTAAAATTTGTCATTCGAAAACGAATTGCATCTATTTTTTGAACTATCTTAAAAAAATCTCTAATGTGTTATTATGAAAATTTCTATGAAAATGATACATTTTTTTTTAAACTACATACCTATAATTTATAACCTTTCTCTAACACTCAGGGCGGTAAAACAATAAAGGGCAACATAACTAAGGTCCAAATGCCATACGTAAAGCGAAACTATACCAATTTTCTTTTGTTTTTTTTTTGACCACTTAAACTTTACGGTCAACTATCAATTTTAAGTGGTCAAAAAAAGCAAAAGAATATTTGTACGGCTCTGTTTTACGTATGACTATAACTGGGACCTAAAGCTACTCTGCAAATTAAGAATTTTCGCACGATATTTAACAAGTATAGGCTCTGAACCGAGCGTGCTCAGATCGTTCTGAGGATTTTCTGTTTTTCCTGTTTTTTTTTTCTCTCAAATATGACTGGAAGTGTGATTGTATATGTGTAATCAGCATTTTACTCAGCCTGCTCAGTCAATTAATTCTGAGCTCATAGAGCGCGCTCTGATCATGCTCTGAACGAAAAAAGAAACACAAATTCGAGCTCTGAAGTGTCTGAGCTAAAAAAGAAACACAAACTTTTTGTATTACAGTTCAGGTTGTGCTCTGAACTAAAAAAGAAAAACGCCTATACTGGCTCAAGACAATATGTACGATTTTTTCGTGTTTTATCATTTTTCCAGATTTTTGGTAACTTTTAGCTTGGTTTGGTAACTTTTTTTTCCATTTTTGGTTGCTAATTTTTTTTGCAAGTGGCAACCATGCTTGATTCTTAAAATGTGTTATACTGGTCTTATGTACAAATCAGATATTATTGCCAAAATTAAACACTTCTAGAACCTATGAACTATAATAAAACAAAATTCGCAATTTCTTTCCTCCATTTGTTTATACTATAGCTATCCTTAATCTTATGGAATTCCCAGAAAAATAACTTTTTTTCAGCTCAGCCACCCTGCAATAATTTCTCCACGAAAATCTCCAACAAAAATTTTCACTTTCGATTTCACAGCATTTTTTGGAGAGCAGTGAAAATTTCACTTCACTTGAGCAGCGTACTAGCCTTTACTTTATAATTCATAAGCAACATTTGGATTTGGCGAATACAGAGAACTGCTATTTAAATTGTCAAATAATTCATTCTTGAAATAAAATCTGCGGTTGAAGTAGAAAAATCCCGATTTTTATCAAAACAATTAAGTGATATTGCTGCTAAACTGCTCAATGAAACATTTCCACTAAATTATTCGTTGCTAGCTTAACTCTTTTTGGAACGGGTTAGGGGCAAGATGACAATATTTTAATTTATAAAACACTGAAATATTTGACATGATTCTTCTTTAAATAATTCACTTGTTTGCCATAAAACTATTTTTTCATGGATTTTTATATCAGCCTTAAGCAGTGTATTCCTGATGCTTTTAAAGAGGTGTGGAACATAGTATAGTAAAAACACTTTCCACTCATTAATTAGCGTAAAAGGACACATTTCCCATGCACCCGATAACCTTTATGCTTTTCTATTGTTGCTACCCTGGTCGCAAGTTGTAGCTACACAGTTGAGACAAAGCTCATATATTTTGCTTACATTAATTTTGACTAATTCTACAATTTCTTCACCTTTTGCAGCGCCAATATAAGCTGCTATAGTCGGAGTCCAATTAGAATTTAGTCCCCGTAATGTAAACACCAATGCCTGCATTCCTACTAACTTTGTTCACTCTACCAAGTTCACCAAAATCATTAATCCGTATATTATGTGATCTTCGCCTAGTTGTTACTCCAGCTCCGGGGTCATTTTCATTTCGTCGAACAGCATTACACATTTTTTGTCAAAGTAGGAGAATGTTTCACACCTAAGTGAGAGAAGATCAGAAACTTGTTTGGAAAAGCCTGCCGTTAGATTTATTTCAGAATGCCATCGTTGAATTGTCCTAATACTCGGCAAATACAAATTTGAATCAAGCACAAATTTGTACAAAGCTGGGGACTTCTAATAAAACTTTAAATAACTGTATTTTTCATCACGTGACCAATTCTGTCCTGCTTTATGAAATAGTTGATATATATAATCAGTATCATCTTCATTATTTTCTAATAAATTTGGTGGGTTAAGTAAAACTGGATCCTTGAGGTATCTTTTTCGTTTTATGGGATATATTGGTTTAAAATTATACCTCAGATCTACACAGGTTTGGTCAATATTTTTATCTGTGCATAAACACATTGTATTGCACGATTTCGGATCTGTCCCTTTTTTTTAAATTCGTCCTCACATTTTTAACAATGTCCTTTTCGTAGAAGTGTTCGTCGCAGAAAAATGTGTTCGAAAGTAAACGACCGAATATTTCGCTATTTCCCGAATTTTTAACCCAAATAGGTCTTCGGCAGTCATAAGGTAGCTGAAAAAATTAGAAAAAAACACTTTTAATATTTTAAAATGTGTAAGAAATTCACACAATATAAACAAAAAACGAATACGAACGACGAACAATACATCGAATGAATGACGGAAGAAAAATCTCAACGAATGCTTTTTTATAAGGAATAAAATTATCAAAGGCGCAAAAGGTCTCAGTAATCGAATTCTGAGACCTTTTGGCGCTACTATAGAATTGTATATACAAAGGTTTTACGTATGGCTATAACTTGGGCCTAAAGCTTTTCTGCAATTTTACAATTTTCGCACAATATTTTCACAATTGGCTTGCTTAACGTTATAGTAGTATTGCGATACTCAACCGCGTTACATTTTAAATATATTTATTTGGATTAGGGTCCTCGAAAAAAAAGTGTCAAATTTTGGCACAACAGTCACGCTGGTCCAGCGCGCGGTGCACTCACACATTAAAATCCGATTCGGAACGTTCCCTAGCGCAATTGCGACAAGAACCGCACAAAATCAAGGAACTGAAAGAGATTGTTTTTTTTTTGCCAAACGTACATAAAAACTCTAACTGAGAGCAAAAAAAAAGTGCTCTGAGAGCGCCACCAACCACAGATTTTATTAAAAGCTAAATTTTGCAATACGAAACACGTCAACATTGATTCTAGTTTAATACATTTCTTTATTAAATTGAAAATAAAATTCAAATGAAACCAAAATTCTCAGAGTTCTTTGTTTGAGGACAGAACATTTTTGATTCTAAAAACGAAAAAAAAATACAAAACTTTAATTATTTTTATTTTTAAATAAATATTTTGGGTTCATTTCTTGTTTTTTATTGAGGTTACGGAGAAATAAAAGAAAAATGAAAACACTAAATATAATGCTAATGCCTGGAGGGGAAATTTCTCCGAGATCCGTCAAAACCACCGCCGCCTCCATTATTGCCACCTCCATTAAATCGTCCACCGTTTGTGTTGCCATTTTGTCCGCCACTGAAACCACGATTCATTCCAGCTCTATCACCGCCGCCACTGCCGCCAAAACCACTACCGCCACCACCCCCAAATCGACCACCGCCACCGTTTTCATTTCTAGAACCGCCCCCAAATCTTGAACCTCGTCCACCACCTCCACCGCCACCCCCACCGAAGCCTCTTCCACCACCACCGCCACCACCACCACCACCACCACCACCGCCGCCGCCGCCGCCGCCGAACCCACCTCCACCCCCGCCAAAGCCGCCATTCTGTCTGAATCGCTTTCTCTCCCCGCCAAATCCACCACCAGATCTAGCCAGCTGCTCTAGTTGTGGGTTTATGTCCTGATTGGCCTCTCTCAGTACATCAATCAAGCCTCTGGCGTTCTTAACGTTCTTCCTGGTAAAAAAGGCATACGAGGTACCAGTGGCATGCTTACGGCCCGTTCGTCCTATACGATGGATGTAGTCTTCCGATGACTGCGGATAATCGAAATTAATAACAAACTTTATCCCCTCAACGTCGAGGCCGCGAGCAGCAACATCTGTCGCCACCAATATGTTTGTCCGCCCATGTCGGAACTCACCGAGGACATTATCCCGCTCTGATTGTGACTTATCGCCATGAATGGCGCCACAACGCACTCCAAAGCCCCCAATATAGCGAAAGAGTTCATCGACTTTTTTCTTTGTGGCCACGAAGATTATAATCTTGCCGGGGTCATTTGCAGCATCGTAAATATCAGAAAGCAGCTGTTTCAATTTGGTGCCCTTTTCCGATTCTTGGCAAATCTCGACGTACTGCCGGATATTATGGTTCGCTGAGAGCTCCAATGAGCCGATATTTATTTGAATGTAATCACTGAGGAAATCTTCGGCCAATTGACGTACTTCTCTGGGCCATGTAGCACTCCACATTAAAATCTGTCGGTCTGGTCGAATTTGGCTCATAATTTTTCTGATTTGCGGCTCGAAACCCATGTCTAGCATGCGATCAGCTTCGTCCAATACAAGATACGTACAGCGACGTAAATTCGTTTGACCACCCAGGAGGAAGTCAATAAGGCGGCCTGGGGTAGCGATGACGATCTCAACGCCACGCTCGAGGTCATACGCCTGTTTCGGCTTAGGAGCACCGCCAAATATGCAGGTGTTTCTAACGTATGCAGAGGAGCCGAATTCCTCAGCAACTGATTGTATTTGTTGGGCCAACTCGCGAGTGGGTGCCAACACGAGAGCAATAGGACCATCGCCGCGTTGTAAGGGCGGTTGAGCGTTGATATGAACGATTGCAGGCAGAATAAAGGCTAATGTTTTTCCAGAACCGGTTTTTGCAATACCAACCATGTTCAAGCCACTCATGGCTATTGGCCATCCCTGCGCCTGGATGGGTGTGGGCGCTTGATAATTCTGACGACGAACCTCATTCATGCAATAATCGGGGAAACAGGCTTCGTCAAAGAATTGAATGGGATTGGGGGCTGGTCCCTTCACGGTGATTTCGTTTTCTGTGCGGTATTTTTCCACTTCATGGACAGGTCTGCTGCTAGTTTTTGGATGTTCCTTGTAAAGATTCTTTTGGAAGGGCGGCAAGTCTATGGTGGACCAATCAATGGTGTCAAGTTCTGAAAAGATACAAAAGAAGTGAGAGCAATTTTTACAGAATATTTTTATATTTTATGTTGGAAGAGCAATCAACTTTTCTGTTAGTAATAGTGCCCTACTTCTTCCACAGGAATTGAAAATTCCACATTTGGTATATAGGTATAGGTAGGTTAGGTTAGGTTGGGTGGGGTTGTGAGACAGTCACAAAAGACCAGGCACCATAGCGGGCCCGTCGCCATCCCCAGGGAACAATTACGGTCAGAAAACCTAAACCAAATCGCCCAAACAATCAATTTACCTACAGAATTTGGTTATGGTCCCAATATTATTTGAGGAACCAACCTCCTCTAAGTTATTAAAGAAGAACCTGCCTAGCTGCTTCCTTCTATTCCGAGGAATTGCTTGACACTCGCATAGAAGGTGGGAAATGTCTTCCGTAGCTTGTAGGTCTTACATGTATCCGTATTAGCTAAGCCTAGTCTCATGGCATGCTTCCTTAGAAGGCAGTGTCCAGAGAGTATTCCTACCGCAAATCTTAACTGTGTTCTACTGAGATTGATTAATTCTTCAGATTTCTTCCGATTTAAAGCGGGCCACAGCGCCTTTGAGACCCTGTTCCCCTCTAGTTGTGACCATCTTGTGGCTGCTTTGTTGGCGGTTTGATCAAAGATAATCCTTCTAGCAAAGGCCATAGGTGGTCTAATGCCCTCAATCATTGTATTTACTGGGAGTTCCCCTCCTTCATTAGGCAAAACGTCGGCCCTTTCGTTGCCCTCAATATCACAATGCCCAGGTACCCAACACAATCTGACACGCTTCTGCTACCGCAGCGAAAAACAAGGCTTTCCGTGAATGGCGGTCAAACCCTTCAGAACTAAAAAGATCTGAATTTACAATTCTTCGAAATAGATGCAATCTAATTATTGAATCGGCGAAGACAACTTACAGCGAAAGAGTCACTAACAAAGTGATTGGATGTCCTAGCGGCTAACGCGCATTCTGGTCCATGGCAAAGGCAATTAGTAATAACTTTAGTTGCTCTTCTTTTCCAACTCTAGTAAAAGAAGACGGCACGCTAGCAACAACACCTAAAGAAAAGGCAGATCTTTTCGCTAGCATGTTTTCAAAGAATTCCACCCTAGATTCTGCACAGCTAGAGCCACCAAATATCCCGAGGATACAATCATCGATGGCAGAAGTGAAATTTCGGCCTCGAATAATTCAACGCATCCTTAAAGAACTAGATTGCAATAAGGCAACGGGACCCGATGGAATCCCGGCTATAGTACTCAAGAACTGTGCACCAGAACTTGCACCTGTACTCTGTAAGCTGTTTAGCATGTCGTACTTCCAGAAGACGTTTCCTTCTTGCTGGAAGACCGCTCGCATTCAACCTGTTCCAAAGAAAGTGAAGAAATTTCTGCCACAAAACTATCGTCCAATAGCGTTACTTTCAATGCTCTCTAAAGTAATGGAAAAGGCAATAAATGTCGAAATAATCAAATATCTAGAAGGACATCGATTAATAAGCGACAGGCAATACGGATTTCGGAGCCGTCGTTCCACTGGTGACCTGCTAAGCTCCGTAACGCACTTATGGACACAATCAATTGAACAACACCGCGAATCCAGAGCCGTAGCCTTGGACACATCAAAGGCATTTGAGCGAGTCTGGCATAGAGCCCTATTAGGCAAGTTAGCGTCTTACGGATTACCACAACAACTCTGCGGATGGATGCAAAATTTTCTTCTGGGAAGATCGATCCAAGTTGTTGTAGATGGTGTATCATCCAATTCGTTTGCTATAAATGCAGGAGTGCCCCTATTCTATTCTGATCTATTCTTTCTATTCTCTCTCCAACTCTATTTCTTCTCCACATCAACGATTTGCTTGGATCGACGAATAATAATATCTACAGCTTTGCAGATGACAGCACTCTTATATCCTCCATCTCGAACAATGTGCCTGTGAATACGGCTACATCTCACATTCAGAGACGTGAACAAATTAATTCTCTTCTAAATGATGATCTGGACAAAATCTTGAAGTGGGGAAAGGACAACTTGGTTGTATTTAATGAAACAAACAAGACACAGCTCACAACATTTTCCAGAAAAAATGCATCAACAGTTCCTCAGATCTAAATGGATGACCATCCAATCCATCACAAGGACTCAATGCACCTTCTAGGAGTCACAGTCAATTCAGGAATCTCATGGCAGAACCACATATCCTATATCGCAAAATCGGCGTCCGCAAAGTTGAGCTACCTATTTAGAGCAAAGAGGTACTTTAGCCCCAAGCAACTTCTCCTTCTCTACAAAGCACAGGTTAGACCAGGCTTGGAATATTGTTCCCATATATGGAGCTCGGCCCCAAAACATTCACTTAACCTGCTTGATAGCATACAGAGACGAGCAGTTCGACTCATTGGAGACCCTACACTCACATCGAATCTACAACCGTTGGTGCACAGAAGACAAGTCGCTGACCTATGCTTGTTCTATAGGTACTTCCATGGTAGATGTTCTGAGGAACTCAAAGACATTATCCCTCGAAATGCAACTTTTGGGCGCCCAACAAGACAGGCTGCTAATGCTCATGACCCTACAGTACACTTGACAACCGCGAGGACATCAACTTTCCAAAACTCCTTCTGTTACAGGACAAGCAAACTTTGGAACTCGCTTCCTGGGGATATATATTTCCAGAAGACTACAATTTGCAGCAATTTAAGTGCAGAGCAAACATACATCTGCAGACATCTCGGGGCGCTGTTGAAGCGTTATAGGTTCGCCTTTCCCGGGAGAAGTATATATAAAAAAAAAAAAAAAAGCCTTAATCATTGTGCGGCAATTCCTGACTAGTTCAGATTTAGTGTTATGTGACTCTAGCGCTTTAAGCGCAGCCTGACTATCAATGTAGATGACGATATTCTTATTGGATATCGCTCTCATCTCTCTCCGCAGCTTTGAGTACGGCCAGAATCTCTGCCTGGAACACACTGCATGTGTCCGGAAGTCTCAGGGCCATATGTGGGTTCAACTCGTTGGAGTATACACCTACCTGACCCCGTACCCTCACTGGTTTTGAATCCCTCAGTATATACTGAGATCTCATTTCCCCTCGAAACTAAGTTCCTATGCCACTCCTGTCGGTCAGGGTACGACACATCGAACGGTGTGTCAAAATCCCGGGATTTCGGAATATGATTTCTTTAAAATAGTACTGCGTCCTATCCTACTGTTTATAAAAAGCCCTGCATTAGTGAGCCGTAGCGCACTATTACCTGCTATTGATTGTAATTGTAAATCCAGTGGTGAAAGATGCATAAACGCTTCCAGTGCAGTCGTTGGTGTGGTACGTAAAGCACCCGTAACGGCAATGCAGGCTGTTATTTGTACCCTGGTCAACATAATCCGTACATACTTTTTGTTCGCGGCTTTCCACCAGACAAGAGCCCCGTATGTAATTATGGGCCTTACTAGCAATATGTATAGCCAACCATCCCATCTCAATTTTGTCAAAAGGGGGGTTTTCCTCCCAAATTTTACTAAAAAGGAGTTTTTTTTTTTCTCCAAAAGGAGGGTAAAAGGAGGATATTATCTAACGATGAGAAACATTTTAAAAAACATTTTTTTTTAAGGAACTGAATACAAAATATGCATCTTATTCTAAGTCCATTTTCTCAAATTCATCTTCGTCCACTGTTTTTTCGTTTCTGGGCACATAATATTGTGTTTTCGATAAGATTTTTCTAAACGGAAACAAGTGCGGAAGATTTTTGTCGCACAGACTGAGCACTGGAAACTGTGATTGGCATTAATGACGTCGTAGGCCCAAGTACCTACCATTGCAGCGATTGTAGAGTCGAATTCCAATGGAAAGTGCGAATCGATTGGTTTGCTGCTTGTTTGCTTGTCTTCAGATGGCGTTTGATGACCGCAGCACTTTCAGTTTTTACTGTTCTAAGGAACGGATAGTGTTTTAGTTTCGCATTAAATGCACACTTATGTCGTTTTCCTTCGGGACAGAAAAAAACAGTTTTTCTGCTCTCGAAATCAGCTGGCTGTCATACTTCATGTTCCATTGGCCGCAAAAAAGCACTTTTTTTGAGAGTAAGAGCAATTTTGCGAATCTCGATATCTGAGCGAGATTTACACTTATTTGCACCAACAACAAAACATTTGTCAAACTTTAAGGCGGCTCTCCCACTGAAGCAACAAGCAACAAGCAACAGGCAACAGGAAACATGCGATATTATCGTTAACAGTTATTTTACATTGAATCAAATTAGACGTCTCACATTAAAGCAACTCAATATCGGTTGAACGAAAAATGTTGCTGATTGCGGCAACATTATTGCTGGCGATACACAGCGCATGTTGAAAAGCGATATATATCGCGTCGTTGTATCAATATTTGCGAGTAGTGAGTGCAGTTATAGTACATGTAGGTAAAAATTGCTGCACGTAGGGATTTTCGATCTAAAAATGACGCCGTAGGCAAAAAGGGACAGATTTGTAACGTAGGTATTTTTTTCGGATGAAACATTTTCATCTCATTTGTAAGTAAATTGATTTGCTCAGTCAAAAAATGTTTATTATTTTTGTTTATCTATTATATTTTGCTCTTACATTCGTCGATAGCTAAGGAATGAAATGGGATGACATAACTTGAAGAGAACAAATATGAAAAATTAATTTGTGGTTGAAATTGAGTATATGAGAAGTTTGATTCGATTTTATTCATGTATGATAAAATAGTTATGTAGAGAGTTTGTATTGAAAATTATTCTATTATTGTGTACTGTAAGGATTTTTCCTGTGTTTTCTGTACTATCACTGAGTGAGTGACAGGTCGCTAGAAATACTGTTGCTTCAATATGAGAATAGGTTAAAATAAAAGTTGCGTATTGCTTATTGCTTATTGCTAGTTGTTTATTGCTTATTGCTTGTTGCCTCAGTGGGAGAGCCGCCTAAAGTGTGTTCACTTATGCGAGAAACAGATTAACACAGCAACAGCAACTCTGACAGAACCTTTAGAACCAATGTATTTTAATTACTTTGAACACATTAGCACAGCAACATCGACAGCGACATCAACGTTAGAGCTAATCATAAATTCGCTGTTGCTGTCGCTGTGTTAATCCGTTTTTCGCATTACGTTTTTAGACGAGAAGTCTGTGAAAAATAGAGAAAAAATTACATGTGGCCGCTGCAATGGATATTAACATAAATTGAATGGATTCTTATAAACAAAAATTACAATTTAAGAACAGCTGACTTTTAAAACACGCACTACCACAGATGCAAAGGAAGATAAAATCTCGTTTTATGTTCCATTGGGCACTCGGCATTTTTGCAATCGAAAAAAAAAAAGACACAGCGAGACCAAGAATGAGTTCAGCGCACGAAATGAATGATATGAACGAACATTATGACGCAACCACAACGAAAACAGAGAGAGGTAGTAAGTTCTGGCCCGGTATCTGTATTCATTTTCGCCCGTTTTGCAAAGGCTCACTGCGGTGTTTACAGCGGCAGAATTTGAATTGATTCTTCGGTGAAAAAAATCGTTTTATAGTTTTGATACGAAAGAAGGGGAACTGGAGGGTAAAAGGAGGATTTGGAAATATTGGTTCAAAAACAGGATTATCCTCCCAAAAGAAGGATAGATGGGATGGTTATAAAGTATAGCCAATGCAACATTGAAGGCCTCATGCCGCATTTCTTACCTGCTGTCCTCTTACAAATGAAGAGAGCATTGTGAGCCTTGCGGACTCTTTCCTGGATGTTATGTTTCCAATTTAGTTTTCTATCTAAAGGGCCCTACACACGTTTAATATTACTTGACAAGTATCATTGACGATTTTTTTCATCAAGTAACATTGATGATGCTTGAATTATGTTCAGTCGTTTCATAGTTACACATGGTTACCCTACACACGACCAAATCATTGTCAATTAAATCGATTTTGGTAGCAATGTTACTTAACAAGAACATTGAAGAGCATACAAACGATCAATGTTACTTGAAAGATGAGTCATTCAAGTAACGTTGACAATTAACATTGAACGTGTGTAGGGCCCTTAATACCGTACCAAGATATTTTGCGCTTTCCGAAAGAGCAAGTTCAACTCCAGCAAGCCTGGGCAGCTTGAAGGGTGGTATTTTGTATTTTGTACTAAATACCTAGCACTAGTTCTGTTTTCTCCGGGTTGACTCTTAAGGACTATTCACATGAGTGCGAATTGCGAACTGCGAACACGCGAAAATTCGTATTTTCTGACACTTCATTCACATGAAAACTTTTTTTGGTCGCAGATACCCGCGTATCAGTTTCATGTTTAAAGGTTAAGTTCGAACGAAATTGTTTTTTTTTTTGCTGTTTAAATCAATTGAGTCATGTTTTTTTAGATTAGATATTAGATTAATTAAATATAATAGTTTTGTGATAGAACAAATAGCAATTTTCAATTCATAAATACAGTTAAATTGATTTGTTCGCAAATCGCCTATTCGCAGTTTGCTCTCATGTGAATAGTCCTTTTCACCGCGTCTCCACGAGTCTGAATTATGTCAGACTTTTAAGTCAGACCTCTTGTCCGCCGTATTTGCATTGCTTTGGTTCCACCCTATGCATGCTTGCAGTTGAAAAATTTCATGAAAACGTAGACAACTTCCAAAAGTTGTCCAACTCAAACGCCCTTACATTGAAGCAAATCTGAAAAAAATCATTTAACAAGGCAATTGCTATATTTCATATTTTACAAAACATTGCATATTTAATATGCATATCTATTAAATTCACTTTGAGAAAGTAAAAAATCAACCATAATCGAATCCGCGCACGTGCATTCCCGAGAATTACAAAAAAAAAAAAGATTTTTGCGGTCAAACGCTGGTCTAGTCTTCAAATGTCAAATTTCAGTCTAAGTTTCAGTCTGCAGAGATGTCAGGAAAAAAAGTCAGACTGAAAAGTCTGGATTTCAGTCATGTCCACAAAATCGCGGTCTACACGAGACTTTTTGTTGTCATGACTGAAGTCTTGACTGAAATTCAGTCTCGTGGAGACTTGGTGTTAGTCCACACCTTTCAGCTCATATTCTGAGCCTATTGAGGGTTGTTTCCATAAGTTCACTAATCGTGTTTAGGAATTTTCCTTGAACAATGATAACTACGTCGTCCGCGTTAGCGATGACTCTGAATCCTGCACTGTTTATGTTTAGTTCCTTAAGTATCTTATCTATGACCGACACCCAGAGGAGGGGGGAGATGACCCCTACTTGGGGGGTACCTCTAGTAACAGATTATCTTATAGAAATGTTTCCGAGAGTGGAATTAATATTTCTCGTCGAGAGCATTTCGCATATCCAACTTGTAATGCGTTGCTCGACATTTATCTTTTCCAAGGCGCTTTTGGTTGCATCTCTTCTGACATTATTAAAAGCCCCCTCAATATCCAAAAAGGCAACTAGTGCAAATTCTTTTTGGTGAAGGCTGCCCTCTATTTTGCCTACTACTTCGTGCAGAGCCGTCTCTACTGATTGACCTTTTAAATATGCATGCTGAGCATTACATAAGGTTCCGTTTCAACACTCACTTAACACACTTGGTATAGGTATCTTTTAGGGATATTTTCTATCTTAAATATTAAGCACATGCGTTTCCAAAATGTTAACTAGTATCAATCTTTTACAGAAGCCTATACGAAGCTAAACACAGTTGTATCGTAGTGAAAAAAAACTTGGATAGAAATACGTAAAATCATTTCTCCGTTATTGCGGCCGTAGATACGGCCTCTACTATTGTAAATTTTAACAAATAGAGACAAGGAAATAAGTTTTCATTAAAGGCGGCTTAACCTTCGTATTCTAATATAAATGTGTTTACCGGTACGCCGATTTGGTTTTCCTCGATCTCTGTCATTGCGACCGCCAAACTTTTCAACACGTCCTGAGCGAACTCCTCGCCTATCACCGCCTCCAAAACCACCTCCAAATCCACCTCCACCGCCACCGCTCCTATTAAAGCCTCGGCCACCGCCACGATCTCCGCGATCATCGCCGCGATTCCTGAAGCCTCCTCCGCCACCACCTCTTCCACCGCCACCACCGTCGCCAAAGTCACCATTCCTGCGATCTCCGCCGCCACTACTACCACCTCTAGGTCCATTACTAGGACCGCCACGATTCATGTTCCTCTGCGGAGGCATCTAACAATCTTCCTTCCAGGCTATGCAACACAGCTTCTTTCTCTAGTAAGACAAAAGCAGTAATCTAACAAAGAAATTAACAATATAAGAAATATTTCATGGAGAATTTCTTATTGATATATTTACTTTAATATATCCAATATTTATGAGGTATTTGAACGAGAAATTTTGGTTTTTCTTCAGATAACACTAATAGCAAAATTTCTTATACGAAAACACTGCAGCAGCCATTTTGGCATTTTTTAGTACGCGTTCAGAATGTATCTTTATACGTTAGCTGTCACAATAGAAATAATGCCCCAAACATTCCGCAGCATTACCACATTGTAAGAAGTATAGAACAATATAACTATGAGTTAATTCTGTATTTCAAACTAGGTATTTCTAGCTAGGTTTTGGTTTAGGTAGGTAGTTCTTCAATTATTTTGACCCAGTTCGCAAAAAGTTTCTTAGTGAAATGTTAAAATTCAGACTTCAAAATTATGTAGGGCTATATGTAAAACGAGTTACATCATTCGCAACTCTTTTGATGGATTTACAACATTGGATTGATTAGTTCACAAAATATTATGTGGTATTCGTTTGGGCTTCTTCAGATTCGCTCTCAGACTTCAGATTTCGTATGGCTAATCGAACATAAAAACGTCGCTTTCTCTTTTTTGTGATAATATTCGTGGTATTCCAATATATGTAGTCTTCAACACTTTTCAAAGCGTTTTCCATTCACTGGCTAAATTTTAAATTTAAACATTTGAAATTTGCGTCCCGATTGATTTTTACATATTTATACATAAATTATTTACAAAAATAGATTCACCCGATGCAATCTTTTCTTTAGAACAAATTCACGAAAACCTAAACGCCCTCCACCAGTTGTCAAACTCAAGCGCACTTGTATTGGTAAATCTGAGAAAATATCTAGATTCGCAAAAGTGCTCTGAAATCTGAAAAAGATTGCTTTTTTGTACCAAACGAACATAAAAAGTGCTCTGAAGCTAAGATTAGACTGTATGCCAATTATGCATATGAATGCCAACAGGCAAATGACCAGACTAGCTGTCAAATGACCAAAATACCAGGTTTATCAAAACTGTATATTATGTCGTTTTCCATGGGGACAGAAAAAGCACTTTTTTTCAGAGTCAGAGCAGTTTTTCTGCTCTCGAAATCAGCTGGCTGTCAGATTTCATGTTCCATTGGGCGCAAAAAAAGCACTTTTTTTGAGATTCAGAGCAATTTTGCGAATCTCGATATCCGAGCGAGATTCACACCTATTTGCACTAACACCAAGACATTTGTCATTTGTCAAACTTTAAAGTGTGTTTACTTAGGTACGTTGTTAGACGAGAAGTCTGTGAAAAATAGAGAAAAAAATACATTTGGCCGCTGTAATGTATATTAGCATAAATTGAATGGATTTTTAAATACAAAAATTACAATTTAGAACAGCTGACTTTTAAATCACGCACCACCACAAAGGCAAAGAAAGAAAAATCTCGTTTTATGTTCCATTGGGCACGAAAAATCTGAAATCTGAGAGCAAAATCTCGAAATCCCAATGGAAATCGACATTAGACTATATGACCAAAATTACCAATATGGTCATATTTGCCTTGGTGGTCATTTGAGGCATTTGTTATTTTTTCATTTCATATTTGTTATTTTTCCAGAAAAAAGAGAACGAAAATGAAAATAAATCACAATCCCACGAACTCAAACACCGGCGACAACAAAATAATTCTTGTTCCATCAAAAATGCCACAACGAAATTTCAATAAACAGCATATGGGCATATAGGCTTTATGCTGGCATTCGTGCTTATTGTCCGATTACACTATATGCTATTTTGTCATTTTTATCTGTCAAAATCGGCGTGGTCATATGTGGCATTTAGGTCATTAGGGCATATGAGATATGCCCATTACATTGTATGACCATATTTTGACAGAAGAACTGTCAGAAATTGGCATTTCATGACCACTTGGCATACCGTCTAATCTTACCTTGAGAGCAAAAGAGTGCTCTGAGAGCGCCCAATCGAATACCACATTAGAGTAGAGACATTTTCAATATTTTTTCTTTTTATCGAGATTTGCTTACATTGTTGTTTTTGTAATTCCAACCCGTCTGTGAATACGTGTGAGAAATTGTTTTGTGTATCGTATTGAATTTGTTTGGTTTATCTTAAGGCTCCGATCGAAATAAAAACAAAGAGAAATACACATTTTAGAATAGGTAGCGAATTATTGCATTAAAGTCCAACTCATGAACTCACATATTCTACAAAAGAAATTAGCAAATGTGTATGAATTCATGAATTTTTCTGGAAATCAGCTGGTAGGCAGCCACCTTTCCACTGGAAAGTTTTATATCTCTGTATTCCATTATCTCTGGTTGGACCAGAGATAAATGATTAAAAGAGATGGATATATTTCGTACGTCTATGCAATCCCAATTCCCATTTTCTCCCTTAAAACGCAATCTGATCTGAGAGCGCCCAAACCAAAGATAATGGAATTTAAAAGAGATGGATAACTTTCCAGTGGAAAGGCGCTGCCTACAAGCTGTTTTCCAGAAAAATTCATAAAGTCACGCATACATGCTCATTTCTATGATAGTATAAGTGAGTTCGTGAATTCACCTGCAAGATGGCGGAAAATTGGTGAACTCACCACCGAAATTCATAAAATTTTCAAATATCCTGGAAAACTGGTTTGGGCATGTTCACTAGGAAAATTTGAATTTTGACGGTTGGCAGTTAATTTGCTTGCAGTGAATATATAATTAATACGTTTCTAACACTTTGACACTGCCTTTTATCAAGCATGGTCAATACAGTTACGAATAACAATTCCAATTCCATTTTTATTAACAGAGTAATTAAAAAAGTTTCTCGTAAAATTGAGCACTAGCAAATTCAAATTCAATTAATTTGCATATAAATTTTAAATGCAAAATGGATAACGTTTTAGTCAATTAGTAATCTTTCAAGGCTGTTATAATTCGGCATAAAATGTTTGTATTGTTTGTTATTTATTATTTCAAAATTTCAAAACCTCAATACTTCGTTTTTCTACATTTTAGTACTGCACGTAGAAATAAATTTATATTTTTTTTAGGTTAAATATCGCAATTTGTAATGTTTATTATCAACATTTTTATAATTTGAAACCCTAGCACACCGACTACTTCTTAAAATATATAAATCCATTCCTGTAAAAAATTAAGTATTGTCAATAAATAATTTCACATATAAAAGCAGTTGTTCCTTCCAGTCGGACTAATACAATGGAGATATACGAAAAATCGTATATCTTACGAACAGACCTATATGACGTGGCACCGCGTATGGTGAATACAACATTAAGGGCCGGTCTATTCACAGCTGGTTAGAGCCTTGGTTACGTTAGTTACCGCGGATTTAGGTTAACCCATGATTATAAATCAGTGATAACCAATGAGTATCTGTTGACCGTTTTTTCACTTCGGTCATCAAACCATATCTTTGCAACAAATCGTTCCATTTTTCCATTTGGTCATTGACCGAATCCATGGTTATATATATATATTTTTTTTTTTATTTTTTTCTTCGGGTCTGTTTGTTTTTGATAAGTAATTTATTTAGGTAAGTATTTTATTAATGTATTTATTTTTTTTAAACTTAATAAACACAAAAATTAATGTCATAACCAAATAATACAGGCATTTTTTTAGAACAAAAGAATGAAACTTTGTTTTTATGAGTCAATAAGCATTTTTTTTTTGTGAACAAAACCGAAATAAAGCTAAAACCAATAAAAATATATTGCAAATTAACAGGCCACATGTTGATTTAATCAACGACAATCGCAATTTTCTCGTTCTCACAATATTTTTCTTAACTCGTGTGCTTTATTCAAATCTATTAGAACTGTCATATTCCAAGAAATGTTGAAAATAATCTTACTTCATACCTTGCATCCATTATTTTGGCGTGCTGTGTATTCTATACTTATGTGTCAGTTGAAAACGTCAAAGAAACCGATGTGAAAGATTTTATTGGTTCACTCCACCTTGCGTTCTTCCTTCATTCTTTTATTTGCATTTTTCTTTTTGTTGGCACAATATTATAAATTATACAAAAAGTTTTTGTATATCAGCTACGTCAAAATGAATACCTACGTAGTCCTTAAAAAATCTTGAACAAACGAAACTGCAGAAAATCAGTGGTTAATTAAAAAGATGCCCAAGATTGAATACTCCGGGCCTTAATATATTTGAATATTATTCAAATATAACTCACCACACTGAATTTTGAATGGTGGCCGGTAATTGGTCGATTTTTTTTTCTTGTAGCTCAAAGCTCACACGTATTCACAGACAGGGATTGAAATTACAAAAACAACAATGTAAACAAATGGGTTTTGGGGGGATAGACGTACGAAAGATATCCATCTCTTTTAATTCTATAATCTTTGGCCCAAACGAATACCACATTACTAGAACGTGGAAATTAGAAGAAGTAGAACTAAGCCGTTTAGGCAGAAAGAAAAATTGTGGTCATTTTTGTATACTTAAGCTTAGTACGCTGCTCGAGCTAAAATAAATTTTATCTGGTCTCCAACTTTTCTCTCCAAACATCAGCTTAAGTCCTAGCTAAATTTTGACATAAAGAGCGCTGTGAATAAATTTCACAAAAAAAAAAAAAGCTGTTCTTTGAAAATAACTTTCAACAATTTCACTTCAATTGAGCAAAAATTAAAATTTATATTAACTAATAAAGGCTAGTACGCTGCTCAAGTGAAATCCAGTTTTTCATACAAATTTTTCACCGCGCAATGTCAAAATGAACTTTCCACATGGAAATTTCACTTGGCAGTACGCAGCTCAAGTGAAAAATTGCGTTTCAAAAACTGAGCTGTAGGTGGCGATACTAAAATCTCTCCACAGCTATTTCACTTGGTTTTTATTGTCCGTCGCATTAAATTTTTGACATTTCAGCGTGAAAAACTATTCGTAGGCAGGCGGTTAAGAAATTTTCTTTAATTTCAAATGTTTCTTTAAGAAAGTACTACACTTTTCGCACTTCTAATATCATTTTTGCATTGAATATAGCACCATAAAGTTATCAGTACAAAAAGTTGGTGGCATGGATGAACTTTTTGATGAGCAGGGTGCCTCAGTAAATTGTTATACACTGTTTTGCTCAAGATAAACATACAGATTTTTAATCGGCGGTCAGATCAATTACATAAAATGCTTTATGGATACTAAAATGGCAATTTAGGGTTCTCATACAAAAAATATTTTGTTCGCACCTCGCAGTTCCCTTTTGTAAAGGCGACACGGCGGCTGCTGCAATTGCGTTACAAAATTGAACACGATACTCTTTTTATGCATTTTTATTACTATTATTGAATGAATGAGAGTTACTTTAATTAATAATAAATCCTTAAATATTATTGTGGCATTCGATTGGGAGCTCTCAGAGCACTTTTTATGTGCGTTTGGCACAAAAAAAAAAACAATCTTTTCCAGATTTCAGAGCGCTTTTGCGAATCTATATATTTCTCAGATTTACCAATACAAGTGCGTTTGAGTTTTTTTTTTCTCTACAGCAAAGAAAGTAATTGCATCGGGTGAATCTATTTGTGTAATGGAAAACGCTTTGAAAAGTGTTGAAGGCTACACATATTCCAATCGCACGAATGTCAACACAAAAAAGGGCAAGTGATGTTCTTATGTTCAATTAGCCACACGAAATCTGAAATCTGAGAGCGAATTTGAAGTAGCAAAATCGAATACCACATAAGAAACTTTTGCAAATAAGAATACTGCAGTATTCGAATGTTCTACTACAATGAGGTTCAGTAATCACATCAATATAATTCCCGGATCTTTCAAAAGGTGCAGATTCTTAAAATGTGTTACACTTCTCTTATGTACAAATCAGATATTATTGCCAAAATTAAACACTTCTAGAACCTATGAACTACAATAAAACAAAATTCGCAATTTCTTTCCTCCATCTGTTTTCATTTTAAGTAAAAATATCTGGGTGACCGAGCTTTGCTCGGTTATTACTATTTATTGTAGTTTTAAAAACAATACAAATTAAAAAATACCTATATATATTTAAACATGAACATAGGTATAAAAAAATGTATGTCGCCTAAATGCCGGTAGATGTCTTACTTCTTTCCTTTTACTATGACGCGGACGGCAAGAAACGAGTGTTACGAGTTCGAATCCCGCTCGGTGACTTACTTTTCTTTTTTTTTTTATATGTTCAAGTTTACATATATTTTTTTTAATTTGTATTGTTTTTGAAATTACAATTGATCGCCCAGGTACTGATAACTAAAGTATGATACGAAATGTTGGAAGTCGCATTAGAAGTTTCACTTCAAAAATACTACCCTATTAAATTATATGTGTATTATCAAATCAAACTAAAACAAGTAAATGAAATAATGAGGACGCTACTCTTTGCTAACGGTCGCGCTGGCCTGTAACAGGTGTACTACGCCCATGCGTTCGAGTGCCACGTATTCACTATAACAACCATTAAATGAAAAATCTTGAACTCAATTTATACACCACCATCCACCATCCGTCCATCACCACACCACACGTCATCATCCATCTGCGCATTTCCTCAGAAAGACATTGTCGCTGTTTTTTTTTTTTCATATGAACGTGCTTGTGCGATGTGCGCCACAAAACCACCCCAAAGCAGAACAACGATCAAGAACCGCGGCTGCTGATAATATTCGATTTGAGAAAATAAATTTATTTTTTCCGTGTTAGATTTTAGGTCAGCTTCTAGAGGACATAGAAAGCTGATTGATGGCTTGAAATAACTATTAAAGTGTTGGCTCTCCTACGTATTTTTTTTTGTTTGCATTAATTAAGAATTGTTTGTGTAATGGCGAGTAAAAGGCAGTAAAGTCAGAAAAATAAGCTCAAAACGCATGAAAACTCGAAAAAACGCGTTTTCCCAAACATAAGACTAATCTAGATCAATTGCTTACCCCCGAAAACCCCCATAAACCAAATTTCAGCGAAATCGTTAGAGCCGTTTCCGAGATCACGGAAATATATATACATACAAGATTAGCTCGTTTAAAGGTATAAGATAAGAGTGAACAAAATATGTTTATTTTATACTATAGCTATCCTTAATCTTATGGAATTACCAGAAAAAAAATTTTTTTTCAGCTCAGTCACCCTGCAATAATTTCTCCACGAAAATCTCCAACAAAAATTTTCACTTTCGATTTCACAGCATTTTTTGGAGAGCAGTGAAAATTTCACTTCACTTGAGCAGCGTACTAGCCTTTATAGGTAACTACCTATAAGTTTTGTTACATTCAGGCTGGGATTCGAAAAGATAAAACACTATTCGCTGATCAACTTTTCTAATAAAATCACTTTATTCACAATTTCTAATTATTCACTTATTTAGTACCACGACAATATCACTTAAATCAATTCCTAAACGTTTCAATCCAATCGCTTTATTCACTGTATTACTTTACACTTATTTCTCTCACAACCGATTACTCTTTCGAACTTAAAGGCTAGTACGCTGCTCAAGTGAAATCCAGTTTTTCATACAAATTTTTCACCGCGAAATGTCAAAATGAACTTTCCACAGGGAAATTTCACTTGGCAGTACGCAGCTCAAGTGAAAAAATGCGCTTCAAAAACTCAGCTGTTGGTGGCGATACTAAAATCTCTCCACAGCTATTTCACTTGGTTTTTATTGTCCGTCGCATTAAATTTTTGACATTTCGGCGTGAAAAATGATTCGTAGGACGACGGTTGAGAAATTAATTTCAATTTCACATGTTTCTTTAAGAGAGTACTGCATTTTTCGAACTGCTTTTATCATTTTTGCATTGAATATAGTACCATAAAGCTAGGCGTACAAACTGAAGCATAAGTAAATGTCCTGGAAACAGATGGAAAAGTGAAATGAATGAATCATATCTATATTGCATAGTTACATATACCTTCTTTTGCTAGATGCCGGGGTGAGAAATGATAGGCACGCAGATAATTCCCAATCAACGGTATCCTCAGCTCAGAAAGGTGTTCGTCATTGTCTGCGGAGAATTATTTTTCGGCACTCCCTGATTTCTCCAATTTTTTGGCGATTTTAAGATAGCGATGGCTATGCCGTAAAGATTTCCATTGTACTTTGCAGTCATCAACTATAACAAAAAACATTTGTGTTATGTGCTGTTTAAGAAGTAAACAGAACTTACCTGTTTTTAATATTGCTTCAGATATAGCCCTCCAATCAGCATTAACTGCGTCCAAGTTGCTGTGGTATCTATCTGCAAGGCTCCATATATATATGGATGTTGCTCCACCAGCATCGCCAACTTTTTTTTCTCCTCGACGCTAAAAATTGTTATTTTTTTCGTTTTCTTTTTTTCTTATTAAATTCCGAGGACTTCTCTTCAATTTCAATAAACGACTCTAGCTCTAAATACTCCTCGTTGATATATTCGCTATAAATCAATCATTTTTTTGAATTTGAACACAATTTGAACACAATATACATACAACAAACGACAAAGCAGATCGATCTGTCAAAATTTAGTTTGAGAAAAATGTACCGACCTATTAAATGGGCGCGCTAGATTTTGACAGCCGCATAAAGGACATTCTGAAACAAAAGTTTTTTTTTTTTTTTGGTTGCGCCAGGAGGTGAGTAATCTTCAAAAGATACCAATGGCCCGTACCATTGGTTATGCCCGATTCAGATATAAATAATCTCCCTACGTGCTAAACCTCACCCCTCAGAGAGGCACTATGAGATCCGGCAGCGCTCGCTCATAGTAGTATGAAATTCTTTCCTCTCATTTTTTCATTTTTGTGATGACTACGACTAAGTTACCTTAACAAGTAGTTAACGCTTCTGTAGTGTTAATCACGTTTGGTAGGTAGCTTTCCAGCGAACGCACCTACTAATACCGTCATTACATGCGGTTTCTCCTTATGGCGCGGCGCTAGATCGAACGGTCTTGTTCTTTGTAGTCGGCGCTCAAGGTTTGTCACTTCCAGAGTACGGGTTATTTCATTATTGCAATGAGCATGAATACGAGTACGAAGTTTGCGAGCAAGGTTTGTTTCCTCGTTACTCACGGTAGCAATTCCTAGATCTCTGTGGATATCACTATTTCTTATATACCATGGAGCATTCACGATTGCTCTTAGCGTTTTGTTTTGAAATGTTTGTATTATAGCCATATTGCTTGCTTTGGTACAACCCCAGAGTTGTATATCGTATGTCCAAGAAGGTTTTAGCACTTGCTTATACAGGAGCAGTTTGTTGTATACGCTTAGCTTCGAAAATTTTCCAAGAAGCCAACACATTTCTCTAAGTCTGATTTCGAGCTCGTCACGTTTTTTCTTAACGTGTGGCTTCCACTTAAGTTTCGCGTCTAGGGTCATTCCTAGATATTTTGCCTCGTTTGCGTATGGTATTTGTACCGAGTTAATGGAAACGGGTAAGTTGTTTATCTTTTTGTACGTGAAATTGATATGCGTCGACTTGGTCTCGTTAAGGGCGATTCGCCAGGTCTTTGTCCACTCGGATACTTTGTTAAGAGCCCGTTGGAGTTTTCGCGTTGATGATTCGACTGACTCATCTATTGCGAGGATAGCCGTATCGTCTGCGAACGTTGCTACGATGGTCCCTTCATCTTGTGGTATATCTCTTGTGTAGAGCAGGAATAAGATTGGGCCGAGAACGCTTCCTTGCGGAACACCGGCGTGGATTTCTTTGAATTCCGAGAATTCAGTCTCATGTCTAACACGAAAGAGTCTGTTTTCCAGGTAGGATTTGTATTTTGTATAATTTGTCCGGTAGGATCGTCCTTAGCTTATACCTTAGGCCTTCGTGCCATACCTTGTCGAAGGCTTGCGATACGTCGAGAGAAGCGCTGGAGCAAATCTTTTTCCATTCTAGAGCTTTTTCAATTTCATTTGTTATTCGATACACCTGATAGATTGTGGAATGTTTGACCCGGAAGCCAAATTGATGATCTGGGATCAAGCTTCTTTCTTCAATTACTTGTTTTAAATCGTTTTAGCAGAAGTTTCTCGAAAACCTTAGATATTATCGGCAGTAGCGAAATAAGTATGATTTCTTATCATTTGTACTTTTCCCCGGTTTCGAAACCATAATGACTTCGTCTACTTTCCATTGCCTTGGAACGTATGAAAGTCTCAGAGAAGCATTTATAATGTAGAGCAACTTAACTAATGTTTTTTTCGGTAGTTCCTTCAGAATTTCGCCAGTGATTAGATCGTATCCTGGTGCTTTGTTATTTTTAAGCTTTGTTATTGTGATTCTAAGCTCGGACAGAGATACGGCTTTTACTTTATAGTTGTCGGATACCGTACTAGCATTTGATTCTTCGTTCAAAGGTCGTCCATCGAATGGCCTGAATGTTTCTTCTAGATGCTCGACAAATAAATCCGCTTTCTCTTTGTCTCCTTTTGCCCATTCGCCGTTAGCTTTTTTAATTGGTGGCGAGTGCATTATGGGTTTCCTTATGGACTTTAAGGCTTTCCAAAGTGAGTAGTTTGAGCTCTTTTCAGCAGTCAAGCCCTCGAGGTAAGTAGAAGTTTCAAGATTTCTAAGATCCTGTAGCTCATTTTTAAGTTTGTTGCAAAGATGGTTCAGATAAGTTTTATCAGGGGGTGCGCGGGATTGTTGCCATCTCTTACGCGCTCTCCTCTTTTCTCGTATGAGGTCTTCTATTTCAGGTGTGTACTTGACTTTATTGTACCGTGTGGCTGTCTTCCGGAAGGGAGTATTTTTCCACGCTGCGCTCTGAATAGATTCCATGAGATTGTCAACTTCATCTTCTATTTCGAGGGGTGTCTTTAGTGGCATATTTAGAGCAATATTTTCTTTGCAATCTTTTCGGAAATCGTCCCAGTTGGTTTTGTTACTAGTTAACCTGGTTGGTCCTTCCTTTTTTGCTGCGCTTCCACCCATTTTCAGGGTGACTGCTGAGTGGTCGGAGCATAGATCGTAGCATTCTTCTACTTCCGTCAGATTTTTGTTTAGCCCTTTTGCTATAAAGAAGTCGACTAGGTTAGGGATTTTATTTTTGTCAGTTGGCCAATACGTTGGCTTTCCCGTCGAAAAAAAGTCCACATCATGCTTCATACTGGCTTTGTAAAGTAGTCTGCCTTTCGTTGAGTTGCATCTTGAACCCCAGAAAGTGTGTTTCGCGTTAAAGTCGCCACCGATGATAAAATTAGGCCCAAATGAGTCAAAGAGACGGTCAAGGTCGTCGTCTGCCAGTCTATATCCCGGGGGAAAGTAACAAGATCCGATAAGGTAGTCTAAATGGTTTACTTTTACGGAGACTGAACTTATTTGCATAGAATCGAGTTCCACTTTTATGTCTGTTGAGTGCTTAATGAAATCTTTAATGTAAATAGAGGATCCGGCTCTGGCATTTTCCGAAGGATGATGCGCATGATAGTCTCTGTAACCTTTTATTTTGGGTTCATGTCCCTTTTTAATGTGGGTTTCCGATATCAAGCATATATCAATATTGTTTTTCCGTAGAAATACTTCTAGCTCGTTAATTTTGTTTAGGAGGCCGTTGGCGTTCCATGTCAATATCTTAAGAAACTCTAGCATATTCATGTTTTGTTGTGTGGCTTTCGAGGTTTGAACTCGAGCTTGCTCAATTTGTCAAATATAACTTGATTAATCTTGCTTTGCTGCTCAAGTTTGTCTAATATCACAGTTAATAATTGGCGTATCGGATCTTTTGTATCTGATCTTGACTCGTCTCCATGTGTCGCGACTTGCGCGTACGATATCGCACCAACCAATGTCGGATTTCCCTTTGCACTTGGACCAGCGACGTTTTGTTGCGCAATTTTTTTATTTTCTTGTATCGGTTTCGTCCTTTTGACTGTCCTAGCGGTCTTTGGATTATCGGTCTTAGGATATTTTGAGCTTGGGTCCGGGTTTACCGGTTTCTTAAGAGTGTCGCGTCTTTTTTGTAGCTCTTTCTCGATTTCGCAACCGCGATAATTTGCTGGATGGTTTTTCGTGCAATTTGCGCATACCGCTGGGACCTGCTTGTTTTTTTTTTAACTCTCCCGAGAGATGTTTACCGGCGCACTTAACGCACCGTGGTTCTTTCTGGCAGTAGGTCTGCGTGTGGTTAAAACCTTGGCATCGTTTGCACTGAGGTACCGTTCTTCTTCCCTTACGCAATGGCTCGATTTTGACCTTTATGTTTAGGTGCTCCACCAGCATCGCCAACTTTTTTTTCTCCTCGACGCTAAAAATTGTTATTTTTTTCGTTTTCTTTTTTTCTTATTAAATTCCGAGGACTTCTCTTCAATTTCAATAAACGACTCTAGCTCTAAATACTCCTCGTTGATATATTCGCTATAAATCAATCATTTTTTTGAATTTGAACACAATTTGAACACAATATACATACAACAAACGACAAAGCAGATCGATCTGTCAAAATTTAGTTTGAGAAAAATGTACCGACCTATTAAATGGGCGCGCTAGATTTTGACAGCCGCATAAAGGACATTCTGAAACAAAAGTTTTTTTTTTTTTTTGGTTGCGCCAGGAGGTGAGTAATCTTCAAAAGATACCAATGGCCCGTACCATTGGTTATGCCCGATTCAGATATAAATAATCTCCCTACGTGCTAAACCTCACCCCTCAGAGAGGCACTATGAGATCCGGCAGCGCTCGCTCATAGTAGTATGAAATTCTTTCCTCTCATTTTTTCATTTTTGTGATGACTACGACTAAGTTACCTTAACAAGTAGTTAACGCTTCTGTAGTGTTAATCACGTTTGGTAGGTAGCTTTCCAGCGAACGCACCTACTAATACCGTCATTACATGCGGTTTCTCCTTATGGCGCGGCGCTAGATCGAACGGTCTTGTTCTTTGTAGTCGGCGCTCAAGGTTTGTCACTTCCAGAGTACGGGTTATTTCATTATTGCAATGAGCATGAATACGAGTACGAAGTTTGCGAGCAAGGTTTGTTTCCTCGTTACTCACGGTAGCAATTCCTAGATCTCTGTGGATATCACTATTTCTTATATACCATGGAGCATTCACGATTGCTCTTAGCGTTTTGTTTTGAAATGTTTGTATTATAGCCATATTGCTTGCTTTGGTACAACCCCAGAGTTGTATATCGTATGTCCAAGAAGGTTTTAGCACTTGCTTATACAGGAGCAGTTTGTTGTATACGCTTAGCTTCGAAAATTTTCCAAGAAGCCAACACATTTCTCTAAGTCTGATTTCGAGCTCGTCACGTTTTTTCTTAACGTGTGGCTTCCACTTAAGTTTCGCGTCTAGGGTCATTCCTAGATATTTTGCCTCGTTTGCGTATGGTATTTGTACCGAGTTAATGGAAACGGGTAAGTTGTTTATCTTTTTGTACGTGAAATTGATATGCGTCGACTTGGTCTCGTTAAGGGCGATTCGCCAGGTCTTTGTCCACTCGGATACTTTGTTAAGAGCCCGTTGGAGTTTTCGCGTTGATGATTCGACTGACTCATCTATTGCGAGGATAGCCGTATCGTCTGCGAACGTTGCTACGATGGTCCCTTCATCTTGTGGTATATCTCTTGTGTAGAGCAGGAATAAGATTGGGCCGAGAACGCTTCCTTGCGGAACACCGGCGTGGATTTCTTTGAATTCCGAGAATTCAGTCTCATGTCTAACACGAAAGAGTCTGTTTTCCAGGTAGGATTTGTATTTTGTATAATTTGTCCGGTAGGATCGTCCTTAGCTTATACCTTAGGCCTTCGTGCCATACCTTGTCGAAGGCTTGCGATACGTCGAGAGAAGCGCTGGAGCAAATCTTTTTCCATTCTAGAGCTTTTTCAATTTCATTTGTTATTCGATACACCTGATAGATTGTGGAATGTTTGACCCGGAAGCCAAATTGATGATCTGGGATCAAGCTTCTTTCTTCAATTACTTGTTTTAAATCGTTTTAGCAGAAGTTTCTCGAAAACCTTAGATATTATCGGCAGTAGCGAAATAAGTATGATTTCTTATCATTTGTACTTTTCCCCGGTTTCGAAACCATAATGACTTCGTCTACTTTCCATTGCCTTGGAACGTATGAAAGTCTCAGAGAAGCATTTATAATGTAGAGCAACTTAACTAATGTTTTTTTCGGTAGTTCCTTCAGAATTTCGCCAGTGATTAGATCGTATCCTGGTGCTTTGTTATTTTTAAGCTTTGTTATTGTGATTCTAAGCTCGGACAGAGATACGGCTTTTACTTTATAGTTGTCGGATACCGTACTAGCATTTGATTCTTCGTTCAAAGGTCGTCCATCGAATGGCCTGAATGTTTCTTCTAGATGCTCGACAAATAAATCCGCTTTCTCTTTGTCTCCTTTTGCCCATTCGCCGTTAGCTTTTTTAATTGGTGGCGAGTGCATTATGGGTTTCCTTATGGACTTTAAGGCTTTCCAAAGTGAGTAGTTTGAGCTCTTTTCAGCAGTCAAGCCCTCGAGGTAAGTAGAAGTTTCAAGATTTCTAAGATCCTGTAGCTCATTTTTAAGTTTGTTGCAAAGATGGTTCAGATAAGTTTTATCAGGGGGTGCGCGGGATTGTTGCCATCTCTTACGCGCTCTCCTCTTTTCTCGTATGAGGTCTTCTATTTCAGGTGTGTACTTGACTTTATTGTACCGTGTGGCTGTCTTCCGGAAGGGAGTATTTTTCCACGCTGCGCTCTGAATAGATTCCATGAGATTGTCAACTTCATCTTCTATTTCGAGGGGTGTCTTTAGTGGCATATTTAGAGCAATATTTTCTTTGCAATCTTTTCGGAAATCGTCCCAGTTGGTTTTGTTACTAGTTAACCTGGTTGGTCCTTCCTTTTTTGCTGCGCTTCCACCCATTTTCAGGGTGACTGCTGAGTGGTCGGAGCATAGATCGTAGCATTCTTCTACTTCCGTCAGATTTTTGTTTAGCCCTTTTGCTATAAAGAAGTCGACTAGGTTAGGGATTTTATTTTTGTCAGTTGGCCAATACGTTGGCTTTCCCGTCGAAAAAAAGTCCACATCATGCTTCATACTGGCTTTGTAAAGTAGTCTGCCTTTCGTTGAGTTGCATCTTGAACCCCAGAAAGTGTGTTTCGCGTTAAAGTCGCCACCGATGATAAAATTAGGCCCAAATGAGTCAAAGAGACGGTCAAGGTCGTCGTCTGCCAGTCTATATCCCGGGGGAAAGTAACAAGATCCGATAAGGTAGTCTAAATGGTTTACTTTTACGGAGACTGAACTTATTTGCATAGAATCGAGTTCCACTTTTATGTCTGTTGAGTGCTTAATGAAATCTTTAATGTAAATAGAGGATCCGGCTCTGGCATTTTCCGAAGGATGATGCGCATGATAGTCTCTGTAACCTTTTATTTTGGGTTCATGTCCCTTTTTAATGTGGGTTTCCGATATCAAGCATATATCAATATTGTTTTTCCGTAGAAATACTTCTAGCTCGTTAATTTTGTTTAGGAGGCCGTTGGCGTTCCATGTCAATATCTTAAGAAACTCTAGCATATTCATGTTTTGTTGTGTGGCTTTCGAGGTTTGAACTCGAGCTTGCTCAATTTGTCAAATATAACTTGATTAATCTTGCTTTGCTGCTCAAGTTTGTCTAATATCACAGTTAATAATTGGCGTATCGGATCTTTTGTATCTGATCTTGACTCGTCTCCATGTGTCGCGACTTGCGCGTACGATATCGCACCAACCAATGTCGGATTTCCCTTTGCACTTGGACCAGCGACGTTTTGTTGCGCAATTTTTTTATTTTCTTGTATCGGTTTCGTCCTTTTGACTGTCCTAGCGGTCTTTGGATTATCGGTCTTAGGATATTTTGAGCTTGGGTCCGGGTTTACCGGTTTCTTAAGAGTGTCGCGTCTTTTTTGTAGCTCTTTCTCGATTTCGCAACCGCGATAATTTGCTGGATGGTTTTTCGTGCAATTTGCGCATACCGCTGGGACCTGCTTGTTTTTTTTTTAACTCTCCCGAGAGATGTTTACCGGCGCACTTAACGCACCGTGGTTCTTTCTGGCAGTAGGTCTGCGTGTGGTTAAAACCTTGGCATCGTTTGCACTGAGGTACCGTTCTTCTTCCCTTACGCAATGGCTCGATTTTGACCTTTATGTTTAGGATTGTCTTGATTTTGAAGATGTCCTCCACGTTCTCTGTTCTATCAAAGGTGAGCATAAAGAGTGGAAGGCCCTGTTTGACTACGGTATCTTTGTCTCCTTCCATGCATTGCTTTTCCTTCTTGATAATATTCACGGCGTCAAGAATTTTTAGGCCTTGGGTATGGACGTCTTCCATGATATCATCTTTTTCGCAGGTCGGGTGGAGTCCCCTAACGATTACTCGCATCGGTTTTTCGTACTTATTCTCATAAGTAAACCATTGGATATTCTCTGCGTTCAATTTCAGAGACAGTGCTCGGTAGGAATCAGAATCCTCTACGTTAATTTGCCATACGTTGTCTTGGCGTGAGATTATATTGTACTTTGTCTTCAGCGTATTTTTGAGAAGGCTACGAAGTTTTCCGTAGTCCTCTATTCCGACGACATTTATTGCGGGTGGAGGGTGAGGTTTCATTTGAGTTTTTGTCCGGTTTGGTTCAGTGGGCTCTTCTTTTTTCTTTAAGACTTCGGGTGAGGTGACAGCCTTACGCTTTTTGCTAGGCCTTTTTTTGGCGGCCGGATTGGTTTCGCGGGCAGTTCTTCCTCGTCCGTGAAATATTCACTTGCTGGATGGTTCGGCGTTGTTTCGAGATCTTTCGGTACACGAAGGTTTTTAAGATCCTCGTTTTCTTTTCGCAGAGAATCTACTTCCTTTTTGAGCTCATAGAAGAGTCGCTCCATTTCATTAAGTTAAGCTCGTAGTTCGTTGTTCTCTTTTACGAAGCATTTCGTTTTCACTGAGTCCTGATTGACCGGAGGACTTCTTTTTCCGGAGACATACGATCTAGGTGGAGATCCATATATCTTTGTTCTCTTTTCAGAGGGATTTATCGGCAATATAGTTGAGGTTGCCCTTGATGCTATCGGTGGTGATCTTTGCATACAAAAACAAAAGTTTGATTATTTAGCTCAAGCAGCATACCACTCAGCCAAATGGGTTCGCTAAAATTTAGCTCAGCTAAGTTTTGGAGAGAATTTTGTATGGTAGCGAAAACTTAGCTCGAGCAACGTACTAAACTTTAACTGAAAAATGACAAATTTCAACTTGTCACTTTGCAGTAAAAGCGAGGATTTGTTTACATTTTTGTTTTTGTAATTTGAGCTTCAAAAAAGCATTTTGCTAATGGCCGACCGCCAATCAGTAATTTAAGCTGCATTTACACTATCACGCACGCAAATTTTTGCACGAGACGGGACAGAGAGATCCGTCTGTCCGCGGTTAATGCTAATAAAGGCGTAGGAATGAGATCACAAATCAGACGCCTAAGGTGTCATGGATGTACTACCACCCATAATTATAGATACGTAAAGCGGAAGTTCCGGCAACCAACATTTCTGCAATCACATGAAAACATTTCTATTTCCGATTTAAAATATGTGAAATGAGAGTGTTAATTAGTTTCAGTAAGTTAAACCAACAATTCATCAATCATTTATACGAAAAAAATAAATAATTGTACGTTCATAACTTCCAGAAGCCATTTTGTTTTATAGGAAAACGAAATTTCGTAAGCCATCGCCATAAAAATATCAACATGCATAGCTTTCCCATAATTCCTACCACGTAAACAAGATGGCCGACCAAAAAACGTATCACGTTTTTTTGCGTGTTAGGTAATGCTGTCCCTTTCAGTCAGACGGCTGTTTAGTATTGGCATTGTATATAGATAGTCTCTAAATACAATGGTATTGCGCCTCCCTTTAATTTTCCGTGATAGGAATGTGTGACCGTGTAAATGCACTATTAACATAAAACACAGAAAAAATCCCTACAGTACACAAAGAAAATCCCTACTTTTCCCTACACCGTCGAATAATTTTCAATACAATTTACAATTTACATTACATTTACAACTACAATTTACTCATACATAATCAAACTTCTCATACGCAATCTCAATCACAAATTAATTTTTCATATTTGTTAACTCTTCAAATTATGTCATCTCATTTTATTCCTTAGCAAATATCGACAAATGCAAGCGCAAAATATAATAGGTAAACAAAAATAATAAACAAATCAATTTATTTACAAATAAGATGAGCGTTTAGTCCGAAATTGTTTTGTGTTGTGTTTCGTATTGAATTTTGGTTTTTGTGGAGCCTTTTATTAAATCAAAAAAAAAAATGCACATTAGAAAATATTGAATTCTTGCATTTAGCCTAGTATCCTGCTCGCGCTAAATTTTAGCGCCCATAGTCTCCACTTCGTTTCTCCACACCAAAGATAAAAATGGTCCTTTAATTATTATTAAACATGATATAGATGGGACAAAACCCATATGTTTATGAAACATGAGTACCTACCATGACAGATATCAGTAAACGTAAATTTAATAGAACATTCGAATTTATAACTTGAAAGACGTTAGAAACCTAGAAATTATAAGAAGAACTTCGACATATCGTGTCCTCAAACTTTCCACAATCTCCTTACCATAGTGGAACACTTGTTATTACCCAAAAGACGAGGTCAAATGAAAGCATAAGCCCCCCTGAAATGCTATTCGCTTTATTTATGTTTATATCTCTCTTTTGGATCTGTTGCTTGGCCTTGCGTTTTCTTTTGTTTATTACACAAACATTGCGTTTTCCGCCAAAAAAATCATAGCAAACAGAAGACAAACTCTTTCCTCCGTTTTGTATGTCAGAATTTATCTTCGATTTAATGTACCGGACATTTATTTCGCGAGCTAAATGAGTGGAGACTTGTCATCGAACCATCTGAAGTTAAGGATTTAGCATGCGAACAGGAAACTGCTTTGCTAAACTGCCTCGCTAAATTTTATCTTTGTAGACATTTTTGTATGGGAGATAAAACTTAGCGCAAGCAGGATACTAGGCTTTAAAATCCAATTCATTAAATCATATTATGCTACATAAGCAATAAGCAAATGTGCGTAAATTCATGAATTCTTCTGGAAAACAGCTTGTAGGCAGCCGCCTCACCACTGGAAAGTGGTCTGTATTCCATTATCTTTGGGTTAGACGTACGGAAGATATCCATCTCTTTTAATTAATTATCTCTGGTGTCAACTGTCACTCACCGCTTCCAACGACAAATTGTAAAGAAAACAAACCGGAACGGAACCATATTTATATGATTTTTTACATGATAATTTTTTGAAACTTTAGCCCCGATCCCAACTCTTAACCAATATTAACATTTTCAATTGTAGCAGAAAGTAATTTATCAGTCTATTTTGTGTCCGTTTTACCTCTGTTTATCTTCAGCCTCGGCATTGGTAAAGTCGCTTATATATAGTCAATTATGTCCATCAACGAATTAAATGGTTCTGAACTTGGTAGTAAAGCATACTGGGAAAATAGCTACGAAAGGGAATTTAAAAACTACAAAAGTCACGGAGATGTTGGTGAAATTTGGTTTGATGAAGACTCCCAGTTGCGTGTGATTAATTGGATATTGAAATGCGATGAAATTATCGATGATGCAAAGATTATCGATATAGGTGGGTATAAAATTTGTTAACCATTCCTCTAGCTCCTTTAATTTTTATTGCATTCTTACCTTCAAGGGTGTGGAAACGGAATGCTGTTGGTAGAACTAGCACGTGAGGGATATACTAATCTACTTGGAATCGACTACTCTCCAAAAGCTGTTGAACTAGCTTCGAACATTGCCAGAGATCAGGAATTGACTATCAAGTATGAAGTTGCGGATTTGATGAATGTAGAAGAATCCAAGAAGTTGGGAAATTTTGCGGTTGTACACGATAAAGGTAAAAATATAATACAAAAGCTTTCTAATACCATCCCACTGGTTATTTTACCAGGAACCTATGATGCCATAAGCTTAAATCCAGAAAATCCTAAGGAAAAACGTGGCCTGTACTTGGAAAGTGTGCGAAATATGCTCAATGACAACAGCTACTTTGTGATAACGTCATGCAATTGGACAGAAGAAGAATTAATTGCCAGTTTCGAAGAGAACTTTGAAAAGTTCTGTACAATTCCAACACCAACGTTTAAATTCGGCGGAAAAGTGGGAAGTGTCGTCACATCTGTGGTATTCAAAGGGAAATAGTCATAATTATTTTACATTTGTATAAAGGGAATATGATAAAGATGATACTTGTGTTTACTTGCCTAACATACGAGTTACGGGCACACATATCTAACTAGCATTTCTTTGCAAAAGTTAGGTCAACAAGTGAAAGAAAACCTGGGTTTCAACATTTGTCCCGTTGAAATCGGTTGTCTTACAATGAACATTTTTTAATAGACTGCATTCATTATTTCGCATTACCAGGCAGAAATAACGATTTTCAAACCTGCATGTTTGTGTTTTTTATCTACCCGACTGGACCCAGAAGTAAGTTTTATGTTGATCCGTTTCATTGTGACCTCGAGTAGTCTTGATCTATTTTAAAGGGTGTCATTAGGTTCGTGTTCTTCCCCAGAGTGTCATAGAGTAAAAATAAGTTAGTAAAAATTTAAAATCAAAACACATTTAAGGACATGAACAAAAAAAGTTAAAAAACGGAAACGCACGCCGAAAGATTTGTATCTCTTCAATTCAATTAATAGTCTCTTACCATACTTACAAGACAATGAACAATGAAAAATTCAATGAACTGATGTAGTAAGAGATATACATGTTTATTTAGCTCATAAATACTTTTGCATAGTGATTCATTGAGGACGAGACATTCTTTGTGATAAAAGGGAAATTTATCTGCCATAACCTGAATTTCTTCCACGGCCCCCACCACCACTGGGGGGTCGGTTATATGGTTTGTTGCGATTAAATTCATGACCACCGCTGAATCCTTCGCGAAAACTTCTGTTGTCGAAATGCCTAGCGTCTCTTCGAGTAAAAAGCGCATCTTCCGCATTTTTGAAGCCACCCCTTCTATTGAAATCACCATCGCTACTTTTATTGAATGCGAAATTGTCTCTTCTATTAAAATGATTGTTCTCTTCATTACGAAAACCTCCGTCACCCCTGTCATTTCCGAAATTACCGTGACCACGGTTGCCGGACCAGTCGGAGTTGTCATATCCTCTTACGCGATCTCCACCCCTTTCAGCAAAGCCACCGCTTCCTAAATCACCATATCCCTGACTGTAGCATTCATTATCCATGCCACCAGAATTGCTGTTGATTCCTCTGCGGCCGAAGTTACCATTCCTTTCCCCTTGAAATCGTTCACCACCTACTACTCCTGACCTATCATAGTTACGAAAGTTGTTTGAGAAATCGTCATCATTTCTTCTGTTAAAATCATGATCGCCATGGCGGCTATTGTATTCTCTTTCTGCAGAAAAGTTATTTCTATTAGAAACGGCGTCATCATCTCTATTGTGATATCCTGTTCCCCCATCAATGTTGCAGACATTTTGTAAATTGCCAAAGCGATTCTCATCATCGAGACGAAACATGCCCCCAACATTTCCCCTTCCCGCATCTTCAATGCCAAGGATTCTGCCATTTCCGATATTTTCACATGCTGTGAACCTGACACCATCATTGCCACCAAAGTCAGTAACGTTGGACATGTGGCCAAATCCACTGCCTTCAGTGGTAACACGATCACGGTCTCCCTCCATGCCAAATCCTCTTCCAACACCACGATTATTAAATTCGGTATTATCTCCCATATCACCAAAGCCTGCACCTCCGCCTGCATAAAGTCCAACATTTTGACTTCTAAGCCCGCATCCACTCGAGGCCCTGGTGTCTCTTGTGGCTCCGTCGCTAAAGCCGCTTGCACCAACTTCGGAACCGCCTTCACCAATGCTTTTTCGAAAATCGCCACTATCGATGCCAAAACCTGCTCCGCCCCCTGCATGGAGCCCGCTACAACCTGCACGAAGACCACCGCCTCCAAAGTTTTTATCTCTTTTGTTACCGAAAACACTGCTATTGCTGCCATAGCCGCTTCCATCAAATTCGCTGTCATTTTTCCTACTTTCTAAACCTATGCCATTATCATCGTCTTCTGCATCACTTTCGCTCCCACTTTCAAGAGCCAAGGGCTTTCGCGACGCTTTTGGTAGATTATTTTTTTGAACCATTAAGCCACTTTTCATTCGCGGATAATATATTGGCATTCTGTTCTTTGTAGGATCCGATCCCAGCCTAGCCATGTGAAGGAGCCCTTTATTGACGAACTGTCCAGTTTTGTGCAGATCATCGATCAACTTTTGGGCAAACATTGCATCTTTCCTAGTAAAGAATGTAAACGCGTGACCAGACATACCCGGATCTATTCGCCTAAGGCGACGAAGGTAATCTTTGGGTTCCAGAGGGTGATCAAAATTTATGACATACCTGACTTTCTCTACTATGATATCACGATCAGAAGTATCTGTGGTGATTAAGATGTTGCTTTTTCCGGTGGCAAAGTCTTTTAGCATAAGATTCCGATCTGATTTGTGCTTATCAGAATGAATAGCCGAACAGTACTCTAAAAATGAAGTTATAAACTTTCTGACCTTGTCAACCCTTCTCTTAGTCGCGACAAATATTATAATCTTTCCTCGACGAAGTGGTTGTTGATCTTCGTAAATCCTTAAAAGAAGCTCTTTCAGTTTGGGTCCCTTATCATTCTCCATGCACACATTCACATGCTGTTTTACAACACTGTTTTCTTTTGGATCAGCAGTAACACTTATTTCGATATGTTCGCCAACAAATTCTTTACGGAACACAGGCATTGTAGGCCCCAACAAAAGAATCTGGCGATCTGGTCGAATTTGACTGAGAATCATGTTAAGTTGAACCTCTGAACCCAACATTCGATCGGGTTCGTTCAAAACAACAAATGTACACCGCTTGAAATTGATATGGCGGTCTATTACAAAAGTAGAGACACGTGATGGAGTACCAATGATTATATGATGACCACGAGCTACATCCTGAACTTGTTCCTTCTTATCAATACCAGTAATTAGACACATGATTTTAATAGACTCTTTAAAAGTAAATTGTTGAATCTCTGCTTTGATTTTTTCAACACTCTGGTTATTGGGGCTCAGTATCAATACAATACACCCCTCGCGTGGCCTCAGTGGGGGTTGAGCACGAATATGTAGAATGGCTGGCAATAGATAGGCTAATACGGTACCTTTGTCGTCATTAGCTAAACAAACGACGTTGTGACCCCTCATAGCTAGCGGCCAAATCTGGGATTGGACTGGGGTGGGTTCCTTATAATTCATAAGAATCTTTTCCATGCAGAAGTTGGGAAAAGAAACTTCTTTGAAGGATGTAATTGGATTCGGCGCGACACCTTTTACAATAATTCCCCTATCTTTACGATACCTCTCCACTCTCTCAGGGGACAGGTTCGATGTTTTCACATATTCTTCGTAAACGTCCTTCTTTATAGGTGGCAGATCTAACAAAGACCAATCAATCGGCAAAACAGCTGCATACGAAATAGATTTTAAATTGGATAATAAAAGCATTTGTAGACCTTAGAAAACTATTTTTTCTTACAATTATTCCGACGTTCAATAGCATCATTAATGTTTTTCCTTCGCAATAATTTCTCCGCCCTCTTTAACTTCTTCTTTTCCATTTTTGTTTGAAGATCGGCATTAGACATAGCCTTTATTTTGGACTTTCCTTTTTTACCCATTTTGCGATATTTATACAAACTTCTAGTCGATATATTTTTTAGTTTTCTGAAAATGAATCGTACTTTTACGAAATATGCGCCTATGCCAATTATGTTTTTAGGACGATTCCGCTCAATCGATACAAGATACACACAACACACCCAACACGCTGCACTAAGCACTACATATAGTGACAGATTGACAAATACCAACCAACTACAACTTCACCATGAGCCATGACCAAAGATAATGGGATACAGAGATAGATAACATTAAAATGATAGATATCCTTCCTTCCAGTGGAAAGGCGGCTGCCAACAAGTTGTTTTCCAGAAAAATTCATGAAGGCGCGCATTCATAGTGCATTTACACGGTCACACATTCCTATCACGGAAAATTAAAGAGATGCCCATTAATAAACAGCCGTCTGACTGAAAAGGACAGCATTACCTAACACGCAAAAAAACGTGATACGTTTTTTGGTCGGCCATCTTGTTTACGTGGTAGGAATTATGGGAAAGCTGTGCATATTGATATTTATATAGCGATGGCGTACGAAATTTAGTTTTCCTATAAAACAAAATGGCTTCCGGAAGGTATGAACGTACAATTATTTATTTATTTCGTATAAATGATTGATGAATTGTTTGTTTAATTTACTGAAACTAATTAACACTCTCATTTTACATATTTTAAATCGGAACTAGAAATGTTTTCATGTGATTGCAGAAATGCTGGTTGCCGGAACTTCCGCTCTACGTATCTATAATTATGGGTAGAACATCCATGACACCTTAGGCGTCTGATTTGTGATCTCATTCCTACGCCTTTATTAGCATTGACTGCGGACAAACGGATCTCTCTGTCCCGTCTCGTGCAAAAATGCGCGTGCATGATAGTGTAAACCCAAGAAGAAATTGATGGTTATAGTGGAGGCGCTGATCCTACATTTCGGAATGTTTCCGTAACAGTAACAGTGTGTATAGGCTCTCAATGTGCGTACTGTTTCCACTGCAGGGTGTAACGCTGACCAAAGTGGGGAATCAGTCTTACCTCTTTAAATTACTATTTCGGGAAACACACATAATGGTACTTCGGCTATGCTTTGTAACCAAAGTGTGACCGAATCTTAGTGAGCTGTCAAATTTGTTTTCATGTGTTTGTATGTTGCTTCACATGAAAAAGAAAATGTGAAATAGAAATACTGCGCTAGCAATATAAAACGTGCACACATAATCCTCTTTAATGGGGATGCTAAAATACCTAAACGAGCATATGTCATGAAAATGGTAAAGCAGGTAATATTATGAGAATTTGATAATTATTGCATTTCTTCGTACCAGAATGCTAAATATTCAAACGAAAATCAGTTTCACCACAAATATCAATAAGTTGTAGTGGCAAAAACTCACGCGCTCAAGAAATATTGAGTATTTAAGAAATTAATTTTATTTCGAAGTTAGGTACTTTCATTTTTCCATGGACTATTTTTTTTTTTTTGTTTTTTGACAATGAATCCCAATTAGAATCAGAAAGCGACCACTTGCCTGCCATTTGCATTTCTTTAGGAGGGAGCACAGGGTGCATGCACATACATTGAGGAAACCTTTTTTTTTTTGCGTTTATTATTATTAAATCGTAATATTTAAATGATTCATTCTTTTGAATTCTACCTTTTAGAGTATATGAGAACATGCACAAAAGTTTGGGGGGAATAATAAGAAACGGATTTGCAAATTTTAAAATATTTTCGCTTCTAATTTTTGTACTGCTATTCTGGTTTGCTAAGACCGACATAATAAAGTTAACATGTTTACCTACATGTAGGAAATACAATTGAATGTATACAACGTTTGTTGTCCATATATGGGAATATTTTCTTACAAAACCCACCCCTCATACGCATTCACTTGGCTGGTTTAATTTTATTGTACTAAATCGCTGCAGAAGGTTATGATATTTCTACCATTATTTCATTTTATATACGTATAACATACTATTTATTCAAAAATATTGGTACCATTTGATATAATGTGAATGATAGAAGTTAGAATATTGTTTTTTTTTTTTTTTAACTTTTTCAAATCAAATATAATTATTTTATTATCTCGCACTGCATTAATTGTTTCCAATTCAATCTGCTGGAGTTAATGTGTAGTAAAATCGGAAAGCATTCTCATTTTTCTCCTACAATACTATTGAAACGTCGGAAAGCAGCGTAGCGCACAAACTAAAAGTACAATGAAAAGTTTATTCGATGTTGCACTACAACAGCAAACAATTTTCAATACACCTTTTAAAATGAAAAATAATACTTTAGGAGGAAAACTCATGAAAAGATATACGTATTCCAAAATAATGAAGTCTCTAATTTACATATTTCCATTCTTTTTAGATAGATTCATTGTCCATCATAAAACCATTCGCGGTGTTTTTTTTTTCCATGCCACCCTATATTCCCTTTTACGCTTGATGCGCCATAGTTATAGAATTATCCGTGCACGCCTGGTTGGTAACAATCAGTGGTCACAATTTCGACTGTGCGCAGTCGATTTGCGTAGCTGTTAAGTGGTAACCAGGTGGTAACATTAAATAGTAACCTCACAGTTTTTGTGTGTTTGAAATGTTACAGTAAAGGACATTTGTATCTTTGAGACACGTAATGGTCACAAAAATGTCAAATCGTTACCATCTTATTGGAATGGAGTTAAGCGACACAAAACCGAGTCGAATATACCGTTTGGCGACTATAGTTTAAAGTAAATGTGGATAAGAGTCACAAATTTCTACTTGGGAATGCAGTTTCATGCTCAGTTCTTCGATAGTATTGTTACATTCAGGCTGGGATTCGAAAAGATAAAACACTATTCTGTTTAACTTTTCCAATAAAATCACTTTATTTACACTTTCTAAATATTCACTTATTTAGTACCAAAACAATATCACTTAAATCAATTCTTAAACGTTTCAATCCAATCGCTTTATTCACTGTATTTCTTTTCACTTATTTATCTCACAACCGATTACTCTTTCGAACTTCACACAATCACGGGTTAAAAATCAACTGTACATCTCTGTTGTCAACGCGCCCCTTTTATATCCGCGCTGCCACCTATCAGCGAATTCAGCGAATATTCCAGAAGTAGATATATTTCAGATGTATATTCCATATCTTCTCTAGATGGTTCTAGAATTAACTAACTTGACAGATTCCAGTCTCCAATTGGAAGTGGAACTTGGAGGGAAACCGATTGCCCGATTCACCACAATTCCTAAGTGTCTGATTCATTAAAGGACTATTCACATGAAAGCGAATTGCGAACTGCGAACACGCGAATATTCGTGGTTTCTGACACTTCATTCACATGAAAACTTTTTTTGGTCGCAGATACCCGCGTATCAGTTTCATTTTTAAAGGTTAAGTTCGAACGAATTTTTCATTCGTGGGTTAGTGGATCGCTACTGTTTTGTGTGGATTGTTAATAAAGTGTGACAGTTCGCGGCAAGAATTTTCAATTCTCGGGAAAATTGCTTTAATTGTTAATTTAGCTGTTTAAATCAATTGAGAGTAATGTTTTTTTTAGACTAGATGTTTGTAATAAGTCGAATGGGAGTTATAGAGGGCGTTGGGAGCGGATTGGAAGGAAGTTAGGATGTGGACGGGACTTAAGGATGGAAACGGAAATGGAAAGGGATGGAGTGTTGAGTGCGAGGAGCGTGGCATGCTAGCATAGCACGGCTCTGCTCGCCGGATGGGGTGGTTCTTGTCCACGCACAAAACAAAACTTATTACAACACATTTAACATGCCAGATCTTACCTTATTTAAAAAACGGACGGACGGCTACCACACTGAGGGGCTGCCGATGTTGTTGCAGCTTGGCCAGTTCCCACCCTTCCTGGAAGTTTGCGGCCGATAGTAAAAACTTCCCCAAAATTGAGCACAGTTACCTACTTCCGATCAGTCCATGCTCACCGAAAATACCGTAGCCTTCCTTCTACACCCCTGAAATTTCTTTTAACAAGCCATTAAGCTTCTTTCAGCCTCATGGAGAAATAATTCCATAAAAAAAAAAAAAACAAACAAATTTTCATCCATGGGACGTGATCATAACATACTAAATAATTATATTTATTTTCTGATAAAGTATCCTAAAACTAAATTAATTCTTTAAATTATTTTAAAGAAAACTAATTTTAGCTTACATAAATAAAGATCTATAAAAAAAATTAGCAAATATTAACAAAAAAAAATCAAAAAAAAAAAAAAAAAAACAAGAAAGAAAGAGCAAAAATTAACAAAGAAAACTAAATAATCTACAAAGAAAAAATATGAATAGTAAGTAGTAAATAACAAAAGAAAAATTAATTTCGGCGGCCACGACTGTGCCGTCTGACCGCCTGCTTTATTTAGATTTTTCGTTGAACCGCCACCTGTATTTTCTGCTGTAGGTATAATAGCTTTTATCCGCGCTATAAATTTTGTTTTATTGTCCACACTTACTATAATAAAATAAGAAATCACTGCCTTTAATTAGGTCTTTTTCGAACACTATGTAGTTTCTGTTGAACGATGTGTTGGGTCTAGAGGATCGAAACGTGTCCCATGAAGATTCTGCGCACAATGACAAATCAAAGTCAATTTGCTGGCTGCAGTGTTAACTGGGTCCGCAATGAGTACCATCATCCGATTTGCATTTTCCGTTTTTTTAAAATTCCACTCAGTACAATGCATTTATGGTTTCCCTTTCTTTCAAAGCTTGAAAATTTAAGGGTTTGTGTCTAAGCTTGGTCTAGAAAAACAATAGGATAAAGCTTTTGGGACGCGTACCTCCCTGTCATTGGATGCGTTCACACTTAACTGGTCGAAAGTCAATAATCAACACAGCCGGCAATCTGTCAAGTTCGAACATCGTTCAAACTCAAAAACAAAGCAGGGTGTAAAAATTGTTGCTCATTTATTCTTTTTTTTCTTCGATTATTTATTTTCCAGTATACTTTTATTTATTTTTATTTCCTTTGCAGGCACCCGCAACAAAACTCCGAATCTGTGGGCCACCTGTGAACTTCAGAGGCGGAGAACACGGGTTCATGGAAGGTATTTCCTAATTTTCTAATATCAACGTGGTGAAGAATCCCACGAAAGAAGCCGGGCATTATCAGGTAAGCGATTGACCAACTTGGTTTATCCTAACTATAACAGCTAAATTCTTTATTTCTTTAGGTATGATTGTACTACCAAAACCTATCCCAAGCGTTTGGCATAGTCGTTCAAATATGTACTACATTTTTGGCGAGAGGTTCATGCCACGCACTCGCTCTGGTAAACAAGAGGAAGTGAACACAAAAACAGGGATATGCATTTAAGCAATGTGGGTACGCATGCATGCGAATCCAGCGCGAACAGCTGTGGACTAATTCTAGTGCACTTAATTCAGTGCAAGATACATAACTTAGTGCTTATTTTCATTACTTGTAAAGATTTCTCTAACTTAGGTAATTTTTGCAGGTGATCATTCATTCATAGTACTCAACAATTTCATTCTGGAGCTTTTGGATGTGCGGTAGAATCACAATGCTGTGACTGAGGCGTTACAGCAGGTGTTCCGGTTTCGAACAATTTAGGAAACTGTCGCGTAAGTGTGCTTTATATATATTAGTTATAATATCATGATCAAGTGAGTAGGTGCATATTCAAATCCAGATTAATATAATAGATAAAACAACGGTAGGCAAAATAAATAAATAAATAGTTCGTGCAAAACATAATCACTAAACACCTAATACTTCTGAAATAAATAACAGATAAATGAATTACTCTAACTAATTACCTAAATGAATACGCACTTTGAGACATACATAAACGAACAAATAAATAAGTAAATAAATAGATGCACGGACTAAATGGGTGAATAAGTAGATACAAGATTATAAATAAATAACAAAAAAAAACCTACGACTAGATAAATAAATAATACAAACTATGAATGACTAGATAAATAAATAGATAAATAGGAGATAAATAACATGAACTTATATAAATTGATAAATAAATAGGAAGATGCAACTAACGATAGATTGATAAATTAAATAGATAAATAAATAGATAAATAAATAGATAAATAAATAAATAAATACATAAATAACACTCAGAAATGGACGTAATAGTATAAATAGGCTTATACTAGGTATACTTAAGCTTAGCAGGTACAAAATAATAAATTAACATTCAGATACTTCTATCATTAGCTCATTAAGAATAGGAATAAGTTAATAAATAACATAAATAAATAGAATACTTAAAATACATTGGATCGACCCTTTTTTATTGCACTTGAGGTATCACGTAAGCTATTGCTTAATGTCTTTGGCATGAAATATGCCTACTGGTTTGCCTTTAAGGTTTTCTAGTTCATACAGGTTTTTGCCTACAGATTTTAAGACTCGACACTTAACAAATTTAGGACACAGTTTGGACGTCAGGTACTTGGTGCTATCACTAAGGACAAAGTTTCTTCTGTACACTTCTTGCCCTGGTACGAAGTGAACTTTTCGTGCGCGTATGTTATACATCCGTGAACTTTTCTCTTGCGCTTTTAGGATGTTTGACTTAACTTTTTCGCGCACGCATTGAAGTCTCACGTGTCGAGGAATAATCGCTACCTCACCGTCGTTTAGGACATCAAGTCTAGTTGCTAAGTCGTAGCAGCTACCGTGCGTCATCATATTTGTGCCGAATAAGGCATAATATGGAGTCACACCAATTGCCGTATGGTTTGATCCTCTCAAAGCACACGCTATCTCATTAAGGTGCGCATCCCAATCTCGCTGATCATCTTTCACATATGATCGTATAGCTGCCAACAGCGTCCTATTGACTCTTTCTGAGGCATTTGATTGTGGCGCATAGTTCGCTGTCTTGAAATGTCTTATGCCGTTTTTGGCTAATAGGCTTTGAAACTCATGTGACAGAAACTGCCTACCATTGTCGGAGTGGATTATTTGTGGTACTCCGAACATGCAGAACACCTCATTTTGCAAAAACTTGATCACGCTGGACGCAGTCGCTTTCTTTAGTGCTTTTAGCAACACGAACTTGGACAAGTGGTCAAGGACGACAAAAATGTAGGCATTTCCTGCCTTGGATCTGGGGTAAGGGCCAAGAAAATCAACATATAATTTTTGAAACGGACGATTCGAACAATATTTAGATGACATTTCAGGACGTAGAATTTGGTTAGACGCTTTGCACTTTTTACATATTTCACATTGCACTACAAAATTTCTTACTTGAACTGTCATATTGGGCCAGTAGAAAAATTGACGAATACGGTTTAATGTTTTGGCGATTCCGCCATGAGCAGCTTGTGGTGGTTCATGTGCACGCGTGATTATATCGTTTGTCAGTCCTGGTGGAATCCATAATTTCCACTGATGTTCATTCAGGAAATCATCTGGGGCTGACAAGGAACGTTTATATACAAAGCCGTCTTCGACTTTTAGGTCCGGTAGCTTTTTTAAATTTTCCTTAACGGTGTCGATTAGGCTTTGATACTCGTCTGACTGGAATTCACTAGAGTCGAGGTCAACTATTGTTGCCACCTCTTGTAAGTCTAGGCTCTCTATATGCATTCGTGACAGTGTGTCTGGGACAACATTTAGTGATCCTTTCCTGTGTTCTATCACAAAGGAGAATGCCTGCAGCTTGAGGCTCCACCTAGCCAGTCTACCACTGAGGTCCTTGAGACCCATTAGCCATTTGAGGCTCGAATGGTCAGTGATTACGGTGAAGTCCATCCCTTCCACGTATGGACGGAACTTTTGAATAGCCATCACTGCTGCTAGACACTCCTTTTCAGTGACGCTATAATTTTTTTGACACGAATTAAGTTTTTGGGAAAAGTAGGCAATGGGAAATTCATCTTCTTTATCATTTTTCTGAAACAAAACGGCGCCAATTCCTGAATCGGACGCGTCACATTGGACATAAAAGCGTCTTTTGAAGTCCGGATGCGTCAGAACCGGTGCACTAACTAAAGCATCTTTTAAGCTTTTGAATGCTGCTTTTGCCTCATCGCTCATGCTAAATCCAGTTTTGCTTTTCTTCAAGGTATCCGTTATTGGTGCAGTCAGGCTAGAGAAGTTTTGAATGAATCGCCTGTACCAACCAGCAAGGCCAAGGAAACGTCGCACCTGTTTTGGGCTTTTCGGCAGCGGAAAGTTCTCTATGGCTTCTACTTTTGCTGGGTCGGTCTTCAAAAGTCCTCCACCAACAACGAATCCTAGATATTTCAGCTCTTTGAAGCAAAACTTAGATTTAGTGAGGTTAATCGTCAGATTGGCTTTTCGTAGACAAAACGCAACTTCTTCTAGCAACGATATATGGGTATCGAAATCGGGAGCTATTATAAGGAGGTCGTCTAAATACACGAAGACGCGATCTTTTAGGCGGGAGGGGATGACCTTGTCCATTAAGCGGCACATTCGTTGAGCCGCGTTACACAGCCCAAAGGGCATAACGGTGAAGTGGTACAAGGGTCTCCCCGGTACCGCAAATGCTGTCTTCTCTCTACTCTGTCTCTCCAACGGAATTTGCCAAAATGCATCCTTCAGGTCTACGCTACTAATATAGTAGGTATCCTGAAGGCGGCTGAGAAGCCCGTCGATGTGGGGGAGAGGATACGCGTCCTTCTTGGTCAAACTGTTTACTTTACGCGAGTCAAGACACAGTCGGTTCTTCCCTGGCTTGCGTATTAAAACCACAGGAGAACACCAAGGACTCTCGCTCTCCTCCACAACGCCAAGGCTAATCATCCGGTCAATTTCCTGATACAAGAGGTCTTGCACTGCCGGAGAGACAGGATAGTGACGTTGCTTCACGGGAGCCGCGTCTCCGGTATCTATGACATGCTCCTCCACTTCTGTTTTGCCGAGACCGTACTGGGAGTAGCATATGAACTTATGCTTCACCGATTCTAACCTTGATTGTTGTGCTAGAGACAACTCGTGAGTGTCACTGCTCTGCTCTATAATAGGACTGCTAATCGAACTTATTATGTCTGGGGCGAGATGGAAAGCCTTCCAAAAATCAATGCCGAGATACAATTCTTGATCCAGGCTGGGAACTAAATAAAATGTTATTACTTGTTTTTGGTCTTTGTATTCTACCTCGGTTTTCACTCTGCCGACTATGTCCTGATTTTGACCGTCGGCTGTCTTTACTTTGGAATGAAAAGACGAGGTAAACGGGACTTTAGCTAATTCCAAGAAGTTTAAGCAGTTTTTTCCCAGTATGCTGATACTGGCTCCACTGTCTAACAAGCCGAGTATCTCATTATTTGAAATTTTGATCTTTGCATATGGTCTTGGATCTGTATTTGTTACAACTGTTGTTGAGGCTATACTTCTTCTTACTAATTTTCTATTCCTAAACCTATCACGAGTTTTCTTAATCCTATTAGACATAACCGGAGTAACACTTTGACTAAATATTCTATCTCTTGCAGCATTATATTCCCTCAACCGAATGTGCAAGGGCCTTAAAACTAACCTATTACTAATATTTACACCTTCACCTGTTTTAGTTTCACTATCTTCTTCTCTTGCTAATATTGTCACCTTTTTTGGTACTTGCTCGTTTATTGGTGTTGGTGACCTTGGTACGGGTAAGTCTGGGTTTGTGTTGAGCGCGACTCCCCCGGTTGACTCGCGCTCTTGTGCGGGTTTTCCGGGTTGCAGCGCATACATTTGGGTGTAATCACTCCCGGTTGACCGCATCTATAACAAAATGTGTTACGGACACTCTCTGGGCATTCAACAAATGAGTGACCCTGATGCCGACAGTTCCAACATATGTACGAACTCGGATCAAATTTTGGTCTCATCGGTGGCGGACGGTTGCCTGGTGGATGGACTGCGGCTAGATTTTCAAAATGGCCGTAATCGTCGTTTTCGCTTTCTCCAGCCATTGCCACTTCATGAGCCACGTACTTCATCGGTGGACCTGGTCGTTGGTTTCGAGGGGCTTCTCTACTAGGAAACGTACTTTCAGCGTCCTTGCAAGCATGTCTCAACTGCTCAACCGTAAAGGTCGTCATTGGAAATACCAATTTGCCGATATTTTCTTTCAGATTTCGTTTCATTATCCGGACTAACTCTATTTCCGGTATCGGGACTTGCAGCTGAGATTTCATTCTCGCAATTACACAGAAATAATCGTCCGTGGACTCCCATGAACCTTGCCTACGGTCCATCAACTCACGAATTATTTCGAAATCCGATTTTGAATTTCGGAATTGTCTGAACAACGCATCACGAAGTGTTGGCCAATCCGGTCGGTAGTTACTTCGTTGGTACTGCCAGTACCACTCGTAAGCCCTTCCCGACAGCAATAAATGAAAATCTCTGAGAATTTCAACCCATGGACAGTCATATTGACCACGAAGAGTCTCGAGACGAAAAACAAAATCTTCAACACTAAGCTTATCTGGTTGACCTTCAAAAATAAGCCCCCACTTGTCAACCTTTATGGGTGCTCGGACTACTGATTGGTTTGCACCACGAGATTGGTGGTTGTAATTTCCTACCGGTACTGGATTATGGAAAGTTGGTTGCTCCTGGTAAGCATTATAATATTCCGGCCTGTTTGCTTGATAATTAATCGCATTCTCTTGTTGCAGGTTCACATTATTGGAAGGAACAAAAGGCATTGAATCTGCCCTTAGCTGAGAATGAGGATTTTGACTTGCAACCGATTTTGGTTCGTTGCTGGAAGTAGCTGTTGGTGGTCGCATTACTTCTTCAGCTGGAGGTGTTGGTTTGGTAAGATGGTTAATATCTTTCAAAAATTCCATCATACTTTCTTTCATATCTTTTCGCAGATTGTCGGAAATATCTTTCTGAATCGTGGTCTTATAGGAAGAGAATGCATTCACAACAGCCAAATTAATATATGTTTTTAACTCGCTTATTACATCCCTATCTGCTGCTACCGACTGTTTGTCATTGGCTGGACAATCAACATTTTGTGGCACACTGATGACAGTATGCAGACTATCATCTTGGGCTTCCAGGGAGGCAGCGCCCATTTCGCTTAAACTACTATACGACGGTGCTTGAATGGAAGAAAAGGAACTATTGGGTGCAAAGGACGATGGCGGGCGCGCTGGACCTGAACTTGATGCGCATTGTGGAGATTGATTCGCACCTACTGCTGAATGGTACGTATATGCAAACGACTTTTTCTGAATTGCCCCCATGTGTGTCAGTGGCGTATGTACTACATTTGACGTATTTATTGGTGGCAAATCATTTGTAGGAGACTGTTCTGATGTGTTCTGACCTGCCATCGAAGATGAATTCGCTGGAGGGCAGTTGCTGGGATTCATAATGATAGGAGGTGGAACGTTGGTGTTTGTAACAGGTGGTGAGTGCATTAGACTCGCCATATCGCTTTGTGTTGGATTTTTGTACGAATTAGTTACAGAACGCGTAATTATTCTTCTATCGTCTATAACTTTCGCTCTATTTAGTTTCTGACTAACTTTTTTCTTTTCAGATGAACTCATTGAGACGAACTATCTTTACTTGGAATATCTTGGTAGTTATAAAAAAAAAAAATATGTAGATGTGTAATGAAATGTATATTAAATAACAAGGGCAAATAGAAAAACAAAAAAAAAAACATAAGAAAAGTAAATGTACCTAAACGCCAACAAAAAAAAAACATAAACATGTAAGATATTAGATTATACAATACTATAATACTGCAGTAACCAATGAACGACAGTAATATTGTATGGGTAGAAACAAAAAAAAAGATAAATATGTAGAAGTATTTGTATCAGTGTATAAACACAAAAGTACCCTAATTAAATATAATTTCCCAAAACCAAAAATTGTACTAATTAGTATATTGCGAAAATACACTTCAAGAAAATGTTTGTAATCAAAAAAAATATAGTTTTTTCGACTGGTTTGTGTTTTTGTTTTTTTTTCATTAACATGCGGGGTGTATCAGGATTGCTTTTCTCGGCGGTAGCGTTTTGTCGTCATCATGGACCAATCAATAGGCAACTGTTCGGATCAATAAAGACTGCGGACGGACGATGTGATTGATCCCTCAGTGTAGCAGGATGAGTAACACATAAAGGTTTATTTTACAAGGACACACGATGTACTGTTCAGAATGTTTCCGCAATTTCCTTTCCGGCCTTTGGGGCTTCTGAAGGAAGACATGAAACAATCTAAACAGAAACACATAGAAGAAGAATCTAAACTAAGGATGTACTAGTGCAACTTGACTTGACGAAACACATCAGACTAGGCCACTAGACACATATTGAAATGAGACATTAATGTTAGAAAAGGAAAAGGAAAATGGTGATATAGAAAAGTAAAGTAAACAATGAAAATGGTGGATAGAAAAAGATAACTAGGACTGACAAAGTTTGAATTGTTGTCGCTGTCAATATCGAACGTTCTCGTCGCAATTCGAGATGGCATTCCAGAAGGCTATCCACTCGAAGACTTACGAGGTTTCGATATTGACAACAAGGACAATAGTAGAAGAATACAACATAAAGGACAGAAGACTTGGACAAACAAAATACGTTGGGCGCCATTTGTAATAAGTCGAATGGGAGTTATAGAGGGCGTTGGGAGCGGATTGGAAGGAAGTTAGGATGTGGACGGGTCTTAAGGATGGAAACGGAAATGGAAAGGGATGGAGTGTTGAGTGCGAGGAGCGTGGCATGCTAGCATAGCACGGCTCTGCTCGCCGGATGGGGTGGTTCTTGTCCACGCACAAAACAAAACTTATTACAACACATTTAACATGCCAGATCTTACCTTATTTAAAAACGGACGGACGGCTACCACACTGAGAGGCTGCCGATGTTGTTGCAGCTTGGCCAGTTCCCACCCTTCCTGGAAGTTTGCGGCCGATAGTAAAAACTTCCCCAAAATTGAGCACAGTTACCTACTTCCGATCAGTCCATGCTCACCGAAAATACCGTAGCCTTCCTTCTACACCCCTGAAATTTCTTTTAACAAGCCATTAAGCTTCTTTCAGCCTCATGGAGAAATAATTCCATAAAAAAAAAAAAAAAACAAACAAATTTTCATCCATGGGACGTGATCATAACATACTAAATAATTATATTTATTTTCTGATAAAGTATCCTAAAACTAAATTAATTCTTTAAATTATTTTAAAGAAAACTAATTTTAGCTTACATAAATAAAGATCTATAAAAAAAATTAGCAAATATTAACAAAAAAAAATCAAAAAAAAAAAAAAAAAAAAAAACAAGAAAGAAAGAGCAAAAATTAACAAAGAAAACTAAATAATCTACAAAGAAAAAATATGAATAGTAAGTAGTAAATAACAAAAGAAAAATGAAAACAAAAAAAAAACAAGAGAAAATATGTTAAAATAAATGTTAAATCTAAATTTGGCTTCACCCTGTAATGTACTTAGTTTGATAACCTTTTTGTTATCTATTTTACTAATTTTAAGCTAGTCCGCTGTCCTACCTATATAGAGCTCTTTATAGATGGCTTCTGTCTTTAAAAAAAATCTTTCTTTCGCGGCTCGAAACACAAAAAAAACAAAGGGGCAATCGGCGAAACGAAACCTATTACAAACCAAAATGAGAAAAGGAAAATATCACAAAAGAACTAAATTTACAAAAAAAAAATAAATTACTATGATCCACGCCAAAATTTAACAAAAAAAAACTTATATAAACTTAACACTAAAACACAAACAACAAACACAATTTATCAGCAATTTATTTTTTTTTATATATATATGTTGGGGCTGGCAACGATCTACCATACGGCAGGCACAATTCGTGTGCTTTACTTTTTGCGCGTTACCTTCTGGGTTGGCAATACTACTTTTTTGCCTTCAATTTGAATTGCGGAGCATTTGCAACCGACTTTTTTAGAGATTTCTGGTGTTCCAGCGGTGCACCTCTTGGATGTCACCGTTCGCCTGCACACTCGACGTGCTCACTTTTTATTTGGGTTTTTATTTTTCTTTTGTGCCGCTACCAAATTAATTTCGGCGGCCACGACTGTGCCGTCTAACCGCCTGCTTTATTTAGATTTTTCGTTGAACCGCCACCTGTATTTTCTGCTGTAGGTATAATAGCTTTTATCCGCGCTATAAATTTTGTTTTATTGTCCATACTTACTATAATAAAATAAGAAATCACTGCCTTTAATTAGGTCTTTTTCGAACACTATGTAGTTTCTGTTGAACGATGTGTTGGGTCTAGAGGATCGAAACGTGTCCCATGAAGATTCTGCGCACAATGACAAATCAAAGTCAATTTGCTGGCTGCAGTGTTAACTGGGTCCGCAATGAGTACCATCATCCGATTTGCATTTTCCGTTTTTTTAAAATTCCACTCAGTACAATGCATTTATGGTTTCCCTTTCTTTCAAAGCTTGAAAATTTAAGGGTTTGTGTCTAAGCTTGGTCTAGAAAAACAATAGGATAAAGCTTTTGGGACGCGTACCTCCCTGTCATTGGATGCGTTCACACTTAACTGGTCGAAAGTCAATAATCAACACAGCCGGCAATCTGTCAAGTTCGAACATCGTTCAAACTCAAAAACAAAGCAGGGTGTAAAAATTGTTGCTCATTTATTCTTTTTTTTCTTCGATTATTTATTTTCCAGTATACTTTTATTTATTTTTATTTCCTTTGCAGGCACCCGCAACATGTTAGATTAATTGAATATAATGGTTTTGTGATAGAACAAATACAAATTTTCAATTGATAAATGCAGTTAAATTGATTTGTTCGCAATTCGCCTATTCGCAGTTCGCTCTCATGTGAATGGTCCTTAAGTGCCTGATTCACTAAGTGCCTGCTTCACCACAGTATCCCCCTCTTAAACTTGTTCGTCCCGAACAAACTCGCTAGCATTTTCACCATTATAGCGATGAAGACGATCCACATGAACGACTTTCAGCTTGCCTTTTCCTCGTTGGATGCGATAGACAACGTCGTTGATGCGTTTCATGATTTAGTCTTGTTGCAATTAAAGGCTAGTACGCTGCTCAAGTGAAGTGAAATTTTCACTGCTCTCCAAAAAATGCTGTGAAATCGAAAGTGAAATATTTTTTTGGAGATTTTCGTGGAGAAATTAATGCAGGGTGACTGAGCTGAAATGTTTTTTTTCTGCTGGGAATTCCATAAGATTTGGGATAGCTATACTATAAAATAAACATACTTTTTGCACTCTTATTTTACTTAAAATGAAAACAGATGGAGGAAAGAAATTGCGAACTTTGTTTTATTGTAGTTCATAGGTTCTAGTAGTGTTTAATTTTGGCAATAATATATGATTTGTACATAAGACCAGTGTAACACATATATATCATATATCATTTTTTGTATGAAAACACTTAATTGCCATTTTAGTATCCATACCATTTTATGTAATTGATCTGACCGCCGATTAAAAATCTGTATGGTTATCTTGAGCAAAACAGTGTATAACAATTTACTGAGGCACCCTGCTCATCAAAAAGGTCATCCATGCCACCAACTTTTTGTACACCTAGCTTTATGGTACTATATTCAATGCAAAAATGATAAAAGAAGTTCGAAAAATGCAGTACTCTCTTAAAGAAACATCTGAAATTGAAATTAATTTCTCAACCGTCGTCCTACGAATCATTTTTCACGCCGAAATGTCAAAAATTTAATGCGACGGACAATAAAAACCAAGTGAAATAGCTGTGGAGAGATTTTAGTATCGCCACCTACAGCTGAGTTTTTGAAGCGCAATTTTTCACTTGAGCTGCGTACTGCCAAGTGAAATTTCCCTGTGGAAAGTTCATTTTGACATTTCGCGGTGAAAAATTTGTATGAAAAACTGGCCCTGTGCCCTGTGGTGTTATGTACTGCATTTCGATAGGCCAATAAAAATAAGGGAATCTGCTTATCCCAATCTCTTTGGTCATCGGCAACGATCTTAGAGACGTGTTCATTTAGGGTTCTGTTGAAGCGCTCAACCATCCCATCTGATTGTGGATGAAGGGGTGTTGTCCTTGTCTTGTGAATCCCGAGTAACTGGCACACTCCTTGGAAAATCTTGGACTCGAAGTTTCGTCCCTCATCCGAATGCAGTTCCATCGGTACTACGAATCTGCTTACCCAGTTGTAGACAATTTGCTCCACCACGGTTTTAGCTTCTTGGTTAGGGATAGCAAATGCTTCAGGCCACTTAATGAAGTAGTCCATAACGACAAGGATGTAACGATTTCCATTGATCGTTTCAGGAAACGGTCCCGCATATCAATTGCTATCCTTTTGAAGGGAGCTCCAATATTGTATTGATGCATCTTGCCTCGTACTTTCACTCTCGGGCCTTTGCTGGCCACACATGTTACGCATTTCCTGCACCAATTTTCAACATCCTCCCTTGAATGGACCCAGTAGTAGCGTTCCCGTACTTTATCGAGTGTTTTATTTATTCTCAAGTGGCCTCCAGATACTCCATCATGCAATTCCCTTAGCACCTCGATTACTTTCGACCTGGGCAAAACAAGCTGCATTACGAAAGACGTTCCATCCGAGCTTTCCCATCTTCTTTTTAGAATGCCGTCTTGTACATGAAGGGAGTCCCACTGCGCCCAGTATGCCTTCAGCTCCGGGCTCATATTGGATATCTCCTGCCAGTCTGGTTTTCCTTCATGCTCCTTCCAGGCGAGAATCGGTTCGATATCCGGATCTTCCATTTGAGCCTCCCGGATTTCACGTGCACTCCAGCCACTGTTGGGCATAGCTCTCACCCTTTGAATGGACACGACATCTTTTTCCTCACGTCGTAAGCAATGTTTGCAATCTGCTTTGCACGGTCGACCGACGGGAGAGAGCGTCTGCATTAGAGTGAAGACTTCCCTTTCGATGTTGTATTTCGTAGTCGTACATCTGCAACCGTTCGATCCACCTCGCGACTTGTCCTTCAGGATTTTTAAAATGTAGCAGCCATTTTGAAGACGCATGGTCTGTGCGAAGGATGAATTTCCGCCCATAAAGGTACTTGTGGAAATGTTTTGTTGCCAATACCAGAGCAAGGAGTTCGCGCCTGGTAACACAGTAGTTCCTTTCTGGCTTTGAGAGCACTTTGCTGAAGTACGAAACTACCTTCTCTTGGCCATCGTGCACCTGGGAAAGAACGGCTCCAATTCCCACATTACTAGCGTCTGCATCCACAATGAATGTTTTCCCAGGGGTAGGGTACGATATGGGGGCGTCGCATAACTGTCGCTTAAGTTCTTTGAAGCTATTCTCGCACTAACCTGACCATTTGAATTGTTTGCCTTTTTCTGTCAGTTGATGCAAACTCTTTGCGATCCCGGCAAAGTCCTTTACAAATCGTCTATAATAGGTCGCAAGTCTTAGGAAGCTTCTCAGTTGATGTTTGTCTTTAGGAACCGGCCAGTTTTACACTGCATCGACCTTCTCCGGATCAGTCTTGACTCCTTCGGAAGAGATGATGTGTCCGAGATACTTCACTTCTGGTCTAAATAGAGCACACTTCTTCGGGTTCAGTTTTAATTGCGCACTTCGTAGCCTTTGGAACACTTCCTTTAGGTTATTTCGATATTCGTGAAATGTTTTTCCTACCACGATGACATCGTCCAAGTAGACCAAACAGGTTTTCCACGTGAGTCCCAGCAAAACGCGCTCCATTAGACGTTCAAAAGTTGCTGGAGCATTGCACAGTCCAAATGGCATTACTGTAAACTGCCAGAGCCCGTTTCCTACTGTGAATGCTGTTTTCTCACGGTCTTCTGGATGGATCTGCACCTGCCAGTAGCCACTCTTCAGATCAAGAGTTGAAAACCATTTGACTCCGGATAATTTGTCCACAGTATCGCCACTTCTTGGCAGGGGGTAGCTGTCTTTCTTGGTGACATTGTTTAGCAGGCGATAGTCGACGCAGAATCTCGTACTTCCGTCTTTCTTCTTGACCAGAACGACCGGCGATGCCCACGGACTTTTTGAGCTTTCAATCAGTCCCTCTTTTTCCATAGTCGACACCATTTCTGCAACCTAAGTCCGCTTAGCCAATGGTAGTCGTCTAGGAGGCTGACGAATTGGTCTTGCATCCCCGGTGTCGATTCGGTGTTGTACGAGATGTGTTCGGCCATACTCGCCACTCTGTGAAGCAAATATATCAGCGAACTCGTCGATTAGACTCGCTGCCATGGCCCGCTGCTCCCGATCCAGCTCACACTCTCCGAGTATATTCTTTTTCATTTCGGATATCTCCGTAGGTCTAACTGCCCAAGGAGCATTTTGCGACTTCATGTGTCATGTGTCTTGAGCGACGTCTTTAAGACGGTTTTGTTACCAGAAAATAATCCCAACAAGTAACATTTAAGACACTTGCTAGGTAACATTTCGCATTTAGGAATATTCCTATCTAGGAATTTTATATCTTCACAGTTACGTTATTGTGTCAAAATTGATTCTTCAATGAAACATTTTGTCCGCAGAGTGTAAAATATATCGAGATGCGTGTTCGTGCACACAATCACGGTTGCAACTTGGTAATATTTTACCAAATTTGGTAACTTTTTTCTTAGTTGGTGATTTTTGGTAATTCGGTAATTTGTATATGGTTTTGGTAACTTTTTGAACCAGAAACACCAAAAAGAAGAACTCGATATCATCACTTGTAAATGCTGCCTTAATTTTTCAGAAAAAGTATTAAAAGTATTACCTGAAATTTTAATTATTAATATTAAACAGCTATTTTTCACTCTGCCTACTGATATTTTCACGTGGAGAGTTAGTTGTGACATTTCGCGGCGCAAAATTTGTATGAAAAAATGTATTTCACTTGAGAGGCTTTACGTGCACTGTATATCGTGCATACTACGCTTAAACATAGGTACATTTTTCCACTGCCATGAAATTTTTTTATATAAGGTTTGTAAATCAGAGAAATATCCAACGATACCGAAAAGTCATATTCATACTGAATCATTTTTTTGGTAACTTTTAGCTTGGTCTGGTAACTTTTTTTTCCATTTTTGGTCGCTAATTTTTTTGCAAGTGGCAACCATGCACACAATTCCTGCTCAACACAATTTAAATGCGATTCCCAGTAAGAAACATTAAGCTCGCAAATAAGAACATATTCCTAAATAGAAACTTCTTGTCAACACAAATGAAACGCGATTGCCGATTAAAAATTTGTACTACACATATAAGAACGAATTCTTAATTGGGAATATTTTACTGTAACCACTATTCCCAAATAGGAATTTTCTAGTTATCCATTTTGTATTGGACAAAAATATGAATATAGAAAATAAGAAATTTTAAATTTACAGTTTTGGTGGATATGGTGTAATTAAATAGATTAAAATGCTCCTATTATGTCATTATAGACATCGTAGATTTATTTTGTACTGATTTTATAATCATCCTTATCAGCATTTAAAATAGCATAAATATTTATAAGAGAAATTTTTGATTAAATATAGAATATTTTGTAAGGATCAAGGTTTTTTTCGAAGTACAATAGTAATATTTCAGAGCAAAATGATGTTCCCCATCAAATTTCAGTAGCTGTTTGCTGTTTAATAATGAAATGTTGTCAGAATATTATTTTGGTACATAACATCAGGTACACAAAATGAATGTCATATCATAACATCAGAAATTATATGGTTTACATACACAATAAAAGAATTTAATATTAATAAGGTATTTTTCCCAATTTGTGTTGAACATTGTTGTGGGCACACCCTTAACTCACACTATTACGTTATTGCTTGAGGAATGGAATGGAAATGTTCAAAGATGGTATATAGGATTTGCGTCAAAAACAATTCCTACTTTGTGTTGCGCCACTTCCGAAACATAAAAGAAAATGTTACTTGGTTGTTTCGAAACATAAGTTCCTAAATGGGATCACGAATTGACACCAGAACGTCGCCAGGCCTAAAATGTTTATTCGAATGCTACTTGGGTGGTTTCGCAGGACTGTCATTGAACAACTTTGTAACCGCAGTAATCGGTACGCATTTTACGATAACTTCCCCTTGCTTCAGCTTCACGCTTTTATGCTCCACATTGAGGACACGAAGTTGTTTTTGGGTTCAACGAGCATCTTTCCCACGACATAGTTCTGAATCGGTGGCTCCCATGATCACCTTCCAGCCTTGTCCAAATCACTGTCTCTGACGAAGGTGAGAATATTTCGTCCTCACTTACAACTGTCCTTAGAGCTGCGACGTTCTCGTTCCCGTAAACCATCGGAATCCTGACGTTCCTGTACTTTAAAACTTGCAAACCGATGTCGAGTACTACATCGTGCGCCTTCATAAAGTCGATTCCGATGATGCATTCGTCACATATATCAGCCACTAAGAATGCATGGGAGAAGACTATTCCTGCAAGATTTATCGTCAAGAGTACCTCACCATACACCTTTGCCGTTGCTCCAGTTGCAGTTTTCAGAAAGTAGCTGTGTGCAGGTGTTGTGCAGCCATGATTGGCGAACGATGTCCCTTCTGATTATGGAAGCGGTGGCACCTGTATCAATTGTGGCCACATACTTTTTCTGGCCGATATGTGCTTCCACTGTCAAGGTCCGATTACATCGTTTGGTCTGGGAAACCTGAATTGTGGTCCCCGTCGATTTCAGAAACCAGCTTCTGCCCCGCGAAGTTGGTTCTTACTCGTTTCCCGACTGATGGCTTTGTGATGTTCCATCCGCCGAATGTTCAGGTGCCTCCTCGTTACGACTCCTAGTTCTGCAATGTGGACAACCGCCCTGTCTACGTTCAGCTCTGCACTGGCTTTGTAGATGTCCGACTTTTTTGCAGTTCCAACAACGGATCGGTCCCCTGCGAGCACTTTTCCGGTCTACTACTTCCATCCTCTGGCATGAGCACTCAACGGATGTTATTTCTGTCACACGGTGAAATCCTTGAGATGCTTGGTCAGCAGCTCTCATCGTTAAAGCAAATGAAAGTGCCTCAGGAAGAGTTCTCTTTCCAGCCATTCGTAGAGCCATCTGCAGTTGTCTGTCCTCTATGGCTTGTGTAAAAGCTTCAATAGCCATTTCGTTGATGACATCCACGCCGGCATTGGGATACGACAAATGTGCTAGGCGTTCGATGTCCGCTTGCAACTGCTGGAGTGTTTCTCCCCTCTTCTGGAGTCTACTGCGCAGTTGCACTCTATACAATTGCTGCATATGGTCGTCACCAAATCGCATCTCAATAGCCTTCACCAGAGCGTCGTAGTTGCGTTGTTTTTCTTCTGAGATAGTTCGAAGCAATTCTGCAGCTGAACCTCGTAATGCGAGCGTTAGTGCAATCGACTTTTCCTCGTCGTCCCATCCGTTGGTCGTTGCAGCTTCTTCGAACTGTCTCTTATAGATTGGCCACGATGTTTGACCATCAAAAACGGGTGGTTGCATCTCTTTCCTTCTTGGGCAGTCAGCAGAATATTCTCGAACCTTGTGTTTCTTAACTTTTTCGAGCTCTTTAGCTATGTTCTCGATGTTTGTTTCGAGCTCTTTAGTTATGTTCTCGTGTTTATGGAATGTTTGATTAATTTCTTCGAATTTGGTATCATGCTCGTTTAATTTTTCATCAACTGCGTCGATTTTAACTTCTAGAACATTTTTAAATTCTTCCACGGCATCTTTTTGTGCGGCGACAATGGAATTTTTCTGTTCTTCGAGAGACTTCTTTTGCGCTTCGAACTTCAATTCCATAGAATCCTTCTGTTGGAATGGAACATTCTGTTGGAATGGAACTTTTCTGTTCTTCCATTTTGGCAAGAAGTAATTCCATCATAGCGCTTATATCAACGCATGTACTTACTTGTTCTTCTACCACTTCGAATAGCATGGATTTCGGATCTGCTCCCTCGCATTCGACAGCTTCCTGCAGACGAAGTATGAGGTCACTTTTCCCTCCAGCAGTGGAGAGATTCCGTTTTTCTAGTTCACTTTTTAATTGGGGTATACTTAGATGTAGCAATAAACGACCCATTTTGTTTGTCTTTTGTAATTTCAAAATTCACAAATTCACTTTTTTTTTTTTTTTACCTTAGTCTTAAAAGCACTTAGCCACTTAGCACAGAATAAGTTTTATCCCACTTCTGACACCAATGTTACATTCAGGCTGGGATTCGAAAAGATAAAACACTATTCTGTTTAACTTTTCCAATAAAATCACTTTATTTACACTTTCTACTTATTCACTTATTAAGTACCAAATCAATATCACTTAAATCAATTCTTAAACGTTCCAATCCAATCGCTTTATTCACTGTATTTCTTTTCATTTATTTATCTCAAAACCGATTACTCTTTCGAACTTCACCAATCACGGGTTAAAAATCATCTGTACATATCTGTTCTCAACGCGCCCCTTTTATATCCGCGTTGCTACCTATCAGCGAATATTCCAGAAGTATATTTCAGATGTATATTCCAACTCTTCTCTAAATGGTTCTAGAATTAGCTAACTTGACAGATTCCAGTCTCCAATTGGAAGTGGAACTTGGAGGGAAACCAAGTGCCCGATTCACCACAATTCCTAAGTGCCTGATTCACCACAATACGTAAAGCGGAAGTTCCGGCAACTAACATTTCTGCAATCACATGAAAACATTTCTATTTCCGATTTAAAATATGCGAAATGAGATTGTTAATTAGTTTCAGTAACTTAAACCAACAATTCATCAATCATTTATACGAAATAAATAAATAATTGTACATTCATAACTTCCGGAAGCCATTTTGTCTTATAGGAAAATGAAATTTCGTAAGCCATCCCTATAAAAATATCAACATGCATAGCTTTCCCATAATTCCTACCACGTAAACAAGATGGCCGACCAAAACACGTATCACGTTTTTTTGCGTGTTAGGTAATGCTGTCCCTTTCAGTCAGACGGCTGTTTAGTATTGGGCATCCCTTTAATTTTCCGTGATAGGAATGTGTGGCCGTGTAAATGCCCCATTATGTGTCACCGCGTATGGTGAATACAAAATTATAGTGAATACAACATTAAGGGCCGGTCTATTCACAGCTTGTTAAAGCTTTGGTTAGACCACAGATTTAGGTTAACCCATGATTACAAATCAGTGATAAACAATGAGTATCTGTTGACCGTTTTATCACTTCGGTCACCAAACCATAGCATTGCAAGAAATCGTTCCTTTTTTCCAGTTTATTTGTCATTTAGTGATTGACCGAATACATGGTTATATTTTTTTCTTTTCGGGTCCGTTTGTTTTTGATAAATAATTTATTTAGGTAGGTAGGTATTTTTTTAATGTATTTATTTTTAATAAACTTCATAAACACAAAAATTAAATATCATAACCAAATAATACAGGCATTTTTTTTAGAACTAAAAAATGAAACTTTGTATTTGTGAGTCAATAAACAATTTTTTGAGAACAAAACCGAAATAAGGCCAAATCCAAAAAAATTTATTACAAACTTATAGGCTTCATGTTGATTTATTCAACGACAATCGCAATTTTCTTGTTCTCTCAAAAATTTTCTACCGCGTGTGCTTTACTCAATTTATGAGAACTGTCGTCTGCCAAAATATGTTGAAAATAATCTTACTTCATCCTTTGCATCCATTATTTTGGCGTGTTGTGTATTCTATATTTATGTGTCAGTTGAAAACGTCAACGAAACCGATGTGAAAGATTTTATTGGTTCACGCCATCTTGCGTTTTATATTCCTTCATTCTTTTTGTTCGCAAAATATTGTACAAAAAGTTTTTGCATATCAGCTACGCCAAAATGAATACCTACGTAGTCCTTAAAAAAATCTTGAACAAACGAAATTGCAGAAAATCAAACAAATTCAAAATTGCGATATTTAACCTAAAAAAGTTATAATTTATATCTACGTGCAATAGTAAAATGTAGAAAAACAATAAAAACATTTCATGTCGAATTATAGCAGCCTTGAAAGATTACTACTTGACTAAAACGTTATCCATTTTAGATTTGAAATTTATATGCAAATTAATTGAATTTGAATTTGCTTGTGCTCAATTTTACATGCAACTTTTTTAATTACGCTGTTAATAAAAATGTAATTTGAACTGTTATTCGTAACTGTATTGACCATCCTTGATAAAAAGCCGTATCAAAGTGTCAACGTGTTAGAAACGTATTAATTATATATTCACTGCAAGCACTGCCAACCGTCAAAATTCAAATTTTCCTAGTGAACATGTCCAAACCAGTTTTCCAGGATATTTGAAAATTTTATGAATTTCGGTGGTGAATTCACCAACTTTCCGTCATCTTCCGGGTGAATTCACGACTCACTTATCCTATCATAGAAATGAGCATGTGTGCGTGACATGAGTTTTTCTGGAAAACAGCTTGTTTTCCCTACGGACCTGTTGCGCAACTATTTAATTATTTATTTTGTTTTAGCTTTTGGGCAGCAGCCTTTTCAATGGAAAGTTATGTAACTCTGTATTCCACTATCTTTGATTCTATACATCTGTGCCTTGATTTTGTGCGGTTTTTGTCGCAATTGCGCTAGGGAACGTTCCGAATCGGATTTTAATGTGTGAGTGCACCGCGCGCTGGACCGGCGTGAGCGTTGTGCAAACCAGAGACAACCCATACTGAGACCCCCAACTCACAATCCTCTTGCCGCTGGCCGCCTCAGTTTTTTTTTCAAATTCGCCATTTTGTTTTCCTATCGGTGTAAGCATCAACAAAAAAAAGCAAACCAAAAAAAATGTGGTGAAATTCTTTTGACAGAAGTCGATTGACATAAATGTCAAAAACGTCATAATATGCAGAAGACTGTGATTTCACATTCCAAGTAAGTACAAAATTTGTAATTGAGCTTAGATATACTCTAAATTATTCAAATTGAAGGTAACGCAAGATGACGAGCACGCTGGAGCAGCAAGCCAATAAAAAAGTCCAGCGCTTCAGCCCCCACAACCATCGATATAAACAATACCATCGGCATGATTCGACGTCAAAGTCCCCAGTCGGAACTGAACAGCCCACCTCTGAGGTGCCCTCATCCAAGTATTTGGACGAAATTCTTTCCACAACGACCAGTACGTTTAGACCGAGGCGGAAGCGAAAGCGCACAAAGCCCCCGGTCACCGAGAAACACAATCTAGACACACCCGAGTTGCAGGAAGCTTTTGAATCTGGCAGCGATTAGGCCGAAGAACCAGCAGCCCATGCATCAGATATTAAAGAAAATATCGATCCCGTTCGACAATCCATTCAAAACACTTCACCAGTCAAGACTTTGACAGAGTTCTCGCCATCACAGTCTTGGAATCCGATGAGGATACGCAATAAGCAGACCAATGCCCAAAGAGGCCAAAGAACAGCTGGCGATCCTTTGAGCGAATTTAAGAACGTCGAGATACTCTCGATAGAGAAGTCTCATTCACACAGTTACTATGCGGGGACAGTCCCACCACGGACTAGGAAATTGAAATCCAGAGCGGATGCGGTGAAAATGAGCACAATACCGTCGACAACGTCTAGAGCCGAAGGCGCCGTACAGACAACAAGAAAGAAGATGGCACGGGCGAGTTGCCGAAAAATCATAAATTATTTTAAGGTGCGACGAGAACTGTTAGAACTTAGTTAGATCATAGATAGTTATTTATTTGTAAACAAAAATTGTATCTTGTAAACGTCCGAAATGACAAATATATGCAACCGAACAGACCAAATCAAGTGGCTGATGTTTTTTTTTTTTTTTTGTACTTCGCATGTGTGTAAATAAGACGCAAAAGCTTCATTAGGAGTCTTAGGATTATATATATTTTTTCATCTTATATTTAGTACAAACATAGAAAGCAAAATCAATTGTTTTTTTGTTGTTATATTTTTTAACTAAACTCTGGTCCGTGCCATACGAACAGATCCCGTTTAATGTTCACATAACTTACCATTTTGTCGATGAAGTTGCGCCACTTCTTGCTGGTGCTGTACATTTGAAAATCGTTGAAGAACACCGGGCCGGATGATGTCGGTGGAAGATCGGGTAGATTTGCCTCCATTTGGAACACAGTACGAGATTTCTCAAGCATTGCCTTCATAACGGGCATCAGGAATGAATATTGTTCCGGATTTCTAACTGTATGACACAGAAAGGTATTAGGCACACTAATGAAATGCAGCGCGCCACTTCACACTCACCTTCAATTGCATCATCCAGAGCCTTGTTTATGCTGAATAACAAGTAGGCCATTTCGGCTGGGTCTTCCGCGTTACAACTTTGAAGAATTGCATGCAGCTTAGCTGTAGCCATTGCCACAACTCCAGTATTGGGATGATGCGAACACTTTAACAGCAGCCCTAAGCACAACCGAATCATGTCGGCCCAGTCATCCGAGGATGATTGTTGAAACACCATGAGTGCATCTAAAAGAGCCAGCACTCCGTCCAATAGCTTAGTGGAGCACTTCTTTGATTTGTCTTCATTTGAGCCGAGTACGACTAGGTCGTAGACCATGCGAAGGATTTGTGATGCATTCTGTAAAGGAGGAAGCTTAACAAAGACCTCATATTATTATTTGTAACTCACTTCTTGATTGATTAAAGTTTGATTGCCATGCTCGGAGAGGTCGAAGAGTGATGCTTGTACTGCCATTTCGAGGATTCGCAGTCGCAGTGATAGATGTGATGCTATGAGTTCATTGTTCAGTGCCAGCAAATTGATGCAACCCAACTTGACCTCGTTCCTGCAACAAAATGTTGGGTGAATTCAGAGATGCGATCTCAAAATAAATAAACGCAATACCTTCCAACATTGCGGATGCTCATTGCTGACTCCTCGCCAGAAGATTGTAAACAAGACGTTTGTGACTAGATATACCAATTTCTCTTCGGTGTCTACGTCGGCGTCGGGGGAAAAGTCAAAGCTGGCGACCTAAAAACCTGTAATATGGTTAAAATAAGGATAATGCAGGAGTTTGGAGTGGAAAAATGACCAGGAACCGGATGTGGACAGGAAGAAGGATGGGAACGGAAAGAGACAGGGACAGGAGTGTCGAGAGCGAAGAGCTTGGCATGCTTGCTCAGCACGGCTCAGCTCGCCGGAATGGTGTGGTTCTTGCTCCCCACCGCTCGACCTAACCAACTACAACACATAAAACATGCCATACAAACAGGTACTTACTTTACCTTCACCGTAGAAGCGGACGGACCTTCACCGCACTGAGGGGCGCTGTTGTTGTCGTTCAGCGCTGGCCATTCCCACCCCTCCTGGAAATTCGTTGGCCGATGTTTGAATTTCCCCTTTGTTGAAGATGCTGTCGTCCGATCACACCGTCTGCGCCGAAAGGGATTTAACTTACCCCATTACACCCCTGAAAAAATCCACCTCACCAAAACATTCTCACTTCTCAGTGAGCAGCGCAAGGAATTTTAATAAAATAAGACACATCAATTGGCATGGCTCAACGAGCATAATCAAGTTAATTTTAATTTTAAACTTTGACTGCTTAATCTTACAGTTTTTACGAACATGGTTATTGACTGAAAATTAAATAAACAAAATTAAGCTATGCTTGCCCCGCGCACACAACAACAAAAAACCTTGGGGTAAAATGCATCCCTTACTCGACACCGCGACTCTATTTCCTACCTAAACAGAGCTCTATTTGAGGTATCCTTCTTTTCTTTTGTCCCCCAAAAGGGATGATAACCAAAACGAAAATTCTGGGGTCAAACGGCACCTATTACACACACAAAACTCATTTACGTTATCAAAACAAAAAAATATATATATCACGCCAAAAAAAAAATATCTTCTCTTTTCAAAAAAAAAACACTTATAACTACCTTAATACTATCACGTACTAGGTACTACGTGTAGACTTATATCTAAAAACTAATATATAAAATCTATATATAGTGTAGTTTTCTACACGTTGCCGTTCGCCTAGTTGTAGGCAGTCTCGCCGCACTTCAACGGCTACGCCCAAAATACTACTTATATTTTTGCCTATGTAGATTTATATATATATATTTATCACCCACGTCCCAACGATGGGTTCGCCTGGTTTCTCTCGTGCTTCACCAAATTTCTCACGGATAGCTGTTGGGTCGCGCTGTCACAGGGATTTATTATGTGATCCTCTGTTCCAGCCGCCTTTGTGATCGGCAAATTATGTGGTAGTCCGAAGGTCACAGCGGGCTTCAGACGCGATGAACAAAATCGCTCCGTGGAAAAAAAATCGGGCGGCCACGACTTTCAAGTCAGTCTATGACCGCCACATGCACATATGTATGTTCTATCTAATTTAAAGCGCCGATTACTTATTATCCTAACTACAAATAAATCTCTAACTCACCCCTTTCTGTGGTACGATACGTCTCGTATCCGTGGTAATTGTTTTCTTGCGACCGTCTTCACTGCCGGTGGGCGCACTGGTCGTTGTATAGGACTTTCCCCTTATGCCACTTGGTGCACTTCTCGGGTCTTATTTAAATGTTTTATTAATTTTAACACTTTATTCAATGTTTGAATTCAAACTTACTTTTAATCACGTTGTGATTTACGTTTAAAACAACGCACTGCCTCGCATTGAGGACTTATATTCAAAAAAAAAAAACGAAACTCTGTCCGATATGGGCTGGACTTCTAGTGTCCTAAATGACCTCTGTCGCGGCTAACTAGTGTCACAAGAATGGTACGAGCGAAAATCGAGCCATCCATCGGAAGCGGTTAATTCTTCCTCCCCCATCTCCCTTCTATAAGGTACCCGTTTTCTTGTGAACTCGAATTATTATCGCATTGTCCCACTCTTTTTACAGGAAAAATTTGAAAATCCCTGATATTATTTTGTGGTAGTAGGTAAGTCTCACCACCCTTAAATTTTTGAATTTTCCCACCCAAGATATCCACCCCAGGTACACCTCCGCTCCATCTACCTGTGGAATCAATCACCTTCATGCTTTCGGAGTTAATTGACAAACGTCAAAAAATACAAAAAAAAACATATCTGTCTTCGCAGCCGTATGCCGCACGCGTTTTTCGTAAGTTTTTATTTGTTTTTCTTTTATTTCCTACTTAATCTTCGTATTTTATTCTTTTAGGTTTGCGGATGTTCGACCCTTCAGCTTTAGATGCAAAAAAAAATATCCCTTGGGCGGATAATATCGTACAAACGTAAGTAAACATTCCTTTCATATCCCTGCCACCCCCTTGTGTTCCCATGCCATAACTTTATTTTGATGCATTCTTCTTTGCAGGTAGCCGCAACAAAACACCTCCGCTGGCTGAATGCGAATAATGCCAGAGGTGGTGGCACCGGATACCTTTCGATGGCACTATTATGCAACGTGGGGAAGAAACCCACTCAGCCGGGCACCATTCCTAAGGGTAAGGTTTCCTGTTGGTTACAGGCTTCTATACGTGTTTGCGACTGTGATAATGATTTCTTTTCTACTATTGTTTAGGTTACCCCTCGCCAGTGTAGAATCAGCAAAGTCTCGATCAGACTCCTGTCGAAGGAAAGCTCGCCGCAAGTTCATCATCATCTTAACACTGGGTGAGCCGTCACAGTACATTTCGCATGCTTTTATAACTACACCTAAATATACTTAGGGCATAAGATACAGCTAAATACATAACACTACTACTTAAATACGCTGTCGAGTCTTTCACTCAATATTATATATACAAAGATGCATAACGTTAAGATAAATAAATAACATGGATAAATACATAAGATAGATAAATAAATAACAGAAAAATAGATAATATACATAAATAAATAACCTAGCGAAATAAATAATAGATATCAACGACTAACCTAAAGAAATAACTAACATCGAGAAATAAATAACAGAAAATATAGATGAATAACTACCGGATATAAATAAATAACCTACATAAATAAATAACAGAGATAAATGACTGACCTCAAGAGATAACCAACATAGAGGAATAAATAACACCGAGAAATACATAACAGAGATGTAAGTAAATATGTAGATAACCAAAAGGTACATAAACAAATAAATAAATAACACATAGTATGTAAATAAATAAATAAATATATATATAAATAAATAAATAACATAGACATAATTAAACCAATAATATATAAACGGCTACTAACTGAATAAGATATAAATACACAACACTAAATAAGATACGAATACGTAATAAATAAATATATAAGCTATTAACGAACAATAATAGAAAAGACGGGCTGACCTATTGCAGGATTACATGGAATATCACAGCGAAAGTGGGATATATATATCTATATCACAGATTTGTGTAGCTTTCAGGTACAAGTTATTATTGCTTTAAGTCTTTCGCATGGAATATTCCAATGTTCTTCCCTCTAAGGTTCTCGAGTTCGTACATATTTTTCCCTACCGCTTTGACGATTCGACATTTAACATATTTTGGACACAACTTTGCCGCGAGGTACTTAGACGTGTCGCTGAGGACAAAGTTGCGTCTGTAAATTTCTTGGCCGGGCAAGAACCGTATCTTTTTTGTTCGTGTGTTATATGTTCTCGCGCTTCGTTCGTTGGCTTTCAAGATGTTTTCTTTTATTTTATTACGCACGCATTCCAAGCGACTGCGTCGGGAGAGGGCCAACATCTCGCTGTCCTCTACAGCGTTCACCTTCTGCGCTAGTTCATATCCCGACCCGTGCGTCATCATATTCGTTCCGAATAACGCGAAGTACGGTGACACCCCGGTCGAGGCATGAACCGAACTTCTCAAAGCGCACGCGATGTTACTAAGGTTTAGATCCCAATCGCGTTGGTCTTCCTTTAGGTACGAACGGATCGCGGCTATTAGCGTTCTATTGACCCTCTCCGACGCGTTGGATTGCGGGGCATAATTAGCCGTTCGAAAGTGCCGAACTCCGTATTTTGACAGGAAACTTTGGAATTCCTTTGCCACAAACTGTTTGCCGTTGTCGGAGTGCAGAATTTGCGGCACTCCAAACATGTTGAAGACATCGGCTTGAAGGAACTTCACTACGCTTACCGTATTGGCGTTTCGCAGGGGTTTTAACAACACATACTTGGACAAATGGTCTAACACTATAAACACATACGCGTTTCCTGATTTCGATCTCGGATATGGGCCTAGAAAATCTACATAAATCTTCTGAAACGGACGATCGGAACAAAAACGATTGATTATGGGTGGACGAGTTACTTGACTGGATGACTTACATAGTTTGCACGTGTCACATTTTGAAATAAAATTTTTAATTTGTACGGTCATATTCGGCCAGTAAAAATACTGCCGTATCCGGTGCAAGGTCTTCGCGATTCCCCCGTGCGCCGCCTGTGGAGGAACGTGAGCTCCGGCGATTATGTCTTCGGTTAGCCCTGAGGGTATCCAAAGTCGCCACGTGTGTTCGACCAAGGGCTCGGCCCCTTCAGGTGGTAATGCGCGTTTATATACAAACTTGTCTTCCACTTTCAAGTCCGGCAATTCGTTTCGGTTTTCGGAGACGGTCGTTATTAAATTCTGGTATTCGTCCGAGTCAAACTCCTCAGGATTTAAATCGATGAGTGGTGCTACTTTCTCTATCTCAAGGCTATCGGCGTGTACTCGGGAAAGAGTGTCCGGAACCACGTTCAGCGTGCCTTTTCGATGCTCTATGTTGAAGGTGAAGGCTTGGAGCTTAAGACTCCATCTAGCCAGTCTGCCGCTTAAGTCTTTCAGACCCATCAACCAGCGCAAACTGGAGTGGTCTGTGATGATGGTGAAATCCATCCCTTCAACATAGGGCCTGAATTTCTGAACTGCTTTCACTGCCGCCAGACACTCCTTCTCAGTAACGCTATAATTTTTCTGACATTGGTTCAGCTTTTGTGAGAAATAGGAAATCGGTGATTCCTCACCCTCGTCGTTCTTTTGGAACAGCACCGCTCCAATTCCAGAGTCTGAGGCATCGCATTGTATATAAAAACGCCGAGCGAAATCTGGGTGTGTAAGCACCGGAGCTGTTGTCAATGCTTGCTTCATCTTCTCGAACGCTTCTAATGCCTCTTCTGTCATCTGAAATTTCTCTTGTTTCTTTTTAAGCGTGTCCGTGATGAGGGCCGTCAAGCTGGAAAAATCCCTGATGAACCTCCGATACCACCCTGCCAGACCAAGTAGCCTGCGAACTTGCTTCGGGTTTCGGGGAATCGGGAAGTTCACAATGGCTTCTACCTTGGCCGGATCGGTTTTGAGCTTCCCACCACCAACTATGAACCCCAAATACTTCAATTCCTTGAAGCAGAAATTGGATTTGTTCAAGTTGATGGTGAGGTTCGCGCTGCGTAGGCACTGAGCCACTTCGTCCAACAAGGTGATAAGGGTTGGGAAGTCCGGACCTATGATGAGCAGATCATCCAAATACACAAAAACGCGGTCCCTCAAACGTGCAGGAATCACCTTGTCCATTAAACGGCACAACCTTTGGGCTGCGTTACACAGTCCAAAGGGCATGACCGTAAACTGCATCAAGGGTCTCCCCGGAACCGTAAACGCAGTCTTTTCTCTACTCCGCTTCTCCAGCGGTATCTGCCAGAATGCGTCTTTCAAGTCTACACTGGCCATCCAGTACGTATCGGGTAGACGACTGACAATCCCGTCGATCTGGTTGAGAGGGTAAGCGTCCTTTTTCGTCACGGCATTCACCCCGCGGAAGTCCAGACAGAAGCGATTCTTTCCTGGCTTTCGTATCAGGACCACGGGTGAATTCCACGGACTCTCGCTCTCTTCCACCACGCCGAGACTGATCATTCTGTCTAACTCCTCGTACAGAAGGGCTTGTATCGCTGGAGAAACGGGGTAGTGACGCTGCTTTATCGGGGCCGCATCCCCCGTATCGATGACGTGCTCTTCCAGGTGCGTCTTTCCCAATCCATGTTGCGTGTAGCAGAGAAATTTCCGCTTGACTGCCTCCAGCTCGGATTGCTGCTCAAATGTCAGTTGGTGCATGTTTGGGTCGGCCACAGAGGGGTAAGTCGAGAGGGCACTTATGAGGTGTGGGGCGATTTGGAACTCTTTCCAAAATTCGACACCAAGGTATAGTTCTTGGTCGAGGCTCGGAACTAGGTAGAAGCTAATGACGTGCTTCATGTCCCGGTACTCGACTAGAGCCTGCACTTTTCCTACAATGGACTGATTTGCCCCGTCAGCCGTTTTTACACTTGCGAAGCAAGACATTGGGGTTATTCCTAAAGTTTTTATTAATTCCAAGCACCCTTTGCCAAGAATATTGATACTTGCGCCGCTGTCCAACAGACCTAACATCACTTTACCGGCAATTTTAACTTGAGCGTATGGCCTAGGATCTCCGGTAGTGCCTATTACGCTGGCCGCTAGAAACTTTCTGGTCTCTTTTCTACGCCTGTACCTTTCCCTTGCTTTTAGTATTCTCTTGGAGGGTCCTGAATGTACTCCCTTGAAAATCCTATCTCTAACTGTATTGTAATTCTTAATCCTAATGTGCAATGGCTTAATCTCTAACTTGTCTTTCTTATCTTCTAAATTCACCCCTGGATCTCGTTGCATTATTGTAACCTGCGAGCTTCCAGGGTGACTGAATGTGTTCTCAGTCTGGCTTTCTCCGTCGATTTTTCTTACTGATTGGGGGTTTGCGTCGAACGCGATTCCCCCGTTGACATCGCGTTCTGCGTTCGGTTTCCCGGATTGCAGTGTACACACCGAGGTGTAATTACACCTTCTTGGCCACATTTGTAGCAGAAGATGTTCCGTGTTGTTGAAGGACAATCTACGAAAGAATGACCTTCGGCCCTACAGTTCCAGCACATCATTCGTCCGCTGGCGTATCTGCGAGGAACATTCGGGGGCGCACTGCCGTAATTTAGCGCTGAAACTTGTTCCTCAGGATCGTATGGCACTTCGTCGCGGTAGTCCAGCTCATTCGCCGCGTATCGAGCAGGAGGTCTGTGCGGTCTGGGACCATCCCGGCTCGGAAACGCCGTCTCTGCATCCTTACAGGCATATCGCAGCTGGTCTAAGGTGAATATTGCCATTGGATAAACCAATCGGCCTACCTTTTCATTGAGGTTCCGCTTCAGGATGGTCACCATATCGCCTTCCGGAATCGGCACTCGGAGCTGAGATCGCAGCTTGGAAATGGCGGTGAAGAAATCATCGCTGGACTCCCAGGCGCCTTGGCGTCGATCCATAATATCGCGCATGATCTCGAAATCAGCCTTCGAATTTCGAAACTGCCTCATCAGCGCGTCACGCAGTATCCACCAATCGGGACGGTAATTAGTCCGCTGGAATTGCCAGTACCACTCGTACGCGGTACCAGAAAGAAGCAGGTGGAAATCCCTCAAGATTTCCGCCCAAGTGCAGTCGTACTGACTCTGCAGCGTTTCGAGACGGAACACGAAGTCTTCCACGGTCAGCGTCTCGGGCTTGCCCTCAAAATTTATTCCCCACTTGTCGATTCTGATAGGGCCTCTAGGACTGGCCTGAAAGTGTGGGTCTGGTGGTCGCGGAGGAGCACTAAACGTGGAAGGAGGCGGCATCGGCGGTTGGTATCGTGCCTGCTCTGGATGGTGTGTGTTGTGATTCCCGCGACCATTTCCGGATCTCCGGGAGCCATAATTTCGACTGGTCGAAGTATTTGGGGGTGGATTGGCCGGGGGCATCGTGTTAACATATCCGGGTGGCATCGCAGGCGGAACCGCTGTCGGGCTTACTTGTTGCGACGCTGGATTCATCTGGGACTGCGAAACGGCTGTCATTTGCTGTGTGGGCGTTGGCAACGAGATGACGTTTGCCGGTGCCTGGGCCGAAGGTCCTGAAACTGGCACTCCGACGGGCGGATTCGGACGGGTAACACTATTAATATCCTGCATGAAATTCAAAAAACTAACTTTCAACTCTTCCCTCAAGCTTTGCGAAATATCTTCCCTCAAAGAATTCTGATAAGAGGAGAAGGCGCTTCCCACGGCCATGTTGATACAGGCCCTCAGTTCTGCCGGAATATTTAAAGTGTCGTTGTTGGACTGGTTGGAGACTGCCCCTGGCGCATTCGAGAGGTCTTGATGACTCTCCGCGGCTTTGAGGGTCCTAAAACTAACATCGTCGTAGTCTAACGCGGTGGCACCTTGCTCACTCATGCTGCTGTAAGACGGAGCGGCTATAGACTCGGAGGAGCTGGTATTGCGACTAATCGCACCTGTACTGGATGGAAGCTGTACCTGTGGTGCTGGTAGACCGGGTTGTTGGGGACCTACTGGAGTGGGACAATGTGCCTGAGTCGGCGGTAATGCTGGGGGCGGATAATGCATTTGCCCAGGATGAGGTATGGTGTGAGAAGAAGTGGGAGGTGGGCCGCTGTCGGCCGTGCTTTTGGCTGGAGGAGTGCGTTGAATTGGCATTTCGCTCAACTCTTGTGCCACGCGTAAACTGTGAGACCGGGTAAGTACTCGGTTACTATCAACAATCGATTCCCTTCTAATCTTTCTATTTATAGAATCTTTTTCCTGCGATCTCATCCTTCCTAAAACCTACAATAAATAACGCGAAAAATGAGACGACGATCGAACCAACTACGCAGACGATGAACCTACACTATGAACGAGAACAGAAACCAAAACCAAAAATATAACACCTAAGACCAAGAAAAAAGGTAAATAAACGAAAAAGTATGGATATATATAATAATAAGAATAATAAATAACAGTAAATAGAAACAAAACCACAACCAAAAAAAAAATTTGTAACAAAATAGTGACTAAGAACCTGATAACGTATATGTATAGCTAACTATAAGTAATTCTATAAGATGTATTCGTATCGTATATAGGTAGTATACAAATCTCTTATAATTCAATAAACGCGATACTCACAACGAAAATTACGATTTTTGACTTTTTATTCGCTTCTGTTTTCTATTGGGTTAAACTTATTATAATAAACTTAATACTCGTAGCTTCGGAATTTGATTGTGCTTATCATCGGGGTAGGGGTGCTTTGGGGAAGTTGTCTTCGGCGGTGTTGTTGGCGAATCTTCGACGGTGGGATCCTTCAACAGCATCTGGACGTTGTAGACTGCAGACGGACGTTATATAATTCCCTCAGTTTGGTGAAATTGAGACATAAAGGGACAAGGACTCACAAATTGTATCCCCTCCCGTTTCCGCAATACCAGACAGCCAAGTAGCTTTGCTGGCAGACGTGAAACGATCCGTTCAACACACTAAAGAAAGCTATGGACGAGACAGTGCTACATGCTACGACATAATCATAAACAGGTCACTATACTCGTGATTACTATATATATATTGACAAGACTAATCGGGATAGAAAATTTAAAGCTTAGATAGAAAAGAAAAATTCACAATTAACAGCAGGAATAGGAATTGACAAAGACTAACAGTTTCCAATTGGTTCACTTGTCAGCATCAGCGTTACTCGTCGCGATTCAACTTGGTACGTTCAAAAACCTTCCCATTCGAAGACTTACGAGTGCGCTGGTGCTGGCAACTGAATCAATTGTGGACTAAGGACTACATAAAGGACATAAGACGTGCAAATACGTTGGGCGCCATTTGTAATATGGTTAAAATAAGGATAATGCAGGAGTTTGGAGTGGAAAAATGACCAGGAACCGGATGTGGACAGGAAGAAGGATGGGAACGGAAAGAGACAGGGACAGGAGTGTCGAGAGCGAAGAGCTTGGCATGCTTGCTCAGCACGGCTCAGCTCGCCGGAATGGTGTGGTTCTTGCTCCCCACCGCTCGACCTAACCAACTACAACACATAAAACATGCCATACAAACAGGTACTTACTTTACCTTCACCGTAGAAGCGGACGGACCTTCACCGCACTGAGGGGCGCTGTTATTGTCGTTCAGCGCTGGCCATTCCCACCCCTCCTGGAAATTCGTTGGCCGATGTTTGAATTTCCCCTTTGTTGAAGATGCTGTCGTCCGATCACACCGTCTGCGCCGAAAGGGATTTAACTTACCCCATTACACCCCTGAAAAAATCCACCTCACCAAAACATTCTCACTTCTCAGTGAGCAGCGCAAGGAATTTTAATAAAATAAGACACATCAATTGGCATGGCTCAACGAGCATAATCAAGTTAATTTTAATTTTAAACTTTGACTGCTTAATCTTACAGTTTTTACGAACATGGTTATTGACTGAAAATTAAATAAACAAAATTAAGCTATGCTTGCCCCGCGCACACAACAACAAAAAACCTTGGGGTAAAATGCATCCCTTACTCGACACCGCGACTCTATTTCCTACCTAAACAGAGCTCTATTTGAGGTATCCTTCTTTTCTTTTGTCCCCCAAAAGGGATGATAACCAAAACGAAAATTCTGGGGTCAAACGGCACCTATTACACACACAAAACTCATTTACGTTATCAAAACAAAAAAATATATATATCACGCCAAAAAAAAATATCTTCTCTTTTCAAAAAAAAACACTTATAACTACCTTAATACTATCACGTACTAGGTACTACGTGTAGACTTATATCTAAAAACTAATATATAAAATCTATATATAGTGTAGTTTTCTACACGTTGCCGTTCGCCTAGTTGTAGGCAGTCTCGCCGCACTTCAACGGCTACGCCCAAAATACTACTTATATTTTTGCCTATGTAGATTTATATATATATATTTATCACCCACGTCCCAACGATGGGTTCGCCTGGTTTCTCTCGTGCTTCACCAAATTTCTCACGGATAGCTGTTGGGTCGCGCTGTCACAGGGATTTATTATGTGATCCTCTGTTCCAGCCGCCTTTGTGATCGGCAAATTATGTGGTAGTCCGAAGGTCACAGCGGGCTTCAGACGCGATGAACAAAATCGCTCCGTGGAAAAAAAATCGGGCGGCCACGACTTTCAAGTCAGTCTATGACCGCCACATGCACATATGTATGTTCTATCTAATTTAAAGCGCCGATTACTTATTATCCTAACTACAAATAAATCTCTAACTCACCCCTTTCTGTGGTACGATACGTCTCGTATCCGTGGTAATTGTTTTCTTGCGACCGTCTTCACTGCCGGTGGGCGCACTGGTCGTTGTATAGGACTTTCCCCTTATGCCACTTGGTGCACTTCTCGGGTCTTATTTAAATGTTTTATTAATTTTAACACTTTATTCAATGTTTGAATTCAAACTTACTTTTAATCACGTTGTGATTTACGTTTAAAACAACGCACTGCCTCGCATTGAGGACTTATATTCAAAAAAAAAAAAACGAAACTCTGTCCGATATGGGCTGGACTTCTAGTGTCCTAAATGACCTCTGTCGCGGCTAACTAGTGTCACAAGAATGGTACGAGCGAAAATCGAGCCATCCATCGGAAGCGGTTAATTCTTCCTCCCCCATCTCCCTTCTATAAGGTACCCGTTTTCTTGTGAACTCGAATTATTATCGCATTGTCCCACTCTTTTTACAGGAAAAATTTGAAAATCCCTGATATTATTTTGTGGTAGTAAGTCTCACCACCCTTAAATTTTTGAATTTTCCCACCCAAGATATCCACCCCAGGTACACCTCCGCTCCATCTACCTGTGGAATCAATCACCTTCATGCTTTCGGAGTTAATTGACAAACGTCAATTAATACAAAAAAAAACATATCTGTCTTCGCAGCCGTATGCCGCACGCGTTTTTCGTAAGTTTTTATTTGTTTTTCTTTTATTTCCTACTTAATCTTCGTATTTTATTCTTTTAGGTTTGCGGATGTTCGACCCTTCAGCTTTAGATGCAAAAAAAAATATCCCTTGGGCGGATAATATCGTACAAACGTAAGTAAACATTCCTTTCATATCCCTGCCACCCCCTTGTGTTCCCATGCCATAACTTTATTTTGATGCATTCTTCTTTGCAGGTAGCCGCAACAAACCGCTCAATTAACACTGTCGAATGTGTAACTCTATAGCATACTCACATCCATCGAGTCCTTATTTTTGGCACTGCTACCCGGTGATTGTGATGAACTGCCCGAGCTGTTCGACGAAGTTCTCTGCCTCGGGGGCATCACTTCGCCGCCGTATTCTGAGGGGCCGCCCATTGTTAGTGATTCAAATGTATCCTAGATCTCGTGCGTCCTCTGCCTTATCACAGAGTACACGCTGGCAATGTTCTCGGCCACTGCTCCGGAAACAGAACCAGCCAGCTCTTTGATTTCACTTTCTATGACATTGGCCGCCTCGGTGAGACTATCATATCATATCTTTTCCTTCGCGATGCAAATCTTCCAAGTCCACAGACTGTTCACAAAAACTTATCAAATCCGATTGATTGATAAAGTCGGCGTTGTCCTCGAGTAGCACATCGTTGAGATTTATTCCGAAGCTCTTGCGCTTCTCCTCGTCCGGCTTGACATTTGTGATGGGCTTGCGAATTAAAAGCCGCGCAATAGATTCTTGCCATCCGGATTGTTTTGCAATCGACTGCGGTGAGCTTTGCTTGATGAATGTCGTCTGAAGAAGTCGTTTGGAGATTTCCAACTTCACAGGCTGTCCGTCATTCATTTTTCTATAATGAAGATAAATAATTGAAACACATTATCAAAATATTTAGTTAAGCTTACCCTTTAATTACTTATTATCTGCTTAAATGAATCCAAAATCCAAAATCCAATGGATTTTCTATATTTACGTCTACAATATGACAAACGAAAAAAAAAACGCGTAAATAAACAATTTGACAAGTGGTGGGTCTATGTGTCAGTCAACCGTGGTGGGCTCTGATAGACAGTGTTCAGAAATACAACTTTTTATTTATAAGAAATTCAACATGAAATTGGTGAATAAGTAGGTATATTATCTCAGTACATTTTCATATTACTTTTTTCGTTCCGCATTTATAAAAATATCTTAAAATCATAGTCTTAATCATATAAATACCATAACGTTCTATATTGCTATTCAACGAAAGTAATCAACAGATTTATTGTTCCATTAAAATACCCAGATATATGACATTTAAATATAAATAATAAGCTTTGAAATACGAAACATTTTAAAATACAATATATATACAAACGAATAATACTTTTTTATTACATTTAGACCAATGGAGGTACTCTTAATTTATCTTATACTTGTAAATAACTGCAACGATATTAATATTCATATTTATGATAATAATATAGTGATAATTTAGTTAGCTAAACAATAAAAAAAAGCAGAAATGAATGTATAAATAAATGAATATTTTGATATTTGAAATATTTGCAAGATTAGAATAAAGACACATTTTTTTTGCAATTGTAGGTATTTATATGTCGCAACTTGTAGAATTTTAGAAAGAGTAGAATAAGAAACTACTGAACAAAATTACTTTCTGATTTTGAATATGGCCCACTTTCATTTCTGTAATCAATTAAAAGTATTCATATACATTATATTCTGAAAATAAATCACTGTCCACACAAAATTTAGTTGTAACGAATAATTTCAAATTTAACGGATAAGATTCTATGAACGCGGCCAGCAACTTTGCCCACACCGGAAGTCACCGGAAGTAGTTGATATTTTTTGAGGGTGTGTTGGTGTTTTGAAGTTTCGTGACATTTGTCAATATGAATTTCTATGTATCAATACTAGCGCACTAAATTGTATAAACTCAATCAAAATATAGCTTGTAGGCAAGATAACGGGAAATCGGCCGAAGTTGGGGGTCTCAGTATTGTCTCTGGTGCAAACATTTAACACTTTTTTCGAGGACTCTAATACAATTTGTTGGTAGGTACTTTTCCTTTTTTTTAGTTGAAAAAGGAACTTCGCAAATTCTTTAAGCAACTGTGATTTCCAAATAAATATGTTTAAAATGGAACGCGGTTGAGTATCACAATACTATCATAACGTTTGGCGAACTAATACTTCTGAAAATATTGTGCGAAAATTGCAAAATTTGGAGAGAAGCTTTTGGTCCCAGTTATAGCCATACGTAAAACGGAATCGCACAAATTTTCTTTTGATTTTTTTTGACCACTTAAACTTGGTGGGTGACCTCTGGTCTTAAAATGTTGCTTATAAATTATAAAGTTGGTTTATCAAAAAAATAAGCAAATTATCTTTCAATTTTATAGAAAAAGAATTTATTAATTTTTCTGTGATCGGAAAACGTTTTCCTTACGGAAAAAATTATAAATTCTTATTTTAGAAAAACGAATTTGATAAATTAACTTTATAATTCATAGGCAACATTTAAAGATCAAGATTGAGTTTAACCATCAAGTTTAAGTGGTCAAAAAAAGCAAAAAATAAAAAAATTGGTGCGGTTTCGTTTTACGTATGGCTATAACTGGGACCTTAGTAGTTGCACTTATTGTTTCACCGCCCTGAGTGTTAGAGAAACGTTATAAATTATAGTTTTTGCTTTACACTCGTAATACAATATAGACGGTTAATTTATCGTTTTCATCAAAATTAAAAAAAAAAAAATTAGAGATGTCCTTAAGGTAGTTAAAAAATAGGTGCAATTTGTTTTCGAATGATAAGTTTTAAAATGAAAACCTTAAAGCCTTGATTTTGACTTATAAATATATAGAAATTAACTAAGCAATGTTTGTAAATATATCAACTCATATTTATATCTACATTTTAAGATCTAGTTCATTTCAATTTTAAAATGTTGCAAAAATAGATGGAAGAAAAAAGTGCCTTTTCTGAAGCTCTTCTGCAAATTTAGAATTTTCTCACAATATTTAACAAGTATTGGCTCGTTCTAACCGAAAATAGTGTTGTGAAAGGGAACCGCATTACATTTTAGACATATTTATTTTGAAATCACAGTTTTTGAAAACTACCCGAAGTGTATTTTCCAACTAACAAAAAGGAACAAATTAGTAACAAATTGTATCAGTGTCCTCGAAAAAAGTACCAATTTGTCGCACAACGGTCACGCTGTTGTCAGTTATTCTCATCCGACATCCTTCTCGCAACCTAAATAGGTTGCGTATGGGAAAGCGCGCCTGGAATTTTCAGGAACAAGGCTAAAATAGAACAGGAAATATTGGAAGCTGTCAGTTCTCGACATCACGCACACATTTATAGAATCCGCTTATACGTGAACCCTTGCGGCAAGCGCAATTGCGACAAAAACGGAAAATCGGCCGAAGTTGGGGGTCTCAGTATTGTCTCTGTTCATGACAACTCGAAATCAGCTGTTAAATGTCAAATTTGTGAATTTATTTGTGGAAGGAAATTGAAATCGAACGAAGTAAAGTATTTGCAATTAAAACGAATAAGTTAAAAAAAAAACAATGGAAAGTAGTTTTGATTTATTTTTTGGTTTGCAGTTCTAATGCCTTTTGTATATCGACCATTTTTTTGTTTAGAACATAGTTTCTGAAATCCACTTTTTCGATTTTCCTTATTGTTTTTAGCATATTCGTTTGGTTCTCAGTTTGAGTTTTGATGTAGGCAATTCGCTCGTCTTGAATAGTTTTGACCGGTATCCTCCTGTTATCTATGACCACCCCCGCTTGTTTCAATTCTTTGCTTATTCTTGGACAGTTTTCTTTTTAAGTTGGCCTTCTAATGTACCCACACTTGCAAAAGGATTTTGTATGTAGGAAAAGCTTTATTTCGCATTATTAATGAACCCTTTGCCATTCTTTTCCTCTACTTGAAGGTGGCCAGATACTATTGATCTCCAAAGCTATTTTTTGCCATTCTTCAATATTTTTTATTTTATTTTATTTTTTTGAACCAAACTGTCCTTTACCCCTGGCCAGATCAGGTTGTTCTTGCAAAATTCCTATTAGCCGATCAAATTGCCCTGGTTTTGTGACTTTTAAACTTTAAAAACACACATTCCATTATCCATTTTTTATTCTAATTCGTACTTACATTTTTCTGTCCATTTTTCATTAAAAAAAAGCTGATCCTTTTCGTTCAACAAATCCAGCACAACCGATAAAAAGCAGTTGTCTGATTTTGACATTCTGGAATCTGGACAACTTCAACAAAACTCAGTTGTCTTCTATAATAAATACACACAACTGAAAAGACAACCATTTTATTAGTTGTCTACTCATAGGATGATGGTTGTCCATTGACAGACAACTAGTTGTAATCGATAATCCCAATTGGAGAAAGACAACCTTGGTTTGGTTGTAGTTGTCGGGAACCCAACATATGACCAAATTACAAAATCCCGAAAACCCAAAATCCCGAAAATGGTTTTGAAGGAAAAATCCCGAAAAAATTCGGGATTTTCTTAGCCAGCAATTTTTTTTTTGTGCAAAATTTTTAATAAAGTAAAATATTCAAAATATCTCTCAAAATAAACAACTTGTCGTTTAAAGAAAAACGGTTGAATTGATTTTCATTCACTTACCTTCACACACGGGACGAGAGCGAACTCCCAACCCAATTTAAGAATAAATTGCTACTTGAGTACTTTTATCGAACGAGCTTTTCTACCGTATTTTTTGGTAAATAAATCGTCAGATAAATCTACCTAAGTGAACATTGTTCCTTCTTTGTTATTCTCACAAAAGGAAACGACTGCAATTTCATTAATTCTTCATCATTCTTCTACCGTGTTTTTTTTTTTGTAAAATAATTCGTGGGTAGCATGTAGCATCAATTATACTAGAAAACTAATAAGAATTAAAGTGTTAACTTCGTTCAGAAATCAGAACGCTTTAAATTAGCCTATGAGTGCGCATAACAGCGTTCTTTTAAGGACGACAAATTTCCTGTGTATTGCGATATTTTCCACGAAAATCGCGCGATTTTAGACACCAAGATTCGGGATTTTGTGCTTCGGGATTTCATGGGTAACCCGTAGTTGGCTTCCATAAAAAGGGCATTAATTATTGATAATTTGATCGTCGCAATACCATTTAAAGAAATTTATTTTTGTTTAATTTAATTTGTTTTATTTATTTATTTTTATATTGATAAGTATCAACTATCAATTGCTGTTGATCTTCGCAATAGGGGTGGTAGAAGACGTTTAAATTTAGCTATAGAGACAAATGTCAAGTATTTTTAACGATAGGAAGCATCCTAGCATTGAGATTAATCTTCGGCTTCGTTTTTGATGTTTTTAATTAATGCTTCTGGTACTTAGTAGTGCGCTTACGAAACTGGATGTTAACAAGGCAAAGTAACTTTTGCCAACATCATGATAAAAGCGTAATCGACACAAATTAAAGGGAAACAGACAAATCTATGTGCTTTCTAGTAAGATGAATAAATATGTCTGTCAATTACAATTGTTTACCCAGCGTTAGTTAACGAATACAAAAGTTAAGTGTTCAGTCAGAACCAATTCCTTTCGCCCAATGACGGAAATATTTAGAAAGAATTTACAGACTTATTTATAGGACAAACTTCTTTCCCGATTTTCTTGATTGTATTCATTGTATTGACCCTTTAAGCTACTGTTACGAACAGCGTTAAAACTGCGATCCAATTCTTGACCTCCGTTATTTCTTTCGGGGCTACCTATGTTGTCGGAGGGACTATCGGCTTTTCGACTGTTGTTCATATTGCTGTAGACGCGCTTATTGGAGAAATGACTATCACTTCTATTATTGAATGAATCACTACATCGCTTATTGAAACCACCATCGTCTCTATTACAAAAACCGCCATCACCTCTGCCACTGAAGCCACCATCATCTCTGATTCCAAGGCCGTTATCGCCCCCAGCTCCAAAACATCCACTATCTCGGTTGTCAAAGCCGCCATCACGTTTGCTTCCAAAGGCATCATATTCTCTAACACCTAGGCCAGCATCATCCCGAACCGCAAAGCCAGAATTGTCTCTTATACTCAGTCCTCCATCACCGCCGCCTCCGAATCCACCGTCTCTCTGGCTATAATGGTCATCACCTCTGCCACCAAATGAACGACCACCCACTCTCTGGCTGAACCCAGCTTCACGCTCTATGTTTAAACTTCTATCATATCTCCCTCTGCTCCCACAACCAACATGAAACTGATTGGAAGAATAGTCGTTGGCTTTCCTGTTCAAATTGAAGCTATCATCTTCGGGTCTGTTGGCAAGGTGCTCATCCGTATCTCCATCGTAAATATTGTTTTTACTAGTTCGAGCGGGTCCATCTTTTTCATAAAAGCTATTTGCTACACCTATTGTCGTTTCTAGACAGCTTTCACTATCTCGGTTTTTAGACCCAATATTTTCGCCCCCAAAGGGCCTATCATCTTCGGTACTAAGACTAGTATTTGGGTTGTTGTAAAGATCAATGCCACGGCTGCTGATGCCGGGATCATCTCCATTGCTGTTAAAGCCTGCTCCAGCGTTTGAGCTAAGCCCACCGCCTTCGCCACTGCCAGTTCCTAAGCCGTTGAACCCTCCACCACGAAGACGTATCACATCGCCGACGCTGTTACTAGCGCTACTCTTGTTACCAAATGTGTAGTTTTCTTCAAAAATGTTTATACCGTTCTCAAGGCTGGCTTTATCAACAGTATGTACATGAACACTGTCACATATAAGGCTGCCTCTGCTGCCAATCGAAAGACGCTTCCAAATCACTTTATCATCTGCAGTCACACTATCACAACAACCTCTCCAGTTGCAACTGTTTCCATTAGCAAAACTACTTTCCAAATCTGTTACTGCCATGCCAACAAAATTGCCTATTAGTCAAGTCTGACCTTGTATTGTGGTTGGGTCCTTGTAATTCAGACGATGATTTTCGTCCTTGCAAAAATCGGGTAAGCTACGTTTTTCGTGTTTTTTATAAAAAAAAAAAATTTGTGAGCGGTGGCAAATTCAAGTCAGTGTTAGACCAATCAATCGAAGCAAAAACTGTAAAAGATAGTTTTGAGAAATTTGTCAATTACTGGGCACTAATTTCTTACAGGCCTCAGAGCCCCTACGATGCTCATTTAACTCTTTCACTGCCAGGAAATTATGTTTTATTGACAAGATAAATTTTTCTTTTTAGTTATCCGATACAAACTTGTTTTTACTCGGACAAAAATATTAACAGAACAAATCTGTGATAGATTACCTATCTATCAAAGGAACTTTTTTGTTTTTGTTCTTTTTGCAACAAAAATATTTAGGGATTTTTTGGTAAGCGTTTAGAAAATGATGATTCTTTAAAATATGTACCTATTCCAAAGATAATGGAATTACAGAGATATATAACTATCCAGTGGAGACTCAAAGAATTCACAAAGTTACGCACACATGCCCATTTCTTTTGTAGGATATGTGAGTTCATGAATTGGACTTTAATGCTAGAATTAGGTATTCTCCAATGTGTATTTCACTATTTTGTTTTCGATTTAATCAGTCTCCACAAAAACCAAACAAATTCAATACAAAACACAAAACAATTGAACAGCGAGATGAAAATAAAATAAAGATGATTGGCGGCTGGCCATTAGGAACATGCTATATAAAATATGTAATTGTTCGTTCATTACTTTCGGAAGCCATTTTCGTTTATAGCAAAGTGAAATTTCCTTAGCTATTGCTATAAATATATCAAGGTGAAGAACTTTTCCATAATTCCTAGCACGTAAACCAAATATTCTCAACATAATGTTTTTCAGGCGTAAATTACCCAATTTGGGTGGTATGCCCAGTTGTTGCAACTGTTCAGATACACCAATCGTGCTTATTTTACCTCCAAGTGGTCACCACCGGGTACTGGTCTATGTCCATCGGGAATTGACTTGCTGAACTTATAAGTGCGAGTGTTGAACACGTAGAAAATAGAAACACTATAATGCTCTGTTGGAGTTGACTGTCTGTTCGAGTCTCAGAAGTCTTACATGAGCCCCTCAGAAAGAGGACGTACGGCGGATGAATTCACATGGTTGAATCAACGGTGGCGTCAACAGTCAACATGGCAGATACCTCAATGAGCTACTTCGACGTATTTGGAGCTGAGGTCATTGAGGATTTTCAACACTAGTCAGGGTGATGAAATAGAGATGGTGGCGGAAGAGCCCTTGATGGGTCAACGGCAGCTCTCACATCCCCGCAGCGGGTTACTGACACCGGAATATTCCGTCTCCTTTTACCCAAGGGGTCGCAGAAAGGGCCTGGTCCTCCAGGTTGGGGGTTGTGCGTGGGGTAAACTACCCTACCACGGAAAAAAACATTATGTTGCGAAGCAACCAAAAGCCTCGGATAAGGACGGATTCACTGTTGACGACCCTGCAAAACGGAAAAAGGACAATGACGTTCGGATCTGCACTTGGAATGTTCGAACTCTGAACAGACCGCGTGCAGCCGAACAACTAGCGGAGGCCCTAGACTGCTACAAAGCAGGTATCACCGCCATCCAGGAAGTGCGGTGGGATGGGCCGGGCAAAAGAAGGATGAAAAACTGTGACATTTACTACGGTGACTGCTATAGGGAACAAAAGCAGCGTCTATTTGGATGCGGATTTGTTATAAGCGGCAGACTTAGGCAAGAAGTCTTAAGCTTTCGACACGTAAGTGAACGCCTTACAACGATCCGCATAAAGGCTAAATTCGCCAACATCAGCCTAATGTGCGCTCACGCCCCCACAGAAGAAAAAGACGATGCTACCAAAGAGTGTTTCTACGAACTCCTCGACAAAACATATGAGCAATGTCCTAAGCATGACGTTTAAATCGTCTTGGGTGACCTTAACGCCAAAATAGGAAAGGAGGACATCTTTGGTAGCACAATCGGAAAACACAGCCTACACGACACCACGTCTGGAAACGGACTTAGGCTGATTGATTTTGCTGCGGGACGTAATGTTACCATAGCTAGCTCACGTTTTCCTCTCCTCAATATCCACAAAGGAACATGGTGGTCAGCTGATCATCAAACCGTCAACCAAATTGATCACGTTGCGATCGATGCAAGGCACTCCTCCAGTATTCTAGATGTCCGAACTTTCCGAGCGGCCAACATAGACTCGGACCACTACCTTGTTGTAGCCAAGGTACGGATGCGGATATCCAAGACGCCACAACAACGAGAAAATACTGTGAGGAGATTTAACGTTGGACGACTACAAACGCAACAAACCGCCAGAACCTATACCGATCGCGTATCCCTCAACCTCTCGAGAATTCCTATGCTGCCATCATCAAGTGCCTAAGACCAGTGGCACCGATGCCAAGAAGCCATCAGAAATGCCGCAACTGATGTGCTCGGTTTCACCAGCCCACCCCCCGAAACCCCTGGTTTGACGAAGAGTGCCGGCAAGCACATGCAGCAAAACAAAGTGCATACGAAGCGTCGCTGCATAGAAGGACGAGAGCAGCTCGTCAGCTCTACGAGCAAAAAAGGAGGGAAGAACATCGGCTTCTCCGGAAAAAAAAATAGAGAGCATGAGAAGCGCGCGATCGAGGATATATAGAGGCGTTACTCCAGGAACAATGTTCGGAAGTTTTACCAAAAGGTAAAAAGAACGTGTCATGCCAACAAGACCCGAACGGAGACCTGTAGAGACGAACAAGGAAACCTTGTAGTAGAGTCACAGTCGGTGCTGAGGACATGGAAAAACCATTTCTGCAGACTGCTAAACGGCGAAGACGACACAAATTCCGCTGTCAGGCAGAACGAGCCATTCAACCTGGACGATGAAAGCCAAGATTTCCGTCCACCTGACCAAAATGAAGTGAGGATAGCAATATCTAAACTTCTACACACCAACACACCCTCAAAAAATATCAACAACTTCCGGTGACTTCCGGTGTCGGTAAAGTTGCTGCCAGTTCATAGAATTTTGTCCGTTAAATTTGAAATTATTCGTTACGCGTGAATAGTATTTTATTTTAGGAATAAGTGCACTTTTTCTGAAAATATTTGTGAAAAATGATTACTGCAGAATGGTTGTAGGAAAATAAAAATAATTTGAACAATTTTTCTTCAGTTATTTAAGAAAAATGTACACATGAAATCGAAGTAAATGATATTTAAAAGCGGAAAATACATAACAATGTTTGTCCTAATATGTTTCTAGTATACAAAAAAACTCATTAAGATATCCCAAGTAGAAATTTGTGACTCTTATCCACATTTACTTTGAACTATAGTCACCAAACGGTATATTCGACTCGGTTTTGTGTCGCTTAACTCCATTCCAATAAGATGGTAACGATTTGACATTTTTGTGACCATTACGTGTCTCAAAGATACAAATGTCCCTTACTGTAACATTTCAAACACACAAAAACTGTCAGGTTACTATTTAATGTTACCACTTAACAGCTACGCAAATCGACTGCGCACAGTCGAAATTGTGACCACTGATTGTTACCAACCAGACGTGCACGGATGGTTCTATAACTATGGCGCATCAAGCGTAAAAGGGAATATAGGGTGGCATGAAAAAAAAAACAAACACAATAGAATGGAAATATGTAATTTAGAGACTTCATTATTTTGGAATACGTATATATTTTCATGAGTTTTCCTCCTAAAGAATTATTTTTCATTTTAAAAGGTGTATTGAAAATTGTTTGCCCTTTGTAGTGCAACATCGAATAAACTTTTCATTGTACTTTTAGTTTGTGCGCTGCGCTGCTTTCCGACGTTTCAATAGTATTGCAGGAAAAAATGAGAATGCTTTCTGATTTTACTACACATTAACTCCAGCAGATTGAATTGGAAACAATTAATGAAGTGCGAAATAATTATATTTGACTGTAAGAAAAAGTTAAAAAAAAAAAAACAATATTCTAACTTCTATCATTTAAATTATATCAAATAGTACCAATATTTTTTAATAAATAGCATGTTATACGAATATAAAATGAAATAATGATAGAAATATCACAACCTTTCTGCAGCGATTTAGTACAACAATTTTAAACCAGCCAAGTGAATGCGTATGAGGGGTGATTTGTAAGAAAATATTCCCATATGGACAACAAACGTTGTATATATTAAAGTGTATTTCCTACATGTAGGTAAACATGTTTACTTTATTATGTCGGTCTTAGCAAACCAGAATAGCAGTACCAAAAATTATACGCGAAAATATTTTAAAATTTGCAAATCCGTTTCTTATTATTCCCCCCAAACTTTTTTGCATGTTCTCATATACTCAAAAGGGTAGAATTTAAAAGAATGAATCATTTAAATATTACGATTTAATAATAATAAACGCAAACAAAAAAAAAGTTTCCTCAATGTATGTGCATGCACCCTGTGCTCCCTCCTAAAGAAATGCAAATGGCAGGCAAGTGGTGGCTTTCTGATTCTAATTGGGATTCATTGTCAAAAAAAAGAAAAAAAAAAATAGTCCATGGAAAAATGAAAGTACCAAGCTTCGAAATAAAATTAATTTTTTAAATGCTCAATATTTCTTGAGCGCGTGAGTTTTTGCCACTACAACTTATTGATATTTGTGGTAAAACTGATTTTCGTTTGAATATTTTGCATTCTGGTACGAAGAATTGCAATTATTAAATTCTCATAATATTACCTGCTTTACCATTTTCATGACATATGCTCGTTTAGGTATTTTAGCATCCCCATTAAAGAGGATAGGTTATGTGTGCCGTTTTATATTGCTATCGCAGTATTTCTATTTCACATTTTCTTTTTCATGTGAAGCAACATACAAACACATGAAAACAAATTTGACAGCTCACTAAGATTCGGTCACACTTTGGTTACAAAGCATAGCCAAAATACCATTATGTGTGTTTCCCGAAATAGTAATTTAAAGAGTAAAACTGATTCCCCACTTTGGTCAGCGTTCCATCCTACACTGGACACAGTACGCACTTTGAGAGCCTATACACACTGTTACTGTTACGGAAACATTGCGAAATGTAGGATCAGCGCCTCCACTATAACCATCAATTTCTACTTGGGATAGTATTATTAACCAAACAAATTATATTAATCGACTTTTGAAAATTTATAATAATCAACCAATAGCATTCAGTTATCTTAAAATGTCGTATTCCTGAACTCTATCACATTCCCCCATGGTTGGTAGCTGTTGGCAGCATTGATTTTATATTTTTTGTATGTTCTTACATGTCACACGGATTCTAAATTGACAGAACACCGATAGAAAAACAAAATGGCGAATTTGAAAAAAAAAAAATGAGGTGGCCAGCGGCAAGAGGATTGTGAGTTGGGGGTCTCAGTATTGTCTCTGGTGGAAAGTGTATTCACAAACCGGACAGTACATGCAAACCTGGTTGATAATAGAGATTTATTTCTAATCTCCCTATGAAAGGCTGGTACGCAGTTCGCGTGAAATCCCGTTTTTCATACAAATTTCTCACCGCGTAATGTCAAAATGAACTTTCCACATGGTAATTTCACTTGGCAGTACGCAGTTCGAGTGAAAAATAGTGGCGATACTAAAATCTCTCCACAGCTATTTTACTTGGTTTTTATTGTCCGTCGCATTACATTTTTGACATTTCGGCGTGAAAAATTATTTGTAGGAAAGCGGTTAAGAAATTTACTTCAATTTCAGATGTTTCTTTAAGAGAGTACTTTTCGTACTTCGAAAGTGATTTCATCGGGTATAGATTCACCCGATGCAATTACTTACTAAATCAATCGGGACGCTAATTTAGAATGTTTGAATATAAAATGTAACCAGTGAATGGAAAACGCTTTGAAAAGAGTTGAAGGCTACACATATTCGAATCGCACGAATATCATCACAAAAAAGGGCAAGTGATATTCTTATGTTCGGTTAGCCACACGAAATCTGAAATTTGGGAGCGAATTTTAAGAAGCCCAATCGAATACTTATATGAAACTTTTTCAAAATATTACAGCAGTATTCGAATGTTCTAATACAATGAGGTTTAGTAATCACATCAATATAATTCACGGATCCTTTAAAAGGTGTATGTGATACACTGGTCTTATGTTACAAATCAGATATTATTGCCAAAATTAAATATTATTACTAGAATTAAGTAAAATATTACGAAGTTTGCAATTTCTTTCCTCCATCAGTTTTCATTTTAAGTAAAATAAGAGTGCAAAAAGTATGTTTATTTTATAGTATAGCAATCCTAAATCTTATAGAATTTCCAGCAGAAAAAAAAAACTTTTCAGCTCAGTCACCCTGCATTAATTTCTCCATGAAAATCTCCAATTATTTCGATTTCACATCATTTTTGGATAGCAGTGAAAATCCCACTTCACTTGAACAGAGTACCAGCCTTAATAGATTAACTTTTGTATGATAAATCCCGAGATTTATGCGGGATTTACGGACGTTTTTCTAAATATCGCAGTTAATCTCCGGTGGAAACATGGAATTATGTGGTATTCGTTTGTGATTCTTCAGATTCGCTCTCAGATTTCAGATTTCGTAATAAAAACCGCATTTACACTATCACGCACGCGCGTTTTTGCACGAGACGGGACAGAGAGATCCGGTTTGTCCGCAGTCAATGCTAATAAAGGCGTAGGAATGAGATCACAAATCAGACGCCTAAGGTGTCATGGATGTACTACCCATAATTATAGATACGTAAAGCGGAAGTTCCGGCAACCAACATTTCTGCAATAACATGAAAACATTTCTATTTCCGATTTAAAATATGTGAAATTAGAGTGTTAATTAGTTTCAGTAAGTTAAACCAACAATTCATCAACCATTTATACGAAATAAATAAATAATTGTACGTTCATAACTTCCGGAAGCCATTTTGTTTTATAGGAAAACGAAATTTCGTAAGCCATCGCTATAAAAATATCAACATGCATAGCTTTCCCATAATTCCTACCACGTAAACAAGATGGCCGACCAAAAAACGTATCACGTTTTTTTGCGTGTAAGGTAATGCTGTCCCTTTCATTCAGACGGCTGTTTAGTATTGGGCATCCATTTAATTTTCCGTGATAGGAATGTGTGACTGTGTAAATGCACTAAAAAACGTCACTTGCTCTTTTTTGTGATAATATTCGTGGGATTCGAATATGTATAGCCTTCAACACTTTTCAAAGCGTTTTCCATTCACTGGTTAAATTTTAAATTAAAACATTTGGAATTTGCGTCCCGATTGATTTTGAAATATTTATACATAAATAATTTACAAAAATAGATTCACCAAATGCAATGCCTTTCTTTGCTTTAGAACAAGTTCACGACAACCTAAACGCCCTCTACACGGTTGTCAAACTCAAACGCAGTTGTATTGGTAAATCTGAGAAAATATCTAGATTCGCAAAAGTGCTCTGAAATCTGAAAAAGATTGCTTTTCTTGTACCAAACGAACATAAAAACCAAAAAACTGCTCTAAGAGCAAAAAAAGTGCTCTGAGAGCGCCCAATCGACTACCACATTAATCTCCGGTGGAAACGTTGCATAACCTACGAAAGATATCAATATCTTTTAATTGCTTCATCTCTGGTTTATATAATATTTTTTAACACACCCCCCTTCACGGTACTAGGTTCAGTGATCAGTGCCTCAATCATTTGACATAAATTTCCCACTATTTTAATAAATTCGTTCGGCGTCAAATTTTTATTCGTCTCGTCAAAGCCTATGTTACACCCAATCTCCACGAGACTTAATTTCAGCCCATGCATTGAAGCAAATCTGAAAAAAAATCATTTAGAAAGGCAATTGCTATATTTAATATTTTAGAAAATATATTCATAAATATGCATAATATCTATTAAATTTAAAGTATCACTTTGCGAAAGTAAAAAATCAACCATAAATGAATCCGCACACGTGTAATTCCCGAGAATTACAAAAAAAAAAAAAAAATGATTTTTTGCTGTCAAACGCTGGTCTAGACTTAAAATGTCAAATTTCATTAAACATTTCAGTCAGGAAAATAAGTCAGACTGAAAAGTCTGGATTTCAGTCATGTCCACAAAATCGCGGTCTACACGAGACATTTTGTTGTCATGACTGAAGTCTTGACTCAGTCTCCTATAGACTGGCAGCCGTATTTATTAGATTCCCTTACGACGCCTTTACGATGTTGTTCAGTTAAACATCGCGTAAGGATTTACGCAGCCTCTACGTGGCTCTCCTAAAATTGTTATTTATAAACATTTTTCCTTGCTAACTTTACTAAAAAAGGTAAGAATTTCGATAAACTATTACAGAAAACACTGAAATCTATTACTTTTTGCTCTGAAAACAACATGCTGTGATTAGCTGCGTAGGTACGTAAAATTATTTGACACAAAAAAAAAGAGAAATTATCTGGCACAATTCCGAAATGTCTTCGAAAGGACTGCTGAAATATGAACCTGCTTTCATGTATCTATGTGTCTTCCTTCATCCATATACCTCGTCCAATTCCACCAACCACCACCAAATCTAATGCCTGGCCATAGGTAGACATTGTTCACACACATTCTGAAGCATTCCCTACAAGCAACAACACTGAAGAGGAAGAAATAATAACACAAACGAATAATTTGATTTGATATTTTTTTATTTATTGAGTATAATTCGTTTGGCGCAAATTTACAAATATGCGGAATGAATGCACACAAAAATTAGTTCCACTTTTTGGTTTTGTTTACAATTCGACCACAACCAAATGACATTTGATGCAAAAACATATTGTAACGATTTTTGGTCCCATCTGAAGTCTTGATTAAATTCCGCCTGTCAGACTGACTGGCGAAACTACGGCTGTCAAGAAGAAAAATCTAGAGGTTAGAAAAGAAACGTGGTAGAAAAAAGTCTAGAACGTGCGACAAAAGATTTGGATTCGCAATAAATGAATTATAATTAAAAAATTGTGTTTCTTTTCCTTAATCGTAACAATTGGTGTCAGATGTGGGGTAATTTTCGATCGATATCCTAACCGAATCTCTACCACACTCACAACATGTCAGAATCGGACGATCTAGCGAACAAATTGCAGCAAATCTTGCTGTTATTGGACAACCAGGCAAAATTAATAAATGATCAGTCAACGTTAGTGGCTGGTCTCCAGTGCTCAATGGAGGATATTAGTACCCGGGTGCAACAAGTTGAATCAACTCAACAGGAATCGCTTAATACTCCAGTCGAATCCCATTCTAATATTTCTACTCCCATAGGTAACGCTGGGCATATACACAAGCAGCCTGTCTGTAATAGAGATACGGCGCGAGATTCCACCACCCAAGGAGCACCTTCTGCCAGCTCTACGCATGTACGAGAGGACACGCAATCATCGAACTCGCAACCGTTTCGTTTGGCAAGCACCAGCTCTGACCGGCAAAATTTAATACATGAGTCACGATCTGCCCCACTTCCATATATCGCAACCGTTCAATCTCAAAGTACTGCAACCGGAGCTATTCCAACAGGATGTATGCATACAAGCACGTTTGGGGCACCACAGCAAATTAAAGTACATCCTCGTGAGTTCGATGGCAAAACGTCATGGCGGTCATACCGTCTACATTTTGATTCTGTAGCGAGAGTGAACTGTTGGAATACGGAGCTGAAAGCGCTATACCTCGCCCCTTATTTGCGAGGTACTGCGTTGGCTTTTTTCGAAACACTCCAACCGGAAGTTCGAGATGATTTTAGCCACTTGGATATGAGCTTGGGTCAGCGATTTGGGAACGAGCATGAACAATCGACAGCCCATTCTGAGCTACGTGGACGCGTCCAGAGACCTAGAGAAACGCTAAACGAATTGGCCACCGATGTTCAGCGTCTAGTTTATCTAGCATTTCCGGACTGCCCCGAGCAAGCTAAGAACCGTATTGCACTAGCACAATTCATAGATGGAATTTTTGACGCTGAATTGCAACAAAGGGTGCGAGACTCTGCTCCCGAAACGCTGGAAAGAGCCCTATCTTCAGCTGTACGTGTTGAAGCCAGCCGTGCGGCTACCCGACTAAGCCGCAGGCAAATTCGAGTGGCAGAGGTTATAGTTTCCGACACTGAGGATTGCTCACCTACCCTGTCCTCGGGAAACGAACATCGCGCAGCTTAAGGGAGCGGAAGCTGCCGCGAGTAAGACAAAACACTCCCAAAACAACACGACGACCAATCACTCCATGTAATATGAGCGAGACAGTGCGAGAGACAGGAATAAAGGGGAAAATAAAATTCATCCATCGGACTGGCTATGGATTCGTTCGGCGTGATGACAACAACGAGGTGGTATATATACCACGCAGCGAATTACACCGAAACTCCAAATTCCGTCAGGAGGGCCAAGCCGTATGTTTTGATGTGGAAGCGGCACTAATCGGTCCTCGTGCAATCAACCTTAGAGTCCCCGAACACTCGGCTCCGTCTCCTGTGACAAGCGCCCGACTTCAAGACAGTTCAGACGGTGATATCCACCATGCGGGAAATGTCGGCCCACTACTTCTACAGAGGCAGAATTAGTGGGGAGAACCAGCGCCTCTACACAACCCGCAACATCTATTCGTTATACTAATAGCCCAAGTAATCTCGTTGCCCGGATTAAAATCAACGGGGTCCCCTGCCTGGCCATAGTGGACACAGGTGCCACTCAAACGATCCTACATCCCCGTGTTGTTGAGAAGATGGTCACCCGCCCTGTGATGGAAACATCGCATGCGACCATTCAAACAGTAACTGGGGGTACTGCACCAGTGGAAGGAATTGTCGAAGTCCAAATACAGATAGGATTATTCTCCAGCCAACATTGCATGTACGTTGCCTCGATCGTGGATGATTGCATCATAGGCATGGACTTCCTGCGACGGCATTCGTGTGAAATTAATTTAAAGCACAGCACTTTGCAGGTTGGTGAAGGAACGATTCACCTAAACCAAGCAAATACTCATCACGTTCTTGCTACCAATACCTGCGACGTTAGTATTCCCGCTCTATCAGACTGTTGGATTCGCCTGATGACATCGGCACCCGATGAGGACACCGTCCTAGCGACGGCAGTCAACACCCACCAGAAGATTATTATTCCTCATTCCGTGTGCCACGTGCGGCAGGGGGTAATATGTGTTTGCGTCACTAACATGTCCGAGGATAACATTTGGGTTCCGAAAAACACCGCTTTAGTCCAAATCGAATCACAACCCGAGATGTTTAACTGCCGCCGTATAACAGATGATAACAACACAACTGATCTGTCACCAGCCATACAGGAAATGATGAAAAGAAGTGCTATCACTCTCACCACGGAAGAACAAGGGAGGTTAGAAGTTTTAGTTTTCCGTAACCGTTCTGTATTTGCAGGTTCAAAGTTAAATAAAAGATGCACCTCCCGTATTCAGCACCGAATCGATACAGGTGATACGATTCCAATAAAGCAGCCACCTAGGAAACTGCCGCTTGCCCGCAGAACAGAAGCTGAGTTAATATTGGAGGACATGAAGGCTCAGAAAGTAGTACAGCAATCAACGAGTCCATGGTGTTCCCCCGTAGTCCTCGTGCGTAAAAAGGACGGGTCGTTGCGATTTTGCGTGGACTATCGCAAGCTCAACAACGCCACTAAAAAAGACTCTTACCCATTGCCGCGCATTGACTTAACGCTGGATGCTCTCGGAGAATCGTCATGGTTTGCTACTCTGGATCTCCAATCAGGGTACTGGCAAGTTGAGATGGCAGCTAGCGACAAAGAAAAAACTGCATTTTCCATTGGAACGGGTCTGTATGAATTCAATGTCATGCCGTTTGGCCTTACCAATGCGCCCGCGACGTTCCAGCGTCTTATGGACGTCGTTCTTCAAGGACTTCCACACACTGTCTGTCTAGTTTATCTGGACGATATCATCGTTCATGGTAAGAATTTTGACGAACTACTGCAAAACTTAGAGTCCGTATTCCAGAGACTTAGACAAGCAGGCCTCCAACTATCAGCAAAAAAGTGTTGCCTCGGGAAAAGAGAAGTTCACTTCCTGGGACATATTGTGTCTGGTTCCGGAATAGCGGCTGACCCCGACAAAATATCGGCTATTCGAAAATGGCCTACGCCGAGAAGTAAGACAGAAGTTCAATCATTTTTGGGAATCTGTGCTTACTATCGTCGTTTCATCCGTAATTTTTCGGCCATTGCTAAGCCCTTGACAGCATTAACTGAGAAAGGAAACCAGTTCGCCTGGACCACTTGCTGTGAGGATGCTTTCGATCAACTTAAAACGAAGCTTACTACTGCACCTATTCTCGCCCAGCCGAATGAAAACGACATGTTCATTCTCGATACGGACGCTAGCCAACATGCATGTGGATCTGTTCTGTCCCAACTTCAGGGAGGAGAGGAAAGGGTAATCGAATATCACAGTAAAACTTTTAGTCGACCAGAAAGAAATTATTGCGTTACTCGAAAAGAACTTCTGGCCATTGTGAAAGCTGTCACTCATTTCCAGCACTACCTCTTAGGAAGACGTTTTCATTTGCGAACAGATCACAGCTCATTACGTTGGCTAATAAATTTTCGTGATCCGGAGGGGCAGATGGCGCGCTGGCTCGAACGCTTGCAGCAATTTGACTTTTCGATTGAGCACCGACCAGGAAGGAATCACCAAAACGCTGACGCACTCTCCCGACGTCCTTGCGAAGATACTGATTGTCGATATTGTACCCGTTTAGAGGAAAAGCAATGCGCTCTAGTTCGGACAACCGTGGTTACAATGGATATCGTCGAGCGACAGAAACGTGATGATGATTTAGCAGTAGTCCGGCAATGGGTGGAAGCTCAACGACGGCCAACGATTGACGAGGTCCGAGCTTTGAACCCAAAAGTAAAAGCCTACTGGGGCATGTACGATGCCCTCCAAGACCAAGATGGAGTATTATGCAGAAAGGTAAATAGCCCTAACGGCGATTATTTTCAAGTTTTGGTTCCGCTTTCTTTACAGGCTGAAATCCTGAAGGCGATGCACGACAGTCCGACTGGAGGACATTTCGGAGTTCAGAAGACATTGGAAAAGACTAAAAAGCGATATTATTGGGTTGGATGCTCTCGGGATGTCCAGCAACACTGCAGAACTTGCGTACCATGCCAGCAAAGGAAGGGACCAGCAACAAGAAATCGCGCAAGACTGCAACCTGTACACGTAGGCGCCCCATTTGAACGCGTTGCAATCGACATTTTGGGACCCCTACCCGTCACTACTCAAGGTAACAAATACATTTTAGTTTTTTGCGATTATTTTACGAAGTGGCCAGAGGCTATCCCAATACCGGATCAGACTGCGGAGACAGTAGCCGAAGCACTTTCCGTGCAAGTATTTTCGCGATTCGGAGTACCCCTCCAACTACACTCGGATCAGGGAAGAAATTTTGAATCCGCAGTTTTCAAACACACACTGGAACGGCTTGGTATCGATAAAACACGTACCACCGCCCTGCATCCACAATCAGATGGCATGGTTGAGCGATTTAATCGCACGCTTTTGAACTATCTCGCCAAATATGTTGCCGAAAATCAAAGGGACTGGGATACTCACCTCCCATTTCTGCTTTTGGCTTATCGGACAGCTGTCCATGAGGCCACGAAACAAACTCCCGCATTTTTAACATTTGGACGTGAGCTCCGCTTGCCCACTGAATTATTTACCGGTCCTCCTCCTAATCGAGCTACTGCACCTTCGAAGTATGCGGAGGACTTGGCCACGCGATTGGAGACTGCCTATGCTTTTAATCGTAAACAGCTTTTGGAGTATAGTCGGAGAATGAAGGACCGATACGATCTCAATGCTAAAGCTGCGCCATTTAGTAATGGCGACAAAGTGTGGTTATACGCTCCTAAGAGGAAAAAAGGTCGCTGTCCAAAACTACAAAGTGATTGGCAAGGCCCCTACAACGTGCTGGCAAAATTGGGTGATGTACTCTACCGAATCATCAAACAGGGAGCAAACAAATCATTGGTGGTTCATCGAGATCGGTTGGCACTGTGCCAACTTTCTGAATAGTTTCGATTGTCGCGTTATAATTTAGTCATATTTTTTTTTGTTTTTTTTTCGAGCAGGCGAGCAGGTGGCGCCTTAATCAAATAACCACCGAGAAATCGGGTGCAATAAGAGCTGGTCGTCTCGAAGTTTGATACCGTCGCGTCGCGGGGTTAAATCCTAACGGCTTTGCACCCGAAAGAGCAGAAGGCCTAACCACTTTTCATTACGACTGAGGACAGTCAAATCTTTAAATGGGGGAGCTGTGTAACGATTTTTGGTCCCATCTGAAGTCTTGATTAAATTCCGCCTGTCAGACTGACTGGCGAAACTACGGCTGTCAAGAAGAAAAATCTAGAGGTTAGAAAAGAAACGTGGTAGAAAAAAGTCTAGAACGTGCGACAAAAGATTTGGATTCGCAATAAATGAATTATAATTAAAAAATTGTGTTTCTTTTCCTTAATCGTAACAATATTTACGTAAGCTCTAAGCAGGCTCTAAACGCAAATTTTCGCGTTTAACTTACGCAACCCTAAAGCAACGTTGCTTAAGTTCGAAAAATGTTTATAAATCACATTTTCCTGCGTAAGGGCATTTTAGAGGGTGTCTAAAGATAAGCAGGCTCTACGGTGAGTTTATAAATAAGGCTGTGGGTGTTAACCTAAACATTTGAGGAAAATCGGAAAATATCCTTTTTAGTGTTTACGAACGTACCCTAAACCCAGAGCAAGAGAGTAAACAAACTTCTGCGTCTTCTGCTAATCGCATTTAACGGCACTAGAAAAACAGAGACAAGCACATTTTTCTAGAGCCACTCTCGCGTGTACGCATTTTTAACAACCAACCAAAAAGCCAGTCAGTTAGCAAGTAGGGATATTTCAGTTTTTCATTTATTTTTTTAATTTTACCGAGTGAGATTCGTTGTCCCAGAGTTAAGTCGCGTGTGATTTCTCACATTGAAAATTTCATCAAACTTCTCAACTAACGACGTCAGGATTGGTTTATTTCTGGATTTATTAAATTTGTACCGAAAAAAGAACGCCGAACAAAGAAAAATAATAAAATGAGTGCTACAATCGCAGCCACTGCTCCCTCAAATCCGCCACCGCAATTTCGCAAAGGAATTGTTAAGCAGGTAATTTCTCCAATATCTACATTTTCTCTAAATTCACGGCAGTTCGTATTAAATTTAACAATTTTTCATTTAAATTTCATTGAAAACTAGGAAAATTTTTAAAATTTTCTGTGAAGATTTCTAAAGATGGGCGCTGGTGCCGAAAAAAAAAACTTCCACGAAGCTGCCAACTTGGCATATCACACATAACCTAAAATATAATTTTCTTGACTGCTATAATATTCCTGTTTTTTTGCGGCAGTGTGCCACTCCTCGTTGCTTTTCATTTTTTATAATTTATGAATTAAAATAGAATGTAATGAAAATTTGAGATTTTCCATTAAAAAAAAAGTATTTAGGGACAATTTTCAGCGTGCCATATGGCAGGTAAAACCCACCCGGCTCTATAGTTGGGACTCTCAAATGTCTGCATTTCAATTATTTATAGAAATCATTTAAAAAAAAAAATACTCGGAGAGAGTAAAGAAGAATTAAAAAAAAAAAAAAAAAAACTCAATTCAGCATTTTATTAATCAAAATTGGAAGCAATTCTTGTGCCACGCAGCTTTAGCTATCGCATTGTTGACTTGCTTTTCATGTAACGTGTCATTCATTGCTGCTGCTGGTATGGTGTTGATAAACTTTCTACGCTACTCGTTTCATCAGTTGGGTATAGTTTTTCGGCAACCGTGATAATTCTCAATAAAAATCAGCAACAAATCGATTAAGCTTGTCTGATAATACGTCGCTGTGTGTCATTGAGCGAACTTTGGTCATAGTTACGGATTAGCATATATTTATGTACCTACCTACCTGCCTACAGAGTACCTAATGTGTTTGCAGAGGGTTTCTTTGAAGTGCAATTGAGTCAGTTCTTGCTTAACTGCTGCTCCTCATTGTTATTATACACAACCTGTTGGACAAGTTTTTGGTGCAAGATGTGGTGAAGACGTCCCTTCTTTTTTACCATCATCACTGCTCTGGTGATAGTTGTATGCCACACGTTAGTTTGTCGAACATTTGGGATAGGAGGCATTTTGTTGACGCCGTTGTTTCTTTGTTTGTACTACTCAATGCATGAGAATACATACATTTGCAATCAATTATGGAAATTCTTCCTTGTAACAGAATGGCTTCTTTCTTTGTGTTTTAATTTTTGTTTTTGTGGGCAGGGATAATCAATGGCTAGCAGATAAAATGTAATTTGATAACAACTTGTATGTGCCCCGGCTTCTGCTCAAAAATAACTTGTCATTCATTCCACGGCTGCGTGTTTGTTTGCTAAACAAAAATCGATTTAGCTATGTGTACTTGCCTATACTTTGGTGTTTCTACATCAATTAATAAATATTTGAATAGTCATTAAAACATTGCTAAAAAGACTTATTATCATAGCCATCACGCCACTTAACCCTTTGTTCCCGGAGGTGTTATTTTTTTCAAATATTTTTATATTTGTTTGAAATTTTGATAAAACTTGCTTTAGTGATGTTAAAAAAATATATTTAAAAAAAAAAATTAAAATATGTTACCCTTTTATTGTTGTTTAAAAAAGCGATTTTAGCACGTAAATAAGAGAAAAATTAGTAAAAAATACGTAAATCACTTCGTCTGACAAAATCGATGAATCTAAATGCACGATTTAGCACGTTCGAAGCTCTCATAACAGACAAAACAGTTTTTTTTTTACTTTTAAATGAGATACAGTTCCTTAAAATCTATTTGGTTTTGCAGTGAAACCACCAGGAAAAAATAGAAAAAATATTTTCTATGTGGTTTCTTTGTGAAACCACTAGGAAGAAAAGGGTTAAATAGGCTTTTGAATAATGTTGCTTATGGGAAAAAAATTAAGCTCCACCTGTTTAAAATTTAAATTTCTATTGTTTTATAGGTAGATGAACTGCAGATAGTAAACAAAAAATGCGTATATCATACGGTAGCTTGGATTCTTATCTATGCAGTTTGCATATCTGAGCGTATTGCTATACATTTTCTCAAAATAACGTGGATAAATAGTTTAGAAGAGAATTTACCAATCTTAATTGTTTCCTGCTTTTGCCTTGGGCCATATGTATATATGTATACATATGGGCTAAGAATTAATTTCCGGAAAAAATTTCTTTCCACCTGTAATTGTGTGGTAATATTGTGGTAATTTTATTTATTCTTCAAACGTACTTAATATGTGTTTAACGTGGCAGTTGAAGAGTTCATCTTGGGTACCATCGAAAAACTTTTCGACGTTTTTCCGTTGATTTCTCACCAATGGTGCGCCACATCAGACCTTTAAGTGGCCCATAGACATCACACTTGTGCGCACACCGGTGTACTGACACCGGTGTGGCATTCCGTCACACACGCCACACCAAATCATACACACTTTAGTTAAGCAAGTGGTCTCAACCAGGAAAGTTTAAAGCATGAGTGATGCGGACGATGAGGTTTGCGCATTAATTGCAATCGCTGTCTATGTTGCGTGGCTTTCATTTTCTACAGCAAGGTTTCCCATGCTTCTTTTTTTTATCGCGGTTTTTATATTCACTTGACTTTATTTGCCAGAGCTCCGGAAACTCTTTGTACATATCTTAAGGGTTTTTTATTATTTTAAGAGGTGTTATTGTGAAAGGATATGGTCCTGTATGCGTGCTCGTGGTGGCCATTTGACTGATGTTGTTTTTCATTGTTATTAACGGCATACCTTCCTCTTTATTATAAAATAAACATCCGATCATTTATCTCAAAAAATGGCATTTTTCTTTGAATACCAAAATAACACCTCTTATTGGAAAACCCTTTACAAAGGATCGCCAAAATTCGCAATCACGAATTGCCATTCCAAAAAACGTCCGAATGTCGACGTTCCTCGCATATCAACGATTCGGATGCAACTGAGAACTGAAAGTGCGCGTGCATCCCCACACACATCACACCGATCGAGACACCGACACCAAAAATCAAAAAGTTTTGATTTTTACTCGCACCGTGTGTGCCACCAAAAATCGGTGTGCACACCAACCCACAGACGGCACACATTTCCGGACACCGCACACCGGTGTGCGCACAAGTGTGATGTCTATGGGCCACTTTAGTGAGCAAATAACCTTAGTGCTTTACGACGAAAACAAAATTCGTTAATTTCTATTGGCTATTTCATTTTGCTGTCATGCTCATGATAAGGAAGTTTGCTTTTTACCCATGTTGAATGTTGCGAAATCTAGTGCCATACCAGCCTGCTGCTGTTTGTGCTCCTGTAGCTTGCGCGTTAACATATTTTTTTTGTCCCGATCATGCGTTATAGAAAGCCTAGCTTGTTACCTTCTAATGGACTTACACTAGATATCATCACATTTCTTGAAGCACTCGAATTATTCGAGCACCAGGCCAATGCCAATGGTTTAATTTACTGATAAATGCTAGTTGCTGCTTAGACTGTGTATCTATTACGGCCTCTAACCAGACTGATAGTCCATTAGTCAGTCGCTTTCATAAGCTACTTTACACTTGAAAGGAACCTTTTTACAAACTGGCTACATATTCTTCTTTGAATTAGTTTTTCATCGCTAAGACAATGTCAACATCTAGCGCTAACTTCATAGCATAGCGTACATATCTAGTCGTAGCTGCCTGTTTTCCTTATCATCGAAAACAGCCCTCTAAATGTATTTTCTACAAGGTGGGCCAAAAGAAGTCATCCGATGTTGTTTGGCTCTCATTTTTTTTTCTAAATGAAAAACTTCGATTCTGTTTTTTGGTTATGTTTTTTTGAACCTTGATTGGTCAAGTCGAGAAGATGATATCGGCCGTCACAATTGTTTGTCATACGAGCTCGTTTTATGGCATTTTTCATCACTTCGGCGAGAACTTAGGGGGACAGATTCTCGCAGTCGTGTCGAATGTTGTTCTTGAGCGCTTCTAGGGTCTCGGGCCTATTCACGTAAACACGGTACTTCAAAAAACCCCACAAAAAAAAAAGTCTGGAACGGTTAAAGCGGACGATCTTGCGGGTCAGTGCAAATCGCCAAAACGAGAGATGAGGCGACCCGAGAACGCCGCCTTCAGAATATCGGTTTTGGCTCGCGCAGTGTGTGCCGTAGCTCCATCCCGTTGGAACCAAATGTCCTCCAGTCCTCATTCGTCCAATTGCGGCAGAAAAAACTCGGTTAACATGGCCCTATAGCGCGCTACGTCCACTGTTGTCGTTTGACCAGCGGCGTTCTCGAAAAAAAAATGGGCCGATGACTCCTCCAGCTTGAACAGCGCACCATGCAGTAACTTTGAGCGGGTGTAATGGCTCCTCGTGCATTACTCGTGGATTTTCGGTGCCTCAGAAGCGATAGTTTTGCTTGTTCACGTACGCTGAGGTGGAAATGAGCCTCATCGCTCATTATGATTTTGGTCGAAAAATCGAAAATTCGAAATTATTCCGCGTTCTTGGGGAGTGTATCGCTCCATGGCTTGTTCACTTGTATTCTACATCTGTCTAGTCCACAAATGTCAAAACAGATTTGACATTGGCGGCCATTTGCAAAAATAAGAGCATCTTCCAATAGGGTGATCTCTTTTGGCCCTCCTTGTATGTACTTAAATGATATCTACGTCTCATACGATTTAAGTTCCATTTAAAATCGTATGTGACAGTTTATGACATAGAAAAAGTAGCAAGTTGGAAACAGGCGATAGCTAACTGTTCTACGTACAGTTGCAACGGTGCCGTGAAATAACGCCGAGCGAAATTTCAATTTCCGAATTTCCTTGTTCGGTCTTATTTCACTTTGCTAAAGTGAAATAAAGCCCAGTCGGCATTATTTCGCTTTGAAACACATTTCAAATTTCCCGCTCTGTTACTTCAGCATTTAGAATTTGAGAGAAAATAAAATAAAAACAAAAAAACTGGTGAATTTTGAACTATTATTTTCTCAAACTCCACCTCTAGTTATTTTAGCATTTAGAATAAAAAAATGAAATAAATAGTTGGCGCAACAGGTCCGGAGAGACCCTAGGCCTAGCTTCTCACAACCATTCGTTTTTGTGTGAGTTTCTCATTTTTGGAACGAATGGAAGGGATCTACAATTTTATGCCGACTCCAAACGGCTAATTGAGAAGCTCTTTCAAGACATTTATACTCTCGGATGTTTGTCAGACGTTCGCGAGAGGTAGCGCAGCGGAAAAAAACCCTAAGTCGGAATTGGGTTTTTGCGGGATTCGAACCTGGGACCCCCGCATAGCAGTCCAATACACTAACCACTAAGCTACTGCGACTACGCATTCAGAATTTAGTTATATATAAAATAACAGTTACATCTATTTCTGCAAATTAAAAATATACTTTATATTTATAGTTCTCGGAAATTCTGAAAACATTTGCTTTGGCCTTATTTCTCAAGCAATGTTCGGCCTTATTTCACTTTGTCAATTTGAAATAACACCGAATTCTTAAATTCGGCTTTATTTCGCTTTCACAAAGTTCGACGTTATTTCACGGCACCAGTAGCAACATAACGTTCCACAACAACACTCCTAGGACTGAGCCTTGAGGCACACCGCCAGTATTCTTTTATTCCCTCATTAGAATCGACTTGCCTTGCAATCATTGACAACTTACACAGATCAAAAAACATAAACTTCTGCTACCTTGTGCATGTACTCAAAGTGTAAGAGCTTATAAAATAGTACAGTAACAGTAGGCGCTTATAACTCTCGAACCAGAACTTACGAAAATTGCCTGTTGAGAGCTAAAACTTATAAAATCTAGCATTGTCGTTTGATATTTACCTAGACATATCGAATGAATAACTTAAAAGTGAATTTAATTTAACACCACATATTCTTAATTTAAATGTACGGTTGCTTCTGAATTTTTTTACCTACCTAATTTTGATTGACTCAACCAAACTTTTGATGGACGATCAATTTTCGTGCGACTATATTTCTTCTATGGTACCTGGGTAATTAATTTTTAGTAATAAAGAGCATTTTCGCAATAATAAACGAGACAAAACTGCAACTTCTATTGCCAACTAGAGTGTTTGTTTACGTTTGCAAACTTTATTTCGTTTGATCAAAACCAAACACAATTACACGAACTCAAAAGAAAAGTATACCTGCGATGTTAGCACGCATCTATATAGTATGACTTGCATATTATGTAGAGAGAGTAAAAGAAAAGCAAAAAAAAAAATTATTCTCACGAACTTCAGTCTTCACATGCCTACGCATACACACAACTTCTAGCGAGAAAAGATAAAAAGAGTGTTTTCAAATGCAGTTATTGTTACTATTTTATAATTTTTGTTTAATTTCTGATAAAATGTAGTTGCATTGCATACTAGAGCAGCCTTCATTGGATTTTGTTGTTAAGCAACACAAGGAATGTCTGATTACTCCTTTTTTTTTTTTATATACTTCTCCCGGGAAAGGCGAACCTATAACGCTTCAACAGCGCCCCGAGATGCTTGCAGATGTATGTTTGCTCTGCACTTAAATTGCTGCAAATTGTAGTCTTCTGGAAATATATCCCCAGGAAGCGAGTTCCAAAGTTTGCTTGTCCTGTAACAGAAGGAGTTTTTGAAAGTTGATGTCCTCACGGTTGTCAAGTGTACTGTATGGTCATGAGCATTAGCAGCCTGTTTTGTTGGGCGCCCAAAAGTTGCATTTCGAGGGATAATGTCTTTGAGTTCCTTAGAACATCTACCATGGAAGTACCTATAGAACAAGCATAGGTCAGCGACTTGTCTTCTGTGCACCAACGGTTGTAGATTCGATGTGAGTGTAGGGTCTCCAATGAGTCGAACTGCTCGTCTCTGTATGCTATCAAGCAGGTTAAGTGAATGTTTTGGGGCCGAGCTCCATATATGGGAACAATATTCCAAGCCTGATCTTACCTGTGCTTTGTAGAGAAGGAGAAGTTGCTTGGGGCTAAAGTACCTCTTTGCTCTAAATAGGTAGCTCAACTTTGCGGACGCCGATTTTGCGATATAGGATATGTGGTTCTGCCATTAGATTCCTGAATTGACTGTGACTCCTAGAAGGTGCATAGAGTCCTTGTGATGGATTGGATGGTCATCCATTTGGATCTGAGGAACTAAAAAAAATAAATAAATAGTTGGCGCAACAGGCCCGGAGGGACCCTAGGCCTAGCTTCTCACAACCATTCGTTTTGTTTGAGTTTTTCATTTTTGGAACGAATGGAAGGGATCTACAATTTTATGCCGACTCCAAACGGCTAATTGAGAAGCTTTTTCAAGACATTTATACTCTCGGATGTTTGTCAGACGTTCGCGAGAGGTGGCGCAGTGAAAAAAACCCTAAGTCGGAATTTGGGTTTTTGCGGGATTCGAACCTCGACCCCTCGCATAGCAGTCCAACACACTAACCACTGAGCTACTGCGCCTACATCTGGAACTGTTGATGCATTTTTTCTGGAAAATGTTGTGAACTGTCTTGTTTGCATTAAATACAACCAAATTGTCCTTTCCCCACTTCAAGATTTTGTCCAGATCATCATTTAGAGAATTAATTTGTTCACATCTCTGACTGTGTGATGTAGCCGTATTATTATTTGTCGATCCAAGCAAATCGTTGATGTGGAGAAGAAATAGAGTTGGAGAAAGAATAGATCCTTGGGGCACTCCTGCATTTATAGCAAACGAATTGGATGATACACCATCTACAACAACTTGGATCGATCTTCCCAGAAGAAAATTTTGCATCCATCCGCAGAGTTGTTGTGGTAATCCGTAAGACGCTAATTTGCCTAATAGGGCTCTATGCCAGACTCGGTCAAATGCCTTTGATATGTCCAAGGCTACGGCTCTGGATTCGCCGTGTTGTTCAATTGATTGTGTCCATAAGTGCGTTACGTTTACGTTTAACAGGTCACCAGTGGAACGACGGCTCTGAAATCCGTATTGCCTGTCGCTTATTAATCGATGGCCTTCTAGATATTTGATTATTTTGACATTTATTGCCATTTCCATTACTTTAGAGAGCATTGAAAGTAACGCTATTGGACGATAGTTTTGTGGCAGACATTTCTTCCTTTTCTTTGGAATAGGTTGAATGCGAGCGGTCTTCCAGCAAGAAGGAAACGTCTTCTTGGAGTACGACATGCTAAACAGCTTAGTTCTTCAGCTTCAGGTGCAAGTTCTGGTGCACAGTTCTTGAGTACTATAGCCGGGATTCCATCGGGTCCCGTTGCCTTATTGCAATCTAGTTCTTTAAGGATGCGTTGAATTATTCGAGGCCGAAATTTCACTTCTGCCATCGATGATTGTATCCTCGGGATATTTGGTGGCTCTAGCTGTGCAGAATCTAGGGTGGAATTCTTTGAAAACATGTTAGCGAAAAGATCTGCCTTTTCTTTAGGTGTTGTTGCTAGCGTGCCGTCTTCTTTTACTAGAGTTGGAAAAGAAGAGCAACTAAAGTTATTACTGATTGCCTTTGCCATGGACCAGGATGCGCGTGAGCCGATAGGACATCCAATCACTTTGCTAGTGACTCTTTCCCTGTAAGTTGTCTTCGCCGATTCAATAATTAGGTTGCATCTATTTCGAAGAATTGTAAATTCAGATCTTTTTAGTTCTGAAGGGTTTGGCCGCCATTCACGGAAAGCCTTGTTTTTCGCTGCGATAACTCGCTTGCATTCTTTGTTAAACCACGAAGCGAAGAAATTACGCAGCTCGTCCCAGTTAGATTTACTATAATTCCAAATCGAACGATAACGATCCTTTTTCGCTCCTATTGGTATCGGTATAGAGAGGATAGCAGATATTAGAGCATGATCCGAATTCCCTAAGGGAGCAGACACTTTTATTTCATAATTATCTGGCTCTGTTGTGAGAAACAGATCGAGAGTGTTTCCATAATTTGTTGGATTGTCTGGAATTCGCGTGGGCTCATCAACGAGCTGATTGAAATTGCAGCAAATGGCGAAGTCTTCAGTTTGTTTCCCTGCCTCGTCCGTTCGGTTAGAATATCGTAGCCAATCCATGTTATGGGCATTGAAGTCACCAAGTATAATAACTTCAGCGGTTGGATGATGGATTTGTATCCAGTCTACCTTATCGGATAAATGACCAAATAATTTAGATGGTTCGTTATCGTTTGGTGAGCGGTACAGGCAGCAAACGAATTTGGTACAACTTTGTAGAACGACCTTTAGCCATATTATGTTGAGATCCGTAGGTTCCATCTCTTATCGTAGCCAATCCATGTTATGGGCATTGAAGTCACCAAGTATAATAACTTCAGCGGTTGGATGATGAATTTGTATCCAGTCTACCTTATCGGATAAATGACCAAATAATTTAGATGGTTCGTTATCGTTTGGTGAGCGGTACAGGCAGCAAACGAATTTGGTACAACTTTGTAGAACGACCTTTAGCCATATTATGTTGAGATCCGTAGGTTCCATCTCTTCTTCTCTTACACACGCCAGATCTTCTCGGGCAAACACACATAGTCCCCCCTTATATCGAAAACGAGGATGTAGTTCGTATTCTGGACATTGAAGATATGTGTAATCAGTTGTTGAGTTTATTCGAGTCTCTGTTAAAACTAGGACGTCTGGCTTTTTTTCTTGCAGATGCTGGTGCACACAGAATGTTGCAGAAATCTGTTGCTAGCTTTCTTCTGTTAGTGTTTAGTCTATTTTGTCTTTGTGTTCCTTGATGTCTGACGTCATGCAAGTCGTGTGGGTGATTATTTGCATGTTGAACCCCCTGAGATAGTCCCCCCCGGAGATCCGAATGGGAGACTAGTTTACCTCCGGAATTCTTTATCTCAGGAAGTTGCATCATGGCTTTTGTGTCCCATCCGTGTTGCACCGGCCCATCTGCCAAACTCCGAAACGTAATCAAGACTACTTCACGGAGCCTATAGTATGATGTGGTGGTATCTCACCGGGCGACAGGTGGATGGGTCCCTGTGTTAATGCTGGTAAACTTTGTATAAAGCGTAGTACGAACCTTTTCCGAAACGAAATTTTCCGGTGGTCTCCAAATGGACAGCGAAAAGTCTGCGAAAAAGCAGAAGAAAATAATTTGTGTAGATTTCCAACGGCTGTTACACAAGTAGTAGTATTACCAGCATTTATGGCTATTTATTTCCAATTTGGCTCCTTAAAATTGTCATTTCGGATAGATGTATCGTAATTTCACTTCATTTAAAGGTTGGCGATTTTTAGGATCCTAAGGAATTTATATTTCAGGCATTTCAGGTTATGATCTGAGATTTAAGATTTCTGTTGCTAAATCGTACATTAAATCCGAATTGATTTTTTGTGAGTTGGCCGCAAAAAACATATTTTTCACTTGCATTGGAAATCTATTGCGATTGATTTTCACACATTTATACCAACCTAGTTCGAAGTAGTGTAGTTTAATATAAAAATCGTTTACATTTGTGATTTTTTTTTTCGTTAACATTGCAAAATGGAAACTAAAAAAGTCCCTCAATTAGTTTTTTAAAATTAATATTACACAATATATTTGAGTTTGGATATTTTCGGCTTCAAAATTTCTCAATTTGGCTCCAACCTCTTATGAAAGGTGGCAGCACAAATGCCAAATTTTCGCAAGCAATTAATGTCCCGGACAATAAACGTGTGCGAAAAGAGGGTGGAGAATTGTACAAAGCAATTTAATTACCCACTTTTCTGCCATCATTTCGCAGTAGCTGTGTACTGCAAAACGAAAAGCAGAGCGAAATTTTTCGTTCATGATTTCGATGTGTCACTTTTGTTTGGGATATTTCGTTTCCGAAGATCCGTACTACGCTTAAAGCTTAAAAGAATTGGATACATCTTATACATACAAATATTATTATAGCTTAGTCCCACTATGCTAGTTAAACTCTCGGTAGTCCGATAATATTATGGAGGTGCAGCAGATTCTTAGAAATGTCCTGTCCCAGCGGAAAACCAAAAGTGCCTTTTTTTTTTGTTAACTCTGAAATTTAAAGTCAATTCCATATGCGTTATACCAGACAAACGTCAAATTAATATTTGGCCTTGCTTTGTTAGAAAATAAAACAAGAAATTAAATGTAACTTTCATCACTATAGAAACAATAAACAACAACGAAAAATATTTCACATGTTTTGACTGCTACCTAGACTTTGAGAGCTATTTTGTAGATTGGCCAAAAAAAAAAAAAAATCTAAAGAAACATACACATGTTAAATACATGTAACATCTATAAACGACTCGAGGGCCTGCCTATAATTTTTTTAAAAATAACTAACCAAAGACTGATCATTACTAATCTTCAAACTAAATTTATTTCACTCATATTCTCTGAAAACTTTCACAAAAATGAAAGGAAATCCAAGCAGACAAAAAGCTGACAGCGTCACGTCTCATTCTCGTTTTATAAACCATTTGAACAAATTGTTAAATCAAAACACGAACTCAATTTATGGGTCAGTTGTGGGAATGGCCGCCGAGCTCGCAACTTAATCCTCTTGTATAAATTATTTTAACACATCTTTAACGTCCACCAACAGATGAAAACTAGCCAGTTTCTTTGGTGGCACAGGTACAAGGTATAATTAGAATTCACGTTTTCAGCAGTCCAAGTGCAAGCTGTTGTTGTTATTTTCCGTTTCTGTACACTGTACATAGGTACATCTCACGAAACGATAGTATCATTCCATGTTTTTCTTCTTCATTGCAAAAAAATATTAATTTCGATCATTGATTTGCGTATGTATGCAAGTTTCTTTCTTGGTTTAAATTTGTTGATAAGATAAAGTCAGCAGCGGCTATAGCAACTAGTGTGGTTGTTTTCATAATTCAATTGCATGCGGCCGGTACACATTTTGTTTGTTAAGCGGGCGCGGTAAAGGGGTGTGCCTTTCGCAGTCAGTATCAGCAGAAGCGGATGAGTGTCAGTCACCTTAGCAGCCAGTATTTACTGTTACGAATGAAACAGAGTTGGCAGTGTTAATAATTATATGCAAGCGTTTTGTATAGAAAGCATGTGGGAGCTGATCTGGTGCTAAGATGCACACATTTCAATCTGACATTTTGCTACTGTGTTCAATAATATCAAAAATTCTTTAAACATAACCCCAAACTTCTATCGTGTTAAAAATTGATCTGTAAAAAAACAGTCAAGCCCTATCTTTCGATCGGACACAATTTTCGGTACTTTTTGAGTATGCTTTCCATTGGTTTATAATATTACTTTAAGATTGATTTATGAGTGCATTTGTGTCATAATAAAATCCCTTTAAAATTAATCAATATACGGAACACAATTTAACTCAAAACTTGTTGGTCTAAATATCACAATTGAATCGTAAGCAAGTGAATATTTTTGAAAATAGAAATATAAGCCTGTTAATTAATTTTAAAATAAATTAAAATCTTACGTAGGAAGCCATAAGCGTTTTGACAAAGTATCGCATCCGTGTTTGAAAATAAATACAATTTGATCTTTTAACAATTTGATGGCTTATATATTACTTAATTCAGGATTCTTAGAAACCGACAAAAGTTTAAATTCTCGCAGAAATATATAAAGCAATGGTGCACATTTTTATGCAATTACTGTCTACCCTGTTCCTAAATTTGTTATTTCGCATGTATTTTGCTGAATGTTGACAATTCTATTCTTATATTAATATTTTCCGCGAAGTCAAAATGTTCATACCAACCATTGTTTAATTAGAGATCCTCATTTTCGGCGAACAAACTCTCCTTTTCCAAAAACAAATATCTACCTATACGGCCTAAGTACTAAGAATTGTTGGAAAAAGTAGAGGCATGAACAGTCGAAACTTAAGTGAACATATATTTTATTCTCTTGTGACACTTGCCTTGGAAAGATCCCAAACTTACATATATAAAATTTATTTTTTAGTAAGCATCCATTCGTTGTTTGCTAACTATTGGAACGGAAAACCTATCAAAAAGCAAGCACAGAGACTACAAAAGATAGATACAACTATGACTGAAGGAATATGAGTCAATGTCCGGCGTTGGCTGGCAGAAGAATGAATATCTTGGGGCATCATTGGGCCGAGACCCAGTCGATGAAACAAATCTCCCATAAACAGATGCTTGCGTTAACACTAGGAATTGAGCCCAGAGAAGAACTCCAGACAGTCTCTCTGGGTAAGATTTAAAGTGGTAGAGAGACGAAAAGAGACTCGACAATGGTGGTCTGATTCGAATATCTCTCGAAATCTGTATATATACAAGATAGAGCAGAGGAAATCATAAACCATTTCTTTAAATCAAAAGTGCGTTGAAAGAAATATTTATATGCACCGAGATATATATTTTTATGTGTACATAAAACAAAAACGCAATATTTTGTAATTTCGTGCATACTTTTGTAAAAAAAAAATGTTTGGCTAGCTTGCATTGTTGTATAATTTAAAATTTGTAATTATAAACGCTCAGGCTGAACAGGGTATTTAAATTCTCTTCTATTATGTCATTCAATATCGTCAGTTTGGATGGTTGGTAATATTCCTCCTCAAAATTAAATTAAGGGAGGATTTATTTAATACTATAGTTTTACACTTTTGTTCGAACTTTAGAGATATTCGATTATTATGTAGTACCCACAAGAATTTCTGCTGTTATCGGATTTATTAACAATGAATATAAAATATACTGCTAATTTTAAATTTAACGAGCGCTAGCTGCAGAGGCTTTCGGCTCCATTCTGAATTTAATTTGATTATTTTTTTTTGTATCTAAACCTGTTTTAAATAGCTTTAGAAATTGATTTGCAAAAAGATCAAGCTGAACAAATGACACTAATAATGAAAAATTATTTCTAGCATTAGCATATGGCCACCAGTGTTCCCAGGCAATTTTTCTGTCCAAATCCAGTCAAAAAGAACAGTCAAACATTTAGAAAAAAAAATCCAGTCAAAATCAGTCGAAAATGAAAACAGCTATTTTTTTTTTCAACAATTTTTTTTTTTATTTTATGGCTAATGAAAACAAAAAAATAAGTCGTACTTAATTTCACAGCACTAATTTCTTATACCTAGGTCAATTAAACAAATAAATAAATTATTAATTTTAACTGGTAATGAATTATACCATTAAATTAAATTAAATGCAGTCTTCTGAGTCTGTGTCATTGTTTTCTATTGCTTCCATTTCTATATTTTGATATATAGTATTCTTTCCAACTTTTTTTATAATTTCCTCAGGTATTTCAAAATTTGTACATCTTTTTTTATCTCGCAATTTATTTCTTATTGTCAAAATAGAGTTGGTTAACAATAATTGCATCCGATTTCGTTGCTTAGTTTTGACCAAATTTAACTGACTAAATATTCTTTCCACTGCGGCATTCGAAATTGGCAAAACTAAAACAGTAATAGCAAACTTTGCGAGATCTTGAAATGGATTTTCTCCACTAGCATCTTTATAGCTCAAAACTTCGCACCAGAATGTTACTGTTTTCTTTATATTTTTCCATCGAACCAGGAAAAGATTATTCCACTGACTTAAAATGTTGTCTCGTAAAACTGGTTCCACATTCATCTCTTCAAGCTGGTTTTAAGGAGCTTTTGTTTTGCGAAAGACATTCATCTATTGAAAGCATTCATAACTCAAAACAAAATTTTCATATTTTTTCGTCTTTAAACGGAAATCAAGTCGACTCTTATTTATTTTTTTGACTCTAAAAAAAAAATCACCTCCAATGCAATACTAGTGTACCTAAATGAGTGCAGAAACAAACAGCCCATTAACAGCGGCATCAAGCCGCAAGCCGCTAAAGTCAAATTGGCAGTCAAAAAAAAAAAAAACTGTCGGCTGGATTTGATTTTTTTTTTTCAGTCAAAACCAACAAAATCCAGTCAAATTTACCTTAGAAGATAGACAAATTAAATTTACTCATCTCTGACCACTACGGAGTACGGAGCTCAAATCTTCGATCATTTTCGAGCTGTTAGCATCATTTTTGGCTTATCTGCATATACCTATCAATGATTAAAAAAACTTACGTTCATTTTCCATTTCGCTTCTTTATGTTATCTCTACGAAAATTGCAATCGAATATTTAATTTTAGTTTAAATCTAGATTTACGTTTTCTTTACACATTTTTCAACATAAATTGTAGTACATTGCTCGCAGTCGCAAGATTCAAGTACGTTGTTAGAATTATTATATTTTCAAAACTATAAATACTGGGAAATTTACCATATCGGTAATTCGGTACCATAAAATGTACCTACCTACTTCCTACTGATGTGCTTCTCTCGTAGATCGATTAGAGCGAGATAACAACAGTCACTTTTCTAGTTTGACACTTCCTTCAACCATGCAACCACGTGCATCGCGGGCTGTCACTATCACTTTCTAACCTAACAAATTCATTATAATTTAATAATAATATAATTTTCTACATTTCGGTGAACATTATTTTTTGCTAATTCAACCGTTCTTATGAAAGTACTCCATAAATTTATTTTATAACGTGCTTCTGGTGCAATTACAGGTTCTTTCCGGCGATACGGTTATCATTCGTGCAGCTAAAGGTGCCCCACCACCAGAGAAGCAAGTAACCTTCTCCCATGTGTTGGCCCCAAAACTCGCCAGAAGGCCTGGAGCCGGAGGGTAAGTCCCGTAAAACATTTTGACTTGGCTGTAAGTGTGCTAATGCTGATTTTTTTTTTTTTTTGCAATTATAGTGATGAAACTAGAGACGAGCCGTGGGCATGGGAGTCGCGTGAATTCCTCCGCAAGAAATTGATTGGCGAAGAAGTGGGCTTTACCTTCGAAAAGGCGCCAAATACTACCCGCGAATACGGTAATGTTTGGTTGCTTAAAGATCAAGAAGCTGGCGAGAACATTGTCGAGACAATGGTGCACGAGGGTTTGGTGGGTGTACGCCGTGAGGGTCGTCAAACACCTGAATTGCAACGTCTCATCGAACTCGAAGATAATGCCAAGTCGGCGGGTCGCGGCAAATGGAGCCATAGTCCAATTTCTGATCATGTGAGGCAAATTAAATGGACTCAAGAAAATCCCGCTCATATTGTTGACTTGTACGGTGGCAAGCCAGTGAAGGCCATCATCGAACACGTTCGTGACGGCTCGACTATCCGCGCTTTTCTGCTGCCTGAATTCCACTACATCACCTTGATGATTTCCGGCATCCGTTGTCCGGGAGTGAAACTTGACGCTGAGGGTAAGCCTGATTTGAGTGTAAAGATTCCATTTGCCGATGAAGCCCGCTACTTTGTGGAATCGCGTTTACTGCAGCGTGAAGTTGAGATTCGCCTGGAATCGGTGAATAACTCGAACTTTATTGGAACCATCCTCTACCCAAAGGGTAACATCGCCGAGGCGTTGCTGAGGGAAGGTCTGGCTAAGTGTGTTGACTGGAGTATGGCCGTTATGAAGGGTGGTAAGTACACTTATGTTTTAACCTTATGAAGACAGTACGATCTAGTTGTCGAACGCCACATGTATGGTTTGATGACTTTGAACAAACTGCCAAGAAAAACAACGCAATGGTATTCTATCGTGCATGCAGCAATCCTTGCAGGTACATAATTTTGCCATTGATACACACTCGATAATTTAATAGTCAAATGTGTAATTGGAGAAGTTTATAGTCTGAAATAGAATGTTTTTCTGATGCTAAACTATTTACATATCTGTATTAAGGAATATTATATTAATAAGGAGTTGCCTATAACTTGTTTCCACCCATTTTTGCTATTATACGTCCCATAAATATGCCAACACTATATATATTTGGGTAGGGGACAATACATAGTGCACAATACAAAAATTATCCACAAATTATGAATTACAGCAGGTAAATTTAAGCGAATTGCATGAAATTGAAAGTTAATTCGCACTTTTTCTAGAATGAAAAACGTGAAATGCAGTTCGATAGACAATTGTTGTTTGTAGTGAAATTCTTTTCATTTGTGGTTCAACCGTTGGAAAGTTAGAACCATTTGAAAAAAAAATAAAAAATCACAATCCATTAAAACCGTGTTATTTCTGAAACCGCAGCAAGCAAAGTGATAAAATTTCTAAAATCTTTTTTCGAAAGTGTTCGACATTACTAATCTAATAAAATTGAAATAGTACCAATCGGCCTAACGGTTTATGATTTATATGAAATTTTTCAAGCAAAATGTTGGCTTCTAACTTTAGGTCCTCATAACTCTAAAACTGTTGAACTACAAACGATGAAACTTTGCATATCTATTCTATGCGCGCCTACCTTTGATATAAAATAGAAGACAGCCCGCATTACTGGACACTTTTTATTCGCAATTTAAGGGAAGCCTGAAATGGTTTCGATTGCCTATTTTCAAGCGCTTCGATATTTCTCCTTCATTTCCCCTTCAAAAATGAACTTATAGAATAAATTGGTCGAATTTCGACCACGGGGCGACCCCTAGTCTGTATTAAACGGAAACTAGTCCATTAAGGCGAATTTGTCCATCAAGTTTTTGTTTTCCCCTAGCAACAGAAAATGGAATTTCGTGAGGCTAACTAATTATTATCTTGAGACTCTAGTTGTTCCTCTACTTTCTATAACCATTAATCAGGGGTCGAATTAGCGTAACCGTGAACAAGCAATACGCCTCTGAAGTTTGTTTGTTTGCTTTCTGCATAGATCAACGCATTCTTTACAAAAATAAAAAGTGAATCTACAATAATTCTTAAATTTTTTTAAATGGTTAGAATAGGGCTATGCTTCCATTGAAATGGAGCGTAGCATTTTAATTTGTGGCACATGCAGTTGCCTTGATCTCTCTAATATTTTAGTAAGTTAGCGGGTCTTTCCTCATTTCAGAAGAAGTAGGCCCGTTGACACAACCGCACTATTTTTTTACAATTCCGTTTTTTTTGCGAGTCCTTTCATTAAGAAATTTCCTCAGTATCTTCCACCTTGTGCTCAAGGGCATATTCTGCAAAGACCGAGACAGTTAGTAATCATTTGGCTTCAGGTCAGTATAACTTTAGTCGGTTTTTATTTTGCGCAAATGATCTATATAGATCAATCATTTCCATAGTTTACAACAATAATGCAACATCCAACTACGGCTGTAAGCCATGGAAATTAATGATCTTTACAGATCATGTGGGTAAAATAAAAAAAGCCTTTTGTTAATGATCCAAATGCCCCAATTGACGCCGGAGAAAGTCCGAATTGTTGCGTTCGTTGTGAAATCAACAAATTTGGCTCCTCAGCAATACTGCCTGCTGCAGCTTATATAATCTCGTCACTTCTGTTGTCTTGTTGGTGGCCTATTGTCCAGTTACCTGATATTAGTGCACAATCTAGGTGATTCAAAAATGAAAAACGGATTTTGGTCTAGCAGTTTAATTTGGTCTCCTCCAACAGGCATGGTTCGAACTAATTGTTTAGGTTAAGCTATGGCAAGTACCACAGTATCAAACAGTATCGTGTATTAGTAGACGTTAGCCTAAGTTTGTTAGAAGACGCACACAGTTTTTATATAATATTTCGGTTACATGCATTGCCTTGTGCAGTTATCGTTAGTTTTGATCAAATAGCGTCAAACATTTTGATATTTTGTTCTTCGACCAATTTTTTTTTATTATTTACCTTTTGGTGAAGTTCAGTTTAAAGGTATTTTTTTTTTTATGCAATTAAAACACTTAATTCATCGTTGTACCCTACGTTTCGTCGGTTCTTTGCCAACATTTTCAGGGCGCAGTCGTAATAATCGACGTATGGCGACTGTTCGTTAAATGCTGGATGTACTCTCTGGAGTGGCAGAAACGGGGACTACCGCATTCAAGACTTCTATGGTTAATATACAAACTGCGTCCTGACCAAATTGATGAAATCGTTTCTGCTGAGATTCCCGATCAGCAGACTAACCCCGAACTTTATAAAATTGTCAAGCCTTATATGATTCATGAGATAAAGTAAGCATGCCATATATCCTGTATTCTACAGGATACTCCTGTATTTTCAACGAAATTCCTGTAGAAATTTGACTCCTGTTATTTTGTGAAAAACCCTGTAATTATCCTGTATATAATTGTGTCAATGATTTCTTCGAAAAGTACTATTCTCACTTGTTTTTATTTTTTTACTAATAAAAATGAACTTTAACATTGCGTCTGCCAGGTTGTTCAGCCTAAAATATATGTCTGCCTTTTTGATTACGGGATTATAATGGAATTTTAAAAATGTTAGCATTTATCCTAACTTTAATGAAATGACGTAATTAACCTCTTATTTTCTCGACCTTCATCGCAGTCTGCCACTATCTTTGTACCACCCAAACTGAAAATTATCTCTTCCCTTCAGTTTTTCTATTTCGAAAAATTTCTCCATTATGTTTTCGTTACTTTTTTATTCTATGTAAGCCGTCCTGGGCCCATAACCTATTGGAAAGGAAGTTTCCACATGGATAAAATTATACGTCCGCTTTGTGTAACGAGAACGAAGGGAATGAATATTTTATTTTAGTTCTATTGTCACATTATTATAGTGGCCTGCTTGATAATTAATAAATATATATTTAAGTTTTTATTTCAACAATGCTCCTGATAAGTACGATCATGTGACTCGCTATGTACCGGTACTTGAACTGCAACGAGGCTGTGTGGCGTCAGTTTGCCAGTTCACTTGGAAAATGAGCAACGTCTCTATTTCACGACAACTAATGGTACATAACGAGCCGATAGAGCACCTGCAACATTAACACGTTTCTTCGACAATTACCTAGACGACGTGCTCGCTCGAACACTTCTTTATTCCGAAATGCCACGCTCATCACGAACGTTTTCTCATATATCGCCCAGAATTATGTTGACCGACCATGATTGGCTGAATGCCACGAGCGATTTTGGCTAAGAAAAACAAGGATGTCGTACACTTTAATTTCGTTCAAAATCATGTAAGAATTTTATAAATTCTTAACGATGTTCCGGGCTTGCCGCCACACAATTTTAAATTCAAAGTCCACAAAGTTATAGGTAGTTTTGTTGCGCAATCACAATGAACCGAAACCTTGTAACGGAACCTGTTTGATTGTGAAGAATCTCAAATCAAATGTCATTAAAGCGACGATTTTGAGGGGAAAATTCAAAGGCGAAGATGTTTCCACTCCGCGTGTTTTTATGAAGAACGATTTGCCATTCGTATTTAAGCATCCGAATTTTCCGTGCATCTCGCTTTCACTACGACAATTATCTAATCACCCCAATCATTGAATCCGACGGATGCTCTGCGGAGGGAGTAGTACCTGTTTTGAACATTTCCCCTATCATTGAAAACGCCGGTAGGTAAGTGAGCGGATGTCGGTAGCGAAGTTCACATTTCATGCCTATCATTGAAAACGCAACCGATCCGCGGTTCATACAAATGTTGTTGTTTTCAATCCGCATCAAAATCGATGCGGATCTCGAAGAGATAACACACATACACGCAATAAAAGTTTTATTTTTCGAAAAAAAAAGGATAAATTTAAAAAGTTTACGAACAGTTAATTGATCTTTCCGATTTAGAAAACAAACAACCCGTCCTCAGTTTCAGGCAATTGTGAAAGTTATGAAAAAACATCCAGACATCTTTTCCTCGCACTCTAAAACCTCTTCTAATGCTCCTAGTATCACTATTACTAGCAATTTCTTCTAAATTTAAGAAAAATACAATGCTATCCATGTTCGTACACTTTATAAAAACAAAATCGAATAAGAAAAAATGTTCATTTGACAGCTGACTCGCTGGACTACATGCAATCGGTAATGCGGTTTTGCGGACCGATAATGTAGTCCATCCGCCGTTTTCAATGATAGGTTTTCACTTGTGAAGTGATCAACTGCGGATCGGATTGAATCCGTCCGCAGAGCATCCGGCGGATTCAATGATCGGCCTGAATAAGTCGCTAAGTGTTTTTTTTCAATCTTGAATTCCAATGTTTCTCACATGGTCAATTTTATGTGGCGTGTCACGTGTCGACAAACCTCCCGCTTTGTATGTATACGCGCCAGATAATAAAACAAAAAAAATTGTGTACCATAAAGCACTTCAGTGAAAAAACGGAATGTTGGCCTACACGGGAATCATTGCAGTTTGATTGAAACACATCGACAATGTTATACTTAAGTTAATACGATTGTATTTTATATAACTTATGAATAAAGAATTTTAATTGACCGAACTACATGAAGCAGCATGTGAATGCTCGGAATTATTATTTTTATTATATTCACGAATTTGGGCGGAACGACGCGTTCGCCGAGTCTTAATATATTATTAGTTTGTTTTTATATTGCAAAAGGTAAACAATTCATTCAATTTTCATTGCACAGCATAAAAAAATGTTGTCTTTAAATTTAAAGTCCAGACGTAGGTTATTTTGTTTTCTTTACACATAAAGGTCGAGCTTTGGATAAAGTGTTGAAAATTGACACCAATCAAAGTAACAAACATATTTATAAATTATAATAATAAACACTGCAATTTAATTCAAAATCAAAGAAGTAAAACTGTTTTTTGATTTTCTACGAAAATTGCTAAATAAACGACGGATTCCAATTTGTACATGCTGTCATATTGTGTGCGCATAATTTCACCCCGTCTACAGAATTGCCAAAACCGGAGGTGTCTGGTCATAATTTGTTTACCATAAAGACAGGAATGTTTCGTAGGTTCAGTTATTAACACTTCAATTGCATTAAAGTGCACGGGATTTTTGTTGGCAGTCTTAAGTTTTATTCTACATAATGCGCGCTGTTTTGTAGCCCTTTTTTTTTTTTTGGTTGCGTCCAAAGGATGTGTAATCTTCGAAAGATACTAGTTGCCCGTGCAACTAGCATGCACGATTCGCGGGATATGTTTCTCCAGTGCCTCGCGCCTCACGTACTAAACCACACCCATGTACTCTTCTACCACTCTCCCCGCGGGACTGCCGTTAGGTATTACTTCGCGGGGCTGGTTAGCAACTCATGCTAAATCATCTACGTCAACGTCTGCCACTTCGACCATTCTTTGTCTTTCGGCTCTTCTTAGCTCATTTTGTACGCTCGTTATGTATGAACATATTTCCAGCCAGTCGTCTTCTGAGCTCATCATACGCTCTATGAGAAGCTGTGGAATGGGTAAGTTCACTCTTCCTCCTGAAAATCTTCTGCAGTGGAACATTACGTGCTCCGTATCCTCTTCATCATCTGGGCATTCTGGGCATAGAGGCGAGTTATCGTGGCCGAATCTGTGAAGATAACTTCGATAGCCGCCGTGCCCGGACAGGAACTGCGTGAGGTGGTAGTTGCAGTCCCCGCTTTTTCTTCTTGTCCAGACCTCGATGTTTGGGATCAGTTTGTGGGTCCATCTGCCTTTTGCCGTGTTGTCCCACCGGACTTGCCACAGTGCTAGAGATGTTGCCCTTTCTTCTTCTTTTATCCTTTTTCTTATGATGGACTCTTGCCTGTTGACCGTTAGCCTAAGGTAGATCCTTTGCATTTCGTTAGCGAGAATGTCGATGGGAATCATTCCCGCAATAACGCAGGCTGCTTCGTCCGAAATTGTTCGGAATCCGCTTATTGTTCTTATTGCGCAGAGCCTGTATGCTGACGAGAGCTTCCTTCTTGTTTCCTTTGATGTAAGAGCCCCTGCCCAGACCGGTGCAGCGTATATCAGTATTGAGCTGACCACCCTGGATAACAGAATCCTTCTGGCGTATCCAGGGCCACCGATGTTTGGCATAATCCGGGAAAGAGCTGCCTGCATCTGTGACGCCCTTTTGCTGGCGTACTGGATGTGCGTTTTAAAGCTTAACCTGTTGTCGAGCATTACTCCTAGGTACAATAATGACTCCTTTGATCTAATTAGTTGGTTTCCAACACGGAAAGATGCATATTCCACAGTCTTTCGGCTGGTTATCAACACAGCCTCGGTCTTGTGGTCAGCTAGTTCTAGCCCTGCAGACTCTAGCCAATTCTTGATTCTGGCTACTGCTTCATCCGTAGCGGACTCTATCTCATGGATATGTTTGGCCACAGTAACCACAGCGATATCGTCAGCAAAGCCTATAACCCTAACTCCTTGCGGCAGCGTTAATCGGAGAACCCCGTCGTACATTATGTTCCACAAGAGGGGTCCAAGAACCGACCCTTGTGGTACTCCCGCAGTGGTGTTGTAGTACTTAACACCATCGTCAGTATGGTATCTTAACTTCCTGTCGGTAAGGTAGTTTGCTACTATATTCAGCAGGTAGTACGGCGTTTCCATTCTGACCAAGGATCTCCTAATGCATGACCAGCTTGCCGAATTGAAGGCATTTTTAACATCAAGGGTCACAACCGCGCAATATTTCTTCATCCCACCTCTCCATCTTTTTCCCCGTATTGCTTCAGCCGCTGTATCTACTACCGCCTTAATGGCATCGACGGTAGAACGCGATTTTCTGAATCCATACTGGTCATCAGACAAAGCTCCTTTATCTTCTGCCACCTCGAGTAGTCTGCAGTATATGATCCGTTCTAAGATTTTTCCCATTGTATCTAATAGGCATATTGGCCGGTATGAGGACGGTTCCTCTGGTGGTTTTTTCCCTTTTGGCAGTAAAACCAGGTGCTGGAGTTTCCAAGACCTCGGGAATACCCCTTCCTCCAGACACCGTTGCATCGTTGCAATAAAAAGCTCCGGTCGTTTTCGAACGGCCGCTTTAACCGCCACATTCGGGATGCCATCGGGTCCGGGCGCTTTTTTGTCACCTATCTTCCTGCACGCTTCGTATAGTTCCTTCGGCGTGATTGCAGGGATGCGTTCCGAACTTGTGTCTCTTGTGGTGATGATCAAAGTTGACGGCCTATATGGGAATAAGTGCTCAACTATTGTCTTCAGCATTATTGGGCAGGATATTTGTGGGGACCTATTGCCCTTAAGCTTCTTCATCACCATCCTAAATGCCATACCCCAGGGGTCTAGGTCTGCCCCATCGCAGAGTTGTTTAAAGCATCTTGCCTTGCTCTCTTTAATGGCCTTTTCGAGATCTCGCCTTGCTAATCTGAAGATAGATAGCCTTTCTTGAAACTCTGGCCTTCCCCTGCATCGCTGGGATCTGCGTCTAGCCCGGAGGCAAGCTGCTCTGAGCGTTTTAACTTCGTCGTTCCACCAGTAACACGGTGCCCCTCTTTTACTGGCAGATCTTCTAGGCATTGCTGCATCACACGCTGTGGTAATCGTTTGCGTCAATTGTTGTGACAGTGTCTCCGCTGTTTCGCTGCTGAATGCAAGTTCGGTATTCATCATTTCCTCGAACGTATCTTTATCAAAGTGGGTGTCTTTCCACTTTGGCCCTGTTAGCTTGGGGGGCTGCCTGGGCTTGTCTTTGTTCAAGCTAAATATGATTGCCTGGTGATCGCTGTGCGTATATTCTTCGCTTACTTGCCATTTTGTTTTGCGCAGGAGTGAGTTACTCATAAAGGTGATATCTATGATAGACCCCTTGCCTGCTTTCCGAAATGTGTTTTTTGCACCATTGTTCGCCAAACTCACATCTAGTGTTGCGAATGCTTCTAGTAGAGCTCGACCCCTTGCGTCCGTTATCCTGCTGCCCCATTCTGTAGCCCATGCATTGAAATCGCCAGCAATTATAATTGGGTGTTTTCCTCGCGCGTCAGCTACAATGTCATCCAGCAGCTTCAGGTAAGCCCTAGGTGTTAGGCTAGGGGGTGCGTAGCAACTATAGAAGTGGATACCGTTTATCCTAGCGGTTACGAAGTACTCCGCTGGCCCACCGATTTTTTGCATGGCGTGGCTTCCACAGGTCCATATCGCTGTCTTCTTTGATATATCGTCTATCCAGCTACAACCATCCAAAGATTTGTAGGGCTCACTAACTAGGGCAATATCTACTTTTTGTTCCCTTGTCATCTGCACCAGCAAGTCCTGCGCGGCCGCACAGTGGTTAAGGTTTATCTGGACGACCTTCATCATACTTTGTTGGTCAGGGCCTTCTTGAATACTGGACACTGGCCGCTACCAGCCACGTGTACAGCGTTATCAGGCTTGTCCTCCTTGCACCAGAAACATAGAGGTTTCTTTGCACAAGCCTTGGCAATGTGACCTTCTTCCCCACATCTTCTACACTGCTTGGATCGGTCATACTCGCTCTTGCAGTGACGCGCCGTATGCCCGAATTCTAGGCACCTAAAGCATTTAGTTAGCACTAAACGCACTCGTATGCGGCAGTTTACCCACCCAATCTTAATCCTGCCCGACTTAAGCATCTTATTTGCGCTGTCTACTGGCAACCCGACCGTCGCGACTTGCGTGCCTCCGTAGGCCTTCCTTAAGTTCAGGACGTCTGCTTCACATACCTCCTTCAGCTGGAACTGCGACTTTATGGCCTCGCAGATGTCTCTCCTAGTGGTGATCTCGTCGATATCCTTGATTTCTATCGTGGATCGGTGGGTCAGTGTCCGGACCTCCGCGTTGGCGCCGAGAGTTTCCCCGAGTATCCCCTTGAACTGCTCGGTTTTCTCACCTTGCTTCTTTAGTTCGAACAGGAGGTCACCTTTTTGGGTACGTCTTATTCTTGTTACCGACTCCCCCAAGTTGCCAAGCTTAGGATCAGCCTTAACCTTGCGTAATATCTCCGCATACGATAGCTCTCCCTTAGCTGCTACCACAATTGCATCTTTTTGGGTTCCGCCTTCTTTTTGGTAACGACTTTTGACCACTCCTTTTTATCTTCGGTTACCGTCTGTCCGTTATTCACGGCCTTGTCAGCCTTTAGAGGCTTGATGTTAGCACCTTTTTCGACTTTGCCGGTATTCTTGTTTTGTAGCCCTTAGGTAGAATCTTTGTCGGTTTGGATGAAATAACGAGAAAAATACGCCATATTTAGCTTTAACACCGCGTGACAAAATGCAACACGAGGGTAGGTACTTCATTGGTTCAGACAAAGAGAAAAACTTTGAGCGTTTGACACCCATCAAAAGTAATTAACATATTATTTATAGTTAACAATATGCAATCTAATTCAAAATCTTAGAAGTACAAATATTTTCTTTGATTTTCTACGAAGATTGCTAGATCAACGACGGATTCCAATTTGTGCATGCTATTATATTGCGTGCGCATAATTTCACCCCGTCTACACAATATTTATGTAGAGGACTTGAACTTGAAGAAGTATACAAAATGTACTGGGAGTAGTACCTCTCTCTCTGTGCTGACAAAGGAAACATCCCCATCGAAATTTATTCACAATACACCTGAATATTTAGCTGCGATCGGCTGATTTTCTTTTGGGTTGATAGTTTTGGTAGAATTCACTCTACTGCCGTAATTTATTATCGAAATCATTTGAGAATGCATCACTCGTGTCGTAGCTCGTAGCATTTGATTAGCACTGGACTGATCACACCTGCATTCCACAAGCATTATGCACTTTCAATTTACTTAACAAAAATGAATGTACAAAATTTCTTAATTTCTATTTTAAGGTGCCGACAAACTCCGAGCTGCCGAACGTCAAGCCAAGGAAAACCGCGCCCGCCTATGGAAGGACTACCAGTCTAAGGCGCCTGCATTTAACTCGAAGGAGAAAGACTTTACGGGCACCGTTGTCGAGGTGTTCAATGGTGACGCGATCAATGTTAAATTGCCCAGTGGACATGTGAAGAAGGTATTTTTGTCCAGTATCCGGCCGCCACGTGACACCGCTCGTGGTGGTATTGAGGGGGGTGATGGTGAGGGTAAGGCCCCACCGCGTAGCAAAAACTACCGTCCACTCTATGAGATTCCATTCATGTTCGAAGCTCGTGAATTCCTGCGTAAGAAACTAATCAATCATAAGGTTCAGTGCAATCTTGATTACATTTCGCCGGCGCGTGACAACTTCCCCGAGAAGTACTGTTATACTGTGACAATTGGAGGTCAGAACATCGCTGAGGCTATGGTCAGCAAGGGTCTAGCTACCGTTGTGCGTTATCGTCAGGATGACGATCAACGCTCTTCGCACTACGACGAACTGTTTAGCGCTGAAGCTCAGGCCATTAAGGGTCAGAAGGGTATGCACGGCAAGAAGGACAACGCTGTGCTGCGCATCAATGACCTCACCACTGAACATTCCCGTATCAAACAGCAATACCTGCCGTCGTGGCAACGTGCCTTGCGTACCGAAGGTATCGTTGAATTCGTTGCGAGTGGTTCGCGTCTGCGCATTTACGTCCCCAAGGACAGCTGTCTGGTGACTTTCCTGCTGGCGGGCATCTCTTGCCCACGTTCATCCAGGCCCGCTTTGAATGGAGTCCCGGCACAGGAGGGAGAACCCTACGGCGATGAAGCGCTGACCTTCACCCGCGACCGAATTTTGCAGCGTGATGTAAGCGTGCACATTGAGACTACCGATAAGGCCGGCAGCAGTGTCATCGGTTGGCTATGGACCGAGAGCAATGTCAACCTATCAGTTGCACTCGTTGAGGAGGGTTTGGCTGAGGTTCACTTCAGCGCCGAAAAGTCGGAGTACTACCGTTCGTTGAAATCGGCCGAGGATCGCGCCAAGGCAGCTAAGAGGAACATCTGGGCCAACTATGTCGAGGAAGTTGTTGAGGAGAAGAAACCAGAAGAGGACAAGGAGGAAAAGGTTGTTGAGCGAAAGGTCAACTACGAGACTGTTATTGTCACTGAGATTACACCTGATCTGACGTTCTTCGTTCAGAAAGTCGATGCTGCTTCCAAGTTGGACAATTTGATGTCCAAGCTTCGTACCGAATTCGAATCGAATCCACCAATTGCCGGCACCTACACGCCAAGGCGCAATGATGTGTGTGCTGCCCAATTCAGCCTCGACAACGAGTGGTACAGGGCTAAGGTAGAGCGCATCCAGAATGGCACCGCTACCGTCTGCTACATCGATTACGGAAATAAGGAGGTAAGCACATTTTGCTCGCAGTTTTAATTTCAGAGTACGCAAGCTCCTTAGATCTGTTTCCGTCTTAAAGGAAATACATGAGTCATAAGTTTGCTAGAGTAATTCCCTCAAGGAACCATGTGTCAAAGAAGTTGGCTTTTCGATTGACCTATTCTTGTCGTGAGAATAAACCTAAATTGTCGGGCCTTTGGGCGATCGTACTTCGTAACAGCCGGTCGCCACGTTCGTTGTGCGGACGAAACAGCGACAATATTTTTTTGTCACCATGCTTCAGAAACCAATGGACACCGGTGATTAAAGGCTCGCTGTTGTGCGATTGACAATTAAGGGGTCAAATTAGGGAAACTGGCGACATGGTTCAGAGGAACACTACGATCTTTTAACAATATTGCATATTTTGTTGTCTAACTTTGTTCTTTTTGTTTTAAATAGAATGTGCCTTTCACCCGCCTGGCTAACTTGCCCAATGGATTCTCGGAAAAGCCCTACGCCGTTGAGTACGCTCTCGCTTTAGTTCAACTGCCATCGGATGCGGACGACAAGGACGAAGCTCTGCGCTGTTTCGCCCAAGACGTACTCAACCGCAAGGTTCAACTCAACATTGAGTTACGACCAGCAACCGGTCTGCCGTTAGCTACTCTCCATGATCCAGCAACTAACGCTGACATTGGAAAGGGTCTGGTTGCCGATGGCCTTCTCATCGCCGACAAGAGGCGTGAACGCAAACTCAAGGATCTGGTAGAACAATACCAGCAAGCGCAACAAACCGCCTTGGCAGCTCACTTGGCAATCTGGAAGTATGGTGACATCACCCAGGATGATGCGCCTGAATTCAGCCGCTAGAAGGAGAACATGATTCTTCTTGTTTGTCTGCCACAACACACCCGCCCTTCAATCTAACAACAACAAGAACTGTTACTTTAACAACAGAAACACAAGAGAGAACGATTATATAATTGAGAAAAAATTATTGAAAAACAAAGAAAATCATAGAAATTAAAGAAGTATCTTCGAAAAAGCTTCCAATAAATAAATAAAAAAATAAAAAACATTATGATTTTTTTTTTTTAAATAATCTTTTTCTTTTTATTCACACATATTTTTTTTAACACACACATAGTGCCGATGCCAGATATGAGGAGTTGATGTAATTCATTCTAAAGCAAACAGAAGCAATAGAGGAACTAACTGAAGATATAATGTAATCTTGTTTGTTTCGATTTAAATAGAAGCCGTTCTCATAAAAATGACGTACCATTCTTTGTTCAGAAAAAAACTAACACAGCAATTAAAAGAAATGTTTACATAATATGTTATAGTTAAAATTAAAATCAAACAAAAAAAAATAGCATTAACAATTTTCAAAACCAGACACAGGCACTTGTAAATCCACGCAAAAAGAAACAATTAAAAATATGAGATGCAATTAAAATTAAAAACTGAAAGCGAACGCATTTAAAATATTGAAGACATCGTGCGTTTTTATTTTTATTGGCGTTATTGGAAGGTATGGGAATGTTTTCGTTGGAAAAAATGCTCACTGCTGGACTTGGTCGATGTAGATGTTATGCTAGTGTAGACTATTAGTGTAAATTCAGAAACGTATTTGCGATGCGCAGTTTATGCTGATTGAATAAGACGTTTGAGTTTTAGAACGCATTGCTTGTGAAAAAAATTTAAATAAATAATTCAACAAAAGTTTGACCAACTTTGCAATAATGAACACTTGACGTGGAAAGGGATGCCAATATTTTGCATTTATGAACATTTTGCTTTTGATGCGTTACTGAATATACACTTATCACCCCTATCGAGGTATCCGTTCGGAAAAAAAATCCGATACGAAAGTCAAATCCCATCGGATTCGGAACAAAATAAATCATGCTTATTTTGATATTCGAATGAATAGCCAATTCTAACGAATGTCTATTGTAACGATGTGCCTAACCGATAATTTCTCAAACCGAGTTAAACCGGTTTAGAATTGAAGCAAACCGAGCTGCAAACCGAGTTAGTCAACTCGAACGGGTACGTACGTATACGGTTCATTCAAACCGATTTACTTATGGACTCACTCAATTGACAAAAACCACCCTCATAATCATGACACATGAGAGAAAACAGGAGTAAAGAGAAGAGCACAGCTTTCCTATTGGACTTTGCATGTTTGTACCTGGTTTGTACTCTGTACATTGTGTTTATTTTTCTCACACCTACGACTACGACCTACCTTCTACGTTCTACCTAACCAACCTAACCGAAATCCGAAACCGAGTCGTGTGTTGAAATGGGCTTATGCGTGGCATTTTATTATTCGGTTTTCGGTCGGTTCCTTTCGTTTCATCGGTTTTCGCCAACTCGGTTTGAAATAAAAGCAAATCGGTTTAGTAGCAACTCGTTTAAACCGGTTTACCAAACCGAGTCGACACATCACTAGTCTATTGCGAGAAACAGATTAACACAGCAACTGCATTTTTGACAACTTTTTAGAACCAATGTATTTTATGTGGTTTTCCATTGGGACAAAAAATCAATCTTTTTTTTGATCTAAATCACTTTTCGCGTTCCATTGGGACGAAAAATCAATCTTTTTTTCGATTCGGAGCACTTTTTGCAGATCTCGATATTTTTTCAGATCTACACATACCAATATAATTTGCACAGCTGTTTTACGTCATTCTGCGAAGTTTGCTTTCGAGGCAAATGCGCAAAGTTTCGTGAAAACCAAAATAACAAAATATATAAATAGCTATGGATACGATTTCGGAGGAATTATTATCTTCATTATCTCCCTCGTCATCTGAAGACTACGAATCACCAATAATACTTCATTTGTATCTACAAGAAGGAAAACATTTTTGAGGGCGATATCCATTTGTGATTTAGCCAAAAACGAATGCCATTTGAACAGCTGATATTGTTGTCAATTAACGCACTAATCCATTTACAAAAGCAGATCAATCTCGTTGCGCGTTCCATGAGCACAGTAAAATCTGAGATCTGAAAAAGATTTCTGGTGGTCCCAATGGAAAACCACATTAATTACATACTTTGAACACATTGGGCCTTACCAACAACCAAATTTATACTCGACTTTAGCGCAAAAGTCGAAATTAAAATAAATTGTGTACCAACAATCAAGTTAGGTATCTCTGACTTTAAGGTAATCGAGGTTGTAACTTTCGATTCGTAGAAAGTCTAGTCTAACCCATTCATGCTTATTTTGACATTCGAACGAATAGTCAACTCATACAAATGTCTCTATTCGTTCGAATGAACTTGTGTGTATTTTGATAGACATTCGTTCGAATTGGCTATTCGTTCGAATGTCAAAATAAGCATGATTATTAAAGTTTAAACGTCAGTCTGGAGAAAAGTCAATTCGCCGTTTTGAATTAAATGAGGTATTACGTTACAAATGTCTTATCCCAAAATCAATTTTTTGTTTTGTCTTGTGCAGGAAATCGATTTAATTTAAAGCTGCTTCTTAATCCATATTGATGCATATTTTGTGTGTGTGTGAAATGTAATTTTTGGACAGCAAATAAATAAAAAAAAAAAAAAATTGTGCGTGGAGTCCCTCCGCGCGGAAGAAGTGAAACTTCGTAATGTGGAAATGAAAATAGGAAGGGGTAGAAATTGATTTTTAGTGAAATCATATTGTTTCTTTAAGCCTAGTATCCTGCTCGCGCTAAATTTTAGCGCCCCTAGTCTCCACTTCGTTTCTCCACACCAAAGATAAATGGTCGCTAAATTATTATTAAACATGATATAGATGGGACAAAACCCAATGCTTATGAACCATGAGTACCATGACCATAAACGAAATTTTAATAGAATTTTCGAATTTCAAACTTGAAAGATGTAAGAAACCTAGAAATTATAAGAAGAAGTTCAACATGTGTCCTCAAACTTTCCACAATCTCCTTACCATAGTGGAACACTTGTTATTACCCAAAAGATGAAGCCAAATGAGAGCATAAGTCCCCCTGAAAATTGATTCGCTTTATTTATATGTATATGTATCTCTGTTTTGGAGCTGTTACTTGGCTTTGCGTTTTCTTTAATTGATCACGCAAACATTATCCGCGTTTTCCGCCACAAAAAATTCTTTGCAAACACAACACAAACACTTTTCTCCGTTTTTTTATGTCAAAATTGATCTTCGATTTAATGAACCGGACATTTATTTCGCGAGCTAAATGAGTGGAGACTTTTCATCGGCCCATCTATATGAAGTTAAGGATTTGGCGTGCGAACAGGATACTGATGCCTTGCTTAACTGCCTCGCTCAATTTTATCTTTGTAGACATTTTTGTATGGGAGATAAAATCTAGCGCGAGCAGGATACTAGGCTTTAAGACAAACTTTATTAACATTGCTTGCAACTAACAATTGATCGCATCTTTTAATTATCATTTTCGAGTGGAGAAATATCCAAATCCATAACATTAACAATGAGATAATGACAACTAAAGTAAGATACGATATGTTGGAAGTCACATTAGAAGTTTCACTTCAAAAATACTACCCTATTAAATTATAGGTATGTGTATCAAATCAAACTAATGTGGTTTTCCATTGGGACAAAAAATCAATCTTTTTTTTGATCTAAATCACTTTTCGCGTTCCATTGGGACGAAAAATCAATCTTTTTTTCGATTCGGAGCACTTTTTGCAGATCTCGATATTTTTTCAGATCTACACATACCAATATAATTTGCACAGCTGTTTTACGTCATTCTGCGAAGTTTGCTTTCGAGGCAAATGCGCAAAGTTTCGTGAAAACCAAAATAACAAAATATATAAATAGCTATGGATATTATTTCGGAGGAATTATTATCTTCATTGTCTTCCTCGTCATCTGAAGACTACAAATCACCAATAATACTTCATTTGTATCTACAACAGGCGAAACATTTTTCAGGTCGATATCCATTTGTGATTTTGCCAGAAACGAATGCAATTTGAACAGCTGATATTGTTGTCAATTAACGCACTAATCCATTTACAAAAGCAGATCAATCTCGTTGCGCGTTCCATGAGCACAGTAAAATCTGAGATCTGAAAAAGATTTCTGGTGGTCCCAATGGAAAACCACATAAAACAAGTAAATGAAATAATGAGGACGCTACTCGTTGCTAACGCTCGCGCTGGCCTGTAACAGGTATACTACGCGCATGCGTTCGAGTGCCACGCATTCACTCTCGCTCTGTCTCCTTCTATTCCCCCTCCCCAGGAGCGTTGAACGTTTAACGCAACCTTGTTGGAAGTCGCATTAGAAGTTTCACTTCAATAAGACATTAATTGCCAATTTAGTCATTATTTTTGGAAATTAATCTTCACCACAGAATATTCTTCTCCCAGCAATTGGTGCCAATAAACTCACTCACCATTGCATACTCTGAAGCGTGAGCGGTACCCTCACACCTTTGAGTATGCAATGCTTATAGTAGCATTAAGCATTTAAGAAGTTTCACTTCAATAAATCAAACAACATAAATAATTCACCTATATCGTCTTTACTTCTTGAATTCGTCAATTCTGTACTGTAGGTATCAACGTAGGTATGTAGGTATGTACTATAACAAACATTAAAACAAAAACCTTGAACTCAATTTCTATACACACCACGTCCATCAGCGCACGTCAACAGCCATCTGCGCATTTCCTCAGAAACAACCACCACTTTTTTCATATGAACGTGCTTGTGCTGTGCAATGTGCGCCACCCTCACCCTCGCTCACACCTTTGAGTATCCAATTATTAGCGTTAAACGTTTAACGCGTCCTTGAGTTGGAAGTCGCATAAGAAGTTTCACTTCAATAAACCTGGGGTCGAATCGCGTCTACCGTGATCGAGCATTTCGTGACGGAATTTGTTTTTGTTTCACATGTAAAACCATCTTAATTCCGTGAACGGGTAGCACGTTCACGGAAGTGGCGATTCGACCCCTGTAGTGCCCAAAGAATTCTTTCTTGTCATATATCCGCAAAAGTAAACTCATCGCTGCTCAACATTATTGAAAAAGTACATAATTATAAGATATTCAAAATACAAAATGCCAATTTCAGCAAATTATTTGAAAGCTCGGAAAAAAATTATAACGCATTTGAGTTATACTGTTATAATTTTGCGATAAAGTCAAATGTGGTTAAAGTTTCGATTATTTTGATTGTTGGTACCTACCTATAAATTAAAAGTCGAAACTAAAGTTAGTTTCGAAATTAGTTAAACTCGAGTTTACGGTTTGGTTGTTGGTAAGGCCCATTAGCACAGCAACATCGACAGCGAAGTCAACGTTAAAGCTGTCAAAAATTCGCTGTTGCTGTTTTAATCTGTTTCTCGCATACCTATCAAAATACACAAAGTTCATTCGAACGAATAAAGACATTCGTTCGAATCTCAAAATAAGCATGAATGAAGCATATGAACGCGTTGATTTCACATTAAAATATTCCGCAGCGATTAGTTGTCCAAGGGCTTCGGAAAAAATGTGCCGTGTAGCTGTCAAAAGTAAGTGGTATAATAGGCGTTTTTCTTTTTTAGTTCAGAGCACAACCTGAACTGTTATACAAAAAGTTTGTGTTTCTTTTTTAGCTCAGATACATCAGAGCTCGAATTTGTGTTTCTTTTTTCGTTCAGAGCGTGATCAGAGCGCGCTCTATGAGCTCAGAATTAATTGACTGAGCAGGCTGAGTAAAATGCTGATTACACATATACATTCACACTTCCAGTCCTATTTGAGAGAAAAGAAAAACAGGAAAAACAGAAAATCATCAGAACGATCTGAGCACGCTCAGTTCAGAGCGCGCTCATATAGCTCGAGCTCAGTTCAGTGCTCAGCTCTGAACTAAAAAAGAAAAACGCCTAATGCGGTTTCACGTAATGCGACAAGGTGCGCTCCGATGACGGAAAATTTTTGCGAAAGTGCTATCGGAACGGATACCTTGAATGAAAAATGTCGGATTTCGTACAATTCGGAGAAAATTCCGTTTCGAACGGATACCTCGGCCTCGGGAGGGTAGATTAATTGTGGGCATATACTTTAGCTGTCGGATTAAAGAAGCGAAGAAGATGTCCTACTTGGAAGAACGGCACTGAACAAATATTTACTAGAGTCGCTTGTTTGATATTATACTGGATGATTCAAAAGAAACTGAAAAAAAAAAAAAAAATTATTGTACATTGTGAGAGGAGTGAGAAATGTTAAAGCCACATCCTGGCATGTGGTTGGTACGTACTGGTCGATAATGAGTACGCAATTCTTGTTTCTTGCTAAAATTCCACACAATTTGCCATATTCAAAGATACTGCACGAAAGGCCGACGTCAAACTGAGAAAGAACGTGACCCTCTTAACTGCATGTAAGCCCTGCATGCTATTGCAGGTAACAGCTAACAGGTATTACAAGCGATCAAAGATTTTAATATAAATATTTATCTGCCTTCTCAATGCATTTACTATAAACAGTCTTTGAATACAATATAATAAACTATCTCATCTTATCCTAATAACTTCTCCGTTGACTTCGGGTTCACGCACTTTTAGAGTTCTTTTTTTTCTCGAGCAGTTCTAATTTATTTATCAACTCATCGACGTTGATATCTTCGGGAATGTTGAACGATTTCTAAAATATATGATTTTTAGCCATTTCTTAAAGGAACAATACCGAATTCAAAGCTCACCTGTCTCTCAGCGAGATCCTGTATTTTCTTCTCTATCGAAATTTTATTATTTTCCATTTCTGCGTCGGACATTAGGCGTTTATTTACTGTTGTTGTGAAACTGATAGAAACAAGATATATTAAGTAGAGGAGCTAAAAATAATCAATCGTTTTACAAACGTTTGCAATTGATCCAGTTCCATAGTCTCTGCTGCAATTTGCTCCTCGAGGTTGCGTATATCGCTTTCAATTCGCGCTACGCTTAGGCGGCGATCAATTTGCTCCTTTTTCCTTGTAAAATAAAACTCTTGAAGGTAATTCGGGCCGAGATCATGTAGTTTTGTAGTTATTTTTAAGTGTATGCATTCGTTGAGCTTGCTCATGCACTCGTCGGGTAAGTCACATAGTTCAACGCCAAACATCTTAAGTTGTCGTTCATATTCCTCGCCTGATAAAATGCAAAATAACTTGGTCATTGGAATAAAATATAAATTACAAACATCGATTTTGGCCGACAAAAAATAAACTTAAGGTTCTTGTATTTTTCGATTAACTTACGCATCTTTTTTAATGCACTGACTTCCTTAAATGTGTGTAGATTATCTGCAATGTTTCAGATATTTAAGAACTGTCTTAATTTAAAGTCAAATTTATAACAAACAATTTACCCATTTCTGTTGAAACTTGTTTGAATTTCTAATTTGAAATGTCAATAAATTGTCACAGAGGACAGAAAACTGAAGCAGCGGATTTACGATTCAGGCTGTCAGTTTACTTATCGTAAATGGGTCTAATATTCGATATGTATCAAGGGTGAAATCCATCTAGTGTCGAGCACAATAAATGGGTCTAATAAATGGGTATGTTCATAGATTAATACACACAATTTAAATTCGTCCAGGCGAAATGGATTTTGTTTATGCTGCGTTTCCACCGGACACAAGACTATGAATTAACTGCAAAGGAATTAACTCCAAAAAAAAAAAAAAAAAAAAATTAAATAAGTCCCAAGAATTTCCATATAAATTTAGGAGTTATTGCAGGTGAAAGAACTCCAAAGTGTTGGGACTATTTTCATCAAGTTTTGGATTTATAACACTTTTTAGTATTAGGAATTATTTCATAAAGAAATAACTCCCAAAGCCATGCAGATGAAATAAGTGCAAATTAGGACTTATTTCATCAGCACGGCTTTGGGAGTTATTTCATCTATGTTAGTTATTTCATTTGTCTTAAATATTTCATTTGTCTTAAAATAGCATTTTGTAAGAACATTTTGCCTTCTTAACTGTATTTTTTTTTATTAAACCGTTGCACTTTAATATTTTTCGTGGTTGACATCAATTAAAAGCCGCTTAGAAAATCAGTTGGTAGAAAATACTCGTAGTGTATTGATCCGTCAAAAAAAAAAAAAAAAAAAAGTAAAAAAATGGAGTTCGAAATGATAAATGGAAAACGAAAGAATAGCACATTGTTATATGTGATAAGTGAAAAGCAAATATATATAAGAAAAGCAATATCTCGCAATAAAGAATATTGTATATGCTACAATAAAAACTGCAAGGCAAAAGTAGAAATATTAGATGGTGTTTTAACCAACTTCTGATTATATACGTTGAATATTTCGAAAAGGTAATAATAGTTAATTCCTTTGCAGTTAATTCATAGAGCCCCCGAGATTAAGAACAAGAGGTTTAAAATTAATCCTGAAGTGTTTCCACCAAATAAAAGAAGATGAACTTGACGTATTCTCTCTGGCTGTGGCCAGGGTTGCCGTTAACTTAACAAAAAAGTCACTAACTCGAACCTAAAAATCCACCAGATATGCTAAATTCCAAAAAAAAGTCACTAGAACGTATGTACCTGCCTACACATGAAAAAAAAAAAAAAATATATTCAATTCTAACAAAATTTTTATTTTTAACAATTAGTCAAAAACTTACAATCTGTAAATAGATTATGTAAACTTACAACAAAAAAAAAAAAAACAAATTCAGTCTCAAAGTTACAATAAAAAAACAAAATAATTTTTAAAATCACATTCACATGAGAGCAAATTGCGAACTGCGAACACGCGAATATTCGTAGTTTCTGACACTTCATTCACATGAAAACTCATGTGAATAGTCCTTAACAGTTCAAGCAAGTTGGAATAATATTGCAATTTACAAGTGTCAAACTCGAATACCATGGATGTAACATCACCAGGGGCGTTATAATTTAGAAAAACATGTTTTTGCAAAAAGTCACTAGAAAAGTAACTAAAATTTTTTAGTGACAAAAATTAAATTTTTGTCACTAAACTTTTAAAAATTCCACTAGATATAGTGACAAAGTCACTAAAACGGCAACTGTGGCTGTGGCACATGCAGCTCTGTTTGCTTTGTATTTTTGACATTTCGAGCTGTGGAAAGTGTGTTCACTCACCGGACTGTATATGCAAACCTGGTTAATAGAGATTTATTTCTAATCTCCCTTTTATGAGATATTAACCCTTGTATGATGAATCCCGAGATTTATGCGGGACTTACTTACATCACACCGCCTACTGTGCAATTTAGGGCGTGTGGTGTAATAAATTATTCTATGTTGCAGGAAACTTTGATATTTTTTAATCTTTAGCCGTTTTTTTATTATCAGCCATGATCTATATACTATCCGGATCAGGGGCCTGTTTCATAGATCATACATCACATACATCACATACAACATACATTAAAATTTTGTTTATACATCACATACAATTTTCTGTTTCATAAATTTCACTGGAAGTATTGTATGAAATATTATTTTGTTGTATGTGATGTATTATTTTGACACTTCAAATTAATGAGTTTTTATTCGCATTAAAGCAAGTTTATTAATAACTAATATCGGAAAAGATATGTAATGTTTGGTCAAGAAGATTTACTTTTTGGTGGTGTGGAATCTTATACATAGGTATAAATAAGCGAGGGCGACAAACTAACACAACACATTCGCTTGATGTTTTTTTTTTTATTGGGAAGATTGTTCAGAGATGCAATGTTATGTGCAATTTGTTTTACAATATTTTGCGTTCAAGCCCGGCTACTAAAATGGTTGAATTTCTACCACTGGGCGAAAACTGATCTCGAACTTTGATTCGGTCGGACGTGTTCTCTATAAGCTCCCTTGTTCTATTGTATTGCATTGTGTATTTGTTTTTGCATTGCTATAAATTAGTAAAATGTCATCAAATCTGTGTGGTTCTTGTAATTTGGAACTATCTGACTCTAATTTCATTCAGTGCGAATATTTTTGCAAAAATAAATATAAAAAGTGTGCTTGTATTTCGGAGGCCAGCTTTAAAATTCTGGTCACTGATGCAAATATGATGTGGCGATGTAATTCGTGTACTGTGTCGCGGCAAATTGTAAACGATTTATTTAATAAACTTGATAAACTCTTTACAGATATCTTAGAGTTAAAAGACCAAATGCTTTTATTAAATAAATCGCCGCATGCTCTGAGTTCTTCAGTAAATAACGTTCCAAAGAAACAATCCAACAAAAGTTCTTCAAAAAATAAAAACAAACTTGATTCAAACGTTACATCACGTCAATGCACCCAGAGCACGTCAATACCATCACCATCGAATAGTGTTCGCAATAGCTCAGAAGAGAAAATCAGCCACTCTGAAATCAACGAAGTCGAGGAGATTAATGCAACCAACATGAATACGGTTCCCCTTACCCCGTCGTTAGCGCTTAACCATCAGAAAGGAGGATCTATTCGCAAGCATATAATTGGAAACAATACTTCCACTTTGCTTGAAGGTGTTTCTGTTGCCAAATCCAAATGGCTGCATTTGTCTTACCTTTGTACCTCCTCCTCATCGGTTTTATCCATTGATGTCAATGACGAAAGTGAGAGATCTCTCTCTAAATTATTATATGTATTAGTTATAAGGAATATGTACCTAATTAGTCTAAGTAAGTTGTAATACTTATAGACCCAAACAAATAAAACCAGTCTCGTACAAGAGTTGTTAGAAATCCAAGAACATTTTTAGAACGAGTAAATTTCAACTTGAGTTATCCTTATTTCCTGGAGATTTTTTTGTTGGAGCATTTGGGTACATTTCAATGAAGCAACAAATATTGTTAACACTTCATCGGCTTTGCAATTTATATTTGTGATTTACAGCAAAACCGATTGCTGTATGAAATGTATGAAAAATTTAAATTTTGTTGTATCAAAAAAATGTATGATAAAGTTCTATGAAACAGAATCATACATTATTCTAATACTTCCAGTCGATTCTCCTCATGTACATTGATGTATGACTGTTGATCATAATACATTTCTATGAAACAGAAATAATACATCAGAAATGACTAAATCATACATTGTATGTAATGTATGATCTATGAAATAGGCCCCGATCACGCTGATAATAAAAAACGGCTTTTAGTGCAATTTTCTAATGACTGTAATTTAAAGCGGTGTAAAAATGCAATTTCCCACAGTGTAGCCTATTGCTACCTAAGGCGTTTTTTAATAAGTTATGTTTTCTTAAGGAGGTGTGGTATAATACTAAAGTATAAATAAGTACACTGACAGTGGCAATTTTCTAATGTCTGTAGTTCAATGCAGGGATAATAGTGTACATCCATATATGGTGAATGTTTGTCTATTGGAATCTTCTGAAGGTATTTTAGTCAAAAAAAAATTAGTATTACATCAGGCGGTGTGGTGTAATAAAATATTCGATGTTAATGGAAAATTCTATGTTTTTGAATTCAGCATGGTTATTTTCTAAAATTGTAGTTTTGTAAATTTTTGATTTGTAAATTGAATTAGTGTAGCTTTAATAAATTTGTAATAAATTCTTGTTTAGGATTTCACCAAATATGATATGATAAAACCTACACCAGCACGCGATATCTCGAGATCGGCAAGTGTAATAAAATTCGGACTAACTGTAATAAATTGTACTAAATGTGTAAAAAATTATGTATTATGTTTCGTTGCGGTGGGCTGATTTGGCTGGTGCAAGTTCAAGGCACTTGAAATCTACTACTTTCGGATAGACAATTCCGAAAGTGAAATTTTCGTACCTGGTAACTCGTTTTCGAATGTCAAAAGTATTCTAAAACGGAAAATTTGTTTTTACAACAAATGTGATAACGGAAGTGACTACGATTGTCTTAAAATGTAAGTTTTTTTTCTGAATTTGTTGTGTTTTGGACGCAATATTTTTTCTATCGTACTACACACCTTTGCAATAGAACTTGATGTTGTTTATTGTGCCATGCCAAAGGAACAGTCGTTATAGATTCCTTGCCCTAAAAACTTTAAGGTACAAGTTGTTATAAGATGACTGGAACTGCAGTTGATCTTAAAGGAGCAGAGAGTTAATCTTTTATGGCATTTTAAACATACAAAAAAGCTTTCTTCGAATGGCGGAAGTGCTGTACAAAACTTAAATAATAAACAATAGTCAAATAGTGAAATTAATAATAATATTTGATTTGTCCCGTATAATTTCTTGTTCCATCATTTTCTGCATTCATCTAAAATGCAATCGAATCCATTTTCTTTTGTTTTATTTGTCTTTTAAATCGTAATTTGTTCTTATGTGGCTTGTTTGTTATTTGTTTTGATTTCTTGACTTGACAAATCTCATGAAAAATAATTCGAGACTTGACAAATCTAATGAGAAATAATTCGAGACTTGAAAACACCAATCCGTAAAAGGCAGGGCAAAAGTATTAAGTACTATTTTTTTCCGTTTCGAATATTTAACAGAGTACAAATCAAAAACGGAACGAAAAACACTTTTGAATAGTATTTCCTTTCGGAATGAAATACAGAGTAGGGCCCCTGGTGTAAATGTACTATAATAGTAGTTTTTTTTTGCTCTCAGAGCACTTTTTATGTTCGTTTGGTACACAAATAAATCCTTTTCAGATCTCAGAGCAGTTTTGCGAACCAATCTAGATTTTTTCTCAGATTAACCAATCCAAGTGCGTTTGAGTTCGAAAACTACTAACAGAGTTTCTTTAAATTTGTTCACTGCAAAGAATAGCATTGCATCGAGTGGATTCATTTTTGTTAATTATTTATTTACAAATGTTTAGAAATCAATCTGGTCGCAAAGTGAATGGAAAACACCTTGAAAACTGGCGAAGGGTACCTACCTACAAAATATACCTACACGTATTCCAATCGTACGAATATCTACACGAAATATAAAAGCAAATCTGAAGAAGCTCAATCGAATACCACATAAAGGACAAACTTAAATACAAATTAGGAATTTAGGAAATTTACCAGATTTCAGCCTTATATAATTTGCAGATTAACGTCCAGGAAAGAATCCGCAAGGCTCACAATATTCCTATTCGGTCTGTTTAGTTCTCCCCTACTCGTGGGTACACATATGAACCTAAATAACAAAAATAAAAAAATAAAATTAAATCGGAAAACAAGGCGGCAGGATTGGAAGGGTTCGAGAAGGTGTTAGAAGGCGCTGGAATGAATTCGAATAAGCTCGATGGGCCACTGGACTCTGATGGGAAACCAAAGGAGTTAGCTGACCAATCGTCAGTGGAGGTGGACAATGCGGGAAAGAAATGCGCCAAGAGGTCAGCCGAAACTGTGCAAGCCGAATTGGAAGAGGAAGAAAGACTCGACTCCGAGCGGAATAATAATAAATACAAACAACTGAGGCAAAGGTTGAAGAGGGTCAGACGGAAACAAAGATTGGCCTTGGCAAAATCTGTCTCGGTGGAAGGCATAAGCAATATGACGTCGATCGAAACCTCTCCAGAGGACGGTGGATCTAGGAAACAGTTCAAATGTTCCGGGACCATGAATCCACCCGAAACTGAGAAGTACGGGACGGAAGATGGAAAGGACGACAGACAGTCTGCAACATGGGGTCAGTCTACAGGTACCACACTGCAGTGGTTATGTCGATGAACAACATGTACAGCGGACTATCATTCCGCCTAAAAAGCAGAAATCGTGCAAGGCCGAGCATCCTGGACCAAGCAAGGTAAAGCGAAAGCTGAACCAAGCTATGGGAAGGAGAGCAAAGAAAGCCGCAGGGGCGAAAAAAACCTTTGCTCAAACAGCGGCGAACGATCTCCAAATGGGTGTTGCCGACATGAGTCGTGAGGGAGGTATAGGTACTTCACAGTTTTTATTTTTAGAAGTCCTCTTCTGGGGGCTCTAGATTTACTTCCGACAAATGTAGGTGATATCGGTGTTAAGGATGTAACCTTGGAGGAAGGGATTATAGCTATAAAATGCGGTAACCTAGAAACCAAGGGTTGGCTATGTGAGACTGTAGGGAAGATGACCGACCTATGGAAGGGAATCAACCTTAAAATAGACAGGCTACATTGCTACATACTAAAGGATGTGAAAAGGTTGATAACCTTCGTTCCCGATCAATTCGTGAGCAAAAATAACTTTGTATTAAAAATTCTTGTGTGAAGGACACTTCCAAATGGAGGGTTATTCATGCCGGAAGATGTGACGACAACAAAATCGGTGGAACCAAGCTGACGATCTGGTGCTCAAGGGAGGAAGCAAGGCTGGATAGACAAGCAGGAGAAAGACTCTTTTGCGGGTTGGACATAGCATTCGTAAAGTCCAAAAAAAGCCACCCGGTAGGGCGACAAAGTGATAGACACCATGGATATGGGGATCAACACAAGTTGGGCGGGAGGTGGGCCCGTACCGGGAACAGCTCAGGGTGATTCATATGAACCTTCATCACAGCAAAGCAGTATCAGCAATGATGACTGAATGCTTTGATGAGGATTCGTTTGATATAGCCCTGATACAGGAGCCTTGGATATTTACAGGAAAGATTAGAGGACTCCCAAACAGCATGGCTGAGTTGTATTATGCGCAAACCAGCGAAAGAATTAGGACCTGTATCCTGCTGAGGCGCGGAGTTCAAGCATATAAATTGCCGGATCTGTGTGCCCCAGAACTAGCAGCAGTATGAGTAGGATCAGGTGCGGGAACGTTTGTTATAGCATCTGCATACCTGCCGTATGATTCGCTAGATCCTTCTCCGACAAGAGAGTTAGAGTCTTTGGTGAATGCATGCAGGAACTGGAACGAGGATTTAATTAATGGGTGTGATGCCAATGCAGAAACTACAAGATGGGGCAGCACCTACGATAATTATAGAGGAAAAGCATTATTCGAACTTGTATCATGCAAGGATCTAGCTATCTTAGCTATCTTCGTGCATGTGAGGCGAAAGTGATCGATGTTACCCTGTGTAGTAGCCAAATAATTGAAAGAGTATCAAACTGGAGGGTAATAGATCAGGCTACATTGTCGGATCACAGAGCCATTTTATTTGATGTTCGCTATAAATCTAAGAGAAAAAAAAGATCGGAAATACGTCAGAATTCCGAAGAAAACGGATAGAACAAAATACCTTTGATGTATTGGAGAAAAAACTGAATGTAACAGGATTCGGAATACCGAAAAACACTTGGAATGTAGAATCACAGCTGAACATGCCATCAGCGGCTTGGTTGTGCCGGGAACTTGTAAAGCTAAAGAAGGCTGTGAGGAAGGCCTTCAATTACGCCATGAGGAGGGGAGAACCCGAAGCATGAGATAAGGCGAAAAAGAAAGAGATGAATGTTGCTCTGCGACGACGTAAAAGGGAGTTATGGAAGGACTTTTGCTCGAATATGAGGAGTACATCTGAAGTTAGTAGACTACAGATTGTCTTAAGGGATCTAGTTTCCAAGATCGGACTCATTCGTAATAGAGTTGGGGAGACGGTGGAAACACTGGATCACACGAATGAGGTTCTAATGGACGTACACTTTCCAGGAAGCTATAAGTCAGATCAGCCCTGGGCTTCAAGGAAACAAGGAGCGAACAGGATGGATAGGACGGAAGCAGAACGGATCGTAACACCAGAAGCGGTCAAGGGTGCGATAGGACCATTTTCACCCTTCAAAACCGCGGGACCGGATGGTATATTTCCAAGTCTAATACAATGGTGAGTAGACGTAATTGCACCAAGGCTTAGGAATATATACGTTGCATGCCTAGCAATATGCTACATCCCGATTACATGGAGGGAGACAAATGTGGTCTTCCTTCCGAAGCCGGGGAAAAGGGATTACACCGAGGCAAAGTTCTTCAGACCAGTTTGACTAAAATTTTTTCTGTTAAAAACAATGGAAAGGGTGGTGGTGAACTATATGGAGAGCAATGCGCTTAAGATGTATCCTTTAAATAGTAGACATCATGCCTACAGGGCAGGTATATCTACAGAAAAAGCGCTACATTAAGTAGTACGCGTTGCAGAAGAAGAGCTATATACCGGGGGCATTGCGATGACCACCATAATGGGCATTGAAGGTGCCTTCGATAAGATATGATTTGAAAGTCTGAGACAAGCCTTGGAAAAACGTAGGGTTAGCCCACTGCTGGTAAGATGCGTATGTTGTGATGTTGAGTTGTTGAATACAAGAGCGATGAATATTCAGACGGGAACCTCAAAACTCTGGGGAAGGGTCAACAGAGGTTGCCCACAATAAGGTGTTCTCTCACCTACACTGTGGAATATAACTGTGAACTCTCTTTTCGACAGACTTGAGGCGACTGACATTCACACAGTGGGGTATGCCGACGACATAGCAATAATGGCCAGAGGCAATATCATAGATTTCACCGCAAATATCATGAGGAATGCGGTTGAACGGTGGTGTCTGGAACAAGGGCTTTCCATTAATGCGGAGATAACAGATCTAATAATCTTCACAAGGAAGTTGAAAAATCCGGAATTTCGACCCTTAACACTTTTCGGATCGGAACTAACAATGGCCAAGAAGGTTAAGTATCTGGGAATCTATATAGATAGATAGGAAGATCCTGGAACTTGTAAAAACGAGTTCAGAGAGCTGAACATGCCTATGGATGGGATAACAAGGGTACGTGTTATGGAAAGGTATGACAAAACTAGCCTGTCTCGTTAGCCTCGGGAAACACACTTCCGTATACCAAGCTGAGATAATAGCATTGCTGCATGCGTTGGACTACTTGCTTGAGAGTCAGGTGGAGGGAAGAAATATCCTTATAGCACTGGATAATCAGGCGGTGATCAGATGCATGGAATATACAAACATCACAACATCATTGGCACTGGAATGTGTACTTAAGCTCAATAAGTGTTCATCTAAAAATGAAGTAAAACTGACTTGGGTACGAGGACATATAGGGATCGAAGGCAATGAAAAGGCGGACTCCCTTGCAAAACAGGGGTCAACTGAAAAGTAGCTGGGACCAGAACCATTCTCTTCAATTGGCAAAGGAATGGTAGAACAGCTTAATTACAAATGGATCACTGCAGAACAGCTGAGAAGGTGGTCAATCGTGGAACAATGTGAACAGGCTAAATTGGCAATTAAGTGGCCGAACTGCTCCACTCAAAGAAGGGTACTAAGCATGAGTCGAGGAATACTGAAATTGGTGGTGGCTTTATTAACAGGACATGGTAATTTCGGGTATCACTTAAGGAAGATGGGCCTTAGAGAGGATGATACCTGTAAACTATGTCTGGAGGTATCTGAGACAGCGGCACATATACTGTGTCGATGTCCGGCGTTGGCTGGCAGAAGAATGAAGATCTTGGGACATCAATGGGTCGAGACCCAGTCGATGAAACAGATCTCCCATAAACAGATGTTAGCGTTAACACTAGGAATTGAGCCCAGGGAAGAACTCTGGAGAAATTCAGAGAGTCTCTATGGGTAAGATTTATAGTGGTAGAGAGATGAAAAGAGAGCCGAAAATGGTGGTCTGATTCCAATATCTCTCGAAATGTATATATATATATATATATATATACAATAAGACTACCCGTTTTATTATACAAATTTAAAATAAAGCACCACGTTTTTTTTATTTTTATTTTAAATTCTTTATTTTCCTCTATGAGAAAGTTGGTATGCAAGAAGTTGGTATACAAGAAGACTAGCGAAGAAAATGACTGTAGGTATAAATAACAGCTAATGGTCAGTATATAGTCAGTAAATGATAGCAAACTGTTTCTAATTATTGAGTTATTAAGAGAGCTCTCATTAAGTTTATGGTTTATTACATTTATCCACCTAGACATTCGCCTGCAGAGGAAGATCTTAACGAACTTTTTCGAGCTCTAGGTTTATCATTGGAGGTGATTTCAATGCAAAACACACCTACTGGGGGTCGAGATTAGTAACGACAAAAGGCAGGAAGCCTTTCAAAGCAGGGCGAAATTTAATTGTAATTTTATTTTGACTGGATCGCCTACTTATTGGCCATCCGACCCAGCAAAAATACCGGACCTTATTGACTTCTTCATAACGAAAGGAATCAACAGAAAAGAACTAAAAGTTGAAAGCAGTGATGATTTGTCGTGGGATCATACACCCGTAATCTTTACGGTCAACGGCATGTTAGTAGAGCAGATAAGCAATGAAAGACTTACCAACAAAAGAACAAACTGGTGTTATTTAAAAAAATACTCGAAGGTTTTATAAACCTAAGATCTCCACTGGTCACAACAAGGCATATTGACATCGAAGTGGAACAATTCATTGCCGATATACAACAGGCAGCAGAAGATAGTACACCAACTGGTCAGCAACGTAAACAAGCATCGGTAAAATATCCCATAGAAATTAGGGAACTAATATTAGAAAAGAGAAGAGCCCAGAGAAAATGGCAAATGACAAGATATCCCGGCGATAAAACTATATTCAATAGACTTAATAATAAACTTAAAAAGAGTATTAGTGAATTTAAAAATAGATCTCTAACTAAATACCTTTCCAACTTAACTGCTGACAAAGTCACAGAATACTCCCTTTGGAAGGCTGCCAAATATATAAAAAGACCACAAACGCAAGATCCCCCGTTACGAACATCTGATGGGCAATGGATCGGCGACCCAAAACAAAAGGTCAAACTTTTTTCAGAACATTTGACAAATGTTTTTAAACCTTTTCCACAGCCTGGTAGGCGAATGCCTTGAATTCGCTGTTCGAAGATCAGCACATGCATTCATGAGCTCTCTAATAGAAAATCACCAGGTTATGATCTAATAACTGCCCAAATCCTGAAGGAACTACCCTTCATAGCATTGGTTAAACTTAAGCTTTTAATTAATGCTTGTTTTAAGCTAAGATATGTTCCACATCACTGGAAGATAGCAGAAATTATAGTTATACCTAAACAAGGTAAGCCTCCATCAGAAGTCACCTCTTACAGGCCAGTTTCACTTTTACCTGTACTATCCAACATTTTTTAGAAATTGCTTCTTAAAAGACTAGATAAAATCATAGAACAGAGAAGGCTTATTCCCACCCTACGTGCGAAGCCGGGGCGGGTCGCTAGTACATACTATATTATATAAAATAAATTTGCATCCGTAAGACCGCCCATAACTCGAGAAAAAATTGTCCGATTTCAGCTATATTTCCTTTGTTGTGTTTGTCTACGCTTAAGGAAGGTTTATACAGCGAGAAAATTGGAAAATTCGTAGAAATAGATTTTCCTTACAATTTGTACTGTGATTTTTTTTTAATTCAATAGACTGAGATCATATTTGTCAAAAATTCTATATAAATTTAATTATTTACTAGATCTACCTTACGGAAACAATTTTGTTTAGCACGGGCAAAGCTGGGCGGGAACAGCTAGTAACAAATATTATTGAAAAATCACTAGAAGAAAAACAAGTTTGTTCTACATTGTTCTTAGACGTTGCTCAGGCTTTTGATAAGGTCTGGCATAAGGACTTAGAGTATAAACTTCATAGGGATCTACCTAGACAATACTATGAGATACTTAAATCTTATATTTCAAATAGATTCTTTAGAGGTCGTTATGGTTCAGCGTATTCTGATATTAAAGAACTATAAGCAGGAGTTCCAAAGGGCAGTGTTCTGGGACCAACCCTTTACTTATTGTATACTAGTGATATACCACATACAAACGACACGATTAAAGCCACATTCGCAGACGACACTGCTCTTCTATCAACTGATAGATGCGTGACTAAATCAACAGAAAAGCTGCAAAATTCAGTTAACGAAATATGTGATTGGGCAGAACGATGGCGAATTAGACTCAATGAGTCAAAGTCCAATCACATCATTTTTCAGATAAAAAAATTGTAAATGTTCCTGTGGTTATTAATAACCAAGTAGTTCCTTATGCTAACACGGCTAAGTATCTGGGTATGAATCTAGATGCTAAGCTGAAATGGAAGGAACATGTGAAAAAGAAAGTAGAAGAGTTAAATATTAGATATAGAAAACTTTATTGGTTGCTAGGACATAATTCGGAAATGTCCATTGAGAATAAAATGTTATTATATAGCCAGATATTGAAGCCTGTTTGGACATATGGTATCCAATTATGGGGTTATACAAAGAAAACAAATGTAAAAATAATACAGACATTCCAGAAAAAAGTAATTCGGGGAATAGTAAATGCCCCATGGTATCTTAGAAATAATGACTTGCATCGTGATTTGCAGATTGATCTTGTAACGGAAGTAATTCAAAAGTACGCAATTCGTCACAATGAGCGTCTGCAGATGCATATTAATCCTGAAATAGAAGACGTCTTAAATGTACGATACAATATTCGTAGATTAAGAAGAATTAAACCTGTATTCAAATTGTAATATACCTACCTTCCCAAACGCAACTGAACGTTGAAACTAAAATCATTTGTCGATCTTTCTTTGATTGGTCATGATTAAGGAGGTGTTTTTAGTGCGGCTAGAGTCCCACACTACTCTGGGCTTCTAACCCCATTGAGTCTTTCGAGATTTTCACCTTCAATAATAAAAAAAAAAAAAAAAAAATTACATTTATGTTGTTTGTTCAATTGGAATTGAGGTAGATACTATTTATACAATGGTGCATTTATCACTTAGTGTGACTCAGCTGTCATAACTTCTCTCCTTCTTAAGCGAAGACGTCCTCGTCTTCATTTCAAAATACATACATACTTATAAATCTTACATTAAGAAAACAAAAAATGATTTACAAAATATAAGCATTGATAACAAATAATTTGAGAATATAATATAGCAATAAGAAAATGGTAGTTTGAGAATATTATAAAGCAATAATAAAGCATTTTCTTATTTATTAAATGTAGCTTTGATCATTTTCAATGTTTATATGTAGTTAAATGATTTAAAACACTAATCAAAAATAATAATAATTCATATACCACATAAAATTAAATAAATTTAGTGTTGTTCTTTTTTTACATCCAAACAAAACTTTCAGAGATATTTTTCTGCACAACGGAAACTAAATAATCTTTAAATTGATTTTATTTTTAAATACGTTTTGAATACATAAATTTATAATGGTTTAGTTAAAAATTAGGTTTTTAAATAAGAACAAATAGCGCCTGTATATTAATTGAGGTTGCAACCTTGAGCTACACAGATTAAAGTCAAAAGCTACCTCAAATTTTCTTTATGAACCTCTTTTCCGTCAATAAGAACCTTTGTTCCTAAATCCTTTTGAACGGTTTTCTTTATAAACAGTTTTCGATATTTGTTTCCGATGCGTTTATTTGTTTTAACAAACACGTCCTCACCAGGTCTATATGTCAAAGTTAGTCTTTCTTTATTATGGTAGTCAAGGTCTCTTCTTTGGGTTTCAGAAATTTTTCCAGTTATTTCCTCTTTCAGAAAAGTTGGAATTGAGTCGATCGGTCGATTGTACTTGACGGTGGCAAGTAAAAGGAGCTCAGGAATATTACTAATGCTCTTTTCTAGTTTTATGCATCATGCAAACTTTCCCGTTTGTAACACTATGAAAAGGTGGTGTATTGTAAATGCCTATTCCAAAATGATTCCTTACTAATGATTTAATACTTTCAGATGTAAATGATTTCTCATTATCGCAAACGATTGTTTTGGTGTCCTTAAACAAGTTAATCAGTTCTAAAATCGGTTCCTTAACATCAACTATCGCCCGTGATTTTATTGGTTTAATAACAGCAAATTTGGAAAATTTATCGACGCAAGTTAAAAAATGAGCTCCACCCGTTGAGTAGATATGGATATGAATTATTTCACCTGGATGGGCCGGTATAGGAGTTTCCCCTATCTCCGGTTTTGGTGGATGCCGTTGATACTTTGCTTCTTTGCAAATCGTACAACTAGATACTATTTCTTTAAATCTTTTCTTAATATTTGGGAAATAATAGTCATTAAGGACTCGATACAAGTTTTTACGAGCGGATCTATGAGCTCGGTTGTGCTCGGTTTTCTGCCTGATCATATGGATTAAATAAAGGGTGCTTAAAATTTAAGGGCCGATGTTGAATGTGAACCACACCTAAACTTCAAGTTTTTTTATGCATTTCATTTGACATTTCTCAATTTCAGACTAACTCAATTTGAACTATGGAAAGATACACAATCGAGCAAAGCGTTATTCAGTTATTCAGGCTTATTATGAAAATGGGCATTAAAATGATGATCAATTTTCGAAGAAAATCATCTTTACTGATGAGGCACATTTTCACCTCAGTGGATTTGTCCATGAGCAGAATTGCCACTTTGGGCGAATGATAAATCTAAGAGTGATTGTCGAAAAACTAATGCACCCACAAAGAGTGACTGATTGGTGCGGTTTATGGGCTGGCCACTTGATAACGAACTTTTTATGGCCCGAATTGGGAGATATTGATGTGGACGATATGTGGTTTCAACAGGACGGTGCCACTTGCCACACAGCTAACGAAACAATGGCTCTTTTGCGCGACAAATTCAATGGCCGTGTTATCTCACGTGGTGGCGATGTCAATTGGCTGCCACGATCATGTGATTTGACACCGTTGGACTTCTTTCTTTGGGGTTATTTGAAAGAAAAGATGTACGACGATAAGCCAGCAATAACTCAAGAGCTAAAGGATGAGATAATTCGGCACATTAACGGCATAGAACCTCAATTATAACTCAGCGTCATCGAAAATTTGGACCATCGGATGGAGGTGTGCCGCCGAGGTCGCGGCGGTCATTTGGCCGATATTTTGTTCCATACATAATTGAACCATACCAATATTATCATTATAAAAAGAAATGACAATAATTTCCTAAATAATTTGTGTTTTATTCAAAATCATCATCGGCCCTTAAAACTTAACCACCTTTTATATCGGTTAACGTTTGCTTGGTATGAAAAAACTTTACTGAAGGAAACGTGGTGATCAATTTGTCCTGAATCTGTGCAAGTGTAGATAAGTCACAATGAATGGCATTGACGACATTGGTATTTATTACTTGTCTTAATAATAAAAACGATTATCAATATTATCGAACATTATTGAATGCCTAACTTGTGTTTTGAAAAAAAATTTTGTTGTTTTAAGTTGTTCCGGGCCTTTATTTATTAACGATTTGGTTTCGGAAGCAGTTCAAAGGGTTTTTTACCGAGGACATTGTTCTCACAGGAGCTATCTTGCTCTTCAAGTGAGTTTAAATACCTACTGTCTCGAAAGCGCATCAGCAACATAATTCTCTTTGCCTGGTTTGTAATGAAACGTTGGTGCAAATTCTTCCACAAATGCCCTCCATCTCTTAATTTTTGCATTCGGATTTTTGTCCGATATGGCAAAAGTCAAGGGCTGGTGATTTGTGTAAATGCTGAGTCGACTCACTCCATAAAAATCGTTGCGTAACTTTTGCAATGACCAGACTATGGCTAAAAGTTCCCGCTCGTTGGTTGCAAAGCCTTCTTCTGTGGCCGACAGAGTTCGAGAAATTATGGTGATGGGCCTGCCCTCTTGCGAAAGTACCGCTCCAATCGCATGAGAAGAAGCGTCTGTTGTTAAATCGAAAGGTTTCTAAAGTCGGGATATAAAAGTAAAACGTCTTCTGAGGCCAAAATTCGTTTAATTCTATCAAAGGCATCAAGTGCTTCAAAGTCAAGTTCCACCCTTTTATTTTTTGACTGATTTTTACAGAATGGAAACAATTCCCACCTCGTAAATACCTTGTAAGGGGTTTCGTGAATTGGGTAATAGTCCCGAATACATATTCTATAATACCCCGAAAGACCAAGAAAAGATCGAAAGCTACGAAGAGTTCTGGGAACTTTAACCTTATCGGGACATATTTTTATACCTTTACCGGACACAACAAAGCCCAAAACATCTACTTCCTCTTTGAAAAATTTTGTTATCTCCGACGCAACTCGCATGTTGGCTTCAAATAGTAATTGTAAACTGTTTTCTATATCTCGAAAGTGTTGCTCTTTAGTTTCTGAAAAAATAATGACATCATCTATGTACACATGACAACATTTTCCGATCTCTTCTCTTACGTCATCTATCGCTCTTTGGACGATGCTAAGCGCATTTTTGAGCCCAAATGGAAGCCTGCAGAACTCATATTTCCCGTTGTTTATAGAGAAAGCTGTTTTTTCTTTATCACGGTCACACAACTTTTTGGTAAAAACCTGATTTTAAGTCTAGTGTCGAAAAGAAAGAACCTCTTCCAAGATTGGCTAAAATAACTGAAGTATTGGGAACTGGATATTTATCGCCAACCGTCTTACAATTCAGTTTCCGAAAATCGATCACCAGACGCAATTTTTTCCTACCCCCCTCTTCAGTCCCTTTTTTATCAACAACCCACAAAGGATTGGTGTATGGGGATCTCGAAGGTCTAATGATTACATTCTTTATCAAATCTACAACTTTGTTATTTACAAACTCAGATCAGATATAGGATACGGATAGGCTTTGGAATATACTGGTTCGTTATCGGTTGTTCGAATGGTAGCAACAACTCTTGTGTTAAAAGGTAGAGAATTATTTGGGTCTGCAAAAACATTAGAATTCCGAGTCGATAATTCTGAAAGTCGTTCATTTTCATTCAAAGGAATATCTTTTTTCTGTATATAATTAACATCTCTACTGTAAAAGTACAATAATTTTTCACTTCCTCCATTGTAAAACCAATTTCCTTTGGAAACATTTAATTTTGCTTCAATTTCGTTAAGAAAATCAAATCCTATAATACCATCAAATGTTCTGAAAATTGCTTTCTATATTTACAACACACTTTTACGTAACCTGGGTCATTCCATGAATAGATTTGACAACAAAATGTTCATTAATAGGGATGATACCTTTAAGTGTGTTGAAATTGCGTATATAATTTTTAGATGCACCCGTGTCGACTAAAAGCTTTATTTCTCTTCCTGCCACGGTACGCCCTACATACGGCAGGAGAGACTTTCCGCTAAAAAATTGATCTCATCAGATGGTTCTTGATTTCCAATGCAACCCATTACTATTTCATCATCATCTGCCAACGCGTTATCGCGATGATAACCAAACTCATCATGTTGTAACTGTAACTGTGAATCATACATAATCGTACGCATGATTTCGGTTTCCTTCAATAGTTGTTGGCCCGTAAATATTTTGGTCAAAGTGATTGATTCTCTGATGTTTTGGTTGCGTTTGTCTATCAGAATCGCGATGTCTCTTAAACTGATGGTTGTTATTATTATCAGATCTTAGAATTTGGTGAAATGGTTGTGGAGATCGTGTATTATTATTGTTTACCATATGGCCTTGTAAATAAGTTTGGTTTTGCATGAAGGGTTTTTGGGTAGTATTTGAAATTTGGACTTGATTTTGAAAAGCGGTCGGGTTTCTATAGTGTGAAGAACTAGAGTCTATTTCCATTGGGGTTAGGTTAGGTTTTATGCGACCAGAAGTGATGGGTTTGTAGTGCGGAGAATTATAATAATGCTGAGGCGGGCGACTAACTGGATGCTCCTGCCTACTCGAGAAAGAATTTGCGAAAAGATAACGTGCCTGATTTGCTTCCAGTTCTTGTGCTAGAGCGAGAGCTCTAGGCATGTCAGAAGGCTGCGAAGAAAACAGGATGTCACACATAGGTTTTGATAACCCTGGAATAAAAATTCTTAGCGCATCCTGGCGATATTTTTAGCTTAGCGAATCGATCAGACTTCTATTTCCTTCGTGGAGCATTATAGTCTTATTTACAAACAAAGTCAACTTGTTCTCCAACTCTCTATAAGGTAGATAGGTCTTTTATCCGCATATGTAAAATCTAACCGGGAAATAATTGTTTTAAAGTTTAGTACCGTGTCAAATGAGGATAAAACCTGATCCGCATGATCAGTGAACTTATTTCTAATGATTGCAACTACCTGATAATGCTTCGAACTTCCCTCATGTCCTTCGAATAATTTATAAGCCACAAAAGCAGCTTGACGCCAAGAAACATATCTCACTTGTTCACCACAAAATTCTGGTAAAGATTTTACCAGGTCTAACGACTCGTCACAAGTTTTTCCTGCCTCAAAAACTACTGGTTGATAAGCCTCAACAACATTAGGAGTTTATAGTTGTCTAAGTCTTGTCGTCAGTTCTTCAATTCTATTGGTAAAGGTTTGCTGTGTTTGTTCGATCGTAGCTTGAACAGCGGCGGTTATGACTGCACTTATTTGTTCATTATTCATTTTGATATAATTAAGGTAATCAGAGATATTTAACCAAAAAATATACATATATAAGGCAAGCAAATTTAAATTCAATCAAAGAAAGGAAACGAAATAATAAACCAAATTCTAATCCTTAGTAAACTAAATTTATTTATTTATTTATTTATTCCGTCTACCGAATACAATATTCTTACAGACTACGCTAGCCTTAAGTACAATAATAATTTACATCTAAAAAAAGTGAGCTATACAATATTATTTAATTGTTTTTTACAGTATCTCTGGTATCAGACAAATCAATTATATTACAAACACTATTATTATGATTTGCAACAACGGTTAATTGGCTCATTTTGACCGTAAACTGTTCTGTGTGCTTCAATGTACAGTAAGGGTCTATCACGTAATGATCTCTGTGGAACATAGAGACCAAAATCCAGTAGAAACTCTGGGGCTGGGCAAATAATTTTATAATTTAGAATATCTCTTACGAAGAGAAGAGAATCGTTTGCAGATCAAGTCTACAAAACAAGGCGAATGTGAATATTATAGCGCAAGTACAATCAGCAGAAGCAAATGTGCCGAATCAACAGCTGCAGGTGACACAGACGGACGGTTTGCAATATAGTCGCAACTACTGTGAAGAAGGTAATTTTGTCAATATGATTGGTAGGGATAGATATTTATTAATAGATAATATTCGTACATCTAGAATAAATTCTCTGGCTCTGGCTCAACGCATGAGCTGTATACCACATAAATTAATTAAACAAATGAACTTGCTCAAATTTATATTAAAATCACGTTCTGAATTGTTCGCTTATACAAATAATAAAATTAGTTCCTTCGGGAAAATTGTATTACCATGTTTTGATGAACGGTTAAAAAAAAAGTTGACATTGAATTTGAGGTGGTTGATGATGCACTTCAACCAATACTGGGTCGCGAAGCATGTGTATTACTTAATTTGGTAAAAAGGATAGATGAAATTTCTATCGACAATACTAGACTGATTAATAATACGACGGTGAGGGGAACAAAAGCGTTGCCGCAAAGTCATTGCAATGTATTGCCTTCTAACCAAAATGAGATGGTTCAAAACTTCAGGGATGTTTTCGACGGCTTTTAAATTTCAGTGGGGGCAATACCCCCATATATTTGGCTTAATGCAAGCTAAAACTAACATTTAGGCTTAAAGTAACAACTTAAAACTAAGATGCTTAAAACTAAGACAGAAGAGCCTTAAAACTTAGACTTAAAGATAAGGAGAGTGGTGAAGGAGAGCAAGTTTAAGGTAGGCAGAGCTGCGGTTGAAATCGAAAATATAAAGGTTGGAATTAACCTTTCGCAGCATGCGGGAGATTGGTTCATTGGAGCCATATGAGGTACGATGGTTTGATGGGTAAAAGAGTCGAGGGCAACGTAAATAAGAAAGAAAATAGAGTTGTAAAGAGACGCGCAATCGACGGAGCTTGAGAGAAGACGATAAATGAAAAGTATGTCCGCAGCGTCTCTGCGTTCCTCGAGGGTATTCAGGTTAATGAGTTTGAGCCGGTCTGTGTACGGTGGCAAGATATAAGGATCGTCACAAGGCAGACCTCGGAGGGCAAATCGAAGAAAGCGACGTTGGACGCTCTCAATTCTGTGAGCATGAACTCGATGAGAGGGAGACCACACATGACTAGCGTATTCAAGAAGGGGACGAACTAAGGTGATATAGAGAGATCTAGTCACGTAAGGGTCGGAGAATTCTTTATACCATCGTTTAACAAAACCGAGTGATGAATTGGCCTTACGAATTATTTCGTCAATATGCGAATATTTAGCTCCCTGTCGTACAATATGCCAAGATCGCAAAGAGAATGAACGAGAGAGATTGGTTGACCGTGAAGAAGGTAAAGTCGGGGAGGGGGCTTGTTGCGCTTGCGTGATAGGGTAATGGATTGGCATTTGGGGATGTTGAGTTCTAAGCAATTTTTGAGGCACCAGGTCGAAAAACGATCGAGGTCTTCTTGAAGGAGACAGGAGTCATGAGGTGAAGAGATGCTTTTGAAGAATTTAGCATCATCTGCGTAGAGAGAGAGGGATGAGTGTTTGATGACCTTCTCAAGATCATTTACCGTTAGGATGAAGAGAAGGGGACCTAAATGGCTGCCTTGTGGGACACCAGATGTTGCTAAGAAGGAGGACGAAAGTACGGACCTAAAGCGAACGCTATAATACCTGTTTTCAAGGTAGGAAGATACCCATTTTATCAACATAGGTTCAAATCCGAGGGCAGACAGTTTGAAGAGAATTAACTGGTGTGAAATCTTATCAAAGGCCTTGCTGAAGTCAGTTGCAATGACGTCGACTTCGTTGCCATTCTCTAAGGTTGAGACGGCAAAGGATACAAATTCGACGAGATTTGTAGTAGTCGATCTACCTTTCAGGAAGTCATGTTGGTAGGGTGAAATAAGGGACTTGCTTCGAAAACTTAAGACTTCGTATAAAATACTTTCAAAAAGTTTGGGTATATGCGAGAGTTTGGCAATTGGGCGGTAATTGGTAATTTCATTTTTTGGTCCTTTTTTATGTATCGGGGTAATGAACGATGTCTTCCAAATCTGGGGAAATTCTCCGTTTGAGAGAGAAAGACGAAAGATATCAGAAAGTGGGAGCGAGAGAATTGAAGAACACTTCTTAAGAAAAATGGCTGGAAGACCATCTGGGCCGGGTAAGAATTCGTCATTAAGCTTTTGTAACTTAATTTCAATTAGAGAAGGGTCTACTGTTTGAGGTAGAAAGGGACCGATAGAAAAGTTCGGTAGGTAGGTAAAGTAAGAGGGATCTGGTGCGAAGGAGTTATCGGCAAAAGATAGCTTAAAAAATGTGGCAAAAAAGTTTGCAATAGTATCTGGGTCAGTGGAAGATATATTTTTATAAGAGAGAGAAGGAGGGTAGCCGTCGGATTTTTTTTTATAATTGACGAATTGGAAAAAGGACTTTGGATCGTTTATTAGATTGGTGTGTGCATCATTTAGATAGCTTTGGTAGAGAGAGTTATAAAGCTGGGTAAACTTAAGATAAATAGCGAGATAGTTGGAAAAGTCGGAAGAAGAACCGGAGCGGAGAAAAACTGCCCATAGCTTATTTCTTTTATTACGTAAGGAACGTAGTCTTCGATTATACCACGGGGGGGAATTGGCAAAATCGAAAGAGCATTTACTTAGATATGCATTAATTTTTTGGAAGTTAGCCTTGTGAAAGTCGTAAGAACAGATGACTCCGGGAGAACTGGACTGGGGTGGAGAGCTGTGGAAAAATGAAAGTAGAAGAGGGGGATGAAGGTTATCGATAGTAGATAGACAAAGAGTACAAGGCGAGACTGAGGAGTTAATGGGGTCAGTTGAGAATATAAGGTCTAATTGCCTACCCATGTAATTTGAGACCCCGCTAACTTGGCATAGACTAGAGTCTGTCAGGCTATCTAGGAAGAGACATTCCTTAGTTGACTTGGCATTAGAAGCTATAAAGAACGATTCATCTTCTGGAGTCCAGTGCAGCTGAGGCAGATTAAAATCGCCGAAAATAAGGATATTGTCGAGGGAGTCGGATGAGTCGATTATTTTGTCAATCGCATCAATGGCAAGTTGGTACGATTCGATTGGTTGGGCTGGTAGAATATAAAAACACATAACGTAAAGGGACCTCTGGGAGAGTGTTATTTTTATTGAAACAAAGTCTAGTTTAGAAGATGAGGAAGTAGAAAGCGGAGATGCATCAAGGCTATTGTGAATGGCCAGTAGAACGCCTCGACAAGGAGAACCGTTCGTAGGGCGGGTAATTTCGTCGTCTCGAAAGACACGGGTGTATAGCAGGCAAATGTCGCATACAACTGAAGGAAAATTCGATTCCCAAAGTGGGTTATAAAAAGCGCATTACTTATAGTTTACATGACAAATTAAAAGTCCAACTGGATTTAATGGTAGCCGACGGTGTCCTAAGCCCAGTGGATTATCCCACTGACTGGGTTAGTAATTTCCAGATCGTGGAAAAGATGGATGGAACGCTGAGGCTATGCTTAGATCCAAAACCACTTAATGAGTGCATTAAGAGAGAACACTTTTCGATTCCGACGGCCGAAGCGATAACCAGTCGATTAGCCAATAAGTCCATTTTTACGGTAATGGACCTGAAATAAGATATGATATGATATGATAAGAGTAGCTCAGATCTGACGACATTCATGACACCATTCGGTCGTTTTCGATGGAACCGTGTTCCATTTGGAATAAATAGTGCACCCGAGTTGTTTATGCGTAAGATGGTGCAGATCTTCGGTGATATACCCAACGTCGAAATATATTTTGATGATTTATTCATCTCGGCAAAAGACGAGAATGAACATGATCTTGCTCTCCTCAGGGTGTTGGAGAGGTCTCGCTTGAACAGCGTTAAGTTCAATGAAACTAAACTGCAGTATAAGTTACGTGAAGTCCGATTTATGGGTCATAAAATCTCAATGGGAAAAGTAGAACCAGATGAAAAGTACCTCGAGGCTATTAAAAAAATGCCTGTACCTAAAAATAAATCAGATGTGCTTAGAGTGTTAGGATTATATAAGTTTCTGGCGAAGTATATCCCAAATTTATCGCAAAAATTTATCGGAGTCCATTTTTGATCCGTCGGTGTACCATACTATGCTTTTCGGGCTTAGTGTTGGAACACCATTGGTCCAAATAGCGCGTTCAAGAATTTGTACCTCATATAATTTCCCGAAGTTGTACTCCCTAACCATAGTGTCCGGGACAGTACAGAACATGTCCAAGTTTGGGATTTGTTTAAGTATTTCCAGGTGCCCCACATGATCAGCTGGTTTAAACTTATATTCTAGTTGCATTTTAGTGGCGCATCTTGCGGCCGTCTTCATAATGAAAAATTGCAATGGTGAGAGCCCAATAATGGCCTCAAGTGCTGTTGTTGGGCAAGTGCGCATAGCACCCGTAATGCCGAGGCAGGCGATTCGTTGAAGCTTCTGAAGCTTATTTGCCGTAGTTCTTTCACGAACTTTCGGCCACCAGACGATTGCCGCGTACGAGATAATTTGTCTTACCATCATAGTATATAACCAATGTATCATACTGGGACTAAGACCCCATTTTCTGCCATACAGACGCCTGCAGGCCCACATGGCTCTAGTAGCACGCTCTGTGACGGATTTGATGTGTGAGTTCCAGTTTAGTTTTTTATCAAGGATGATTCCGAGATATTTAACTTCGTTGGAGTAGCTTATTGTCGTTCCATTTAGGATGATGGGTTCTACACCAGTCTCCTTCTAGTAAACGGAACTATAGTATGGTTTTGTTTGGATTTATGGATAAACCTTCTGTAGTACACCATTCTGAGACGTGTGTTAGAGCATTACTCATTCTTCTAAGAATGTTATCGCAATGCTTTCCAGTTATAATGATGGCCAAATCGTCGGCATATCCGATGGCGTCATAACCTAGGTTATGTAGACTGCTTAGTAGGCTGTCTATGACGAGTGACCACAGCAGTGGGGAAAGCACACCCCCTTGGGGGCAGCCTTTGATTGCTGTCACCGACACAGCCACTCCTCCTGACGAGGATGTTATGACTCGATTTACCAGCATGGCTCGGATCCATCGGTTTGTCGAGTCTTCAATACCTTTACTTCTGATCGCCTTAGCAATCGAATCGTAACCGGTATTGTCGAAAGCACCCTCAACATCTAGAAAAGCGCCCAGGGCAATTTCTTTGTGATGAAAGGCGTTTTCTATCTTTTTAACAAGATGGTGAAGAGCACCCTCAGTGGATTTGCCCTTTCTGTACGCAAACTGATTTGAGTGTAGAGGGTTAGATATTACTTTCTGACCTCTGATATGAACATCAATTAATCTTTCCATGGTTTTAAGAATAAAAGATGTTAGACTTATAGGTAGATCTGTAAGATTTAGGTAGCTCGCTTGGCCTGTTGCCATTTTTAGGAATAAAAATTACGTTCACCTGTCTCCAAGTAGACGGAATATGTCCCCAATTGTCGCTAGCTCCAAATAAAGTTATAACTGCTGGCAGTATGACGTCAATAACCCTCTGAAAAAGCGCTGGGAAAATGCCGTCACCACCAGGGGCTTTAAAAGGTTTGAAAGAGCCAACCGCCCATTTAACCTTATCTGGACTGAAAATCTTACCAGATAGACTATTTACTCGTCTAGAAACAGTGATCCTAGAATCAATGTCGTATGAGTTTTCGTGTGATTCACATATGATCGAACCCGGGAAATGAACCTGAAGTAAGGTTTTGATTGTTTCCGTTCGGTCCGTCGTGTAGGTTCCGTCTTTTTTTTTGAGCAGGCCTACACCGTTAGTATGATCTTTACTCAGAGCTTTGTGGATACGAGCTGCCACTGGCATATCTAATATGTCGTCGCTGCACTTTCTCCAGGAGGCCCTTTTAGATCTTCTCAATTCGAGATTGTATTCTGTGAGAGCGGATCTGTATTCGTCCCACAATTTGTTTATTTTGGCTCGATTGAAGAGTTTTCTAACCTTCCTTCTAAGTTTGGCAAGTTTGTCATTCCACCAGGGAACCTTACGTTTACTCATAGTGGTTTTGTTGACACAGCTGCCATGGTAGGAGGTTATTAGTACGTTGCTAAGCTGATAAGCAGCCTCATCAATGTCCCATATGGATTCAATTGGTGAGACTAACATATAAGTTTTTGAGATTACTAGTTCTCGATACAAATTCCAGTCCGTCGACTTGGGGTAGTATCTGTTTTGTGCAAGTGTAGATTTACCAGGTATATCAAACCTTATATGTTGGTGGTCTGATAACGAGGCTTCGTCAGACACATGCCAATTTACTACGAAATTAGATATATATGGACTAGCAAGAGTAAGGTCAAGTACCTCCTCCCGTATCGCATTTATAAAGGTTGGCTTAGAGCCTTTGTTTAGGATATCAACATTATTACCAACTAAAAATTCTAAAAGACACTCACCTCTTTTGTTATTGTCGCTGCTGCCCCATGCCATGTTATGTGCATTTGCATCGCACCCGATGATGTAGTGCAAGTTATTCTTTTTGCAGTAGCGGATTAGGTTTTTGACTTCTATGGGCGGAATGTTGATGTCATCGCCGGGGAAGTAAGCTGAGGCACAAACGATGTTATGTGTGCCCTGTTCATTTGGGACTTCTACTTTTGTGATGAATTCATCCGAGCAGCATAGATAAAGAAATAAACAAGTCAGCAAATGTGAATTTAAATAATACCGAAATGATAAATAATCTGCAGGAGTGCATCAATGGGGTTGGTGTAGAAGATAATACATGTAATATAGAAAGGCCAGCCACCAGCACTGATCAAGATCAGGTAGGAGGCCCTCGTCGCAGTAGCCGAAATATTAGGCAACCAGACTGGTATGGTGACTGGGTACGAGACTAAAATCATATTGACATACCTTCATTATATTAAGTATATAAAATATATATATGTATATATACAGTTTATATTATTAAGTAAGAAAAGAATACGTGTAATATATTGGTAGCACTTAAATCTTATAATTATTCCACTGCAACTTGGCAGCACGGAAGAAGAAAATGTAAGGAGGTTGTTAAGCAATGGCGGCTGTGTAGAGATTGGAAAAATAAAAAGCACGGAAACTTGAAGACGTTATTATTATTAATTAAAGAGCCAACAAGAGTTATTACAGTTACACCTCAATCCAGCTTAAGCTGATTGTTCGATATAGGAATTGTTAGATCTAGATTAAAGTGAAATGTCAAATAATCCTCTTATGGTGTGTCCTTTAACAGGAAAAATTCAATTGAATTGTTGGAAAGGTTATCGATGACATGTATGTATAGAGATTTTTACATCCGCAGGCCAGCAGAAATACACGGCACAAAATAGGCTCCAAAGCAAATCAATGGTCTGTATTCACTGAAAAATATGCGATATTCTACCGACTACGCACTTTAAAATATCGTGCTGAATCAGCGGGCTGTTTGTTATGGTAAATAACTAAGCTGAGTTTGCTCAACCCATTTTCCTAAAATAGCGAAAATCTAGGCGAAATAGCTAAGCTTCGGTTCGTACTGCAAGTCTGTAACTATTCCTCCTCTTGTGTAATTACAATGAAATGACCTCAGCAGTAGTTTACTGATACCTGATAGGTAGCGGACTTTGAAACTGGTAAACACTGAACTCCCTAAGTTTGTCATCGTCTCATGTCATGTTTATTTTGAAAAAGAATCCCCCTTTAAAAAATGTATATACACTCACTTGATGTTCCACTTTCCAAATTCCCAGTAAAAAGTGCGGAGTCAAAAATTTGTATATACCTACAATATACATATATGCTTGCCAAGCCACAGGTGATGTGAAAAATAACATCTACAATGATGCCGTCAAAGATCTCACGCTCACGCACTGTTATAATGCAGATGATTGGCGATGGCGATGGTGACATGGTGTTTGCGTGGTTCACTCATTCTGCGAATTGCAAGTAAAATTATTCGTCATAAATAATGAACACAAGGTAACTATAAAAACCTAATTTTTGTATATACATATATCGACGCTCATCCAATCAAACCATAAGACGACTTGATTAGTGATATATAAATAACATTAAAACAAATAATCAACAAGGTGTATACAGTATACTATATCTATACCAAAGCATATAATTTGAATGTGTAAATACTTCACAATTATACTTGTACACGGAATTCGTGCAATCGGAAAAGAAAATCAAATCTGTGTTCACTTTTCTTTTTGTTTTATTGATATAATGAATAACATGACATGGGCAGACTTGCCAGATTCTAAATTGGTCATGTCGCGCCATTGCACATCAAAAATCGCAAAAAATAGCGAAAATTGAAATTTTGTGGCGCAAAAAAGCGCACTATGTAAAATCGCTTAAAGTAGGTAGAAATAAGATTAAATACATTAAAAATTGCTTCATTATTGAGATATGTACTTAAATAAAAATCAAATTTGATTCTATTTTCAGCCTTGATAAGGTTTATATTAATGTTTTGTATATATACGGTGACCATATTCGACAATAATTATTTTGCTTCCAATATTTTTGTATTTGTTTCACTTTGACTGCCAAAGCAATTTTGGGTAAATTTATTGGTGTCGTTTTCGATTTTGGCTTTTCAGATGTTGAGCTGAGATTTCAAATTTCTGCTGCCAAATCGAACATCGTATTACATTTACACCGGACCTAAATTCAACGTTTCTGGAAAAAAAAATTCCGAAATCCGACTTTGCGTTCCCACTGAAACTTCTCTCATTTTCTAAATTGCAAAAATCTCTTTCAGCCTTCCTAATCACTGTAGTGTACTTCAGGCGGAAATCATGGCGATCAATGTAATATCTCTAAAGGATATCACCATCTTTACCGATAGTCAAGCCGCGATTAAATCCCTGGATTCTGTCGTCTTAAATTCCACAACTGCCCTCAATTGCCGATGGCGAAACAATTCAAAATTCACCTTATATGGGTGCCGAGCCAAAGAGATATTCCAGGTAATTGCATGGCCGACGAACTCGTTAGACAAGGCACTACTATGTCGATTCTTCCGGAAAAGGAAAATCTCTACATGCCTCTTGCTACTTGCAAGCTCCTAATTAAACTAATTTAACAAAACGCATTAAGCGCTACTAATCGTAGGTGGGCTAGTTCTACAACGTGCTACACCTCGAAACAGATCTGGCCTCAGCTGGATCCCAAGCGCTCAAAAAATCGTACTACTCTGAAAACACGCATGATAAGCACTCTAGTAGGTGTCATCACGGGACACTGCATCATAGGAAGACAGGCTCTCAGGTTGGGCCTCCCTTCAAACGATTTCACAAGCTGTATGGACGAGGAGGAGGATGAGACCAGTCTTCACCTTCCCTGCACGTGCCCAGCACTGTCATTCCGTAGAACTATACAACTATATCTCGGAAAATACTTCTTCGACAATCTCAGCGGCTCCGGCTGGTTCAACGGGTAGTTTATAAGAACATTGAGGATGAGACCAGTGGGCCTACATTGGCCTAAGTGAGGCTGTACTTGAGGCAGCCTGCCACTCTAACCTAACCTAACCTTGATTGGCTGAAATCGCTCATCAGCAGCTGTTTCAGTTGACGTTAATGGAAAGAAATTCGTGACTGAGTTGACAGTTCGTCTATGTATGGGGCTGTTTGTGTTCAGGTTACATCTTATCCAGACCAATCTAGTCGACTTAAGAAAATTCAGACTTTTATTCAGATGCGCTCTGTCAATTTATTCAAAGCTCATAGCTCTGAACGAAAAAAGAAAACGCAACGGGATACGAGTTTATATGACTTTATAATTTCTCAAGATAGGGGTATACAAATTCATAATAGATATCTTTATTTTTGGTAAGAAATAAAGACATTTACTGCGTTTTTTTTACCAATGAATTTAAATTTAAATTATGGGTTAGGTAGTTGATTGGTCTGACCCGATGACCAAGTGGTGCTGTTGAACAATTTTTTTTAATTGAGCTACTCCAAGTAGTTATTATTTCTATGCAGACGAAGACGCGGGTTTAATCCGATTAAAGAACTGTGGACATGCGTAGATCGTTACTCATCTATAATTGATACAAATCAAGCAAACGTTAATTTGTTTAGAAATGCGTCTTTTGTATTGTAAAGGCAAATAGGTATTAATGGATACCATAGTCAGAATATAGGTACTTACACTCAAGCGACATATACCATATACACAGATCAAAAACTCATCAAGCATGTGAGGTTAGGTTAGGTTAGGTTGAAATGGCTGTCGGCTAACTGGTTAGGTTAGTCGACACACTTAGACCATTATAAGGTCCCTTGTGATACCACGTGAATCTATAATTCATTCCTCCTACTCGTTGAACCAATCGGAGCTTCTAATGAAGCGTAGTAGATTTCGGATGTCTATGTTTTTTAGATCGTTCAGATCACTAAGGTAGAAAGCTCCAAAGTGGAGTTTTCGTCTCTGTGAGAGAGCCGGACAAGTACAGAGAAGATGGAGAACAATCTCCTCCTCCTCCTCGTCAAAACAGCTTCTGCAAAAATCGTTAGAGAATACGCCAAGCCTTTTTGCATGCCTGCCGATAAGACAGTGTCCCGTGATGACACCTATTGTAGAACTAATATGCTTATAAGCATGTGAGAGTGTATTAGAAATTTTGTTTGTAGTTATATATTTACACCCATCAAGCTTAAGTCTTCATTCATTTATTTTTTGGTAAAAAACATACGGAAGAAACGGGTGTAAAAGAACAAAATTAAAAAAATTTTCACACGGTAATCGTCTAAGGGCCACTTGCACCAACCGCATTTGACAACACTATTTATTGGTTTATCTATACTGTTTAGTCCTATTCCGTAGATTCCGTAAAAAATTGCGTTGCAGCGCGACACTTATTCATCTTTCCATGGATAAACTGATAAATAATATGTATCCATTTTTAAAAGGCTTGATAGTCGTGCCCAAACTTCAAATAGTAAAGCAAATTGTCAAATACCCGGTAGTTTACCTGTATCGACAGTGGATTTAAATTTAATTTCGGACGACGAATGAGGAAATTATGAATTTCACTTATATTCATTTTTATAACGAGGCAACATTAGAAAGAAAAAACATTTTAAAAGGTTAATTTTTTTCTTTGATGGTTACTTCATGTTTTTTTTTATTATGCCCAAAACACATGTGCAGAATTTTGCATGCAGTGGAAATAGAACCCACACGTTTAAATGGGAGTGAACACATGTAAATCCAGCATGCGTTGCAGAACTGCAAGTTGTCGCTATTTCTAAATCCACTGCAAACGACAATGCCACCAAAACACAGAAAAATTAAAAACTAAATTTGAACGGATTTGGCATCATTGCGTTTGCCGTTTATTCAAATATTTTGCGGCTCACACAAAAATGGAAAATAGAATTTTCAACGAAAACATTATTTCAGTTAATCGGCTAAGGTATAACAACTTTTTGTACGACTGGTAAGCCGATAAAAGCAATACAATTAAGCGAATTTTATTGAATTTCTCAATTTTCATTTTCAACGAATTTCATTACAAACAAAAACAAATCAGCTGCTTAGTCGGCGAATGACAGTAGCTGATGCAAGCATGTCAAACAATTTTCTGCACATGTGTTTTGCTTGCAGTACTGCATGCTTCACTGCGTCCAGAAATTCTGCACATGTGTTTTGGGCATTACTGTACCTTTTTATATAGGAAATAAAAAATAAAATAAAAAATATTTGCGAAAATTAATATAATCTAAGGTTAGTACTTATCCAGGCGGAATTTGGAATTGGTGCAACGTAAATCGGGGGAGTTACTATTTATTTGTTTATCTTGGGTTAGCTATTCAGAAGTTTGTTAAGTTATCCAGTAACTTAGTGCAAGTGGCCCTAAGTACGCTAAAAAAAACCGTCTAAAACAAATTTCCGCTATCTGCTTGTCATTTTGCTTCCGAAAAGGGCAATCACCACATTGAAGAGTTTTTGACCAGCAATCAAAAATTCAAGCTAAAAATTAAGCCAAAATAAATCAACGAATAAAAAAAAAATCATAAATAAACCTTATTTAACCAAAAAAGAAGAAGCATTTACTGTCACGTATTAAAGTGAGGTAGGTATATTAAAATTATTACCAACAGGTAATAGTAAATTCATTCAATAAGTTGAACTCATACATGAATTTTAAATAATAATTTCTCTGAGCACTTCAACTATCTTCTCATCATCCTCATCATTTGCATTTATGTCGGATATTTTATTGCTCCTTTTGTAATTAATATTAGCACCAAGTTTTTTTTTGTAACTCCGGACGGTATATTCAAATTAGCAAAGGCAAATACCAAATACATACTTGTGTCAGTGCAAACGTATAAAATTCTTCCTTACATTGCATTAGTGGGATATGTTTCCAAGCTCAGAGCAAAAATATGAATAACAAGCAAATTTTGTTCTCTTTTTTAATTAAAAATTTGAGCAAAGTTTCATCAGTTATTTAAGAAAAATGTATACATGAAATCCAAGTCAATGATATTCAAAAGCAGAAAATACACAACCATGTTTATCCTAAAATGTTTCTAGTATATAAAACATCTCATTTATATAAGGGGTACGTATTCACGATTCGGTGTAACAGACCTATTAAAATTGCGAAATTTTATTTTTTTCATTTTACCACTTTGGAAGTGTTTCACTTTAGAAAAAAAAATATATTAGAAACTTAAATATTATTCATTAACCCACACGTATGGGTTTGATGAACATTTTTTTTTTGAGTTTCAGTTCTATGTATGGGGACCCCCAAAATTTACTGTTTTATTTTTTTATTTTTTTATAAAATCTTAATGCGGTTCACAGAATGGGGTAAAACTGGTTAATACCGGTCATTTCAACAAAAACTCAAATAAAACGAAATTCGTTATTTAAATAATACCTTTACTTCACTTTTTATTAAATTCATATGTTTTTGTATTATTATAAACATAAAAAAAGGTAAATGAACAAAACGGAAAAAGTTATACAAAAAACAAAAAAGGACAAAAATGACCGGTATTAGACGCATGGTCGGTTAATTCCGGTCAGCAATTCTGGTAATGGCGGTCATTAATGTTTATTTAAAATAGGTATACTTATATTTATTTTTAGTTTTCACATAAATCGCAAAATGTTTGATCTGTGTTTCAAGTTCATTTTCCTGGTCTTTGTTAAAAACCGTGTGTCACCCCAGAGATGGCTCATAGAAGTTTTCTTTTTTAGACGTGCTGGCAGTGTCGAAAATGCTATTTTAGTAGACCTGGCCGCGGCGCGAATGGACATTTCCTTTTCAATAAGTTGTTTGGCGTTGTTAATAGCCACCTCTGACCACGAACCTCTGGAAGTGGTTCTTGACTTAGGCTTACCCATGAATAGGTAATGCCGATCAGTTGACCGGGACACGGGAGCGCCAAGGAAAAAAAAATGCAAAATGAAATTTTAAGTTAAGAAAAACAAAGTAAAACCATTGCAGATTAATAACAAAAAACAACATAAAGTATGCAAAATATCACTGTATTTATAAAATATAAGGAAAAGTACTTACTCTCTATTTTCTGATCACCTTTTCTTATAATAAATTGACCGAAAACACCAATAGATCTGAAACTTCCAAAGGACACATACAAACTTAACAAACAACTGTCTGGTATGAAAACAATCTTCGGGAGCACTAATCTATGCAAAGAGTTGGTGATTCAATGTTCCCATTCTCGAGATACAAGGGTGACCGGTATTACCGACTGACCGGCATTACCAAGTTTTACCCTACATCTACTTGCAAAGTTTCAACGGTATAGCTCTTATAGTTTCGGAGAAAAGTGGCTGTGACATACGGACGGACAGACAGACAGACATGACGAATCTAATAGGGTTCCGATTTTTGCCATTTGGCTACGGAACCCTAAAAAGCGAAAAATAAAAACGATTCAATGTTTATTGGAAGATAATGGAGACAAAATTATGTTGAATAATTAATATTACCTACATATAGGGTCTCCATATACCACAGACGAAAAAAGAGGACATATTTTACAAACCCCTTACCTACTAATTCCCCACCCCGCCCCCCTCGTTTTCTTGTGGTTATTCAAGGAAAACATTTATAATGTGTATAAGTGGACATCACGTACCATAGGTGAAAGGTGACTGCTACAGATGTGGCTAGTGACTAGTGAGTGTCGTTGACGAAAGAGAAAAGAAATAAAATTCATCGGAAAAGTGCACCCACTGCTAGTTTTTATGGCGTACTTAAAAGTTTTAAAATGAGGGGCTTGTTTTTATTATGAAATTATAATGAAATTGAAAAAAGAGAACAAAAAGAGGACAGAAAAAATAAAGAGGAAAAAAAAAAGAGCCAAACGAAAAAAGAAAGTGTAAAATAGATCGCTGACAAAAAAGAGGATATGTTCTCTTTAAAAGAGATGTTCTGGAAACCGTACCTACATAATGAAAATTATGATTTTCCCTTCGGCGGCACTTATTTTTGCTTTCCATTCTCTTTCTTTTTCCGATAGCTGCACACAGGAATTAATAATTTAGCGATTTGTCAACTTAATAAGGCTACTCTGTTGTATTTTTCGGTTACAATGGGGTCAGGGTGTAAATAAAGTGCAAAAGAGTAGCGAAATTTTTGTCAGTATATTTTGTTGTTGTGGTGCGAAAAAAAGTTCCACTTTCACACTTTCGCAACGATACAAGACCAGTTGCACCGGATCGTGAATATCCCTATAGTTTTATTAACCAAACAAATTATAGGTATTATTCGTCTATTAAAAATATATAGGTACTAGAGCTCGAAAATATCTCTCAACCTTTTCAAAGGTCTTAATATTACTCTCAGTTGTTGAGATTTTTAAATATGATCTTATAATGACCAGTTTTTTATTACAGTATTTTTTTCTGTTATGCTCAGTGCGAAACTTTTATTTCGATTTTTTATCGTTTCGGTCAACCGCTGAGAGATATCACTGACAGAAAAAAAAAAAAATCTCATTTGAACATTTTTCGCTAACTATTACCGTTAGTTAGCAGCGCATGCGAAATTGCATTAGTGGTTTGAATAGACATTGTTGAACACTTGTCTAAGGAAGTTGAATACAGTAACACAGTAAGTAACCGTGGAAAAAGTTTTTTCCGTTTTGAATTTAATTTTAAGTGAGAAAAGGTATAGCTTAAGTACTAAAAGCCTTGAGAGTTTACTTTTAGTCAAACTTTATCCTAAAAATATTTTTAATATAGCTATATGCTAAACAAAGAAAATAACTGAATTCAATACAAGTTGGAGTTTTTTTTTACTTATTTTCGACAAATGAGGTCTTTGGTTGATCAATTCCATTAAAATGTTATGGTAAAAGTTAACTGATGAGAGATATATCCAAATTTTTAAAATAACGATCAACCAAAGAGCAAAAAGCCAAGAGTATATAAATATATCTCAGAGCAAGACCTTAATGTTGAAGCCGAATGTAATATCTCTCAGTGAGAAACCAATTAAAAATAAAGGTTGAGAGTTATTTTCGAGCTATGATAGGTACTAACCAATAGGTATTCACGAACTCTATCACATTCCCCCATGGTTGGTAGCGATTGGCAGCATTTATTTTATAGTTTTTGTATGTTTTTGCATTACACACGGATTCTAATTCTAAATTGGCATAATACCGAAAGGAAAACAAAATGGCGAATTTGGAAAAAAATTGAGGGGACCTGCGGTAAGAGGATTGCGAGTTGGGGGTTTCAGTAATGTCTTTGGTACAAAGTATCCAGCTAAATGCGTATCCATCCAGTCAGATGACTGAAAAACAGTCAAAATGGCAACGCTGTTTTTGAGGTAATATATAATAATATTTGTAATAAATTTAAAATAACTACCTATGAATAATGTTTATTTAGATATTAACTTTTCTGTTATATCCATTGAATTCGGCCTGTTGTTTTTTATACTATTTTGGTACAGACTTATTTTGGAAATTTTACCTTCCCAAATGATATACAACCTTTATAACACTAAACAATTAATAGGACTTGACAAACAAATTTATAGAAATGTTGATGACCAACCAATTTGTAGTTGAAAATCAATTCATCGTATAACAAAAAAATATTACTGGGAACTTTTTTAAATTATTATTTTTTCTAAATTTTCATTGCACTTTAACAACAAAGATGACTTATAGCTACAACCAATGAATTTATTGTCAGTCATCAGTCAGGTTCCTATGTGCAAGTGTATGCGTGCGTCTAATCTACTTTAACATGGCACACATACTTTCGCAAATAGCAACACGGAAAACAGCTTGTAGGCAAACTCTCTTCAAGTGGGCGGAGCTGACGGTCTATTTAATACTTAGTTTATGAATGCAACTCTCATGTTTTCTGTCAGCTGACAGAAAAAGTGTGTAGTAATTTTCATAAGGTTCCATCAAGCTTTGTTTTGCCATATGCGTTGTGGTCAGACCCATAAGTGTGGCCCGGCAGATCGGCTGTAGACCGAATTTTTACACTGAAGTTAGCTTCTGGAAAAGACGAACTAATTTCAAATCGACACTCACCATCTTTTCATCGAGTGCAAAAAATGTAAGAAAAAATGATTTATTTTTCAAGTCGATTTCCATTTATGATTTTTCCAAAAACGAATGCAATTTGAATTGCTGATATTGTTGTCAAGTAACGCACTAATCCAAAAAATACAAAAGCAGATCAATTTCATTGCATGTTAGATGAGCAGCGTAACATTTGAGATCTGAAAAAGATTTCTGTTGGTCCCAATGGAAAACGACATTAGAAACATGGAAAATCAGGATTGAAAGAACATCCTGATCATACTTATCAAGAGCCTCAATCTCGAATACCGCAATATCACTGCCTTATCCTTTAGTCACGTTTTTACACACACATATTTGATTGTCCAAAATACCTCAATATTGATATAAGTCTGCAAACAAAAATGTATGGGAAAATGAATTTTCTTCAAAAAAAAATTTGTTTAAGGGGATTTTTCGTGAACTTTCTAGTGTATTGTTTGGCCGGAGACCTGTCCGAATTGGTACGAATCATCGAAATCGGTCCAGGCGTTCTTGAGTTATAAGGGAAGTAGTAACTAGGGTAACTCTCTTTTATATAGGTATAACTAGCTGTGCCCGCAACTTCGTACGCGGCATGAGACTGTGTAATTTCCAATAAAAGAGATTTGACCGTTTTCTCAACGGCATATTTGTTTAAAATCAACAGTCTAGCTAAAACAAAGCGGTGAACATTGTCAATGTGAAACAAGTAATCAAACAAATCTACTTACCTAAAACACCAATGTAAGAAAATTAAATTCAACAGCGTAAGTAGGTACTAAAGTTCCACTTCCTTACTGTAGGTATCAACGTAGGTAATATCAAAACAACCACTAAAACAAAAGCCTTAACGGAAATTTGCATCATAATACATAAAATAAATCAAACAACATAATTCACCTATATCGTCTTTACTTCTTGAATTCTTCAATTCTTTACTGTAGGTATCAATCAACGTAGGTTAGGTACTATAATCTATAACAACCATTAAAACAAAAACCTTGAACTCAATTTCTATATTTACACGACCAAACGTCCATCAGCACACGTCATCAGCCACCTGCGCATTTGCTCAGAAACACATTGCCGCTGTTGATTACATACACATTCACGTCGCATACTTCTCTTTCGTTTCACTTACTTACTTACTTACTTAGGTGGCGCTACAGTCCGGGGTGGACCTGGGCCTCAACCAATACGCCTCTCCAGTTAGCGCGATCTTTGGCTAACTGCCTCCAGTTGCGCACTCCAAGTTGGTTGAGGTCCCCTTCCACTTGCGCGCGCCACCTAAGGCGAGGTCTTCCTCTACTGCGTTGTCCCTCCGGGTTAGAATCGAAGACTCTTCGGGCCGGAGCGTTGGTGTCCATTCGCTCTACATGTCCCAGCCATCTTAGACGACTGATGCGTACTTTTCTGACTAGGTCGATGTCGCTGTACAGCTCGTAGAGTTCGCTGTTAAATCTTCTCCTCCAAAACCCGTCAACGCAAACGGGACCAAAAATCACTCGAAGAATTTTGCGTTCGAAACGACCAAGGAGATCTTCATCCGCCTTTGATAGCGCCCATGCTTCTGCACCATAAAGCAGGACTGGGATGATGAGGGTCTTATACAGAGTTTCCTTAGTATTTCTCGACAAGGCCTTACTTATCAGTTGCCGTCTTAGGCCAAAGAAACAGCGGTTGGCAAGTGTGATTCTTCGTTTGATTTCTGATGTGATGTCGTTATCAGAGTTTATAGCGGAGCCGAGGTAGACAAAGTCCCTAACTACCTCAAAGTTATAGCTGTCTATCGTGACGTTCTGCCCGATTCGTCGATGTCGTGTGTCCCTTCTTGTTGACAGCATATATTTTGTTTTACCCTCATTCACCACTAAACCCATTTTTTCCGCTTCTGTACTAATACTTGCAAACGCACCAGTGACAGCTCGCTGTGTTGTACCAACAATGTCAATGTCGTCAGCGTATGCAAGCAGTTGCACAGACTTATAGAAAATTGTGCCTCTGGTGTTGGCTTGTGAGTTTCGCACAATCTTCTCAAGAATGATGTTGAAGAAGTCACATGACAGCGCATCACTTAATTTGGAGAAAACACCACACTGTTTTTTTTTGAGAAAATAAATTTATTTTTTTCATGTTAAATTTTAGGTTGTAGCTCAGCTTATAGAGGACATAGAAAGCTGACTGATGGCTTGAAATAACTATAAAAGTGTTGACTCTATTTATTTTGTTTTGTTTGCATTGATTAAGAATTGTTTGAGTAATGGCGATTAAAAGGCAGTAAAGTCAGAAAAAATAGGCATGGCAATGAAAGGAATAGCCCATGTGTTTCTCAGAATCTTAAGGAACATTTCAAAAAAAATTCATCGAAATCTGTGTAGTTTTCACGCCATTAGGTAACGAAGAAAATGCCTACAGTTTTATTATATGTATAGATGTATAGATAATAAAAAACTAAAAACTGTTCTTAATAAAGATATTTCTAGTCTACCAATAGTTTTTGGAAAAAAGAAACTCTAATACCGTTGTATGTTTTGTTTTGAGCTCATTGGTCGATACTTCTCATATGCGAATAATTAAACTTATAGGTATTCCATTATTTTCCACCCAAAGTCCGTTATTATTTTGCGGCGCCAAAGTTATAGTAGGGGTATTCACGATCCGGTGCAACTGGTCTTGTATCATTACGAAAGTGCGAAAGTGCAACTTCTTTTCGCACTACAACAACAAAATATACTGACAAAAATTTCGCTACACTTTTGCACTTTATCTACACCCTGACCCCATTGTAACGAAAAAAAAAAAAACAGAGTAGCCTTACCAAGTTGACAGTTCCCTAAATTATTAATTCCTGTGTGCAGGTAGGTATCGGAAAAAAATAAAGAGAATGGAAAACAAAAATAAGTGCCGCCCACGGTTGCCAACACGGTACATTTAGGACAAAGTCTTTGTCGTTCCCAATGTTTCTTTGCCCTTTGTCCTTCCCGACGATTTCTCAGTCCCAAACTTAATTTATGAAAAAGAAAATTAATTCAACAAATAACAAAATAAAGTGCGCGACTGGGTCTAACAAAACTTTCTCGTTCGTCAAAAGTTTTGTTGGTTGTTTTCTTATTTTATTAGATAGGTAGGTAAAGATCTGAGTAGCAATGCTAGGTAAAAGAAACGGTTTATGAAATATAGAAAAAGGAATACATAGGGTTAAATAAAATTCACTTTTAGTTTTTAAACGTTAAAGCTCTAGAAGCAGACAATTTTCGCAAGTTCTTGTTAGAGAGTTATAAGCGCCTACTATTCTAATTTATAGCTTTTACACTTTACAAGTTTTTGAGTACGAGAACAAGTGTAGTAGGAGTTTCTGATTTTTGGTCTATTTGGGAATGATTTTCTTTTTGAATGGAATAGGTAAAATACGCTGATTTAAGTTGTCAATAATTGATTACTTCCAGATAGATCGATATCTTTACATATAAATATGTATATACAAGAATTAAGAGATTTGTTTAAATTTGTATATATCACGAAGAACGTGGGTGGGTGTGTAAATGAGGTGGGATATTCTGATTGTTGGAATTACCTATCTTAAGGTGCATATTAAAAAAGGTTGAAAAAAGTAGAAGTAGGTAATATTTGCTGAAAAAAAGTTTTGCGTTGCTGTTGCATTTCTAATGGCTGTTGTAATTTTAATTTTAAAGTGCGATATTGAGTTTTAAAAATGTGTATATATGAACAGAGATCGGCTTCTGGGTAGTCATTTTTGAGAAATAATTAAAAAACAGATTTCTTCGATTTGTTTGAGAAAAACTATGTAAGTACGGGATACAGATATTATTGTGAATATGTATTTTGATCAAAATCGTTAGAGCGGTTTTTGTAAAATTTGGCAGACAAAACAGTACCAGATATTGCAATGTTTAGTTTGAAAAATACTATTTCTTAACTATATAGCTAAAACCGATTACAAGTTCTTGTTCGCAATATAAGCATTACTTGGTTTTTAAAGTTTTATCGAAGTCAAAAATGGGGTTTTCGAGATATGAGCAGTTTTTTAAAGTAGCTTTTTCGACGATTCGAATTGAAAATTAAGGACAACAATTTTAAGAACATCAATGTTACTATAAGTTTCCATTTTGATCAAAATCGTTATTGCCGTTCTCTAGTAAACTAAGGAAAACTAAATTTAAAAAAAATAATACTTTTTTCAAAAATCCAAAATAAAAAACGACCCCGAACTGTAGCCCACAAACTCCAAATCCGAAGTTTAAACGAGATCCGGGCAGCCTGTTTAGGCTGTAGGCCTGTGGAAGGACGGACAGACAGATAGACCGGACAGAATTTTGCGATCCACTTTTTTGAGTTCACCGTGTATCATCGTAAATTGATTAACGTGATTGATTGACGAACACAATACCTTTCTCTTACTACGTAATGGAAAAAGGGTAATGTACAGAACGTACACAATTAACATTGGTTATGCGAGAAAATATTTGTTAGGTTATTTTTAGGTAGGAAGTACTAAAATACGAGTTGGATGTGCAATTTATAAAATTTGTTATTTCAGTTGGAAAATTAAATCTAATCTTTGTCCTAATGTTAATTTCTCCGTCCCATTCTTTCGGTATATTTGTCCGAAGTTATGTTTCAAGTTGGCAACCGTGGTGCCGCCGAAGGGAAAATCATAATTTTCATTATGTAATAGGTATTAATTAATTAACATAATTTTGTCTCCATTATCTTCCAATAAACATTGAATCGTTTTTCTTTTTCGATTTTTAAAAGTTTTGTTCAGAACAAATGTCAATTGTTAATTGGATCTGTCATTTGTTTTTTTGTTTTGCTATAGATGAGAAAAAGTGTGTTCACGATCTGATAAAAAAAATATAAAACTTCGCAATTTTACTAGGTCTGATACACAGTGGCGATTCCTCTCAGTTAGCTAGTTTAGCGGCGCTAAACCAAGAAAATATGCCAAGAAAATAAATTCTTTGAAATACATTTTATACGCAAAATACAACAAATGACGAAGTTAAAATTATTATGAAGATTAATAATTGCAACAAACAATGGAATACTAAAAAATAAAACTATCTACATTATTTCCAAATCATATTTTCCTACCCAAACACACAACACATTCTCCCATACAAAAAAGTTCTCTTAAAATTTTCTTTAGCTATAAAATTTGCGATACCACATTCCCTGCATGCCCACACAGTGCACACGCACAATCCAAAACTCCCTTAAAAAATGTCTCCCGCTTGTAGGATTTTAGCGCAAGAAATTGCGCTACCAAATTTCATACAATCTATATGAGGGTGTTTGACTACCAGTCGAAGCAAAGCCCAGTTAAATAAGCAGAAGGGATAGCGCAAACATTTGCGATAAACCGAAAGTGGATTGTATTGTATTGTAATGTGTATTGTGTAAGCAAGCACATTGTTTGCGTTCTCTTTTCTTCTTTTTTTTTTTTTGTACTTTCGTATGTTTCGCTTTCTAGGGAAATTGCAGTAACCTAAGAATCTTAAAAGTTAAGTGCGAAATTTTGTAATTTATTATTTTATACCTATTTTCGTGGATTATAAATGTGAGTAAATTATATATTTGTGGTGCTTTCTTGTTTTTTTTTTTTTTTTTTTTTTTTGTGAGAAGTGAGATGGAAGTAATGCAAAGGGAGAAGAGTAATTTTATATAGATCATAGTGAAATATTCATAACTTTGTTTTGTGCAAAAAGTCCCCAACGGCTAATGTGACAGTTATTGTAAGATAGACATTAGTTTTGTTTCATTCCATAGGTACAAAATTTTGTCGATAAATAATGGAAAATTACTTTCTCATATTTCAAAGCAAATGCTATGTTTTTATTTGTTTGTTTCATATTATTTGAATAGGAACATGTACCTAATTATTAAGATAAATAATAGGTTAGACATAAAATGCAATCTGCAACAATAACTGCTAAAACAAAATCCATAATTGAAGATCAACAAGGTGGGCCAAAAGAAGTCATCCGATATTGTTTGGCTCTCATTTTTTTTTTTTTTTAAATGAAAAACTTCGATTCTGTTTTTTGATTATGTTTATTTGAACATTTCGAGTTTTATTGGTCAAGTCGAGAAGATTATATCGGCCGTCACAATTAATTGCCATACGGGCTCGTTTTATGTCATTTTTCATCACTTCGGCGAGAACTTCGGGCGACAGATTCTCGCATTCGTGTCGAATGTTGTCCTTGAGGGCTTCTAGGGTCTCGGGCTTGTTTACGTAAACACGGGACTTCAAAAAAAAGAAGTATGGAACGGTTAAATCGGGCGATATTGCGGGCCAGTGCAAATCGCCAAAACGAGAGACGAGGCGACCCGGTAACGTCGCCTTTAGAATATCGGTTGTGGGTTGCGCAGTGTGTGCTCCGTCCTGTTGGAACCCCATGTCCTCCAGTCCTAATTCGTCCAATTGCGGCAGAAAAAACTCAGTTAACATGGCCCTATAGCGCGCAACGTCCACTGTTGTCGTTTGACCAGCGGCGTTCTCGAAAAAAAAAAATGGCCCGATGACTCCTCCAGCGTGAACAGCGAACCATGCAGTAACTTTGAGCGGGTGTTATGGCTCCTCGTGCATTGCTCGTGGATTTTCGGTGCCCCAGAAGCGATAGTTTTTCTTGTTCTCGTACCCGCTGAGGTGGAAATGAGCCTCATCGCTCATTATGATTTTGGTCGAAAAATCGAAAATTCGAAATTATTCCGCGTTCTTGGGGAGTGCATCGCATGGCTTGTTCACTTGTATTCTACATCTGTCTAGTCCACAAATGTCAAAACAGATTTGACAATGGCGGCCATTTGCAAAAATAAGAGCATCTTCAAATAGGGTGATCTCTTTTGGTATTAGAGAAACCATTTGGAACGCGATCGTCGATCGTGCCCAAAGCTATAAGGTTTAAAATCAACGCATGAGGACCGTAATAGAGAGTATAATAGAAACTTTAATGAGAACCAGTATTCCTTTTACGCTAACCATTAGCTGGAAAAACTGAAATATTTCTATTTACTGAACGGGAAACAATTTAGTAACTATCGCCAAAAAAAAAAATGTTCCTGAAGAATTAATTAAAAATGTAATTGAACCCGAACATATTTGAATTCACTGAATTAAAGAACGAATTGACTGTTTTTTTTTTATGAAAACACAGACGCTGTGCAGCCAACAGGTACAAAGGGAGTTTTTGAAAGAGCTGAAAGAAAGTGGGGAATTTTACAATGGAATTTAAATGGATTTTTTTTATAGTTGTTAGTAAAATTAAAAAAAAAAAACTATTTATATTTCTTTTTTTTTTCTTTTTAAAACTTCCCCGGAACACGTAGCTAACCCATTGCTTAAGACAAGGAATCGCCACTGCTGATACACCGAATCGTGAATGCCCCTAGTATTTTTCTCCTCTAATTTATACCATATGCGCACGATGTCACTTGCTGTCTTGATGGTCTACCAAAAATTGTTTACTTTCCTTACTGATGATAAGGTACACAATGTCATGCAGTATAATAATTATCACAAAATCAATAAATAAAGCGTTTGATTTTAATTATTGTCGTTTGGTGTATTGTAAACACAATCAGTCTTTGCCTTTGTGTGTGCATGCATAGTATCAGAGCGGCTCGTCGGCTCATTCATACATACATACAAGATACATAATACGTAAAACCTAAAACGTAACATAGAAGCAGCGTTGCCATAAGTGCAGATTTGTTTGCTTTTTGCAGATTTTCAACCTAGCTGCAGACTTTTAAAACCAGAAATCTGCGCTTCAGATTTTGTCTGCATCCGCAATAATATGTTTTCTTCTTTTTGACAAATATTAACGTTTGTTGCACACTTGATTTCGCTGTACATGCTGTCATTTTCGTATTCAGCTTTTGTGTTTTTTTTGTTATTAGGGGTTATCGCGAATAAATTCCGTGGGAAATGTTTCCCTTGTCAGCAATGTATGTAAGTCAGATTGCTGAACAGAAAAGATTCCCGGAGAAATCTTATTCCCGATAGGGGTTATTGTTTCATAAATAGAAAACAAAATTTTAAGTAAGATTTTTCTATAGGAATCTGTATTGCAGATTTTTTTTTGTCATAATTGCAGATTTGTAAAAATATTTTTATGGCAACACTGCGATAGAATAGAACTGTTACTCGAACGGCAATATAAAACGACCAGTTCGACACTGACATTGGTTGAGTTCGGTTATTGACGCTATAATATTAAACACGGAAATGCTTCAGACACGCGTTGGTTTTTTTGTGGTATTGACAACAGCACTACTGTTTTCCGCGCAGCTCGCAAACTCATTTATTAATCGATCGGAAATAGATTACAATTCTACACCGATCATTGGTGTCCTTACACAGGAGGTATCAAAGTTCACTCTAAGAAACTATCCTGGCCGAAATTTAACCAGTTATATTGCAGCGTCTTATATAAAGTTTGTTGAAGGTGCTGGTGCACGTGCAGTTCCAATATGGTATGATTCCGAGTTATTTCCATTTATATAAATAAATTTATAAGCGGGAGTTAGTGCGTATGTTTATTGGCATTGTTTATTCGAAAAAAAAAAAAAAAACAAAACGCAACGCCAAGCTATTATAGTGACGAAGTCTGACAAACGAGGTTAATTGGAGGCCTCACTGCTGTTTATTGAACGCTGACTTGGATGGGTAATCTGATTAGAATTCTTTATAGCTATGATTGGGATAGCTTCTGTGTTTGTGTAGTGATATAAAGTGCTGTTATTTGGTGGTGTCACAAATTTTGATTATTATTTACTGCTGGATTTCTATCAAATATTTATATGAGTAATTTTTGACGTAGTTCTTACTGAACGGTGGTGTTCAAATCACTCATTTGAAACATTTTTTTTTTAAATGAGCACTTCTTCATACACCTTCAACATACCCTTCAAAATGTATTTATAAATTTATTGCAAATTTACAAGGCCTTGAAACCCACATTTTGAGTGTTAAATTTATTAGATAAGATTAGATCGATATCACATTGTACGTGGACATTTACTTTGAAGTTACAAGATAATAACAGGTTAAAAGTAAGCTTAACACTGAAAATACTCTCTGTCTCATTGATATATTATTATGTTTATATTGTAAAAACAGATATGGGATTAAGTTGATAAATGCAACTTTTATGACGCCGTTTTTCAAAAAGGTCTTTTTTTTTTGTTTTTGTTTGTATAAATAAATGCTGGTTTTAATCAAAGAGTAGCAAAAGTTTTTAGTAATCGGTATTACCCCCTAGTTGTATGGTGGAACAGGCTTTCACGGAAACGTGTTACTGCCTCTTTTGCCAGACTTCAAAGAACGGTTTGTCTCGGCTGCACGGGGGCCTTCCCCAGCACACCGGGCTCCGCTCTAGACGCTATGATGAACCTCCCCCCCCTTGATATTTTTATCATGGGGTGTACGCTGAAAACCATCTCTCGTTTAAAGAGAGGTGGCTTTTGGTACCACGCGCATTGGAGTTTTGAAGAACTTGTGCGAGAATTATCCTTTGACCCCTGTCTTATGGATATGCCCTCTGACGCAATGACTCCAGAAGTCCTACTGCGACAAAACTACCACGTCAACTTTCCTCAGGCAACGGAATGGCTTAGGCCAGACTCTGAACCAGGGAAAGAATGCCATCGTATTTTTACGGATGGCTCCAAAACCGGACAGGGGTCTGGTTCTGGAGTCTTCGTGGAAAGCGAGAACATTAGACTTCACTACCCCTTAGGAAACCATGCGTCTGTCTTCCAAGCGGAGATATTCGCTATCCTTATGGCTATGCGCTATATTGTGACAAACAGGTGGAGGGCTAGGAGTATATGCGTTTGCAGCGACAGCCTAGTTGCATTAAAAGCGCTGCTTAATCCTCTTTCCTCGTCTAAATTAGTGCTCGAACTCAAGCTTTCTCTGAACTTGGTCGGAAGGCTAAATACAGTGTATCTTGTTTGGGTCCCAGGTCACACTGGTATCCTTGGAAATGAGATAGCTGATGAGCTTGCCAGGCTGGGTTCAGAGGAAGAATTCTTAGGACCTGAACCTGCGTTGGGTCTGCCTTCATCGGTGGTTAAGGCATCCATTGATACTTGGGTTTCTCGCGAACACGAGTGTCGGTGGCGTGGCTGTGCTGGGTGTGGGCAGACCAAACGACTGCGTCCGGACATCTGCAAAAGGTCGGCGGCCTTCCTCCTGTCTCTCAGAAGAAGCGACTGTAGACTGCTTGTGGGCATCCTTTCGGGCCACCAAGCTTTTGCCAAACACTTAAATGTTTTGGGCTTTAGCATCTCCACCATCTGTCCTGCCTGTGGAGAGGATGACGATACAGCGGAGCACTTCCTCTGTAGCTGTCCTGCCTTTGCTCGCATCAGGTGGCGGATCTTTGGGGCTGACGTGGTGAGTGCCGAACATCTAAGCTCTTCATCACTGAAGCTCCTTCTCATCTTTCTTCGAAAGACGGGAAAACTAAGTACATAAATGTAAGGTGTCTGTTTGGCAGTACAATGGACCAGTAGTTGTGTCTGAGTGCTCCATCGGATAGTAACAACCTCCGACAGAAAAAAAAAAAAAAAAAAAAAAAACCCCTGATCGCTGAATCAATTCAAGCTGCCTGCTGTGTAGAGATTCATAGAGTGCTGTCAAATAATCTAGCGAAATTTTGAACCATGCTCGTTTTATGGCTTCAATAATCTCTTCCGTTTCATGATATTGCCTTCCTCCTTCGTACACTTTTCTTGAAAGCCAACCCCACACATTTTCCGTGATGTTCAGATCGGGTGAATATGGCGGCCATGGAAGTAGGTTTACATTTTGGTTCTGAATCCAGGCTTTTGTTGTCCGTGCGGTATGAATCGGTGCATTGTTTTGTTGTAAAATTAATTGCAGTCCACTAAATATCTCCGAAAACTGCGGAAAAGCTCTTTCCAGTATTGATTTGTAAGTGATAGTCTTCAATTTGGAGCTTTGAAAATTCAGCTGCACAGTTCCATTCAGGGATGAAAAATGAACTTTGTGGACTGTAACTAAATCTGAGTTACGATTGTATTTTTTGTATTTTTTCAATTCTCGTTTCTCTAGTATAGGAGAAAGATACCATTTACGTACAAAATTTTAGATGTTTTTAATTTAACAATAACATTTTTGATAAAAATGTAGTGAGAAGGTGATGGCTGCATTTAGAATAACAGTTTTTAGCTTAACAGTAGAAGAACAATACTTTTTGAAATAAAAATTGCAGTAAGTGTCAACGCAATTAAGACTTCACTTCCATTATTATATTTCTTATTACAGTTTAAACCATGTACTTTTTCATACGTCATCAACGTAAACCCTAAATTCCAAGAAACCCCTGGATTCGGAAGAGTGTATTCAAATAAATTTAAATGCATTTGAAATAGCTATATACAAATTTCAAAGAAAACAAATTAAAAGTTCACTAAAAACCCTCAATTGGACTTTCAACTTTGGCGAAGATACTTGTTTATCTGCTTAATAATGAACTTTAAAAATCACCAACCTATTCCAATAACTACTATAAAAACATTTCCGAAAAGATTAACAATTTGGAACGGAAATGAACTTGGAGAATTTAGGTATTTATGTATAAAACCTATAAAACAATAGGTAATAGGTATTAATTTAAAAGATAAAGGAAACAGTATTACTCACCTAATTCTTAAATGAGCAATCAGTCCGACGCCAAGCCAATTTAAAAATAGCGATTTGTGCAACGCATATGTATAATGTACAACGACAGAAATAAAAGTAATACTTATCAGCTACCAACCAAACCAAGTATCAACTGTCAACCTTATGTGGTATTCGATTGGGCGCTCTCAGATCACTTTTTATGTTCGTACAAAAAAAAGCAATCTTTTTCAGATTTCAGCACTTTTGCGAATCTAGATACTTTCTAAGATTTACCAATAAAAGTGCGTTTGGGCTTGACAACTGGTAGAGTTTCAGTTTATTTATATTTTCATAAAGTGTTTCTACTGCAAAGAAAGGCATTACGTCGGGTGTTTTAGTATAAAATTTAACCAGTAAATGGAAAATGCTTTGAAAATTATTGAAGGCTACATAATTATATCGAATCGCACGAATATCAACACAAAAGAAGTCAAGTGACGTTTTTACGTTCGATTAGCCACACGAAATCTGAAATCTGAGAGCGAATCAAGCCCAATCGAATACCACATTTGAAACTTTATAACTTTGAATTTTGTTGTTGTTTGCTCACTTACTCTCACAGTGAAGCCAATAATTTAAGGCACAAACTAAGGTTTAGCTTGGCTGTTCCATCCCTTGTATAATTTGTAAGATACGAACTGCAAGGCACTTCACTTGTTTGTAAGGGGAAGTTTACCTTAGGTACGTTGTACAGTGGAATTAGGTGCATTATATGCATTGAGTGTAATTATGTATTTTTTCAAAATAAAAAAATACTCGTTGAGGGTAACTTTTTTGGGGCGATTGTATTTTGTATTTTTTCAAAGTTCATTGTAACTTAAAAGTTACGATTGTAACGCGTTTTTCAACCCTGGTTCCATTATAGCTTATTGCTCTGCATACGCATACCATTACACTTACACCACATCTAGACGGAGAGCCAGCGACAAAAATGGTAACAAAGAAAAAATGTGGTATTATTGTATAGTATTATTATAATCAAACATTAAATTAATTGTCTGCAATCCGTCGGTAGGGGGCCAAAGGTTTAAAAAATATTAGAATATATTATTATTATTATTACAATATTTCAAACAATACTTTAATCGCTATTTCTTAATATTTGTGCATTTATTTCAACTATTCTCAGTGAACAAAAACACTTTATCATTTTCGCAATGGCAAATAACACAAATTGGCATGGTTTCATTCATATAAAATTCAACAAAATAGGACTGAACAAACTTTTTTAACTGCTTGTAGACCACTAGGGCTATACAATAATACCAAATATTTTCTTAGTGAAATAACGTTTATCATTTTTGTCGCCGGCACTTAGACTACTCCTTTGCTGTGTCACTTTTGAAGGTGTATTTCTTCTTCCCTCAAATCATGGAAATAACAGCTGTATCCACCAGGTTCGTCATTTCTTGAACTAAGCTCCTCAACAGGGTTCGGACTTCAGTTATAAAATTTCGCAGTAGATCTTAAAAAAAAGTGCAGTAGATTCACTTTTTTTGCAGTAAATTTTGAATTTAGAAAAAAATGCGATAAAAATGATGTTTTTTAAATATTTTTTATAAATGTATTAGTCTTAACATAAAAAAAGTTACAGCTGACAGCAGAGCAGAACAACAACAACAATAAATTTAGAAACAGAGAAAGAGAAAGACACACGGTTGAGACTTGAATTGATTTTTTTCAGATAAGCGAAGCGTTTAAAATATATCGTATGACTAAAACAAAAAAACTGCCTGTTCGTAATCAAGTAAGACGGAGTGTATAAGTACGTCTACCACTATCGCGGAACTCTTTAGGTATAATGTGATTGGATGCTGTTAGATAATGACTAGAGTGTGCCCAAGTGGAAGAAATTTTAGCATTGTGACCTGACTTATACGCAACGTATAAGAATAAAAATTGCACACGGCGTTTCGCCATTGTGATTTCGAAAAATTTACTTTCAGTCATACTTATATTACCTAATGAAAGACAGAGAAATAAAAAGGTAATTTATTTTCACTCAAAAAAAAAAAAAAAACTGATTCATTTCATATTTTTAAGTTCAAATTCCTTTCCATACTTGTTGAAAAAATCTGCACTTCTTGTGACTCATCTTTGACACTTTCTTATCTACGAGATTCACACTAGGTACTCGTATTTATCCCAAGTGGAAGTGACTTACCAGCAGCAGTTAACTAAAAACCTTTTTGTGATTTATTCCTTACGAAGATAAGAAGCCGCTTTAAGTGCCACTTAATTCCAACGAGTGGGATTCAAACGATCGATGATGAATCAAACTGAAATAGTTGCTCAATAAAACGCACCAATTGTTAATACACCACAGATCAATATAACTTTATCGCTAGACACAACTCTCCCATCAATTTTGGCGAATGTTAGACTGAAAATCTAATTACAAACTATGCCTACAAGCTGTTTAGAATAAAGAATGTGTCAAATGGACAGTTTTATTCCTTTGAAATTGAAAGTCAAATTATCGAAGCATTTAAATTTAAGTTCAAAAGAATACGTTTCAGGTAGTAACAAAGAACTCATATTATATCAGCAATCCCTGAGGGGTTTCTTATTATGCCCTCATGATCTATATAGATCATTGATTTCCATAGTTTACAACAATAATAAGAGATCCAACTGTTGTTGTAAACCATGAAAAATAATGATCTATATGGATCACGCAGGCATAATAAGAAACGCCTATTGCCTCAGGGATTGCAGATATATGATATGATTTCTTTCTTTCTACCTGAAATGTATTCTTTTGAACTTAAATTTAAGTGCTTCGATATTTTGAATTTTAACTAACAGGCTTAGCTTATGCATAGCAATATTTTTTGAAATCGCAAATTCTTTCTACCGAGATTTTGCACGATTCTAGAAACACAAAAATGCATGCGCCAATCATAATAATCAAGCCACATGCCGTCCTCAATTAGTTGAATTACTGTACAATACCAACACCTGTGCTGTGTGAAGAAAACAAATAGTTGAGGGCGTAATTTTCTATATATTTAGTAAATCTGTTGACAACATGCTATATCTGTCTAGAATTGAATGTGGGAATCCCCATAAATTCTATGCAAGGCCATCACGATTTTATGATTAAAAACTGCTTGTAATAGATACGAATTGCCATAAAGTTTATTAATGTACTAGCTGCTTTTTGGTTTTTATTACGGACTCCCCGGGTGGGCTCTTATTTTAACTCAGCTCTCACTCTCTCTACTGAATTATGATGGCTCGTCAACAAAGCATTTGAGATCGACGGTTAACTTAAATCAAAAAACCTTACCTACAAATTGGTTTCACTATACTCCGCATTAAAAGTCAATAGGTAATCAAATTAGTGACGACAATAAATCACATATACCACGAGAAGGGTATTATTGCATAAATTAACCGTCGGAAATTTTATGAGAGTCGTTGTAGTATCTAGTATGTGCAGCAGCTTAAAAAGTCAAGAGTTTAACCGATCGGGTAAGTCACAAATTAACAAGGCGATTGTATGGCGAACGTGTTTCATTTAGGTACCTACCTACCATCGGGAACGCTAAAATAAATAAATTACAAATGGAGTTCCCTCTAGAGGCGACCTCTGTTCAGGTTCCTCTTTTGACAATTATTCATTTTTGGTAAAAAAAAATAAAAAAAATAAAAACCAGAATTATACCTTGTATTTTGCGTTGATTTTATTGTTGTAACGATGAATATATTTAATAGTGTTTGTGTTTAAGTTGTACAAAATGCGCAATTCGAACATTGATTGAGTCTATGTGGATTTAATTTGAATTAGAAAGCATTAAAGAGTCGGTAACCTTTTGACCATTTAAATATTTATTATTGCAGTCATAATGGACTCTGCCGATCTGAAGTAATGTTTAAAACCTTCGACAAGTTGTCACTGTCAGTAATATTATAATCTATTATTTATGATTTTGCTGTTTATCTGATTATTGATAAATTTTTGGATAGGTACAATTTTCAGACAGATTGATTCGAGTTTTAAATTAAAATGCCGAATGCAATTACATTATAATTGTAATGACAGGGAACTTAATTTTAAGTCATTTAACAGGTTTTTCATTAAAGTTTTCTGGAACTTGTATCAGAGCCGTCTTCAGCCCGAACTTCCCTAGTACCTAATATAAAGAGGCAACACAGTACACGACGGATGCCGCTTGGAAAATTATTTACACATTGCAATGCTCGCATTTTAATTAACCTATTAAGCTGCATAACTTTTGAAATAAGAACAAATTGTTAATGACCTTTCTCATTTTAAGTGTTTGTAGTTTTATTCAAACGTAAATACAAAAAAAAAAAAAAAAAAACAATCAAATTCCAACAAGTAACTGTTAAACTCATAAAGAAATAAGTGGCACAATTATTTACACACACATCGAACACAGGCAAAATTATTTACACAAACCAAGTTTTTTTCGTTTTCACTATAAAAGGAAGCGAAAATAATTATTTTTTAAGTTTGCAGTTAACGGTTATTTAGAATAACTACTTCATAAGTTCTACTGGAATGGTACTCCAAGCATTTATAAAATCCTTCCAAGTTTGATCAATTCAGCCAATTCAGTTCAGTTCTGCCAATGTTTACAGAAATTTTAGATTTTACTATGCGCCAGTGGCGTGGCGTGAACATTTTCAAGTGGGAAGTCGAAGCAAAATGATTAATCCCATACAAAAGTAAAAAAACCTTACGTCTGTTGAAACAAAACCATACATTGAACATTTGAAAATTGGGTTCACAATACTAAATTGACTTAAAGTCGTGCACTGCAATCAGTCAACTAAATTTTTAATGTAAACCAAAACACTTACCCTTACCTACCTCAACATACTACCTACCAGGACAATGAAATCGAATATAGAATAATTGGAAGAAAAGCGTGTTATTTTGTTCATAGCCATAGACGTCCCCATTCGCCATTCCTCATGCCCAAAATTGCCCATACACAGTACTCAGCGAAAAAAAAAAAAAAAAAAAAAAAATAGATACACACAAAATGTTAACTCAAAAATAATCAACCTAGTGAGACTGAGAATAACTCCAAGAAAAGCTCGTTATTTTCTACATAACGAAGTGGGTGTTGAACAAAGAGGTGTCAAACACAGTGCTCAGAGAAGACAAAAAGAGATAACAAGTAAATGTTCTCTCAAAATCAACTATCCAGTGCAGTGTTGCCGGAGGGAAATATTCATGTCGATTACAGAATCCGCAAAAATGTATTCCCGGGGAGTTGACTCGATCCACAGCCTATTCATATCCGCGATAAATATAATTATCAAATCCGCCGGATGGATGGGTTGGCATTGAGCCCACACCCTTTGGCCCACTGGCTAATCATCCTTAAAGCACCCTCCATGATTTCACTTAGAGTGTTTAGATACTTTCCGTGAACAGTGATAACCACATCATCTGCAAACGCTGTGACACTTATCCCCATAGAACTTAGTTTCTTCAAAATGCCATCAATAACCAGTAACTGAGTGAACTTCGCCCCAGAGTGCAGTTAATTTTCCTACTTTTAAGCATGTTGCTAACCCAAAAACGAATGCCGTGTTCAATGTTAGCATTCACAATTGCACTTTCGATCGATCTGCCCTCTACGTTGTTGAAAGCCCCTTCTATGTCCAGGAAAGCTGCTAAAGCAAACTCACCTAGATGTAGACTCCTTTCTATTTTTCCTACTACATTGTGTAGAGCCGTTTCTACTGACTTTCCCTTCATGTATGCGTGCTGTGATTCACTTAAGAAGCCATTGCCGCATATACTCCTTATATGTGCCTCTAGGAGGCGTTCGAGGGTTTTCAACATAAAAGATGACAGACTGATTGGTCTGAAATCCTTCGCGGCTGTATGCCCCTGCTTGCCTGCTTTGGGAATAAAAACCACTTTTACCTCCCTCCAAGCTATTGGTATATATCCTAATTTCAAACTATGTCTTAGAATTTCCATAATTTTCGCTATCGCATTTTCTGGTGCTTTTTGCAGCATGATCGGCAGAATGCCATCTGGACCTGGAGATTTATACGGCTTAAAGGATTGTATAGCCCACCGTATTTTTTTCCGGTTTATGAGATCAGTTATGTTTTCACCCGGAAGAGGGTTACTATTAATTTCAGAGTGCCTATGTACGTCAATTTCCTCTGGAATAGAAGCCCCGGGGAAGTGGGACTCACCCAGAGTTTCAAGAACTTTCTGACTGCTTTCAGCCCCGGTTCCATCATTTCTTTCGATGAAGCTAGGTACGCTTGCCTCTTTTGAGATCATTTTGCGTAGTCTAGAGTTCTCATCTGTATTAGCAATAGTTTCGCAAAAAAATGTCCATGAATATCTTTTCGATTTCCTAACTAAGTACTTAAATTGCCTTTTGCCTTCACTGTACTCATTCCATGTGCTGTCGTCCTTTATTAGTTTTGCCGTTATAAAGTTTCCTTACTTCTTTTCTTTTCAAACCTATTTCCCTGTTCCACCATTTAGGCTGGGCCTTTTTCGGTGCCTTGTTTTCCGCACAAGCGCTTTCAAAAGCTGTTGCCAGTGTCTTGTTAATTAGCTCTACCGCCGTGTCTAATTCCTTAGCTGTATCACAGGGGAGAGGCTGGATGTCAAGACTTTGATTGACAATTTCCGCATATTTGACCCAGTCTGTTTTTTTGGGATTCCTATGGAAACTACATGCCCTATTTTCATGATCTATGATCTGACATAGACGCCTCTTCCATTACCCTCCAGTTTCCTATTCCTACAATATGTAATATGCATAGATATATACTTGTAGCTTGTACATACATGATTCATATTCTGCTTAAAAAAATAAATACGCAACATTTGCAGGTGCGCAACATTTGTGTTGTTGTTCTAGTTAGAGTGATGGGAAAAAAAGTAAAAAAAAGTTGCAGGTGCCCAACATTATTTGTGTTGTTGGTTGAGTAACAAATTTGAGATCAAAAATAACTAATTTTGTTCAAAATTTACATACTTTCCTTCTTTTTACCTTACATAAATTTGCTAAAAAAATAAAGGAAATCCCTTTAACTCGAATTTTTAAAGAAATCCCGGGATTTCTGTATTATTAATTCTAATGACAAAAGTTGGCTATCGTTGGCTCTTGCAGAAGGTGATTTTGCTAAATATAAATTTACTTTGATTTATTCTAATAGGAATAATAATATTTCAAGCATCAATTTAACAAAGCTTTCCATTTTATTGGACTTTACATAAAAAATCAAGGAGTAAAAAAAAAAAAACCCCAAAACCACAATCTCATGTAACAATAAAATAAATACCGAACTGACAGTTGAAAATTACATGAAGCCAACGAAAAACAAAAACAAACTAGAAAGAGGGAAATTCCCTTTTTAAAGACAGTTTGACAGATAAAAGTGCTGTTAAATGCAAATTTGCAAATAGCTAGTGTTAACTGGTGGACATTTAAAAAGGGAAGTCGGTAGGAATCGGGTTATATGGACGCCACGCCACTGCTATGCGCCAAAGATTTTCTATAACCTACATTAAGGTCAGGACTTTGAGGGCTCCATTTTAAAACTTCTTGACCTACTTCTGCCAAATACCTTTTGATGTTACAGGCTAGGGATGTTACGGAGGTGGTTTTACCGGAGTCGGAGTCGGAAGCGTCATACCAACCTCCGCGGAGTCGGAGTTGAATCGGAGGCGGAGGTCGCAAGCAGACACAATATTATTAAAATATATATATATATTGACGCACGCACTCTCAACTTCAACACAAATCTTGCCTAGTTATGTAAAATACATAAAAGAGTGAAAAGACAGTCGTATTGTAAGATGTCGCAACTCGATAATTCTTTGTTGTTCATGTTCATCGGTCGCCTTGTCACCTATGGTGCTCCGAAAAACCTCCGATGTGATTATATCGGAACCGAAGCCGGATTCGGAGGTGCAATTTAAACCGGAAGTTCCGACATATCGGATTCGGAGTCGAAGCTCCGTATCATCCCTATTACAGCCTGTGTTTATCGGCGCATTGTCCTCTTGAAGGATGTCATGATCTTGCCTCAATTGGAATGTTTTGTGGGGTGTGTGACTGGTTTTTTGGCCTTTATCCTCTTACTGAATGTAACAGCTCCAATTGTTATTTATTATTAGCACAGAAAATAATGCTTTTATATTATTTAAATCAGAATCTTCCAGTCGCGCAAAAAAATATACAAGACAAACCACAGTTTGAGGATAAAAATTAACAACTTTCACGTTTCTATCTTTGGTCTAATTTATTCAATACAAGGGTCAATGTTTTAAACACAAATTATTTTAGACCAATAGAAATATTTGTAAATACATTTTTTTTATCGAAATTTTTGTGTGAAAATTCGTCCTAGTCCAAGAAACTCAAGTTAAATCTAGGTTCTAGGGTTCCACTCATTCTTAGATGAAGCAACTTTGAAATTTGATTTATGGGCAAAGTTTGGCACCTTGACAGCAGAGTCGTTCTGATAATAACATCCATAGACTCAGCTTTACAAACTTTTCCTGAGGCTTCTCTAACGTGTTTCACACATCGTTCAACTGCCTGTGTATGGACTTTGGATTGGAACACAAAAAAAAATTTCGGGGGGAGGGATTTTGAAAAAAGTGTTTAATTTTCGATGGCTAATAGGGAGAATTTCAAGATTTTTTTTTTTAACAGCTCAAAAGTATGAGTTCTTCGATTTATTCTACTACATTATTCTACTTACAAGAAGAAGTAGATTTATTCAATTTTGTAAATGTTGTACACTCTTTCATGTAAGCCCAAATTCACATTTCAAAAATATGAATTGCATCAAACTTCACTTTGAACACAAAATTTATTGCGATTTGCTGACGTTTAATTTTATTTTCAAAAAGGTGATAATGTTTGGTTTGGTATCTATGTTCCTACCAAAACTTATGAATGTTGAGACCAAACCCAAAAGGTAGATGTAGTAGGTATATTAAATATTACTAACAAGACTTTATTTTAATAATAAAAAAAAAAACGTTTTTTGAATTAAATATATATATCATTAAAACTATAAATTTTAAATTCAACACCCAAAACCTCTACTTACTTTCCCCCCTGGCCATGGCTAACATTAAATGTTTTGGATGGGGGAAAATGCCATTTCGTTCCATCACAGGATCGACAATATTACGTAAGGCCCCAGTTATAGCTATCATTGAAATGCATCATTGGAACAAATCAGAGGAATAATGGTTACATTTTTTTGATAAGTCAGTTATAGCAATCATTGAAAAGTTGCTGTCAGTGGAAGGTCATGTCAGTGAAACTCAACAGAGAAAACTCCAAAAATCGGAAAGCAAGTAAAACTGTTTAATAATCGGAATTATGGGATTACATAGAAGAAATAAAATGTAATAAAATGTTATTATTATTATTGAAAATGCTCAGTTTAATAAAAAAAAAGAAAAAGTTACAGTACAAAAGAACAACTTACAATAAACAATTCCAGGTTTCGAGGTTGGAGTTGATCATTGAAAGCATAACTGACAGCTGAGAACAGAAAGAGAATCGAACACATCAGTGAAACGATTGGGTTCCAAATTAGAGGAACGAAAGTCAGCTGTTCATTGAAATCAATTTCAATCAGCGAAATAATAAAAGTGGATTTAAAGAAAAGTTTTAATCAGAATTAAGTTGTTTTTTTCGTAAAAAAATTCCACAATTGATTAGCTTTATTTTGATACCAAGTAAAGCCAATATTGTTTGGTTAATCATCTTAAAATCGTAAATCAAAATTTTCAATGATGCATTTCAATGAAAGCTATAACTGGGGCCTAACACATCAGATAGGTAGGCTAACAACAATGGGGCATTTGCAAGCTGCAACTTCAAAAAGCAATGGGCATTTTTCCTTCAACGAATCTTTATTTTATCCCGTGTAGGCTTTTCGTAGGCTTTAATAGTTATCATGTGACGCATTTATAAGTTGCACGATTCTCTTATCTGTAACCGTTGGGATAGATGGTTTCTCATACAAATCAATTATTTTCTTAGCTACTGTATACCTACTGGCAACTTGTGAGAAACTGACGTTTTTATTTTTAACTTTAAGCCCCGAATCGTATCTTTCCTATGAGGAACACCGAATAACGTCCCCTTAGGTAAGATGGCTGTCTAAACGACACACTTAGATCAAAATTTGTTAAGGTTCGTTGTGATACCCATACCACATAAGTTAAGGGGAAAGAGGGGAGAAGGCCAGAGTGTTAGACCTGACTCGCTAGTGGGTCGCGTTGTTGCTGTGTTTTTTTTTGTGCTTGTGATTGTGACTATTTGTCTATGACTGAAGATTTCCTACTTCTCGTATTGAGAGCCGAGGCAGTTAATCTTCGGATAGGGTAAAGAGTGACCGAAACAGTCTACCCCTCGCCTGTAATCCTCAGACAACTCCTTGAGAGAGAAGGGGCTGGGGATGACTAATGGACGATATGTCTTCGGATGTGCGACGGGCAACGTTGCCAGATTTTTTTTTTTCAAAAAACTGTAAATTCCCAAAAAAAAAAAAAACTGTAGGTATTCTCAACCCAAAAACTGTAAGCTTCAAAAACGAAAGGATTTTTGTGAAATGACGCTTTTTTTTTTTTAATTTTATTAAACAAAAATAACAAAAAACAATTCATTTTAAATAAAATAATTAGCTTAAATGCAATAGTAGGTAAATTAAATCACATTTAAATTATTTAAATTACATTTTCATTTTGTTTTAAAGAAATGCAATTTCATTTTTCGTACATATTTTGATTATTGTACATTTTATTCGATGACTCAAATTTAATATAATTGGAGTCAATTTTGTTTATGAGATCTTTCGTTCTTAAAATTCCGCAAAGGGCTGCAATTTCTAGTTTATTTCTGATTTTGGTTTTATCTTATACCTTTAAACGAGCTAATCTTGTATGTATATATATTTCCGTGATCTCGGAAACGGCTCTAACGATTTCGCTGAAATTTGGTATATGGGGGTTTTCGGGGGTAAGCAATTGATCTAGATTAGTCTTATGTTTGGGAAAACGCGTGTTTTCGAGTTTTCATGCGTTTTGAGCTTATTTTTCTGACTTTACTGCCTTTAACTCGCCATTACACAAACAATTCTTAAACAATGCAAACAAAAAAAATACATAGGAGATCCAACACTTTAATAGTTATTTCAAGCCATCAATCAGCTTTCTATGTCCTCTAGAAGCTGAGCTACAACCTAAAATCTAACACGAAAAAAATAAATTTATTTTCTCAAATCGAATAATATCAGCAGCCGCGGTTCTTGATCGTTGTTCTGCTTTGGGGTGGTTTTGTGGCGCACATCGCACAAGCACGTTCATATGAAAAAAAAAACAGCGACAATGTCTTTCTGAGGAAATGCGCAGATGGATGATGACGTGTGGTGTGGTGGTGGTGTATAAATTGAGTTCAAGATTTTTCATTTAATGGTTGTTATAGTGAATACGTGGCACTCGAACGCATGGGCGTAGTATACCTGTTACAGGCCAGCGCGACCGTTAGCAAAGAGTATCGTCCTCATTATTTCATTTACTTGTTTTAGTTTGATTTGATAATACACATATAATTTAATAGGGTAGTATTTTTGAAGTGAAACTTCTAATGCGACTTCCAACATTTCGTATCATACTTTAGTTATCAGTACCTGGGCGACCAATTGTAATTTCAAAAACAATACAAATTAAAAAAAATATATGTAAACTTGAACATATAAAAAAAAAAGAAAAGTAAGTCACCGAGCGGGATTCGAACTCGTAACACTCGTTTCTTGCCGTCCGCGTCATAGTAAAAGGAAAGAAGTAAGACATCTACCGGCATTTAGGCGACATACATTTTTTTATACCTATGTTCATGTTTAAATATATATATTTTTTAATTTGTATTGTTTTTAAAACTACAATAAATAGTAATAACCGAGCAAAGCTCGGTCACCCAGATATTTTAAGTTTATTTGAGAAAATATTCCCTCTACATTTACAGTGGCTACTGGCAAACAAGGAACAGCTGAAACTATTTTTCTCAAAAGAGGAAAAGCTTCACTTCCATCGCCCCTTTTTATCTTCAAAATTGACTCCGAAAATATTTCAATATCTGTTTCAGAAGTTAATTTAAGAGCAGCAAAATTGGTGTGACGTAATTCGCGCCATTCATAATCAACTTCTTGTAAGTCTTCAATGCTTATTACATTTATCAAACGGCTACTTAATTGTGCTAACGATGGTTGATAATTGTTTAAAACATTCCGTGGAGCCAACAGTTCCACAGCTTTGAGAAATTCATTTTTAAAATCATATTTTATTAACAAACTATTGCATAGCTCAACATAAAATTTCAAGCAGTGTTCTCTAAAGTTGATTTCCTCCGATTGAGGTAGTTGATGAGTTGACGTCAATGCTGTACATATTTCGCTGCCTAAATAAATATCTATAAGAGGTTTTAGATATACAGACTCGTTTAAATCAATTTTTTTAAATTAATTTTCGGTAAGAAATTCATCCTTTAAAAAGGATTTCACTTTGAAATTGTTTATTTAATTTATTTATATCTTTCAATATAAATTTCAAGAATCTATATATATAAAAATGGATCTTGGTTTGTTCGGATGCTTAAAACTCGAAAACGACTGGACCAAATTGGATACTTCCTTCTGCGGATTTGTTCGTAATTGCTCCGCGAAGGTTTAGGAAAAAAGAAAAATTGAAAAAATTAAGAAAATTGCGCGGAAAATTAGAAAATAAAAGTTTGTATGGGGAAATACACTTTGAAAAAAAAAATTAACTGGATAGAAATCAAGAAGTGACACTTCAAATAAAAAAAAAATATTTTGAATTTTAAAAGCAATTGTTGTTGTCAATTATTTTAATTATTTGTCAAACAAATTGTTGTTGTCAACAATTTTGAAGTTTTTTTATTTTTTTTAAATATAGGTAGATATGCCCAAAAACTTTGTTCTAATAAATTATGTTTACTATGTTACATTAAGTAACTTTTTGAAATGAAGTAGATAGGTACTTTGATTATACAAAGATGATATTACGGCCGACGATATTTTGCATCGATTTCGCACTGTGACATCGGATAATGAACTGGAGATGTCAGATGAAATGCGCAACAAAGCTTTGATTTGACGCATTTAATCGAGAATTGGAGCGAGAAATGGACTTCGAACGAATCGCATTGAGTCAAGCTGTTCGAACAAATGTGCCAATGTTGAATCTATATATATAAAAATGAATCCCTATTTCCCTTGGTCGCGGCATGACGCGTGAACGGCTGGACCGATTTATATCTAATGTAACCATAGCGCTTTTACAATTCAAACTTTTTTGATGTAATCTTATGGCGTTGGCATAACATTGACAGAATGCGTGCTGCAAATATCGTCAACGAGGATGTAAACAAAATAAATATCGTTTAAAACAGATGCTTCGATCGGAGTTATTATATTGATAAAATACATATAAAATAATTAATTTATTATTTTTAACAAAAACTGAATTTCTTAGTGAACATCGTCGGAAAATCCTCAACATGTGGCGTTGTAGGCGTATGTCGTTATTCAGGTCAATTAAATTTTCTTTAATAATAATCTTCTTAACTCATACCTATAATTCTTTCGGGAGGAAACTCGATGATGATGATATAACTCGATAACCACTGGGTAAATTTTTATGATTCTTCTTTTGTTTTGTTCGTATTGTTGTATTTCAGGTTAAAGCAAACTTAAAAGATAGGATTTTTGACCCGCTATATGGCGTTGTAATCGATCTCCGAAACCACTCACCCGATTTCAATGAAATTTTATAGATTTATATTCTTCGTTCCCGCTTGAAGGATAGGATACTTTTGGACCTGATAGGTGGCGCTGTTGCCGATAGCCGAAACAGCGCTACCAAGTTGATTGAAATTTTGTAGATGGATATGATTGCTTCCAGTTTTAAATTTCGGATAGTTTTTGACCTATAGGTGGTACTTTGAAAAACACAAGCGGGATAAGAAAACGTATTGTGGCACGTAATAAATAAATAGTTGGCGCAACAGGTCTGGAGAGACCCTAGGCCTAGCTTCTCACAACCATTCGTTTTGTGTGAGTTTTTTCATTTTTGGAACGAATGGAAGGGATCTACAGTTTTATGCCGACTCCAAACGGCTAATTGAGAAGCTCTTACAAGACATTTATACTCTCGGATGTTTGTCAGACGTTCGCGAGAGGTAGCGCAGCGGAAAAAAAAAAACCCTAAGTCGGAATTGGGTTTTTGCGGGATTCGAACCTGGGACTCCCGCATAGCAGTCCAACACACTAACCACTAAGCTACTGCGACGTATTGTGGCACGTCCCATTCAAAAATAAAATCAAACGCTATTTCTAAAGTTGTATAATGAAAATTATTAATGGACGCTGTCCAAATAAAGCAATTTGCGAAATGTGAGCAAGATTTAATACGAAAGGTACGGGCAAAGCCGGGTGGGTACAGTTACATATAAAAGAGACTGACGTCCGTATGTGCACTCATAACTCGGGGACGGATCGTTCGATTTTTATAATTTTTATAATTTATATATTTATCTACATAATTCGGATTTGAAAGTCGGTTCAGTTAAAATTCTGTTGCGAAACATCAATGTACCGAAACTTTGCAACGGATCGCATTTGTTTTATGGTGAAGGATCTCACATCAAATATCATACAAGTGATGATTTTAAGGGGAAAATTCAAAGGCAAACATTCTTATTCCGCAGATTTCGCTTATTAAGAACGATTTACCATTCGTGCGACTTCAATTTCCCGTGCGTCTCGCTTTCGCTATGACAAATAATTTATTGCAAGGATAATCGATGGATGTTTGTCAATTTAGTGAAAAAGTGGAAGGTTGGACGACACGTCAAAATCATTGCGGTTTGATTGAAAAAAATCAACATTGCTATTCATCATTTATTTCTATTGCATTTAATATAATTTTTTAATAAAGAATTTTAATTGGTCGAATTACATAAATTAGCAAGTGCTTAGTGCATGCTCGGAATTTATTAACAAATTTGGGCGAAACGAAGTTTGCCGGGTCAGCTAGTAGTAAATAAAGCTCAAATTGAGGATTCCGCAAAATGCTACCGATTCTCTTAGTTGAGTAAAATTTGTGTAAAAAAATAGTTTGAGTGCATCAAACCGGCTGAGAAGCTGTCTTTTACTCCAAAGACAACCAACGAGTTTGAGAAGGGTGCAATATCTTTCTTGGACTTTAGTCCAATAATATTTGGAGATCAGCAAATAAGTCAATACGCCTTGGACTACTTTGTATGAAATTGTAGATATCCTATCATATTTTTCTTATAATCTGTTTCATTGTTAACAAAAGTTTGAACGATGCTAGCGTAGATGCCATTTGGATCACAGTCTTTTACTTTTATCAAGTCAAAAAAGAACTCGTGTATCTTACTCTGATATGCAACTCGGACGACTAACGATAAAAGCTTCGTGGTAGATATGTCTGTCTGCAAAACTCCTCGTGCTGCGTTTCTCCTAAAACGTTCTTAAGTACTGCGGTCGTTTTTGTTCTGCCGCTTGAGATCTTTTTCAACAGTTACGAATCTGGAATATTCTCTTTTAGGAGAGGAACTAAATGATCCATTGCCAAGAACAAAATGTTGTGTTCTGCGAAGAACGCTGCCAAGAGCAGTTCAATATTGGAAATCTTTGTGTTAAACTTCTGTGCTTCATTAAAACGAGAGCTGGATCCCGCATGCATTTTAATTGCATTGGATCTTTCCAGATGTTTTGGTCTCTTGGCATGTGTTTTGAGATCAGTGACTTCGCCTTGAGCTCGGATTTCGCACTGGCATATTTTACAAAAACCTGAAATTGAATCCCTAAAACCTAAGAAAGCTCCTGGTTATGATTTGATGACGGAAGAAGTTCTCAAAGTTCTACCAAGAAAAGCACTAATTAAGCTTCTTCATATTATAAATGCCGCGCTCAGACTAAAACACGTACCGAGCCAATGAAAAGTTGCGGAGGTCATAATGGTTTTAAAACCAGGAAAACCGCCAAATGAAGTAAAGTCATATAGACCAATTTCCCTTCTTCCAGTATATGACCAAAGTTTTCGAGACTTACTAACGCGCCTACAACCGACGACTGGAACTAACAAACACTGATTTAAGCACGCGGAACTGTTTACGAACGAGCAGACGTAGCTGGAGCAGTGCGACCAAGTGCATTCTTTCGATTACCGAAAAGCGCAGTGGTCGCGCTTCACCAGAGTTTTAAAGCGCGACATACGCTCATGCGAGATCGACCCACCCACAAACAGGAACTTAACGAACGATGAGATCGACACTCATTTACGGCAAATGAATGTCGTATTCAAACAGACAATGGAGCGGACTATCCCTCGGGTAGGACATTCCACCGATGAAGAACAAACTGAGAAGTATCGTAACGCGACAATCGATGCTCTGTACAGACATAAAAGTAGACTGCTCTCGAGGCTTAAACGGCTACACAGACAGTTTACTGACAGGAACGATCCCGAGATAAGAACACTGAAGTCGATGATCAAAAACTTGAAGCAGTTAATCACAGAGAATTACAGAAAATCTGTAAGTTTGTATTGGGGCAATAAAATTAAGGCTATAAAATCCAGTAGTCCGAGTATGTTCCCACAAATAAATAAATTGTTCAGGCGGAAAGATCATAACGATATTTCATGCGTCCGAATACCTCAGACGAATGAGAACAGACAGACACTAATGACTGCTGGCATAAGTCCGGAAAGTGTTGACTCGAACGACGGTTTTTTCGTGGTCGAAGACCCGCAGAGGAGGGTGGATTTGATGGGAAAATGTGTATACGGTAAACAACCCTGTTTGCCGTAACCACGACCTCGAGGAGAGGGCCTTTCTTAACCACTTTTATCTGCGGACCGAAATTCAAAATTGGCGATCCGAGAACAACGGTTTTACCGTGTTCAATGACGACAACCGTGCAAATGGCACAATCGCCGATGTAAATTCTCACCTGTTCGTGAGTAAAGATGAACTCCGGTGCATCTTTGAGTCACTGAAAAACAAAAAGTCGGCGGGAGTTGACAGTGTCCCAAACGTCGTTTTAAGATACCTGCCACTAGAAGCGATCGATATCTTCGCCACGCTATTTAACAATGCGCTGAATAATGCATATTATCCGGAGCAGTGGAAAATAGCGGTGGTACACCCTATCCCGAAAGGATAAAGGACAAACCCTGCTAATCTGCGGTCAATCAGTTTGCTCACGAATATTAGCAAGGTATTCGAGAAGGTCGTCAATAGACCTCTTTTGAGATGGGTTGAAGAAAATAAGATTATTCCGGACAACCAGTTTGGCTTTAGAGCGGGGCATGACACTATTCATGCCGCGTCGAAACTGGTCTCTCACATTCAGTCGAATAAAAGTAAGAAGCAATGCACGGGTGCCTTTGACTTTGAGAAGGCCTTCGATACCGTATGGTAAGCTGACCAGAATGGGCATTCAAAAAACCTTTGCTGTATATGATTTATGATATGCTTATGGGAAAGAAGTTCGTTGTCAAAGCTGGCAACGTGACTTCGAGCAGGGTTTTTGAAATTTAAAACGGCTTACAACAGGGAGCAGTGAATTCTCCGGTCCTGTTTAATATTTACACAAGTGATCTGGTGAGTTCCCTCAGACACGCTTTAGCGGACGCAGACGATTTAGTGGCGTACAGGTCAGGACCAAAAATCGAGGTCATTAACATCCTTCTGCAGCGTGATTTCGAGCAAATTAAGAGGTACTGCGATGATTGGAAGTTGAAAATCAATTTCCAAAAATCGGAAACAATCCTGTGCAGGACTCCATTGGCTAGGGCCTCTAGGGATACCAGAAAAAACTGGAGAAAATTAGCAATTATTGGACAGCAGGGACGACCATTGGTGGTAAAAAACGTGGTCAGGAGTCAGGTATCTGTTTCGCAGCAGTCAACTTGAATCCAGGGTGAAGGTCATTTGCTACGTGGCCCTTATAAGGCCTATCAACGTTTATGGCTGTTCTATGTGGTTCAATATCGCCATCCTATATGGAAAAGATTCGGGTGTTTGAGAAGCAATGCCTCAGGGCATGCTTAGAACTCCTGAATCCCAGTACATAAAATACTATCCCAACAGGACCTTGTACAATGGGGCTCGACTGAATAGGATTGACAATTTCCTTGTTAAGGTGATTCGGAGGCACGTTGCTAGGGCGATGGCCAGTGATAATAACCCCAATTTAATGTACCACGAGAGTACGCTTCGGTCCATCTCTATCCCGCCGGAAGCATTTCTTTATGTAGACATGAAAGGGTTAGTCCAGACAAAAGATGGTGTGCCGGTATTGTACCACAGCCACCGCGGCGCGACGGATAAGCGGCTCATCCACGACGGGTACGCCGCCAATGCTCAGGAGCTCCTCCGTTTTAGTACCGCAATAGCGGAACGGGACAGGGTCGATACGGTAAAGCAGTTCACCGAATTTTGGTGGCTTGAGGAAGAGGTGAGGTTGGATATGCTCTCCCGGGCCGGTGCGCTACTTACGTAGCATCCTCCTTAGTTTTAAGCTAGATATTAAGGTAGTAGGTTTAGGCTAAGAGTAGGGGGTCCTTGGGAGGGGCCGGGCTAGCCAACATGAGAGAGTGCTTCCGAGACTTGACCGACGCTTGTAGCTATCAAACAGTGTCCTGTTAATGCTCCTACTACGGAGCTGATTCTATTTCTGCCTATAGTGAGAAGTCTATGGGTCTTTTTAGCATCTAGTTTGGGCCAGATTTGCTTGGATATAAGGCAGGTATTTATACTGTTCCACCTATTGTTTGCGACATGTATAGCCTCTTTGAAGAGGAGGAATTTGATGGATTGCATACAAGCGTACGGTTCACTATTATTAGTTGAGTGAAAGCCGCTTCCTTGTCTGGCTAGTTCGTCCGCTTTGCAGTTGCCCGGAATATCGCTGTGACCTTGAACCCAGCACAGGGTTACTGAACATCTATCGGCATCGGCAATCTCGTTAAGAGATTCCCGGCATTGTTTTACCAACTTTGATCTGGTTGTTGGTGTATTTAGGGCTTTTATGGCTGCCTGACTGTCTATGTAAAGGACGATAGCTTTACCGTCTATCGCAAACAAGGCCAGTCTGCAGGTTGCCTCGCGTATAGCCATCAGTTCAGCCTGAAAGACACTGCAGTGGTCCGGGAGACGTAAGGCAATGTTGATTTCGGGTGATTGAGCGAAGACTCTCGCTCCCGTGCCTTCCGCCATTTTTAATCCATCAACAACTTCAAGTGCATAGTTGTTTCCTATTGTGCCGTTTTGCCATACTGGGATTATTGCTTTGTATTTTATGTTAAATTCCTCGAAAGGAATAGTGTAATCCGTTGTAATTGGGAATGTACTAGGGAGAATACTCATATGGCCTATCAGAGAGTCGGTTCATTTCTGAGGTTCTCTTAGTATTAAGGCTGCCATAGACGCAACTAATTTCCCGTGTATGTCGACAGGGAGAAGGTGTAGGATTGTGACTAAAGCGGCCGAAGGTGTGGATCTTAATGCCCCTGTGATGCATATGCTGGCTGATCTTTGTATACGTTCCAGAGATCTGGAATTGCATTTTTTCTCTAGTGCGGGCCACCAAACCAAGATAACGTAGAACAGAATAGGTCTGACCACCGCAGTATAGAGCCAATTTGTTACCCTAGGCTGAAGGCCCCATATTGGGCCTAGGGCCTTTCAGCAGGTATGGATAGCGACCGAGGCCTTTTTAGTGCGGTCCTGGATATTTAGCTTTCAATCGAGCTTACTTACTTACTTACTTAGGTGGCGCTACAGTCCGGGGTGGACCTGGGCCTCAACCAATACGACTCTCCAGTTAGCGCGATCTTTGGCTAACTGCCTCCAGCTGCGCACTCCAAGTTGGTTGAGGTCCCCTTCCACTTGCGCGCGCCACCTAAGGCGAGGTCTTCCTCTACTGCGTCGTCCCTCCGGGTTAGAATCGAAGACTCTTCGGGCCGGAGCGTTGGTGTCCATTCGCTCTACATGTCCCAGCCATCTTAGACGACTGATGCGTACTTTTCTGACTAGGTCGATGTCGCTGTACAGCTCGTAGAGTTCGCTGTAAAATCTTCTCCTCCAAAGCCCGTCAACGCAAACGGGACCAAAAATCACTCGAAGAATTTTGCGCTCGAAACGACCAAGGAGATCTTCATCCGCCTTTGATAGCGCCCATGCTTCTGCACCATAAAGCAGGACTGGGATGATGAGGGTCTTATACAGAGTTTCCTTAGTATTTCTCGACAAGGCCTTACTTATCAGTTGCCGTCTTAGGCCAAAGAAACAGCGGTTGGCAAGTGATTCTTCGTTTGATTTCTGATGTGATGTCGTTATCAGAGTTTATAGCGGAGCCGAGTTAGACAAAGTCCCTAACTACCTCAAAGTTATAGCTGTCTATCGTGACGTTCTGCCCGATTCGTCGATGTTGTGTGTCCCTTCTTGTTGAAAGCATATATTTTGTTTTACCCTCATTCACCACTAAACCCATTTTTGCTGCTTCTGTACTAATACTTGCAAACGCACCAGTGACAGCTCGCTGTGTTGTACCAACAATGTCAATGTCGTCAGCGTATGCAAGCAGTTGCACAGACTTATAGAAAATTGTGCCTCTGGTGTTGGCTTGTGATTTTCGCACAATCTTCTCAAGAATGATGTTGAAGAAGTCACATGACAGCGCATCACCTTGTCTAAATCCTTTTTTGACATCAAAGGTCTCGGTGAGATTGTTTCCGACCTTTACGGAGCAGCGAGCGTTCTCCATCGTCATTCTGCACAATCTGACAAGTTTGGCAGGGATGCCAAAACTAGACATGGCTCTGTATAGCTCGTCTCTATAAACGCTGTCATATGCGGCCTTAAAATCGATAAAAAGATGGTGAGTATCGATCTGGTAACCAGGCTGGTGAAACCGAGCACATCAGTTGCGGCGTTTTTGATGGCTTCTTGGCATCGGCGGCACTGGTCTTCGGCACTTGATGCTGGCAGCATAGGACTTCTCGAGAGGTTGAGGGATAATCGAGCTTACTGTCTAATATTATACCTTCTTAGATATTTGGCATTCTTACTAAATTTTAGCTCTTTATTTTTAAGTTTTGGTGGAGCTAAATTAGGAATTTTATATCTGTTTGTGAACAAGATTAGCTCTGTTTTGGATGGATTGACATCAAGTCCAATCGTCTCCGCCTATTTAACTAACTTGTGCAAAGCAGATTCCATAAGGTCTCTTATTGTTTTAGGAAATTTGCCAGAGATGGCAATAGCGACCGTTCGTTTTGACAATTCCCTAGCTCGGATAAGATAACTCTGCTGCTAAGCATGTCTTCTATCCAGACGCGTAGACAGTTTTCAACCTTCAGCCTGCGGAGTGAGTTAGAGATACGTTCTGTTTTGACATTATTGCAGGCGCCTCAATGTCTAGGAAAGATATCATCGTATACTCTTTGATTGATAGAGATTTTTCAATGGTACCTACTAGCGAATGTAGAGCTTTCTCCAATGAGTCTTTCTATAGTCTTCAAGAAGAAAGAGGAAAGACTTATTGGCCTAAGGTCATTGGCGGAGACATGGTAGGCTTTGCCACACTTTGGTATGAAGATTGCCTTAACTCTTTTCCATGAAGCAGGAGTTTATCCGAATTTTAGGCAAGTACGGAAAATCACTTCAAGCCAGGGGGTCTGTATATCTAGAGATTTCTGTATCTCTACTGGTGTTATTTTATCTGGTCCAGGAGATTTATACGGAAGGAAGCTGTTAACGGCCCAGTAAATATTGCGGTATTTGTAGGCCGGGTAGTGGGCTAAAGTTGATGGTGTAACCTCAATTGTATTACCAGGAAAGTGGGTGTTTATGAGAAGATTCAGAGTCTCCTCGTTTGACGAGGTCCATTCCCCATTGGGTTTTTGGATAAAGCTTGGCATGGGTGGAGATTTGGAAATGATTTTCCTTAGCCTGCTCGGGTCGGTAGTGCTTTCTATGCTGCCACAAAAGAGTCTCCATGAATGCCTTTTGGATTTTATAATTTCCGCATTGTATTGTCTTAGACTGTTTTTATATATGTCCCAGTCCTCTTGTAGGCGAGAGGACTTGGCCGAATTAAAGCATTTGCTGCTTTCTTTGCGCAACTTTACAAGGTGAGTATTCCACCACGGTGGTTCCTTTCTATGTCTACTGATCGGGCCAGCCTTTGAAAAGGCTTCCATCATCGATTTGGTGACTTTGTCAACCATATTGTCAATGTCCGATGGTGAATTCGGTTGTATATCTATCTGTCGAAGCTTGTGATTTAGAAGAGAGTTATATGCCTGCCAATCTGTTTTTCTGGGATTTCGGAATTTTTCGAGTGGAGGCTTAGTGAGGTCAATATTTAATTGAATATAGCGGAGGTCCGAGAATGAAACATCTCTTGAGACCATCCAGTTGCTAATTTTTGGTTTTGGAGAGTTAGTAGTTAGAGTAATGTCTAAAACTTCCTATCTAATCCTATTGGTAAAGGTAGGTTCTGAACCTATGTTAAATACTACGAGATTAGTTGTCATAATGCAATCAAAAAGACACTCACCCCTATTATTTGTGCTGTTGCATCCCCATAGAGTGTGATGGGCATTGGCATCTGCGCCCACCACAAGGGGAACGTTGTCCATATCAGCTGCCTCTATCGTTCCACACACGTTTGTTGCTGGGACGGGCCCTGTGTCGTCGTAGGGCATATAAGCGGATGACATTCTCAGCTTGCTGCCGCACATATGCGTTTCCACACAGACAAAATCTGGACGACTGAAATTGGGTATAATACGAGCTTTTAAACTGTTCCTTGCCAAAATACACAATCTTGGTTAACCTTCGTTTTTTTTTGTATTGAAAAACTTGTAGTTTTTTGCCCTTAGTCCAAGTTCATATGTTGTTTTTACCATCCAACCATGGTTTTTGGATAAGGACAACGTCTTCTCCGCCCGTTAGAAGTAATAAATTAGCTGATACTATTTTGGAGTGATGGAGGTTAATGTGTAGCAGTCTTAGCAACATTGCTGACCGATACAGACGCCTCTATCACCGTTCTGTTGCTTTCCTCCGAATCAGAGGAAAGCTCATCGCTGAGGTTGCTGGTAGAAGTTCGTCGTCTGCCTTGCAGCCATCCGCAACAGCTGACTGCATGACCACGACATGGTCTCCATCCTCTACGGAGACTGTAGAGTACGGTGACCATATTTTTAAGAGCCAAACCCGGGACAGAAAAAGTGAAAATGTATGACAGCACACAAATTTCAAAAAAATAACAAAAAATTGTATGTATGTGGGGGCAACCAGACACGTCCTTTCGGGCGAACTGGTATATCACTCCAGTACATCACCTGAAGCTCTGCGTTGTTCCACAGGGGGCTTATTTTCGGGACCGTTATTTTCAGGAAGTCTACTGCATTATTATTCTTGCATTTCACAAGTTTTACCCAGCTTGAGAACCATCCTCCATCCACGAAAGACGGCGGATCTGCCGACGGGTTTCCGTTCAGGAATTTTAGGACTTCTCCGGCTAGGATTGCTTTGTCTCCGCTCATTTTGCCCTCGTCATTACCTTTGTCATACAGACCATAGAGCATGCTGTCTTTTGCGACCTCATTGAAGGGTCTGTGCGCCGTATCAGCACTCTTCGCCTTCTTTGAGGTCACGGAGGTTTCCTCCAAGGACGTGGGTCGTTTGGTCATTGAGAACTTTTTGGCAGGAACTACCAATCTTCTTCTCGAAGCAGGAAGATTTTTGGGTTGCTGCTAGTGGTGTTGAGTGCTCTTGAAGCAGGAGTTGACGATTTTGTAAGTCCTTCCCTGCGAAGGGGTCTCTTGTTAGGGTTGGACTTACTAGGGCCGTTTGGAGGTATAGACGGTTGGGTGACGCTGCTGGTGGAGGGATGCTGTCTACCCGTAGCAGGTTGAATTGCGTCCCCTTACAGCACCTCACTAGCCCAACGAATCGTGTCCCAGTCCTTTTGATCCCAGGAACTATCTGGTTTCGCCAGGATTACGGCTAATTTGTATCTTGCAGCGCGTATCACTAAGCCAAACGCCGATGCAAATTTCTATTGCTCAAATTCTGCGTCCGAAATAGACGCATCCACGGATCTTGAAATCTGGAAATCAGTGGAAGCTGGTTTAACGAAAAATCTTTCGGTGTACCAAATATAGGGCATTCCATAAAAGGACTTACATCCCTCTACACATATGTAAGTTTGGCACAAAATATTGAGATAAGTCGTGGTGAACACCCAGAAATAATGACTTTGTTCTCCGAAATTGCAAAACTTACCAACAACTTTATGATTCAAAACGTTTTTCTTTGGAGATCCAGTATGTGCCGGTTTTCATGAACCGAACCATATAGCGTCATGGACGATACAATTCCTGTTTTTTCATAAACGTTTATGTAAAATGTGTCAACAACATATTTAGTGGGTTTTTCCTCACAAACAAAATTTGGCTACTATTTACTATTTAAAAACAAAACATCGAACATTCACAATCGTTAGATTGCTTTATGTAAAAAATGTGACTTCCAAATATTCTGATTCAGAAAAATAGCAGATTTGGAATTTTCGTAGAAATGTCTTTTTGTGACACCGATCTGAGAACCTCAGTAGCGCCGCTTTTCGAACAAAAGATGGAGTTAACTCAAATAAGTTTTCATTTATACGAAGTTTTGCAAATACTTCGATTTAAATGTTTGTTAGTAGCTAATATAAAGAAGACTTTCTTTAGAGAAAATCTACTACTATAAAACTATTTCTGACGTAATAGTATCTACAACAGATCTGGTATATAGATCAAGTAGGAGTTTTTGATGGGGTTTTGCTTTTTTAGTACATCTTGCGAAATAGGAACTGTAGGCAAATAAAAATACTTCCACAATGGGACCTATTTTAAATACAATCCAGTTTCTATAAGAAAAATCAGGACGAACAATTTGAAACACAAATGTTTGGTACAAGCCAGTGCGAGCAAGTCGAGGACAACTATATAAAATATAAGCACTATAAAAGAAACATTTTTGGACAAAAGTGTAGGCACAGCTCAGAGCAAATATTTTTATTTTATTATTAAAAAAAAAAAAAAACAAAAAAAATGGACAGTTCGAATTTTCCCAAACATTCTCTGACCAATATTTTCGTTCCCTAATTTTTCAGACCAGTGGCAACCATGATATACCTCCCTAGCTACAGGCATAGTATATCACGGTTATGTCACAAAGTTATACAAACAGAAAAGCATAAAACCAAAATTGAAGTAGATGCGAAAAGCCAAAATCTTAACTGGAAGAAACAAAGCACACAAAAAAAAACGTGAAATTCATGCGGACTGAGACTGGCAGAATAATGGCTGCATTTCTGCTGCTGTACCAAAAAATATCTAAAAAAAGATACCTTTTTGACAAAAAACAAGCTTAAGGCCGAAGTGTGCGAGTGTCTGGGGGGAAAACCGCCGAATTGTTAACTCTGCATTGAATTAAGCCGCAACCAGAAAATGGCCCGATTCAACATTTTTCCCTTTGAAATGTTGGATGCCTCGCATCGATTAGCACATGGTCCATTTGATTGGTGGTTCGATCCAGAGACAATACTGAGACCACCAACCTCGGCGATTATAACGATAACGATTTCCCGTTACTTTGCCTACAAGCTATATTTTTACGAAGTGTCCTCGGTTTTGTGCGAGAAATTCGTATTGACAAATAATTTTTTTTTTTTTTTTTTTTTTTTTTTTTTTCCTCCGAGGTAGGTGGAAATCTTCTAGAAGACACTATGAGGACACTCGGCGCGTGCTCATAGTAGTGTGAGATTTTTACTCACTAAAACCACCTCCTGCAAATTCATTTTGTACTGCAACTAAGTTATGACTTATCAAGCAATTTTTTTATCACGAAGTTACACGTTTGGCAGGCAACATTCCGGCGAAAGTTCCTGCTCGTTCCGCAATTTTAACGCGGTTGATAATTATCGGGCTAAGTCCGAAGGTTTAGTTCGTTGTAGTCGCCGCAATAAATTTGTTTCATCGAGAATTTCACGGACCGAGCTATTAATATGTCCTAATAATCGATTTCTATGCTTTCGAGCGCATATTTTCGTTTCGTCCTTAACGGTGGAAATTCCGAGGTCTCTATGGAGATCTTCATTTCTAATGTACCACGGTGCACTGACGAATGATCTTAGCACTTTATTTTGAAAAGTTTGTAAAATGTTTAGATTTGAATCGCTGGTACAGCCCCATAACTGTATACCATATGTCCATACAGGCTTCATCACTTGCTTATATAATAAAAGCGTGTTCTCGAGGGTAAGCTTGGAATATTTTCCGAGTAACCAATAAAGTTCTCTATATTTGATTTTAAGTTCTTCGCATTTTTTCTTTACATGCGGTTTCCATTTTAATTTTGTGTCGAGAGTCATTCCAAGATATTTGGCCTCGTTCGCAAAAGGAACTTGTACCGTATTTATAAATACAGGCAAATTATTTGTATTTTTATATGTAAAATCCACGTGGACCGATTTCGTTTCGTTAAGAGCGATCCTCCATGAATTTGTCCATTCATAGACCCGGTTAAGCGCGCCTTGTAATATTTTGTTTGTTTCGTTGGTCGTTGAACCAACTGCTAGTATAGCAGTGTCATCGGCAAAGGTGGCTACGGTAGTACCTTCTGTTTGCGGAATATCTCGCGTAAATAACAGGTACAGGAGTGGCCCAAGGACGCTTCCTTGCGGCACACCTGCCCTTATTTCCTTAAATTCCGAATATTCGTTTCCGTGTTTGACACGAAAGAGTCTATTCTCTAGATACGATTCTAGAATTTTCCATAACCGTTCGGGGAGAACTTGTCTTAATTTGCACTTGAGGCCTTCATGCCAAACCTTATCAAATGCTTGCGAGACGTCCAAGAACACGGCAGAGCAAATTTTATTTTCTTCTAGAGCTTTCTCTATTACGTCAGTTATCCGATGCACTTGATCGATTGTCGAATGTTTGCTTCTGAACCCGAACTGATGATCGGGTATAAGGCGGTTTTCTTCTATAATTGGTTGTAAGCGTCTGAGTAATATCCTCTCAAAAACTTTGGAAATAATTGGAAGAAGCGAGATGGGTCTATAAGACTTTTTTTCATTCGGTGGTTTGCCTGGTTTTAGAACCATTATGACTTCCGCGACTTTCCATTGACTCGGAATGTATTGTAATCTGATCGCAGCGTTTATAATGTGAAGAAGCTTAGTCAATGCTTTCCGAGGTAGCATTTTTAGGAGTTCACCCGTGATCAGGTCGTATCCCGGAGCTTTTTTGGGCTTAAGTTTCTTTATAACTTGCCCGAGCTCGGTGAGTGTAGCGTTTACAACTATATTATTTTCAGATGTTCGTCTGTCTGATGCATAAGTATTACGATTAAGCGCTTGACCATCGAACGGCTTAAAAGTTTCTTCTAAATGAGCTGCGAAAACGTCCGCCTTCTCTTTGTCGTTTTTTGCCCAAACATCTCGGGTTATCTTAATAGGCGGCTCTGCGATCTTCGGCCTTTTTGTGGCTTTAATAGCCTTCCAAAGCGAGTAATTGGATTCTTTTTCAGCTGTTAGGCTTTCGAGGTAATTTCTGGCCTCTTCACTTTTAAAATCTTTAATAGACTTTGTAAGCAAGTTAGTAAGTCGATTTAAGTTCGCTTTATATTGACAAATAATGTCACGAAACTTCAACACACCATCAAAAATGTGAACAACTTCCCAGCGTTCATAGAATTTTATCCCTTATTTTGAAATTATTCGCTACGTGTGGATAGTATTTTTTTTTAGGAATAAGTGTACAAATTAACACAATATACAAATTAGATTGGTTATAAGAAAATAAAAACGTTTTGAGCAAACTTTCAGCAGTTATGAAAGAAAAATGTACACGCATGAAATCGAAGTTAATGATATTCAAAAGCGAAAAATACAAAACCATGTCTCTTCTACTATGTTTGTAGTATACAAAACATCTCATTTAGATAGTTTTATTAACCAAACAAATTATATTAATCGATTTTTAGAAGTATATGATAAGTAACCAATAGCATTCTCTTATGTTAAAATGTGGTATTCCCGAACTCTATCACATTACCCCATGGTTGACGGCGGTTGGCAGCATTGATTTAATATTTTTTGTATGTTTTTGCATTACAGACGGATTCTAAATTGACAGAACACCGATAGAAAAACAAAATAGCGAATTTGAAAAAAAAAAAAACTTAGGGGGCCAGCTGCAAGAGGATTGTGAGGTGGGGGTCTCAGTATTGTCTCTGGTTCGATCACCTGGAGGACGCCTGGTTGTGGTGTGTACTCATAGACTTGGAAACCTAGTGCTCCTTGTCCTATCACCGTATTACAGGCTGCTTTCTGACTTAAGCATTAAAGTCCCCGTTGACATCATACTCCGGACAGGCTCCGGGGACCGACAGAATTCCTCCTTATAAGGATCTTTAGCCTCGTTGGTGTGGGCACATATTTGGCTTATGTTTTGGCAGGTATCTTTGGTCCAAATCCCAGACAGGCGATCATTGATTGGAAGTAAAAAACGTTTTTCTCAAGCCGATTTTCAATACCTGATTCGTATCCATCGTATCTCATGGATCATCTCACCGAAGCTTCTGCTCCTGGAGGTGTACAGCGTTTGTACATTTGTATTTCACTCTTTTAAAAATTATAAAAATAATCGCATCACTATCAGCTTTTAAAAATTAACACACGTCATCGCCTTACATCGCCATACAACATAATTACCTTCCAACGTCTAAAGCTCCTTTATATCTTATCCTTGCGCTGACGTTTTAATTCCTTCAAAACCTAAACAAAAACCAACTGGTGTCAATAAAAAAGGACCTCGAAACGTTTCACAATTTCCTTCTGCGTCATTAAATCACGTTCTTCAGTTTCCGTTTACACATTCTCAGTGCCCACTTAGCAAATCAAAACTAATTCCATCGTTGCCCTCTGATGTTCCAGTATCAATACGCCACCTTCGTTAAGCAAACACGTTGATCTTCTTCTTCGAAAGCAGCTAAAGTCAATCGATTCAGCAGATCAAATGTAGCGACTCATGCAGTTGCCGTCAGAACAATCACTTATTTCAATAACATTTGTTTTTAATTTCTTTTAAAGGACTGGCGAATCACGTGAATATTACGAGGACATTCTTACCAAGGTGAATGGGTGAGTATTATTAACCACACCTAAGTAGGATATACTGCGTGTGTGTACTCTCTATTACATACGGGTTGTTTTTTTCCAGTATCCTTCTTCCTGGTGGGGCAACGTACTTTAATCAATCGCATGGATATGCCGACGCTGGCTATCATATCTTCGAAGTGGCCTCGGCTATGAATGATAGAGGGACGTACTTGCCTATTTGGGGGACATGCCTTGGATTTGAACTGCTGACATACTTAACGTTGAACCGAACGGAACATAGAAGTGATTGCTCGTCCAGCATGCAAGCGTTGCCATTAGAATTTAAAAAGGGTAAGTGAAAATGTGCAGCTGCTGATGGTGACTCGTTTAAACAATAGCATTCAATATGAAAATATTTACTTGATTTCAGGCTATGAAACAAGCAGAATGTTTAAAAGTGCGCCATCGGCTGTAATTCAAATTCTGGAAACAAACCAGGTTACAGCGAACTTTCATCAGTTCTGCATTACGCAGGAGGTAATTATGTCTTTTCTTAACTTTTCTACATACGTTACGTACATAGTACGAGAAAAATATTTTGGGGATGTAAATCAATTTGGACATTACGATGAAAGAGGAACTCAAAAAAGTGTGGGTCTCGCTATTTTGTCCGTCTGTCCGTATGCTTTGCCTTTGTGACTTCTGCATCGTCATCCTGTACAGACGAACGAGTTAGGAGGCAGGGATTTATAAATTTATTGCAGATTTTTATATCTTAGATACCTATTCCTACGTGCGTTATCATAGTTGTCTATATAAGTTGTATCAAGTATTCCTGGCCACCTCCAAAATCTGTCGGTTTGTGAAGCTTCTGAAGATGGTTGTCTTTTCTGACCTGAAATCACACTTGCTTGAGCGAAAAGTCAGAAACTCTAACTTCCTGCGACGAGATCGAGATCGACGAGAAAAGTCAATCAGCCCTATTATGGCTATATATATATATCAATTCATCGATAGTTTGGTATTATGAGCATCAATTGATAATTTTTACCCCATTGTGAATGCTAATCAAAAAATCATTGAGGAGTGGTTCTGTTTTGAGGTTTGACGTTTCTAGTTTGTATTTGTTTTTTTTTTTTTTCATCACAATCCCCTTCAAAAAATAACTCTACCGATGACATTTCGGTCTAAAGTCGTTTTTTGAATAATAAAAACAAGGAAATACATAACAAAATTGAAGGCATGGACTTGGACGGCCTCTGGATCATGCAGGATGTCGCGTCATACCACACAGCCCCATGGCACAATTGATCTTTAGCTCACCAAATTGCCAAATCGTGTTATCAACCGTCTTGGTGATGTAAATGGGCCACTGGGAGCTGCGATTTGACCGCTTTGGATCTTTTTGTGGGAAACCGTGAAGGACCGATGTTATGCCAACAATCCGGAAACAATTCAAGAACTTAAGGCCGATATCATCCAAGTGAGCTTACAGCCCGAAACCACTAACAAGGTCTTCGGAAAATTGGAGTGACAGAATGCGCTCCTGCGAAGCCAGCCGAGGCAGCAACTTGAACGAGGTTGTGTTTTATAAGTAATTGGAATTTTTGCTCTTAGTAATAAAACCATAATATACATGAACAAAATTTTGTTCATTTTATGGCATTTTTAATAAAATAAACTTGTATTTGTAGTCGCAGTGGCTTAGTGTTAGTGTGTTGGACTACTAAGCGAGGGGTCTCAGGTTCGAATCCCGCAAAAACACAAATTCCAACTTATGTTTTTTTTCCACTGCGCTACCTCTCGCGAACGTCTGACAAACATCCGAGAGTATAAATGTCTTGTAAAAGCTTCTCAATTAGCCGTTTGGAGTCGGCATGAAACTGTAGATCCCTTCCATTCGTTTCAAAAATGAAAAACTCACACAAAACGAATGGTTGTGAGAAGCTAAGCCTAGGGTCCCTCCGGACCTGTTGCGCCAACTATTTATTTTGTATTATTTTATTTATAAACTTGTATTTGGGCCACCCTGTACGAATATATGTGTAAAGATGTCGATCTATCACGAAAAATACTTCCAATCATTGGTACAGTAAGTGCTTATAAATTACTAGACTAGAAGACCCAGCCACGCGTTGCTGTGGCTATTTTACATTTCGTTTGCATTTTTTTTTGATTGGGATGTGCCACAACCCGTTTTTCTATCCCGCTTTATCTCTTGCAAAGTGTCACCTATAGGGTCCTAAACTATCCTATCTTTCAAACCGGAACCAACCACATAGGTACATCCAGGGATCCCAGATTAATATAAAAAAAATCCCCCATTTTTAACGCCAAAACGAGATTTTTTCCCCTTTTTCAAAAATAAAAATCCCTTTTTTTCCCTCAAAAACAAAAACACTTATTTAAGTTTAGTTTTAACATTTTATGTTTTATTTAAATATCTTAGAACTAAGCAAAGAAAAAAAATAATAGGAACGCATTAAATTCAGTCATTATTATGAAACACTAGTAAACAACAAAAAAGAAAACTTACGTAACTAAGTAGTTAATTTTAAAATCACATATTCATGTTTAAATCAATAAACAGGTTATATTTAAAAATATATATGTACCTTAAAGTTTGTACATTGCGCTTTTGTGAAGTTTTAAGCAGCCTTTTACTACCACAAAGTCAATTTTTTTTTAATAAATTTTTTGTGTACAAAATTCCAGCCAAAGTGGAAAGACAGTTTGTTTCGTGTTTTTCTTTTATTTAAATTTATTGCTGAGAAAATTCTTTCAGCATTGGCCCGCTGTGAAGAAGACAAAAAATAAACTCCATACGTCTTTTTCCATGTTCGGAAACGTAATATCCTTCTTCAAGACTTGTTTTTAATATTTCCCTCCAAAATTCTTGAACATTGTCAGTTGAAATATTTTCGATGTTTAAATTTCTTAGTAGTCTATACTCCCTATCAATTTCAACCCAATTTGAAGAAGACAAAATGTGTCCGAAATATTTAGACAATTCGCAAAGTGAATGAACATTTCTGTTCTTAAGACAACGTGGACTTGTAAGTGAGACGTTACATAGGCCCATTTAAGATTATGATTGAATGAGTTTTAAAAATAGTGTCGTCTTTCGAAAACGTTATTTAAATAAAATGTATGTTAAATGCTTTTTTTCCCCCATTTAGATTGTTTTCCCCCAAAAAATCTCTTCCCCCTTTTTTCCCCTTTTGTTATAAAAAGTCGGCAAAATTGCCTACTTTCCCCCTAATCTGGGAACACTGGGTACATCCACAAAATTCTATTGAGATCGGTTGAGTGGTTTCGGAAGCCGCCAACAACACCACCTATCGGGCTCAAAAGCAGTCTATCTTTCAAACGGGAACCAAACATATACATCTACAAAATGTTATTGTTATCGGTTAAGTGGTTTCGGAGGGCTCTGAAACGTAAGGCCCCAATGAAATAAGGCCCCAAAAGAAGAAATGAAATAGGTCCTTAAAATATTTTTTTGAAGTGAAACTTCTTATGCGACTTCCAACTCAAGGTCGCGTTAAACGTTTAACGCTAATAAAAGCATTGGATACATACTCAAAGGTGTGAGGGAGGGTGAGGGTGGCGCACATTGCACAATGCACAGGCACGTTCATATGAAAAAAAAACTGAGTGGTGTTTTCTCCAAAATAAGTGAAACGAAAGAGAAGTACCTATGCGACGTGAATATGTATGCAATCAACAGCGTCAATGTGTTTCTGAGGAAATGCGCAGATGGCTGTTGACGTGCGCTGATAGACGTATGGTGGTGTATATAGAAATTGAGTTCAAGGTTTTTGTTTAATGGTTGTTATAGTACCTACCTACGTTGATACCTACAGTAAAGAATTGAAGAATTCAAGAAGTAAAGACGATATAGGTGAATTATGTTGTTTGATTTATTGAAGTGAAACTTCTTATGCGACTTCCAACAAGGTTGTGTTAAACGCTTAACGTTACTATAAGCATTGCATACTCAAAGCTGTGAGGGTACCGCTCACGCTTCAGAGTATGCAATGGTGAGTGAGTTTATTGGCACCAAATGCTGGGAGAGGAATATTCTGTGGTGAAGATTAATTTCCAAAAATAATGACTAAATCGGCAATTAATGTCTTGTTGAAGTGAAACTTCTAATGCGACTTCCAAGAAGGTTGCATTAAACGTTTAACGCTACCATGGAGGGGGTATGAAAGCACTGTTGTGTTAAACGTTCAACGCTCCTGGGGAGGGGGAATAGAAGGAGACAGAGCGAGAGTGAATGCGTGGCACTCGAACGCATGCGTGTAGTATACCTGTTACAGGCCAGCGCGAGCGTTAGCAACGAGTAGCGTCCTCATTATTTCATTTACTTGTTTTAGTTTGATTTGATACCCATATAATTTAATAGGGTAGTATTTTTGAAGTGAAACTTCTAATGCGACTTCCAACATTTCGTATCTTACTTTAGTTGTCGTAATCTAGGGTCTCCATATACCTCAAACGAAAAAAGAGGACATATTTTCCAAACCCCCCCCCCCCCTTTTTTTTTTGGTTATTCAAGGAAAACATTTATACTGTGTATAAGTGGACATCACGTACCATAGGTGACTGCTACAGATGTGGCACGTGAGTGTCGTTGACAAAACAGAAAAGAAATAAAATTCATCAGAAAAGTGCACCCACTGCTAGTTTTTATGGGCGTTCTTAAAAGTTTAAAAATGAAGGGCTTGTTTTTATTATGAAATTATAATGAAATTGAAAAAAGAGAACAAAAAGAGGACAGAACAAATAAAGAGGACAAAAAAAGAGCCAAACGAAAAAAGAAAGTGTTAAATAGATCACTTACAAAAAAGAGGATATGTTCTCTTTAAAAGAGATGTTCTGGAAACCGTATCATAGTCCCTTTGTAAATGTTATAGGTATATTTGGATATTTTTCTCCACTCGAAAATGAAAATTAAAAGATGCGATCAATTGTGAATTGTAAGCAATGTTAAAAAAGTTTGTCTTAAAGAAACAATATGATTTCACTAAAAATCAATTTCTACCCCTTCCTATTTTCATTTCCACTTTACGAAGTTTCACTTCTTCCGCGCGGAGGGACTCCTCGCACTATTTTTTTATTATTAATTGTTACCCTTCCTTCCTGCAACCCCTCTGCTTGGGTTTACTGTTAGATTGCGGGGTGGGTGCGAGGCATAGTATGTAAAAAGTTTCTTTAACCTAAACTAGTTTATCCAATATTAACAATATTAAATAAAAAGCAGTTTTCATTATTTTTAATTTCATTATGAAATAAACCACAAATTTGGGGCCTTATTTCATCGCAGTGGGGCCTTATTTCATATTTGAAATGGGGTGTTATTGTTATTATTTCATTATGAAAATTTGGGGCCTTATTTCATTTTCTGTTTTGGGGCTTTATTTCATTGGGACCTTATTTGCTACAGCCATCGAAAACAGTGCTGCGTGTATGGGACGAGGAGGCTATTTCCCTATTGCTGCCAGTTAAAGCGAAGGCAACGCTACAAACAGAGGCAAATATGCTGCAATGATAGGCAAAAGTGCCGAAATGAAAAGAACATTCGTCTTTGCTTGACTTTTATTCAATTCAACTTTTAAATCGATTACATGCTATTTATACTGAAATTATTCACTACGACTATTAAACATTTTACTTACGTGACTTATGATTTCAACTTACAACTAGGTTACAATATAATTACAATACAATATTATTATTATAGCTGGCTTGGCTATATTCATTCATGAACTACAAAGTTTCGTTGGATAGGTCAGTTGTGTTGTCAATGGATCGGATGACTAGCGTAGTCTGGTTCCGTATTGAGTCACACTACACCACCTATCGGGTCCAAAAGTATCTTATCTTTTAAAAGCCTGAAATACGAAAACAAAAAAAAAATGATTAAAATCGATCCAGCGGTTTTCGAGTTATAACGCCATAAGAAGTATATATACCTACTCGTATTATTATAACTCTTTGTGAAACAATAAACAAATAATTTGAAATAAAAAAAAAAATAATAATGCGACTATAATATAAGTTACAAACTATCCTATCTCTCAAGTTAGATCAAACTGCACACAGTGTGCAAAATTTGATAAAATCAGTTCAGTACCTATTTTAGGTTTCCATCGCGGAGGAACAACGTGACACCAAGTTTTCATATATTAAGAAAATGTTACGAAAAATAAATTGTAGCATAAAGCCTGAACTAACTATATCGAAATAACAGATTTGTTGAAAAAAGTACAAAAGAGGGGAAAAAATCGGTTAATACTCTTCCACCACATGGTGGACTCTGTACATTCTTTATCAATTTAAAATTTTCACTTTGTGGAAAGCTCGAGCAAGTTCCAGCTTTCACTTTTTCCAAAGCTCTAAAAACAAATTCACTCAAAGAATTCGTTATTGACTTTCCGCTAGATAACGTTCCCATCATATAATTCCAAGGGAAAATAACTTTTTTTCACTTCCCTCGGCTAAATTTGTTTATTATTGCTTCGGGAAATTATAAATGTAAACTTAAAAATAGCTTCTAAGTAGTTAATGGTATCAAAGTAGGTAATACCACAACAAACGTGTAACTAGGAAAAAAGATTTAGGAGTAATCCTAGATACAAAACTCTCTTTTTTACCACATTTTGATTACATAATAAACAAAGCAAATCAAATGCTTGGGTTTCTAAAAAGAAACACGAAAGAATTCTCAGATCCATATACTCTAAAATCCCTTTACAACTCTCTGGTAAGGTCAGTTCTTGAGTATTGTAGTATTGTTTGGAACCCGTACTATAACAACTCAATTGACAGAATTGAAAAAGTTCAGAGGCATTTTACAAGATATGCATTTTGTAAGCTTGGTTGGAGGATTGCAAGGCCTTCTTATTATAGTAGATGTTTATTATTTGGTATGCATTCCCTTTATGATCGTCGGGTTTATTTTTCAGTTATGTTTATAAGAGACATAGTAACATTTCATATCAATTGTCCTCCTTTATTAAATTTAGTTAATTATGTGAACGCGCCCTCTAGAACTACACGCTATCGGTTTCAATATTATGAGCAGTTTCATAGTACAAATTATGGCCGTAATGAACCAATAACACGTTGCACTAGAGAAGTGAATTTAATTTGCAATAGGATTGATTTTTATCTTGATTTTTCGAGGGATACATTTAAAAAATATTTATTAAATAACATTAAAACAGTATCTTCCCAATAAATCTAAAGAATTAACCTTTGTTTTCCTTTTTTATTTGTAAAGTTATAAATAAAAATGTTAACTTTAGTAATATTTATGTAAGCATATAGCCCACAACAGTTATATTTTAGTATCTAGTCTATAAAGATTGTAATCTAATTGATGAAATAAACTAAACTAAACTAAACTAAACCATCTAAAACAAAAACCCTTGAACTCAATATGTATTTACACCACCACAGGTCCGTCATCGCACGTAATCAGCCATCTGCGCATCGCTTGTGCGATGTACGCCACCCAACCACCCCGAAGCAGAACAACGATTAAAAACGACGATTGCTGATTGATAAGTTTCTATAATTATAATTTCTTGTTTTGCAAGTTATAAACTATCCTGTTCCTCAAGTTCGATCAAACAGCACACAGTATGCAAAATTTGATTAAAATCGGTCCAGTAGTTTAGGATTCCATCGCGGAGCAACCTGTGACACGTGATGTTTATTGTAGTTATCGTTCACTATTTTGGCTATAATGGCTTACATATAAGATATAGATATCAGTGGCGTCTCGTCAGGGTGTGCAAGGTGTGCATTGCACACCCTGATCTAACGAAAATAAGTCCCTCATCAAAGACTGTGTAATAATAATAACACACAAATAATGATATGCACAATTCCATAACCCATAAAACCTCCATAACACAGCCAACAGCTACAGCCTACACCATACCTATTAATATTCATCCTTTATAAATTATAAATCTTCTTTCAAAATTCCTTCTTCGCTGAGAAAAAAAAAAAAATTAACTCGTACAAAAACTCGCTGTGCACCATTCTGTTGATTTTATCAAATAAATTCATCCAACTCCAAACTATATCCCTCTACAAACTACAAGATTTCACCAGTATTCATCCCCATCGTCATTCGTCACCCGCACGCCGCCGTACTTAAATCGCTTTACTTTGATGAACTTGTAGTGAACTCGTGCGAAGGTTTTCTGTGCACGGGCTGTATTCATTTTCTCTTCTTTTGCATCTGTTCTATTCTGTTTCCGCAAAGCGTCATAAGTCAAATACACAATGTATTACATCGATACTCGTGAAAATAAAAGCTGTGCACGAAAGCCGATGAATGAATGGTTGAATTTAGCTTTTCGTTTAAGTGGTTGGGGATTGGGGTTGCAGTTTCGTGGGGTGCTTTTGATTTTGTATGCGAAAGTTTTATCTATATATATAAAAATGAACCCCTATTTCCCTTGGTCCCAGCATCACGCACAAACGGCTGGACCGATTTCGTTAATTCTTTTTTTGTTGTGTTTGTTATTGTCAGGAGAACAATGTTATGAAAGAAAAAATTAAGAAAATTGCGCGGAAAATCAGAAAATTAAAGTTTGAATGGTGAAAAAAAAAATTAACTGGATAGAAATCAAGTAGTGACACTTCAAATAAAAAAAAAAATATTTTGAATTTTAAAAGCAATTGTTGTTGTCAATTATTTTAATTATTTTCCAAGCAAATTGTTGTTGTCAACAATTTTGAAGTTTTTTCTTTTTTTTTTTTAAATATAGGTACTTAAAAACTTTGTTCTAATAAATGATGTTTACTATGTTACTTAAGTAACTTTTTGAAATGAAGTAGATAGGTACTTTGATTATACAAAGATGATATTATGGCCGACGATATTTTGCATCGAATTCGCACTGTGACATCGGATAATGAACTGGAGATGTCAGATGAAATGCGCAACAAAGCTTTGACTTGACGCAGTTAATCGAGAATTGGAGCGAGAAATGGACTTCGAACGAATCGCATTGAGTCAAGCTGTTCGAACAAATGTGCCAATGCTGAATCTATATATATAAAAATGAATCCCTATTTCCCTTGGTCGCGGCATGACGCGTGAACGGCTGGACCGATTTCGCTAATTTTTTTTGTTGTGTTTGTTATTGTCAGGAGAAAAATCTTATGAAAGAAAAAATTAAGAAAATTTCACCATATTAAATTATATCTAATGTAACCATAGCGCTTTTACAATTCAAACTTTTTTGATGTAACCTTATGGCGTTGGCATAACATTGACAGAATGCGTTCTGCAAATATCGTCAACGAGGATGTAAAAAAAAAATGAATATCGTTTAAAACAGAAAATCCTCAACATGTGGCGTTGTATGCGTATGTCGTTTTTCAGTTCAATTCAATTTTCTTTAATAATAATCTTCTTAATTCATACCTATAATTCTTTCGGGATGAAACTCGATGATGATGATATAACTCGATAACCACTGGGTCAATTTTTATGATTCTTCTTTTGTTTTTTTCTGAAATTTTGTAGATTTATATTCTTCGTTCCCGCTTGAAGGAAAGGATACTTTTGGACCTGATAGGTGGCGCTGTTGCCGATCTCCGAAACAGCTCTACCAAGTTGATTGAAATTTTGTAAATGGATATGGTTGCTTCCAGTTTCAAATTGCGGATCGTTTTTGACCCTATAGGTGGTACTTTGAAAAACACAAGCGGGATATTTTCCCATTCAGTCCCATTCAAAAATAAAATCAAACGCTATTTCTAAAGTTGTATAATTAAAATTATTAATGGACACTGTCCAAATAAAGCAATTTGCGAAATGTGAGCAAGATTTAATACGTAAGGTACGGGCAAAGGAAGTACATTATACTACCTTTTGTTGTGAAAATAAAACGTTATGGAGATTAGTTGAATTTTTGAATTATTTAGACCAGAGACAATACTGAGACCCCCAACTTCGGCCGATTTTCCGTTACTTGCCTACAAGCTATATTTCTATGGGGTGGTACACGCTAAGTGCGTTAGTATTGCTACATAGAAATTCGTATTGACAACTGTCACTCACCAACACACTCGCACCTTGCGTGTCCCACTTCCGCTGTCGACAAAGTTGCTTCCAGCGTTCATAGAATTTTGTCAGTTAAATTTGAAATTATTCGTTTCGTGTAAATAGAATTTTATTTTAGGAATTAGTGCACTTTTGCTGAAAATATTTATGAAAAATGATTACTGTAGAATGGTTGTATGAAAATAAAAACATTTTGGACAATTTTTCTTCAGTTATTTAAAAAAAATGTACACATCAAATCGAGGTTAATGATATTCAAAAGCAGAAAATACACAACAATATTTGTCCTAATATGTTTCTAGTATATAAAACATCTCATTTAGATCGCATTATTAACTAAACAAATTATATTAATCGTTTTTTAAAAATTTATAATAACCAACCAATAGCATTCAGTTATCTTAAAATGTGGTATTCTCGAACTCTATCACATTCCCCCATGGTTGGTAGCGGTTGGCAGCATTGAATTTATATTTTTTGTATGTTTTTACATGTCACACGGATTCTAAATAGACATAACACCGATAGGAAAACAAAATGGCGAATTTGAAAAAAAACTGAGGTGGCCAGCGGCAAGAGGATTGTGAGTTGGGGGTCTCAGTATTGTCTCTGATTTAGACGTTCCGGGCTTACCTCTACATAATGTGGATATCACGTGCGACTTCAATTTCCCGTGCGTATCGCTTTCACTATGACAAATAATTTATTATAAGGATAATGGATGGATGTTTGTGCATTTGTGGCATTTATCTTGATTTCCAATGTTTCTCATATTGTCAATTTAGTGAAAAAGCGGAAAGTTGGCCGACATGTCAAAATCATTGCGGTTTGATTGAAACAAATCAACATAGCTATTCATCATTTATTTATATTGCATTTAATATGACTTTTGAATAAAGAATTTTAATTGGCCGAATTACATAAATTAGGAAATGCATTGTGAATGCTCGCAATTATTACTTTCATTACATTAACAAATTTGGGCGGAACGAAGTTTGCCGGGTCAGCTAGTTTTTCTATATTTTATTTTGAAAACAAAATAAGATATCAAAAACAGCAAAACAATGATTGAGAAAAAAATAAAAAAAAAATAAATGGGACGTGTTTTCAGGCAACTAATTGATATTTCTAAAAAATGCATAATTTTAAAGAATTTGCACACCCATCTAAATAATTCACGCGACGCTGCTGATAGATATATATAGGTACTGTGACGGGCTTTTTTGTAGGACTATTTAAGATAAACATTTCCATCATACATTACATATTATTATGTGTAACTCTAGCGGTTTTGGCAGCGCATGGCAGAATAGCTCGCAGATGGCAGATATTTACCTACTTACAATACATTATCTTTATAAATTGTAGCCTATGTGTTATTCTGATGTATAAGCTATATTATTGTAAAGTTTCATTAAAATCCATTCAGTAGTTTTTACGTGAAAAAGTAACAAACATCCAAACAAACTTTCGCGTCTATAATATTAGTAGGAAAACTCTCTAACCATAACTTGCGCGACAATTGCCTGTTACTGAGAGCTCCAACTTGTAAAAACTCTTTTTATTTAGCACTTTTCCTTTTCCTATATTTTATGAGTAGTTTATTTTATCTAGCATTATTTCTCAAATTTTTACCTACCTACCTATAAAATAAAAAAAACATTCAGGCTGGAATTCAAATAGATAAAACACTATTCTGTTTGACTTTTCTAATAAAATCACTTTATTTACACTTTCTAATTATTCACTTATTAAGTACCAAAACAATATCACTTAAATCAATTCTTAAACGCTTCAATCCAATCACTTAATTCACTGTATTATTTTACACTTAATTATCTTCACAACCGATTACTATTTCGAAGTTTAGCAATCACTGGTTAAAAATCGACTGTCTGTCCCTCTTCTCAAACATGCCCTCTTATATCCACTCTGCCACCTATCGCGAATATTCCAATTATTCGGGATGTTTCTAGAATTAGATATTTAACCATTTTAGGTTCGACACTTCATTCCAAACCATAATACATATATATTTGACCAAACTTAAGTCGGAATTTCGTAACTTGTTGACACTAGACCACATAATACTATTACAGTTGACACTTTAAGCATGTGGCGGGAGTTGAATGTTGAATAAACATCTTAATAAATGCCATTAGCAAGCTAACTTGTAAATATTGGAAAAACTAAAGGAGACAGTATAGTGCTCTACGGAGCGCCATCAGATCGCATTATCAAGATTGCGGTGTGCTAATGCTGTACTTTTATCTAAAGAAGATGTTTTTGCTATTTGCTGTAAAATGGGGGAAAGGAGAGAATTTTGCAAATCTCATCGTCTTAACGCTGCTGCACAACTCCATCAGAGGATAAAATCTATATACCTACTCATATTTACGATATGTTTCATAAAGGTTGCTGCTATTCGAGTTCGAGGTGGTAAACAAAACTGCAAACTTCTTCAAGTCAATAAAAAAGCTCGGTTTCCATGTAGGTATATCCTTTAATTGCTTCTACTTTATGGAGACAAAGTAACACATGAGTTCGTACGTGTGAGATGTGAATATTTCATGTAACCCATTCACAACACAATTCGTGTTCATTTCGAGCTTTATATAAAGTTTGTTGCCTACTGACTACAGGTTTATTTTTTTAGCAGATTGATTTTAAATCGTCACATGCATTGACTTTTTGTAGACTCCTTTCATACCAAGACCTTTTGCTGTTGTCATCATCATCGCTAAAGTACAGAAATATCTCTAAGCGGATTATCGCTTCAAAGAATATACATAGGTGTTTCTGCTTCCAATGTCAATGCATACCAATAGTCTGTTTCTGACTCTACTGACAGTGCTGATTTAATTTAAATATGGATCGTTCGCTGGAAGCCAACCTCCACTCTTTCCCTTCCATGGCAAAAACATATGCATTTATACATATCTGACTGGTAAAAGCATATGAAAAACGTGCTATGGGAATGTGCTTTGTCACATGTGCCAAACCGAAGTGAATGCTTTGGACGCTTCAAAAAAAAAAAAAAAAACATTTTATTATTTGGTTCGCTGGTTCCATTTGACACATACACCATTGCTAGCTACTTGTATTTATTGGCTATGCTTTGGTTTTTCATAATACCTACCGATTACTGCGGTATTTCAAACCCGAGTTTTATGAAACCAAAAAAATAGAGGAAAAGAGAACCCCTTCACACCAGGAGAGGAGTTTCTTTTATGAAAAAGTTGGAAGAATGATTTTTGGGTAAACGAAAATGTCGTTAAAAATTTTAGTTTACATTCTGCATTTTTTTTTCGTCGACGGTCAGGCCGCGATTAAGTCTGTCGGTCAGTGTTGCCGGAGAGAAATATTATAAGGGAGTACCGCAGCCAAAAAATGGGAGTATTTTGAAATAAATAGTAGTACAGAAATTTTTTAGAAAAAAAAAAAACATAAATATATACCTACAGTCGAACCTCCCTTAACCCATTTACGCCCATAGTCAAACAAATGGTTATAGTTTTAAAATATCTTTATTTATCATATTTAAAGGAATAGTTCTAATACATTTTAGAGAAAAAATACTTAAAAAATAATTCAGAAGTGCATTTGGGAGGTGTACTTTTTGTAGTACATTGGGCACTTATGAGTGATATAATGCAAAACAATTTTTGTCAATGCACAAAGTTTTGTCGCATTTGTCACACTTCCATTTGATGCGCGCATGACACATCACACATCGCAGTTGTTTTTCCAGCTTCTTAGGGTTGTGCCCGTTATTGTTAGCTGTAAGACCAACTATCGCTGAGCTAGATCGGCTTTTAATTCTGTTTCTAGGGCGCAGGTAATTTCTGGCAATATTCCGCCTAAAAGCTAGTTGATCAAGTGGCTCAGAATTGGAAAATACATGCAAGCGCCATGCATTAGAAACGGCCATATCCATCAAATAAGTGAACAGGACCCACCACCATTTCTTACCCCGGATATTTGTGCGACGTAATGAAATTGACTGGTCCATCTCATCGACTCCTCCCATATATTTGTTGTAATTCTTAAATAGATAAGGTATATCCATATCCACCTTTTCTCTCATTTCCGAACACCACCGTTTTACTTTGCCTATAGGCTCAACCTTATCAAATTTGGTCCCAATGGTACACACACTATTGTTTTTCCATCTCACAAACAAAATTTATTTATTTCTAGTGTCAAAGCGGTAATCATACTCACATCTTTTTAATTTCTTCATCTCGTTAATCGATCGCAGTGGACACTTTTTTGTTCTATTTTCTCTAATTGTTCCTGTTGCCTTATACCCACACTCTTTCAAATCTTTTAACAAATCGTAACTTGTAAAAAAATTGTCGAAATACACCGTATGTACTTGTGGTATTGCTGATGTTTTTTTAAGCAACGTTTTAACCACACGAGTGCCTATACTCTGTCCAAGAAAAATTGTCAGTACAGGGAAGATAGGATGTTTGTCTCTCAGTCTGGTTGCAATGACTTACATAAATCGGTCCCTTTTTAAAGCTCTCACAGGGTTGCCGTAGTATGTATGATAATTCGCCATAACTCAGAGAGCAATACTGTTAGGGTTACCATCTTCCAATTTAAAATAAAAATATTGCTGAACGAAATAAATTCCAACAAAAAATTCTTTCGCTGACGTTTGACGAATTTAAGTCCGAGATCTTTTTGCAATATTGTATGCAAAGTTGATCTGCTTAGTTTTGTTATATTTTCACTTTTTGTACTTCCAATAATATCTTGTCTAGCATTGGAAGGTCATTATTCATAAAAAACTGATGGACTCTCCGCCTAATCGCACATTTGTCAAAATCATCCACCAAAATCTTGATACCGGAATTATTTTTCTTCTTTGGTGGTGAATTGTGGCCTTTGATTGCTTTTTCCCTTAAAACCCTGTATACAGTTTGTTCCGTAACAGGAAAAACCGTAGCCGCATTTCCTACGGCTTCCGATTCACTTTTAAAAAAGCCATTGTTGTTTCTTTTCTACACTTAGATCCTTTAAAGACTTTGTAGCCATATTTCTGTTTATTCATATGCACAATAAAGTTAACCACTTGTTTAGATGCACTATCCGCTATTAAGATAACAACCATTGTTTCCGCCTTATATACACAAACAGGCAATTAGACAAAATTAATAACCACGACGCAATGTAAAAGGACTGCACTTGTGCACATACATTTTTTTAATATAGACATAATACCTAGATTACATATTTGTTAAAAAAATTATTACCCGTCAATGCAGAACTTCGCGGAAACAGTAGCAAAAAAAGGATCATAAAATTCAAGGCATTTGCTTTACTGGGGAGGAATGACCGGATGTGGTAAAACCCAACGACCGAAAATAAACAGTATAGGTTTACCTGCTTCATCATTTTGATATTTCAGTGTGAAAAATATGCTCTACAAAGTGAAATATGAATTTATACCTACCAAAACATGCAGAAATATGCCCTAACGAATAAGGCTGAAAATTTGTACTTAATTTTCTATAATAAAATATTTAATCAAATTTTATCCCTTAAAATACCATGCTTTTACATGAATCCGGTTGAGTTGCCTTAGTAATCACTATTAATTTATTGCAATATCTCTACAACGCACATATATGATCACTTGTTGCGTTAATGAAATGAATGCATTAAAACACTTCCCGAATAAACATTATTTCTAAAAGACAACATTCAAAAACATGTTTTAACTGAATATTATTGGATCTTTCAGAAATACAAACAAATTAAAACCGAATGGCAGCACCCCACATAATATGCCGCTCTCAAAAGCTCCAAAAAGCTCCAAAAAGCACCAAAACCGAAAGTTCTTTGACAAAATTCGAAGAAAAACACTTAATGATATGCTAACATTGACAAATGGTAACACTTCTCTGATGTGCTTCAGTCACTCACACTGCTTATTTTGGTTGATGATAATAGCAAGCGAACACAAGCGATCGTGCTCATTCTGCCCGCGACTGCATGGCAGACTGGTTGTGGAGGAATGTATGCGAATTTCAGGAAAATTACAACAACAAAATGCTTTGGAATGCCAGTGGTTTCGTTTTTGTTTCAGTGGCAAATCCTGTGTTTCAGTGCCGTGAGAGTACTACAGGCACCACTGGTAGAAAAAAGAGCTTCCCATAAGGCCTGTACTGACAATTTTTCTTGGACAGAGTATAGTGGTTCATTAGTACTTCCAACGGATTTTCCACAGTATACATCAAATGCGTAACAGTAGCCATTAGCACTTGCCACTGCCCAGTTCTTGTACCCAAATCTTATGGGTTTCCCCCTAATGAACTGTTTCGATGGGTGGTGACCATAATATTTTATCATTGGTTCATCGACTGATAGATCTTCGTGGCATATGCCCCATTGACAAAACTTTTTTATCAATAGGTCGCATAAAGGCCTCACTTTGAACATTTTATCACTAGACTTCTCGGCAAAGGTGTTATCCGCCAAATGGATGTTTTTCTTTATATCTAAATACCTGTTTCGCGGCATACAATCAGCTACAATAAAAAAAATATATAGTTGGCGCAACAGGTCCGGAGGGACCCTAGGCCTAGCCTCTCACAACCATTCGTTTTGTGTGCATTTTATTTTTTGGAACGAATGGAAGGGATCTACAATTTTATGCCGACACCAAACGGCTAATTGAGAAGCTCTTTCAAGACAGTCATACTCTCGGATGTTTGTCAGACGTTCGCGAGAGGTGGCGCAGTGAAAAAAACCCAAAGTTGGAATTTGGGTTTTTGCGGGATTCGAACCTCGAACCCTCGCTTAGTAGTCCAATACACTAACCACTAAGCCACTGCGCCTACAATATCAGCTACAATAGAGACTCTAACATCTTCATCTAAGCTCCAGTACATGCGCTCTCGAGCTATTTTATGATAACCAGACAAAAGTAAAATGCTGAAAAATCAACGCAAATCGTCCTTATTTAGCTCAAAGCTATGTCGATTATGCTGTCCTGCATACAACAAGCTGTTGCGTATAATCAGCTCATACACCTCTTCATCAAACAATTTCTCAAATATATCCACAGGAGTAAGGTTTACCAATTCTTCACTAAGCCGACTCCTCCTATTACCTATAGCGTTCGAAATTGTGTTTTTTTTTTCAGAATATGCTCCATCGCACCTTTTCCAAGTTTGTAAAGAGTCCATTTTGGTTCAGTTCGTCGTCGTTTGTTAGAAAGCGGTTCGTCATCACTCTCCCCCCAGTGGCTATCATCATCTTGTGGCATATGTCGGCGCATTACCTGCAAAGTACCCGGTACGTCTCTGGGCAAAGCGATCATTTCCATGTCATCTTCATCGCCTTCCTCTTCGTCTGTGAGAGCACTAGGTTCCGGTGGCATGATCACCAGATCAAACTCATTGTCAGTTTCTTCATCAATGATGGTGTTTGGGGATCTGCTGGCTGGCTTGATGCTGCCGTTGTGAAAACTGTTCGTATGTCGGGCAGTGGCGAAAATAAAACAAGACAAATTTGTACTTTACTTAATTTTATTTAAACTACGTTAAGTCGTTAGGATGGCGGCCACATGCCGAGGTGGTTGTCGCAAGAGTTGAAACGAGAATGGCGTCCAACCACGAGATATAATTCCGAGATGCCGGAAATTATCTTTTCTTTTACAAACTGAAGTTAGCTGGGGTTTGCCATCTGTCAACGTGGATGTTAATTGTACTAGTTGTACTAGATTTTAGCAGTGTAATTCTACACGTTGATAGATGGCGTTAACATTACCGGCCCCCTTGGCGTAATACGCCAATAAATTTACAATAATGATATCTTAGAAATAACTTTAGGTAGAATAGGTAGTATCCCAAATTCAGTGCTTATTGAGAAGAGAAAAAAAATATACAGAATAAGAATTCAAAAGGTTTCAAGTTAAAATACTTTGCTATTCATTAAAAAAAATGGGATAAGAGTTTATAGATACTCCATCTAAGGATAAATAAAAAGAAAAATTTTTTTTTTTTGTTATGAAGAATCACCTCTTATTGCTTCCTGCGCATTCGGTAAAATACAAAGCTTTGTAATTGGGCGAGTTATCTCGCCTTTCACGGTTTTTATTGTCGCTACCCTTACTTTCCCATCCGCGCCCGGATTAATACCAACTACACGGCCTAATCGCCATTCATTGGATGGCACGTTCTCGTGCTTAACAACGACTAAGTCGTTTATTTTCACATTCTCTTTCGAGAACTGCCATTTGTGACGTTTATGGAGTTCCTTCAGATACTCCTCCTTCCACCGTCGACAAAACTGCTGTTGCAGGCATTTTACCTTTTCCCATCGATTTATAAGGGAGAGAGAGCTTTCGTTGATATCCAATTCCGGAAAGGCAAGCAGAGGGCTACCACGAAGGAAATGACCTGGTGTTAAAGCAAGCAGATCAGACGGGTCGTTTGACATCGGTGAAATGGGACGCGAATTGAGGCACGCCTCGATCCTAGCTAGAACGGTCGCGAACTCTTCGAACGTAAATTTATTGGTTTCACCTAATTTTCGAAAGTGTTTTTTAAAGCTTTTGACTCCGGCTTCCCACAAACCGCCCATGTGAGGTGCCCCTGGTGGAATAAAATTCCACTTCAAGCCCTGAACGCTGTATTTTAAATGGGTTTCGTTTGAGATGGAGGCTACAAATTTATCAAATTCCTTACACAAGAGTACATTAGCCCCTGTGAAGTTGGTACCGTGATCAGAAAACACTTCTTTTGGCAGTCCTCGTCTGGCCACAAACCGTGCGAAGGCTGCTAGAAATACATGAGATGACAGATCACTAGCCGCCTCGAGATGAATGGCTTTCGTTCCAAAGCAAATAAACACGCAAGCATAACCTTTGGTTATTCGACAACCTCGACCTCTATAGCTCTTAATCTCAAAGGGACCCGCGAAATCGATTCCCGTGTACGTAAAAGGGGGGGAAAACGTACATCTTTCGACTGGAAGTGCGGCCATGAGTTGAGAACGTAGCTGCTTTTTATGTATAACGCACGTTTTGCACATGCGAATACATGATTTCACGAGGGCCTTGAGCCTCGGGATCCAGAAGGTCTGTCGAATCACCCGAATCATAAGTGCATTTTCGCCATGAATAGAAATTTCATGTATAAACTGAATAAGTAGACGGGCCAACTGAGATGAGTAGGGAACAATTATTGGGTGCCGTTCATTGAACGAGAGATCGGAATAGGAGAGTCTTCCATTGACACGTAAAAGTTGATCCGAATCAAGAAAAGGGTTAAGGGATAGAATGGAACTTTTCCTGGGAATGGTTCGGCTCTCGGTTAAGGCGCTATATTCCGCAGGAAAATATTTTTTCTGAGCAAGGATCATCAGACGCGTTTTCACGAAGTTAATTTCTTGCTGAGTAATATAACCAAGAGCGTGAGTAAAAACAACATTGTTCGTTCTTGCGGCTCGGTGAAAGAAACGAAAGAGATAAGTTAGAACCCGCATAGCTCGCGGTAAGGAGGAAAACCTTTCTAGAATATCGTCAGGTGTTTGCAGTAACATAAATGAAGAAACGACCTTGGCTTCCATTTCTTCGCACGGCGGTAATTCGGGAAGATTTTGTGGCCACTGAGTTTGTGGTTCTCGTAACCAAGACGGTCCGTTCCACCAAAGAGAGTTCGCCTTCAATTCACTCGGGCTAAGTCCTCTAGTGGCAAGATCAGCGGGGTTATCGGCTGACTTGACATGTCCCCAATTGGCATTTCCTACATTATCGATGATTTCGCTTGTTCGATTAGCGACAAAGGTTTTCCAAGCGCTTGGATGTTTTCTCAACCACGCAAGTACAATGGCAGAGTCTGTCCATAAAAAGATTTTAGACGAGCTAATTGGGAAAATCGGAAGATATACTTTAATCATTCTGGACAGAAGTAAGGCGCCGCAAAGCTCCAAACGGGGTAATGAAACTGGTTTAATGGGTGCCACCTTGGATTTTGCACAGACTAGCTTACAGCTCACAGTTCCATCTGCGGCTAAAACGCGCACAAATAATGCTGTGGCATAAGCTTTCTCCGACGAATCACAAAACCCATGTATTTGTAATTGTGACGATGGAGAATACTCAACCCAACGAGGTATTTGGATTAATTCGATATCTGTAAATGCTTCGACGAATGATTTCCATTTCGAAAAACTGCCGCTTTGGATGCTCTCATCCCATTGAGTCTGGTCTACCCAAATACTTTGCATCAGTATTTTGGCAGTAACTATGACAGGCGCTAACCATCCCGCAGGGTCGAAGAGCTGAGCAATTTGAGAGAAAACCTCTCTTTTGGTAGGGGCTGATGAGAGTAGAATAGCAGGTGCATGGAAGTAAAAATAGTCTCCCTTGGCATTCCATCGCACTCCCAGCGTTTTTATCGTACTATCCAGTGGCGGATCCAGGATTCAATTTTGGGGGGGGCTAAGTTTCGGTTTCGTCGAGCTTTTTTTAGTTCATCACTATAACTTTAGATTTCGTTCTACTCTAAACCCTACTGGACCTTGGATGTCCGCCAAAAATTGAAACTCAAAATCAATGTAAACTCCAAATAGTAGACTGTGATGCAAGTGTGGTAAGAAGGTTACTACAAACGAGTTGACTTTTGTAAGCCCGAACCGACAGGAACAAGTTTGCAACAACTTTTCTACCCGAGGAGTTTCAAACGATATTTTTCAATACAAAATTGTGAAAAAAAAAGTAAATAAAACAAAGAAGAGAAGAATAAAAGTCTAAATATTAGTAACAAATTAATTATTATATGGGAAGCCATAAAAACAAAGTCAAACAAAAACAAACAAAAATTCAAAAAATTACATTATTGATAAATTTATTTTTCAAAGGACATAGCTAGCCTCCTTGGATATTTTTGTCCGAACTCTTCCACAACGTCTACAGGCTGTAAGCCTCTTGATATATCTCTATGTATATACAAAGCAGCCAAACCATTTAAGCGCTCTTCTGTCATCGTTGTCCGAAGGTAAGTTTTTACATGTTTAAGTGATGAGAAGCTCCTCTCAACGCTGCAAGTAGACACTGGTATCGTAGCGAGAATTTGCAAAAGAGTCTTTACATTTGGAAAGAACTCATTCGCCTCTTGATGCGCCTCTGCTGCTGTTTCCGGAAGGTGCTCCCTACCACTCCAAAGCTCTTTCCACAAATTGATCTCCCCCGATAAGGAGAGCGGATGTGGCAAATCACAACTGTATAAACGTGCAGCTGCCATTACAGCCGTAAGATTCGTTGTCTTCACAATGGTAGTGGGAATAAGCTTGAAGAGGTCAACAATGAAAGAATGATCATTTTTTGAAAAACGACTTCTTAATTGTCCCAACACAAAATCGACGAAAGGAAGGAATACATTCAACCTAAAGGAAAATCGATACTATTTAACACAAAACTAATTTCATAGATGGAATAATAATTTCATCAAGCATGGGCACGTACAGTACCTAACTTGATTAGAATTTATTTTACCTGTAGTATTCCTTAACATCTGGGGCCTCAATATTTGATCGGTGAGTCGACTGTTTTGGTGTTCTTGGTGCCTGAATTGGAATTTCCAGAGGTTCTGCAATATGACACGCTTCTTGAAAAATTTCATCAAATTTGGTTTCCCTGCACTTTTCCAATGTGTTTATTACCCTCTCTACCATTTCGTAGCAAAGCTGAAGGTCTAATGCAACAGACTGTATTTGACGTGACAGTGATACAGTAACCTCAAACACAGCAGCGGCTACTGTCAGAGATACGACGAAATTGAATCGTAGCATTGACACAAGAAGACTTGCACTTTTTGATGATGGAGATATTCTGTCAATTTCTTCAAGGAACTGTACGATAGAGTCAAACAGCTCCTTAAATTGAAGAAGTGCATCATGTCTCTCAAGCCAACGCGTGTCACTAAGGCTCTTCAACTTGACTCTTTTTTCTCCTGGGTGTTTTTCGAGGATAGTTCGTTTAATTAACTCTAACCTTTTTGCTGACTCTCGCACAAAATTACTAACACTAGCTACAACTCCCATCATATTACGTATACTAGGCAGGCTACAAGCTTTCACGATAGCTAAATTTAGCTTATGTGCTGCACAATGCATATAAAAAGCAAGCGGTTGGACTTGTTTTAATCGGGCTTGTACACCATTAAATTTTCCAGACATGTTTGCTCCTCCATCATATCCTTGTCCTCTTAAATTCTCAATCTGCAAGCCGACTCGATTTATTTCTTGAAGAATTTGATCGCTTAAAGCAGCGCCACTCAAGTCAACTGCAGATAAAAAACATATGAACTCTTCGTGTATTGTGCTCTTTTGTATATCCAAGTATCTGATGCATATACTCAGTTGCTCGGCACCACTAGCGTCTGTTGTTTCATCGCCTAGTATAGCATAATATTTTGCTTCTTTCACTTTGTTTATAATTTTTTTCATAATTAAAGTGTGGCAACACTCAATCAGCTGGTTCTGAGTTGTTTTACTTAGATATGTAGCGTTTTTTGGAGCGGTTTCTAAATGTTTTTGGAGAACTGAATCGCCTGCATCCATACGAAAATGTAAAAGTGCTCGAAACTTTCCCTGGCTGATTTCATCGTTTAAATTACCATCATCTCGGTGACCTCTTAACGGTATGTTTTCTCGACCACAGAGTATTATTGTCTTAACTATAGGAACCAACCGCTCTCTATTAGCTTTAATATTTTTTAGTTTTTCAGTTTCTATCAGAATATTTACGGCTTTATCAGGGCACTCGTATGTGTTTTTGAAATTTGAACTCTGTAGCACTGACATTTTGTGGTATTCATTGGAAGAATGTTTCTTAAAAGTGTCTAGAGCTTTTTTGTACTTGTTAAGCGGATAGGTAACTAAAGATCTTAGAGCGACAGAATGCTTTCCTGCACTGCGTAAATTAGAAAATAATACGCAAGGCAAGCAATATACCCCATTCTGCTGTTGGCTGTAGACCAGCCACGCATATTCCTTTAGCCATTTTGCTTGGAACTTTCTTGTTTGTCCACCTTCAGTCTGTTCCGGATATACATAATTTTGAGGTAGCTCTACTGACTTAGTTAAAAATTTATATTTTTCCTCATCGGAGAGTTCTTTGCCAATTGCGAATGATACATCAAAAGACCTTTGGGTGTCAGCAATAGATGTGCTGGCTTCTGGCAATACTGACACCACAGGTTCTGTGACAAGAAAAGCAAATACTAGGTATACAATCAAACCAATGAAATAAAAATATAAAAATAAAATAATTGAATATACAGTAATGCCCGCTTAGTTGCACCTCGCTTAATTAAACATCCCGCTTAATTGACCGTAAAAATTATGTTGGAGATTAGGTTTTTGAATAATTTAAGATTCTTAAAGGATTGTGAGCTAAAAATTCTTAGCCCAACAACAGAAAATTTTAAAATCTTAGCAACATCAACAACGCGTTCTTGAGGCAACAGTTTATATTTTTGAAGTTTCGACATTTCTCATTCTTAAATCAAGAACTATTAGTTCTTGGGTTTATTTTAACCTGGGCCAAAGTATAAAATTCTTGTTATAACTATATTTTTTTCTAAGTGAAACAAATCTAAAAATAAATTGCAGTAACTTAATAACTAACATTTTTATGCGCTCTTCACACTGAATCCAAAACTGAGTTGTTTAAAATAATTGCTGATTTCATGAAGATGCCAAAATGGTACAACACTTTCTACTTGCTGCTACCTTAAAAATAATAGGTATCAACATTAAAACTGTTTTCGAGCATTAAAGTTCTGACTAAAAAATTTAAAAGTATGATATTCTACCCTATTGCTTTATAGGAAAGTAATTCTCTTAACCAAGCGAGATAAATTTTTTTTTAATTTTTTCCAGTACAGGTATAACGTACCCTATCACCCGGTATCCACTTGACGTTGAGTTTCGGGACATTTTTAAATTTTTTCAAAAATGTCGTTTCAAACTTAGTTTTTTCTGGAAAGTCTTAAAAGCAAAGTAAACAAGTCGTATTTTTTCCGTTATCTTAAAATTCTGTACTCAGAATTTTTGGCAACAAAACAAGTAGCCATTGCTAGCAAAAAATACTTAGATACGAATTACAAAAAATATAACGGCATTCGGAAAAGAAGTGTAAATAGTCGCTTTATGGATTTAAAATCTAAATAATTCTGAAAAATGCCGAAAAAACGTGTCCCCCTTAATCTGACCAATCGAAAAGGCAATTAGAAAACAAAACTTAAACTTAAAAAAAAGGAAACGAAACAAGTTACCTGTTGAGCTTTTTCCGACAGCGACAGATATGTCCTTACTGTTTTTAGTCGCTTGTTTATTTTCACCATCTTCGCCAACTTGGAAAACTTCACCACCTTTACCACCTTCTTCATTTTCATTCTTTTTTTTGCAAGAGAAGAATGAACGTAAATCACCTTGCTTACGTTTAGATGCCATCGTTTGTTTGAAAAATACTCAATTTGAACTCTGATTTATTTCTGACCTATTTCTATTAGGTATTAAATATCAAGACTGCATCGACACTTATGAACACACTTGCGAAAAGCTAATGCAGTGTGTTTATATGAAATAATTCAAAACCGAATCCAAAATTAGCGAGAGAAAATTGAGAGAGCTTAACAAACAACTGATTGAACTGACGCTACGGTTTGCTAACTTCGAATGGCCTGTTGTAAAATAATTAGAGATTTTCAGATTTTCCCAACTATTCGGGACTTCCCCGAGAACTGTATAGCTGCTACGTACCAACATTCTCAAACGTCAAAATTTTGTCCTTCAATATAAATTTTTCTGTACTTCCCCGAGTAACGTTATGTATACAAACGAAAGGTTGAGTGACGCGCTTGAAAATCATTTTCATAAAATGGGAGATTTATAATCAAATAAAAGAAGAAAATGTTTCACGTTAAAAGACAAATACAAGGTTATAAAACAAAGCGTATATGCAAGGAAATGAGTCTACGAGTAAGGTGTTTTGAACCCTATTTCTTTTCTTTTTTGATTTTCAAAACAAAGTTTGACATTTTTTTAGCGTAGTAGCTACTACATCCGTACATATAACTTATAACGAACTTCGGTTATAACGAACCAATTTGGTCAGTCCCTTCGAGTTCGTTATAAGCGGACACTACGTTTATACTTTTAGTTCGAATGTATTTGGGTTTTTCGTATTTGGTACATTACTTTTAACATGGATTGGATGGGGTAGGTCAATAATTCATTATCGTCATGTGCGGTTTGATGTTTATACTGCATGCTAACTTGGAATTTTTTGCATTTGAGCAGTCACCCAAATATTACTTTTGGCGGCTTAACTTCGCTATTTCAGAGAACGACTTGTAAACCAGTCAAATCCGGGAGTATTTGCCTGTTTCAGGAAAAAAAAATACACAAGTATTTTTTCGCTGGTTCTATATGTTGTTCGGGGTACTGAATCCGATTTGCTGCTTCCCACCGATATGGCATCAGCTCGAAAATCACAAAAATTTCGACCTTTTTTAGTTTGTTGCCAAAAAGCCATAGAAATGTCCACTTTTCGAGGTAGACCATAATAAATAAAATGTTTGTAAAGGGTACAAAAATGCTTATGTACCACGGTATGTACATAAAATTGATATATCAATCAAGATTGTTTGAAATATAAGTTATCATTAAATCTGCCTGTAATATTGCCACTTTTAATTTTTGTTTTGGGGGGGGCTTTAGCCCCCTAGCCCCCCCCCCCTGGATCCGCCACTGGTACTATCCTTATCCATTTGTAAGAAGTTTTCATTGAGCATATGGTTCGGTGGCAGATGATCCAACAGGGCACGTGAATTTGATGTCCATTTACGCAACGGAAACCCTGCGGACTCGAGCAACTCGACCAGCTCGGCTTGGGATCTTTTAGCCGTTGAGAGATCATGAGCTCCAGAGAGCACATCGTCGACGTAGCATTCGGACTCAAGGATTTGTGCAGCAAGAGGGTAATTAGCCTTTTGATCCTCTGCCAACCGTAAAAGAGTGCGAATGGCTAGGTACGGAGCACAATTCACCCCAAAAGTAACAGTTAACAATTCATAATCTTCGATGATCTGACTGGATGTCCTACGAAATAAGATTCGTTGAAAGGATGTATCGTCCAGGTGAACTAAAATTTGTCTATACATCCTTTCAATATCGGCGTTGAACACGAATTTGTAGAATCTCCACCGAATAATAAGGGTAGTGAGATCGCGCTGTAGTACTGGCCCTGGGTACAAAAGATCGTTTAAGCTAATCCCGCTGGAGGATGCCCTCGAAGCGTTAAACACTACGCGGACTTTGGTCGAAGCACTTTCTGGTTTTAGGACAGCATGATGGGGAAGATAAAACGATGACGCAATTCCGTCCTTGATTACGTCGAATTGGGGGACCTTGCGCATATGACCCATCGTGATATATTCGTTCAAGACGTTCGAATATTGGGATCGTAAATCTGGATTTCGAATCATATTCGTTTCCGTACGTAGAAATTGTTTTAGAGCTATTGATCGAGATAGCCCTAATTGTCCCGATGGCTGATTGGGTTTAAAGGGAAGTCTGACTACATATCTTCCATCCGGTTGTCTGTAAGTCGTCGACGTATATAGATCCTCACAGAATTGATCTTCTTTGGAGACAATGGGTTTATTCACTGGGAGTTCCTCCAGCTCCCAAAATTTCCTTATCTGATCATCCAAGGCGTTTGGGTTCTGGTCGACCAGGAAGGTGCTGAACACGTTGACAGATGCCGGCATGGGACCTGAGATGATCCAACCGAACATCGTGTTTTGTGCCACCAGGGAATTCGCAATGGATCGCACTCCATTTCGAAGGATAGCAGGATACAGATCTGCTCCTATGAGCAGATCTACTTTAGAAGATATATGGAAAGTAGGATCAGCCAGTATGAGACCATTGGTCAGTGTGGGGTCCACACAAGAAAACGAAGCGTTTGGTAAATTGTTTGTGACATTTCTCAGAACGATAGCTTGCGCAGAAATAGGAGCCTTCGGATTTTCCTTGTCGATAACTAAAAACGCACAAAGTTTTTTAGAAGTACCGGCATTGGCTGAATTAATGCTGGAAATCGAGACGTTAATTGGATAGACGGGAAGATTCAAACGCTTCTGCACTGCTTCTGAGATAAATGAAACTTCAGACCCTGGATCAATAAGTGCACGGACACAATGTGTTGTTTCCTGACCTACAATTGTAACCAGGGCTGTAGCTAATAGTACTCTTCTTTCAGTAGACGCAAAATGGGCTCGACTTGTCGTCTGCGGAACAAATGCCGGTGTAGTGGACTGTAGAATCGAAGCGTGATATTGTTCCGGGGCAAAGGAAGCTCCTGAAGTACTCGGGAACGAAGTGACATTCGGAGCCGACGACGCAGCCGAGGCAGTACCCAACGGATTGGTACTGAAGTGGAGTAAAGAATGATGGCGTTGCTTGCAAGTATTGCAAGTGAATTTGCTATTACACGTTTGAGTGGAGTGCTTAGCGGAGAGACAATTTTCGCAAATATTCTTCTGATGAACCATCTCAAGTCTGCAAGGTATGCTCCGGTTTAAGAATTGAGAGCAGGTACGAATCGAATGCTTGCCTGAACAAAGTACGCACTTGAATTCCTTCCTTTAGAATGAAAAGAATTCACCCGGTTCTTATTGGCATAGCCTTTTGCAGAGGAGTGTAATCGTTTTTCAAAAGTAGCATTGGACTTTGAAGTCACATCGGAAATAGTTTCCAGTACCTGGTATCGAAAACTAAGGAACTGATCCATTTGAGTCCACGTTGGAATTGCAGTTGGATCCTTTAGCGACTGTTCCCAAAGCGAAAGGGTTGTCGGTGGTAATCGGTTTGAGCACGAATAAACAAGAATAGGGTCCCAACTGTCAACCTAGATACCGTGGGCTTTCAATGCGGCAATACTATCATTGATTTGGCGTTGCAAAGTTTTGATCCCTAAAGCTGATTCTTCGGGACAGAATTTAAGATTCAGTAGACATTTGACCTGATTGTTAATCAATATGCGTTTGTTTTCATACGTGGAACGCAAAGACTCCCAAGCCAATTGAAAACTTGGGTTGGTTAACGGAAACTTACTGACGATACTGAACGCTTCACCCTTTGTCTTGGATCTTAGATGGAAAAGTTTTTCTACAGCCCCTAACCTTGGATGTTTGATATAAATTGCCTCAAACATGTCTCTGAACGCTGGCCATGAGAGATAATCTCCATGGAAGATTTCAGTGTCACAAGGTGGCAATTTAATACAATGAGATACTGGCTCCGGTAGAAGTAGAGGACTATCAATATCGATAAGTTCCGGTTTATTATGAGGCAATGGTATTGGACTTGGAATTGGCTCAATAGCCTGTTTAAGATTATTTTCGCATTGTAATAACGTTCCAAAACAGGAGATGTACGTTTCGTTTGACAACTTATATTTAGATTCGAAGGTCTCGGAATCAAAATCTTCGTCTGTTCCCAAACGAATACAATCAGCATATTTTATCTTTACTTCCAGCCATAGATCTTTGAGCTCGATCTTACGAGCTATAAGCGTATTGATCGTATGCTTAGCCTCTGGAATTTCTTTAACTGCGGCGGAGTATTTGACCAATTGGTCTGCCGCGTGAATAAAATCACTTAAAGCGGTAGCCATTTTGATTGCAGGCGCCATTGCGATTGTAAAAAAAAATAAAAAAAAAGAGAGAAGCGAAAAACTAATACCCTAGCCAATGGTACCGACACAGGAAGGAACCTCCGTTGTGTTGATCGTAAATGATGAGAAAAAGTCTAAAACCGCGGTAAAATCACACGAAGAAAAACCCTTAGAATTGTTGCTATACCAACTGATAAAAAACCAGCAAAGCCGTTGAGTGAAAGTGGTACAAAAGGAACAGCGCGTGATACAATAACTGTATCATAAACGGCGTCAAGTACTGCTAATGGCAATTCCCGAAGAGAACAAAAAATAAACGGTTATAACAGTCGAAAACTGGATCGTAAGATCTGTCTATATCATGTAGCACTTGTGCTTTGAGCACCTATTAAAACGCGAAAACACGATAGTAAAAAATAAGGCGCGATGAAAAAGTAAGTCTTTCCCGGTATAACTTTAAAATAAATTATAGTGCTTTTTCTTTTCAAAAGAAACAAGCATGGCAACACTTTTAAATTTCGCACAATAAAAGGTACTCGTGTACTAACGAAGAACGCACGGCAACACTGCGATGACTGGAGTGCACCCAATCAAGAATATATATATATATATATATATATCACACGAAAAAGCAATAAAAAAGGCAATTCCACCCTTATATATATGATATTTTTTACTCGAAATGATTGATACGAATTTTTAAAATGAATAGCTCGTATGTACATATAAAATATTTATGATTTTTATAGAATTCATTCGAAAACTAGGAAACTACGTTATGCACTGAATGGATACGTACCTTGATGTTTTGCTGAATGTACTATGCTGAGATGACTCCGATGCGGTGGCTGGGCAGTGTCTGCCAAATGATGAGGATTGAGGATGTTGAGATGTTGTTGTTGAAGGTAGCGCTGAGTTACTGCTTCTGGATGTCTGCTTCTATGCAGCGTACGTGGCGACGTAATGGCGATGCAATGGCGGTGTGTTTTGCGATGTGCGGCGGATGAGAAATTCTTTTGATTCTCGTGCGTGTTTGACTCACTCACACTGATGGGGATGTTGAAGGCAGCGCTGAGTTGGTGCTGCTGGCTGATGCCTCTCTGCTGGTTGCGCGTCAACGTGATTGCGGCGCTGTTGCGATGCAGAATCCCTTTTTGTGTGTAGTTGATGAGAACTCCCATGCAAATTGCAATTTTGAAGGCCGCGCTGAGTCGGTGGCTGCTGGCTGGCTTCTTGTTATGCAATTTGCGATTGGATGCCGACGTTGGAGGCAGTGTACAGCATTCGGTGCTCCGCAGTGATGGAGGCGACTCTGTTGCTGGCAGCTAGTGCGATCCGGCTCGAAGGACCAATGTTTGGGGATCTGCTGGCTGGCTTGATGCTGCCGTTGTGAAAACTGTTCGTATGTCGGGCAGTGGCGAAAATAAAACAAGACAAATTTGTACTTTACTTAATTTTATTTAAACTACGTTAAGTCGTTAGGATGGCGGCCACATGCCGAGGTGGTTGTCGCAAGAGTTGAAACGAGAATGGCGTCCAACCACGAGATATAATTCCGAGATGCCGGAAATTATCTTTTCTTTTACAAACTGAAGTTAGCTGGGGTTTGCCATCTGTCAACGTGGATGTTAATTGTACTAGTTGTACTAGATTTTTGCAGTGTAATTCTACACGTTGATAGATGGCGTTAACAGATGGAGTTGATAGCTTCTTGAAGTCCTAAATAGTTATTTTTGGCCATGAACTTCGACATTTTCAATTTCCATACCTAACAAAAAAAATTCGAATTTTCTATGCAGTTGGGCCCATTGTACTAAAAAAACGACACTTACATAAACAGCTTCCCAAATACTGTATATGAATTCAAAATCATAGAAAAAGAGTTACCACAATACTTTCTATTTAGTTGTAAATAGATATGATTTGTAAAAAGAGCAGTAAATTACAGTTGTTATAAAACTCACCCACCTAACTATGAAAACTCAACTTACAGAACTGTCAACATTTTGGCGCCAAATTCTATGTATGGTACTTTCTTTTCACATAAAATTGAAAAAATAACCGCCTACTATCAATTTTAAGAAATGAATCGAGAATTCAAATGATTATTTGTCATAGAACGTTTATCAAAGTGGTGTCGTTTTTAAAGTACGGCGGGCGTAAATGGGTTTTAACTCGAATTTTTCGACACAATTTTTTCATTTCCTCCAGTTTTGCATAGAAAGTCATCCTCTAATTGTAAGTTGAAATCCCTCCAAGTCGAAAATCCCTCTTAGAGGGATTCGTCTGTATTATGAATTCTAATAACAAAAGTTGGCCATAGTTGGCTCTTGCAGAAGGTGATTTTGCTAAATATAAATTCACTTTGATTTATTCAAATAGGAATAATAATATTTCAAGCATTAATTTAACAAAGCTTTTTTTTATTGAACTTTAAATAAAAATTCAAGTAGTTATAAAAAAAAACAGAAAAACAAAACCACAATCTCAGGTAACAATAAAATAATTACCGAACTGACAGTTGAAAATTGCATGAAACCAACGAAAAACAAAAACAAACTAGAAAGAAGGACAGTTTGGCAGATAAAACTGCTACCAAATTTGCATTCAATTTTAAGTGAATTAAATTTATTAATGTTGACATTACACTTTCGTGCGAGTGTAAGATATTTTAGGTCTTTAAAAAAAATAGGAGTACGCATGTGAAAGGAGGAGTACGGGAGTACGGAGAGGCTGAAAGGAGTACAATACTCCTATGGGAGTACTTTCGGCAAAACTGCTGTCGGTACAACTTATGTGGCATTCGTTTGGGCTTCTTCAGATTCGCTCTCAGATTTCAGATTTCGTGTGGCTAATCGATCATAAAAACGTCACTTGCTCTTTTTTGTGATAATATCCGTGCGATTCGAATATGTGTAGCCTTCAACACCTCACAAAAGGTTTTCCATTCACTGGTTAAATTTTAAATTAAAACATTCGAAATTTGCGTCTCGATTGATTTTTAAATATTAATACATAACCAATTTACTAAAATAAATTCACCGATTTAATGCCTTTCTTTGCTGTAGAACAAATTCACGAAAACCTAAACGCCATCCACCAGTTGTCAAACTCAAACGCACTTGTGTTGGTAAATCTGAGAAAATATCTAGATTCGCAAAAGTGCTCTGAAATCCAAGTCCAAGCTTGTTGTGAAATGCAGGGAGACACTGACCATGGCTCGTCATTGGTTTGAAAACAATCTGGTCTGGGTTCCCGGCCATAGGAACATTGAGGGGAATGAGAAGGCTGATGAACTTGCCAGACGAGGCTCTGCTCAGTGCGTGTCTTGTACGGAGGAAGTCTTCCCTCCGCTGGGATAGATACGTAAGGAGAGAAATCCTCCTGCACTTCACCTCAAGGGCCGAGAATAGATGGATGAACCTGACGAACTGCGTCATTTCAAGGAATATCTGGCCAGCCTACGATGAAGCCAGAACAAACAACCTCTTAGCCAGAACGCGTGTAGATGTCGCCAGACTAACGGCAATTTGTACGGGCCATTGGCCTTTAGGAACTCACGCGGCCAGGCTTAGCATCACCGATAACACCCACTGCTGTAGCTTCGCCGACTCAGACAAGATTGAAACAGTGTTTCATCTTCTTTGTGAGTGTCCGGTCCTAGCCAAAACCAGACACAGTGCACTAGGTCACCCTTTTTATGATGACTTGTCCGCCATCCAAAATATCAATTTCAACAAGATCATAAAATTTCTCAATTCCACACGCTGGTTTTGAGCTCCCTTAACTTCCTTCTTCCCCTTTATCTTCAGGTTCCGTTAGTTGTGGTCTCAAAACGACGTTCAATGCGTTATTTGTTTTTTTTCCTCGTCAGAAGACGGAGAAATGCAGCCACTTAAACCAATCAACCAGGCATTTTAAAAGTGCCGACATCCAAGTGGTACTGTCATCGAACTATGAAAATTGTAGTAAAAATATACATGTTAGGAAAAATAATATTAAAGTCTGGGCTGTATTAGAACAACTTCCTTCAAGGAGGCTTACGATGAGAATGCCCCTTTCTCACCGGTCCGCCTTCCTCCAGACAAACTAACAAACTGGAATTGAAATTCAAATACTGTTTTCAAAATGTTTTCAACTTAAGGTCTGATCACACATCTATTGCCTGATATTCATAATATGTAGTAGATGGCGCTTTTCTTCTTATAGAATGTATCTATCACGGCCATCCTGCAACATACATCGCTCTCGATGTAATACAAGCTTTTAATTTTTTTTTTTTATTACACAGTTTTCATAATTTGAATTTATAATTGACAAATCAAAATAAATAGTACTCTTAAATACTTTCGGAACTAAAATTCTTCTTTAACAAAAATCAGTTATTCATTAAGCCATAATTTTCATCGTCCATGCTTTATCTCTCAGATTTGTTAACTCCATAGCAACAATCTAGAACAAAGATTATATTTATTATGCTATCAAAATTCGTCATAATTAATCTTAGCCAACGAGCAAATAGCCAAATAATTATACCAAAAGCCTAACTAGTTCACGCACATACTCGTACAACTATTAAGTCAACAAATAATTACTCAGAGGCAATCTTAAGTGTGTCTACCAGTTGAAGTTAAAGACATATTCAGAACATAATAGCTCAGAGGCATTCTTAAGCTTGTCTACTAGTTCAATCCAAAAATTTATTCAGAACATAATAGCTCAGAGGCAATCTTAAGCTTGTCTACCAGTTCAAATAATAAAAAAAAAAAAATATTTAGAACATAATAGCTCAGAGGCAATCTTAAGCTTGTCTACCAGTTCAAGTTACAAACATATTCAGAACATTATAGCTTAGAGGCAATCTTAAGCTTATCTACCAGTTCTTATTAAAAACCAATAAAAGTATTACCCTTACCTGTAAGAACAATAGCTTTAATTATAAGCATCACTGTCTTCTATAATAGGCTTAATAGAATCTCTAGCCGCCGTAATGATTAAGTTCGAGTGTCTCCGTTTGAGTTTATATCGATCATTAGACAAAATTCTTTTGTAAACAACTTTTGTTCCTACTTCCAATCGAGTTGGCTTGATTTTGTTGGAATCAAATCTTATTTTCATTCTGGTTGCATTTTCCTTTATTCTCTCATCAGCGAGTTTTCTCAAGTCCGCTATATCATCATATTCTGGTTCTAAATTCAATTGTGAAAAAAGTAGCCCTACTTCAGGTGTACGTCCATTTATTCCGGTAAGTATTTTTAATGGGGATAGTCCAGTAGTTTTGTTTATAGTGGTGTTTAATGCTAACTGTATTCTGCTGAGGTAAGTTGTCCATTCCAGGTTTGTATTCAAGTTCGTTCTGATAAGGTTTGCCACAGTGTCAACATATCGTTCTACTTGTCCATTAGCTCTACTCACTCCAGGAGCTATAATATGATGTTCGATTCCATGAGATGAACACATTTTTCTAAATTCTTCACTCGTAAAATTAGTTCCACCATCACTTATAATTTTGAGAGGTACTCCAAATATCATTATAAAGTCTATTATACAACGAATAGATTCCAACGTTTGTAATGATTTAAGTGGACGAAGAACAACAAATTTTGTAAAAGCATCAACAATTATTAGTACATACCGATTTATACCTACACGCTTTTCATCAAATGGACCCATGCAATCTATATGAACTGTATGAAATGGAAATGGTTGTTTGACAATCGGGTGTAGTGAAATCTGTTTTTTGCCGGAAGGTCTCTTAGCAACTAAGCATATTATACAGGATTCTATGAATTTTTTAACATTTCTTGTCATAGATGGCATCCAAAAATGTTCTCTTATTTTTGACAAAGTCTTTTCCCAACCAACATGACAATTATCTTCGTGATAACGTCTCATAAGCGATAGTCGACATCTTTGAGGAACAAACAATTTGTTGCCTTCTAATTGTTGCCTGTACAGGAGCCCTTTCTTTACAATAAACTTCGACATAGCCTCAGGATCATTTGCTTTAACTCTTTCTATAGTCTCCATAGTGAAAGGGTCAATCTGTTGTTCTACATGCAGCCAATTATCCGACAAGCTAGTTAATCTACAACATACTTTGGTGGGAGGATTTCTACTCAAATAATCGGCATGTTGAACCAATTTCCCTTTTCGATAGATTATTTCAAAGTCGTAGTCCTGTAAGTAAATCCACCATCGTGCAATCCTTGGTAACAAATCTTTTTTATCCTTTGTAGCTTTAATGGCATTACAATCTGTTACTAAAGTAAACTTAATACCCAACAAGTAAGTCCGAAAATGTTTTAATGCATTAACAACGGCCAATGTCTCTAGCTCGTAACTATGGTATTTAGTCTCATATATGTTTGTGGCTTTACTAAAATAAGCTATTACGTGTAACTGTTTATCAACTCGTTGAAATAAAACAGCTCCATATCCCAAAGCACTTGCGTCTGTATGAAGTTCAGTTGGCAATTCAGGGTTAAAAATTGACAAAACTGGTCTTTGCGTGAGTTGCTTTATTATATACAACTTTGCTTCTTGACATTCCTCACTCCAATTAAATTGAACATTGTTTTTTGTTAAACGTGTAATACAGTTAGTTTTGGCAGCGAATTCCGGAATAAATTTACGAAAATAATTCGCAAGACCCATAAACTGTCTTACTTGTTTCACATTGCTTGGAGACGGTGACAATACTAAAGCATCTATTTTTATAGAACTTGGTCTTATACCCTCGCAAGATATTTCTCTACCCAAGTATTCTATCTTAGTTTGCAAAAATTTGCATTTTTCGATGTTCAAAGAAAATCCACATTCTGTTAAAGCCTCCATCACCGTTTCAAGACGTTGTATTCCTTCTGAAATAGTTTTTGATGGTATGAGAACATCATCAAGGTATACAAGAGCAATTGTATCCTTTAATTTTCCAAGTGATTTATTAATTGCTCGTTGAAAAACTGCAGGTGCATTAGGTAATCCAAAGGGCATACGCAAATATTCATAATGGCCATCTGGAGTAACAAAAGCCGTTTTTTCAATTGAATTTTCAGAAATCGGAATCTGATGAAATCCGGAAGCCATATCCAATGAGGAAAAGTAAGTATTACCAGCCAATCGATCAAGTTGATCATCAATCCTTGGTAATGGATATCGATCTTTTACAGTTACTTTATTTAGTGCCCGAAAATCAACACACAATCTGTTCTTTCCATTTTTCTTTCTAACCAGTATTATAGGACTGGAAAAAGGTGAAAAACTTTCTCTAATAATTTCATGAGACATCAAATCAGACACTATATCACGCACTGTTTGTCTTTCAGAAAGTGCCATTCTGTACGGTCGATAATTAATAACAGCCTCCTTCGTTAAATGAATTTCAAGAGATCCTGTCGTTACCTTTCTTTCTGGTAGACCATTTATTATGGAATTCGAATATTTATTTAAAATTAAGCATAAATGTTCATTTTCTGTTCTTGTTAAATTCTCTATTTGGGGAATATTTTTCTTTTTTGCAACATTAACAATAGCTTTCCTTCTCAAGATGGAACCATTGGCATCTGCCAAAATTTCAAGAGTAGCATCACTCAGTACATCTCTTCCAATAATAAAATCGACTTGTAAGTATTCCTTTTCAATTACATGAAAAGTAACTTCAAGACTGATTTCTTGTAGCTCTACCAACAATGTTACCATCTCTGTTAATAAAATAGAGTTCTTACTGATTCCTTGTACCGAAAGAAAGTTTGGTACTATCATGTTTGAAAATTTGTAAGCAATATCTGCTCGAATAAGGGAACAATCAGAACCTGAATCCAAAAGACATTGATACAATTTCCCATGAACAACAACGTCGGTAGTATTGCTTTCAGTTGATTTTCTGCAAATATTCACCTTTCTTCTATCAGCACGTTGCTTTGCCCAACACGAACTTTCTTCATGACCTTCTTTACTACAAAAGTCGCACTTTTTATTGAATTCGATATGTTTTGATATATTCACTCGGTGTCTTGATTGACCAGAATAAGCTGAACAATTTTTTTGTAAATGGCCAACCTTACCGCAATTATAGCATTTCTTTTCGTGTTCAATATGATTGCGTTTCGGATTCGTAAATAAAGTATCACCAGGTCTTTTAACAGCTGAGTTATTCCGCTTTTGAAATCCTGATGAATGCGAAATATTTTCCTGGGGTTTTGGAGAATTACGAATAGAGGATAAATTATCGATAAGGCTCTGAACACTACTTGGCATTACAAATGTTAAAGAGTTTCTTAGGTTGAATTCTGAAATACAACCGATTACAATTCGAACTATCATATCCTCCGGGATGTCGAAAGGTAAACGATTTATTTGAGCAATTTTTTCCATGACAAAGTCATGATAGGAATTCGCGTTACTGCTTTCAAAATTAGCAACTTTTCTTAATTGATCTATAAGGTCAGTACCACTAGCAAACGCATGAATTAATGAAGGACGTAAATCATTCCAATGATAATGTTGAAAACCGTATTTATCAAACCATATCTTAGCTCTACCCATTAACGACAACTGCACTCTTGGAATTATGTCAAAATCTTCTAAATTGTCTCTTTGTATCCTACAGTCAACATCGTCACACCACTTTTTGACATCCATTCTTGAATAGTCGGGATCAAATATAGGAAACGAACTTATATTGCCTTGATTACGGTCATTTCCTTTTACCAACTTAATTATTTCACCTACTGCTTGTATGTTTATTAAGGAAGGATTATCGGTCTGAGATTTATCAAGACCACAATCCGCTTTTTCTTTTTCCAAACTCATTTTGGATTTAAATATTTAACAGGTAAAACAAAATTTAATAAAATGCAACTTATCTGAATATCCTTCTTGTAGCAGCAGTTCCGGCAAACAACAACAATCAGCAACAACTGTCCTTTTAGACCAACTAGTTCGGCAAGGGAATTTTCTAGACTTTTCCTTTTCATTTGATTTTTAAATTTCGTCCAGGAGAGAAAATAATATTATTTTGTTTTTGACGTACTTCGACTTTCTTTTCAGTATATAATTTTATTTGTATAATATTATTATTTTTTTATTGACGTTCTTCGACTTTCTTTTCAGTATATAATTTTATTTGTATTTTTCTTTTTATTTATTTTGTTTTTATTTGGGCCAGTTGATTATGTAATATTAGGTAATATCCCACTTCTGATGTTAGGAAAAATAATATTAAAGTCTGGGCTGTATTAGAACAACTTCCTTCAAGGAGGCTTACGATGAGAATGCCCCTTTCTCACCGGTCCGCCTTCCTCCAGACAAACTAACAAACTGGAATTGAAATTCAAATACTGTTTTCAAATGTTTTCAACTTAAGGTCTGATCACACATCTATTGCCTGATATTCATAATATGTAGTAGATGGCGCTTTTCTTCTTATAGAATTTATCTATCATACATAAATAAAGATGTGAAGCAAATTTTCGTTTTCGCACGTATTTATTTCGCTTTTTTTTTGAATTTGTTACAAACTTTCTTTCGCTTTTTCTTTCAATGCAGACCTTTACCAAATATGGTTTGGACAAGGTGTGGAGTGTGCTAAGTCTCAACCACGATTGGAACGGTTTTGAATTCATTTCCACAATCGAACATAAGAAGTAAGTATACCTAACTACATTTTATGTGACTCTCTGATTAACGAATACTTTTAGGTACCCATTTTACGGTGTCCAATTCCATCCGGAGAAGAATCTCTATGAATTCGTCCAGAACCGTAGTATCCCACATTCGATGGAAGCCATCCGAGTGTCGCAGTATTTTGCGGATTTCTTCGTAAGTGAGACAAGGAAGAATTCGAACAAGTTCTCAAATATAACCGAGGAGCAGAATAGCTTGATATACAACTATTCACCAGAGTTTACGGGACGCGTAGGCTCCGCGTTTGTTCAACAGTACCTGTTCGAGGGCAGGAGTACAGCAAGTACGTGGGCAAGTTCTTTTATTGCCATCATTTTCTGCGCGACCATATTGTGGTCCCGAAATGCTTTAAACTAACCCAACCTCTATTGTAGACAGCTTGACTTAATGCATTGCACTAACATAATAACTTGTACTATTTTCTAATAGACAGTCGAGTTCCTATTAATATCTATTTACTACGTAGATGCATAGAAGTTTTGTGGCTTTTGTTTTTTTAATATTGTTTTGTATTGTTTTCGCAGGACTAGACAGCTCCATTCGGCTAGCTGAAACATATATCAGTGATAATCCGAATGAAATTGATGATGTTGATGTTAGTATTGTATTACTAGGCAATAAAGATGAATTAAACTGAAAACATAAACGAGACATTTTACTTATTTTTTTACAGTAAGTACCTAGATTGAACTATTTTTAATAAGGACTTCACTTTTACGTGTTATTTTTTTTGTATTTATTTCTGCTCATAACCATGATGGTAACGTTTGAGTACGTTTTCATTCTATTTAATACACGTGAAGAATTGGGAGCCTATTCAAGTTAATATGCACTGAATACTGCAGATTGTGACTCCACCAATTATAGTCGTTATACAGTAGTCGGCAAAAGTATTTTGACAAAATTAAAAGATGCATTTTATGAATTCCAGCAAGAAATGGATAAAATTTTACAGTTTGCTTACTTAATAAACAGGTGAACATAGGAAATTTTTATTTTTAAATACATTTACTTAAATTTATTCAAATTAAAAAAAATTAACTTTATACTTTAGCATAACTATTTTGACAAATAAGTTTTACTTAAAAGAAAAATATAATTTGAAATTAGAAAAAGGAACAAATTATAATCTACCTTGTATTAAATTTACGCACCTAAATTCAAAATTTCGGGAAAACAATTTCGAAATCCAATTTCGCGTTCCCACTCCTCAACATTTCAACTGACAGCTAGTTTCAAATTTAATTGATCTGTTTAGAAATTAAAGGTGGTTGAACTTAAAGAATGCAATAAATAATGAATAAAAAATAAAGTAAAGCATAGACAACAACTTCGTTCCTCTTTGTGGATAAATTTTGTTATAGATTCATAGTTTTAATAAACTGAAATGATTTGTTGACAATTGCTTTTTTTTTTGTTGTCAGCGGGCTGAAAAGTCATTAAATGACGTACGGAATTTGTAAAGAGTTTTGTTCGATTTGACAAATATACAAATGCAGCGACGAAATTCAACATTTTCCTGAAATTCAAAATTTGGAGAAGTTGGAAAATATTTGGCGAAATGCTGGACATTTGACCTGAAATGTTTAATTTAGCCGAAACGATGCATTTTAGCCTCAATAACATTTAGAATTTTCTTGGAACCGTTTCGACGAGTTCTTGCAGCATTTCTGCAGGAACGTCATCCCAAAGTTTTGTTACTACAAAAACAATCTCCTCTCTGCTCCATGTCAGAAAAACAGTTCTCTTTCCTTTAATGCAACATCATTCATATTCAATAACATTAAATCTGCGCCTCGGGGTGGCCAGTTGTGCGTTTTTGGTTCAATAAGAGTAAAATCATCATTGCGCTTTTGTGACAAGGAGCCTCATCCTGTTGAAAAATGAATGACTTCCCGATTAGTCTACCGCCAGTTGGGAATGTGTAATTGTTTAAAGTTTGTGTTAGATCATAGTTCCATCAACTGGAACTTGGAAGCAAATCCATCTTAGGAATTGTTTCCCAGTATCCTCATACTGAAATTGTCATTGCGGGCGATTTCAATATACACAATTCCGATTGGCTTCGCCATTCTGGACAGACAACACCCGAAGAAAGGTATGTTAGGATTTTCGCTGAGATTAACAGCCTAACTCAGTTTGTAAACGAGCCTACACGGATTCCGGATGCTGCAGATCATGCCGCTAACACATTATACTTGTTCCTCACCTCTCATCCAGATAAATATTCTATTGACGTAACGTCGCCTCTAGGTTCGTCGGACCATTGTGTCATTTCAGCTAAATTCTCATACACAAACCACACAGTTAAAGTACAAGCTCCCAAAAAAACGGTATGGCATTATGAGAAAGTCAATTAGGACGACCTTAACTTCTTTTTTGGGGACCTTTAACTGGTGACTATGCTTCCTCGATAGTAACGTGGATGCCGCCACTGAAATGATAACAAACACCATTCTCCTGGGTATGAAATCCTTTATTCCCAACAGAAAAAAGAGTATTATACCTAAGGAGAATGCTTGGTGCGACTCGAGCTGCAAAGAGGCTATCAGGTTGAGAGAGTTGAGCTGTCGGGCTTATAAAGCAAACCCTACCGAGGAAAACCGAAAAAAGTTTCGACGAGTCCGAAATGACTGCAACTCCGTGATACGGCGTGAAAAATTTTCTCATGATCAAAACTTACGACAAAAAATACTGCACTGTCCCAGTGGTAATAAACAGTTTTGGTCCTTCGTGAAAAATATTAAGAACTCCACCACGTCGTCAATTCCCACACTCGTTTACAATGACATTCAAGTTGTCAGCTCTTTGGACAAAGCAAACCTGCTGGCTGCGCAATTCGCCGCAAGCTCTAACATTCCAGATTGCATCATGTCTCCTCCTGTGCTCAAGAGCGTCGAATATTTCATGGGACAAATACATTTTCGCACTCGCACAGTAGCAAGAGTATTAAAAGATCTTAACATTCACAAATCCGCTGGTCCAGATGGTATATCCTCCATAGTTCTGAAGAGGTGTTCTTCAACGCTGGCAAAACCACTGCGTAAGCTTTTCCACTTGTCCTACTCTTCTGGACTCTTTCCGAGTAGATGGAAAACTGCATTTGTCCAGCCCGTTCCTAAAAAAGGCGATTCTTCTTCACCCACCAACTACCGACCCATTGCACTTACGTCCATTCTTTCCAAGGTCATGGAAACGCTGATAAACCGTCAGCTTATGAAATATCTTGAATCACGAAAACTTCTCAATGATAGGCAATACGGTTTTCGTGGCAGCAGGTCCACTGGTGATTTGATGACTTATCTCACCGAAAAGTGGAACTAATCTCTCCACCACTCTGGTGAAACGAAGATTGCTTCGCTTGATATTTCGAAAGCATTTGACAGAGTTTGGCACCAAGCTTTTTTGTCGAAAATGCGTGCCTAAGGGATCGACGCGTCTCTTCTTCAATGGATTAGAAACTACCTTTCTGGCCGTTCAATTCAAGTTGTGTTGGACGGTTTCAAGTCTGCAATTCACCATATAAATGCTGGTGTTCCCCAAGGCTCTGTTTTGTCTCCGACACTCTTTCTCATATTCATCAATGATCTCTTATCTGTTACTTCTTATCCAATACATTCTTTCGCTGATGGTAGCACCCTCAGTTTTTCATATTCGTTCCCTGACTCACGTCCCTGCTCTTCGGCCGTGGATCTGGAACGGCGACGTATGCTAAACACATTAAATTCCGATCTTGACAGCATTATAAAATGGGGTACAATCAATAGAGTGGAATTTAATGCTTCCAAAACACAATGCTGCCTTCTATCATTAAAGCGAAACCTGAACCCTAACCCATTATCCATGAATGGGACTTGCGTCGACGAAACCGAACGACTTTCCATACTTGGTAAATGTGTCAACAACAAACTCCGTTGGAATGACCACATATACGAAGTCGCCAAAAACGCTGCGAAATGTCTAGGTTTCTTAAATCGATGTAAGAAGTACTTTACACCCTTCGACTTAGCTACAATATACAAGGCCTTTATTCGGCCTAAGCTTGAGTACATTGCTCATATCTGGTCAGGTGCACCAAAAACTTCATTGCACCTACTAGACAGAATTCAAAAGCGCGCGATAAAACGTATATAGGTGATAGAAATATAGCGGAGTCTATTGACCCGCTCGAACATCGCAGAAATGTTTCTTGCCTTTCTTTATTTTATCGATATTTTCACCATCGATGCTCTGATGAAATAGCTAACTGCATTCCGCCCCTTCAACAATTCTCTCGCAACACCCGTCACACATCGAATGCACATCAGTTCACCCTTAAGCCTACCTTCGGACGTACTGTAAAATATAGAGATTCTTTTGTGAGTCGAACAACACGCATGTGGAATGCATTGCCTCACACGGTTTTCCCCTCTCACTACAACCCACAATTTTTTAAGACCAATGTGCACCAGTACCTCTTCTCTATCCTCCCTATCAACCCTTCCACTCGTGCTGTGCATTAGCATTATAAGGGAACAAAAACCCCTTGAGCACTAGTGAATTATAAAAAAAAAAGAAAAAACACTTTGACTTCGTCAAAAAGAGTCATTCCTCAGTAACAAATGGTCCCCCCCCCTAGAATCCAAGGGATCGACCTCCGAAGAGGGTGGACTTACCAGTGTACCTGGCTTACTTTTGAGAAAAGTTAACCACTTTTTTTTTGTTTTATCTACGTATACAGCCGCTCCTGACATGGAGAAGAGATGCTGACCAGGCAGCCGCCCAATATGGGCCAGACGCTTCTGGGCTTATGAGACTAGGGTCCGCGGGGTCGTTAAGCCCGTTACCTCTCTCTACGGAGAAGTACTCTTGCGGGAAACTCCGAATATGATCCTAAAAAAAAGAAAAAAAAAAAAAAAATACGTGGAGTCCCTCCGCGCGGAAGAAGTGAAACTTCGAAAAGTTGAAATGAAAATAGGAAGGGATAGAAATTGATTTTTAGTGAAATCATATTGTTTTTTTTAAGACAAACTTTATTAACATTGTTTTATTAATTTATTATAATTAATTAATTATCATTTTCGAGTGGAGAAATATCCAAATCTATAACATTTACAATGGGATTATGACAACTAAAGTAAGATACGAAATGTTGGAACTTGGAAGTCGCATTAGAAGTTTCACTTCAAAAATACTACCCTATGAAATTACTAGCTGTGCCCGAAACTTCGTACGCGACGTGAGACTGTGTAATTTCCAATAAAAGAGATTTGACCGTCTTCTCAACGGCATATTTGTCAATGTCAATAAATCAAACAAATCTATTTGACTAAAACACCAATGTAAGAAAATTAAATTCAACAGAGTACTGAAGTTCCACTTGACGTTCAAAGTGATGCCAAAAGTTTGCATTAATGAACATTTTGCAAAGCATCATGAGCATTATGATGCGAGTGATGCGTTACTGAATTTACACATAATACATCTGTGGGCATTTTCTTTGTTACCTAATGGCGTGAAAACTACTGCACAGATTTCGATGAAACTTTTTTGAAATGTTCCTTAAGATTCTGAGAAACACAACACATGGGCTATTCCTTTAATTGCCATGCCTATTTTTTTGAGCGTTTTGACCAAAATGTGTTTTTTTTTCTGCCTTTACTGCCTTTTACTCGCCATTACTCAAACAGCCCTTAAACAATGCAAACAAAACAAAATACTTAGGAGAACCAACACTTTTATAGTTATTTCAAGCCATCAATCAGCTTTCTATGTCCTCTAGAAGCTGAGCTACAACCTAAAATCTAACATGAAAAAAATAAATTAATTTTCTCAAATCGAACATTATCAGCAGCCGCGGTTCTTGATCGTTGTTCTGCTTTGGGGTGGTTGGGTGGGGCACATCACACAAGCACGTTCATATGAAAAAAAAACTACGTGGTGTTTTCTCCAAATTAAGTGAAACGAAAGAGAAGTATGCGACATGAATGTGTATGTAATCAACAGAGACAATGTGTTTCTGAGGAAATGCGCAGATGGCTGATGACGTGCGCTGATGGACGTATGGTGGTGTATATAGAAATTGAGTTCGAGGTTTTTGTTTTAATAATGTTATAGTACCTACGTTGATACCTACAGACTGTAGATCTGGTAGGTATCTATGGATCGTCGAAACGTGGCTCTTATGAGAATGTTGTTAGCAAGGGTTTTGTAATAAGGGGCGTGGCACTTCCACACAAAATTGCAATTATAAGTTATAAGGCGTGATTGCAAAATGAATTAAAACGACTTCTTGCTTCTGCGTGGTTTCGGTTAATAAATGCTTTTTCAATTGAACTTGGAACCAGTTGTTCTATTATAAATTTAGGTTCATAAAGCCGAATTGGATACGAGTGCCATAAAAAAATTGATTGATTGGTTGGATTTAAATTGCAATTACCGCTGTACCTAGTTTAGACCATGAATAAAGAAAATGTACATGTACAAGCCACATACACGCCAGCTACGTTTTAACAAAAGCCATGGTTGATAATGACTTTTCTTTAATAGCCACAAATTTATTGCGTATGTTAATCTGTAAATTAGGTACAGCTTCATTGAACGGAGGGTCAGACGTAGTGAGCTAAGATCGCAGTTCATATCTGACTTGATGATTTCGCGCAGTGCAACATAAATGTTGTTTATACGTGTCCATAGGAACATTTATGTATTGACAAGTAGAGCTGTGAGTCACTTACAAAAAAAACAACAAACCTATTTGTAATAGGTAATAAAAGTAGCACGATGAAGGGGTGTAAATTTTAAAGTGCTTGAAACCTGAACTTTCTTCTAGAGTACTTATACTTAACTCGCTCTCTGTGTTCCTCTATTTGTACTTCAATAATCGGAATACTTGAACATATTGTTTACAACCAGATAGGGGTTACAATTAAAGTCGCAAAATACGTCAACCATAATTGCAACTCATCTACGCCATAGCTATACGATCATGGCAACGAAAGTCAAGTCCAAGAACGGCAGGCAGATTTTACGTGAGTGCTAAAAAGTAGGTAGTTTATTCGACTTTCATTCCCATGATCGCGTAGACATACATCATCATACTCAATTCGAAAGTCTCCCCAGAGAGTTCAACAACTCCAAAATTACTTCGACTTTCTGATCCTGCTAAATTGCGCAACGAACGAGAATGTTTCGTGCAACCCATTCGTGTACATTATTTTCCTCTTTTTTTGTTCATCATTTCAAAAATCCAAATGAGTCAAAATGATATTAACCTGATAACGAATATCACGTAAGCGCAACACAAAGAATCCCTACACAAATGCATTCATTTGCTCTCGTGTGCACACAAAGCTCTGCGCTCACTGCAAGGCTGGGCCAACCACCCAGTTGGTCGGGTAGTTTTCAAAATGCCAGTGTACAGTGTTTCGACCGCTTCTATCTAGAATACTGTCTGTGCAAAATGGAAAATCAAAGACCAATTATCGGAGTTCTTTGCATTGATGTGGCTGCCAAACTCTTTGAAATATATGGGTCAACAGTGAAAAGTTACATTGCCGCTTCCTATATCAAATTCGTGGAAGGTTCTGGTGCTCGAGCAGTGCCTATTTGGTAAGAAAATTATGTAAAACATTGCGGGGGCTTATACATAAATATAATACTGTAGACAACTATGCGCAGCTCTATCGAAAAAGGTATTTTTAGAAAATTTTAATTTCAACATTCGTTGGCTTTTCTGTCTATGGTTACGCAAGTAGTGACAAAAAAAAGCATTCACCTAATTTCTTGGTCTAAAAAAAGCTTCGCACCGTCACCATACAAAAACCAACCCTCGATGCTTTGAGGTGAAATTTTATCGTGTTGCATGAATGCAATTTAAGATTTATATTTTTATATAATTTATATTTTTGACTTCATTGATTTTTCAATTTATTTCCAAAGGATTGGAAAGGATGAACACTACTACATTGACATCATGTGCCATATAAATGGGTGCGCTGGCATTTTTAATAAAGAAAATTCAAAATTGTTCAACTATGTATGTATTTCGTAGAATTCTTATCCCCGGCGGAGCGGTGTTCTTCGATTCGGCACATATTCAGAAGTCGGAGCAAACCAACAAGTGTGTACGTAGTGCGGAGATAATCTATCGGACAGCAATTGAAATGAACGAGAAGGGCAATTATTTTCCTGTATGGGGCATCTGTTTGGGATATGAATTGTTGCTGTATCACTCGGCGGGTGGCAAGGAATTGCGTCAGGATTGCAGCAGGTTGAACAAGTCGATGACTCTGGAGTTGGAACGTGGTAAGAGCAATATTTGTTTACACCAAATCTTTATTGCTGGGGGAAATAGTTGACACAGGCACCAGTGTTAGTAGTTGCTTAAGAAATTGTACAGAACATTTGTTTCATCAACAATTTAATCTAATCGGAAATCGTATGGAAACAATTGTACCAAGTGCAATTAAAACCCTCCTCCACGCAGACCATATACATTGTATAGGTACAATAATCGTTGTATACACTTTTAAATGTATCCCGATCATAATGAAAAAAAAAAATGGCAAAGTTGTTGTTGCAGATGAGCTTTCATTACCAGCCTGAGATGCATAGATACATACGAGCGAGTACACTCTATTTTAACCAGTTATAATTTAACCAAATCAAGAAACACTTGTCGCAAAAGGTCGTTGCAGGGCCAGGCCTTGTTTCTCACAACGATTCGTTTGTGTTAATCTATTTCGTCTTCTAAAAATGTTTCTTCGCCTTGAAATTTTGGGAAGAACATGTATTTAGGTTAATGTATGAGGACAAGCTTCTAACCTAATAACTCGCACTTTCGCAGTGTTCAGGCAGTACCTATAAATCCTATCGCTAGGAATCTCTATATATAAAAGAGAATGACGTCCGTGTGTACGCGCATAACTCGAGAACGGATTCTTCGATTTTAACGATTTTAGGCTTGATGGTTTCGTTTCTGTCGCAAAAACAAAGCTTTAAGGGGATGAAATAGTATGAAAGTATGATTTTAATGAAATTGTGGGTGTTTATGGTTGGTTGCATCTTGAAAGATAGGATAGTTTTGGACCCGATAGGTGGAGCTGTTGTCGATCTCCTAAATCACTCAACAGGTGGCGGTGTTTCGATGTCCTAAACCACTCAACCGATTTTAATGAAATTTTGTGGCTGTGTATGGTTCGTTACAGTTTGAAAGATAGGACCATTTTGGTATGGTTGCTTCCAGGTTTAAAGATAGGATAGTTTTGGACCCGATAGGTGGCCCTTTGTAAAAGATAAGCGGGGTAGGAAAACGGGTTGTAGCACCTCCTATTACAAAAAAAAAAAAAAAAAAAAAACAGAAAATACAAACTATATTTCTAAAGTTGTCTGGGCGGGATTTAATACGAAAGACATGGACAAAACCAGGTGGGTACATGTATATATAAAAGAGACTGCCGTCCGTATATTGACTCATAACTCGGGAATGGATCGTGCTTGGTGGATTCGTATTGGTCCAAGGAAGGACATTTGCTACTTTTTGTCATGAAAATAAATATTTATAATATGTATGGAGGACCGCGCTTTAAAAAAATAAAGAGATTGGATAGAAAACGCATAGTATCACTTCCAACACAACAAAAATTATTTAAAATATTTCATTTTTAAATTATTTTGATGTTCCGGGCTCACCGCTGCACAATTTGAAATTGAAAGTCGGGTCAATTATAAGTTTGTTGCGAAACCTCAATGTACCGACATTGTAACGGATCGCGTTTGATTTGATTGTGAAGAAACTCAAATCAAATGTGATGCAAGCGTCTATTTTGAGTATGGATACCTAATTCAAAGGCAACCGACTCAGAAAGATTTGCCATTCTTATTTAAGCGTATCAATTTCCCGTTTCGCTATGACAATTAATAAGTCGAAGGACAATCGCATTTTGTGGAATCAATATTGAATTCACATGTTTCTCATAAAATCAATTGTATGTGGCGTAACCTTCCGCTTTATACGTCGTGACCCGTAGAGCACTTTAGTGAAAAAGCTGAAAAGTGTCAATTGACCGACACGTCAATTATTTCCATTTTATATTTAATGTAACTTTTGAATAAAGAATTTGAGTAGCATGTGCATTGTGCATACTGCGTCGCACGAAACTTACTCCTCTATTGTAATTATGGTAGAGATGTTTTCTTACTTTATTAGGCATTTATCTTTTTTAGTTCAAAGCAGAACCTGAACTGTTATACAAAAAGTTGGTGTTTCTTTCTTAGCTCAGACACACCAAGACCACAATTCTCAAAAATTCCCGCATTCTTATTGAATGGTATCCCTTCGCATTAACAACGCCTATTGGCAACTGAAGAGGAAAACGAGACTACGACATTTTGAAATCATGCATTTGATGCGTATATATTTTGGTTAAAATCGTTGTTTCTGTTTTGACGTCAGACCGAGTTTGGCATCAAGTGTAGTTTTATAGGCACGGTTGCCACTTTGGTAATATTTTACCAAATCTGGTAATTTTTTTCTTAGTTTATGATTTTTGGTAATTTGGTAATTATTATCAGGTTTTGGTAACTTTTTGAGCAGGAGCATCAAAAAGACGAACTCGATATCATCTTACATGTGATGCTGCCTTACTTTTTCTGCCCACTACGTTTTGTCAGGAAAAGGTTTAAAAGTATTACTAGTACTTCAGTAAGTTACGTTCGAATTTAAAATATTTATGTTAAAATGATGTGATATGTACCAACAGTTTTCTTCTTTAAGTTTCTCTGAAGACTTGAGGAAACATCAGAAATTGAAATAAATTTCACGTTTTCCTATAAATTATTTTCATACCGAAATGTCAAAAATGTAATGCGACTAACAATAAAACCCAAGTGTCTGCCAAATCAGTCCTTGAAGTAGCTATTTTTCACTCGAACTTCGTACTGCCTACTCACATTTTCATGTGGAAGGTTAAATTTGACACTTCGCGGAGAAAAAATTGTATGAAAAATTGGATTCCACTAGAGGCCTTACGTGTACTGCATAAATAGTGCATACTAGGCTTAAACGTAGGTTAATTTTTCCACTGCAATAACATTTTTTTATACTAAGTCCGTAAATCAGAGAAAAATTAAACGATACCAAAAAGTCATATTCACTGGTTCAAGACGATATGTACGATTTTTTCGTGTTTTATCATTTTTTTTTTTTTTCAGATTTTTGGTAACTTTTAGCTTGGTTTGGTAACTTTTTTTTCCATTTTTGGTTGCTAATTTTGTTTGCAAGTGGCAACCATGTTTATAGGTAGTCATGTTATTCATTATCTACTTCAACTCAATCGATTTCGGTTTGATTCGCCATTTTTTAAATAATTAAACTCAATTATGAGAAGTACCTACCCACCGTTAATATTAAGGGCGAAATGCGAAGTCTCAGCTCTTTATTTATGCTTATCAAATTACTTATCTTCCATTTACAGATTTTAGGAGTTCGAAAATGTTTCGGGACCTGTCAGCGGAAATGGAAGACATGCTCCGAAAAGAATCATTTGCATTTCACTACCATCGATATTGTATCACAAAAGATGTAAGTGTGCACTTTTTCTGTTTTGTCTTCAATGAATACTAATAGAAAGATTTCAAGGATCTCCGAGTTTTTAAAATCGCCGATCAATGGAAGGTAACTTCTGTAAATCGAGATGACAATTGCTTAGAGTTTATTTCAACAAGTGAGCACTTAAGGTACGTTTAATTTATTTACTACAAGTTGGAAATTATTACAACATTTAAAACTTTTATTCTCAGATACCCATTTTATGGAGTTCAATTTCATCCTGAAAAGGTAATATTCGAATGGACTTTGGGTGATAACATATCGCACACGTCAAACTCCATTAAATGCGCTCAGTATTTTGCAAATTTTTTCATTTCCGAATGCCGTAAGAATCGTAATTGTTTCGCAACCGAAGAAGAGGCAAATCGTCATATTATTTGCAACTTTCCAACAACGTTTACTGGAATCAGGGACACAAAATGGCAGCAGTGCTATTTATTTGACGAGACAAGTGATTATCCAAAATAGGAACATCCACGATCAGAAAGGTTGTAGTGTTAGCCTGTTGGTTGTGAAAAGCGTAAAAACATAATGGCTCTACTCTAAATACGTACAGCTAATAGATAGTATTGAATAAATGTGATATAACAATGTGATAGATATTTGTGGAAGAATATAAATGTAATCAATACACGATACCGTGTTCAAAGCAATTTTGTTTAACTTAAATTCCATTTCAATTTATGGTAATTTAATTTGTTTTCTACGCTACTTTTTAATTTCGCTTGCGAATTACGACGAAGCTGAATTCTTCGCTTGGACACATAAACCTATAGGTAAGGTTAATTCTACGGCTGTAGGAAATAAGGCCCCAAAAAAAAATTGAAATAAGGCCCCAAATTTGGGGTGTTATTTCATAATGAAATAACGCCCCAATTTCAACTATGAAATAAGGCCCCACCGCGATGAAATGAGGCCCCAAAACAAAATGAAATAATGCCCCAAATTTGGGGTTTATTTCATAATGAAATTAAAAATAATGAAAACTACTTCTTCTTTAATATTGTTGATATTGGATGAACTAATTTAAATTAAAGAAACTTTTTATATACTCAAACTCTCACCCACCCCGTAATCTAACAGTAAACCCAAGTAGGGGGGTTGCATCACCCATACGCATTCCCTATTAGAAGGGTAACAATTAATAACAAAAAAGTAATTTTGGGGACTTATTTCATTTTTTCTTTCTTATTTTCATTAGGAAATAAGGCCCCAAAAAAGGAAATAACACCCCAAATTCTATTAAAAATCGTTGTTGTTGTTTCCTGTATAATTTCTTGGGGCCTTATTTCATTGGGGCCTTATTTCGCAGAGCCTAATTCTACAACATTATTTCAATTTGGTATGGTTTATGGACTGGTGGACAGAACATAACCGTCAATGGCTAGCGCTACCATACCATGAAAACGGACTTTTTGCTGCCTGAAATTGAAGACCGTGATGTCGGCGACGTTTGGATCCAGTGCAACGCAGACAAGGATACGGCACAGTCAGCACGAAGCTTTGACTTTATGAAAATGGTTCCGGTCCTGTATCACACTATGGTCGTATGATATCACACTTTTATACTTTTTTCTTCGGGGTTATGTGACGTCAAAAGACTTTGTCGATAAGCCAGCTATAATCGCTTAATTGAGCAAATATCGATCGCTACGCTATTAGCAGTGGTCCAAAACTGGAACATTAGAATGAACCATAGGTATACGGATAGTTGATATTCTCAAAAACATTTAATAAGCCCTCTTATATTGGGTCTGCTTTTTTGAGCTTCGACCTCAGTAAAGCAAAATAAAGTAGGATTTTCAGTACGCATTTAAAGAACTACTCTACTTGACATTTCGAGGACTCAAGCCTTAACTACATTCGGCACAGAGTAAAGTACTTGCACGAAAATGTTTTGTCCCTTTTCACACCATTTAAAATCTGTATTTTTCTCTCAACTTTTCACAAAGTGTGTTACTTGAAAGTTAGATATACCTCTACCTTTCAAGTGACACACTTTTTGAAAGCACGAAAAATTCGAATACATGCACAAAAAAAGCTTGCACCAATTACTGATCTCACCCTTAGAGGCCGCTGATGTAATCAGATTTTAAAAATACACACCGAATTTTTAACGTTTACAAATATGAAGGTAATGCTTGCGTATGTTTTCTATAGCTTTTAAATGTCAAAAAAAAACTTTTTAGGGAAGTTTATCAACACGAGGGGGCAGCTGCGTATGTGTGTGAGCTTGCACTTTTTCACTTTTTGACTTTTTGCCGAATGTAGTTAACTCTTTCCGGGGCACTACTCGAAAATGCAAATAATTTTATAGTTTTTTTAGATAAATTACTTTAAGTCCATCATTTTATTTAAAAAAGACAAAAAATTAAAAATTATCCCTGCAGGATTCGTCTCAAGGACGTGGTATGAAAACTATACCACTGCGCATGAATTATACATTTCAACGATGGAACTCATTGAAGCAGGATTTTGTCTTACTGAGACAAAGTGGCACATTCCAAGTTGAACACATCCACTGCGTCCTCCTTTGTAGTCCTGTCCTGCTGCAGTGTGCGCATCTTCGTAATGAAGTTCTTATTGGTTGATGAGAGGAGCTTGATCTAACCCTTTTGCCAACAAATGGCTTGTTTTTTAGGACATGGACTTCGGTTTTGACTTTTTTCTTCTTCAGTTGTGTATCAACTCGTTCACATAGATTTGAAATCAGGTCAAATTTGAAATCTTTCAGTGGTAATCATTGTTACCATCTGTATCAAGAACATCCAGATATTGAATTTCGTCTTGGATGACCATGTAAAAAATATGCTGAAGATCGGTGTCCTTAGCACTCTTATAAAATCGGTCATCAACTAAAGAATCCTCATCTGATGAAATCTCTGCCAAGTCAATACTTTCACTATCATTTTGTTCAAATAGATAAGTTGCCTCGCTTTCTTTTAGTTTCTAACTAGCCATAATAACAAAAATTCTGATAAATATACTACTATACAAAAAACCGTTGATCACAAGTAAACTAAAATTCGAACAGTGTATTTTTGTGCAGTGGTATACTTTTTATACCACAAACTAAACATGCTCACAGGAGCACAATCTCCTTATGTTTTTTTATAAAATAAGTTTTTAGCAAACAGATATTATTATAATGCAATGAAATTTGCACTTGAATAGTTTTGCGATGCACTACGACTTGCAAATTTGCAAAAACCGATAGTCAGTTTTGACAACTATGGATGGTCCATTCGAAATACCCTAAAATTTAATATATCCGTCCCACTCTTCCATCAGATTTATTTTTTCTTTGAAAATACAAGCTCAAATTTACATAGAAATGTGGTATAGAAAGTATACCATCGCACATTGAAGTATAGAAAAATGTTTAAATACGTGGTATATTTTTCATACCACCGCCCTTGAAAGAGTTAAGCCCATTCCCAGCAAGAACCACTTGGGAGTAAATGTTCGCTTCTGAACACCAGAGGGAGCACATTTTATGTTGCCAGTTGCCACCCTTGTATTATGGATCTATTCGCAGAGTCTCTATTCACAGTACATACTAGGCGTTAGTTGTGATTGGCGGAAATGCGTAAAGAATTAAAAATAAGAAAACAAAATGTCACTCCACTTGGGAACGTTCTACTTTAGTGATCTGAACGATCTAAAAAACATAGACATTCGAAATCAACTACGCTTCATCAGAAGCTCCAATTGGTTCAACGAGTAGGAGGAATGAATACAGATTCACGTGGTATCACAAGGGACCTTATAATGGTCTAAGTGTGTCGCCTAACCTACCCAGTTAGCCGACAGCCATTTTCACCTAACCTAAACTAAATTTCAATATAACAACTAAATATTAGGCATACAAATGAAATATACAATAACTTTTTTTTTATTTAAGCTGCAATATTCTTTGAAACAAATTTACCTTATTAATACCTGTTAATAATATTGATGTGTTTATCTCTGTGGGATCAATTTCTTGTAGTATGCAGTATATCCACAGATTTTATATTCTTAGCTGTTTTTCTACCCAAGAATGTGAGGAACGATGAATATCCTTTTAATAAAAAAAGTGTTTTTCTTTGGCTGGGAAAAAGGTACGTCAATAGCAATGCTCATCTAATGCTCATGATAATTATCTACATACGTCTTAAAGTCCTATTAATCACAAAAAAATATTTTAACCTTTCCCTTTATTTAGGTAAGGATTTTTTGTGACCGAGAAATACTAAAAAAGATTCGTTAACTCGAAATTTTCATTTGCTCATTTTTATTTAGGTACACAATTTAAAATTCTTGTTGCGGTCTAATTAAAACAAAAAATATACATGTGCATATGCTGATCATGAGTCATTGTCAACATGGATCATATTTTACAAGTATTATTGTATTGTAAATAAATACAAATTAAAATTAATATAAAAGTTTTTCTATGCAATTTATACAAACTCTTAAAAAATGTATCGTTTAAAATTTACCGCAAATATATTGTTCGTCAGCTTTTGTTTCCTGTGATTTGATTGTTTTTTGTAATTACAAGATGTCAAGAAGTTCAAAAATAGGACAGGCTGCCAACATTTTTAGCGATAAAACGAGCTTTCTGAATAGTTGCTGGGGACCGTTCATTTGCACATTTTCTTACTTTTTGTTTTGCTTTGCTGTGATGCTCAAAAAACACACCAATCGCAGCTGTTATATCGCTGGCAAGTCTATTTTAAATGTACGAATTGGATTATACCTGATTTGAAAGAACCAAATAATCAACAACGCAAACTCATGGAACAACAAATATATGAGTTTTGAGTTTATCAAATACAATCACCCAGAAATAAATCCAATGCAATTTTAGCAGCCAAAACCAAAACATTTAATCTATTCGAATCGTTGCATTGTTTCCTATTATTTATTCTTAACCCTCTACTGCATACAAAGTCATGAGACGATTTCCATCTGTCTATCAAACTACGAAGCCTACGTAAATTGAAAATATCTGGAGGGATTTTTTTAGCTTTCCCGTTTACCTTCTCTGTATGCAAATCTGTCATAGTTTGTCACCTTACCTTTTCCTCCGTCAGGTGAATTATTATCGACTTTAGAATTGGAATAGCATCAGTTGTAATGACAGCTTCTCAGCACAAATACACTTCTACAGGAAGAAAGCTGACGTATGTAGAGTAGCTTACATCACTGCTACATGTGTATAAGAACAGCGAATTTGAGGAAAAACACAGAGTATTTTGCGTAAAACCATCAAATCTCGTCCTGAATTCGGGTTCTATCCTACGTCCGTGCATATTTCGTCGCTACAATGGAGCACTAGACTAAGTCTTTGAAAAAAATTCAGTAGAGCGTTTTTTAAATTTTAAAATGTATTTACTCCAAAACAATTTTATGAAACACCTTGGCGTAAGGACATATAGGTACATTATTTTTTTGAGCTCTATTTTAACGGCACTAGATTTTTGAAGAAGCATTTTTATTTTAGTTTGTTTCTTATGTAAAACTCGTAAATTTCGAAATTTTGTACTTAGACTAGTTCTGCATTGTAGCGACGATTTATATTTACATGATAAATGTTGTTGATTTAAGGCAATCGTCGAGTAATGACACTTATTGCACTCAATAAACAGAATCACCTGTACGTCATTGATGAATATTCGTACGGAAGTACATGGCTTAACTAAATTCGGCTGCGAAATTAAAAGGCGGTGCTATTTTCAACAGGCAAGCCATTTCATAAAAGTACACAGTCCAGTCACCTTTGTTCTTTGCGGACATATCAAATCTTGTGCTGCAATCAAAAGTTTTCAACTATAGTGGATGATATTTACTTTAACCCATTTGTACTGTGGTGAATCAGGCACTTAGGAATTGTGGTGAATCGGGCACTTGGTCACCCTCCAAGTTCCACTTCCAATTGGAGACTGGAATCTGTCAAGTTAGCTAATTCTAGAACCATCTAGAGAAGTGTTGGAATATACATCTGGAATATACTTCTGGAATATTCGCTGATAGGTGGCAGAGCGGATATAAAAGGGGCGCGTTGAGAACAGAGATGACAGTTGATTTTTAGCCAGAGATTGGTGAAGGTCGAAAGAGTAATCGGTTGTGAGATAAATAAGTGAAAAGAAATACAGTGAATAAAGCGATTGGATTGAAACGTTTAAGAATTGATTTAAGTGTTATTGTTTTGGTACTTAATAAGTGAATAAATAGAAAGTGTAAATAAAGTGATTTTATTGGACAAGTTAAACAGAATAGTATTTTATCTTTTCGAATCCTAGCCTGAATATAACATTTAGAACTTTAGAACTTATTCTGTGCTAAGTGTCTAAGTGCTATTAAGACTAAAGGCTAGTACGCTGCTCAAGTGAAGTGAAATTTTCACTGCTCTCCCAAAAATGATGTGAAATCGAAAGTGAAATTTTTTGTTGGAGATTTTCGTGGAGAAATTATTGCAGGGTGGCTGAGCTGAAAAATTTTTTTTTCTGGGAATTCCATAAGATTAAGGATAGCTATAGTATAAAATAAGCATATTTTTTTCACTCTTATTTTACTTAAAATGAAAACAAATGGAGGAAAGAAATTCCGAATTTTGTTTTATTGTAGTTCATAGGTTCTAGAAGTGTTTAATTTTGGCAATAATATCTGATTTGTACATAAGACCAGTATAACACATTTTAAGAATCAAGAGTGCATAGAGAGTATACCGCACCTTTTGAAAAATCCGGGAAATATATTGATGTGATTACTGAACCTCATTGTAGTAGAACATTCGAATACTGCTGTATTCTTATTTGCAAAAGTTTTTTATGTGTAATTTGATTATGCTTCTTCAGATTCGCTCTCAGATTTCAGATTTCGTGTGGCTAATCGAACATAAGAACATCACTTGCCCTTTTTTGTGTTGACATTCGTGCGATTGGAATATGTGTAGCCTTCAACACTTTTCAAAGCGTTTTCACTGGTTCAATTTTATATTCAAACATTCTAAATTAGCGTTCCGATTGATTTATAAATATTTATGCATGAATAAATTACACAAATAGATTCACTCGATGCAATTACTTTCTTTGCTGTAGAGAAAAAAACAAAATGAAACGCACTTGTATTGATAAATATGAGAAAATTCGCAAAAGCGCCTGAAATCTGGAAAAGATTGTTATTGTACCAAACGCACATAAAAAGTGCTCTGAGAGCTCCCAATCGAATGCCACAATAATATTTAAGGATTTATTATTAATTAAATTAACTCTCATTCATTCATTAATAGTAATAAAAATGCATAAAAAGAGTGTGTTCAATTTTATAACGCAATTGCAGCAGCCGCCGTGTCGCCTTTACAAAAGGGAACTGCGAGCTGCGAACAAATCATTGTTTGTATGAAAACACTAAATTGCCATTTTAGTATCCATAAAGCATTTTATGTAATTGATCTGACCGCCGATTAAAAATCAGTATGCTTATCTTGAGCAAAACAGTGTATAACAATTTACTGAGGCACCCTGCTCATCAAAAAGGTCATCCATACCAACTTTTTGTACACCTAACTTTATGGTACTATATTCAATTCAAAAATGATAAAAGAAGTTCGAAAAATGCAGTACTCTCTTCAAGAAACATCTGTAATTGAAATTAATTTCTTAAATGTCGTCCTACGAATCATTTTTCACGCCGAAATGTCAAAAATTTAATGCGACGGACAATAAAAACCAAGTGAAATAGCTGTGGAGAGATTTTAGTATCGCCACCTACAGCTGAGTTTTTGAAGCGCAATTTTTCACTTGAGCTGCGTACTGCCAAGTGAAATTTCCCTGTGGAAAGTTCATTTTGACATTTCGCGGTGAAAAATTTGTATGAAAAACTGGATTTCACTTGAGCAGCGTACTAGCCTTAAGGTAAAAAAAAAAAAGTGAATTTGTGAATTTTGAAATTACAAAAGACAAACAAAATGGGTCGTTTATTGCTACCTCTAAGTATACCCCAATTAAAAAGTGAACAAGAAAAGCGGAATCTCTCCACACTTGGAGGGAAAAGTGACCTCATACTTCGTCTGCAGGAAGCTGTCGAATGCGAGGGAGCAGATCCGAAATCCATGCTATTCGACGTGGTAGAAGAACAAGTAAGTACAGGCGTTGATATTAGCGTTATGATGGAATTACTTTTTGCCAAGATGGAAGAACAGAAGAGTTCTCTAGACGAACAGAAGAATTCTATGGAATTGAAGTTCGCAGAACAGAAGAATTCTATATACATAATTGAAGTTCGCAGAACAGAAGAATTCTCTAGAAGAGCAGAAGAATTCTATGGAATTGAAGTTCGCAGAACAGAAGAATTCTGTAGAAGAACAGAAGAATTCTTTTGAGGAACAGAAGAATTCTCTTGAAGAACAGAAAAATTCCATTGTCGCCGCGCAAAAAGATGCCGTGGAAAATTTAAAAATGTTCTAGAAGTTAAAATCGACGCAATTGATGAAAAATTCAACGAGCATGATACCAAATTCGAAGAAATTAATCAAACATTCCATAAACACGAGAACATAACTAAAGAGCTCGAAACAAACATCGAGAACAAAGCTAAAGAGCTCGAAAAAGTTAAGAAACAGAAGGTTCGAGAATATTCTGCTGACTGCCCAAGAAGGAAAGAGATGCAACCACCCGTTTTTGATGGTCAAACATCGTGGCCAATCTATAAGAGACAGTTCGAAGCAGCTGCAATGACCAACGGATGGGACGACGAGGAAAAGTCGATTGCACTAACGCTCGCATTACGAGTTTCAGCTGCAGAATTGCTTCAAACTACTTCAGAAGAAAAACAAAGCAACTACGACGCTCTGGTGAAGGCTATTGAAATGCGATTTGGTGACGACCATATGCAGCAAGTGTATAGAGTGCAACTTCGCAGTAGAGTCCAGAAGAGGGGAGAAACACTCCAGCAGTTGCAAGCGGACATCGAACGCCTAGCACATTTAAAAATAAAAAATAAATAGTTGGCGCAACAGGTCTGGAGAGACCCTAGGCCTAGCTTCTCACAACCATTCGTTTTGTGTGGGTTTTTTTCATTTTTGGAACGAATGGTAGGGATCTACAATTTTATGCCGACTCCAAACGGCTAATTGAGAAGCTCTTTCAAGACATTTATACTCTCGGATGTTTGTCAGACGTTCGCGAGAGGTAGCGCAGCGGAAAAAAACCCTGAGTCGGAATTGGGTTTTTGCGGGATTCGAAACTGGGACTCCCGCATAGCAGTCCAACACACTAACCACTAAGCTACTGCCTAGCACATTTGTCGTATCCCAATGTCATCAACGAAATGGCTATTGAAGCTTTTACACAAGCCATAGAGGACAGACAACTGCAGATAGCTCTACGAATGGCTGGAAAGAGAACTCTTCTTGAGGCACTTGCATTTGCCTTAACGATGAGAGCTGCTGACCAAGCATCTCAAGGATTTCACCGTGTGAGAGAAATAACATCCGTTGAGTGCTCATGCCAGAGGACGGAAGTAGTAGACCGGAACAGTGCTCGCAGGGGACCGATCCGTTGTTGGAACTGCAACAAAGTCGGACATCTACAACGCCAGTGCAGAGCTGAACGTAGACGGGGCGGTTGTCCACATTGCAGAACTAGGAGTCGTATCGAGGAGGCACCTGAATATTCGGCGGATGGAATATCACAAAGCCATCGAGTAAGAACCAACTTCGCGGGGCAGAAGCTGGTTTCTGGAATCGACGCCCCCAGGACCACAATTCAGGTTTCCCAGACCAAACGATGTAATCGGAGCTTGACAGTGGAGGCACATATCGGCCAAAAAAAAGTATGTGGCCACAATTGATACAGGTGCCACCACTTCCATAATCAGAAGGGACATCGTTCGCCAATCATGGCTACACAACACCAGCAGCTACTGTCTGAAAACTGCAAATGGAGCAACGGCAAATGTGTATGGTGAGGTACTCTTGACGATAAATCTTGCAGGAATAGTCTTCTCCCATGCATTCTTAGTGGCTGATATATGTGACGAATTCATCATCGGAATCGACTTTATGACAGCGCACGATGTAGTACTCGACATCGGTTTGCAAGTTTTAAAGTACAGGAACGTCGAGATTACGATGGTTTACGGGAACGAGAACGTCGCAGCTCTAAGGACAGTTGTAAGTGAGAAGGAAATATTACCACCTTCGTCAGAAACAGTGATTTGGACAAGGCTGGAAGGTAATTATTACCGATTCTATCTAATCGAACCAGATCCAGAAAACCATTGTCAGAAGTATATCGTGGGAAATATGCTCGTTGAACCCAAAAACAACTTGGTTCCCGTTCGTGTCCTCAATGTGGAGCATAAAAGCGTTAAGCGGAAGCAAGGGGAAGTTATCGGAAAATGTGTACCGATTACTGCGGTTACAAAGTTGTCCAATGACAGTCCTGCGAAACCAGTTAGACCTACGGATATATCCGAAATGAAATGCGATTACAAAGTTGTCCAATGACAGTCCTGCGAAACCAGTTAGACCTACGGATATATCCGAAATGAAAAAGAATATACTCGGAGTGTGTGAGCTGGATCAGGAGAAGCGGGCCATGGCAGGGAGTCTTATCAACGAGTTCGCTGATATATTTGCTTCACATAGTGGCGAGTATGGTCGAACACATCTCGTACAACACCGAATCGACACCGGGGATGCAAGACCAATTCGTCAGCCTCCCAGACGACTACCATTGGCTAAGCAGACGGAGGTTGCAGAAATGGTGTCGACTATGGAAAAAGAGGGACCGATTGAAAGCTCAAAAAGTCCGTGGGCATCGCCGGTCGTTCTGGTCAAGAAGAAAGACGGAAGTAAGAGATTCTGCGTGGACTAACGCCAGCTAAACAATGTCACCAAGAAAGACAGCTACCCCTTGCCAAGAATTGACGATACCCTGGACACACTATCCGGAGCCAAATGGTTTTCAACTCTTGATCTGAAGAGTGGCTACTGGCAAGTGCAGATCTATCCAAAAGACCGTGAGAAAACAGCATTCACAGCAGGAAACGGGCTCTGGCAGTTTACAGTAATGCCTTTTGGACTGTGCAAAGCTCCAGCAACTTTTGAACGTCTTATGGAGCGCGTTTTGCTGAGACTCACGTGGAAAACCAGTTTGGTCTACTTGGACGATGTCATCGTGGTAGGAAAAACATTTCACGAAAATCGAAACAACCTAAAGGAAGTGTTCCAAAGGCTACGAAGTGCGCAATTAAAATTAAAACTGAACCCGAAGAAGTGTGCTCTATTTAGACCAGAAGTGAAGTATCTCGGACACGTCATCTCTTCCGAAGGAGTCAAGACTGATCCAGAGAAGGTCGATGCAGTGAAAAACTGGCCGGTTCCTAAAGACAATCATCAACTGAGAAGCTTCCTAGAACTTGCGACCTATTATAGACGATATGTAAAGGACTTTGCCGGGATCGCAAAGAGTTTGCATCAACTGACAGAAAAAGGCAAACAATTCAAATGGTCAGGTGAGTGCGAGAATAGCTTCAAAGAACTTAAGCGACAGTTGTGCGACGCCCCCATATTAGCATACCCCACCCCTGGGAAAACATTTATTGTGGATGCAGACGCTAGTAATGTGGGAATTGGAGCCGTTCTTTCCCAAGTGCACGATGGCCAAGAGAAGGTAGTTTCGTACTTCAGCAAAGTGCTCTCAAAGCCAGAAAGGAACTACTGTGTTACCAGGCGCGAACTCCTTGCTCTGGTATTAGCAACAAAACATTTCCACAAGTACCTTTATTGGCGGAAATTCATCCTTCGCACAGAACATGCGTCTTTAAAATGGCTGCATAAGGAAAACCAGACTGGCAGGAGATATCCAATAGGAGCCCGGAGCTGAAGGTATACTGGGCACAGTGGAGATGGACTCCCTTCATGTACAAGACGGCATTCTAAAAAGAAGATAGGAAAGCTCGGATGGATGGTCGTTCGTAATGCAGCTTGTTTTGCCCAGGTCGAAAGTTATCGAAGTGCTAAGGGAATTGCATGATGGAGTGTCTGGAGGCTTGGGAATAAATAAAACACTCGAAAAAGTACGGGAACGCTACTACTGGGTCCATTCAAGGGAGGATGTTGAAAATTGGTGTAGGAAATGCGTAATATGTGCGGCCAGCAAAGGCCCGAGAATGAAAGTCCGAGGCAAGATGCATCAATACGATGTTGGAGCTCTCTTCGAAAGGATAGCAATTGATATTGCGGGACCGTTTCCAGAAACGAACAATGGAAATCGTTACATCCTTGTTGTTATGGACTACTTCAGTAAGTGGCCTGAGGCATTTGCTATCCCTAACCAAGAAGCTAAAACCGTGGTGGAGCAAATTGTCTACAACTGGGTAAGCAGATTCGGTGTACCGATGGAACTGCATTCGGATCAGGGACGAAACTTCGAGTCCAAGATTATCCAAGGAGTGTGCCAGTTACTCGGGATTCACAAGACAAGGACAACACCCCTTCATCCACAATCAAAACCCTAAATGAACACCTCTCTAAGATCGTTGCCGATGACCAAAGAGATTGGGATAAGCAGATTCCCTTGTTTTTATTGGCCTATCAAAATGCAGTACATAACAACACAGGGCATACTCCATCTGAAGTCCTCTTTGGTCGAACAGTCCGCCTGCCAAGCGAGTTGATGTTTGGATCCCCATGCGAAGAGCCCAAGAATGAGGAAGGCTATGTTGCAGACCTCAGGGATATCATCAGGGACGTGCATCGAGGGACTAGGAAAAAGATTAAGATAGCCAGTAACAGCATGAAAACCAGGTACGATACTAAAACGACAACTACAGGATTCCGGGAAGTAGATCTGGTATGGCTATATAATCCCCATCGAAGAAAATGCTTATCACCTAAATTGCAACAAGACTGGGAGGGCCCTATAAAATCGTGAAGCGCATCAACGACGTTGTCTATCGCATTCAACGAGGAAGAGGCAAGCTGAAAGTCGTTCATGTGGATCGTCTTCATCGCTATAATGGTGAAAATGCTAGCGAGTTTGTTCGGGACGAACAAGTTTAAGAGGGGGATATTGTGGTGAATCAGGCACTTAGGAATTGTGGTGAATCGGGCACTTGGTCACCCTCCAAGTTCCACTTCCAATTGGAGACTGGAATCTGTCAAGTTAGCTAATTCTAGAACCATCTAGAGAAGTGTTGGAATATACATCTGGAATATACTTCTGGAATATTCGCTGATAGGTGGCAGAGCAGATATAAAAGGGGCGCGTCGAGAACAGAGATGACAGTTGATTTTTAGCCAGAGATTGGTGAATGTCGAAAGAGTAATCGGTTGTGAGATAAATAAATAAGTGAAAAGAAATACAGTGAATAAAGCGATTGGATTGAAACGTTTAGGAATTGATTTAAGTGATATTGTTTTGGTACTAAATAAGTGAATAAGTAGAAAGAATTAGCCGAAAGCCCTGGTAGCTAATGCTGTTAACCTTATTATTAACAGTAACTGTTAACTTGGAACAAAAAATTCATTTGTGGTTGATCAGCGCATCAGTGAAGTTAAAGATGGAAAGTGAAGTAGAGGAAGATATTTTAGAGCCCATGTTTAACATCTTAACCGAGTTTTTTCCTATAATGAACCCAGTCTTAGATTCACTTATCAAACAATTCTAAATTGTGTAAAAAATCCGTTCATGGATATAGCTTCCGAATTTAAGTTTTTGAAAAAATTGAGTCCCTGGATATTTTTAAACCACCCAAATTGTTTACTATTAGTAGGCAGCTAGATGAAGTTTTCGTGAGAGGAGAGCCTATACGTTAAAAGAAAATATTATCGAAGGTTGTCTAACTGACATCAATTTCTAATTAAAAAAGTTTTTTGAATCTTATTCTGTTTATAAACAAACCCTTGAAAACATTGAAAAAATAAAATCAAAAAATGTTTAAGTCATTTTATAATGGGGAATATCTGGAAGTCTAAAATAACAGCATTCGGTAATAAAACCGTTTTTCCGTTGTTTTTGTATTTTGATTCATTTCAAACTAATGATGTAAATGGAACTTACAATGATTCGATTTGTGGTATTTATTTTACGGTTTCTCTTATTCCCCATCATCAATTATCCGACCTTAATAATATTTTTGTAGCTGGGTTTGCTAAGTCAAAGGATATGTCCCATTTCGGGAACAATACAACTTTGGCAAAACTTATTCAAACTTTGGAAGATCTGTCTACAAACGGAATTGATATAAATATCGACGGACAAATTATACAAATTTACTTTTCTCTCGGACAAATACTGGGCGATAATTTAGGACTTAATGAAGTTAAAGGATTCGTACTTTGCTTTATCGCCAGGCATTCTTGCACAATTAGCACAAGGAGAAAACTCAATTGCCGTCGTTCCACTGGTGACCTGTTAAGCTATGTAACGCACTTATGGACACAATCAATTGAACAACACGGCGAATCCAGAGCCGTAGCCTTGGACATACCAAAGGCATTTGACCGAGTCTGGCATAGAGCCCTATTAGGCAAGTTAGCGTCTTACGGATTACCACAACAACTCTGTGGATGGATGCAAAATTTTCTTCTGGGAAGATCGATCCAAGTTGTTGTAGATGGTGTATCATCCAATTTGTTTGCTATAAATGCAGGAGTGCCCCAAGGATCTATTCTTCAACTCTATTTCTTCTCTTCTCCAACTCTATTTCTTCTCCGCATCAACGATTTGCTTGGATCGACAAATAATAATATCTACAGCTTTGCAGATGACAGCACTCTTATATCCTCCATCTCGAACAGTGGGCCTGTGAATACGGCTACATCACACAATCAGAGATGTGAACAAATAAATTCTCTAAATGATGATCTGGATAAATTTTCTTGTGGGGAAAGGACAACTTGGTTGTATTTAATGCAAACAAGACACAGCTCACAACATTTTCCAGATAAAATGCATCAACAGTTCCTCATATCCAAATGGATGACCATCCAATCCATCACAAGGACTCAATGCACCTTCTAGGAGCCACAGTCAATTCAGGAATCACATGGCAGAACCACATATCCCATATCGCAAAATCGGCGTCCGCAAAGTTGAGCTACCTATTTAGAGCAAAGAGGTACTTTAGCCCCAAGCAACTTCTCCTTCTCTACAAAGCACAGGTTAGACCAGGCTTGGAATATTGTTCCCATATATGGAGATCGGCCCCAAAACATTCACTTAGCCTGCTTGATAGCATACAGAGACGAGCAGTTCGACTCATTGGAGACCCTACACTCACATCGAATCTACAACCTATGCTTGTTCTATAGGTACTTCCATGGTAGATGTTCTGAGGAACTCAAAGACATTATCCCTCGAAATGCAACTTTTGGGCGCCCAACAAGACAGGCTGCTAATGCTCATGACCTTACAGTACACTTGACAACCGCCAGGACATCAACTTTCCAAAACTCCTTCTGTTACAGGACAAGCAAACTTTGGAACTCGCTTCCTGGGGATATGTTTCCAGAAGACTACAATTTCCAGCAATTTAAGTGCAGAGCAAACATATAACGGATAATAAGGCCATTGATAGCATGACATTTTTTTTGGTGTTGGGAGATATAACATGGCAAACATTTTAAACTATTTTATTTTTGAAAAAAAATATTTTGCCTTGGACGCATTCAATTATAGAAAAAAATGTTTTCGTATGATTCTCATTTCATTGGGAATATATGCCGTCCCATAGAAGGTAACCAAATCAAAAATGGAAACATTAAAATGAACGCGGCTGAGATGAAGACATTTCTACATTTTATCTTGTTAATGATTGGAGACTTGATTATAGAATCTGATCCAGTTTATCAGTTTTTAATTATTTTTGTAAATAACATCGATATTGTAACTCTTGATAAGTTTAATTCTGATACTTTACTTGAATTAAGTATTTTGGTTGAAAAACGCAACCAATTCTATATTGAATTTTTTAAAGAAAAATTAAAACCCAAATTTCATTACATGGTGCACTACAGTAATGTTTTAAAAGAAATTGGCCCTTTGAAGTGTTTTCTAAAAAGGATTAAAATCAATTACTTTGTGAAATCTGCGTTATCAGTTATGAAGATACTTAATATTTTTTATGTCAGAAGAAAATTATTTCTTGGTATGTATGTAAGGAAGTAAAAACATTGTTATCAGAAAAATTTCTATTATTGCTATTATTTGAAATGTATTAAAAATAAGTGTAAATTGTATCACTTTAAATAATAATAAAAGGGTTGTACGTTTTAAGGTTCATGTTTATTTGTTTATGTTTATCAGTGGTTTGATATAGTTTGAAATAAAATAAATATTTTGTTTATCCACATTAATTGCAGTCGTTTCTTTTTTGAGATAATAGTTTTTCGCCTATACACCTTCAAACACGAACAGCATTTTACGGTGATTCGAACGGAATGTATGGGTAAGTTAAATTGTTTGTTTCGAAAAATGGAAAATAAAATATGCTAATCATACTAACAGTTGAAAACTAAAAAAAATAGTGCGTGGAGTCCCTCCACGCGGAAGAAGTGAAACTTCGAAATGTGGAAATGAAAATAGGAAGGGGTAGAAATTGATTTTTAGTGAAATCATATTGTTTCTTTAAGACAAACTTTATTAATATTGCTTACAATTCACAACTGATCGCATCTTTTAATTATCATTTTCGAGTGGAGAAATATTCAAATCTATATAATTTGCAATGGGATTATTATAACTGAAGTAAGATACGAAATGTTGGAAGTTGCATTAGAAGTTTCACTTCAAAAATACTACCCTATTACATTATATGTGTATCAAATCAAACTAAAACAAGTAAATGAAATAATGAGGACGCTACTAGTTGCTATGCTAACGCTCGCGCTGGCCTGTAACAGGTATACTACACGCATGCGTTCGAGTGCCACGCATTCACTCTCACTCTGTCTGCTTCTATTCCCTCTCCCCAGGAGCGTTGAACGTTTAACGCAACAGTGCTTTCATACCCCATCCATGGTAGCGTTAAACGTTCAATGCAACCTTGTTGGAAGTCGCATTAGAAGTTTCACTTCAATAAGACATTAATTGCCAATTTAGTCATAATTTTTGGAAATTAATCTTCACCACAGAATATTCTTCTCCCAGCATTTGGTGCCAATAAACTCACTCACCATTGCATAATCTGAAGCGTGAGTGGTACCCTCACACCTTTGAGTATGCAATGCTTATAGTAGCATTAAGCATTTAAAAAGTTTCACTTCAAAAAATCAAACAACATAATTCACCTATATCGTCTTTACTTCTTGAATTCTTCAATTTTTTACTGTAGGTATCAACGTATGTACTATAACAACCATTAAAACAAAAGCCATGAACTCAATATCTATATACACCACCATACGTCCATCAGCGCACGTCAACAGCCATCTGCGCATTTCCTCAGAAACACATTATACGCTATTAATTATACACATTCACCTCGCATACTCCTCTTTCGTTTCACTTATTTTGGAGAAAACACCACTCAGTTTTTTTTTTTTTTCATATGAACGTGCTTGTGCTGTGCAATGTGCGCCACCCTTACCATCGCTCATACCTTTGAGCATCCAATGCTTTTATTAGCGTTGAACGTTTAACGCGACCTTGAGTTGGAAGTCGCATAAGAAGTTTCACTTCAAAAAACATGCAGATATATCTCCTTTACTGAATACCTTATGGTTAAGTTAAAACTGAAAGTATATATTTGAATTTTATCATGTATCAGATTTTATTACGAGGTTTTTCGACTTTTTGATTCAACAATTTAATTTTCGAATGCTGTGGACAATTTCTTCTTATCACTAATATTTAAGTTCTAAAAATTTTAGCATTTCCTCTTGTTGATGCAACAATACTATTGTCAAATTGTAAACAATTTATTGTTGGGGTAACAATATATTGCTCTTAAAAGTCTGACATTTTTAATTGTTGAAGTAAGAAAACAAATTGTTGGCTTTTGCTAACAAATTATTTTTGGCGCAACAAGTAATGGCTCTTATGGATGACCCATTTTTATTTTTGTTTTGAAAATGAAGGTTCTTAAATCACTACCAACACTTACATTCTTTAATCGACAATTTTGATTTTTGGGTTCATTAACCACTGAAAATTGTTGGCGTAAAGTAAAAAGTTCTTGGCATAACAACGTTTTTTTCTGAGTGATTTATTCAGTAGTAGGCTAAATTTAAAATATTGCTTTGCCTAACAGGTTATTCCTTTCGTGCCTAAATGCTGTTTTAACATAGTAAAGACATATATATCTTAATATGACAGGCAAAATGCACTTAGTCAACTTTGTGCGTTTTTGCTGTATTATTTCTTATTTTATTGACTTAGTACAAGCAGCGCTGCAGCTGAAAAACAAAAAAGTACAGTGCCAACTTTTTTTTTGACGGGTGCCACAGAGTGCCAAACAGTGTTACCGGAGAGAAATATTCTAAGGGAGTACCGCAGCCAAAAAGTGGGAGTATTTTGAATGAAATTGTAGTACAGATATTTTTTGGCTTTAAAAATAAATGTGGGGACAACATTTTTTTAAACTTTAAAAAAAAAATAAGAAAAAATATAATATACAGTCGAATCCCTCTAAAGGACTATTCACATGAGAGCGAACTGCGAATAGGCGAATTGCGAACAAATCAATTTAACTTATGAATTGAAAATTGCTATTTTTTCTATCACAAAACCATTATATTTAATTTATCTAACATCTAGTCTAAGAAAACGTGACTCTCAATTGATTTAAACAGCTAAATTAACAATTAAAGTAATTTTCCCGCGAATTGAAAATTCTTGCCGCGAGCTGTCACACTTTATTCACAATCCACACAAAACAGTCGCGATCCACAAACCAGCGAATGAAAAATTAGTTCGTACTTAACCTAGAAGTAGATACTAGCAGTGCCACAACATTTCCGTTTACACCTAGATCTGGAGCACAATCTGGAATCACATTACTTTACTTTACTTCATAGGAATGGTATACTGGTTCACAACTAAGTAGGTACTGTTCTTTTGCGGTATCAAAAAAAGGAACCGCTGCCTTGTTTTGTTTAGAAGTGTCCTTTTGAGATTATCGTGTCCAGGTAGAACATTTGAAAAAGGTTCTTAAAAATCTAGAAGAGGGGTGGACTTGTTTCATGTACGGCTACCATCTTGTAAGCCAACAAGATCGCCAAATTCCTTTTTTTCGACGCCGCTTAATCCGGTCCGGGAATAGAAACAAGCAAACCAGCAATGCCCAAATGACTGTTAATGCAGGTCGTCCATATCTTGCATCGAATATCAAGTGCTTGATTAAAGATCAAAATTTCCTTGCCTCTTTCCACACTTTAATACTTTTATTCATGTTTTTAATAGTACACATTTTTAATTTCTCACACTGAGATAACGATTTTTCTTCTATCCTTCATTTTGCTAGACTTTCAAATCATGCAATTTAAGTACAAACTCATTTTCTCTACACAACCGTTCGCTTAACTTTTACAAAAATAGGAAAGTCATCAAGTCACTGCCACAAAATTTGTAATGCGTCATCGGATGCGAAGGGCAATGAACGCCTATGGGAGAAAATTCGGTTTCATCATCTAATTTCATTATCTACGCGGCTACTGGCGGAAGTATTCGTTTATGTTGCCATACAGCCTCGTAACCATCCAATGCTTATTCATCTGTAAACCACATATGCTTAATCGCAGTGTATCGCAAATCCTTCGTTAATATAACTTAAGTCTACTATCAAGTGGCGGCTAAAAAACAAAACAGTTTTTGGCAGTGTCGTAATTGTCACTCAATCATTGGCAGCTTACCACAAAACAAAAGCCCTACTCCAGCAACCAGGATATTGAATTTACTCAAATAAGGACTGGGATTTTAAATTTTCAGAAATATGTATTTACCATTTTACAGTCATTTTTGTTACATAAAACTAATTCGCGGAAAAAGTACAAACGTGTCAGCTTTCTTCCTGTAGAAGTGTATTTGTACTGAGAAGCTGTCATTACAACTGATGCTTAAAGTCGATAATAATTCACCTGACAAAGGAAAAGGTAAGGTGACAAACTATTACAGATTTGCATACAGAGAAGGTAAACGGGAAAACTACAAAAATCACACCAGATATTTTCAATTTATGTAGGCTTCGTAACTAGTTTGATAGACAGATGGAAATCGTCAGTACTTTTACTATGTCATTTTCAGTTTTTTTTTTAACCTTTCTGTAAAAAAATAAGAAGAAAAAAAAATCGAGCAACAGCTAAAAAGCTAGAAAGAAAACTAAGAAAATTTTGTCTGGCTGGATCAAAGAATATCTATTTTAAAAATTTGCTGAAAGTTTGTTATAAAGTCTTTTAATCTTTTCGTTTTGTTCATTGCATTTTTTGTATACACCATTTCGCTCGGTATACGGAGGTTGGATTTTAGTCGCCTTTTACGACAGGCATGCCTACCTCGGGTATATTCTAACCCCTACCCGAAGGGGTGTGTTATAAAGTGCAGCAGGAAAAAACATTGTAGAATTGAAATTTATTGTCAAACAATATATTTGTTAGAGAGAAACATCGGCGCTGATTCGTAAAATGCCTTTTCAATTTGTGCGTACACTGCCTGAAATTTAAGTTTTTTCCAAACACACAGTAGAGTAACTTTAACTTCCGGTATTGTGATATGGGCTGGTAATCTTCTGTATATATAAAAATAACTTGATAAATGTGTGTGTGACAGCCTACCGACTACCACACACTTCCGATTTTGATTTAGTTTTTTTTCTTTTGGTTAATAGACCATGCAGAGAAGGTTTATATATTAGTATGATAAATTTTTGAAAGAAGGCGCAACCGCCATTAAAATAAATTCATTTTTGTACACTTTGAAAAAAAAGAAAAAAAGAAACTGGATAGAAATGGAGTAGGTAGTGACAATTCAAAATAAGACCCGTTTTATAACGTTGACCGGAAGTTTCTTCCCGCATTTTACTTAATCTGTCTTGTTGAAATAACGTTATATTTATAACTAACGGAACGTTTTTTACACCTTTTGTGCACAGTTCTACTTCGTGCACTTTCCCACTAGTGATGCGCGATAATCCAAAATCATATCGATAAATCGATACTTCAGTATCGAAAGGAAAATATCGATGCAAAAAAATAATCGGTCCGGAAAAATCGATAATATCGATAATTTCGATTTTTTTGTACTTAAAGCAAAATATATTTTTTGCAGTTAATAATTCATATCAACAAATAGGTAACAATCTATATATATAAAAATAACTTGATAAATGTGTGTGTGACAGCCTACCGACTGCCACACACATCCGATATTGATTTAGTTTTTTTTGTTGGTTAATAGACCACGCAGAGAAAGTTAATACATTAGTATGATAAATTTTTGAAAGAAGGTGCAACCGCCATTCCAATAAATTCATTTTTGTACACTTTGGAAAAAAAAGAAACTGGATAGAAATCGAGTAGTGACACTTCAAATACAAAAAAAAATATTTTAAATTTTAAAAGCAATTGTTGTTGTCAATTATTTTAATTATTTTCCAACCAAATTGTTGTTGTCAACAATTTTGAAAGTTTTTTTTTTTAAATACCTATAGGAACCTAAAAAGTTTGTTCTAATATATTATGTTTACTAAAGTAGATACTTTGATTATACTAAGATGATATGGCCGACGATATTTTTCATCGAATTCGCACTGTGACATCGGATAATGAACTGGAGATGTCAGATGGAATGCGCAACAAAGCTTTGATTTTGATCGAGGATATGTGTCTGCTCATGAGTGGCAATCTGTTATGCAAATTGGGGATGCCACAGCCAAATCGTTCAATGCAAGACGCATTTAATCCAGAATTGGAGCGAGAAATGAATTTCAGTCGAATCGCATTGAGTCAAGCTGTTCGAACAAATGTGCCAATGTTGAATCAAGAATAAAAGAAAGTGTACGATGAATCGATGCAAGCAGTCGATAACGAAAATGGCGGAATTTTCTTCCTTGATGCGCCCGGTGGAACTGGAAATACATTCCTCATTTCACTGATTTTAGATACAATTCGTTCGAGATCTGAGATCGCTTCTGGGATAGCGGCTACTTTGTTAGAAGGCGGTCGAACAGCTCATCCTGCATTGAAATTGCCATTGAATCTGCAAGTGGAAGAAGAACCTACATGCAACATTTCAAAGAACACTGCGATGGCGAAAGTACTGCAGCAATGTAAGATTATTATATGGGACGAATGCACAATGGCTTACAAACGCGCATTGGAGGCCCTGAATCGTTTACGTAATGACCTTTCGGTGGAGCAATGATCACCGGCCTGATTGAGTTTCCACAACATTTTTCCAACCTTACAACGACACCGGAAGAACTAATAATGAATGTTTTCCCGAATATCGCTCGGAATAATATTGACCATGATTGGCTGAGTGTAAGGCCCCAGTTATAGCTTTCATTGAAATGCATCATTGAAAATTTTGATTTCCGATTTTGAGACGATTAACCAAACAATAGGCCTGTTTTTTTGAGCTTCGAACTCAGCAAAGCAAAGTAAAGTAGGATTTTCAGCACGCAATTACAACAACTACTGTGATTCCTCGTAGTGTCAAGTAGGGCGTAGTTGTTGTAATCGCATGCTGAAAATCCTACTTTGCTTTGCTTTGCTGAGATCGAAGCTCAAAAAAACACGCCTAATATTGGCTTTACTTGGTATCAAAATAAAGCTAATCAATTTTGGAATTTTTTTACGAAAAAAACAACTTAATTCTGATTAAAACTTTTCTTTAAATCCACTTTTATTATTTCACTGATCGAAATTGATTTCAATGAACAGCTGACTTTCGTTCCTATAACTTGGAACCCAATCGTTTGTTCCAATGATGCATTTCAATGATAGCTATAACTGGGGCCTAAGGCCCCAGTTATAGCAATCCGTAAAACCAAACCGTAAAAATTTTCTTTTGCTTTTTTTGACCACTTAAACTTGGTGGTTTAACTCAATCTTGGTATTAAAATGTTGCTTATGAATTATAAAATTAAATTATCAAAAAAAAGTATGTAAATGATCTTTAAATTTTCTAGAAAAATAATTTATTCATTTTTACGTACGAAAAACTTTTACTGTTAAACTTCTCAGTCAATTCCCCTAAAGAAAACCGAATCATTCCACTGAAGTATTTCATTTCTTTACTGTTCCATCTGTCAGGAACTTTTTTTCTGATGGAATCCAATCAGTGGGGGTTGGTTTGTTGTAGGCCCCAGTTATAGCTATCATTGAAATGCATCATTGGAACAAATCAGTGGAATAATGGTTTATTTTTTTTGACAAGTCAGTTATAGCAATCATTGAAAAGTTGCTGTCAGTGGAAGGACCTGTCAGTGAAACTAAACAGAGAAGACTCCAAAAATCGGAAAGCAAGTAAATAATCGGAATTATGGGATTGCATAAAAGAAACAAAATGTAATAAAATGTTATTATTATTATTGAGAATGCTCAGTTTAATAAAAAAAAAAAAAAAAGTTACAGTACAAAAGAACAACTTGCAATAAATAATTCCGTTTCGAGGTTGGAGTTGATCATTGAAAGCAAAACTGACAGCTGAGAACAGAAAGAGAATCGAACACATCATTGAAACGATTGGGTTCCAAATTAGAGGAACGAAAATCAGCTGTTCATTGAAATCAATTTCAATCAGTGAAATAATAAAAGTGGATTTAAAGAAAAGTTTTAATCAGAATTAAGTTGTTTTTTTTGTAAAAAAATTCCACAATTGATTAGCTTTACTTTGATACCAACTAAAGCCAATATTGTTTGATTAATCGTCTTAAAATCGTAAATCAAAATTTTCAATGATGCATTTCAATGAAAGCTATAACTGGGGCCGTAGGTAATTGTCTTAGGCCCGGTTTCTTCAATTTTGGTTATCTTTAATCACCGTTTATTCCAGCTTATAACCATCGAATGCGTTTGTTCAGCAAAATATTAACCAGAGAATCAGTAGTTTGGTTAGTTAACTAGTGAAATCGATAACCAGCTGATTTTGAGTGGTTAATGAGATTTAACCACTGATTATCTGTAATTTCGTTTGTTCAAGATTTTTTATATACCTATTGAGAGAATGAGAAAATTGCGATATTCGTTGAATAAATTAACATGAGGCCTGTTAATTTGTAATACATTTTACTGGATTTAGCTTTATTTCGGTTTTGTTCTCAAAAAATCATTGACTAACAAATACAAAGTTTCATTCTTTAGTTCTTAAGAAATTCTTGTATAACTTGGTTATGATATTAATTTTTGTGTTTATCAAGTTTAGTAAAAATAAATACAATAATAAAATACCTACCTAAATAAATTACTTATCAAAAACAAACGGACCCGAAAAACAAAAAAATATAACCATGGATTCGGTCAATCACTAAATGACAAATAAACTGGAAAAATGGAACGATTTTCTGCAAAGCTATGGTTTGGTGACCGAAGTGAAAACACTTTCAAGACACTCATTGGTTATCACTGATTTATAAGCTAAATCAGTGGTAACCTAGCTGTGAATAGACCGGCCCTTAGTACGGAAACTTTTTTCTTACAGATTTTTCGCTATGACCGCCCAAACGAAAAAAAACTCAGTTTCATACTGTTCCAACTTTTTCGGTTGCATTTTACGTATGGCTATAACTGAGGCCTAAGAGAAGAGTGATTTTGGCTGCGAAAAACAAGAACGTCGAACATTTGAATTCCGCCATTCAAAACCTAATCGCTGGTGAGTTGCATTCATACAAATCAGTCGACTCCGTGATGGATGAAAAGGAAGCCACCTATTATCCAACGGAATTTTTAAATTCTTTGGATGATTCGGACTTGCCTCCACACAATTTGAAACTAAAAATCGTCTCAGTAATAATTTTGTTGCGCAACCTAAATGAACCAAAACATTGTAACTGTACGCGTTTGATTGTGAAGAATTTAATATCAAATATTATTCAAGCAACGATTTTTATTGGGAAACTCAAAGGCGAAGATGTTCTTATTTCGCGGATTCCACTTATTCAGAACGATTTGCCGTTCATATTTAAGCGTCTTCAATTTCCTGTACGTCTCGCTTTTGCTATGACAATTAATAGGTCGCAAGGACAATCGCTGGATGTGTGTGGCATAAATCTTGAATTTCACGTATCGGCAAAGCTCTCGCTTTGTACGTGTACGCACCCGATAATAGTACAAAAAATGTTGTGAACCATAAAGCACTTCAGTGAAAAAGCGGTAGGTTGGCCGACAAGTATTTGATTTTATTTATTTATTTAATTTTAATATAACTTTTGAATAGAAAAATTGAATTGACCGAATTAAATGAAGCAGAATGAAGCGAAAGCTCGGCATTAATAATTTCATTACCTACATTAATGAATTTGGGCGGAACGAAGTTCGCTGGGTCAGCTAGTACAATATAATAAAATAAAAATCTAATGTTTCCTTAGTTTATAGAACTTAGAATAACTTATTTTTATTAAAGAAACTAGCCGGCGAACATCGTTCCTCCCAAATTCATGAATGGAATATTGCGTTTGTCAATTAATGAACCCATTGATAGTTGGTAAAATGTTTCAATCAATTGATACTTTTGTATTACTCAGTTACCTTTATGGTTTTGAACATTATTACTGAAATTGACTGTTGTGAAAAAATATGCTATTTGACATTTGCTATTGAAAATTGACTTTGCTGTGGATATTTTTTTGTTTTAATTTAGAATAAAATTCCATTGTGGTTTGACATTGATGAGGAAGAGCATACTTTTTTTGGAATTAGAAGGAAGAAAGAAACAGCTAGTACCGAATAAAGAAATTGGTTGATAAATACCAAAAACCAATTGATAATAATTGAGAACTGCAATAAGGGCCTAATTATCTTCGCCTTTGAAATTTCCTCTCAAAACCTTCGCTTTCCGTTACAAAAGTTTCGGTGCATTGAGGTTGCGCAACGAAATTACCAAAATCGCCCGTGCATTCAGCCAATCATGTGGCGTTTTTCATTTTTTGTTCAGAGCAGAACCTGAACTAAAAATATAATATTATTCCATTAATCGAAGGCGAAGTGGTGACCTGAAAAAATTAGTCGACTGAGAAAATGTCTTAAGTTTGTTGACATGTCATTTGTTGGATTAATGAAAGACGTCTGTTTAATTATATATATAGTATTATATAATAGTTTATTATCGACTGACTCTTAAGAGCTAGTTATTGGTAAAAGACACCTTAGATATAAGAGTATATACATTACAATAACATGGTATAAGAAAGCAATGTTTTTAGGCATACTAATATGTACACATAAGTGAGTATGTATTTATGTTATGTTACATTATTTTAATCAATGACCGAACAATAAAGAAACTATGAAAGTCACAGTTGTGTTCGAGTGCAAAAAATCGGTCGCAAATCATTCGAGTGAAATCGTCGATATTTTTTCAAGAAAATATCGATGAATCGAGTGATTCGATATCTATCGCGCATCACTATTTCCATTGTATATAGAGACTAGTCTCTATATACAATGCTATTTCCCACACGGTTTAAGACAAAACTCCCTCTTCCCCTATTAGTCCGCTACTGGTGCTATCTAACATTATCTGAATTTCATTCCACCACAATATCACTATCAAGTCAACGCGGCAGAATGGAAAATGCAAATGTTCTACAATTTGTTTGTTATAGATCTGAATCGGATACATTCATATATTGCCTATTTTAAAGGACATTTAGTGTGTTGGACAATTTTACGAAATGTGGGTGTTCCTAAAAATTTTCACGAAAAATAAACGCATGCTGTATCAGATGGCTGATATTCTAACGAACCCACGGATACTGGGGCTGTGCTTAAAGAATATAACTTATTCGCCGAATTTGGTCTGATTGTACAAAAATATTAAAAGACTTTATAAAAGACTAGCTTTTTTTTTTTATAATTTTACTCGCGCTCAAGGGGTTAGGAATACCCTTATAATGGGGCACAGCGCGGCATTCAAGTTTTTATTTTTAGGAAGAGAAAGAGGGATAGGAAAGAGTTTGTGGCGCAGTGGATATTCTCCACGAGTGGCGTCCTAATAGCTAGGGGAGAATTGTTGATATTTGTGTTCGCTTATAATTCACTTGAACTTATTCGCAGTTTTTATTTGTGAAAAATGTTTCGTGGTAGGTACTGGCTCGGATTTGAACACGTAACCTTCCACTCAACAAGCGAACACTCTATCACTGCGCCACGGCCACCCGCAGCTGTGCCCGCAACTTCGTACGCGGCGTGCGACTGTGTAATTTCCAATAAAAGCGGTGAACATTATCAATGTGAAACAATAAATCAAACAAATCTATTTACCTAAAACAACAATTTAAAAAAACTAAATTCAACAGCGTAAGTACTAAAGTTCCACTTCCTTACTGTAGGTATCAGCGTAGGTAATATCAAAACAACCATTAAAACAAAAACCTTGAACTCAATTTCTATATACACCACCATACGTCCATCAGCGCACGTCATCAGCCATCTGCGCATTTCCTCAGAAACACATTGTCGCTGTTGATTACATTTATAGACACATTCACGTCGCATACTTCCCTTTCGTTTCACTTAATTTGGAAAAAACAGCACCCAGTTTTTTTTCATATGAACGTGCTTGTGCGATGTGCGCCACCCAACCACCCCAAAGCAGAACAACGATCAAGAACCGCGGCTGCTGATAATGATCGATTTGAGAAAATAAATTTATTTGTTTCATGTTAGATTTTAGGTTGTAGCTCAGCTTCTAGAGGACATAGAAAGCTGATTGATGGCTTGAAATAACTAAAAAAGTGTTGGCTCTGCTAAGAATTTTGTTTTGTTTGCATTGATTAAGAATTGTTTGAGTAATGGCGAGTAAAAGGCAGTACAGTAAGAAAAAAAAAAAAAAACACATTTTGGTCAAAAAACGCCCAAAAAATAGGCATTGAAATGAAAGGAACAGCCTATGTGTTTCTCAGAATCTGAAGGAACATTTCAAAAAAAGTTTCATCGAAATCTGTCAAGTAGTTTTCACGCGATTAGGTAACAAAGAAAATGTCTACAGTTTTATTATATGTATAGATTACTTTACTTATACTTTGTTTATTCATGGGCTAGCGGCTGCTGTTTTCCTAAATTGGCTGCACATTGATAAACCTTTGGAATCTCTTTACCACCTGCCATGAAGGGCTAATAATGTAATTACAGTTTTGCCAATCTGGGGAGGTAAATTCCGAACACAATGCTGAAAGAATAATCTTCGAAAATAAAGGTGTTTTCTGAAGGATGTCCTTTGTGTTCGTTTATCATATCCATTCCTTATTACCCGGCATATACCTCAATTAATTGAGAAAATATGAGCCCTGACAGGTTCAGCGAAATTCGTAAATAAACAAATAAAATGACAGATTTTCAATAGAGAATGACCCCCCGTCTAAATATATATCCTCAAGGCATCTTTCATGTCAACCTCGCTAGCGCCATCATCGCCGCACCCCCACCCAGTATCAAGTGGCTTTATGATTAGTATCCACCCACCTCGCAATGCTACAAAGGACAATAAGTGGAAAATTTGCAAAGACAGTAGGAATAATATATTTTCGTCTTTGTTCCCTTCCTCTCTCTTCGTTATGTTTTCCTTTTTTCGGCGTACTTATGTAACATTCGTGAGAATTTCGAATTGTATATGCCAGAGTGGAAAAATACCAAGAATAATATTTGCATGGTTTGTAGGGGTTCCCGCATATCCTTGAACCTAGTCCCAGCCGCGGTCATAATGACAGAGGCGGAATAGAGAATAACGATATCATACTGTGTTCGCAATAATAAGTTGATATTGAGATTGAGGATATACGAAGTCGAAGGATAATAGCAGCGGGGAAATTATAAATTCATTGAAACTGTTGTTTAGGAGAATAATTCAACATGACGACAAACGGCTTTGGCGACGTTCCCTTCTGATTATAAACGAAAAGCGGTCCCGGTTCATTGTACCTTGCGATACGTGATTGGGTGGGTGTACTCGTTACGGCGGAGCCAGTCACCTGTTGATCCCTGAATACATTATGGGGATAATGAGCCTTCGATGGATTTACATATCACAGCACGGAAAGAACTGAAAAATCACCAATTGCAAAATTTTGAGTTGCAAATCACGAATTATATGTTTTTCGTAAATCACAACGATTTTGTCTTGAATTCATACAAAAATGCGTTATTTGACATTGAAAACTGCGAAGTATATCAAATTCGGTATTTTGAATATTACGATTAGAAGTATTGATTCCAGCTTCTTATATTTTGCAACATTTTTGGCGCAATTTACCACATCAATAGGTCAATTTTTCAAACGGCACTTTACAATCTTAAATTGCAAAAAATATTTCGTGATTTACCACAACCGAATGATGAATCAACAAAATCTAATAATAATTTCGCACATGTAAATTGAAAACCTAAATTGAAGTACAAAAGTCATACATTGCAAAATATTTGTTGTAATTTGCTTAGTGTGGATTTTTTAATGCACCCAGACCCACCAGGTAGCCGACATAAAATTAAATCCTGTCTTTTTATGGATCGGATATATGTATGTGGTGTTTCTGGAGAGCTGCAATCATGTATCATGGGCAGAGGCAGACAGTCGGTATCATAAACTATGTATGAAATAGACTGACAGCTTCAGCCAAAAAAGAGAAATTGCCTACAAGCTGAATTTGGCCTTGAGTGTAGCCCAATTTGAATTCATGTATTTGTGCCATGTTAATCAAAAGGGGAACACACAAAATCAGCCTACCCTGCCGGTTTAACCAGATGTCAGGTAGCCTGAGGTGGACTGCTTTGCGTTTTTACACGTATTTATTTTATAAACGTACTACCTTAAAATAACCTATTTTTTAGGTTTTTGTTGAATTAAATTAACTTTCGGACTGAGAAATCGTCGGGAAGGACAAAGAACAAAGAAACATTGGGAAAGAAAAATGCTTTGTCCTAAATGTACCGTGTTGGCAACCGTGCTACGACGGGTTATAAGCATTCTGGAACATTATCTTGTAAGTACCTATTTAATAACAAAAAACTGAAGTATGTTAGTAAATCTGTATTTTGTTTCAGAATATAGAAGGAAGTAGACTACCTAGTATGGATTGTAAAATATGTAATCGAAAAGGATTGTTAAGGTTTGTATCAATGGCAGAAAAATTAACCCAGACAAATCTCGTTTTCTCCGGACTATATGGCGCCGTATGAGTCACATGGATATCAAGAGGAAAAAATATAACTATAAAATGAACTTTGTAGATCACAAAATATAAGTTGTAAATTGAAAATATAGTTTTCTAATTTCAAGACTCAAGAATCGTAAATTGCAAAATATGAATTGCAAATTGATAAAAATAAGTTGCAATTCACGATTAAGAATTTTTTAAATTGAACTACTGAAGTAGTAAATCAACCCCTGTTGTTCGCAAAACACTCACTATTGAGTTGCAATTCGAAACTAAATGGTTGTAATTTGCTAAGGGATGAAATCGTAGTTTGCAACAGAAAAATGTTAATATACGATTTTTTTTTTGCAATTCACAACCACCGTAATATCAAATTGATAACTATTTGTGTCAAATTGCGATCGGTTGTGGCAATATGTATTTCACGTCCGATCGCATTATTGACACTGAGAAGTGTTGATTCACGACTTTTGAGGGTCAATATCTTTCCTTTGTACAATTTCTAGAAATGCGAATAAAAAGTCGTGAATTAGTAAATCCTGAGCTAAGCTCTAAAATGAGACAAACTTTTCGAGATTCGGCGCCTTTTTTTTCTGATTTGATCTTTTACTTTTTTCCGTGAGGGCTGTCAGGTTTACGTTTAGTTTGGCGGACGCTATGATATGATCCAATAGAGTTAAGACAATTATTCGGGGTTGGGACCGTACGTGCGGAAGGGTTTCACACAGGGCGATGTTATTTTGTTGACAGTGTTTATGTTTAGCTGGCTCTCTAATTTTAGACCGGTAGCAGGGACGCGAGGGAAAGTTTACGAGCTTTGAAATATGTAGAGTACAGCTTGACATATGTGCTCTGCCCAGTTGACGGAGGTTTTGTAATGGACCAATGACCAAAACTCAGCAGATGGCCAAGCTTTAGCTATCATACCGCTATCAATATCCTGATTACTGATTACTCTTATGAAGGCAGCTTTAGGCATCGATGTATTTAAGAGTTACTCGATGTATCTAAGAGTCACTTTTTGTAGGGAGAAAACCTGCCAGAAACTGAAAAGATCAATTTTGGGATAGTAACCTCTATAAATGTTTTCTAAACTCAAATGCAAGTGGTATCAAAACCTATTTGTCTTTTTGCGAGACAGTTTTGATCGTGCTAGCAAACCGTGATAAATACATAGGGAGAAGGCATGTTCATGGAAGTAGGTATATGGGAGTTTCTGGTGATTTTGGATTGTCCTTAAGGCGGTATAAAATTTAGCTAAAATTTAGCTTGTAGCGAAGTCTGCATATGCGACGAAAATGGTTCGGTTTGCCCCATCTTCTTTGCAAATGATGGAGTTCGTCAACTCTTCGTTAAATATTGTCTCTGAATTGCCCACGACGACTATCAGCAATTCCCAGAAATTACCTTTTTCGCCATTCCGACGTTAAGAAATAACAAAATACACTATTTTTTGTTGTTCTGTGTTGTTTTTATTGTGTTCTAATAAAATATTTATAACGTTTTGAATGTTCGCGTCTTTTCTTTCGATGTCTTTGGTTTCTTTGTTTCACTATTAAAAATACATGTCGTTACAAATGGGCAATTACACACAATCTGGCATCACTGATGTGCCGTAAAGATCGCGGATTACTCTCTCTTGGTCCAGTTGCGTCCTTTATGTTCTCAACGAGCTTGAGTATATAAAAAAGATGTCTGCCTAACAGACGAGAAGGGGCAATGATTTGTTTTCTGCTACTACTGGTGGATACCTATATACATTCATAAATTAAACTAAAAGATAAAAAAATATGCTACATTGACCTTCATTAACCAAATTATAATTAAACACTATTAATTGAATTGAATATCTCTTATAAACATAACGGAAAAGTATACCCTGCGATCTTTAAGAGTTTGCATACCAAATAATAAGCACCTGCTATTATAGGATGTAAATTTTCCTATTCTTTCCATTGAATTGTTGTAGTAAGGATTACGAACTATGCTGCAATACTCCAGAACTGACATTACTAGAGAAATATATAAGGACTCTAAAGTATACGGGTCTGAGAATTTTCTGGTGTTTCTTTTAATACACAAAAGAGCGAATGTCGAATTGATAGCAAATAAAATAACTAAGCTAAAGAACACGTTTAATTTAAGATGTGGTTTTACTGTTAATCCACTTGTAAGCGAACTAAATTCCTAAGATTACTACAATCTTACAAAACTCACTGTAATCTAACTATCAATTAACTTTATTTGCAATAATATATTTAAACTATATTTGTCTAATGTATGTCTTTCCGTTACTTTTGAAAGACTAGTCATTTCTTTCTCTTCATTTGTCTGTTTATTTATTTATTTATTTATTTAAATTGTCTAATTATTTGTACCTATTTATTTAATTATCCATGTATTTATTTATTTATTTATTTAATTATTTATGTATTAAATTATTTTATTTATTTATTTATCCAATTATTTATTTATTTATTTATTTATTTATTTATTCCTATTTCATTATTTATTAAATATTTATTAACTTGCTTATACAAATCAAATGTATACAATGTACTCTTAACACTGTTTTTTGTTCCTATCTACTTTTTTGTTTTTTGTTTTTTTTTCTTTTCTCTTATATTGAAGGTTTTTTTTTTCGTATTTTCCTTCAACGCTTTCATTTTCTTCTTCTTCCCTTCCTATCCACCCTACATAAAAATAATATTCCAGTAGAAAGATAAAATACTATTATCAAATCTCTGTAGAATGTGCAATAACAATAGTCCTGTAACATTATTTATTATACAAAATAAAAATATCTATCTAGTTTTAAGAGAAGACGACAATCCGATTCACATCTTATCTACTACTACTTGATGATGTCTTTGGCAATCCAGCAGGAACATTTTGTAGATCGACATTTCCATCTATATTGGCAGCAAACGATGTTATGTAGGATTGATTGATTTGGGACCTAAAACGAAACGGACTTCTTTCTGTTTCGCTGTCAATTTTAGGATCATTAAATGTCCAGTTCTACTCTGGATTGTAATTCAACAGAAAAATATGTTTGTCAGCAAACCGATTCGTCGAGCTTTCTCAAGTAAATTTAAGGCGCTTAAATACAAATGTTAAATCGTACGGAATTTGCAGAATCCGCGGAATGATTCGACTTCTTACGAATTTTTACTCAATGCCGTTCCTTAACTCGAGCAAAATATTATAGCCATCCTCAGAGAATTTAACGAATTTTTACTCAACAAATTTCTTGGTGTAAGCATTTGGCAAACCTACTCGTGCATGTTTTCATTTCTGTATATGATACACAGAATGATACACTTTCCTAGAAGCTATGAGTCAGATCAGCCCTGGGCACCAAGGAAACAAGGAGCGAAGAGGATGGATAGGACGGAAGCAGAACGGATCGTAACACCATAGGCGTCCAAGGGTGCGATAGCAACATTTTCACCCTTCTGCCTTCTCTATCTGTTATATACTCGCGATATACCCTTGCTCAGGGATTCCAAATTAATAACAAAAAAATCCCCCTTTTTTAACGCAAAAACGAGCTATTTTCTCCTTTTTCAAAAATAAAAATCCCTTTTTTTCCCCTCAAAAACAAAAACACTTATTTAAGTTTAATTTTAACATTTCATGTTTTATTTAAATATCTTAGAATTAAGCAAACAACAAATAATAGGAATGCATTAAATTCAGTCATTATTATGAAATACTAATAAAAAACAAAAAAAGAAAACTTACATAACTAAATAGTTGTTAATTTTAAAATCACATATTCATGTTTAAATCAATAAATAGGTTATATTTTAAAATATATATGTACCTTAAAGTTTGTACATTGCGCTATTGTGAAGTTTTCAGCAGCCTTTTTCTACCACAAAGTCATAACAATCTTCTTTTTTTTTTAATAAATTTGTTGTGTACAAAATTGCAGCCAAAGTGGAAGTAGACAGTTTGTTTCGTGTTTTTCTTTTATTTAAATTTATTGCTAAAAAATTCTTTCAGCATCGACCCCGCTGTGAGGAAGACAAAAAATAAACTCCATACATTTTTTTTCAAGTTCGGAAACGTGATATCGTCTTCTTCAAGACTTGTTTTTAATATTTCCCTCCAAAATTCTTGAACATTGTCAGTTGAAATATTTTCGATGTTTAAATTTCTTAGTAGTCTATACTCCCTATCAATTTCAACCCAATTTGAAGTAGACAAAATTGCCTACCTTCCCCCCAATCTGCGACCACTGCCCTTGCTATGTTCGCTGACGACACCGCTATCCTAGTAGTAGGTAGTACACTCGAAGAAACGGCTGCAAATCGCACTGAATAAAGTAAACGAATGGACATGGGACTGTCGGATCGCCCTCAACGAAACTAAATCTGTTCACGTGAATTTCACGTATAAGAAAACTAATGTCTTGCCAATTTTCCTAAACTTGGCCCGAATACCCTTTGCAAACGAGGCCAAATACCTGGGAGCTGGGAATGACACTCGACGCAAAGCTGAAATGGAATTCGCACGTGAAAATGAAACGTAAGGAGCTTGATATCAAATATAGAGAAATGTATCTATTGGTTACTCGGAAAACACTCCCAGCTCAGTATCGAAAATAAACTGCTTCTATACAAGCAAGTGCTAAAGCCGGTGTGGACCTACGGTATACAACTTTGGGGTTGTACCAAGAAAACAAATGTCAATATTCTACTAACTTTTCAAAATAAAGTGCTCAGAGAAATTGTACAAGCACCATGGTAGGGGAGACTGGGTACGGATGAAACACAGGACGGTTGAAACAACACGAATATCTCGTGAGCCATACGCGCAGCGTCTATGAGTATTAGGGGTGAATGAAGCAAAAACAAGTCCGTAGACGAATAGCAGTAATACATCGTTCATTCGGCGGTTCAGTTGTGAGTGAGAGCTTATGTTCTATTTAGACTACCAAAAGTAAGTATTTTCGTTTGGTTATTTTTCATTTTACTGGGGTTTCTATCCATGCGAGATTGCTGTGCGTATTTTTTTTGTATGCAGTAAGGAGTCTAGAGTAGATCATGATGACTAGTTTAAACGTGTCAGTGTTGTTTTCGTTACTTTATAGATTTTTTTTACTTAAAGGGGGGGTTGGGGACGGTTGAAACAATTTTTCGGGGGACGGTTGAAACAATGTCTTTAATTATTTTGTTATTCTTATATAATATTTTAACGAAATTAGAAGAACCAGAAAGTCTACATTATAAACCGATACACCAGAGAAAGAACAAATAAAAAAGGATCATGAAGCAAGACTGTAACAAACCAGCTAACCAAGCTAAGAAATGGTTGGAAGGTGTAAAAAAGAAAATAAAAGTTACGAAAGTAAAAAAAAAATAATAATAATGCAGTATTCCAGTGCTCTATTATTATTTTTTTTATTCAGAAGAAGAGGAGTTTTATTGCCTTGTCTGCTTGTCAACGTATTCAGGGAGCAGATCTAGTGAAATTGGATACAAATGTGTCACCAGTAAAATGTGGGCTCACAAAGAGTGCACAGAAGGTTGCAATAGTTATGTTTGGCACAATTGTGATTCGGAATATTCCGACAACTGAATTTTATCGATTGTATTATCGAAATTAAAGTAATGTTCCTTTTGTTTATTTTCAATTAATTTAATGAATAAGATCTTTTTTTTTTATTTTGTTTTCTTTAATTTTTTGTTGCTTAGAAATACTGTTTATTATTTTTTTTTTCTATATAAAACAATGACGTGATGAATATTGTCAAACAAAACTATTATTTATAATAAATGTTAATTAAATGTGTAACAATGGAAGATAATGTTCATGTTTCAACTGACCCCAACAACTGTTTCAACCGACCCTGGTATGGGTACGGTTGAAACAAATTTTCATTTTTGTTTTAATATGATGTACTTCGCAAAATATCACACCGAATACTTAAAAAACACTTTACATTTATACATAGAACCATGCTCCTACATTTCACATAACTTGATCACCGCTTAGCTTATAAACGGCAATGGTATGGACGGTATAAGCGAAATTGTTTCAACCGTACCCAGTCTCCCCTATATTAGAAAGGACAATATCCATAGGGATCTCGGAATTCCAACAATTGAAGCTGAAACTAGAAGCTTCGCGAGAAAGCATAGAAACCGACTAATCGGACATATCACAACACAGCCCGACAAATTTTGGACGAGAGCAATTCATTGCGCCGACTGCAAGGAACGAAGCCATTCGTATTGGCAAGATAAGATTAACCGCGTCTAAATTGTGGAACATGTATAATCTTTCATTGGAAAGTAACCTGTCAAAAGTTGTTATTTCGTGATAGAAAAATTGCTAGATAAGTTATATCATAGTTGCAGTATCTAACAATCTTTCGAAGGGTGGTGTTTTTAGTCAGTAAAATTCTGACCCTACTATGAGCACGCGCTTGCTATTCTCATAGTGTTTTTGGAAGATTTTCACCTACCCTCGAAAAAAAAAACACAATAAAAAAATTATAATTTCCAGAAGCAATAAGAAACAAATTTAGCAGAGTGAAGTGAAAAAAGAGCTTTTCCTTTTGAAACTAACTGGAATATGAGGCAAACATTATCTAGCGGAAAGTTAGTAACGAATTCTTTGAGTATATTTGTTTTTAGAGCTTTGGGAAAAGTGAAGCTGGAACGTGGAACATGCTCGAGCTTTCCACAAAGTGAAGTTGAGAACAAATATACAGAGTGTATCAAATTCTTTGTTTATTTATTTTATTTGTTTAACAAAGAGTTATACTTATAGGTACCTATATATAATTTCTTCAGTGTGAAATTCTTTTGTTTGTTCGTATTGATGTATTTAGGCAGACTTAAAAGATAAGATACCTACTTTTGGACCCGATATGTGGCTCTGTTTTCGATTTCCGAAACCACTCAACCGATTGAAATTACATTTTGTGGATGCATATGGTTGGAAAGATATCTATATATATAAAAATGGATCTTGGTTTGTTCGGATGCTTAAAACTCGAAAACGACTGGACCAAATTGGATACTTCCTTCTGCGGATTTGTTCGTAATTGCTCCGCGAAGGTTTACGAAAAAATTAAGAAAATTGCGCGGAAAATTAGAAAATTAAAGTTTGTATGGGAAAAAAAATTAACTGGATAGAAATCAAGAAGTGACACTTCAAATAAAAAAAAAAAAAATATTTTGAATTTTAAAAGCAATTGTTGTTGTCAATTATTTTAATTATTTTCCAAGCAAATTGTTGTTGTCAACAATTTTGAAGTTTTTTCTTTTTTAAATATAGGTAGGTACCTAAAAAGTTTGTTCTAATAAATTATGTTTACTATGTAACATTAAGTAACTTTTTGAAATGAAGTAGATAGGTACTTTGATTATACAAAGATGATATTATGGCCGACGATATTTTGCATCGATTTCGCACTGTGACATCGGATAATGAACTGGAGAATGGAGATGCCAGATGAAATGCGCAACAAAGCTTTGATTTGACGCCTTTAATCGAGAATAGGAGCGAGAAATAGACTTCGAACGAATCGCATTGAGTCAAGCTGTTCGAACAAATGTGCCAATGTTGAATCTTTATATACATATATAAAAATGAATCCCTATTTCCCTTGGTCGCGGCATGACGCGTGAACGGCTGGACCGATTTCGCTAATTTTTTTTTGTTGTGTTTGTTATTGTCAGGAGAAAAATCTTATGAAAGAAAAAATTAAGAAAATTGCGCGGAAAATTAGAAAATTTAAGAATACTAAACCAACATATGAAATTATATCTAATGTAACCATAGCGCTTTTACAATTCGAACATTTTTGATGTAAATGGCGTTGGCATAACATTGACAGAATGCGTGCTGCAAATATCGTCAACGAGGATGTAAAGAAAATAAATATCGTTTAAAACAGATGCTTCAATCGGAGTTATTATATTGATAAAATACATATAAAATAATTAATTTCTTATTTTTAACAAAAACTGAATTTCTTAGTGCACATCGTCGGAAAATCCTCAACATGTGGCGTTGTAGGCGTATGTCGTTATTCAGGTCAATTAAATTTTCTTTAATAATAATCTTCTTAATTCATACCAATAATTCTTTCGGGATGAAACTCGATGATGATGATATAACTCGATAACCACTGGGTAAATTTTTATGATTCTTCTTTTGTTTTGTTCGTATTGTTGTATTTCAGGTTAAAGCAAACTTGAAAGATAGGATTTTTGACCCGCTATATGGCGTTGTAATCGATCTCCGAAACCACTCACCCGATTTCAATGAAATTTTATAGATTTATATTCTTCGTTCCCGCTTGAAGGATAGGATACTTTTGGACCTGACATATAAAAGAGACTGACGTCCGTATGTGCACTCATAACTCGGGGACGGATCGTTCGATTTTTATAATTTTTGGTTGGAAGGAAGGAAATTATGCTACCTTACCTCTACATAATTCGGATTTGAAAGTTTATTCAGTTAAAATTTTGTTGCGAAACATCAATGTACCGAAACTTTACAACGGATCGCATTTGTTTTATGGTGAAGGATCTCACATCAAATATCATACAAGTGATGATTTTAAGGGGAAAATTCAAAGGCAAACACTCTTATTCCGCAGATTTCGCTTATTAAGAACGATTTACCATTCGTGCGACTTTAATTTCCCGTGCGTCTCGCTTTCACTATGACCAATAATTTATTGCAAGGATAATCGATGGATGTTTGTCAATTTAGTGAAAAAGTGGAAGGTTGGACGACACGTCAAAATCATTGCGGTTTGATTGAAAAAAAATCAACATTGCTATTCATAATTTATTTCTATTGCATTTAATATAACTTTTGAATAAAGAATTTGAATTGGTCGAATTACATAAATTAGCAAGTGCTTGGTGCATGCTCGGAATTTATTAACAAATTAACAAATTTGGGCGAAACGAAGTTTGCCGGGTCAGCTAGTATAATATATAAAAGGATACTTTTGGACCCGATATGTACCAATGTTTGCCAAAAACAATAACATTTTGTGGATGTATATGGTTGGTTCCCGTTTGAATGATGGGCTGCTTTTGGGCCCGATAGGTGGTGCTGTTGGGGGCTTCCGAAACCACTCAACCGATTTCAATAGAATTTTGTGGATGTAACTATGTGGTTGGTTCCAGTTTGAAAGATAGGATAGCTTTGGACCCTATAGGTGACACTTCGCGAAAGATAAAAAAATCACAGCAATGCGTGGCTGGGTCTTCAAGTATTAGATATATTTTACTGTTTTTCAATAAATAAAATAGTAAAATAAATAAAGTAAATAAACTTATAGAGTAAATAAACTTGTCAGTCTTCCCTTCTTCATAGTCGCAATGGTTTAGTTGTTTTGTTAGTGAGTTGAACTTCTATGCGAAAGGTCCCAGGTACGTTAACCAGAAAATCGGAATTATCTATACTTATAATAAAACTGTAGGCAATTTTTTTGTTACCTAATGGCGTCAAAACTACTGCACAGATTTCGATGAAACTTTTTTTGAAATGTTCCTTAAGATTTTGTGCAACACATATACTACTCCCTCTCATTGCCATGCCTATTTTTGGAGCGTTTTTGACCAAAATGTGTTTTTTTTTCTGACTTTACTGCTTTCAACTCGCCATTACTCAAATAATTCTTGATCAATGCAAACAAAAAAAAAAAAAAAAATTCTTAGGAGAGCCAACACTTTTATAGTTATTTCAAGCCATCAATCAGCTTTCTATGCCCTCTAGAAGCTGAGCTACAACCTAAAATCTAACACGAAAAAAATCAATATATTGTTGGTGTAGATACAAATTTCCGTTAAGGCTTTTGTTTTGATATTACCTACAGTAAGGAAGTGGGACTTTAGTACTTACGCTGTTGAATTTAATTTTCTTAAGATTGTGTTTTAGGTAAATAGATTTGTTTGATTTATTGTTTCACATTGACAATGTTCACTATCATCACTATAGTCGCAGTAGCTTCTCACAACCATTCGTTTTGTGTGAGTTTTTCATTTTTGGAACGAATGGAAGGGATCTACAGTTTTATGCCGACTCCCAACGGCTAATTGAGAAGCTCTTACAAGACATTTATACTCTCGGATGTTTGTCAGACGTTTGCGAGAGGTAGCGCAGTGGAAAAAAAACATAAGTTGGAATTTGGGTTTTTGGGGGACTCGGACCTGAGACCCCTCGCTTAGTAGTCCAACACACTAACACTAAGCCACTGCGACTACGATAAATAATAATAAAACTTTAACCGTTAGTAAAAAATGATTTCTGACAACTTTGTTAGAAAGAGATGGGTAGTTCCATTGGAAAAAAAAACGTATTCCACCCTTCACAGCATTCTAGCAAGGGAAATATCGAATCGCTTACAAATGAGAAAATTTGAACCATTTCAGGCTCCCCTTAAATTGCGAATAAAAAGTGTTCAGTAATGCGGGCTGTCTTCTATTTTATACCACAGTTAGAAAATGGTACATAGAATAGCAGTGTAGAATTTCATCGTTTGTAGCTCAACAGTTTTTGAGTTATGGGGACCTTAAGTTGAAGCCTAAATTTTGCCTAAATTTCATATATATCATTATTTATATATTTTATTATATTGGCAAAGTAAAACACTTTCCAAAATAGAAAATTTTATCACTTTACTTGCTACGGTTTCGAAGAACACAGTTTTAAGGAATTGAATTTTTTTTTCTAATGGTTTTAACTTTCTAACGGTTGAACTACAAACGAAAAAAAAAAAAAACTCACTACAAACCTCTACAAACGAATGTCTATCGAACTGCAAGCTCCGTTTTTCATTATAGAAAAAGTGCGGGCTAACTTCACACGCAAATTAGAAAATTTCATCACTTTGCATTGTACCGTTTCGGAGATATCGCCATTTTTATTTTTCTGCTTAAATTGTATATAAATTCTTTTTGGTTGGTACAATTTTGAAATTTTTGATTTTATTAGATAGAGCATACATGCTTTCTAACAACCAACTAGTTTTTGTCGTTTGTAGTTGTCCAGCATTTGAAATATCCATCCCCTTAAATCGGTCTGCGCGGAATATTTTACCAATTTTCTTGAATCTTGAATAAATCATTATCTATTGATAAAAGCTCACAAAAATAGATTTCCCTATTTTGAATTGCTTAGTAACGTAAATATTGATATGAGTTTGTATGACAAAGTAGTGTGTGTTTAAGTTGCATCTAAATCTTCGTCTTTGTGATAAATTCACAAAATTTGAATTGTATTAGATAGCCAGAAGTACATACTTTGCAAATATTGCATTTTTGTTGTTATAAATTGTTTAAAAGGGGTTAGTTTTTATTGTTATTCGAAGGAATAGAAAAATTTGTTGGATAAAAATATATGGGTTGATTGACTGGTTGTTATTGCCAATGGATAAATTGTGACTCATGTCGATGGACAGGGATGAATGCTTTGCGAAAGTGTGTTTACCGTTGTCTTGGTGTTGGTGAGAGATTCATAGATAGATGCAACTCTAAAGGGATGCGGTTTTTGATTTTAATTGCGTTTTATTAAGTAACGCTTGAGTGAATTCAGAAATTTTAAATGCAATTATTTAAGTTGGGATGTGCTTTACGCACCAGTATTTTTAAATAATTTGTATCTGTTGGGAATTCGGAGTTATAGGTTCAAACACAAATGTCCTCATATCTCCGAAATAAAAAATTTATAAAAAAAAAGAATTTCACTACAAACAACTACAAACGATTTCGAATGCAACTAGTTAGTTTTTATTTCAAAAAGCCAAAAGTGCGGGCTGAAATTTTTTTCTAATGGTTCTAACTTTCAAACGGTTGAACTACAAACGAAAAAAATTTCACTACAAACAACTACAAACGAATGTCTATCGAACTGCATTTCACGTTTTTCATTCTAGAAAAAGTGCGGGCTAACTTCACGTAGGTAGATCTACTTATGCATTCACTGAATTATTATATCGATTTTTATATGGAAAAAGTTTTTTTTTTTTTTATTTAAAGTCAATTTTGTGTTGTTTTTGTTCACTTAATCATAATGCATGTAGTAGAGGGTTAAAACCAATATATATATATACCTAGTAAAATCGATTGAATTTCATAATTGCTGTTGCCAGGACTTCATTGAATTATTCTTAAGCTTATATAAGGGCACCAGCAGCGAAGTGTATTAAAAATGCAAAACCTAATTAACTGAAAAGGATGTTGTTGCCAGTTTTAGGTTCGAAGGAATAATCACCCATAACAATTAATTCCGAAATTGGATTCTATCAACGCGACCTTGAGCACTACCCGCATAGCAGAAATACTCATTCAATCATTGTATGTACTCGTAATATCGGTGGCAAATTACCATCATACAGCGTGCGGTAATAGTTTCCATCACAGCTGGATATTGTAAAAAAATGTATATGATAACAGAAATCAAATAGAAAACTCCTAGGGAGATGATAGTTTACGAAAGTGATTCCCCTTTCCAACAATGTTCGTGGTGAAAAAAATTGTTGATCAACCAGAAGATGGTACTCCAGAAATCATTTAAATAATTTGATATCCTGGCGAGTAATAACTTTTTGTAGCAAAAAATCTCCAAGTACTACTGTATACGGCAATTTAGAGTTAACTTGATAAACAACTGGTACGTTCGTGAAATTACCAATAAATTAGCAGTCTTTTCAATTGGCCTATTAGACGGCAACCAGACCAAGTGAAGTGATATTAGGTTATTCATATACAGATTACCTATCCGTATTAAAGGAGGAAGTACTGTCGGAGAACTCCAGACCTGATTTATTTTAACCCTTAAATGCATCGTGGCCCATATCTGGCACAAACCAATTTCTTGCCGATATATTGGCATACAAACAAAAAATTGATGTAAGCGCATTGGGTACCACATATATGGCACATTCAGTTAATACATTGATGCTATTTGTATTTTGGTTCCGTTAGAATATTCAAATAAAAACGCCTTTGCGGTGATATCAGGTTCAGTCTGTCAGTAGAAATCGATTCAGATAAGTACATCGTGTGCATTTATTATTATCATTTGGTGAATTTAAAAATTGTTTTCCGCTAAAATTATACTGTATAAATCAGTAAAAATAATAAAATATTCCACAGTAAGTTTGCAATTAGTTATAATGAGAGCATAATTGTTAGTGCTATATATGGCACACCATGCAATAATGTAAACTACAATTTGATTTTAGATGTTCGGTGTTTGTATGGCTTCTTGTAGTTGGAAAACCATTTTTGAGGAAAAAAAAAAATAAAATATTGAATGAAATCTAAAAAAATGATACATGCGCCTTTTCTAGCTGGCGGTCAGAAAAAAATGCGAATGGATAGATTCCGAATTGAATTGTTAAAATCTTTGTGTAATAAAGGAACGAACTTTAGCTTCCCTACATAATGTGGAAGGCCTTCAGGAAGTCCATCTGTTGCAGTATTACACGCTGCAAAAAAAAAAGACAAGGACTTGCTACTTCTATACCAAGTAAGGATGTAAGACATGACGGAATCAATCATCAAAGACACATTTAGACCATATTCACCATTCACTTAGGTATTCTGTGATACCACATAAGTTAAGGGAATGGGGGGAAAGGCCAGAGTGCTATCTAGGCCGGACACGCTAGTGGGCGCATTGCTATCTTTGTGCTTGTGACTATTTGTCTTTATCTGCAATCCTCCTGCGTCTCGTATAGAGAATCGGGGCCGTTTATCCTCGGATAGGGGAATGGTGACCGAAACAGTCTTCCTCTCGCCAGTAATCCTCAGACAACACCTTGAAGAGAGGAGACTGGGGATAACTATTGGACGATATGTCTTCGAATATACGACCCTACGCGCCATCGGTGATTAGTAGATCAGCCCTTTCGTTGTAAACCTTACTTAAGGTTAGGCTGGTCAAGGAGGAAGTGACCGGTCGACAGTGTGCCTTCGAAAAGGCGGGTGCTGGGTGGTGACCGTATCGGTTAGACCCTCGCCTGTGTCCTCTGGCAACTTATCAAATAGGATGTAATTTCAAAAACGTTTATAAGTTGTCGTAAATGTGGTAATTTTTTTAATTTTTTTGTAATATTTAAGACATTTGTTGGTGCTTAAATGTACTACCTACTTTGATCAAATGTAAATGAAGTATTATTTTTAAAGTAATCTAAAATATGTGTATATTTATGTATAAATAATGTGTAATTATTTATTTATCAATATAATAAAAATAACTTGATAAATGTGTGTGTGACAGCCTACCGACTGCCACACACATCCGATATTGATTTAGTTTTTTTTGTTGGTTAATAGACCACGCAGAGAAGGTTAATACATTAGTATGATAAATTTTTGAAAGAAGGTGCAACCGCCATTCCAATAAATTCATTTTTGTACACTTTGGAAAAAAAAGAAACTGGATAGAAAACGAGTAGTGATACTTCAAATACAAAAAAAAATATTTTAAATTTTAAAAGCAATTGTTGTTGTCAATTATTTTGATTATTTTCCAACCAAATTGTTGTTGTCAACAATTTTGAAAGTTTTTTTTTTAAATACCTATAGGAACCTAAAAAGTTTGTTCTAATATATTATGTTTACTATGATACATAAAGTAACTTTTTGAAATGAAGTAGATACTTTGATTATACAAAGATGATATGGCCGACGATATTTTTCATCGAATTCGCACTGTGACATCGGATAATGAACTGGAGATGTCAGATGGAATGCGCAACAAAGCTTTGATTTTGATCGAGGATATGTGTCTGCTCATGAGTGGCAATTTGTTGTGCAAATTGGGGATGCCACAGCCAAATCGTTCAATGCAAGACGCATTTAATCCAGAATTGGAGCGAGAAATGAATTTCAGTCGAATCGCATTGAGTCAAGCTGTTCGAACAAATGTGCCAATGTTGAATCAAGAATAAAAGAAAGTGTACGATGAATTGATGCAAGCAGTCGATAACGAAAATGGCGGAATTTTCTTCCTTGATGCGCCCGGTGGAACTGGAAATACATTCCTGATTTCATTGATTTTAGATACAATTCGTTCGAGATCTGAGATCGCTTTGGCCCTAGCCTCTTCTGGGATAGCGGCTACTTTGTTAGAAGGCTGTCGAACAGCTCATCCTGCATTGAAATTGCCATTGAATCTGCAAGTGGAAGAAGAACCTACATGCAACATTTCAAAGAACACTGCGATGGCGAAAGTACTGCAGCAATGTAAGATTATTATATGGGACGAGTGCACAATGGCTTACAAACGCGCATTGGAGGCCCTGAATCGTTTACGTAATGACCTTTCGGTGGAGCAATGATCACCGGCCTGATTGAGTTTCCACAACATTTTTCCAACCTTACAACGACACCGGAAGAACTAATAATGAATGTTTTCCCGAATATCGCTCAGAATAATATTGACCATGATTGGCTGAGTGTAAGGCCCCAGTTATAGCAATCCGTAAAACCAAACCGTAAAAATTTTCTTTTGCTTTTTTTGACCACTTAAACTTGGTGGTTTAACTCAATCTTGGTATTAAAATGTTGCTTATGAATTATAAAATTAGATTATCAAAAAAAAGTATGTAAATGATCTTTAAAATTTCTAGAAAAATAATTTATTCATTTTTACGTTCGAAAAACTTTTACTGTTCAACTTCTCAGTCAATTCCCCTAAAGAAAACCGAATCATTCCACTGAAGTATTTCATTTCTTTACTGTTCCATCTGTCAGGAACTTTTTTTCTGATGGAATCCAATCAGTGGGGGTTGGTTTGTTGTAGGTAATTGTCTTAGGCCCGGTTTCTTCAATTTTGGTTATCTTTAATCACCGTTTATTCCAGCTTATAACCATCGAATGCGTTTGTTCAGCAAAATATTAACCAGAGAATCAGTAGTTTGGTTAGTTAACTAGTGAAATCGATAACCAACTGATTTTGAGTGGTTAATGAGATTTAACCACTGATTATCTGTAATTTCGTTTGTTCAAGATTTTTTATATACCTATTGAGAGAATGAGAAAATTGCGATATTCGTTGAATAAATTAACATGAGGCCTGTAAATTTGTAATACATTTTACCGGATTTAGCTTTATTTCGGTTTTGTTCTCAAAAAATCATTGACTAACACAAAGTTTCATTCTTTAGTTCTTAAGAAATTCCTGTATAACTTGGTTATGATATTAGTTTTTGTGTTTATTAAGTTTAGTAAAAATAAATACAATAATAAAATACCTACCTAAATAAATTACTTATCAAAAACAAACGGACCCGAAAAACAAAAAAATATAACCATGGATTCGGTCAATCACTAAATGACAAATAAACTGGAAAAATGGAACGATTTTCTGCAAAGCTATGGTTTGGTGACCGAAGTGAAAAAACTTTCAAGACACTCATTGGTTATCACTGATTTATAAGCTAAATCAGTGGTAGCCTACCAATGCTTTAACCAGCTGTGAATAGACCGGCCCTTAGTACGGAAACTTTTTTCTTACAGATTTTTCGCTATGACCGCCCAAACGAAAAAAAAACTCAGTTTCATACTGTTCCAACTTTTTCGGTTGCATTTTACGTATGGCTATAACTGAGGCTGAGGCCTAAGAGAAGAGTGATTTTGGCTGCGAAAAACAAGAACGTCGAACATTTGAATTCCGCCATTCAAAACCTAATCGCTGGTGAGTTGCATTCATACAAATCAGTCGACTCCGTGATGGATGAAAAGGAAGCCACCTAATATCCAACGGAATTTTTAAATTCTTTGGATGATTCGGACTTGCCTCCACGTAATTTGAAACTAAAAATCGTCTCAGTAATAATTTTGTTGCGCAACCTAAATGAACCAAAACATTGTAACTGTACGCGTTTGATTGTGAAGAATTTAATATCAAATATTATTCAAGCAACGATTTTTATTGGAAAACTCAAAGGCGAAGATGTTCTTATTTCGCGGATTCCACTTATTCAGAACGATTTGCCGTTCATATTATTTAAGCGTCTTCAATTTCCTGTACGTCTCGCTTTTGCTATGACAATTAATAAGTCGCAAGGACAATCGCTGGATGTGTGTGGCATAAATCTTGAATTTCACGTGTTGGCAAAGCTCTCGCTTTGTACGTGTACACACCCGATAATAGAAATAGAACAAAAAAATGTTGTGAACCATAAAGCACTTCAGTGAAAAAGCGGTAGGTTGGCCGACAAGTATTTGATTTTATTTATTTATTTAATTTTAATATAACTTTTGAATAGAAAAATTGAATTGACCGAATTAAATGAAACAGAATGAAGCGAAAGCTCGGCATTATTAATTTCATTACCTACATTAATGAATTTGGGCGGAACGAAGTTCGCTGGGTCAGCTAGTAATATATAAAACAAAGTGCCAACAAAATAGAAAAACAAAACATTTAAATACTATCATTGCCTTTCGATGCCGACGGGGTTCAGCTAGTTTATTTATATTTCTTATTTTCTGTTTCCCTTTTCTATGGAAACTAATTATTATTATTATTTTTTTGTTTTGAAAAATATTGAAAACTACCTAATGTACCTACTTTGATCAAATCAATATTAAATAACATTATTATAAAAATCCTAAACACTTGTATTTGTATGAATTTCGCAATTTAAATTTCAAATATCTTTTATCAATTTCAAACGTGCTTAGTGTGCCATATATGGCACAATTACTTTTTAACAATTTTTTATTATTTAAAATAATTTTTGTCAAAAATTATTAACAACAGAATGTTGTACAAGTTGTTTGTTACCATAAACATTTTTTTTTCCAATTTTTGAAAAATCATGCAATACTTGAAATACTTGTTCAAGCAATTTTCGATGGACTTTATCCCTTTTTGTTGTAAAATTTGCAGAAAATCCCTCAAAATGGCATCACTGACTGGCACAGGCTTTTTGAAGTGGTAGTATAGAGGTTATTGCCGAGAACAGACGATTTTTTTCTAAATCTTATAGCTTTCAGTTCATCATAGCTCATCTTAACATCGAAATCATAGAAAAAACAGAACATTTTCAAAAATGTTCTATAATTTAAGAATGCTATATTTTTTGACGCTCTACTTTTCGTTTCTCAAATCAGGGGTATAATTTCAAAACTCTTCTTTTCCACTTTTGAGAATTTCGAGTAAAGCGAAAAAAAAAAAAAAAAATGTTAAAAGCTGCTAAAATGATATTAGCGATAGGTTTGAAGGCTAAACTGCAAGTTTGAAATGAACTTTATCTATTTCTTATGGTTTTGAACTTATAAGGTAAACAGAAAAATTATAAAAAATCTATTTAATTTGGAAGAGTTTTGAAAATGACGATTGGAATTACTGAGGGGGGGGGGAAGCGAGGAGTAACAACGATTCGACAATTTCTGTTGGGAAATTATGTCGAATTTCAGTTTGTGAATTGTTGTTTTCGGGGGAACACCTCTTAACAACAACTCGTAGACACAGTCACTTTGGAATTAGTTGACTTTTGATTCATCCTATTTAGGAATAGGGGAGTTAGAAGAAAGAAATTTACCGATAAAATTCATTTTGGTTTATTTTAAAGAAAATTTGAAATATAAAAAAACTTTAACTAAAAACATGCAATGTTGACATTCTTCAAAACTAAAAAAAATGAATAACAAAAAAGTATTAATTATTAAATTTTGAATTATCTAAACATTTTTTTTTTTGTTTTACCGAGGATAGGTAAAAGTCTTCCAAAGACACTATGAGAATAGCAAGCGCGTGCTCATAGTTGTGTCAGATTTTTACTGACTAAAAACAGCACCCTTCGAAAGGTTGTTAGATACTGCAACTAAGATATAACTTATCTAGCAATTTTTCTATCATGAAATAACAACTTTTGACAAACTACTTTCCATGTTCCGCATTTTAGACGCGGTAAGTCTCATCTTGCCAAGTCGAACAGTTTCGTTCTTTGTAGTCGGCAAAAGTCGGCCAACATTTTATTGTTGACATGTCCGATTAGTCGGTTTCTATGCTTTCTCGCGAAGCTTCTCCCTGTGGATATAATCGTTTCTAATATACCATGGTGCTTGTACAATTTCTCTAAGTACTTTATTTTGAAAAGTTTGTAGAATATTGACATTTGTTTTCTTGTTTTCCGAGTAACCAATACATTTCTCTATATTTGATATCAAGCTCCTTACATTTCATTTTCACGCGTCGAGGTCATTCTTAGGTATTTGGCCTCGTTTGCATAGGGTATTCGGGCTAAGTTTAGAAAAATGGTCAAGTCATTAGTTTTCTTATACGTGAAATTCACGTGACAAGATTTAGTTTCTTTGAGGGCGATCCGCCAACCCCTCGTCCATTCATTTACCTTATTTAGTGCAATTTGCAGTTTTGCAGTCGTTTCTTCAATTATATTACCTACTGCTAGGATAGCGGTGTCGTCGGCGAACGTAGCAAGAGTAGTTCCATCTTATCTCTTGGTATATCGCGAGTATATAACAGATAGAGAAGCGGCCTAAGGACACTTCCTTGCGGCACGCCGCCCGAAATTTCCTTAAGCTCACAGAATTCGTTTCCATGTCTACTACGGAAGAGTCTATTCCCGAGATATGATTCTAGAATATCATATAGGCGTACGGGAAGAACTTGTCATGATTTAAATTTCAAGCCGTCATGCCACACCTTATTAAAGGCTTATGATACGTCAAGGAATACGCTTGAGCATATCTTTTTTTCTTCAAATGCTTTCTCAATTACGTCAGTAATTCTATGCACTTTGTCAATCCTCGAATGCTTGGTTCTGAACCCATACTGGTGGCCAGGGATAAGATTATTGCATTCTATAACCGGTTTTAGGCCCGTTAGTAAAATTCTCTCGAAATCTTTGGATATGACTGGAAGAAGGGAAATTGGTCTATACGACTTTACTTCATTTGGCAGTTTTCCTAGTTTTAAAACTATTACGACCTCCGCAACTTTCCATTGGCTTGGTACGTGTTTTAGTCTGAGCGCGGCATTTATAATATGAAGAAACTTAATTAATGCTTTTTCTTGATAGAACTTTGAGAACTTCTCCCGTGATCAAATCATAACCAGGAGCTTTCTTAGGTTTTAGGGATTCAATTTCACGTTTTAGTTCCTTATCGTTGCACTTGTGAGTATTAAATCGTCGCATAGTAATTCCGTCCCATTAACACCATCGTACGGTTTAAAGGTTTCTTCTAGATGTGCGGCAGAAACATTTTTTCCGCTTTTTCCTCATCTTCCCTTGCCCATTCATTTTGATTTATTTTAATTGGCGGCGAGGGGATTTTGGGCCTTTTGGTGGCTTTTACAGCTTTCCAAAGTGAATAATTGGAATCTTTTTTCGCCGTTAAGCTTTCAAGCTAAGTCCCTATCGCTCGATTTCTAAAGTCCTTACTAAATGTCTTCAAAAAATTGCACAAATATATATATATTCAAATGTGTTTTATGTTGCGGAGCGCGACTCTGTTGCCATTTTTTACGCGCCTCCCTTTTTTTGTTGACCAATTCTTTTATTTCGGGTGGATATTGTAGACCGTATTCGGCCGGCGTTTTCCTTGGATTAGGCGTATTATTCCAGGAGGCCATCTGTACGATCTCAACGAAGCGATCAACTTCAACCTCAAGTTCATAGGGTGTCGTAAGTGGAACGCTCAATTCAACATTCTCTTCAATTTCGTTCCTAAAGCGTTTCCAGTTAGTTGTTCTACCAGTCATTCTCGCTGGCTCTAGGTTACTTACTAGTTTTACGCTTAATGTTAAAATAACCGGTGAATGATCAGATGACAGATCAAAGCTCTCTTCAACTTTAATGTGGTTGGTAGATATTCCTTTCACGACGAAAAAATCGATCAGGTCAGGTATTTTTGAAGTATCAGTTGCCAGTAGGTCGGTTTGCCCATCGAGTGGAAATCGCAACTGTACTCCATACCTGCCCCATAGAGCATTCTTCCTTTTCGCCAGTTGCATAGTTTCAAGCTCTATCTTCAGGTCTTGTTATGTTATGTAATGTTAAAGTGGCTCTCGATGAGAGAAACACTTAGGCCGTTAATCGGCCCATTGTGCGTACCACTGGTGTTTAGGAGTTCCTTATCTGGTTACTCATGTGAACCATTTGCTTCTGTTGATAAAGCTGAGAATGTTAGCAGCGCTGGTGTCGCATAGATCACTTAGATCATTGAGGAAGTAGTTTCCTTAGTACGCCATCCTTAGATTGGATAGAGCAGGGCAGCTGCAGAGAAGGTGAGTGACGGACTCATCCTCTTCCTCATCCCTGCAGCTTCTGCAAAAGTCATTGTATGGCAATCCAACTCTGGCTGCCTGATGTCCGAGGGCCATTATTCGATGGTTTTCCTGATGGTAACTTTTCAGTAGCGTTTCGTTAGCGGCTTTGTTTTTTTATTTTGAGGCTCAAGGAGCGCATCTCTCCGTCTTTGCAACTCCTTAGCTACTTCACAACCTCTATCATTTTCAGGTTGCTTTCCTTTACAGTTAGCACAGGTAGCGTAGGATTGTTTATTTGCTCCACAGTCTTGGGATTCAAACAAATAATACATTAAAAACAAATAAAAAAAACTTCAAAATATTCAGTCTTCATACCAAAGTGATTAAGGAACAAACAAATTATAGCTAAGTTTAAAGTCTTATATACAAGGATCTTTTATTTCTTCTTTTTCTTCACAAACTTGACTTCTTTCATATTTTCAAGATTTTCATCTACAAGTCTTTTATAAATAAAAAGTTGGTCGGATTTTTCACACACAGCAATATATTTAATTATTAAATAAAAATAAACTTCTAAAACTTTATTTTGTCTGCGAGCTTACCAAGAATATTTTCTTCACAAGAATTATTGCAACACAAATTAGTTTAACCCATTGAAAGTCTCAAAATAACTAAAATTCCCCCTTTTTTAATGTCATTGGAATACATAAATGAAACCGGCAACTTCGATTTGCATAGGAATAGAAGAGTTTTGGTGCGGTGGTTTGAATGGGAATAAATGAGTTTTTAATTAAACGATTGAGTGGAATAGTGTAGTTTTGGGAAACAAATTGACTTTTGAAGTACTCAAGTGTATAGAAAATAACAAGTTTTGATAAATTTTAGTTAAATACCTAGATGAAGGCCCTTTCTAAAGAACACTTTCTCATACTTCCCTAACTCATTTTTGAAAAAGTGGAATAGAAGAGTTTTGAAATTCCCTCAAATTATTCATCAGTCACCCTTGCATACATTAAAAGTTACAGTCTGGTGTGCAATTTCAGGTCAGGTCAGGTCAGGAGGAATCATCGGACCACATTTCTTTGAAAATGAAAACGGCGTAACGATAACTGTGAATGGGGAGCGATATCGTGATTTGATTGAAAACTTTTTGACGCCACAACTTCATGCTTTGGGCTTGATTAACACGTGGTATCAACAAGACGGTGACATATCGCATACAGCCAGGATTACAATGGAATTACTGCGAGACCTCTTTCCACAACAAGTTATTTCAAGAAATGGTGATGTTGATTGGCCTCCACGGTCGCCTGATTTGACTGCTCCGGACTTATTTCTGTGGGGATATCTGAAAAGCAAGGTTCATGCAAACAAAACAGAAACGCTTGAGCAACTCAAACAAAATATTCGTGATGAAATTAATGAAATACCGCGTGGAATGTGTGAGAATGTAATGAAAAATATGCTCAAAAGGGCTCGCATTTGTGAGACTAACAGAGGCGGACATTTACCAACCTGATATTGTATTCCATACGTAATTGCCGAATAAATAAAACATTTATCAATATAAGATCCATTCTCTTTCATTTAATCAAAAATTATAAACAAACAAAGTAGTATAGGTACCTTCCCGGCGGACAACCTGCATAATCACAAATCATATCCGACTCTTTGTGCATAATCACATCGGTGTTGTCACATCAACATATTTTCATATTTTCAAATTTGCTCTGTAGCCACCATTAATAACAACCACCCAGGTGTAAGGTCCAATTAAACTTCCAGTTCTATTTCAGTCATTGTCTGTCGCACAGAACAAAAGGTTACTAATGAAACGGCATATTCCCCATACAAATCTAAATATCCATGGCAAAGGTGCCAGTATATTCGATAATGTCCAGGTGTCCGCACAATTCAGGTTAACAGCCTGTCTCGGTTTATTGGCATCCAGCCTTAAAACGTACACGACACACGATATTGTTCCATACTCATATCTGATGAAGGTTTAATGCCAAATTTCTGGTTAGGATTAAGGAACCGGCGAATGTGTTGACCTGGCACGTGGCTGCTGAACGAGTCGGGTCTCGGGTATTTTGTAAAATGCCAAAGTTTGAAAACTCTGTTTACTCTTGCACATGTAATCGCTTCCCCAAGTCGTTGTTATTAATTTTCTACCCAGGTGAATATTTGCGGTTGAGATAATGCGTTCCTACGATAAGCTTTACTTATTGTTGGCTATTCAAGCATTTTGGTATCGCAACATAATGGATAACATAAATATAATTATCACCTGAATATTAAAAAAAAAAAAAAAAAGCTTATGTGGCATTTGACCATATATAACAATTGCAGCACGTTGACCTGAACTCACCAGTTAATATCAGTATGCTGCACCCCCAACTGTATTGTATCCTCAAGGATTCCACAACAGCAGCCTCAGTGTTCCATGGAAGGCGCTTGGAATATCTATTGTATACCACTGCAGATGGTCACGGGGCTACAACGTGATTTATGATTGGTTGGCACCTACTGCATCGTTCACATTTTCAGGATAAAGAAAGGATCATACACCAAGTGACGGTTGACGGAAGTTATTTTCCACTCAATATGTCCGGCTGTCGGATAATGTGCAGAGGGCGTAGGGCGTTTGCGTCATTGCACAACTATTTTCTGCAGAAAAAACCGTAGGGGGATGGATTCGTTCACCTCATCGGTATAGGGTGCACGTCGAGAAGAAGCCGTTGCAACAAAAGAAACCTTTTCGACAAAGGAAATAATACATACAAAAAATGATAGTGTTGCATCTTCAAGAGTTCCACAAGTAATCAATAAGTTTGAAGGATGCAGCGAATATATTCTCAGACATGGGATACCTACATCACTTTTAAGTTAAAGTTTTAAAATACCGATAGGGTAGGTATTGTGTTATTTTTAGTATCTACTTTGAAGATATGTGATGTGAAAGATACATATTTTTGTCATTGAAGAGTTATCCAAGGACTAAAAAATGTGCGCATATAATGAAGACGTATTGATATCATTTAGCCTGGTATATCGTATATGAGATGTATAGTTTTGGGAGATTGCCCTGACAATGAATACAACGGGAGAATCAAGAGCAAGATAAATTAAATGAAAATAAGACAGCAGTTTATATATACCTGCAGCACAGGTGTTTTTCTGGATGATTATCAGGCCGAAGTTTAAGCTTTGGGTCTAATCAAATACTCTAATCATTACAACAAACTTAGTACCTAACTCAATTACGATCCAGAGTTTAAGACAATGTAATCCAATGTGATGGTAATATTGAGTTTTCCATGAATTTATTAACAAGAGCTGTCAAGCTCTTCTCTTTTAACTTTTTCTTGAATCGACATTTGCTTTTAGTTAGAATATAGAAATTAATAAAATGCAACAACAAACTCGCTAAATATGTGTATACCTATAATTTCTGTTAATTTGAATTTTGTTGTGTTGCAATTGGATTGTATTAAGAAATTTAATTTAAAAAAACAAATCTTTATAGTGTAATAATCTTAATACAGCGCAGTAGAAGTGTATTAATTAATTCAAACAGTTTTCATAACGCACTTCAATTCAACGGCTGTAGGAAATAAGGCCCCAAAAGTGAAAATGAAATAAGGCCCCAAATTTTGGGTGTCATTTCATTATGAAATTTCAAATATGAAATAAGGCCCCACTGCGATCAAATAAGGCAAAAAAAAAAATGAAATAAGGCCCCAAATTCGGGGTTTATTTTATAATGAAATTAAAATTGGATAAACTAATTTCGATTAGAGGAACTTGGTATATACTCAACACCCAACCCGTAATCTAACAGCAAAACCAAGTAGGGGGGCACCATGCCCCCCCATACCTATTCCGTGTCGGAAGGGTAACAATTAATAATAAAAAAAATAATTTTGGGGACTTATTTCATTTCTTCTTTTTCATTACGAAATAAGGCCCCAAGAAAGGAAATAAAAAGCCAAATTCTATTAAAAATCGTCGTTGTTGTTTCCTGCATAATTTTTTGGGGCTTTATTTATTTTTTTTTTGTGGCCTTATTTCGCAGATCCAATTCAACGACTTTTATTTTTAGAGTTTTTGTTTGCATCTTATTTTTATGCGGTTGAATGTAATCCCTAGTTAATGAATCTCACAGTCTCACAGATTCAAATCGTGGCTGAAGCTATTTTTTTTTTTAATTTTTAGAGTTAAAAATCGATAAAATTTTCGTGGCACATTCACCAGTTCACTCCAAAGCTCCAGCGTGCCGAAGTGGTATACCTTCAAAAATTAAGTTGAAACAATTAAAAAAAAATATTGATAGATTCAACAAAAGTGTCATGCATCGAGTCCTAAATTATTTATCTAACAATACCCATTCAAAAATGTTCATTGGAATTGGTGGACATCGACAACAGCGCCACCTATCAGGTCCAAAACTATCCTTTCTTTCAAGCTGCTACCAACCCGATTGAATGGTTTCGGAGGAAAGCGATCGAACGAACATAGCGACACGTAGTTTTTGTGTATGAAGATTAAAGAAGAAGAACATTTCGTCACTTCCGTTGCATCGCCAGAACAATATACAATATTCGTTTTAAATTCACCGAACTCGAACATTATGAGCGCTCTTTGAACCGAGCGTGCTCAGATCGTTCTGATGTTTTTCCTGTTTTTTTTTTTTTTTTTTTTTTTTTTTTTTTTTTTTCAAATGTGACTGGAAATGTGTTTGTATTTGTATATATATGTAATCAAGTTTTTACTCAGCCTTCTCATTCAATTTATTATGAGTTCATAGAGCGCGCTCTGATCATTCTCTGACCGAAAAAAGAAACACAAATTCGAGCCTGAGCCAAAAAAGAAACACGAATTTTTTGTATAACATTTCAGGTTCTGCTTTGAACTAAGAAAAAAACTCCTATAGAAGCATTCACTTCAAAAATTGATGCTGAACATAGGCAATCTGATGACCACATCAGACTTAACCATACACAATTCAAACTGAGACCCCTATTTGTGCCATTTTTCCTATCGGTTTATTGTACGGTTTCCAGAACATCTCTTTTAAAGAAATCATGTCCTCTTTTTTGTCAGCGATCTATATTTTATACTTTCTTTTTTCGCTTGGCTCTTTTTTTTCCTCTTTTTTTGTTCTGTCCTCTTTTTTTTTATGTATATATATATATATATATTCCCTCGTTTTAAAATTTTTCAGTACAGCCATAAAAACTAGCAGTGGTAGCACTTTTCCGATGTAATTTATTTCTTCTCTGATCCACATCACCCACATCTGTAGTATTATTGTTTGGTGATCGTAAAGTATGCCCTCTTTTTTCGTTTGAGGTATATCGACACCCTAGTTTATTGTCAATTACTTAGTATTCGTGTGACAGGCGGAAACATATATAATAAATAATAAAACTGTAACTTTTTTCCGGCTGTAAGCTGTGAGCTAAGAATAGATGCAAAAAGTACTGCACGAATTTGATTCCGGTTTTCACAGTTGCATAGGAAATTGTTCAGATTACGTTATAGTATATATTTTACCATTATTCGCTGTCCGGAAGTGGAAATCTAAGCTGATATCTAAGAAAAGTTGTAATTCTCGGATGCCTTCTAGCTCCTAGCTTCGGAATCACTCATCCAAATGAAATGGGATTTATTTTAATACAAAGTTGTACAAAGATTTTAAGATATAAATCATCCTTGTACGTTATCCTGAAGTCGAACAATAAGCAATAAACTATAAATTTAATACAATTGAAAAAAGCAAAATGTTCGATTGAAGCTAGATCGTTGGATTCTACCAGCGTTGAGTGGAGGAATTTTGTGTGTGTGTGCGGCAAAACCAGTTTCTCTCTCTATACATTTTCTGCCGTGTGCTTTTTCTTTTCTTTTTTTATGCAACTTTTGGGCTTTGGGTGTTTTTTTTTTTTTTTGCTCACGTTCTTAAATTATTAGTGAATAATGACAATGAGTTGAGTAGTAGAGCGAATGTGGTGCATGGGATTCAGCGATGCCAACTGAGGCATAATTATGCCTTTTAGGCATAATTCCGATGCTTGAGGCATTGAGGAATAATTTTTAGGTAAAAGGCATAATTTTTTATGAATTGTTTTTTACCATCAATTCATAGGAATGCAATTTGAATTTGGTAAATCTAGTACGGTCTTTGATTAAAGTGGCATAAGTAATTTTTATTAACAACTTGTGCGTCATGCTTATATTCTAATTCTCTACTTCACTTACTCAAGAAACCCAAGCTTTGGATTACAGAGATAAAAAAAAGTTTAATTACCGATCGATCGACCTACATTCTGTTAAAAAATGTTCATCACATTGTAGGTTCGTTTGAAAATTTGAAATTTTTATCCTTTTTACCAAAAAGGCATAATTTTTTTGAAAAAGGCATAATTATTTTCGAGTTTAGGCATAAAAACTTCGTTTCGGGTTGGCATCACTGATGGGATTGAGGGAGATAGGTATGTAATTGAGATTGAGGGAGTCACAGGTCACAGTCAGTTGTGTTGTGAATTGTGATATTTAAAATGCGCTATATTCTGATCTTATTAGTATCAGTGATTTAGTGATACTGATTCATGTGCATGCTAAGACCTGTTTGTGCATTTCCAGCTTTTTTGCTTTATGTTTTTTTCTCTTTTTTTAATTTTAACTTGAGGATGTTTGTGTTTGAGTAGTAAGTGAGCGAGTTGTAATGGAATTGAGATGGGGTAACAATGATGTAACAACTTACAAGTGGAATGTACTAAATGAGATTGAGATGGAATAATAGAATTAAGCCTACCAAGTAGGGCTCACTTCGAAGATTTTGAAAAAGTCGCAAAAAAAGGGGATTTCCATTCAAAAAGGGGTAATACTAACCTGTCGACAAATGGCAGAAAAAAAAAACAAAACACGAGTTTAATTCACCATTTTTTCCTGCTTATTAAAATGATATTATGTAACATAACTATATAAGGACAAATTAAGAAATTAAGAAATCAGTCTTAGTAGTATAATGTATAACATAAGTTTGCACTTTTGGCTTTTATTTATTTATGACTTTGTCTCTATATTCTTTCAGAAGCTCCCAATCTTCTAAACTTTGATCAGTTAATAAATATAGAGCCGAAATTTTGGATTGACAAGTAAACACTTTAAGAGAATTTGTGAGCTTATTTTTCATAGGGCCTAATTTTGAAAAAAAATCTTTCCGCACTTGCACTACTGTGTAGTGTATGTGCATATGCATTGAATGAACGATGGCTAAAGGCTAATGGCTTAACTTATTGTAGCTGATAGAAAAAGGACGCATTCATATCCCAATTAACTGTGAACTAGTTTAGTGAATTATTTATTATGAAATATTCCGTGTTTCATACAAAATTTTTTTTTTTTTTTCAAAATGGGACAAAGTTTCAACAAAAAACAGAAAAAGGGGCAAATCTGGACAATTTTGGAAAAGTGGTCTCATTGGGGACAGAGAGAAAAAAAGGGGAAAAATGCAACTTTAGTCGCATAAAGTGAGCCCTGCGGTACCAAGGTATTTGTTTGGATTGTTTTACTGGCAGTTTTTCTTCTCTTTTTTCGGGCAAGCTACTTTTTGTATAGCGCTAATTATTTTGTTTTAAATTTGAGAAGTGGAACTCTGGCGAAGCAAGGCGAGCACGGGTCAGCTAGTTATATTATAAAGGCAAATAATTAGATTTTTTTTGTTAATAAAACTATCTACTGGAGATGTTATAAACCTATTAGAAACATACAAGGACAAAATATGGATATGTATTTATTTACCACTTTTTGATGTGTAAATTTTTCTTAAATTAATTAATGAAAGTGTGTTCGAAATGTTTTCATTTTCATACAGGGCACATTAGACCGCAAGGTCGTAGTTCACTAGACCCTCTCTCTTATTATTAAAATTATTGATAATTTTTCATAAATATGCAAATGCACTTAAGGTGGCGCTACAGTCCGGGGTGGAAATGGGCCTCAACCAACAAGCGTCTTCAGCCGGCATGATCTTTGGCCAGCTGTCTCCAGTTTCGCACGCTAAGTTGGTCAAGGTCTCATTCCACTTACGTGCGCCAACTTAGTGGCGGTCTTCCTCTACAACGCCGCCCCTGGTGTGTGGATTAGAAGATCTTCCGGGCCTAGAATTACAAATGCACACTTATTACTTAAAAAATACTATCCATACGAAATAAATAATTTGAAATTTAACGGATATAATTCTATAAATGCCATCAACATTGACCAAAGCAAAAGTAATAAATATTAGGTGGGACGCAACGTTGCCGTTGAAATAATTAAAAAAGGGACCCAAAAAAGGACCGGAGGAAAGGGGATACAAAAAAAAAAAAAAGAAAAAAGAAACAGACCAGTAAACTTATAGCCAAACAAATTTATTCATTACGAAAATCTTATTTCCATAATATGTTTGCACACTTTTTCGTTCAATAAAGAATAAAATATTACTTAAACTGAAAAATAAGGTCAAGTGCGAGTGTTACTCGCACACCGAAGGTTCCGTACTTCTACCAGAGACAAAACTGAGACCCCCAACTTCGGCCGATTCTCCGTTACTTGCCTACAAGCTACAAGCTAACTTTTTTTGGGGGTGGTATATGCTAGATACGTTAGTATTGTTACATAGCAATTCGTATTGACAAATGTCACGTAACTTCACTCACCAACACACTCGCACCTTGCATGTGCCACTTCCGCTGTCGGCAAAGTTGCTACCAGCGTTCATAGAATTTTGTCCGTTAAATTTCGGTACGTGTGCATAGTATTTTATTTTAGGAATAAGTGTACTTTTGCTGAAAATATTTATGAAATAAAAAGAAAAAAACAGTTAAGATTTGTTGAGGGAAAATAAAAACATTGTGAGCAATTTTTCTTCAGATATTTAAGAAAAACTCATGCATGAAATCTAAGTCAATGATATCCAAAAGCGGAAAATACAGAACCATATCTGTCCTAAAATGTTTCTTGTATATAAAACATCTCATTTAGATTGCTTTCTTAACCAAACAAATTATATTATTCGCATTTTAAAATTATGTTAAAATATGGTATTCTCGTACTCTATCACATTCCCCCTTGGTTGGTAGCGGTTGGCAGCAGCGTTTCCGTTGACTTTTCGAAAAATGTATTTTTTTTTTTTTAAATGTATCAAAAGTATCTAAATTCGAGCCTCAAAAATGTATCAAATGTATCACAAGAAAATATCGCTTTCTTTCAAATACATAAATTTATTAAAAACTGAAGAAGCAAAAATATAAATCCATAATAACAAAATCCTTAAAACAAACATAAAAAAAAACTTTAAAAACAAACTTAAAAAATCAATATAACTGCAGAGTTATTTGTACTTTCGTAAAATCATTTGTGTTCAGAATATTTTTTTTAGAATTTGTATACATTTTAGGTATATTAACCTTTTAATTGTTTGGCAAACATATGTATGTTATATATATGCTTGTTAAATCGTTTTTAATTAAGTTTAGCTCATACACTCAGTGGCGGATTTGCAGTCCTGGCCGCCCTAGGCCCCAGGCCATGTGCCGCCCCTTTCTCAGCAGTCATGATTACAGACTAGCTACATAATTGATGAATTTACTTTAATCCCACTTTTAATTGATTCAGAAAATTGTTGAATTAAAATCTAGTTAATAATATTTTCCGGGGTTTAAGGGGTGACTGGACATTTAAATAAAACATTTAAAACGGTTTTAGGTTTTGTTTTTAATAAAATAAATGTTTTACAATGTGCTACAAAACTTGTCTGCACTTAAGCGCAGCAAAATCATTAATTAAATCTTCGCAATCCAATTTGCTTAAAAAATCAGCTTCTATGCTAAGCAAGGCAAGATCGTTTAACCTCTGCTTCGTCATTGTTGTGCGTACATAGTTTTTAAATAGTATTACATATAAATAAAGGTCGATCTACAAGGATTTTTGTAGTAGGTAAGAAAAAAGCAAACAAGTTTTTCTGCTCTCGAAATCAGCTGGCTGTCAGATTTCATGTTCCATTGGACGTAAAAAACCGCTTTCTTAAGAGTCAGAGCAATTTTGCAATTCTCGATATCTGAGCGAGATTTACACCTATTTGCAATAACACCAAAATATTTGTCATTTCTCAAACTTTAAAGTGTGTTTAATTACGTTTTTTGACGTAATATCAACATAAATTGAATGGATACTTAAAAACACAAATAACAATATGAGAACAGATGACTTTAAATCAAAATCTCGTTTTATGTTCCATTTCGCACGAAAAATCTGAAATCTGAAAATCCCAATGGAAAACGACATAAATTTGAGAGCAATAGTATAAAAGGAAGCCTTTTAAATATTACGATACTTTGCTTTTATCTAATTGAACCAAAAAAAAAAAAAAAAGAAAGTATCTAAGTATCCATTTTTTTCACGGAAGCAAAAATGAAGCTAATTTGATACAATTGTATCTTTGTGGCAACGCTGATCATAGTATAGTTTTTTCTTAAGTGCCCAACCCATAGAATCCTTTGCATCCGTCGCGTCGTCGGATTCGTTGATATTGACGTATTCGAAGGAACGTGCAGTCCCATAAGAATCCGTCGCATACGGTGACAGGCAGTATTTTAAATACTTTTATCATTATTTGTCCCACGAAAAGTGTAAATTTTTTCCTTTCCACCATACTAAAATTCGCTTTTACATAATACTCTCGATAGGTGTTTTTTTTGTGAAAAAATCTAAATTTTAAAAGTAAAATTCATATTTTACGGAAAGACTATCACATTAAATTACCTTTGGTATAAAAATCACAGTTTGTATATATTGTTATGATTACCTCTTTGTACAAGAAAATTTTGATACTAAAAAATCTTGCTAAAAGGCGATTTAAATAAGCTCTTTTTTAATGTGGTGTTTACATTCAGCGCTCACTTCGAAGATTTTGAAAAAGTCGCAAAAAAAAGGGGATTTCCATTCAAAAAGGGGCAATACTAACCTGTCGACAAATGGCAGAAAAACCAAAAAAACAACTTAATTAACTATTTTTTTTTGTTTATTAAAATGTTTATGTAACATAACTACATAACAAATTATAATGGGTTTATCCCATAAATATAACAAAAATAAATAAAATAATTCAGTCATTAAGAAATCAGTCTTAGTAGTACTTAGTATATATTAAGTTTCACTTTTGGCTTTTATTTATTTGTGACCTTGTCTCTATATTCTTTCATGAGCTCCCAATCTGGCACCCAATCTTCTAAACTTTGATCAGTTAGTAAATTTAGAGCCGAAAGTTTGGATTGACAAGTAGACACTTTCAGAGAATTTGTGAGCTTATTTTTCATAAGGCTTAATTTTGAAAAAAATCTTTCCGCACTTGCACTGCGGTGTGGAAGTGTAAAAACTTGTTTAACAAATCGGAATAAATTTGGAAACATATGCTCCTCAAAATGATTTTTTAACTGACCAATTTTAAACCAAAATTCTTCTGTGTTCTGGATATTTGAAATAATTTTTCAAATGTCTTTTGGTTTGCCTTATTTTCCAAAACTTTCAACTCCTCGACAACTTTTTCGGGTTCACTTATTAAATTTTTGAATGCAGAAACAAGGACAAAATATAAAATCTCTTCCCCTGACTTAATTACAAAAGGGTCTAAGAACTTTAACACATCTCGTTCTATCTTATTATTGCATATGCATTGAATGAACGATGGCTAAAGGCTAATGGCTTAAATTATTGCAGCTCATAGAAACAGGATGCATTCAGATCCCAATTAGCTGTGAACTAGTTTAATGAATTATTTATGATGAAATATTCCGTGTTTCATACAAAAAACATTTTTTTTTTTAAATGCGACAAAGTTTCAACGAAATTCAGAAAAAGGGGCAAATCTGGACAATTTTGAAAAAGTGGTCTCATTGGGGACAGAGATAGAAAAAGGGGAAAAATGCAACTTTAGTCGCATAAAGTGAGCGCTGATGCGCACGATTTGACTGATTTTCAGTCCAAATTGTATTCATGTTTTATTTTTTTATTCATACACGAGAAGTATTTTCCTATTATTTTTTGTAAGCTACTAGGTATATTCATTTTTTACTCTCATACCAAATTTAAGGCAGCATGCACATTCAAATCAATTCGTTTACGTACCTACCACCGACTGCAAATCCAGACTCAGAAAGCTAAATCAAGCTCAACCGATTAAATGAAAATTGTAAATTTTGTTGGTGCTTCTCACTTGACAGGACGAGTATTGCCAATTGCTCACTTTCACAAACATTTAGCAAAGTTGTTTGAGAATCATCAATGCAGTCGTGCTGTTTATAGATTCAAAAGGCATTTCCTTTATGTAGGAATATCTTCTTAATATATAAAAACGTTCGTGCGTATGAGTATGACCGACCATAACGACAGAACCACTTAAGCTATCCCCCTTATATTCACACCATATGTTTGGATGGTTTATGTTTATTTAAGACCCTATAGGTGGCGCTGGGGTCGCCATTTTGAAAAATTCTTGTTTATGGACCGATTTGGCTTACATTTACACCATATAACACTTAAAAATAGAAAGATTTTGCCAAAATTTGGACCCGATAGATGGCGCTGGGAGATTTACGAAAAGTCATATTTCCCTGCATATCAATATTGTGTCAACAACATTAAATTTAATTGTAATAATATAGTTGGCGTTGGTTGTCTATACTTTTTTGAATTTGACATTTCAGTAATTCATATTTCATTTAGCTGTACAATTGTTCGACGAAAATCCCAAATTAGTTTTTAATCAATTTAAAATAGGTAAAAAACATTTCCATTCGATTTCCGGCACAAATAACATAACCAAGGAAAATGTTCTTACTGGGCCAAATTTTATGATTCTTCTTTTGTTTTGTTCGTATTGGTGTATTTCAGGCTTAAGCAGTCTTAAAAGATAAAATTTTAGACCCGATAGGTGGCGCTGTTGCCGATCTCCGAAATTTGTGGATGGGTAGGTATGGTTCCTTCAAGGTTGAAATATACTATAGTTTCGGACCCTACAGATGGTACTTTGCAAAACATAAGCGGGATAGGAGAACGGGTTGTGGAAGCATTAACATTTTCAATGGACATTGTCCAAATAAAGGACTTTGCGAAATGTGAACAGGACTTAATACGAAAGGTATGAGCAAAGCCGGGTTCGTATGTGCGCACTCATAACTCGGGAACCAATCCTTCAATTTTTATGATTTTTGGTTTGCCACGCATGGGCCCAAGAAAGGACATATGCTTATTTTTGTCGTGAAAACAAAACTTTATGGGGATTAGTTGAATTTTTGAATTCTTTGGATGTTCCGGGCTCACATCTATAGAATTGAAAATGTTGAGGAAAAAAAATCAAAGACAAACATTCTCATTCCACGGAATCCGCTTATTGAGAAGGAATTTGTACGTCGCGTACTGTAGTCTTCTTTGTTGCGATTGTCTATGCCTAAGGAAGGTTCATACGGCGACAAAATTGGAAAATTTTAACGGGAAATTGGAAATTTTGTGAAAATTGATTTTCCATATATTTTCTAAGGGTTTTCTTTTTTTTAATTTTGATCTTGGTATACACTATACAGTGAGATCGTACATATTTGTCAAAAGCTTTAGTTGGGATCAATAAAATTAATTCCAGGTGGAAGTGAAAGTTATTTTAGTTAAAAAGTAAATTTTGGGCGAGACGAAGTTCGCTGGGCACGCTAGTATTTTATTTTTTTTTCTATTTCTTTATCTGTCAAGTTGTTATTTGAATATCTTAAAATAGCATTCCCTACTGTTATCGATTTATGGAACGAATTTTTTTGTTTACATAGATTTGCTGTTGGTACAAGTTATACCTGAAAGTTAGAAAGTGAGTATAATAAGATTCAAAGTTGGACACCTGGGGGCCTATAACACAGAACAACAAGTCAACATGTCAACAGGCACTTATTGAATTATATTTATTTGACGAGTGTAGACTAAAGCTGTAACACAACAAAAACCGTAACAATTGTTAAAATCGAAAATTTCCCTCGACTTGTTGAATCAGTTTAACAAGTCAGTCACACGCAATGAGACGAAGAATTTGCGATTTTCTCCCTAAAACTAAGCGCCTTGCTTTTATTAGTTGGCGAACGTAATTTATGAGAGAGACTTTCTGTCAGGTAATCAACAACTTGTACTGGCAGACGAAATTTTTCAACGAACAAATTGAAATCAATTTCGAAATTTATTCTTTCTTCAAATACTTTTATATCTCGTAAATTTTCACTGTCACTGTCTGACTCAGAATCGAAAAAAAAAATATTCTTAACTGCAAATTGTTAGGTGTTCACTAAATAAATTTTAAATGTCCATCCTGTATTATCACTTTGCAAATACTATTGCAAATGTTTAGGGTAAATCTTGGTAATGCCGGTCAGTCGGTAATACCGGTCACCCTTGTATCTCGAGAATGGGAACATTGAATCACCAACTCTTTGCATGGATTAGTGCTCCCGAAGATTGTTTTTATACCAGACTGTTGTTTGTTAAGTTTGTCTGTGTCCTTTGGAAGTTTCAGATCTATTGGTGTTTTTGGTCAATTTATTATAAGAAAAGGTGATGAGAAAAAAGAGGGTAAGTACTTTTCCTTATATGTTATAAATACAGTGATATTTTGCATACTTTATGTTGTTTTTTGTTATTAATCTGCAATGGTTTTACTTCGTTTTTCTTAACTTAAAATTTCATTTTGCATTTTATTTTCCTTGGCGCTCCCGTGTGGGTAGTCCCGGTCAACTGATCGGCATTACATATTCATGGGTAAGCCTAAGTCAAGAACCACTTCCAGAGGTTCGTGGTCAGAGGTGGCTATTAACAACGCCAAACAACTTATTAAAAAGGAAATGTCCATTCGCGCCGTGGCCAGGTCTACTAAAATAGCATTTTCGACACTGCCAGAACGTCTAAAAAAGAAAAACTTCTATGAGCCATCTCTGGGGTAACACACGGTTTATAACAAAGACCAGGAAAATGAACTTGCAACACAGATCAAACATTTCGCGTTTTATGTGAAAACTAAAAATAAATATAAGTATATTTTAAATAAACATTAATGACTGCCATTACCAGAATTGCTGACCGGAATTAACCGACCATGCGTCTAATACCGGTCATTTTTATCCTTTTTTGTTTTTTGTATAACTTTTTTCCGTTTTGTTCATTTACCTTTTTTTATGTTTATAATAATACAAAAACATATGAATTTAATAAAAAGTGAAGTAAAGGTTTTATTTAAATAACGAATTTCGTTTTATTTGAGTTTTTGTTGAAATGACCGGTATTACCCAGTTTTACCCTAGTTCTAACAAGTCGCGCACCGTCGGTTAGAATTTATCAATTTTTAACAAATGTATTCTCTTTTCTTTAGGAACTTGTTGTTTCCAGTTACAGAAACAGCAGAATTATCAAATGTCCCACTTGTTGAATTGCTCTAAAACAATTGTTGAAGTGCTCGCAGACTGGTTAATACGTGTTACACACATTTTCAACAATAGTTGAATTTCATTTGTTTAACAAGCACTTTTTGTATTGTGTTATATGCCCCTGGTTAAGTGTTTACTTGGTGTGTACCTTTGGAAGTGGTATAAATGCAGTGCTATCAGATTTCTGATATATATAAGTTGCACTTCTTAGAACAACCTGTGTTTCTCCGATAATTCATCGCCCAAGATCCTGCCGATGAAAAAAGTAGGTACAGGCGGCTTTATTTCCAAGTATTAAAATTCATGCGTCTCTCTGTAATGGAAAAGGAAAGTCTCTTCAATGGCAATTATAAAAACACGCGTTACCTTGTGTCACAATTCGGTTGAAAAATCGTATAATTTGCTCACGCTTTAGGGCGATGTTATCGGGAAAAAGGCTTATAAAACACCACACACATACGCTTACGCAAACCCTGTCATTTAATGCCCCTCCCCACACGGTCACATGTGTCACAAATGAAGGAGAAACCTTAATTTTAAGAAATCAGAGGAAATTTAGTTCAGTTATAAGGAACTCAATTCAATAACTGGAAAATAATTTCCAATCGGCTGCCTATTGAAATTCTTGCATGTAATTTACTTTTGCTACTGGCAAAAAGTTAAACCCAGTGTTTTGCAGTGCTATAATATAATATAAGTAGTAAGTATCCTAAATGAGTTCGCGGAATAGGTGAAAACATAGGTAATCGTGTTAACCTACATCCAGGTGGTATGAATGTAAATCTACATTTTTTCAATTGGTTTTCGTCGAAAGGGAGGCAGTTACCATGGTTGGATTTCCTTTGTCCCTAAGTGAAGTGAAAGGTACTCGATCTGCATAGTAATTGAATTATGTATAAGTACCTACTAGGTTATGCAGGGGCATATATTTTCTCGAAAATCGATGGATCGACACTTTGTCTTTGAGAACTATGTCTGAGAGAAGAGTATCCCAATTTCCCACTTCTGCCATATATATCTCGACATCGGTCATAATTTTGTCTTAAAAGTAATGAAAGCCTAGTTGGCGCTCATTAAAAGTGTCTTACTAACTTTTTTTTTTTATTTGTTTGGGCGAAAAAACTCACATATTTTAAAAGCAGGCATTTGTCGTATTCTTCATTGTTTTTTGATTTCAGGCGCTTTTCTATATGCATTATTTGAATCCGTATCCATATGCCATATTTACGATTTTTTTTGTCACTTTTTGACGAACTTTCAACTGAGATTTAACGCTACTCACACCGAGCCGTAAACCCGGTTTTCATGAAAACAGAAGTTTTTCCATTCATATTTCAGTTTTCAAAATGAGTCGTTTAAAGTCGTTTTCCACGAACACACCACGAAAACGACTTCCAATCGTTGCGTTGTTGAAACAAACACACTTTTCGCAACATTCAGCAGAGCAGCTGATCGAACAAATATCACAACTCAAAACTTAAAATCATGTTCGACACTAGTTGATGGGCTAATATTATTTTTAAATGCTCTGAATTAATTTTATCTATACACTAGCTGTGCCCGCAACTTCGTACGCGGCGTGAGACTGTGTAATTTCCAATAAAAGAGATTTGACCGTTTTCTCAACGGCATATTTGTTTAAAATCAACAGTCTAGCTAAAAAAAAAAGCGGTGAACATTGTCAATGTGAAATAATAAATCAAACAAATCTATTTACCTAAAAAATAATAGTACTACTAATAGTACTAAAGTTTCACTTCCTTAACGTAGGTAATATTAAAACAACCACTAAAACAAAAGCCTTCACGGAAATTTGTATCTAAACCAACAATAAGTAAATCAAACAACATAATTCACCTATAGGTATCGTCTTTACTTCTTGAATTCTTCAATTCTTTAATGTAGGTATCAACGTAGTTACTATAACTATAACAACCATTAAAACAAAAACCTTGAACTCAATTTCTATATACACCACCATACGTCCATCAGCGCACGTCATCAGCCATCTGCGCATTTCCTCAGAAACACATTGTTGCTGGTTTTTTTTTTTCATATGAACGTGCTTGTGCGATGTGCGCCACCAAACCACCCCAAAGCAGAACAACGATCAAGAACCGCGGCTGCTGATAATATTCGATTTAAGAAAATAAATTTATTTTTTTTCGTGTTAGATTTTAGGTTGTAGCTTAGGTTGCCAGACGACCGGGACTCGCCGGGATTGTCCAGATATTCTAAGCGGTGTCCAGAGTCCCGGTGAAAAATGAATTTTCCAGTCAAAAGTCCCGGCGAAACTTATTTTTCAAATTCCATGATTTATTGAAAAAGGTGTATGTGTTTCCAATTTCATAAAATTACAAAATAAAAAAATTCAATCACTGTGAAATACTTTCAATTTAAAAATGTAAGAATTTGACTGAACTCATCCACTCAACGAAATTGCAATCACTTTCAAACATTGGCACATTTGTTCGAACAGCTTGACTCAATGCGATTCGATCGAAGTTCATTTCTCGCTCCAATTCTCGATTAAATGCGTCTTGCATTGAATGATTTGGCTGTGGTATCCCCAATTTGCACAACAAATTGCCGCTCATGAGCAGACACATATCCTTGATTAATATCAAAGCTTTGTTGCGCATTTCATCTGACATCTCCCGTTCATTATCCGATGTCACAGTGCGAATTCGATGCAAAATATCATCGGCGATATCATCTTTGTATAATCAAAGTATCTACTTCATTTTCAAAAGTTACTTAATGTAACATAGTAAACATAATTTATAAGAAAAAACTTTTTAGGTATATTAAAAAAAAAAAAAACTTCAAAATTGTGGACAACAACAATATGCTTGGAAAATAATTAAAATAATTGACAACAACAATTGCTTTTAAAATTTAATTTTTTTTTTTTTATTTGAAGTGTCACTACTCGATTTCTATCCAGTTTCTTTTCTTTTTTTTAAGTGTATTTCCCCATACAAACTTTCATAACCTCTTTCATCCCCTCTAAGTTTTGTTTTCGCGACAAAAAGTAAATAAAAACCTGATATACAGCAATACGAACGAAACAAAAAAATAATTATGAAAATCGTCCCAGGGGTTATCGAGTAACATGATCATCGAGTTACACCCCGAAAGAATTATATATGTAGAATAAAGAATATGTTGTTGTCAAAGGCCGAAGCTCAGGCGCTAGGTTTGATTAAAAATACTTTGGTCAAAGGTCGAAATTGGGTTTTATATCGGCCTTTGGCTGATGTATTTTTAGACCCTAGGAGCGACTGAACTTCGTTGTTTGACTATAACATGTTGCGAGCCAGGATTGAGCCACAGGGGCAGCTTAGGCACAGGTGAGGAGGGCGCGGCACGCTTGCGGTCGCTCGGCTCAGCTCGTCGGACGGGGTTAGTTCTTGCCCCCTCACCATGCACCACCAGCTCAGCACACTTTTATTTCGTGCCAAGAAAATCAAAAAAAAATATAAAGAGAAGAAGAAAGCTACGTTAAAATCGACTTCGGACGAACGATGGACAAAGTAGTAAAGAGAAAACGAAGAGAGAGAAAAAGAGGAAAAGAAATGTCCAAGAACCTCTGCCCCTGCCACTATGGAAGGGCGGGAAGGGTGCCGCGAATCTACAACTAACTAGCCTAATCTACAACTAACCAAAATCCCAAAATAAAAACTAAAAGAGAAAAAAATATAGTCTAAACCTAGCTAACTTAAATTATCCTAACCTACATTTAACCTAAGCGCAACTTTCCTCCCCACTGTTCCTTGATGGCAAGGGTTCGCCAAGACACCCGAAACATGCCTGTTGTTGTTGGCAGAGGTTGGCCAACCCACCCTTTGTGCCCATAGACACTGCCGATTGCTACCACTCAGGCCAAATTTGTGAGTGGCAGCCCCTAAAGCGCCTCCTGGTCACTGTTCATCGCATCGCAGAAATGAAAGTCGGTCAAGTCAAATCCTGTCCCAACCGTTCGTCTCCGTCTGTCCTGTCAAAGTCAACCACCGAAGGACGGCCTGCCCGTCATCCACACACCAATAGCAGGTAGACCTAAGCCGACATCACGTTAAAATCAGCACACATTCAGATAGTATTCCTATGACAGCTCATAATTTTATTTCAAAAAAAAAAAAAGAAAACAAAAAAAACTAATCTAAGACTTCTGCTCTTAATACTATACTATAGAACTAATATATATACTAAGATTCATATAAAAAAATATACCTTAAACTATTACTCACGTACTATTTACTGTAGATCCCCCGATGTCCTGGCGCCAGCACGTTGAAGGATTTATATGTTGTTTATGGCAATTCACCTTAGCAAAAAAAAAAAAACGCGCACAACAACAAAGCACTAACAGCAGAATTACAATCTTATAAATCTAAAGCTTATTTTAATAATAATCCAAACTTATCTAACTTAATCTGTAATTCACTTCTAAATGCAATTCACTGAATTCAATAATGTCTATGAGTTTATTCTTAAAGCACTTTCTGCTGATTTTATGGAATTCTCGGTAGCGAAGCACCCTTTTTCTCTTATTAGCACTTAATATTCACTCTGAATGTAATTTGTGGAGGTTCTATTCCGACCAGGTTAATTGCGAGGAGAGGCCTTGGTATATATACTATCCCCTCGGTTAGGGACTGTCTTTTCCCCGGGTTGTCCCTTTTGAAGGTCACCTTGCCCACTAATATGCCTTGATACGCAACCGGTGGATAATTTGTTGTATCCGGATTTTCTGTGGTGCAACGGCTTTTGTTCGTGGGAGCAACCTAACTTGCGGCTTTAACAACCGAACTTGGGCGTCCCAACCGATAACCTACACGAAAGTTGAGGAGACACTTTTAATTCATCCGCCGAAATCACTGTCATGAAAGTACGTACCTGTGATGCAACTTATATATTTTTTTTTTTTTTTTTATTTTTACATATACGTATATTTGTATAAGCGAGGAACGCTTAAGCCTCAGACCTCTCCCTTGATACTTCTGCTCCAATGAATCTCCTGCCTGCACAATTCCACTTTTAATTTCTTTACATTTCAAAAGGATGAATTACTCACCAAAAAAAAATTAATTCGTGAAAATATGTTTTTGCACGCCACTGTGCTTAATAATTCCTGCTGTGGAAGATTGCTGTTTAATTATGCTACAGGCAACTACCAGCTATCAAAATCGCAAGTAAAGTGAGGGCCGGTCTGTTACTCGGTCATTGCTCCTTGTCGGTAAATCCCACAAGTTTTACCTAATGCATTTTCTCTTTTTTTTTTTTTTTTTGTCCCTATTTCAGCCGACTAACCATATGTAAAAAAAATGCATTGTCTTTTACGGGTATCATTTCCCCTTTTCTATTTCATCTTATTATGTCGACTTTCTTCTTACTTTGTTTCTATTCTCGTTCTTCGTTGTCTTTCTCTCTCTCTCTCTCTTATTTTCTCTTATTCTTACTATACCTAAGAACGTCGGATCAATCTCTCTTTGTTTGTTTTTTTTTTTTTTTTTTTTTTTTTGTGTGTGTCGTCAGTAGTAAGTGATAATATAAAAAACGTATAACTAATAAGAATATTGCACAATGGACTAAATCTAGTCTATGTACGATACATAAAACAAATTAACGATCGACAATTCAATTTTTCGGAGTTGATTTGCCTACTTAACGTCTTACCGCCCTGTAAGGTAAGCGAACCGACAAAAGACATGAGAAACACTCATATTTACACAGGTTTTTCCTGTGGGCAATGCAACGAGTGCGAAAACAACGATTATGATCCCGATACGACCACGACGACTACCTGTCAAACAAATCGAAAATGCCGTGGACGGCCAACACAACACACAATACATTCTAGGTAATTAAGTGACATTTTTGGTTTGTTTTTGATCGGTTTTCATGATCAAATTTCCTTTATTGCAGGTACTATACTACGGATCATCCTTCCGGTGTGCAAAAATAACATCTTAAATGCCGAGTTGGTGTTTCATGGGCATTTCAGGAATTCTTAATATTATTAATATTTTTTTTTTCTTTTTCAGGTGTATTCATATGGCCCCGCAACAGGCTCGACGGCGTTCGCCGAGTGGCCGTGAGGCTAACGACCTCGTAGAAAAAGGGGTCTTAAATAATATCTGATGGATTTTATGTGGGTGCTGTCTTTGCTAGAGGGATGATTACTGGAATCGAAGTTGCTCAACCTGGTCATAGTGCCGTGTGGCAAGGGCCCACGCCCTGAAAATTTTTGGACGTAGCCGGGCAGATTATTTCATAGTATGTAATAGTGTATGTGTGTGTGTGCGCTAAATTGAAAAATAAAGTGCATCGAGTTTACCGTACTTTACTGTGCTGTGTTTTTTTTTTTTTTTTTGTTACATAATATTTTGATTGTTTTGCTTTGTGCTTCGAGCTTCGTCGGGTACACTCGTATATACATCGGTATCGTCAGCTGGGCCAGCTGATTTGGATATGATTTATTCGGCTTGCCTTCTGTTTTGTTTTGTTTTTTTTGTTTTTTTTTTTGAAGGCACAGGCGTGTTTATGTTTCCTCACAAATCAACCTATCGCTAACTAACTAAATAAATATGGACGATACGATAAATAAATAAGTATATCAATAAATAAACTCTGGTATAATAAGTAATCTATGGTAGAAAATAAATAACATACATGGACGTAACTTAAAATAAATATCACAGCTCTTGGCGTTTATACCTAATTGAATAAATAAATAAATAAATCTCTACAATAAATAAATAAACTATGAACTTAATAAATATATGTAAATGAATCTCTATACGACAAATACATAAATAATGATGGTACATCATACTAAGTAGATATCACAGCTAGTAGAGAAAGCAACGACAGGCGTGAGTACGTCAAGATATGCTTCTTTAAATCGCCCACCTACGCGTGTAGGTCTTTGGCGTGATAAACTCCTGCCTTCTCTCCGTTTACGTTGCCTACTTCATATAGGGAGTTGCCGATTGCTTTTAGAATAATCCCTTTAATGAATTTTGGCCCTAGCTTAGCGTTGTAATTTTCAATTTGGCTACTTTGTTTAAAATTTCTCCTATATACTAATTGTCCTACCCTATATTGCACATCCCTACATCTAGTGTTATAAGTTTTCGTCGCTCTTTCATGCGCTAGCCCTAGGTTGTCAAAGATTTTACTTCGAATAAGCTCTAGTTTGTCATTCTTTATGGTAACTTCGGTATTCATGTTTTTGACTTGGTCCAGTTTTCGTAAAACTTCATAGGCGCTTGCGTGCTGTACCATATGACATCCAAATACCGCATAGTAGGGTTCAAACATGGTCGCATCATGAACCACACCCCTCAAGGAAAACGCAGCTTCGCTAACATGTCGGTCCCAGTCCTTTTGGTCTTCTTTCAGGTATGACCTGATCTTGGCTAGGACTGACCTGTTAACTCTTTCTGACGCATTTGCCTGAGGAGAGTAGAACGCGGTGCGAACATGTCTGACCCCATATTTATGAAGGAAGCTGGCAAACAGCTCTGAAATGAACTGCTTGCCATTGTCAGAATGGATGAATTCTGGTACCCCGAAGATGTGGAATACGTTTTCTTCCAAGTACTTCACTACCTCCGCTGCCGTTGCTTTTCTAATTGGTTTTAAAAATACAAATTTGGTAAAATGATCTAACGCTATAAATATATGTGTATGCCCGTTCTGTGTCCGTGGGTAGGGTCCTAGGAAGTCAATGTATAGTCGTTGGAAAGGCCGCTCCGTTATCGTCTGCTGTCCCATCGGCGGCCGAGAAATCATGTTGAGAGGTTTGCAGCATTTGCAGATGTCACATGATTTCACCCAGCTTTGTACATCGGTGGCCATTCCGGGCCAGAAGTACATTTGTCTCAATTTAGCAAGGGTTTTGTGTATCCCTCCATGACCCGATGATGGTGAATTGTGCGCTGCTTGTACCAGACTCCCCCGCAACTCCCTCGGTATCCAGAGTTTCCAGGCTCTGTCGTCTTGTATCGCGTCGCCAGTTCGTATATCAGTTCGTTTGTAGACAAATCCGTCCGAAACACATACGTCTGGAAGTCTGTCTTGGTTGTCGTTTACGGTCTTCCTCAGCTCATTGTATTCCTCCGAGGAGAAATCTGGTGAACTAAGGTCAACCTGTAGTATATCAGTTTCGGGATTGATCTCCTCCATATGGACGCGTGATAGAGTATCAGGAACCACATTTTGGGTACCTTTCCTGTGCTCAATCTGGAAGTCGAATGCTTGCAGTTTGAGGCTCCATCTGGCCAGACGGCCAGACAGGTCCTTTTGTGTCATCAGCCATTTCAAACTTGCGTGATCCGTAATGACAGTAAAAGGTAATCCCTCGATGTAGGCCCTGAACTTCTTAACGGACAGAACGGCCGCATAGCATTCAAGCTCCGTCACACTATAATTCCGCTGAGCAGGATTAAGCTTCTGGCTCATGAATGCTATCGGTCGCTCGTTGTTTTCAGCATCCATCTGGAAGAGAACACTCCCTACACCTGATGTCGAAGCGTCACATTGTATATAAAATCGTTTCTTGAAGTCCGGATTTGTCAAAATGGGCGCGGACACCAAAGTCGCCTTAAGTTTTTGGAACGCGTTTAGCGCATCGTTCGTCATCAAGAAAGTTTGTCCTTTTTTAAGGCAGTCGGTCATTGGTGCAGCTAGTGCTGCAAAGTTCGGTATGAATCGTCTGTACCAGCCTGTCATCCCCAGGAACCGACGGAGCTGCTTGGGAGTTTTTGGTACAGGAAAGTTCTCGACCGCCGATACCTTGTCGGGGTCTGTCCTCAAACATCCATCGCCGACAATGTAACCTAAGTATTTAATCTCTCTATAGCAAAATCTGCTTTTCTCAACATTGATTGTGAGCCCCGCTTCCCTTAAACATTTCGCCACCTCTTCGAGCGATCTGGCATGTGATTCGAAATCTGGGGAACAAACCAGGAGGTCATCGAGATAGACAAAGACATACTCTCTCAAGCGAGCGGGTATGACCTTGTCCATTAGTCGACACATTCTCTGGGCAGCGTTACACAATCCGAACGGCATCACCGTGAACTGGTATAGCGGCCGCCCTGGGACTGTGAAGGCCGTCTTCTCTCGTGACTTGATCTCCAGAGGAATCTGCCAGAAAGCGTCCTTCAAATCGATACCGGAAATGAATCGGGTATCCTGTAACCGACTTAGGAGGCCCTCGATGTGAGGAAGAGGGTAAGCGTCTTTTTTTGTCACAGAGTTGACTTTTCTAGAGTCCAGGCACAATCTGTTCTTGCCGGGCTTCCTTACCAGAACAACTGGAGAGCTCCAAGGGCTGTTACTCTCTTCGATCACTCCAAGAGAGATCATCCTGTCGAGCTCGTCATACAACAGCTTTTGTACCGCGGGTGAGATTGGGTAATGCCGTTGCTTAATGGGAATTTTTTCATCCTCCACCTCGATAATGTGCTCTTCGAGGCTTGTTTTACCCAATCCCATTACCGCGAACGACGGGAACAGCTTCTTGACCCTCTCCAGCTGCTCTGACTGGGTTTGTGAGAGTTCCTGGACCGGTAAAGACGCTGTTGTCGACGATGGAGTGTCTAACTCGTTGATCACGTGCGGAGCGACCTTAAAAGACTTCCAAAAATCGACCCCTAAGTAAAGCTCTTGTTGCAAATTCGGGACAACAAACATTTCTAGCTCGTGGCATTTGTCACCCCAAGAGATCATCGCCCTAAATCGTCCTACTATGCGCTGATGGTTTCCGTCTGCTGTTCTAATGTCCGTCGTCATGTTCGCTACTTTAATATTTTGCCTATCTAAAAATTCGAGTGCTCCTTTTCCCAAACAACTGATCGAAGCTCCGCTATCTAACAGACCCAGGAGCTCTTCGCCTGCTATTTTGACTTTAGCATAGGGTCTGTTATCGTCATTTACGTTTATCACAGATGAAAGAATTCTTCCCATCCGTCGTCGGGTTATTGCACATTTTTCTCTTAGCCTACGTATTTTTAAGAATGTTCTTGTCTTCTCCACCTGTCTTGACACTTCCTCACCGAAAATTCGCACTCTTGCTTCCTGGTATTCCAGGAGCCTTTGATGGAGGCTTTTTAGTGGGCGTAGAGACTTAATTTGGGAGTTATCCTCCACAGGATTGTCTCTTTTTAAAATCGTTATTCGGCTGGGTTGTTCAGGTTCTCCGGGAGTAGTCTCGGTGCTGACGGACTGCTCCCGGATGCACCGCCGGCCGTCAGGTTTTCCTGGCACCTGGAACATTTGAAACTGAGGTTTCCCTGTCCACAGCTGTAGCACGTTAGTGTATGGAAACTCGAGGGACAAGCTGGTGGAGCTTCTGCTGTGTTCCTGGTTCCCACGTCTACCCTATTTGCAGTGTTTCTGTCAGTTCTAACCGCTCTGTCCATCTTCATGTTGTTGGATTGGCGGTTATAACGGTTTTGCTGTTGATGGAAAGCTGCTATCTCTGAGTCGTCATAATCGTCCTCTACTACATCTCGCACTTCATTCCTACTTCCGTACCCTACTTGTTCTTCGTCAATTTCTGTTACATGTCGCCTAAATTTGAGATCCCTCACTGCCAGATGTCGCTCCGCCCTTCTACACTCTTCCCTAAGCGCTTGGATGGTCTTAATTGAACATCCGAAGATAAGAGTCGCCACTCTGTCCTTCAGGTTTTGTCTGAGAATGTCTATAAGATCCTGTTCATGAGGGCGGTTCGTCATCTGGAGTGTCATCGAGCGTACGTCACTATAGAAGTCATCGAAGGTCTCTTGGGGTTGTTGCCTCCTATCCATGATCGCGCGTAGGATTTCATGATCTCTCTTATTATCCTTGAATTGTCTCAAAAGTTCCCCCTTAAGATCAAAATAATTTAACCCCTCATCGCCTTCATTTTCCTGCAGATACTGCCAGTACCATCTCTCTGCAGGTCCTGTCAATAAAATGTGGAACTGTGCAAACAGCTGATCGTTAGATATCCCACTCTTTTTCTGTAAGGTCTCGATTCTAAAAATGAAACTCTCTATTGACATTGACTTCGGCGTCCCATCAAATTTTATCCCCCACTTATGCATCGGCATCTCGGTTCTACGACCCATCTCTCGCGAATGGTTTTGATCAGCCCTGTCGTTAGACCAAGCGTCGGGGACTGTTGGTAAAATAGGCCCTGCGGTTTGTGTTCTATTCGAACTAGGCTTCACGTAAGTTGTCCATTCATTCCTCTGTGCTGACACGGAGAGTTCCAAGTTGCCAATCTTTTCCGTAATGGTCTTCATATTATTTTGGAATGACAGCATCATGTCCTTCATGGTTCCAGCTAGGGCTGTCATTAGGTCAGCTTGGTTCTCCCGTGCAGCGCAGGAGACTACTTCTGGTATTTCCTCATTTTTACCTATGTTGGAGACTGTTTTGTCCCCTCCTGCTGCGGTTCCTGCTTCCTGTGAGTCTCTTAGCGTAGAATGCTTTTGAGGGACTGCTCCCTGTTTTTTCAATGGAGCTCTCTTTTGAGTTGAGGCATTCTCCCTGCCTTGACCTTCGTACTCGCAGCGTATTATTGAAATTGGCTGTGGATGTGGCCCTGATTCTTCATGAATCCTCCCCATGGTGGGGGCTGCTTTCCGATTCGATTTGTCAGTCCTATTGGACATATTATACTTCGATGAGACTTGTTCATCCTCTGGGCTAAAGTGCATGAAATCATGCGAGTATGTGGTTAAGTCGGTGAAATCATACCCCCCTATCACCACAGCCGGATGCTTACTCATCTCATCGGTTCGCTGGCCTAGCCCCTCCGCTTGGCTAACTTTGTTTGGGTCCCACAATGGGTGGGTCCCCGAGTGAAATTGTTTACCCTTCGGGGCTTCGCCTTCGCTAGCCTGTTCCCTATCCCTAGAATAAAAGGGAACCTCACCTGTCTCTTTTTCCCTATCTCTATTACTCATTTTGAGCTTTATCTAGGGGTAGGTATTAAACTTAAAAAATATCAAAATTCAAAGAGAATTCAAGAATATAAAAATAAAAAAACGAAACTTCAAAATAAAACTTAAGATAAAAAAAAAATGAAAAAATTCAGCAATAGTTCAAAAAGTATTTAAAAAAACTACGAAAATGAGAAAAAAAAAAATCTAAAAAATCAAACTTGGAACTAGGTGCTAAAAGAATTAAAATGAATCAAAGAAATTTCTGGGACTTCAAGGACAAAAAAAGGTCCTTTTATTCGTTTGTTATTCTGAGCTGTTGTCTATGATATGGCTGCGATAACTTATGAAACGTAAGTAGTTTTGTTTATTCAATATTATATGCGTTGGTGTGTGGACTTCTTGACAGGTTTTCCGCTATCTCCTCAATGGTGTAAGTTCTATTAAGTTAAAGTTCGTAGCCGTTAATTTCTGAGAAGAGACGAACTGTAACCAGTGTCTCGCAGTCTTGACGAGTGTCGAAGTCCATCCCTTCTTTTCCTACCACTACTTGATATCTGGCGAAACCAATTACAAGGCTGGCTGGAACCTCCAGGATGAACTCTAACACGACCAGTCTCTAGATCAGTACTCACGCCTCACATAAGACAGGCTTAGATGCCTTAACCCTACGGGCAGCAGCTAGTAACTGACCTATCCACTTCGGCCTAGCTCTCGGTCCTGCCACAAACAATTGACTACCTCACAAGATCCCCTGGCTATTTGCCCAGGGATTGGACAGCCGTCCTCCGTTTATGTCAATGCCGAGAGCCGCCCTTGAATCCTTCAAAGATTTCCGGCTACCTCACTAATCCCCAGGCTCATGGCCTCAGGATCGGACAGCCGCCTTCCTTCCATGCTGAAAACAAAAGCGTAACCAGTTCTTGGACTAAGAAGAAGATAGAAAAGCAAAAGTAAAATAAAGATGAAATTGAAGAGAAAAAAAAAAACGCGAAGGCAGTTGCAAGTCCAAGGCGATGACTTTCATAAAGGAAAATCATCCCCTTGGAGTCGCAATCAGCCTAGCCGAAAAAACGTTGGGCGCCATTGTTGCGAGCCAGGATTGAGCCACAGGGGCAGCTTAGGCACAGGTGAGGAGGGCGCGGCACGCTTGCGGTCGCTCGGCTCAGCTCGTCGGACGGGGTTAGTTCTTGCCCCCTCACCATGCACCACCAGCTCAGCACACTTTTATTTCGTGCCAAGAAAATCAAAAAAAAATATAAAGAGAAGAAGAAAGCTACGTTAAAATCGACTTCGGACGAACGATGGACAAAGTAGTAAAGAGAAAACGAAGAGAGAGAAAAAGAGGAAAAGAAATGTCCAAGAACCTCTGCCCCTGCCACTATGGAAGGGCGGGAAGGGTGCCGCGAATCTACAACTAACTAGCCTAATCTACAACTAACCAAAATCCCAAAATAAAAACTAAAAGAGAAAAAAATATAGTCTAAACCTAGCTAACTTAAATTATCCTAACCTACATTTAACCTAAGCGCAACTTTCCTCCCCACTGTTCCTTGATGGCAAGGGTTCGCCAAGACACCCGAAACATGCCTGTTGTTGTTGGCAGAGGTTGGCCAACCCACCCTTTGTGCCCATAGACACTGCCGATTGCTACCACTCAGGCCAAATTTGTGAGTGGCAGCCCCTAAAGCGCCTCCTGGTCACTGTTCATCGCATCGCAGAAATGAAAGTCGGTCAAGTCAAATCCTGTCCCAACCGTTCGTCTCCGTCTGTCCTGTCAAAGTCAACCACCGAAGGACGGCCTGCCCGTCATCCACACACCAATAGCAGGTAGACCTAAGCCGACATCACGTTAAAATCAGCACACATTCAGATAGTATTCCTATGACAGCTCATAATTTTATTTCAAAAAAAAAAAAAAGAAAACAAAAAAAACTAATCTAAGACTTCTGCTCTTAATACTATACTATAGAACTAATATATATACTAAGATTCATATAAAAAAATATACCTTAAACTATTACTCACGTACTATTTACTGTAGATCCCCCGATGTCCTGGCGCCAGCACGTTGAAGGATTTATATGTTGTTTATGGCAATTCACCTTAGCAAAAAAAAAAAAAACGCGCACAACAACAAAGCACTAACAGCAGAATTACAATCTTATAAATCTAAAGCTTATTTTAATAATAATCCAAACTTATCTAACTTAATCTGTAATTCACTTCTAAATGCAATTCACTGAATTCAATAATGTCTATGAGTTTATTCTTAAAGCACTTTCTGCTGATTTTATGGAATTCTCGGTAGCGAAGCACCCTTTTTCTCTTATTAGCACTTAATATTCACTCTGAATGTAATTTGTGGAGGTTCTATTCCGACCAGGTTAATTGCGAGGAGAGGCCTTGGTATATATACTATCCCCTCGGTTAGGGACTGTCTTTTCCCCGGGTTGTCCCTTTTGAAGGTCACCTTGCCCACTAATATGCCTTGATACGCAACCGGTGGATAATTTGTTGTATCCGGATTTTCTGTGGTGCAACGGCTTTTGTTCGTGGGAGCAACCTAACTTGCGGCTTTAACAACCGAACTTGGGCGTCCCAACCGATAACCTACACGAAAGTTGAGGAGACACTTTTAATTCATCCGCCGAAATCACTGTCATGAAAGTACGTACCTGTGATGCAACTTATATATTTTTTTTTTTTTTTTTATTTTTACATATACGTATATTTGTATAAGCGAGGAACGCTTAAGCCTCAGACCTCTCCCTTGATACTTCTGCTCCAATGAATCTCCTGCCTGCACAATTCCACTTTTAATTTCTTTACATTTCAAAAGGATGAATTACTCACCAAAAAAAAATTAATTCGTGAAAATATGTTTTTGCACGCCACTGTGCTTAATAATTCCTGCTGTGGAAGATTGCTGTTTAATTATGCTACAGGCAACTACCAGCTATCAAAATCGCAAGTAAAGTGAGGGCCGGTCTGTTACTCGGTCATTGCTCCTTGTCGGTAAATCCCACAAGTTTTACCTAATGCATTTTCTCTTTTTTTTTTTTTTTTTGTCCCTATTTCAGCCGACTAACCATATGTAAAAAAAATGCATTGTCTTTTACGGGTATCATTTCCCCTTTTCTATTTCATCTTATTATGTCGACTTTCTTCTTACTTTGTTTCTATTCTCGTTCTTCGTTGTCTTTCTCTCTCTCTCTCTCTTATTTTCTCTTATTCTTACTATACCTAAGAACGTCGGATCAATCTCTCTTTGTTTGTTTTTTTTTTTTTTTTTTTTTTTTTTGTGTGTGTCGTCAGTAGTAAGTGATAATATAAAAAACGTATAACTAATAAGAATATTGCACAATGGACTAAATCTAGTCTATGTACGATACATAAAACAAATTAACGATCGACAATTCAATTTTTCGGAGTTGATTTGCCTACTTAACGTCTTACCGCCCTGTAAGGTAAGCGAACCGACAAAAGACATGAGAAACACTCATATTTACACAGGTTTTTCCTGTGGGCAATGCAACGAGTGCGAAAACAACGATTATGATCCCGATACGACCACGACGACTACCTGTCAAACAAATCGAAAATGCCGTGGACGGCCAACACAACACACAATACATTCTAGGTAATTAAGTGACATTTTTGGTTTGTTTTTGATCGGTTTTCATGATCAAATTTCCTTTATTGCAGGTACTATACTACGGATCATCCTTCCGGTGTGCAAAAATAACATCTTAAATGCCGAGTTGGTGTTTCATGGGCATTTCAGGAATTCTTAATATTATTAATATTTTTTTTTTCTTTTTCAGGTGTATTCATATGGCCCCGCAACAAACATTATATGAATACGAAGAGAAATGTGATTGAAATCTTTGATTGTTTTTGTTTTTGTAATTCTTTTTTGTTTTTTTATTGAAATAAATACGCTTATTTGCACATTAATAAAACAAATTATTTCCCTTTTTTCATTAATAAACAAAAATAAAATAGTCGAAATTTGAAATGTCCAGATGAGTCCCGGAATTTCAACATAATGTCCAGATATGTACTGATTTCGAACTGGCAACCCTAGTTGTAGCTCAGCTTCTAGAGGCTATAGAAAGCTGATTGATGGCTTAAAATAACTATAAAAGTGTTGGCTACTTTTATTGTTTTGTTTGCATTGATTAAGAATTATTTGAGTTATGGCGAGTTAAAGGCAGTAAAGCCAGAAAAAAACAACACATTTTGGTAAAAAAACGCTCCAAAAAATAGGTAGGCAATGAAAGCGAATAGCTTATGTGTAGCACAAAATCTTAAGGAACATTTCAAAAAAAGTTTCATCGAAATCTGTGCAGTAGTTTTTACGCCATTAGGTAACAAAAAATTGCCTACAGTTTTATTATAATGTAACAAAATGTGTTTTGTTTCTGACTTTACTGCCTTTACAGTAAAGAATTGAAGAATTCAAGAAGTAAAGACGATATAGGTGAATTATGTTGTTTGATTTATTTATTGTTGGTGTGGATACAAATTTCCGTTAAGGCTTTTGTTTTAGTGGTTGTTTTGATATTACCTACAGTAAGGAAGTGGAACTTTAGTACTTACACTGTTGAATTTAAATTTCTTAAAATTGTGTTTTAGGTGAATAGATTTGTTTGATTTATTGTTTCACATTAACAATGTTCACTACATGTATAATGTATTGAAACTTAACTATATTATTATCTCTTTTATTGGAAATAACACAGTCTCACGCCGCGTACGAAGTTGCGGGCACAGCTAGTTTGGTAATTAATGCGATAGAAATTTATAAACAAAATAGTTTAAAAAGATGTTTTACGATTGTCTCACAGCTGATTGAAACGTCAAACGGAAACTGGTTATTATTCGGTGTGAAAAGCATATTATACTACTTTCCGATAAACAGTTTATGTTAAACTCTTGAGCAGTTTCTGTCAGCAATGCAGACGTGCTTTATGACATAAACGCTGAAATCCAAAACGCAGTACTGCCGCAGTGCTGCAACGTCAAGAGTTATAAAATATAAAGAGATCACAGTGATGCAATTCATACCATTTCAAAATGCATTATGAATGAATCAACTGCGCAAACTAAAGCAAACAACGCATCATGAATAGCTATGATGCAAATGTCAAATGACAAATTAAAATTGCGCTCAAACAAAATGCAAGTGTCGGCGGCCAGGTAAGTAAATTTAATTATTCAATTTATATTGTATTTCGAATTTCCATTTTTTATTTCTTTAAATCTGTAGAAAAAAAAAAAAAAAAAAAAAATTGACTCATATGTCATATCTCATATTTATAAATACAAAGCTTTTAATAAGCACAAGGCTGCAGTTTGAGTCCGAGTTCCGCGCAAAACGGAAAAAAAAAAACTGCTATGGCGATTGGTTCTCCTAGAATTGAAGAAACTGGAGCCAGGATTCTATTTTGTGGATGGAATCATCCTTAAGTTTTTAAATATAATGACCATGACCACTTATAAAAGAATCAAAGCTCGAAATCGAACGTCGGGGGAGCGGCAACGTCTTGGGATTTCTTTGACGAGTTGGACAAGCAATACGGAACAAAGTATTCCATTGTTATTCCACGTCAAAACCTCTATGCATCATTGTCTTTGGAAGATTCTGATTGTGATCTAGAGAATAACAATGTGAATGATCCAGTAAAACACATTGAAGGACCTAACGTTGAACTACCGAAAAAAAAGAAGCAGAAAACTTAGTATATTTCAAGAAATTAAACGACATCGAAAACGCCAGACTCAAAGTTGACTTACAAAGGGTTGAAGGAATGGAAGAATTAAAGGTTCTCCTTTAAGCACACGTAAATTAGAGGCAGTGGTTTGGAGACCTATAATATGAAATGTGAACTGAATTGTGTTTTTTTTTACTTTATTTAAAATAATTTTATTTATCGTACCTACCTTTTAGGCTGAAATAAAGTGGTAAGACGTTCGCTTTTCAATTTTGCTTCGTTGCTCGGAACTGCAAGAATTTCATTGGAGGTTTCTTCAACTTATGGTTGTAATGTTAGAGCTGGCATGAATGTAATCTGGCCTTTCTTGGATAATAATGAAATTATGAAGAGTTACGCATGCCATAGCGATCTTCTTTACTAAGGAAAACTTGTAGATGGGAATACAATTCAATATTCGAAATTTCTTTTCCAAATGCCGAGTGCTTGTTCAATGAATACACGAGTGGAGCTATGGTAGTAATTAATTGTCCGTTGACCATTGTCCCTATACGGAACAATTAAATGCACATGCAAAGTATAAGCTGAATCCCCGAGTAGATCATATTCAAGCGGTATTCTTATTTTTCTACTTACAAAGGCTTTCTGCAATGGGCTTTCACGCCAGACAGTGGCATCATGGCAAGAGCCTGGATATCCAACAAACGCATCAATAAATAGTAGGTCGCTGTCACATACGCCCTACAGACTGAATTAAAAAACCATAAACACTTAAATATTTTTTATTCTAAATACCTGCATAATTATAGAATGGGTTCCTTTTCTGTTGTAATAACTACACAACTCTTCTTTGGGTGCTGGAATTTTTAAGTGTGTCGCATCCAGGCATCCCAAGACGAATGGAAATAGATTGGATCGCTTGCGTTCAAATTCTTCAGCAACTTCTATTACAGATGCATTACTTTCCGGCCACTTTATAAATTTATTCTTCAGTTTTAATAAGGCCATTAATGTTCTCGTAAATATCCTATAGACTGTTCCTCTTACCAGCTTCCATTCCAAAACGATCTGAAATTTCTCGGAAACTACTTCGACTTGCAAGCTTCCACAGTGTTACGTACAGGCATTGTTCCAGGGAATACATGTCGGTCTGCCCGTTACCGTAATGATTCTCTGGAAAATGGTAAAAAGATGAATGAGAATGCTCATCCCCACCTACGTGAAGTTAGCTCGTACTTTTTTTTAGAATGAAAAACGTGAAATGCAGTTCGATAGACGTTCGTTTGTAGTTGTTTGTAGTGAATTTTTTTTAGTTTGTAGTTTAATCGTTAGAAAGTTAGAAGCATTAGAAAAAATGTCAGCCCGCACTTTTGGCTTTTTGAAATAAAAACAAGCCAGTTGCATTCAAAATCATTTGCTGTTGTTTGTAGTGAAATTCTTTTTTCTCAGAAATGTCTTATTTCGGATATAAAAGGACATTTGCGTTTGCACCCATAACACCGAATTTCCAATAGGTAGAAATTATTTGAAAACACTATTGCATAAAGCATATCCCAAATTAAATAATTGCATTTAAAATTTCTGAATTCACTCAAGCATTATTTCATAACATGGAATTAAAGTAAAAAAAAAAACACATCCCTTTAGAGTTGCATCCATATACGGATTTCCCACAGCAAAACAACGGTAAGCACTTTTTCGTAAAGCATATCCCTGTCCATCGATATGAAACACTATTTGTCAATGAGCAGCAACAACTAGTCACTCAACCCCGATTTTATCCAACATTTTTTTCTATTCGTTCGAATAACATTAAAAACTAACCCCTTATAAACAATAATTTATAACAACAAAGACACAATGTTTGCAAAGTCTATACTCCTGGCTATCTAAAGCAATTAAAATTTTTTATCACAAAGAAGAAGATTTAGATGCAACGCAAACACTGTTTTGTCAAACAAACTCGTATCAATATATCCGTTACAAAGCAACTCAAAATAGTGAAATCTATTTTTTTCTAATGCTTTCTATTAGATGTATCCAATGGGATAAAAAAAGGGAGCTTTTATCAATAGGTAATGATTCATTTAGTTATTTAAAAATGAAAATTGTACCAACCAAAAAGAATTTGCATACAATTTAAGCAGGAAAATTAAAATCGCGTTATCTCCGATACGGTACAATGTAAAGTGATGAAATTTTCTATTTTCAATAGCTCTCCATCTCAGATCTCACCAATCTAATAAAACAAAAATTGTATCAATCGGCCAGCGGTTTACGATTTAAATGGAAATGCGAGCTTAATTTTTTTTGTGAAGTTACCCGCACTTTTTCTATAATGAAAAACTGAGCTTGCAGTTCGATAGGCATTCGTTTGTAGTTGTTTGTAGTGATTTTTTTTTGTTTGTTCAACCGTTAGAAAGTTAGAACCATTAGAAAAACAAATTTTCCATTACATTTCCTTAAAAACGTGTTATCTCCGAAACCGTACCAAGCTAAGAAAATAGTTTCTATTTTGGAAAGAGCTCCACTTCACAATCTAATAAAATACAAATTATACCAATCGGCCTAACGGTTTATGATTTATATGAAATTTAAGCAAAAATAAGGCTTTTAACTACAAACGATGTTCCGATGTCCGTATAAATGTTCTATGCACCATTCTTTACATGTTGAATAAAATAAAAGACAGCCCGCATTACTGGGAACTTTTTATTCGCAATTTTAAGGGAGCCTAAATTGGTATAGATTTGCTCTTTTGTAATCGGTCCGATATTTTCATTGCACTGAGAGGAAAACGATTTTTGATGACTTTGTTGGAAAGAATTGGCTAGTTTTATTTGGAACAAATATATTCCCCTCTACACAGCTTCCTACTAATGGAAAAGGAATAAATGTTGTTAAGTTGTTGTTGGGATATCCGTATATGGATGCAACTCTAAAGGGATGTATTTTTTGACGTTATTATGCGTGTTTTTTGAGGATGCAACTCTAAAGGGATGTATTTTTTGACGTTATTATGCGTGTTTTTTGAGTAACGCTTGAGTGAAGTCAGAAATTTTAAATGCAGTTATTGAAGTTACCTATGAGATATGTTTTATGCGCTAGTGTTTTAAAAAAAATGTCTCCCTATTGGAAATTCGGTGTTATGGGTGCAAATGCAAATGTCTTTTTAATCTCCGAAATAAGACATTTTTGAGAAAAAAAAATTCTAGTTTTTATTTCAACAAGGCGGGCTGAAATTTGTTTCTATTGCTTCTAACTTTCTGACGGTTAAACTACAAATGAAAAAAAAAAAAAAAAAAATTTACTACAAATGAATGTCTATCGGACTGCATTTAACGTTTTTCATTCTAGAAAAAGTGCGGGCTAACTTAACGTAGTATGTCTCATATGTATGGGTATGGCGCCATTGTTGTCTTATTCCGATAATCGAATTAAGCTTGAAGTTCATTTAGTAAATGTAATTCTGATTTGCTTCAGCGCATACCACACTGTAACACACAACAGGTCGAACTGCAATGTGGTAAATTTTCCCATTCTTTTAAGCCAACAATACCAATTACATAGGTATTGGTAATTAGAACTAAACCTGACAACTAGTTCATATCGCAGAATTGTTTCCACAGGCTGGCCAATTGCTTCTTTGTTGTCTCTGTAACTGTGTCTGGCTTGTTAGGCTTCCGTAGCCAAATGGCAAAAATCGGAACCCTATTAGATTTGTCATGTCTGTCTGTCTGTCTGTCCGTCCGTATGTCACAGCCACGTTTCTCCGAAACTATAAGAGCTATACCGTTGAAACTTGGTGACCCGCATTCAAATTTTACACAAAAATAAAAAAAAAACAGTAAATTTCGGGTGTCCCCAGACATAAAACGGAAACTCAAAATTTTTTTTTCATCAAACCCATACTTTTGGGGTATCTATGGATAGGTCTTCAAAAATGATATATAGGTTACTAATATCATTTTTTTCTAAAGTGAATAGTTTGCGCGAGACACACTTCCAAAGTGGTAAAATGTTGGTCCCCCCCCCTAACTTCTAAAATAAGAGAACGATAAAACAAAAAAAAAAAAAAAAAAAAAATATATGGTGTAAATTACCAAGTAAACTTCAAACGAAAATTTTTTGAACGAGATCTAGCGAGTAGTTTTTTTTTTATACATATGTACGTCATAAATCGTCGATCAATTACCTTTAATACAATCAACTCAAAAAAAAACATTTAATTTCGTAATTTCATAAACATAAACCTTATACATAAATCCTGAACCATTATTTCCTAATAATAAATGATATAAAAAAACACTATTATTAAAATATCGATCAAAGTTACAACGAACTACAAGAACTTTTATGTTATGTTACTTGCTGTTTCGGAACCCTTCATGAGCGAGTCCGACTCGCGCTTGTCTTACTTTTTTTATATTCTACTAGCTGACCCGCCCAAATTCGTTAATGCAATGAAAATAATAATTCCGAGCATAAACATACACAGTGCACAATTGCACATGCTACTCAATTTCTTTCGTATCAGTCAGCCTTTCGCTATTTCACTAAAGTCCTTTAAATGAATTTACATGAATTCTTATGTCACCCACAACTCAGCATTAGCTGTCACGGCAATAAATTTGAACTCAATCGATGGTGGCTTTTGAAATAAAATATTTTTTTTTGTATGGGCGGTACCACCCCCCTTTGTCCAATTTTCACCAATCTTCACAGGTATACTCCTGGGCCAATACCTAAGATTATGTGTAAATTTGAACTCAATCGATTTGGTGGCTTTCGAAATATAAGGTTCTTAATGGTTTCTTTTAGTATGGGCGGTGGCACGCCCCTTTGTTCAATTTTGACCAATCTTCACAGGTATACTGTTGGGCCAATACCTACGATTGTGTTTGAATATGAATGGTGGCTTTTGAAATAATTTTTTTTTTTGTACGGGCGGTACCACGCCCCTTTGTCCCCTTTGTCGTGGGCGGTACCACGAAATTTATAGTTTTTAATGTTTTTTTTTAGTATGGGCGGTACCACGCCGCTTTTTCCAATTCTGACCAATCTTCACAGGTATGTTCCTGGGCCAATACCTAAGATCGTGTGTAAATTTGAACTCAATCGATTTGGTGGCTTTTGAAATATAAGGTTTTTAATGTTTTTTTTAGTATGGGCGGTACCACGCCCCTTTGTCCAATTTTCACCAATCTTCACAGGTATACTCCTGGGCCTATACCTAAGATTGTGTGTAAATTTGAACTCAATCGATTTGGTGGCTTTCGAAATATAAGGTTCTTAATGTTTTTTTTTAGTATGGGCGGTACCACGCCGCTTTTTCCAATTCTGACCAATCTTCACAGGTATGCTCCTGGGCCAATACCTAAGATTGTGTGTAAATTTGAACTCAATCGATTTGGTGGCTTTTGAAATATAAGGTTTTTAATGTATTTTTTTGTATGGGCGGTACCACGCCCCTTTGTCCAATTTTGACCAATCTTCACAGGTATACTCCTGGGCCAATACCTAAGATTGTGTGTAAATTTGAACTCAATCGATTTGGTGGCTTTTGAAATATAAGGTTTTTAATGCTTTTTTTTAGTATGGGCGGTGCCACGCCCTTTGTCCAATTTTGACCAATCTTCACAGGTATACTCCTGGGCCAATACCTAAGATTGTGTGTAAATTTGAACTCAATCGATTTGGTGGCTTTCGAAATAAAAGGTTTTTTAATGTTTTTTTTAGTATGGGCGGTGCCACGCCCCTTTGTCCAATTTTGACCAATATTCACAGGTATACTCCTGGGCCAATACCTAAGATTGTGTGTAAATTTGAACTCAATCGATTTGGTGACTTTCGAAATATAAGGTTCTTAATTTTTTTTAGTATTGGCGGTGCCACGCCCCTTTTCCAATTTTTACCAATCTTCACAGGTATACTCCTGGGCTAATACGTAAGATTGTGTGTAAATTTGAACTCAATCGATGGTGGCTTTTGAAATAAAATATTTTTTAATATTTTTTTAGTATGGGCGGTGCCACGCCCCTTTGTTCAATTTTGACCAATCTTCACAGGTATACTCCTGGGCCAATATTTAAGATTGTGTGTAAATGTCAACTCAATCAATTCAGTGCCTTTCGAAATTTAAGGTTTTTAATGTTTTTTTTGTATGGGCGGTGCCACGCCCCTTTGTCCAAACTTGACCGTATCAACTCAGACACATTCGCGGACTCATGCACAACAACTTTGCTAAGGATCATCACATGATCAAATGCATAGTTTATGATTCCATAAAGGACAGCAGCCAAACAGACATTCATTTTTATGTAAGAGATTGGTTCAAAAATAAATATATGTATAAATAAATGGCGTAAGAAGTCCGTAGGGGCCCTAGGTCTAGCTTTTCACAACCATTCGTTTTGTGTGAGTTTTTCATTTTTAGAACGCATGGAAGGGATCTACAATTTTATGCCGAGTCCAAACGGCTACTTGAGAAGCTCTTTCGTGACAGCAATACTCTCGGATGTTTTTCAGACGTTCGCGGCAGTGGAAAAAACCCTAAGTTCGAATTTGGTATTTGTGGGATTCGAACCTGGAACACCTCGCGTAGAAGTACAACACTACTGAACCACTGCGCCGATATTATATTCTGTTGGATACTAAGCCAACATTTTGTTAAGAATGAGGTCCCATAAGTATTCGCCATAATCAATCATCGTCAATTAATTTGATGCTTGTAATCAGCTGAATATACTTTTACCACTCTAGTGCCCAATAGATGGCGCTTGATCATTGGCAATATCATACCGATACGACATTGACGTCGTTGGCATTTTTTTTTTATTATATTTGAGTGTCTTTGCTGTGATATGCTTTAACTAAACAATTACCTACTGAAGAATATTGTTTAATCTTTCTATATTTAAAAAAAAAAAAAAAAAAACAGACGCCATTAAGTTGTGAAAAATCATCGATTTACCCAGAATGTACGTAAAGCGCTCCATTAACACAACGCTCGCGCACCCCGTCCCCAAATAAATACATTGCGTTTCCAAGTGTAAAACTTAATGTCACGCCCTGTTCCTCATTTTCTCATGTGCATTTTTTGGAAGCTTGTGTTTTACAGGAGAACATTCGTTTCCCAAACACTTTGCTTTTCTTTCAAACTGAAGTGAAATAATCTCTATGATGCATTACTATATCCCACTATATTGTATGTATATCAATTCAAAACAAAATTTACAGCATAACCGTAGTCAATTTGACAAAAAGAAATTGCAAAATATTCGAATTGATAGTGTTTCGCTAACCTAAATCGGAGCTTACTGCAATTTCCCTGCATTAGTTAAGCAACCGAAAGAGCACTCATTCGAGGCCTTTTGTAGTGACATATTATGATTACACCCACCAGGAATATATATCCTACCCCACCCCATCATCTTCCAACATCGATCGACATTCATGCAGATGCGATGTCCTTCTAACGCTCTCGGTTGGTGGAAAGTATATACATAACTCTGCAATTGAACCTCTCAATTGTGGCCGGCCAACTCTATGTGCAGTGCATGCGTGCGTAGTCTATTTGGATTCATGTTTAGATGCTGTGCACTATCCACCATTACTCACAACAAGCTATGATAAGGTTCATTGACAGAACACGACACATCCGATTGCCGCATAGCTGCATCCTCATCTTTTGCGAAACTAGTTCATAGCTCAGTGGTTGTGTGTTTATCTATGGCACATATCCTTGGCAGATTGTAGGAACACTGATCTAAAGAGAATCAGAGAGAGTTCACAGGTTTTCCGAACTTTATCTGGGTTAAAAATAGATTTTTTTTATTTCAATGACGTCATTGGTTGGGGAAAATTAGCGCTCTCAAATGCACCGCTCCCATTACACTATACTGCCTACTGCCTTCCCCGAGTGGATTCTGTGCAAAATCGGAGCGAGGACGATTGCTTGCATTCTACTTTTCGTTGTTCTGCTTCGTGTTTTGTAAAAATATTTATAAAAGAATATTAAAAAAAAAAAAAAAACTGAATACATTTTGCATTTATAATAGTTGGGCGATTGTGGGCTGCCTTACATAGTGGATGGGATCTACCACTACTTAAGGATGTTTCATATTTTGCGGTTCCATTCAGTCCAAGCGTCAATATTCTACTTGGAGTGACATTGGCTGAGATTATTCAGTTAAATGAAAAGAGGACAGGATCTATGTGTAGATGGATATTGGAGGCGAGTTTTGCGTGCAGGTGATATTGGAGTGGTGTCCCTGACAGCAATTTCTTACACTTTTGTTCTGTATCACTGTCGAAAAAGGGATTTTATTTTATTTGGCTCTTTTATCAAGCTAGTAAGGAAATATCTCATGTAGATGTAGATGTCTTAGTGGTTCAACACCCGACAAAAAAACAGGTTGCACATATTTATACCACTCCCTGCCAACTTGCGACAAATATCTGAGAGTGTAATTGTTCTGAAAAAACGACTTTCTTTCCACCCGTTTAGCTACTGCACGCAATTGTGGAGTCAAAAAACACCAGTGATGTGTGGACAGTACAAGTCATGTTACGTCCAATTTAACACATTGATACCAATCAGATATTAATTTCATTGAAATCCATTTAGAGGTTTTTGAACCAGAATTATGGAGTGGCAATGTCTTGCGACCTAATTTAACTTTGTGTATTTAATTGTTAACAATAATGATACACCTCAGGCAAACACGAATAGTAAGAAATTGTGCATGGAAATGTTAAAAAGCCATCAGTGATGTGACGTCCAGTCCAATATTTATACTGTTAAGTCTATTAATTATTCTATCCGTCAATCACATGACAACAATTGTTTACATCGTGCTAATGAGAAACCTGTTTCCGCACTGTGGAGCAGTGGAACTATAGTTGCCCAACAGATTTACTTGAATGAAATGCTCCACAGAAAATTATTTACATCACATAAGCTGGTAACTAAAGTCTCTAGATAATCACTCGCTGAATGGAGAACCCTACTGTCTGTAGATACAGGGTTTCCCTTTAAACGCGATCAGTCGATTCCTATCCCTTGTATACGTATAATTATGCATATATTAAAGTTCAATACATTAGAATAAACGATTTTATTTGCTTTATATACCAAACAGGGTGCCAAAGAAGTATTTCCTTAGATTTCAAGTTTGAAAAGTATTTTTTGTGTTCAAAAATTATATAATTATAGTTATGCATATATTAAAGCTCAATACATTAGAATAAACGATTTTATTTGCTTTATATACCAAACAGGGTGCCAAAGAAATATTTCCTTAGATTTCAAGTTTAAAAGTATTTTTTTTGTTCAAAAATTATTAAAAGCAATAACTTGATTTAAAAGTAGTTTAAAAGAACGGGTTCCTGGATCTCAAAAATGGCAAAGTACTTTATCATAAGTGTTGCAGTTGTTTTAATAATATATCTATTTTTGATTTTTTTAATTCCATAAAAAATAAAACCTTTTTTTTTTTTGGTAATTTTTGAACCTTTTATATTTAGTGATTATTCATGTATGTAAATTTCGCTTAGAATATTGTAGGGTCTTTTAGCAACGGCATGAACAAAAACGGTATTTTCAATAATTATTGTGGTTAAGTTAGTCGGAAAAGTCTGGAATCACTGTACAAACGTTTATAGAAAAACGGTTCAGCTTCAGATATCTCAAAGATATACCTACCTCGAAATGTAGAGTAAGTATGACAAATATACAAATAACTAAATGAACCACCCCAGCAAACATTTGGCTTCAAAAAATAATCATTATGATTCAGTTAAATGAAGAAATTCTTCAGATATGAATTCATTTGATGATTCAATTTCAATCCAGTTTCCTGAGAAATGGGCCTTCATTTCTGAACTTTTTAAATGATTCATAAATGATTGGAGAAACATTCACTAAAATGAATACAATAAATATTCTTTATTCACTTTTATTCATTTAAGTGAAGGAAATTTAAATTCAAATTCTGAAAACTTTTTTTTTTTTAGATAGCTAGCTCATAATAATTTTTGTTCATTTATGTGAATGAAAATCCAATGTTTTAATCTAAAACCAGATTTGGTTCACATAGATGAATGTTATATGAATGTATGTTCTTCATTTTAAGTGAATATGAAGTGATTCTTCAGTTTTACTGAATAAAATGTTTGCTGGGACATAATCATACAATACTTTGAAGCTGCTTCACCTGCTTACATGGTGAGACACATTCCTTAAACACATTAACCCTTTCGGTACTTCTCTGTTGTAAGGTTAAAAAAATATTTTTATTCTTTTTGTTCTTACTGAGGCTCCTACTGAAAACATTGGAACATTGACATTATTTGTATATTAAAAAAATAAGAAAATGAATAATCTGATGCATTAGGTACTAAAAATTAAAAAAAAAATCTGATATCTGGTTTTTCGAAACTATCCAAAATATTCTGAATTTAATTTTCTGGGCATTTTAAGAGCTTAATAAGGTTAAAAAGAAACAAAAACCAAACTTTGCTGCAATTTCAGATCTTCTGCATTTTTAAAAAATTTAGATCTGCTGCCGAAAAGTTAAATCTACTGCATTTTTGTAGTAGGTACGCTTGTATGCATGTGCACATCTAGATCAAGATCGAGAGAATGTATCCCTTTTCGCAGAAAACTTAAAAACAAAATTAATGAATTAATTTTTTTTTGGTTTGTTTAAATACTTGCTTTTATAAATTTTGTATTGTTCATGTTATTTTTTGTTATTAATTAATTGGCTTTGTTTGAAAAAGTACTCTAGGTACTCAAAAAAAAAAAAAAAAGTAAGTGTACTGCATTTTTTAGAGAATCTACTGCGAAAAAAAAATCATAAAGTAGCAACACTGGAATAGTATCAAGTTTATTCACCGAAATGATGCCACAAAAAGCACCTCTAAGCAATTTTGATGCAACAAAACAACAAACGGTCTATACTATAACGGAATAGACTTAGATCCTTACTTTATTTTTGTTGTTCCTGTTATTTATAAATACATACATACATTTGAAATTGGTAACACATTTGTATCTGGCTATTGTTTGTATAAAAAGTCTATCTTCTCTAATATATAAAAATCTCGTATCGCAGTTTTAGTGTTTATACACTCCTCCGAAACCGCTTGACCGATTTCGATGAAATTTTATATTTATGTTTAATGGGTCCGAGAATAGGTTTATAACTTATTTTTATACCCCTTAGTGTTAAGGGTGACTCACCACAAAAATGTTTTTTTGTTTTTTTGGACAATATTTTTTATATATACATTGTCCTTAATTTTCACCCTCTTACCACTAAACCCTACTTTTTATAGCATTTTATATTTTTTAACCCCGATCGATAGCTGCTACATTAACACTTGATCAAATATCCCCGCCAGGGGTTATATCGGTGTCACTTTTCACCCCGTAAACGGCACGGAATAGGGATGGGAGTGTTCTTTCTTGCAATGAACTGTATCTCACTTTTTAAACAGTTTTCGGGAAAGTTTCGACCATTATTATTGTTTGTAATTCGATCACAATGTTTACAATTATCATTTTATCATTTCCGTGTAGTTCTTAACTAAATTTATTATAAATTTGCAGTGCTGTTTCATCAAGCGCAACAGTGTTGCTAGCTGATCCGGCGAACTTCGTCTCGCCCAAAATTGACTTTTTGACTAAAATAACACTATTTCACCTGAAATCGATTTTTTTGATCCAAAATATCTTTTGACCAATACGATCCCACAGTATATACTGCGACGAAAATTAAAAAAAACTCCTCGTACAAAAATTATGGAAAATCAATTTTTTGCGAACTTTCCAATTTCCCTTTAATGTTTTCCTAAACTAATTCGGTCAATTCAAACTCTTCAAAAATTATACTAACTAAATACAATAGAAATAACTGAAGTACTGTCATGTCTATTTGCTTGAATAAAACCGCAATAATTAACGTGTCGATCAACCTTCCGCTTTTTCACAAAATTCACCATGTATGAAACATGGGCATTCAAGATTGATGCCACAAATGCACAAATATACATTGAAAAAAAAAAAAAAAAATATTTGTCATAATGAAAGCGAGATGCAAGGGAAATTCAATACGCTTAGATACGAATGGCAAAACGTTCAATGTTTGCCTTTGAATTTTCCCCTCAAACCGTCGCTGGCATTAGGTACATTTAATTTGAGATCCGTCACCATCACATCAAACGCGTTCCGTTACAAAGGTTGCATTGAAGTTGCGCAGCAAAATTATAACTGAACCGATTTTCAATTGTATAGAGGTAAGTCCGGAACATCCAAAGAATTCAAAAATTCAACTAATCTGCATAAAGTTTTGTTTTCACGACAAAAGGTAGCATATATGTTCTTCCTTTGGCCCATGCGAATTTAAAACAAAAATCATAAAAATCTAACGATCCGCCCCCGAGTTATGAGTACACATACGTACGTCAGTCTCTTTTATAATTAGCTGTACCCACCCGACATTGCCAGTACCTTTCGTATTAAGTCCTGGTCAAATTACGCAAAGTGCATTTTTTGGACCATTAATAATTTTAAGTATAAGTACAACTTTAGAAATATCGTTGGATTTTATTTTGTAATGCCACAGCCCGTTTTCCTATCCCACCTATGCTTTGTAAAGTACAAACAATATGGTCCATTGTTGGATCCTTCTATCTTTCAAACTTGAAGCAACCATACCCATCTCAAAAATTTCAATCGACTCAATAAAACTGTTTCGGGAATTGACAACAGCGCCACTTATCGAGTCGAAAAGTATCCTATCTTTCAAGCTGGAACCAACCATACACAATCGGTTGAATTGTTTCAGAGATCGATAACAGAATCACCTATCAGATATAAACGTATTTTATTTTTAAAGCTGAAACCAACCATATACATATACATCCAAAAAATTACATTGAAACCGATTGAGCGGTTTTGGGGATCGACGACAGCGCCACCTATCGGGTCCAAAATAGTGCTTTCTTTTAAGACTGCGTAAACCTGAAATACAACAATACGAACAAAACAAAAGAGGAACCATGAAAATTGGCTTTGTAGTTATCGAGCTATATCGTCATCGAATTCCATCCCGAAAGAACTATAGGTATAATAATTATATAGAAGATTTCTATTGAAGATAATTAAATTTTAGCGAAAAACGAAATATACGCCTACAGCGCCATGTGTTGAGAATTTTCCGACTTTTATTTTTCCTAAACCATCCCTGATTCAAGACGAACAAAACAACACAAAAATCATTCAAATCGGTCGAGCCGTTCTGGAGCCTTTACCCGACCTACGCACAGCAATGGATTCTTATACATATATAACTAGAGATAATGAATAAAATGAAATATAATTTGTAATAAAAGGAATTGTGCAAATAATGGGCTGGGTATACAATCGCACGTCGCACCTATTTGCTTTTCAAGTGTAATGCAACATTTACATTCTCTCTCAGAGGATTGCGAGTTTCCAAAATTTTCAAATATACAGTTGAAATCGGGTAGATTGGCTAAGGTTTTACACACAAGTTGGTTGAAGATTGTAAGACTTTTTTTCTACTACGCCACCTCTCGCAAACGTCTGACAAAAATCCGAGAGTATAACTGTCTTGAAAGAGCTTCTCAATTAGCCGTTTCGAATCGGCATACAATCTATACTTATAATAAAACTGTAGGCAATTTTTCTGTTACCTAATGACGTGCAAAGTACTGCACAGATTTCAATGAAACTTTTTTTGAAACGTTCCTTAAGATTTTGTGCAACACATAGGCTATTCCCTTTCGTTGCCATGCCTATTTTTGGAGCGTTTTCGACCAAAATGTGTTTTTTTTCTGACTTTACTCCCTCTAACTCGCCATTACTCAAATAATTCTTAATCAATGGAAAAAAAAAATACTTAGGAGAGCCAACACTTTTATAGTTATTTCAAGCCATCAATCAGCTTTCTATGTCCTCTAAAAGCTGAGCTACAACCTAAAATCTAACACACAAAAAAAAAAAAATTATTTCTCAAATCGAATATTATCAGCCGCCGCGGTTCTTGATCGTTGTTCTGCTTTGGGGTAGTTTGGTGGCCCACATCGCACAAGCACGTTCATATGAAAAAATAAATAAAAATAAAATAGGGACAATGTGTTTCTGAGGAAATGCGTAGATGGCTGATGACGTGTGGTGTGGTGGTGGTTTTTGTTTTAATGGTTGTTAATTGTTATAGTACCTACGTTGATACCTACAGACTACAGTAAGGAAATGAAGAATTCAAGAAGTAAAGACGATATAGTTGAATCGTTGAATGAACAACATAGTTTGATTTATTTATTGTTGGTGTAGATACAAATTTCCGTAAAGGCTTTTGTTTTAGTGGTTGTTTTGACATTACCTACCTACGTTGTACCTACAGTAAGGAAGTGAAACTTTAGTACTTACGCTGCTGAATTTAATCTTCTTAAGTTGGTGTTTTAGGTAAATACCTAGATTTGTTTGATTTATTCTTTCACATTGACAATCTTCACCGCTTTTTTTTAGCTAGAATGTTGATTTTAAACAAACCTATGCCGTTGAGAAAACGGTCAAATCTCTTTTATTGGAAATTACACACGCTCACGATGCGTACGAAGTTGCGGGCACAGCTAGCCGTAGATATTTTTCATTCATTCTTAAAATGAAAAACGCATACAAAACGAATGGTTGTGAGAAGCAAGGCCTAGAGTCCGTATCCGATCCCTAAAGATCTGTTGCGCCAACATTTTTTTTTTTATTGTGAAACTTGGCCACCCTGTAAGGTACAAAATACATTTATTCCAAAAATAATGACAATACCTAAAGAGCTGGTTTCAGCTTGTCATCTCCAGTAGTAGGACCGACATCGAATTTAAAAAGAACTCACCGCATTTGTGAAGTGACCGTGAAAGAGTCCAGTGAAGTTGTTTATTTCAACATAAATAGTAAATACGTATTAAATAAGATTTAGTTTTGAAATAAGGAGTGGAGTGGTATGTTGTGGTCGTTTTGTCACATACGTATACAGTGATAAAATATTTTTCATATTAAAATGTCATAAGTTTTGTGATTACTGCGATGCAGTAATCATTGGTGTCTAAACGTTCGGTAGCAAGCTGGTTGTGAGAAAAGTAGATTGTGCAGGTAACTCGCAAAGAGCAGGTGTCATAAAAATTTAACTTGTTTTTGTTGTTGAAAGCAGTTTATTTATTGATAGCAAATACTGAAATAAAGGCTGAGTGCACAGATGGGGTTTATGAAAATTTTCTTGATGAATACAAGCCTTGCCGAAGCATAACTGTGCACATGTGAATTAGGGATCAATTGTTCTGCCCTTATTGTTTTTCTTTAGTTCAAAAATATATTTAAAAAATTAGTTAATCAAGGAAACCCTACTGATAGGGACGTCCTTTATGAGGACAAAATACCGATACCGCAAGAACCAATGTGGATCAAACAATTTTCGAGACGAAGCCAGCTAAGGCATTGACAGACTTCCGGTAGTGTAAAATGCTTTTGGCAACGCTGGGGCAAAGTGCCTTATCTTTTCATATTCATTTATAAAAAAACTAAAAAGGATAAGAAGACTCTAGAGATCAACCACAGCTTAGTAAGCAACAACACAAATGTAGGTATTAAGGTTGCCAACCTTTCTGTTGTGTTTAAGTATTTATGGCCTAGTTCCCAACGTTCAGTTGGCCCAAGCGGAAGGCAATTGGGAAATTGCCTGGCGAATAGGATATAAGAGTGCAGGTTTACTTTCTGACTGAAGGAAAACAATATTGTCTTTTCAAGAGGGATGTATACGGAAAACTGACAGAATTCAACTGTTAAAACAAATCACTGAAAGATGTCTGACAAGTATGAGTGAGTTCGAAATAGCTATATTAACCTCCCAAAGTGGTCGTCAACAAAGTTGTTGTTCTCTCGAACAATACAGATCTTTATTGCTTGTTTTATATTTTATACAAATTTTGACGTCTTTATTACATATTGCTCTGCTCTTGTGAATCTTAAACCGTTTATGTTTATAGCCTGGGGTCACCTTATAAGCTATTCACCCTTTAGTATGATCTGCGTTCAAAAGAAATGTCATCTGTTGAAATGGCGGTCGGAATTCTAATTGTAGAGTAATTTAAAAATCGAAAACTGGTTTCGGCCAATGCCTTGGCGTGGCGAAGGAATGAATATAGATGTATATCCAGACCAGCGTTGCCACAAAGAAAAAAATATTGAGGCCCATTATGAGGGCCATTTTCAAAAAGTACGGGCCACTACCCTTCAGAGAAAAAAAAAGACCTATAAGGCAACATAAATAAATGTTTTGCTTTGTCTGCTCTGCCGTTATTTATATGTTTTAATTGGAACAGTAGAATCTATACAAAAATATAGAGTATTTTATTAATCCCTAATAGAATTACAAGAATTAACTTTTAAATATTTAATATCTTTCCAAAACTACGCACAAACAAGTTCTAGACAAACAATAAAAGAAATGACAAAAAAAAGTGAGAGGTACAATACAAAAAATACGAAGTCGAATTATTATGACTGAAACAAACGAAAATGAAACGTCAATCAGAATGTATGAATTACTTGTTTATGGAGGAAACATATTGCTAATTCTTGTGATAAAATAAGAAAGTGTGCTTGATCGATCGGGCGCATTATGGCAACGCTGATCCACACATAGCTTTTGGATTACTTGGATAAGAGTGGTGTCAGACTTTATGTGTGGTCCATTTCCAATGCGTTTGCGTGGGTCTAACATTATGCAAAAATACCTTGTAAAGGGTGATTTTTGAAGAGGTTTAGAACTTTTTTTCAAAAAAAAAAAAAAACACAAAAAATTCGAAAAAATGAATGAAATATTTATTTTAATCGATAGTTTGAACCTTGCAATTTAATGTTTAAAGATAATTTCATGCAAATGTTGACCGCGGCTGCGTCTCAGTCCATCCGCTGAGTCCAATTTTGGCATACTCTTTCACACATATCGGCCGGTATCTCACGAATGAATGCATGGATGTTGGCTTCCAGTGCGTCAATCGAAGCGGGCTTGTCCCTATACACATTAGCCTTGACATACCCCCACAAAAAATAATCTAATGGTGTCAAATCGCACGATCTAGGCGGCCAATTGACCGGCCCGAAACGTGAAATTAACTGTTCACCAAACTCGCCTCGCAATTGCGCCATTGTTTCGCGTGCTGTGTGGCATGTGGCACCGTCTTGTTGAAACCACATATCATGCAAATCAAGAACTTCCATTTCGGGCAAAAAAAAGTTTGTTATCATCGCTCGGTAGCGTTCACCATTGACAGTAACGCTGCGATTCGCATCATCTTTGAAGAAATATGGCCCAATAATGCCGCCGGCCCATAAACCGCACCAAACAGTGGCTTTTTCGGGATGCATTGGTAGCTGTTGCAATGCTTCTGGCTGATCTTCACTCCAAATGCGGCAATTTTGCTTATTTACGTACCCATTCAACCAAAAATGAGCCTCATCGCTGAACACAATTTTTCGATAAAAAAGCGGGTCCTCGGCCAGCTTTCCAAGAGCCCATTCACCAAAAATTCGGCGTTGTGGTAGGTCGGCTGGCTTTAGTTCTTGCACAAGCTGTATCTTAAAAGGCTTTACGCACAAATCCTTCCGCAAAATTTTCCACGTAGTGCTGTAACAAAGGCCTAACTGCTGGGAACGGCGCCGAATCGACACTTCGCGGTCTTCTGTCACACTAGCTGATACGGCCGCAATATTTTCTTCACTACGCACAGTACGTAAACGTGTTGGTGGTTTAATGTCCAACAAAGTAAATTTGGTGCGAAATTTGGTCACAATCTTCCGAATAGACTGCTCAGAAGGTCGAGAATGCCGATCATAAAATGGAAGCAGCGCGCGATGAACATTTCGAACCGAGCACGAATTTTGATAGTAAAATTCAATAATTTGAAAGCGTTGTTCATTTGTAAGACGATCCATGGTTAAATTGCAAACCAAACTGAAGCTGTTTGACAGTGACACAAGGTACTAAACACACGTCAGCTGTCAAAACCAGTGTTGCCAAAACCAAACCAGCTAAAAAATCACCCGTTATAACAGTGTTTTTTCAATAATAAAGTTGTAGTATAGGTGGATATTTTTCTAGCCAGCTGACAGTTTTATTTATTTTTAGGAAATGTTGACATAGTATCCACATCGACTTAAGATGATCGAACATAAAAATACAGCGGTCAATGGACTTCAATCGCATGCAAAAGTTGTCAATACGTAAGCTCAATCTGTCGAATCAAAATGGAAATAACTTACCACCAAACCAAATGAACAACTTACTTCAGGGCGTTAACTCTCCTTTCAGAAGCGACGATATTGTAGCTGAACCCTTCACATGGAAATTTTGGAAGAAACGGCGTTACATCGTAGTCCTTATGGTCTTTTTTGGCTTCTTCAATTCTTCAACCTTGCGGGTGAACCTGAGTGTGGCCATAGTTGCTATGACAGCAAATCGCACCATTATCGCTGACGATGGTACAATCTACTACGAGCAGGACTTTTTATGGGACTCCAAGCAGAAGGGTTTGATTCTGAGTTCCTTCTTCTATGGATACATCTTTACCCAGGTTGCTGGTGGATATTTCGCAGCAAGGATAGGCGGCAACATAGTAAGAAATTCAGCGAACAGCCTGAGACTCAATATTGGCTGATGTTGGAACGAATTTTTAGGTTTTTGGCATCGGAATAGGTAGTACAGCGATTCTCACGCTTTTCACACCACTTGCGGCGAATCACAGTTTAGCCATGTTGGTTGCGTTGCGCATCCTCGAGGGCATCTTTGAGGTAAGACTGTACCCGCCAGCTATCTACAACATATAAGCTTCCACTTTTTTTAGGGCGTATCGGTGCCGTCTATTCATGCAGTGTGGGCACGTTGGGCGCCACCCCTCGAACGTTCCCGAATGGCGTCGATATCTATTGCTGGAAACTATGCTGGGACTGTGGTGTCGATGCTGCTGTCCGGTATTCTCGCCAACAGGTACGGTTGGGCGAGCATATTTTACACATTCGGCACAGTTGGGTGTATCTGGTTCGTGCTATGGCTAATAATAGTTAAGGAAGGACCAGAAAAGGATCCCTGCTGTCCGCAGCACGAAAGAGATTACATTCAAAAGGCGCTCGGCAATGTTGGTCGTACGCACATCACCCATCCGTGGAAGGCTATTTTCACATCTGCAGCGGTGTACGCCGTTACTGCCTCGAATTTCTCTGAAAACTGGGGATCCTTCACCCTACTCACGCAGCTGCCTACGTTCCTAAAAGGCATAGTATATGTATCACTTTACTTTCGAAAAAAAAAAATGCTCAACAAACTTTGAACAGATTCGCTGAATTTCGATTTGAACAAGACCGGATTTTTGTCGGCCGTCCCATACCTTGCTACAAGTATAGTCCTGAGCGGTTCTGGATATCTTGCCGACTGGGTGCAGGTGAAGGGGTATCTGACAACGACTCAGGTTCGGAGGTACTTCAATTGCGGTGCTTTTGTGGGACAAACTGTTTTCATGTTGCTCGCAGCGTATTTCCCTGATCCAACCTGGAGCGTGGTTTACATTACTGTAGCTATTAGCGTGAGTGCCTTCGCTATGTCCGGATTCGCGTAAGACTTCCAAATGAAAAATGACAATCCATATGACATTCAGATGTATTTCAGTGTGAACCATCTGGATATTGCTCCCCAGCATGCTAGTGTGCTAATGGGAATAAGTAACACCTTTGCCGCTATTCCCGGCATTGTGAGTCCACTTCTCACTGGATATATCGTTCAACATCAGGTATGCCTTTAGTCCTCCTGAAAGATCTGAGCTTACTGTAGGTAAAATTTTAATAAATTTCTAGAGCACCAGTGAATGGCGAATTGTATTCCTCATCACCGCTGGCGTGTACATAGGTGGTTGCATCATTTATTGGTGCTTCGCTTCGGGTGAGCTCCAGGATTGGGCCAAAACACCACAACAAAGCGCTGCTAAGGCACCAGTCAGCGGAACGCTTCAAAACGCAAAGCCAGCTAATGGTTATTCCAACGAAGCTATGGAATTGAGGGAGTAGAGGTGCAAGCTCCTCTTGCCAAGAGTAAGCCAAACATTCTGTACACCACAGCAGGGGCCTAACTCTGTAATTCGATTCGAAAGTAAAAACTGTTCGAAAGTTGTTTCCGATTCTAATTTCAAATGTTACTCAGTATAACTTTCGAATCGAAAGGAAATGTTGTAAAGAAACCTTTGCAATTTTCGAATAAATGTTCCGAGACTCGAGCTGTTTTTTTTTTTTTTTTTGGTTAAAAATGACATTTCAAATTAAACAAAATGTCATATAATTCGTTTCTGATTATTTAAATTAATTCGTTGATGGTTGAATTTCGATATAATACCTATATATAAATTAAAGATATAAATGAAAAGAATTCTTAATTTGCACTAAAATCACGATTTTTAATTAAGTTTAATTTCTCGGCTTTTGTGTCCGCAGTTTTTAAGTAGCCTCGATTAATCCGAACGGGAACACATAAAATCAGAATTTCAAATTGATTTTGTTTTGTATTAATATTTTCGATAATGTTGGCCAACAAAATTACGAAGTGCACGAAAAGCAGTTTGATTCGAACCCCCATTTTCGTAAAAGGCTTCAACAATCTCAACGCGATGCTCAATTGTGTACCTCTACAATCTACATGGTTGAATTTGTCAAACACTGAAACAAAGAAATGTCAAATTAAGTTGGCAAAAAACTTGACGTTAAGGTGTGACTCACAATTAACATCGGTCATTATTTGTATGGACCAGACTTTATGATTTTGGGCGATCGTTTATTTTCTCAAATTTGTGGAAGTTAAAACAAAAATATTTTTTTTTTGTTCTCCGAGGTAGGTGGAAATCTTCTAGAAGACACTATATGAGGACAGTCGGCGCGTGCTCATAGTAGTGTGAGATTTTTACTCACTAAAAGTATAAGTATAAGTTATCGGTCTAAGTCCGAAGGATCCTATAAATCCTATAAAACCGAAGTTAGGAAAGCCCAACGGAATTCCTGGAGACTCTTCTGTGAAAAGATAGAAGAAATCTCTGAGGCCTCCAGGCTCAGGAAGATTCTCGCATCCACTCCTAAAGTAGCGAGCTACCTTAAGAGAGCTGATGGATCGTGGACCACCTCAAGTGCAGAATCTCTGGATCTACTACTGGATTCTCACTTCCCCAACAGCTGTAATGCTGCTTCGATACCAGCTAGGTCCTCTGAAAGACCGATAGAAAGCAGCTCTTCAAGTCTTATTACCAAGACCAAAATTCTTTGGGCCATTAAAGGATTTAAGCCATTTAAATCTCCTGGACCGGATGGTATAATACCGGCCGAACTTCAGAGGAACGCTGACCTAATCCTCCCTTGGGTAACTGTAATTTTTAAAAGTTGCCTGGATTTTGCTCATATTCCCAAGTTGTGGACAGAAGTTAACGTGGTGTTTATACCTAAAGCTGGTAAAAGCTCACACGTTAACCCCAAAGATCTCAGACCAATTACTTTGTCATCATTTCTTCTAAAAACCTTAGAGAAACTGATAGACATCCACATACGTTGCAGTGTCAACTCAAATCTTTTGTCAAAGGCTCAACACGCGTATAGTAAAGGGAGATCGGTTGAAACGGCCCTTCACTCACTTGTATCTACCATCGAAAAATCTCTCGATTGCAAAGAATTCACATTGGTTGCTTTCCTAGATATTGAGGGAGCGTTTAACAACGTCGAAGCAGAGGCAATTCTCGGCGCACTGACGGGCCTTGGAATTGAGAAATCGATTGGCGAATTGGTCAACCAGTTGCTCACCAACAGGTTTATCAACTCACAGCTGGGCGATGCATCGGTCCGGAGGTTCGTTAGTAGGGGTACGCCTCAAGGTGGCGTTATCTCACCCCTTCTTTGGAACCTAGTAGTGAATGAACTACTACTAATACTGGAGGGGGAAGGTTGCAAAGTAATTGCCTATGCGGATGACGTTGCCATCGCTGTCTCAGGAAAACACCTAAACACGCTTAGAGATCTCATGCAGAATGCCCTCTCTAAGCTCTCTAAATGGACCAAAAAATGCGGTCTGGCGGTCAATGCCCAAAAAACTGAACTGGTCCTCTTCACAAGAAAATACAAAATTCCCAATTTTGTACCCCCAAAACTAAACGGCACACTCCTGGTGCTCACCAATACGGCTAGCTATTTAGGCCTAGTTTTAGACAGCAAATTGAGCTGGAAACCCAATATCCTGCGGAGAGTTCAGAAAGCCACCACGGCTCTGTACTGCTGTAAAAAAGCCATTGGAAGCAGATGGGGACTCCAGCCTCGAATTACATATTGGCTATATGTATCCGTTATCAGACCTATACTCACTTATGGCGTTATTGTATGGTGGACTGCCCTCGAAAAGGCCATCCATCATAATCAGCTTAGCCGCGTCCAAAGAACGGCATGCATATGCATAAGTGGAGCCCTAAGAACCACTCCAACAGCGGCCATGGACGTAATGTTCCACTTGCTACCGCTGGACATCTATTGCAAACAAGTGGCAGCAAATGCAGCCACTCGGATGAAAGCAATTCAGTTGTGGACCAGTCGCCAAACTGGTCACTCATCGATTCTAAATACATTGGAATGCATTCCAAAAGATACTGATTACACCCTCCCTCAGTTTCAATTCGAAAAGAACTTCGAAACTTACATACCCTCCAGGAGTGACTGGGAGAACGAAATAGTACCCCGCAAGGAGTCTGTCTGTTTCTATACAGATGGGTCCAAAACTGAAACAGGAGTAGGGGGGGGTGTTTTCTCTTATGATCTAAATTGTAAAATCTCATTCAGCCTTCCTAATCACTGTAGTGTATTTCAGGCGGAGGTCATGGCGATCAAAGAGGCCCTGTCGTGGCTTCGGTATAATGTAATATCTGTAAAGGATATCACCATCTTTACCGACAGTCAAGCCGCGATTAAAACCCTGGATTCTGTCGTCTTCAATTCAACAACTGCCCTCAATTGCCGACTATCTCTGAACGAGATGGCGAAACAATTCAAAATTCACCTTATATGGGTGCCGGGCCATAGAGACATTCCAGGTAATTGCATCGCCGATGAGCTCGCCAGACAAGGCACTACTATGTCGACTCTACCAGAAAAAAGGAGTCTCTATATGCCTCTTGCTACTTGCAAGCTCCTAATTAAACAAAACGCATTAAGCGCTACTAATCGCAGGTGGTCTAGCTGCTTAACGTGCCACACCTCGAAACAGATCTGGCCTCAGCTGGATTCCAAGCGCTCAAAAAGTCTCATTACACTGAAAAGACCCATAATAAGCACTCTAGTAGGTGTCATCACGGGACACTGCATCATAGGGAGACATGCTCTCAGATTAGGCCTCCCTTCAAATGATTTCTGCAGAAGCTGTATGGACGAGGAGGAGGAGGAGACTGTTCTTCACCTTCTCTGCACGTGTCCAGCACTGTCACTCCGTAGAAAACTATACCTCGGAGAATATTTCTTCGACAATCTCAGCGAACTCGCAAACATAGGTATCAACTGCCTCCATCGCTTCATTCTTAGCTCCGGCTGGTTCAACGGGTAGATAAGGAGTCGATATCGATCCTGTGGTAACACAATGGGCCTAATTTGGCCTAAGTGAGGCTGCACTTGAGGCGGCCTGCCACTCTAACCTAACCTAACCTAAGTCCGAAGGATTAAAAGATGGTTTTGAACTTAAATTATTAATTTAAACATTTTTAAAATTTAAATTCATTTTCATTCATTTTCATTAGGGTCATTCAAACTATCGGAAACAAAACATGTTTTTCTGTTATGCTATATGGTATGTTCCATAAGCAGATGTCCATTATAATAATAATAATAATGTATTATTTCATATCAAAGCAGCTTAAAACTAAATTAATATACAATTCTTAAGGTTCATATTTTAAATGAGGAGTACAATCAGTTGTCACGATGACAAGAGGCGAATGTACCTATCAAATTATGTTAAAAGTAGACAATTGATGAGGAATTTATTTTTTTATTTAATTTAAAAAAACAAAGCAAAAGTTCAAACAGCACATTATAAAATACAAATTAAAAAAGAAAATCCAAACAAAATACTAAATAAGACAGGAAGTATAAACAAAATGACCGTGAAACCGTGAAAAGTGTGTTTTATTATACTTTTAGCATTTTTAATTTAGCTATTTAAAAGCTTAAGAAAAACAAGCCCGCTTCCCTCCTGAAAAATTTTGCATATAAGATTCTAACTGTATGAATGTCTCAAGCTGGCATATACCAGAGTGGCCCGGAAGATCAAACACCATAACCCCTACCTGCGTTCGCCTCTGCTCAGTTGACTTAGTTCCCGGGGACTTATGTCCCTGCAACCCGACAGACATCAGGATCTTCTCCGAGATGTTGCTTCATTGTTGGCGCAATGTACAGAGCTGCGTCTCTTGTGGATCAGGAAAACGAGATTCCATTCATCAAACATACTTCTTTCCTCCAAAGGCTTTGAGTTGAGTTGCTGTATTTTCTCCACCAAGTTTTAACCCGTTTTCTTTCCTATATTGCTATTCTGGTCTGGTGTAGACGAAAGTCTTGGCTTTCTTTATTTGGAGTCTTCGCAGTTTATAGCCTTTAACAGTGGGTTTTACATATTCTTAACATCGACTATGTCTCACCTGATAGAATATTCAATAAAATAAAAATACCTACCATGGCTCCAAAAATTCCCTACCGACGTAAGATTTCTACGAATCTGACATAGTAAACTCAAATCGCCGTACTTATTTTATTTTTTTATTTTTTTAGAAATGCTTAAATAACAAAGTAAAGAAACCCAAAAAAAATGATCGGGTACATATAATTAGATTAAATTAGTTTATTTAAATAATTTAAATAAATAATAAGAGCGATTTCTCGTTCAAATTTTCTTCATTTGCTAATTTGAGTAAATAAATGAATACAAACATTTAAAAAAGAGTATTCTGGGGCAACAAAAAAGTTAAGGTAGAAATAGAATTGTGAATTATGGGTTAGAGGCATGTAGGAATATCTCACATGCAGGTCCACTTTAGACATAAGGAATCTTTGTAAACTAAAAAAGAAAATTCATGTTTATCAGACTTTTTTTTAATTATTAAAAACATAAAAATACATCAAACGGTTTTCAAAATTACAAATCTGTTTTTTTCCCCCTACAGAGTATTTTCTTGGCTATTACTATAGATAAACTACCAGAGTAGATTTTTCAATCACTGCTGCTCTTTAATATTTCACCTAAGAAGGTTTTATACTTAACTCTCGTCGATTAGGCGAGGCTATCTTCTGGGCCTCAAAGATCCAGGCTCTCCGGGCGAGTCATGCATTTCGCGCCCTTTTATATTTCATAAATTTAAAAAAAGTAGGCAATTTATTTTAAATTTTGTAACGTATTTAGATTTACCTATATTTTGTGTCAGTTAGTCACAAAACATTTAATGAAAACAACAACAAACAAATTAAATTAATTTTTCAACAAATTCTCTGATAAGACTATCAAAATATAGGTTTGCTGCAATTTGATTTTCAATGGATAGTGAGGCCAAATTTAGACAATCCTGTTTGGGAGATTGTAGAGTAGACATGTAGTACGTTTTTATCAACTTTAGAAAAACTGCCTTCGCCACTTGTGACGGTCACTGGTATTGTTAAATAGTTAATATTGTAGAATACACAGCGATATTTATATGTTGGGATTTAACTCTTGAATAGATTGTGCTTTATGATAAAATTTAATGTATCGATATGTTTTGCCTTATTGTCCATCCATATATCATGTTCGGACTTACCAAAAATCAAAAATAATATCTATCACGGTCACGATACTCGCTTCAGTCACTACTTGCCCCACCCGAAAGCCGACACTGGCTATCAAGGCAACATCCGGAATGTTTGGACATCTTAAATACTGGAGTGCAAAGTGCATCACAAACAACATGATAGATTTTTATGATGGATTTTTGATCTGGTGACAGCCTTTTTTCTATATAAATATTGAGGTGCGGAAACCGTGTGTGCTAGTTATGGTAAAGTTTCGTTCAACCCCAAAGTGGTATGGTGTACTGTATATAGCCTATGGTTCCCTGTTATACTATACCAAAGATGTGCTCCTTGCTTAATATAGCAATAAAGTCACCGATACAAACGTTCCTCTGATCATGCCACATGAGAAATCAACTTGTGGCTGAATGCCAAAAGTATTTTAAGAACTGTAAAACAGGTCCAAGGGAATTGAACCACTTTACTTTACCGCTAACACCTTGACCGAAATGTTCATCTACAGAATCTATTTACACAATGAGTTCACAAACTTGAGAAGACTTAAAAAATGACTCTACGGTGGGGTCTCGCTTCTCGGCTGACTTAACTGCACACAATAAGCCTTTTAGCATATGAGCTGCATATCATCCCCAAATGCGCCCTTAGTCTAAATTCATGTCCTCAATTCCATAAAGCATGTTGCATTTGAAAGGACGTTTGTAACTATACAAAGGGGATGCTTTTTCACCCACCATCCACAAAGAAGCACTTCAGAACTAGACCGAGGTCGAGAATATCCTATTCACGGCGGGGGTTTGTGTCTTACACATCTTTGGGCATATCTACCCACGTTGAATAGGCATATCCGTTTTATATTGAACAGTTAGATGAAGCTTTTAAGCGTGTTTGGGTGCTGAGGAAAGAACGAAACGAGACGGGCTTGTTGATCCGCCTAGATTCATTAAAATTAGTATGCCTATGATATAAATACTTATTCCTCATTATTTTATTTGCATCGATGTCACTTACGAAAAAGGAAACATGTTCGTGTCCTCTTAGTTACATGACATTTCATTGGTGGTACTATAGAGAAAGTGGTTTATTCGTATTAAGTTAAGAATATGTGGATGCAAAACGATTCGTGAAGCACACTAATACAGGACAAACGTTTATATAGACAACGGATTATGGCATGAGCATGCATAGGTAGTTGCGATGAAGTTCTATTTGTGTCCGTACAGGTTTAGAAAGTTTCACGTAAATTATCGTGACAGTCGTGAACGACATCGTAGGTTGTATGAATTTGTTAATTAATGTAGTCGCTATGAGCTGACATGTTGGAGGACGATGCATGATGAAAGTGACGTCAAATGTTTGGCAATCAGGTTAGGCTATGACTTGGAAAACCAGACACATCTATGTCTCTCTTGACGTCAATATGCAATATTTAGGTACAATGTTTGTGACGTGTAGGAAAAAATTACCGACTTTATAGGCATCATTGATGAACATGACTGCACAAATATTCCGATTACTCGACCTGCTCCACAACAACAGGGGCGTGCCGATATTGTAAATTTGGACACATGGACATGGACGCAGTCATTTTTCAGAATCTATTTTTAAGATATTGTGATAACTGAAAATTTATTATCCAACACATTTTTTTTAAATACTATATGTAACAGAAATTAGATCTTAAATGTATGTTGACATTTACAAATATATATATATGTAAATATATTCTGGAGTAAATGTAAACTCAGAAAATATATTATATATTTATTTTTAGGGCTCCGTAGCCAAATGGAAAAAAACGAAACCCTTATAGATTCGTCATGTTTGTCTGTCTGTCTGTCTGTCCGTCCGTATGTTTTAGCCACTTTTTTCCGAAAGTTAAAGAACTAGGTATACTGTTGAAACTTGGTAAGTAGGTAGATGTATTCAATATTTGGGGGTTCCCATACTTAACTAGAACTGAAACTCAAAAATTTTTTTTTCATCAAACCAATACGTGTTTCCAATATCATTTTTTTCTAAACTGAATAGTTTGCGCGAGAGACACTTCCAAAATGGTAAAATGTGTGTTTTTTTCTTGTCGGAAGTTGTTACATAGTATCCGATGGAGCACTCAGACACAATTACTGGTCCATTGTACTATTGCCAAACAGACACCTTTCTTTTCTGTACTTTGAAAAAATATATAGATCTTCTCTGAATTCCTTAAAAATTTCGTTTTAAAATGTTAATTTTTTTTACAAGGACGTAAACCTTAATTTGAGATAGTTTTCTAAATGCTAATTCGTTTACTTAATACTTAAGTTTAATAAAAAATATTTTGGACGGAACTGCGTGCGTGTACCCCACAACACTTTCACACGACATGCATATCAAGTTCACTTCTTGACAGGAGAAATACAATAATGTCCGTCAATATTAAGTTTCAAGTCTCCTTGTACCAATTCCAGTATCAGCAATGTTAAATAAAAAGTAGTTTTCATTATTTTTAATTTCATTCTGAAATAAGCCCAAATTTGGGTCCTTATTTCATTTTTTTCGGAACGTACGAAACTTTCTCGTTTATTAAAAAGTGTGATTAGTTGTTTTCTTGTTTTATAAGTTAGGTAGGTAGGTAAAAATCTGAGACGCAATTCTAGGAATACCTAGTGTTAAATAAAATCCATTTTTAAGTTATTAATCTGATATGGCAGTATATAATACATCAAATAACAATGGGAGATTGTATAACTTTAAGCTCTATTAACAGGCATTTGTTGCAACATCTGATTAGAGAGTTTTAAGCAGAGACAAACCGGTGCAGGGAAATAAGTCCCCGGGAACTAAGTCCACTGAGGGACTTAGGTCCCTCTTAGTGGGAAGTAACTTTCGTGAAGTGGACTTAGTTCCCATGTAAGGTGGGAACTAAGTTCACTTTCTTATGGGAACTTAGTACACATTCAAAAATAAGAAGAGGGAACTAACTTCCAACATTTAGAATCGGATACAATTTTGTTTAAATAATCATGGCGATTTTTCTTTGATTATTTTCAGAGTCTTGTAAGCTGAATTTCTTAAGTTTTATTCTGTATGACAAAATACTCTCTTCGAAATTCTGTTAGCAAGACTCTGAAAATAATCGAAGAAAAATTGCGGTGATGTTTGGCGCAGGAACATAAGTCCACGAGACTAAATTCGCGCGAATTTTTTACTTATATTTTCTAAAATTTTCGAAGGCTAAAACAAAATAGTTGTTTGAGAAAATTAATTGGCATTTTTAGCCTTCGAAAAATTTAGAAAATAAAAGTAAAAAATTCGCGCGAATTTATTACTTTTATTTTCTAAAATTTTCGAAGACTAAAATAAAAGTTGTTTGAGAAAATAAAATAGCATTTTTAGCCTTCCAAAATTTTAGAAAATAAAAGTAAAAAATTCGCACGACCGGTCATTTTTCTTTGATTACTTTCAGAGTCCTGCAAACCGAATTTCATAGTCGACAGTGAGAATTAACTTCACATTAAAAGGGAAATAAAACCACTCAGAGTTTTCGGAATTTATTTCCCACCATACATGGGAACTAAGTCCACTTCACGAAAGTGGTTTTATTTCCCATTAGGTGGGAACTAAGTCCCTCAGTGGACTTAGTTCCCGGGGACTTATTTCCCTGCACCAGACAAACCATACTGAAACCAACAACTCGCAATCCTCTTTTTTTATTTTTATTTTTCAAATTTCCCATTTTGTTTACCTATCGGTGTTCTGTCAAGTTAGAATCCGTGTGACATGCAAAAACATACAAAGAATATAAAATAAATGCTGCCAACTGTGGGGAATATGAAAGATTTCGGGAATACGATATTTTAACATAATTGAATGCTATTGCTTGGTTATTATAATTTTTTTAAAGACGATTAATATAGTTTGTTTGGCTAATAATACTATCTAAATGAGATATTTTATACACTAGAAAGATATTGGGATAAACATGGTTGTGTATTTTGCGCTTTTGAATATCATTAACTTGGATTTGAGGAGTAAATTTTTCTTAAATAACTGAAGAAAAATTGCTCAAAATGTTTTTATTTTCCTCTCAACCAATCTACATTGTTCTGTTTTCATAAATATTTTCAGCAGAAGTGCACTTGTTCCCAAAACAAAATACTATTCACTCGTAACGAATAATTTCAAATTTAACGAACAAAATTCTATGAACGCTGGCAGCAAGCTTGCCGACACCGGAAGTTGTTCATATTTTTTGAGGGTGTTTGGTGAGCCGGAATTTTTGAAGTTGCTTAAAGTTTTACTAATTTTATTTCGGTAAGGTGCTATCGAGGCCATTTTCCCTCCCGCAATATTATCTGCATAAGTCCTAGCGGAAACAAATCTCGCGCACTTTTATGCAAGTAGGGCATTACCGAAACTCAAAAGATGAAAAGAAAAATATATTTTTTTTTTATTGAATTCTTCAGTTTCTAAATTTTAATTACTTATTAATTATTATTATTATTTTTTTTTTATCCTATTAATAAACATTATTCTAATTGACTTTTTGTAACTTTCATGCATCAATAGTACCGTATAGTTTATATAATATCTTACAATGAGTCGCGGTGAGAATCGAACATGGGTCCTGCTGCGTAGTAGTCCAATACACTACCCCCAGGCTAATTCGTCATAATGCTGTAGCAGTGGTAAATCTGAACTACTTGATACATTTTAGAGTTTCATTAAGACTTCCAATCGTGAGTTGTTGATTGCATGACATTTAATTGCTTCCATAATGCTTCCTGTGAAGCTTTTCGAAAGCGCTTCAAACCACAAGCTTTACCGAATCAATTCACTTTCCCGACTGCTCACACATTTTCAGATGTTTTATAGTGATCTTACCGAAACTGAGTTTCATATCGATTTCAAAGCCTGTGTATATGCTTCGCAAAGGACGTACAGAAGTTATATTTGAAACAATTACTTCGAAATCGGTCTAGTTCGGTTAACAAGTACTAGAGAACCTCTATCGAGGCGGTTGCCTACAAAAATTACAAATTTGGACCTTAGCGAAGTCAAATTGTTACTTGGGCAGGCCTTATGGAGGAGCTTTTTTTCTACCAGTGGTGCCTGTAGATACTCTCACGGCACTCAAACCCAAGAATTGCCACTTAAATAAAAACCAAACCACTGACATACCAAGGAATTGTTGTTGTCATTTTTCTAAAATTCGCATGCAGCCCACCATAACCAGTCTGCCACACAATTGCGGACAGAATGAGCATGATCGTATTGTGTTCGCTTGCTATTTATCTATCATTATCATTAACCAAAATAAGCAGTGTGTGTCAGGGATGGAAAATTAACTTTTCAGATTGTTCTTTTCACAAGTTGAAATTGTATCTTTTAGGACCGAAGTGTAACTTTTTCGTTGTGGAAATTCGTAGCTATACGAATGTTAAGATAAATATGCTTACATACCTTTTATTACCTATTTATTGTTTTGGAAAACAAAGAAATTCATACTTTTAAAATAACGTAATAAATAATAGTTCAATCTCACTTGAGTATTTAGGAACATGCAACTACTTGCTTATTCTAGAAGTGCGTCTTTTGTAACTTTTGAGGCAAACAACATTTTTGGTAAATTGTATCTTTTTCGAGTGGATTGTATCTGTGTAACTAAATTTTCTGTTTGTATCCAAAAACATACAATTGTATCCAATTTCCCATCACTGGTGTGTGTGACTGAAGCACATCAGAAGAGTGTTACTAGTTGAACAAAGAGAGCATATCCTTAAGGGTTTTTCTACGGATTTTGTCAAAGAACTTTCGGTTTTGGTGCTTTTGAGAATGACTTATTATGTGGGGTGCTGCCATTCGGTTTTAATTTGTTTGTATTTCTGAAGGATCCAATAATATTCAGTTAAACCATTTTTTTGAAAGTTGTCTTATAGAAATAAAGTTTTAATCACAAGTGCGTTGTAGTGATATTGCGATAAATAACGATTACTAGAGCTACCGCATTCATGCAAAAGCATGCTTTTTCTTGGGATATTTAAATGTTAAATATTTTAAGTATTAAATATTTTAATGTATAAAACTAAGTACATACTTTCAGCCCTATTCCTTTGGGAATATTTCTACATATTTCACTTTGTAGAGCATAATTCTTTATGGCATATTTTATAATTTTTCTTATATTTTTGCATGTTTGTCTATTTTTTCAACAAATAGTTTTTCACACTGAAATATCAAAATTACGAAGCAGGTAAACCTATACTGCTTATTGTAGTTCGTTGGGTCTTACCACATCCGGTCACTCGTCCCCAGTAAAATATGTATAAATATATAATGCCTTGAAAGGAATTTATGATCCTTTTTCCGATACTGTTTTCGCGAAGATCTGCACTGCCGGGTAGGTATTCATTTGTTAACAAATATGTAATCTAGGCATCTATATCTATATTCAAAAATGTATGTACAGCTTCACAAGTGCAGTCCTTTTACCATCTGTTTAGGTATATGACATTTCGCTGTGGTTATATAATTTTGTATTCTAATTGCCTGTTTGTGTACCTATATTTTTTCGTTTTGATTTACAAAATTTTTATTTTTTGTTGGAAAACGAACTAAAGCGATTAGGCCTACTGGGGATACCCTTAAAAAAATGCGCCAATTATCTTACCGGAAAAGGAAAAGGATAAATGGAATTTATTTCGTTCAGCAATATTCATATTTCAAATTGAAAGATGGTAACCCTAATAGCATTACTCTCTGAGTTATGGCGAATTATCATACAAACTACGGCAACCCTGTGAGAGCTTTAAGGAGGGACTGATTTATGAAAGTCATTGCAATTGCAACCAGACTAAGAGACAAACATCCTATCTTCCCTGTACTGACAATATTTATTTGACAGAGTATAGAAGTTTCTGTTTTCTGATCTGTTATGGCATGTGTTTATTTTTGACTGGAATAGATTAGTGACTATGGTTTAAGGTGTCAATGTTCACATTATGTAAGAATTCAGAGATCTGTGTTTGAATTTGCATTAGCAGTTCTTACCCATAGACGTGTGTGCGGGTAAGCAAATGAAGTGAGATTTTCTGATTGTGTGAACTCCAAGTGGTTGGATTTGTTTTAAGAAGAATTGTATTCATTATTCAATATTGTTGAAAAAAAGAAGAAGTGGGTTATATTTGGTAAAATTAAGTTTTGCGTTGTTGTTATTTCATTTTTAATGGCTGTTGCAATTTTTATTTTAAAGCGCGGTATTGAGTTTTAAAAATATATATGAAAATAGATCGGCTTTTGGGTGTTCATCACGGGATCTTATATTAAATACTGATATTATCTTTAATTTCTAATTTTGAGTCGTTAAGCGGTTTTTCTAAAATTTGGCAGATAAAGCAGTACCAAATACTGCAATGTTTAGTTTGGAAAATACTATTGCTTAACTATTTAGCTGAAAACCGTATATAACTTTTTGTTCGGAATGCAAGCATTAATTGTTTTTGAATGTTATGTATATCGAAATCGAAAATGGGGTTTGCGAGATATGAGTAGTTTTTAAAATAAGCGTTTTCGGTGATTCGAATTGAAAATTAATGACACAATAATTGAGAATATAAATTTTACTCTAAGTTTGCATTTAGCTCAAAATCGTTATTGCCGTTTTCGGATAAGTAAATTAAAGAAGCTTAAATATCAATTTTGGTTGAAACCGTTGGAGCCGTTTTCGAACAATTCATACTGGTATACAAATTTGATATGGGAAGTACATTATGTACCATTCATTTCTTCATTTTTCATTTTAAAATCATTTTTATTTCACTTTTTCTTTAACTTACATACTAGACAAAAACGATTACCTAAATCTAATGTAAACCTAACATTTATCTTATTCTAGCTTACTGGCTCTTAGCGATCGCCTTCGGCCTGAAATCCATCTATATTTAATTTGTTTTGTTTTTCAATGTCTGTCAAGTCTCGGAAGCACTCTTTCATATTGGATAGCCCGGCCCCTCCCAAAGACCCCCTACTCTAAACCTATACCTACTTACTTATATCTTTTGCTTAAAACTAAGAAGGAATGCTACATAGAGCATAGAGCGTATCAACTCTCACCTTTTCGTCAAGCCATCAAAATTCGGTGAACTGATTTATGGTATCGACTCTGTCCCGTTCCACAATTGCGGTACTAAAACGGTGGAGCTCCTGAGCATTGGCGGCGTACCCCTCGTGGATGAGTCGCGATGCGAGTAGTCGAGGTTCGAATCCCGAAAAAACCCAAATTCCAACTTGGGGTTTTTTCCACTTCGCCACCTCTCGCGAACGTCTGACAAACACCTAAGAGTATAACTATCTTGAAAGAGGTTCTCAATTAGCCGTTTGGAGTCGGCATAAAATTGTAGATCCCTTCCATTGGTTTCAAAAATGAAAAAAACTAACACAAATCGAATGGTTGTGAGAAGCTAGGCCTAGGGTCCCTTCGGACCTGTTGCGACAACTATTTATTTATTTATCGTCCTTGCAACGTGCCTCCGAATCACCTTAATAAGGAAATTGTCAATCCTATTCAGTCGAGCCCCATTGTATAGGGTCCTGTTGGGATAGTATTATATGTACTCAGAATCAGGAGTTCTAAACAACCCTAGACATGCCCTGAGGCATTGCCTCTCAAACACCCGAATCTTTTCTATATAGGACGGCGCTATATTGAACCACATGTGACAGCCATAAGCGCTGATACCCCTTATAACTTGACTGCTGCGAAACAGTCTCCTTTTCAGAGCATAGGACCTCTTAGCCCCAGCAAGACAACCATTTATATCTTTGTCAAAATACAGATACTGGTCGATCCGGTTGCCAAGATACCTAACCACGTTTCTCACCGGCAATGGTCGCCCCTGCTGTCCAATAATTGTTAATTTTCTCCAGTTTTTTCTGGTATACGCAGACAGGTAGGGGTCTACTGGCGGTCTTTTTTTTGGCAATTTATAGTTTTCATTTCCCAATTTGTTGTCCATTTTAGTTATTTCGCATTTAATCAAATCGCAATTTTTGATAGGCAATCTTTCATTTCACTTCGTAATCGTATCGCAGGAAAATCATTTCGCATTTGTCATCTCGCAAATTTTTATCTTGCGTTGTGATTTGTTCACATTTTGCTATTTCGCGTTTTGTTTTACAATCTATTGCATGATAAGACATTTCGTCTGGAAATTTTGAGGCGACAAAATGCCGCGACTGGTGATTTTTCGGGGTCTATCAACACTATGAACCGTGTGGATATGGATATTTCCCCGCTCACCGAATCGAGTAATCATGCGAGCTATTTGGCTACCTATGCCAAATTTATTGGGAATAAATGTAACGGATCCGTCGGTATTAAAATCGGTCATTATTTTTTGTTTCAGTATACAGTCTGACTGTATACTACGATCATAATTAGAAAATGTAGTTTCCTTGGGTGGAGACAAACACAAAAAAATAAATAAAAAATTATCTCTAATCACACAATCTCTTCTCCAGTCGTAATAAAATTGTTTAAGTAAATTGAAGACGGATAGATATATATCATTTTGTAAAAAACTAAAGCCAGAAAATTATCGAACGTTTTTTTAAGTTTCTTCTAGAGTTTGTCATCGTGCTTTAGTTTTGGCCAACGCTGTATACCAAGTAGCCTAAAAATAATTATTTTCCATCTTCCTGCCTACGATTAAGATAAGTTTTATAATAAAATTCGGCAAAGTTGACTACATGGGTTGGCAAGAGTTTTATAATAATCAAATAAGACTGCCAAAATATTGGAAGCACTGGTGCGCATAGTTGCTTGCGAACGCGTTCTTTTCACACAAATGCAACTTGGCCTCTAGCGTTTATAAATCAAAGTGCGACTTAGCTATTATAAAGATGGGTCAATAATGCGCAATTCAGGCCATATAGTGAGAACCTACATTTAGCAGATACCTGGCTTGCGTTGCCTTACAAAAAGAAATACATGATACATACATACTTACCCTACATCTCTATAATAGCAAAAAATCAGACGTATCATTTAGTAGAGATTTATGAGTATCAGGGAATACATGTGTGACCTGATCCTAAGTTGTAAACATTTAATAAAATTGGTGCGACTGTATCCAACAGTCCCGAAATATGTGTATGTGTAAACACCGTGCGTGCGGTATGTGTGTGGCTTGATACACGTCATTGAGAAAAGAGGGAGTTGTAATAACCGTATTCTTGATATATATTATGAAATAAAAATAATTTATTCGTTCTGTGCTAGTTTCGTTAGAATAGATACAATCGGATTGTGGTAGCTGAAGATATGTACATTCGAGACTGTAATCTATCTAGATTACGCTGGAAGACAGCATCGATGTTTGTTCCATATCGTGTAGTTGGAATTTTTCGGTTGGAGTTCATTTGAAGATTAAATTTATCTTGCATAAAATCAATAAATGGTTGAGCTTCTGGAGTTGCAAAATTGATATTGAAGTCTCCGCTTATGATCATTGGTAAAAGATGAATCTCCCTGCAGAATTCTTGAATTCTTCAAATTTCTTCTGAGTACGGTGCAAGGACGAAATGGAGAAATCTTATTTCACATCAACAAAGAGCTGAAATTAATATGCCCCAGCCCATAAATGTATGCAATGATAAAAACGTATGCAATGATAAAATGTATGCAATGATAAAACAAAATTGTATTTCACATCAACAAAAAGCTGAAATTAATATTCCCCAGCTCATTAATGTGTGCAATGATAAAAACGTATGCAATGATAAAACACAGTGATACATTTCCGTCCCCGCAAGTTAAATGTGTGGAATTACTCCACCAAATTCCAACAACGCGCGCTTAGATGTTTACACATCAAAAATATTTGTACATATTTGAAAAAAATAATTTTTAAATTCCTCGAATACTTACGTAGTAAGAGAAAGATACACGATGATAAAGGAATTCAAAAAATTCATTTTAGTAACTATCCTCCACTTCTACTCTTTTTCTAAACATACACCATAAAATAACCAGCAACCACAAATTCTGAGTGTTTTAGTAACATACCTACCTCACCTACCTATAGAAAAAGCAATCAACCAAACTTTGGATATGAACGAAAAAGTTTTGTGCGACCGAGTCGTGCACTTCATTTTGTTTGGTCTGGAGGAAGGTGGACCGATCAGAAAGCCCCATTCTCCTTTAAAGATTTTGTGGTCGGCCATTATACAAAAGAGAGTAGGTAAGTATTTACATTATCGAATTTGTCCAGTTTTGTTAGGAAAACGTTAGGTAACTAATTGGTTATGTCGTGTTCTAATTATTTCAGTTGTCCTCTACTTACCATTTTCGAATAGAAAAGTCTGCTTGCGATAAACTTGAGTAGCTCTTTATAACGGAGTTTGTATAGTTGCTGCGTTGCTACAACAGCGCGTAGCAATCGAATAGCTAACATAGAAAACAGTTTATAATATGTCAACTATACTATTGCACGTGAAAGTTGTCATTGTTGGATTTTGGGACAGATGGATACACATGTGGGAAGCATATTTAATTATGAAAAGCAAAATATTGAAATAGCAACGAGAAATTGTGCTGAACAAATGCACGTTCCTAGAGCACGAGAATAGAGTTAATTGAGTTTCATTAGAGCATATCGAATGGTGGGCGGGAGTGCATAACAATAATTTTTGCCACACAATAACCTTCTACTAGTGTTACCATTTACGCTGCAAAAAAAGAAAAAGACGATAAATGTCGAGTTATCAAAGCAGTATGTATTTCGCAGATATCGTTCCAAAGAATACCTGACGGTGGCTGAAATCACCAAAGAATAGTTTTCCTTAACTTTCTACAAAAAAAGTTATTGTAATATCAACTATGCAATGAATAAATCTAAAGGAAATAATACCCCAGGTGGTAGGTACTCCAGATTTACTGGAAAATCCACTCTCTTCGGAGGTCGGCTCTACGGATTCTGGGGAGAGCCATTTATTGCTTTCAGGTAACCCTTTCGGAAAAAGCCGAAGGGTAAAGAGATCACCACCATCGGCATCTCAAACCTATACGTGCGTCTCTAGGAGCTCAACGGCAACAAAAGCTCTGAACAAAAGTGCCTACTCCAGAAAAACGAGACCCAGTGAAAAATAAAAGCCTTAAGGACGAAAACGACGAACTTAAAACAAGGCTATCAAACATGGAACAGCTATGCGAAGAGCTTCGCAAAGAAATTAGTCAACGAAAGTACGGGATGAATCCAACCCTAACTCTAGCAATCCCAAAAAAACTGACTACCATACGGACGAAGAAGAGAGATCTTTTCGTTAGTTATGATGCGCTGTATCTCTTCCCGCTGCGAGGGAAGGTACCTCCGCAGATTGGTCGGAATTACGCAGTAGTCTGTACAATCAGGAAAGTGAGTGTTAAGTAGAAGTTCTAAGGATTCGTCAGTAGATTCTGCCCAGGTTCCGTCCATTCTCTTGATAAAGGACAGACTAGAGTGTCCTTTGGATAGGATCTTAATGAGCCTAGCAGATTCCTTAAGAGTATCGATAGATTGACAGTATTCGGACCAAGCTTGTGTCTTAGCTGATCTGATGGATTTTTTGTAGAATTTTAGGCAGTCCTTATAAGGTTGCCAGTACTTATGCCTGTAGCAAATATTGAAGATGTCCGCCTAGTCAGCCTTCTTAGGATGGTAAGGTCTTCATTCCACCACGGCGGTAAGTTTTTTTTTGCTATATTTAACACGATGCCTTAAACGCTGTATTAAACGCCTTTTCTAGTGCTAACGTAGTTGTGTCAAGTTCTGCACCCGATTCAGTTTTCAGGTGTGGTATATAAGGAAGTTTAGAGTTTAATACTTGACCGAATTTCTTCCAGTCATTTCTTTTTGGATTTCTATATGGGACTAGAGTATCTACCTTGATACTGAGATCGAAGAGAATCAACTCGTAATCCGAAAATGGCTTCAAGTTGGAGACTCTTCAATTCTCAACCCTAAGTATGTCATTGTTTGTTTTGAGATTAATATCTAACACTTCTTCCCAGCCATTACCTATAGTTTTCCGTGCTTGGAAAAATAAAGGTAGGGATGTTACCTACATTACATACACATAGATTGGCAGTTAAAAGAAAATCAAATAAGGACTCACCTCTTTCATTTGTTTCCTTACTGCCCCATAGATGGTGTCTGGCATTGGCATCACAACCAATAAACAGATTTTCTTGCTTCGCGTGTATGGCTGCTGTAAGCTGATGTACTTCTTCTGGCGGTGATGGCTTATCGTGCGCCAAGTAAGCTGATGAAATAAAAGTTGTTTTGCCTTGGGTGAGTTCTAATTTAACGACGGTTAAATCACCCGAGCTAAAGTTGGGATATAAGAAAGCGTTAATGTATTTTTTATCTAAAATGCATGTTCTTGACGTCACTTTTGTAAAAGGGGTTATAGTTGTTGTCTAAGAGGCCCGAAATGGTCGTATTCCTAACCCAGGCCTCTTGAATGATGCCGATGTCAATGTCTTCCTCTCTGAAGAAGACCTGAAGATTCTCAGATGCACATTTCGAGTGCTGGAGATTCGACTGGATGACTTTCAGCATGTTGTTGTTGAGCGTTAGAGGCGATCGCCTGATCCTCCAACAACTTGTTGGCAGCGGCGACATCGTCCGTGTCGTCCTCAGGTACTGGCGATCGGAAGATCTTGAGTTTGGCGAGCCTTATGCCAAACCGTAACTTAAAATCAGCTGCTTCCAGTGCTCCTAGGCACTCCTCGTTGATTAACAGCAGATAGGATAGGCTGTTTTTCTGGGGTTCCTCTGCCTTAAAAAACAGCCCAGTCGTCCATAGGAATGGTAGGAATGGAGGCATTTAAGTAGACTCTCAGAGTCTATCTTCATCACGTGTAACCAAATACGGGCCCTAGGTCTCGTGGGGATATCCTTGGCAGGGATCAGCTTAAGCTTTAAGCCTTCCCAAGCTTCAGCAATCTTGTCGATGCATGAGCCAAGGAAATCCTAAGAGTACTGGTCCACGCATTTGATCACTCGATATCTTCGCACCACGTCCGCGCAGTCGAAACTGGGTAGTCAGCTATCAACTCCGGAGAGCACATGTTCCACAACCATCTCAGATAGTTTGGCTTCAATGCTGCTCCAGCAGTCCATCACCGTTTTGCCGTTCTTAGACATTTCGTCTACAATGGCAACCTGCAGATGGTCCCTCACCACCTCGGTGAAGGTTCTGATAGCCTGGGAAGTGGATGGGCCGTGAAAGTACGTTAGCCTAGGGGCAATCTTCGACTTTTTAGAGGCGTGAGAGGTCTCATATTGGGACCTGTTTCTTTTCACGCTCTCTTTTTTCTGTTCTCGGATTATTTTGGTGGTTGACGTACTCGTCGACGGAAACGAATATTCGGAATTTAAAGAAATAAGGGCAGATGTGCCACAAGGAAGCATCCTTGGGCCTCTCCTGTACCTGCTATTTACGCGTGATATTCTGCAAACAGAAGGTACAGAGAACTTTATTGGTTACTCGGAAAACATTCCAAGCTTACCCTCGAGAACAAGCTTTTATTATATAAGCAAGTGATGGAGCCTGTATGGACATATGGTATACAGTTGTATACAGTTATGGGGCTGTACCAGCGAAATAAATCTAAACATTTTACAAACTTTTCAAAACAAAGTGCCAAGATCATTCGTCAGTGCACCGTGGTACATTAGAAATGAAGATCTCCATAGAGACCTCGGAGTTCCCACCGTTAAGGGCGAAACGAAAATATGCGCTCGAAAGCATAGAAATCGATTATTAGGACATATTAATAGCTCGGTCCGTGAAATTCTCGATGAAACAAATTTATTGCGGCGTCTACAACGAACTAAACTTTCAGACTTAGCCCGATAATTATCAACCGCGTTAAAATTGCGGAACGAGCATCTAGCGGACTTTCGGCCATCTAGTGGTTTCTTTAATCATTGGTTATTTTGACACTGACAGCTGTTTACCGCTCGAAATCTTGACAGAAAGTCTGTATATCATATTATTCCCAAACAGTGGGGTTTTGGAAAGAAGTTTTGGCTGAAATGAAGTACCCACTGCGCCTGCTGTACGCTACGTTAACAAACAAAATTCGGCTCGAAAAACCGCACATTATTGTCGAGAAGCCAATGTATCCATAGAGAGTTACAGTTTGGTGCGGATTGTGGAGTGGTGGCATCATTGGACCATTTTTCTTCGAAAATGAGGCTGAGAGCAGCGTTTCCATCAACGGTGGGCGTTACAGAGCCATGTTAACCGATTTTTTTTTTTCACTTTCACAATTGAGGAATGGATTTGGATGACCTCTGGTTCATACAGGTTGGTGCGTCATGCCACACAGCCCAATCGATCTTTTGCGCACCAAATTCCCAAATCATGTTATCAGCCGTCTTGGCTGCGATTTGACCCCTTTGGTCTTTTTTTTTGTAGAAAAACGTGAAGGACCGATAATATGCCAACAATCCGGAAAAGATTCAAGCACTTAGGGCAAATTTCATCCAAGCATCAACAAGGTCTTGGAAAATTGGAGTGACAGAATGCGCTACTGCGAAGCCAGCCGGGGCAGCCACTTGAACGATGTTGTGTTCCATAATTAATGGGAATGTTTGCTCTTACTAATAAAGCCATAATCTATCTATCTATATCTTCTGTTGTATTGTGTTTGTCGCCAATGTTCTCTGTAATGCGCGAACGGATTTTGATTCTGGAAATTTCCCATGAAAGGTGACGTTAATACCACGGTTTGTAAGTATATACGGTCTTTGTTGTTGTATTGGTTCATGAGTTATAGGGGCGTGGCCCGCCCATACAAACAATGCATTCAAAATATTATATTTCGAAAATCATTTAATCGATTGAGTTAAAATGTATGCCCTGGAGTATACCTGTGAAGATTGTTCAGAATTAGACAGAGAGGCGTGGCACCGCCCATCCAAAAAAAAAAATTTAAATCTTATACATATATCTCGAAAACCACCGAATCGATTGAGTTCAAATTTACACACAACCTTAGGTTTTGGCCCAGGAGTATACCTGTGAGGATTGATCAAAATTGTACAATGGGCGTGGCACCGCCTCTACAACAAAAAACATTAAAAATCTTATAATGTCGAAAGCCACCGAAGCGATTGAGTTCAAATTTACACACAATCTTAGGTTTAGGGCCAGGAGTATACCTGTGAAGATTGGTCAAAATTGTACAAAGAGGCGTGGCACCGCCCATACAAAAAAAAAAAAAAAAACAATAACATTTTAATATTTCGAAAGCCACTGAATCGATTGAGTTAAAATTTACACACAATCTTAGGTATTGATCCAGTAGTATACCTGTGTGTCTATCTTGTTTCCTCCTAGTCCTACTTATGTCCCAGCTAGTTGCCGTGGAAATCCGTCCGTTTTAGATCTTTTTATTACAAACTAGCTGACCCGTGCTCGCCTTGCTTCGCCAGAGTTCCACTTCTCAAATTTAAAACAAAATAATTAGCGCTATACAAAAAGTAGCTTACCCGAAAAAAGAGAAGAAAAACTGCCAGTAAAACAATCCAAACAAATACTTTGGTAGGCTAACTTCTATTATTCCCTCTCAATCTCATTTACATTCCACTTGTAAGTTGTTACTTGTTACATTTTATTCCCCATCTCAATCCCATAACAACTCGCTCACTTACTACTCAAACACAAACATCCTCAAGTTCAAATTAAAAAAAGAGAAAAAAAAAACATGAAGCAAAAAAAACTGCAAATGCACAAACCACAAACAGGTTTTAGCATGGACGTGAATCAGTATCACTAATAAGATCAGAATCACTATAGCGCATTTTAAAAATCACAATCACAATTAACAACTGAGTGTGACTCCCTCAATCTCAATTACATAGCTATCTCCCTCAATCCCATGCACCACATTCGCTCTACTACTCATTGTCATTATTCACTAATAATTTAAGAACGTGAGCAGAAAAAAAAAAAAACAACACAAAACCCAAAAGTTGCATAAAAAAAGAGAAGCACACGGCAGAAAATGTATAGAGAGAGAAACAGGTTTTGCCGCACACACACACAAAATTTCCTCCACTCAACGCTGGAAAAATCCAACGATCTAGCTTCAATCGAACATTTTGATTTTTTCAATTGTATTAAATTTATAGTTTATTGCTTATTGTTCGACTTCAGGATAACGTACAAAGATGATTTATATCTTAAAATCTTTGTACATTACTGAACTTTGTATTAAAAAAAATCCCATTTCATTTGGATGAGTGATTCCGAAGCTAGGAGCTAGAAGGCATCCGAGAATTACAACTTTTCTTAGATATCAGCTTAGATTTCCACTTCCGGACAGCGAATAATGGTAAAACATATCCTATGTTCAAATCTGAACAATTTCCTATGCAACTGTGTAAACCGAAATCAAATTCGTGCAGTACTTTTTGAATCTATTCTCGTCTCACAGATTACAGCCGGAAAAAAAGCTACAGTTTTATTATGGTAAGGATGTTCCTGGTCTAATGTCTCAACCAATTTCATTAAACGAGATAAGCTCTGACCATAATCCGGTTATTTCTCAAGTTTTCCTTTGAATTTTCGACTCAAAATCGTCGCTTATTTCATGACATTTCATTTCAGATTCTTCACAATCAAATCAAACGCGATCAGTTACAAAATTTCGGTTGATTGAGGTTGCGCAAGAAAATTATAATTGAGCCGACTTTCAATTTCAAATTGTGTAGCGGTAAGCCCGGCATATCAAAATAATTCAAAAATAAAGATTTTTAATAATTTTTGTTGTATCGGAAGTGACACTACCCGTATTTCTATTCAATCTTCTTTTTTTTTTAAATGCGGTTCTCCATGCAAAGCTCTCGCGAACGTCTGACAAACATCCGAGAGTATAAATGTCTTGTAAGAGCTTCTCAATTAGCCGTTTGGAGTCGGCATAAAACTGTAGATCCCTTCCATTCGTTCCAAAAATGAAAAACTCACACAAAACGAATGGTTGTGAGAAGCTAGGCCTAGGGTCTCTCCAGACCTGTTGCGCCAACTATTTATTTTTATTTATTTCTCCATGCAAAGTTCCATCCCCAATCCCATCCCCGTTAACTTTTATTTTCACGACAAAAAGTATCATATGTCCTTCCTTGGGTCAATACGAATCCATGAAGCACGATCCATTCCCGAGTTATGAGTGCACATACGGACGACAGTCTCTTTTATACATATAGCCGTACCCACCATACCAAAATAGTGTCCTATCTTTCAAACTGTAACCAACCCTACACAGCCCCAAAATTTCATTGCGCCACCTATCGTGTCCAAAATAGTGCTATCTATCAAACTGTACCCAACCATACACAGCCACAAAATTTATTCAAATCGGTTGAGTGGCTTATGATATCGACAACAGAGTCACCTATCGGGTCCAAAATATCTATCTATCTTTCAAACTGTAACCAACCAAACACAGCCACAAAATTTAATTGAAAACGGTTGAGAGGTTTAGGAAAAAAAAAACAAAAAATTACTCAAATTCATGTTTTTTTTCACGCACGCATAAGTTTTCCGATTCCAGCGTAGGAACCGTACAACTACAATTTTTCAAAATGTTGAGAAAACTGAAAAAACCGGCTGGAAATTCGAAAAAAGTGGTTTGACAAAACAAAATGTATTTTCCATAAGACCAAAAAAAAACGACATATTTTACAGTACAAATATACTTTTTTTGCACCGTTTTTTGTAAGCAAATTACACAAACATACGTTTACCAATTGCAACCAAACTTCACAAAAATCATATAAATAGACCAATACCAAAGATGTGAAAAAGTTTGGTTAAAATCGGTAAATGCGTTAAGGCGTGATTCGGCGACAAACGAACACAATTTTAAGGCTCAATTTTTATATAACACTAGCTGACCCGGCAAACTTCGTTCCGTCCAAATTTGTTAATGTAATGAAAATAATAATTCCGAGCATGCACAATGCGCTTGCTAATTTATGTAATTCGGCCAATTAAAATGCTTCATTCAAAAGTTATATTAAATGAAATAGAAATAAATAACGAATAGCTATGTTGATTTGTTTCAATCAAACCGCAATGATTTTGACGTTTCGGCCAACCTTCCGGTTTTTCACTAAATTGAACATGTGAGAAACATGGTAGTTCAAGATTGATACAATGATACTACAAATGCACAAAAATCCATCGATTATACTTGCAACAAATTATTTGTTACAGTGAAAGCGATATGCACAGGAAATTTAAGTCGCTTAAATACGAATGGCAAATCGTTCTGAATAAGCGGAATCTGCGGAATGAGAGTGTTTGCCTTTGGATGTTCCACTCAAAATCGTCACTTGCATGGCATTTGATTTGGGATCCTTCACCACCAAATCAAACGCGTTCTGTTACAAAGTCTCGGTGTATTGAGGTTGCGCAACAAAATTATAACTGAGCCGACTTTCAATTGTATAGATGTAAGCCCGGAACATCCAAAGAATTCAAAAATTCAACCAATCCCCATAAAGTTTTGTTTTTACGACAAAAAGTAGCATATGTCCTTCATTGGGCCCATGCGAATTTAAACCAAAAATCATAAAAATTGAAGGATTTGTTCCCGAGTTATGAGTGCGCACATAGGGACGTCAGCCTTTTTTATATGTAACTTTACCCACCCGGCTTTTCGCATACCTTTCGTATTAAGTCCTGCTCACATTAAGCAAAGTCCTTTATTTTGACAATGTCCATTAATAATTTTAATGCTTCCATAACCCGTTCTCCTATCCCGCTTATGTTTTGCAAAGTACCATCTATAGGGGCGAAACTATAGTTTATTTCGGTAGAGCTGTTTCGGAGATTTTCATTGAAATCGGTTGAGCAGGTCGACAACAACGCCACCTATCGGGTCCATAATTATCTTTTAAGACTGCCTAAGCCTGAAATACACCAATACCAACAAAACAAAAGAAGAATCATACAATTTGGCCTAGTAAGAACATTTTCCTTGGTTATGTTATTTGTGCCGGAAATCGAATGGAAATGTTACTTACCTATTTAAAATTGTTTAAAAACTAATTTGAAGTTTTCGTCGAACAATTGTACAGAAATATGAAATATGAATTACTGAAGTGTCAAATTCAAAAAAGTATAGACAACCAACGCCAACTTATTATTACAACTAAATTTAATGTTGTTGATACAGTATTGATATGCAGGGAAATCTAACTTTTCGTAAATATCTCCCGGCGCCACCTATCGGGTCCACATTTTGGAAAAAGCTTTCTATTTTTTTAAGTGTTATATGGTGTAAATTTGAGCCAAATCGGTCCAAAAATAAGAATTTTCAAAAAAGCGACCCCAGCGCCCCTATATCATCAAACACAAACATATGGTGTGATACATAGCTCGAAAATAACTCTCAACCTTTATTTTCAATTAGTTTCTCACTGAGAGATATAACATTCGGCTTCAACATTAAGGTTTTGCTCTGAGATATATTTATATACTCTTGGCTTTTTGCTCTTTGGTTGATCGTTATTTTAAAAATTTGGATATATCTCTCATCAGTTAACTTTTACCATAACATTTTAATGGAATTGATCAACCAAAGACCTCATTTGTCGAAAATAAGTAAAAAAAAACTCAAACTTGTATTGAATTCAGTTAATTCCTTTGTTCAGCATATAGCAATATTAAATATAATTTAAGGATAAAGTTTGACTAAAAGTAAACTCTCAACACTGAGGGAAAATCCACGACCCGAATTTAAGTAGGTACTTTTAAGATTATATTTAGAAAGCACACATTTTAATCAAAATTCTTACAATTCAAACTGATTTTTCTTTATTCAATCAAAAAAATTTTAATCTAAAAACATGCGAAGTTAAATTAACGCAGTGATTCTAACTCTAAAAACATTTAGGTTCAAAATAAGAAATAAAGTGTTAAAAGTGGATCAACTTTTCGTTATACTTGAATTAAGGGTTTTCAGAGTAAATATTACTCTTACTCTCTTTGGTTTTTACTCTGTTTTGTAAGCTTTTACAGTTCGTACATTCTCAATCTAAGAATGCACAGAGTAAAAAAAATATTCTTAAGTACGTACATACTCACATTAAGAAAGTTGGATGCAGAATGAGTCAATTATTTCTTGTTCCTAAATTACAGTTATAATCCATCCTTATACGTATTCTCTTATGAGCAGATGCAGAGTAAATATGATTTATTTACTCTATTTCTTCTCACTATTACAGCTACGTTATTATGTTATAAATGTTAAGAGTAAAAGTAATATTTTGTGCTATCAAATTTACTCCGTTTAAGAGTAAACCAAGAATGTGCTGAATTAAATCAAGTATGCAATTTTGGCATTTAAGGGTGGAACGTGTTGATAGTTCAATTTTAATTGCATTCGATCTTCGATCTTTCGAGCTCATTCTGTCTTTGTTTTCGTGTCGCGTCGTGTTGTGTTCGTACCAGTCCAATGGATAACAATAATTTTGGTCAGTCTAGTGATTTCATATAATTATGTACTTGATAGTTGTGAAAATAATAATAGATAATGAAAGACTTTTAAATCTGTTAAAGAAGTTAGATATTGAAGATATCTACAAATATTTATTGGGTAAGTACCTTTATCATTGACCTGCAGCTCTAATTTGCAAATCAAAAATATTTTTTTTTTTAATTTAGCTGGCAATATTACATTTAGAAGTCTTCCATATCTTTCTAAATACGACCTGTTGGTGACTCCACATGTAGGATTGAGGGCTGAATTTCGGCAAAAACTGTTTATATGGAAGAACAAAGTGGTAAGTATCTAGATATATTTTCTTTTTCTTGAATAAAAAAATAATTTTTCCATGTTTTTCCTTTTAAGCACAATATTGACGACGACACTATATCAGCGAGCTCAAAGGTGAGTGCCTGGCTTAATACGGAAGCCAATGGGAAGGAGAGTTCTACCAGCCAATGTGCATCAAGCATCGCTTCTTGTTTTTGTTTGGTAAGAAAAAACATTTATTCGATATACCTACCTAATTAATATGAAATGTTTTGTTTTTAAAATTTTGTTAATAAAAAATAAAATTGTTTATAAAATGAATGTAGTTTTTTTTTTTAATTTACATAGCAGGCCCGTTTATGAAAGGTTTGTATTAAGAACGTGCTTCTTAAATCAATAATGCTTTGTAATAGAGACAAGAAATATAATTACTACCTTGAGAACGTCAAATCAATCTGACATGGATTGTTTTCACTTAAATTAAGAAAGAACGTTCCAAAATCAATAGCAGGTGGTCTAGTAATAATCAAAATCATTATCACATTAAAAATGACTAGTATATTAAAACAATAATGATTATACTTATATTAAGTACTTATCGTTCTTAATTCAATAATCCTGCGCTTTAAGAATAAGAAAATATCGGTATCAATTTAAGGACGTATCATTACTTGAAAAGTTCTTAAATTAAACATGCGAATTCCACAAGTAAGAATGCCGTGTTACCAGTTCCAAACCGCCGTACTTGATTTAAGCACAGATCGGATAGCGATGAATATGACTCGAAAATTGATTAATTTAAGCGTGTTTTTGCTTACTATCACTCTATTTTTCTCTCGGTGAAGGGTTTAAGTACTTCAGCTATACCTTTTCTCACTTAAAATTAAATTCAAAACGGAAAAAACTTTTTCCACGGTTACTTACTGTATTCAACTTCCTTAGACAAGTGTTCAACAATGACTATTCAAACCACTAATGCAATTTCGCATGCGCTGCTAGCTAACGGTAATAGTTAGCGAAAAATGTTCAAATGAGATTTATTTTTTTCTGTCAGTGATATCTCTCAGCGGTTGACCGAAACGATAAAAAATCAAAATAAAGGTTTCGCACTGAGCATAACAGAAAAATATACTGTGATGAAAAACTGGTCATTATGTGATCCTATTTAAAAATCTCAACAACTGAGAGTAATATTAAGACCTTTGAAAAGGTTGAGAGATATTTTCGAGCTCTAGGTGTGAATATAAGGGGGATAGCTTCAGTGGTTCAGTCGTTATGGTCGGTCATACATACGCACGAACGTTTTTATATATTAAGATAGATTTGGGCGGAACGAAGTCGAGTCAGCTAGTTTTCCAATAAAAATCGTTGCTTGAATAATATTTGATATTATATTCTTCAAAATCAAACGCGTACCGTTACAAAATTTTGGTTCGTTTAGGTTGCGCATAAAAGTGGGATAGTTGGTGGCTTCGTTTTCATCCATCACGGAGTCGACTGATTTGTATGAATGGAACTCACCAGCGATTTGGTTTTGAAAGGCGAATTTCAAATGATCGACGTTCTTGTTTATCGCAACCAAAATCACTCTTACACTCAGTCAATCATGGTCAACAAATTCTGAGCGATATTCAGGAAAACATTCAAGATTAGTTCTTCCGGTGTCGTTGTAAAGTTGCAAAAATGTTGTGAAAACTCAATCAAGCCGAAGATTAAGTTTGCTGGAATCACACCATTGCCCATCGCCAACAATTGCCTGGAGAACTTTGCAGCTGACTGATGGTCATTTTGTAAAGAAACTCGCATGTTTGTTGTCAAATGCATTTTCTTGACGTATCGCCATAAAGCAGACGCCTTGGAGCATTCAATTCATCTGCCGGAGTTGATCTCGAAATGACAGGCAGCGTTTGAAAAAAATCGCCTGATAGCAAGATCATGGCTCCACCGAAGGGTCGCTCATCATTACGTAAACGATTCAGGGCCTCCAATGCGCGTTTGTAAGCCATTGTGCATTCGTCCCATAGGATAATCTTATATTGCTGCAGTATTTTCGCCATCGCAGTGTTCTTTGAAATGTTGCATGTAGGTTCTTCTTCCACTTGCAGATTCAATGGCAATTTCAATGCAGGATGAGCTGTTCGACCGCCTTCTAACAAAGTAGCCGCTATCCCAGAAGAGGCTAGGGCCAAAGCGATCTCAGATCTCGAACGAATTGTAGCCAAAATCAGTGAAATCAGGAATGCATTTCCAGTTCCACCGGGCGCATCAAGGAAGAAAATTCCGCCATTTTCGTTATCGACTGGTTGCATCAATTCATCGTACACTTTCTTTTATTCTTGATTCAACATTGGCACATTTGTTAGAACAGCTTAACTCAATGCGATTCGATCGAAGTCCATTTCTCGCTCCAGTTCTCGATTAAATGCGTCTTGCATTGAACGATTAGGCTGTGGCATCCCCAATTTGCACAACAAATTGCCACTCATGAGCAGACACATATCCTCGATCAAAATCAAAGCTTTGTTGCGCATTTCATCTGACATCTCCAATTCATTATCCGATGTCACAGTGCGAATTCCATGCAAAATATCGTCGGCCATAATAGGTCCGTTCCCTTACTTTCTGGTTCAATTTTGGCGAAAACTCGCATTTCTCTCATTGCGAGAGAATTCGCTCACCGAAATGAAATACCTATAACCAAAAAGAAAAGGAACGCGTTGAACCACAAATTTGAAAAATGTGAATTTTTCCAAGGCGGGAATATTCGAATATCGGTAGAACAAAACAGATTTTTTTATTTAAGACCAAGATTTGTATTGCTTTTATTGCAGAAATTAAAAAATTCAATTCTTTTGTTTCTTACATCTATTTTATGGCTATACAAGCGCAAATTTATAAATGAAATCAAATAAAAAGTCAGTTTGAATTTAGCATTTGAACGATTTGACAACCATCTGTCAGCAATAACCAACTAGCCCAAAGAAATTTCTTTGGCTAATATTCGTAGGTTTTTTATGGAGGGGAAATGTTTTGCTCTCTCTTTTTGGCTCTCTTCTGCCCAACTTTTGCGTAGGGGAATGAAGTTTGACTAAATTTGGCGAATTTGTTCGAATGCATTATCGTTAGGGAACAGACCTAATATCATCTTTGTATAATCAAAGTACCTATCTACTTCATTTCAAAAAGTTGTTTAATGTAACATAGGTAGTAATCATAATTTATTAGAACAAACTTTTTGGGTATACCTATATTAAAAAAAAAAAAAAAAAAAAAAAACATCAAAATTGTTGACAACAACAATTTGCTTGGAAAATAATTAAAATAATTGACAACAACAATTGCTTTTAAAATTTAAAATATTTTTTTTTTATTTGAAATGTCGCTACTCGATTTCTATCCAGTTTCTTTTTTTCCAAAGTGTATTTCCCCATACAAACTTTCATAACCTTTTTCATCCCCTCCAACCTAACCTAACCTAATACAAAACTATATACCTTATTTATTATATATATATAAATATATATATATATTTATCTATTTATATTTTTTATTTTTTTTTTATTTTTTTAAATTGAGGTTCTGTTTTCGTTTTTTCCTCAGGTCCCTTTTTGTAAATTTATAGCATCACATTAAAATAGGTATATAAATAATTTTTCAGTAGAAAGATATACATTTGTAAATCATATCTCTGTGCGAATAATGTAAATTGTGCGATAGCAAACTGTACTTTATTAACGAAATATATATATCTATCTATCTATCTGTGAAGATTGGTTAGTATTATACAAAGGGGTGAGGTGCATTTCATACAAAAAAAAAAAAAAAAAAAAAATAAAAAATTGTAAACGCTATTCTTAGACATTCAAAGCCAAACTTTGTAAAATTGGTAACATTGATATGCATTGTCCTGATGCACAAGAATATTATCTAAGCAATACGATTCCTGGAAAAACGAAAAGTGTTGTGTAACACAGAACACATTCATTCACAATAGAGCATTACAATTAAATTATTTCTGATTGAAATAAATTTGAATTTGATTTTGATTTTTTTTATATTTCCATTTTGCACTATGAAGTGTGCAGGGGTTCTGCTAGTAGGTAGTAGGTACATGAAAAATAATAATAATAATTCTGTTAATTTTATTGCATTTTAAAAAGAAACTTGCATTTGGCCCACCCTGTAGAACTTATGGACACGAAAGCTAGTGGAATGGGACCTTAACCAATAACCAATAAAAATCGGTGATGTAACCTTTTCCCAAAGGCTGGTGTAAGTTTGTCGAGTCCTTGAGTTAAAATACAACATTAACCCGCAGTAATCTCAAATTCTCAAGTCAAATATTTATATAAACGTCCAACCACTTCAGAGCGTAGTTGAGGGGAATACAGGAGCAAGCTTATATGTAGTGACCGCGGGAAAAATTAGGACAAAGTCTAAGCGTAGTGGCTGCAAGAGTTTTGAATAACTTCAGAGCGAACCACGCTTAACAGTCGATAATCAGTGCGAAGAGTTGCATTGCAATCCAAAAATATCGGAAAAGTATTGTAGCCAAAGGACTATCGGGCCAAGCCTAGTCAGACTGTAATAGCTGGAAAATGCCAAAGTGATCTCGTTGTAATAATAAGCTGATCGCCTTAAAACGTAGCACAGTGCACTACTAAGCGATGGGTCCCAGGTGCTTTTTCCGAAAAACCCTAATTCATTCATAAGGTTGTTTTCCCATAGTATAACTGCATCAAATTGTTTCCATTTGTCCCAAAAATTAAAAACTCACTCAAAACGAACGGCACTATGCATCTGTTGCGCCAACTATTTATTTATTTATTTTTGCCTTAAAATGTAGCAGCTAGAAAAACGCCATAAGTTTTAATAACAGCTGGTAACGTGAACATATTAGGCCTTTTTTATTATGCTCACATGATCTATAAAGATCATTGATTTCCACGGCTTACAATAATAGTACGAGATCCAACTGTTGTTGTAAACCATGGGAATCAATGACCTTTATAGATCATGAGCATAATAAAAAAGGTCTATTGCTAGGGTGCAGTACTTTTAGAATGATTGATATAAGGATCCGATTCTTATTATCCGTGATCGAGCAATACGTGACGGAATTTGTTATTGTTCGCTGAATGAATGTAATACTCCTTTTGTTATACAGCCTTTTGCAAAGGCAAATCCTACTAAACTCCCAAGAGACCTTAACGTCAAACTTAAATATTATAAATCTCTAAAACGCCCGCAATTGCTGCTCTGACAATTTGAACTTTAAATCTCAAGCGACCTCGTGTCGAAGGCAATGTGCAGCGTCCTCGACAGCAAACTCTGAGCAATGATTGCCTCATTGTCATAACCATTGAACTGCATGAATTGAAAGAAAGCTTAGAGCTTCCAACGATACTTTGGTGCAGTGTTTTGAGCTTGCACATGCAGCTAACTGTGAATGAAGGGAACACCACTCATACACGGCAACAACTACACCCAATACAACGCAAACAGTACAGTAAGGTTACTCACGGTCCCTGACCTACTATCGCCTCCGACAAATGAATGACGTATACCACAGTGTTGACGACGTCACTGGCTGTAGGTTTGTTGTAAAAAGTAACATTGGGCCAAACAAAAAACAACCAAAATACTCGGCTAACCCGGCTAACAGAACAGTTCCTGCGCTGTGAATGTCATTGAAAAATCATGTCGCGAATTATTGAGTAATTCGCTGCTAAACTGTCCTTCGACAGGCCATCTCTTGAGCATGAGTATACGCAGTGTGTTGTGTACCTCATATTTGAATGACAAATTTATGATTTATAAATAGCCTGTGTGACCTTTATATGAATAAGTGGAAAGGCAGAGGACACTGGGCGCTGTTTGGTATTTCACCTAACACCATATACACAGCTATGTACACTTCGCATTATGACGGCGGAATGTGCCTTCAATGAGTCGTGTTTCCTGTTTCTACCCCCTACCCTAACACGATGATAGTGGCATTTTGTGGTACAACGGAGTACAGAAAGCATTTCGACATTAGGGAGGTAGTTTGGGTGGAACGAGCACCATTGGGTCACTGGGTCATGAGATAGCCAACAATGGGAACAGCGAACAGCACTAGGTGGTAGGAGGAGGAGGAGGTTGTAAGGGTTGTCCTTGTTTGGGCTGTGCGCGGTTCTGATTCCCATTCCTATGGCTTGGGTCAGCATTTGCTGTGGCGGGCGGATGACTGGATATAAAACGCATTTTAAGTATACCATGTGTCGGCAGAATGCGTACTTTAGCGTTGCTAACACATGCATGTGTACACAGGGATGATGCCTGGTGAAAGGTGAAGCGTCAAGGCGTTTGAAACAACAGCGTACAGAGTCCTTGTGGATTTTATACGATCCATTTGCTCTTGCTGAGTTTGATGTTTGCAAGCGAAAGCACTGTAACTGTGCGTAATGGATAGATTTATTGTTGTGGGTCAATGGAGTGCGAGTGACTGTATTGAATGAAAAGTGCACAAGACTTTGATTACGTAAAGGGTTCCCCTTATTGCATAGAGTGCAGTCGAGGACGCATTGCAAATTAGTACAAACAAGCACAGGAGGGTATTGGTTACGTTTGGGGTATGTGCGTTGTGCTGTTCAAATTGATGGCCGTGAAATTGATTTGCATTAGGTATAGGTAGGTACCATTGAGTACCTACTTACCTATATATACATAATGTTCCCGCTTCGATGTTGACAAAGTTATTATCTGTATGACTGGGGCTTTCGCTATCTATGGAAGTAATTTACTTCCTTTCCTTCCTTTGAAAAATTTAAAATTATGGAGTGAAAAAAGTAGATTCTCTTGAGAACATTGTTTCCAGGATGATCCACTTCTGTAAGTGAATGAGTGATATCTTTTCGTTGCAATTAAGAAAAGCTGTTATTATTCAATTATTCATACTTCACTAGTCGGCAAAAGTATTTTGACAGAAATACAAGTCGGTGATGTCGTTTGAATTTAAATTAAATATGATATGTAGGTAGTTAGATTTACTGTGTACAGGCCCATTTTGATTAAAATATGGGGAAAACGACAGAGTTATTATGTGGAAGATCGAGCAGCTTTTATCTCAAAGGACGATTGCATTAAGAAATAAGGGTCGAATTTAATTTATCGAAACGAACTGTAACTTAAATTAATAATCAAAAAAGAACGATCTCTGTTAAAAATGTAAGTTATGGGAACATTTATCAAAATAAAACAAAACATGCACATCAATGACCACTGTACGCCAACGTTGATTGCGATTGCCAAATTTTGAGCGAAAATAAAAAGCTGCACCACCCGTTGCTCCAACATAGCTCTCACCTAGCAACAGCGATATAGTCGACAGTCAACATACAATAAACATATGACAACAACATATAACAAAAAAACAAAGCTGTTAACATACAACGAGATAAGCAAGAGCAGCAATCGCAACAATAACTGCAGGAGACAACGCTTCAGCCGACTTTCTTAATAACAACACAACTGAAGAAAGCTCGCATATTGCTGATAAGATTCCCCCTATGTGCCTAAGTAGTTTTTGTCTTAGTTAGTTAGCGAAGAGAACCACAGGTAAAGGCACGAATGTGCGCACATAAGTTTCTCATAGTAGTATAAATGTAAATATTATATTAAGAATAAAATAAAAACGTAATACGAAACTGAGTGTTTACATAATTATTACTTGTACCTCCCTCGTGTAAAAAACCAAAAAAATTGTACAAAAGTAAAAGGATGATATTTTGGGAAAGTTTGTTAAAAATCCAAGTTTTACTGCTAAAATTCTCGAGCTTAAAATAAAAAAAATATTCTAAAAGCTCGACATTTGAAAGGACAATTCAGAGCGAGGCGCCTTGCTGGACTCGATTCGGAAACATATCTATTTATTTATTCAAATAATTTACAAATAAATTTACAAATTATTTTGCATCAGGGCAACAAAGGCCATAAACAACAGGGTGTCCCGTCGTTGTATGAAGAAAAAAAATTTCGTGGAAAATCTCATCGAAAGGGGTATCAAAAGTTGCCTATTGACGAGAAGATTCCGAATGTGTACTTACTTTCTGATTACGGCATAACTTTTGGGCCTCTACCGACGAGTGAAGGACAGGGAAAAATAACTAAGGCGCTAATATCTTTCAATTTTTCTATTTGTTCAAAATATTATTACTATTTCAAAAATATATACACAAATATAACTTGGTACTAAATTAAAATAATAAATATTCATTTGCGTATAATCAACAATTTTAAATTATTAATTTAAAAGAAGCTATTAAGGCATAAATACAAATTTTACATTGAAAATTGGCTTTTGAAATTAAGAGATGGCATCCGATTTCTAGATTCAATTTTGTTTTATATCTGGTATTCTGAGCTCTGTTGCATTTGCAAGCAATGAAAGTCCATCATCAGGCAGATCTTTTAAGATAGGTGGAGGAGTTGTCTGACATTAATTTTAAAAAATAATGTCCATGGCATGGACCTTATACTAATAATCATTTTTAACATTGAGACTGAATGTTTTGTAGGTCACAATATGCAATTTTGTATTTCGAAAAATTCACCATTGTGAGTTAAAAAATATATCCTGGACACTAAAAATGATAATTAGTAACGCGGTATGTAGCCCTTAAAAATTATAAAATGAATCTTTTATTTGCATATTTTTCCCCTGTATAATATATCGGAGAAATATTGTTATGTTCTTCTAAGAGCTCCTTGCGAAAATGACGTTTATATTTTTGATCTGAAACAAGGGTTTTGTCTATCTGTCCGTCAAGATAAATATTCTTAGGAATGGCATCATTGTATTGGCTTCTTAGATGCTCTCTTGATTTTGACAAAGCTCGGTATCTATATTTTATTTTTGTCGATTACAAGCCTTGTGTCAGTGTTATTTGCGAGTCCAGCATCGTGCAAAACCGCTGAAGCGACTGTTGGGGCAGATCGTTCCGATGCTCCATATCGATCAAAAACTCTTGCTACAGATGGTTGGACCAGCAAATTGAGCTTATCTGAAAACGTGGAAGGATCTGAAGAAGACTTTGAAAGTTCTGAAGAACAAAGTAGTAACCTTACTATCTTGACTGGCTCCACTCTTTCGTCTGTTTCGTTTGGATCTACTCTCTGGAGTAAACTTGGAGGGGCAAGATTATTCAATGCACTACGTTCTTTTCGATCTAGACGCTTTTGCATTTTAATCGTCTCTAGGTTATCAGCACTTATCATCCAAAAATACGCTTTCATTACTAGGCACTTTTTTTCTTTGTACAGTGGCACTTATCAAATTTACATGAGGCAATGTCAAACAATTTTGTACTAGAAAATGTTATGAAATCTTGTACTCTATTGTAATAGTTTGTTTCATACTTGGGTATCTTTTTAGACTCATATATTTATGGAAGTTAATTTTAATAAGTTCTAGTATTTGATAGTGGCACACAATTGGAATTGAAGCCCTCTTCAAAATCTGTTCGATGTCTGCATGCACTCACTATAATAAACAATTCGGAATTATAAGGATTTTTCACCGTATTCTGTTTTAAGATTTCTTTCATCAAATCAAAAGCATATACTTTATTACATCTCTTACAGACGGTAAATGATTTTTTTTAATTCACTATAAAGGGACCGAAAAGAGGACAGAATAGCTCTCGGAGATGGAGTCCGGAACTTATTTTGCTTACATGTTTTAATATTTAAATTAAAAAAATCGAATTTACTTATTTTTGATAGATATAGAATTTTGATGTTAAGACAAAACAAATGTATTTTTTGATTCCAGCACTTAAGAGATATCAAAATAACCTCTCAAGTGCTCAAATGCTTCCAAGAACACATTTGATTTGAGAGAATATGCTATAACTTTACAAATGTAAGTATTATTAAAAAAATATTGAAAAAGAAATATGTAGGGAAAACAACATTTTTTTTCCAAAACTTCAACGGCCGGTAGAGGCCCAAAAGTACCCTTGAATATTTTTTATTTTATTTTTCCTGTAATGAGCTCAGCAATACGCAACTTTTGCGGGGCCTTTTGTTAAGATACAACAAAACAAAATTTTGACGGGACACCCTAATAAACAATGCCGTCTTTTAAGTGTTCTAAAGTTTATAGAGACAAAAAAAATCATTTATAAAAAAATTTTTCAATAAGAGCGCTACAATCGTTTTTTTTTTAAATAAAACAAAAACGGTTTTGGATATCAATGAAATTCTTTATTCCTGTGAAAGTACGTTTGATGCCATTATGTATGGAACTCGATTTCTTTTGCATGGCCACCACGGGCACGCTTGCAGAAGTCCAGACGCTGAACCCAATTTTCGACGTCAATTTAATCTTGTAAGGATGTAGGCCAAGATCTTTTCGCAAAATTTGCTACAACGACGTCACAGAGATGCCCAACGCTTGAAAACGACTTGTGAGAGACACATTTGGGCTTTCTTCAACTTAAGCCTCAGCGGCAGCAATATTCTCGACACTTTGCCTGTGGATTCAAATTTTTCCACTAGACGCTCAATTGTTGATCTGCTAGGACGATTATGACGACCATAAACTGGACGTAGCGCTCTTAACGTTGAGGCCACTGACTCCGAATTTCGCTAGTAAATTTTAATAATTTCGAATCGTTGTTAGCTCGTATTCCATCATGAAATGGCAAACCTTACTGAAGAGAAATGTCAAAAGAGCGGCAAGAAATTCGGGTTCGTTTGCTGTCCCTGTCGCTCTACTTTTGTAGCGTCCTTGTTGAAAAACCCTTTATTTATGATGTACATAAAATTGTATACTTAATTATAATTACGAGATATCAAAAAAAATATGTAAATGAGCTGTTCCATCGGAAACAGGTTCTAATCTACGATTATTTATATTTGAATACGTTACTATGGTCATTTATGGCGGCGACAAATTGATTGTCACCAAAATTATTTCAATCACCTGGTTTATATGGGAAATTCATAGCTTAATTTTACCAGGCTTTATGGCGACCTATACCCACGATTTTGGGTTTGTGCAATGTGCACATATACGGCACAGTACCTTTATAACATAAGTTTCATTCTCCTCAGTTCATATTAAGTACTTAAAAAGAGTATGGAAAGCTCCGATATTCACGTATTAATATAATGATGATGATATCTCATCAAATTTATTGTGCTATATCTAAAAGCAATTTTTATTCGTTCGATGGTCTTGTAATCGGCTGGATTAAGGATGTTAGATAATTCTTCAGATATTTGAGTGCTATAAAGTTATGGGTCGATCTGACGTGATAAAGGACATTCTACAAATATGTGATGAATTGTGAGATTTTGTTGACAGGGTTAACATGCTTCTGGAAGTTCATTATTATAAAGATGTCTGGAGGGAAAAATTGTTTTTCCAACTCTGATTCGCAGAATCCTTATACAATCTTCTCTTGTAAACTTTCTATTGTATGGAATACGAATGTAGTGTGAGTTCGGAGAAATGTGTGACAATTATTCCAATTGTTTTCAACCTCTATCCTTAACTGCTGGAGAAGTATTTGGCGAGTCAGGCTGATTCAATGATCAGTGGTATTTAATGGCATTTTTGGCTGCATTATCTGCAATTTCATTGCCTTTGATTCCAATATGATCCGGTACTAGCGTTGCCAGACGTCCCGGAATTTTGGTTGTCCCGCTGGGACAACTTTTGTCCCGGGTTGCGACTAAAATTCATAAACTAAAAAACTATTGCAAACATCTTTTATTAAATTTTTCAGACTTCAAGTGTGGGACAACGATTGGTCTCGTTTCGAAGGCCTTTTAGAATCCCCAAGTTATCTGTCAAGATAACACTTCGTCCAGGGTAAGTATGGATATAGCTTTATTTATTGCTGCCAGTTCTGCAATGTAGCTTCATTAGGGAGCAGTCCTTGCTATTCCTTGGAAAATTTTGGATTTCGTTCCCATTTGACTACTGCATAAGACTAATTATGATCATTATGATGTGATTCATCGGTATAAAATATATGATCAGGGTTGACGTTTTCAATCATTTCTAGCCTTTGAAATATTTCATGTAAGGTATTTTTCTTCTTAAATTCGGCTAAATTCATTTTTATTTGTAAAAAGTTTCTTTTCCAGGAAGGTGAACTATCTGCTATTAGAACTGGTTCAGACAAAAAGTTCTGTTGAATAGTTATCAGGCTTAATATTTTAACAAGCGCAGATATAGAGTTTTAACGTTTAATTTAAACGTGAACACATAATTTCTTTGGCATGATAGAGGGAATGCGATGGATCGATAAGGACCTTGCTCACAAAGTTAATAGCTCTTCTTTTGCCGAAGTTTTGAAAAGAGTGATACCCGGTTTCAAGTTGTATTTTGGGATCATGTATAAAAAACCCTATCTGTTATTTCTAAAACAGTTTTTCACCCGAATAAATCGGCATAAGTCGGTATAAACCCCAACAAAGTCTAGTTAAAGTTCAGGTTGTGAGAGTTTGACTAGAAGGGAATCAATATAGGTGTTATAAATTACAACCGATAGAGGGGATCCTTGTGGAGTTCCATTTTCTAGTTTGAAGCGTGTGGAGTTATAGCCATCAATATTAACTCGGAAGGTTCTTGAAGTCATAAAGAAGGCAATAAGTTTAATCATCCGAAAAGGGACTCCCCACTGCGACATCTGTTTAAGGACCGGAATCGTCGTAACTCGATCAAAAGTTTTTTGTAAATCGGGTGACATAACTACGCTATGTTTAGTTTTCGAAAGATTTTCTGCAAGTTTGTGCTCTAATAAGAGAACAAGTGTATGTACTCCTCCGTCGTGCCTAAAAGCATGTTGTCCCGAATTCGCCTTTTTTTCTGAAAACCAAATAATATTTTGAGAGAATTGGAAGCAGCGAGATCGGTCGATACTCATCGAAATTGTGACGATTTTGAGTGCTTTAAGGAATCGGTCTGAGCTTGGCCATTTTCCATTCGTGTGGAAAAACACCAGTCATTAAGATCTTATTATACAAAGAACAGAGTCTATATTTCAAGTTATCCGAGCATTGCTGAACCATCCTATATATGCTATTTTGTCTTCACTTGGAGTTGTGCCTTTCGCAGTTCTTAGAGTCATATCAAGTTCCAGACGTTAAATTGTTCATTTAGAAGTTTTGATTGATTTTCGTTTGTTTCAAGTTCGTTGAGATTGAGTTTTTGCGGTATTCTTTCCACTTCTTACCAAAAGTATTGGCTATTATTTCAGAATCGTTTTGGATTCCATTATCTGAGATCATGTAGGGAAGGTGTGATCTGGGGCAGTGAAGGGATCTTACTCTGTTCCACAGTGTTCGCATATCTAATGATGGGTTCATTGTGTTGACGAAGTTTTCCCAAGAGCGCATTTTTGAAAGAATCGATTCTAGTTTTAATTTTGCGCAACATCTCCTGTAAGCAATATAGTTTTCTGTTGTTGGAAACCTTCCAGCTGTTTTCCAGGCATTGTTTTCGTTTTTAGCTTACTTAGCAATAGCTGGTGCAAACCATACAGGGTTTGTTTTTGAAGATTTTTGTTTGTTTGTGGGATCGATTAAGCTGCAGCAGTCCTTATTATTTTTTTAATTTTTGATGCCTCTTCTTTTGTATTTTGGGTTTCCGTGTTCGTCATTGATAATGCTTTAGTAGTTTCTTCGAATACGGTCCAGTTTGCAAGTTCTTCTTTAAAGCGCGCTGTGAATTTGGTAGGTAGTCTTCGCTCATGAGGACGAATTACTATAGGAATATGGTCCCTTCTTTCACCATGTAGAAGAACTTCCCAATGAAAATGGGCTCCTAAACCCTGAGTTGCTAATGAAATATCAATGGCAGAAAAGGTATTTCTCGTACTGAAGAAAATGGGAGAGCCGTCATTCATAGTTATGAGATTATGGTCATTGGCCCTACTAAAGGCGCCACCTCTGTTTGTGTAGGCACATAAACTTCTAACTTTGTTGCTGCTACAACCAAAAGTAAGGTATGATGCCTTTAGTTATATGGGTACAGCACATTAACAGAGCTGCAGTAACCAACAAAATATATTTGAGGACAATCAAGTTTGCTATCAGACCCGCATACAGAGCTGCTAATACCTCTTTCCAGAGCTATGTAATGCGAAGGCAGTGGCGGCTGCCACAGCCTCTCAACAGATTTATGGTACCCATATACAGAACTATCAGAACCTCATCAAAGGCTGTCATAGCCTCTACACAGATTTATGGCAGCCTTATACAGAGCTGTTACACCCTCTTGAAATGCTATCACAGCCCCTAAACAAGTTGTGATACCCATATACAGAGCTGTCAGAACCTTCTGAAAGGCTGTCACAGCCTCTTTTAAGATTTGTAGTAACCACATACAGAGCTGTTAGCACTTTTTGAGAGGTTCTGACAACCAAAATGGGAAGCCCCTTATTATACTTAGCCTGACTTCCTAAAAAATTTGAAAGCTCACTGTTTGGCAGCTGTCTCTTGAAACCCGATTCAAGCTGCATATATTCGTCCTTGTCTGGTGTATTTAAAAGTAAAATTGAAAAAGAATCGCTGTCTTTTTTTCACTCTTGATACATTTACATGCATACAAAAATATTAGAACAGTTTTAAAAAAAAATTGAACTCTTACCTGGCGAAATAATAACGCGTCCGAACAGCGCGATGTCTTTGATACTAATAGCAATAGAAACGAAAATAGAGAATTGCTTAGACCAACATAGAGCTGTCATAGCCGCATGTCAGTTGTTGTACTTAAAACCACTCAGTTGTCACTTATTCTACAAGCCAGAACAACCTTATAGCCTAAGCAGAACTGTACAAAAAAGAGCTATCCTAGCCGTATGACAGTGCTTGTACCGTAACGACTAGGTAACGCAGCTGATAAAAGGTTGTTGTAAACAAACAAAGCAAGCTTAGCGGGTAACAGGACATTGTTGTACGGTGTTCATACCCGCCCCAAATTAATTTAGTTAACAACCGCGTCCTAAAGAGCTATGGTAACTCTTTGTTGGCTACATTAGGCTCGATTTGGGAATGACATCCAAGACATGGGTAAGCTTGCCAAGTTATGGGTGTAGGAAAGCAATTTTCGGGTTTAGTGCCCATATTTTTAAATTTAGTTTCTCAGTGTAGTACCCGCGCTGTTTGTAATATCTGACCCCCATAAAGAATAATGAGCATTTAAATCTCCGAGTATAAAGTGATGGCATCTATCCCTAGTTGCAGGAATTCTATCTAGAATATTTGGTTTATTTGCACATCATGTTCTCTATAAATATTCGTAATTTGTATCGGTATTCTACTCGGGATTTCGATGGTTTGGTGAAGAAAGTTTGTATCATAACTATCCTCCGTAAGAGAAGTCCCGTATATAACTACGAAAACAAAATAAAGAGGCTATATTTCTCCCAAGAATTTAAAAATTATTTAAAATTTTATTTTTTTTTTTATTAAAGGAAAAGAGTTCATTTGAGCCTCATGGATCATCGTTAAGATTTGTTCGTATGCCGAAATTATATCGTGAAACTCAGCTTAGCTTAAATTACTTTGCACCTTGCTTTGAGTATCGCTTAAGGCCGCAGTCATGGCCATACGTAAAACGAAACAGTCAAAATTTTCTTTTGCTTTTTTGACCACTTATACTTAATGATTGAACTCAATTATAAATGAAATAAAAATTAAATAATATATTTCTTATGAATTATAAAGTTAGTTTATAAAAAAAAAGGCAAATTAACTTATAGTGCTGTTCGAACGTAGATAAGACTCTTGATTTAAATCGGGTGGAACAGGTTTGAATATTACTATTTTCAATAATAAAATTGGCAATAGAAGGTTCTACATTCCACTTTACCTAAAGTTGAAACTCAATAAATTGCCACGTCTGGTTAAAGACTGCTTACTACAGGGAATCTGTAAACAGCCGCTTAATCTTATACAGTCGTAAACTCAAACGAATTAATAATTTAAATTGCTCATATAATTTCTAGATATATCTACTCGAATTTGTTTCACGCTATTTCCGTAAAATATAAAATTAGGTTGAAATATAAATAAATAATATACAGGGTGCGCTGTGTTTTATTTTCGGGATGAAAACATTGAATAACTATCTCATTTATCAACCGATTGAAAGGATTCACAAAAAAAAAAAAAAAATGTGTGAAAAAGTCTGGATGATTACTGGTTTCAACATGGTGAGCTATGTCACACATCAAATCAAATCTCTAGATTGCACCCCTCCGGACTTTGTTTTTGTAGGGTTATTTGAAGAGCCGATTTATACACCAGCAAGCCTCATTGACAAACTCAAGGCAAACATTCATTCTTTCCGTTGTCGTAATGAAAATTATATGCTCTGTTTCGCATATGTGTAAATAATTACAATCTCAAGAACTCACTCTGTCCTTAACCCAATTTCAAAAAATTTCTCGAAAATACCTAGGTACACAAACTGTTAAAAATTTGACAAACATTATTCTACTCAATCACAGATAAAGCCACAAAAGAAAAAGTGCTGCATAGTTGGATATCTTGCAAGGACTCAAACAATTCTTGTTCGAAATTGCCAGGAACTCGCTAGCGAAATGAATCCTTCGTCTTTTTCGCTGTATGGAATGGACGGTGTTTTTTTCTCTCGAAGTTTCCAGGAATCTAAGCAATGAGTACGTGCCATTCTGCAAGGGCCACTATTTTTCTGGATTTTTTTCTTCTTTTTTTTTCTACTCAATAAAACAAAAGCTACTGCCGCAGAGATGCTTTGTGATAGAGCGGGATCGAATTTTAATATACGGCTGCCGTGATGAGTGAAGAGAACTCCGTTATTCGTGTATCCAAAAATAGACATTCTCAATGAGACTACTGTTCTAAAAATAAACTCAAGACCAGAGGGTTGCGCGATAGATTCCTCTGCAATTTCCCAAACTCTCTCGAATAGGGCTGCGGCGAAAGTAGGGCAATCATTTCCCTCACTCGGTCAGTTGGTTAAACACGGTGGTATAAACCGTTTGTTGAATTGATTTTTTAGGAAGAGAGTGCGCCCCCCCTAAGGAACCGGTTCAACCTTGCAAGTAGCATAACCTTCTTGCAAAGGAGTTTACAATGTCCTTGCTCTCTTGGATAAATGACGTCACTCCCCGCTGACGTCACTGGGACATTACGTTTTGCCGGGTGTTACACACCCATCGTATACGCATCCTCCGATTCACTACCCCTGTGTTAATATCTAGCAAAAGCTATAAATGGGTTTTTGGGTGCACTGTAGATGCCGCAGTGAAACTACTGGTTCTGTATGTATTTATACATGTATGAGCACGAGAGAAAGGCCAATGAAATTTATTTCGGAAACTAGGTCACAGACATTTTATCGATTTCCATTCCCTCTCACAGATACATAATGCACTGATGAGGGGCGAGAGCGAAAGGGGGTGAATGTCAGAATGGCGCAGCTTCTTGTGAATGAAAAGGGATTTTTATACTCCTAATGGAACTAAGCCCAATAAAAGCGAAATATCTATTCCAAGCCTCTGACATGAGACCTGCATTACATTTACCCAGTCGAATTAGGCGCACAGTCTTCGCTGAATATAAATGACACAATTATGGGGCATGTAGCCAGAGACGTCGTACTGAAACGTCCGCGAGGCGCAATTTCACATGCATTTAGGGTATCGAGCATCCTTCAGATTCCAAATGAACTAATACATAACGCACCCAGATTGATGAGTGATACTCTTTAGGAGAGAACTACCTTCTTTCCTTGTCGCTTACGTCGATATCATTGTTTAGCTACTGCTATACCATCTCTGTTGAAGGACACTTCTTTGTTTGTTCTCCTATGTGCCGCTTTAAATGTGGGATTCTATGGGTGGCAGCACTATCCACTGAATGTTGTGAATTTTAATGCGAACTCATGATTTATATTCGCGAGTATGTGAGGGTCGAATTGTGGATGCGAAATTAGCCTTAAGACCTATTTCTACAAGGCGAAGCTATTTTAAGAATGACACGACATTGAGTTGAGCTTATAATATTACAAAATTCGAACAATTAAAAAGGGTGGAAAACTCACAGATGAATTAGGATTCCAGATTTTATGGCATCGAGTGATATCATAGTAGTCCCAATTACTATCAAGCACAAGAGACTTCTTCTTCTTCCTTAAGCAATTTATCACGGAAAGAATAATTTTAAGATCAAACTATCAAATTTAAGCGCAGAACCGCGAAAAGTTTGTCTAGTTTTAGAGCTTAGCTCAAGATTTACCTACTAATTCACGACCTTTTATTCGCAATTCTAGAACTTGTACGGAGGGAAGATTTGACCTCTTCAAAAGTCGCGAATCATCTTATCCTTACTATAATAAAACTGTAACTTTTTTTCGGCCGAAATAGATTAAAAAAGTACTGCACGAAATTGATTCCGGTTTTCACAGTTGTACAAAAGTAAAATTCTCGATTGAAGCTAGATCATTGGATTGTTTACCTGACAGTTTTTCTTCTCATTTTTCGGGTAAGCTACTGTTTGTATAACGCTAATTATTTTGTTTTAAATTTGAGAAGTGGACTCCGGTTCAGCAAGGCGAGCACGGGTCAGCTAGTTATCAATAATGCAATCAGACGAGAAATACCTATTGCCATAACCGATCGCAAATTGACACAAATAGTTGTCAATTTTATATTAGGTACTATGGATTGTGAAATAGAAAAACAATTCGAAAACTACTACTTTTCTGTTGTAAATTACGATTTCAAATTACAACTATTTGGGCCGGTTTGCTAATACTACCTACTCATTGCGATTTAAGTTCCACTTAAAATTTTATGTGATAGTTTATGACATAGAAAAAGTAGTCCATTAGGTATTTAAGTAGGGGATCGATCTTCTAAACCACTCAACCGATTTCAATTTTGTGGGTGTATATAAGATTGGTCGCAACTTGAAACATAGGACAGTTTTGAAGCCGATAGGTGGCGCTGTTGCGGCGATATAAACATTTTCTCAATTCTTTCAACTTAATTCTTAAAATGAATTGCTGTCAACAGAGCATTCCACTTAGCATGCTTGCGACGAGGCACGTATTGACTCGCTTAATAATGTTGTCAACATCACCCGCAACTCCAAGAAAACTTTTCATGCCAAGATTTTTGCAGACTTGGGACTCCTAGCAAAACCAAAATTCGGACGGACGATTCATGCAATCAGACAACATACTCGCTATTTGTGGTACGGCAGATGTTAGGCCATACCGGGTACACTTTGCCCTCCCTAGTCACTGAATGTGAGTCACCTTTGGCAACTAAAGTACCCTGAGTTTAATATAGTTGCCCCTTATTCAACTAGAGAAACTTCACTAACAAAAGGTATAGGACATCAACATGTGTGTGTGACTGAAGCACATCAGAAGAGTGTTACCAGTTAAACAAAGAGAGCATATTATCCTTAAGGGGTTTTCTACGGATTTGCCATTCGGTTTTAATTTGTTTGTAATTGTGAAGGATCCAATAATTTTTGATGTGTAAACATCTATGCGCGCTATATTGGAATCTGGTGGAGTAATTCCACACATTTAACTTGCGGGGACGGATATGCGTCACAGTGCTTTATCATTGCATACATTTTTTGGAATCTGGTGGAGTAATTCCACACATTTAACTTCCGAGGACAGGGAATGCGTCACTGTGTTTTATCATTGCATTCATTTATCATTGCACACATTTATGAGCTGGGGCACATTAATTTCAGCTTTTTGTTGATGTGAAATAAAATTGTGTCTTATCATTGCATACATTTATGAGCTGGGGCATATTATCTAATTTCAGCTTTTTGTTGATGTGAAATAAAGCATGTTTTTCATATATGATGGTCTTACATTTCTTCGCTGTGACGGATATCTCGAGGAAATTCGGTGCCAAATTTTTCGTGAATTACCAGGCACGCAGAAATCACAGGTGGACAACAACTAACAAAAATGTCGTAGACCAGCACCTCTACAAAATGCAATGCAAGCCGAATGAAATTCCAATGACACTTTCATTTACTGTGTAACAGTTGATGTCATTTAACTTGCGGGGTTGGAAATGCAAACGGGTATTTTCCACTGCATATGTTAGGGGTGTTTGTTGATGTGTAAACATCTAAGTGCGCGTTGTTTCACTGTTCGATTTCACTGTTTAATACACTGCTTATAATTCATTCAGTTGTGACTCCTTAGGTACCTACATGCGTTTCAATAGTAAAACGCAGAAAAATACAGGAAAATACGTAATTGGTACAATTTCATATTTCTGACAATAATGCAATGTTGCCGTCATTGAAGATGCATTAAAATATTTTCAGGTATGAAAAAGGCAGATGCAGAACGTGCAAAAGATTACAGGGCGCATTTACGTGCAAGTAAACCTCTGAAAGTCAGAAAAAAGGTTGGGAAAACGAGTACTGAACGCTCGCGTGAATGGAGAACTCGACTCGCAAACCAAACTGGAGCGGCAATTACTGACAATGAACTGACGATAAATGACGTGGATTTATCGTCAGTTCGAGCCAAAAGAAGGAGAACGGACATCAATGAAGTTTTACAACCACAGGTAGTCACTCCGCCCTACGAAGAGTACCCCAGACATGTTAACGCTCACGCAGAGTTTGAAAAATAATATCTATATCAAGAATACGGTTATTACGATTCCCTCTTTTCTCAATGACGTGTATCAAGCCACACACATACCGCACGCACGGTGTTTACACATACACATATTTCGAGACTGTTGGATACAGTCGTACCAATTTTGTTTTTTACCACAGCAATATTTATATTTTAAATTGAAAGATGGTAACCCTAATAGCATTACTCTCTGAGTTATGGCGAATTATCATACAAACTACGGCAACCCTGTGAGAGCTTTAAAAAGGGACAGATTTATGTAAGTCATTGCAACCAGACTGAGAGACAAACATACTATCTTCCCTGTACTGACAATTTCTGTTGGACAGAGTATAGAAGGGCTTAAGGTCAGGACACAACTTCAAATAATATGATACTTGCACTAACATCACATTTAAATATAGATGTCATAAATCATTTTCTCTCTCGTAATTCTATCTAAATGTTAGAATTACCTACGTTAAGCAAGGGATCTATGTAAAATTTTGTGACAAGATCAAGGGACTGAACTGAAAATCACTTGCAGGCTCATTACATCAACAACCATTGCGCGTGCGCTTTTTGCTGCAAATTACTTGTGCCAAAAAAAAAAACAATAGCGTGGAAAAGATGGGTTCGAATCCTTAATTAGACGTTATTTAATTACTATCCCTTGTGATTTAATTGAGTTATCGGCCGATGTAAAACCAGTGCCGTAGCGTGGCGTGGCCGTACGGGGCAGATCCGATTTATGCCGCCCCCGTAATTTGTCCACACACTAAAAAAAAACCTACTAATTGGCGTTTTTATCTTTCGTATTTGTTTGAAATGATTTTTGATCATTTGGAAATTTGTCGATTTTTATTATTAGATATATTATTACTAGCTGACCCGTACTCGCCTTGCTTCGCCAGAGTTCCACTTCTCAAATTTAAAACAAAATAATTAGCGATATACAACGTAGCTTACCCGAAAAAGAGAAGAAAAACTGTCAGTAAAAGAATCCAAACAATTAGGTAGGAAGGTAGACTTACTCCTATTATTCCCTCTCAATCTCATTTTCATTCCACTTGTAAGTTGTTACATTTTATACTCCATCTCTCTCAATCAAATAACCCATATGCGCCACAGCCACACTCGCTCAATTACTACTCAAACACAAACATCCTCAAGTTCAAATTAAAAAAAGAGAAAACAAATATATATATAGCAAAAAAGCTGCAATTGCACAAACAGGTTTTAGAATGCACTTGAATCACTATCACCAATAAGATCAGAATCACTATAGCGCATTTTAAATATCACAAATCACAACTGAGTGTGACTCCCTCAATCTCAATTACATACCTACGAGTATCTCTCTCAATCCCATGCACCACATTCGCTCTACTAACTACTACTCAACTCATTGTCATTATCTATATATTAATCGCCGAAACGATTTCTTTCAGAACATATTTAACCTACTAAATGAATACCAATTGGATTTATTTTTTCACCAATTTGAAGCGTGCCACTCATAGATCGGTCGAAAAATATTATAATTTCCAAAAAGGATTTGCAAAATAGGTAAAATAGTGTTTTTAAATTACCATGATTACAAAAACAACAATAATCTCTGCGGGCGGCGTCACCGACGAATGGTGGTAGTTAGGCGAAGGAAGAGATACGTATTCTCTGTCTCTTATAATTTACTTATCTATATATTAATCGCCGACACGATTTCTTTCAGAACATATTTAACCTACTAAATGAATACCAATTGGATTTATTTTTTCACCAATTTGAAGCTTGCCACTCATAGATCGGTCGAAAAATATTATAATTTCCAAAAAGGATTTGCAAAATAGGTAAAATTGTGTTTTTAAATTACCATGATTACAAAAACAACAATAATCTCTGCGGGCGGCGTCACCGACGAATGGTGGTAGTTAGGCGAAGGAAGAGATACGTATTCTCTGTCTCTTATAATTTACTTATTTATATTAATCACCGACCCAATTTCTTTCAGAGATACGTATCAGCCCTACTTAATGAAGATCACTCATAGATCGGTTTAAAAGAATAAGTATTTCAAAAAAGTTTTTGCTTTACCTTGGTTACAACGACAACACTGTAGGTAGGGTAGGCATGAAAAGAAAGATAAAATTTCGCCTTCGCTATCTCTGCGTCCTGTATCACAGATGAGATAATGGTGGTAGTTAAGAGAGCACGGAAGAGAAAAGAGAAACTGCGCAAGAGTAATTCTAATTCGATTAGTCAAATTTTTCTTTCGCTTGGGCAAAGTTCTGTCTCCTGTATCCTGTTCCTGTTCCTGTATGAATGTGAATCAGAAATTACAAAAGAGAATCACACCCAGAGAATGTTGCATGTTGCATGTTGTTCTCTATACCAATACCAATACCTTCGTGAGGGAGAATGGAATGGTGTGTTTAAAGCGAATGATGAAGAGAAGAGAATACGCGCAGGAGTGATTGGATTAGTTTGATGAATGAAAGTACATTTCGCCTTCGCGATTCGCCCAGTCGATTCCCTGATAAGCAGTGTTGCCACAAGCTTTTTTAAAAGTGTAACAATTTTGTTCAAAAAGTGTAACAAATTGATAAAAAATGTAACAAACTGAAAAAAATTGTATTAATAAAATCATCGTTTTTCAACTCAAAAAAATCTTTATAGGAACCCTTTATCACATTTCAAAAAAGCTCTTTTTTGACCACCTGCCCATTTTGTGTTTCACAAATAAAAAAAAAACAAAAAAAGAAACAAAATTAGTGACCATCGAAGTAGATCTCAATTTCTATTTCACAAACTTTTTTTACCACGAGATGTAGAACATTGTCAACGGCGACGCGGCGAAAAAGAAATATTTTGTTGTCTTTTCTCGTTCCCTCCCATTCCCAATTCCACTCGCAGTTTAACGTTTTGCACAACTTTTGCTCTGTGTAAACAAACAAATACATTGACAGAAATTGGTAAAAGTTTGCTCGAAAGAAAAAAGTGCTGCCAGTTCAACTTTTCAATATTTTTAATGAGAAAAATAAAAAAAGTATTTTAATGGGAAAAAATGTAACAAAGCGAAAAAGAAAGTAACATTGTAACAAAATTATAAAATAATTAAAAAGTGTAACACTTTTGTTACACTTGTAGCATAGTGGCAACGCTGCTGATAAGCCATAAGCATTTTAGAAGTGCAAAATTTCTCTTTCCTCTGGAGTTGAAAAATGTGTATTCTTTGCACACGCCAGCGACGATTATGTTGTGTTTGAATCAGTCTTGTGTGTTCTGTCAAACGATAGAAATATTTTCGGAGGTGAGGGTTCATTAATTGTTTAAAGTGCACACACGTTTTTGTTTAGATTGATTTGTTGTCGCAAGACCCTATTTTGTGTCGCAAATAGAGCTAAATATCTCCTTTAAACTTGCGCGTGCAAATTTCCATTAAGTTCGGACGGTCTTATATAGTCCTAACTCAATTGTGGACTACAAACAATTAATCATGGCGATTATAGAATCCGCAAAAATGTATTCCCGGGGAGTTGACTCGATCCACGGCCTATTCACATCCGCGATAAATGTAATTATCAAATCCGCCGGAAGAACAACATTGCCGATCCGTAACACTTACTTATCATTTTCGAACTATCTTATCGATGCTGTTAGTTTTTGGCATTTAGGGCGGTATTCACCGACCAATATCAAACTAAGGGCGGTATTCATCGACCAATATTAAACTAAGAGCTTCGTATTCACTGGTTAAATTTTAAATTAAAACATTCGAAATTTGCGTCCCGATTGATTTTTAAATATTTATACATAAATAATTCATACAAATAGGTTCACCCGATGCAATGCTTTTCTTTGCTTTAGAACAAATTCACGAAAACTAGTTGTCAAACTCAAGCGCACTTGAATTGGTGAATCTGAGAAAATTCGCAAAAGTGCTCTGAAATTTGAAAAAGATTGCCTTTTTTGTTTGTACCAAACGAACATAAAAACTGCTCTGAGAGCGCCCAATCGAATACCACATAATAATCGATTTAAGAGCGCTTGCTAAATACCGCCCTTAATGCCAAAAATTACACAATTTAGAATTTTTAACAAAATACAGCAAAAGTATTAAAGTAAATACGGTTTTAAACGAAATAAGAAATAGAAAAATAATGGATTCAATTTCCTTTCATTTAGTTGCTCGAGAGCATTTTTGTGGTGGAACGGGTGATGGGACAATGTTCGGGTTTTCACTTTCGTCATCGAATTCATCCAAAATGTCCATTTCAATAGTTTCATGTTCGTTTAACACATCTCCAGAACAGGCGGGTGCAGAAGAGTCAGAGATAGCTATTGTTGGTGCTTCGCGTTTTCTTCTTCTTCTTTTTTTTTTTTTTTGCGAATCCGACATCTAATGTTTGAGAACGCCATGAACAGCATCTCTTAGACCAACCAATCTTCTTCCAGTGGACTAAAAAATTGCTCTTCGCTGGCTGTACCACCCGTCGCGTAAAGCGATCGCTTGTTGTTGGTTAAATTATTTTATTGACTTATAAAGTCTAACCAAACATATCGAAATTTACAGAATCAATCAATTTATTTTAGTATACTTATAAATATTTTTTTTTAAACTTCCTTTTTTCCATTCCGAGATTTCTTGAAACGGAAAGAAACCCAAAGAATTAAAATAATTCAATAAATCTGGCGTTTTTTTATTTAAAATTCAAAATTTTCACAATAACCGGCTCTCTCTCTTCATTGCCTCACCCACCTTCTCAAATTGCACTCTGCATAAAACTAAAAATCATATTCAAAAACTTAAATTGGTGCTTTTCATTTTTTGTTTATGTTGCATCCGCAATGATTTTGGTGCGGATTTAAAACGCTCAAAGTTATATGGAGTGCGGATGGGCTGCGTATTTCATAATCTAAACAAAACCAAACTACGTAACCGACATCCGTTCACTTTTAACAGCGGATTCTATAATAGCAAAAACTGAAAAAAGTTGTCGGAAGCCATCCGCAGACCATTCATCGGATTCTGTAATAGGGGTGAATATATCCCTAGTCCCTACTTCCGAAGGTGTCTATCAATCGCCGATCGACACAAGAGACAAGACTGTAGACTGATTTCAAAACAGCGTCGTCGCTGGCGTGTATAAAGAGTAGATATACATTTTTCCACCCCTGAGAAAAGGGAAAATTTGGGGAAATTTGCACTTCTCAAATGTTTATGGATGAACATTTGAGTTTTGTTATAAGAATTGATTGAGAATTGAGTTGGTATGGTTAGCAGAAATCTTTTGAAGAATCACATTTTAATAGATTTTGACGGAATAACCTTTCTCCTCAAGTGAAGTCCATAACAGGTAGATTTGGCTGGTGCTTATAATTTATTTTTATAAATAATGGTAAAAAATTACAAAGTGGAGAAAAGCATTACCAATTTCATTTCATCAAAAATGAGTCTAATGTAAGAGAAAATATGTCTTTAATTGTGCGCAGATATTTTCATTGCTGTTTTTTCGCGATTTTCTTTTAAGAAATAAGGGATTATTCTTTCAAGATTTCAACCGAAAGTCAACTACTCTTCACTTAATCGAGTTTCTGGCATCAACTGCAGCAGCATCAAATTCAGCTGCAACCACTTCAACTGCAATTAAGCAAAAACTTAAAAATATTCTTGAATAAAAAATATAAAAGTACATAAAACAAAATGCAATAGGTACCTACCTACATTTTCCTTAATTTTAGTTACTATCTTTTTTCAACATTAAAAAAGTTTAGTACAATATTAGCTACTAATGTTTGTTCCAGCATTGACCCGAATACGATCAGTAATAATTACGAATTGTTTATTTAAAATATAAAATATTTATCAAATATTGCTACACCAATTATATTTATATGATGATAATGTAAAAACTGTGTGGTCGATTTTCGACCACTGGGCGAACCTAGTAAACATTAAAATTCAATCGTTTTCTTCTAATAATAAATGTCTACAACAGTTTTGTAACGTAAAACTTGGCCTGCATGTACAAAATTTCAAGTAGGTACATGTTCCACCTCACAATCTCACATCCCTTCAAAGATAACTAAACTCACGTTCCTTTTTAAACCAGACGGAACGTAATTACCCAATGAGACTATGAGGTAATTTATAGAGCCTCGAATTCCTTCACTAATATTATAAATTTCTTTTCCATTTTTAAGTTCCACTCAAACTGGTGGAAGGAAATTCATCGGTCCCTTTCGATAAAACACTCAAGATTCTAAACACATACCAGATTGAACTCATTGCCATGCCATATCCTTTCGGATTTGGTATACATTTTTCTTCTAAGTTGACAAATGCATGAATACCGAATCTTTTGTCACTAATTTCCTAAGGTCACTTACTAACTGTGTACTTTCATGTGACCTCAAATCAGATTGAATACACCCAATTGGGTAGCAGTTATTAATAAAACTTCGAGACAAGCTGAACTCCTTCTATGTAAACTCATTCTCGCTGCCATGGAGATGCTAATATACACGTCAATCCCAAATGCGACCGTTTCTTACGCTCAGTGAAAATGACTCTAACGATGAATAGGTGACTCCTATCACGGCCCACCATTGATGAATATTTTGTCTGTTTTAAGGATTCACAAATTTAATTGTATTTTTGGTGCCAGCCAGTATGTGCTGTAGAAATTCTGTTAAGATATATTGTGAAATATTGGTTACAGACAAGCCATAAGTGAATAACTTATAACAATAGAGTGGATTGGTGTTATTTTTAGAATTTTCTTACATTTTTTTGGATGACAACAAGAGGATTTTTCATGAGCATTAAGTGTACGACAGTGGAAATTATTCCCAAAAATACTGGAAACAGTTACGGGTACGCTTAAGAGAAAGGTGAACACTTTCGAAAAAAATCATTTGAGCTTACAAAAGTGGATGCAAGTGGGCATAGTTTCTGAGTGTAGGACTGTTGTCCTGTAGTTACTGAATTTGCATTTTTTTGCGTCAACATTGCTACTTTTTTTTTTTTTTCAAAATTTCGATGTTCAAAACACTTACTGCTAGAAACGTTTATCAAAAAATGTAAAACTAAGCCCACAAAAATATAAAACTCACCTCTGCTATTTGGAGAGATAACAATCTGAGAACTGCTCACATATCGGTTACAATACGCTACTTGAATGAAGTTACTTGAAAACTACAGGGTGTCCGCCGGGAAGGTAAACTACTTTGTTTTGCCGCCATTTTGGTAAACATTAGTCTTGACAGTTCATAATTGGCAGTCGTGAAGTAGACACGTGGCAAATTTATTATGGAAAAATATTCGATAAACCAACGACTTCTTTTTGTGGGGATATCTGAAAAGCAAGGTCTATGCAAACAAACCAGAAGCTCTTGAGTAACTCAAACAAAATATTTGTGATGAAATTAATGAAATACCACGTGAAATGTGTGAGACTGTAATGAAAAATGTGCTCAAAAGGGCTCGCATTTGTGAGACTAACAGAGGTGGATATTTACCTGATATTGTATTCCATACATAATTGCCGAAATTAAATAAAACATTTATCGATATAAGATCCATTCTCTTTCATTTAATCAAAAATTATAAACAAACAACGTAGTACACCTTCCCGGCGGACACCCTGTATTTAAGAAAAATCCATTTCATCGGAAGATGCCCCATTTAAAGAGATTACCGTTTAAGATACTTCGGATGAACTTTACTGGACTTGGATGAGGTTATTAACATATTGAACGGTAGTCTTGGGTGGGAAGTTCTATACAACTATGCCACAACTGCAAGTCGCTATAAAACAAATATATTGTACACTAGCTGTGCCCGCAACTTCGTACGTGGCGTGGGACTGTGTAATTTCCAATAAAAGAGATTTGACCGTTTTCTCAACGGCATATTTGTTTAAAATCATAAGTCTAGCTAAAAAAAAAGCGGTGAACATTGTCAATGTGAAACAATAAATCAAACAAATCTATTTATTACCTAAAACACCAATTTAAGAAAATTAAATTCAACAGCGTAAGTACTAAAGTTTCACCTCCTTACTGTATGTACAACGTAAGTAGTATCAAAACAACCACTAAAACAAAAGCCTTAACGGAAATTTGTATCTACACCAACAATAAATAAATCAAACAACATAATTCACCTATATCGTCTTTACTTCTTGAATTCTTCAATTCTTTACTGTAGGTATTAACGTAGTTACTATAACAACCATTAAAACAAAAACCATGAACTCAATTTCTATATACACCACCTCCACCATACGTCCATCACCACACCACACGTCATCAGCCATCTGCGCATTTCCTCAGAAACAGATTGTGACTGTTTTTTTTTTTTTTTTTTCATATGAACGTGCTTGTGCGATGTGCGCCACCAAACCACCCCAAAGCAGAACACGGATCGAGAACCGCGGCTGCTGATAATAATCGATTTGAGAAAATAAACTTATTTTTTTCATGTTAGATCTTAGGTTGTAGCTCAGCTTCTAGAGGACATAGAAAGCTGATTGATGGCTTGAAATAACTATAAAAGTGTTGGCTCTCCTAAGTATTTTGTTTTGTTTGCATTGATTAAGAATTATTTGAGTAATGGCGAGTTAAAGGAAGTAAAGTCAGAAAAAAAATGTTGGTCAAAACGCTCCAAAAATAGGCATGGCAATGAAAGGGAATAGCCTATGTGTTGCACAGAATCTTAAGAAACATTTTAGAAGAAGTTTAATCGAAATCTGTGCAGTAGTTTTCACGCCATTAGGTAACAAAAAAATTGCCTACAGTTTTATTATAAGTATAGATATTTATTGTCAATTGCCAAACCATAAAAGACTTAGTCAACATTGTTTATAAATACGAACAAAAAGATTATAAAATTATATTGAATGTACATAAAGTCACTACTACTATAGGGAAAATCGTGTATGGGTAATTCATTTTCGGAAACGGTTTCTTAAAGTAATAGAAAATCAGTTTTGTTTAAAAAATGTCAAGTCACAGATCAGTCATCTTTTCAGTGAGTTTGAATTTTACCTAAAGGAAGCGACTGTTATAGTAACGAACAAAACACAAATATTCAATAATTCATTTTTTTATACAAATAAATTGATACATAATACCATAAAAAAAAATTAAAGAGAACCCTCGTAAAGCCTGTTTAACTGATATTTGTACCAAACTTTTGAATTAAAAGTCACAGTATGTACACTGTACAGGTACACTTTACAGGTTAGAAGATCTACAACAGGGTACTATTTACTTATTAGATTTAATTGAAATAAATACTAGGTTAAGACCTAAATGACAATTAAATGACATAAGTGCGTTAACTTAAATTTGAGGAATTTTCAAAACAATTAGAGGTCGAAATCGAAAGCTATGCAACTCTTTATTTAAAAGTTGAATATGTTCATAGTTATAAGTTGAAGCAAAGGGTGTAATATAAAAAAAATTGGTGCGACTGTATCCAACAGTCCCGAAATATGTGTATGTGTAAACACCGTGCGTGCGGTATGTGTGTGACTTGATACACGTCATTGAGAAAAGAGGGAATTGTAATAACCGTATTCTTGATATATTATGAAATAACAATAATTTATTCGTTCTGTGTTAGTTTCGGTAGAATAGATACAATCGGATTGTGGTAGCTGAAGTAAGATATGTACATTCGAGACTGTAATCTATCTAGATTACGTTGGAAGACAGCATCGATGGTTGTTCCATATCGTGTTGTTGAAATTTTCCGGTTGGAATTCATTTGAAGATTAAATTTATCTTGCATAAAATCAATAAATGGATGAGCTTCTAGAGTTGCATAATTGATATTGAAGTCTCCGCTTGTGATCATTGGTAAAAGGTGATAATCTCCCTGCAGAATTCTTGAAATTTCTTCTGAGTACGGTGCAAGGACGAAATGGTGAAATTTTATTTCACGTCAACAAAAAGCTGAAATTAATATGCCCCAGCTCATAAATGTATGCAATGATAAAAACGTATGCAATGATAAAATGTATGCAATGATAAAGCACAGTGACGCATTCCCTGTCCCCGCAAGTTAAATGTGTGGAATTACTCCACCAGATTCCAACAACGCGGGCTCAGATATTTACATCTTACAATAAATAAAACTAGTATACCTACCACCAAAAAAAAAAAAAAATTTAAATAAAATATAAGAAAAAAGATAATTTCCTTATCATTAATCTCCAAAATTAATATTTTATTTAAACTATTTCTTGATATTATATAACTAATTTTATATAGATTAACCTTAATATTTAGATTTATTTTTTAAAAACAATTACGATGCAACACCTATTGAAAAAAAAAAACTAATTAAAAAACCTAGCGCAAATTATAAATACTGCATCAAGAATAAAGTATTTTCTTAGAGATTCTAGAGTCTTACATAACTGGGCAATTTTTATAGAATCAATTTATAAAAGCAATTTATAAGTAAAATTAATGCCGGTTTACCACAAGGCGGTGTAATAGGCCTTGTAGCGTCATTTCAAAAACAGTTTGCCAGACTGATGATACTGCTGTACTAGCTGTGGGCAAAACTATACAAAAGATCTACAGAAGGCAGTAATTATTTACCTTAAAAGAATGGGAAATTAAATTAACCGACCTTAATTTAATAATAAATAAGTAAAATAAATAAATAGTTAGAGCAAAAGACTTGTACAGGTAACACTAAACACTAAACTATTGTACTCATACCACATACATCAGGTGGTATATCGTATACTCCTACATATCAAGCTATGAGTATAGTAATAAGACAACGTTTTAGAAGAGATTAAATTACTTGAAATAAGTTTCAAAATATTCTTTGCAGGTGTTTGTAATAAGGAATGAACTTAAGCATAATCTGCTTCCAATAAGAAGTGTCTAAGCGATTAAAATGTGTACTTTCCTTGCGCTCAGACACGCTTTCATCCCATTTATATTGCAGTTAATATCTGAAAACAAGAAATTGAAGAAATACCTGTTTTGGATGGTTGGGCAACACTCCGTCTCAAAATGACATTAAGGGAGGATTTATTTAGTTAATTCCCGTGACAAACATGGTTTTATCAACATCAACATTTGGGCTCTGCGAAATAAGGCCCCAAAAAATTATACAGGAAACAACAACGATTTTTAATAGAATTTGGGGTGTTATTTCCTTTTTTGGGGCCTTATTTCTAATTGAAAATTGGGGTCTTATTTCATTTCCCCAAAATTATTTGTTCATTAATAATTGTTACCCTTCCGATATGGAATGCGTATGGGGGGCATGCTGCCCCCCTGCAACCCCCCTGCTTGGGTTTACTGTTAGATTGTGGGGTGGGTGCGAGGTTGAGTTTCTAAGAAGTTGCTTTAATCTAAACTAGTTCATCCAATATCAACAATATTAATAAAAAGTAGTTTCAATTATTTTTAATTTTATTATGAAATAAACCACAAATTTGGAGCCTTATTTCTTTTTATTTTGGGGCCTTATTTCATCGCAGTGGGGCCTTATTTCATATTTGAAATAGGGATGTTATTTCATTATGAAATAACACCCCAAATTTGGGGCCTTATTTCATTTTCTCTTTTGGGGCCTTATTTCCTACAGCCCAACATTTGACGCTACTGTAAACTTTATTTTGGGAACAATATTATGTTTTTTGGTAGTACAGGAATTTTGGAAAGTGTTGAGTAAGCTGCCAGACTAAAGTTAATTATTGGTAAGGCCGATTGCATTTATGCTGTGTAAAGCATCACCAATCCATTCCACTCTATACAAAACCATTCTCTAAAAAAATCATCAACCTATACCGCATAGAGTAAATAGCATTTTGCAATATGTATATGTATATATTTTTTTTTCTCAGACAATATTTTTTTTGGATTCTTCAACGAGACCTATTTATTGACATCACAAAATAAATAAACACTAACGCCTGTCTTCCCTAGTATAAAAAAGTTTAAAAAAAGCAAGGGGGGCACAGGCCCCGGGCGGCACTTTACTAGGAGCGGCGATTTGGGGCCGTTACATTTTGTTTTTAAATAGTTAAAAGTAAAGTACAGTCCAACACGGATATAAGAAACATATAAAAAACAACGTGATTTGTTTCTTATATCCGAGTTGTTCTTATATGAAAACAACGTTTATAAGAAACAAAGTTTCTTATACGAAAACTACTGATATGAGAAACAAAATTTCTTATATAAAAACATATGTAGGACGATTTGGCGGGCTTTTTCTACTGACAGTAGATAGCTGTCATTGTCATTGAAAGGTGTGTTCGCATTGTTCGCATCATACCTACCGTAATTCGTTTGCATGCATAGTTGAGCTGTTTTTGCATTTAAACTGAAATCCATCTCAACCAAGGAAAAAATTATGTTTCTTATGTGTAATAATTTCAACATAATAACAAATTGTGTGAATAAAAATACGTTTTTTATATCCGAGTGTTTCTTTTAAGCGAGTTTCTTATATGAAAACATTTTTATATGTGCATATAGCAAAAAAATCTCCGTGTTTTCACATGCGTTTCTTAAAAGCGAGTTGTTCTTATATGAGTGTTTCTTATATCCGTGTTCGACGTATATAGATTCGAGAGATATTCGAATTAGACCACCATTGTCGGGTCTCTTTTCGTCTCTCAAACCTAAGCCTAGCTTCTCACAAGCATTCGTTTTGTGTGAGTTTTTCAGGTTTGAAACGAATGGAAGGGATTTACAATTTTATGCCGACTCCAACCGGCCAATTGAGAAGCTACATATTTCAAGACAGTTATACTCTCGGATGTTTGTCACACGTTCGCGAGAGGTGGCGCAGTGGAAAAAACCCTAAGTTGGAATTTGTGTTTTTGCTAGATTCGAACCTCGGACCCCTCGCTTATTAGTCCAACACACTAACCACTAAGCCACTGCGCCTACTTTTTTAATAATTAAATAGGTATATACAATTTAAAAATAGATTCTTTTTTCAGTCCAAGTAATCAGACATTCCTTGTGTTGCTTAACAATAAAATCCAATGAACGCTGCTCTCTAGTATGCAATGCTGCAACTACATTTTATCAGAAATTCTAAACACAAATTATAACATAGTAAACAATAGCTAACTGCATTTGAAAATACTCCTTTCTCTTTTCTCGCTATACTCTGTCCAAGAAAAATTGTCAGTACAGGCCTTATGGGAAGCTCTTTTTTCCACCAGTGGTGCCTGTAGCTACTCTCACAGCACTCAAACACAAGATTTGCCACTGAAATAAAAACGAAACCACTGGCATCCCAAAGAATTTTTTTGTTGTAATTTTCCTGGAATTCGCATACATCCGACTACAACCAGTCTGCAACACAGCCGCGGGCAGAATGCGCACGATCGTCTTGCGTTCGCTTGCTATTATCATCAACCATTATTGATGTTATTGTCCTGATTCAGGAACCCTGGACTCCAGGCTACAATCTTTTCTACGTGAGGAATGAAGGTATACCAAGAGCCTGCATCATCGCGAAGAACACACATTTACCATGATATCAGAGACTGGAACGTTTCTAAAGAACACTCCTTCTCAGACCATAGATACATTCAATTTGGCATAAACTGCCTCCCTCAAGTCCAACCCGTTTTTAGGAATTACAGGAAAACGGATTGGAGCAAATATAGGAACAGTGTGGAATCTTCCATAATTAACAGAATACCTGTTCCCCCTACTAATACAAATGAGTTAGATAGCATGGTTGAGGAACTCACTAAGACTCTCAACCGAGCTATGTCTTTGTCCTGTCCAATAAGTAAACCTCGGGGCAAGCCTAAACGACCGTGGTGGAATCAGGAGATTTTATCTCTGCGTCAAAAATGTAGGCAGCTCTTCAATCAGGCCAAGCGATCCCGCGAAGCCGCTGACTGGGCCTTATATAAAAAAGCCCTCAAATCCTATAAAACCGTTTTTAGGAAAGCCCAACGGAATTCCTGGAGACTCTTCTGTGAAAAGATAGAAGAAATCTCTGAGGCCTCCAGTCTCAGAAAGATTCTCGCATCCACTCCTAAAGTAGCGAGTTACCTTAAGAGAGCTGATGGATCGTGGACCACCTCAAGTGCAGAATCTCTGGATCTACTACTGGATTCTCACTTCCCTAATAGCTGTAATGCTGCTTCGATACCAGCTAGGTCCTCTGAAAGACCGATAGAAAGCAGCTCTTCAAGTCTTATTACCAAGACCATAAATTCTTTGGGCCATTAAAGGATTTAAGCCATTTAAATCTCCTGGACCGGATGGTATAATACTGGCCGAACTTCAGAGGAACGCTGACCTAATCCTCCCTTGGGTAACTGTAATTTTTAAAAGTTGCCTGGAGTTTGCTCATATTCCCAAGTTGTGGACAGAAGTTTACGTGGTGTTTATACCTAAGGCTGGTAAAAGCTCACACGTTAACCCCAAAGATCTCAGACCAATTACTTTGTCATCATTTCTGCTAAAAACCTTAGAGAAACTGATAGACATCCACACACGTTGCAGTGTCAACTCAAATCTTTTGTCAACGTCTCAACACGCGTATAGTAAAGGGAAATCGGTTGAAACGGCCCTTCAATCACTTGTATCTACCATCGAAAAATCTCTCGATTGCAAAGAATTCACATTGGTTGCTTTCCTGGTTATTGAGGGAGCGTTTAACAACGTCGAAGCAGAGGCAATTCTCGGCGCACTGACGGGCCTTGGAATTGAGAAATCGATTGGCGAATTGGTCAACCAGTTGCTCACCAACAGGTTTATCAACTTACAGCTGGGCGATGCATCGGTTCGGAGGTTCGTTAGTAGGGGTACGCCTCAAGGTGGCGTTATCTCACCTCTTCTTTGGAACCTAGTAGTGAATGAACTACTACTAATACTGGAAGGGGAAGGGTGCAAAGTAATTGCCTATGCAGATGACGTTGCCATCGCTGTCTCAGAAAAACACCTCAACACGCTTAGAGATCTCATGCAGAATGCCCTCTCTAAGCTCTCTAAATGGACCAAAAAATGCGGTCTGGCGGTCAATGCCCAGAAAACTGAACTGGTCCTCTTCACAAGAAAATACAAAATTCCCAATTTTGTGCCCCCAAAACTAAACATTACACTCCTGGTGCTCACCAGCAAATTGAGCTGGAAACCCAATATCCTATGTTTTCTCTTATGATCTAAATTGTAAAATCTCATTCAGCCTTCCTAATCACTGTACTGTATTTCAGGCGGAGGTCATGGCGATCAAAGAGGCCCTGTCGTGGCTTCGGTATAATGTAATATATGTAAAGGATATCACCATCTTTACCGACAGTCAAGCCGCGATTAAATCCCTGGATTCTGTCGTCTTCAATTCAATAACTGCCCTCAATTGCCGACTATCTCTGAACGAGATGGCGAAACAATTCAAAATTCACCTTATATGGGTGCCGGGCCATAGAGACATTCCAGGTAATTGCATCGCCGATGAGCTCGCCAGACAAGGCACTACTATGCCGACTCTACCAGAAAAGAAGAGTCTATATATGCCTCTTGCTACTTGCAAGCTCCTAATTAAACAAAACGCATTAAGCGCTACTAATCGCAGGTGGTCTAGCTGCTTAACGTGCCACACCTCGAAACAGATCTGACTTCAGCTGGATTCCAAGCGCTCAAAAAGTCTCATTACACTGAAAAGACCCATAATAAGCACTCTAGTAGGTGTCATCACGGGACACTGCATCATAGGGAGACATGCTCTCAGATTAGGCCTCCCTTCAAATGATTTCTGCAGAAGCTGTATGGACGAGGAGGAGGAGAAGACTATTCTTCACCTTCTCTGTACGTGTCCAGCACTGTCACTCCGTAGAAAACTATACCTCGGAGAATATTTCTTCGACAATCTCAGCGAACTCGCAAACATAGGTATCAACTGCCTCCATCGCTTCATTCTTAGCTTCGGCTGGTTCAACGGGTAGATAAGGAGTCGATATCGATCCTGTGGTAACACAATGGGCCTAATTTGGCCTAAGTGTGGCTGCACTTGAGGCGGCCTCCCACTCTAACCTTATCTAACCATCATCAACCAAAATAAGCAGTGTGAGTGACTGAAGCACATCAGAGAAGTGTTACTATATGTCAATGTTAGCATATCATTAAGGGTTTTTCTTTGAATTTTGTCAAGGAACTTTCGGTTTTTGTGCGTTTTGGAGCTTTTGAGGCTATTATGTGGGGTGCTGCCATTCGGTTTTATTTTGTTTGTGTTTCTGAAAGATCCAATAATATTCAGTTAAAACATTTTTTTTCACATTTTGATCATATTTATGTGCGTCGTAGAGATATTGCGATAAATTAATAGAGATTACTAGGGCAACTCAACTGGATTCATACAAAAGCATGGTATTTTTTGGGATAAAATTTGATTAAATATTTTAATAAAGAGAACTAAGTACACATTTTCAGCCTTATTCGTTGGGGCATATTTCTGGATGTTTTGATAGGTATAAATCAGCAGCGTCGCGTGAATTATTTAGATGGGTGTGCAAATTCTTTAAAATTATCCATTTTTTAGAAATATCAATTAATTGCCTGAAAACACGTCCCATTTATTGTGTTCTCAATCATTGTTTTGCTGTTTTTGATATCTTATTTTGTTTTCAAAATAAAATATAGAAAAATAAAACTTTCGCATACAAAATCAAAAGCACCGCACGAAACTGCAACCCCAATCCCCAACCACTTAAACGAAAAGCTAAGTTCAACCATTCATTCATCGGCTTTCGTGCACAGCTTTTATTTGCACGAGTATCGATGTAATACATTGTGTATTTGACTTATGACGCTTTACGGAAACAGAACAGAACAGATGCAAAAGAAGAGAAAATGAATACAGCCCGTGCACAGAAAACCTTCGCACGAGTTCACTACAAGTTCATCAAAGTAAAGCGATTTAAGTACGACGGCGTGCGGCCGACGAATGACGATAGGGATGAATACTGTGAGTTGGATGAATTTATTTTATGAAATCAACAGAATGGTGCACAGCGAGTTTTTGTACGAGTTAATTTTTTTTCTCAGCGGTGAAGGAATTTTGAAAAAAGATTTATCTTAATATATAAAAACGTTCGTGCGTATGTATGACCGACCATAACGGCTGAACCACTGAAGCTATCCCCCTTATATTCACACCATATGTTTGTGTGGTGCTCCGGATGGTTTATGTTTATTTTAGACCCTATAGGTCGCTTTTTTGAAAATTCTTATTTATGGACCGATTTGGCTCAAATTTACACCATATAACACTAAAAAAAAGAAAGTTTTTGCCAAAATTTGGACCCGATAGGTGGCGCTGGAAGATATTTACGACAAGTTAGATTTCCCTGCATCAATTTTGTATCAACGACATTAAATTTAATCTATATATATAAAAAGAAAACCTTAAAATTGTGTTCGTTAGTCGTCGATTCACGCCTTAACGCATTTACCGATTTGAACCAAACTTTCACACATATTTGCTATTGGTCTCTATATCATTTGTGTGAAGTTTTGTCGCGAAAACAAAACTTTGAGGGGATGAAAAAGGCTATGAAAGTTTGTATGTGGAAATGCACTTTGAAACAACAAAAAAATGGATAGAAATCGAGTAGTGACATTTCAAATACAAAAAAAAAATGTATTTTAAAAGCAATTGTTGTTGTCAATGATTTCAATTATTTTCCGAGCAAATTGTTAGGTATTGTGAACAATTTTGAAGTTTTTTTTTAAATATAGGTACCTACCTAATAAGTTTGTTCTTTTAAATTATGTTTACTATGTTACATTAAGTAACATTTTAAAGTGGAGTAGATACTTTGATATTTGTTTTATGGCGTTTGAATCCATTATTTTCAGGATCCTTGCATTAGTACGAGTGAGTAAGTTGAAATGTAGGGGTGATTGAGATGCGTGGACAATGATGTTGTTCAGCGTTTTGAGTTTTCACGTAGGGGTTGCTACGAAAAATGAGCGAGTAACAATCTTGGTAGGTACTCTGCTCACTTGTGAGTAGGGTTATGGCACCTGCAACAACATTAACCAATTTTTTGACACTTGCCGAAGCCACGAGTTTGCACGAACACTTTCTTAATGCCCCGATATTGGAATGCGTCGTCGAAGAAGTTCAAGCGGCCGAAACAAGGTGAAGTAGTTCCCGCATTCCGTGGTGTTTATGCAAGTGATGCAATTGGTAGAATATACATAGTTCACCCGAAAAACAACGAATGCTTCTATTTGAGAATGCTTTTAGTCAATGTTTGTGGCCCTACTTCGTTCGAAGCGCTGCGGACTGGTGACGGTGTGTAGTTGTGTGCTATGGCCGATAATGAACTGATCGGATTGGATAATCATCTGATGTGAGATGAAAAGCGCAACAAAGCTTTGATTTTGATCGAGGATATGTGTCTGCTCATGAGTGGCAATTTTTGGTTTAAAATGATGCCACAAAGATATTTTCAGAAAATCTAGATGGTTTTGGCGTTCATCAAGATTATATGGCCTTTTATAGTGATTTGACGTCTCAAGATGTCGTTCGAGAAGTTGAAAAATACGAGTTGGAAGATTTTGACAATACAAAAACACTCGAAATTTATAATGAGGCAATAGTTATAATTGAAGATAGTTATATTGAAGATATGTGCCAGCTCCTAATTGACCATTGCATGTCGTATTTAATCAAGAAATGCAAAGTGAACAACAATACGATATAAATGAACTGAAAATATTTATAAAATTGAATCTGCCGAAATTGAATCGAGAACAAAGAAATGTATATGTTACAATAATTCAAGCTATAGGTAGAAAACGAAAGCGGAGGAATGTTTTTTTTTATACGCGCCAGGTGGTACCGGAAAAACGTTTTTGATTTCCATGCTACTAGCTACTATAAGATCACCGAAGAATATAGCATTAGCACTTGCATCGTCTGGAATAGCTGCTACATTGGATGGTGGACGTACAGCGCACTCCGCACTTAAATTACCTACCATTGAATATGCGAATTAATGAAAATCCAACGTGTAATATTTCTAAAAATTCTGGAATGGGAAGACTTTTGCAACAATGCAAATTAATAGTATGGGATGAATGTACAATGTCATATAAGAGATCGGTGGAAGCTTTGGATAGGAAAAATTTACGTAATAATCAAGAAATATTTGGTGGCGCTTTAATATTATTGGTTGGTGATTTCCGTCAAACACTGCCAGTGATACCCCGTGCAACTCCAGCAGATGAATTAAAGGCATGTTTAAAATCCTCAAATTTATGGAGAAATGTACAAACACTCACTTTAACAACAAATGTGAGAGTACAAATACAAAATGACCCATCGGCTGAAGAATTTTCTACGCAAATACTGTCGATAGGAAATGGAAAAATTCCTATTGATAACACTGGATTAATCACTTTGCCATATAATTTTTGTAATTTCGCACATACAAAACAACAATTGGTTTCAAGTGTTTTTCCAAACATTGCGCAAAATTATAAAAATCACAATTGGTTAGCTGAAAGAGCAATATTGGCTGCCAAAAATAAGGACGTCGGCCAATTGAACGCGGATATTTTAACTGATGTGCCTGGTGAGATTGTAACGTATCAATCAGTAGACACGGTCACAAATCAAGATGACGCTGTCAATTATCCGACGGAATTTCTGAATTCGTTGGATTTACCTGGATTGCCGCCTCATCCCTCATCGTTTACAATTGAAAGTTGGTGCACCAATTATTCTTCTTCGGAATATAAATCAGCCTTGATTGTGCAACGGAACAAGATTAGCAGTAAAAAAGGTTATGAACAATCTTATTGAAGCAACGAATTTAAAAGGAAAATTTAAAGGTGAAGATGTATCGATTCCGCGTATTCCAATGATTCCACCAGATTTAACTTTTGAATTCAAAAGATTGCAATTTCCGATACGTCTTGCGTTCGCTATGACAATAAATAAGGCGCAAGGACAATCGTTGGAATTGTGTGGAATCGACCTAGAGTATCCATGCTTCTCCCACGGACAATTATATGTATCATGTTCACGTGTAGGAAAGCCATCAGTTCTGTTTATTTATACTACTATTCAGGGCAAAACAAAAAATGTATTTTGTGAAAAGGCTTCTGCGATAGTTAAAAAAACACATAAAAAAAAATAAAAAAATAAATAGTTGGCGCAACAGGTCCGCAGGGACCCTAGGCCTAGCTTCTCGCAACCATTCGTTTTGTGTGAGTTTTTTCTTTTTGGAACGAATGGAAGGGATCTACAGTTTTATGCCGACTCCAAACGGCTAATTGAGAAGCTCTTACAAGACATTTATACTCTCGGATGTTTCAGACGTTCGCGAGAGGTGGCACAGTGAAAAAAACCCCTAACTTGGAATTTGGGCTTTTGCGGGATTCGAACCTCGACCCCTCGCTTAGTAGTCCAACACACTAACCACTAAGCCACTGCGCCTACAAATAAAAAAAACAAATACTTTAAATAAAAATAATAGTGATTAAGTTGTCCTCAACATTTTTGCTTTTTATTTTTGGCGAAACATTTTTTTTTAGTTTTTTAGATTTGGCATCAAAAAATACGTTTAATACCAAATCTTCACCGAACCACGATCCATTCCCGAGTTATGAGTGCACATACGGACGTCAGTCTCTTTTACATATAGCTGTACCCACCATACCAAAATAGTATCCTATCTTTCAAACTGTAACCAACCATACACAGCCCCGAAATTTCATTGAAGTGGCTTAGGAGATTGAACACAGCGCCACCTATCGTGGCCAAAATAGTCGTACCTTTCAAACTGTAACCAACCAAACACAGCCACAAAATTCCATTGAAATTGGTTGAGTGTTTAAGGAGATCGACAACAGCGCCACAAATATATTTTTTTTTGCACCGTTTTTTGTAAACAAATTACACAAACATACGTTTACCATTTGCAACCAAACTTCATCATATAAAGACCAATACCAAAGATGTATGGAAGTTTGGTTAAAATCGGTAAATGCGTTAAGACGTGTATTGGCGACAAACGAATACAATTTTAAGGCTCAATTTATATATATATGGATTTGGGCGGAACGAAGTTCGCCGGGTCAGCTAGTAATTTATAAAGGATGAATATGAATAGGTATGGTGTAGGTTGTAGCTGTTGGCTGTGTTATGGAATTGTGCATATCATTATTTGTGTGTTATTCTTATTATTATTACACAGTGTTTGATGAGGGACTTATTTTCGTTAGATCAGGGTGTGCAATGCACACCTTGCACACCCTGACGAGACGCCACTGGTATAAATTCATATTTCACTTTGTAGGCAGGTAAAACTATACTGTTTATTTTCGGTCGTTGGGTTTTACCACATCCGATCACTCCTCTCCAGTAAAGCAAATGCCTTGAAAGGATTTTATGATCAGTTTTTTGCTACTGTTTCCGCGAAGTTCTGCATAATAATTGGGTAATAATTGTTTAACACATATGTAATCTAGGTATATATGTATATATTAAAAAATGTATGTAGAGCTGCACAAGTGCAGTCCTTTTGCCATCTGTTTAGGTATATGACATTGTGTCGCGGTTATATAATTTTATATTCTAATTGCCTGTTTGTGTATATAAGGCGGAAACAATGGTTGTTATCTCATTCGGGGATAGTGAACTAAGCATGAATGAATAAACAGAAACATGTCTACAAAGTCTTCAAAGGATCTAAGTGTAGAAAAGAAACAACAAATTGTTGATGCAACTGAAAAATTCTATGGCCTTTTTAAAAGTAAATCGGAAGCCGTAGGAAATGCGGCTACTGTTTTTCCTGTTACGGAACAAACTGTATACAGGCTTTTAAGGGAAAAAGCAACCAAAGGCCACAATTCACCACCAAAGAAGAAAAATAATTCCGGTATCAAGAGCAAGGTGGATGATTTGGACAAATGTGCGATTAGGCGGATAGTCCATCAGTTTTTTATGGATAATGACCTACTTCCAACGCTAGACAAGTTATTATTGGAAGTACAAAAAAGTGAAAATGTAACAAAACTAAGCAGCTCAACTTTGCATATAATATTGCAAAAAGTTCTCGGACTTAAATTCGTCAAACGTCAGCGAAAGAATTTGTTGTTGGAAAGAAGTGACATTATTTCTTGGGCGCGAAGTAAAAAAAAATAGAGAAGAGAAAAGAAAGATTTATTTTACTGATGAGACCTGGCTAAATTGGAAGATGGTAGCCCTAACAGTATTGCTCTCTGAGTTATGGCGAATTATCATACACACTATGGCAGCCCTGTGAGAGCTTTAAAAAGGGACCGATTTATGTTAGTCATTGCAAGCAGACTGAGAGACAAACATCCTATCTTCCATGTACTGACAATTTTTCTTGGACAGAGCAGTGTTGTTAGCACTCTCTCTTCATTTATCCGACGATGCATGGTAATTTTTCCCTTTTCACTGTACTCAAAATCCCTTTTAAATCCCACGACACTTTTTCGCCTCAAAATCCAGTTTTTAGAAGTAAATTTTGTTATACAAGGAAAGAAAATCGCGGTTAATTAGCTTTTAGTATAAAAATCACAGTTTGTAACATTATTACGATTATTTTTTTGTACTAGAAAATGTTGATAAGAGACAATTTATATACGCACATTCACTGTGTTAATAATCATCGTGAAATGTAGGAGTTTTCATGAAATTTCAGCAAAAGATTATAGTTTTAATGTTTTTTGTTAGATTCCTCAAAATCCCACGATTTGGTGCTTTTTCCCTTTATCTTGAAAGGCTTTTCGGACATCGAAATTCCCACGAAAAGAGATAAATCCCACAATTTAACAACACTGGGACAGAGTATAGAAGTTGGATTTGCCTGTGCATACGTATGTACTGTAAGCGATGTACAGCTGAACGCTGGAGACTGTAGTTTTTTCAGAGTCGGAGCAGTTTTTCTGCTCTCGAAATCAGCTGGCTGTCAGATTTCATGTTCCATTGGGCGCAAAAAAAAGGCACTTTTTTTGAGAGTCAGAGCAATTTTGCGAATCTCGATATCCGAGCGAGATTCACACCTATTTGCACTAACACCAAAACATTTGTCGTTTGTCAACAACTTTAAAGTGTATTTACTTACGTTTTTAGACGAGAAGTCTGTGAAAAATAGAGAAAAAAATACATTTGGCCGCTGTAATGTTTATTAGCATAAATTGAATGGATTCTTATAAACAAAAATTACAATTTAGAACAGCTGACTTTTAAATCACGCACCACCACAAAGGCAAAGGAAGAAAAATCTCGTTTTATGTTCCTTTGGGCACGAAAAATCTGAAATCTGAGAGCAAAATCTCGAAATCCCAATGGAAATCGACATAAGTGTTTTTTGGCTTTTGTTGGTATTAGAGGTCTTATATATTAATAGAGACACTCTCTCTACATAATTTATGCATCTCCTACTATACAGATGCTAGCTAACATCGCAGGTATATATTGAGTTCATGTAGTTGTGTCTTGTTTTTCTCAAACTAAGTAAAGTTTGCAAACATAAACAAACATTCTAGTTGGCAATAAAAGTTGCAGCTTTGTCTTGTTTTTTTGAAAATTAATTACTCAGGTACCTTAGAAAAAAATAAAGTGAACGATGGGTCGCACGCAAATTTATCCTTCATCAAAAGGTTGGTTGAGTCAATTATTAGCTAGGTAACAAAAGCAAGCGTACATTAAATGTAAGAATAGGTAGTGCTAAATAGAATTCACTTTTAGGTTATTCATTGGATGTGACATTAGGTAAATAGCAAACGACAATGAGAGAATTTAAAAGTTGATCAAAATCGTTAGAGTGGTTTTTGCAAAATTGCGAAGACAAAACAATAGGAAATATGTTTCGAAATTGGGTGTTACTACCAACAGCAGTAATTCAAAATGTGCATTAGTAGCCCAGATCCACATACACATCTTCGTCAATGTCGCACCCTATGTTTGCAACAATAATCCACCGTTTTTGCTTCTCAAGGCAGAGCTGAATAGCAAACCGCTATGATGCGGTGAAAAACTATAAAAAAGAGGAGTTGGTAGCGAAATGAGTCAGTCAGTCGTACAAGAATTACCTCAGGGCTAGAGTCTCTTATTTTTTTTTGCACTGCGTTCACCTCTTAAAGAACATCTCATCGAATATGTAAATCCTTGAAATTTAATTATTATCTATTATCGAACTTTAATTACATATACTGCTTAGTTTAAAATAATCCTATAGCGCTAAGTTTTTTGATTAAAATAAAATGAAGTGTTTTTAATTTAACTGGTGTTATTTGATTCTAAGTGCACAAGTTGAAGATCGAACAAATATCATCAAATACAGTCCGCTAAATTTATTCTCAAAAAGGCTTGAGAATTCATCATTGGGGCTTTCGAGAAATGAGCAGTTTTTAAAATAGGCGTTTTCGGTGATTCGAATTAAAAATTAAGAACACAATAATTTTGAAAACATCAACTTTACTCTAAGTATGTGATAGCGATATCGCCGTTTTCCAGTAAACTAAAGAAAACTAAATTAAAAAAAAATTGTTTTTTTTTTCTTTTTCAAAAACCTATTGTACGATAAAATATACAAAAATTGAGCCTGCTATTCAGTTAGAAAAAAATCATATTACCTTAGAAATGAATTTTCGTTACAGTCGTATGGACCGTGTCTAGACTCGTTTGTCTAAATCTGTGAGTATCAAACACATTAAATTGATCCTCTGTGTGTGTTGTGAACAAGCACTTTAACTTGTTCACAATGATGACTGAAAATGCCTGTATGCTCGGAACAGCTGAGTCAGTCTGTTGGGGTTTTATGTTCTGCTAGCCTGAACAGACCGTTTTCGAGATATGTATTTCGAAATTTCAAAAGTACCAACCGTTATTCGGTTCGAGAAATTGTACCATGTTCAATGGCATTCTGGTTAAAATCGTAGACAAACGTTTTTTTAATTTATTTTTTTATGTAACTATGAAAAAATAAATAGGGGTGGCATAAATAAGGTCTGGTCTGGGTAGGGTTGATTCGATCCAAGTAAATACGAGTACATACTCGATACTTTTGGATTCGATACAAGTACAATTGGTATCGATACCTTTCTGATTCGATTCAAGTAGGTATCGAATGAAAGTACTCGTATCGAATCAAAATTATTATTTTTACTCTTTATGCGAAAATACGCTTGCCCTTTATCTGTATGAGTGTGTTTCTGTATTGCTACAATGTACATGCTGTACACGGTACACCACTTTAACGTGCGAATTAGTACAGTAGCTTGTTTTCTCATTCTCATACATTTATGCATAACCAAAACACCAATATATACACCTGAAATCATTTTCATTTCAATACAGTACTCTATCACTCTCAATCCCATTTATAGTTCACACTCTATATCTTTCAAACCCATCCAAAATACTCATAAGGAATTTGCATATTTGGTGCTCGACTTTTTTCCAAAGTAGGGACAATCATCTCCAAGAGCAGAAATCGGCTAAGCGGCAAACATTTGGAATAGCTGATATTTTTGAACGAAATTCCTGAAAATGAATTTTTTTTCTATACATTGATTTTAATTATTATCTGAATAACAAATATAGTTTGTGTTGTTTAATTCCCCCCGTTTATGTTTGAAGTGATCCAGCCACCAGACCACATAAGATTCATCACATAGTTGTTGTTGTTTTTGATTGTTGTTGAAAAAAGTAAGAAGGACTCATTTGTTTCGATACGAGTAGGTATCGATACTTTTTATTCGATACTCCATGGGTATCGATACCCTGTTGCAAGTACTGTAAATAGTACTGATATCAGTACTGACCTGGTATCGAATCAACCCTAGGTCTGGGCAATTTTCTCCTTCTCTTACTCTTTCTTGTCTTGAGTAACCAATATCTATGTAGTAAGTGAGTTCAAACCCTTTGGGAAACATACCTACAGTCCAGTTCTGACTTTTGACAGATTTAATTAAAAAACATTAATTGATCTGAGGCGTAAATATGCTTCCATTGTTTTGTACATCTGAATGGTAAGATCCAAGTCCGTAGCTCCTTTGTTTCGTGCGTGGAACGTGGTCCCCATTAAAATGCATTTCAGACAACCAAAATAAATTTTATCTTTCTTTCAGTGAAGTGACTCGATGTACATTGTACATATGCATGCAAGCCCATGGGTTTGGTCAGTAGGCTTTGTATGTATTTATAAATCTAGTTACATACAAATCACAGAAAAAAACATATTTTCCAAGAAATGTCCTTCAAACCAGCTGAAGTATATTGAACAAGAAACTTTTCGAAGTGCCTGCGGGTAATAAAGAAATCCCACTTAAGAATTATTTATTCAATGCGACTCCATAATATACGATTCGAAGGAATGTTTTCTGACCCAGTTTCATATAAATAGAATAATATAAATCCATATCCGAACTTGTCAATTGTCATTATCCTTTCAGCCGAATGACATACACAACCTGTTCGATGATAATTCTCCGAATTCAATACATGCAAAAGCAACAACGTCCCTCAAGAACAAATTACCAAATGGTATTCATACCAAATATTTTACCAATATTTATAGTTAAAGAAAAAAACAACAAATTAAGGGTATATTCTCTAATAATTATTTATTACTTCAATTACTAATTTCTAAATTATATTGTATATAATAGTTTTTTTTTTTTAAATGTATCCGTATTTCGAATACACTTTTTAGTTTTTATTTTATGTATGCAATAAAAACGATTTCTTTTAATAATATTGTTGGAAATGTATTTTATTAAATAGTTTGCTACGTTAGTGCAGTTCATAAGTACATATTGAGTTTTTTTTCTTAAGTTATTAAGTTTATAATGAAAACAAAAAGCGACTAGAAATGCTTATATTCTTTTTCCACTTTCAATTATATAAATCATTGATAATTGAAAAAGCTTGCAGCTTGGTGTATTTTATTTGAAAAATATCCTGGATATTGGATCTGTATATTTTTTTTTAGCTCTAGGGAGATTTTTAATTTGTTGAATAGTTTTATTTAACATGGCGATTAGGTTTAGATTTTGTATAATATTGAAGTATTTTTTTTTTTTTTTTTTGTGTACAAATAATATTTATTTCAAAATTACAAAAGTAAATGGCGAGTTTGTAAAAGTACTCAAAATATACTAAGGCGTATTTCACCGAAAACAGTTAAAATTTCTTTCGACCAGCTTATACTTCAACCATAAGCAATTACTGACACTAACATCTCCAACTCAGGCCTCAGTTGTAGCCATACGTTAAATGCAACCGAAAAAGTTGGAACAGTATGAAAATTAGTTGGTTTACGTTTAGGCGGTCTAGCAAAAATTCTGTCAGAAAAAAAAGAACAGTAAAGATATAAAATATACAGTGGAAGTATTTTTTTTTGGAATTGACTGAGAAGTTTATCGGAAAAAGTTTTTCTAGAAAATTTAAAAAAAATTCATTAGCTTAACTCTAGAATTCATAAGCAAAATTTTGAGACCAAGATTGAGTTCAACCATTAGGCCGCTACAATCTTTTCACTCCGAAATCGGCAGATGCTCATTTGCTCACCGGACTGTAGCGCCACATACATAATATGTCCGCAAAGAATTATGAAAATATTTTGATAGCATTTTTTGTTACAAAGTTATTTTGAAACGCTCCGTTTTGGTGGGCGTTTTTGAAAGAAACATAGAAATGCTGTTTGTAAACTCAAAAATGTCAGTACAAATGAATAAAAGCAAATAAACTTAATTTACTTATATACTAAATTGAGTAAAATACCTTATATTTTACAGGTAGAATGGTAAGCGAAATAAAGCACATGGCTTTAAAAACTTCCGAAACTGACCTACTTGATTAAGAGGTCAATGGCAAGAACAGAGCATGAAATTCACCTTTTCCACTTTAATTTTCATAAATTCAATAAAAGTAGAGTTAAAAGCTTGACCTTTAGCTTTAGAGAGCTTAATGAAAAAAAAGTTACAAATTTAGTAAAATTTCTTTAAGGATTTCGTCATAGGTAGTTGCAATGAAAAAAAAAAAAAAAAAAAAACATTGGGAACGACAAACACTAGTTTGACAATTGCAATCACCAATTTTGGGTGCTTAGGTCAACTTGTGAACTCTTAAAAGTTTGAATTTATTAAAAATAAAATCACTGTCTTCTCAAGACATGCTGATACCGCAAACATGAAACTCAAAACAAATAATGTGCTGTGCAATGAATACTGCGACGAAGACATATATGTAGATTGTACACGGATGTACGTACTATTTTTTTGCTCCATCGCAGTAGTCCATTCACCTAGCCTAGGCTAACTACACTGTATCCACTTTCTGGTCTGATTGCTGATGACTTGCAGGCTACTTTTCAGACAGTCAGACGCAAGCTTGTCTTAAAATTGGATATATTTCCACTATCATTTTTTATTCACTATCGAATTCAAAGAATAATCTTCACTTTGAAATTTTAGTCATTGATTTAGCTAACCACCGGTTAGTTAATACCCAACTCTGTTTCGACTACCTTGGCTAAAGTGTACTGGAAGTAGTTCGATTCCTCAATACAATTAACTAGTCTCAATATACAATTCTGCTTGTTATTTTCCACTATTGCCGATAAAAACACCGCCGATGATGAATGTCGTTCTCATTTGAAGATGAAACAACAAACTTGTCTCATTGAGTACAAACTAATTTTCAAGGAAGACAGTCTCATACCTTTTCTGTCGAGACAGGTAATACCCCTCCCGGAATTCGAGTATAGGTACTTCAATTCGAACCCATATAGTCAAATATATATGAAGATTTTTAACCGTGCTATTATAGATAAGTTGGAAACCTTGCTACGAGAAATGAAACTTCTTTGATCTAGGCAACCTTAACATAACCTTTAGCCTTTTAAATGCCGTGAAACTCTGCTGTGGCTATTTTTTTCTCTTTTAACTCTTTCACTCTTACGAAATATTGTTTCCTGTGAAATACGAACCAAAACGTCCTTTTAGGGAATCAAACTCGCACAAAAAAAAAAGAACAAAATAAATCACAAACCCAGCGAAGTACAGTGAAATTGAATTTATATAACACGAATTTTTATTTCTTAATAAAGGCACAGTTAATACGTTTTTAATATTTCTTTTATTCATTTCAAATAAAAAAATATTTTCTAATAAACGAAAAAAAAAAAAAAACTTCCAATTTTATTCGACTTATTAGTAAACATTTTTTATCAATATGTTTCTAAAGTGTTTTACATTTAATCATATTTCCAGTCTTAAAAATTTCCTCATAAATTTTTGTTATATTTTTTTATTTCAGTTAGGTATTTTTTATACTAAACAAATTATTAATAACTTCCCTTTAGAGAGATTTTAAATCTAGCGGGGAAATACTTATTTGTTTTAAAACTTACTTTAGAGTAGGTATTAAAATTTTTAGTATTGCAATTTTCTTGTTATTTATGCTTTTTTTTCTTGAAGACTTATTGTATAAATTTAGAAATTTTATAGGGGAATGAAAAAAATTCTCTCACGTTTTTAGATTTGATTAGTAAATCTACGTATAAGTAAATTCGGTGTGCACTTTGTTAAAGAGTGAAACAAAAATATTTTGAAAACTGAAAAAGGTAATATCTTTTACCGATTTAATAGAAGATACCTGGATTTTTAATTTTAATTTTTTGGCCAGATTTACCGGCGCGCATAATGGCAGCATACGGTGCTTCGTGGTACACGCTGGGTCGGCAGTCCGGACATTCCTTTGAGATATGTATAAGTAACTGGTTGTCGTAGTATCCTTTGTGGTGGTTTCTTGGTTGCCTTTTTCGTTGCTTTTGAGGACTCCTTCGATGGAGTTCCACTGCAGGATAGGGATCTGGATGAGATGGAAAAGCCTTCGAATGCTCTTCGGATTGATGATGTCGAACGGCGATGGAGACGTGAAGTAGAACGTACGGTCTTCTCACTTTCGTCGACGGTACTACTGCAATCGCTGGAAGCACAGGATAGTTCGAGACTTGAACCATGAACATCTTTGGCTGGCAGCTGTCTGGCTAATGCTCCAGTGGTCGAGGAACACGAGTCGGTAGACGAACTTCGAGAATCATCTTCGACTTGATAGATTAGGTCGTCGTGGGAACGTGGGCCAAAGCGACGGCTAAGGGCATGAAAGAAGCCCAGATTGCGTTCGAAACGCGGCGATGGTGTCATTGAGGAAAGCGAGTGATTGCTACTACGACCCCCCGGCACCGTTTGGATATCAATGTAGCAGGTTCGAGGTGCTTCCATTTTAGTTTACGACTTTTTATCACTTCACAAATCGTTCACTGGATGGAGTTCTTTAATCTATTAACAGTCCGGTTAACAGAAAAACACTCATTACACGGTGCGATTTGAAAACAAATAGGAGTTACGATTTTCGAAATAAAATGCTCTTAAGCTTTTAGCTCCCCGCACTGCTACAACATACAGAATGGTAAGTAAACGAATGGAAAAGTTTCTGATTACGAGGTTCAATTTATACCTTCTGTGGTGGGGCACTGATGTGCTTTACTCAAGGATATGCGCAATGGTATATAGTGTTCCTCCTAACAAAAGCTTTGAAGGCTGGTGCAGTCAACGATGTAAACAATGCGAGAGTGCATTGGCCTTTGTGCAATCGAAAAGGGGGTGGTAAATACTGCGATGGGTGGTTGCACTGTTTTTGTTGGATTGGAAGCTTGTGAATTTATAGCTGCAGAACCACGATGCTGGTTGCAAGAAGTCATTGTCCATATAACACTTTATAATATCGTAGTTCTGCTTTATATACATATAGTAATTGTATATGCTTCTTTTTATATATACAATTGGGTTAAGGAAGTGAAGGTTTGTCTGCTCGCCAAAAGGACTAACGTCGATATATAGAAAATAATTACCCGATGAAGGGAGTTATTTCAGCTAGGTAGAACGTTTAGCAGATGTATGCTTGTATGGTGGTGTTGAGTATAATACACATCAAGAATCATTTTTAAAGTTCAAGTAGTTTTGAAGCTAATGTGAATGATCCATAAGAATCAATGGAATGTATAGTTTTATTTGAAATGTAGGTGCACATCTAAGGTGCCGATGAACCTTGTCTGGAGGTAGACAATTAATGTATACCTTTAAGATGATTGAGTTTATATCCTTACATTTATACAAGTGCTAGAAAAATAATATAAATTGCCACTATATTGAGATGTCGTAATACGTTGCAATGCTAAATGTAAGTGCGTAAGAACGTGATTTTCAAAGACGCATGTAGGTAAGGTACCTACAACAGAACATGATTGATGTCACATACGAATATATCCTGAATTTTAAACAAATTTAGAAAACCTTGAAAACTGTGATTTCTATTTTTGTATCTTGAAATGCAGATAGAGTTTGGAAGAGTGCTGATGTAAGTAGATGCACTTTCGGAGAACTGTAATTAAATTCTTTCTACTTCGATACTTTCTACTTCTCTAAGGTTCGAAATTCGCTTTGTCTAAATATAAAAAACAAATTCTTAAACTCAAATTTAAATTTTACAGCACAAGTAAAAAATGCACTTTTCTTTAGATTCTATACAAGTTGCGGAAAATGACAGAAAATATAAATTTTTGTCTTCTTGGGGTCTATGCAACCACTGAAACTTGGCATGCAAAAAGTTTTTGGGGCTTTTCAAAAGTCCAATATATACCTATATTTGTTTCATATTGAAAAACAAATCTGCTGAAACTAAAAAAACGAATCAAGAAGGCTTCGGGTAGTTACATAAACGAAACACTTGCGCCAACTGTTTATTTTTTATTTAATCATAATTTTGCTGAGAATTCTGAAAAGCGATGTGCACTATTTTCTGAACAAAACTTAACTCCACAGCCAGAAAAATTACTTTCACGCAATTTACAGTGGTAGCTTGGCAAAAATTACCATTTTTTTTGTTCACTGAAAATAAAATACTAGGTAATATTAACAAAATTCTATTGTAAAATTTCAACAAAATTTGTTTTGATGAACTGAAAGAAAAAGTTGTTTTAGGTAGGTAATGATAGTAAATGAAATTTATCAATACAACTTAAGTGTTATCAATTTGTACGATATTTTGTTAAACCGATAAAACATTTACAAAAAAAAAAAACTGCTTTGTCAGAATAACAAAACACAATTTTCAGTTTAATAAAATGATATTATATCAATTGAAAAATGTTATTGTTGAATTAACAACGTTTTTTATATATCCATAAAATCAGAACCAAAAATCACTTAAGTAAATGTTTGTGGAATTGGCAAAACCTGTGCAACATTTTTGTTAGCAAACAAAATACAGATTATCAATATAACAAACATTTATATAAATTTTGTAGAATTGATAACACACGTGTTGAATCATTAAAAATACATTTAACGAGTATTTTCACTCGCGAAGTAAGCTGTAAGTAGTTTATTAGTGCGCATTAAAATATCCGAAATATCATTTATTAAGACCTTATATTTCTTACAAACACAACGGCTAAGACGGAGAATTTATTTCTTTACACTCAACAGTATTTTCTGTTGATTTAACAAAATACAATAGCTGAATTGAAAAACTACTTTGATCTTACTAACAATTTTTTTTGTTAACTTGATACAAAGATAGAGACCAAATTGATAAATTTTCTTTGTAAAATCAATTGTCTAGCAAATATTTTTGTTAAATTAACAAGATTTTGATTAATTTAACAAATTATTTTTATACGCTCAAGAAACGATACTTCTTGTTACCACAATATTTTTTTTATTATCGCAACAAAACGTTTTAAGACAAGATAAAACTTACTAATATTTTGTCAATCAAACATTTTGTTAGACGTGTATTGACAAAAAAATTGTTGAATGAACCCGCATTTTTATCAAATATACCAGGGTTTTATTTTTAGTGTTATAGACGCAAATGCGTTATTATTATTATGTCAAAGGGATTGTTGTACTGTGACATTTTGGTCTATGGTACCAGCTTACGCCTCAGAGAGGTATATCCCCTCATAAGAGTTCCCCTCACATAAAAATTCCTTACGGAATTATTTGGAGGTTCTAAGGTGTTCCTGAGTCTACATATATGATGCCCCGTTTGGATGCGGAGGTTATTTTTGCTCATGCCAATTAAAGCTTGGACACTTTTCCGGTTGCATTGCCCCAGAAGTTTTTTTGGCCTGCCTCATGTTTTTGTGATTTATTTCTTTATAGCTTAATAAAGAATAGTTCAGGACCTATGAAAGTTTCTAAGTCTCCGCATTTCTTGCAATAGGGAGTTGGGCATTTCACCCTCTATTCCTACGTGGCCAGGCAGCAGGCACCCAGCAGAGGGTTATTTTGATTTTGTTTCTCCTAATCAAGTCCAAAAAGTTTTTGTTTAATGATGTATCGCAGTAACGGTAAGTAGGGGTGGGTAATCTCGAACATAACTATTTTACGTCCGCAGCTGAGTCTAAAAATCTAAAAAAAAAAAAAAAATAGAGACATTGATTGGTCGGCTTTCTACAGAGTCCATACCCTTCTTCCTTCCTATGGGATGGGTTCTCTTGCAGTTCTACAAAGGAAAACTAGTCAATCGCAAAAACTCAGGTCATGTAAAAGTTAAATATATAAGCATGTAGATACCAAGCACAAAGTTTTAATTTAATACGAATTGCTCAGATTTGTAAACATATCTAAGATTAACTGCAGGACACATACGCACATTCATTAGTCGAATTGATGTTTATCAGATCACCAAACTACGCCAGAGCCATCCATTTTAATTAGGACTTCTTTCATTGATTCGTTTTTCGAACAATAAATTAAATAAATTAATATATGTACAGTTAATTTCCGTTACAATGTCGTCTCCCTTACAAGAACAGAGGCGCTGATGTATGACAACTAAATGCAATTCTCGCTACAGCTACATACCTACAGCTTGTAAAGGGTGTGCCATCTAGTGGTTTCTTTTTAAATCATAGCTTCCCGTTCCCCTCACATAAAAATTCCTTACGGAATTATTTGGAGGTTCTAAGGTGTTCCTGAGTCTACATATATGTTGCCCCGTTTGGATGCGGAGGTTATTTTTGCTCATGCCAATTAAAGCTTGGACACTTTTACGGTTGCATTGCCCCAGAAGTTTTTTTGGCCTGCCTCATGTTTTTGTGATTTATTTCTTTATAGCTTAATAAAGAATAGTTCAGGACCTATGAAAGTTTCTAAGTCTCCGCATTTCTTGCAATAGGGAGTTGGGCATTTCACCCTCTATTCCTACGTGGCCAGGCAGCAGGCACCCAGCAGAGGGTTATTTTGATTTTGTTTCTCCTAATCAAGTCCAAAAAGTTTTTGTTTAATGATGTATCGCAGTAACGGTAAGTAGGGGTGGGTAATCTTGAACATAACTATTTTACGTCCGCAGCTGAGTCTAAAAATCTAAAAAAAAAAAAATAGAGACATTGATTGGTCGGCTTTCTACAGAGTCCATACCCTTCTTCCTTCCTATGGGATGGGTTCTCTTGCAGTTCTACAAAGGAAAACTAGTCAATCGCAAAAACTCAGGTCATGTAAAAGTTAAATATATAAGCATGTAGATACCAAGCACAAAGTTTTAATTTAATACGAATTGCTCAGATTTGTAAACATATCTAAGATTAACTGCAGGACACATACGCACATTCATTAGTCGAATTGATGTTTATCAGATCACCAAACTACGCCAGAGCCATCCATTTTAATTAGGACTTCTTTCATTGATTCGTTTTTCGAACAATAAATTAAATAAATTAATATATGTACAGTTAATTTCCGTTACAATGTCGTCTCCCTTACAAGAACAGAGGCGCTGATGTATGACAACTAAATGCAATTCTCGCTACAGCTACATACCTACAGCTTGTAAAGGGTGTGCCATCTAGTGGTTTCTTTTTAAATCATAGCTTCCCGTTCGAAAGCCTGACTTGACAGAAAGGCAGTATCATACCTCCACGGAACGAAGTGAGTCGCTATTACGCTTGAATAACATTGGGAAATATTGAAGTATTCCCAAAGTGAGTGCTGTGTAGCCCAAACAATGCGTTTTTTTTTTGAAAAGAAGTTTTGACCGAAATGAAGCACGCGGTGGGTGCATCTGGGGCTCGGAAAACCCGCACGTTATTGTTGAGAAGCCAATTCATCCACAGAAAGTTACAGTTTGGTGCGGATTGTGGAGTGATGGCATCATTGGACCATTTTTCATCGAAAATGAGGCTGGCAACAAAGTTTAGGTCAATGTGTGCGTTACAGAGCCATATGTTAACCGATTTTTTTTTTAGTGAAGTTGAAGAAAGGATTTGGACGATCTCTGGTTCATACAGGATGGCGCGTCATGCCACACAGTCTAAAGTCCATGCCACAATCGCACCAAATTCCCAAATCATGTTATCAGTCTTGGCGATGTCAATTGGGCGGCTCGGAGCTGCGATTTGACCCCTTTGAACTTTTTTTTTTTTGTGGGGAACCGTTAAGGATCGATGTTTTGCCAACAATGCGGAAATGATTCAAACACTTAAGGCCAATATCATCCAAGCAATCCGTGAGCTACAGCCGGAAACCATCAACAAGGTCTTGGAAAATTGGAATGACAGAAATTGAACGTCTTTGTGTTCCATAATTTGTGTGTTCCATTAAATTACAGTACTGCCCGGAATAGTAAGACCCTTTTAATAGCAACAAATTATTCAGTGTTGGGGTTCTCAAATCTCTGCAAAAATTTAATTACAAACCTGGATATAAGCACTATAAATTTATGGGCTTGTTTTTATCCGGGGAGTATACTTCTCATGGAACAAATTTATTTTTGTTAATTGTATCTATTGCATTAAAAAAAAAAAAAAAAAAAAAACTTGCATTTGGAACACCCTGTGTTTCTCCCCCGTATCCTCGATAGTGGAATCAAAACACGGATTCTAAGGAAAGAACAAAGGAAATTAAAAAAAAACAACTATTAAATTGCGTTTAGCTCCTTGAATATACCTACATCCATCCTTAATTAAGTTTTTTGTCTTCTTTGATGGTCATTTGTGGTCAAATGCTATTGTAACTCACAATGCATATAGAGTTACCGGTTGCCACACAAAACTGAGTTGAGTCGCCGTTCTTTGTGTTTTGGCAGGTGGTTATTGACTTTTTCAATTATTGTGAACCGGGATATAAAGACGACAATCACAGGAAGAAAAAAGAAAGATGCTGATTGCCCTAAGGGCTTTTGTGACGAAAACCATCCATTGACCGTAAACTGATACATAATTGTCTTTTAGTTGTATCTCGAAACAATGTAGAAGCATGTACAAAAATGTGATCATATCAAGTGATTGGGCTTTGCTAACGTGTACATACGTGGGTAGAGTCATTCGGTAGGGTCATTTGAGTATAAGTTAAACTAATTTTAGTTATTTAAACATAAAAAAAATCTTTATTGAATATAATGGCTTAACAACTAAACAACTTAAAGTAGACTACTTAAAACTGAAACTGAAGCTGATTCACAAAATGTAATTTACTTAGAATGAAACCTCTGTGTCTTTGCCAATTACTGCCCGCGTCAGCATAGTTCCCACGGTGCATTTCATGCTCAAGAATCTATGTGGTTCCATGTATCGCTTATTTGCTGACTACACGTCTACGAAGACCGCTATGCAGGTGAATAACATGTTGCGCGTGTCGCTGGATCGTGTTTCGGGTTTCGTTTATTAACTCGGGTTTCGTTTATTAACTTATACACAAAAGAAGATTTGATTTGGTAATCTATATCTAGATACTACTATGTATATAAAACAAAGAGGCAAAACGCGTATCTTTCCCTGCACTGCCCTTAACTTTTTGCATTTTGTTGTTTTATATTTAAACTATAGCAGACCCGGCGACTCCGTTCCGCCCAAATTCATAAATGTAATGAAAATAATATAATAACATAAAATAATATTATTAATTCCGTCAATTCAAATTCTTTATTCAAAAGTTATATTAAATACAATAGAAATAACTGAAGTATAGCAATATCGATGTATTTCAATAAAACCGCAATGATTGACGTGCCGGCCAAACTTCCGCTTTTGTACTAAAGTATGGTTTGCCAACAGGTGAGCACGCGCACGCCACATACAATTGGACCATGTGAAAAACATGGGAATTCAAGATTGATGCTACAGATATCCAGCGATTATCCTTGCGACTTATAATTTGTCATAGACGCTTAAATGCCAAATCGTTCTGAGTAAGCGGAGTCCGCGATAGGACAATGTTTATTTTTTTTGTTTTTATATACTTCTCCCGGGAAAGGCGAACCTATAACGCTTCAACAGCGCCCCGAGATGCCTGCAGATGTATGTTTGCTCTGCACTTAAATTGCTGCAAATTGTAGTCTTCTGGAAATATATCCCCAGGAAGCGAGTTCCAAAGTTTGCTTGTCCTGTAACAGAAGGAGTTTTTGAAAGTTGATGTCCTCGCGGTTGTTAAGTGTACTGTATGGTCATGAGCATTAGCAGCCTGTCTTGTTGGGCGCCCATTGCATTTCGAGGGATAATGTCTTTGAGTTCCTCAGAACATCTACCATGGAAGTATCTATAGAACAAGCATAGGTCAGCGACTTGTCTTCTGTGCACCAATGGTTGTAGATTCGATGTGAGTGTAGGGTCTCCAATGAGTCGAACTGCTCGTCTCTGTATGTTATCAAGCAGGTTAAGTGAATGTTTTGGGCCGAGCTCCATATATGGGAACAATATTCCAAGCCTGGTCTAACCTGTGCTTTGTAGAGAAGGAGAAGTTGCTTGGGGCTAAAGTACCTCTTTGCTCTTAATAGGTAGCTCAACTTTGCGGACGCCGATTTTGCGATAAAGGATATGTGGTTCTGCCATGTGATTCCTGAATTGACTGTGACTCCTAGAAGGTGCATTGAGTCCTTGTGATGGATTGGATGGTCATCCATTTGGATCTGAGGAACTGTTGATGCATTTTTTCTGGAAAATGTTGTGAGCTGTGTCTTGTTTGCATTAAATACAACCAAGTTGTCCTTTCCCCCCTTCAAGATTTTGTCCAGATCATCATTTAGAGAATTAATTTGTTCACATCTCTGACTGTGTGATGTAGCCGTATTCACAGGCCCATTGTTCGAGATGGAGGATATAAGAGTGCTGTCATCTGCAAAGCTGTAGATATTATTATTTGTCGATCCAAGCAAATCGTTGATGTGGAGAAGAAATAGAGTTGGGGAAAGAATAGATCCTTGGGGCACTCCTGCATTTATATCAACGAATTGGATGATACACCATCTACAACAACTTGGATCGATCTTCCCAGAAGAAAATTTTGCATCCATCCGCAGAGTTGTTGTGGTAATCCGTAAGACGCTAACTTGCCTAATAGGGCTCTATGCCAGACTCGGTCAAATGCCTTTGATATGTCCAAGGCTACGGCTCTGGAAAGTGTTGAAGCTTTGGACCCTATGGAGTAGATTAGCGGGATCGAAAAACGGGTTGTGGCACCTTCCAATCAAAGAAAAAAAAAATGTATTTTATCAACTAAAAATTTTGTAATTTATCTACTTATTTGTTACGAACTTGAATATAAAATTAATAAAATCTGTAGTTCTACATTTTGTGCTGATTTTTGTCATTAACAACTCTACGAAAATTTTCATCAATCGTTTTCAAATTTTGACCTCAGTTGAAATCTCATTTCCTTAAATTTGTATACCGGCTATAACGTTTCCGTCCTAATTCGTAAATAATAATCTCACTTTATTGAATAGTTTACTACGACATAATTTAACGTAATACCCTAGTAACAGCAACTCGTGGCTGGGTCTTCTAGTCTTCTTATATAAAAAAATGACTTTGATATATGTTTGTCCGTTTATATCTCGAGTTTGGCAGCACCGAATTTTATGATTCTTTTTTTGTTGGAAAGGTATTTTTTTTTCCAACGAAAAAATCATCGAAATCGGATTTCAAAACTGGAGATATCGTTTCTCCGTTCCTACCATTCACACCCCATTCGAGTGGACGTTTGCACACTTTGGTTTAGTCAGCATCTCTGCTATAGGCGTGTTCAGGGTTGCCAGATTGGGCGCTTTCTCGTTCTATGGGCTATCTTTTTTCAAAAAGCGATAGAAATGGACAAAATTAGCGTCCAACACAATTTTGGGCTTTCGTTTTACAAATATTTGTGTTAATTTTGTTCGTTTAATTCCTTCACAAAACTAAGAAAAAAAAGAATTCTATAAAAATATATTTTAGGTACCTACTTTTAAAACTTGGCAGCGCTCTTGCAACGAAGTGACATCAGACAGTGCTTCAAATTGCACACACACCAATTTATCGAAAATCGACGCCGGCAAATACGTTAAATTGGAAATCTTGAGCTTGCTTCATTTAATTATAGCAGTATACAATCGATTATAGTTCGCTTCAATCAGTTTCGATTGGTAAAATGGACAATGTCTGTGAATATTGCCATCCGTTGAAATTCTTGGCAGAAATACCGAATCCGCCTACATTGAATCCGCCCTCCCGAACCTTTGAAGTCTTTAGTTTCTGGAGAATCATCGGAATAGAAACACTTTTCGTCGAAGATTCAGCAGTATAATTCATGTTTCCAAATGGCTTCATTTGGTGCTGCAAATATATTGCGAAGTGGATTTATGACGTGAAGGGTTAAGGTAACTTGTGCACATTTCTGTGCACTAATTTGATACAGTATCGGAATGTTCAGATATTGATCAGATTCAAGATCAGGTTTATCACAAAATTGGATCATTGTTACCGTTCCCTGATTAAAACTATCAAACGCTGTCAAATTGGATACGGTTCAAGTGGCACCAACAATGTTAGAAGGGAGATCATTGAGTTTGATTTAGGTAGCTAAAAAATGGAAAAACCAAAAATGCTGTCTACAAGAAAGCATTTGCAAGATATTTAAAAAACGAATTTTATTCAAAGTTTCTTTCTGATCTCTTAAGTTTTAGCATTTCTCAAGCCTGACGAATTGAAGGATTTTATGCCTTTTAACTAAACTACATTGTTTGCAGGGAACAGGCCTTTAGAAATTTGTTCAGCGAAGCGGGCATGGGTTTGCTAGTTTATTATATAGTTTCAACGAAGGTTTCATCTTCCATGGCTTTTTCTGGTTCCGGATCCTCTTCCTCTTCTTCATCCTCTTTGTACCTATTTTCTTTTAACTACAATTTCTTTTGTATAACCTTTGGGTTTCAGAATCGAATAATTTTATTCACCATTAATGGTATATTATAAGACCAGGTTATTATCATCGGTTAATTTTTTGCACCGAATTTCAAAGTTGTTGACATTTTTCACAGTAAAGGCAATGGTGTAATTTTTACACCGGTATATTTTGACAAATACACTAAAAGTCTTAAATTTTTCTTCAGTTTTCTCAATTTTGCACCAAAATGAATGCATTTACACCAATTTATACACTAGAGTGGTTCTAATAAGCTGTAATAGCCTGTTTTCCAACTAAACTAATGCGAACTTTTTGAAAAATGTGATGTTATATATTTATTTATATATTGTTACTAGCTGACCCGGCAAACTTCGTTCCGCCCAAATTTGTTAATGTAATGAAAATAATAATTCCGAGCATGCACAATGCACTTACTAATTTATGTAATTCGGCAATGATGTTGACGTGTCGTCCAACCATCCGCTTTTTCACTAAATTGACAATGTGAGAAACATGGGGAATCAAGACTGATGCTACAAATGCACAAACATCCATCGATTATCCTTGCAATAAATTATTTGTCATAGTGAAAGCGAGACGCACGGGAAATTGAAGTCGAACGAATGGTAAATCGTTCTGAATAAGCGAAATCTGCGGAATAAGAGTGTTTGCCTTTGAATTTTCCCCTCAAATTCATCACTTGCATGATATTTGATATGAGATCCTTCCCCACGAATCAAATGCGATCCGTTACAAAGTTTCGGTACATTGATGTTGCGCAACAAAATTTTAACTGAGCCGACTTTCAAATCCAATTTATGTTGAGGTAGGCCCGGAACATTTAAAGAATTCAAAAATTCAACTAATCCCCATAAAGTTTTTTTTCACAACAAAAGGTAGAATTATGCCCTTCCTTCCAACCAAAAAATCATAAAAATCGAACTACCTGTCCCCGAGTTATGGATGCACACACGGACGTCAGTCTCTTTTATATGTAACTGTACCCTCCCGGCTTTGCCCGTACCTTTCGTATTAAATTATGCTCACATTTCGCAAATTGCTTTATTTGGACAGCGTCCATTAATAATTTTCATCATATGACTTTAGAAATAGCGTTTGATTTTGTTTTTGAGTGGGACGTGCCACAATCCGTTTTCTTATCCCGCTTGTGTTTTTCAAAGTTCCACCTATAGGTCAAAAACTATCCGAAATTTAAAACTGGAAGCAACCATATCCATCTACAAAATTTCAATCAACTTGGTAGCGCTGATTCGGCGATCGGCAACAGCGCCACCTATCAAGTCCAAAAGTATCCTATCCTTCAAGCGGGAACGAAGAATATCCTTACTATAATAAAACTGTAGCTTTTTTTCCGGCTGTAATCTGTGAGACGAGAATAGATTCAAAAAGTACTGCACGAATTTGATTTCGGTTACACAGTTGCATAGGAAATTGTTCAGATTTGAACATAGGATATGTTTTACCATTATTCGCTGTCCGGAAGTGGAAATCTAAGCTGATATCTAAGAAAAGATGTAATTCTCGGATGCCTTCTAGCTCCTAGCTTCGGAATCACTCATCCAAATGAAATGGGATTTTTTTTAATACAAAGTTCAATAATGTACAAAGATTTTAAGATATAAATCATCTTTGTACGTTATCCTGAAGTCGAACAATAAGCAATAAACTATAAATTTAATACAATTGAAAAAATCAAAATGTTCGATTGTAGCTAGATCGTTGGATTTTTCCAGCGTTGAGTGGAGGAAATTTTGTGTGTGTGTGCGGCAAAACCTGTTTCTCTCTCTATACATTTTCTGCCGTGTGCTTCTCTTTTTTTATGCAACTTTTGGGTTTTGTGTTGTTTTTTTTTTTTTTTTTGCTCACGTTCTTAAATTATTAGTGAATAATGACAATGAGTAGTAGAGCGAATGTGGTGCATGGGATTGAGGGAGATAGCTATGTAATTGAGATTGAGGGAGTCACACTCAGTTGTTAATTGTGATTGTGATTTTTAAAATGCGCTATAGTGATTCTGATCTTATTAGTGATACTGATTCACGTCCATGCTAAAACCTGTTTGTGCATTTGCAGTTTTTTTTGCTTCATGTTTTTTTTTTTCTCTTTTTTTAATTTGAACTTGAGGATGTTTGTGTTTGAGTATAGTAAGTGAGCGAGTTGTTATGGGATTGAGATGGGGAATAAAATGTAACAAGTAACAACTTACAAGTGGAATGTAAATGAGATTGAGAGGGAATAATAGAAGTTAGCCTACCAAAGTATTTGTTTGGATTGTTTTACTGGCAGTTTTTCTTCTCTTTTTTCGGGTAAGCTACTTTTTGTATAGCGCTAATTATTTTGTTTTAAATTTGAGAAGTGGAACTCTGGCGAAGCAAGGCGAGCACGGGTCAGCTAGTAAATCTATAAAATTTCATTGAAATCGGGTGAGTGGTTTCGGAGATCGATTACAACGCCATATAGCGGGTCAAAAATCCTATCTTTTAGGTTTGCGTTAACCTGAAATACAACAATACGAACAAAACAAAAGAAGAATCATAAAAATTGACCCAGTGGTTATCGAGTTATATCATCATCATCGAGTTTCATCCCGAAAGAATTATAGGTATGAATTAAGAAGATTATTATTAAAGAAAATTTAATTGACCTGAATAACGACATACGCTTACAACGCCACATGTTGAGGATTTTCCGACGATGTGCACTAAGAAATTCAGTTTTTGTTAAAAATAATAAATTAATTATTTTATATGTATTTTATCAATATAATAACTCCGATCGAAGCATCTGTTTTAAACGATATTTATTTTGTTTAAATCCTCGTTGACGATATTTGCAGCACGCATTCTGTCAATGTTATGCCAACGCCATAAGGTTACATCAAAAAAGTTTGAACTGAAAAGCGCTATGGTTACATTAGATATAATTTAATATGGTGGTTAAGTATTCTTAAATTTTCTAATTTTCCGCGCAATTTTCTTAATTTTTTCTTTCATAAGATTTTTCTCCTGACAATAACAAACACAACAAAAAAAATTAGCGAAATCGGTCCAGCCGTTCACGCGTCATGCCGCGACCAAGGGAAATAGGGATTCATTTTTATATATATAGATTCATCATTGGCACATTTGTTCGAACAGCTTGACTCAATGCGATTCGTTCGAAGTCCATTTCTCGCTCCAATTCTCGATTAACTGCGTCAAATCAAAGCTTTGTTGCGCATTTCATCTGACATCTCCAGTTCATTATCCGATGTCACAGTGCGAATTCGATGCAAAATATCGTCGGCCATAATATCATCTTTGTATAATCAAAGTATCTATCTACTTCATTTCAAAAAGTTACTTAATGTAACATAGTAAACATAATTTATTAGAACAAACTTTTTGGGTACCTATACCTATATTTAAAAAAAAAAAAAAAAATTCAAAATTGTTGACAACAACAATTTGCTTGGAAAATAATTAAAATAATTGACAACAACAATTGCTCTTAAAATTCAAAATATATTTTTTTTTATTTGAAGTGTCACTACTTGATTTCTATCCCGTTAATTTTTTTTCAAAGTGTATTTCCCCATTCAAACTTTGATTTTCTAATTTTCCGCGCAATTTTCTTAATTTTTTCTTTCATAACTTTGTTCTCCTGACAATAACAAACACAACAAAAAAAGAATTAGCGAAATCGGTCCAGCCATTCTCTCGTGATGCCCTTACCAACGAACATCATTTCATTTTTATTTATATAGAAGATATAGCTATAATATTTGAACATAGTACAATTTTATTCTTTGATTGAGTTAGTTTTCAGACTTTTAGGTATATGTTCTGACATCGAAGTGTGTGAAATGGAAAACCTTTAATCACATTTCTGTTTTAGCTCTTAATTGTGGACATTAATTTAATATTGCGGGCAGTAAGTAGTTAGGTAAGCCTGTGTTCGTTACTGTCATCGAACTGAACTGAATGTTATGTTTTAAATTAGTATAAGCCGTCTTTTTTTAAGGAACGCATAGGTTATTTTTGCAAAGCTTGCTTTTGAACAAAAATCTTTTCTTTTATTTGCAACTTGCATCTGGTCGCCATTGGGTTAGGTTAGGTTCATGGGTGGAAGCGGCAAAGCGAGCCCTACCGCACCCCACTTAGGTCCATGTGGACCCATTGTGATGCCCTGAGGGGGGTTAGCCGATGTTGTTGGCGGTGATGGGTGTTCCTTCGCAGTTACTCGACTTTGTCCAGCCATCCCGATGTCCTCAGAAACCTGTAAAGATCAGATAGTAAGACATCAGAAAGTTTATGTACGTCATGGAAGTAATAGCTTCCAAGTGTTCTGTTCCTCAAGTGACAGAGACTCGGGCAATGACAAAGGAAGTGAGGTGTGTCCTCGTGTACATCCTCGTCTCCGCAAGTCCTGCATATATTGTCATTCTTGAGTTTCAATTTCATTGTGTGGTTTCTTAGGAAGTTGTGACCGGTTAGGACCCCTACCAGTTTATACATCGATCTTCTATCAAACCGCATGAGCTTGCTAGTCCGACTAGGATTATATTCCGGCCATAGCTTCCGTGATATTTCACAAGTGGTTAAATCTTTCTACCTGTTATTTGCTTTCATGCGGATCTTATTATATTTATCTCGTTGAAGTCTTTAGAAAATTCATTCTATGAGGTACGTCCTTAAGTTTTGCCATTCAAAACCGCTAAAACGTACAGTGTTGCTTACAATCGATAAGCTTTAATTTTAAATAATAACCACTGCTTCCCTGATTATACTGGCGTTGAAGTTTTCCTATAATAAACTACTGAACCGACTGTTAGTCAAATAAACCACGGTTCTCACAATAAGTACGACTTACGTGATAGAAAACAGAATCTTCCCCACCATATCCCAAATAACGCAGCATCATCTGTCAAAGACCACAATTTTCATTAAGTGCAATTACAGGAGGATTACCCATTCACCACATAATGTGCCAACTGATTTATGTCCTGACCCGTCTCCTACATTCCACTGCAGTACATAGGCAGTAGTGGAGCATTTCCTTGAAGCACACGTGCGTAAGGCCCGAATGCGCATGACAGTATTAAAAAAAGAAAACCTGCCCCAGTAAATAGGACCAAGTGCAATGGCCTTGAGTACATAAAACGCACTTTCCATATGATATAACGAAGGGGAGTCGGATTTCCACTCAGAGGAGAAAACAGGAACTCTCTCAAGTATATTTCGCCAAAGCTCTGTGTGGGAAATTATTCCCAAAGCTTCTGATACTTGTCGACCTGTTATAAGGACATTTTTCAGCAAGAAAACAATTTTTTTTTTAAATTTAAGAAGAAGAACAACATTTGGAAATTTTGGTTTAGATATTTTCTTAAATTTATTTTTAAATAAATTCGTCTTTTTTTTTATGTAATTTTAGGTACAAAAATTCTTAGCAACTAATTTTGTTCAAAATTTTAAACAGTTTTAAATTAAAAAAAAATTAAATCAAAATTTTTCATTGTTAAACTTAAGTCCTTTCAGTTCACTTTTTAAACAGTCTCAGGCACTAGATCACTCTTTTCAGCAACATAATCAGTTTTTGCGTAATTAATTTGTTAAAACAAATTCATCAGCCTATCTGTAAGCATAGTTGCAGCACAGAGATGAGCGTGGCACTCGTCGTGTTGGCAGCCCAGACATACCCTTCAGGTAGACATAGTTCACTGGCTGGCGGAGTATCCTTTGCGGTTGGGCTTGTGGTTGCTTGGGCTGCTTAGCTGGCTTACTGACAGGTTTTTTATTCTGCGATTTGAACGGCGTGCTGTTGCAAGATAGAGACCGGGAAGATGGTGATAAGCTTTGTAAAACCTTGCCAACCGACGGAATTGATATGCGGTTAAGGTGGATGAGCTTAAATGGTATCCTCTCGATGACGGATTGGCTGCCGGAGTGCTCCTCTTCCAGTTCGAATTTATCCAAGTCAGAACTGGAGCTGGTACACGATATACTGGAGAAGTCTATGCTGGAGCTGCGAAGACTCTTTTCGGTTTGGTCAAGACTGAGCGAAAATGAGTCTGTCGACGAGGTGCGGATATCTTCTTGACTGTTGTAGATCAAATCGTTTTGGACACGACGACCGAGACGTTTGCTGAGGCTCTGCAGGAACTGCATAGCTCGCTGACGACGCGGTGATATGGATTTGGGTTTTTGTAAATCGGCAAAATCGAAGGTACTTTCACTGCGGTTATCCATAGTTAGTTTGTTTGTTTGGGTTGGTAAAGTAATCCTTATTTAGAGAATACTACACGGTTGAAGCAATGGTAACTTCTGAATTTCTCGTTGATTGGCGTCGCCTTTTATAGGAGAATTTCCGACTGTGGCGATAGCCTTCTGGCGTGGGGAAAGTTTTTTTGCATTTGCGTAGATGATTCGCTGTGTCCTCGGTTGGAGTACACATACAGACACAAGCGGAGTGATGCTGTAACACACAGAGGCATCATCCAACGTGATTGAAAGCATCACAGGCATCAGGAGCGACCAACGGTAAGGTACATTTCTACTAATGGCCTCGCATCCTTACCCCAACAGAAGGAAAATCCTCGTCAGACATGAGCTCTGATTCTCTTCACACCTGTTGATTAAGAGGGAATGAAAATAGCACGTTTTTTAGTGATGCAGATAAGAATAGTGTTGGATTGCTCCGCACCCTATGTAAGTGCAGTGATGGCAGGCATTCAAACGTGACAGCGTAATATTTTTGCCCGTAACCATTGAGTTTCTTTTTAAAACGTGTTTGCATACGTTGGCTGGCGTTGTAGTTTCAGCCCATTGACTTGCGAGCGGATGCGTGATCGGTGGGATACTTTCCAATGTCGCAAGGAATTTCGTATCAGCATTATAGCAAGTAAGAAAGTTACAGCTTCGTTGCGAATGACTCTGTCATATGGTGCGTTGGAGGTAGTGTGAAATGCAGGAAACGTGTGTAAGCCACTGTTTTTACACGAACTTTACACGCCAGTTTGGTTAGTTGGGCACGTTTTTTTGCGTTCTTGTTCCGCATGATGATATGAACAATGAAGGGGTTTCTGTACAAGCACAAGGTGTGATACTCATCAGACGATGCCAGACTTTGTAGTTTTTTATTTGTTTAACTATTGGCCCCTGCCACGATATAGGTACGCTGGTTTGGTTTTCGGCAGAAGACAACTTTTGATCAAAACAAACTCCCTCGGAAAAATTTCCAAATGTAGATACTGTAACTATAATCACCGAAGGAGGATATAGGAATAAGTCTACCTACTTCTGGTGTTTAGATGTTGATTGGGAACTCGTTTCGCTTCACCTCCGCAGGTGGAATGTATTATTTTGTTCCCTTGAGTTCATATTATGTAATGAAGTGACCCACGTGGTGGTTTATAAAACAAATTGCCATCTCAGTGGACTTAGGTACTTCTGCAAGTTTAAAATACGGAGAATCACCACGCCAATCAAAACTAAACTAGATATCTATAGGGAATAAGGCGAAAAAACGTGGCGTTACCACTTTCGGTCAAACTGTTAACCAATTAGAACACTGTTGTATGGGCAGTCTAGATCTTCCGCATTCCAGGGATCGTAGTTCTGAAGCAGCCCATCAAGATGTAGGTCTCGTTTTCTACTGGTAAAAAAAAGGGAATTTATGGAACGTATCAACATTGGCCATGTGTTTTGAACACATCAAATTATTTAGATTGAAGTAGCATCAAAGAGTTAGGGTGCCTCTTGCGGAGAGTAAATGCTTACTCCGAGTTCATTCTCATTCGTTTCATTTACCATTGAGAAAGAAGGTTGTCAATCAGGGCTCGGACTTAAGAAATCGAATTTCGAAGTCGATGAAGCGACAACATTTTTTGAAGTAGATTTTTCGGTTTATAAAACCGACAAATTTTATTTTTTATTTTTTGTGTAGGTACTTCAACAAAAATTAAAAGAAACAAAAACTGCACGTTTATATTACCTACTAAAACAAAAAATAAATATATATGTACAATGTACATGTACTTTGCGTTAATACCAAAATTCAATGCATTTTTTAGATTATTTTCTTTTATAGCGAAAACATGATGATTGTTGTTGGTGTATGATTAATAAAGGTTAAAAATCTTATATTTAAAACAAATTTACCATCAACAAATATTGCTTTTAAAATTTTGTTTTTAAATAATTCTAATATAGGTATTTAACATGTGCTGTGATTTGATTTTCTTTTGCCAATCAAAAAAAATCCTGTTAAACTTTTTCTTTGCTAATCTTTTTACGAAAGCCAGGCAAGCCGGGCAATTGCCCGGAGCGGCAAAATTATTCTTTTAATTTAATTTTATTTCGAATTTAATGAAGTTTGAAACTACTTTTCATCTAGGAATTAAGCTTCAGTATAAAATTCGCAGTTTGTTAACGTTATAATGATTATTTTTTGGTACAAGAAATTTTTACTAAATACAAATCTCATTTTTATAGGCATTTAGTGTGCTGATATTAATGGTAAAATGTAGTTTGAATGTTTTCTTGTCAGACTATTGATATTCCCACAGTTATAATTTTTTCTAACTTTCACCATTACGTAGTAAGAGAAAGATATTGTTTTCGTACAAAATTTCGAAATCGAGATGTTTATTAATTCTGACATTACGATGATAGACGATCTTAAAAAAGTGGGTCGCAAAATTCTGTAATGTCTGTCAAGCCTACAGCCGAAACGGCTGACAGGATTTCGTTCAAACTTCGGATTTGGAGTTTGTGGGCTTAGGGCTCGAGGAAGTTTTTTATTTTGCAAAGTATCCTCAATATTAATGGTACTTCCCATACAAAATGTTCGTACCAGTTTGATTTGCTCGAAAACGGCTCTAACGATTTCAACCAAAATTGATATTTAAGCTTAAGTGGGTAAGGTTACCATGACTACATACCCAGTTTTTGGCTAAAAATTCGAGTAACGGTACTTTTGAAATTTGGACATATCTCGAAAACGGTCATTACGGTTTTAACAAAAATTAATTTCTGAGGTAATATGGTCATTTCAAAATAATCGCAAACTCAGTTTTTCTCGATATAATCGTAAAATGGATTTTTGAAAAAAGTAATTTTTTAAATTTAGTTTTCCTTAGTTTTCAAGAAAACGGTAAATAAATAACAATTTTGACCAAAATGCAGACGAAGAGTAATATTGATGTTCTTGAAATTGTTGCGTCCTTAATTTTCAATTCGAATCACCGAAAACGCTAATTTCGAAAACTGCTCATATCTCGAAAACCCCCTTCTTGACTTCGATAAAACTTTAAAAACTAAGTAAAACTTATATCGCGAAAAATAACTCATAATCGGTTTTTAGCTATATAGTTAACAAATAGTATTTTTCAAACCGAACATTGCAATATTTAATTCTGTTTTATCTGACAAATTCTATAAAAACCGCTCTAACGATTTTGATCAAAATACATATTAACGATAATATCAGTATTCGAATTATTCCCGTACTTAGTTTTTCTCAAAAAATTCGAAGAAATCTGTTTTTTAATTATTTCTCAAAATTACTACCCAGAAGCCGATCTATGTTCATATATACATATTTTTAAAACTAATGTCGCACTTTAAAATTCAAATTGCAACAGCCATTAGAAATGCAATAACAGCAACGCAGAATTTAATTTCAGCAAATATTACCCACTTCTACTTTTTTTTCAACCGTTTTGAATATATGCACCCACTTTAAAATATTTACAACAATCAGAACCCCCACACACGTTCATCGCGATATACGTTAATAACTGCTATTTCAAATTCAAAAACAAATCTTTCAATTTTTGAATGTACATTAGGGTGTCCCTTATATCGGATAAACAATTTTTTTTTCAGAATTTTTTCACGCACACCTTTTATTTTTTTTCTTAATGACAATACTAGCTTCGATGCAAAATATTTTGCTCCTGGAATGATGCTAACCCGTGCCGACTAGACAAGCAAAGTCAACATTGAAAATCTGTACGAAAAATTAAGAAAAAAAATTTTTTCACATACAAATATTTCATTTCAATTTCAAATTTGTATTAAATAACTATACTAAACACTTAAATAAGAATAATTGGTAACAAAAAGAAATTATTGCGGATACTTCCTCTTCAAAACTTCTTTCCTGCAATCAGGATATAACTTCCTGTGCTCTTTCACACAACTAAGAAGATATTGTTTTTGCTCTTCTTCTGCTGAATGATTTTTGGGGGCCTGATTTTTAGTTACTTATCGACATCTCATTCTAAGAATATTGTTGAAGGTTCAGTAAGAACTTAAAAATTCGGTAATTTCAATGTCTGCACCGGTTTGAAAATTGTTGAAATTAGTGTCAATATTTTTCCATCCATCTCGAAACGCTTTAAAAATAGGTATGTCTGGACTTATTGTTACTGTTCGTTTCGAAGACACTTTAAAGTACGAGCTCTAAAAAAAATTACTATCTCTCTTTATAATTTCTGTTCCAAGAGAACAGCTTTAACTACATGTGTAAGATGCAGTTGTATCGCAACACATAATCTTAACTTTATCATCCAAATTTCAGTCTTTAATTGCTCTAAAAAGCGTATTATTTACCAGAAGAATTTTTCAATTTTGGCACGGATAGAAGTTGTTCCCCATCTCCAAAAGTAATAGTAATATCAAGTCGTTCTTCCCTAGCACACCTAACATTCAAGCCAGGAAACAATTTCCCATCCCAGTGAACAGTAACGACCTCCGGAATTTTATTTTGAAAATCGGTTTTAATGTTTTCTGCCCGTTCTTTTCTAATCCGTGCCCGCACGCGTTGAATCGAAGACTTATTGATTGCAAGATCCTCAAAGTTAAGCCCCAGATATTCCCCTGTAGCCTGAAGTATATAAACAGAGACTCTTTTGCTCAGCTGACATCTGTCTAAGGCTGAAACTCCTCCTCCAAGGACGCTAAAGAAGAAGATGGTATTGCCGATGACAACATGTACTTACTACGTTTTTGTTCTTTTTCTAACGCCTTTGTCTAAACCTATCTTCCTTTTCAGCTTGTTTTTTTTTCTCAATCCCCGCTAAGCAGCCCGGTCGTCCTGACTGTCTCTAACGCTGTAAAACGACTCTTTCCTCTTCTATTTTAATTTTTTAAAGAGCTCAGCATGACCTATGTCAAATATGTTATCCAAATCGTCCTGGAAATCTGATTCTCGTCGTTTATGCAACTCCTGGGTTTTCTTTGAATTTTTTTGCAATGCTCTCCAAGTTTGATACAAATTTATAAGCTTCTTCACAGAGTTGGGTAGTGCTTTTTTAGGGATTCTTGACTTTTCCCAAAAAATAGTACACTCGCGAATAACAAGATTTTGGCTTTCGCTGACTGTCAATTTAACTTCCCGCATATTAAAAAACAAAACTTCAAGAACTTGTCGATTTGACGGTTATTTAGCACCCTTTATTTGGTGATTTACATCTCCCGTTAAGTAAATGATTTTTGTATTGCTTCTTAATTACATTAACATCATTAACTGATTAAAAAATATGTGTTTACCGTTTAAAAATTAAAAATGCAATAAAAATTTGCTTAGACACGTGCTACTTTTTCAGTGTAACTTGTACTGACATGTTTCGATCCAAGTCGGCACGGGTTAACATACTCCAAATGACCTTATATTTTTTTCGGTTGCATTTCAGAATCAAATAAATAAAATAAGAACATGTGCGTTTAAAAAAAAAGTCCAAAAATAAGGGACACCCTAATGTCCATACATATATTTATATGTAAAGATATCGATCTATCACGACTATACTGTATACTCTGTTCAATTCGTATTTTCAGTACAGGCCTTATGGGAAGCTCTTTTTTCTACCAGTGGTGCCTGTAGCTACTCTCACGGCACTCAACACAAGATTTGCCACTGAAATAAAAGCGAAACCACTGGCGATTCCAAAGAATTTGTTGTTGTTATTTACGAAAAACCCACCCAATTGTCGTCAAAGGCGCATACATCCCACCATGACCAGTCTGCCAGGCTGTCGCGAGCAGAATGAGGATGACGACGACGGTGATATTCTCGTGTGCGGTTGATTTTTTATCGCAGAAAATAAACATGTGTGTGTTTTAAGCACCTCAGAAGAGTGTTACCCTAATCTATTTGCAAAAATATCTTTACGGGTTTTTCTATGGATATTTTCACAGAACTTTCGGTTTTGATGCTTTTTAAAGCTTTTGAGAGCGAATAAATGAATTTGATTATGTGGGATGTTGCCATACAGTTTTTAGGTACTCCTTTAATTATTTTGTATTTCTGAAGGATCTGTTAATATGCAGTTAAACCATTTTTTCTTTATAAAGAGTTGGTATTTGGTAACCCTACCGATATTTGTGAGAGAATTATGCCTATTTATAGTGCCCACTATGGCAACCATGTGAGAGCTTTAAAATGGAGACAGCTTATTAAAATCCATAATAGTTAGGGTGAAAGGCAAATAGCCTATCTTCCCTGTACTGAAAATACGAATTGAACAGAGTATAATACTTCCAATCATTGACAACTTAAACCAACTTCATTAATCTATTCCAGTCAAAAAGAAAAGCATTCCCAAAATCATTCAGAAATTCCTTGTAAAGTGTGAAAGCCCTATTAGGCAAGTTAGCGTCTTACGGATTACCACAACAACTCTGCGGATGGATGCAAAATGTTCTTCTGGGAAGATCGATCCAAGTTGTTATAGATGGTGTATCATCCAATTCGTTTTCTATAAATGCAGGAGTGCCCCAAGGATCTATTCTTTCTCCAACTCTGTTTCTTCTCCACATCAACGATTTGCTTGGATCAACAAATAATAATATCTACAGCTTTGCAGATGACAGCACTCTTATATCCTCCATCTCGAACAATGGGCCTGTGAATACGGCTACATCGCACAGTCAGAGATGTGAACAAATTAATTCTCTTAATGATGATCTGGACAAAATCTTGAAGTGGGGAAAGGACAATTTGGTTGTATTTAATGCAAACAAGACACAGCTCACAACATTTTCCAAAAAAAATGCATCAACAGTTCCTCAGATCCAAATGGATGATCTTCCAATCCATCAAAAGGACTCAATGCACCTTCTAGGAGTCACAGTCAATTCAGGAATCACATGCGGCAGAACCACATATCCTATATCGCAAAGTCGGCGTCCGCAAAATTGAGCTACCTATTTAGAGCAAAGAGGTACTTTAGCCCCAAGCAACTTCTCCTTCTCTACAAAGCACAGATTAGACCAGGCTTGGAATATTGTTCCCATATATGGAGCTCGGCCCCAAAACATTCACTTAACCTGCTTGATAGCATACAGAGACGAGCAGTTCGACTCATTGGAGACCCTACACTCACATCGAATCTACAACCGTTGATGCACAGAAGACAAGTAGCTGACCTATGCTTGTTCTATAGGTACTTCCATGGTAGATGTTCTGAGGAACTCAAACACATTATCCATCGAAATGCAACTTTCGGACGCCCAACAAGACAAGCTGCTAATGCTTATGACCATACAGTACACTTGACAACCGCGAGGACATCAACTTTCAAAAACTCCTTCTGTTACAGGACAAGCCAACTTTGGAACTCGCTTCCTGGGGATATATTTCCAGAAGACTACAATTTGCAGCAATTTAAGTGCAGAACAAACATACATCTGCAGGCATCTCGGGGCGCTGTTGAAGCGTTATAGGTTCGCCTTTCCCGGGAGAAGTATACCTATAAAAAAAAAAAAAAAAAAAAAAAAGAGTAAAGTAGACGCTTATAACTCTCTAACAAGAACTTGCGAGAATTGCCTGTTTCTAGAGCTTCAACGTTTAAAAATTAAAAGTGAATATTATTTTACACTATGTGTTCCTTTTTCTCAGATCTTAACCTAATTCCTACCTATCTAATAAAATAAGAAAAAAAAAAAACCTTTTGACGAACGAGAAAGTTTTGTTCGACCCAGTCGTGCACTTTATTCCCTTTGGGTACGGAACCTTAAAAAGAGAAAATTTTGAGAATTTTCCAAAAAGGCGCCTACTGCATACCTACCCCTTCTATTCTTTGTTGGGAATACCATTTGTTGTAAGTATAGGAAATTAGACCACATATTGTATATTTTTAGAATGTTTTCCCATTTGTTCATTTCTGATTACTGAGTACTTGCCTCATTAGCTCTCTATTTCGCCTTAACTGACCGCTGACGATATGCAGTGTCCAAGTGCAAGCCAACTCTTAGACCTTCCAAAATCTAAAACACAACTATAACCAATCACGTGCATTCAATACCATATAGCTCCAGCTCCAGTTAGGTATTCAAGTTCCGCCCTCACGTCCACTGACATTATGCAAAACGAACACAGTTATCCCACACAACATGTGAATATTGCCAGTCCCATCACCATTAGCATTGGCTTAAAGCAATACCTTTTTCCAAAACAAGTTGAACACGTTTAGGACACAGTGTTTTGTTAAATTTAAACATGCTAATTTACCCTCGTATCCATTCATACAAGCCAACATACGCGCCAACCCGACGCCGTCTTCCTCATGCTAAGCAACATAAACGTGCGTCCAGCGCTTCATACACTCGTAGGTGCTCACAGTATCGAATCGTTATTGCCAGTTCTATTTATACAGACACACAGTCCCATCAGGTAGGTATTTAAAAACGTTGTCACTCCACAGAATTGTAGGTGAATCCAATAATAGAATATCTTTATTCGATGAAGTGCAAATCGGTTCACCTTACGTAACTTCTAGCTACAGCATATTCCTTGCTTGTTCGAATTCCCAGGGGTTTTCGAAGCTAAACCAACAAATCGAGGAAGAAGTACATCTCGAACAAGGGCCCCCATCCATAACCATTTTAAGGATGTAACTGTCCCAGTTGCATAGTATTAGGTAAGAAGAAATGTCAAATTTCTATAGACAGTTGCCGTACTACTTACTATCTAATTTTATCTGCAGCTTTTATAAATAGCCTCATCCTGCGGCGAGTAAAATATGCAAACAAAAGACATGCCTTTAGTAATTTTGTATTGAAATCGTTTTTATTGCGAGTCGTTTCTAAAATGAGTGTTGCAAACTGCAGTCGGTGGTTATGCCTTACAGATGAGTTGGGAATGAACGCAATCCGCCGATGTAGTTGTACTGGTAGGGAGCTGCATAAATGTGAGATCCATAGTACAGTGGCGAAGCATATTCTGGTAGAATCGAACCAGAACTATATGTGTACGCTGGATTGAGTGAGTGCACGGGGTTAGCACCGGCAAACGCCAAAAAGAGGGCAAAAATCAACTAAAAGGATAACAGCTGAGTATTTTCCAGATCTTTCTTTTGGCTACTTACAAATTTCAGCATTCTGCTTGTAAATACTTAATACGTCTTCTAGGAGAACTGGCAACAGATTGACTTAGAAGTGGAATGAGCGCGAGCCCTTTTATAGGCCCAATCCAGATGATTGGTATATGATGGCATTGCTGAGGGACTACGTAGTGCGCATTGACCACCATTCGCCAAGGTGAATAATGTATTCGGATAACCAGTTGTTGCTCTGTCTGTGCCCTTGCAAGATGCATCTCTTTGTTTAGTATACATTTCCATAGAACAAGTATCTTAGACATGGCGTTCTCTGTTTGGTGCGACGTGTACATAAAGAACAGGCATGTGGCCATTGCGTGCAACAAACAGGATTCATGAGAAGAAGAATTGGAAAAGAATTCAGTTTCAGTAGTAATTCAAGGTCAAGAGTAAGGCTGATTAATATACCTAGAACCTAGGTATAGGTACGTTACTGGGATAATTTGCGCATTCGTCGGGAGTAGGATGCCATGGTATTGGTTTTCTTGATCGTGCTGCGTATTATGTGAATAAATTTATAGATAAATGCGCACAGTCACTAGTTAGTAGGTTTAGTTCTTTTATTTCTTGTGTTTGGGTGTGATGCTGAGTTGTTAGCATTTTGGCGATAACGACTTTAGCTAGACCACTGGCGTAGAGTTCTCCCTATTCAACCTACCCGTTTACCTAACCTAAACCTAACCTAGACCACTGGCGGAATTCTACAGGTTATATGCACCTTTTTAGGTATTTATCTTAGACTCAACTTGTGTGGAGGCAACTTCATTTCTGCCTCATGGTTATGACAATACTAACTTATGATTCGAAAAGTTTAACGCAACATAATGAGTATCACTAACCACGAATATGCATCGATTAAACAAGAATAAAATAAAGTGCACGACTGGGTCGAACAAAACTTTCTCGTTTAACAAAAGTTTTTTTTTTTTTTTTTTTTCTTATTTTATTAGATAGGTAGGTAAAGATCTGAAGATCTGAGAAGCAATGCTATCTAAAAGATGGCAATAGGTACATAATAACAATGTGAGTTTTTAGAAGTTGAAGCTCTCAGTCGCCATATCTGGTTAGAGAGTTATAAGCGCCTACTGTACTATTATAAGTTTTTATACTTTACCAGATTTTTGAGTACGAGAACAAGCATAGAAGGGGTTTCTCATTTTTGATCTGTTATAATGATTTTCTTTTTGACTGGAATAGGTATATTAATGACGCTGGCTTAAGTTTGGTTCGTTATAAATAGATATCTTACCATATAAATATATACTTGTATATGCAATTATTCAGAGATTTGTTTTTGTATCTGAATTATCAGTTATAAACTGAATATAACGAGCGTGTGAACGTGTGTGGGGGTGCATATGAAGTGGGATTCTGGGTCGTATGAATAAATTGAAGCAATTGCGCTTTTACTCAAGAGAAGTTTCAAAATCGAAGCATTTGCTACGTTTCGTATGAATAAAAACCAATTTGAGTTAGTTCCAACTTTTGACATGCTCGAAAAGCGGCGGCACTGACCTTTTACTCAGATCGGTATGAATAAACAAAGCACATGCTATGCAAATTCGGAGTCTGCTACTTAGTTGACTCAGAACTTTTGCTAAATATTTTCTACGTATGTTTATATAAATAGTTCAATTAAGTTTTGTTCGTGCAGGAAAACCAACAAAATACCTATCTGTGAAAAAATCAATTATTTCCTGTCACGCGAAAACTATGGAGTGTGGACTATTTATGGCAAATATTTCGTTCAGATGCAAATGCTTAGAAAGGATCATTTCTAAGAGATCCGGACTTTTAGGTTGGCAATTCAAATGGCTGGCATGTCAACAAATATTTCCAACAACCCTATAATCTGATACAATTCCCGGCACCTGAAGAAGAAATAATTTACTGGTCAGGTTTGACAGAAATTGCAAGGCAAGTTCACGTGCAGCGAAGTAAAAGCTATGTTCGAATTTTCGAACTTACTTTAGCAAACTAGATTTTTATTCATACCGATTCAAAGCAATTGCTAAGGGATTTTACTTTGCTAAAACCTTTTACTCAAAGCAAATGCTAGTTTGTATTCATACGACCCATTATGATTGTGTAAACTCCAAGTGGTTGGAATAATTATTTTAATGTGCATATTGAAAATGGTTGAAAAAAAGTAGAAGTGGGTAACATTTGCTGAAAATAAGTTTTGCGTTGCTGTTATTGCATATCTAATGACTGCAACTAAGATATAACTTATCAAGCAATTTTTCTATAACGAAATAACAACTTTTGACAGGCTACTTTCCAATGAAAGATCCTGCATGTTCCGCAATTTAGACGCGGTTAATCATATCTTGCCAAGTCGAACGCTTTCGTTCTTTGTAGTCGGCGCAATAAATTGTTCTCGTCCAAAATTTGTCAGACTGTATTGTTGACATGTCCGATTAGTCGGTTTCTATGCTTTCTCGCGAAGCTTCTAGTTTCAGCTTCAATTGTTGGAATTCCGAGATCCCTGTGGATATCGTCGTTTCTAATATACCATGGTGCTTGTACAATTGCTCTAAGCACTTTATTTTGAAAAGTTTGTAGAATATTGAAATTTGTATTCTTGGTACAACCCCAGAGTTGTGTACAGTAGGTCCACACCGGCTTTAGCACTTGCTTGTATAGAAGCAGTTTGTTTTCGGTATTGAGCTGGGAATGTTTTCCGAGTAACCAGTAAGGAATAATTAAAAAACGGATTTTTTCGAATTTTTGAAGAAAAACTGAGTACGGGATCTTAATTCGAATACTGATGTTATCGTTAATATGTATTTTTATCAAAATCGTTAGAGCGGTTTTTGTAAAATGTGACAGACAAAACAGTACCAAATATTGCAATGTTCAGTTTGAAAAATACTATTTGTTAACTATAGCTAAAAACCGATTATGAGTTATTGTTCGCTATATAAGTCTTACTTGGTTTCTAAAGTTTTATCGAAGTCAAAAAGAGCAGTTTTCGAAATTAGCGTTTTCGGTGATTCGAATAAAAAATTAAGGACGCAACAATTTTAAGATCATCAGTATAACTCTAACTTTGCATTTTGGTCAAAATCGTTATTGTCGTTTTCTGGTAAGAAAAACTAAGTTTAAAAAAAATAATTTTTTTTAAATCTATTTTACGATAATACCTAGAAAAACTGAGTTTGCCATTAAGTTGGAAATGACCATATAACCTCAGAAATTAGTATTTTTTACAATCGTATGGACTGTTTTCGAGAAATGTCCAAATTTCAAAAGTACCGTTACTCGAATTTTTATCCAAAAGCTGGGTATGAAGTCATGGTAACCTTACCCCCTTAAGCTTAAATATCAATTTTGGTTGAAATCGTTAGAGCCGTTTTCAAGTGAATCAAACTGGTACGAACATTTTGTATAGGAAGTACCTACCTTTAATATTAAGGTTACCTTTCAAAATAAAAAACGGCCTCGAGTCCTAAGCCCACAAACTCCAAATCCGAAGTTTAAATGAAATCCGGTCAGCCGTTTAGGCTGTAGGCTTGTGGGACAGGCAGACAGGCAGACGGACAGACCGGATAGAATTTTGAGACCCACTTTTTTGAGTTCTTGTATCATAGTAATGTCATAATTGATTAACATCTCGAGTTCGACATTTTGTACGGAAACAAAACTACGTAATGGAGAAAGTTAAAAAACACGTATCTAGCTTCAATGTAATTTTATGTGTATCGGCATAAAATATTTGCTCCATACCAAATATATTCTTTAACAACAATTCCAACCAAATAACTCCCGATCCGTGAAGAGTGTCTGCCTGCGAGGCTGCAGCATTCAACCCTCTCCGATCTCGGGCACTCGGCATCCAGTTCACCAGACCAAGCGCTCTTCATTCAGCGATGCCTTGATAATTGAAACTGAGGTTCGGTTTTCCCTGTCGTCTCAAACCTAAGGGCTGGGATTCGAAGATTATTGCTGTCCATTCGTTCGGTTTGGCAGAGTCTATTTAGTTGAAGAACTTTGGCTTTTGGAACAACATCAACATATTGGAACAGCTCATAGAATTCGCGGTTGTATGTATGTTCTCCTCTTCAAGATCAATAGATTTCGCCTCTTTTTAGTCGCTTTAAAGTCTCTAACAGAATGCTGTGAACAACTGACGATGTCACGTGATAGCGAATCTTCTTGCCAAAAATCGGTTAAATAAAATTAGCGAAGCTCCTCCGACATTTAGAGCTCCTGATGATGAATGATATCATATGGAGCTTTGAAGCCGATGAAAAGGTGGTCAGTTACGATTCGAAATTCGGTGGTCCTTTTCAGGGCTTGCCTTATTGTGAAATTTGGTCTAAGTCTATCTGCCGATCCGATAATGTATTGCAGACCGGTTTGATACATTCACATGGTTCAACATAATCTTAAACTATTATACTCTTGAACTTTGCAACACGTTTAGTAGGGAGTGCAGCACGATTGTTAAGGGCCCAGCCCATAGAATCCGTTTGATCCGTGGCGTCGACGGATTCGTCAATCGCTGACAGGCAGTATTTTACGTAGGTAGTTATTCAATTATTTTTTTTTCCCACGAAACGTGGTCATTTTTCCCTTTCTACCGTACCTACTCAAATTCCACTTTAAAATATTTATTCGCTTGATTGGCGTTTTTTTTTTTTTTTTTTTGAAAAATTTAACTTTTAGTAAAGTAATTTTAAAGTAATATTTATATTATACGGAAGGATTATGATTAGATTAAATTGTCTTTAGTATAAAAATCGCAGTTTTTAATATTACAGTCGAACCTGTCTAAGTGGGACCTGGCTAAGTGGAATGCCTCTATTAGTGGGCGTAATTTTGGCGCACCTTCATTTTCCTTAAAAACAACTATTAGTGAAGCTTTTTCCACCAAACTCGACCAGACATGCAAATTTATTTATTTTAACCTCTGTAAGTGAGACAGACTTGAAAAAAAAAAAAAAAAAATCGTGTTTTTCGCTAAAAATTTTCGCGCATGTGCTTGTCCAAACACGTTTTATTTTGGATTCTCAGAAACTTTATAATTCGGATACCTCTATAAGTGAGACTGAAATAAATAGCCCATTAGATTGCAATTAACCAGGTTGGACTGTATTATGATTGCCTTTCTGTAGGTACTAGACAATTTGGAAACTAAAAAATTTTGCTAAAAGGTGATTTAAATAAGTTTTTTTTTTTTTTTATGAACATTTATGTGTTGATTATGTATATAAACGGTACATATTCTGATGAAATTAAAAAAAAAATTCTAGTTTGAATGTTTTTTTCAGCTTTTTATTTTTTACCACAGAAGGCTTTTCGGACATAGAAATTCCCAAAAAGAGGAAAAAAACCCACGATATAAGAGCACTGGTGACAGCCGATGAGGATGACAGTTTCTCTCATGCTCCTAATATATCCACAAATTAAAAGGCTTCCTCTCACGCCGTGCCAACTGTCAATTGTCAAAGTGTCAACGGGCGACCGGCGTCATGCAACGGACAGAAAAGTAGAAAGTAAACCTAATTTATTCATCGCATCCGGCACGTGCGCTGCTTATGGGTCACCATCAGAGATGGCAGAATAGTTAACGTGAGTTACCTTATCTACTCAAATAAATACTCGCAGTAAATCGAGTAAACTGCACGCCTGATCAGTGATTATACAATACATGTAGGGAAAAATCCCTATCCTATTTGAGCTGCTAACGTGTTCATGTGGTTCAAGTTTTATAAAAAGTTTTCGAAGCAGTTTTTATGTGTGGAACATCTATCTTTTCTTTTTCAAAACCACAATGGATGCGACGAATTCTATTGGTTAACGACGATTTATCTTTGTTAATTACTTATTCGTTAATTTATATACTTTTTCGTTAAATTATTTATTTATTTTTATTGTTTTATTTATCTATTCATTTATATATTTATTTATTTATTTATTAAATTATTTATTTATTTATTGATTTGTTAATTTATATACATATTTGTTGAATTTTTGTTAATTTATTTATTTATTTGTTAATTTACCTAAATGTGAATTGAATAACTTACTTGCTAGTATGTATTAGATATTAAATTTTCAAAATTACCAATTAAAATTTTATTTATTTTTTCTTTATTTATTTAGGTATTTAATTTTTTTGTTTTTTTATTTTTATTTTTTTTTTTCTTCTAAATGTATTGAATTTATAAAATTGTACTTAAAATATTTAAGATTATTTCAGTTGAAAGATATAACTACAACCCAACATATCATATCTCTGTACTTTAAATTGTGTGATGGCTCTCCTTTGTAATTTTATAACTGTAAAAATAAATACTAAAAAAAAAAATACAATTGGTTAACGACGAATTCTATTAGTTGGGCCCTTTACTGAGCAATATCAGTACGTCCAAGCTTCGAACTTCGAAGCATGCTTCTCAAACAGTTGCATTCACGAAAAGCTCACGGCTCTGAAGCAACAATATCTGTTAGGTATATAGTTCTTAGATTTAGTAGTTCCTCTAGGACTGTACAATGTGCATACTTTTGCTTATTTTTTGAAAATAGAATCTCCATATTTCAATAGCTCTATTCAGTGCTACCATTCCGACAGACAGTAGTTTGAACTTTTACACATGAGTTTGTTATTTTTTACAATTTCTTAAAGAAAATAAAGGAAAACATTTTTCATATATGAATACAATTTATCAACACAATGTTTTTTTTTTTTTTTTTTTGCAGTAACATATCAAGTTCTAACAAATTAACAATAGGTACGTACTTAAAGTAAAACAGTGTTTATGTGACTATCGTATAATGTGGGTATCGTATAATGTTAAGAGAAAAATGGCTGCAGAAAATAACTATATTCTGTTTCTACAGCAGTTTTGGTTTGCGAATGATTTTATTAAGTTCTTAAAAAAAAGTGATAAAGAAATTTTGTGGGCGTATAGAATTATTTTTTTGCGCAGCAGATCTCGGGCAATTGTAGAAAGGGGGCAGCCCCGGTTCTGCTATGTAACTGCTATGGAACTTGGATCCACCGGACCGGGAAAGAAATTCGAACAATGCATTCCGATCATTCCTACCGATATGGGGTTCAATTTGAAGTGACTTTTTGATGCGCTTATCAATAACTAATAGCAAGGACCAAGCACAAGCGCTTTAGCTTCATACGCTGTAGCTACATATAGAGGCGATCTATGCCAACGATAGGTAACTATGGTTTCCTCAATTCACTTCAAATGATTGCCCATCTGTGGGAAACTTATTTTCAACATTCCTGTTGGATGTTGGGTCTAGCGGTAAGACTTAAGCCGAATAAAAAATAAGAAAGAGTTCGTGTTTTTAATAGAATTTCGGCCTTACAATCAAGCACTAATATCAACATATATATCAGTTGGCTGCCAGCTTCAGTAAAAATGTAGAGCATTTTCGAAATGGTACCAATAATCAATTAGACTTCCACAATCTACTTGTTGTCATCGGACAATTCAAATTTCATTTGTTTTTACGTGAAAAACAAGGTCAATAGTTCCTTTCACAGCGACAATTTTATTCTAAAAATAGGAATACAAAAATTGCAATTCAATTTGCCCAACAGATATTCTTCAAAGGGTTATTATAAGCAAAAAAAACAAAAAACAAAATAGGAAATGCACAAAATATCCGCTGATCTGTCAAATATCATAATATGCAAATGAAATCTACCGAGTAGACGTGCTTTCTCCGCTTCTCCGTTGATTTGTTATAACTTACTTACTTTTTATATCTGTAGTCATCAGCAAGTGTTATAAATAGTGTAATTTATAATAATGTAGGCGCAGTGGCTTTGTGGTTAGTGTGTTGGACTAATAAGCGAGGGGTCTCAGAATCAAATCCCGCAAAAACCCAAATTCCAACTTAGGGTTTTTTTTCCACTGCGCTCCCTCTCGCGATTGTCTGACAAACATTCGAGAGTATAACTGTCTTGCCGTTTGGAGTTGGCATAAAATTGTAGATCCCTTCCGTTGGTTTAAAAATGAAAAACTCACACAAAACGAATGGTTGTGAGAACCTAGGCCTAGGGTCCCTTCGGACCTGTTGCGCCAACTATTTTTTTTTTTTTTTATTTATAATAAATACAATTCCGTGTTTTAATCGTCAGTTGTATTCAGTTAATAGTTATACAAATTCATATCATATTTTCTCTCGGCTGGCTAAAAAAATGAAAACTGATAGATAATAACGCTCCGTTCACCTAAAGCTCGTCAGTGCAAAGTGTCATCGCCCACTGTCTATCCCCCTGGCACCTCTCCACATCTACATCAAGAAACCAACCAGTGGCAAGCCACTATCAGAAAAGAAAAAAAAAAAAAAAAAAAAAATTAGCGGGGAATTGTGTACGTTAAACCGAATGCAAATGGGAAAGCTCTTGCTGTTGACAATCTGGACAACCTTGTCGTTGTCAATATCATCAATGGATGCGAAAGTTCAAAAGCTCGTCGACCAATCTGAAGAAACAGTATCGGCCAACTTTATTCTTTCCTTGTATTTTGTATTTTATTTAACTTTTTTCTCTTTAGTCATAAAGTCTTATTACTTTATTTTGATTTGTTGTTTTTTTTATTCTTTCTTTTTTTATTTAATCTTCGCTTGCCTTTGTAACATCCTCCAATTTTAAAATAACATATCGTATTTACTTATTTAACTTTTTTTTTTAATTTTATTTGATATTCTCAGTGGCGTAGCAAGGGGGGGGCAAGGGGGGCATAGGCCCCGGGCGGCACTTTGCCAGGGGCGGCAATTTGGAGCAGTTAATTTTTTTTTTTTTTATTTCAATTGATAAAATTGACGAAACGGACACTGCTTCACAGTAAGTAATCAGACATTCCTTGTGTTGGTTAACAACAAAATCCAATGAACGCTGCTCCCTAGTATGCAACTACATTTTTTCAGAAATTTAAAACACCTGTGCACATCTGCATTCGAAAATACCTACCCCTTTTCTCTTTTCTCGCTAGAAGTTGGGTGTGTGCGTATGTAACTGTAAGCGATGTTGTGCTGGAAACTGGAGTTAGTGCGAATAAGTAATTATAGTTTTGCTTTTGTTGGTATTAGAGGTATCTAATATAATTAAGATTACACATCCTTGGCGCAACCAAAAAAAAAGGTATACTTTTCTATTGTGTTTTATTTTGCTCAAAAGAAGTGAATTGTTGAAATTATTTTATGCTGTATATTCAAAATGATTGAAAAAAAGAAGAAGTGGGCAATATTTGCAAAAAATAAGTTTTGCCTTCCTGGTATTGCTTTTATAATGGAAGTGCTGACACTGATGCCAACCCTATAGAATTTTCTGTATTGTATCTACAGAATTGTCACTTTGCCAGAATTCAAACTAAAATATACAGAAATCTCAGATTCCAGTAAAAACTTGATTTCCTTAGTTTTGCGTTGGTATATTTCTTTGACCTAAACAAAGAAATGCAATCGGAGCACCCAAAAACTCTTTCTTGCTGTACGACAAAATATTCATAACGTTTAACAAAATTTTGAAGTGTTTTTTTTCAAACCAGAGTAGGTAGTAGGTGGATTCCAGGTTCCAGCGATACCAGCGGCTAATAAAAAGTATGTAATTGTACAAAATTAATAAATATAGTTAAAGGCCACTCAAATTTTATATTTTTAGCACTTTTATTATGTTAAAAAAGAAGTCTGGACACAGAATTACACAGAATTTTTATCTTTCATCTACAGACTTTTGAAAGTTAGGGTTGGCATCACTGAGTTCTGAGTTCTAAAAAAAAATCGCCGTTTCATTAGAAAACTAAAGAAACTAAATTTTCGAAAATCTATTTTACGATAATGTTGAAAAAAAAACTGAGCCTGCCATTCAGTTAGAAAGGACAATATTACCTTAGAAATTAATTTTTATTTTCGAGAAATTGCGAAATTTCCAAAGTACCTACCGTTATTCGATTCCAGAAATTTTACCAAGTTTACAAAGGTTTACAAAGGTCTTTTTAGTATATGGAAAATTACGGGGGCGGCATAAAATTGGTCTGCCCCGGGCGGCTCCAACCCATGCTACGCCACTGGATATTCTTAAATCTAAACATAATATTTTTGCTACTTCTCTCTCTATCTCCCTTTGTTATTTATGCCAAATTTAATGGAACGAGATTCGGTTATTCAGCGGTGGGATTCTCAAGAAACGGGTGGTAATAACATAATGCATTCTATGTGTAAAGTATTTTCCAAACAATAGAATCCCCTTCAGATTTGCCATATTAATGCACAAAGTCTTTGGTCAAAAATAGATGATATTCGTTATCTGTTTGTAGGTTCTGGGGTCGATTTTATTTGCGTTTCAGAAACCTGGTTTCCTTCAGACTCTGACTTAAGCGACGAGTGGTGACAGATTTGGTCGTGTTGGTGGTGGAGTCGCTGTTTATATTAGAACTGTCATATTTCGTAATGTTAAAATAAATTGTGTAATTATCTGCCTTAATGGAAGTCCGATCGAACATATTGACACCGCAAAAAAAAATTGAGTATGGTACTTTTTAATAAAACGTTAACGTGGAGTGATCACATTAACTTAACAGTTGGTTAAGTTTATGGTATTCTTCGTTCTCTTTGGACGATTTAATACTTTACTCCCATGAAAACGCGGGTCCTGTTATATAAGACGGTACAGGACTAGACAAATTTTATCTTGCTTAGCGTCTGAACGTCAATTTTTTGTTTACCAGTTAATTTAATTTCTTCCTTGAACGTCAATTTTTTGTTTATCAGTTAATTTAATTTCTTCCTTATATTTTTTAAATTTTGTATTTTATTTTTTGAAACTTGTTTTATATACGTATCTAATTATCATGTAAAAAATTCTAATTGTGTTTTCGAATTTGTATCAGCAGTTTTAATGGCAGTCCTAAGTGTTTCTTGTAAATCAATTACTCAGCTTATCACTATTTTAAAAGATTTAATATATCTTACTGTTTAAGCCTTCAAATATCTACTTAAATAAAAAAATAAATAAATAACATCAGTAATGCCCTATCTTTCGATCGGATTCAATTTTCAGTACTTTTTATAGTACGCTTTCCATTGTTTTCTAATACATACTACATTACGATTAATTTATGAATGCATTGGTGTCGTAATAAAATCCCTTTAAAATTACATATTTAATGAACGGAACAGAATTTATTAGAATGTCTTTAATTCGTAGGCTGATGATAAATAAAAAAATAAAAAAAAATAAATAGTTGGCGCAACAGGCCCGGAGGGACCCTAGGACTACTTCTTCTAGGGCTTCTCACATCCATTCGTTATGTGTGAGTTTTTCATTTTTGGAACGAGTGAAGGGATCTCCAATCTATGCCGACTCCAAACGGCTAATTGAGAAGCTCTTTCAAGACAGTTATACTCTCGGATGTTTGTCAGACGTTCGCGAGAGGTAGCGCAGTGGGAAAAAAGGAATTTTGGAATTTGGAATTTGGAATTTGGGTTTTTGCGGGATTCGAACGTGAGTCCCCTCGCTTAGTAGTCCAACACACTAGCCACTAAGCCACTGCGACTGCGAAGATCAGGCTGATGATGCAAATCAAAACTTATTGGTGGCCTAAAGACCACAATTGCATCGTAAGCAAGCGATTAGTTTTGAAAATAGAAATAATAACCTGTTTATTTCAGAATAAATTGAAATCTCACATAGGAAGCTATAAGCGTTTTAAGATATCGCTTCCGTTTAAAAAAAATGCAATTTGATCTTTTCTAAATACGCCATTGCGCGTATTTTTAACTACGAAAGCTTTCATGTTTCCTCCTCTATGAATTTACACATATACTAACTGTTATTGCTCCAGAAGTCCCTTAATTTGTTTTATTAGAGATCCTCATTCTCGGCGAACAAAATCTTTTTTTTTAAGTTTGGTAGGGGTATGGAGTTTGCAGACTGTTTAACGGCGGTGACGACTTAAATCCCGCTGTCAGGCAGAATGAACCATTCGACCTGGACGATGAGGATCAACAATACCGTCCACCTGACCTGGACGAAGTGAAGATAGCTATATCGTAACTTAAGTTCAACAAAGCCGCTGGAGCAGATGGCCTAGCCGCCGAGCTGTTCAAAGCGGCAGGCGATGACTTGGTTAGGAGCATGCACCAACTCATCTTTAAAATATGGTCGGAGGAAAGTATGCCCGATGAAAGAGACCCTCTCCTTAACATTGCCTACAAGATTTTATTTGTTAACGCCTGAAGCCCTTCGTAAACAACCTGATTGGTCCTTATCAGTGTGGCTTCAGGCCAGGAAAGTCAACCATCGACCAAATATTCACACTGCGGCAGATCTTGGAGAAAAACCATGAACTTCAAATCGATACCCATCACCTTTTCATAGATTTTAAGGCCGCCTATGACAGCATTTATAGGAACGAGCTATACAGAGCAATGTCTAGTTTTGGCATCCCTGCCAAACTCGTCCGTTTGTGCAGGATGACGATGGAGAATGCACGCTGCTCCATCAATGTCGGTAAAGAACTCACCGAGACCTTCGATGTCAAAAAAGGATTTAGACAAGGCGATGCGCTGTCATGTGACTTTTTTAACATCGTTCTTGAAAAGTCCGTCCAATTACTCGCGTACGCCGATGACATTGGCATAATTGGCAGAACGCAGCGTGATGTAAATGGCCGGTTTGTGAGTATTGAGACTGAGGCGGCGAAGATGGGCTTGGCGGTTAATGAGGGCAAGACGAAGTATTTGCTGGCAGCTAAAAAGGACACCCAACACCGACGGCTCGGACAGAACGTCACAATAGACAGATATAACTTTGAGGTGGTAAAGGACTTTGTCTACTTAGGCTCCGCTATGAACTCAGACAATGACACCAGCGCAGAAATTAAGAGAAATTATTTCCCGCAAAAAAGGTGAAGTAGTTTGCCCGTGAAGTAATTTCCCTACACCGCGCAACACACCTCCTCAAAATGATATTAAAGGGGGATTAATTCAGCTACTTCCCGAGATAAACATGGCTTTCTCAACATTATCAATTTGACCCTACATTTAGCGATATTCTGGAAACTATATTTCTTTATTGGTAAATTGATTTTGGAAAGTGTGAAGTACTTGCGTAAGCTGCCAGCCTAAAGTTAATTATTGGTACGGCCGTCTAACTTTAAATTTAACCTTAACTTTTGCAACATGTATCCTTAAAATATGGAGTACTTAAATTTGAAATTGTTCTTCAAATTGCTCGAGTGTATGCTAGGAAAAAAGCTGAAACATTTTATTTTTGCACCACATTATGGCAAAAATAAATACAAAAATACGTATCTATCGGTCTTACATTTACGATGTGCTTCCGCAATGCTAAAAATTGTTTCTTCAGTTTAAGCCGCCTACGAGGAAAGATAGTGGGCTATTTTTTTAATTCGTAGAACATCCTTAATACATATACATACCACCACGTAGGTGGGACACATATCTAGCAGGAGGAAAAACAAACCTCTTGGCCTAGGAAATCGCCAACACAAACCATAATACGCTCAATTTAAGCATCATTAGATTTAATAAATTCTTCCTCAAGGATTTGAAAACGTATTTATCATTCCTGAGAACCGCACTGAAGTGATGCTACCACGTGTAATTGCCCAGCAGATGATGTAACTTAAAGGTACTTCTCATTTAAGCGGTGACACTTTCGAGTTTATATTGGAAAACTTGACTTGGGTGATTTCTACTGGTAATGAACGGCGCAGTGGATTAGTGGTTAGTGCTTTGGAATACTAAGCGAGGGGTCGCAGTTTCGAACCCCGCAATAACCCAAATTCCAACTTAGGGGTTTTTCCACTGCGCCACCTACCGCGAACGTCTCACAAACATCCGAGAGTAGGTACAACTGTCTTGAAAGTGTTTCTCAAATTAGCCGTTTGGAATCGGCATAAAATTGTAGATCCCTTCCATTCGTTTCAAAAATGAAAAAATTCGCACAAAACGAATGGTTGTGTAAAGCTAGGCCTAGGGTCCCTACGGGCCATTTATTTATAGTGCTCCTTGAAGACCTCGTTATTACCGTCATTAGAATGAGTTAGTACTTAGTAGGCCGGCCACTCTAACGTAACCTAACCACATACAACAACACCTTATTCCGTGCAACACACCATCGGTTAACTTTTGGAAAAGAACCTCATTAAAGTTTAATAAAATATCTCCTCGTATACGAACATCACGTTGCCATCCAACAAATCCCGCATATGAAAGGAATAAAAGGGGACAGCTAAAATAACATAGCCCAGACTCGAAGTGCTAGATTGTAAAACATACCCATCAGTATAACATACTTATCAAGACGTCATATTTCCAGTTCCAAAGTATAGTTCTTCGTACTGGCAATTCTTAACAAACTCTTTGGCAAATTCCTATGACTTATGACCAGTGGCGTCTCGTCAGGGTGTGCAAGGTGTGCATTGCACACCCTGATCTAACGAAAATAAGTCCCTCATCAAACACTGTATAATAATAATAACACACAAATAATGATATGCACAATTCCATAACCCATAAAACCTCCATAACACAACCAACAGCTACAGCCTACACCATACCTATTCATATTCATCCTTTATAAATTATAAATCTTCTTTCAAAATTCCTTCACCGCTGAGAAAAAAAATTAACTCGTACAAAAACTCGCTGTGCACCATTCTGTTGATTTCATCAAATAAATTCATCCAACTCCAAACTATATCCCTCTACAAGATTTCTCCAGTATTCATCCCCATCGTCATTCGTCACCCGCACGCCGCCGTAGCCGTAATTAAATCGCTTTACTTTGATGAACTTGTAGTGAACTCGTGCGAAGGTTTTCTGTGCACGGGCTGTATTCATTTTCTCTTCTTTTGCATCTGTTCTGTTCTGTTTCCGTAAAGCGTCATAAGTCAAATACACAATGAATTACATCGATACTCGTGCAAATAAAAGCTGTGCACGAAAGCCGATGAATGAATGGTTGAACTTAGCTTTTCGTTTGAGTGGTTGGGGATTGGGGTTGCAGTTTCGTGCGGTGCTTTTGATTTTGTATGCGAAAGTTTTATTTTTCTATTTTTTATTTTGAAAACAAAATAAGATATCAAAAACAGCAAAACAATAATTGAGAAAACAATAAATGGAACGTGTTTTCAGGCAATTAATTGATACCTATTTCTAAAAAATATATGATTTTAAAGAATTTGCACACCCATCTAAATAATTCACGCGACGCTGCTGCTTATGACTATGCAGTCTCGTGAACTATGGGGTGAATGGCGATACAGTTGCAATTGTAGGGCTTCCAAGAAATGTGACTTAAGTGACGGAGCGTAAGTAATGCTCACCGATTCTAACTAAATCGGTTTCTTTAATAGGGATTGGAAAACGTGTCAATCTCCGTCACATGTTCGGTTTACCCTTTTTTGTTGTGCGTTACAGTTCTACGACGACGACTAACAACCTCTATGGATTCTTGCCGTACGAAGAAGGCGTGATACTCTGTCTACACGATTATATTTGGTTACAAAAAGAAAACGATGGTGCCAGCCCTGCTACTGTTTTCTCAGCCAGGGTGCGCGACAATGACTATACCAACAGTTTCTTGTAAAGGTGAGCCGGCGCTGCTTCTCGTCGACCTAAGTGAACAATAATCGAAAGCTGAATTTTGTTCATCATGATGACGTTGAGCTACGCAGATAGAATATACGCAAGTAGACAACAGGTTGATGGCATACATATACATATTGGCGGTGCGAGTCGTTTACATGAGTAGGTAGTATTTGTTTTGTTTCTTGTGTGATATTGAGTTCAGGTTCAAGGTAATGGGAGAATGGGACGTGCTGTTGTTTATTTTCAGTGTGCGAAATCACAATTGGTGCGATGATCGATGGGTTGTTAGAGTTGGATGAACCGATGAACTGCATGTGATTGTTTTTGACCATTGGGTTCATCGAATGTGGAGCTTTCTGCTTGAGCAGTTACAGGACTATTACACTTGGCAACTCATTGACACCCTACCCTAATCATGTGGATGTTCAGGGTTCGGTACTTGAACCTGCAAAGGATTTTGAACTATACAACACACACCGGCGATATTTTCTTGGGGGTGTTTAGCCTCGGAAATAAAAAAGATTTAGAACTCCTGCGACATGTGCCGCTATACCGAATGGCGGCAAAATAATAAAAATAAAAAACCGCTCTACTGTTTTGCTTTGAAGACGTTCTGAGCTCATTGGAAACTTTGAACACCTTAACAAGGTAGGCCTTTTTGACGTCAATTTGAAATTGACCCCTAAAATGAGTAGGTAGAAAGCAGTGAGGAGAATTGTTTTTTTTTTTAAAGAGTGCGCCTTTTATAGACTATGTGGACTATGGAAGGGAATTATTGGCTTGATGATGATGACGAGGTTTTATTTGTGTATTCCTTAGCAGCGATTTCTTATGCTTCAGCGCGAGTCAGTTTTCGAGCTCAATTTGGAAAGAATGGCATCGAGGAGCTTACATTGACATTGAAGGTAGCTTTGGGAGCCTAATATTTTCCTCAATTAAGTAAGCCCTGACCGTCCGCACGAGCAGATTTGGTTTGCCAGATGTGTGAGAACTATGTGAACTATCAACGGCTTTAGGTACATTTCGCGTAACCTTTGAATGTGCCTAGTAGATGTCTTGGTAAAATGGTAAAACATGCAGCATTAACAGTCGAATAGCAACTAACTTATGTTTTGCGTAATGAGCACCGTATGTGTTGTCCATTATACCGATCCTTAAAATAATTTTCAGTAGTCGCAGTGGCTAAGGGTTAGTGTGTTGAACTACTGAGCGAGGGGTCTCAGGTTCGAATCCCGCAAAAACCCAAATTCCAACTTATGTTTTTTTTTCCACTGCGCTACCTCTCGCGAACGTCTGACAAACATCAGAGAGTATAAATGTCTTGAAAGAGCTTCTCAATTAGCCGTTTGGAGTCGGCATAAAATTGTAGATCCCTTCCATTCGTTCCGAAAATGAAAAACTCACACAAAACGAATGGTTGTGAGAAGCTAGGCCTAGGGTCCCTCCGGACCTGTTGCGTCAACTATTTATTTTTATTTTTTTAAATAATATTCATTCGCAGTATATAGAGTGCGGCTATATTCCCAGAGCCTGGCAAAGTTGTCTTCATTAAGAAGGCAAGGAAAATCCAGCCACACCACTGCCAAAGATTTCAGGCCTATAAGTCTGACATCGTTCATTCTTAAAACCTTTGAAAAATTAATATACGTCTTTATACGTGTTCGGCTAAATGATAATTTGATATCCACGGCTCAACATGCATAGACAATAGTAGAAGGGGTGGAAACCGTATTGCATGAAGTCGTTAGCACTATAGAGAAATCATTAAGTGACAAAGAATATACATAAGCTGCGTATAGACATTAAGGGAGCCTTCAAAAATGTCAAAATTTGAGCAGTAAAGCGAGCACTTCAGAACTCGAATGTTGATCTATCGCTCACTAATGTGATCTTGAGCTTGCTCTGTGATAGGAACATCAACGCGAGATAAGGTGACCATGACCTCAGAGTAACTGCTTCGAGAAGCACTCCACAAGGAGGAGTCATCTCCCCCTTACTCTGGGTCCTTGTCATTAATAAAATACTTATGAAATTCAACAACATGGGAGTCAAAGTAACTGCATAAATGAAGATGATGTAGTGTAAATTACTAAGGGAACGTTTTTACCGACCATAGCGACCTGTTAGGAAACTTATTAAGCGTGTTAAGTACGTTGACTAAACAATGCGGCCTTGGGGTCAATCCGCAGAAAACCGAACTTATCTTCTTCACAGGGATAAAAGAATACTACCGAAAGTCGAACCATCAACTCTGAAGGAATACCGCTAAGGGTAGCAGATAGTGCACGAAGCCGAATTTCAATGAAAAAGTCAAGAAAGCAGCGAATGCTTTCTACGCATGCAACCGCATTTTTGGCAGGAGTTGAATATCAAATCCCAAAATCATCCTCTGGATGTACACGGCGGCGATCGTGTGACTAATAATCACTTATGGCACGTGGTCTGGTGGCAAGCCGCCAGCAAAGCGACCAATCTTAAGTCAGTGAAAAAAATATAAAGAATAGCATGTAAAGGGACAACCGGCGCTAATGACAACCATATCTAAAGCTGGACCAGAGGCAGAGGCAGAGGCAGAGGCTGCCAAAATGTCTTAAGGATTAGCCAAACTAACACTTGGAACCCTTGTTACTTTGGGCATGCACAGATTTTATATAAACACGTATCGAACGTTATCACTTCTGACTATATGTCTCCCTATCTAAATTTTGACAGACCACTCACCTACTCCTTTCCGAGTAGGGAAGAATGGAACACTAATAAACCCACAAAAAGAAAATCAATATCTATCTACACAGATTGCGTTCAAAGATGGACTGTAGAACCGGTGCCGGCATATTCCCTGAGGAATTAAATATACATACATTGCTCCATCAGAGACACCGTAAGGCGGCAATATTGGCAATATCTCGTAGCGATATTACCATCTTCATTGACAATCAGGCGGCAGTTTTTGCTAATAATATAAAACCCACACTACCTATAGTTCACCGCTGCCGCGAAGAGCTCACGGTTCTTTGCTCGCAGGTTGCAGCACACCACTAATCTCTGCTGGGTCCCTGGACACAGAAACAAAACCGGCATTGAGATGGCGAGAAAAGGGTCCGTAATGGATCTTGAAAGAGCACTCCAATCGAACAACAGGTGGAAAGAACTTACTACCTGTTAAATATTACGGAAGCTTTGGCCAGAATATAAGAGAAGTCGGACTAACAAACTATTACAGTTTGACAGGTCATCGCTATTTAAGTTAGTATAGGGGCTCTGTTGCCGCCAATATTTGAATTAAATATCATTTGTAGAAAAACATAGAATTTTTGAATTTACCGCCTACAAAAAATACACTACATTTTAATTGCCTTATGTAAACTTGAACTTCTATCTATACCGTAACTTTTCCCCGAAAATTATATTCACCACACTAAATTTCTTCTCTTCTTGTGTCATACAATTTCTTACTATGTTCATTCCTATTGTTAACTTCAAATGCGATCGTTCGTGATTTAATAAAACTAAAGTTTATAACGTTTTGTGAAAAGTGGATGTGTTTTATTTAAGTTGAACAAAATTTCATTTGGGAATTTTACAGGCTCTAACTGGTCATAACTTCCTTAGCCCAATTCTCTGTCACTTGAAGAACAGAACACTTGGAAGCTATGACTTAAATGACGTACATGAACTTTCTGATGTCTCACTGTCTGATCTATACAGGTTTCTGAGGACATCGGGATGGCTAGACAGCGTCAGGTAACCACAAAAGGAAAAGGGATGGAGACCACCGAAGTAACACCTACGGTTAACCCCAAAAAGGGCACCACAATTGGTCCACAAGGACCTAAGTGCGGTGTTGCAGTGCTCACCCTGCTATACATAACCGTTTACCTAACCTAACCTATGTGTTGATTGTGCTCCAGACCAAAATCTTAATTTGCAATGTGCTATGTACCGTGAACAAAGGCCATATGAACTTATGCCATAATGGCAGTAATTCACTTTCAAGTAAAATATGTAATTCCATAACAGGTTTTTGAACCATTTCACTTTTAATTTTCTTTATCATTTTTGTATTTCTTACATACATATAGGGTCCCATATACATATACAATTTATACATACACTCAAAAAATAATTAGTATAAAAATACAAATGAAATCTTTGTAAAAATACGAACAGCGAGAATTTGTAGAATGCACAAATGTTTGGTACATATTACAAATATTCGTTGTTTTGGCAAAATTATATAAATTGTTGGATTCGTAGACTTTGTACATTCAACGAACTCAACTTTGTAATTACTTTACAAAGCCGAAATTGTTGAAGGTACGAACATTATTCGTCGATTGTACAAAGGCTTCGTAAGTAGTACGAATAGCGTTCGTAAATTTACAAATGACTTCAAAATTGGTAAAATGGTAACTTTAACAACACCAATAATATATTCGTAGAATGTACGAATGCTTTGTACATTCAACGAACGCCGTTCGTACTTTCGTAATATGTTGGCAAAATTGGTAAGGTGAAGAATTTAAAAACAGAAATGAAATATTCGTAAAAATACGAAACTTCAGTCATTCGTAGAATGTACAAAGGCTTCGTAAATAGTACGAATAGCGTTCGTAAATTTACAAATGACTTCAAAATTGGTAAAATGGTAACTTTAAGAACACCAATAATATATTCGTAGAAATACGAACATACAGTCATTCGTAGAATGTACAAAGGCTTTGCATATACTACGAATCTCATTCGTATTCAAAATGGCAGTCGAATTAATAACAAATATATTATTCGTAGAATCTACAAATAATTAGTGCATAGTACGAATGTCATTCGTAAACAAAATGGCGGCTGAAATATAAATGAAATATTCGTAGAATGTAAAAACGTTTAGTACATAGTACAAATGTGGTTTGTAGTTCTTAAAATATTGGTGAAATATGAATATGAACATTCGTATAAGATTACAATTAGGCGCGTAGCTGCTAGATTGTTCTACTTTAGTTCCATCAAATATTTCAAAGACGAAAGACGTCTCCCTCTCCAGTCCGTGTGCAAAAAAAAAAAAATTGTGTGAAAATTTTCCGTTCATGATTTTGTGAATTTTTTTTTTATTTACAATTTGGATTCCAATGGAATTGTAAGTCTAATCCGCAGGTAAGTCTTTTAATTTATTAGTTATTCTTGTGTGTGCGAAGTAGTGTTACTATTTTGTAAAGTTCGTTGGTCAGAATAATTGTGTTTATATCTAAAAATTACGTTCGCATAGTAAAAAAATATTGCAATGTAATATATTTTGCTCGAGTTGTAGTATTTGGTCATTTTAGATTTGTGTTTGCGTGAAATTAATACAGCTTGCTGTAATTCATTTCGGTGATTCGGTACTCATAAATTGGCGCCGGCTCCAGAGGACTAAAAATGTTTCACGCTAATGGCATAGTTCCCCTGCTGAATAACATTATACCTCAATGGTCGCCGGTTAGTCGAGGTCAGTTATCTGACTGGTGAGGTACGAAGGCTAATAGCATGAATTAATTTACAACGCAGCAATCTAATACACCGACTTCAAACAGCCCTAGTGAAATGGTAGTGTTTCCATAGTAATTAACAAACGAACAAATTTGGCAGCGATAACTGTACCCACGTTTTACAAAAACATGTCATACACAATATTTTCGTATTAAATCAAAACTTATAACATTCTTCAAAATCGTTTTTACTTTCAGCCGACGTATAACTTAAGATGAGACCGTTTGAACATTGAACATAATCAAATTATATATATATGTATATTGTATATTGTTCCAAAACTTTCCGTTTACAAATAAATTCGTACTTTGTACGACATAATTATTACATTCTATAAACCTCTTCTACTTTTAGCCACAAAATTTCGTAATATTACGAATGCATTTGTTAAATGTAAAAATTCATTCATTCGTAAAAGGACAAATCTATTTGTCCAATAAATAAATGGATTTGTAAAATTTCACGAACGAATTCGTACATTTTGCGAATGCATTCGTAATATTTACAAATATTTGTTCTTACATACTACGAATATATTTGTCCAATAAATAAATAAATTCGTAAAAATTTCACTAACAAATTCATACATTTTACGAATGCATACGTCGTATTTATTAATGTTCGTTTGTAGATTAAACGAATATTGTTCGTAACATATATTTTTTTGTCGTTCGTACATTGTACAAAGAGTGACATTTAATATCTACAAAGTCGTTCGTTTGCTGAAAATTACAAACGGTTTCGTAAAATGTAATAACAATTTCGTGCATATTACGAATTTTTTTTTTGGGTGTACATAAACAGTCAGGCAGTGAGTAAAAACTCTTGATCATCTCAGTCATGACTTTTAGCGCTAAAGCTGATGTTGACGGGCTATGGGTGGAGATATGAAACGACGCGATATAAGAGCTAACAGCGTCAACAAACTGTGCACCAGTTCCAAAAATAAAATATACAGAGTGCGGCAACATAACTTCCTTTTTGTAAAATGAGTGCTGCCGTCGATGCCTGCTTTTCGAATGGAAAGCCTTCTGAAATCGCTTCAATATAGCCGGATAGGAAACTATCTGTTGCATGGGTCACTACGGTCAGACAAACCGCGAGTGCAAAAGTGAAGTAATTCGGCACATTAGATCACCTGAGAACATACAGGCAATGAAAGCCTTATAAAAACCATTACAGTTCCAACGGCATTCCGCATGCCAAAATGCGTCTAAAAAAAAAAAATAGTTGGCGCAACAGGTCCGGAGGGACCCTAGGCCAAGCTTCTCACAACCATTCGTTTTGTGTGAGTTTTTTATTTTTGGAACGAATGAAAGGGATCTACAGTTTTATGCCGACTCCAAACGGCTAATTGGGAAGTTCTTTCAAGACATTTATACTCTCGGATTTTTGTCAGACGTTCGCGAGAGGTAGCGCAGTGGAAAAAAACCCTAAGTTATTTGGGTCTTCGCGGGATTCGAACCTGAGACCCCTCGCTTAGTAGTCCAACACACTAACCACTAAGCCACTGCGACTACAAAAATGCGTCTGCCCTTGTTAAATCCGACTTCTAGGACATTTGGTTACAACAGAACGGAACCACACTTTTACGCTGTTTTGAGAAAACTTCTCGGAGCGCCACAATGTTATAATAATGAACTATCCAGTCCAAACTACCCCGATTTGTCACCTGATGTATTTTTTGTGAGTTTTTTTAAAATAAAATATACATACAATAAAAATATTGATAAGATTTTTTTTTTTTTTTATTTAATTTCTTTATTTCATTAATAACTTAAAGTTATACAAAAGTTTAAGACAAATTCAAAGATAGATAACAAGATAGTAGATCATTTAAGTTATAAACTGAAATAGTTATGTACATTCTGTTGTCAGATTTTGACAAGATTAATATCATACCTTCTTTCTACTTGTACAAAAAATCCGCAGTACCCGGATATTTCAAGGATAGTAATGGTACTTGGACAAAATCCTGTGAGGAGACGCTCAGTCTACTTCTGCAGACGCATTTTCCGGGTTGTACTATGAACCAGGCTAATCAGTCTAGTTTTAATACCACATTAGCGACAATTCCGACAGAACTTGTAACCGAAGATAAATTAAACTGGGCAATTGATACATTCTCCCCGTTCAAATCTCCTAGATGCGACAGTATTTTTCCAATCATGCTCCAGAAAGCTAAGACTACTATTATCCCGATCTTAAAAAAGACTTCATTCGTAGTCTGGAATGCGGCTACATTCCTAAAACCTGGCGAGAGGTTAAGGTCGTTTTTATTCGAAAGGCGGGGAAATCTAGCTACACCACCCCCAAAGACTTAAGGCCGATAAGTCTGACATCATTTATTCTAAAAACTTTCGAAAAAATAATGAACTGCTTTATACGTTGCCGGCTAGATGATAGTGGGATCTCCTCCGCCCAACATGCTTATATTAAAGGCAAAGGGGTGGAAACCGCATTGCATGAGGTCGTTAGCACCATAGAGAGGTCATTAAAAGATAAAGAATATACATTGGCGGCGTTCCTGGATATTGAAGGTGCCTTCAATAATGTTAAAACGTGCGCAGTAAAGAGAGCACAGAATTCAAATGTTGACCAATCTCTCACTAATCTGATTATAAACTTATGTACTTAGCGAGAGGAACATCAACGCGAAAATAGGTGACACTGAACTTAGAGTAACTGCAGCTAGGGGCACTCCGCAGGGAGGGGTCATTTCCCCTCTACTCTGGGTACCTACTTGTCATTAATGAGCTACTAATGAGATTTAAGAATATGGGTGTCAAGGTGACTGCATACGCAGATGATGTAGTCTTACTTGTACAAGGAAAATTCCTACAAACCATAAGCGACCTGTTAGGGAATTCACTAAGAACTCTCAGTACGTGGACAAAGCAATGCGGCCTCGGGGTTAATCCTCAAAAAATCCGAACTTGAACTTTTTACAAACAAAAGAATAATACCACAATTCGAGCCACCAACTCTTGAGGGAATACCTCTAAAGTTGACAGATAGGGCAAAATACCTAGGTATGATCCTCGATAGGAAACTTAATTGGAAGCCGAACGTCAATGAAAGAGTGAAGAAAGCAGCTAATGCTTTCTACGCATGTAACCGCATCTTCGGCAGGAGGTGGGGACCAAACCCCAAAATAATCCTGTGGATGTACACGGCAAACGTGTGGCCAATACTCACATATGGCAGCATAGTCTGGTGGCAAGCCGCGGGCAAGGCAACCAATCTCAAGGCAATGACAGATACAAAGACTAGCATGTAAAGGGACAACCAGCGCGATGAAAACTACACCCACAGCTGGATTGGAGGCAATCCTCAATCTGACTCCTCTGGACCTCTACATGGAAGAATCTGCTGCCAAAAGTGCCTTAAGGAATAGTCAAACTAATACCTGGAACCCATGCAATTTTGGCCACGCACAAATTCTAAGTAAAAACGTTGGGAACGTTGTCATTTCTGACTATATGTCTCCCCATCTGAACTTTGATAGACCATTCTCCTCCTCTTTTCCGAGTAGAGATGAATGGAATTCAGATGATCCCACAAAGGGGAAATCGATATCCATCTACACAGATGGATCAAAATGGACTGTGGAACCGGTGCCGGTATATTCTGTGAGGAATTAAATATATACTTCTCCATTAGGCTTCCTGACAGCAGCAGTGTCTTCCAAGCAGAGGTTCTGGCAATCGCGGAAGCAGCCCGAAGGGTGTCATTGTTGGCAATACCACGCAATGATATTACCATTTTCATTGACAGCCAGGCGGCTATAAAGGCAATTTCTGCTATTGAAATAAAATCCAAGCTAGTTCATAGCTGTCGCGAAGAGATCAAGGTTCTCTGCTCGCAGCACGCTACCAATCTCTGCTAGGTCCCTGGACACAGTGACAAAGCCGACAATGAGATAGCTGACGAACTGGCGAGAAAAGGGTCTGCAATGGTCTACAGCACCAACGATAAACCCCCAACAAAGGGCATCACAATGGGTCCACAAGGACCTAAGTGTGGTATAGTAGGGTCTACCCTGCTCTACCAACCCGTTAACCTAATCTAACCTTCTTTCTACTTTCCGTTGCATAATATATCCTTTCGTTTGTCGAAAAACAATAAAAAGCTTAATTTTACTTATGGAAATTCACCTTCAGTTCAGGTCCACTTTTCATACATCTCTGGTTCGAAATAATGCCGCAATTGGTGCGACAAATAAACATTAGAACGATGAAATTGCGAAATAAAGGGTTTTCCGATAAGAGGTGTTATTTTGGTATTCAAAGAAAGATGCAATTTTTTGAGATAAATGTTCGGATGTTTATTTCATAATAAAGAAGAAGGTATGCCGTTAATAATGAAAAACAATATCTGCCAAATGGCCACCACGAGCACGCATAAAGGACCATATCCTTTCACAATAACACCTCTTATTAAATAACCCTTTAGATATCTCGAAAACAAAAATTCATTACTAAGGTAATTATGGTCGTTTCTTCTATATCAGTTTTTGTCTATATTATCGTAGGGTTGCCATTATTTTGCAAAATTAATTTTCAAAGAAATATCGTTTCGCGGTTTTACTATTTCCCAGATTGATCATTTCGCCACCCCTGTGAAATGTCAATTTACCCAACAATTTAAACGAAACGTACCATATCCATTACCGTACAATAGATTTTTGAAAATTTTAAATTCGAATTACCGAAACCGCTAATTTCAAAAACTGCTTATATCTCGAAAACCCCAATTTTAATTTCGATAAAACTCTAAAAACCAAGTAATGCTTACATCCCGAACAATAACTTTCAGGTAGTAAGTTTCAGCTAAATAGTTAAATAGTTAGGCAAACTAACATTGCAAAATTTGGTACGGTTTTGGCGTAATTTTACAAAAACCTTTCTAACGATTTTAATCAAAATACATATTAAAGATAATTTGGTGTTTTAAATAAGATTAAGAAGATTAAGATTAAGAAATAATCAATTTTTTAATAATTTTTTTAAAAAAAAGCCGATCTTTGTTCATATATATTTTTTTAAAACGCCGCACATCCATTAAAAATGCAATAGCAGCAAGGCAAAACTTATTTCTTGCAAATATTTTCCACTTCTTTTTTTTCAACCATCTTGAATATGCATCTAAAAATAATTCCAACCACTTGGAGCGTTACACAATCAGAAATTACCACTCTATTTACACCCCAACACACGTCCATTGGGTTATTCATTTTATACCTTCTAATGCAAACTCAAAACAAATCTCTGAATTCTTACATATACTTACTTACTTACTTAAGGTGGCGCTACAGTCCGGGGTGGACCTGGGCCTCAACCAATACTCCTCTCCATTTAGCGCGATCTTTGGCTAACTGCCTCCAGTTGCGCACACCAAGTTGGTTGAGGTCCCCTTCCACTTGAGCGCGCCACCTAAGGCGAGGTCTTCCTCTACTGCGTTGTCCCTCCGGGTTGGAATCGAAGACTCTCCGGGCCGGAGCGTTGGTGTCCATTCGCTCTACATGTCCTAACTATCTTAGACGACTAATGCGTACTTTTCTGACCAGGTCGATGTCGCTGTACAGCTCGTAGAGTTCGCTGTTAAATCTTCTCCTCCAAATCCCGTCAACGCAAACGGGACCAAAAATCACTCGAAGAATTTTGCGTTCGAAGCGACCAAGAAGATCCTCATCCGTTTTTGCTAGGGTCCATGCTTATGCGCCATAGAGCAGCACAGGGATGATGAGAGTCTTATATAGAATCTCCTCAGTGCTTCTTGACAAGGCCTTACTAATCAATTGCCGTCTTAGGCCAAAGAAACAGCGGTTGGCAAGTGTGATTCTTCGCTTGACTTCTGATGTGATGTCATTATCAGAGTTTATAGCCGAGCCGAGGTAGACAAAGTCCCTAACTACCTCAAAGTTATAGCTGTCTATCGTGACGTTCTGTCCGATTCTTCGATGTTGTGTATGTCCCTTCTTGTTGACAGCATATATTTTGTTTTACCCTCATTCACCACTAAACCCATTTTTGCCGCTTCTGTACTAATACTTGCAAACGCACCAGTGACAGCTCGCTGGAATTCTTACATATACTCGTACATAAAGGTAAGGATATCGATCTATCACGAACTACTTGCAATTAAAAAAGCAGATAAAAAAAACAGAAGCTCCTACTACGCTTGTCATCGTACTCAAACATTTTGTAAACTGTAAGAGCTTATAAAGTAGTACAGTAGGCACTTATAGCTTCTTACCAGAACGTGCCGAAATTATATTAAAATATATATATATAAATTATGTATTAAAAATAAATAAAAAATTAACTGCCCTAAATTGCCGCCCCTAGTAAAGTGGGGGCCCCCCTTGCCCCCCCCCCCTCGCTACGCCACTGATGATAATATAATCTGTAATAATGTATTCCTCATTTTAATGATTTCCTTTCTTGAAAAATTTTCTCCGTCATTTGTTATTGCGCGACTTAGAAATGACCTCCTTCGCAATATCGTAAGAAGGGTTATTTTACGTCATCCTAACTGGAAACGTACGAAAAAATAAGATTTCGTTCATTGTGCAACTGACGATTATGATTAAAGGAATAGCATAGATATCTACATTTTTTTTCCAGCATAGTAGACGAAGGCAATTTAATCCGAAATCATAACCAAATTAAATGAAGAATTATCCCCCCTATGTCACATTGCCTACCCTACCTAAATCAATTAAGCGTAATTCAGTGTCTTTGATGTCCAGCACACCTACAGTGCTATTCATCAGATACAGGGTTACCATTTTTAAATCAACCTTGCAATCAGATTTGACTGAAAAAAAAACAGTCATAGATTTAACTTCCAGTCAAAAAAAACACTCAACGAAAAGCAATCAAAAATTTCAGCTGAAAATTCAGCCAAAATAAGTTAAAAAAAAAATAAAAAAAAAAAAAAAAATCATAACCATAGATATTCAGGCCGATCATTGAATCCGCCGGATGCTCTGCGGACGGATTCAATCCGATCCGCAGTTGATCACTTCACAAGTGAAAACCTATCATTGAAAACGGCGGATGGACTACATTATCGGTCCGCAAAACCGCATTACCGATTGCTTGTAGTCCAGCGAGTCAGCTGTCAAATGAAATTTTTTTCTTATTCGATTTTGTTTTTATAAAGTGTACGAACATGGATAGCATTGTATTTTTCTTAAATTTAGAAGAAATTGCTAGTAATAGTGATACTAGGAGCATTAGAAGAGGTGTTAGAATGCGAGGAAAAGATGTCTGGATGTTTTTTCATAATTTTCACCATTGCCTGGAACTGAGGACGGGTTGTTTGTTTTCTAAATCGGAAAGATCAATTAACTGTTCGTAGACTTTTTAAATTTATCCTTTTTTTTCGAAAAATAAAACTTTTATTGCGTGTATGTGTGTTATTTCTTAGAGATCCGCATCGATTTTGATGCGGATTGAAAACAACAACATTTGTATGAACCGCGGATCGATCGGTTGCGTTTTCAATGATAGGCATGAAATGTGAACTTCGCTACCGACATCCGCTCACTTACCTACCGGCGTTTTCAATGATAGGGGAAATGTTCAAAACAGGTACTACTCCCTCCGCAGAGCATCCGTCGGATTCAATGATTGGGGTGATTAAAAAAAAGATGCGGAATCATTTACTGCATTTAACTGAAGTCCATTAAAATTATAAACAATAAAAGTAAATTCATTAAACTAGTTCAACTCATAAATGAACCGTCAGTCAATGATGGGTTTATCTGCATCTATGTCGGACATTGTGTTGCTGCTTTTGTAATTAATAATAGCTTGTACCATATTTTTTTGTAACTTCGGACGGTATATAAAAGTTGAAGCAGCAAAGGCAAGTACATACTTGTGTCCATAAAAACGTATAAAATTGTTGATTGCATAAATGTTTCCAAGCTCAGAGCAAGAATATGAAATTCAAGCAAATTTTGTTTTTCTATTAATTTTTTTTTTTTTTTTTGCACTTTGAATTTTAAAATATATAATGATTGAAAAGAGATGAAACGACACATTTAAAAACATTAAACAAAATCGTATCCAGCTAAGACACGCAATTGTACAAAACTTTCCAGCCTGGAAAACAGTCAAAATGGCAACGCTGATCAGATGACTTTATTTTTTTCGCTACTGAATAGAACCACTTATCGCCAAACAGCAAATTGCGTTCATATCTTTGTGTATAGAGATCTAAATTAGCAGCAGCCTGAATAAGTGGTAAATATTGATGTATGTAGATATATATTTACAGAAGTTGTCACTCGTCGTCGGTAACTCGATATCAAAACAAGCCAGCACATACAGACAACGATAACAAGAAAATATCCTCAGACAGTATAAATATTTTGGCGTTTTGCTTACGTATGCACTTGTTATTATAATTTTCTGAGTCAAATGATCTGCGTCAACAAATGACCTGTTTCCGACTAGCGTTGACACTAAAATTTAAAGCAATATTTCTTTTTTAAATGAGCAATACTTCTAATGGTTCAAAAATCTCGCTATCTTTTATAAGCTCTTTTGAAATGTTTCTGCACTTAATCTGTTCCTCGTGAATTTAAGTCCAACAATGTCGCTATTTTGATATCGACCTTTAAAAATCAGTTGAGAAGTCCTATTTACAAGCTTCACAGCCCATTTCCAGGGAAACTATTTAAACAAATCAAACATTGTTGGCTCGACTTTTGTAAATTAAATATTAGAATTGACAAGTCGCATTTTTATATTTATCTCTTCCCTTCTCTATCTCTGTATATCTCTTTATACATACATAAAATAGAGTTGCAAAAGCGTTGTGACTTTATAACTCACGAACGGTCAAACCGAATTTTGGTGGCGAAGTCGTGAGAGTCGATACGCTCTCCCGGGCCGGTGCGCTACTTTTGTAGCATTCCTCCTTAGTTTTAAGCTAGATTAAGTTGGTAGGTTTAGGGTTAGAGTAGGGGGTTTTTGGGAGGTGCCGAGCTAGCCAACATGAAAGAGTGCTTCCGAGACTGGACCGACGCTTATGGCCTCGGTCGGGGCTCGGCGGCGCAGATGAACCCTTGTTGGCGGCCGACAGGCAACCAAAGACGCGATCAGGATGGTGACCAATCGATAAGATTGCTCACCACCCTGATTATAGGTAATTGTAGGTTAAGTAGCTTAGGTAGATTTAAGTAGTTTTAATAAAACAAATAATAAAGATTCCAAGTTTTCTAAAGTTTCTTGGAAATTAAAAAACTAAACAAATCATAGATATAGATAGATTTAAGGCCGAAAGGCAATAATTTTAAGCATATTGTTAAGTTTAGAGCGCACGCTAAGAGCCAGTAAGCTATAAGAATTAGATAAATGTTAGTTTTAAATTAGATTTAATCGTTTTTGTCTAGTATGTAAGTTAATGAAAGATTAATAAAAATGAATTTAAAATGAAAATGAAAAATGACGGTCAAACCGAATTCGATCAAATTTTTAGGTTTTAGTTTGTTTGCATGGTCGAGTAGGTAGTTGGTTTTCGCTTGAACGAAATTGGTCGTGTGAGTTATGTTAAAATCTGTTTTTGTCCATAAAAAAAAAAAATCGTAGGCGCCTATGAGCGTGTGCTGTTTTTTTCTCCGAAACCACTCAACCGATTTCAATGAAATTTTGTGGGTGTGCCTGTGCATGGTTGGTTGAAACTTGGAAGATATGATAACTTGAACTCGATAGGTGGCGCTGTTGTCGATCTGAAAAACCGCTCAACCGACTTCAATTAAATTTTGTGGATGTATATTGTTCGTTCCCGGTTGAAAGATAGGATACTTTTCGAAATGATAGTTGGCGCTGTTGTCGATTGCCGAAACAGCTCTACCGAGTTGATCGAAATTTTGTGAATAGTTGCTTCCAGTTTTAAAGGTAGGACAGGAAAGGAAAATGGGTTGTGGTACCTTCCATTCAAAAATACAATCAAAAGCTATTTCTAAAGTTGTATAATTAAAATTATTAATGGACATTGTCCAAATAAAGCACTTTGGGAATTGTGAGCAGGACTTAATACGAAAGTTACGAGCAAAGCCGGGTGGGTACAGCTACATATACAAGAGACTGACGTCCGTATGTGCACTTATAACTCGGTAACGGATCGTTTGATTTCTGGATCTTATTCAAATGGTGATTTTTGGTTTGAAATCGCGTTGGTCCAAGGAAGGACCTTTATGCTACTTTTTGTCGTGAAACAAAACTTTATCGGGATCAATTAAATTTTTGAATTCTTTGGATATTCCGGGCTTACCTCTACACAATTTAAAATTGAAAATCAGCTCAGTTATAGTTTTGTTGCACAGCCAAAATGTGTCAAAACTTTGTAACGGATCGCGTTTGATCAAGAAGGATAGTCGCTGGATATTCGTGTATTTCTGGCTTCATTCTTGAATTCCCATGTTTCTCACATGGTCAATTTAGTGAAAAAGCGGAAGGTTAGCCGACACGTCAAAATCATTGCGGTTTGATTGAAACAAATCGGCATTGCTATACTTCAGTTGTTTCTATTGTATTTAATATAACTTTTTAATAAAGAATTTGAATTGACCGAATTACATAAGGCAGCGAGTGTATTTTGCATGCTAAATTATTATTTTCATGAAATTAACAAATTTGGGCATATATGGAATATAAAACAAAGTTGCATCTGTACCGCCCATAACTCGAGAACCGATCGTCCGATTTGGCCTATCTTTTCTTTGTTGTGTTTGTCTACGCCGAAGAAAGGTTCAAATGCCGAACAAAAAAATTGAAACATTTTGAAGGGAAATTTTAAAGCTCGTGAAAATTGACTGTCTATAGATGTTGTACGGGGTATTTTTTTTTTTAAATTTTGATCGTAGTAGACAGTGAGATCGTATTTGTCAAAAGCTATTTTGGATCCAAAAAATTAGTTTCAGGTTGAATAGTAAATACTCTAAATTAATTTAATCAAAAAGTCAATTTTGGGCGCTACGAAGTTCGCTGGGCACGCTAGTTTAGTTATAAAAATATAAGAGGCAACATTGAAAACAAACAAAATAAAATAAAATGGTGAAAATAGACTTACTTTAAAAAATGCATTCCTTTGGAGAAAAGATGTTGTACGGCATTATAACAAGTGGGAACGCTGCTTCCGACTGGTCTCTTGAACCTCACAAGACATCATTGGCGCCATATCCAAATACAACAACACGCTGAGCATTTACATGTGTTCATTGATTTTTTTAAACACATTATTTCTGTTCATACACATACACAATGGGGCATATTCATAGATCTTCGATAGGCTATTACTATGTTATAACTAAACTAAACCGGAGTTTATGTAATTCATAGACAATTTAAACCCATGTCTAAACGAAAAACTCGAGTCTAACATTAAGCACGACAGAACCTATTTTTAAGTTGTTTTTAACTCCATTAAACGTCAAAATACAAACAGAAAATATAAGAATTTTGCAAATGTTGACATTTGATTTCCAATATATAAAATAACGTATCGCGAAAATAAATTACTAAAAGAAAGTAAAGAAAAATATCGGTAGATTACAACATTGATGAAGATTTTGAAATTTTGGAGGATAATGCTATGGTACCATGTACCATCATCTAGAAGACTGAAGCGCTACAGAACCCGCATAGATCCGTTTCAATCATTGACTAATGAAGAATCTTGCGAAAGATATCGATTCGACAAAGATACGGCAACTTTTTGTTTGATTTGTGTAACATTTAAGATCAACCATCCAAGAGAAGCTTATCACCCAAGATATACTGAATATTGCTGAATATACGTATATTCAGTATATCTTGCTTATCACCTATCTGGAAGCTTTAAATCCTTCTTACTTTTTGCTGTCAGAAAGTATTTATGTAGTAGATTTGAAGTACAATACTCATTAGACTCGGATCTAATTAAACAGAGCTGCCAATTTCTTTATGAATAGCAGTTGTGTTTTACCTGTGGGTTAACTTTAGATTCGAGTTTAGTTAGACCCAGGTTTATTGTGTAACTATGAATATGCCCCAATATTTACACATAATTATAGTTCTTCAATGAGGTGCAGAATTTCAAAACTAAATAGAAAATATAAACGCCTACGTAACTCTTTTATAAAAGAGATAAGAGAGATAATTTCCTGTTATCATTCTTTAACAGTAGATTTCGGGCATAGAGTCGCTCTGTGGAATTCTAAAAGGGTGTAACGAGCAATTCTAAAATATACTTTTTGTTGAATACCCCTTTTAATATTGAATTCGGATTATCCGTGCGTGTCTATTTAAGCGCAACGAAACAGATGTCGAAGTGAAATATTGGCCACTGCCCTCAACGACTAGCACAAAATATCCTATATGAAGGAATGCCCGAGCTAGAACATTAACGGCAGCGGCACTACAATTCAAGAAATGATAGAAATATTTTAAACAAGGTCTGAATTCCTTTTTTAATTGCATTATTACCAATTTGATCACAACACAATTGCACTTGTTTGTCTTCGTATTTATTTTTATTTTGTAATCGTTTGAACGATTTTCTTTGACAGGTCGTTTTTTCTTCTCAATGCAATGGGTAGCTTTACGCTGAATTGAGAAATTTCCCTGAAAGAGATATTTCACAAAAAGTGCTAAATGGTGGAATGTCAATATTTGTATATGTAGTTTGACATGCCGCTAGTCATCTAGCGGGCATTAGAACGCGGCCATTGGCTGCGAACACATTTATACACAGACACACTTATCGACATATCATGCACTATCCTTCGGTAGTCTGACCACGAACAACATGAAGCTAAGATGAGACGTGTCATTATTCGTGGCAAATTTTGATATGCTGACGTCACAAAAATGTTCTCTTTTTATCAGAGACAATATTGAGACCCCCAACTCGCAATCCTTTTGCCGCTGGCCCCTCAGTTTTTTTTTTTTTTTTTTTCTTAATTCGCCATTTTTTTCCTATCGGTGCTATGCCAATTTAGAGTCCGTGTACATTCAAAAACATAGAAAACACATAAAATCAATGCTACCAACCGCTGCCAACCAAGGGGGAATGTGATAGAGTTCGGTAATACCACATTTTAACATAACTCAATGCTTTTGGTTAATTACTATATATTTTTTTAAGGCGAATAATATAATTTGTAATAGGTACTAGAAACATATAAGGACAGACATTGTTGCGTATTTTCCGCTTTTAAATATCATTAACTTCGATATCATGTCTTACTTTTTCTTAAATAGACGAAGAAAAATAACAGCGCCACCTTTGGGTTCCAAAACTAAACTATCCTTTCTTTTAAACTGTAACCAACCATATACAAATCCACAAAATTTCATTGGAATCGGTTGAGTGGTTTAGGGGTCGAGAGCGGCGGCGTAGTAATGGCGCCAGGCCAATTTTCGTCAAGGCATTCGAGTCGATTTTACTGCCAAGGCGCGACAATAGATGTTTCATATCAAAAAGAACTGGAAAAGATGTGAACATGCCACATTCATTCCCAATTAATTTGACAGAGACTTACCTAAACAAACTAACAATAAAAATGTTAATTTGAAAAACAAAAAAACCCCACTGACTGCAAAAAAAGATTTAAAAAGATTAAGACAAAACACTTTCAATTAAAACTAATTATTGACAATCGAAGACTACCTACACAATCTGACAAAAACATGCGCAGCCTCAGAATACCAATTAGTTATACTTGAAAGTGCCTTCTTGTAATCTTTTCAAATCTTTTTTTTTGCAGTCAGTTGGGTTTTATTTTTTTCTATTTTATATTTTTATATTTATTTTGTTAGGCTATGAAACTCCGGGACGGAAAAGAATACCAATTGAATGAAACCTCACTCTTCAAAATCGGTCAAGCCGTTTGGGTTACAGGGCGTCACACAGGAACGTACATTAGGGTACGCACGAAGCACATAACCCCCCATGTGTCCAGTCGGGTAAAAAGATGCGTAGGCTCCGACTGCCAAAGTTTGGGGTATACTTGAATCACATTCACACCTTTTCAGTTTATTTTTAGTTTTTTTTTTTTTTGTAAATTAACTTTTTGTTTTGGTCTTTTGAGCGTGTGACACTCCGTGTAAGAATACGAATCCAATTCCAAAAACACATCAATCTTCAAATTCGGTCAATCCATTTAGGCTACAGGAGGTCACCGGGGAAACAGACATAGGTACCTACACACGCGCGAATAACATTACCCTCCTTCTGTGTGCAGTCTCCAGTCGGGTAAAAACAATTTCTTTCTTTCTTCTCCTACCACATTCTTCGTTCAGTTCCCTTTTGCTACTTTAAAAAAATTACTGATTTTTTTTGGACTACTGCGACACCAAATGCAGGTCATCTTAGTCGGGTCTACGGTGCTTCCAATTAAGAGGAGCTCTTTGCATTTTAGTCGTTGCCTGCTGGCGGGATCAATTATAAATTCTATGTTATCCCGCATACACTTTTCAGTACTCGTTTATCCACAAATTATTCAAACTTGTGATGTCCTCTGTTATGCACACTCGCTGCAGTAGTGCAGTTTATTATTAGCATAATGTATACCACAAGGTGTAGAAATACCATGGCTTGGAAGTGTAACCGACGTAAGAATTCAAACCTCATTAAAATACCCTAATGCAATCTGCAGGTTCGCACTGCTTCATAGTGAACTTTCTTAAGTGTGTTTACAAATTGAAGAACATTCTACCCAACACGTGGATACTACAAACGTAATATAATTATACATATATAGATACATATAGATATGCAATATTCAAGGATTCGCACAATTGCGTATGCTTTGTTTTTATATTATCCCTTGTGCGGGCGAACTACCTACCTTAAAGACTTTTCTCCTATCACACAATTATGAATTGTTATTTCAATGGAAAACACTTTCAAGGGATTCGGAATATAGAAGCGGGGGAAGGCAGGCGATATTTGTTTAGATTAGTGTGGATACCTTTTGAAAGTTGCGCGTGTAATTTATTTGGAAAATGTGTCAGTGAAATCCTTTTTGTATTTTGTGCACACCTAAGCTCGGCGCTGTTATTCTATTTAAGAATCGTAGAAAAGGTCCTGCTCGTGCGGGAATTAATATAAGAAGTTTACAAATTTGGAGGAGGGTCGATTGTTTAGTGGCACTTAGGGGGGCCAAATCTTTTGAACATTCAATACCCTTCAGGTTTAGATTAACGATATATTGCGTCATTGAAGGGTTGATTTTTCTGTGGGAAACAGTACTCAGAAGAGCTTTGTGAGTCTTCTAGTCTAACTTTTATGTCTAAATCAGTTATCCTTTAGTCAGTAATAAATGACTGAAATTGCTGTTAAAAACCCGGCTATAAGCACTATAGTTTTAGGCCCATGCGCATGTGCTATTATCCAGAGAGTACTGTAGTTGCCTTTTATAAACTGAATTTCTGTTGACGATCTCTGGCTTTACCTAAAATTTGACTCCGTTGTAATTTTAATTTGTTTTGGTTCATATCGAAGACTGGCGGCTCCGCACCAAACGCACACAACACATAAACTAAAGCATCATGCGAGTTGTGTGTACCTGCTATAATGCATACTCGTATGCAGCAGAGCTACAATAGAAAGCAATTGCTTATTCACATTTGATCAAATAAGATCCGCCTTGAATCTATTGTAGCTCAGCTTCCGAGCGGAGCATATAATAAAAGAAAATGGCGGCACTATATAAGGTAGCCCACCCTACCCTACAGATGCAAAACTTTTTTCGAGATTTGAAATAAATTCTTTCCCAAATAAATTTTTGAAAATTTTTCTTTTTTATTGAAAGTTATGATTGTTTTATTACAATAATGAATAATTTCTCAACATTTAAATTCACACTGAAAGCATAAAACAAAATTGAAAATGCCCTAAATAGGCGAATCCGCCTCATGGTGAGGCACAATCAGTGCTGCCAGATGTTTTTCACCAGAAATCGTAAATACTAGCTTTCAAAATCGTGGAAATACGATTTTGTTGGAAATAAACAAAAAACAAAACGAAAACACAGAAGAACGTTATTATACCTACTTCAATTTACTACAACATTAACATTTTTCGAAAAATAACTTATTAAATAAGAAAAAAACGTACGAGTATATGTTTTTACTACTGCAATCTACTGCGGTCTACTTTATTACACATTCATACTTGAATTAAATTGATTAAAAATGCTGCTATTTATATTCAAATTATAGCAAGAAACCTCTTGCACTCTTAGCAAATCTTTGGTATGCAAAATTCCATGCAAGTTTTTTGTGGTCAACGAATTCCTTGTTTTCGTTTTATTAAGGTTAACCGCCGAATTTATAAGTTCAATAATAACAGATGAATTCGGAAGTGATAAGACTTCAAAAATGATTTTTTTCATTAACGGAAATGCTAAGCTTTTATTACCATGCTCTGTTTGTAAAACATTTTCTAAAAAACTGATATATCTATTGAAAAAAGATTTTCAAAATCTTAATATCTTACGAAATTCGGCATCGGTGTCTTGAATTTTATAAATGAATTTTTGTATTCGATAAATTTCAAAAATCGTGGAATTTTATGCTTTTTTAGCTCGAAAATCGTGGAATAAATTTTAAGCCCCAAAATCGTTAAATCGTGGAATCTGGCACCGCTGGGCACAATCGTCATCCGGTTGGGCCACTTGCGTCATGAATTTAGATAAAGCAATACATTAAAAATCAATACTGTCCTTATTGGAATAGTTAAGCAAATCGCAAATATATAAACATAAAAATTAAATGTCATCAGAAATTTATTTTTAAACTGATATTAGAGTAAGTGCTGCAAATATGGCCCACCCTTAACATTTTTTTAAATAAAACCATAAATTTAAGTCTAATTCATTTATTATTTTTTTAAACAGTCTCACAAATTATTTTTATTTCAGTCTTTAGAAACTTTAATTAAAAAAACAAATATAACTAAAAGTTAAAAACAAAAACTTAAAGGAACTCTATAATACAGTTTTGAAAAAAGTGCGGCTAATATGGCCCACCTGGTGTTAAATATGGCCCAGGGTGGGCGTTCAAAGATCCCATTATTTTGTTGTAGATTGCTGATATGGCTTTCATCATGTCCTTCTTCCGCCAAGTCTTCCGTGGTTGTGGACTTTGTTTAGACATTTTAGCCTACAAGAAAATAAAAACTAAGTTAAATAAATAAATAAATAAATCAAATTTAAATCGAGAAAATGTGTCAAATATGGCCTACTTGGTCATATTACCAACACATGGGGTGGGCCATATTAAACACACTTTGATTTTTTTACTCATTTTAATTTTCAACTTACTTCATAAACTTTCTTTTAAATTTTAAATTCACACAAATTAAGAAAATTATTAATACTCTTTAATTTTTGAAAAAAACTTACCAATTTAACACAGAATTTTATGTAAAAACACTTAAGAAAACTTACCAAAAAATTACAACGACAGTATAAAAAACAAAATGCACCGAATATCTTCAAACCCCGTCGCGCCACACTCACTGAGGCTAAACCGAGTTGAACGTGTTCGCAGTGAAACATTTTTTATTTCGCTGTGGGTTATGGTTTGCGAAATACAGAGGTGGGCCATATTACCCACATGGGCCATATTTGCCGCACTTACTCTAAGTTAAAAAAATAAACTTAAAATCACATTCTAGTTTTGATATCACAAAAAAAAAATAAAGAAAAAAAGTGAAGGATAAATGTAAGATAAAAGGATTTGTTTAAAAAATTCATTGCACGTTGTATCGACCCATTTCAACGTCCCTGAAAAACGATAAGGTTTGAATACATTAACGGTCCAGCAGCCCCATGTGCTTTTGTCGAAAGTGTCCCATCCTTAGCTTTAGTATAAACGTTATTGTTTTTGACAAAACTTACACAAAAAATTCAATTAAATGTTACAAATATCTTAAATATATTATAAACCCAAAACTTTGACACTCATTTCATTACCAAATAATTTCCATAAGAAACAATTAAATATCACTTGCCTCGTGTAAGACAAAATTGAAAAAATGGAAAATGAGTTACTTCGAATTCGAAAAGACCTGTGAGTTGCTAAGCTTGTGACTGTGACATTCGCCTTCGAAAACCACCCTTCGCAGCAACAAATACCTATACATACCTAGTTTAATTTTTCATTCCCATCCACATTACAATGCGCCATCGAGGTGTGTCTTTGATTTAACCAAAAATTTAATATCTTGCCGCTGATTTTCTCTTTCGGTCAACAAACAGTGACTACCAATGTCTACGACTATACTACGTCGCGCGGTAAAGAAGCATCACGAAATAATGCGGGTTTTTTGCAACGCAGATTGTATACTACTTGCACTTACCAAACAAGACGCAAAACCACTTCTTCTGCGATCACCACTTGCCCTTGAATTACCTACAAGAAAAAACTTTTCAAGGTTTGCATTCATTTAATCTTATGTTGCAAGGAGAGAATCTCAATGCACGCGCAGTGGAATGAAGAGGGACACAACACAACACTCTGTCTGTGACGAAGAAAAAATAATGTTGTGGGCAATTTTTTTATTTTTTTTTTTATTTTGTTGTAAACGTATTTTGCCTTTATTGCTTACATTTCGTTTTCTTTTCCTTGCTTCTCTGTTAGATGGAGTTGCTTAAATCAATAATCCTGATTTGATTGCTAGTGGGGCGGCGACCAGGCGTGGACTGAGAATTGGAGCACGAATAATTGGGCTTGACAGAGTCAAAGCTGGAGCCCCCAAGATAGCTGGTCCCAGGATTCCAGGGGCTGCCAATGCAAAGGCGATGACGCAAAAGAACACCAACTAAAATGGTAAGATCGGTTATATTTTCCATTTGGTATTAAAAAACTCATTTGAATTACGTATTTGAACATATTGACGACTGGTGTTTGCTGATGATAACTGTTAGAAGCTTTGAAATGATTTGATACTCAACATCTATTGGGGTGACATTTTTATATGTTTCACAGTGGCAATGAAGGTGGAACCTGATGCCGTAGTGTCGTAGATCGGTTGCTGTGCGCAGCATTGAAAATTGGTATTAAATGACAGTTGAGCTGAAGTAATTGTGAAAGGTTTATGATTAACCATAACGAGTAACAGGCGATGGAGTAATTACAAAGTGAGGTTGAGATGAGCAAATCAAATGATATCAACTTGAGCTTCAATCGAAGTTGCGTTTTTACAAGATATGAAGGCAATTTCAGTATTTGCTCAAATGATATAGAAAAGCAGTTTATCGTCACTCAGGGTAATACAACAATTAATAAATTAGTTTGCACAACCATTCTGTGAAACGAATGGAAGGCTGAATTGGAAAGCTTATTCTGGACACATTTTCTCTCAGATGTTTGCCAGAATTCTCTCGAAAAATCGAGGGCAGTGTGACCAATTTAATATTTGAAGTCATGCTAAGTTCAGCAATATATCTACCATGCTAAATATTTTTTTGAAATCAAAACCTGATAAAAAATAACAAATAAGAAGCAAAAAAAAAAAAAAAAAATTATAAAACGTAGCAATTGCTTTTACTTAAACGAAATGTCAAAATCGAAGCACTTGCTAAAAAAAACTGATTGGAGCTAATGGTTCTAACTTTTGACATGTGCGTATGAAAATATTTTGTTGAATTAATCAAAATGTTTTTAGTTTTACAAAGATATTTGGCAATTTGGTGTTTATCTTTCTGTCAAATTAAAGAAAAAAAATTTTAATAATTACGAAGTAGTTTGTTAAATCAGCAGCAAATATTGTTGATTTTACAGAAATAATTTGTGAGTACTGCCGTTGTGTTTTGTTGAATCTATGAACAGATTGTTGGTTACATAGCAACATTTTGTCAGCTCCAGAATTTTCATTTGCTGATTCAACAACAGAATTATTGAGTGAATAGAAATAATAATCTATCAATTCTGTTCTGTTGAATTAATTAAACTCTTTTGTCGATATGATTAATACTCACTTGCAGCTGTGCTTTAACTCAATTTTGAAGGTACGAAATAAGTAGTTATCTTAATAAATAAATTATATCCAAAGTATGCCTACAATATGGTTGTAAAATAGATTAGGTACCTAAAAAATGATACGCAAAACAAATAAGTTTAATAATTAAATTTATTAAATAAGGTAATTATTAATTCATAAGATAATGAATGTTCCTGCATCCTTGTCAATACTCCTTCCACCTCTTCTTATGTCCTAAAAATCCTAAAGGCATTCTGGGAATCTTTAAAAAAGGATTTTATATGGATCCTCTTAATCGCCTTCGTTTGTGACTTGCTGGTCAGTATAAAAACTGCAAGCAGCAAAAAAAAAAAAAAAAACGCGGCGGAAAATCAGCCATCTATTAAGTGAAAAAAATGCGTTTGTTGTAATAAAATGGTTTGGTCGATAAATATTTCCATAAGGGTCTTTCTTATATTGATGAAAGGCTTAGTTTACTAATTAGGTCCTCATTCATTTATTTATTTTAAAATATTTGTTTAATTCACTTTCACCGGTTACGTTTATGAGCACTAACAAAATTTCTGCTTCACATGTAAAATATAAATGACGCCAAGATCGCCATCTATTCAACACGTTTGTTACCTATCAATTCTACAAAATTTCTGTCATATCTAAAAAAAAATTTTCATTTCGACAACATTTTTGTAATTTTGATAATCTGTATTTTGTTTGGCTGACAAACATTGCAAGGTTTTGTGAAACGAAATAAGTAATTTTTTATACAAATGAAATAATTATTTTTACCAAATTACTAAATATTTACTCTAAAACCAGTCGACGTATCGCTACCATTTGTCATTTAATTCGAGTTTATACCGGATGTTCTGTGCAAATTTCAGCCTTCTACGTCCATTAGTTTCTGAGATAGACCTAGGTACAAAATTGGTCTATTGGTTCGGACAGACGGACATACATCGTAGTGGAACTAATAAGGTTCCGTTTTTTTCCCTCTGGCCCTTTGGGTACGGAACCTTAAAAATGTCCATAAATAAAAAGTTAATTAAAAAAACCAGACTGACTGTAAAAAAGATTAAAACAATACACTTTCAAGTATAACTAATTGGCAGTCAGTCTGGTTTTTTAAATTAAATTTTGTATTTTTTTATTTTTTATTCATATTTTTATATTTGTTTGCTTAGCCTATGACACTCCCGGAAAGAATACCAATTTAATGACAACTCATTCATAAAAACCGGTCAAGCCGTTTGGGTTACAGGGCGTCACGTATAAACGTAGGTACATAGGATACGCACGAAACACATAACCCTCCCTGTAAAAATGAATGAATTAAATAAGGTCGTAGCACCTCACCCTGTAATAATGCCAAAAAATGTTGGCCCTTAAACAGCTTGGTATTGGTCGTCATGTAAATTTCGTAAATTCCAGCAAAATAACGGGTGCGCCATCTATTACTTCGGTATGAAAATATTGAATAACTTAAAAAATACAGCCGATTGCCGTGACGTATTTTATTTAATGTGGTCCCTTACGATTTATTTGGACTAGTTTTTGAATACAACATCAATCAAGTTGCCGCCCCTATTGACCAATGACAAGTGTAATCTTAGCTTGAGTCTTGCTGGCGTAAACTTTTCTTTTCAAATAAGCCGACAAAAATAAGTCGTTGATGAGACTGCATTTGTTGCAACCGCCCAGAGCTTTTCGCAAACTTGTGGGCAGACAAAATGAGCCAAGATCCACCGATAATGTCAACGAATATTGTATTGTCATATGTTGCTTGAAATTCACGATATTATCGACGATATGCACGTTGAATTAATAGGACTGAACGACTATATTTAATTTACAGCGTCGCTATTTCCGCCCATACTGTTACAGTGTGAAGCGATTCCTGGTTGAAATTGTACTGAACTGACGTTTAAAAAAAAAGTCTACTCAAGTCAATCGGTTGATAAATGTCAAAGTAATTGAATGTTTACATCCAGAAATACGACAAGATGGTGCACCCTGTAGGTATCTCAAACTACTTCCCCCCAAAAAATGGTCCCCAATTTAAGCGTGAAACATTGTTACTCCTTTCAACTGTACTGTGCAAATCAATAGAGGGACTTACATTTTTTGTTTACTTACTGTCAAAAAGGGAATCTTTAAAGCAAAATACATTGTTGTTTTTTTTGCAATTGGGTACACATTTTCTTTTGAAACTTGAGGGACATGGAGGGACGAAATTAGCACACTTGCAGGTGTTCTGTTTATAACGTAATAATTGAATACGCAATTTACGATGCTTACGTTTGTTTTGCCGGAAACAACATACAAACAATAGGCGTCGCCTTAAGCAATGGTCCTGGCTATTTATGTTGTCAAAATATAATTAATCATCAAGTCGGTGTGGGCTGACTTTTTATTACAATCGGCTCGAAAATGTTCTCCGTTACTCTTCAATCTTCATTTAACTTTGTCATCTACCCAATTTATTTTGACGTGGCCTTTGGTAAGGGTTTAGATGGAGGTGGTTTCTTGCTTTTGTTAGGGGTGATCAAATGTACATCAAGACTATAACTTATTTTCTTTGTAAACAAAATGTTGGATATTTTACTAATGGGGCAATTAAAAGGTGCGAAGATATGTCGTATGTGGGTGGATTATTTTGGTTAGGTTTATATAACTAGTATACTAGGTAAGGTAGTTTTTAAGGATACACGTGGTGGGAGTGATGGGAGAATTCGATGGCATACTTAGGTTTATTGTTGTTAGTAACATGATCTCATCGTGGTACCACGTAACACCACACACCAGTTACATCCGCAACGAAAATTTCTAGTACCTAAACTATATTAACTAAATTATTCTCAACTAGCTGTGCCCGCAACTTCGTACGCGGCGTGAGACTGTGTAATTTCCAATAAAAGAGATTTGACCGTTCTCTCAACGACATATTTGTTTAAAATCATTCTAGTCTAGCTAAAAACAAAAAGCGGTTAACATTGTCAACGTGAAACAATAAATCAAACAAATCTATTTACCTAAAACACCAATTTAAGAAAATTAAATTCAACAGCGTAAGTACTAAAGTTTCACTTCCTTACTGAGTTTAGCTACGGTCTACTCTGGAACGGGTTTACTTGGAATGTGGCCCCTCCATGGGAGCCGGCGGGGTTTGGTCGGGGAACGGGATAACGGTTGTGGGTGATCGGAGCGGCGCTCAAAATACAATCCCACAATGAAACTGGCGGTGACTGGCCGCAAGTATGCGCGAGCGCGGTCCAAGTCTACCGAGGAAACGGGTAAACGGGTGTGGTTGATCGGAGCGGCGCCGGCGCTCACAATACAATCCCTCAATGAAACGGGCGGTGACTGGCCGGAATTATGTGCGGTCCAAGTCTACCGGTGAAACGGGAAAACGGTTGTGGTTGATCGGAGCGGCGCTCACAATACAATCCCACATAGAAGGATAGGAAAAGAGGCTGTGGTTGACCGGAGCACTCCCACATAGAAGGATAGGAAAAGATGCTGTGGTTGACCGGAGCTATGCTCACAGTGCAATCCCACATAGGAGGATAGAAAGAGAGGCTGTGGTTGACCGGAGCTAAGCTCTCAGGGGGCCAACTATGTAATTCGATTCTACAATCAAAGTATTCGAATTCGGAATATCCGTACTCTGTAACTCTATATAGCCGCGCTCATATTCGAAAATCGAACGGACCTCGATTTGTCTACTTTTTCTTTTTTTTGTGTTCGATTATTGGCACTACCTAATTCTAAAGTATATGTCAAATTGATTCGAATTCGTAAATAATCATTCGAATGCAAATGTACTTGCGAGCAGTTGTGGGTGTGTGGATTGTTGCAAAAATGTAAGTAACAACTTTAATCATATGTTATTAAATATTGCGTGAAAGTGTTAATATGTATTTTATGCGTAGGGAATCTAAATGTGCAAACACAAAACAAAATCAATTTGAGATTATGGTGGATTATATGATAAGACATCCCGATTTATCCAAAGGATATTTGAAAACATCGGAGGCAAGACGAAAATCCTCACAGTTATGGGCAAATCTCTCTAGAGTCTTAAATGCTGAAGGTCCACCGCAGCGCGATGGTAATGGGTGGAAAAAGGTATATAATGGTTGAACCCCAGCAAAATCCCCTTTACTAATTTTTTTATGATTTAGGTTTGGGCTGACTTTAAAGTCCACACGAAAGGCAAACTTAGGAGAAATAAAATGAATATCTCTGGAACTGGTGGTGGACCGTCTAAGCATTGCTCATTAACGTCACTGGAGGAGAAGGTTGCTGAGTTGCTCGATTTAAGTATGGCGATTGATGGAATGAATGGTGTTTTGAATTTCGGCTTGAAAAATAATAATGCAAATTTAAATGAAAACACCAATGAAGATCATTATAATAGCGAAGATGAAATTTTGGACGATGGTTTGGAGAACATTGTACAAAATGACATAAGTACGAGTATGAACGATGCAACAGGCGATAAAGAAAATGAAATGGTCCCTGAACCACGGATAAAACCAAAAATAAAACAAATTTCGCTTTTAGAAAAACAAGTAAGCAACCAAATAACATTCCAACAAAACTCATACAACGTGATGAAGGATCTGAATGAAAACTTGAAAGGCATTTTAAAATATAAAAGAAGGAACTTTGAAATCAAAGAAAAATCATACAAATTAGAAAAGGAGAAATTTGAATTTAAAAAGCAAAAATTTGAATTTAAAAAACTAAATTCAATACAGAAAAACAAGAATGCAGTTGCTAAGTTGGAAATCAAAAGAGACATTTTAAGCCTTCGTCAAAAAATGAACGAAAATCCTTAATCATAGTGCACTTTATCTAGTATTTTATTTTAGTTTTAAGAGTGAATTAGTTTTGAATTATGTGCCTACATTATTATTTATCCTTTAATAACAAGACTGAAACCAATATTTATTTGAAAGTTAGTCAACATATTTATGAATTACTTAAAGTTTATTTATTAGTTCCGTTTTGAAATTTAATAAAAATATTTATGAATTACTTAAAGTACTTTTGTACTTGTTTTTTTTTTTTCTAAATTATATTATTTACTTAATTTTTTTTTTCTTAATTTTTGTCACTCATTTTATTATATATTCTCATGTCTAAAAAAGGCCTAGTACTTTGTTGACAAATAAATAAACAAATAAATCATTTTTTATATTGTTTCTAATCCTTTTAGCAACATTCGAGTATTCCTCATTAGCAGTTGTAGACTGTTGATCCGAAGTAAAATGACCGACATCTTCCGACAAGACACCTTCTATAGGATCCGCTAATTCAACTCTATATTTTACACAGGTGTTGTGAAGCGCACAACAAACATTCAAAATTTGAGTTGCCTTTTCCGGCAAATAATGAAGCTCTCTTGCCGACAAAAGACATCGGAATCTTGCCTTAAGAACTCCAAAAACTCGCTCAATGATTACGGTGACCATCCGTCCTTTATTTAAAAGGACAGTCCTTTCTTTTTTACCCCTGTCCTTTATTATTTTCTTTTTAATAAAGGACGGAATTTGTCCTTTATTTTTGAAAATTTCATTTAAAGCACCGACTAAAAATTGTTTGCATTTAGTGCAATTAAAAATGTAATGTACTTGAAATTGTGTTTACCCTCAGTGCTTCAGTGCATGCTTAGGTACCTTAAATTTCAGTTTATGCCTACCGGGTTCTAGTGCACCAACTGAGTATTTTCAATAATGAATAACGCTTGGAGCATTGAAAAATCACAATTGAATGTATATGCTGAAACCCGTACTTAGGATTTAGAGATTTTTGTAATGAAAATGAAAATGTTTTTAAATCTATCCAACCTTCTTAAAAATACGAAAAGTAAGACTGGCTTTTAAAAACGTTTTAATATTATTTACTACCTACCTTTATATTTTTTTTTTTTTTGCGTAGACCTAAATAATAATGTTAATTTTTTTTTTGGCAAAACGAACATAAAAACCAATCCCAATCACAAGAAGAAAATTATTTTTTTCTCAAAAAGTTAATCTTTTTGAAACAGCTGTCAACAAATCAGTCATTCAAAATTATTCAAATTATAAATACGGAACGAAAAAGTTATTATAAGAAGGAAGTGATTGCATACCTCAATATTGAGTCAGCAATATATTTAATATGCTTAAATTAAATTCATTACAATAATATAGCTAAAAAAATTCTTAAGGTTCAACCATTTCTGATTTATAAATAGAAAAAAAGATCAATAATCAATTCATTAACTATCTGTCATTTGAAATGATGAAACTTCAGTGGGCTGAGGACGTAAAAATTGGATTTCGGATTTTTTTTACCGAAATGTTGAATTGAGGTGCGATGTAAATGTACCATGATGTTCGATTTGGCAGCAGAAATCTGAAATTTCAGCTCGTTTTTTTTTTTAACAAATATATAATACATAAATACAAAAATATTGGAAGCAAAATAATTATTGTCCTTTATTTTTTTTTCGGCAAATATGGTCACCGTATCAATGATTGATCTTGCGATCGAAAAATGTTCATTAAATCTTGATTCAGAAGATCCTTCAGCTGTAGTTCGGTATGGAGTCATGATCCAAGGTTCTAAAGGATAGCCAGAATCTCCTAAAAACAGTTTATGGTATTATGTTAGTTTTCAATATCATTTTATGCCAATTTACCTAAAATCCAGGACGACTTGTCTCCGCCATCATAACATTGTTTGAGGAAAGCTCTTTCATCACTAAGGCCCCAAACGTGAGAGTCATGCGATGCTCCTCCATATCTACCATTCACTGATCTTATAGTCATTGTGTAGTCACAAATCTAATTTAAATAAAAGCAAGTTAAAAAAAAAATCACGTATAGATATTTTGATCGCAAATGAACTTACAACCATTACATTAATGCTGTGTTTGAGTTTTCGATTGAAAAAGAGTTGCTCATTCGTAGCCGGTCGTATTATTTGAATATGCGTCCCATCCACTACCCCAATTACTCCAGGTATTCCAGACTTATCCCAAAAATGCCTTTTGGACTTTCTTTTTTCTTCCTCCGACATTTTAAAATTGATGAACATCGGGCACATTACTTTTTCGATTGCACACAAAACATCAACCATTATTTTGGAAACTGTTTGTTGTGCAAGTCCCGCATATCTGTCTCCGCCAATTTGATGTTGGTAGCCTCCTGTTGCCAAAAACTTTAGGGTTGCTGATAATTTGATTACATTGGGTATGGAAGTTTGCCTTCGGCGAATACTTAGTTCGCTTGACACACTATTCAGCAAATACATAAAGGCATCTTTTGAAAGTCGGAAATTTTTTACAAAACTGAAATGAAATGATTTTCATCATCACAATCACAAATGCTTTTAATTCTTAACAAACCTTTTTTCGCTTAGCTCCATTATATTGGATTTATCCCGAATTCGTTTCCGCTCAATTTGATCATAGCGATCCTCATTTTCTTCGATACTATCAAACCAAATTGCGACACTGTCCATGTTTATGTAGTTAATCGTATTATTTCTATCTTCTAATTTTTCGCAAATCACAATAAATTATTTGTTGTTCTTTTATCTGTCAAACACAATGCGAGACTCGTTCGAAACTAGGAAATTTTGTGGCAAAAAGTTGGCATTACTTACATTCGATTCTAATTTCATACATAGTTCTGTTTGAAAGTAGAATCGGAAACAACTTTCGAATAGAATCGAAAGTAGAATCGAATTACATAGTTGGCCCCCAGTGCAATCCCACCTAGGAGGATAGAAAGAAAGAGGCTGTGGTTGACTGACCGGTGCTATGCTCACAGTGCAATCCCACATAACGGATTTACGGCACATTCGAAAGTAGAACCGTGCCACCAAAAATTCGGAGAACAGACTCTCTGGAGAACAGGGTCCGCACCGAGTGTTTTCCACAAGGTACGGAGTGTACTGCCCTCCCGAATCACATTTTCCTTCGGGTACTCATTGATTTTGTGTGGCCTAGTGAGTGTGGCTTCTATGATTGAAGCAAAATCGTCACCGGTGTTGTTGTTGGTTTTGATTACTCGGGCTCGCGGGCTACTGTTGGTAGCTGTTGTTGTTAGTACTGCTCGTGGTGGTAATCTGTGTCTGGTGTTTGTGGTGGTGTTACTGGTGTTGTTGCTGTTTTTGGCGGCGGGGGTTGGTTGTTGTTGTTGCTGGTACGGTGTCTGGTGTCTGGAGTGATGTTTGGTTTGTAACGGGTTGTTACAGGTTAATAGACCATGCAGAGAAGGTTTATATATTAGTATGATCAATTTTTGAAAGAAGGCGCAACCGCCATTCTAATAAATTATTTTTGTGTATATATTTATGTTTATTAACTAAAAGTCTATTTCATTGAACAAAACTTCAGTTACAATTGACTTAAAATTAAGTCAACTTAAGATGTTTAACCTTTTCCGTAGAGAATTTATTTTAAAATTTCAAATAAAATTAAGTTTTGTTTTATCAACCGAACTGTTCACAACGCCAACGAACAAAATTGTGTATATCTTTGTCTTTATAAAAAGTAAGGGTATTACATTTTTGTAATCTGTGCATTATATTTGTCACATGTTCTGCAGTGTTTAAAGCTAAAACAAATTATTGTATTTAGAGTTTATTATGTCAAGAAAATCAAATATTGGTCGGCAAACGCGACATGCACGGTCAAATTTGGCCGCACGGTCAATGGAGGACGATGAGCAACGCGAGGAACGCAACGAATCAAATCGCGCACGCACATCATGATCACGTTCAGCAATTCGAGCTCAACGACAACCGACCCGCGTGAATTTGCAAGGCGCTGCATTTGTATATAACTTTGCACTCGATTACAGCTCACTGCCAAAAATTAGCATTTTTAGTGGCCAGGCTAATTTTTTTCGAACTCACAATGACGAAATGTTCCATTACAAAATCACAAAATATATTTTTTTTTTTTTTTTTTTTTTTTCTGTCGGAGGTTGTTACTATCCGATGGAGCACTTAGACACAACTACTGGTCCATTGTACTGCCAAACAGACACCTTACATTTATGTACTTAGTTTTCCCGTCTTTCGAAGAAAGATGAGAAGGAGCTTCAGTGATGAAGAGCTTAGATGTTCGGCACTCACCACGTCAGCCCCAAAGATCCGCCACCTGATGCGAGCAAAGGCAGGACAGCTACAGAGGAAGTGCTCCGCTGTATCGTCATCCTCTCCACAGGCAGGACAGATGGTGGAGATGCTAAAGCCCAAAACATTTAAGTGTTTGGCAAAAGCTTGGTGGCCCGAAAGGACGCCCACAAGCAGTCTACAGTCGCTTCTTCTGAGAGACAGAAGGAAGGCCGCCGACCTTTTGCAGATGTCCGGACGCAGTCGTTTGGTCTGCCCACACCCAGCACAGCCACGCCACCGACGCTCGTGTTCGCGAGAAACCCAAGTATCAATGGATGACTTAACCACCGATGAAGGCAGACCCAACACAGGTTCAGGTCCTAAGAATTCTTCCTCTGAACCCAGCCTGGCAAGCTCATCAGCTATCTCATTTCCAAGGATACCAGTGTGACCTGGGACCCAAACAAGATACACTGTATTTAGCCTTCCGACCAAGTTCAGAGAAAGCTTGAGTTCGAGCACTAATTTAGACGAGGTAAGAGGGTTAAGCAGCGCTTTTAATGCAGCTTGGCTGTCGCTGCAAATGCATATACTCCTAGCCCTCCACCTGTTTGTCACAATATAGCGCATAGCCATAAGGATAGCGAATATCTCCGCTTGGAAGACAGACGCATGGTTTCCTAAGGGGTAGTGAAGTCTAATGTTCTCGCTTTCCACGAAGACTCCAGAACCAGACCCCTGTCCGGTTTTGGAGCCATCCGTAAAAATACGATGGCATTCTTTCCCTGGCTCAGAGTCTGGCCTAAGCCATTTCGTTGCCTGAGGAAAGTTGACGTGGTAGTTTTGTCGCAGTAGGACTTCTGGGGTCATTGCGTCAGAGGGCATATCCATAAGACAGGGGTCAAAGGATAATTCTCGCACAAGTTCTTCAAAACTCCAATGCGCGTGGTACCAAAAGCCACCTCTCTTTAAACGAGAAATGGTTTTCAGCGTACACCCCATGATAAAAATATCAAGGGGGGGGAGGTTCATCATAGCGTCTAGAGCGGAGCCCGGTGTGCTGGGGAAGGCCCCCGTGCAGCCGAGACAAACCGTTCTTTGAAGTCTGGCAAAAGAGGCAGTAACACGTTTCCGTGAAAGCCTGTTCCACCATACAACCGACGCGTATGAGAGGAGTGGTCTTACCATTGCCGTATAGATCCAAAGGACCCTTTTAGGAGATAAGCCCCATGTCTTGCCAAAAGCGCCTTTACACTGCCAGAAAGTTGACAGCGCTTTATCGGTTTTCGATTCGACATGCTTGGACCAAAGAAGCTTTCTATCGAGGATTACTCCCAGATATTTGACTTCATCGGAGATCGGAATAGTGACACCTTTTAACACAAGCTGAGTCAGACCAGTGACCTTCCTCCTTCTCGTGAAGAGAACAACAGTCGTTTTAAGAGGATTCACTGAAAGCCCATTTCTTGTGCACCAGCCATCGATCAAGCCCAAGGATCTCTGAGCCCGAGAGCAGACAGTCCCTAGGTCAGAACCGACAGACAGAACGGCGACATCATCCGCGTATGCTTGAGTATAGGTTCCAGGAAGATCGAGAAGCGTTAGCAGAGAGTCAACTACCATACACCATAAAAGGGGAGACAGAACACCGCCTTGAGGGCAGCCCCTGTTAACCCCTGTCACGACGCATTTACCACAATCCGCCTCGGCAATCAACGTCCTGTACATTAGCATTGATTTAATCCACAACACTAATGTTTCATCTATACCATGATGTCTGGCTGCAGTGCACATGCTATCAAAAGTCGCATTATCAAAAGCCCCCTCAATGTCGACGAAAATGCCCAACGCGTACTCCTTCCGATCAAGAGCACTTTCAATCCTACCAACAAGGTTCTGAAGCGCAGTTTCACAGGATTTTCCGCGCTGATAGGCATGTTGCATCTCTGAAAGAGGGTGCGATCGAAGAGCGACATTGCGCACGTGCAGCTCAACCAGTCTCTCCAAACTTTTCAGCAGGAAGGAGGACAGACTTATGGGTCTGAAACTTTTGGCGAGAGTGTAGTCAGTCTTACCAATTTTTGGTATGAACACGATTTTAACCATACGCCAAGGAGATGGTATGTAGCCCAAGGCCAAGCTAGCGGTGAAAATTCTTTTCAGCGCCGGCAACAGCTGACTACAACCTTGTTTCAGCATAACCGGATAGATGCCATCCGGACCAGGCGACTTGAAACCATCAAACGATGCAATTGCATATTTGATGGCCTCATCCGTCACTACTCTGGATGCAACATACCAGCTACGCCGCGTGGTGTTTGACAGATCAGGAGTGGCCACCGTTTCCGGTACCACTGAAGAGCATGTAGTAACCTGATTTCCCGGGAAGTGAGTCTCCAGCAGGAGACTGAAAGTCTCCGCCTTTGTCTCAGTGTAGGTACCATCAGATTTTTGGAGCGATTCCAGTTTGCTTGGTCTGTCCCTTTTGAGGACTTTAACAAGCCTACTGGTCGCACTTAGTGATTCGACCTCCTCACAAAATTTCCTATAAGAGTCATTTTTCGATTTACGAATTAGTCTCTTAAATTCTTTTTGTTTCGATCGATATAGATCCCAGTCTTCTTCCAAGTTGGTTTTTAAAGACCGATTTAGGAGCTTCCTGGTTTCTCTGCGAATACACTGCAGTTCGGTACTCCACCAAGGTACCGGTTTTCTACAGGAGTTTTTTGTAACTGGACACGCTAGTTCGAAGCAGCGGATAAGGGTGCTACTCAGATCCTGAGCAGACCTCTCTACCCCCAGTATCGATCTTAGTTTGAGTGGAACTTTAACAGAGTTGCCAAGCTCCTCCCCAAACCGAGCCCAGTCCGTTTTTCTCGGATTTCTCCTCTCTAGCAAAGGCGAAACTTCACAGAAGATTTGAAATTCGATGTATCTGTGGTCTGACAAAGTGCTATCTGGTGATACCCGCCAATTCGTGATAGTCTTGGAATGCCGGTTTGACAGGGTAACATCAATTACTTGCTGTCTCCTGGCTGTAACAAATGTAGGTCGACAACCCACATTGTTGATGGTAATGTCAGACGATAATATGAAGTCCAGAAGACGATCTCCTCGTATATTGCATTTGCTGCTGCCCCAAACAGTGTTTTGAGCATTAGCATCGCAACATAGAATAAGACCTATCTTTTTGGACTCACAGTACTCTACGAGCTCAACAACCGCCTTTGGTGGTGGAGGAGTTAAAGAGTCATAGGGAAAGTAAGCCGATGCGGCGACAAAGGTTTCCCAACTGTCGTTTGCATGGTAAGTAATAGTTGCAGCAACCAAATCTTGGCAACAGAAGCGTTTGATTGTAACTGCCGTGAGGGATTTCGATACAACAAGACATGTCCTAGGTCTATCGGACAGCCTATCGTAAAGAACGTTATGCGAACCACTCAACTCACCAAGGCCACAGATGCGATTTTTCCACACCCATGGTTCCTGGATGGATGTTATGCGATTCTTTGTTCTACTTACAGCAAGCCTCCTACTTAAAAGAGCGGTAGCAGCCTTGCAGTGCTGTAGGTTTATCTGAGTGAACAAAATGGATGTAAACTCTGGGTTACGACCACTATTTGCACTACTTGGCATTGAAATGGAAACGAATCCTACCAAGATGCAGATAGGGACGCATGTCGTACCTAGACTTGATGGTCTCGGCAGAAGCCATGTCTATGCTCACAACCAGAGAGCTACCATCTTCATCATGACGGTTTTTGCTCTGCCTGTGAGAACGGACAATCCAGGCTTTTGTGTCGAGGCCAGGGTTCTGGGCGTGCAAACGCTTTAGCACATCCGCCGATTTCCCCAGTTTCCCAGGGATCCAGCAGACTGCGCGCGTGAGCTTGGGTGGCTTGTAGACCTCAAAAATTGTGGTCCCAAGGGGAGGGATCTTCGGCACAATACTGCTGACCCATTCAGAGGTTTGCTGCGAGGAGGTCTTCACCATGAAGGTTCCGTCCTTGAACTCACAGCCCTCAACCTGGATGCACGCATTCGTTTCCGAGGCAAGCTCCAAAAGATGAGCTTTGCAGTGTTTACACTCTGCATCGCTCATGCTATTATCATTGCCTGCTTTCCCTATACGAACTGCCAAAGAGGAGACAGCAGCATCCTTATAGGACAGCCTACTATCTCCCACCTCAGCTGTTCTGCGTTCAAAAGAAGCACTCCGACCACCAGAGCCATCCGCGACAACAAGGTTCTGTCCGCTGGTACTGCAACCTGAGTTGGTTTCAGCACCTGCATCATTCGTTACCAGTGCACGGGCAGCCCCAGCGATAGGAGCGCCTCCGGGGTTTATTCTCTTTACGAGCTTGGTTCGCTTCTTCTTGCTTTTCGGTTCGGCAGAAGAGGAGGCAGTGCCCGATCCAAGGAGTTGGTTGGCTTTAGTTGGAGTGACCTCCACCGACCTGTTCCTTTTCAAAGACACCGCCGAAGAGCTGAGAGATGTGCTAGCGCCTTCAGCAGATAAAGCATCTTTGCGCCGCGGATCCAACAGCTTCCTCATTTTCCTCTTCCGCTGTCCCTTAGACAAGCGCAGCCCAAGGCCCAACTCTTCAGGAGCCCGTTCAACCATGGAGGTATCCCGAGTCTTACCGTCAGTGGCAGTGCAGTGGGCAGCAGCCTGTCTCTTGCTCAATTTGCCGAGTGAATCGGACATAGAGCCACAAGAGTCGCTTGTCGGTTTGGTGCTCACGCCTGTAAGTGTGATCGCGACGTCCGGTTTCCGTCCGCCAGTACTACTTCCATTGCTGTTAGTAGCACCGGCTTCATTTGGCGACCGTGCGCGTACAGACTCACAGACTTGAGCGAGGTTTATTCTCTTTACGAGCTTGGGTCGCTTCTTCTTGCTTTTCGTTTCGGCAGAAGAGGAGGCAGAGCCCGATCCCAGGGGTTGGTTAGCTTCAGTTGGTAAGACCTCCACCGACCTGTTCCTTTTCAAAGGCACCGCCAAGGAGCTAATAGATGTGCTTGCGCCTTCAGCAGATAAAGCATCTTTGCGCCGCAGATCCAAAAGCTTCCTCATTTTCCTCTTCCGCTGTCCCTTAGACAGGCGCAGCTCAAGGACCGCCTCCTCAGGAGCCCGTTCAACCATGAAGGTATCCCGAGTCTGACCGTCAGTGGCAGTGCAGTGGGCAGCAGCCTGTCTCATGCTCAATTTGCCGAGTGAATCGGACATAGAGCCACAAGAGTCGCTTGTAGGTTCGGGTATGAATGTTGGGGCCTCCAGAATCCGTGCCCCGGCCGTAGTCGAGAAGACTACGGGTGGATTATGGCTATTGCCATTACCACCTGGAGTAGACAATTCCTTTTGTTTCTCCATTCATAGCGTTATTGAGTGTTAACCACTAGCTCCTGTGGGTTAGAGTACACTAACAGTTGATTTCACTGAGGATAGGCTAAACCGTTACCTCAAACCCTCCTCCTTTACCCGGGCTTGGGACCGGCATGCTACTTCCGTAACACGGCGGAGTGTGGATTTTAGTCGCCTCTTACGACAGGCATGCCTACCTCGGGTATATTCTGTCCCCTACCCGATGGGAACACAAAATATATAGTAAGCTGAAGGTTTAAAATGAAGCCGTCTTCTATAGTGAAGGTTCAAAAGGAAGTTTTTAAAAATTAACCAGCTTTATTTATTTATTTTTTTAATTTTGATCGTAGTATATACAGTGAAATCGTGTTTGTCAAAAGATATTTTGGATCAACAAAATTAATTTCAGGTGGAATAGTGAATGCTACAAATTATTTTATCCAAAAAGCCAATTTTGGGCGGGACGAAGTTCACCGGGCACGCTAGTATCTATATAAATAAATAAACAGAAAAATACAACCGCCGGAAATGTTGGCCACATCAGCATTGAAATATAATCAGATTCGGACATCGAAACGTTAAAAGCAAAGTACAGAATTGCACAAGAAGAATAATAAAATTTTGATGTGACCATCGACCGAAATCGGATTCCAACATAAAAACGGAAATTCGGAATCGCATAAAAACAATAAATTCTCTGACAATAGGCATTATCGGGGCGACGATGGTAAAAACCGATATTTTTAAGTTTTAGAGTTTTTTTTTGTACCTACCTTCTAAAGAACGGTATGACCGTCATCTAAAGACGTTTTAATAAGATTATTTTGTTGATCAAGTATAGTTTTGTATGTAGTGTTTTGGGCTTTTTGGTCCTTAATTTTCAAATTAAAGGTTAAGGGATTTTGAGTTGCCTACGATCGAAAATAACAAAAACACCTTTTATATGAAGTGTGTCACTTGAACCCGGGCTATCTTTCTTTTATGCAATACCTCGCAATTAAAGGAAAATAATATTTTTTGAAGAGGACAAATGGCATCAGCGGAAGAGCTAGAATATAGACACAAAATACTCAAACACTGCCCTTTGTACACAATCGGCCTTACTAATAATCAAACACTAATGTCGCCTATTAGTTGGTTGCCAGTTTACAATAAAATGTACACCATTTTCGAAAGGGTACCAATAAACAATTTGACCCACAACTTTACTATACTCTGTTCAATTTATATTTTCAGTACAGGCCTTATGGGAAGCTCTTTTTTCTACCAGTGGTGCCTGTAGCTACTCTCACGGCACTCAAATACAAGATTTGTCACTGAAATAAAAACGAAACCACTGGCAATTTTTTTGTTGTAATTTACCTGAAATTCGCATACATCCCACCACAACCAGTTAGCATATCATTAAGGGGTTTTCTTTGAATTTGTCAAAGAACTTTCGGTTTTGGTGCTTTTAAAAGCTTTTGAGAGCGGATGAGGATGTTGCCATACAGTTTTTAGGTACTCCTTTAATTATTTTGTATTTCTGAAGGATCTGTTAGTATGCAGTTAAACCATTTTTTCTTAATAAAGGGTTGGTACTTGGTAACTCTACCGATATTTGTGAGAGAATTATGCCAATTTATAGTGCTCACTATGGCAACCATGTGAGAGCTTTAAAATTGAGACAGCTTATTAAAATCCATAATAGTAAGGGTGAAAGGCAAATAGCCTATTTTCCCTGTACTGAAAATATAAATTGAACAGAGTATAGTACGAAGATTTTCTGTTGAATCTATTACATTTGTTGTCACGCAGAATTTGAATTTCATATGTGGTATAGGATTGGGTGCTCTAAGAGCACTTTTTTTTCTCAGAGCAGTTTTTATGTTCGTTTGGTACAACAAAAAAGCAATCTTTTTCAGATTTTAGAGCACTTTTGCGAATCTAGATATTTTCTCAGATTTACCAATACAAGTGCGTTTGACAACTGGCGGAGGGCGTTTCGATTTTCGTGAGTATGTTCTAAAGCAAAGAAAGGCATTGCATCGGGTGAATCTATTTTTGTAAATTATTTATGTATAAATATTTAAAAATCAATTGGGATGCAAATTTCGAATGTTTTGATTTAAAATTTAGCCAATGAATGGAAAACGCTTTGAAAAGTGTTGAAGGCTACACATATTGGAATCCCACGAATATTATCACAAAAAAGAGCAAGTGATGTTTTAATGTTCAATTAGCCACACGAAATCTGAAATCTGAGGGCGCATCTGAAGAAGCCCAAACGAATACCACAATAATTTGTTTTCGTGAAAAAAAAGGTCTGTGCTTTCTTTCACAACGAGGATTTTATACTAAAAAAATGAATACATAAATTGCAATTAAATTTGACGAACAGATATCTTTCAAAGGCTGTTTTATGCGAGAAACAGATTAACACAGCGACTGCAACAGCGAATTTAGGATTAGCTCTAACGTTGATGTCGCTGTCGATGTTGATGTTACTGTGCTAATGTGTTCAAAGTTATTAAAATACATTGGTTCTAAAGGTTCTGTCAAAGTTGCTGTTGCTGTGTTAATCTGTTTCTCGCATTAGGCTTATTATAAGCGAAAAAAAAAAAGAAAAAAAAAAAGGAAATCCACAAAGTATCCGCCGATCTGTCAAATATTATATGCAAATCAGTAATGCCCTTTTTTTGCTCGTGCACAATTTTCGGTACTTTTTATGGTTGGGTGTCAAATCGCCCAAAACCGAATCGCCCAAAACTTAAAAATGTCACTTCGCCCAAAAAACAAAAATGTCAAATCGCCCAAAAAGAGTGGGCGTTTTGTCATAATGCAAAAATAGCCATGTGTCAGATCGCCCAAAACCAAAACGCCCAAATTGCAAAAATGAAGAAAAATGTCAAATCAATTTTCGGTACTTTTTATGGTTGGGTGTCAGATCGCCCAAAACCAAAACGCCCAAATTGCAAAAATGAAGAAAAATGTCAAATCATTTTTGTTTTTTGGGCGATTTAGCATAATGTCAAATTTCCAATAATTTTGACAGCTTTTTGGCTTATTATGAAAAGTTTTGGATACGAAAGGTATGTAAATGAATATAAATTTACTTAAATAATCATGTTTGTGAATGTTTGTGAAAGGTAATACTATGAAACCACCGCGGGGATGGGGGCATCGTATGCATATTGTATGCTTTTGCCCTCGCGCATAAGCATACAATAAAAACTAAGTCCAAACGATAACAAAACACATTTAATTACTTCATTTCCGTTCAAAGGGTTTTTTGATGTGTAAACATCTATGCGCGCGTTATTGGTATCTGGTGGAGTAATTCCAAACATATAACTGCTGGGACGGAAATCACCCGTACAATATGCAATGCAACCCGAATGAAATTCCAATGACACTTTCATTTACTGTGTAACAGCAAACGGGTATTTTCCACTGCATAATTTTAGGGGTGCTTATTGATACGTAAACATCTAAGTGCGCGTTGTTTCACTGTTCGATTTCACTGTTGAATACATGCGTTTCAATAGTAAAGCGCAGAAAAATACAGGAAAATACGTAACTGATACAATTCCATATTTCTGACAATAATGCAATGTTTTGCCGTCATTGAAGATGCATTAAAATATTGTCAGATATGGGAAAGGCAGATGCAGAACGTGCAAAAGATTACAGGGCGCGTTTCCGTGCAAGTAAACCTCTGAAAGTCGAAAAAAAGGTTGGGTTGAGCGAGTACTGAACGCTCGCGTGAATGGAGAACTTGTCTCGCAAACCAAACTGGAGCGACAATTACTGACAATGAACCGACGACATCACGATCAACTGTAAATGATATTCTGACGATAAATGACGTGGATTTATCGTCAGTTCGAGCCAAACGAAGGAGAACGGACATCAATGAAAATTTACAACCACAGGTAGTCAGTCACTCCGCCCTACGAAGAGTACCCCAGACATGTTAAGGCTCACGCAGAGTTTGAAAATAAATTATTGTTATTTCATAATAAATATATCATGAATACGGTTATTACAATTCCCTCTTTTCTCAATGACGTGTATCAAGCCACACACATACCGCACGCACGGTGTTTACACATAGACATTTTTCGGGACTGTTGGATACAGTCGCACCAGTTTTTTTTTTTTTCCCCATTACTTACTTTCAGATCGGGCCCATTTCTACTTTGGGCGGTTTGATATTTTTCTTTTTTGGGCGATTTGTCATAGTGTCAAATCGCCCAAAAATTTTGGGCGATGCGACATTTTTCAGATTTGGGCGATTTGACACAGGGCCAACTAAAATTGCCGAAACACCAAATCGCCCAAAATTATCTTTTTGGGCATTTTGACATTATGTCAAATCGCCCAAAAAATCTAAATATCAAATCGCCCAAAAAAGTTTGACAACTTTAGAATTTCGAATTGTTCGATTTGAAGTCATAGAATGTGCCGTTTATAAAGGGTGATTTTTTAAGAGGTTTAGAACTTTAAAAAAAAAAAAAACACAAAAAATTCGAAAAATGAATGAAATATTTATTTGAATCGATAGTTTGAACCTTGCAATTTAATGTTTAAAGATAATTTCATGCAAATGTTGACCGCGGCTGCGTCTCAGGTAGTCCATCCGCTGAGTCCAATTTTGGCATACTCTTTCACACATATCGGCCGGTATCTCACGAATGAATGCATGGATGTTGGCTTCCAGTGCGTCAATCGAAGCGGGTTTGTCCCTATACACATTAGCCTTGACATACCCCCACAAAAAATAATCTAATGGTGTCAAATCGCACGATCTAGGCGGCCAATTGACCGGCCCGAAACGTGAAATTAACTGTTCACCAAACTCGCCTCGCAATCGCGCCATTGTTTCGCGTGCTGTGTGGCATGTGGCACCGTCTTGTTGAAACCACATATCATGCAAGTCAAGAACTTCCATTTCGGGCAAAAAAAAGTTTGTTATCATCGCTCGGTAGCGTTCACCATTGACAGTAACGCTGCGATTCGCATCATCTTTGAAGAAATATGGCCCAATAATGCCGCCGGCCCATAAACCGCACCAAACAGTGGCTTTCTCGGGATGCATTGGTAGCTGTTGCAATGCTTCTGGCTGATCTTCACTCCAAATGCGGCAATTTTGTTTACTTACGTACCCATTCAACCAAAAATGAGCCTCATCGCTGAACACAATTTTTCGATAAAAAAGCGGATCCTCGGCCAGCTTTCCAAGAGCCCATTCACCAAAAATTCGGCGTTGTGGTAGGTCGCCTGGCTTTAGTTCTTGCACAAGCTGTATCTTAAAAGGCTTTACGCACAAATCCTTCCGCAAAATTTTCCACGTAGTGCTGTAACAAAGGCCTAACTGCTGGGAACGGCGCCGAATCGACATTTCGCGGTCTTCTGTCACACTAGCTGATACGGCCGGAATATTTTCTTCACTACGCACAGTACGTAAACGTGTTGGTGGTTTAATGTCCAACATAGTAAATTTGGTGCGAAATTTGGTCACAATCTTCCGAATAGACTGCTCAGAAGGTCGAGAATGCCGATCATAAAATGGAAGCAGCGCGCGATGAACATTTCGAACCGAGCACGAATTTTGATAGTAAAATTCAATAATTTGCAAGCGTTGTTCATTTGTAAGACGATCCATGGTTAAATTGCAAACCAAACTGAAGCTGTTTGACAGTGACACAAGGTACTAAACACACGTCAGCTGTCAAAACCAGTGTTGCCAAAACCAAACCAGCTAAAAAATCACCCGTTAGATGGAGTGGCACAGATCCGCTAATGTTTGTTACACACAACTTTTAAAAAGCTATATACATATCATGTTTTTTCAAAGCATAATTAATTAATTCAGTGTGTGAAAATGAGGAATAGCATTTTTTTTGTAGGGCAACTACTAATTTCCTTAGATTTTTTGTAGGAAAAATATTAATCAAGGGTCTTGTATCCGTATTAAGGTTGTTGTGTGCTTTGATATATTGTTAAATATGATTTTCTTGTATTTTGGAGAATCGTTTTTCAATTCGTGCATAAAAATTACAGCTTCAAGAAAAAAGGGAGTAGACTTGAAATTTTAATTCTGCTCTGAGTTTGTATTTTTCAGTCAAAAAACAATCAGAACTTTTAGTTTGTCAAACTTTTTCCTGTTAACGCGTATCCGCTTCAAAGCATCATTTTGTTTTACAAACTTTTTGCTCGCGCGCTTTGGCATTTAAAATCGTAAAATTTCGATAAAGCGTGTCAAAGCGCGCCGACGCACGCACGCGTGCAATGCCGAATTATGAATTGGGCATAATACTTTATGATTGATTGATGAGGGCATTTGTTTCGTAATAATATACCTTTCAAATTATTCAATAAACGGAACACAGTTTGTTAGAATGCTTTGATGCAAATCAAACCTTATTGGTGGTCTAAAGATCACAATTTTCGTAAATAGTAATGACAGCCTGCTAATCCATTTCAGATATATCACTTGCCATTGCCATAAGCGTTTTTAGAACCAACAACCAATCGCTTCTGTTTTCGATTTTCAATTTGCCAAGCAACGAGACAGAGCTTGCCAAAGTATATAGAAGTGTGAAAATAAATACAATTTGATCTTTTAAAAATTGTGTAGATTATAATTACGTACTTAATTCCGGAACGGAAACTTAGAAACCGACAAAATTATATTCTCGCAGAAAATATGAAGCCGTGGCGCACATTTTTATGGACGAAAACTGTCATATTTCTCCCTCCATTCACAATGGACACACACTACCTGCTATTCCTCCAGAAGTTCTTAAATTTGTTAATTTGTTTGTATTTTGCTGAGGTGACAATTCTATTCTTATATCTATATTTTCCGTGAAGTCCTTTTCACACACAACATTTAGTCTTTAGATCCGGTCATTCTCGGTAAACAAACTCCTTTTGCAAAGAGTTTAATAAGGGTTTGGTTGCAGCAAAATATCTACCTGAGTCGCCTAAGGTTCTGAGAATTGTTGAAAAAAGTAGGTATTCAGGTATGAGCTGTCCAAACTTAAGTAGGCAGATATTTTGTTCTGTTTGCAACGACTGTCAAGAATGCCTTGAAAATATCCCAAACTTATACAAAATCATTTTTTTAGCAAGCATCCGTTCATTGCTATCAACTATTTTAAAAGGAACCCCAATTAAGAAGCAAGATCTAATGGTTTAACAAGATAAAACAGAGGAAAACACGGAAATATATTGCTTCAAGTGTTTAGAAATAAAACAAAATTGGTGCGACTGTATCCAACAGTCCCGAGATATGTGTAGATATGTGTAAACACAGTGCCACCGTTTTTTTTATTTTTTGCATACATTTGTACAAATTTGTGTTTGTTAGACTTAAAAACCATTAGCATTGTTTTATTACAACGAATAAAATTAGAAAATATTTACAATTTACTGAAATTACTTTATAACTGTAAACGCTCAGGCTGAACAACAGCGTATTTAAATTCGCTCCTATTACAAAATTTAATACAGTGATTTTGGGCGGTTGGGCAGCACTCATCGTCAAAATGAAATTAAGGGAGGATTTATTTAGCTAATGCCCGAGATAAACATGACTTTCTCACCATTAACAATATTATCCCTACAGTTAGCAATATTCTGGCAACTATATTTTTTTATTGTTAAGGCGATTTTGGAAAGTCTGGAGTCTTTTCGTAAACTGCCAGACTAAAGTTGATTATTGGTAAGGCCGAACATAAAATGTTTCTTTGTCTATAAATAGTATATCGTTAAATAGTCTTTTAAAATACTGGATGTTCCATGAATATTGAGGAATGTTAAATATTTATACCTATAGCTTTGGAACAAAAAAAATATTTTTCCCATCCTGCAGTGGAATTCCCAAAAGTTTAACTATCGTTAATCGCTATAGTCAGTAGTGTTCTGAAAACTGATCAGAACTTAGTAATAAGCCGGAATCAGACTTGTAACGCGTGGTGTGTTGTGCTGTAGGCACCTATTCCGTGTCGCTACCACTCCAATGTATTTCATATGCGTAGAGACTAGAGACTCATATTTATCGTGTGTTGTGTTATGTCTCTATGTCTTTTAAAGGATTACCATATACAGCATCTGCACTTTTGTTCACGGGAACTGTACGACGAAGAATGTGAGATAGAACATAGAGTCGGAAAGGAACATTTTCCCCCCAAAGATTAAATATATAATCACGACTTGTTCTCAGAACGGGCCAATTGCAAAGCGAACTGCTATGCCAACTAACTAAATAGTTCCACGAACAGGCATGCCTTCTATACCCCTTCTGTAATGATCCTTTGTGTTTATCTCTCATATTCTCTGTCCGCAAACGAGTTTTCCCCACAAACAAGAATCTATTTTCAGACCATTCCAGTAATCCGCACTGAAAATCCCTTTTACTGTCCGGTATAAAAAGAAACCAAGTCCCCTACAGGATCATAGTTCAGTACAACCACCAGGACAAGACGCACATCACACAATCAATATGCTCAAAGTGGTAAGTTCTCTCTGTCGTACAGTCTTCTCAAAAGATACCCGCACTAATAACTTCTTTTCAGTACTTATTCGCATGTCTGCTGGCCATCGCTTCTGCTAACCCAGTACTCTACTCACCGACATACTACACTGCTGTGGCATCACAAATACCCGCGGGTATTCCGTTGGCCTATGCTGCGCGAGCTGGATCAGAAACCTACAACAGTGTGGCAACAGCAAACCATTTCCAGCAACAATACCGATCAGATTACGCACCGTTGACCTATTCTGCCGGTTTTCTGTACTAGGTCTGCCACAATCACCGCACCCTGGATATGCATCGTAGTGGAAATGTAATGCGACACCTGACTGTAGCACTGCGATGCTGATGTGAAATAAACTTGCCAACCGATTTGATAGGTTACACAATTTTTTGTTTCACTTTTGTTTTAATTGAGGGAGTCGAGTTTCATGACAAGTTGCGCTTTAAAGCAGCAGATTTGAGTTAAGTCACCTTTGGTGTCATCGCCATAATCCACCCTATATGATAGGGAATCAACCAAGGGCGCTTTGGAGCTTGCCACTCGAAATGACACTTGACTATAAAACGGTAGGCATCAGACACTTGTTGCATTTGTTTTCATAAGCCCGTCAAAGCAAAGCCATCTCATCATGTTCAAATATGTAAGGGGGTTTTGACGAAAAAAGACAGGTGATTAATATTCTTCATTTCAGTTGGTCTTCTCCTGTATGGTCGCCGTTGCTCTCGCTAAGCCTACACTTCTTGGCCCCACGATCAGCATTGCCGCTCCACCAACTATTGTGGCAGCACCCACTATTGGGGTTCTCAGAACTGCTCCAATTGCCTCATTGTCACCAATAGCATTGGGTACACGAATTGCCACACCTCTGACCCTAAATGGTGGGCTTATTTCAACAGGAATAATTTCGAACGGATTGGTGTCTGGTGGTCTGCTGAATAGTGGATTGGTATCTGGGCAGTTGCTGTCGAAGGGATTAGTGTCTGGAGGACTAGTTTCCGGCGGATTATTGTCTACCAAACTGATTTAATAAAAGTGTGACGTAGCCCAACACTTTTGTTCCTAAGACATTTCGATAGCTGATTTGAATAAAAATGTTTAAGCAAAATCGGAGAATGTCTTTTCATAATTTTTTTCTTAGAAAATTCGATTGGAACCAAACACTTTGGTTGGAATTGAAAAAAAAAAGAAAAAGATAACAAATAGGGTTAATATTACAACTTTTTTAACTTTCCGCAGGATTTATTTCTCTTCAGAGATATGCGAAATAAAGTTTTTGCATGAACCTTATCTCAGTTAGGAGAATATGGCTGAGCGATGCGGATCTCAAATATATTGTATAAATCGATTTGTAAGATAGGTTATTTTCCTTAAGGCATGAACACTTAAATTTATCATCAGATCCGTTTCCAGACGTCTTATTAAGTATTTGATTACGAATAGCTGTTGTTTGACTGAAATTCGACTAGCTTTATTTATTTTCCGAGACAAAATGTTTTTGAAGTCCAAGCTAACTTAATGTTGGTTACGAAGTGAAAAAGTGGAGAATCAAATTTTATTTAGATAGTCTTGTACGAGCCTTATGCCCAACAAGTTAAAGGACTGCACTTGTGACGCTGTAAATACATTTTTGAATATAGTATTAGATACCTAAGTAGATTACATATTTGTTAAAAAAAATATCACCCGTCAATGCAGAACTTCGCGGAAACAGTAGCAAAAATAAAAAAGGATCATAAAATTGATATTGATTGATATTTCAGTGTAACAAAAATTCTAAAATATGCCAAAAATATGCTCTACAAAATTAAATATATGCATTTATACCCAAATATGCAGAAATATGCCTTAACTAATAGGGCTGAAAATATGTACTTACATAGTTTTGTATATTACAATACTTATTTAATACAATATTTTGCATGAATCCGGTTGCCCTAGTAATCACTACTAGTATCGCCTGCGGTCGAAATTCGACCAATTCTGTCTGAATATAAACTAATGAAAGGCAACTTGTTTTTTACATAATTTATTTATTTTAATTTATTTCTAAACTAAACTTATTTCATATACGTTTCCGCTATGGGAAAATCAATGGAAAAGGACAAAGCATGGGGAAATTAATGAGAACAATTTGGTAAGCAAATTAAATTATTCAAAAGATATAAGTAACTAATGTAGGCAGGTAGATTAATGATAGATTAAAATGGAAAATAAATAAAGATAAATGATATTTTCGTTTAAAGGAAATTATTAAAATTATTTTAAAGAAATTAAGTTAGTAATTTAAAGTAAGTAAATTAATTAGTAGATTAAAATAGTAAATAAATTAATATAAATGATAATTGTATTTGAAAGGATTGAATAATTATGAAACAGATTTAACGATTCAAAATTTCTGTATAAACTATATTTCTCGTAAAATCTCTTTCATCTTTCCAATCCAAAATCCCAACTTTTTCAAATGTTACAAAATACAGCTTCAGGCGTTGAATCGACTTTACATAGATCGTAAATATTGTAAAGTTCAACGCGACGCCTGAATAGAGCAGCGTTGCTAGTTTGGGGGTTTTCCCCCCAAATTTAGGGTTTTTTTTGGTCGATGGGGGGAAATCTGGGGGTTTTTAAAATTCTGCTTTATTTGTAGATATTTGGTTATAAAATATTTTTTGGTAACCTAAAAATGAGCTTTCGCAGAAAAATGAAATTTATAGGCATTCGGTGAACGTAAGAAACGCTGAGTAACATATTCTTAAGTATATGTACCTAGCGTAGAGATTCTTCGTTCTGTTCACAACTAAATTCAAAATTGAGCAAAATCGATTAACAAAACACTTTTTGCAAAAGAAGGGGTTTTCCAGATTCATCTGGGGGGAACTACTTTGACGGTCTGGGAACGCTGGAGTAGAGCTACTCTCTTATCTACTACTCTCTATACTATCACGTCACGCGCTTTTGGCAACTTTGAAATTTCGAATTGTTCGATTTGAGATCATGGAGCGTGTCGTTTATAGTTAGAGTGGCACAGATCCGCTAATGTTTATCACACACAACTTTTAAAGAGTTAATTGTTTTTATTTTTTTCTATGCAAATTAATTAATTCAGTGTGTGTAAATGAGGAATACCATTTTTTTTTTTTTTAGAGCAACTACTAATATCTTTAGGGCGGGTCTGTTCGCAGCTGGTTAAAGCCTTGGTTAGGTTACCACAGATTTAGGTTAACCCAAGATTATAAATCAGTGATAATCAATGAGTGTCTGTTGACCGATTTTTCACTTCGGTCACCAAACCATAGCTTTGCAGCAAATCGTTCCATTTTCCCAGTTTATTTGTCATTTAGTGATTGACCGAATCCATGGTTATATATTTTTTTTTTTCGGGTCCCTTTGTTTATTTATTTTATTTAGGTAGGTATTTTATTAACGTATTTATTTTTAGTAAACTTAATTAACACAAAAATGAATGTCATATCCAAATTATACAGGCATTTTTTAAGAGCTAAAGAATGAAACTTTGTATTTGTTAGTCAATGGTTTTTTGAGAACAAAACCGAAATAAAGCCAAAACCAATAAAATTTATTACAAATTAACGGGCCACATGTTGGTTTATTCAACGACAATCGCAATTTTCTCGTTCTCTCAATATTTTTCCTAACGCGTGTGCTTTATTTCAATTTATGAGAACTGTCATTGTCCAAAAAATGTTGAAAATAATCTTACTTCATCCCTTGCATCCATTGTTTTGGCGTGTTGTGTATTCAATATAAATATGTATCAGTTGAAAACCTCAACGAAACCGATATGAACGATTTTATTGGTTCACTCCATCTTGCGTTATATATTCCTTCGTTCTACTATTTGCATTTTCCTTTTTGTTCAAAAGTTTTGTATATCAGCTACGTCAAAATGAATACCTACGTAGTCCTTAAAAAATCTTGAACAAACGAAATTACAGATAATCAGTGGTTAAATCTCATTAACCGCTCAGAATCGGCTAGCTATCGATTTCACTGATGAACTAACCAAACTACTGATTCTCTGGTTAATATTTTGCTGAACAAACACATTTGATGTTTACCAGCTGGAATAACCGATGATTAAAGATAACCAAGATTGAACAAACCGGGCCTTAGACTTTTTTGGAGAAAAAATATTAATCAAGGGTTTTCTACCCGTATTAAAGTGATTTTTTTGCTTTGATATAGTGTTAGATATGATTTTCGTGTATTTTGTAGAAACGTTTTTCAAGTCATGCATAAAAATTACAGTTTAAAGAAAAAAGGAAGAAAAAAAGACTTGAAATAAATTCTCGATAAAGCGTGTCCGACCGACCCCACTCACTACCCACACACGTTCAAAACATAATTGTGAATTGGGTATAATGCCCCTAATTAATTTCTTACAATTGCTCACTATTAGGGGCAGGCCAATTGCATACCCTTATGGGTAAATGATTCTCTCCTACGGAAACAGGTTCTAATCTATGATGATTTATATTTGAATACTTTAGTTACTATGGTAATTTATGGCGGCAACAAATTGATTGTCACCAAAATTATCAATTACCTGTTTTGTATGGGGAATTCATAACTTAATTTTACCATGCTTAATGGCGACATATACCCACGATTTTGGGTTTGTGCACATCTACGCCAAGGTTCCTTCAAAATAACATAAGTTTCATTCTCCTCATTTCATACTAAATACTAAAAAAGCGTACGGAAAGAAAAATTTTCACGTAGTAATATAATGATTAATTTATCGCAATATCACTACAACGCACTTATGATCACTTGTTACGTTAACGAAATGAATGCATTAAAAAACCTCACGAATAAACCTTTTTTCTAAAAGACAACATTTAAGAAAATGGTTAAACTGAATATTATTGGATCCTTTAGAAATACAAACAAATTAAAACCGAATGGCAGCACCTCACATAATACGTCGTTCTCAAAAGCACCAAAACCGAAAGTTCGTTGACAAAATTCAAAGAAAAACCATTAATGATATGCTTTCATTGATATATGGTAACACTCTTCTGATGTGCTTCAGTCACACACATTGACATCTGTCGCCAACGTAGGGGCTATTTAAGGTTTTTTTTTTAGGGGTATAATCATTTATTTTTAAATTGAACACCAACAGATCTGCTTAGTGTGTACCTCGCCTAAATTTGTTAATGATAGTTACAGAATCTTCACTTATGTCGTTTTCCATTGAGACAAAAAATAAATTTTTTTTTGGATCTAAATCACTTTTCACGTTCCATTGGGCAGAAAAATCTATTTTTTTTTTCGATTCTGATCAGTTTTTGCAGAACTCGATATTCTTTTCAGATTTACATACATACCAATTTACTTTGTACCGCTGTTTTACGTCACTGTAAGAAGTTCGCTTTCGAGACAAATGTTAGTTTCGTAAAAACCAAAATAACAAAATACATAAATAGCTATGGATATGATTTCGGAGGAATATCTTCATTGTGTCCTTCGTCATCTGAAGACTACAAATCACCAATAATACTTCATTTGTATCAACAACAGAGAAAACATTTTTCAGGTCGATATCCATTTGTGATTTTACCAAAAACGAATGCAATTTTAACAGCTGATATTGTTATCAAGTAACGCACTAATTCATTTACAAAAGTAGATCATTTTCGTTGCATCCATAAGCAGCGTAGAATCTGAGATCTGGAAAACATTTTTGGTGGTCCCAATGGAAAACGACAATAAAAACACTACAAATTTTTTAAATCTTAATTTAGGGGATTTTGCATCAATTTTAGGGGTTTTGACATAGTTTAGGGGGTAAAATTTTCAAATGTTGGCGACACTGTCGTGCAAATTCTGCCTGCAGCTGTGTGGCAGACTGGTTGTGGTGGGTTGTATGCGAATTTCAGGAAAATTACAAAAACAAATTATTTGGAATGCCAGTGATTTCGTTTTTATTTCTTTTTATTTCAGTGGCAAATCTTGTGTTTGAGTGCCGTGAGAATAGCTACAGGCACCACTGGTAGAAAAAAAGCTCCTCCATAAGGCCTGTACTGACAATTTTTCTTGGACAGAGTATACAAATTGTTTTTTTTTTTACTTCGCATTTTGTTGTTTCTCTTTTCTTACAATTATTTCTGTTTACTTCGTAAAACCATATTTTGTTTTTGTTTTAGGTACTTTGTTTTGTAATCACTTCACCCTACAATTATTTCGCATAATATTTCTCTCTCTTTTTACTCATTTTGCATTTTCGATAATAGTGCAATGAGTTATTTAGATCCGGCCGACTTAGGCTTAAAAACCGTCGAAAATTGGGTTCAGCGTGCCCGTGGTGGCCATGCAAACTTTTGTAGCGCTCTTATTGAAAAACCCGATAAATACTTCGAAATGGGTTGGTATAAATGTGTGAAAATCAACTGCAATGGATTTCCAGTGCGTGAAATATATGTTGTTTGCGGCCAACTCACAAAAGAAACCTAATTCGGATCTAATTTTCGATCGAAAAAGACATACCTGTTTAGAAAGTCTTAGTTATACGAAAAGAATAACAGCCTTATTTGTAAACTCGCCGGAGAGTCTGCTTATCTTTACGCATCCTCTAAAATGCCCATTTTCACATTTTTCGAACTTAAGCAACGTTGCTTTAGGGCTGCGTAAGTTAAACGCGTTTGCGCTTAGAACCTGCTTAGAAGTTAGAGCTTACGTAAATATGTTTTTGCATCAAATGTCATTTGGTTGTGGGCAAAAACCAAAAAGTGGAACTAATTTTTGTGTGTGCATTCATTCCACAGTTTTGTAAATTTGCGCCACATACTTAATAAATACAAAAATATCAAATCAAATTGTGCGTTTGTGATAATTTCTTCTACTTCAGTTTTTTTTTTTTTTTTGTGTCAAATGATTTTACGTACCTACCTACGAAGCTTATCACAGCTGATGTTGGTTTCAGAGCAAAAAGTAATAGATTTCAGTGTTTTCTGTAAGAGTTTATCGAAATTCTTACCTTTTTAGACACAAGCATCGTTTAGTAAAGTTAGCGAGGAGAAATGTTTATAAATAACAATTTTAGGAGAGCCACTTAGAGGCTGCGTGAATCCTTACGCGATGTTTAACATCGTAAGAGCGTCGTAAGGGAATCTAATAAATACGGCTGTAAGTTCGTAATAGAATTATAAATTCCTAAGTATCCTAAAAATCGCAAAAAAAAAATAAAAATTACGATAAAAATCCGAAATGGCAATTTTAAGGATCCAAATTGGAAATAAATAGCCAGTGCTGGTAACACTGCTACTTGTGTATCAGCTGATGGAAATCTACACATATTAGTTCCCGCTGCCTTTTCGCAGACGTTTCGCTGTCCATTTGGAGACCACCGGAAAATTTCGTTTCAGAAGAACTGCATACCACGCTTAAGCCCACAAACTCCAAATCCGAACGAAATCCGGGCAGCCGTTTAGACTGTAGGACTGTGGAAGGACGGACAGACAGACGAACGGGCGGAATTTAGCGACCCACTTTTTTGAGTTCGTGTTTAACCGTAATAAAAGTGCAAGAAACCTCGTTAGTTAATTTTTCTCTGATTAATATCATAAGATCGATTTCTGCTAGATTATGGTTATTATATTAAGGTATTTGATATTGTTATGAACATTTCATAAACTTTAAAAACTTTTAGACTGAACTGCGATGTGAACGCCGTGTAACTAACGGGGACCAACAATTTCGAACACAGTCGCCCCCACATAAAATTCCACCAAAAAATACGTACGGCGCCAATGGCGCTCCATTGATTTATACGGGCACGAATTCTTAGGAAATCCTATGCTGGACAGGCAGCTTGTATAGGAAAATTTACCGTTTTTGTCTCAGTTGACCAACTTCTTTCCCGAGAGCATGTCAAAAATCATATATGTCCCAATACGGTCTGTATATAAAAGAACCCCTCCAATCATACTGTATCGAGGGCCTTCTCAATGTCATGCAGACAGGCACCCGTGCATTGCTTCTTACTTTTATTCCACTGAATGTCGGAGTTCGGAGACCAGTTTCGACGCGGCATGAATAGTGTCATGCCCCGCTCTAAGGCTAAACTGGTGGTCCGGAATAATCTTATTTAATTCAACCCATCTTAAAAGAGATCTATTGACGACTTTCTCGAATACCTTACATTCGAGAGCAAACTAATTGACCGAATATTAGCAGGGTTTGTCCTATCTTTATCCTTTTTCAGGATAGTGTGTACAACTACAACCGGTATTTTCCACTGTGCTGGATAATATGCATTTGAATAGCGTGGCGAAGCTATCGATCACTTCTAGCGGCAGGTGTCTTAATACGACGTTTGGGACACAATCAACTCCCGCCGACTTTTTGTTTTCCAGTGACTCAAGATGCACCGGAGTTCATCTTTACTCACGAACAGATGAGAATTTACGGCGATTGTGCCATTTGCACGGTTGTCGTCATTGAACACTGTGACCAAAAATATTTTTAACGGCCTATGGTCACTCTAAGTAAATTACAATCTGACGTCCATAAATATATTTATGAAAGCGTCTCATAGTTAAAATTACGGCGAGGGCACTCGCTCTTTATTGTAATTCTGATTTCACTCAAAGTTATTCGCTGTTCTTAAAAGCTTAGTAGGTATAATTTATTATACAAATTTAGCAGACCTAAGTACATATATGATTGGGGCGAATACCATCAATATTTCTTTCATGCCCTATAAGTAGGTACTCCACAGACGATTTGTAAAAGTGTCATAGGGTGATGGCCCCTAAGTTCAGCCCCCTCCAGTAGTCAGCCTCTGGAATACAAAATGCAGCACAATAGTTAATCATTTGATCTTTCTTTCAAGCAAAAAATATTATTCCCTTGGCTAACATTTCTTCTATCTGCGTCCAAAAACTTGCAACAATCCTAGTGCTGCTTCGCGCGTAAAAAATATATACTTGAGTACAGTTTTTATAAACGCAGAAAACGAGTGGTATTCCAAAAAAAATAAATAGTGGAAAGGGTTTTTGAAAAGTGATACAAATACTAATCCATTTAAGGTATTTGCATTTTGTGATTATTGCTATGTTATTGACAGTTTATTTTAATTATTTCTTAACTTAAAATGTTAAAACGTGTTTTGTTAAATAATTAAGACGGGGGCCGACCTTATGAGACATAATTTTTATGATTATCCTAGGCTCAGTCCCTCCGGCTGACTACTGGAGACTACGTTAATTTTTTTTTTTACAATAACTGAGTATGCAAAATGAATGGAAACTTCAATCTGTCTTGATTCGCACCAACATTTCGATCAATTTTCTTTGTTTTCCAGTAGTCAGCCCCCTCCTTTTAATAAAAATGTGTAAATTAAATTGGCGCTGACTACTGGATACTTGCGTGGCCGACTACTGGAGCTGAGGGGGCTGACTACTGGCAAATCATACCATTATCACTTATTTTCTAAATAGTTTGCTCATACACTTAATAAGCTTAGTATTTTCGAATCTACAGACTTCAAACATTCAGAAGAACCAAATACTTGATTATATACTTGAAGAATGGATTTTTAAGGACCAATCAAACTCAAAAAAAAATTAAGGGGCCGACTTCTGGTGTTGTGATCCGCACAACCATACCCAGACCACCCACATCATGATCTTCTTCCGATCTTCCAACCCAGCCTAGTACCATAATACCATATCCACATATGTATACCCAAGCGGTATATCTAATATCATTCCCAAGCGGTATACCAATTTGTCACTCATATGCGGCTATTAATAGGTCATTCGCTTTGTTTTCGTTTACCCAAATGCCAACCTAAGCAAAACCGAGTCAAGTGTCGTATACCTACCATACTTAATGGGACACACACGTAGTAAAATCCCGATATCCAATGACACAGCGGTACGCCAACATAAGGTAAAACTGCAACAAGTGCATATCAGAGGAAATACTACGATGTGCTGTCCATAGTACATTTACAATTTATGAATGGGTGATACTTGACACCGGTATAAGGCAATTGACACCCAAGATGTCAATTGGACATTTAAAATGGAAACACGAAAAACAATTAAGCAATACCTAAAATGAGTAGATACGCACATATGGGAACAACCAAGGAAATGTATGGTACGTGGAGGGGGAAGTCAGGAGGCAGGTCATGACTTAAAATTAAGTATAAAAGAGGATGGTTTTGGAAGGAACGAGCAGAGTAAAAATACCAAACAAATAGATCGCAGCCTAGCTCAAGACAGCGGGTCTAATTGTTGCATAATAAGAACATAAATAAAATTAATACTCAGAGTCGCAGCCAAGCATAGACAGCGGGCTCTGTAGTCAAAATTAACAAAGTTCTTTTATTTTTTGTACTCTCCGCTTTGCACTCTTCCCTCTCTCGAGGAAGCACGGTGTAAATTGTAAACTGTAGGCATTTTTTCTGTTACCTAATGACATGAAAACTACTGCACAGATTTCGATGAAACTTTAATTGGAATGTTTCTTAAGATTCTGTGCAACACATAGGCTATTCCTTTCATTGCCATGCCTATTTTTTGGAGCGTTGTTGAACAAAATGTGTTTTTTTTCTCTGACTTAACTGCCTTTTACTCGCCATTACTGAAACAATTCTTAATCAATGCAAATAAAACAAAATACTTAGGAGAGCCAACACTTTTATAGTTATTTCAAGCTATCAATCAGCTTTCTATGTCCTCTAGAAGCTGAGCTACATCCTAAAATCTAACACGAACAAAATAAATTTATTTTCTCAAATCGAACATTATGAAAAAACTGCGTGGTGTTCTCTCCAAATTAAGTGAAACGAAAGAGAAATATGCGACGTGAATATGTATGTAATCAACAGCGACAATGTGTTTCTGAGGAAATGCGCAGATGGCTGATGATATGCGCTGACGTATGGTGGTGTATATGGTAGTGTATATAGAAATTGAGTTCAAGGTTTTTGTTTTAATGGTTGTTATAGTAGGTACCCACGTTGATACCTACAGTGAAGAATTGAAGAATTCAAGAAGTAAATACTAGAGACAATACTGAGAGCCCCAACTCGCAATCCTCTTGCTGCTGGCCCCCTCAATTTTTATTCAAATCCGCCATTTTGTTTTCGTATCGGTGTTATGGCAATTTAACTAGAATCCGTGTGACATGCAAAAACAAAAAAATATAACATCAATGCTGCCAACCGCTACCAACCACATTTTAAGATAGGTAACTGAATTCTGGTTGGTTATTATTATTACACATTTTTAAAAGACGATTAATATAATTTGTTTGGTTAATAATACTATCTTATTGAGTAGTTTTATATACTAGAAACATATTAGGATAAATATGATTCTGTATTTTCCGCTTTTGAATATCATTAACTTCGATTTCATGAGTAAATTTTTCTTAAATAACTGAAGAAAATTACTCAAAATGTTTTTATTTTCCTTCACACAATCTACATTTTTCATTATTCATACATAAATATTTTCATCAAAAGTGCACTTATTCCTAAAATAAAGTAGGTACTATTTACACGTAACGAATAATTTCAAATTTAACGGACAAAATTCTATGAACGCTGGCAGCAACTTTGCCGACAACGGAAGTGGTACACGCAAGGTGCGAGAGTGTTGGTGTGTGAAGTTACGTGACATTTGTCAATAGGAATTTCTATGTAACAATACCAACATACTTAGCGTGTACCACCCCATAAAAATATAGCTTGTAGGCAAGTAACGGAAAATCGGCCGAAGATGGGGGTCTCAGTATTGTCTCTGGTAAATACGATATACCTAGGTGAATTATGTTGTTTGATTTACTTATTGTTGGTGTAGATACAAATTTCCGTTCAGGCTTTTGTTTTAGGGGTTGTTTTAATTTTACTGTACCTACAGTAAGGAAGTGGAACTTTAGTACTTACGCTGTTGAATTTAATTTTCTTAAATTGGGGTTTAAGGTAAATAGATTTGTTTTATTTATTGTTTCACATTGACAATGTTCACCGCTTTTATTGGAAATTACGCAGTCTCACGCCGCGTACGAAGTTGCGGGCACAGCTGGTTTGTCAATACGAATCTTAATATGTATTTAATTTACTAACCTCGTCAAAACTGTGATAAAAAAAGCCTTACAGCAATAAGAATGTCTTCAATGCATTTCAGGCCCTTTAAAATGAAAAATGTATTTTATGCCAAATTGAAATCAAGTATACTGAATCAAGCCCTTTTCTGTGTTGGTTTTTTTGCGCTTGATCAGATAACGCATACTGCTGGGATGCAATACCAGAAGAACATCTTTGAAGACTACCTAAGATATCATCAATCCTAGGTTCGGATCGGTTTATTGAAGCCATGAACATTTATTTAAATTCTGGTCTATTATTTCCCTCTTACCCACTTCAATCGTCAACGAAAAGGATGCAACCAAAGAACGAGAACCACTACAACCAGTCGAAAACACTTCCCAATGTGGGACACCTCTGAGCTTGCATCTAAAACTGTATATGTATACCTATACTTAGCTTGAAAACAAATGCATACATATGCATCATTGAAAAATTGTATATTAGCAATGGACGACTGTGAAATCTCCGACATTGCAGCCAAATTTAAATTCGTATTTCTGGATAAGATGCGATGAATAAAAAAACTAAAGGCTGCTTCATGACAAGGACTGACTGAAATATGACAGATTCATAAATGTTGCGTGTCGGTTAAACGTGATCCGTGTTTAAATCCACATACAAAAATGACTTGTTTGTACAATTTCATAGACAGGTAATAGAAAAGAGAGCAAAACTGAAAAAAGTAGGCCTTCATTCCAAAGTTACAAATTTTTAAAACCCACTTGAAATAAATATACACATGACGATTTTGTAGTGCTTTTGCTAAACAAATAATCAAAACGTCAGATCAAAAAATAAAACTGCAACTTAACAAGGTTTCGAAATTCATCCGTTTGGATGCAGCATGAAACTGCAAGTCCCTTTGGTTGGTCCCAAAAGTAAAACAGATAACCACGCAAACGAACGATTGTTGCCTCTTGGGTGCAATATGAGCCTGTTGCGAAAATTCTCCAACGTTGCAGCCGAGTGTTTTTACAAATGGTACCAGTCTTTCTCCGTCCACAATTTCTTTTGCAACACCATCACTGATATACAACTACCCCTATCACGTTGCACGCACAAGCACTTTCGATTGCCTATAAAAAATACTACAGCAATTGGGCATTGAGCATCACATACTTGTCAGCATTTATTGCAAGCGTTCCATTAGCACTCGAAACAACTGCAACCATATTACCTTTACCATCAACATGTTAACTTACGTAATTAGATACAATAGTGAAGGACTTCCCCAAATTAATAATCCAATTTCCACCTATTTCCAGTTGATTTTCTTCAGTGTGGTTGCCGCCGCTTTCCTAAACCAGGAGTACTAGCTCCGGCTCTCAGCCTCACCGCTCCAGCTATTTTGTCGGCACCCAGTGTGGGTATTGTTAGGAGTGCGCCAGTTGCTTTGGATGCCAGCATTGGTAGTCCATTGTCTCTTAGCAGCGGTTTGGTTTCCAGTGGATTGGTATCCAACGGTTTGGTCTCTAATGGGCTGATAGCCGGTGGATTGGTTTCCAATGGATTGATATCTAATAGATTGGTGTCCAATGGACTACTCTCAGGAGGTTTGATTTCGGGTGGACTTCTCTCTGATGGATTGGTTTCTGGGGGGTTGCTCAATGGTGGACTAATATCTGGTAAAGTACTGTCAGGCGCATTGGTGTCACGTGGACTGATTTCAAGTGGATAGATTCACTAAGAATGTGATGCCTGAAAGTCATTCAGGTCCTTTTCGATAGAGCAAATAAATAGAAATAAAAAATAAATAAATTGGTTATTATTATTTTTATTATTATTAATGCTGATTTGAATGGGGCAATGACTTTGGCGGGGTTGTTGCTCGAGGTTGTTGCTCGCTGTTGCAGAGAATAGGTAGGTATAATAGGTAGTATACTGGCCAAACAATTTACAGGCAAAAATAGAGTATTCTATAGGAAGCTAAGTATGTGAGCATAGGGAGGGTATTTTATATTGAAAAACTGATTGCTGTTTTTAGAGTTGTACTCGAAATTCTTAGTAGGCCGTCTAGGCAACAAAAAATGTTGTTCATCCTGTTCGAGATTACATAGTAAACACCTGGGAATTAAGTCAGTATGCGGTCTACTCTATTCGATTCTATCTTTCCGATTTTAAATTTTAAAGTCACTTCCAGAACTGGTAGATAATTGCTAGAATAGTTATTTGGCCCTGAGGTAATATATTTAACATATAACCTACTTGCTGATTCTTTTGGGATAGGTATACCAAAGCTTAAAGAGATTATTGTCAAAAATAGAAGTGCAATTTAAGATAATACTGCTTCACTCAGCCTTTTTTTCATTCAGCCCAATTAGAGTCAATAATTAGGGAGTTTCATTCCTGATAGCTACAAAAATAGCTTTTTTGTCTGTGTTTTCATTTAGGTTTTTTGGAAATGTGTAAGGTTAGTCTAGTTTTACATAAATTTCTTAGCCAGGAACACGAGATTCTTTAAGGAAAGAAGATGATTAGTTACGCACCGCTGAATACATTCAAACACGCAAAGATGTACATAGTTCGTCGTAGAATAAAACTGTTTTTGATGACAGGCCTGCTATTTTATAGTGGAGATCTACAAAGGCAGAGGACTACAAAAGCAGCTTTGAGGTCCATAAGAAATATAAAAAGTTTCGCATTTCTTTATAAAGCTTTTGGGGTTGTAATCTATAAAATAAAAACTGATCCAATGTCGACGAAATTGTCAGTTCAACTGAGTCTTAGAACGTCACGGAATGATTTATTAAAAAAATTGTATTGAAGAGTTCTTAAATACCTATAGATATGCAAGAAACCATTAACCCTTTTAAAAAAACTGTATTCAACAGCACTCTAAAATATATGTAAGAAACGACTGAGTATTACTAACTTAGGGGACTCTAGACTCTACAGGTCGAGGTGAATAGAGGCCTCAATTAAGTACACTGCTTCCCATTGATCACTCGTGGTTTTTAGAGGTCTCCTTCTACTTGTGAACTCCACCTTCGGCGAGATCTTTCTGTAATGAGTTGTCCCTCCTGGTTGGAATCAAAGAATTTATACTATATTCTGTCGGAACCGTTGTGTCTATCCACTGTCTAAGCTAACTTAAACTTCTGGAGCTATCGCTGTGTAGCGAACCTCCTGCTCCAAAGCCCGTCAAAGCAAACGGGGGCAAACATATAACGAAAAATATTTTTCTAAAAGTAATTGAACGGTTTAGATATAGTCCAAGCCCAGCTACGGCACGGCCGGCGCCACAAAGCAGGACCTCTTGTTGACGGCCGATTGCTCGAAAAACTCAGCTGGAAAACCATCTTGTCCTGAGATTTAATCGTTTTCCATGAATTTAGAGCTAAATTTGTAAAAATTTTACTAAATCAATTAATTTTTTTCTAAATTACTATGCACTATTTGTAGGCTACCAATTCATGTTGTTCCGATTGTGACGCTATTTCAATACCAATTTGTGTAAAATATGGATAGAATAAAATGCAAACTTACGTAAGGTAAATTCGACCATGTATTGTTCTGCTGCAAATGATAAAAGTAGGAGAGCGTCGCCAACAGTGAGACACTTTTTTTTCAAATGACTAGGTATATCTAAAAAAAGTATTCCGAGTAATTAATTGATTTGAATTGCGTTAGGTAGTTTTATTATACGTGCTGTTGATTGCATGCTTAAAATCAAATTTACCTTTACCGATAAAAAAATATAAATCAAAATGGCCGAGTACCTCATTTGTCTCAATGTTGGTACACCTACTTCAACAGTGAGACATTCCTTCCCTAACAGTAAGGCACCTTCAAAAAATAGTTTAACAAAACAAATTTTGTTTGATAAACAATTATATTTTATTATGCAAAGAAGTTTTATAAATAAAACTTACGAAATAAAAATAAAAAATTAATATAAAAGTTACAAAAAAAGTTTTCAGTGACAATTAAAAAGATAATAAAAAAAAAACAATTTCATTATTCATAAAATAAAAATGAAAAACTTAGCGTACTTTAATTTGGACAAATGTGATTCCAAAATTGATACTGGCTTGTTGCCTTCTGGTGTGGCCGCAAATAATCGGCTCTGGGAGAATCATTTTTATGTCTTCTTCGGCTACAAATAAAATATCTTCAACATTTTGATAAACGAACTTAAATGTTTTATTTTGCCGTCTAATGTCTCCGTCGAGATCCGACATAGTGAATTTTTTTCCCGACTTAAGGAATTCGACGAGAACATGGTCTCCTTAATTGTATCTCTTAAAAGCTGATCAAAGGCAAGTGTTTCTTCAGACACATTGAACGATTCTTCGATCGAAGAATCATATTCCACATCGGACGAACTGGAAAACTCGTAAATTATATCAGTTCTTTTGTATTTTTACATTTTACATTTGCGATAATCATTTCATAGGCTTTGCGACATTCTAAAATTGGCAAACCATAGTATATACGTGAACACATCATTTTGATGTACCTAATATTTTATTCATAGAGTGGTTTGGCGTCATTTTGGCTTCCTTGTCAAATCCCTCATCCTACATTTCTGTAGCTTTTGGAAGTTTCCAAAAAGAATTAGATGACAAACATTGCTGCGCACGGTTCTTTTGTGTCTAACTTAAGGCGCAACGTATAAACATATATATATATATATATATATATATACCTACTGCTTTTGCAATGTAATCGAGTTTAAAATGCATTTAATTTCTCATCAAAATAGCTTAGACAGTATACAATTAAACAGCGTCGAGTGAAAAACTATTTTTTCGCACATCAACGACACCAACAAAGACACACACGTGCTATCAAGTTACCATATTAACCATGGCTTCCAATCTTCTGCACATTGCACAATATGCTTTAAGATCAGCAACACCACATCACAGTTAATATTGTCGTCCCCCTCTCTTGCAACATTAACGATCTGCGAATACAGGTCATATATGCCCTATGCCATGGGCCCAGTGTGACCGCTGCTGAATTCTGAAAAGTCGCAAGCAAAAGGTCCAATAAGAAAAAAAGTTTCATTTCTGAAGCTATTTAGAATTTTTGAACGATATTTAACATGCACTATCTCTGTAAACAGTATATAATCGTGTTGGGATAGGCTATAATTGCTGTAACTGCGCTACATTTTAAAGCTTTTAATTGCACATAACAGCATTTGAAAAAATGTTGAAGAACCTTCTCCAACTAAAAAAGGGTCCAAATTACAAAAAATCGAAAAAAGTGCCAAATTGGAACTTTAGTCTCACAACGGTCACGCTGCGATGGGCCTGTGGCGGCAATCGGCAACACCCGATGGCATACACACTCGCAAAGAAACCAAATACCTTTTCTTGCCTATAAAACGAAACATCAACTTTGAATTAAGCGTCATACACTTGTTACCATTCAACAATCGCATTACTTCTCAAAGCAGAAACCAATCATCATGTTCAAATATGTAAGAAGCCTTCGGAGGGTCCTTTTCATCATCTGATAATAAAAATAATTTCATTTAGTTCGTCTTCATCTGTGTGATCGCTGCTGCCTTCGCCAAACCAGGACTCTTGGCTCCATCCCTTCGCATTGCTGCTGCTCCAACTATCATTTCAGCTCCATCTGTTGGCATTGTAAGGAACGATCCAATTTCGCTTGGCACCATTGGAGCTCCATTGACAATTAGCAGTGGACTACTCTCAAATGGATTGATCTCTAATGGCTTAGTGTCTAATGGTTTGATCACAAAAGGATTGACCTCGAATGGTCTCATATCAAGTGGGCTGGTCTCCAATGGATTGATCGCCAATGGTGGTTTGATTTCCAGTGGATTGGTGTCATCTGGACTTGTCAATGGTGGTTTGGTTTCTGGTAAATTATTGTCCGGTTGACTGATTGTCTAAGTGAGTCGAATAAATGTTTTTACTGCCAGAAAATAAATAGTATTTGAATTAATTTCCTTCATAAGTACAAAGTTTCACTTGATTGAAACTTGTTGCATCGCAGTTTTTTCCCATATAATTTGTTCCCACGACAATTTTTGCATAGGTACTCGTACCTATGTTGGCGGGCTGACAGACTGGAGATCAAGTGAGTTTTTATAAGTTGTAATGGTATAGAATGGACCTTCCACCTTGTAGGTAGGTACAGGAATCTACCGTAGTTGACTTTCGCTGAAAGGATGTCCGGTCAACGATGACTAAGTAGTCATGCTAGCATTTTGCACGTGCTTAGCTCATCAGTGGGGAGGGGTCATTAGCCGGTCTCCGGACTACCGTAGGATAATGTCGGCTGATATGGCACCATGGGAGATAATGTCACCCTCGCAATATTTCTTACTTAAGAATTTTATTCTAAAACAAGAACATCAATATCATTTAGTTGTACGTAAGTTCTTGAATTGTGTATTGTCGCGACACAATTTGCAGGTTCTAGTATAGTTACAGACGAAAAAAAAAAAAAAGAGTAAATTCGTAAAAAAACTGTTTGTGTGCATGAGTGGAAGAAGTGGAGATAGAAAAGTAATCGGTTTCGGTGCCCAGTAGGGGAGAGTGGGTCACCTTAGGACACTTTTTACAAAAATCGCTCTAAATCCATTAAGAGGCGGAGTATCCCTTCGGATCTTGAAAATTATTATTACATGTTGTTTTATCTTTCAATCTTATATCCAAATAAATGTATATAGTTATGATTTACCCCAGATTTACGCAGAGATAAACCTAAACAAATAAAACCAAAAACAATCATTCTATACAAATCACTGAACTAGATTGTTCAAAGTGATAAAAGGGGGCAGATTAGGACATGTCGAAAAGCTCCCCTCGCGCATTGTCCAAAAGTACCACGAGAGGGATAAAAAACTAAAAACTTCATATTTTTTTAGAAACAATGTAAATTGTTAATATTTTGGTTGAATAACATCGCTACACATATCTATAAACATTATAATTGAACACTTTTAATTTGTAAATTGAGCATAATTTTAGAATAATATGCTTACGTCTAGGAATAAAACAAATTACAACCGTCGTCTGGAAACACACTTTTCTTTTTATTTTATTTTTTTAAATTTGGTATCGTTTCAATATCCATCAGATGTTTGTTTGAAGTGGATTTGCCACTGTAAAATGTTATTAAAGAATTAAAAAGTTTTTTTTTTTTGTAGTACTTCTTCTTAAGTTGTCCCAAACTTCCCCCGTCCTAAACTGCCCCCCTCTCCCCTACTCATTGTTTGAACAAATTTAAAAGCTTATCGTGTGTACTTATTTCCATTTACCATTATTACTGCATGTACCCTTATATTCATGTTTTTCTGCCCCCAAGTTCGAAACATGTGGAACCGGTGCCATTTTTAACGCTATTAGTTTTACATTGGAAACGTTTGAACTTCAAGAGAATTTAAAGTAATATATCACCCACGGGTGCCGGTCTATTTGATAAAATTCATTTCGCAAATTTTGTTTTGCATTTATCGAAATAAATTTAGTTTATCTCGCAATAGTTGTTTCACAAATTTTTACTCCGTATTTATTTCGCAATGTTTTCCCGCGCTTTCCCATTTTGAAAGAATTTGTTTCGCTTACTGTTAATTCCCGTTATTCTTTGTCGTTATTTATGTAATTGACAGAATGACACTTGGCATTTCGCGGCAAAATGTCTTATCATGTAATAGATTGTAAAACAAAACGCGAAATAATACAATGCGAAATAGCAAAATGTGAACAAATCACAAATCAAAAATTTGCGAGATGACAAAGTGAAATGAAAGATTGCCTAACAAATATTTCGCTTTGATGAAATGCGAAATAACTTAAATTCAAGACAACAAATTAGGAAATGATTATGGCGAAATGATAAATTACCAAAAAAAAAAAAAAAAAATGCGCGAGTAGAAATGTTTGTAAAATACATAAATGGTTTTAGAATTAGTGTATGCGATACTCAAATGAAATATGTGTATATCTACAAACTGTCTGATAGTAGCTTTCGCTTAAAAATTTTAGTACCTATGTTTCAAACTATGAACTGTAGTTATGTTCCCAATTTTTTTTTTTTTTAAGCTTGAAAATTTCTCCAAAAGAAATCAAAACAAAATTTGTGAGAATTATTTTGTAATAATATCAACATTTACCTACTAATATCAATTATAACACACCGTAACATGGGGTTACTTTGCTCCGTTTTTTTGCACTATTTTTTGAAACCTCAAAAATGGTAGACAAATAATTTCTATCTATTTTTTTTCCACCCCGTTTCATTAATAATATGTGAGTCAATGTATTTATGCTATGAATACTGTTTAAATAATAATTACAATCCTTTTTTTTTGTGATTGAAAAATTGAGCAAAGTTGTCCAGGGGACGGGGTTACTTTGCTCCATCTGAAACTTTTAACTATATTTCCAACTTTTTTTTTTTTTAAACAAAACAGCCTTTTCTAATCCAATTAAATACTTATAAATAAAGGAATACAAACAAAAAAACTTCAATAGTTCTATATGAAATTTGAATAAGTTCCAAATAAACAAAAATAACAATTTTTACCAAAACAAAGAGTAATTTACTTTTAAAAACAATAAAAACATAGGTTATAATATAGAATAAGAAAAAAAGAGATTTTAAGAATTCAAAATAGTATTTATAAAAATGAAAAGTTTTAATAAACTATGGAATTAAGCTCCTCGACGGAAAATTGCCCCATTTAGAAACCAGTTTTGGTGGTTTAATAGGCCACTCCAAGGGTATGATAGTTCATCTCTTTGAGAAGGCCATTTCCAAAGCTTAAGAGATCTGCCTTCTTGTTCCCAACATCCTTGTAGGGTTCCTTGGCATTTCTAGTAGCAAGTTTCAATAAATATAAACATGAAAATACAGTAACCATCAATTTTTTTTTTTGAATTTGGCCTCGGGCAAAGTATCCCCAAAATAAAAAAAAAGTGCATGGTCACATAAAAAAAGTCAAAAATTATTATTTATTTATTAAACAAACAAACGTCATTCATAAAGTATTAACAAAATATTATTATAAATCGAAAATCTGTATACTAACTTTGTTAAAGCTCACACAACTGTTGTACACACCAAATTGTAATGTACTTTTGATCAAACACAATTTTTAAAATACCTCCTATGTGTGTATTGGACCACTTAATAACTTTGGATTCGGTTTACTAAGATGTTTAGACATAAAAAGTCTTCAGCTAGCTGCGGAAGCTTTAGAGTGGGTCAATGAAGCTCGAGACCAAAAGTGAACCCAAAAACATGTATCAGGAATGGGAGAAGGTGCAAGAACGCGTTGTCTGTTAGCATTATCTTTGACAAACAGTGGAAAGATAGGAAACTGTCGTCTATTGAGGACAAATGGGAGGTTTGTAATATGTATCCGTTAGTACAATAACAGCCCGGTATAAAACAGCTTCAGTTTTAGAGGTTCCGCTGGAGAATTCCGCTTTCAAAAATGTACTTTTCGTTTAAATAATAATATCTGATACATATCACGAGTTCTAGGCCCTTACGCTTCAAAAGACGCTTCTAAAAACGCTCAAAAGTACAGCACATGTGCACTGATATCATTTGCAAGGTAAATATCACAATTCACAAACTTCAATGTACTAAAACGTTTGTATGAAATAAATTCCAATGAAATGTCCGAACACAAAAAATAAAGTGCAATTGATTCAATACAACCAGTTTCTTGTTTATTAGACTGCACTATGGCTATTGCAGCAATCACAATTTTAGTGAATTAATCCACCAGACACCAAGCCTCCGGAGAGGATTTTTCCAGATAATAATCCGCTGTCGAGGATTCCACCAGAGACCAATCCATTCGATACCAGTCCACCGGAAATCAAACCTCCAGTTACCAAGCCATTGGATATCAAACCATTTGAGACCAGTCCATTGGAGATTAATCCATTAGATACCAGTCCAGTGGACAAGAGACCGTTATTAAGAGCCAATGGAGCCCGCAAACTAGAAGACAATGCAATCGGTGCTGCGTGGACAATTCCCACTGATGGTGCCGAAAGAATTGTTGGGGCGAGCACTCCTGGCTTGGCAAAAGCGGCGGCGATCACACTGACAAGGACCAGCTGTAAAAAATATTAACGTAGATGTTATACAATGGAGAATATGTTAATATTCCCTTACATGTTTGAACATGATGATATTTTGGTTAAAGTATTTTTTTTTTTAGGAATAGCTGGAGGCTGAACTCTTGTTGAATTCTGACGAGTGTGTGACAATCCATTGAAGCTATCTTTCGCATTTTATAGGCGGCAAAGAATTATCTTCTAGTACCCAAGTACTGTACAATGTACATACAACATACACCCAATGGGGTGCAGACAGAAAACGAACGTCAGGCGAAGGGTGCTACAGCCACTGCGAGTACATTTTCAGTTTACCACAATCTCTCTTGCAACACCTCAAAGAGCTTAGCTTACACAAACCGTAACCAGAATGGTGTGACTTGATCTTTTATTTTCCACTCTTTCGCTACTAGGCAAGAGACCATTTTCTTTCGCCTATAAAAGGCAACAGATACCTTGAGGTGAGCATCAGACACTTGTCCGCATTCAAAACAAAAGTTCACTCAGCCCTCTACCATCATCATGTTCAAATACGTAAACACATTGAAATGACGCAGGACGTCCAAAAAATTAACAAATCCGAAATTTGATTTCAGATCGTTTTCTTCAGTGTGATTGCTGCCGTACTTGCTGTTGCTCAGCCAGGAGTGCTTAGCCAGTCGTACGGGATTGTGTCAGCACCTACTGTAGGCATCGTGAGGTCTCCGCTGGTCCTGAATAGTGGTTTGGTTTCCAGCGGTATCGTATCCAAGGGACTAGTTTCTCATGGATTGGTCACAGGAAGAGTGCTGTCCGGTGGTTTGGTATCCAGTGGACTCGTATCTGGTAAAGTACTGTCCGGAGGATTAGTCTACTAAGTTTGGACAAAGAGTAACTGTTCTAACATCTTTTTGACAGTAGAATTAAATAAAAATTTAAAATTACATAATGCTTTTGTATTTACCTTTGCAATAGTGTCACGAAGTTGGGTCTAACTTTGACATAGCAATCGCTTAGATTATTCGGATATATTAACATAGCAGAGAGCAGCTATACTTGAACTTAAGTCATAAGGCATAGTTGCGACTTCATAAATATTCGGCAAATCCCTTATTGGACATAATCATGTAATCTCTATTTCTTTTACACCGTTTTTCCAAAATCTCCTAGAACGAAAAATATCCCATCTACAAAACTACTTTACTTATTAAGTCCCTCGTTAAAGTCCCCCGTTCGTACAATTTAGAATAGTTTTTGCACAAGTGATAGTTTGTCGTCCTTTTTTTTATTTTTGTACTTCAGTGTAACTCATTGCAAATTACAAATTACTTATCATACGAAATTAATTGCAAGGACGTCTGAAAAATTTAGCAGAAGTATCTCGTAAGTTAGAAGTGATGCAATAGAAATAAATGATAAATAGCAATGTTGATTTTTTTCAATCAAACCGCAATGATTTTGACGTGTCGTCCAACCTTCCACTTTTTCAATAAATTGACAAACATCCATCGATTATCCTTGCAATAAATTATTTGTCATAGCGAAAGCGAGACGCACGGGAAATTGAAGTCGCACGGGAAATTGAAGTCGCACGAATGGTAAATCGTTCTTAATAAGCGAAATCTGCGGAATAAGAATGTTTGCCTTTGAATTTTCCCCTTAAAATCATCACTTGTATGATATTTGATGTGAGATCCTTCACCATAAAACAAATGCGATCCGTTGTAAAGTTTCGGTATATTGATGTTTCGCAACAAAATTTTAACTGAACCAACTTTCAAATCCGAATTATGTAGAGGTAAGAAAGCATAATTTCCTTCCTTCCAACCAAAAATTATAAAAATCGAACGATCCGTCCCCGAGTTATGAGTGCACATACGGACGTCAGTCTCTTTTATATGTAACTGTATCCACCCGGCTTTGCCCGTACCTTTCGTATTAAATCTTGCTCACATAAGTATCCTATCCTTCAAGCGGGAACGAAGAATATAAATCTATAAAATTTCATTGAAATCGGGTGAGTGGTTTCGGAGATCGATTACAACGCCATATAGCGGGTCAAAAATCCTATCTTTTAAGTTTGCTTTAACCTGAAATACAACAATACGAACAAAACAAAAGAAGAATCATAAAAATGTACCCAGTGGTTATCGAGTTATATCATCATCATCGAGTTTCATCCCGAAAGAATTATAGGTATGAATTAAGAAGATTATTATTAAAGAAAATTTAATTGACCTGAATAACGACATACGCCTACAACGCCACATGTTGAGGATTTTCCGACGATGTGCACTAAGAAATTCAGTTTTTGTTAAAAATAATAAATTAATTATTTTATATGTATTTTATCAATATAATAACTCCGATCGAAGCATCTGTTTTAAACGATATTTATTTTGTTTACATCCTCGTTGACGATATTTGCAGCACGCATTCTGTCAATGCTATGCCAACGCCATAAGGTTACATCAAAAAAGTTTGAATTGTAAAAGCGCTATGGTTACATTAGATATAATTTAATATGGTGGTTAAGTATTCTTAAATTTTCTAATTTTCCGCGCAATTTTCTTGATTTTTTCTTTCATAAGATTTTTAGCGAAATCAGTCCAGCCGTTCGCGTCATGCCGCGACCAAGGGAAATAGGGATTCATTTTTATATATTATATAGATTCAACATTGGCACATTTGTTCGAACAGCTTGACTCATTGCGATTCGTTCGAAGTCCATTTCTCGCTCCAATTCTCGATTAAATGCGTCAAATCAAAGCTTTGTTGCGCATTTCATCTGACATCTCCAGTTCATTATCCGATGTCACAGTGCGAATTCGATGCAGAATATCGTCGGCCATAATATCATCTTTGTATAATCAAAGTACCTATCTACTTCATTTCAAAAAGTTACTTGATGTAACATAGTAAACATAATTTATTAGAACAAAGTTTTTAGGTACCTATATTTAAAAAAAAAAAAGAAAAAACTTCAAAATTGTTGACAACAACAATTTGATTGGAAAATAATTAAAATAATTGACAACAACAATTGCTTTTAAAATTCAAAATATTTTTTTTTATTTGAAGTGTCACTGCTTGATTTCTATCCAGTTAATTTTTTTTCAAAGTGTATTTCCCCATACAAACTTTAATTTTCTAATTTTCCGCGCAATTTTCTTAATTTTTTCAATTTTTCTTTTTTCCTAAACCTTCGCGGAGCAATTACGAACAAATCCGCAGAAGGAAGTATCCAATTTGGTCCAGTCGTTTTCGAGTTTTAAGCATCCGAACAAACCAAGATCCATTTTTATATATATAGATAGAAAAGTCGTAAATTGCAGAATGTTTTTTGTAATTTGCGTGGTGTGGTGTGTGGATTCTTTTTATGCATTTTTTTCTTAGGCAGACAGACGGTATTCACTCGTTGCTAAAGGCAGTTAAATTGTTAACCCTTCAATGCATGATTTTTTAAAAATTAAAAAAGAAAATGTTTTATGGTTACAAACAAATCGTACAACATTCTGTTATTAATAATTTTTGACATAAATTGTTTTAAATGATAAAAAATTGTTAAAAAGTATTTATGCCATATATGGCACACCATGCCTTAAGCACGTTTGAAATTAATAAAATATATTTGAAATTTAAATTGCGAAATTCATACAATATCATTTGATCAAAGTAGGTACATTAGGGACAAAAAGTATTTTTCAAAACAAAACAAATAATAATAATAATTATTGATCTTTTCAATAGAAAAAGGAAATAAGAAAGGTTCAGGTTTCGGCTTCGAAAGGCAGTGATTTTTTTTTCTATTTTTTGGCACTTTGTTTTATATATATCTACATAAGTAATTACACATTAAATTGCTTTAAAAATAATACTTCATTTACATTTGATCAAAAGTAAGTAGTACATTTAAGCACAAACAATTGTTTTAAATATTACAAAGAAAAAAAAAAAAAAAAATGAAAAATTACCACATTTACGACAACTTATAAAAGTTTTTGAAATTACATCTTTGTCTAACAGTGTTCGCAATATGCGTAGTAGGCTGATTGCTGCAATCGCCACTACTAATACGCTTTTTGCTACCTATCCGCCCTATTTGATAAGTTGCCGGAGGACACAGGCGAGGGTCTAACCGATACGGTCACCACCCGCCCATCCTAACTTCCTCCTTGACCAGCCTTATCTAACCTTAAGTAAGGTACACAACGCAAGGGCTGAGCTACTAATCACCGATAGCGCATACGGTTTACGTCATTATGACGAGTAGTCAAAGGATTATAAGCGAAGGGCACACTGTTTCGGTTACCCGTCGTATATCCGAAAACATATCGTCCAATAGTTATTCCAAGTCTCCCCTCTTCAAGGAGTTGCCTGAGGATTACAGGCGAGGAGAATTCCCTTACCTTATGTAGTATCACAAAGGACCTAAATGAATATGGTCTAAGTGTGCCTTTCTAGACAGCGACCTTACCTAACCTAACCTAAGCTGACAGTGTTCCAAATGGGTATAATGATGGATTCCGTCATGTCTTACATCCTTACTTGGTATGGAAGTAGCAAGTCCTTGTCTTTTCTTTGCAGCGTGTAAAACTGCAACAGATGGACCTCCTGAAGGCCTTCCACGTTTTGTGGAGAAGTTCCTATTACACAAAGATTAAGACAATTCAATTCGGAAACTATCCATGTGCATTTTTTCTAACCGCTAGCTTTTTTATACATAGGCCAAGCATTGATGACGGCTTAATCGATTAAGTGATGGGAAAGGCGCCCATTTTTTAGATTTCATTGAAATTTTTTCTTCCTCAGAAACGGTTTTCCAACTACCAGAAGCCATACAAACACCGAACATCTAAAATCAAATTTTAGTATACCTACATTAATGTATGGTGTGCCATATATAGCACAAACAATTTTGTTCGCATTATATAACTAATGCAAACTTACTGTGGAATATTCTATTATTTTTACAATATTATTTTAGCTAAAAACGATTTTTAAATTCACCAAATGATATTAATAAATGCACACGATGTACTTCACTGAATCGATTTCTACTGACAGACTGAAACTGATATCATAGTTACTAAATGCGTTTTCATTTGAATATTCTCACGGAACCAAAATAAAAACAGCATCAATGTATTAACTGAATGTGCCACATGTGGTACCCAATGCACTTATATCAATTTTTTGTTTGTATGCCAATATATCGGCAAGAAATTGGGTTGTGCCAGATATGGGCCACCATGCATTTAAGGGTTAAAATTGTTTAGGTATCGTATAACTAGTTCGCCTTCGCAGATAATGTGTGTATACTAACCAATGGATTATAAGCTTTCTGGAACATTATATTGTAAGTACCCATTTAATAAAAAAAAACTGAAGTAAGTTAATAAATCTGTATTTTGTTTCAGAATATAGGTACATCTCGCTGCTAGAAAGGAAGAAAACAACATAGTATGAATTGTGAATTATGTAATCGAAAAGGATTGTTAAGGTTCATATCAATGTTCAGTGTTCTTCTAAATAATTTGTGCGTATTTTAAATTTCAGCATAGACAGAAAAACTAACCCAGACAAATGCCGTTGTCTCCGGACTATATACCTCCGTATGAGTCTCATGGATATCAAGAGGAAAAAATACAACTATAAATATGTACCTACCTAGGTATATTCGAAAATAAACTTTGTAAATCACAAAATATAAGTTGTAGATTAAAAATAAAGTTTTCTAATTTCAAGACTCAAGAATCGTAAATTGTAAAATATGAATTGCAAATTGATAAAAATAAGTTGCAATTCACGATTAAGAATTTGTAAATTGCAACTACTGAAGTAGTAAATCAACTCCTGTTGTTCGGAAATCAACACTATTGAGTTGCAATTCAAGAGTAAATGGTTGTAATTTGCTAAGGGATGAAATCGTAATTTGCAACAGAAAAGTGTTAATTTACGATTTTTTTTTTTCAATTCTCAACCACAGTAATAATTGATAACTATTTGTGTCAAATTGCGATCGGTTGTGGAAATATGTATTTCACGTCCGATCGCATTATTGAGACTGAGAAGTGTTGATTCACGACTTTTGAGGGCCAATATCTTCACTTTGTACAACTTCTAGAATTGCGAATACAAAGTCGTGAATTAGTAAATTCTGAGCAAGCTCTAAAATCAGAGACAATACCCCCAACTTCGGCCGATTTCCCATTCCCTTGCCTATAAACTATGTTTTTACGGAGTGTACACAATTTAATCCGCTAGTATTGATACATAGAAATTCGTATTGACAAATGTCACGAAACTTCAACACACCAACTCAATTGTCGGCAAATTTGCTGCCAGCGTTCATAGATTTTTTTTCCGTTAAATTTGAAATTATCCGTTACGTGTGAATAGCATTTTATTTTAAGAATAAGTGCTCTTTTTCTGAAAATTTTTATGAAAAATGATTACTGCAGAATAGTTGTAGGAAAATAAAAACATTTTGAGCAATTTTTCTTCAGTTATTTAAGAAAAATGTACACATGAAATCGAAGTTAATGATATTCAAAAGCGGAAAATACACAACAATGTTTGTCCTAATATGTTTCTAGTATATAAAACAAAAAAAAAAAAAATATAAAACAACTCATTTAGATAGTAGTACTAACTCAATGGGGAAGTGTCTGAACCAATTGGAGTTAAAGTTGGGGTGCCTCAAGGGTCTGTTTTAGGGACCCTCTTGTTTACGATTTACATAAATGACCTCAAGTGCGTTTTAAAATATTGTAAACTAGCTTTGTTCGCGGATGATGCAGTTTTCCACATCTCCGGTAATAATGTCGTAGAGGGAAAAGTCAAATTGCAAGAAGATTTGGACTATACAAATCAGTGGCTTGCTGAAAATAAACTTAAACTGAATACTGGAAAAACGAAGTTCATGGTGCTGAATGAGAGGAGTGATGACATCGATATTACGATAGGCGGAGTACCTATATAAAGAAAGAATAAATGAAATAAAATATCTAGGTGTAGTGTTAGACCAAAAGTTAATGTTCGGTAACCACATTGATTATATTTGTTAAAATCGCCAAAAAAATAGGATTTATGAAACGTATCAGAAATCAAATTTCAACTATCAGTGCAATAAATATATATAATGTCATTGTAAAACCATATTTTGAGTACTGTTCCACTGTTTTGTTTTTATGTAAGGAGAGTAAGATTTTAAGACTGCAAAAATTACAAAATAAGGCAAAGAGATGTTTACTAAGGTGCAATAGATACATGTCTATACGATATATGTTAAATTCGTTAAAGTGGCTGTATGTGAAGCAAAGGATAATTATGAATGTTCTAGTATTTATATATAAGATAATAAGCAATTTAATGCCAAATTATTTACTTGATTATGTTAATTTTATTAAAGATCTACAACCTTATGCGCTAAGAAAATATATAAAGGTTTTAAATTATACATTAGCTTAGACAATGAAACAAAAAATGAAACCAACCTGTATGTATTTAAAAGGAAGGTAATAGAATTTGTGAAAGCGAAGTATTAACTAGAAAAGCCAATTATTTAAAAATAACTTTTATAAATGTAAATAGTTCAAATTAAACTAAATAAAAATAATACAATACAATACAATACCAAACAACTTATATTAATCGTCTTTTAAAAATTTATAATAACCAACCAATAGCATTCAGTTATCTTAAAATGTATTCTCGAACTCTATCACATTCCCCCATGGTTGGTAGCGGTTGGCAGCATTGAATTTCTATTTTTTGTATGTTTTTACATGTCACACGGATTCTTAATTGACATAATACCGATAGGAAAACAAAATGGCGAATTTGAAAAAAAAAAAAAAAAAATTGAGGCGGCCAGCGGCAAGAGGATTGTGGGTTGGGGCTTGGGGGTCTCAGTATTTTCTAAAATGAGACAAACTTTTTGTGATTCGGCGCTCATTTTTCTTGATTTGATCAAGCTTTTTTCCGTGCATGTTTAAATAAGCTGTGCTAGGCTGTCGGTTATTATATTATGTTGAGAGGATACATATATTTATTTATATAGTGCGCGAGTTATGTTCACAACACATACACTTTTGGTGCGACACAAAATTTGCAATATTTGTTGTGTCAAATGTTGTCTTTATTATTATTATTTTTTTTTTAATTCATTAATTATGAATTCTTAAATAAATCACAATGTTAGGTATAACTTTCCTTATATATCTAATAAATATAAATACTGACTCAGTAATCTGAATCAGACCAACTCTGAAGATGATGCTTTCCTGTGCTGTTATAAAGATAAGCAAATGTTGGCCTTGATTACTTGGCGTGAGCATGCTGATGCTTTTCGTTTGTGTTGGCTGTTGCCTGTTGGTACCAGTCCGATTATATGAATGCTGTTACGCCGCCGATCATAATTATGTTCTTATGGCCTTGGGTGAATTTTTGGCGTTGTTTTGCCAGTTATATTGTTGTTTGTCGATAATTTGGCATTGGTGACTTTTGACTGTACTGTGTAGTGTGAATTGGGGTTTGATAGATGTTGGACGCTTGTTGCTTGTTTTGGCATAAACATGTAACTCTCGCACTGCATCGGTACTATAGAATATTTGTATATATTTAATTTCCGTACCTATATATGTTTATAATAAGTATAGATCATCGATCATATGCTGGAAAATGTATAATGCCAAATCTAAAAATGGGAAATTTTGTCCCTCGCGGATTTTCTCTCAGGGTCCTTGCGGCAATCCTCGCTTTCGCCAATCGATCGAAAACATCCAGCAGCGGGGTCTATGCAGCGTTGCAAGTTGGGGGGTTTTCCACCCATATTTAGGGGTTTCTTTGGCTCCCGTAGAAAAATGAAATTTATAGGCATTCGGTGAACGTGTTCTTAAGTATAGGTACCTAGCGTAGAGATTCTTCGTTCTGTTCACAACTAAATTCAAGATTCAAAATTGAGCACAATCCAGGATGAAATAAGTGTGTGCGTTATTTTAAAATGCTGTTGAATAATCGATCGATCCTTCAAAGTCAATATCTGGACTATTTTCAATAAGAAAACACTTCTTTCAAAGAAGGCTATTTTCATTAACAAAACACTTTTTTCAAAAAAGGCTAGTGCCAGTTTCATTTCAGTTTCGGCATAAAATTGTTGATCCCTTCCATTCGTTCCAAAAGTGAAAAACGCACACAAAACGAATGCCTGTGAGAAGCTTGTCCTAGGTTATCTACGGATCTGTTTCGCCAAATATTTATTTATTTTTAAGTTGTACATAGAACTTGGTAAAAAAAAAATAATGACAAAAAGTTGGGTTTTTTTTTGGAAAAAGTATCCAAACCCGGAGTTACATGTTCCCAAGATCCATACAACATGAATCTATGAAACATGAGCAAGCCACGTGACGGCCTGCACCTGCAGTAAACATATTTACCAATTTTGCACACGGCCTGCACCTGCAGTAAACATATTTACCAATTTTGCACACGGCCTGCACCTGCAAATCAGCAAGTGCGGCTGTATAACAGGACTAAGCAAATGTGGTAAATGTGTTTACCATATCCAAGCCAGCTTGCAGCTGCCTATCAAAAGGTCATGTTCCAACAACGGAACTAATAGTAAGAAGCAGTGAACATGTTATAATATGCATGCACTGCCTGCAGCTGTATAACAGTACAAGCGAGGAGTCTAATTTCTGTTGTCTAGCTGTTGTGTGTTGTGTTACATATGTATATTCTTTGCTTTGTTTTGCTATTTAAAACCAAGTATAAATATGAGCCAAGACGATTGGTTTAGGGCAGTTCAAGTTTGACCATCGATAGATGACAATTGTAAAAGTTTTAAGTTGTCCAAATAAAATGTCATTTAAAAATAAATGTAAATAAATAGTGTTCTAATAATATTGAAGATATTTAAATAAAGTGTAAACAAAAAGGTTTTAAATATGTTTTATTCGTGTCACACACGTTACTGGCGCAGTCGGAAAAAACGAAAGAAAAAAAAAACATTTTAAAGTGGTGAAATATATAAGACAATAAGTGAAAAAAAAAAAACATTTTAAAGTGGTGAAAAATATAAGACAATAAGTGAAAAAAAAAAACATTTTAAAGTGGTGAAAAATATAAGACAATAAGTGAAAAAAAAAAAAAAACAAGAACTCATTCCATTTCAAAGAAAAGTCATCATCGGAATCAACAGCCTAGCAGAAACACCTTTAAGAAGCAAAATAAAATAAAAACAGAGGTATGGCAAATTTTAATTTACTTGAACTCGTAAGAGAAATCGCGGATTTCACGGGATTAGCAGAAGAATTAGATTTATTTATTAAGCAAGTTGACTATATTTATACATTTATACAAACTCTAGATGAAAATTCAAGAGGCTTTTTAGATTTAAGAATACGACAAAAAATTAAAGGCAAAGCCAATTTAATTTTAATTAATAATAATAATCCCACTCATTGGCCTTTAATAAAAAAAAAAATGTGTTAAAATCTTACTGTGGTGTAAACGAAAGTGTCGAAAATATTGTTAATGAAATAAAAGTTTTAAAATTTGAAAACTCAGTTGAAGAATTCTTTGAAAAAAATTTTAAATCTTTTAACAAAGTTAAATATAAAATCTTCTTTGAGTTCGGATATCCCGACGTGGCTTAATAGCGGACAGAATGAGGAAATTGTTTTGAAGCTATTTATTAGCAAGTTACCTAGTGAACCAAAATTAATTCTCAATGCTAGGAACCCATCAAACTTAGCAGACGCAAAAGCTATTCTTGTTGAAACTGACAATTTTTTTTAAGCAGTTTTATAACAATTACCATACACAAATAAAAACTCAGAATCTTTTAGAAATAGAAATCAAAATATGGAAAGACAGACAGACAGCTCTCATGAAGGTCAGTTGCAAGAAAATATCCAAGCTGAACATTTCAATGATTCACGATTTCAAAAATTTGCAATCAACCACCTCAGAGCTCTTCCTTGCATAATAGTGAGAACTAATTCAAGTCCATTAAAATTGCTTATTGATTCCGGAGCAACTACATCGGTTATACAAAAAGGTATATTTCATAGTTCCTACAAAACGGAACTTGAAAAGCCACTGATACTTAAGTCTATCAGTTCGAGGTCGTGTATTAACACAAAAATAACGATTCCACTTTTTAAGGAGTTCAACAGACCTTTAGCAAAAATCGAAATGCTTGAAACAGAATTATATAGAGATTTTGATGGCATAATTGGATGTAATGTTTTAAAGCCTTTACAATCAAAAATCCATTTTTCTAATTCACAGCTTATAACAAAAGAAGCTACAATACCATTAGTTTTTAGCAATCTTCCAACTCCATTTTCACAAGATGAGATTCATGTCATCAGTCAAAATGAAATTAATTTTGAAAAAACCCGATATATATAATATAATCTTAAGGTCCAAATCGACAAATATAACTTTTTAAAGCGTGAAACTGAGTATCTGGGACACATAATTTCCGAGGAAGGTATAAAGCCCAACCCTAATAAAATCAAATTGATTAAACAGATAATAGTACCCCAGACCATAAAACAAATAAAATCGTTTTTAGGAGTCACAGGATTTTATAGGAAATTCATTAAAGACTACTCAAAAGTAGTCCTCCCAATGACAAAATACCTTTAAAAAGGCATTAAAATAGACGTTAAAAACAAGCAGTACATAGAGTCTTTTAACAAGCTTAAAAAACTCTTATGTACCTGCCCAGTTTTGAACAAATCACAATGGGAAGAACTGAAACAAAGAATTCATTCAAATAAAGAAAAAAAAAAATAAACAAAATTAACAATACACGAGTAGATACAACACAGTATAGAGATCGTGAATTAGTTAAGAATTTAGGCTTTCATAACATTAAATACTTACCACGATATATAATAAAAGATGTTAAACGAAAAGACAAAACTTATTTTGAAGATAAAGATGGATTTAAACGTGATAGGCAAGTTGTAAAAAGAAATTATAAACACGAGAATCCAATCGAAAATATACAATTTGATAGAAGGCTTACAGGAAGAGATTACACCAAAAGAAAAAAAAAATAATAATAATAACAATGTAATTCTTGTTTAATTCTTGCAAACAAAAAATAAAATTGTAATAATAAATTAATTTGATGTTAAACAGCCTCATATTATTATACTATAAGCCTTTATTATTGTTAGAATATAAACTTAATTTAGTTAACACCCTTCCGTGTACATTCGTTTTATTTGAATAATATCTAAAATTTAATTTAATTAATTAATTTAAATCTAACTACGTACTAAATATTTAGACTTATTAGTTAAGCACATGCATTTCCTAACAATTATATTAATACAAATAAATCTAAGAACATACATAAAATTCTAAACCAATAGCAAGCAAAGTAAAGAATTAAGGAAGAATAGTTACGCATACGCCACAGTAGCCCGTATACATAATAAATACCGATGCTGGTAATTAATAATTATAAACAAATCTGATCAACGTTGCAAAAAAAAAAAAAAATAATGATAATAATAATAACGTATGGACATTCACGTCTTATCAACACGTTCTCTCCATACTACGGTTGGAGGAGTTACATGTTCCCAAGATCCATACAACATGAATCTATGAAACATGAGCAAGCCACGTGACGGCCTGCACCTGCAGTAAACATATTTACCAATTTTGCACACGGCCTGCACCTGCAGTAAACATATTTACCAATTTTGCACACGGCCTGCACCTGCAAATCAGCAAGTGCGGCTGTATAACAGGACTAAGCAAATGTGGTAAATGTGTTTACCATATCCAAGCCAGCTTGCAGCTGCCTATCAAAAGGTCATGTTCCAACAACGGAACTAATAGTAAGAAGCAGTGAACATGTTATAATATGCATGCACTGCCTGCAGCTGTATAACAGTACAAGCGAGGAGTCTAATTTCTGTTGTCTAGCTGTTGTGTGTTGTGTTACATATGTATATTCTTTGCTTTGTTTTGCTATTTAAAACCAAGTATAAATATGAGCCAAGACGATTGGTTTAGGGCAGTTCAAGTTTGACCATCGATAGATGACAATTGTAAAAGTTTTAAGTTGTCCAAATAAAATGTCATTTAAAAATAAATGTAAATAAATAGTGTTCTAATAATATTGAAGATATTTAAATAAAGTGTAAACAAAAAGGTTTTAAATATGTTTTATTCGTGTCACACACGTTACTCCGGGGGTTTTCCAGATTCATATATTTTGAAATATTTTGAACTTTTGGCAGCACTCGTCCATGATTGTTTTTTTTTTTTTTTTTTTTTTTTAATTGTGGGGAATGCTTTGGCGGTTGATCGAAGCTTGTCATTGAAGTAAGAGTAATCTCTGCCCATTTCGGATTGCAGGTGAACATGATGAATGAGTCGGCGTCCGTAATGCCGCACATTATGTTATTGAGTTTTGAGTCCTGCGAAAATTTGAACATGTCCCTTGGGCTTGCAACATATACCTACGACGCTGTGATAATTTGGGGTTATAACTATTTGTTATGCAAAATTAAAAAAAAAAAAAAAATGTTCGTCAAAAAAATATAATATTTTTTTCTGGAACATCACAATCACCTAGTATAATGAACTGTTTTAAAATCTCTTCTCATACCTACCAAATATAAAACAAAAATCATTAATATCGGTCGAGTCGTTTCGGAGGTATGCGACCAGAAACATCGTGACACGAGATTTTTATATATTAGAAAGATTTCATTATTCATGTCCAAGACCAAATCATACATCGTGCAGGAGATCATGAGTTTCTTTAGTTTCGGCCGGTTGACAGTTCTCACAGCGTTAAGGGATTTTGGAAAGGGGGATAATGACGTGATAATGCCGGAAATTTCTGAAGTGGCAGCTAAGTGAGTTCAGAGTGACATCATTACAAGCTGCTCTTCCCAAAAACGATTCCACGAGGTCACAAGCAGATCTATAGACTCTATGCGAGAAGTACTTGACATCCACGTCCAGTCTCCCTCCAGAATTCCATCAAATCCCAAACAGCCTGACTCAACAATGGAAATCATGTTCGACAGAATCTGAGACATCGGTGACGAACTCAGAACGACACGAACTTTTTCGGTTTTGTTAAACGATGGTCTCCGACCCTTACGATGGTTCTCCGACCCTTACGTGACTAGATCTCTCTATATCACCTAAGTTCGTCCCCTTCTTGAATACGCTAGTCAAGTGTGGTCTCCCTTTCATCGAGTTCATGCTCACAGAATTGAGAACGTCCAACGTCGCTTTCTTCGATTTGCCCTCCGGGGTCTGCCTTGGGACGATCCTTTTATCTTGCCACCGTACACAGACCGGCTCAATCTCATTAACCTGCACACCCTCGAGGAACGCAGAGACGCTGCGGACATACTTTTCATTTATCGTTTTCTCTCAAGCTCCGTCGATTGCGCGTCTCTTTACAACTCTATTTTCTTCAACACAAACCCCCGTAATTTACGTTGCCCTCGCCTCTTTTACCCATCAAACCACCGTACTTCATATGGCTCCAATGAACCAATCTCCCGTATGCTGCGAAAGGTTAATTCCAACCTTTCAATTTTCGATTTCAACCGCAGCTCTGCCCACCTCAAACTTGATCTCCTTCACCACTCTCCTTATCTTTAAGTCTAAGTTTTAAGGCTTTTCATGTCTTAGTTTTAAGCATCTTAGTTTTAAGTTGTTACTTTAAGCCTAAATGTTAGTTTTAGCTTGTATTAAGCCAAATATATGGGGGTATTGCCCCCACTGAAATTTAAGCATTAAGTTCAATTTAGTTTCAAAAGAGTTGCATTCTTTCAAATAGAGGCGGGGCTTCATTTGCGAAGGGGGTATATTTAATCAATTTTAAGTGACACAAAGTGCGCCGGGCCAGCTAGTTAATCATATTATTAACTACTGAATTATGCAAGTTTCTGAATATTAAGCCAATATGAGTATAGCTGGTCCCTGCTAGGTTAATATATCCGAATAATCAAAGCGATTGCTATGTCACTTCGAGACACTATTGCAAAAGGTGAATACAGGATCATTATGTTATTTTAAATTTTTATTTAATTCCACTGTCAAAAAGATGTTACAACAGTTACTCTTTGTCCAAACTTAGTAGACTAATCCTCCGGACAGTACTTTACCAGATACGAGTCCACTGGATACCAAACCACCGGACAGCACTCTTCCTGTGACCAATCCATTCGAAACTAGTCCCTTGGATACGATACCGCTGGAAACCAAACCACTATTTAGGACCAGCGGAGACCTCACGATGCCTACAGTAGGTGCTGACACAATCCCGTACGACTGGCTAAGCACTCCTGGCTGAGCAACAGCAAGTACGGCAGCAATCACACTGAAGAAAACGATCTGAAATCAAATTTCGGATTTGTTAATTTTTTGGACGTCCTGCGTCATTTCAATTTGTTTACGTATTTGAACATGATGATGGTAGAGGGCTGAGTGAACTTTTGTTTTGAATGCGGACAAGTGTCTGATGCTCAACTCAAGGTATCTGTTGCCTTTTATAGGCGAAAGAAAATGGTCTCTTGTAGCGAAAGAGTGGAAAATAAAAGATCAAGTCACACCATTCTGGTTACGGTTTGAGTAAGCTAAGCTCTTTGAGGTGTTGCAAGAGAGATTGTGGTGAACTGAAAATGTACTCGCAGTGGCTGTAGCACCCTTCACCTGACGTTCGTTTTCTGTCTGCACCCCATTGGGTGTATGTTGTATGTACATTGTACAGTACTTGGGTACTAGAAGATAATTCTTTTCCGCCTATAAAATGCGAAAGATAGCTTCAATTGATTGTCACACACTCGTCAGAATTCAACAAGAGTTCAGCCTCCAGCTATTCCTAAAAAAAAAATACTTAAACTAAAATATCATCATGTTCAAACATGTAAGGGAATATTGACAGATTCTCCATTGTATAACATCTACGTTAATATTTTTTACAGCTGGTCCTTGTCAGTGTGATCGCCGCCGCTTTTGCCAAGCCAGGAGTGCTCGCCCCAACAATTCTTTCGGCACCGTCAGTGGGAATTGTCCACGCAGCACCGATTGCATTGTCTTCTAGTTTGCGGGCTCCATTGGCTCTTAATAACGGTCTCTTATCCACTGGACTAGTATCTAATGGATTAATCTCCAATGGACTGGTCTCAAATGGTTTAATATCCAATGGATTGGTAACTGGAGGTTTGATTTCCGGTGGACTTGTATCGAATGGCTTGGTCTCTGGTGGAATCCTCGACAGTGGATTATTATCTGGAAAAATCCTCTCCGGAGGCTTGGTGTCTGGAGGATTAATTCATTAAGAACAATTGTGTCAGTTCCTCAGTCAAAAACATATTTAATTTTTGTGTTTTGTATAGTAAAAAATGATTTAATGAAACCTTCATTTGAATTAATTGAACTCTTTGAACTCTGGTAAATTTCGAGTATAAACCTGCGGTAAAACTGATACGTATAGCCGAATACTTGATTTGAATACCGAAAATTTCGAAGAGGGATCTACCCATATTTTAGCCACTACTCCACATATAATTGAAAGCAGTTTTAGCTGTATAATATCTGCCTCAGGCTAAGTGACAGGAGAAAACTCAATTAGTTAATACACGCCCAGCAAAGAAAAAAGTATTAATTTAGGGGACTCTATTAAAATTTTAGACATACTTTGTATTTTTGCGGAAGATGTATCTAAATAACATATTCAGTCTAAAGCCTAAACTGTTCAAGCCAGTGTTACCAATTCAATATTTGAAATCATGCTAATTTCAGCAGCTTGGCATGTTTTTTTTTGCACGAAAAATAAGATATATTTCACAGACATAATATGTATGATAAAAATCACTTCCTGACGCTTAGGTTTATTGGCACCAAATGCTGGGAGAAGAATATTCTGTGGTGAAGATTAATTTCCAAAAATAATGACTAAATTGGCAATTAATGTCTTATTGAAGTGAAACTTCTAATGCGACTTCCAACAAGGTTGCGTTAAACGTTCAACGCTCCTGGGGAGGGGGAATAGAAGGAGACAGAGCGAGAGTGAATGCGTGGAACTCAAACGCATGCGCGTAGTATACCTGTTACAGGCCAGCGCGTTAGCAACGAAGCGTCCTCATTATTTCATTTACTTGTTTTAGTTTGATTTGATACACATATAATTTAATAGGGTAGTATTTTTGAAGTGAAAGTTCTAATGCGACTTCAAACATTTCGTATCTTACTTTAGTTGTCATAATCCCATTGTAAATGTTATAGATTTGGATATTTCTCCACTCGAAAATGATAATTAAAAGATGCGATCAATTGTGAATTGTAAGCAATGTTAATAAAGTTTTCTTAAAGCCTAGTATCCTGCTCGCGCTAAATTTTATCTCCCATACAAAAATGTCTACAAAGATAAAATTGAGCGAGGCAGTTTAGCAAAGCATCAGTATCCTGTTCGCACGCTAAATCCTTAACTTCATATAAAGGGTGTCCGCCAAAGAATTTTCGACTTTGAATTTGAATAAACGGCGAGCGGGGTATCGGCGGAGGGGGGAGGCGTATTCATTACACTTACGCGTCGTGCGGATTTTAGTAGCCATGGATCGTTGGTCGGCGGAGCATCGTGCGTTTGCTGTAGAGCCATATTTTAAAAATAACGATTCTCCCGTGGCTATTCGCAAGACATTTCAATATTCGGCGTATACGGGATTGTCCTAGTACGCAACTTATTGGCAAGTGGGTGCGAAGTTTTCGTGAACAAGGACCTGTAGTGGGACACGGGCCAGGTGTATCGCGAACTGTGAGAACTGACGAAACAATTGAAGCAGTTCGTCGTGATGTTATTGCAAATCCACGTCTTTCACTAAGAAAAAAAATTCCCAAACCTATTCGTCTATGTTGGAAAACTTTTTGGAACCTGAGTTGGAGAACAATGAATGGGTAAACGGATCGACATGGTTTCAACAGGATGGAGGCATCAATGAACATTGTAAGGCGCATTTTCCCCGAAAAAGTCATAAGTCGTTATGGTGATATCCCATGGCCCCCCAGATCGCCAGACTTAACACCTGCGGACTTTTTTTTTATGGGGATTTCTTAAATCTAAAGTCTACGTTAACAAACCGCGAAATTTATTGCAACTGAAAAGATATTCGCAACGAAATCAGAGGAATTTCGCAAGAAACTTGCAAAAAAGTTTTCACAAAAAATATGGTGTTTCGTTTAAATGAGTGTGTTCGTCTCCGTGGTAAACATTTAACTTCAATTATTTTCAAAACATAAATCCGCATTTGTATGTTTTATTTTAAAATAAAAACGATTATATAAAAACCTGTGAATCTTTTATTATTTAATTTTAAATTCGAAAATTGTTTCGCGAACACCCTTTACTATGTAAGTTAATAGAATTTACGCAGAAATTTGTAAAAAAATGTTTTTCAGGGCAGATTACCCTGTCCTTTATTGTTTGAAGAATCGATTAAGACTAAACTAAAGAATAAAGAAGACTCTTACAAATTAAATTATCAAAGCTTGCATTTTCATTTATTACAATATTGATTTCCCTAGCTTGCATTTTATTTCCCAATAAGAATTTCCTTGGAAATTCATTTCTTTACCCAGACGCTAGGTCAGCATTTCCGCTGCGCGTGCGAGTGGTTGACGAAGTTAACTCTTCCCCCTTTAAATGCGATGGTCCTCGATCGCCTTAAAGTAAGGAAGGTTGTTGAACTGTGTTTGTTGGATTCTTCCTTTTGGTAAACTTTCAGTGTGTGGTGGAGCTTCGATGTTCTTAATTTCTTGTTGCTGGACTATGACTCTGGTTTCATTACTTGAATGCCTTGTTATGATTCTATAGATGGTGATAATTACTAGGATAATCCCGATGAGACTTATTGTTCCGCAGCTGATGAATGCGTAAGTTTCGTTTTCACTTTTGAGCAGCTCGATACTTTTGGTATTGTTGATGTGAAGTTCGCCCATCATTTCGAGCGACAATAGTCGATGGAATCTGTTCTCTATGGGTGTTGGCTGCAGTATTGCTGGAAGAACGGTGTGTGTAGAAGCTTCGTATGCCGCAAATACTCTATTGTTTATCGTTATGTTGGTTTTCTCGTATTTAATTAGGAAGGTACCAGTAAGGTTCCGAGGTGTGGATTCGACTTGGAGAGTTCCGTTAAAGTCGTTAAGCAGGATCATTCCACTTGTTATTTCCTCGATCGACGGGATATGCTGACTATTCACTTTATTACATGTTGCTATTTTACTATTTAATAGGTTGGGAATACATGCTGAGTTATCAATATTTATAAGATCTCTTTTATTACAAATTGAAACACTATTTATTATTTTACAATCATTAGTTACGCCAAATATTTCGTTTTTGTTTCTTACAACTTCTTTATAGTCTATTTCTATGGCTACTCCATTTCTCTTTACAGGTTTTAATAATATTCGTTCATATGTGGAAGGATCGGTAGTAGGGATATTAACAATATAAAGTATGGAAACTGTGTTTGTAATTATCTTTATTTCGGCAAAATTAAGAGCTTCTTCTATAGTAGTGAAAGGGACATTTTCTTGATTTAGTGTTTTTACAGCTAGGCTTATTTCTTCTTTTGATAAAATCATTGAATTAACAATTCCTAGTTTCGCCCAATGTATGGCCAAATTAATGTTAACTAATTCTTCTTTTAAAATTTTAAACTTGTATTGAATATTTAATATTACATCTCTGTTGAAATTTTTATTGGTTTTTAGCATTGATTCAATCTCATTCGTAATCTTGGTTATGTTATTAATTCTTTCATTATGCAATTTATTTATTACAACTTGATCGTTAGAGTTAATAAGTAGGTTATTCATCTTTCTTTTGATAGTAATGAAGTCGTTGTGGTCGGGATTACCAGCAATCCACTTCCACGTCGAACCTATAAAATCTAGAGATCTTCTTACCTTATTTGGTTTTAGGTTAGATATCAAATTTTTTATTTGCTCGTGCTCATGGGAAAGGTATAGGAAAAGGGAATCGTTCGTGGTTTCGTTAAGTTTAAGCATTGGAGAAATTTTGGTCAAGAGTTGTTCGTATTGGTCGAGGTCAATGTCATGGATTAATTTGAAATTTCCGTTCTGTATCTTTGTTTGTCCAGTGTGTATTGAAACGAATTGAGAATTAGAGAAATCCAAAATTTGGATTTCCGCTTCCGCGATGCATAATGCATGTCTGAAAAGAGAAATGTGAAATTTGTTGTTCAGTTCCTAATATTGCTTTTGTGGATCGTTCTACCGGATTCGGTCACGACAGTTGTATTTTTGTTTTCCTTAACTACTTCCTTTTTATATCGGACGGTGAGTTTAGAACCAATTCTTTTGTTATGTTTTATATAAATGACGTCTCCAGGATGGTACATCTTACATGGTTTCCTGGTTTGGTTATGATAACTTAAATCTTGTTCTTGCTTTTGGATAATTTTATCTATATTATTCTGCCTGGTTTTATCAAGTTCTTCAGGGGTTATTTGTGGAGATCGACCAAAGAAGAGTTCGACCGGTTTTTTTCCTGTTGTGGAGTGAATTGTAAAATTATATTCGTTAGTGGCTCTTTCGAGCAGTTCCTCGAAGGATCGGGATACCATTTCAGCTTTGAGGCATCTCATGATCTCTGAGAGAGTTGAGTGGAACCGCTCAATCTGCCCGTTTACTTCGGATTTGTAGGGTGGTGTTCTGTGAATCGAATGCCCAACTCGTCTTCCATCATGGATAATATGGATACCGAATTAAGGGCTTTTTCGTTGTCTATAACAACGCGCTCGGGAATGCAGAAAGAGAATAAGATTTCTCGAAGAGGTTGCCTGAGGTCGGTTATTGCTCTTGACTTAATAATTTTAGTCTTGGCGAACTTGGTGAGCTTGCATATGGCGGTTAATACCAGTTTCTTTTCCGTTGAATAAATATCTAAATGCAGAGTGTGGCCAGGATAATTAGGGATTGGAGTTGGTTCAAGGATAGGTTTATTTGGGTGTCGTTCATATTTGTTTTCTTTGCAAATTCTACATACTTTTACTAGTCTTTTGATTTTTGATGCCATTTTCGGAAAATAAAAATGTTGAAGAAGTTGTATGCGGTTTTCTTCTGGATTACGGTGTGCCCTGCGATGGATACTTAATATTTTTTCTTCCTGCTCCGTTTCGTTTGCCAGATCTTCGACCATTGTTTGGGTGTACCTAACTTTGTATTTGGAAAAATGTTCGGGATAAATGTTTTGTATTAGGTCCATTATTTCTTCTTTTGTTTGCAAGCCATTTATTACACTGGGATTTAAATATTTTTTAAAGATTGAAATGATATCTGAGTTGCTATAACTGGGTTGTACGAAAACGTGTCTGTGGTACGTGGGGAATGGAATTAAGAATTGATGGCTAGTTGTGTCCCCGATTTCTAAAATCAGCTGATTTCGGAAAACGTTAATGGGTACTTCAACTGCTGGTATCAGGTTATGTGAAGAACTCTCATCACTATGTTGCGTCATGGTCATTGAATTTATTTGTGTTTCTTGTGGCAGTCGAGATAAAGCATCGGCAACTACGTTTTCCTTTCCTGGTTTGTACTTGAGTTCGTAGTTGTATTCCTCCAGGATTGCTTTCCATCGCTTCATCTTGTGGTTTGTGTTTCTATTACTCAGCGCATATGTTAATGGCTGGTGGTCCGTATAAATATTTACTTTTTTTGATCCGTAAAGGAAATTCCTAAGCGAGTTTAGAGACCAGATGATGGCGAGCATCTCTTTCTCGTTAGTGGCGTAGCTTTCTTCTGTCTTTGTCAGTGTTCTTGAGAGAAATGTTATGGGTTTTCTGTCCTGAGATAGGACAGCACCAATTGCATAGTCGGATGCGTCCGTCGTGAGTTCGAAGTCTTTGTTAAAGTTCGGATGAGTGAGAGTTACTTCTTTTGAGGTTAAGGAGTCTTTAATTTGGTTAAATGAGTAAATGCAGTTTTCGTCAAGATCTATCGTTTTATTCTTAGAGGTATGTCTGGACACTCGTCCGTCTTCCCCTCTTAAAAGGGATGTCAGGGGTTTCGCTATTTTCGCATAATCTTTGATAAATCGGCGATAATACCCTGACATACCTAGAAAAGATCTCAGGTCTTTGAGCGTTTTTGGGGGTGGTAGCTCTGTAATGGCATGAACCTTTTTAGGGTTAGTCTTAATGCCATCAGTGCTAATTACGAATCCTAGGAATTCGATTTCGGATTTAAAAAATTCGCATTTATCCAACTGGATTTTCATGTTGGCTCGTTCTAGAGTATCGAAGACGGCTTCGAGGTTTTTAAAATGTTCAGCTTTGTCTTTTCCAAAGATGACGATGTCATCAATGTAGACATAACATCGTTTTCCGATGTGCTCTCTAAGGATGTCGTCGAGAGCTCTTTGGAAAATCGCCGGAGCATTCTTTAACCCAAAGGGAAGACGAGTGAACTCGAATTTCCCGTTATTGATTGAGAACGCCGTTTTCTCAATATCGGATTCTCTGAGCTTGATCTGGTGAAATCCGCTCTTCAAATCTATGACAGAAAACCATCTATTGTCGCCGAGGTTAGCTAGGACCTCATTGATTTCCGGAATGGGGTATCTGTCGGCAATGGTGACCGAGTTGAGCTTTCGGTAATCGATCACCATTCGATATTTTTTTTCGCCTGAAGCGTCCATTTTTTTGTTGACGATCCAGACTGGCGAATTATATGGAGATTTCGATGGCCTGATAATATTATCATTTAGAAGTTGGTTGATTTGCTTTTCAACTTCTTCTTTAAGTCCTCTTGGATATGGGTAGGATTTGGAGTAGACTGGTTCGTTACATATTGTACGAATTTCTCCTTTCACGGTTGTCGCATAAGTAAGTTTTTTGTCAGGATCGGAGAAGAGTTTCGGGAAAAAACCAATAACCTTTTTGAGATAGTTAGAGTCTTCATCATTCAGATGGGATGTTCGGATATCTACGCTATTTACGGTCTCGGTTAGATGCTGTTTAAGTTGGATAATAGTGTTCTGGTTAACTTTCATATAGTTATCTTTTATGTGAATAACCGCGTTTAGGCTTTTAAGGGTATCATTCCCTATAATGCCGTCGAATGATATAAGGGTAGGAAGTATAAAAAATTGTAAAGGGCCTATTTCGGTACCAAGAAGAGGAATAAGACTATGGTGGGTTATTTTAATGTTTCCCCCCACGGAATTAGCATAAAAAATCTTTTGGTTGGGGAGAGGATTGCGTATATGTCGTGGTTGAATATAATTTTTGTTCGAGCCTGTGTCAATTAGAAATTTATACACCTGTCCACTCTTTGCAACGTGCTCGAAATAAGGAAGCGAAGAGTGTTTTAATCTAAAAAATATATGTCATCAACTTGTTGTGGTGGATCAAAATGTTGTTCATCCGTTTGGTAGTCACTGTATTCCGTAAGTGTTTGCTCGTGGTTTTGATCTTCTCGGTTCATCGTGTCTTCGTATTGTTCTATTTCTTGTTCTTCGGCGGCGGATTCTCCAGTATGGTAGACTCGTTGCATTTTATAGGGTTGATGAACTTGTTGCGAGTGCTCTCGCTTCTGTGCAGTAGGTTGGTTTCTTGGTCTATTTGAGTAATCTACCCTCTGAGTTCTAATAGAATGATCTATGTCCATAGGCTTGGGAGGAAGTTCACGTTGGTTCGGTGGAAACCGTTGCGGTTGGCCTTGTTGGAAAGACCTTGAATGGTATTGTGGTTCCCTGTGGAATTGGGGTTGCTGAGGTTGACGAGGGTTATGAAGCAATTGTGGAAAGAACTCTCGCTTTGGGGCTGGAACAGGAACTGGGTGTGGAGGATTGAATCTTCTAGGAGGAACCGGTGGAGGTGTTTGCTGGAAGGTTTTCCGAACTGTTGATTGGGAATTATTGGCGTGTTGAGTTCTGAAGTCAACATTTTGAAGTTTGAGGCAAAGATGCAGAGCCTGCGGCAAATCTGCGGGTTCCCTTATACTGAGTAATCTGGGAAGGTCACCCTTCAACCCTCTAACGAAAGTATCAAGTGCCTTATCTCTATAACATTGAGTCATGTTGTTTAGCGATTCATGGCTCATATCAATACAACCGAGTTTGTTAAGAATCAAGGATAAATGATGGTAAACTGCTTGATAGAATTCGGGTATTGTATTGTTACCCTGTACCAGAGTCGTCATCTGATACTCGAGAGTTCCTAGGTCTCTCTTATCTGCATAATGCAGAGTCAAGCATTTAGAAATCTTTTCCCAATTTAAAGGGGTGTTGTAAGATTCGAGCGCTATATCGGCATGGCCTGTTATCTTATTTCTAATAACGGACAAGATGCCATAATATTTTGGAGTACCCTTAAGGTGCTCGTAGATCTTAAGTATTCTCTCAACACTTTTCTTCCACGAGTTGAACTCCTGAGCTTCACCTGAAAATTCGCGCAAGCTCTTAACGACATCTGGAACTTTGTCCATGTCCGAAAGATTCTGATCAGTGGTGTTAATCGGTTGATCGATATCGTTATTGATATCTGAGGCTGGATTCATAATTGAATTAAATATCTGTCGTCCCTGAATGTGTAGTGTTTCGGTTACGAGTCTGGTTATGAGATGTACCAAGTTATCGTCTATTTGGTTTGTAAAGGAGGGGGCAGGAGAAGCAGGAGGAGCAGCATTTTCTCCTGGTATTTCTAAGCGGGCTGGTCTGATTAAATTACTTGGGTTCGACATTTTGAAATTTTTGTGATTGAAATTAAGTCAATGAATGTGGTAACCGAGATTCGCAATTGAAATTGAGTCAAAAATAATTAAAATGGGTCTTAATCTAGACGAGTCTTAAGTTGTTACACAAATAATTACTAATTACAAAAGCAAAAAAAATATTCTTATAGAAAGATCTTATTCTAGTTGAGTCTTAGGTTGTTACAAAATCGATTAAAAATTACAAAGGAAAAATATTCTTACATAAATATAACAGCTTCAATTCTCATAACGTATAGATGGGTTCTGGACCGTGGCTGTTGGTTGGGGCGGCTGTTCGCTATTCCGGAACTCCTTTTTATCCTTGTTTTACGGGATTACTTGGGGGCCTCTTTTCCCCTACACAATTACTAATCAGTCTCGTGGCCTGGTGTCCACGTTACGAAACTTGTGGCTTGGTGTCCACTTTGTTTTTACACGCACTATCAATAATTTCGTGGCTTGGTGTCCACTTTACACAACTTGCGGCTTGGTGTCCACTTTACACAACTTGCGGCTTGGTGTCCACTTTTGTTGATTACACGCACTATAGTGAAAATTTCGCGGCTTGGTGTCCACTATGAAACTTGCGGCTTGGTGTCCACTGTTTTGTTTCACGCACTAGCGAAGATTTCGCGGCTTGGTGTCCACTATATATTTCTCACTAGCACTATTTCCACGATTAGTTTAGTTTATAAGTGCGTTTATTATTCGTACGCGTATTGACTGTTTAGTAAAACCGCACGGTCCCTGCTCGGGCGCCAGTTAATAGAATTTACGCAGAAATTTGTAAAAAAATATTTTTCAGGGCAGATTACCCTGTCCTTTATTGTTTGAAGAATCGATTAAGACTAAACTAAAGAATAAAGAAGACTCTTACAAATTAAATTATCAAAGCTTGCATTTTCATTTATTACAATATTGATTTCCCTAGCTTGCATTTTATTTCCCAACAAGAATTTCCTTGGAAATTCATTTCTTTACCCAGACGCTAGGTCAGCATTTCCGCTGCGCGTGCGAGTGGTTGACGAAGTTAACTTGTATTGCATAAAAATAATATTTTAATTCAATTAAATTCAGTCTTTGTTCGTTAAGTAAAAATAAGTCTTATCTATTTCTATTAGTTTTAAAATAAAATAATATTGTTGGGCATCGTTTAAAGCCTCCTCAAACATAAAGCACATATCATTTTCTCCTTCATGTGGATAATAACATTTCGTTACTCTACTTTATAGTATGATTTTATCAGGAATGGTAAAACTGTGACAACACACTTCTGACAAATTATTTCTTGTTAGAAAAATATTATTAAGCAGCGTTATAATGAATTCGTTGAATGGCTGTGTTCACTGTCAAATGAGAATTGTAATGGCTTGTATCACACTAATATGGTATTCGATTGGGCGTCTTAGTCTCAGAGCACTTTTCTCAGAGCAATTTTGATGTTCGTTTGGTACAAAAAAAAAGAAAGAATCTTTTTCAGATTTCAGAGCGAATCTAGATATTTTCTCAGATTTACCAATACAAGTGCGTTTGAGTTTGATAACTGGTGGGTGGCGTTTAGGTTTTCGGTTTTCTACGGCAAAGAAAGGCATTGTATCGGGTGAATCGATTTTCGTAAATTTTGTGTGCATGTAATATGTATATCTATATATGTATAATCAATTGGGACGCAAATTTCGTATGTTTTAATTTAAAATTTAACCAGTGAATTTTTTTAATAATGCATCCCATATACGTTTTGTTATATAAAACATTGGCATTACATCCATTTCGTTTATCAAACCAGTGAATGGAAAACGCTTTGAAAACTTTTGAAGGCTACACATATTGGAATCGCACGAATATCAATACAAAAAAGAGCAAATGACGTTCTAATGTTCTATTAGCCACACGAAATCTGAAATCTGAGAGCGAACCTGAAGAAGCCCAATTGTGGTAGGTTTTCGATAAGGTTCGTTTGCTTTAATTTTCTTTTATTATATGTTAATTAATAATATGGCTATATCAAAATCCTGCTACAATATGAAATCATGATAATAAAAATAATAATAATAATAATAACAAAAATAAAATAAAAAATAAACTAAAAATAAAATAATACTGCTAATTTAGCAGGAAGTATGCTAAACTGGTCACACTGGTTCAAGTAGACAACGATGGGAACAACAACTGATTTTTGTTTAAAGAAGAAAGAAAAATGTAAAATCGCTGACACTATGTCTACCGATTAAAAATGCGAATAAAGTAAACCAATAAATAAAGGCCAACTACACAAACTGATTGTAGTATCCCGGTACATACTGCTCATATCATATGACTCTCCCAATAATTATACATTTTGCAACTAAAAATTGATTGTTCGTTTTTTTTTTTTTTTTTGATTCGGCTTAACGCGGGTCATTTCAGTTGTGCGATCCAAAGTCTGAGCCCTTACAAAGTATAAACATTTGCAGTGATTGTAGTCTCACTTTCCATCTCCCTGAAAGTAACTAATCAGATCAAAAACTGGATTAACTAAGAAACCAATTACTGAAATGCTTGCATTTTGTTTCCCAAATTGTTAGTAAACGATTTACTTTTGTTTTATAATTGTAAGTAATGCGTCAAATTAAACCACGATAACGGAGCAAAAAAAAAAAAAATTGTTGGGTGGGACATAAAGACCAACATTTTTGTTTGGGAGTTATGTCGCGATGGTGTGGGACATAGGTCCCAAGTCGAATTCTGCTTATTCTGCTTTAAGAAAAAACCAATATGGTTTGGTCATGAACAAAAAAAAAAATATTTTGTTGTTTATAATATATTATGCATTTCAGGTTTTAATAATATATTACAGGTAAATAAATTAAGAATCGAATTGTTTCACATTTGAAACTTCCAAAAAATTAAGTAACTAACAAATCTAGAGAGAGCTATATTTTTTTATATTCATTTAAGAAAACCAATATGGCTAAGATCTGCTCTCTTTCTTAGAATTACCTATTCTTTTTTGTTTGTTTTTAAAAAAATCATCTTTCCCTTTATTGGATTTAACGATTGAAACATTCAATATGAGTATAAAACTATCAGCACACGTTCACGAAGGGATAGCAAAAAAAAAAAAATTCCTAGAAGAGTAATTGTCTAAACAACACTGCAATCTTAAAAAAAAAGGCTCTCAAAAGCGCGCGAGTTAAGTATCCATAGCAAAACATATTGAGAAAAAAGATAACATTATTTGTATTCAATGATATCTTTAGTCTCTAGTACAGTCTTGCACACAACGCTACAATGATAACATATGTAAAAGAGATAATATCGTTTGTATACAATGTTGGAATATTATCTCTTCTTCATTATCAAGCAAGACGATTGTACGCTTGGGTCTCCTTGTAGATAGATAAGAAAAGTATATAAATACGACTGTATGATGAATTTATCAACAGTCTTATTGTAACTACATAGTAGCCTTAAGCTCCTTTTAGAATTAGTAAAAAGTATTTCAATAATAAAGGACATAGTTCCAAATAAATATTGTTTAATTTTAAAAGTAAGAAACAAGTGTTTTAATTGGCGATCCTGCCAGGAGGTTAAATATACTTTTTAACTTCAATCGAGCGGACCTCGGGAACAAGTAGTGAAATCTAGTATAAACAGAACACTCGCGTTACCGGTTACAAGAATTACCTAGCATAGCAGGTACAAATATAGCTTCTTCGTACGAAGCAGCAAAGCAATTCAGTGAAAGTGTATATGTGGAGAAAAAAAACACACAAATTCGACGACAACAGACACGAGTTCAAAATGGAACAACTCGCAGTATTAATGGCAAGATTAGAAGCTTTAGAAACCAGGAGCAACACAGTAACACAAACCCTAGAGCACACACGCACAGAGAATGCAAGGTTAGCAGCAATAATAACTAACCAAAATCAAATAAACACTAATTTAGAAACAAAACTAAATGAAGTAAAATCTGGATTAGGCATAGTACCAAACATACCTGTGCTAGAGGAAATAAGAACCACATATACAGATGGTAGTGAAATACAGTTAGACGCATTTAAAAGCCTACCTATTTTCAACGGCGATCAATCAAATTATCGGTCGTGGCGCGAAGAAGCATCCAGATTAATGGACAGCATTAAAAACTTCAAAACACACAGTAAGTACGCAGCAGCATTGACTATAGTGAAAAGTAAAATACAGGGTGCAGCCGCGAATGTGTTAACTAATTATAACACAATTTTTAATTTTGAGGCGATACGTAACAGATTAGATTATACGTACTCTAATCAAGAACCTCTATACGTGCTACAAGACATGATGAAAGCCATCACGCAAAAAAGAAGCACACTGTCTGAATACCACGACGAGATAAATAAAAATCTCAATTTAATAATATCAAAAATCACTATGTCAGGTGATCCGCCGAATATAATCGACAGACTAATTAAAAATGCTAACGACGACGCAGTTCGTATATTCATTGATGGTATGAGTGACAACTTTACAAGAGGATCATTATATTCAGCTACAATAAATGATCTAGAACACGCATTCGCAATTGCTCGCAGAATAGAACATGATAATGTGCACAGGCATTTACATCTCACTCAGGATAAGCACCACAAAAATATGCCACATGAACGCAGAAACGAAAGAAGACCAAATTATTCGAGCCAAACAACGAATTATCAACCCCAGAAGCAATACGATAATATTCAGCAACACAATCAAGGACCACAGCCGATGGAGATAAACTCGAGACAAATTGTACATGCACAGCGACAAAATTGGAATCAATACAAACCCGATGTATATAATCCACCAGCGAAACGTGAACACAGCGGGAGTTTCAACACACACAACAGACCGCAACGATCTTATCAGCAGAACTTCAAGCAGCAGAGAGTAAATAACTCCCGACAACAACGCAGAGACGATGTCAGCAGTACATATGCAGAAGCAGATGAAACGGAATGTATGGTAAATAATAACATAAGAATAGATCATTTAAACTAGTAGACGGGTTGCCCTGCTTAAATTTAACTAGTACTATTTCTAAGAAAATTTATAAAATTCTTATTGATACTGGTGCAACCCATAATTACATTAATAGAAAATGCGATTCTAGCAAAAAAATTAAAATTAAACCTATAAAAATAAAAACAATGCATGGTTATTCTATGGTAGATACAAAGAAAGTAGTTAGGATATTAAAGAAAAATATAACATTTTTTGAATTAGAGGATATTCAGTCTTTTGATATGATATTAGGATATGAAGGACTTAAAGTTCTAAACGCGGAAATAAATTTCAGTAATATGACTCTAACTACCATAAGCAGTGTCGAATCTATTCAGAAAATTAATTACATAATTGGGGAAAATAATATTTATAAAGCAGACATAGATAGACTGATGAAGATTAATAACAGCATAGGACCGTTACCCTTTACAGATACTATAGAAGCAAGCATTAGGACGACCAATGATAATCCGGTTTATGTTAAACAATATCCATATCCCATAGCAGATAACGAATTCGTAAACAAAGAAATACAGAAACTCTTACATGACGATATAATAGAAAAAAGCCATAGTCCTTATAACAGTCCCATATGGACAGTACCTAAAAAAGGTTTGGACGAAAAAGGAAAACCAAAACGGCGCATGGTTGTTGATTTCCAAAAACTTAACGCTCACACTGTAACAGACAGATACCCCATTCCGGATGTCAACATGACAATTCAAAATTTAGGTAAAGCCAAGTACTTTACAACATTAGATTTGGAGTCAGGTTTCCACCAAATTAAAATCAAAACAGATGATAAAGAAAAAACAGCTTTTGCTATAAATGGCGCAAAATATCATTTTAAACGAATGCCTTTCGGGCTCAAAAATGCACCAAGCATATTTCAGAGATGCGTGGACGACATTTTGAGAGACTTTGTAGGTAAATTCGTACACGTTTACATTGATGACGTATTGATATATTCTTCATCTGAGGAAGAACATATACAGCACATAAGTCAAGTATTCGACGTACTCAATAAAGCCACATTAAAAATATCTGATGAGAAAAGTAAGTTTTTTCAAGAAGAAGTAGAATACTTAGGTCACATAATCAGACATGGTAGAATCACTACGAACCCTGAGAAAATAGCAGCTATAGAAAATTTTCCAGTCCCACAAACGGTAAAGGATTTGAGAGGATTTTTAGGTCTTACAGGTTACTATCGTAAGTTTATAAAAGGATACGCAAGCATAGCCAAGCCCCTGACATTATATTTACGAGGAGATAACGGTAAAGTAAACAAAAAACAAAGTAAAAATATTAAGTTAAATCTGAATGATTCAGCATTAGAAGCGATTAGAATTTTAAAAAATTATTTGAAAGAACAAGTCGAACTTTTTCAACCGGATTATAGTAAACCATTCGAGCTTACTACTGATGCATCCAACATAGCTATTGGAGCCGTACTAAGTCAGAATAAGCAACCTATACACTTCTTGTCAAGAACACTGAGTAAGACAGAAGAGAACTATAGCACAAACGAGAAAGAGCTATTAGCGATCATATGGTCCTTACAAAAACTCAGAAACTACATATATGGTATAGCAGACTTAACCATATATACCGATCACCAGAGCCTTATATATTCTGTATCAGAAAAAAATCCCAACACAAAGCTGAAACGTTGGAAGGGAATCATTGAAGACTTTGGAGCAAAATTAGTTTATAAACCAGGAAACCTAAATCTTGTAGCTGACGCATTATCACGTCAACGCATAAATACTTCTACCATAGAAACAGCACATTCAGCTGAAAGTTCTTCTAATGATATAATAAAAACTGTGAATCAGCCTTTTAATGCATACACTGCACAGTTCGAACTTATTGAAGATATAACAAATAATATCGAAACACAAATCTATTTTAGTAACAAAATAAGACTCATAATAAAGTTTAAGGACAAAGACTCTTTACTAAGGCAGATGAAAGAAGTTATACAACCCCAAAAGATTGTAGCTTTGCATACGAAATTTGAAAACATATACAAATATGGTGAAAACATAAAAAAAGAATTCCCACTAGTAAGATTTATATTCACACCAAGAAAACTTCAAGACGTGACAAATTTGGAGGAACAACTAAAACTTGTAAGGGTAACTCACGAAAGAGCACACCGAGGGTTACGTAACAATATACAAGAAATCTCAGAGAAATATTACTGGCCCGATCTAAATAAACAAGCAAAGAGTTTCAACAGAAAATGCATAGCATGTCTATTTGGAAAATATGAAAGAAAACCTATCAGAGAACCTCTGAATAATTCAGAAATACCAACACATGTGGGAACACACATTCATATGGACATATACTTCAACGACAAGTATACTTTCCTTGTAACAGTAGATAAGTATTCTAAATATACAATCCTTCGGGAAATCGAAACTCGAAACAGACTGTACGACGTTATGGAAGAGGTCTTATCTAATTATTTCCCAAAATGTGAACGACTCATGACAGATAACGAGAAGGGATTCAAAACAGAAATGGTGAACCAAATGTGTTTGAAATACAACATTACTAGGAATTGTACAGAGTCAAGAAGGGCAAGGAAACGTTCAAATAACTGAGTTACTAAACAAGAAGTTTATACTTACGCAAACAGATGACGTGTATTTATTCAAAGAACAAACTTATTTATTACATGCCACCAACCTGACTTCGATATTTCAACCTTACGTAAATATCGTAACTAGTAAATATCAACCTACACAAGAAGAAAAAATTTGGTTAAGTAAAATTAAGAATTTAGCAGACCAATTACAAGAACATACTAGGCATACTAGATCAATTAACTTTTTAGGAACAGCTTTCAAATATGTGTTTGGTAATCCTGACCATTATGACTTAGTTAACATAGAAACGAGTATAAATAATCTCATAGAAAACAATAATAAACAAAAAACTATAAATTCTAGATTTGAACAAATTTTGCAACAATTCGAAGGTCAGAGCCTTAAAGAACATTTAGTAATAGAACAAGTGTACGAACAATTATTATTATTGACCAGAACAATTAATGCAGCAAAAAATAATGAATATTTATCAGAAAGCCTAGACTTAGATGACATTAAAAATATTATTCAACATGAAATAATTCAAGTACCCATAATAAATATACTTGAGTACTCTAAAATATTATTAGCTAGAACTGATGAATTCTTCATCACAATATATAAATATCCAGTTCTAATTAAATCATGTAAATTGTATAAAGTAACACCTTTAAATTCAAAACATGGAAAAATCATTACAGATAAAACAATTGCCTTATGTAACCAAACTTATTTAAGAACAAGAAATTGTCAAAATCATCTAAGTAAAAACATTTGTGAAATTAACTTTGAAGAAGAAAATTGTCTTATTCCACTTTTAAAGAATATAACTTCAAAATGCAACATTAAACAAGAATACGATTACGACTTAGAAATTGAATCCGGTGTTATGTTATTAAGCGGTAAGCATAAGTTAAATAATCAAACAATTAATGGTATAAACTTAGTTACTTATGAAAATACTATAAATCTAGACGATAAAATATACAAAAACATGCATAAGCAAATTAAAGAAGTTATATTAAGAAATCATAATTCAGAGTCTTACATCGACCAAATAATTAAAGAAGATACAATGTACAAATTCGATAACATAGATACTTTAAAAAAACTAATTATTCCTTTCGAAGAAAAACCGATATTATCAACTATATACACAATTGTAACACTGATTGTTATTCTAGCATTTACGTACGTAATGATAAAAACTATACAATGTATAACAGATTGTCAAAAACAAAAAAAGATTGACGCATATAACAAAACTTATGAAAGAGAAATGTTAAAAATAGCGTCGAAAAATCGGGACGATTTCGTTTAACAAGGGGGGGAGTTAAGTATCCATAGCAAAACATATTGAGAAAAAAGATAACATTATTTGTATTCAATGATATCTTTAGTCTCTAGTACAGTCTTGCACACAACGCTACAATGATAACATATGTAAAAGAGATAATATCGTTTGTATACAATGTTGGAATATTATCTCTTCTTCATTATCAAGCAAGACGATTGTACGCTTGGGTCTCCTTGTAGATAGATAAGAAAAGTATATAAATACGACTGTATGATGAATTTATCAACAGTCTTATTGTAACTACATAGTAGCCTTAAGCTCCTTTTAGAATTAGTAAAAAGTATTTCAATAATAAAGGACATAGTTCCAAATAAATATTGTTTAATTTTAAAAGTAAGAAACAAGTGTTTTAATTCGCGCTTTTTAACACTTTCCAAACCTGTTTTTATTGTTTGCAGAATTCCCCCTCGTACTTACTTAAGCATAAAGTGTAGAGACATTTTTTTTAAGATTTTTGAAAAGCAGAATTTTGTAAAAAGAATTTTGACCCCAACCCGTGCTGTAACTCAATTTTCGAAGCCTTAAAATACCTTCCAGCTTATGAAATATTTATATACTAAAAGAACGATTTTTTGATTTTTTCATTTGTAATACGGGTCAAAAACAAAGTGTTGGCTTTTTGACTTGCAGAAAGGATATCTGCTCCAGGGTGACCCCTGTAGAATTCTAATAAAAATACATTTCTGAATCTATTCTGCAAATTTAGAATTGCTAAACGTTAGGATGGGAAACTTTATTTTTGTTTTAGGAAACTGCGTTACATTTTAAAGGTTTTTATTTGGAAATAACAGCATTTGAAACATTTTTGAAGCGCCTTCTTCAACTAAAAAAAAGTGCAAAAATGGCAAAAAAAATTGTGGCAAGCTCTCGAAAAAAGTGGCATTAAGAAAAAATTGTAAATATTTTCTCAAATTTCTTTTTTTATTTGAAAGTACAATCCTTCCGGTTAACAATGGAAAATAATTTCATTCAAATGGCTGCCTCGGCTGGCCATGAAGTAGAGCTTCATCTGAAAGGATGATTTTTTTTTGGCAAAATCGGCATCTTGTCTAAGTCGATCGCAGGCCCAATTAGCGAAGCGAAAACGCATGGGATGGTCAGTTGGCTTCAACTCCTGAACCAATTGGACTGTGTATGGCGTCATACCAAGGTCTTTATGCAAAATTCGTCTCAATGATGTCTCCGAAATGTTCAATTGTTAAGAACGACGGTGAAGTGATGTTGATGGTTTATCCACGCTTCACGCACACTTTCTGCCACAGCAGCAATTTTCTCGGGTGTACGCACTGTTTTTTGCTTTTCACGCTTTGGTTTATCGATGAGGATGCCAGTTTCTTTCACTTTTTTCACAAGACAACGAACATACGGAGCTGACGGTGCTTCTCTTCTTCCAAAATCCGTACGCAATTTTCGCACACATTCTGCAACATTACCATGATTTTCAAAGTAATGTCACAATATTTCCCAGCGTTGTTCAAGCGTATACACAACCATATTCGTTCAGCGGAAGGATAAAACTAATTATCTGTCAAATCAGACATGAGCTAAGTGTTACCATTCGCGAAATAAGCACTAGTTGAAAAAAAGAAACGTTAGATGGCGGACCCTTTAGTATGTAGGTACATACATAGTTATGTTTCTTATTTCAGCAGTTGATACATAACCATAACATGTGCGGTAATTTTGTTAAACAAAACGCCAAGCACGTTAGATTCCAACTGCCACTCGCATACACTCTAGCAATGGGTAATAATCTGAAATCAAATTCCTATTAACACAACCCATAAAAAGTGTCAACTTGACACATTCACTTCGAACCAGGGGCAACATATTACACGTGATCCAAAGAGCTACGTGTGGCATTGAGAAAAGAAAAATATTAAAATTTTCATTCGATATAGGTAAGCACTTTAAAAAATGCTGCACGTGTCCTTACGCGAGGAGAGCACAGCCATGGGAATAATGATGAAGAAAGAAAGTGCTGGCAAATGGGTGGCATTATCATTCTTCTACTTTTTTCCTTCTTCCCTTTCCCTCCTGCACAATAACAAAAATATGTCTATTTGTGATTATACTTTTTTGTACTTTAATGGGTTAAGTAACATATTCAGAAATCAAAAAAACTTAAAAAGGTTTTGGATGTCCTTGAAACGGGACACTCACATTTGTGAGCTTCAGAAGTGCACTCACGTAAATATTGTGAAATAAAGCTGAAAGTTAAAAATACAAAATTTGAAAGGAATTTATAATTTAATTTAAAATACCTAACGAAAACTGCGATTTTATAGAAACTTGAAATTCATATATATTTTTTTCGTTTTTCGAAATAAATAATAATAGTATGAAGTATAGAAGTAGTATATTTGCTACTCAATTTCAATTTTTGGCGCGAAACAATTTAAAACAATTGGCGTCTTTTGTAAGGCAAAGGTATAAATCGTACTTCTCAGACTTAGTTCGCGACCGGCTTGTACAACTAGGTAAGCGGCATTTGAGTGGGGCTTATAACTTATCAACAACTGACCAGTGATTGAAAACATCAAAGCGCTTATCTTGCCCAGGTAATGAAGAAACCCTTTTCCTTTTCTTTTGAATCACTTCGTCGTCTGATTCGGAATCATTTTCAAAATTCATTGTTTTTTTCTTGCCGACACCACCCAATAAATATTCTCCCACTTCCAACCTAAACTCCAGTAAGTCCATTTTGTCCTTCCCTACGTATTTGTTTTTTTTTACAGTCATATTTGTATTCTAAAAAGCTGTTTACAATAGCTTAGTCGAACAAATGAAGGATTGCTTTCACTGTAATTTTTTTTTTTATCCACGTCCGGTAGCACTCAATTAGCTGGTACAAGTGTCGACACCTCCCACATTAGCATTGTAGGAGGCAACGCAAGCCGGACAGGGAACATCGATTCTAGCCTTTGCTGTTTTGTTCCACCGTTGTACGGTATTAACTGGTTGACTGCCAGTTAGACTTGATGTCATTAAAACGCTGTTGTTGTCCTTCCATTTTACCATACGTAGAGAATTATAGTTGACGCATATTTCCTCAAATTTTCCCCTTTTCATCTTGGAATCTTTTGTAAAAGTATAGCTGTTCTGCCGATTATTCATTAGAGTTCCCGTGGCATAGACATGATTTTCTTTTAACTTTTGAATAAGCGGGAGTGTTGTAAAATATCTACCAAAATATACATGATACACCCTGTATCATCTCTGAATGACAGACGTCATGAAACGTCAAAACGGTTTTGGTCACTTTTACTTTGGCCGCCAACTCAGCTAGACCTATCAAATATTTTCTAATCGTTAAGCTTACGTTTCTTTTGTTTAATTGTAAAGTAATAAAGTGAATTTTGAATTATAATCTTAAACGAATATATTGAATTATAACAATACACAAGCATTTTTTGGCATTGTTTCCGTTAGCCGTAAGACAACTGCCTGTCCTAATCCGAGACTTCTATCTCTTAGAGGCGTTGTTGCACCCTGATAAATTTCCAAGTCCAATACAATTCCGCAAGATGACGTTAGCACAAAGTTCCTTAGTCCCACAGGGCGAGGCTTATTTTTTACATATTGCCGGACAGCACATCGACCTAAGAATGGTATCATTTGCTCATCAATTGAAAATTCTTTGAAAACGCTTCTATCAATTTTCAAACATCTGCCTCGTACACCAGTCAATCGCTGGCTGAACCTTCCAAAGCAAATTTGGCTTTTTGTGTTCTTCGGATGCACACATTCACAAAATGGACATTAACACGCAGTAAAAAAAATCTATCACGCGGCATCGAAACTTGGAATTCCAATGCATATGAATGCGTTGGAATTTAATACAACCTATTATTGCATGTATTCCGAAAAACACTGACATTTCGTCGAAAGAAGTTTTAAGCTCATTGGAAATAAGTTTAAGATCAAATCAAGACAAATAAGCTCCGAATCACGAAAAGCTTGTCTCATTTTAGAGCTTAGCTCAGGATTTACTAATTCAATACTTTTTATTCGCAATTCTAGAAATTGTACAAAGTGAAGATATTGACCCTCAAAAGTCGAGAATCAACACTTCTCAGTGTCAATAATGCGATCGGGCATGAAATACATATTGCCATAACCGATCGCAATTTGACACAAATAGTTATCAATTTGATATTACTGTGGTTGTGAAATGCAAAAAAAAATCGTAAATTACTACTTTACTGTTGCAATTACGATTTCATCCCTAAGTAAATTGAAACAGGGGTTGATTTACTACTTTAGTAATTGCAATTTACAAATTCTTAATCGTAAATTTTAACTTATTTTTATCAATTTGCAATTCATATTTTGCAATTTACGATTTCTCTACGTCAAATTACGTTTTCAATTTACATGTGCGAAATTATTATAAGATTTTATTGATTCATCATTCAGTGGTGGTAAATTACGAAATATTTTTTGCAATTTGAGATTTTAAAGTTGTGTTTTTTTTTTTTTTTTTTTTTTTTTTTTTTCTCCGAGGTAGGTGGAAATCTTCTAGAAGACACTATGAGGACACTCGGCGCGTGCTCATAGTAGTGTGAGATTTTTACTCACTAAAACCACCTCCTGCAAATTCATTTTGTACTGCAACTAAGTTATGACTTATCAAGCAATTTTTTTATCACGAAGTTACACGTTTGGCAGGCAACATTCCGGCGAAAGTTCCTGCTCGTTCCGCAATTTTAACGCGGTTGATAATTATCGGGCTAAGTCCGAAGGTTTAGTTCGTTGTAGTCGCCGCAATAAATTTGTTTCATCGAGAATTTCACGGACCGAGCTATTAATATGTCCTAATAATCGATTTCTATGCTTTCGAGCGCATATTTTCGTTTCGTCCTTAACGGTGGAAATTCCGAGGTCTCTATGGAGATCTTCATTTCTAATGTACCACGGTGCACTGACGAATGATCTTAGCACTTTTTTTTGAAAAGTTTGTAAAATGTTTAGATTTGAATCGCTGGTACAGCCCCATAACTGTATACCATATGTCCATACAGGCTTCATCACTTGCTTATATAATAAAAGCTTGTTCTCGAGGGTAAGCTTGGAATATTTTCCGAGTAACCAATAAAGTTCTCTATATTTGATTTTAAGTTCTTCGCATTTTTTCTTTACATGCGGTTTCCATTTTAATTTTGTGTCGAGAGTCATTCCAAGATATTTGGCCTCGTTCGCAAAAGGAACTTGTACCGTATTTATAAATACAGGCAAATTATTTGTATTTTTATATGTAAAATCCACGTGGACCGATTTCGCTTCGTTAAGAGCGATCCTCCATGAATTTGTCCATTCATAGACCCGGTTAAGCGCGCCTTGTAATATTTTGTTTGTTTCTTTGGTCGTTGAACCAACTGCTAGTATAGCAGTGTCATCGGCAAAGGTGGCTACGGTAGTACCTTCTGTTTGCGGAATATCTCGCGTAAATAACAGGTACAGGAGTGGCCCAAGGACGCTTCCTTGCGGCACACCTGCCCTTATTTCCTTAAATTCCGAATATTCGTTTCCGTGTTTGACACGAAAGAGTCTATTCTCTAGATACGATTCTAGAATTTTCCATAACCGTTCGGGGAGAACTTGTCTTAATTTGCACTTGAGGCCTTCATGCCAAACCTTATCAAATGCTTGCGAGACGTCCAAGAACACGGCAGAGCAAATTTTATTTTCTTCTAGAGCTTTCTCTATTACGTCAGTTATCCGATGCACTTGATCGATTGTCGAATGTTTGCTTCTAAACCCGAACTGATGATCGGGTATAAGACGGTTTTCTTCTATAATTGGTTGTAAGCGTCTGAGTAATATCCTCTCAAAAACTTTGGAAATAATTGGAAGAAGCGAGATGGGTCTATAAGACTTTTTTTCATTCGGTGGTTTGCCTGGTTTTAGAACCATTATGACTTCCGCGACTTTCCATTGACTCGGAATGTATTGTAATCTGATCGCAGCGTTTATAATGTGAAGAAGCTTAGTCAATGCTTTCCGAGGTAGCATTTTTAGTAGTTCACCCGTGATCAGGTCGTATCCCGGAGCTTTTTTGGGCTTAAGTTTCTTTATAACTTGCCCGAGCTCGGTGAGTGTAGTGTTTACAACTATATTATTTTCAGATGTTCGTCTGTCTGATGCATAAGTATTTCGATTAAGCACTTGACCATCGAACGGCTTAAAAGTTGTGTTTGAGGAATTGACCTATTATAGTAGTACATTGCGCCAAAAATGTCGCAAATCACTACAAATAAATGAAGCTCGAATTAATAGTTCTAATCATAATATTCCAAAAACAAAATTTTATATTTTTCGCCGTTTTCAATGTCGAATTACGAATTTTTGTATCAATTTAAGACAAAATCGTTGTGATTTGCGAAAAATGTATAATTCGTGATTTGCAACTCAAAATTTTGCAATTGGTGACTATGCAGTTCTTTCCGTGCATGCCCAGTTGTTGATAGATAGTATTGTGACGTATAGATAACCGCCTTTTCTATCAATTCAGTCGTGAAATATTGGAAAAAATATTCGTATACAGTGTTCTAACAGCCTATAGAAAAATAATACACTCTGTTAAAGTAGCACTACCTAATGAAAAAAGCAATTTCACCTGTATATCCTCTGGAACATGAGAGGGTATATTGATATATCAGGCTTAAATGGCCCTTTGACCCATTGAAACGTTCTTTTCCGTGAACCTATGGCACTGGTAGAACCTTCGTGGCCTGAAAGTTCAGGTTGCTGAGCTAACGGAACCTCATCTTCATAATCAAAATGGTCGGACTCAATATCTACTTCATCACAAATATACTCTTCATTTTGTTCCTCTTCTTCTATAAGCAACACATCTCCAGTAACAAGCATTATCCAAAATATCTTGCTCGGTGATAAACCTTCGCGCCATTCTATTCAAACGGAAATTCAAATTCAAATTTGACAGATAAATAAAATCACTTTTCGGCACTATTTAAAACTGGAGCTCACAATTGTGAAAACCGAATTGATGTATGCCGAAAACACTTATCTACTGTATAATTCCAATCTTAAAGTTAACTAAACTAATAACTTACATTTAAGGAAGAATAAAAAACAAAAAATATGTTGAAAATTCGATTATAGCAAAAAATATTAACAATTTTGTACAACAGAGCGTAACACCTGCAACTGACACTTTTTACAAGAAGAAAAACCATCGTAAACAAAGCGCAAAGGTATACTATGCAGTGAGCAGTGGTCCCAGATTGGGGGGAAAGTCGGCAATTTTGCCAACTTTTTCTATCAAAAGGGGAAAAAAGGGAGAAGGAATTTTTTTTGGATGAAAACAATCTAAAAGGGGGGAAAGTAGTAGGTACTCTACTATGTGATAGAAAATGAATTTATGGTAAATTCACAATCGTGTGGTGCGGGTGTAAGCCCAATAAACTATCTTCAGTTGAATTTACAGAGAGAATTTGAAAACTCACAATTGTGAGTCCGTGGAGGGAAAAGGGAAAAATAATCCGTCACGCACACAAAAGCGTTTTAATTAGTCATTGGACAAGAAGGTGACGCAACAGCTTTTCTTCAAATTTGAATCCTGCCTCCCTGAAATTGCCACGCGCAATCGAATCGATTTCCAAAAACACATCGTTGACACAAATCTCTGCACCTGTTCCCTGAACACTCGGTTTCGGTATGTCCAGAAGGTGTTGTGATATATACAACAAATAGCAGTCACTTTCAGTACAGATAGCTAGACTGCTTTGAATTTTAATTACACCATCAACCCGCCTCAGGCGGTCACATAGAACCGATTGCAATGGATGGAGTTCGGGAGGAAGGTGCCTAGTATACAAATATGTACATACATATTTTGCGCAATTCGAGGGAAAATGTAAATTAATACGCCCCGCAGTGGTTAGATGTCGGTTTGGGTTCCAGTTGCTGCGTGATGGTGGTGTTGGTGTTGATTGGTAACTATAACAATAGACAATGTGGCGGCAGACCAAATGCAGACGCGTGCAGTATAACATTTCGCAATGATGACGTACTCGAAACGCATCGAATGCATCGGTAAGATGACACAATTCAAGGCCAACCACTGCTGAGAGTTGAGTTGCTTCTGTGCACATGCAAGAACTATTTTTGGGTATAAATTGTGACATGAGCTAATGGTTAGACATCAGACTACCATCAGCACTCAACAACACTTCAAGCACTAGAATACTCTCAATCATCATGTTTAAAAACGTAAGTAGGAGTGTAGGACTTTCACGAAATGAGGTTCGCACTGAGAAAGACTAAATTTCCTTTGCAGATTGTTTTCTTCTGCCTCATTGCTGCTGTTTTTGCTGAACCTGGAATCCTTGCGCCAGCCGTTAGAGTTGCTGCTGTTCCAAGTATCATTTCCTCACCAGTTGGTATTATTCGGTCACCCATTTCTCCAGTTGGTGTGAGGATTGGTGTTCCATTAGGGATACATGGGGGTGTGATCACCAACGGGCTGATTCATTAGAAATTATATAGATTTCGAGATATATTCGAATCAGACCACCACCACAAGATTCATTAGAAAGATGTAGGTAATATGAAATGATTTCTCCTTGTTGGACTTTAATACATTTTTTGTTTGAAAAAAAAAGGAAAAAATATTTCTTACTGCTACATAGTTTGAAAAATTTGTATTTGGATTGGAGTAGAAATTAAAATTTCATCGATCAGATGTCATATTTTGATTTTGTCGAAAGTACCAGTCGTTAAAACAAGGTTCCCGTTTTCGAAAATAGGTCAAAGCTGCATTTACAACACTATACATTTCTAACATGGAAGAAGGGATGACCAGAAGGGATGAGCACTACCTTACTTACTTACTTAAGGTGGCGCTACAGTCCGGGGTGGACCTGGGCCTCAACCAATACGCCTCTCCAGTTAGCGCGATCTTTGGCTAACTGCCTCCAGTTGCGCACTCCAAGTTGGTTGAGGTCCCCTTCCACTTGCGCGCGCCACCTAAGGCGAGGTCTTCCTCTACTGCGCTGTCCCTCCGGGTTGGAATCGAAGACTCTCCGGGCCGGAGCGTTGGTGTCCATTCGCTCTACATGTCCTAACCATCTTAGACGACTAATGCGTACTTTTCTGACCAGGTCGGTGTCGCTGTACAGCTCGTAGAGTTCGCTGTTAAATCTTCCCTCCAAATCCCGTCAACGCAAACGGGACCAAAAATCACTCGAAGAATTTTGCGTTCGAAGCGACCAAGAAGATCCTCATCCGTTTTTGCTAGGGTCCATGCTTCTGCGCCATAGAGCAGGACAGGGATGATGAGGGTCTTATATAGAATCTCCTTAGTGCTTCTTGACAAGGCCTTACTAATCAATTGCCGTCTTAGGCCAAAGAAACAGCGGTTGGCATGTGTAATTCTTCGCTTGATTTCTGAGGTGATGTCATTTTCAGAGTTAATAGCGGATCCGAGGTAGACAAAGTCCCTAACTACCTCAAAGTTATAGCTGTCTATCGTTACGTTCTGTCCGATTCGTCGATGTTGTGTGTCCCTTCTTGTTGACAGCATATATTTTGTTTTACCCTGATTCACCACTAAACCCATTTTTGACGCTTCTGTACTAATACTTGCAAACGCACCAGTGACAGCTCGCTGTGTTCTGCCCACAATGTCAATGTCGTCAGCGTAAGCAAGCAGTTGCACAGACTTATGGAAAATTGTGCCTCTGGTGTTGGCTTGTGGGTTTCGCACAATTTTCTCAAGAATGATGTTGAAGAAGTCACATGACAGCGCGTCACCTTGTTTAAATCCTTTTTTGACATCAGAGGTCTCGGTGAGATTGTTTCCGACCTTTACGGAGCAGCGAGCGTTCTCTATCGTCATTCTGCACAATCTGACAAGTTTGGCAGGGATGCCAAAACTGGACATTAGGGTGGAGCGATTTTTAAAAATGTTTACAATTGCTTTGGCATACCTGTAAAAAGTTGCTCTATTAACTCACAAATATACACCTAAAATTTTAGTTGGCGCACGATATGTTTAGAGGTGCCCCCAACATCATTAAGTTTGGAGAAATTCGTGAGTTTGATCAAAAAATCACAAATATAGTATGACCGTTAAATGACATTCTCAGTGTTGGCCTATTAGTATAATATAAAAAAATTACGATCTTGAACCGTATGCATTAAATATTTTGGATGTAGTGGGGTAAGAGAGGTAATTTCACAACTCTCTTCAAACGTTGTTCGAAAGCCATTCAGTCAACTCGCGAGCTTACTATTTCTTTTGTGAAACGCTTTGAATTTTTCGGCCAATATCAACAATTAATCCTCATGTAAGTATTATATTTTCAATTTTTTGTTCAAAGTTGAAGTAATTATTGTAATATTTTAGCAAAGCACACATTTTTTCTTAAAAATGTCTCAAGTCAAAAACCGACAAACGACGACCTGTCCTGTGTTTGGTTTACCAGAGAAGTTACCCGCCTCTCAATTACCTACTTATAATGAGGTAATGAAAAATTATCTATTCATAAAATATGAATTAAAGCCGGACAAATCAACAAAAGAGCCAACCGTACATGAAATATCCGAAAGATTGGCTCAGGAAGTCTTGGAAATTTGGCAAAAAGCGTCGCTCCAAACTGTTGGCCTCAAGAGAATTTATCAACTTATTCGTTCCTATCACGACAAATACAGGACATTAATGAAACCTTGTAAAGGCCGTCAAACAAACAAAAACTACCAAGAAAAAATTAATAAGTTTGTAACTGAGTCCCATAAATTATTTGATATTTGCAGTTGAAAATGCCAAGTTATATCAAATTGTAATTGTTCAAAAGACAGCCGTGTTCCCAAAGAAGAAATACATTTTTTGCTCGATCAAAGATCAACAAGGAAAATGATGATAGGCGGTGTGGATGTGATTGCAACTGTAAAAAATAAAAAAAAACAAGAAAGAAAAGAACAAAATTTGTTGCGTAACAGAAAAACAGCTGATTTTGAACCGTGTTGTTCTCGTTCTTTACGTGTTGACGCGACAATCGAAAGCAATAGTTCCAGTGATAGTGTAGCTTCCAATCTTTTCCCCGAAACGCCAAAACAAAAAGCTGCCCCGCCACCAAAAAAAAAGAGATTAAATTTGCCATCATTAGCCCTTGCCTGCGATCGTACTGGAGTTTCTGACAGAGCCGGCGCTATTATAGCTTCTTCTGTACTTAAAGATGTTGGCATTATTTCATTAGACGATCCAAGTGGTGTCATTGATCGCTCAAAGTTACGTCGTGCAAGAACTAAGGTCAGGTCAGCTTTACAGAATGCAGATCGCAAGAAAATCCTATGTGGTATGTATTTTGATGGCAGAAAAGATAAAACATTGATTAATATCCAAAAGAATGGTAAATTTTATAGAAAAAGAGTAGTAGAAGAACATTATGTGATTTTATCGGAGCCTGGAAGCAATTTTTTTGGTCATGTCACCTGTGAGTTGGGAACTGCTAGAGGAATTAAAGATTCTATAATAACTCACTTGAAATCCAAATCAGTGAAACTGAGTGAAATAGCTGCTGTTGGTTGCGATGGAACAGTAGTGAATACAGGTTTTAAAGGTGGTATTGTTCGTCTGATGGAAGAAGAAATTAATAAACCATTACAATGGTTTATATGCCAGCTGCATTCTAATGAATTACCACTGCGACATCTGTTGCTACATTTGGATGGGAAAACTACCGGACCAAAATGCTTTTCAGGTGCCATTGGATCTGAATTACAAAAATGTGAGACAATTCCAACAGTCCAATTTGCCGTCATTCCTACACAATTACCTGAAATTACCAACAACAATTTGAGTACCGACCAAAAATATCTCTACGATATAATGACTGCTATCAGCACTGGTGTTTTTTCTTCAGATTTTGCTAATATTGAACCTGGGCCCCTTAACCATTCTAGATGGCTTACAACAGCAAATCGAATTCTAAGGTTATATGCTACTAAAACGGATCCCGAAGAAAAATTAGTTGTATTAGCCACATACATAATGAGAGTTTATGGTCCAATGTGGTTTTCGATAAAATGTAATCCCTCGTGTATAAACGGAGCTAAGCACCTGTGGAAAACCATAAGTCTAAGTCGCTATTTGGACACGAATTTGAAGAAAATCGTTGACAAGGTAATCCAACGAAATGGATATTTCGGTCACCCAGAAAATCTTCTTATTGCTATGCTTGGAGATGAAAAAGAAATAATACGAGAGTTGGCATATCGAAGAATTTTGAAGGCAAGAAGAAGAACCGAAAATGCTCCTGCTCAAGAAATTCGAAAGTTTCAAGTGCCTACGTTCAATTTCGATGCTAAAAGTTATTTTGATCTTATTGTGTGGCAAGACTGTGAGATAACTGAGCCTCCCCTGACCACAAATATATCTGATGAAAAGTTGAAAGCTATTGTTAAAGATGGTCTTGCCACCTGTCAAAACATTAAGGATTTCCCATGCCACACACAAGCCGTAGAGCGCTGCGTCAAGTTAGTGACAGAAGCTTCAAGTGCAGTTTTTGGGGAAAATAAACGAGATGGTTTTATTAGAGCAAGACTGCTTTCGCGTCAACAAATGCCTTCTTTTGATACAAAAAAACAATTTAATATTTAATTACTAATAATTTCATAATAAAAGCGTTTATACTGTTTTTTTTTTAATTTATACGAAAATTACCTTTTTTTTTTATTTTCATCTCTGTTGGGGCACCTCAAAACATTAAGACAGGTAAATAATTTTTTGTGCGTTTCATGAACTTACTGAAAGGCAACTTTTTATCGCTATGCTGTCGAAAAAAAAAAAAAAAAAAAAATTTCATATATTATCGCTCCACCCTACTGGACATGGCTCTGTATAGCTCGTCTCTATAAATGCTGTCATATGCGGCCTTAAAATCGATAAAAAGATGGTGAGTATCGATCTGGACTTCTTGGGTTTTCTCCAGGATCTGCCGTAGTGTGAATATTTGATCGGTCGTGGCAGTTAAGCCGTCCGGTCCAGCAGCCTTGTTGGACTTAAGCTTAGATATTGCTATCCTCACTTCATTTGGATCAGGTGGACGGAAATCTTGGCTTTCATCGTCCAGGTTGAATGGCTCGTTCTGCCTGACAGCGGAATTTGTGTCGTCTTCTCCGTTTAGCAGTCTGCAGAAATGGTTTTTCCATGTCTTCAGAACCGACTGTGACTCTACTACAAGGTTTCCTTGTTCGTCTCTACAGGTCTCCGTTCGGGTCTTGTTGGCATGACACGTTCTTTTTACCTTTTGGTAAAACTTCCGAACGTTGTTCCTGGAGTAACACCTCTCTATATCCTCGATCGCGCGCTTCTCATGCTCTCTCTTTTTTCTCCGGAGAAGCCGATGTTCTTCCCTCCTTTTTTGCTCGTAGAGATGACGAGCTGCTCTCGTCCTTCTATGCAGCGACGCTTCGTAGGCACTTTGTTTTGCTGCATGTGCTTGCCGGCACTCTTCGTCAAACCAGGGGTTTCTGGGGGTGGGCTGTTGAAACCGAGCACATCAGTTGCGTCGTTTTTGATGGCTTCTTGGCATCGGCGCCACTGGTCTTCGGCACTTGATGCTGGCAGCATAGGACTTCTCGAGAGGTTGAGGGATACGCGATAGGTTCTGGCGGTTTGTTGCGTTTGTAGTCGTCCGACGTTAAATCTCCTCACAGTATTTTCTGCCTTGCGTCGATCGCAACGTGATCAATTTGGTTGACGGTTTGATGATCAGGTGACCGCCATGTTCCTTTGTGGATATGGAGGTGAGGAAAGCGTGAGCTAGCTATGGTAACATTACGTCCCGCAGCAAAATCAATCAGCCTTAGTCCGTTTCCAGACGTGGTGTCGTGTAGGCTGTGTTTTCCGATTGTGCTACCAAAGATGTCCTCCTTTCCTATTTTGGCGTTAAAGTCACCCAAGAGGATTTTAACGTCATGCTTAGGACATTGCTCATATGTTTTGTCGAGGAGCTCGTAGAAACACTCTTTGGTAGCATCGTCTTTTTCTTCTGTTAGGGCGTGAGCGCATATTAGGCTGATGTTGGCGAATTTAGCCTTTATGCGGATCGTTGTAAGGCGTTCACTTACGTGTCGAAAGCTCAAGACTTCTTGCCTTAATCTGCCGTTTACAACAAATCCGCATCCAAATAGACGCTGCTTTTGTTCCCTATAGCAGTCACCGTAGTAAATGTCACAGTTTTTCATCCTTCTTTTGCCCGGCCCATCCCACCGCACTTCCTGGATGGCGGTGATGCCTGCTCCGTAGCAGTCAAAGGCCTCCGCTAGTTGTTTGTTCGGCTGCACGCGGTCTGTTCAGAGTTCGAACATTCCACGTGCAGATCCGAACGTCATTGTCCTTTTTTCGTTTTGCAGGGTCGTCAACAGTGAATCCGTCCTTATCCGAGGCTATTTGTGCCTTCGCAACTTGTCTGGTTTTCCGTGGTAGGGTAGTTAACCCCACGCACAACCCCCAACCTGGAGGACCAGGCCGTTTCTGCGACCCCTTGGGCAAAAGCGGCCGAAAAATTCCGGAGTCAGTAACCCGCTGCGGGGATGTGAGAGCTGCCGTTGACCCATTAAGGGCTCTTCCGGCACCATCTCTATTTCAACACCCTGACTAGTGTTGAAAATCCTCAATGACCTCAGCTCCAAATACGTCGAAATAGCTCATTGAGGTATCTGCCATGCTGACTGTTGACGCCACCGTTGATTCAACCATGTGAATTCATCCGCCGTACGTCCTCTTTCTGAGGGGCTCATGTAAGACTTCTGAGGCTCGAGCAGACAGTCAACTCCAACAGAGCACTACCTAGCACGAAAAAAATCGTGAAACGTATTTTGGTCAGCCATTTTGTTAACGTGGTAAGATTTATGGGAAAGCTATATATGCTGATATATGTAAAGCGATGACCTACGGAATTTGGCCTTCCTATAAAACAAAATGGTGACAAAAGACTAGGCACCAAAGCGGGCCCATCGCCATCCAAAAAAAAAAAGTACCAAGGCAGGTACTCTTACTCCGAGCAATTGCTTAGAAGGTGGGAGACGTCTTCCGTAACTTGTAGGTCCTCACAGCACAGGCATGTAGGTATCCGTATTAGATAAGCCTAGTCCCATGGCACGCTTCCTTAGAAGGCAATGTCCAGAGAGTATTCCTACTATTAATCTTAACTTTGTTCTATTGAGATTGATTAATTCTTCAGACTTCTTCCGATTTAAAGCGGGACACAGTGCCTTTGAGACCTCGCGTACCCTTCTAGCTGGGAGCATCTTGCGGCTGATTTATTGGAGGTTTTCTCAAAGATAACCCTTCTAGCAACGGCCATAGGTGGCCTGACCCTCACTGATTGCATTAAGTCGGAGTTCCGTAACTTCTTTAGCCAAACCGTCGGCCTTTTTGTAACTTTCAATATCACAATGCTCCAGCTACCCAACATAATCTGACACAGTTCTGCGAACATTATGCCTTGAGCATTGTGCGGAAATTCCTGCCTAGTTCAGATTTAGTGGAATGTGACTCTATCAGTCTACCGCTTTAAGCGCATCCTGACTATCAATCTCATCTCATCTCAACTACCTCCGCAACATTGAGTACGGCTAGAATATCTGCCTGGAACAAACTGCATGTGTCTGGAAGTCTCAGGGCCATATGTAGGTTCAACTAGCTGGAGTAAAAACCTGACCCCGTACTCTCACTGGTTTTGGATCCAACAGTATGTACTGAGATCTCATTTCCCGTCAAAACTAAGTTCCTATGCCAGTCCTGCCGGTCAGGGTACGACACATCGAACGGGTTGTCAAAATCGAGTGCACCAAGATTTTCATCCGCTTTTTCCCGTATTTCGGAGAATGTGGTAAAGTAAAATATGCACAAACGCTTTCAGTTCGAAACGCTTATTGCGAAAGTCGAAAGTTCTAATTACCTACGTGTACAATGTATAGGTACTTACATCAAATTAGAATTTATACTGATATCTGCCATGAAAGTGTACGTATGGTTTTTCTCCCATCTACATTATATCATGCTTAATAATTTAGCGACCATTTATCTTTGATGTGGACTGTGAAGAAACGAAGTGGAGAGTAAGGAAAAGGAGTAAGGAAGGACCCTAAAATTAAGCGCATGCAGGATACTAGCCATTAAACTAAAAATACTCGCGAAATACTCTATTGGCATGGCATAATGACCAATTTGTAGCCATCATGGATGGGGCCGTGATTACCTATTCTACTGCATACACTGAATAACAAACAGTAGCAGCCACTTATACGAGAAAGTACTGTATAATCTTTGGAGCTCCAATTCGATGTTTTGTTAAAAAGTTTCCATAGACTACTTCTAGGCGTTTGTTTTAATTTCTAGTAAAATATAGATAACAATATTTCTCATAGGTATCATAGTTTGACATTAAAAAAATGATATGGTGAAGCCGTTCGAGGCGGGTTTTTGGAGGGTGTAATTCTTCCTGCTACTTAAGCTCGCTACAAAATAAAATAACCGTGCCTTGGTAGCTAATTATTACCAATTGAAGAAATAAAATAATTTGATTACAATTTAAAAGTTCACCAGAAGCAAAGGCCAAGTCCTAAGAGAGATTGGATTGGATGAACCACTGTGGGTTACCGTAAATTAAAAGAAAAGCAAAGAAAGTAAGTAAAGAAAGTTGCATAATCTAATTTAATATAAAAATCTTGTGTCAGTGTGATTTGTTGTGTATATTTGAAACCCTAAGAAATTAGGGTTTCCATGTCCACATCATTATAGTTATTTTCATTTTGATTTCTTATTACTCACATTTTTTTTAGATTTGGCATTAAAAAATGTCTATAGCCCCAAATCTGCACCTTCCTACCCCAACCCATCATTTTTTAATCGCGATTTTAGTATTTTTGTATGAACAATCTTCTACTTATATATACAAATCAATTGCTGTGAGTTAGTCGGGTAAAGTCTCCAGAACCGTTTGACCGATTTGAATGATTTTTATTTTGTTTTGTTCTACTTGAATCAGGGATGTTTTAGGAAAAAAGAAAAGTCGGAAAATTTTCAACATGTGGCGCTGTAGGCGTGTATTTGGTTTTGCAGTTCAATTCAATTATCTTCTATCTATATATAGGTATAATTCTTTCGGGGTGAGACTCGATGACGATATAACTCGATAACAACTGGGCCAATTTTCATGATTTTTCACTTGTTTTGTTCCTATAGTTGTATTTCAGGTTTAAGAACTCTTAAAAGTTAGGATACCTACTGTTGGACCCTAGGTGGAATTGGATTGTTCGTTCGTTATATTGTTCGCTCCCGGTTGAAAGATAGGATACTATCCGACCTGATAGGTGGCGCTGTTGTCGATCTCCAAAACAGCTCTACAGAGTTTATCCAAATAATTTAGTCAAGGGTCATTTTTAAAACAAAACGGAACTATTTGTGTTGTTTAATGAGAGATGGTTCTACTTTCCCCCAATTTAACTTTCATCGTCGCGTCACTTTGACATTTAACTCTGCATTTTTTATGTATCACAACCCCGAGAATTTTAAACCGTGAACACCAGAAATTGCATCCTTTCAGAGTTGTATTGTGGGGATTTCTTAAAATTATCACTAGTACACTTCTGCGATGTGATAATTTGAATTTGGATTCGTTTTCATCCAGGTGAATACACGACAGAGCCGAAAATTGATCATTTTGGAAGGAAAATCGTAAAAACTCGGAATTATATTTTTTTAGGGGTAATGGAGGCGATGTCTGAAAATTTAATTTTGTATGGAAGGAAGAAAATATCGATTCAAAGGAATCTTCGGAATTGACAATGATCGTCTAAAAGAAAGAGCCGATCACGTATGGAGGCAAATTGTGTAGTGAGAGGTACTCGTCGTGCAAATGATGTTTATAAGATTAACGGAACCTTATTTGACGTCAAGACCGAATGAAACGTGCACCACCTATCAATTTAAATCGAGCTGTGTTTCATTATGCTTCCGCACTCGCATACAATTTTCTACGGTGCGTTAAAATTGGTGTCCTTTTCATTTCGTCATTCCAATTGAATTGGACTGACTTGCTTTTGCGTGCGGTCAGACATATATCGAAATTTCATTGTGAAGAATGAGGTTAACCACCTGCATTTGATTTCGTTTCGGCTTAGTTTCAAATTGAAAGTCGGCTCAGTTTAAATTTTGTTGCGCAACCTCAATGCATCGAAACTTATTAGTGGAAAGCGTTTGAAAAATCTGAAACCAAATGCCATTGAAGTGATGATTTTAAGGGGAAAACTCAAAGGCAAAGATTTTAAGTTTGTTCCTTTACTTTCGTAACAAAAATGGAAAAGAGTGTCAAATTGGCTGTGTTAAGGATAAATTCTCTTTCAGAGGGGGGCGCTTACGAAAAGTTAGGGAACGCTTTTGTAGTAATCTATGAAATATGACAGATACATAGTTAAAAAATTTCGAAAAGCCATACCAAAAGTCGTACCAAAAGTCGTTTAAATGTCTGATAAACTCGAAGATTTGACTTATTTGAATTCATAAACAATATTAGTTTATGATGTTTCTAGCGATGAAACTGATTGGGAGTTAATTGAACTTCTTTCTGATAAATCCCAGTAGGTATGTGGAAGAATTTGTACTAATTGAACTACAAGCATTCGAGAGAAGGAAAAAGCAACACTGCATAAAAATTGCTTGAAGGAGATCGTCCCTTCGTGGAGGAGGAAAAACTTCGTATACACTTTCGAAAAGAATCTTCATTCAATTGAATTTTGCCACCTGTTGACATCATTTTAATACGCAGGAAATGAAAAATAGTGCACGATTATGCCAAACAAGATAAAAGATTTCAAATCATGTGCTAATTGTCATGTCATGTACCACATTTTCGAAATCTTACACCAAGAAATTTGTTGAGTAAAAATTCGTAAGATTCTTAGAGGAGGGGTAATATCTTACTCTCTCTATGACGCTGTCTTTAATAAAAAATTCGCGGATTCTGCATATTCCGTACGATTTAACATTTGTAAATATCTAAGCACCTTAACTTTCCCGTACGTCTTGCTTTCGCTTTGACAATAATTAATAAGCCACAGGGACAATCGCTGTATGTTTGTGGCATCAATCTTGAATTCCTATGGTCAATTGTATGCGAATAGCTCAATCATTGCGGATTGATTTAAAAACATGTCATTGTTACATGCACTTCAGTTTAACTTTTGAATTGACCGAATTGCATAAAGCACCATGTGCATACTCGGAATTATTATATTCATTACACTAACGAATTTGGGCGAAACGAAGTTAGCCCGGTTAGTTAATTTATAAAAATAGGTGGCACAATTAAGCATTAAATGAAATAACAATTAAATTATTAGGTCAAAATTAAATCTTAAATTAAATAAAAAACAAAATATTCGTTACAAGTGCATAGGACAGAGAAAAATGGGGAGCACAAATGGAAAGAGGGAAAATACTGTGCAAGAGAAACACGTAGATGAAAGACGAAATAATATTAAAAAAAAGAAGAGAAAGAAAATAATAGATTACAATGACGAAAAATATGCAAATTGTGCGTTCTTAAACTGCTTATGGCTCCTATTAAAAAACTCAATATGATGGAGATAATTTGTGAGTTTTCCGAGGTTTGAACCTGAGACACAGTTGTACCTAACAGCACACCAACCAATGAGCCCGCACGCTTAGTATTAAAAAAATGTGGAATATTCGAAAAACAAAGACTAGGTATATAAAAGATGAAGCCGAATGACGAAGAGTTGTAGAATTTGTACGTGCAGTGGTGGCAGCTCTGGTAGTTTAGACAAAATTTCAGAAACATTAGTGGTTTGGACGTTTTATTAATAAAAACGCGTGAACGAAGTTCCATTCTCGAAAGGAAGGTGAAAGACAGAAAGCAAACATAATTGTAGAGCACATGCGTCAATTCGTTGTAATGCTGCCACATATAATAATAATCTAATAATCATTTTTAGTGTCCACTTAAGGCTTAAGTTTTCGAACTCTCAATGGTGAAATTTTCCATACAAAATGACATATATATATTGTGACCTACAAAATAATAAAAATTTAAAAATTGTTACTAGTACGGCCCCTTGTCAATACCGGTAGTGCGAAACATGGCAAAGAAAGAGCTACTTTAAATAATTTCCTCAATCGGGCTCCAGAAAAGCTCTACGAAGAGCATAGTTTCGTTATAAGAAAAATAACAGAGACCTGCATACAGAATCCTTGTCGGCAAACAGGACACCAGGCTAGAAAGAAAACATTCAAATTTATTTTCAAGAGCACACTCTGAAGGTCGTGGACATTGATCCAAAACAATATTAGAAGCTTGTCAATGGGGTTATTAACTTTCCGATTCCGGAACAACCTACAATATTATTGAACTTGAGTCAACTCCACATAGCATGACAAAATTACGCTTCGATAACATCGCTCTTAAGCACCCTTCCCTCTCGCCACCAGTATTTCGTCGAAAATGTTCGCAAAAATTTCGATGACCATCGTGCCTATGTACGAGTATTCCACATGAACTACGCGCTATGCCATTAAACAACAATAAAAAAAAGGTGGACGGATCCACCGGAGAATCCACAATAGACAATCACTCGATTTACGGATCTGATATGCTTTATGCTGAAATGGCATTCTGTCAAGGCAATTACACTTTGCTGAAGCTAACTATGTATTATACCTGCCGCTGCGATAGTAGCCGCGCCGATGAAAATTAATTTTGGACACGCTTACGCTTCGTAAATCAGCCAGTGCCATATGTATGTTAATCAGTATGCACAGTAGACAACGGTAGTCCGTTGCATAATCGAAGAAACCCCAAGTATCTGCGTGTGTCGGGGGTGTAAATGAGGATGGTAGTGTATTTGATGATGATTTGTAATTTATTTGCAAGTTGCCATGTCTTCGCTTTCGATTTCGATATCAAAAGTAAGTTGAAGGTCCCTCAACTTGTTGTATGGCAGCGCCAAGGGTTTGTCACTTTTTTGCGTTTTAACTATAAAACTTGCTACCGTAGCGATTGGTAAGGCATAGTTCAGTTCGTCTTCTGCCCGAAAACAACCAAACAAATTAACTCACTTCAATATGTTCAAAATCGTCACCGTTGTCCTGATGGCGTTGGCCACTCTTGCCGCTGCTAAGCCCGGTATCGTTGCCCCATTGGCTTATAGTTCACCGCTGATCGCTGCTGCACCAGCTTCGGCTGTCTACTCACGGGAGTATCATGGAAACTTTGCATCTCCATATGTTGCTGCTCCATATGCTGCTGCTCCATACGCCGCTGCTCCAGTTGTAGCCTCCCCATATGCTGCTGCCGCTGCCTATACCGGATACGCTGCTCCATACGCCGCTCAATATGCTGCCCCATACGCTGCTCCCTATGCTGCTCCCTATGCTGCTCCATATGCTGCTCCATACACCGCTGCATACGCATCACCATACACCGCCGCCTACACTTCCCCTTACTTGTTGAAGTAAATATCAAAGAAATCAGGATCAGGACTCAGGAGCCGGTTGTCGACTGACATGCTTTATTGCTTAGCAACGAATAAATTATTTTGACAAAAGAACGCATACTGAATTAGATCATGGAGTTTTATTTTGAATTTATTTTTTTGTGATGTGAATACTGAATAGTGAACCGAGGAAGTTTTAATCGGTTAAGTTATCTACATGAGTCCCAGGTCCCAGGTACCATCAGGTGGGATGCTTAAATATTCCCAAATCTTGCCCAATTTCCTAGCTGCTGGATATCACCAGTCGTTACTGTCTTCAAAGAAAGTGGAGATATTCGCTTGTGTATCGACATGAGACGAGCTAATGCTGCAATCCTAAGAGAAAACTACCCTCTTCCAACATTTGATTCTCTTATGACAAGATTAATAGAAGCTAAATATTTTTCTAGATTAGATCTTAAAAATGCATATCACCAGTTGGAACTGGATGAGGATAGTCGATACATTACAACTTTTATAACATCAAAAGGCATTTATAGGTACAAGAGATTATTATTTGGTGTAGGTAAATTCTGCTCCTGAAATTTTCCAACGAACATTAGAGGGTATTCTAGCTATTTGCAAAAATGCACTTAATTACTTAGATGACGTAATAATTATATTCGGTAATACGATGGAGGAACATGATCTTAATTTAAAAGGTGTATTATCAGCCTTAAACGAATATAATGTCGTACTTAATGAAGACAAATGTATTTGGAAAGTAGGGTGTCCGCGAAACAATTTTCGAATTTAAAATTAAATAATAACAGATTCACAGGTTTTTATATAATCGTTTTTATTTTAAAATAAAACATACAAATGCGGATTTATGTTTTGAAAATAATTGAAGTTAAATGTTTACCACGGAGACGAACACACTCATTTAAACGAAACACCATATTTGTGAAAACTTTTTTGCAAGTTTCTTGCGAAATTCCTCTGATTTCGTTGCGAATATTTCTTTTTAGTTGCAATAAATTTCGCGGTTTGTTAACGTAGACTTTAGATTTAAGAAATCCCCATAAAAAAAAGTCCGCAGGTGTTAAGTCTGGCGATCTGGGGGGCCATGGGATATCACCATAACGACTTATGACTTTTTCGGGGAAAATGCGCCTTACAATGTTCATTGATGCTCGCGAAGTGTGTGGTGTAGCACCATCCTGTTGAAACCATGTCGATCCGTTTACCCATTCATTGTTCTCCAACTCAGGTTCCAAAAAGTTTTCCAACATAGACGAATAGGTTTGGGAATTGACGGTTATTGTTTGGTGTCTATCGTCTTCAAAAAAATAAGGCCCGATAATTCCTTTTGCACTTATTCCGCACCAAACGGTCACTTTTTCTGAGTGCAGCTGCTTTTCATGCAATTCTTCTGGATTCTCGGTGGCCCAATATCGACAATTTTGTTTATTTACCGACCCGTCCAGTAAAAAATGTGCTTCATCCGAAAAGATTATGTTTTCATAACCCCGAGGACGAGGAAATCTGCCGAGCATGGTTCTAGCGTATGTCAACCGCAATCCATAGTCACTTTGTTTAATTTTTTGAGTGATTTGAATTTTGTAAGGATGAAATTCCAAATCTTCCTTAATAATTTTGTGCACAGTCGTTTTTTTCAAATTCAGTGCTGCAGAACGTTTTCTTAGTGAAAGACGTGGATTTGCAATAACATCACGACAAACTGCTTCAATTGTTTCGTCAGTTCTCACAGTTCGCGATACACCTGGCCCGTGTCCCACTACAGGTCCTTGTTCACGAAAACTTCGCACCCACTTGCCAATAAGTTGCGTACTAGGACAATCCCGTATACGCCGAATATTGAAATGTCTTGCGAATATCCTGCGCGCCGCCACGGGAGAATCGTTATTTTTAAAATATGCCTCTACAGCAAACGCACGATGCTCCGCCGACCAACGATCCATGGCTACTAAAATCCGCACGACGCGTAAGTGTAATGAATACGCCTCCCCCCTCCGCCGATACCCCGCTCGCCGTTTATTCAAATTCAAAGTCGAAAATTCTTTGGCGGACACCCTTTACAAACCTTAAAATTTTTGGGACACATTTTATCTACATCAGGGATAAGCCCGGACCCAGAAAAAGTAAAAGCGGTGTTAACATTCCGCCCACCAACAAGTAAAGAAGAAACAAGGAGCTTAGGGTTAGTAACGTATCTTGGAAAGTTTATCCCTGATTTTGCTGATATAACGGAACCTTTAAGAAATTTGACTATGAAAGATGTAAAGTTTGTTTGGGGATGTAGTCAAAATGAATCTTTTCGCGTTCTTAAGGATCGTCTAGCAAGAATTCCGACACTAACATATTATAATCCAAAAATGCGGATAAGATTAATTGCTGATGCAAGTCCAGTTGCACTCGGGGTAGTCCTGTTACAATTTGAAAATTCGTCTCCTAGTGTGATCTCCTTTGCCAGCAAAAGTTTGTCTGAAACGGAGCGGCGATACTCACAAACAGAAAAGGAGGGACTTGCTCTGGTATGGTCTGTGGAACGGTTTTATTATTACCTGGCCGGTATTGAATTTGAGCTAGTTACGGATCATAAGCCTTTGGAAGCAATTTTTAAACCTACCTCAAGACCACCTGCAAGAATTGAAAGATGGGTTTTACGGCTGCAATCATTTAAATTCAAAATTGTGTATCAAGCTGGGAAGTTCAATATATCTGATTCGTTTTCTAGGTTGTGTAATTTAGAAAATTCAGACAGTTTTGACAAACAATGCGAACAGAACATTTGCACGGTAATTGAAAAATCCGTACCACGAGCTTTAACGATTATTGAGACCTGCTTCCCATTTTCAATAACATAAAATGATGAAATAAAATCTGAAATTTTGTTAATACTTATAGCGGCTTCAAAAAATCCTTTTATTTTTAACAAATCCTTTCCTGCATAGCCCCGAAATTGGTTTTCAGATTTTGTTCTAAAGTTCCAAATAGTAGCTTTTTGTTTACAAAGTTTTTCCCAATCTTCCTCACTAAGGAGATTAAAGCGAGAACCAGAATCAATCAGCATAGACACTGCAAAACCTCCAATAAAAGCTTTAATTAACTCGTTCGAACCACCTACAGTTTCGTTTTCTTTAAATATTTTAAAACAACTACTCTCGTAGAATTGATCACCTAGCTCTTTATTATTTGATTTATTTTGTTCACTGATAAAATGGATTCTTGATGGTTGATATTTTTTTCTTTTAAAATCGTGATTATCGAAATTTAATTGTTTCCGTTTAAATAATTTTGTCCTACATCTTCGAGCAAAATGACCAATTAAATTACATTTGTTGCACTTTAAGTTTCTTGCGGGACATGAGCCACTGGTTGAAATATGCCCTGTCTGCCCACACCTGATGCATTCATTTTCTGAATTTTGTCTATCAACTCTCGATTCAATTTTATTTATATTTAGTGCTGTGAGAGGAATCATAGATTCAGACTGATCTCTTTTCTGTTCATAAACGTGACATAAATCAATAATCTCTTTAAGGGTTCTTTCTCTAATAATCGTTTCTTAAGATCATTTAGAGCCCACATATCTATAAGTTTATCTTTTAAATTGATTTCTAAAATCTCACCTTTAGTTTCACCAAATTGGCATTTGGCTGCTTGGTTTCTCAATCTCAAGACAAATTTGTTTATATTTTCTCCCTCTTCGGGTTTCAGTGTTCTAAATAGGTGCCTCTCGAAAGTCGAATTCCGGTTTGGGGAAAAGTATTCATTTAATTTGAGAACCATTGTTTGAAAAACATCCACGCCGTCTTGATCTGACTCTACCAAAGCGCCTGGAATGTTGTATGCCACTTCTTGAAGTTGTGGTCCCCCCAAATGCAGAAGTTTATTTCTCTTCTTTGCTAAGTCCGTTATTTCTTCTGCCTGAAGGTATAGAGAAAATGCCCTAAACCATTTTTCCCACTCTGATCGAATCAAGCATTTATCAATGACGTCGCAATTAAACGGAGTTATGCCACTTCCACTCATTTTCGCTTCTTTTTTTTTTTTTTTTTTTTCTTTAAATATTTTCTTGTCAATTTTTTACTTGAATGACTTGGTTGGTTTTTATTCCCTATGACAACAAAATGTTAATTTTATTTGTAATAATTCCAATTTAATGGACTACAAAATTTTTATATACCTCTTTTTGGTATTGCTGCCCAATTAAATGGTGCACTTCTTATTTGCCCAATTTAATGGAGCACTTTTATCAACTTGTGTTCTTTATTTTTATTTCTGCTGCCCTATTTAATGAAGCACTTCCAGTTCAAGTTTATTTTGTTTTTTTTTTTTTTTAAATGGAACACCAATCCAGTAATGGAAGCTTTACTTAAAAAAAAATTATTAAAGAAACCAAAATATTTTAGAAAATCTTATCTTTTTTTTTATAATATAACGTTAACTGTTTAATTTACCTCGTCGCCAATGTAAAGACCGATAACTTCTTTATAAATAATATTTTTAAAGAAGAATATTTTATTTTATTTTACTTCAAGCTATCGCTTCTGTGATCAGAATAATAATAAATAATAAAGTATTTTTCAGAATAGAACAATATTTCAAAGCATTCTATTTGTTATAATCTGCAGGTCTCCACACTTACATTAGGCAAAGATTAGAGTGGTTAGTAGAGTGAGACAGCCCTAGTTGTAGAGTTCCTGCCAGAAGGCGCGTTACTTTTTTTTAGCATTTAATTGGTTCTAGATGCTTTTTAAAGCTTGTAAATATAATAAGCTTGAGAGATATTCTTATCAGACCTCCATATGGAGCTTGTTTTCGTCCCCGCGCCAGCACTATCCATCATACGCGGAGGTGCTGTCTGAACTCATTAAGGGCGCTTCCACACCGGATGGAACAAAATGCCTTACATAAGCAAAACTGTGTTTCTGAAATTTAAATACACACATTTAAATACGCGCGCCCAAACTGAATAAGGCAAAACAAAGAAAAAAATAAAATAAGGTGCTCCGTTCCATCCGTTTTCCTAAGAGTTTTCACCTAGTGTTAACGCCAGCATCTTTTTATAGAAGAACGGCTTGCTTCATGTAACCTTAAAAACGTTTGTTTTTTTTGCGGTTATTCCCGCAATGGCGGTTGCGGAAAGGGTTCACGTATAGGCGGATTCTATAAATGTGTGCATGATGTCGAGAACGCTGTGCGACAATTCGATACTTTTCTTCGAGGAGCCTGATACAATTTGTTGCTACTTTGTTCCATTTTGTTAGTTGGAAAAGGTACTTCGGAAAGTTTTCAAAAAGTGATTTCAAAATAAATATGTCTAAAATATAATGCGGTTCCCTATCAGAACACTATTTTCGGTTAAAACGAGTCAATACTTGTTAAATATTGCGAGAAAATTCTAAATTCGCAGAAGAGCTTCAGAAAAGGCCCTTTTTTCTTGCATCTTTTTTTGCAACTTCTCAAAACTAAATTGAGCGAAATCTTAAAATGCAGATATACCTAAATATAAGTTGATATATTTACAACCAATGTTTTATTAAATTCTATATATTTATAAGTCAAAATCAATGCTTTAAGGTTTTCATTTTAAAACTTGTCAATCGAAAACAAATTGCATCTATTTTTTTTTAACGACTCTGATGTGTTTTTTTTTTTTTATAAATGAAAATTTAGATGAAAATGATCAATTTACCGGCTTTATTGTATTACGAGAGCTGCCTAAACACAATAAGCCGCGGTAGTAGCGGTATGCAGCGCTGTCAAAGTTAAAATACACAGATTACATATAACGTGAACATAATGGGTGGAGCCGCTGTATCGTGTAGTAGCGGCTGTAGTACATATTGGCCAACTTTTAACTTTTGTCGCGCTACATCGAAATAATTTTCGGTGTAGGCAGTTTTGCTTGTCAGTGCGGTGATAATTTGAAATATTTTTGAATGTACCTACTTCAAATTTAAAGCAGGCGGCGCGGTTATAGGTTCTTTGAAAATACGCAGGCGGAAGATTGCGAAAATTGAATGAAATCATACAAAACAATTATTTGAAAATTTGACTTTTAAACGTTTTCGCGCTACTTCATTGTATACACTTTTTGTGTGTGCAGCGCCACATATTCTGAGAGGTCCTACTACCGCCGCATACCACTGCTACAGCGGCCTCATTGTGTTTAGGCAGTAAAACAAAAACTATAATTTATAACCTTTCTCTAACACTCAGGGCGGTGAAAGAAAAATGTGCAATTACTAAGGGCCCAGTTATAGCCAAACGTAAATCGAAACCATGCCAATTTTTTTTTACCACTTAAACTTGATGGTTAAACTCAATCTTGGTATACAAATGTTGCTTATGAATTATAAAGTTAGTTTATCAAATTCGTATTTCTAAAATAAGAATTTATAACTTTTCCGTACGAAAAACTTTTTCCGATCACAGAAAAATTAATGAATTCTTTTTCTAGGAAATTTAAAGATAATTGACTTATTTTATTTTTTTTATAAAGTGACTTTATAATTCCTAAGCAACGACGACTGATATCTGTCATGGTACTCATGGTTCATAAGCATATGGGTTTTGTCCCATCTATATCATGTTTAATAATAATTTAGCGACCATTTATCTTTGGTGTGGAGAAACGAAGTGGAGACTATGCGCGCTAAAATTTAGCGCGAGCAGGATACTAGGCTTTAACAGAGATTTTCTATTATTCCCCTTTATTCCTCTTTTTCATTCAAAAAGCGCCAAAATTGTCGCTTTTCCCCTCAATCTGGGACCATTGTGGCCTGTATTGTGATGACTTCGAGAGGTGAAAAGTTGACCCTTACACACTGAAACAATATAAGTGCTGGTAGAAAATGCTTACCACCCTAAGTGTATATTAAATAAAATTCATTATCTTGGTGTCCTGGAAGAATCATCTAGAGAACGTACCTCTATAGCAAGTTTTACCTGCCAAGTTGAACATATCTGAAAAAAGAATTATGAAATGGGTTGTGACTTGTGACCTCAATAACTTCCTTAATACAGCAGCTTTGGTAAGAAAATTGTTCCGCCAGGCGCATTTTCCTCATTTAGTTACGCAAAGTATTTTGAACAGTCAAAGCTTTCTGGTGGTTGGGTGATGTATGAATAGGGTAGGCACTGATTGGCGTCAACTTGGCGATGCCCAGTCGTTGTAACTGTTCATACACATCAATTGTGCTTATTTTACCTCCGCGTGGTAGCCACCGGGTACTGGTCTTGTCCTTCCGGGCATGACTTGCTAAACTTATAAGCGCGAGTGTTGAACACGAAGAAAATAGCAACACTATAATGCTCTGTCGGAATGACTGCCTGATCGAGTCTCAGAGGTCTTACATGAGCCCCTCAGAAAGAGGACGTACGGCGGATGAATTCACATGATTGAATCAACGGTGGCGTCAACAGTCAACATGGCAGATACCTCAATGAGCTACTTTGACGTATTTGGAGCTGAGGTCATTGAGGATTTTTCAGCACTAGTCAGGGTGTTGAAATAGAGATGGTGGCGGAAGAGCCCTTAATGGGTCAACGGCAGCTCTCACATCCCCGCAGCGGGTTACTGACTCCGGAATATTCCGGCTCCTTTTGCCCAAGGGGTTACAGAAAGGGCCTGGTCCTCCAGGTTGGGGGTTGTGCGTGGGGTTAACGACCCTACCACGGAAAAAAAAGAATTGTTGCGAAGCAACCAAAAGCCTCGGATAAGGACGGATTCACTGTTGACGACCCTGCAAAACGAAAAAAGGACAATGACGTTCGGATCTGCACGTGGAATGTTCGAACTCTGAACAGACCGCGTGCAGCCGAACAACTAGCGGAGGCCCTAGACTGCTACAAAGCAGGTATCACCGCCATCCAGGAAGTGCGGTGGGATGGGCCGGGCAAAAGAAGGATGAAAAACTGTGACATTTACTACGGTGACTGCTACAGAGAACAAAAGCAGCGTCTATTTGGATGCGGATTTGTTGTAAGCGGCAGACTTAGGCAAGAAGTCTTGAGCTTTCGACACGTTAGTGAACGCCTTACAACTATCCGCATCAAGGCTAAATTCGCCAACATCAGCCTGATATGCGCTCACGCCCCCACAGAAGATAAAGACGATGCTACCAAAGAGTGTTTCTACGAGCTCCTCGACAAAACATATGAGCAATGTCCTAAGCATGACGTTAAAATCGTCTTGGGTGATTTTAACGCCAAAATAGGAAAGGAGGACATCTTTGGTAGCACAATCGGAAAACACAGCCTACACGACACCACGTCTGGAAACGGACTTAGGCTGATTGATTTTGCTGCGGGACGTAATGTTACCATAGCTAGCTCACGGTTTCCTCACCTCAATATACACAAAGGAACATGGCGGTCACCTGATCATCAAACCGTCAACCAAATTGATCACGTTGCGATCGACGCAAGGCACTCCTCCAGTATTCTAGATGTCCGAACTTTCCGAGCGGCCAACATAGACTCGGACCACTACCTTGTTGTAGCCAAGGTACGGATGCGGATATCCAAGACGCCACAACAACGAGAAAATACTGTGGGGAGATTTAACGTTGGACGACTACAAACGCAACAAACCGCCAGAACCTTTGCCGATCGCGTATCCCTCAACCTCTCGAGAAGTCCTATGCTGCCAGCATCAAGTGCCGAAGACCAGTGGCGCCGATGCCAAGAAGCCATCAAAAATGCCGCAACTGATGTGCTCGGTTTCACCAGTCCACACCCCCGAAACCCCTGGTTTGACGAAGAGTGCCGGCAAGCACATGCAGCAAAACAAAGTGCCTACGAAGCGTCGCTGCATAGAAGGACGAGAGCAGCTCGTCAGCTCTACGAGCAAAAAAGGAGGGAAGAACATCGGCTTCTCCGGAGAAAAAAGAGAGAGCATGAGAAGCGCGCGATCGAGGATATAGAGAGGTGTTACTCCAGGAACAATGTTCGGAAGTTTTACCAAAAGGTAAAAAGAACGTGTCATGGCAACAAGACCCGAACGGAGACCTGTAGAGACGAGCAAGGAAACCTTGTAGTAGAGTCACAGTCGGTGCTGAGGACATGGAAAAACCATTTCTGCAGACTGCTAAACGGCGAAGACGACACAAATTCCGCTGTTAGGCAGAACGATCCATTCAACCTGGACGATGACAGCCAAGATTTCCGTCCACCTGACCAAAATGAAGTGAGGATAGCAATATCTAAGCTTAAATCCAACAAGGCTGCTGGTCCAGACGGCTTACCTGCCGAGCTCTTCAAGGCAGCCGGAGATGACTTGGTAGAGTGCATACACCAACTCATCTCCAAGATTTGGTTAGAGGAAAGTATGCCTGATGAATGGAACCTCAGCATTGTTTGCCCGATCCACAAGAAAGGAGACCCTCTAAACTGCGCCAACTACAGAGGCATCAGTCTCCTGAACACTGCGTATAAGATCATGTCTGCTGTATTGTGTGAACGCCTGAAACCATTCATCAACGATCTGATAGGTCCCTATCAGTGCGGTTTTAGGCCCGGTAAGTCCACGATCGATCAAATATTCACACTACGGCAGATCCTGGAAAAAACCCAAGAATACCAGATCGATACTCACCATCTTTTTGTCGATTTTAAGGCCGCATATGACAGCGTTTATAGAGACGAGCTATACAGAGCCATGTCTAGTTTTGGCATCCCTGCCAAGCTTGTCAGATTGTGCAGAATGACGATGGAGAACGCTCGCTGCTCCGTAAAGGTCGGAAACAATCTCACCGAGACCTTTGATGTCAAAAAAGGATTTAGACAAGGTGATGCGCTGTCATGTGACTTCTTCAACATCATTCTTGAGAAGATTGTGCGAAACTCACAAGCCAACACCAGAGGCACAATTTTCTATAAGTCTGTGCAACTGCTTGCATACGCTGACGACATTGACATTGTTGGTACAACACAGCGAGCTGTCACTGGTGCGTTTGCAAGTATTAGTACAGAAGCGGCAAAAATGGGTTTAGTGGTGAATGAGGGCAAAACAAAATATATGCTGTCAACAAGAAGGGACACACAACATCGACGAATCGGGCAGAACGTCACGATAGACAGCTATAACTTTGAGGTAGTTAGGGACTTTGTCTACCTCGGCTCCGCTATAAACTCTGATAACGACATCACATCAGAAATCAAACGAAGAATCACACTTGCCAACCGCTGTTTCTTTGGCCTAAGACGGCAACTGATAAGTAAGGCCTTGTCGAGAAATACTAAGGAAACTCTGTATAAGACCCTCATCATCCCAGTCCTGCTTTATGGTGCAGAAGCATGGACGCTATCAAAGGCGGATGAAGATCTCCTTGGTCGTTTCGAACGCAAAATTCTTCGAGTGATTTTTGGTCCCGTTTGCGTTGACGGGCTTTGGAGGAGAAGATTTAACAGCGAACTCTACGAGCTTTACAGCGACATCGACCTAGTCAGAAAAGTACGCATCAGTCGTCTAAGATGGCTGGGACATGTAGAGCGAATGGACACCAACGCTCCGGCCCGAAGAGTCTTCGATTCTAACCCGGAGGGACAACGCAGTAGAGGAAGACCTCGCCTTAGGTGGCGCGCGCAAGTGGAAGGGGACCTCAACCAACTTGGAGTGCGCAACTGGAGGCAGTTAGCCAAAGATCGCGCTAACTGGAGAGGCGTATTGGTTGAGGCCCAGGTCCACCCCGGACTGTAGCGCCACCTAAGTAAGTAAGTAAGCTTTCTGGTGGTAATAAGCATATGGAATGTCTCCTCCTATGCCTTTTTCCATCAAGATTGTGGGTATTGCTTATAAAAACTAAAAAAAAAAAAAAATATTGATGCATCCTCTATCATCCTCTCCGATAAACTAACATAGTTCATACTGCTATATACCGAGAGTGGCTATATTTGTATTCATATCCGCAAACTCCTTCACATTCGATACAGATAACCTCCGCGCACATAAATAGCTCGCATCTGACAGAAAACCATAAGCTGAGATATGAGCGATACGAAAAGAAAATATACTCACCCAAGGCCGCAGCGGACGAACCCCCTCTTGTTACTCAAGCCAATAAACATATCTATAAGCAAAGTTCTGCAAACTCGGAAGTTGGTATCGTGCGCTCTGTGTTGCCATAGGGACATTTTTTTTCTGTTCAAGTCTCGTGCTTTGTAGTGGACCAAGCTGTGATAGCTGCCAGCCCTAGCTTGAACTTGAAGTTTCATTTTTCTTTTCTCTGCTTTAATTGTTTATCGTGAATTCACTGAATGAAATGTTTTATGACTTTTATCATACAAAGCACTTTGACCTGCGTTCAATCTCACAATGCGCAAAAGCCTTGCAATTACAATCCTTATCGCCTCTCTGGAAGTTTGAAACAAAAGAAAACAATTTCTGCATTCCCGATAAGGAACGCGGTACAATTCCATCAACTTTTGAGAGATATTTCCTCTTCGACTTTCAGTTCAAGCCTGTCGGCTCTGTGGGCTAGTTCGGTGTTTAAATTGTTACATTTCTTAGCCATGTGGATCAAGCTGGCGGCTAGTCTTTTCTGTCTGTCGGTGATTCTGGCAGACGAAATTCTACTCAAGTGCGATGAGTTCGAAAGTAACTATGAGAGCCAGGAGGCGTTTTGCACCGTCAGTGGCTTCTACGTGACACACAGTCACAATGTCAAGATGATGAACTACACAAAGGCGAACATGACCAAGTTCATGAAATTCTACGACTCGCGACTGTTGTACTTGCCGTTCAAGTTATTCGAGCACTTTCCCAATCTGCGAACGCTGGACGTTTCCTTCACGGAAATCTTAGATATTCCACGGAATACATTCGCCTCGGCGAACAGCTTGTCCTTTCTCAACATGAGCAACAACAATATCACAACCATCACTACGTCGGTTTTTATCGGCGCCAATTCATTGATACGGATTGATCTGAGTCGCAACCTAATTGAGGATATTAATGAGTACACGTTTCGGGGCTTGTCCAAAGTGGACAAAATCTCATTGTCGTACAATAGGATAAAGGTGCTTAGCAGGGATATCTTTTTCGAGAATCAATACCTCGAGACGGTGGCTCTGGAGAACAATATGCTAGAGAGCCTGGAACCGGAAGTGTTTTCAAGGCTGCGCCGCATTCGCGATGTCAATTTGGCCAACAACCGCCTGCTGTACTTGCACCCGAACACATTTCAAGCGGCTTACGCATTTGATATCCTTATTTTGAATGGTAACCAGTTGCAGAACTTTAGCCTAGCGGACAAAAGCATTATCCAGCGACTAAGCCTGGATAACAACAATCTTACGTCGTTGGTGATCAATGCCACGAAGACTGTCCGAGCTGAGAACAACAGCATTTCGTCGGTCAGTGCGGTCAATGTCAACTTCTTGGAGAAGCTCATTCTGGGCAAGAACCACTTAACGGACATTTCCAACATCACCAATCTGACACTGCTCACCGGACTAGATCTGTCGTATAACAACATAGGGCCTCTGAATATAACCACTTTCGACAAGTTGCGACGCCTCAAGGAGCTCAACTTGCGCAGTACCAACGTATCGAATATTAGCTTCGGCATGTTCTCAAAGCAAACCAGTCTCGAAACGCTGGACCTGTCCTTCAACAATATCACGGAGCTTGATCTGAGTATATTCTTCCCGTATATGTCAAAGCTCAAGAACTTCTATATCGATGGCAATAATTTGACCGAAATCCATGGAAAGTCCACATTCGCGTACGCCTTTCCGAATTTGGTAAAGGTCGGTCTGTCGAAGAACCGCTTCAACTGTTCGTACTTGCATAGCATACTGTCACCGCCGTTCCTCTCGAGCTTTGTTGAGCTGCACGTCGAGCCGGAATTCTCCACCGACGAATCCACGCACATTCGAGACATCACCTGTACCAGTCGCAGATACAGTGAGCATAGCCGCTCTGCCCCGCAGGACGACTTAGAAATCCGGATCCTGAAAGGAACCATCGCGCATCTGAAACTCTACGAGGAGCGCTTACAGAACTACCTGCTGGTTATGAAAATGTTATTGGTTATTCTGGTGTGTGCGTGCACTGTCATTGTGACATTGAAGTACGTAAAGTGTCGTGGCAGTCGCTACTCGGGACAGTTCGGGCGAAACGGGAGCATTGTGTTTCGGTCTAACGCGACCATGAACAGCGCCATGGAGCACTGACACTTAAATGTCAGACTTAATGTATAATTAATTTGTAACAGTTATTAGTCACTTATCGATCGTGGAATGTACATACATATACTTAGTATTCTGAGCGGTTAACATTTTTCTTGTCACATTTTTGCGTTGTGGATTGAAAAACTGGCATTGGACGCACTCAAGGTGAGAAATTTATTTGTGAATATTTTCATATTATGAATTATTAGTTTGTGAGCAGAGTTTTCACAACAACAACAACAACAAATTACAGATGGTTGTGTAACCTATTAGAATTCGAATCACGTCGACAAGAAGGTTTAGGGTTTTTGGGCGAAGTTTGCTTTTTTTGCAAACCATAAGTAGGTTATATACATATTCCCACGAACTACGTTTTTGCAGTTAGTCAGTTTTGCTAGTATACCGACGGTATGTACTTATAACAAAATCGTTTGGGGGATAACAAAATCTGTGCTTTATCATTTTATTTGTTCGCACTTTGAAATGTAGCTCATTTTGAAATCTCACTCTGTGACAAATAGTGCCGCACTTTCTGGCGTTATTTATTTGAGTTAGTGTTTCGTTGTTGTTGGCACATCTGTAAGGTGGACACGAGTTCAGATGTGCTGACACTAAAAAATATTTGTACAATAGAGTCCAATTTTTTGCACACAATTTATAGCAAAACAAACACCTAGGCCAAGCTCCTCACAGCCATTATTTTTGTGAGCCTTTAAAATAAGAACAACTTTTGCTGATGAATGGAGCAGTGAAAATGTGAAATATTTTTAACTGTGTGTAACAATGTGATTAATTTTTGTGGAATTGGCTGATGATTTCATGCAAAAAAGTTTTGCGTACCCAAAAGTCTGGATTTGTAGGTACCAGAAATAGGTAGAATGTACGAATACCAAGAGATGAGAAAGCTACTCGTCATTCGTCAAGTTTTGATTAGGGAATTCGTTAAGGCTTTGACTTATAGTTTTTTTTCTATATGTATAAATAGTAGTTCAAATTTAAAGCTAATTTATTCATTAGATCACCAGTTGCTGCCCTATTATATGCTTTTGTTCTTGGCAAACTAACTATAGTTTTGACTTTCTATTTGTTTTATTTGTAGGTACCAACAATCAAATTAATCGGGACTTTAAATACATCCGACTTTATCGCATAATGATTACAGTATAACTCAAAGCTTTCAGATAATTTGCTAAAATTGACAGTAATTTAGTATTTTGAGTATCTTATAATTATTTCCTTTTTCAATAATATTGAGCAGCGATGAGGATATTTTTTATGGTTAACTAGGCTGCGTTTTCTCGAAAACGAAAAGGGTAGGTACCTATCTATAAAAGAAAATTAGGCTCGTTTGAAAAATATGACCAGAGAGAGATAATTATTTGGGCACTATCGGTTTTATTTGTTCATTTTTTTTTTTTTTTTGACAGACGAACCCGTAAATATTCATAACATCAAAATGGAGTTAGAAACAGCAATACAGCATTGAAGAAACGAAAAAGTTTCCGGGCAGAAAGTAGGCGTTGTTTTATTGAATTTGTTTGAATATAAAAATTAAAATGTCAAAAAAATCTTGGACTAATGAGGAGGTTATTAATTTAATCAAATTATTTGAACTAAATCGAGTTTTATGGGATTCCCGGGATGAAAATTATAAAAACAAAAACAAAAAAGATGCTTTAAATGGAATTTGGGGAAAAAAATGTCATGCTGCTAATAATTCAACCGCTTTAGAGTTCGTCATTTATATAGTGCAAAATGTATAAAAATTAAACATTTTATAAACATTTCATAAATGTTTCATCGGCGTCCAGAATGAAAGAAACATTTAAGAGATGTTAAATAAATATGTATGAAATGTTTCTGAAGCAAATTTTATAAACATTTATTAAACAAATGTTTCACTGGTCTGGACAAACCTTAACATATTTAAATAACTTACCAATTCAACTTACCTACTTAATTTAATTCAAAACTGCAAAATGACTTTTCTTCAGACTGTCGTTTAAACATAAATAACGACTTTCTGCGGATCGAAAGTTACAATTTCGATTACTCTTGAAATCAAAGATAACTTCATTATTGGTACACAATAGGGTGTCCCTTATATGGGATAGACATTTTTTTTTAACACGTGTCGACTAGACAGCAAAGTTAACATTGAAAATCTATTATACGAACAATTTTATTTTGACATGCAATTATTTCATTTTAGTTTCAACTTTTTATTAAATAACTATACTAAACACTTAAAAAAGAACTTATTGCAAAACAAAAAGTTCTTTTGGTAACAAAAAGAAATTATTGCGGATATTTTCTGTACAAAACTTCTTTCCTGAAATCAGGATATAACTTCATGTGCTCTTTCACAAAACGGAGAAGGAATTGTTTTTGCTTTTCTTCTGCTGAATGATTCTTTGCTGCTTTCGAAGTCGACTCGTCTACTTTTTCATAATTTTTAAATTTTTTCAGGAAGCATAGATCCTGAAATGGTGATTTTAGTGCCGAACTACACTGCAACCATGGTTTAACATAAACCATAACAATAAAAACACAGACCTCTTTTAATCCGCCACTTCCTTTTTTTGTCAATTTAAGTTACGAGCGTAGCAAAAATATATTAAACGCATAAATTGCTCTTGCCATCCATCTCGCTTGATACATTGCACGATTGCACCTGATTTTTTGTTGCTTATCGACATCTCCTCCTAAGAATATTATTGAAAGTTCAGTAAGTTTGCGGTAGTCATTTCTAACAATTGGTATTCGTGTCTACCCTAAACGAAAATATAAAAATTCGATAATTTCGAGGTCATTTAATTCTCTTTAACAACGTCTGCACCGGTTTGAAAATTGTTAGTCTCAATTTTCCCATTCATCTCGAAGCTCTTTAAAAATAGGTATTTCTGGACTTATTGTTTCTTGGTGGATCTTCATATTTTCTACAGTTGTATCGCAACACATAATCTGAACTTTATTATCCAAATCCAGTCGTTAAATGCTCTAAAACCAGCATTAGCTTATTAGTTACCAGAAGAATTTTCCAATTTTGGCGCGGTTGAAAGTTGTTCCCTATCTAGGGTTGATTCGATCCAAGTAAATACGAGTACATACTCGATACTTTTGGATTCGATACAAGTACAATTGGTATCGATACCTTTCTGATTCGATTCAAGTAGGTATCGAATGAAAGTACTCGTATCGAATCAAAATTATTATTTTTACTCTTTATGCGAAAATACGCTTGCCCTTTATCTGTATGAGTGTGTTTCTGTATTGCTACAATGTACATGCTGTACACGGTACACCACTTTAACGTGCGAATTAGTACAGTAGCTTGTTTTCTCATTCTCATACATTTATGCATAACCAAAACACCAATATATACACCTGAAATCATTTTCATTTCAATACAGTACTCTATCACTCTCAATCCCATTTATAGTTCACACTCTATATCTTTCAAACCCATCCAAAATACTCATAAGGAATTTGCATATTTGGTGCTCGACTTTTTTCCAAAGTAGGGACAATCATCTCCAAGAGCAGAAATCGGCTAAGCGGCAAACATTTGGAATAGCTGATATTTTTGAACGAAATTCCTGAAAATGAATTTTTTTTCTATACATTGATTTTAATTATTATCTGAATAACAAATATAGTTTGTGTTGTTTAATTCCCCCCGTTTATGTTTGAAGTGATCCAGCCACCAGACCACATAAGATTCATCACATAGTTGTTGTTGTTTTTGATTGTTGTTGAAAAAAGTAAGAAGGACTCATTTGTTTCGATACGAGTAGGTATCGATACTTTTTATTCGATACTCCATGGGTATCGATACCCTGTTGCAAGTACTGTAAATAGTACTGATATCAGTACTGACCTGGTATCGAATCAACCCTATCCCTATCTCCAAAAGTAATAACAATAGAAAGTAGTCGTTTTCCCTTAGCAAATCTTACATTCAAGCCAGGTAACAACCTCCGGAAATTTTTTTTGAAGATCGGTTTTATTGTTTTCTGTCCGTTCTTTTTTAACCGTGTCCGCATCCGCACGCGTTGAATCGAAGACTTATTGATTGGAAAATCCAGAATGTTAAGCTCTAGAGATTCCACTGTAGCCTGAAGTATATAAACAAAGTCTCTTATGCTCAACTGACATCTCTAACAAAGTCCTTTCTTCCTCGTTTTGGACGGTTAAGGGGCAGTAGGAAGACCTTCGCTGCTTTCGTCGGAGCTTGTAAATATGTCGTGCTCCTCAGGAATTAAGTCCTCCAACAACGCTACGGCTTAAAAGTGGTTCTAGTGTCAAAATTGCCATCGGATTAGTCCTTATTCTTCTGCACACGTGTAGAATTCGAAAACAATCAAGTCAAAGTTTTAAAATGTCCTAAAAATAGTAAGGGTTGTTTGGATTTCGATGCTGAGCTACATGTTTCGCCATTAATTTTGTATAGTGCCTTCAATTACGAAGTTTTTTTTAACTATATTACCCCAAACCTTTTAAGAGAAGGAAATGGTCAAGGTAATGTGTAAGTCTGTAAGTGCTTGACTTATCGAAGATAAAGTGTGTAGAAAATGTGTTCTTTTTGTAATTTGAACTTTTAGGCATTTATTGGTCTCCGCAGGGGTTTGGTCGTATTTGATATTTTTTGTTTGTGTGTAAAATTTATTATAATATTATAAGATGTTCTGTAAAAGAATTTTTCAGAGAATTTTTGTTTGTTTTTAAGTTTTTAATTTCACTAGAAAACTGAATAGTTTATTTTGACTGCGGCTGCCTGGCAGCTTGGCAATTGATGAAATACCGTTAGTGGAGTGACTATAGGTAGGTCCCCTGCAAAAAAGGGTTAATATCATGTAAAATATACCAGAAAAAAAATAGGTACGAAAAAATATTTTTATTTCTTAAAAAAATAAAGTTTAGCTGAGTCAATTTTTAGGTAGGTAAAAACTAGAGATGCCACGAATAGTAATTTGGCCGAATACCGAATACCGAATATTCGGCGAGGCTCGTGGCCGAAGCGCCGAATATTCGGCGGCCGAATATTCGGCGACACTTTGTAATCATTTCCGTGAGTGACAAGTCACAACTCGTCACTTACGAGTTTAAACTTGTATCGCTGAAGTTGTACGTATGTAGGCGCGGCCAGTTTTGTTTCATTTGCGATTAGGTCGCGGTCGTGTCATAACACTTATTATTTGTTGTTATTTGTATGTCTGTTGGTGCTTCTTTACGTACTGAGTGTTTCTTTTTTTTTTTTCATGATTTTCTATTAACTTTTCACTATTCGGTATTCGGCCGAATGTTGCAAACTATTCGGCCGAATACCGAATAGTGAAAAATGTGGCCGAATGGCCGAATACCGAATAGTTGCCGAATATTCGTGGCATCTCTAGTAAAAACTTCTAAAGCAACTGAACGTAGAATGTAAGAATAGGTAGCGTTAAATAGAATTCACTTTTAGGTTATTCATTCGGTAGGTACAAGGTATTAAATAACAATGTGAGTTTTTGAAGATGCTCTCAGTAACAGGCAATTGTCGCAAGTTCTGGGTAGTGAGTTATAAGCGCGTACTGTACTATTTTATAAGCTCTTAAGCTTTATTAAATGTTTGAGTGGGTACGAGGGCAAGCAAGCGCAGTAGGAGATTCTGTTTTTTGATCTAGTTCGGGCATGATTTTCCTTTTGACTGGAACAGATTAATGACTTATGCTGCTGGTTTAAGTTGTAACTTGTTAAGTCCAAGCAGTGGTGCCAACTAAGGCATAATTATGTCTTTTAGGCATAATTCCTATGATTGAGGCATTTAGGAATATTTTATTAGAAAATGGACATAATTTTTTTGTTTAACTGTTTTTTACAATCAATTTATATAAATTAATTTTGAATGAGGTGGTTGGAATTATTTTAAGGTGCATATTCAAAATTATTGAAAAAAAAAGAGCAGAAGTGGGTTATATTTTCTAAAAATAAGTTTTGCGTTGCTATTATTGCATATTTATTGCTGTTGCAATTTTAATTGAGTATTGAGTTTTAAAATAATATGTGAACAAAGATCGATCGGCTTTCGGGTTTTCATTTTTGAGAAATAATTCAAAAACTGATTTATTTATTTATATTAGCTTTTATATATTTTGTTTATCGTTATAGCGGTTTTTGTGAGAAGCTTAGACAAAACAGTACCAAAATTGCAATGTTTAATTTGAAAGATACTATTGCTTAGCCATAAAGCTGAAAACTGTGTATAAGTTATCGTTTGGGATGTAAGCATTTTACTGGGTTTACTGGGTAAAGTTTTATCGAAATCGAAATGTGGTTCTCGAGATATGAGCAGTTTTTAAAATCGCGTTTTCGGTGATTCGAATTAAAATAAGACCACAATAATTATGAAAACATTTACTCTAAGTAGGTATCTATGCATTTTGGTCAAAATCGGCGTTTTCCGGTAAACTAAAGAAATTTGTGCATTATATTACAATAGATATAAATTGTTCCTAAAATCGTATGGACCGTTTTCGAGTTGTATCCTAATTTAAAAAGTAGGGTGGGGTAGATTCAACACATTTTTCGCAGATTTGAAATAACTTCTTTCGTAAATAAATATTTAAAATATGTTTTTTTTTTTTATTGAAAGCTATGATTATTTTACTACAAAAAAGAATAATTTCTTAAAAGTGAATTTCACGCTGATAATTAAAAACAAAAATTAAAACTGCCCTAAAAAAGCGAATCTTCCCCATGGTGGGGCGCAATCGTCATCCAGGTGGGGCACTTTGGTCATGAATTTAGATGACGCAATGTATTAAGAATCAATACTGACTTTATTTGAAAAGTTAAACAAGTCTTAAATTCAATGAGATAAGAAATTCATTTTAAAACTAAAAAATAAATAAAAAAAAAAATTAATTGAAAATCGCATTCTAGTTTTGATATCACAAAAAAAAAAAGGAAAGGAGATGTAGAATAAAAGGATTTGTGAAAAAAATCATTGCCCGTTGTATCGACCTACACTTCCATTTCGGGCAAAAAAAAGTTTGTTATCATCGCTCGGTAGCGTTCACCATTGACAGTAACGCTGCGATTCGCATCATCTTTGAAGAAATATGACCCAATAATGCCGCCGGCCCATAAACCGCACCAAACAGTGGCTTTTTCGGGATGCATTGGTAGCTGTTGCAATGCTTCTGGCTGATCTTCACTCCAAATGCGGCAATTTTGCTTATTTACGTACCCATTCAACCAAAAATGAGCCTCATCGCTGAACACAATTTTTCGATAAAAAAGCGGATCCTCGGCCAGCTTTCCAAGAGCCCATTCACCAAAAATTCGGCGTTGTGGTAGGTCGCCTAGCTTTAGTTCTTGCACAAGCTGTATCTTAAAAGGCTTTACGCACAAATCCTTCCGCAAAATTTTCCACGTAGTGCTGTAACAAAGGCCTTACTGCTGGGAACGGCGCCGAATCGACATTTCGCGGTCTTCTGTCACACTAGCTGATACGGCCGCAATATTTTCTTCACTACGCACAGTACGTAAACGTGTTGGTGGTTTAATGTCCAACAAAGTAAATTTGGTGCGAAATTTGGTCACAATCTTCCGAATAGACTGCTCAGAAGGTCGAGAATGCCGATCATAAAATGGAAGCAGCGCGCGATGAACATTTCGAACCGAGCACGAATTTTGATAGTAAAATTCAATAATTTCCAAGCGTTGTTCATTTGTAAGACGATCCATGGTTAAATTGCAAACCAAACTGAAGCTGTTTGACAGTGACACAAGGTACTAAACACACGTCAGCTGTCAAAACCAGTGTTGCCAAAACCAAACCAGCTAAAAAATCACCCGTTAGAACACCCGACAGAGAGACGAATGCTAGGTATCAGACTTACTAAACTAGAAATCTAAACGAAACATGTTTAAGTGTTGAAGAAATTAAAAAATTAACGACATCTGTCACAGACCCCTTTCTTTAAATATATTTTATGTTCCAATTTTCCCTTAAACATTATAAGTCCTGATTAGATACCCTAGAATTACAAAAGAATTAAGATTTTAAGTTCCACCAAATGTACAAATTCTGTCTGAAACTGTTCAACTTCTTGTTTAATGGACCTGTACCTACCTGCCTTTGAAAAAAAAAAAAAAAATAATTGTATATTATATTCGAGGTGTTCTTATATAGTTATTATGCAAACAAGTATACACAAAACAAATTCTACGATGTTTCCACAAATATAGCCACTATGAACTACTAAAATTTAGATTCGAAACTAAAATTTTGTATTGGTAAGGCCTACCTACATCTAATACCAACCTTAGAGCGGGTGCGACGCAAATTGTTGTCAAACAGACCCAACAATTGACAGTATAAGAAACCAATCACAGTTTAGGGAATCTTCTTTAACCGAAAAATAAAAATAATCGCTTGATTTTTTTTTTCTCTTTGAAGATAGTGCAGAGATGCATTACTTTCTGTTATTTCTCCAATTTGCTGTATATAAGCCAGGTCAATATAATGGTAGAATTTCTAGTGCAAAAATGCAGGAATGGAAAACCCGAGACTTGTTATAGGCACTTGAATATTGAAATTTTCAAACAAGAGTCGCCATAAACAGTTTTTTTTTATTAAATCTGTAGCGAGAGTAAAACCCTTCATCGTCAAAATCTTTAAAAGGATTTGTTTGGGTTTTATTATTATTTTGTTTTTCGTAAAAGCCCAACATCTTCAAACATTTCGAGATTTTCAAAAATATTAATATCCTGGGAACATTTCTTTAAAAATCTTCAGAAATAAAAGAATTACAAATCTCAATTTTGCAATGAGAGACGGAGTCCATACTAAAGCTTAGTATCCTGCTCGCGCTAAATTTTAGCGTCCCTAGTCTCCACTTCTAATAGATGGGACAAAAACCATATTGTTCATGACAGATGTCGGTAAACTCGATTTTTATTATACACGTCATTCGAAATTGAAACTTCAAAGACATCGCAATATTTAAATGTCTGCAAAACAATGGTTACAAGGCAGATTGAAGAAGATGTTATCTTTGCCGGAGCAGCTGAAATAATTTCTATGTAGCAAGTAGAAGACGACACTTTCCTTCGTGTCGCGTTAATCCATATTTGAAAAAAAAAAAGAAGAGAAACAAGAGGCCGATTTAAAAAAGATGTACGATTTTTTTTTTTTTTTTTGATGTACTTCTCCCGGGAAAGGCGAACCTATAACGCTTCAACAGCGCCCCGAGATGCCTGCAGATGTATGTTTGTTCTGCACTTAAATTGCTGCAAATTGTAGTCTTCCGGAAATATATCCCCAGGAAACAAGTTCCAAAGTTTGCTTGTCCTGTAACAGAAGGAGTTTTTGAAAGTTGATGTCCTCGCGGTTGTCAAGTGTACTGTATGGTCATGAGCATTAGCAGCCTGTCTTGTTGGGCGCCCAAAAGTTGCATTTCGAGGGATAATGTCTTTGAGTTCCTCAGACCATCTACCATGGAAGTACCTATAGAACAAGCATAGGTCAGCGACTTGTCTTCTGTGCACCAACGGTTGTAGATTCGATGTGAGTGTAGGGTCTCCAATGAGTCGAACTGCTCGTCTCTGTATGCTATCAAGTAGGTTAAGTGAATGTTTTGAGGCCGAGCTCCATATATGGCAACAATATTCCAAGCCTGGTCTTACCTGTGCTTTGTAGAGAAGGAGAAGTTGCTTGGTTTATTTCTCACGCTAATATTCTCTGCGTTTTGCGCCAAAAAATGCATAGCAAACACAACAAAAACTCTTTCCTCCGTTTATTATGTCAAAATTTATCTTCGAATTAAGATATCGAACATTTATTTCGCGAGCTAAATGAGTGGAGACTTTTCATCGGCTCATCTAATGAAGTTAAGGATTTAGCGTGCGAACAGGATACTGCTTTGCTAAACCGTCTAGCTAAATTTTATCTTTGTAGACATTTTTGTGTGGGAGATCAAATTAAGCGCGAGCAGGATACTAATACTAGGCTTAAGGGATAAAATGTACTTTTGGTAATTTTAAATTTCACGATAAAGTGGGTTTTATGTCGACTATGATTAGAAAAAACTGATACCAACATTAACACGTACTAAAATAATTTTAAAGTAGGCCTTATTGGACTATAACCCGGTGAACATCGTCCCGCCCGAAATTGACTTTTTGACTAAAATAATTTTCACTCCCACCTGAAATTAATTTTATTGATCCCAACTTTTGACAAATACGTTCTCACTGTATAAAATAAATAGTTGGCGCAACAGGTCCAAAGGGACCCTAGGCCTAGCTTCTCACAACCATTCGTTTTGTGTGAGTTTTTCATTTTTTTGGAACGAATGGAAGGGATCTACAATTTTATGCCGACCCCAAACGGCTAATTGAGAAGCCCTTTCAAGACATTTATACTCTCGGATGTTTGTCAGACGTTCGCGAGAGGTAGCGCAGTGGAAAAAAACCATAAGTTGGAATTTGGGTTTTTGCGGGATTCGAACCTGAGACCCCTCGCTTAGTAGTCCAACACACTAACACTAAGCCACTGCGACTCACTGTATAAAACGATCAAAATTTAAAAAAAAAAAAAAACTCTCCATAGAAAATGTATGGAAAATCAATTTTCACAAACTTTCCAATTTCCCGTTCAAATTTTCCAATTTTCGCCGTATGAACCTTCCTTAGGCGTAGACACTAGACAAACGCAACAAAGAAGATTAACGTGTCGGCCAACCTTCCGCTTTTTGACTAAAATGGTTTAACAGTACGCGACGTACAAATTCGTTCCCAATAATTCTGTGGAATGAGAATGTTTGTCTTTGAATTTTTTCCTCAAAATCGTCGCTTGCATGACATTTGATTTGGGATCCTTCACCACCAAATCAAACGCGTTCTGTTACATAGTCTCGGTGCATTGAGGTTGCGCAACAAAATTTAAATTATAACTGAGCCGACTTTCAATTGTATGCCCGGAACATGCAAAGAATTCAAAAATTTAACTAATCCCCATAAAGTTTTGTTTTCACGATAAAAAGTAGCATATGTCCTTCCTTGGCCCCTTCCGAATTTAAACCAAAAAACATAAAAATTGAAGGATTTGTTCCCGAGTTATGAGTGCGCACATACGGACGTCAGTCTTTTTTAGATGTAGCTGTACCCACCCGGCTTTGCTCATACCTTTCGTATTAAATACTACTCACATTTATCAAAGTCCTTTATTTGTACAATGTCCATTAATCATTTGAATGCTTCCACAGCCCGTTCTCCTATCCCGCTTATGTTTTGCAAAGTACCATCTATAGGGTACGAAACTATAGTATATTTCAATCTTGAAGCAACCATACCAACCCATCCACAAATTTCAATCAACTCGGTAGAGCTATTTCGGAGATCGACAACAGCGCCACATATCAGGTCCAAAAGTATCCTATCCTTCAAGTGGGAACGAAGAATATATTTACATCCACGAAATTTCATTGAAATCGGTTGAGCAGTTTCGGAGATCGACAACAACGCCACCAATACACCAATACGAAAAAAACAAAAGAAGAATCATCAAATTTGGCCCAGTAAGAACATCTTCCTTGGTTATATTATGTGTGCCGGAAATCGAATGGAAATGTTATTAACCTATTTAAAATTGATTAAAAACTAATTTGGAGTTTTCGTCGAACGATTGTACAGCTAAATGAAATATGAATTACTGAAATGTCAAATTCAAAAAAGTATAGACAACCAACGCCAACTATATTATTACAATTAAGTTTAATGTTGTTGATACAAAATTGATGCAGGGAAATCTAACTTGTCGTAAGTATCTCCCAGCGCCACCTATCGGGTCCAAATTTTGGCAAAAGCTTTCTATTTTGTAGTGAATGAACTACTACTAAAACTGGAGGGGGAAGGGTGCAAAGTAATTGCCTATGCGGATGACGTTGCCATCGCTGTCTCAGGAAAACACCTAAACACGCTTAGAGATCTCATGCAGAATGCCCTCTCTAAGCTCTCTAAATGGACCAAAAAATGCGGTCTGGCGGTCAATGCCCAGAAAACTGAACTGGTCCTCTTCACAAGAAAATACAAAATTCCCAATTTTGTACCCCCAAAACTAAACGGCACACTCCTGGTGCTCACCGATACGGCTAGCTGTAAAAAAGCCATTGGAAGCAGATGGGGACTCCAGCTTCGAATTACATATTGGCTATATGTATCCGTTATCAGACCTTTACTCACTTATGGCGTTATTGTATGGTGGACTGCCCTCGAAAAGGCCATCCATCATAATCAGCTTAGCCGCGTCCAAAGAACGGCATGCATATGCATAAGTGGAGCCCTTAGAACCACTCCAACAGCGGCCATGGACGTAATGTTCCACTTGCTACCGCTGGACATCTATTGCAAACAAGTGGCAGCAAATGCAGCCACTCGGATGAAAGCAATTCAGTTGTGGACCAGTCGCCAAACTGGTCACTCATCTATTCTAAATACATTGGAATGCATTCCAAAAGATACTGATTACACCCTCCCTCAGTTTCAATTCGAAAAGAACTTCGAAACCTATGTACATACCCTCCAGGAGTGACTGGGAGAACGAAATAGTACCCCGCAAGGAGTCTGTCTGCTTCTATATAGATGGGTCCAAAACTGAAACAGGAGTAGGGGGGGGGGGGGTTTTCTCCTATGATCTAAATTGTAAAATCTCATTCAGCCTTCCTAATCACTGTAGTGTTTCAGGCGGAGGTCATGGCGATCAAAGAGGCCCTGTCGTGGCTTCGGTATAATGTAATATCTGTAAAGGATATCACCATCTTTACCGACAGTCAAGCCGCGATTAAATCCCTGGATTCTGTCGTCTTCAATTCAACAACTGCCCTCAATTGCCGACTATCTCTGAACGAGATGGCGAAACAATTCAAAATTCACCTTATATGGGTGCCGGGCCATAGAGACATTCCAGGTAATTGCATCGCCGATGAGCTCGCCAGACAAGGCACTACTATGTCGACTCTACCAGAAAAAAGGAGTCTCTATATGCCTCTTGCTACTTGCAAGCTCCTAATTAAACAAAACGCATTAAGCGCTACTAATCGCAGGTGGTCTAGCTGCTTAACGTGCCACACCTCGAAACAGATCTGGCCTCAGCTGGATTCCAAGCGCTCAAAAAGTCTCATTACACTGAAAAGACCCATAATAAGCACTCTAGTAGGTGTCATCACGGGACACTGCATCATAGGGAGACATGCTCTCAGATTAGGCCTCCCTTCAAATGATTTCTGCAGAAGCTGTATGGACGAGGAGGAGGAGGAGACTGTTCTTCACCTTCTCTGCACGTGTCCAGCACTGTCACTCCGTAGAAAACTATACCTCGGAGAATATTTCTTCGACAATCTAAGCGAACTCGCAAACATAGGTATCAACTGCCTCCATCGCTTCATTCTTAGCTCCGGCTTGTTCAACGGGTAGATAAGGCGTCGATATCGATCCTGTGGTAATACAATGGGCCTAATTTGGCCTAATCGAGGCTGCACTTGAGGCGGCCTGCCACTCTAACCTAACCTAACCTAACCTTTCTATTTTGTTAAGTGCTATATGGTGTAAATTTGAGCCAAATCGGTCTATAAATAAGAATTTTCAAAAAGCGACCCCAGCGCCCCCTATAGGGTCTAAAATAAACATAAATTATCCGGAGCACCACACAAACATATGGTGTGAATATAAGGGGGATAGCTTCAGTGGTTCAGCCGTTATGGTCGGTCATACATACGCACGAAAGTTTTTATATTAAGATTTAAATTTGGAGAGATTCGGCTCAGTAAAATATCAAAATCGTAAACTAAAGAGTTTGCAATCAATTAGTTTCGGCAGGTAAAACTTTGTAAAGTCACAAAAAATCTCGAAGAGGACGGTTGCATATTTAAAGCATTTAGTTGCAACTCTCAACTTATATACTTACAACAAAATAAAGAGGTAACCTAAGTTTTATATTTATTTCAATTACGTATCATAGCCACATACGCCTTCAAATGGAAGCTGTGTCCAGCGATAGGTGTAGATTTTATGTTAGTGGAAACGAGAAGGGCAGATTGTACGAAAAATGGTGTCAGTGTTGAAAGAAAATCCCGCTCCTTTATCTTTACCTAAAAAGTGTAGTTTACAAACCAAAATTGAAGAAAAACTTTATTCCAATGTCCTTTTCGACCGCAATTTTCAGTTACGAAAAAAAAAAAAAACACTAAGCTGTATCTGAATACAAACGAATGTATGAAAATGTTCCACAAATTTTTTAATATTCATATGCAAGGCACCTCCATATCAATTTGTCCATCATTTTCACACATTTTCAGGGTTCACTCATGCTGACCCACATACCCGCAAGCAAGCGAGAAACTTTGCCAAGATTCATTGACTGATAACATGCACAGTGTACAATTACATGTGGTTTGTCTTGAACTTAAAAGCAATAATTTTTTCTTTTCGGTCAAAGCACTCTTAGTTTAATCCCTCCCTAATTGGTCTTGCAATGCGATTACAATTTATGCCAATTTGTTGGCAAACTAAGGCAGCAACAATGCAAGCATACTGTTCCACATAACTACAGTGCGCGCGCACCACCTGGCTGCTTGAATTGTGTAAGATATTATTTTGATGGTAAAAAGCATATTCATATCCAGCTACTGCAATCGCATACAGAATGGAGTGCCAAAAATTGCAGAAATACACCAACACGATGATTTTAAAAGCCATCGCCGTCAATCAAATGGGCCTCCGGTAGGTTCGAATAAATGTGTCAAATCGGAGTGGACGTGACTCGAATCGGAATCGGCTTCAGCCGACATGTAGACTTGGTCAGGTAGTTAGTCAACCCCACCACTCACTATAGAGAATCTTTATGCAAATTGGTTTTGACGACGCGACATTAGACGTTATTGGTATACATTGCGCTTTTGGCTGGTCACCGTTCCAAAGACGATCTCTATAGAACAATTAGCAGTCAGTAATGCTCGAGGACAGTTTTTTTTTTTTGGCTCCGCTGCTTTTTTGGGGTGAGCTATAAAAGCGACAGTTCTGGGGTGGGTGAGTGTAGTACAGCTCCAGCTTACAAACTAGTCAATTGCACTAAACAAAAACTAAAATGTTCAAATTGGTAAAACACTTTCATATATATTTAACGTTTACTGTTTTGAGGCGTTTCAATTAAACTTGTTGTTTATTTCTTTCGTTGCAGTTCGCACTTGTTGTCTTGGCTCTGGCCTGCACCGTCTCGGCTAAGCCCCAGCTCGCCTTTACCAGCCCCGTTGTGGCTGCTCCAGCTTATGCAACTGCTACCAGTTCGCAATACTTTGCTAGGAATTACAATGGAATCGCTGCCGCTCCATATGTTGCTGCTGCATATACTGCGCCGGTAGCTGCTGCATACACTGCTCCTGTCGCTGCTGCTTACACCGCACCAGTTGCTGCCGCCTATGCTGCCCCATACGCTTCGTACTACCCATACAACTCTGCTGCTTACACCACATTCTTCTAAAAATTGTTTTGTGAACAAGCTGACGGACTAATGCCATGATGCCTATTTGATGTGATTTACCACCCACGAAATGGAAACGTTATATACTTGAAGTTTTTTTTTTCTGTTTTATTGTTGTAAAATTAAATGTTAACAAAAGTTGTACGAGTCAATGTTTTGGATTTAACGAAAGTGGCATCAGTTACTTAGGTAGGAGATAGAGTGATCAGCGTCAATTGAAAATGTACCGGATGTCAAAGTTTGCAGGTTTACTGCCAGCACCTTGGTTTTTCGTGAGTATCACTTGCGCTTGACACCTGATCATACGGTGTCACTTTAACGGTCACGAGCTATTTTGTCCCAAAAACCGTAACAAATTAGAATTTTCATTCCGTGTCAAAAGCAAGTTCCAGAGGCGGTCACTCGGTGGTGCGTTTACAATTCGTATTTCTCCAGTGAAGGAAAACTGATTTGGCAGTATAATTAGATTAAATTCATGCACAATTTACGTTTACTGCAAAATTGCAAACACAATTTAGTCAGTTGAAACAAAAATATTTCTTCCAATTTAGTTTTGTTTTTTCAATTGGGATTCTCAGATTCTGATCTTAAATTTCAGATTTCGTATGTCCAATCGAATAAAATAACCCTAATTCCTCTGTTTATTGTTGTTTGTCTGTGTTAAGAATTGTAGCTGCAAACACTTGTTTACGTGTTTTCTGTAACTCTGAAAAGAAACCATTTTGTCGGAAAGTTCTTTCAATTCGAAGAAAGAGTGAGGACTGCTACATGGTTTTGTTTTTGGAGGGTTGGTGCAAATCTTAAAAGATAATGTCCTTATTATTTTTTGCAACTAAATTAAACTGTTCATAGAAAAACCAGCAATATAAATATCTGTGCACAATAACAACTGATTCCGAAATTGGATTCTATTAACGCGACCTTGAGCACTACCAGCATAGCTAAAATAAAAACAGTCATCGAATCATTCATTGTAGGTATGTACTCGTAATATCGGTGGAAAATTACCATCAAACAGCGTGCGGTTATAATTTCGATCACAGCTGGATGTTGGACAAAAATGTATATGTATTGATAACAAATAGAAAACTCCAAGGAAGATGAGAGTCTACGAAAGTGATTCCCCTCCCAAACAATGTCCGTGGTGAAAAAAATTGCTGATTTACCCAAAGATGGACGATTGTTTCAAATGGGTACGCTGGTACTCCAGAAATCATTTGCAAAGTGGGTAAATAATTGGATATCCTGGCGAGTAATACCTTTTTGTAGCAAACAATATCGAAGTACTTACTACTGTATACGGCAATTTAGAGTTCACTTGATAAACATCTGGTATGTTCGTGATATTACGAATTAGCAGTCTTTTCAATTGGCCTCTTAGACGGCAACCAGACTAAGTGAAGTGGTATTAGGTTATTCATATTTTTATACAGATTATCCGCATTAAAGGAGGAACTACTGTCGGAGAACTGATTCAATGCATTGTTTTCGATCTGAATGAAAGTGCTGGTCGAGACGGTAAGACGATAAAATGACAAGACTGGTATGACTGCGGAATTGATTAATTTTAAGCGAAATGTAATTGGCACCAGTGTTATCAGACGGTTATGATGGAATATCACAGATTGACCGTTAAAAAATCTCTTTTCAATGGACTTTATTCCTTGTTTTTAAAATAGTTGCGCAGTAGCGCACTATCAATAGCGCTATTTATATTTAAAATAATAGTTACATCAATTTTTGCGAATTAAAAATATACTAAAAGTTCTCTCAAGCAATGTTCGGCAAGTTTTGAAATTCGGCGTTATTTCACGGCACCAGTCTATTATTTGATATGTACTACAATCTGAAATGAATATGTTTAAGCCGCAAGTTCACTTTATTTAGTTACATGTTTATGTTTTCTTTACGGTTTATTTTATCTAGTATCGCTTCTCTTATTTTTATCGACACACATACTAAAATAAATAGCAACTTATCAAACTGATGATATATGAACGAGAAAGTTTAGTGCGACCCAGTCGTGAAATTTATTTTTGTTATGTTCTTATGCAAAAGACTGTTTGTTAGTTAATTTATTAATATGTTTATATTTATTTATTTTTATTTTCAAAATGTCAATTCTGCTTCCCAAATTATGAACTAAGTTAACATATCCGGCAAACGGGTTATTTATATTATATTCCAGGAATGTAATAATTTATATGCATTTTGAAGTATTATGTAAAAAGTTAATATTCATTATTATTGGGGACGTTCGGATTCATAGTTTAGTAAGTTGACAGGCTGTCTGACTAGATGTATTTCAGTTTTGATTGGCCCAGAGTGGTCACGTGATTAGTTTTTGCAGTTGACGTTTATGGAGGGGAAGCCGACAAATCTAGTCAAGAAAATCCTGCCTGCATACTCAGTTGACATTTCGAAGAGTCGGATTTAAAATAAACAGAGTGGCCGTGGCAGAATTCTGAAGAGTCGAAAAAAGTGCCAGTGAGAGAAAAGGGTGCCATTTCTAAAGCTATTCTGCAAATTTCGAATTTTCGCACGATATTTAATAACCATTAGTTCGCATAACAGTGTAATAGTATTGTGATAGGCAACTGTGTTACATTTTAAATGTACTTATTTGAAAAAATCAATTTTTGAAAAAATTATGAGGTGTCTTTTCCGAATAAAAAAGGGCAAATCAAACAAAGGCAACGCTGACCGCGAGAATACAAAAACAATTCAATTTGCTCAGTCAACGCGTTCGGATTCCTAGTCACGACGAATCCAGTTGACGTTTTACATAAACTATGAATCCGAACGTCCCCATTAACAACAATCTAGACCTGATATAACTCCGTGTTGACAGCAACAGTTGGCCATCCGGCGGCAAATATGTCGAGCGCGTTGACGTTTAGTTCAACGACACCTGTCGTAAAATGGAAATATTCAAATTAAACAATTCTCCGCAAATTCCGATAAATCTTTCTGTCTAATCCTGATCCAGCAATACGAACAAAACAAAAAATCATGAAAATCGCCACAGTTAAGTTATAACGTCATCGAGTTTCACCCCAAAGGAATTAATTCACATGTTTATCTATCGATAGATAGAAAGATTTATGTACAAAACCAAAGGATACGTATAAACTGTGTTTATTTTATTAGTGTGCCCAAGAATTTCCTTAGTCCCAATTACATTATGTAATCGGCAAGAATGATTCTAAACAAACAAATTTAAGAACAAGCCCACCAGGAAATATAAGGTACCAAAATGGGACCCACCGAAGCTTAAAGGCGTCCGACTTAATCTTTCGACCGAGGCCAAGTACCTGGGCGTGATATTCACCTCCAAACTTAACTGGAAACGGAATACTGAAGAAAGAATGAAGAAAGGACTTAATGCCTTTTATGCATGTAGGAAAACCTTTGGGAAAAACTGGGGCTTGCAACCGAACATTGTACACTGGATGTACACCGCGATTGTGAGACCCATTCTTACCTACGGCTCAGTTGTTTGGTGTGAGGCGGTTAAAACCAAATCCCATCTTAAGAACCTGAACAAGGTGCAGAGAATTGCTTGCTTGGGAATAACAGGCGCAATTAAATCCACACCACAATTAGGTCTGGAAACACTATTGAACCTGCAACCCATTGAGCTATTCACTAAGAACGTGGCAGCCAAAGCCGCTCTCAGATTAAGAGAGAACAAAACTTGGAAGCCTGATTACTGCGGACACTCAAGCGAACTTGAAATCTTCGATCGGAAGGCACTCATGTGCCTTCGAGAAACCCAGATATGACTTCGAGAAGAATTTTAGAATCACTATACCCAAAAGGCAGGATTGGAAATCACCCAGTACCATCATTAAAGGTATAGCCGTCTATACGGATGGTTCAAAAACAGAAAATGGAACAGGAGCCGGCATATTCTCAGAAAGGCTTGCTATTAGCCAGTCGTACCGACTGACCGATCACTGCAGTGTCTTCCAAGCTGAGATATATGCGGTTAAAAGGAAATAACCATCTGTGTGGACAGTCAAGCAGCCTTAAAGCTATCGGCTCCAATCTTATCAATGCGAAATGTGTTACAGATTGCCTCGTGGCGCTCAGGGCTATACGTCATCACTCAATTCTACTCTGCTGGGTTCCGGGACACGTTGGGGTGGAAGGGAACGAAAAGGCGGACGAATTGGCCAGATACGGCTCTGATATGAACCCTCAACTTGCGGACGGAGAGGTGCTACCGCCTTTCAACACTGCTAAGACTTTTATTGAAGGCGTCACCACACAACTGGCTAAGGAACAATGGAGCAACACCATCGGTTGCGTCATAACCCGAAGTCTGTGGCCTGTGGTTGACACCAAAAGATCAAAGCTCCTAATCTCCCTTAATAGAAGCCAAATCCGGATGCTCGTCGGGGTTTTAACCGGACACTGCATCATAGGAAACGTGGCTAAAAGGCTAGGACTTTTTGCAAATGACTTTTGCAGAAGCTGTAGAGACGAGGAGGAAATAGAGTCCGTGGAACACCTTCTATGCCACTGCCCAGCTTTACGCCGCTCATCCTGTATGGGAGCTAGGTTCTTCGAAAGTTTGGACGACTTGGCAGGGGTACCCCTATCAGACATAAAACTATTCCTCAACAGATCGAAGTGGTTTTGTTAGCCACATGTCCTTGCATGTACAAACAGGGTACTCACAATGGGCCTTCATGGCTTCTGGGTGAAATTTGCATCGGTTGCAAAACTGCCCTCCCAACCTAACCTAACCTAACCTAAGAATAAGCCCAAGACCGGATTTAAAACAAAATATAATTATTCAAAAACTCATTGGAACGTTTAAAAATATACCTGCGAATTCCATAAGATCCGTGAGACTTACCTGAAAAGTAAATACACACATTTAAATCCCTAATAATATAAAACAAAGTGAATATTTCTTTGTCTGGACCTACACAAGAAACGGGTGAACGGATTTTGAACATTTTTTTTTTATTTATTAGGTTTTTATGAGGAGCAAATTCGTGCATTTAAAACTATTTGATTTTGATTGTGGAAGTCCAAGAAATCCAATAATTAGACTTTGAACACAAAAAAAGTGAACTTCTCCTTCGTCTATTAAAAAGGAATTAGTCCCAGTTTTTAGATATGTAAAACGCGCATCTATTAAGTCCAAAATTTAGTTTCTATTTGCTCTATCAGCTGAGCAATATAAACAAATCCTTTGCGAAATTCCTTTTTTATCAATTTGTTAATTGACCAAGATTTTCAAATCGATCTCAGTGGTGGTTTCTTTTTAGTTTTCTTTCAAGGTATATTCTTATTTTTTGAGAGAGCAGGAGCATTTATTTTTTAATATAAATACTCGGAATAGGAACTGGACTCGAATGGATCTGGTCTGCTCAAGTGCTCATGCGCTTAAGGTTTTACAGAGTGATTTTTTTTTTTTTCAGTTGGGAAGATGTAGATTATGTATATGAATGTGTGTATATACGACCTCATACTTACAAATTAAATGCAGATACAATATTTGCATTCCAAGTAGTGAAGCGCGATAATCCAAAATCATATCGATAAATCGATACTTCAGTATCGAAAGGAAAATATCGATACAACAAAATAATCGGTCCGAAAAAATCGATAATATCGATAATTTCGATTTTTATTATTTAAAAGCAAAATATTTTTTTTCCATTTAGTAATTGATACCAACAAATAGGTAACAATACAACATAAATAACAATTTACAGCCGTATTAATAATAGTCGCGTAAGTACATGTTAGGCCTAACTAATGGCAAACACATTCATTAAACTCAAATTCCTATTAATAAACATTTTTAAAAGATAACTAACGCTTCGTAACTATCATAATATAACAAACTTACGGTAGGAGGTCTGCTAGCGAGTCAATAACTCTAATACGCTATTCACACCGAAAACTTAATCGAAAACTGATGTTTGCCCATACATATTTCAGTTTTCAAAACGAGTCGTTTAAAGTCGTTTTCCACGAAAACACTGAATCACAACTCACAACTTAAAATCATTTTCCTAATTGAAGGTCTAATATTATTTTGAAATGCTCTGAATTAATTTTATTTATAAATGATTTTTCGACGAAAACACGGTTTTCGCTGCGGTGTGAAAAGGGTATAAGAAACATAGTTCCTGTCAAAATGACAAAATAAATTAAATTTAAATTTGAAAAAATTGGGGAACAAAATGGCTCACCGTTATTCAGTGTTTTTGAATAATGTAAATTTGTTAGAGGAGGACTCGGTTACCATCGCTCCAACTCGAAAAAAAGTGTACAAAAAACGAGAAAACCCTATGAAAATTTGTTTTGATTTTTTTTTTTGCTCGATTTTATTTTATTTTCTTGTTTTTTTTTTTCACTTGTCACAATTGAAATTTATTAGCCAGCCGTGATGACATAATGTAATAGTTTTTAGGACAATTTGGTTAGTTGATGCCAGCTCTAAGTAGCTATTGTAGAGAAAACATCAGTTAGTTATTATATGAGTTATTTTCATTTATTAATAAGAAAATTTAACTAATGTGTTATTTATTTAACTAGGTGCTAGGTAACTTATGAGTTAGAGAGTAGTTATGGGTTTTTTATTAATACGGCTGTTAATGTTTCCTTAGTTTTTAGTACTTCAAATAACTTATTTTCATTAAATAAACTAGCTAACCCAAACTAATGAACCGATAGATAGTTGGTAAAATGTATCATTCAATTGATACTTTTGTATTACTCAGTTGATTAAGGTTTTGATCATTGTTATTGAAATTAACTGTTGTGAAAAAATACGCTCTTTGACATTTGCTATTGAAGATTGAATTTGCTGTGGATATTTTTTTGTTTTAATTTAGAATAAAACTCCATTTTATTATGAGTTTGACATTGATGAGGGAGAGGTTAGCTACTTTTTTTTTGGAAATAGCAAAAACAAAGAAGCAACTAAGGGATACTTCAAAACCCCTAAAAACCCCAACTAATCAATTGGCTTAGCACAGTCCAAATTTTCAATTACCTAATTTCAAAGATATTTGTCAATGCACTAGAAAAATGTAGGTTTTTTTTGTCCCAAATGGTATTTGAGCTATCAAAACAAACTAGAAAATTTACATAAATAAATACAAAATGAAAGAAAAGCCAATGATAATTGACACTCGCAATACCAATTTGTGTATTCAAATCAAAAATTTATAGAAATTGACCATACCGAATAAAAAAATTGGTTGATAAATACCAAAATCCAATTGATAATTATTGAGAACTGCAATAAGGGCCTAATTATCTTCGCCTTTGAAATTTCCTCTCAAAATAATCGTCTTAATGACATTTGGTTTGAGATTCTTCGCAATCACAATTCCGTTACAAAAGTTTCGGTTCATTGAGGTTGCGCAATGAAATTACCAAAATCGCTCGTGCATTAAGCCAATCATGTGGCGTTTTTCATTTTTAGTTCAGACCAGAACCTGAACTAAAAATATAATACAAATCTATCAATCGAAGGCGAAGTGGTGACCTAGAAAAATTGTTAGACTGAAAAAATGTCTTAAGTTTATTGAGTCGTGACATATCATTTAGGCATGTATTTTAATCAATGACCGAAAAATAAAAAAAACTATGAAAGTTCCAGTTGTGTTCGAGTGCAAAAAATCGGTCGCAAATCATCGATGCATCGATAATATCGAAAATAAATTATCGAGTGAAATTATCGATATTTTTTCACGAAAATATCGATGAATCGAGTGATTCGATATTTATCGCGCATCACTAATTCCAAGAATCCAAGCCACCATGGATGGCGGTGGAGTGCGAGTGTGCTGTGCGTTTTACTGGGACGGAGGATGGAACGGAGAATCGAGATCGAGTGAGATAACAGACAGGATAATGTGATATGTGATATGTGAAGAGAATGGGATTGCGAGAGGAGAGAAAAAGAGTCAAATACACACAATCACAACACTTTATAATTACCAGAAATTGAGTTCTTCTCATAATGCTTTCTATGGCGCAGCGTTCTGTTTTCATTTTCTGTATCTGTTCTTTCATATACTTAACTCAAAGCTCATGTAATTCAGTTGGCAATTATATTTCATTGAAATAAGTCAACTTTTTTAGAGAATATGAGCAAGCGATCTTATCGGCCTGATATTGGGCAAGTAAGTAGAGCTACAAAACTAAGGAGATTGACGCGATCAAATCAAACCCATGCATCAAGCTCGGTCAGCAATGTATTAAATTTTAGTGGTAGTCAGCACAATGCTCAGCATGTGTATCCTATAGCGCGGCCATGGACCCGAAAGAAAAATTCCGCCTTTCAGTATGATGTATGTATTGAATACAGGAACGAGGTCGATATAGGTGCAATGTCTAAGGTTTGTGGCTTTTGTAATGCACAAAAGTGGGCAAAGGAATCTGCTGGATTGTGCTGCTCAAACGGAAAGGTAATGCTAAGTGAATTGGTTGCACCACCGGAACCAATTAAAAGCATTCTTCTGGGTAATCATCCGTTAAACAATATTTTTCTTGAAAATCCAAGAAAGTATAACTCAGCTTTCCAAATGACATCATTTGGTTGTAAAATAATAACAGAAGGGAATTTCATGCCTACTTTTAAGGCCCAGGGCCAAGTGTACCACCTTATTGGAAGCCTTATGCCTGAAAATAATGCAAGTCCAAGTTTCCTTCAAATTTATTTTATGGGGAACACGGAAAATAAATGTAGACGCAGGTCTGAGGTGTCGGGAAATTCAAATATAGGCGTCATTCGAATTCTTCAACAAATGTTAGATGATCAGAATCCCTATGTTCGTGATTTTAAGACAGCTATTGAAACTAATGTGGCGAACGATTTCAAAGTTGTAATTCACGCTGACAAGCGCCCTGCCCAGGAACACATTGGTAGGTATAATCGCCCTACTGTTGAAGAAGTTGCAGTTTTGATCGTTGGACAAGAATTTGGAAGACGCGATATAGTTCTAAAGTCTAGATCTGACACCAACCACCGAATTAGTGAAACCCACAGGTCATATGATGCTTTACAGTACCCGCTTATGTTCACCTGCGGAGAAGATGGGTATAATATTACTATACCGCAAGCAAATCCTGTCAGTAGGATTTTGGATAGCACAAAAACTGTATCTGCTTTGAACTTTTATGGGTACCGAATGATGACACGACAGGGAGAGTTCAACCCTTTACATTATTTTAGGACACTCTTAAACCACTTCTGGGTTGATATCTTATCAACGTTCTCTTGGCAAAACTGAGAACTGAAAGGAAAATCGCCTTTGCAGTTGCGTCGTCAGGAATTGCCGCAACATTATTGCTCAATGGTAGAACAGCTCATGCAGCATTTAAGCTCCCACTTAATTTAGGCCAGAATGAGCATTCTGTTTGTAATATATCGAGCCAAAGTGCAACTGGAAAACTGCTTAAAGATTGTAAGCTAATAGTATGAGATGAATGCACAATGGCGCACAGAGCGTCCTTAGAAGCACTCAACAGAACACTTTAAGACTTGCGGGCCAATGATTTAATTATGAGTGGTCTAACTGTATTATTTGCTGGCGATTTTCGCCAAACCTTGCCAGTAGTACCCAGAGGGACAAGAGCAGACGAAATAAATGCAAGCCTCAGGTCTTCTGGTCTTTAGGTTTAAGTAAAACGACTTTCCTTGACGACGAACATGCGCGTTCAACTTGGTGGTGATACGGCTGCTGGAAGGTTTGCTGAAACATTGTTAAAAGTGGGCAATGGACACTTTTCAAGTGATAGAGATGGAAACATCACCACCGTACCCGAACTAGGAACTGTGTTTAGCAGAATTGAAGACTTAATAAGTAAAATCTATCCGGAAGGGTTGAACATTGTGAATAAACCGACTTCTTGGAACGTGCCATTCTCGCTCCAAGAAACGATAGAGTTGCACTCATCAACAATTTAGTCTTATCAAAATTTGAAGCTGACTCTTCCATTTATAGCTCGATCGACACGATGAGGGATCCCACCGAAGCCGTGAATTACCCTGTTGAGTTATTAAACTCACTCGAACCACCAGGCGTACCCCCTCATACGCTTAAAATTAAGATTGGTTCCCCTATTATACTTATGCGCAATTTAAATTCACCAAAACTTTGCAATGGGACGAGGCTACGTGTGCAATCCCTTCATCCAAATTTAATTGAAGCGGAAATAATAACTGGATGTACAGCAGGAGAAATTGTATGCATTCCCCGAATTCCAATGATACCTACAGACTACCCATTCAATTTTAAGCGCTTACAGTTTCCTATTAAACTTTGTTTCGCTATGACAATAAACAAATCACAGGGACAGAGCCTTAATATTGCAGGTGTGGATCTTGAAAATGCGTGTTTTTCTCAGGGGCAGTTATATGTAGCGTGCTCTCGAGTAAGTTCAGAAAAAATCTATTTATACACGCACCTAAGATCACGACAATAAATGTTGTGTACATGGAAGCGCTACAATTAATAAGAAAAACAAATCTAAATTACAAAAACTAAAAAAAAATAGTTGGCGCAACAGGTCCGTAGGGAGACTAGGCCTAGCTTCTCACAGCCATTCGTTTCATTTTTGGAACGAATGGAAAGGATCTACAATTTTATGCCGATTCCAAACAGCTAATTGAGAAGCTCTTTCAAGACATTTATACTCTCGGATGTTTGTCAGACTTTCGCGAGAGTTGGAGCAGTTGAAAAAATCCTAAGCTGGAATTTGGATTTTTGCGGGACTCGAACCTGGGACCCCTCGCTTAGTAGTCCAAAACATCTCTTTTATTTTGAACTCATTTTTTATTGTATCTTCAATTAAACTTACATACTAGATTAAACTTACATACTAGACAAAAACGAAACAGCAATATCCTTAAAATTGCCGTTCGGACTTATGTAAATCTATCCATAACTATGATTTGTTTTTTTTTTTTTTAATTTTCAAGAAACATTAGAAAACTTGAATTATTTATTGTTTGTTTTTATTTAGTAGTCTAAGACACTAACCACTTAGCCACTGCGCCTACGTAATTTCATCAACTAGATGCTATAAGTATGTCAATCAGGCGAAGCAAGGCGAGCACGGGTCAGCTAGTATATTATATAATCGAAAAACGTTGATCTAATTTTAATTTCTATCTTTATATGCGTCTAAAATGAAACGATACAGAATCGCATGTTTGTCGAAAATTAGTGAATTAAAAGTTATAAGTACCTATTAAAAATTTTAGGATTTTGTAAAGAAGGCCTTGGGCATTTCCAGCAACCAACAGTGCAAATAATTAAAAAAAACACTGGTGCGACTGTATCCAACAGTCCCGAAAAATGTGTATGTGTAAACACCGTGCGTGCGGTATGTGTAGTAGTAGTATTTAGTAGTAGTAGTATTTAGTAGTAGTAGTATTTAGTAGTAGTAGTATTTATTTATATTGAAACGCTGTACATTGAGTTTAACTCATAAAAGTACAGGAAATGAGAATAACATGATATTACAAAATGTGCAAGAGTGAACAAAGTAAACTACAATTATTTGAAACAAAAACATTATATTAACAAAAACAAATTTTCAAGTTAAATGTTGTAAAAAAAAGCGCAACCAAGAGACAAAAAAAAGAAGAGAATATAGCTAGATCAGTTCAAATTGGAAAAGTGTTTAAAGCAGATTGAATGAAATGTTTTGTGTTCGATTTTGGACCTCACATAAATGGGCAGGTTGTTCCAGAGTTTGACAGCATAAATGAAGAATTGTCTGCGAGAAGTTAAACAGGTATATGTAGCGGGGCGCAATACTATATAGCGATTAGAAGTACAGACATTTATATTTTTGAACAAGTAGTTTGGTTCTTTCTTGTGAATAATTTTAAAAAGTAGAGAACAGCATCGATATTTGAAAAAGTCCTCCAAATTACAACCAAGAAGTTGACGAGCCTCAGATGAGATATGATCAAACCTACGGCGGTTGAATACAAACCGGGCAATCGAGTTGAAAGCAACGCGTAGTCTTTGAAGTGAGAGGAAATCAGGATCAGCAAACAGCTCACATCCAAAAGAAATTATAGGAATTATTAATGCTTTTACCAGTTTTAGCTTAACTTGTGTAGGTAAAATTGTTTTAACTAAATTGATAATCCTCGTAGTGATGCGTAGACTTTTTTCAACATAGAGTTTATATGGTTATCCCACGTTAATTTGTTATTAAAGATTACTCCTAGGTTTTTAGCAGTGGTAACATATTCAACTTGGGAAGAATTTAGAAAAATTGGAGGGAAATCGGGAAGGTACGGCTGATGTTTAGATATAGGTATGGCTTTTGTTTTGGCGGGATTCAGTTTGAGACCATTGCATTTAGACCACTCAAAGATAGAACATAAATCATCGTTCATTTTAGCTATAGCATCCTCAACCATGCCAAGAGGGAAACTAATGTATAATTGGACATCATCAGCATATATATGGTAACGACAGTAAGATAAAATAGAAGGTAAGTCATTAATGAACAAAGAGAACAGCAAAGGACCAAGAATAGATCCTTGGGGAACACCATTATTAACAGGAAGAAACGAAGACAGGTCACTATTACATGAAACAGCTTGCAAGCGATTAGTCATATATGAATAAATAAGTTTATTGGAAGTGTCAGAAAAGTTAAAAAATTTAATTAATTTATCACAGAGAATTTTGGGATTAACGCAATCGAATGCCTTAGAAAAGTCAAGTAAAGTTATCACAGTAGTATAATTTGCATCGATTGCCCGTCTTATATCGTCAGTTACTTTTAATAAAGCAGATGTGCAGCTGTGCCCGGAGCGGAAGCCTGACTGAAAAGGGTTAAGAAGCTCTTTGTCTTTAATATGCTGTTTTATTTGTTTACTAATAATACATTCGAAGGTCTTTGATAGAAAGGGGAGAATAGCTTTGGGCCTATACTCAGATTTAGAACCTTTTTTAAGAATAGGGATGATTTTTGACTTTTTCCAAGCAGAAGGATACGCAGATGTCATAATAATGGTGTTAAATATGTGGGTTATGTGGGGAAGTACAACCGGAATCAGGATTTTTATGAAGTCAGGATGAATGTTATCTAACCCGACAGATTTGCATTTTATTGAGAAAACCGCATTTCCTACCTCATATTCGTTAACTGAAACAAATGAGAAAACATTCTCTGTATTACAATCATGACGAATGGTCGCATGATCTGTGAAAAGTGAGGTTGTCGGAGTAGATAATCTAAGATTCAATTCATCAATATCTATATTGTCGTCCAAGATTGAAATATCTTCCTTATTGAATCCAATATTACGAACTTCGTTCCATAGGAACTTGGAGGATCTATCGGAATTAAATCTACTATTATAGTAGTTGAGTTTAGCGGATCTAATAAGCTTTGTAACAAGATTACGCGATGCCCTAAAGTTTCTATACATTTCTGCACATCCAAAACGTTTCCAACGACGATATAAGATATCTCTTCTTTTCATAGCACATATGATGTTGTTAGAAAGCCAAGGACAGCAGTTAGATTTAATAGTTCGAGTCTTAATAGGAACGTGTCTGTTAAAAAGGTAGTCAATTGCAGTGGTCAAGAATTCGGTTTGTATATTAACGTCCGCAGTAGAATAAATTGAGTTCCAGTCAAGTGCCAAACAATCACTAAAAAGACAATCAACATTAATATTGCGGAAGTCACGAAACTGAATGGGATCAGACGATCTTTTCTCAACATGTAAATCAAGGGTAACAAATACGAGATCGTGATTAGAAAAGACAGGAACAGATAACTGACTAAAGCATTTAACAAGACTTTCATCGCTGGCAAGGAAGACATCTAACAAAGAAGGTAAACAGTTAGGCTTGAAGTGTGTTGGCTCAATATAGTTAACAATTGAAAGACTAAGGGAATTCATAGAGGTTTTAAACGAATTGGATGAGGAATGAAGAAGATTTATATTTAAATCACCACAAAGAATAAATTTTGGTGCAAGACAAGAAACTTCTTCGACAATTGGAGAAATAACCCGAGAGTTAGCGATATGTGGTGGCATGTAAAAAGTCCCAATGATACATTTATTGACACCATCCAAGATATTTATAAAATAATAGTCACACGCCTGTGTGCCATCCGACTGCTTGACATGGCTAGACCTGATATAATTTTTTACATATATAGCAACGCCTCCTCCAGAGGTGTGAGTTCTATCGGCTCGGTAAGGTTTTTTAAATCCTCGTAGTGAGAATAAGTTGCTATTTAAATTCGGGTGGAGCCAAGTCTCAGATACGCAAATTATATCAATCAAGCTATTTTCAAATATCATCCTGAACTCATCAAACTTATTCACAAGACTTTGTGCATTAATGTGGCAAATATGCAGGCCATTATGACTTTTACAAAGGGTATTAAGCAAAAATTTGTTTTTTTCATTTATGCTGCCAAAACCAGCATCAATGGGGTGGCTGTTTGTCATGGTTGGAACAAAAACTAAAACACACACCCACAGGGAGATTCAAAACGAACACAATTGAATTGCTAGCACTCATTTTACATGCTAGAGAAAAGAACAACAAAGAACATAGAAAACCAATGTGCACTGAGATAGCTAGAACAAGAAATAAAGAATTAAGTAAAAACAAATAAAGAAGAACTTGGTGCGATAAGGAAAATAAGTTAAAATAGTAAAATAAAAGGAAAGAAACATAATTAAATTTGATTTTCATTGAATGTATCATTGTTAACGTCTTGTCCGATGGCGTTCCTCAGGTCTTCAATATTGTGGATGATGAACGAAGTGTGGCTGTTAGCGGTTCGAACGTAGATTTGCCCATTAAATGTATGCACAGACGTCAGAAGAGATTTTCGCTTGAGTCTCAATGCGTTCCGCTGCAGTTGATAATTTGCTTTTGTTAGACTATCGTTGATGAAAAAGCTTTTCGGTGAATCCAGGTCGACGTCACGAAGCTTTAGTGGAGCTTTTCGGTTTTTGCAGAAGCTCGCAACCGCTCGCATCAAACTTTGTTTACCTCGCTTTTCAGCAAACTTCAGTATGATGCTGGCATCAGCAGGGGGACGATCGTTTCGAGAGATTGCTTTGGCGCGGAAAATGTTGTGTAGGCGAGGAGGCTGAATATTTACGGTAGCACATATATTGTTGTAGAATGTCTCCAAATTTTCTCCAGGAGACTCAGGCACACCAAAAACAACGGCATCACAGTCGATTTTCTCACGCTCAAATTTATCAAGAGCGATTTCAAGCCGTTTGATGTCTTGAGACGCTTTTTGCATTTTTTGTTCAAATAGCAATTTGTTTTCTCTAACCTGAACATTCAGACGATCCTCTAGAGCAGAGAGCTTAGCATCCAGCGACTCCATCCACTTCTCCAGTTTTTCTTCTATGCGGCTCCACAGTTTATCAGCTATGCCAGCTAAATTGTTTGCACCAGCATCTCTCGGAGAGCTTACACTTCCTTGTTGTTGTACACGACAACCTCTAGTATTTGCAGGCATATTACAATTTTACAATTAGATGTGATATGAATAATAGTTGATAACACAAACAAAAAATGCCGAAAACAATAAAAACTAGAAGCGTAGAGATAAAAGCTGAGAGATGTGCTCGGTTTTTTACACTTAAACTGCGATTAACTCGGTAAAAAAGGAATTTTATCGGACGACAAGATTAATGCGTCTAGCAACTTTGCATCTCGTTTGACACGTATCAAGCCACACAGTGTGTGGCTTGATACGCGTCATTGAGAAAAGAGAGAATTTATTGTAATAACCGTATTCTGGATATATTATGTAATAACAATAATTTATTCTTTCTGTGCTGCGTTTCGGTAGAATAGATACAATCGGATTGTGGTAGCTAAAGTAAGATATGTACATTCGAGACTGTAATCTATCTAGATTACGCTGGAAGACAGCACCGATGGTTGTTCCATATCGTGTTGTTGAAATTTTCCGGTTGGAGTTCTTTTGAAGTCGCTCCAGTTTGGTTTGCGAGACGAGTTCTCCATTTACTTGAGCGTTCAGTACTCGTTTTCCCCAACCTTTTTTCCGACTTTCAGAGGTTTACTTGCACGTAAACGCGCCCTGTAATTTCGCACGTTCTGCATCTGGCTTTCCCATATCTGAAAATATTTTAATGCATCTTCAATGATGGCAAAACATTGCACTATTGACAGAAATATGGAATTGTACCAATTACTTATTTTCCTGTATTTTTATGCGTTTTACTATTGAAACGCATGTATTCAACAGTGAAATCGAACAGTGAAACAACGCGCACTTAGATGTTTACGTATCAATAAGCACTCCTAACATTATGCAGTTGAAAATAACCGTTTGCTGTTACACAGGAAATGAAAGTGTCATTGGAATTTCATTCGGCTTGCATTGCATATTGTAGGGGTGCTGGCCTACGACATTTTCGTTATGCGAGAAACAGATTAACACAGCAACAGCAATAGTAACTTTCACAACTTTTTAGAACCAATGTGTTTTAATTACTTTGAACACATTAGCACAGCAACATCGACAGCGAAGTCAACGTTAAAGCTGTCAAAAATTCGCTGTTGCTGTTGCTGATGTTTACATATCAACAAACACTCCTAACATTATGCAGTGGAAAATACCCGTTTGCTGTTACACACGAAATGAAAGTGTCATTGGAATTTCATTCGGCTTGCATTGCATATTGTTGGGCTGATTTCTGTCCCAGCAGTTAAATGTTTGGAATTACTCCACCAGATACCAAAACGCGCGCATAGATGTTTACACATCAACAAACACTCCTAACATTATGCAGTGGAAAATACCCGTTTGCTGTTACACAGTAAATGAAAGTGTCATTGGAATTTCATTCGGCTTGCATTGCACATTGTAAGGTTCTGGTCTAGAACATTTTTGTTAGTTGTTGTCCAGCTGTGATTTCTGCGTGCCTGGTAATTCACGAAAGATTTGGCACTGAATTTCCTCGAGATGTCCGTCACAGGGAAGAAATGTGTATGACCATCATATATGAAAAACATGATTTATTTCACATCAACAAAAAGCTGAAATGAATATGCCCCAGCTAAAAGTATGCAATGATAAAAAATTTTACAATGATAAAACACAGTGACGCATTTCCGTTACACATTTGTCGCAAGTTAAATGTGTGGAATTACTCCACCAGATTCCAAAAAAATTTTACAATGATAAGACCTAGTGACGCATTTCCGCTACACATTTCCGTCCCCGCAAGTTAAATGTGTGGAATTACTACACCAGATTCCAATAACGCGCGCTTAGATGTTTACACATCAATTTTAAGCTCGAATCCCCGTTGTTTTGAGTACCAGTTATTGCATAACAATGTTGATGGTTTGAAAATTGGTGGTGATGATTTTACATCTTAAGTTTATAATGTGCCCTTTTGGTTTTCTTTTATGGAATTTGTTGGTATCACAGAAACGCATTTGTCACGAAGCAATTGATGTGGAAATTGGATTTTTGAATTAAGGTTCCTCATAAATTAAAACTTGACTTATTTTATTAGCAAGTGATACCATTCCACATCGCCACGAAAATCGTTACGTGTTCAGGATCTGGACATTTTTTGTTATTTTTCTGCCTATTCTCTGGCGGTTTTAGGAAATATTTTAGCCATTGTATAAAACATAAGCCGTGTTTGATTTTCGGAACGGTTTTAGTGAGTTCGGTCATTTTTCTTTGTTTTAGTCTTTTCGTACTTCAATTGTCTTTTAAGCCATTTTTTCGGGTTCTATTGAAAAAAATGAAAGTCATTTCGATAGGTATACATTTTTTTTTTGCTTATTTTTTTCGACCAATTTTTAAGGAGTTTCTTGTTTAGATTTTTTAAGAACACTTTATGGTTTTCGACGCTATTGATTTGAGAGTAGTGTTTTTGATTTAGGCTCTTTTATTTAAATTTCGCAATCTTATGTATCAAAATTATTGAGAATGGAAAAGGTTGCTCAGTATCGTTTCAAAATATACAACTTGCACATGAGATGTGGCAGTGCTGGCTGATGCCAGCGACTGACGATGCAGGTTCAATGCTCTACGAAGGAAAGTACCTACTTCTTAAATACGGTATTGCCAAGAAACGTCTCCCTGTTGACATAACAAAAATATTTATGAACTCATATTCAAAAAAACAATCACAAAATATATTCGGGCTTAAATTAATAAGCACAAAATTAAAACAAAGCACAGGAGTTCAGTTTCGTATAAAATTTGATTTGATTTGATTGGATTCCCTTAGAACAATATTTCAGCGGCTGGATTGTTCAGAGTTGGTGCAACTGGAGCTGCGGGAGCAACAGGAGCCACTGGGGCAACTGGAGCTGCTGGGGCGGCGGCATACACTGTTGGGTAGGCAGCGGAATGTACAACTGAGTGGGCAGTGTAACTGCTGGCGTAGGGGGCAATCACTGGAGCAGCAGCATAAGCCACGGCATATGGCGCTGCAGCGACCAACGGCGCTGAGTAGGTCAAAGGAGCGAAAACAGCGGGCTTGGCAGCAACGCAAGCGACGATTACCATCAGACATAGTGCAATCTGAAATTTTTTAAAAAACTATTATGGTTATCCCTTACAGGAGCACTGCTATCCCTTTTGCTCCTCTCACGTGTGCAACTTACGAATTTGAACATTTTTATGGCGGTCTTTCTGATCGTTTTTATTAGTCCGGGGTAAGTTTAAGGAGTATCTGCGATTGAGAATTCACAACCGCACTTGTTTATATACCTACCTCACATAGCTCGCTGACTTTTTGGCGTAATGACAATAGGCTACATTCACAAGCCGCTTAGTCATTATGTATGCAAGATGCGCACGCACGCGGACGGCCAAGTACCTCGCCGACGTATAGACAGTATGTAGGTATATACAAACAGCCCAATGAATTCGATTCGAATTTGTTCATTTTTCCTTGAAACACCCCCATCGCAGTGCGACTTTGATTGCTGTTCGTTCTAATTTGCACTTCTGTAGGCAGTAGTAGCCTTCGACAGTACGGCATGGCAGAATCACTTGTATGTATAAGGGGTTTACGCACAGTGTACGTGCGTGTTGGTCAATAACAGCGCCAGTTGTTTAGGCATCGATTTCTGGTATAAAAGCGACTGGAATCGCTGTGGACAGACATCACTTCTAGGAATCAACTCTTCATAGAACAACCACCAACACAAAACAATCAATCATCATGTCCAAATACGTAAGACACACCGCCAGGACTAACAACTCACAAGGATAAAATAACATTTTGTTTTTCTCTTCTCCCTCTAGTTCGCTATCTGCTTGTTGGCCATCGTTGCCGTTGTTGCCGCTAAGCCAGCCATAGTTGCTCCAGTTGCCTACTCGGCATACTCATCACCTCTGGTCGCCTCACCATACACTGCAGCTTACACTGCTCCATATGCCGCAGCTTACTCTGCTCCTTATGCCGCCTACTCAGCGTACTCAGCTTACCCATATGCATCGGCCTATTCAGCATACCCATATGCTTCCGCTTACTTCCGTTAAGTGGTCAAGAACTGGACTGATGTGTGACATTGCGACCTGACCTATGCGACTTATATTTTCTGCTGCCCTTTTTCACCGCCTATGGGGACCAAATGCATTTAATCCGTTGGAATGTGTTCTCTCTGTTATAGTCTCTTTGTTATTAACTTTTTAGTTTGTGGTATATACTATTTTTATTTACAACTAATAAAATGATGTGTTTTAGAGCTCGAAGTCGTGGTTTTTTGATCAGTATGGATATTTTTCAAATTTCGTAAAGAAGTAAACCTCCATAGCTGATTTTCTTAAAGTTCTAGAATTCGGATGAATAATAATAAAAGATTTTAAGACTAAAACATGCGTCCCTTAGTTTGAGAAGGAAATTACGCAGCAGAGCGGATACTAAGAAAATGTTGTACAAGATACAGACTTGGAGCTTGAACATGATACTAGGCTAATGAAAACAGCCTTTGAGTGCAACCCGGATAGACAACGCACTAGAGAAAGTCCTCCCGTTATGTGGCACGCAACAGTAGAAGGGGCTACTGAAAACAGTTAGTTAAGAACCATGCTTACTTAGGTGTTTAATAATTAGTAAGGCCACGGTTTACCCCTAAATGTAGAGCATCCTGGTGCAGGGAAATAAGTCCCCGGGAACTAATTCCACTTAGTGGTTTTAAGTTAAGTTTCGACCCGGCTTTCAGGGGAACAATTCCGGACAAGTTTTGTGATTTACATTTAATCAAAACCTTCAGAAGAAATGATTCAGACCAAATATATTTTATTAGGTTAGAGGGTGTGGCCGGTGGGTGGTGGTACAAAAATGTACCATCCGGGATGTTATGTGGTACGATATTTTATCAACCTTATTCTTTAGACTATATTGAATAATCATTTCTACATTTTAGAACTTCATTTTTTATTTCAACAGAAAACTTAAAAAAATAATCGTCGTTAATAATCTCTTCAATTTCATTCGGATTCAAACAATAAGCCATTATCCAAATAAAACAAAGTAATACCTACTCCTGGATACATTTGTACCACTAAAAAGGACGAATGGTAAATATATGTACTACTCGCCAAAAGCCATGAATTCACTTGATATAACAATCACCCCTATCGTAGAATACGCCAGGGGGAACGTTTCACCCAAATTCAATACTTGGCATCGTAGAATACATTCGAAGTGAAAGATTCACCAGTCGGTAAAGTGAATGCGTTTAACACGATCGTAGAAAACGATCGAAGTGAAACTCCCCATACAAACTTTGACATTTCAAATACGCAGCTAATTCATTGCGTATCCTATCGTTTGTTGTAAAATTGTACTTACTTTATTTAACTGAAAGCACTTAGTAAATCTGAGAGATAAATAAACTTTATAAACAATTTGAATAACAATTGTATTTCAGAAAACTCACGTCGAATCCGAAAGTTCGATTATGTCCTCTGTAGTTCCTCTTAATATGCACGCATTTTATTTTCGTTGGATGCTCTTTGCTCCACATTGTTAAATATATTCTACTCAAATATACTATCCATCTATTTTTTTTTTTTTTTTGCTTTCTGTAAAATAAGTTCTAATTTACTTTGCTCTATCTCTGCTGCCATTTAATGCAAAACAGCTGGTTTTCCGACCAACTTTGAACGAAAATGCCTGTCGATAAGACAGTCTCACCCGGCGGATTTCACGATGCATATGGAAAGTGAAAGTGAATCGAGTATGTGAAGTGAATCTCAAATACGCCGTATTCCACGATAGGGGTGAATATTCTGCTGGTTTCACCGCTAAAACTTTAAAAACACTGTAAAAATCAACCGAAACGTCAACACTCCACTAAATTATTGCTTTAACTGCGATCAAAAAACAGGCAAAACCAAACACGCACAAGTGTGTAGAAACTGCAACCACATTCGTATACATTAATAGAACGTTGAAAGACGTTGTGGTACATATTTCGACCAAATAGTATATAATTTGTGACTTTCAGGTATGTTTATACTCTTGGTGGTACATAAATGTACCAGCCGGGTCTATAGGGTTAAGTTAAGTGTTTAGGTTAAGTTTTAAGGGCCGATGTTGTTTTTGAAAAAAACACAAATTATTTAGGAAATTATTCCCCCATCCTAGCACCAAACTTGACGAGTTGTGGGGGCTGAGAAGTGGTAAAGACTCTCGAGAATCTCTCCAGATGAATCATGAAACCAAAGGGTGCTCCCTCTCCCCTCCCTTCCCTTCTTGTCACACTCCTTCCATTTTATTCCTTAACTCTATCTCTTATCCTATCCTATTTCCGCCTGGGCCGGATAAAGGTGTCATACGACCCGTGCCGAATATCAGCCTGGCTGGGGGCCCAGTTTCAAAAATAGCTCAAGTCCAATACGGAGTATCCTGATACCTGGCGACCTCCGGATTAGCCAGCCCTATCTGTGTAATGCGGATCTCTGCACAGACGGACCTCAATCCTCCGCTACTCGTAGGAATCACAAATGAACAAAAATAAAATTTAAAAAAAAAAAACAAAAACAAAATGAGACCGGTTCTCCTTTAAAACCGGGCAGTAGTGCGGCGACTTCGTTGACTACTGACACAGCTCCTGCAGCGGTGAGCGGTGGAAAAATCGTGACCATCCATGGTTCTTCTACTGTGAACAGCGGCAGCGCGCTTAAAAAAAAAGGTACAAATCCTAGCAGTGGTGGGATTGTGACCATACATGATCCTACCACTGCTACCAGCGGAAGCAATATCGCTCATTCGTCTCCTAGTGGGACAGGGCGGCATCGCGCTCCCTCGAAAAGGACGCATAACAGACGTCGTCATGCTGTTCATATCCTAAAGGTCTTCGGAGCAACTTTGAAGGCTGATAGGACCGCCGAACAGAACAGAAGAGTTGAATGGGCTGAATCATTCTTAAAGAACGATCCAATAGCGACTAGCAAGGACTCCACGTCCAAGCGCCAGAGATCGTTGGAGGGGACCATGCCGGCTCCCAAACGACCTAAGGTGCATAGCACCGTCGCTTCAAACAGGTCATCCAACGTTACATCTCAGAAGTCGTTTAGTGACGTTCTTAAAAATAAAATTGTGCTTGCTGTGATCGATCGCAGTGATGATGGTGGCACCATCTCCCCTGAACGATGACAGGTGGTCAAGACGAAGCTTTCAGGCAGCTTCTTAAATGTCATGAGGGACAACCCGGGACCACCTCCTATTACTTGCGATGGTGGATGGCATCAGGGCCACGTGAAGCTTATCGCCTGCGATGATCAGAGGTCCTGCGATCTCTATAAGTTTGCCATAGGCAGACTCGGAGAAGTTTGGCCGGGTGCGAAACTCGATGTCGTCGCAAGGGAGGATATCCCAAGCCGACCTAGAACTCGTACCTGGATCCCAGCCGAACCCTCATCAAGTGAGGAGGTTCTCGAAATTATTCGATTGAGCAATCCTACACTCCCGACTCACAACTGGAAGGTTGTAAAGCTGGAGGAGCAACGAGGTCTCTATAGGACAGGTGCGCTCTTATCGTCATCAACAAAGAGTCGCTTGCTCCCTTAACGCTCAGTAAAGGGGTGATTAGATTCGGTTTCGAATCCATCACCCTTAAAGTTTACAAAAAATATGAGCTTGATTCAGGCAACATGCCTCCCTACCCTACGGGTTCAGAACCTGGAGCCTCAGACCCTGGAGCATTGGTTTCATTTCCATCACTGGATGACGATGCCTCCAGCACAATCACTCCTACCATGGATAACGAACTTTCGGACACCTAGCAGTGGACATGGACGATTTTAACAAAATTCTTCTGAACGAGGATGAACTTCTTGGTTCATCTTCAGAAGCGGAAGAACTTAACAACACCATGGTGGAGGTCTCTCCGCCTGATTGTAGCAAGAATGCTGCAGTTAGTGCAGATTAACCTCCATAAATCCATAGAGGCTTCGGCCGCCCTCATCCTCCGCCTATCAAAGAGCAGAGAAGACATAGTCTTGATACAGGAACCATGGTTTGACAACAGCGTGGTTCGTGGACTCGAGACTCCTGGATACGAAAAGCTGTATGTGACTGATAAAGGTAGACCCAGATCATGTATACTAGCGAAACGTAGCCTTAAATTATTTTTACTCCCTATTTTCAGTGATCTAGATGTAACTGTTGCTAAACTAGTGACTCCGAAAGGCGCATACTGGATAGCATTGGCATATCTGGCCTATGACTACACGGGCCCTCTCCCTGGGGAAAACTAGAGAGAGTGATCGCGGAAGCAGAGAGGACCAAAACCAATCTCATAATCGGGATAATTCCGTAAAATATGAATTTGAATCTTAAAAGTTTTTTTTTCACAAAAAAACACCTATCAAGAGAATTATGTAAACTGGAATTTCAGTATGGTGGAAAGGGAAATATTACCACGTTTCGTGGGACAAATAATGATAGAGTATTTAAAATACTGCCTGTTACCGTATGCGACGGATTCTATGGGAATGCTCGTTCCGTCGAATGCATAAATATTGACGAATCCGACGACGCGACGGATGTAACGAAGAATGGGACATCGCATCAACGCATGGCATAACGCTGTGTCCAGCTTAAGCATATCCAAACTGAACATACATACATACAGCACTTTTTCAAAATAATCTACATCCCTTTGTTCATTAACGAAAAAGTACATTAAAAAAACCGGAGGAAAATACCGGCTAGTTATGCAATCAACCAGCAATTACAGCCAATTTAGCATTCTGCGACTTCCACCAATAATTATGCTGTCGTTAAACTCTCATTCACTCTTGGATGGCAGATATATTTTTAGTATTCTTAGGGACCTTCCACACCGAATGGAACAAAACGCCTTAGACAAACAAAACTTTTGTTCTATGTGTTTCTGAAATTTAAATACACACATTCAGATACGCGCGTCCACACTGAATAAGGCAAAACAAAGCAAGAAAACAAAATAAGGCGTTTTGTTCCATCCGGTAGGGAAGTTCCTTAATAGTTCTTTAGCTTCATAGTGGTTGTATTTGTCATCGGAATAACCAACCGTCTGCTTATGGAGCTGTATGGATGTACATACATACAAAAGCTATTCGAAAAAGTATTCGAAATGGAAATTCAATATTCAAATCGACAAACCTCTGAAGAATTTCTCAATTTGACCGTGAAATTGTACGTGCTCGGGCATTAATTATACGTCATTTGTATAAATCAAAGCGCATTGGTACGCGAACTCACTATCAAGGATGTACCAACTGTCGGTGGTCATAAAGTACTCGGCAAGGTATATAAAGAGAAGAGTCACGATCAGACCATATAACACTTCGATTGTGGCCTTTGTCTAGGAAGTATTTTCGGGCACAAACAAGAAAAAAAAACTCTTTAACATGTTCAAGTTGGTAAGTAGAACGCTCAATAATTGACCTCGACAAAATTAGCTTTTGATTGGTTTTCCTTAAGGTCGCTCTTTGCATGATGGCTGTCTTTGCCTGCGCCGCAGCTAAGCCTGGTATCTTAGCTGCTGCTCCTGTGGCATACTCTGCTTATACCGCACCGCTTGCCTATACTGCTGGATACGCTCCAGTGGTTGCTCCCTATGCATCCAGCTACACCGCCAATAGTGTTGTCCATTCGGCTGCATTCCCAGCCACCTATGCTGCTCCATTCGCCTACAACGCTCCACTCGCATACAGTGCTCCAGTTGCCGCTCCAGTCGCCTACGCTGCTCCAGTTGCCCGCGCATTCCCATTCGCTCGCGCTGTTCCAGTTGCCCCAGTCGCTGCAGTGGCACCAGTCGCTCCAGTTGCGCCCGTCGTGTTGAAGAAGTAAACGTACACGGTGTCTAGAAGAGTTTCCTATTAAAAAGTTGAAGAGTCAGTGAAGTGAAATCAAAAACATGTTTTTTTTTTCATTTGCCAGTACGAAGTGTTGTCCTGCCGCACGATAAACGCGTTTGCCTTCCACTTGAAGAAGCAATTAAATGTCAACGGAGGACAATCGAGTCGTTGTTGCATATTGTAATGCACATTTAACTGCTTCGTTGGCAGACAGACATGGGCTTTTTTAATGAGGCCGTATATTGTAATTATTGTCTAACACAGTTTGATCGTCTGATTGTAGCCAGATGCTGGAGGCATATTTGGCCCGCTATTCGTGTGGAAACAGTTTATGTTAGATTTATTGTAATCTGGGTGTTATCCTGGGTTGACTGGACTTTTAGATGGTAGTGAGTGGAGTTTTTAAATCCATGCATATTAGGACTATGCTAATTCTTGGAATGGAAAATGAGAAGTAGCAACGATTTCGGGTTCCCCTGACAATTAGGTACTACTGTTCATAGGATATTATGTTTAAACACATTCGCTCCCAAGCAAATTTTGGCAACATTTCTGAAGGTGAAAATAGAAAACAGGCAACGTTATTAAAATTTGAATGACACACATTATTTCCACAAAGGCCGTGTCATTCATGTGTGTATGATGGGACATGGGCAAGATAAAGCCGTGATGATCAAACTTAAGAGCCTGGCCTTGGATTCAACAGATCTGGATAAAAAGTGTTAAAACAACGTGAAGAAATGCTTTAAGAAACCTATAGAACAACGTTAAAAAACGCTTAAGAAAATCTCTTAAGAAAACAGGTGTCAAGACACGCGCGAATAAGCACGCCTAGAACGCGTCGAAAAGCGCGACAAAACACTCGCCACAAAACCAATAAATTTTACCCCTTTAAAAACGTATAGGTAAAACACAAAAAAAAAGCTCCCCGAATATTGGAAAGCTGAACGAGGGCCATTTGATAATTTTTCAAAAATTGAGCACCAAGGGTCCTGAGGCTCAAAAAGGGGCCAGTTGGTAACGCTGATTACACCTATTCCGAGACCATTCTCTGAAAAATCAGTTTCTCCTACCTACTGTAGGTACTTTCAAAAATATTGTAAGATAGTCCTTCAACTAGAACTGTTACTAGATTCTACATAGTCTTTGTTGAAGCCGATACAAACAAGAAGGACAATCACTTCAATTATCGTAAACACAGGAGAAAGGAGGGTCCATCGTACATGATGTGAGAGTAAAGATAGCAAGAAGATGATTGGTTACTCTCAGGTTTTTACTTGTTTGTTACTTGATTTTGTTTTAATATACGATATACCTACTTTTTGTAATCGATGAAAGAAAAAAAACTTCAAGAAAATAAATCTTCTTCTTCTGTCTTTTATCTTATATATAAAAATCACGTGTCACAGGTTGCTCCGCGATGGAATCCTAAACTACTGAACCGATTTTAACTAATTTTGCACATTGTGTGCAGTTTTGTCCCACTTGAGAGATAGGATAGTTTATACCTCAATTTATAGTCGCTGATTTTTTTATTCCAATAAATTCATTTCTGTACACTTTGAAAAAAAAGAAAAAAAGAAACTGGATAGAAATCGAGTAGTGACACTTCAAATACAAAAAAAAAATATTTTAAATTTTAAAAGCAATTGTTGCTGTCAATTATTTTAATTATTTTCCAACCAAATTGTTTTTGTCAACAATTTTGAAAGTTTTTTTTTTTTAAATACCTAAAGGTACCTAAAAAGTTTGTTCTAATAAACTATGTTTACTATGTTAAATTAAGTAACTTTTTGAAATGAAGTAGATACTTTGATTATACAAAGATGATATGGCCGACGATATTTTGCATCGAATTCGTACTGTGATATCGGATAATGAACTGGAGATGTCAGATGGAATGCGCAACAAAGCTTTGATTTTGATCGAGGATATGTGTCTGCTCATGAGTGACAATTTGTTGTGTAGTGGGGATGCCACAGCCAAATCGTTCAATGCAAGACGCATTTAATCCAGAATTGGAGCGGGAAATGGACTTCGACCGAATCGCATTGAGTCAAGCTGTTCGAACAAATGTGCCAATGTTGAATCAAGAATAAAAAAAAAAGTGTACGATGAATTGATGCAAGCAGTCGATAACGAAAATTGCGGAACTGGAAATACATTCATGATTTCACTTATTTTGGCTACAATTCGTTCGATATCTGAGATCGCTTTGGCCCTAGCCTCTTCTAGGATAGCGGCTACTGTGTTAGAAGGCGGTCGAACAGCTCATCCTGCATTGAAATTGCCATTGAATCTGCAAGTGGAAGAAGAACCTACATGCAACATTTCAAAGAACACTGCGATGGCGAAAATACTGCAGCAATGTAAGATTATTATATGGGACGAATGCACAATGGCGCGCATTGGAGGCCCTGAATCGTTTACGTAATGACCTTTCGGTGGAGCAATGATCACTGACCTGATTGAGTTTCCACAACATTTTTGCAGCCTTACAACGACACCGGAAGAGCTAATCATGAATGTTTTCCCGAATATCGCTCAGAAATCAGAATAATATTGAGTGTAAGAGAAGAGTGATTTTGGCTGCCAAAAACAAGAACGTCGAACATTTGAATTTCGCCATTCAAAACAAAATCGCTGGTGAGTTGCATTCATACAAATCAGTCGACTCCGTGATGGATGAAAACGAAGCCACCAACTATCCCACGGAATTTTTAAATTATTTGGATGTATCGGGCTTGCCTCCACACAATTTGAAACTAAAAATCGTCTCAGTAATAATTTTGTTGCGCAACCTAAATAAACCAAAACTTTGTAGCGGTACGGGTTTGATTGTGAAGAATTTAATATCAAATATCAAATATAATTCAATTTATTGGAAAATTCATAGGCGAAGGTGTTGTTATTTCGCGGATTCCACTTATTCAGAACGATTTGCCGTTCGTATTTATGTAAGCGTCTTCAATTTCCCGTACGTCTCGCTTTTGCTAAGACAATTATACTCTGTCCAAGAAAAATTGTCAGTACAGGGAAGATAGGATGTTTGTCTCTCAGTCTGGTTGCAATGACTTACATAAATCGGTCCCTTTTTAAAGCTCTCACAGGGTTGCCGTAGTGTGTATGATAATTCGCCATAACTCAGAGAGCAATACTGTTAGGGCTACCATCTTCCAATTTAGCCAGGTCTCATAAGTAAAATAAATCTTTCTTTTCTCTTCTCTAATTTTTTTTAATTCGCGTAGATATCTTTGTCTACAAGAAATAATGTCACTTCTTTCCAACAACAAATTCTTTCGCTGACGTTTGACGAATTTAAGTCCGAGATCTTTTTGCAATATTGTATGCAAAGTTGATCTGCTTAGTTTTGTTATATTTTCACTTTTTCGTATTTCCAATAATATCTTGTCTAGCGTTGGAAGGTCATTATCCATCAAAAACGGATGCACTATCCGCCTAATCGCACATTTGTCAAAATCATGCACCTTGCTCTTGATACCGGAATTATTTTTCTTCTTTGGTGGTGAATTGTGGCCTTTGATTGCTTTTTCCCTTAAAAGCCTGTATACAGTTCGTTCCGTAACAGAAAAAACAGTAGCCGCATTTCCTACGGCTTCCGATTTACTTTTGAAAAGGTCATAGAATTTTTCAGTTGCATAAACAATTTGTTGTTTCTTTTCTACACTTATATCCTATGAAGACTTTGTGGCCATGTTTCTGTTTATTCATATGCACAATAAAGTTAACCACTTGCTTAGATGCACTATCCGCTATTGAGATAACAACCATTGTTTCCGCCTTATATACACAATCAGGCAATTAGAAAAAAATTATATAACCAAGACGCAATGTCATATACCTAAACAGATGGTAAAAGGACTGCTCTTGTGCAGCTCTACATACATTTTTTAATATAGACATATATACCTAGATTACATATTTGTTAAAAAAATATTACCCGTCAATGCAGAACTTCGCGGAAACAGTAGCAAAAAAAAGGATCATAAAATCCTTTCAAGGCATTTACTTTACTGGAGAGGAGTGACCGGTAAAACCCAACGACCGAAAATAAACAGTAAACAGCAGGTCTACCTGCTTCATCATTTTGATATTTCAGTGTGAAAAATATGCTCTACAAAGTGAAATATGAATTTATACCTGCCAAAACATGCAGAAATATGCCCTTACGAATAAGGCTGAAAATTTGTACTTAGTTTTCTATAATAATATATTTAATCAAATTTTATCCCTTAAAATACCATGCTTTTGCATGAATACGGTTGAGTTGCCCTAGTAATCACTATTAATTTATTGCAATATCTCTACGACGCACATTATGATCACTTGTTGCGTTAATGAAATGAATGCATTAAAACACCTCACGAATAAACCTTATTTCTAAAAGACAACAATCAAAAATTTGTTTTAACTGAATATTATTGGATCTTTCAGAAAAACAAACAAATTAAAGCCGAATGGCAGCACCCCACATAATATGCCGCTCTCAAAAGCTCCAAAAAGCTCCAAAAAGCACCAAAACCGAAAGTTCTTTGACAAAATTCAAAGAAAAACCCTTAATGATATCCTAACATTGCCATATGGTAACACTTCTCTGATGTGCTTCAGTCACTCACACTGCTTATTTTGGTTGATGATAATAACGGGTGATTTTTTAAGAGGCTTAGAACTTTTTTAAAAAAAAAACACAAAAAATTCGAAAAAATGAATGAAATATTTATTTGAATCGATAGTTTGAACCTTGCAATTTAATGTTTAAAGATAATTTCATGCAAATGTTGACCGCGGCTGCGTCTCAGGTAGTCCATCCGCTGAGTCCAATTTTGGCATACTCTTTCACACATATCGGCCGGTATCTCACGAATGAATGCATGGATGTTGGCTTCCAGTGCGTCAATCGAAGCGGGCTTGTCCCTATACACATTAGCCTTGACATACCCCCACAAAAAATAATCTAATGGTGTCAAATCGCACGATCTAGGCGGCCAATTGACCGGCCCGAAACGTGAAATTAACTGTTCACCAAACTCGCCTCGCAATTGCGCCATTGTTTCGCGTGCTGTGTGGCATGTGGCACCGTCTTGTTGAAACCACATATCATGCAAGTCAAGAACTTCCATTTCGGGCAAAAAAAAGTTTGTTATCATCGCTCGGTAGCGTTCACCATTGACAGTAACGCTGCGATTCGCATCATCTTTGAAGAAATATGGCCCAATAATGCCGCCGGCCCATAAACCGCACCAAACAGTGGCTTTTTCGGGATGCATTGGTAGCTGTTGCAATGCTTCTGGCTGATCTTCACTCCAAATGCGGCAATTTTGCTTATTTACGTACCCATTCAACCAAAAATGAGCCTCATCGCTGAACACAATTTTTCGATAAAAAAGCGGATCCTCGGCCAGCTTTCCAAGAGCCCATTCACCAAAAATTCGGCGTTGTGGTAGGTCGCCTGGCTTTAGTTCTTGCACAAGCTGTATCTTAAAAGGCTTTACGCACAAATCCTTCCGCAAAATTTTCCACGTAGTGCTGTAACAAAGGCCTAACTGCTGGGAACGGCGCCGAATCGACATTTCGCGGTCTTCTGTCACACTAGCTGATACGGCCGCAATATTTTCTTCACTACGCACAGTACGTAAACGTGTTGGTGGTTTAATGTCCAACAAAGTAAATTTGGTGCGAAATTTGGTCACAATCTTCCGAATAGACTGCTCAGAAGGTCGAGAATGCCGATCATAAAATGGAAGCAGCGCGCGATGAACATTTCGAACCGAGCACGAATTTTGATAGTAAAATTCAATAATTTGCAAGCGTTGTTCATTTGTAAGACGATCCATGGTTAAATTGCAAACCAAACTGAAGCTGTTTGACAGTGAAACAAGGTACTAAACACACGTCAGCTGTCAAAACCAGTGTTGCCAAAACCAAACCAGCTAAAAAATCACCCGTTAGCAGGCGAACGCAAGACGATCGTGCTCATTGTGCCCGCGGCTGTGTGGCAGAGTGGTTGTGGTGGGATGCATGCGAATTTCAGGAAAATTACAACAACAAAATTCTTTGGAATGCCAGTGGTTTCGTTTTTATTTCAGGGGCAAATCTTGTGTTTGAGTGCCGTGAGAGTACTACACTACTGCACCACTGGTAGAAAAAAGAGCTTCCCATAAGGCCTGTACTGACAATTTTTCTTGGACAGAGTATAATAAGTCGCAAGGACAATCGCTGGATGTGTGTGGAATAAATCTTGAATTTCACGTATCGGCAAAGCTCTCGCTTTGTACGTGTACACACCCGATAATAGAAATAGAACAAAAAATGTTGTGTACCATTAATCATTTCAGTGAAAAAGCGGTAGGTTGGCCGACAAGGATTTAATTTTATTTATTTACTTAATTTTAATATACCTTTTGAATAGAATGAAGCGAAAGCTCGGAATTATTAACTTCATTACCTACATTAATGAATTTTGGCGGAACGAAGTTCGCCGGGCCAGCTAGTCTTCTATAAATATATAATGCTTTCGGGGTGAAACTCGATGATGTTATAACTCGATAGCCACTGGGACGATTTTCATGATTTTTTTTTTTTTGATTTTGTTCGTATGGCTGTATAAATATCAGTTTAGGAAGTGAGAAAATTCTAGAAAATCGCCGTTCAAAAATTAAATCGAGAATTTCAGATTTATGTATTAGCTATGTCAGCAGTGATTTTGATTTCAACAGTTTCATTGCTTTTATACAGTTGATAAGGTAAAATTATATGTAAAAAGTATAAACGCGGACAAGACAGTTGTTGAAAAGTAAGTTTCCGTGATTTTTTGAAAATGCCAAGACGAAGGCGCCCAAATATCTTCCGACGAACAAGGCAAGCTAGTCAACAACAAATATGTTAATTAAGCCAAACTGAAGAAGAACGCGAAGAATGGGACATCGCATCATCGCATGGCATAACGCTGTGTCCAGCGTAAGCACGGGCACTATTTTCGCGTGCGATGCGATTCCCCTACGCAACGCACTGCAATTGTCTGCGATCAATACGTGTGTGTCCAATTACAGTACGATAATGCGTTCATGCGGGTTCCACTAACAATAATTTTGTATTGTATAAAATAGCTGTTTTCGGTTTTTAACTATTGGAATATAGTTATCCAAATAATAATGTTGAGAAATCTCCATAAGAAATATTTCGTTTTGCACTTGTGATACAAAAATATTCAATTTACACACGATAAATGCGGGCTAAATCTAACCAGTTTGATTTTCAAACAAAGCGTGCGATGCGGGGAAGTCGCTGTACATCTACATTTGCTAGCACCTGTTTGAATTTGACAGCTGCCCGCATTACCCGCATCGACACAGCGTAATTAAAGATTGGTAAGACGTGCGTCGTTGCCGAAAGCCGCGATGCCGACATTCGAACGACTGGCATTTCAGTATGAACCAACAACCAACATCATGTGTGCCACCATGCTATGATGATGCTAAACTCAAATGGAAGGAACACGTGAAAAAGAAAGTAGAAGAGCTAAATTAAAAACTTTATTGGTTGCTAGGAAATAATTCGGAAATGTCCATTGAGAATAAAATTTTATTATGTAGCCAGATACTGAAGCCTGTTTGGACATATGGTATCCATTTATGGGGTTTTACAAATAAAACAAATGTTAAAATAATACAGACATTCCCAAACAAAGTCCTTCGGGGAATAGTAAATACCCCATGGTATATTATAAATAATGACTTGCATCGTGATTTGCAGATTGATCTTGTAACGGAAGTAATTAAAATGTACGCAATTCGTCACAATGAGCGTCTGCAGATGCATATTAATCCTCAAATAGAAGACCTCTTAAATATACGGTACAATATACATAGATTAAGAAGAAATAAAGGACCTCACACGACCTTATAATCTAAATAATGAGAATCCGTATTCAAATTATTGTAATACCTTCTTAAAGCAACTGAACGTTGAAACTAAAATCATTTGTCGATCTTTCTTTGATTGGTCATGATTAAGGAGGTGTTTTTAGTGCGGTTAGACGTTAGAGTCCCACACTACCAGTGTTGTTATATCGTGGGATTTATACCTTTTTGTGGAAATTTCGATGTCCGAAAAGCCTTTCGTGGGATAAAGGGATAAAGCACCAAATCGTGGGATTTTGAGGTACCTATCTAACAAAAAACATTAAAACTATAAATTTTTGCTTAAATTTCATGAAAACTCCTACATTTCACCAAGATTATAACCACACTATATAACAGCTCATATAAATTGTCTCTTATCAAAATTTGCTAGTACCAAAAAATAATCGTAATAATGTTACAAACTGTGATTTTTGTACTAAAGGTTAATAAACCGTGATTTTCTTTCCTTGTAATACAAATTTTACTTTTAAAAACTGGATTTTGAGGCAAAAAAGTATCGTGGGTTTTCAAAAGGGAATTTGAGTACGGTGAAAATTGAAAATAGGGAAAAATGACCACGCTTCGTGGGATAAATGAAGAGAGAGTGCTAACAACTCTGCACACTACTCTGCGTTTCTAAATTCTAACCCTGTAATGACTTAAATGTAATGACTCGAAAACACGCCCATGTAAGCCGTAAGCCATATACCCATGTAATATAAATGTTATACATACTAGTAAGAATTAAAAAATGGCACTTCGTTTTTCTGTGTCAATTGGATAACCACGTTTTGGGTTTTTTGATCGAAAAACACGTTTTAATGTTCGGATAGAACAAACCCCATTGCGTCTTTCAAGATTTTCACCTTCAATAAAAAAAAACACCATTGGAACGCGCTGAAATTTAAAGACGAAACAACCGGCCTTTTCTGTGCGGGTGGCAAAGTGAAATTGGCACCTCCGGTCTCCGGATCTATTTAAATCGTTGATTTTCTAAGGAATATTCGACAGTACAACAACTGTTTTCGTAGAGGGCAAACAGGAGTGACAGAAGACGTCATTTGACAATTGCAACAATTATTTAATGCAAACAAGAACAACGCTTTGATTATGATGTTTTAAACGGCGATGGAGAAAATGAACTCAGACAACCGCAGATTTGTTTTCAAACCTGATAATAGAACATTCGCTTGAAAAAAAAAAAAAAAAAAAACAAATAGAATGAATAGAAAACGGGTACTGTCACTTCCAAAACAACAAAAATAATTTAAACTTGATTTTAGAATTTTTTGGATGTTCCGGGCTTTCGCTAATTTTGTTGCGCAACTTCAATCCGTCGAAATTTTGTAACGGATCAGATCAATTGTCATGCAAGCGGCGATTTTGAGGGGTGGAATCTGTGTGGAACCAATTTTGAATTCCCATGTTTCTCATAAAGTCAGTTGTATGTGGCGTAACCTTCCGCTTTATATGTCATGCGCCTCATGCACTGTAAAGCACTTTAGTGAAAAACAAATCCGCCAACAAAGACAAAGCATAAGACCGCCCAGCAGGTAGTAGGCAATATTAAACCTCCGGTTTAAGAGCGTAATAATTTCAAAGAAAGAGAGACAACAGAAAAGCCCTCGACCTCTGTTGTCAAAAGAAACGCTACTGAAAAGTTAAAATCAGGAAAGCCAATAGTGGCGAATAGTGGCCCTCGGACAGCCAGAGTGCAGACCTTCGCTCAGGCCGCGGCATTCGAAGGAGCAAAAAACGTTGAAACTTCGCCGGACCCTGTTTCACATGTTTTCTCAGTTATTCTCCAGAAACTTGAAGAACAAAGCAAAACAAATAAAATTATTCTCCATCGCTTGGTTAAGCTCGAAAATAAATCACGAAAAACGAGTACATCAAATAAAATATGAATGAAAAATCAATGTTAAAAATATGCACTTGGAATGCAAACAGACTTTTACAAAAACTTTACGAATTGGAAATATTCATACGCGACAAAGATCTTGACATTTGCTTGATTTCTGAAACTCACGTGAAAATGGGATCGAGTTTAAAAATAAAAGGCTATAAGGAGTTCCACACTTGCCACCCTTCGGGAAACGCGAGAGGTGGATTGTCATTGTTTATTAAAGACTGCATTGAACAATACGAAGACCTGAGAGCTTGTAACTATGCAACTGTGCACGATTCGAGTAAAAAATAGTCAGCGTACTCTTAGAATTTCATCTACCGCGTACCGCGCGGTATTGATAATATTTACTAACTCTTGATTATACTAGCTCAAACCACACTTCATTATTGGCGGCGATTTGAATGCGAAACACACGTTCTGGGGTTCTAGATACATCTCGCGAAAAGGCAGGTATGGAGTACAGTTGCGATTTCCACTCGACGGGCAAACCGACCTACTGGTCAACTGATACTTCCAAAATACCTGACCTGACCCCATTAAAAGGCGTTTTTCTTTTTTAGTTCAGAGCTGAGCACTGAACTGAGCTCGAGCTATATGAGCGCGCTCTGAACCGAGCGTGCTCAGATCGTTCTGATGATTTTCTGTTTTTCCTGTTTTTTTTTTTCTCTCAAATATGACTGGAAGTGTGAATGTATATGTGTAATCAGCATTTTACTCAGCCTGCTCAGTCAATTAATTCTGAGCTCATAGAGCGCGCTCTGATCATGCTCTGAGTGAAAAAAGAAACACAAATTCGAGCTCTGATGTATCTGAGCTAAAAAAGAAACACAAACTTTTTGTATAACAGTTCCGGTTGTGCTCTGAACTAAAAAAGAAAAACGCCTAAAGTTGAAGAGTGCTTTGATCGGTCATCTGATCATTCACCGGTTATTTGAACATTGAGCGTAAAACTAGTAAATAACCTTGAGCCAGCGAGATTAACTGGTAGAACAACTAACTGGCTTTAGGAACGAAATTGAAGAAAATGTTGAACTGAGCGTTCCACTTACGATACCCTATGAACTTAAGGTTGAAGTAGATCCCTTCGTTGAAATCGTACAGCTCGCTTCCTGGAATAATACGCCTAATCCAAGGAAAACGCCGGCCAAATACGGTCTACGATATCTTCCCGAAATAAAAGAATTGGTCAACGAAAAAAGGAAGGCGCGTAAAAAATGGCAACAGAGTCGCGCTCCGCAACATAAAACACATTTGAATTATTTGTGCAATTTGTTGAAGACAGCTATTAAGGACTTTAAAAATCGTGCGATAGGTTCTTACCTTCAAAGTTTAACGGCGAAAAAAGATTCTAATTATTCACTTTGAAAAGCTGTAAAGGGCACCAAAAGGCCCTAAGTCCCCGCGCCGCCAATTAAAATAAATCAAAATGAATGGGCAAGGGAAGATAAGGAAAAAGCGGACGTTTTTTCCGCCCATTTAGAAGAAACCTTTAAACCGTACCAGCTTTTCAAAATAAAGTGCTTAGAGAAATTGTACAAGCACCCTGGTATATTAGAAACGACGATATCCACAGTGATCTCGGAATTCCAACAATTGAAGCTGAAACTAGAAGCTTCGCGAGAAAGCATAGAAACCGACTAATCGGACATGTCAACAATACAATAAAAAATTGCTTGATAAGATATATCTTAGTTGCAGTATCTAACAATTCTTCGAAGGGTGGTGTTTTTAGTCAGTAAAAATCTGACACTACTATGAGCACGCGCTTGCTATATTCTCATAGTTTCTTTGGAAGATTTTCAACTGCCCTCGGTAAAAAAAAAAACTTTTGTGAAAAAGCTTAAGGTTGACCGACGCATCAACTTTTGTATTTATAAGTGCATTGTGCATGCTCGGAATTATTATTTTCATTACTGTAGTATCGACAAAATCTGTTATAAAAATGGGTTTAATCAATATGTCGAATATGAATCATATGTTTCTGAGATTACTAGAAGAAACGGACCTCCGAACAAGCGAATAATAAAAACGCGTGTTGTACATAGAACTCACAATTACATTAACGAATTTGGGCGGAACAAAGTTCGCCGGGTCAGCTAGTAATTAATACAAATAAAACAGTAGCCGGATCTAAGGCTTAGCTTCTTACAACAATTCATTTTTTGTGATTTTTTTTTTTTCAGTTTTAGGACGAATGGAAGGGATCTATTATTCTATGTCGAGTCCCAAACGCTAATTAAGAAGCTCTTTCAGCTTTAAGATGCAATTGTGTATTTCCGGGAATCGAGCCTGGGTCCCCCGCTTAGTAGTCCAACACATCACTAACCACATAGCCAATGCGTCTAAGAGAGCACTTTCAATTTTCATCAAAATTATTTAATTGCGTAATTTTTGAAACGATAGTCGTCGAAACGATTGAACAAAACGATCTCGTTTTTAGTTTACTTCATATAACATCATCGTCGTATCGCTCAATCGAATCGTTCATCGTTTTCATTTTGAACAGTTTGAAAATGACTGTAAACAAAGTCTGACAACTAAAAAATAAAAAATGGGGACGTTCGGATACCTAGTTTATGTAAAACGTCAACTAGATTCGTCGTGACTAGGAATCCGAACGCGTTGACTTAGCAACTTGAATTGTTTTTATATTCTCGCGGTCAGCGTTACCTTTGTTTGATTTTGCCCTTTTTTTTGGAAAAGACCCCTCATAATTTTTTTCAAAAATTGTTATTTTCAAATAACTGCATTTAAAATGTAACACGATTGCCTATTACAACACTATTACACTGTTATGCGAACTATTGGTTGTTAAATATCGTGCAAAAATTCGAAATTTGCAGAGTAGTCTTAGAAATGGCACCTATTTCTCTCACTGGCCCTTTTTTCGACTCATCAGAATTCTGCCACGGCTCTTCTTCGAAATGTCAACTGAGTATGCAGGCAGGTTTTCCTTGACACTAGATTTGTCGGCTTCCCCTCCATAAACGTCAACTGCAAAAACTAATCACGTGACCACGCTGGACCAATGAAAACTGATATACATCTAGTCAGACATCTGTCAGACTTACTAAACTATGAATCCGAACGTCCCCAATATATGGAAATTGTTTTTTTTTTTTTTTTTTTTTTTCTTGAATTTGTTTATTTTTCTTTGTTGTCATTGATTGACATGGAATGGGACATTTAATTCAAAAATGGATAGGTACTAAGGAATAAGGCCTCTATTAGTATCACGAAGAAGTGCAATTTTAAGTGAATGTGAAAGTGTTTTCAAGAAGTGTTAATAATTTTTTATTGCTAAGAATTGAGTTGTAAAAAAAAATTATAAAACAAAAAAGTGCAATAATTAATTTTTTGCAAATAATATATTCTAAGATAAGAGCGAGTCGCCTCTATAGAGAGATCATAGGTTGGGTCTTCCTTTAAATATTTATTTATAGATATTTCAGGCCTAATTTAAACGATATTCGATAGAAACCTTTTCAGACATTATTTTTGGTAATTCAAACTAAATTCTATTACACAAGAAAGTTTTGTGAAACCCCGTCGTACACTCGAAGATCATATAAAATCCATATGTGACAGTAGATCACTTAAAATGTATAGTTGCCTATATACATATATATATATAGGTACATGAAGGATTGCTTCTCTAAGGACGAATTAAACAATCATGTTATACAGTTGACTGTCATATCAAAACCACTGAATTCGGTTTCTATTCAGGATCTACTAAAGTTCACTGCTTGCGCATGCAAGTCCACAATCTAAATCGCTTAATTCAACCCACTGGCTTGTGAGGTGACTTAGTCACAAATCGACGACCGTCTAAGCGAACAACTCGAACACAAGTGTTCTAGTCTCAAACGATTATATATTCCATACGCACTTACCAGACTTTCTGTCGTCGGTACGCCCACTTATTTTTTCAAACAAAATCGATTACTCGCCCGATCTAATGGGACGTTGCCTCACATTAATTATGAAATGCAAATGAGCCATTCAAGCCATGTCTGTATAATATGTAATAAATTAAAATATTGTCGAAGGTGCAGTTAGCGTGTGTCCCATTTAAGATTCTATCGATAAGTGACAGAGAGGTGGTCGGTTAACCCAGCAGCCGCCGATCATTAATATTATTACAACCACGAAACGATAGGTGTTCATCAAGATCGTTTAAGAGAAGCACCGCGACGATATCATGTCGTGAAGATTCAGAAGCGCTTAGATCATTCGTCACAGCCAACTGCACAACGGATGAGAGCCGATTAAATTGACAAATTCGCTACACACTGCTGATGATCGTACGGATGGCTGTCATTTGAAAAGCATACCGACCAAAGAATGCTGATAGTGAAATTATGGTGATTTAAATTCCCCGACACACAGAGATTATTGAAAGTGAATTCTTACGATCAGACGGTATTAACTTGCATGCGTGCTCGTAAGTACGGTCGGCAAATTAGGATAAAAGTAGGAGTGAAGAATCTTATGTAATTCGGATTGGATTGTAAGCGAAAGGGGGAAGACAAAATCCGATTGAAACTTAAAACGTCTTTGGGATTTAGAAAGAAACTGGTTTAGATTTGCTACTATTTGCCGATTGTATTAAGTGATTTGAACGAAGCTTGGCCTCTCGTATATTATGTGCAGGGGAGCAATTATTGTTGTCATGAGCTGGAATGGATTTTCTTCAAATGACGGGAAATTGTATTGGTTTCGGTTTCACAAGGAGATAGGAGAGTGGTCATAACCGCAACTGTGGGCGAACTTATATTTAATTTAGTTGTTGTATTGTTTTGAATGTGAGATTGCTGTGATATAGCTTGTTGTATATGTATGTATATAGAACTCCTAACACCTGGCTTCGAGGTAATGTTTGACTTAATGAAAGGGTGCCGATCATACAATTATAGAATCGGTTAGATCAGCGGGGAGGTTTTAAATTATATATGTATTCTATTACAAAAATACGTAACTGATAATATTACGTTCGCAGAGTTCTCAGAAACTACTGAACGAATTTGATGAAATAAAATATTCTTTATGCTCCCCTGCGTGCAGTAGGCTATTTTTCGTGCAATGATACACAAAGTACGACCCTTTGTGTGAGTTTTGGAAACTCAAAAAGGCGTAATTCCAAATGTAACTTACACACGAGAACAAAAAAAAACCGAATCTCAAAATTCACTTACGACCTTTTGTGATGATGAATTCTCAAAATGGGATTTTTGTTACTTGTGTTTCAATGGACGATCTAATTGATTTTTATTCCTTTAACTAGCTGACCCGTGCTCGCCTTGCTTCGCCAGAGTTCCAGTTCTTAAATTTAAAACAAAATAATTAGCGTTGTGTATCTAACAGTAGCTTACCCGAAGAAAGAGAAGAAAAACTGTCAGTAAAAAAATGCAAACAAATAGGTTGTCTTCTATTATTCCCTGTTAATCTCATTTATATTCCGCTTCTTACGTTTCATACCCCATCTCCCTCAATCCCATAGGTAACTCAAGTTGAATTTAAAAAGGGAAACAAAAAACATGAAGCAGAAAAAGTGCAGTTGCACAGACAGGTTTTGGCAAATCTTATAGTTTTCCTCCAGGGTAACCTACGAACAGTGCTGCCAGATGTTTTCACCAGAAATTGTAATTACTAGCTTTCAAAATAGTGGAAATACGATTTTGTGAACAAAAAAAAAAAATAATAATAAAATAATGGCGCAACAGGTCCGGAGGAGCCAAACGGCTACTTGAGAATCTCTTTCAAGACAGTTATACTCTCGGATGTTTGTCAGACGTTCGCGAGAGGTGGCACAGTGAAAAAAACCCTAAGTTGGAATTTTGGTTTTTGCGGAATGTTATTATACCTACTTCAATTTATTACAACATAAATTATTACATTAATATCTGAAATTCGCCTCGTTCTAGTTCGTAAATAAAATTATGCTTAAGTTGTACTGTAATTTTACGTGCGCTATTGTTGTCGACGTCCGTTCGTGTAATACTGCACATGGTGCTGCTCGCCAGTTCTGTTGACTTGATATAAGTATTGAAGTATTGCCTTTGCCTATAAACAATTAAACGCATTTTTGTATTGATTGAAATCATCTAGACGGCAAGTTGAATGAAGCAAATTCAAAATATTATTTTGGATAGCATTAACATTTTTCGACACATAACATTTTTAATTTATTAAATAAGAAAAAACTTATATGTATTCATGTTTTTACTACTGAAATCTACTACAGTCTACTTCATTACACATACATACTTGTATTAAATTGATTCAAACTGCTGCAGGTAGTTCTATCACCACAGGGAGATAATAACCTGAACAAAAAGCGCTAAATTGCGCTAGATTACACAATATTTTGCCGCACACACGAGATACGACACACACACATAATTTCCTCCACTTAATGCTGGGAAAGTCCAACGATCTAGTTTCAATCGAAAATTTTAGTTTTTTGAATTGTATAAAATTTATAGGTAGTTTTTTGCTTATTGTTCAACTTCAGGATAACGTACAAAGATGACTATAATATTAAAATATTTATACATAATTGAACTTTATATTAAAAAAAAATCCTATTTCATTTGGATGAATCATTCCAGAGCTATGAGCTAGAAGGCATTCGAGAATTACAACTTTTCTTAGATATCCACTTCCGGACAGCGAGTAATGGTAAAACATATCCTATAACCTAATCTCGATAATATTTCAATGCAACAGTGAAAAACGGAACCAATTTCGTACAGTACTTTTCGAATCTATCCATAGGAAACAGCTCACAGCCGGAAAAAGTTACAGTTTTATTATAGTAAGGATTATGCAGAAAAGAAAACAAATTTCATTTTGCACGCTCTATCTTGAGCTCCACAATTTTAATTCTTATTTTGAATTTGCTTCATTCAACTTGCCGTCTAGATGATTTCAATCAATACAAAAATGCGTTTAATTGTTTACAGGCAAAGGCAATACTTCAATACTTATATCAAGTCAACAGAACTGGCGAGCAGCACCGTGTGCAGTATTACACGAACGGACGTCGACAACAATAGCGTAAAATTACAGTGCAGCTTAAGCATAATTTAATTTACGAACTAGAATCTAGAACGAATCGAAACCAAATTTCAGATATTAATGTCGTTTTCCATTGGGCAAAAAGAACCATCCGGGAGAGTCCGGACTCCGGAATCGAAAAAATCACTTTTGAAACCGTTCCATTGGCACAAAAAATACTCTTCTGGCTTTTCTGAGAAGAGAAATTAGCTTCTCGATTTGAAGTCAGAGTCCACTCAAGAAGCACTTATACAAGTGTAATTTATGTATTTTATACAATAGTCAGCTGACAGCTACCGTAGATTACTTTTTGGCATTTCACCAATACTTTTGTGGATTCAATCAGAAGCAGTTTTCTTGTTCCATTGGATTGCCGAATGAGTGGATTCCGGAGTGAAACCAATGGAAAATGACATAAGTAATAGTTATAAGTGGGAAAGCGGGAGACTTGAACATATTGGAGACTTTAACCACTCTCAATAATTCACTTGAATTCCACTCGATCCTTCCAATGGTAGAGTCAAATGTCACAGAACGTGATCCGTTACTACACACAAACATAATTCTAAATTGTCAGTTGACTTTGGCTGTTGGAACTTGGAAGTGGAAATGTATTTTTTGGTGCAATAAGTTAAACATTTTTTTTTTTGATATTTTTTTTTACAGTTCTGGCAATTCGGTATGAACACCTAGCCCCTAGCGGTCATTTCACACATGTATTGTTAGATGGAAAAACTGGAAGCGTGTAAGAGACGATTTTAATTAAAAAAATTGCAAATTAAATTGGATACGTGGAATGAAAATTAGAAGCCACAAGCCATGCTCCTCTCCACCATGACATATTGATGCTGCTAGATTAGAAAATCGATATCACCCGGAAAGAGACTGATGATAATGAGTAACAATCTCCCAACTGTACATTCGCCTACCACAGCCACCAAAGCAGCCAGTGGCCCTGCAGTATCTCCGTAGAAAGATGAGGTAAAGCTTCATCATGCTGCCAGCCAGCACCAGCAGCCACCCGAGAGAAAGAATCCGTCGTAGGATCATATAAGGTGCACAAAAGATGCGCATGGAAAGACAATACTGTTGAAAGGTTGAGGAAGATGGCGGCAAGGGTATCGAGCAAGAAGAATAAGAATACGAACTTCCGTTTAAAAAATAAGATTACCCAAAGAAAGTCATTACATTATACAATCTCGCATTCGCGCACTGAAGGTGCTATCTTCAATAGATCCATTGCGAACGACTGTGACGTCTTACGTAATAGACTATGTGTTTGATAAACAGATGAAATTGGATGACCTTGAAGTAAACAGCTACGATGTTGTTTAGTTAAACATCGCGTAAGGACTTACGCAACCTCTACGCGTCTCTCCTTAAATTGTTATTTATAAATATTTTTCCTCATTAACTTTACTAAACGAGGTTTGTGTCTAAATAGGTAAGAATTTCGATAAACTATTACAGAAAACACTGAAATCTATTATTTTTTTCAACTGAAACTGAGATGTGACATCAGCTGTTGTTGACATATTTATTTTGTAAATCAAAATATTTGAAACGGCTGCAATGGAGATGGAGAGCAAAAATAAAAGAAAGCGATCGGAAAATTGGGATGCCACTGATAAGGTATTAATTCTTGTTTGTTAAATATATAGGTTCGCGTGAAAAAGTCAATTACTGCTTTTACAGATCTTGCTTTGACAATTGATAGAGGAGAAAATATCGATCATTGAAAAAAAAGTGTGGATACAAATATCTACTTCCAAATCAAAACGAGAGGCTTGGAAGGAGATTATTGATTCGTATGGTTTCAAAAATATATTTTACCATATATTTAACTACTCACATATTTCAGATTTAATAAATGCAGCAATGTCCAGATCCAATGTTACCCAGATCCAGTGCCAGTGGCGTGCCACAAAAATGGACGTCAAATCAAAAGCATCCAAATATAGAAGACAAATAAGTGCAACAGGAGGTGGACCGCCGCCAAAATCACCAGATCCTGAGGATGCGCAATTGATGGCTCTGATTCCTTTTAATTTGAAGTTGATAACAATGAGTTCGATTGTGATGCGCCTGACTCAATTCAATTCCCACCATTGGTAAGTAGTATAAAAAAGTTCAAGACGCAGATTATTAAATATATCTTTTCCTATAGCACTATCTGAGTGGATCTCCAAACATTTTTGAAGAAGAAATAATGATCCAGGAAGCAGAGGATGATTCTGCGAACGAAAAAAAAAGAAAGGATGCAATTGTAAGAATGGATATAAGTGTGTGTAAAATTTGATACATACTAAACAGGTTTCTTGCAGGTAAAGTCTGATGAACAAATGAAATCAGATTTGTACGAGCTGACTATGAAAATAAAAAGTAGGGAACTGGCGATAATGGAGGCAGAGCACGAAGAAAAAATGAAAATTTCAAAACTGGAGAGTCATCATAAGCAAGAAGCCTTCAAGAACAACCAACAAGCAAGTCAACAAGAACACCTTTTGCGTTTGCAGTTGCTGCTGGAAAAGCAGGAGAATTGATGTATTGGTATTCTCTTTCTTTTGCTTGTTTTTAATAATTAATATGAAATCTAATGTGATAAGACTGAAGTGAAAATATTGTTCCTTTTTTTTTTTGTTAAAAGCTCGTTAAAATCCTGAATAAATACATATTATTAATAGTTTACATATTGTGTTGATTTTTATTGAAAATGCTGGTGTATAAATATACTACTATTTTATCAAAATCGTTTTCATCAAAATCATTTTCTTCAGCTTGGACTTCATCACCATCTAATTTGACAAAGTAAGATTAAATAAAATTCATGATTCAAAACTATACCCAAAGCTTGATCCTTAAATTCGATGGCCAAATTATGCAAAATAGCTAAGGCGACAACTGTGATTTTCACATTCACGCATTCATACCAGTCAGTAGGATCCTGAATCCGGGGGTTTGAAAGGGGAGTGAAGAGAATTTTTGTGCAGGCGTCCCTTGAATTCACCACTTTCGAGTCGTTCCTATATGCAACTCTTTCTAAATATTCTGGAATCACGTGTACTTCCTCTCCAATGGCAAACAATATCTCTTATTTTCAATGACGAGTCACAAACAACTTTTTTATTAACCGAATAGCAGCCTTTTCCGTTAACATAGTACTGAACCGCTTGACCAGCAACTTTTGGAATTTTTATGTGCGTGTAGTCAATTGCACCAATTACTTGCGGAAAGTTTCTTATTTCTTGAAAACCCCGCATTTCTTTAATTTGTTCTGAAATTGATGCCGGCATTTTTATGAACTGTCGCCTTTTGGAAGCAAATGCTTTTGCAACTCGTTGACATATATCGCAAAGAGTCGGTTGGCTAAAGCCGTGAATGTTTGCTCCATCATCTTGAATCTAAAATACAATTATTTGAAAACCATACGTAGATATGAATGAAAATCTAATTACCAACTTCCACAGGAATATGTCCACCCAGATAATCTCCAATGAGATCAAAACGCACAATATCAATAACTTTGCACATATTTTCTTTCGTAAATCTATATTTATTCCGTAATTTTTTATTTCTCATTTCCATGGGGTTGAACCTGGCTTTATATAATTTTTTTCTTCTTGGAATTGGACTATCATTTATTAAGTTAATCATATTTATGTCGTTAACGAAATTCACAAATCTGAATGACATTTTTTATTTGTTTTGTTTTCAAATTTCCAATTTACCCCGAAAAATAATGTGAACAAAATGACATTTCATAAAAGAAAAAAAATATGTATATATATATGCAAGCTTTACGCTACCTCTAAACGCAAATTTTCGCTTTTAACTTACGCAGTCCTAAAGCAACGTTGCTTAAGTTCGAAAAATGTTTATAAATCACATTTTCCTGCGTAAGGGCATTCAAGAGGGTGCGTAAAGATAAGCAGACTCTAACGTGAGTTTATAAATAAGGCTCTAATAAGTATTATACCGGCTACGTCGCTACTGAAAGCTTTTATCTCTTTGCTTCACTTTAGACTTTGAGTTGAAATGGAGAGCGCATTTACTTTGGAAACAAAAAACATCCTGTGTGCTATAAGAAAAGCTACAGCCGAGAACTCTGAGCTATACCCAAATGTGGATGATGGATTCTCAAAAAGAACGTAACTGCAATGGGTCTACCACATCGTTTCAATGAAAAATATTTCTATACTAAACTAGCTGACCCGTGCTCGCCTTGCTTCGCCAGAGTTCCACTTCTCAAATTTAAAACAAAATAATTAGCGCTATACAAAAAGTAGCTTACCCGAAAAAAGAGAAGAAAAACTGCCAGTAAAACAATCCAAACAAATACTTTGGTAGGCTAACTTCTATTATTCCCTCTCAATCTCATTTACATTCCACTTGTAAGTTGTTACTTGTTACATTTTATTCCCCATCTCAATCCCATAACAACTCGCTCACTTACTACTCAAACACAAACATCCTCAAGTTCAAATTAAAAAAAGAGAAAAAAAAAACATGAAGCAAAAAAAACTGCAAATGCACAAACAGGTTTTAGCATGGACGTGAATCAGTATCACTAATAAGATCAGAATCACTATAGCGCATTTTAAAAATCACAATCACAATTAACAACTGAGTTTGACTCCCTCAATCTCAATTACATAGCTATCTCTCTCAATCCCATGCACCACATTCGCTCTACTACTCATTGTCATTATTCACTAATAATTTAAGAACGTGAGCAAAAAAAAAAAAAAAAACAACACAAAACCCAAAAGTTGCATAAAAAAAGAGAAGCACACGGCAGAAAATGTATAGAGAGAGAAACAGGTTTTGCCGCACACACACACAAAATTTCCTCCACTCAACGCTGGAAAAATCCAACGATCTAGCTTCAATCGAAAATTTTGATTTTTTCAATTGTATTAAATTTATAGTTTATTGCTTATTGTTCGACTTCAGGATAACGTACAAAGATGATTTATATCTTAAAATCTTTGTACATTATTGAACTTTGTATTAAAAAAAATCCCATTTCATTTGGATGAGTGATTCCGAAGCTAGGAGCTAGAAGGCATCCGAGAATTACAACTTTTCTTAGATATCAGCTTAGATTTCCACTTCCGGACAGCGAATAATGGTAAAACATATCCTATGTTCAAATCTGAACAATTTCCTATGCAACTGTGTAAACCGAAATCAAATTCGTGCAGTACTTTTTGAATCTATTCTCGTCTCACAGATTACAGCCGGAAAAAAAGCTACAGTTTTATTATAGTAAGGATTTCGAGACGGCATGCAAGATGAACCCTCCGTTTCAAAGAATATTTGCTATTAAAAATAACCAAGTTGAGCAAGTGCGAAAATCGATAAATAAAGTAGCGAGACTCGGTAAAATGAAATCAAATTGATCGCCCTGCAAACCGTTCCATCCTGAAGTTGCGATAACATGCAGGTACTGCATTTTAATAAAGAACTCATAGCAATTTGTTTGCCCCATAAAACACAATTAACAGTTTCCGTTACACTAGCGCATGCCGAAAGTCCGTTACAATTAACCCAGTCACCGAATATAATTGCAATAAACGACTGCACACGCATAATCGTTAAGCTTGCACTTCAAGTCGGCGACTATCATGATCAACTTTATACCTGAACTGCAACTGATGACAGGGTGACTAAGATCAGCTCGTGTCCAAGAATCAAGTGCTCGAATATACATCCAGCACTCCGGCATAATCGCATGCAAGTCGATGGTCAAACTTTGCGGTGGTGCCACTCATACAAACGCCCAATGGTTGCTGTTGAATTAATTTATTCTTTGCCACTGGCAAAATATATCTACGACAGCTATTAGCTGCACTGCAGCCCTAGGTAAAGCGGCCGACATTGTGCATTGTATATCCGTCGCTTAAAGGTTTCAATTGAATCTGAGGTGCGGTGCTCTCATAGACCCCTATTACCCCATTGCCCACAGTATCCTCGTGCAGCAAAAAAAAAGTAAAAGTCACCACAAACGATTTTCATATAAAAGCATTAGCACCGATCTCTATTGTCATACTCTGTTCGAGACCGTTCTCAAGTGATCAACTTTATCCAATAGCAAGGAAAACTAAAAAACAAAAATGTTCAAATTCGTAAGTGGACTGCCGATATAAATTGAACTCCAGGTCGTTTAATTAACTTTATCTCTGTAGATCACCATAGTTGTCGCTATGATCGCCTGTGTCGCAGCTGCACCAGGATATGCATCTTTGGGCCATGGACCAATCTTGGGAGGATATGGTTCACCGCTGGCTCTGTCAGCACCGATTTCGTATGCCGCACCGATTACCAAGATCGCTGCACCTATCTCGTATGCTGCTCCAATCACTAAATTCGCTGGCCCAGCTTATGCTCCATTGGGTGGACATTTGGGTTTGGGATACGGATCTGGAATTATTGGACATGCTGCTCCGTTGGGAATAAGTGCTTATGGTGCTCATGGACTGGGCCTTGGTGCCCATGGTTTGGGACTTGGCGCGCACGGATTGGGTGCTCCAATTTGGTAAACATTTGTCCCAATCCCAATCTGCACTCTGTTTGTTGTGGTGATAGTGTCTGATTGGATATTAAAACCACAGTTGTACAGAAATTTGTGTTTAATTTTCTCATCGGGTGTTTGAGACTGAATTTGGTCGTTCACTTATTTTTTGCTTGGAAATTATTCTCAAAAGAGGTAACTGTCAAATGAGATGGCATACTGAGATCGGTTTATAAAATATAAAATCTTTGAATACATTGGACCGGCGTCGTCTAGTGAATGGACATAGAGCCAATGTTCGAGACTTAAAGGAAGACTGGAGGGTTATTCCCAAATGCGCAGCGAATCGTATCAAAAGCGATACCTTAATTTCGACCGATCGCAACCGCGTTCGCTTTTACTTATTCTCAAATGCAAAGGGGGCGAAAATAATTTTTTTCCAGCGCTTTCCATTTATTTCCGAGCGAGCGAAATGGTGTATACAAAAAATGCAATGAACAAAACGAAAAGATTAACTACCCCAGGTGGCAGTCCAGCTTTACTGGAAAATCCACCCTCTTCGGAGGTCGGCTCTACGGATTCTGGGGAGAGCCGCTTATTGCAATCTATCAACCCTTTTATTAAAAGCTCAAGGGTATCTCGATCTCCTCCAACAAGATCGAATAACGTCGGGAAAAGAAGTCCGCCGGGAGCGCTAGCGCGTGAAAAACAGGACTCAGTGAAAGATAAAAGTCTTGAGGAAGAAAATAAAGAACTCCGAATCAAGCTTAAGGAAATGGATCTACTCTATCAAGATCTTAAGAAAGAGATAGAACTGTTAAAAGAACAAAATAAGGTTCTAAGGAACATCCATTTGCAGGAAGAACGCGAATGTACTCCGCCACGCTTGGCTAGTCGAATACCACACCGACGAAGAAGAGCTAGCGCGCGAAACGAATTGGGTCACTAAAAAAAGACCTAGTAAGAAAAGGAGAGCCGGTTCTTCGCCTGAAGTCGAGCCTCCTAAAAGGAACGATAATGTCGAAATTTAAGGTTATATCTTTGAGGAATAATGCGTGGAAAATTAACGTCGATAACCACGAAGACTACCGGGCAGTGTCCTAAAAGCTAAATACTGAGGAGATCCAGTGGTATACTTTCGAAATAAAGTCAGAAAGGCCACATCGTGTTGTAGCAAGGGGACTCCACCCCTCATGCAAAAAAGAAGAGGTTATAAACGACCTTCAAGCCAAAGGGTTTAAAATTCTTGATGCCGTTAATATCATTAAGAAGGAGAAACAGAAATCGGAAGAAGATAAAGATGTCCTGGTAAGGCGTGGACTTCCGCTCTTTATGCTTATTTTCGATAGGTCTGATAATATCGAAGATATCTACCGAATTAAAACCATCGTGCTTAAAATCGAGCCGATGCGCAGAAATTTGAAAATAATTCACAGTGCAAAATTTGCCAGGAATTTAATCACACGCAAATGTATTGCAAAAAAAAGCCGCGATGTGTGAAATGCGCCGGAAATCATTTCTCCCAAGACTGTGGAGCAAATAAACAATCCTCCGCTACTTGCGCTAACTGTAAGGGAAAGCACCCTGCAAATTATAGAGGTTGTGAAGTAGCTAAGGAATTGCAAAAACGGAGAGATGCGCTCCTCAAGCCTCAAAATAAAAAAACCAAGCCTCTAACGAATACAAAGCGTAAGACCGCCCAGGATGTAGTAGGCAACATAAAAACTCCGGTTCCAGAGCGTAATAATGTCAGAGAAAGAGAGACAACAGAAAAGCCCTCGACCTCTGTTGCCAAAAGAAACGCTACTAAAAAGTTACCATCAGTAAAGTCATCGAAAAGTGGCCCTCGGCCAGCTAGAGTAGTGCAGACCTACGCTCAGGCCGCGGCATACGACGGAGCAAAAAACGTTGAAACTTCGCCAAAACCTGTTTCTCATGTATTCTCAGTTATTCTCCAGAAACTTTAAGAACAAAGCAAAATAAATAAAATTATTCTCGATCGCTTGGTTAAGCTCGAGAATAATTCACGGAAAACGCGTACATCAAATAAAATATGAATTAAAAACCAATTTTCAAAATATGCACTTGGAATGCAAACGGACTTTTGCAATAACTCGACGAATTGGAAATATTCATACGCGGGAAAGATCTTGACATTTGCTTAGATTAGATAGTCAGCGTACTCTTAGAATTGGCCAACGAAAAAAGGAAGGCGCGTAAAAAATGGCAACAGAGTCGCGCTCCGCAACATAAAACACATTTGAATTATTTGTGCAATTTGTTAAAGACAGCTATTAAGGACTTTAAAAATCATGCGATAGGTTCTTACCTTGAAAGCTTAACGGCGAAAAAAGATTCCAATTATTCACTTTGGAAAGCAGTAAAAGGCACCAAAAGGCCCAAAATCCCGGCGCCGCCAATTAAAATAAATCATAATGAATGGGCAAGGGAAGATAAGGAAAAAGCGGACGTTTTTGCCGCCCATTTAGAAGAAACCTTTAAACCGTGCGATGGTCGGGCGGTACACGACAGTGTTATTGGGACGGAATTACAATACGACGATTTAATACTCACAAGTGCAACGCTAAGGGAACTAAAACGTGAGATTGAATCCCTAAAACCTAAGAAAGCTCCTGGTTATGATTTGATCACGGGAGAAGTTCTCAAAGTTCTACCAAGAAAAGCGCTAATTAAGCTTCTTCATATTATAAATGCCGCGCTCAGACTAAAACACGTGCCGAGCCAATGGAAAGTTGCGGAGGTCATAATGGTTTTAAAAACAGGAAAACCGCCAAATGAAGTAAAGTCATATAGACCAATTTCCCTTCTTCCAGTTATATCCAAAGTTTTCGAGAGAATTTTACTAACGCGCCTACAACCGGTTATAGAAGACAATAATCTTATCCCTGGACCACCAGTTTGGGTTCAGAACCAAGCACTCCACGATTGACCAAGTGCATAGAATTACTGATGTAATTGAGAAAGCATTTGAAGAAAAAAAGATATGCTCAAGCGTATTCCTTGACGTCTCACAAGCCTTTGATAAGGTGCGGCATGACGGCTTAAAATTTAAATTACGACAAGTTCTTCCCGTACGCCTATATGATATTTTAGAATCATATCTCGGGAATAGACTCTTCCGTGTTAGACATGGAAACAGATTCTCTGAGCGTAAGGAAATCTCGGCCGGCGTGCCGCAAGGAAGTGTCCTTGGCCCGCTTCTCTATCCGTTATATACTCGCGATATACCAAGAGAAGATGGCACTACTCTTGCTACGTTCGCCGACGACACCGCTATCCCAGCAGTAGGTAATTCAATTGAAGAAGCGACTGCAAAACTGCAAATCGCACTGAATAAGGTAAATGAATGGACGAGGGTCTGGCGGATCACCCTCAACGAAACTAAATCTGTTCACGTGAATTTCACGTATAAGAAAACAAATGACTTGCCAATTTTTTTAAACTTGGCCCGAATATCCTTTGCAAATGAGGCCAAATACCTGGGAATGACACTCGATGCAAAGCTGAAATGGAATTCACACGTGAAAATGAAACGTAAAGAACTCGATATCAAATATAGAGAAATGTACTGGTTACTCGGAAAACATTCCCAGCTCAGTACTGAAAACAAACTGCTATTATACAAGCAAGTGCTAAAGCCGGTGTGGACCTACGGTATACAACTCTGGGGTTGTACCAAGAAAACAAATGTCAATATCCTACAAACTTTTCAAAATAAAGTGCTTAGAGAAATTGTACAAGCACCATGGTATATTAGAAACGACGATATCCACAGGGATCTTGGAATTCCAATAATTGAAGCTGAAACAAAAAGCTTCGCGAGAAAGCATAGAAACCGACTAATCGGACATGTCAACAATTCAGTCCGACAAATTTTGGACGAGAACAATTTATTGCGCCGACTACAAAGAACGAAACCGTTCGACTTGGCAAGATAGGATTAACCGCGTCTAAATTGCGGAACATGCAGGATCTTTCATTGGAAAGTAGCCTGTCAAAAGTTGTTATTCCGTTATAGAAAAATTGCTTGATAAGTTATATCTTAGTTGCAGTATCTAACAATTCTTCGAAGGGTGGTGTTTTCAGTCAGTAAAAATCTGACACTACTATGAGCACGCGCTTGCTATTCTCATAGTGTCTTTGGAAGATTTTCACCTACCCTCGGTAAAAAAAAAAAAAATTTATTTCCATTTTGACTTCCAATTTTTCATTTATTTTTCCAAATTATTTGACAGCTGTTTTCCGACACAGCAATTTTTTTTTTGTGTTGATGTAAAAAATGATACCTATTGAAAGTTTTAGATTTTGTGTTAAATTAAAAAAAATGGATTCAATTTGCCTATTTTTATATGCGGAAAATGAAGAAGGGAGGGAAGAAAATGTGAACATAAAAGTTCAAAGAAGATTGTTGAGTGAAGCAATTGTTGTTTTTGACTCCTTTATTAAAAAAATATGTATAGGTACAACAAATTCAAATAATAAGCCATTTTTGCTGCACAATGAAAGTTTTAACAATTTTAAGCTTTTTGTTTTTATTGAATATTTACATTTTTAATAGGTCCGCAAACAATCGGAGGGCAAAACGTCACCTCACTTTCAATGCAATGAAACATGTTAGCTACTTAAGAATGAATAAAAAGTTGGCGCAACAGATCCGTAGAAAACCTAGGCAGTTATACTCCCGGATGTTTGCCATACGTATGCAAGAGGCGGCGCAGTGAAAAAAAGGAGAGTGTGCTTGTGACCACACATCATCAGAAGTAAAACTCCGAAGCTATATCTAAGTTTAATATTTTGATAATATTCTCAGCGTTTTCACATAAAAATAAATATTTTAGATTTAATATTAAATTTTTATTTTTAACAGCGCCACCTATCGGATCCGAAACTGTCCTATTTTTCAAGCTGCAATAACCATACTTATCCTCATAATTTCATTGGTGGAGGTGTTTTTATTTTTCTGCATACCTAACTAAAGGAATTCATTAGTAGGTACCTATCTAGTATAGTTGTCTATAGTGTATAGAGCAGAGACAATACTGAGACCCCCAACTCACAATCCTCTTGCCGCTGGCCCCTCAGTTTTTTTTTTTTTTTTTTCAAATTCGCCATTTTGTTTTCCTTTCAGTGTTAGTTCAATCTAGAATCCGTATGACATGTAAAAACATTCAAAAAATATAAAATCAATGCTGCCAACCGCTACCTACCATGGGGGAATGTAAAGAGTTCGAGAATACCATACATTTTAAGATAACTGAAAGCTATTGGTTGGTTATTATAAATTTTTAAAAGACGATTAATGTTATTTGTTTGGTTAATAATACTATCTAAATGAGTTGTTTTATATTCCAGAAACATACTAGGACAAACATTGTTGCGTATTTTCCGCTTTTGAATATCATTAACTTCGATTTCATGTGTACATTTTTCTTAAATAACTGGAGAAAAATTGCTCAAAATGTTTTTATTTTCCTACAACTATTCTGCAGTAATAATTTTTCTTTTAAATAAAATACTCTTCACGCGTAGAGAATAATTTCAAATGGACAAAATTATATGAACGCTGGTACCAACTTTGCCGACACCGGAAGTCACCGGAAGTTGTTGATATTTTTTGAGGGTGTGTTGGTGTGTTGAAGTTTCGTGACATTTGTCAATACGAATTTCTATGTATCAATACTAGCGCACTAAATTGTGTACACTCCGTACAAGTATTGCTTATAGGCAAGGTAACGGGAAATCGGCCGAAGTTGGTGGTCTCAATATTGACTCTGGTATAGAGTATAGGGGATGTAATTATGTTGTAACAACTTTACGAAAGAAATACCTAAATTACTCTTGTTGATGATTTATATTTTTCACTTTACTTTCCGATAGAATTGTAAATACACATAATATACACACAGTGGCTCAGTGTTGTTTATAATTCTGGACTACTTGAGCGAGTGGTTAAAATGTTGCTTAAAATATGTATAGGTAATATAAATAACGAAAAGAATGTACCTCTCATTCTTTCTACTTATAGTATAGGGGGCATACACGACAACGACATGTCCATTTTCGGTGAGAATCATATTGCACATGAGTCGTGTACAGTGATGTTAGCACTGTCCCTTCATTTATCCCACGAAGCGTGGTAATTTTTCCCTTTTCGCCGTACTCAAAATTCCTTTTGAAAACCCACGATACTTTTTTTTTTAGAAGTAAAATTTGTATTACAAGGAAAAAAATCACGGTTAATTAACTTTTAGTATAAAAATTACCGTTTGTAACATTATTACGATTATTTTTTGGTGCTAGAAAATTTTGATAAAAGACGATTTATACGAGAAGTTTTTTATGCACATTCAATGTGTTGATAATCATGGTGAAATCAAGGTGTTTTCATGAAATTTCAGCAAAAATGTATAGTTTGAATGTTTTTTGTTAGATTCCTCAAAATCCTACGATTTGGTGCTTTTTCCCTTTATCCCACGGAAGACTTTTCGGACATCGAAATTCCCACGAAAAGGGATAAATCCCACGATATAACAACACTTCGTGTGCACATCACATGGCACATTACTTATAATAAACATGAATCAATGTTGACAAGGGTCAGGCTACAAGACACTTGACAACATTGACGTGAAATAGGGCATAGATTTAAGCAGGTCAAGAAAGTTTTTTGATTAGTCTTGATCCAGGAAGGACGTGTTTTATTACTAGCAATTTTGCTTATTCAAAATCGGCTTAAGAGCTTAGGAAATATCTACTAATCATACATTTTAATGATCGTACAAATGCGTCTGGACTCTGGAGAGCTAAGAGAATACTCACAATCAGGGAATAAACTGATTTAGATTTTTGTACCCCTAACATAACAGAGTGCACACAAACTTTATTAATGTAGACATTACGATTGAAATTTCTATTGGGTATTAAATCAGATCATAGTCCAAAATTTAATTAAAATAAAAATATGATAGTTGGCATTGCAATTCTCACTTTAACAACAACTTTTTGGAAAGAATTGTTCTGACCTACAATTTGGTTTGAATATATTTCTAAGCGGCAGAATTGAGAATCTTTGACCAAAGAAAAGAAATACTCTTGGACGTTTTTTAAATTAGATTTTTGCACGTCAATCAATCAATCTCAAAATAAAGCATAATATTTTTGCGAAGATGTAAGACTATGTAAGTGCAAATAGTTACTCACTTTTTCATGATTGTGATTGTGATGGAACAGGGTTATCTATCATTGAAGAAAGTCTATGCTCCCTTCCATATACTTTTTTTTTTCAGTTATCCATAGGATCATATATCTGTTATGATTGTGGATCACAATTATCCGACAACCGAGAGTATAACTGTCATGCATGAGCTTCTCAATTAGCCGTATGGAGGTGGACTCGGCATAAAATTGGGAATCCCTTCAACTTCCCATTCTTCCCAAAATTGATTCTCACTCTCACAAAACGAATGCTTGTGAAAATCTAGGCTAGGATCCTAACGTTTTGCAATAACTATTTATCTACAAGATTATTATCTTGTGTTAGAATTTTTATAATTTTTTTTTAATCAACCAAATTTATGACTTGCTTGAGCGTAGTTGCAGTACTACTCGTGTGGGTCTCATTGAATTAATGTAAATGCAGATTTGCAACAATGCAGTGACTTAGTCTTTAATACTTCATTATTGGGTCAATATCTCACGAAAACCTGTTGAATCTGGTAGGTATGTGTCTAAGTCACACATGGTGAATGTGTCTGCGGTTCAAACTGCCAAAGTCTTGATTGAAATTTCCATTTCCATGGCGTGCAATGCTATACATTTGTTCATTGCTAGGTACTGGTCATGTAGGAGACTGGGTTACTTGTTGCTTTTACTATAGCTAACATTTTAAGTCATATATCTAGTTTACCCGTGCAAAAATGCCATTCTACTTTTTAACCGATAGGCTTTTAGTCAATAGTTTAAGGCATCGGACACATGTGAGGATCTCTTATGGGATAGTGATGCTACACGATCAGAACTTGATCGTTCCTTACTATATTTGTATAGCTACTGTTTAGCTGCTAGGTTGCATAGAACTGATTTAGCATTCCGACAATACGCGACTTAAAGCGACGAATATAATATCATTTATACTTGTATCCAGCGTGACCATGTGCGACAAAAGTGGCAATTTGGCACTTTTTTCGAGAGCTTGGCACAATTTTTTGATATTTTGGTCCCTTTTTTAGTTGGAAAAGGAACTTCAGAAAATTTTAAAATGCTGTTATTTCCAAAAAAAAAAAACCTTTAAACGCAGTTGACTATTATGCCTTAAAGCTATTAGCTTACTAGCTGACCCGGCAAACTTCGTTCCGCCCAAATTTTTTAATGTAATGAAAATAATAATTCCGAGCATGCAAAATGCACTTCCTAATTTATGTAATTCGGCCAATTAAAATTCTTTATTCAAAAATTTTATTAAATGCAATAGAAATAAATGATGATTTGTTTTAATCAAACCGCAATGATTTTGACGTGTCGGCCAACCTTCCGCTTTTTCACTAAATTGACAATGTGAGAAACATAGGAACTCAAGATTGATGCCACAAATGCACGAACATCCATCGATTATCCTTGCAATAAATTATTGACATAGTGAAAGCGAGACGCACGGGAAATTGAAGTCGCACGAATGGTAAATCGTTCTAAATAAGCGAAATCTGCGGAATAGGAGTGTTTGCCTTTGAATTTTCCCCTTAAAATCATCACTTGCATGATATTTGATGTGAGATCCTTCATAAAAACCATAAATCAAACGCGATCCGTTATAAAGTTTCGGTACGTTGATGTTGCGCAACAAAATTTGAACTGAGCCGACTTTCAAATCCAAATTATGATGAGGTAAGCCCGCAACATCCAATTAAAAAATTCAACTAATCCCCATAAGGTTTTTTTTTCACAACAAAAGGTAGCATTATGCCCTTCCTTCCAACCAAAAATCATAAAAATCGAACGATCTGTCCCCGAGTTATGAGTGCACAGGGATGTCAGTCTCTTTTATATGTAACTGTACCCACCCGGCTTTGCCCGTACCTTTCGTATTCAGTTTTGCTCACATTTCGCAATGCAGCGTTTGATTTTATTTTTGAATGGGACGTGCCACAATCCGTGTTCTTATCTCGCTTGTGTTTTTCAAAGTACCAACTATAGGTCTAAAACTATCCGAAATTTACTGGAACTGGAAGCAACCATATCCATCTAGATCGGCAACAGCGCCACATATCAGGTCCAAAAGTATCCTATCCTTCAAGCTCGAACCAAGAATATAAATCTACAAAATTTCATTGAAATCGGGTGAGTGGTTTCGGAGATCGATAACAAGGCCATACAGCGGGTCAAAAAAAAATAAATAAATAAATCGTTGGCGCAACAGGTCCGGAGAGACCCTAGGCCTAGCTTCTCACAACCATTCGTTTTGTGTGAGTTTCTCATTTTTGGAACGAATAGAAGGGATCTACAATTTTTATGCCGACTCCAAACGGCTAATTGAGAAGCTCTTTCAAGACATTTATACTCTCGGATGTTTGTCAGACGTTCGCGAGAGGTAGCGCAGCGGAAAAAAACCCTAAGTCGGAATTGGGTTTTTGCAGGATTCGAACCTGGGACCCCTGCATAGCAGTCCAACACACTAACCACTAAGCTACTGCGACTACAAGCGGGTCAAAAATCCTATCTTTTAAATTTGCGTTAACCTGAAATACAAAAATGCGGACAAAACCCGAAAGAATTATAGGTACAAATTAAGAAGGTTATTATTGAAGAAAATTTAATTGAACTGAAAAACGACATACGCCTGCAACGCCACATGTTGAGGATTTTCCGGCGATGTGCACTAAGAAATTCAGTTTTTGTTAAAAATAATAAATTAATTATTTTATATGTATTTTATCAATATAATAACTCCGATCGAAGCATCTGTTTTAAACGATATTTATTTTGTTTACATCCTCGTTGACGATATTTGCAGCACGCATTCTGTCAATGTTATGCCAACGCCATAATGTTACAACAAAAAAGTTTGAATTGTAAAAGCGCTATGGTTACATTAGATATAATTTAATATGGTGGTTTAGTATTCTTAAATTTTCTAATTTTCCGCGAAATTTTCTTAACTTTTTCTTTCATAAGATTCTTCTCCTGACAATGACAAACACAACAAAAAAAAATTTAGCAAAGCCGTATCCTGTTCGCACGCTAAATCCTTAACTTCATATAGATGGGCCGATGACAAGTCTCCACTCTTTTAGCTCACGAAATAAAATGTCCGGTACATTAAATCGAAGATAAATTCTGACATACAAAACGGAGGAAAGAGTTTGTGTTGTGTTTGCTATGATTTTTTTGGCGGAAAACGCAGATAATGTTTGTGTAATAAATAAAAGAAAACGCAAAGCCGAACAAAAGAGCCAAAACAGATATATAAACATAAATAAAGCGAATCGCATTTCAGGGGGGCTTATGCTTTCATTTGGCCTCGTCTTTTGGGTACTAACAAGTGTTCTACTATGGTTAGGAGATTGTGTTAAGTTTGACTGATATCTGTTATGGTAGGTACTCATGCTTCATGAACATATGGGTTTTGTCCCATCTATATCATGTTTAATTATAATTTAGCGACCATTTATCTTTGGTGTGGAGAAACGAAGTGGAGACTAGGGGCGCTAAAATTTAGCGCGAGCAGGATACTAGGCTTTAATTTGTACTTTTTTTCTTTTAAATCGTATTTCCTTTTTTGGTATTTTGCGATAGTCTTTAAATTTTTGTTTATGTCTTTCAAGATGCGACACGATTTTTGTTGATATTCAATTTGATTTTCAACTTGTTTTTTAACAGGTTTTCCTTGTTATGAGGAGTAGACCGAGTTGCTGCTCTGCGTCCTTCTGGTGCTGAAATTATCTGCTCGTACTCATCACTGTTGACTGATTCGGATTCAACAGGAGCTCGTTCACTATTGTCCGTATGCATGCCAAAAACACAGGTGACGAAATTCCGCTTACGGACTCATCCATATTCAGTAAATTAATTACCATCTCCTCTGAAGGCGTAAAGGAGCAGTGCTTGGAACGTCCACCACCTGTGCCAGAAATGCTCAATTTGTTCCTTCTCAATTTGCTTTTTATATAAGTTTTATGGTCTGCCCATACCTACAAATATCATTGATTTATTTATTTTAGCCTTGTAACAATAGTTTTGGCACTTAAACTTACCTTTTTCCAGGCGGCTGCATCCCGCATCGGTGGTCCCTCCACATTTAAATCAGATGCAGGTCTCTGCCACAAATTGTTCGATGTCTGTTTGGCGTCCGGCGTTTTTAAATGTCCCTTGGCCAAGTCGGGATGAGAACACATGAACTCCACCAACATCTCGAATTGTTTTTGTTTCGTGTGAATATTTTTCGAAGATTCTCTGTAATTAAATTTATTTGCTTGAATTGTTATTAAAACTAAGGTTTTCTAAAAAAACTTACATTTTAAGACGTTCGGATTCACTTTCACTATCGCATTTGTTGTAGAAACAAATTTTCCGTTTTAGAATGCTTTTGACATTCGAAAACGAGTTGCCAGGTACGAAAATTCCATTTTCGGAATTGTCTATCCGAAAGTAGTAGATTGCAATCCGTTTTAGAAATAGGGAGTACAAAATATTCGTTTTCGAAGATTTTCACTATCGGAACGAAATACAGAGTAGGGCCCCAGATTTACCACGGATATCAAAAAGTTGTAGTAACAAAAACTTACGTGCTCAAGAAATATTAAAGATTTATAATATTCAATTTTATTTCAAAGCTACTTTTATTTTTCCAGGAACTTAAAAAAATCTTTGCAATGGCTGTAAAACTAAATTAAAAGCATTTTTCCGTCTATTTACTTATTTCACGTCGCTTTCACGGCAAAGTTTTTTTTATATTAACGAAAAAGCGGCAACTAGATATTGAAAAAATACGCCCTTTTGAAAGTAAGTTTCACTCATGATTTACATTTTAATACGTTACTATGAAAATTTAGAACAAGCAATGTGTGTATATCGAAAAATAATAATTTCCATTTCCAGTAACATCATTGAAACGAAAGTGGCTGGTACTGAATTAAAATTCCACAACTACATACTTTTAGGGGCAGGTAGATTGTATTCCTGTGTGGGTAAATGAGGCGAATTCTTAACTTAATTTTACCAGCCTTGATTCATTCTACTCATTTTATAAAATACTAGCTGACCCGGCGAACTTCGTTCCGCCCAAATTCGTTAATGTAATAATAATTCCGAGTATCCACAATGCCCTTACTACTTTATGTAAACTGGTCAATTCAAATTCTTTATTCAAAAGTTGTATTAAATACAATAGAAATATTTGAAGTAGGTATTGCATTGTCGATTTGTTTCAATCAAACCGCAATGATTGACGTGTCGGCCAACCTTCCGATTTTTTACTAAATTGATCATGTGGAAAATTGGGAATTCAAGATTGATGTCACAAATATCTTTGCAACAATTTATTTGTCAATTCAAGACGCTTAAATACGAATGAAAATCTTTTTGAATAAGCGGAATTTGCGGAATGAGAATGTTTGCCTTTGAATTTTCACATCAAAACCGTCGTTTGCATGACTTTTGATTTGAAATCCTACACCATCAAATTAAACGTTATCCGTTACAAAATGGCGGTACCTCAATGGTTGCGCAACAAAATTAAAATTGAACCCACTTTCAATTTCGAATTATGTAGAGTTAAGCGCGGAACATCAACAGAATTCAAAAATTCAACTAATCCCATAAAATGTTGTTTTCACGACAAAAAGCATATGTCCTTTCTTGAGCCCATGCAAATTGAATCCAAAAATCATAAAAATCGAATGATCCGTTCCCGAGTTATGAGTGCACAAACGGACATCGGATATGTAGCTGTACCCACCCAGCTTTGCCAGTATCGTTCGTATTAAGTCCTGCTCGCATTTCACAATGTGCTTTATTTGGACAATATCCATTAATAATTTTAATTATATAACTTAAGAAATACCGTTTGATTTTATTTTTGATTGGGAGGTGCCACAACCCGTTTTCCTATACCGCTTATCGCTTATGTTTTGCAAAGTACCACCTATAGGGTGCAAAACTATCCCATCCTTCAAGCGAGAACAAACAATACACATCCACAAAATTTCATTACAGTCGGTAAATAGAAAAAAACTCCACTTATCGGGTCCAAAAGCAGTTATCCTATCTTTGAAGTTGGAACCAACCATGCACAATTGCACACTCACAAAATTTCATTGAGACCAATTTATTGTTTTCGGAAACCGACAACGGCGCCACCTATCTGGTCCAAAGGAATACCATCCTTCAAGCGGGAACGAATAATAGACATTCACAAAATTTCATTAAAATCGCTATAGTGGTTTCGGAGATTGACAACAACTCGAGTTATCGGGTCCAAAAGTATCACATCTTCCAAGTTCCAAACAACCATGCACACCCACAAAATTTCATTAAAATCGGTTAAGTTCTTTCATAGATCGATGACAGCGCCACCTATCTGGTCCAAAAGTATCCTATCCTTCAAGCGGAAACAAACAATATACGTTCACAAAATTTCATTAAATTCGGGTAAGTGGTTTCGGAGATCGACAACAACGCCACCTATCGGGTCCAAAAGCATCCTATTTCGTAAGACTGCCTGTACCTGAAATACAACAATACGAACAAAACATCGAGTCATCGTCATCGAGTTATATCTGCATCGAGTTTCACCCCGAAAGAACTATGTATAGAATATTATTATTGAAGATAATTGAATTGAATTGAAAGATGAAATATTCGCCTACAGGCCAAATGTTAAAAATTTGCCTACTTTTCTTTTTTCATAAACCATCCCTGATTCAAGACGAACAAAACAGAACAAAAGTCATTCAAATCGGTCCAGCAGTTCTCGAGTTTTAGCGAGACTAACGAACAGCAATTCATTTTTAAATACATAATATAATATAACAATAATAATATAAAATATAGATATAGATAGACTAAGAAAAGTTTACGGAAACTTTGGATGTGCACGTATAGGTATTAACAATAACATTTAATACAATATGAATAATCGAATGGGTGAGGGCTGCGGGTTCGCTGTAAGGAAAAATCTAAAAACCTCCCTGGGGGACTGACTTTTGGGGGAACACTAAATAGAAGATAAATATATAATAATTATTATGAGTACCTAAAAATGCTGTACCAACTTCCTGAGTGTACACCTAAAGCTTATCTACATCATATTAACAATCTGTATATATTGAAGAAAACGACCATCATGATGATTCCAGTCATCAATAGCATCATTCATCAATATGATGTATAAACAATGAATTCATATGTCAAGATGAACATTTTCGTCAACTCTCATTCTTCTCAATAAAAATTAAGCTTTGTTTTTCAAAGTTTCATCCATACGATGAAAATTCAAATCTTGGCAATCGTACTTCGACATAATTATTCAATTCATCAATAAGAACAATAAATCATCAACATGATGAACAAATATGTTTTCATCACAGTGTTGTTAGCAGTTTCTCTTCTTTATCCCTCGTAGCTTGGTCATTTTTCCCTTTTTTCCCTTTTCACCGTACTCAAATTCCCTTTTGAAAACCCACGAGCCACGATACTTTGTTGCCTCAAAATCCAGTTTTTAAAAATTAAATTTGTATTACAAGGAAATCGCGGTTAATTAACCTTTAGTATAAAAATCACAGCTTGTAACATTATTACGATTATTTGTTGGTAATAGAAAATTTTGATAAGAGACAATTTATATGAGCAGTTTTTTATGGACATTCAGTGTGTTGATAATCATGGTGAAATGAAGGTGTTTTCATGAAATTTCAGCAAAAATTTATAGTTTGAATGTTTTTTTGTTAAATACATAAAAATCCCACGATTTGGTGCTTTTTCCCTTTATCCCACGAAAGGCTTTTCGGACATCGAAATACCCACAAAAAGGGATAAATCCCATGATATAACAACACTGTTTCATCATATAAGAGTTATGCCAAAAAAAATGTATGATTTTTTATTTCGTCATATTGAAGAACTGTTCATCAATCGTCGAAAAGTTTTTGAGAATTTGCTTATCATATTCATAAAAAAGTACGTTATATTAATGAATTTCTTGTTGATGAACGCCACTCAACTCAACTGAACTCAACTTTTTGACTAATTTTTCGCATTCGCCGATTGACATAGGAAGTAAGATGTCTCTTCCACAAGTTTTTTCTAGGGGTGCTATTAAATTTATGGTCCTGATTTAGCGTATAGAATTGTTGGACTTATTCTGAAAAACAGGTCCGGGCTCTTCACAATGCATTATCACCGACCAGAATATAACATACAGAATTTTCGGAGATCTTCCTGTGGAGATTGCCAAAAATTTCTAAAAAAAAGAAAACAGAACGAATTTCCAAAGTTTTAAGGCTAAACAAAAAAACGAACAAGTACGTAAGTCGTTTGTATTTTAATATTTTTGGCATAACAAAAACAGTAAATTTCTAACAAAATATAAATGAACATAAAAATTTATGTTGACTATGAGTATTTTAAGTCTATTTAAGAGAAAGGAGCTAATATCGCTTTCCCTGCTGTCTAATATTGACTGGGTGGTTCAGTTTACCATCCATGTCCATATCCATAGCCATGTCCGTAGCCATGACCATAGCCGATGCCGTATCCGAGGCCGTGGCCAAATCCTCCATAGCCTCCGTATCCGTGGCCGATTCCTGCGGCAACTTTCACAACAGGAGCTGCAACAGCCACAGGAGCGGCAACTGCTGCGATTCCAACGCCATGTCCGATGCCGTGTCCAATACCATGACCATATCCCAGGCCACCGAATCCGTATCCATGACTTATGGGGGCGGCTATCACGGGCGCAGCTATCTTGGTTATTGCCGGTGCAACATAGCTAGTTGCAATATCGTATCCATGCCCTAGTCCGCCATATCCGTGACCCAAGCCATATCCTCCGTATCCTCCGTATCCTCCGTATCCATGACCGTAACCGCCACCATATCCGCCATAGCCACCCAAGAATCCTCCCAAGCTGGAGTGCACGCACGCCATCAATGTGAACACAACGGCAATCTGTAAGGGTGAGTTATAGTTTTAATCTCAAGCCGGCAATGCTTAGCGCTGGAATTTAAAACTTACAAATCTGAACATCTTGATGCTGATGGTGATGGAACTGTTCGAGTGATGGACAACTGCGGAATGATATCGTTGTAGCGATACTTGGGGCAATTTATACCCTAAAACTAAATCATACCGCCTTCCAAGTTGCATTATGGACATAACTAGGAATCGGCTTGTTTACCTAAGACTGTGCGTCTTTAGGTATCTACTGCGTAGATCACTGAAACGCGTCCCATACGCGCACGCAAAAACATGTTATAGTTGCGCGACAACGTGCATCGTGCGTCGTCATCGTCATCAGCTAGCTAATCAGCACCGGCTTTTGCCCATAGCACTCATTTGGATCATTTCAACCCGCTGCTGCCACATTAATCCAATTACTTAACCGAATACCACCTGCCCAACAGCCAAATGCAGGTCCCGCGTCGTTCCCATTTCGGATAGGTACACCTCAATTCTTGCTCCTTGCCGAGTCTGGCTGAAGACTGGTGGCTAATGTCTGGTTGCGGTGGCCATCTAACGTGTGGTATGACTGCATTACTGGCATACTGTGTTAGCAGCAGCACGTAACCAGTTGGGTGCGGTGCACGGTATGGAGTAGGCCTTTTCGTGTTCGATTGGTTACGGCATCAGGAATTAGGTAATGGTCGCTAGCTGGTTGTGGAGTCGCAATCGATGTTGTGCTCCAGAGTAAATTTCGTGTGTTTATTGCTTCAGTGAACATCTATAGCGTGGTGGAGTATAATTTTTATGGACAAATCGTGAGGACAATTGGCTATTGTTTTAGGGGGTCTGCAAAATAGTCCATTAAAGACAAAAGTTGATGTATTTGTCCGTGAGAGTGGGCGGATCGATCTACAACTTAATGCGGTGGGAAGAATGGGTATGGTTTATTGGCAAGATGTGGGTAGATCAAATATTTCAATTTCCAAACTAGCCGAATTACAATCAAAATCATTGCGGCCATCCACACTATACCGCATGCCAATTTCCTTTTACTCTGATCCGTTTAATAAAACGTAGCAATTACTACGAAATTCCAAGTCTGCTATTAACTTCACTCAGGCCATTTGCAATATATTTTGTATGAACATTTTTAACATAAACATAAAACATTGTGAATTTTTGATATTTTTTTTTTTATAAATTGTTTATTTAAATTAAATGTTTGAAAAAAAAAAAAAAAAAAAAAAAACAGCAATTAATTCGTGTCACTCGAAGTATTGAGTGTGGATTAATTGGCAAATATTTCGTTCAGATGAAAATCACCCCTATCGTGGAATACGACGAGGAAAGCGTTTCACTCAAAATCAATACTTGCCATCGTAGAATACATTCGAAGTGAAAGATTCACCAGTCGATAAGGTGAATGTGTTTAACACGATCGTAGAAAACGATAGAAGTGAAACTCCCCATACAAACTTTGACATTTAAAATACGCAGCTAATTATTACGTTCTGTGCGGTTTCGCCATGATTTTCTAAAAAAAAAATCCTAAGCTCAACACAACACAAACATGAAAATGTTACTTTATTTAAACGCAAGCACTTAGTAAATCTAAGAGATAAACTTTACAAACAACTTAAATAACAATTTCAGAAAACGTCACGTCGAATCCGAAAGTTCCATTATGTCCTTTACAGTTCCTCCTTTGAATATGCACGCATTTTATTATCATAGGATGCTCTTTCCACATTTTTAAATATATTCTACTCAAATATAAGCCTATCCATTTATTGTTTATTTTATTTCTGTAAAATAAACTCTAATTTGCTTTGCTCTGTCATTTAATGCAAAATAGCTGAATGGTCGACCAACTTTTAACGAAATACTTGTCGATAAGACAGTCTCACCCGGCGGATTTTACGATGCTTATAGAAAGTGAAATTGAATCGAGTATGTGAAGTAGTCGCAGTAGCTTAGTGGTTAGTGTGTTGGACTGCTATGCGGGAGTCCCAGGTTCGAATCCCGCAAAAACCCAATTCTGACCTCTCGCGAACGTCTGACAAACATCCGAGAGTATAAATGTCTTGAAAGAGCTTCTCAATTAGCCGTTTGGAGTCGGCATAAAATTGTAGATCCCTTCCATTCGTTCCAAAAATGAAAAACTCACACAAAACGAATGGTTGTGAGAAGCTAGGCCTAGGGTCTCTCCAGACCTGTTGCGCCAACTATTTATTTTTATTTTATGTGAAGTGAATCTCAAATACGCCGTATTCCACGATAGGGGTGAATGTTTCGAAATAATAATTTATAAGGTATAGGTATATAGGAGATACGGTGTTTTTAGTACAAAAACCTCTTCGTAAATCATAGTTCTTCTTTATCCGATTTATAGCTGGCGTGTCAACAAATATTTGCAACAAGTCTATTATCTGATACTATTCCTGACACCTGAAGAATAAATAAAACATCCACAACCGATTTGGCAAACAAAAATAATTTTTTCCAGATGCAATTGGAGCTATAGATTGCATTCATATTTCTGAATTTATTTATAATGAATAAAATCCCCATTTTTGACTTCGCTAAAACTTTTAAAACCAATGCTTATATCCCGAACAATAATCGGTTTTCAGGTAAAAAGTTAACAAATAGTAATTTTCAAACTAAACATTGCAATAATTGGTACTGTTTTGTCTGCAAAAATTTACAAAAACACATTAACGATTTTGATCCAAATGCAAATTAAAGAAATCCGTTTTTAAGTTATTTCGCAAAAATGGCTACCCAAAAGCCGATCTCTGTTCATACATATTCTAAAAACTCAGTAACGCACTTTAAAATTCAAATTGCAACAGCCATAAAATGCAGTAACAATCAGAACTAAGAATATCCCACTTCATTTGCACCCCCACACGCATGCTCATCGTGATATTCAGTTACTAACTGCTATAACAGACGAAGTGAGGTGTGTCCTCATGAACCTCTTAGGAAGCTATGAGCTATGACCCGTTAGAGCCCCTACCGACTTAGACAGCGATGACCTGTCAAACTGTAGAAGTTTGGTGGTTTGGCCATAGCTTCCGAGATACTTCTCAGGTAGTTAGTTCTTTCCAACTGCTATTGTTTTTCATACGAATCTTGTTCTCCACTCGTGAGATTGCAGAGTGGTGTCTTGGTCGACTGTAGGGCTCTATCATGATCCATTGTAGTTGTAGACCCTCAGATATATAGAATAATAATGGTATGATATTTCCTTCATGCATTTTTTTGTCATTTGTATCGTTTTGCGTTTGACACTTTGGTAGGTACTAATTTGTTCGAATATTTTTGTTTGTCCTCTGCTTGGAATGGAAAACACTGCTGCTATCAGGAAGCCTGATGAAGCAGTGTATGTTCAATTCCTCACAGAATATACCGGCACCGGTCCCACAGTCCATCTTTGATCCATCGGTATAGATGTACACCGATTTCCCCTTTGTGGTTTCATCTGAGTTCCATTTATCACTACTCGGAAAAGAGTAGGAGAATGGTCTATCAAAGTTCAAATGAGGAGACATATAGTCCGAAGAATGAGAATAGCAAGCGCGTGCTCATAGTAGTGTCAGATTTTTACTGACTAAAAACACCACCCTTTGAAGAATTGTTAGATACTGCAAGTAAGATATAACTTATCAAGCAATTTTTCTATAACGAAATAACAACTTTTGACAGGCTTCTTTCCAATGAAAGATCCTGCATGTTCCGCAATTTAGACGCGGTTAATCCTATCTTGCCAAGTCGAACGGTTTCGTTCTTTGTAGTCGGCGCAATAAATTGTTCTCGTCCAAAATTTGTCGGACTGAATTGTTGACATGTCCGATTAGTCGGTTTCTATGCTTTCTCGCGAAGCTTTTTGTTTCAGCTTCAATTTTTGGAATTCCGAGATCTCTGTGGATATCGTCGTTTCTAATATACCATGGTGCTTGTACAATTTCTCTAAGCACTTTATTTTGAAAAGTTTGTACACTGAAAAAAAAAGTCGGCGTCGTATTAATGAATGGCGTTCATGAACATGATATTCATTGATATGACGTAATTTTCATAAATATGATGAACAAATTCATGAAAACTTTTTGACAATTGATGAACAGTTTTTCAATATGATGAAAATGAATTCATCAATTTTTTCAACAGGATTCTGAAGAGAATTTAGCGTATGTTTTTATGAACTACGTTCATTAGTTCATCAAAACATTTCATCAATATGACGAAAACACTTATTTTGATGAATTTAGTCATTTGTTCATCCAGTTGATGATTTATTCGTCTTATTGATGAATGGAATCATCATATTCAAGTACGATTGCCAAGTTTTGAATTTTTATCATATTGATAACGACGTTCATCGTTTTGATGACGGCTTTTATTATATTGATGACAGCGTTCGTCAAAAAACAGACATTAATTTTTATTAAGGAGAACGTTGATGTAAACCTTCATAATATAGATGAACTAATTCGTTATATTGATGAAAAAAATTAAATTCACCGTTATATTCATCATATTGATGAATGGAATCCTCATATTGATGAACTTCTTTCATCGGTTTCTTCAATGTGATGCACAGATTGTTAATATGATGTATGCTGTAGGTGTACAGACGCGATGTTGGTACAGCATTTATACTCACACACGCAAGATGAATCTTTTAATGTATATATGCCTAGATAATTATATGTCATTGCTCATCAAGCGTAAAGTATCTACACAGGGTGGCATAGAAGAAAATTGTGAATGGTTTTACGATGAACAATGAATATCTTAAAAGATTCGATATATGTGATTTAGAAATTTCATCACATAATTATTTGTTTATCTTTTAATTAATGTTTCCCCAAAAGTATCCATTTGCATTTTAAACAATGTATTGACAATTGCTTGCCGATGAACAAACTTTTTTATTTTTTATTTTACTACGGGCGACTGGCTTTGCTGCTGCAGCTGCAGTATATACAATTTAAAACAATTAATGAAGTGTGAAAAATTCAATATTAGTGTAAGATTGGTGGAAATATAAAAAAGCTATAGTCTAACTTCGATTATTCACATTATATAAAATGTTATAAATTTTGCATAAATAGCTTTAATACATTACTATATTTTAAGTATTTATTATGTTATCAGTATAATGAAACTTATATAATTAGAACCTATATCTTCGATGGAGCGCCTCCTTTACCCTAAAAAGAATGCAATTTACCTAGCCTTAATTAAAGGTATGCAATTAATGTATAACTTTAATTCAGTTGCATAGATATAAATCTGGGAGGTGTTGGCCAAGTGATTTCGTTTCAATGATTTTACTATGTAAACGAACGTTTTTCGGCATAAATTGTTTGCTCTAAATGTTCATAGCGACGTTTTAAAAGCTAAATCATGAGTAAGACTATCTAATTTTTAAAGGGGCTTATTTTTCCGATATCTTGATATAGCTTTTTCATTTGTAAAGAGTCAAACGTAAATATCGAAAAATGTTGTTGTACGTGTTTTAGAATACATTTTATATATATATTCTCTCTGGCTCTGTCCATTTGAGAGAAAATGACATTTCACGAGAGAGAGAGAGAGAGAGAGAGAGAGAGAGAGAGAGAGAGAGAGAGAGAGAGAGAGAGAGAGAGAGAGAGAGAGAGACATTTTTCCATTTTTGATGTATTTTCTTTCATTTCTTTTTTTTTTCACTTTTGACATATCGAGCTATGAAAAGTGTGTTTGTTTTATTTCTAATCTCCCTTTTTATGAGATTACTTTCGTATGATAAATTCCGAGATTTATGCGGGATTTACGGAAATTATTCTAAATCTCGCAGTTATTCTCCGGTGGAAACTTAGCAGTAGGGTCGATTTTTGACGTTAAATAAATATGTCATTAAAATAAAACTACAATTATCATGAATTTTCTACAACGATTTTCCTTTGGTAAAAAAAAAGAGCTCGCTATATAAATATAACATATTTTCAAAATCAATGTAATATTGTTATTTAACCAAACTTTTCTCGTACATTGTTCTCTCACGCCTCAACATTATAAAATTCAACAGAATGGATCAATAAAATTATAACTAAATAACAAAAAACGGAAAAACACATTTCAAACACAAATGTATGCACATGCAACCTGTGACTCTATGCATATGGCAGGCAAATGGCCGTTCTCTGATTCTCATTGGGATCCATTATGAAAAAAAAAAAAAAAAAAATTGTCCCAGGAGTGATAAAAGTAACTCAGAAATAAAATTTATTTTTGTAAATCTTCAATATTTCTTGAGCGCGTGAGTTTTTGCCACTACACTTTATTGACTTTCGTGGTAAAACTGATTTTCGTTTGAATATTTTCCTTTCGGATGCGAAGAAATTCAATAGTTAAATTCACATAATATTACCATTACCATTTTCATGACATTATGGTCGTTTAAGTATTTTAGCATCCCCATGAAAGTGGGAAGGCATCTTTACGATTTATATTGGTGTATAGTACAGTATTTTTATTTCATGTTTTTATCTGTGTGAATAATCTTACAACTACATGAAAACAAATTTGACAGCACAGAAAGTGTGCATCATATTGATGAACAAATTTGTCAATATGATGAATACATTCATCACATTATGAAATTAAAGGGGAATTTGGGTTCATCATATTGATGAATTGTTCATAATATTGATGAACAAAGTTGATGAATGATGAACAACATCATATTGACGAAATCGGTTTCATCATACTAATGAAAAAGTTCACCGGACTAAAATTGTTGATTTTTTCATCACATTGATGTACTTTTTTTTTGTACCTCTTTTTTTTAAGTGTAGAATATTGACATTTGTTTTCTTGGCACAACCGCAGAGTTGTATACCGTAGGTCCACACCGGCTTTAGCACTTGCTTGTATAGAAGCAGTTTGTTTTCAGTACTGAGCTGGGAATGTTTTCCGAGTAACCAGTACATTTCTCTATATTTGATATCGAATTCTTTACGTTTCATTTTCATTTGCGAATTCCATTTCAGCTTTGCGTCGAGTGTCATTCCCAGGTATTTGGCCTCGTTTGCAAAGGGTATTCGAGCCAAGTTTAAAAAAATTGGTGAGTCATTTGTTTTCTTATACGTGAAATTCACGTGAACAGATTTAGTTTCGTTGAGGGTGATCCGCCAGTCCCTCGTCCATTCATTTACCTTATTCAGTGCGATTTGCAGTTTTGCAGTCGCTTCTTCAATTGAATTACCTACTGCTAGGATAGCGGTGTCGTCGGCGAACGTAGCAAGAGTAGTGCCATCTTCTCTTGGTATATCGCGAGTATATAACAGATAGAGAAGCGCGCCAAGGACACTTCCTTGCGGCACGCCGGTCGAGATTTCCTTAAGCTCAGAGAATTTGTTTCCATGTCTAACACGGAAGAGTCTATTCCCGAGATATGGTTCTAGAAAATCATATAGGCGTACGGGAAGAACTTGTCGTAATTTAAATTTTAAGCCGTCATGCCACACCTTATCAAAGGCTTGTGAGACGTCAAGGAATACGCTTGAGCATATCTTTTTTTCTTCAAATGCTTTCTTAATTACGTCAGTAATTCTATGCACTTGGTCAATCGTGGAATGCTTGGTTCTGAACCCAAACTGGTGGTCAGGGATAAGATTATTATATTCTATAACCGGTTGTAGGCGCGTTAGTAAAATTCTCTCGAAAACTTTGGATATAACTGGAAGAAGGGAAATTGGTCTATACAACTTTACTTCATTTGGCGGTTTTCCTGGTTTTAAAACCATTATGACCTCTGCAACTTTCCATTGGCTCGGTACGTATTTTAGTCTGAGCGCGGCATTTATAATATGAAGAAGCTTAATTAATGCTTTTCTTGGTAGGACTTTGAGAACTTCTCCCGTGATCAAATCATAACCAGGAGCTTTCTTAGGATTTAGGGATTCAATTTCACGTTTTAGTTCCCTTAGCGTTGCACTTGTGAGTATTAAATCGTCGGATAGTAATACCATCGTACGGTTTAAAGGTTTCTTCTAAATGGGCGGCAAAAACGTCCGATTTAACCTTATCTTCCCTTGCCCATTCATTTTGATTTATTTTAATTGGCGGCGCGGGGATTTTGGGCCTTTTGGTGCCTTTAACTGCTTTCCAAAGTGAATAATTGGAATATTTTTTCGCCGTTAAACTTTCAAGGTAAGAACCTATCGCATCATTTTTAAAGTCCTTAATAGTTGTCTTTATATAGTCCGAAGTCACAACGTTCCCAACGTATTTAACTAGAATTTGTGCATGGGTTCCAGGAATTAGTCTAATGGCTAATCCTTAAGGCACTTTAGTTAGCAGATTTACCCATAAATATAGGTCCAGAGGAGTCACATTGAGAATTGCCTCCAATCCAGCTGTATACATGCTAGTCTTTGTATCTTTGTCATTGCGTCCACAGAATTATTTTAGGGTTTGGTCCCCACATCCTGCCGAAGATGCGGTTACAAGCGTAGAAAGCGGTTACAAGCGTAGAAAGCATTAGATGTAGAAAGCATTAGATGCTTTCTTTACTCTTTAATTGAAGTTCGGCTTCCTATCTGTCACCTTTAGAGGTATTCCCTCAAGAGTTTGTGGATCGAATTTTGGTATTATTATTTTGTTTGTAAAAAGGACAAGCTCGGGTTTTTTGGGGATTAACAGCTACCGTGAGCCCCATATTCTTGAATCTCATTGATAGTATCTCATTAATGACAAGTACCTAGAGTAAAGGGGAAATGACATCTCCCTGCGGAGTGCCCCTCGCTGCAGTTACTCTAAGTTCAGTGTCACCTATATCTTCGCGTTGATGCTCCTTTCGCTTAATAAATTTATAGTGAGAGATTGATAAACATTTAAATTCTGTATTGCTCTCTTTACTGCGCACTTTTTAACATTATTGAAGGCACCATTAATATCCAGGAATGAGTTCTCTATATTTCTATAGCAACCTCATGCAATGCGGTTTCCACCCCTTTGCCATTAACATAAGTATGTTGGGCGGGGGGAAATCGCACAGTCAACTAGCTGACTACGTATAAAGACGTTCATTAGTTTTTCGAATGTTTTCAGAATAAATTATGTCAGCCTTATTGGCCGGAATTCTTTTTCATTGGTGTGGCTAGATTTCCCTGCTTTCGGAATAAAGACGACCTTAGCCTCTCCCCAGTTTTTAGGAATGTAGCCGAATTCCAGACTGCAGATGAAAAGTAATTTTAATATCGGTTTAATAATGGTCTTAGCTTTCTGGAACATGATTGGAAAAATGTCGTCGATGTGCTCCCCTAAATTGCTGAAGATGCTATTACAGTGGTAGGTATGTTTATGTACGTACATGTCTGTTTTTAAGATTATGGTAGCTGTGAGCCTTATAGATCTCTGAAATTATTTTTATTGAAAGCATAGAAATCGATTATTAGGACATATTAATAGCTCGGTCCGTGAAATTCTCGTTGAAACAAAATTTATTGCGGCATCTGCAACGAACTAAACCTTCGGACTTGGCCCGATATTATCAACTGCGTTAAAATTGCGGAACGAGCAGGAACTTTCGCCGGAATGTTGCCTGCCAAACGTGTAAAACTTTGTGATCAAAAAATTGGTTGATACGTTTTTTTTTTTTTGTTTTTTTTTTTTGTTTGGGGGTTCGCTGGAAGGAAAAATCATCGAAAGACATTGCAGAGCAAGTACGCGAGGGATGCTTCTGCAATAGTGAGGGACTCGAACAACCTCTAAAAAACCTCCCGGGAGGGACTGACTTTCGTCATCCCGAATGGGATTGCACCTAGTCGGCAATTTATTTTTAAAATATTTGGATAATTCAAAAGAAGAATCCGCCGTTTGTCGGATTTCGAAACTTTTTTGTTTGAAGATATTACCTAATCTCTTGGCCTTGGCTAACTCTTATAGATCAAGGGGTTTTACCCGCCTCAATCTTCTGATTACATTGTCAGTATTTAATAGTTCTGAAAGTTCAACGTTAACGTGGTTAAGAAGCCTACTTCTGTGCCTTTGGGCAACCTTTTTAAGTTCATCTTCAACCATTTCAATATTAAGATCTCTATGTAGATCAGCGTTGTGTATGTACCAAGGTGCATTAACTATGTTCCTAAGTACTTTATTTTGGAAGACTTGAATTTTTTGTAAATTTGATTGGCATGTGCATGCCCGCAATTGGAGCCCATAGGTCCATACTGGTTTCAAGACTTGCTTATATAGCAGTAATTTATTGTAGTTGGACAGGGATGAATATCTCCCAATAAGCCAATACATTTTACTGTATCGCATGTTCAGCTCATCTCTCTTTTTCTTTACATGCGCTTTCCAACGCAGTTTAGGTTCTAGGGTCATGTCCAGATATTTAGCTGTATTTGAGTATTCCACTACATTATTATTAATGTATACTGGAATGTGTGGTACGTTTTTATACGTAAAATTAATATGGACTGACTTTAGGTCATTCAATCTTATCTGCCACTTTTTGGTCCATTCTGAAATACCGTTTATTGCCATTTGGAGCTTTTCTGTTGCAATTTCGACAGTTGCTCCAATAGCAAGCACAGCAGTATCATCTGCAAAAGTTGCTATAGTAGTTTCTTTACTTTCAGTTAGATCGCTAGTAAACAGAAGGTATAGCACTGGACCTAGCACACTACCTTGTGGTACACCAGCTTTAATTCCTCTTAATGTTGAGTACTCTGTCTCTTGTTTGATTCTGAAGAATCGATCTGTTATATATGACTCCAGAATTGTTGAATACTGCTCCGGCAGTTGCCTTTGTAATTTATGGATCAGTCCCTTATGCCAGACTTTGTCGAAAGCTTGTGCTATATCAAAAAATATTGTAGAGCACACATTTTTCTCTTCGAATGCTTTTTCGATCTTATCTGTGATTCTATGCACTTGATCAATTGTAGAGTGCTTGTTTCTAAACCCAAACTGATGAATTAGAACTAGCAATTTTTCATCAATTATTTTTTGCAGACGTTTTGCTAGCATTTTTTCGAATAGCTTGGACAACATTGGTAGTATCGATATTGGGCGATATGAGGTTACTTCGCTAGGTGGTTTACCTGGTTTTGGTATCATTATTACCCCCGCGACCTTCCACATGCTTGGCACATTTATCTCAACTTAAATGCAGCATTTATAATCCGCGCAAGCTTTTTTAATCCTTTTCGAGGAATTCATAACTTAGTTGCAGTACAAAAGAAATTTGTAGGAGTAAAAATCTCACACTTCTATGAGCACGCGCCGAGTGTCGTCTTAGTGTCTTCTTCCACCTACCTCGGAGAAAAAAAAAAGAAGAGTATGAGTAAGGGTCTTATAAAGCTTATTATAGAGAATGGTAACCACGAAGTTAGGTGGATATTTATCACTTTTACTAGGCTATTGCAGCTTCCCATTTCTGATAACAACCTCTCTTCTATCTAATAAGGGTCTAACAGTGGTGGCACATTAAATATGGCTATCGTATACAGTTTTCTGAGTGCATTCAGTCATTCATTTTCCGTTTCCTGCGCTTATCCACTAAAATGGGAGGATGCTTTAGTAGACCCTTCATATCCCTCGATCTTCTTCCGCCGACTCTGACACTGAACTCAGAAGCTTTGCTTTACTGAGTACTTATTTATATTTTGTTTACCATGGACTTGTGTCAATTGACACTCACTCCTGTAATTCACCGCAGTCGCGGTGCATACAATTTGCTAATAGCCAACTGCATGTTGCCTAATTCACTCACATTAAGTATTCAATTGAGCTAAATGGCCCGAGATACGTGACCAAACCAGACATTTGATCCGTACATCATCGAAGCGATTCGATGTCATTCCAATTCATAATATTCACGTGCAGTCCTTCATAAGCGAAAGTCTTTCAACGTGTTTCAATACAAAAGGTATATTTTTACCGTGCTAAATACTTTTTTTTTAACAATTATACCTAGACCATACGAGTATATTATATAACAGAAAGGATCAGATAAGATGATTCCCAAGTTCGGAATTATTATTAGTACAGGGGTGGTGGATAAGGGTATCCATAGTCAATTGACGGCACCCCTTCCTGTGGAAAAGCTGGTATTGGATAAACCGCTGGCGTTCGGTGTCGAATCCTATTTACCGGACTATGATGATGGTATGCAACTGGAGCATTGTACGGAAGTGGCTGGTTGTATGCAAGAGGTGGACCGTACACAACTGGAGTCCATTGTGTTGGTTGGTATTGGTAGTTAGAATGAGGATATGCTGCTGACTGCACTACCTCGCCCTGCTCCGGATCATGTGGATGATGGTTTAATATACAACCAGTGCTATCGTGATGTGCTCCATTAGAGTTGAGTGCTGTCAATGCCGCTGCAATTCGCTGATAAAGTGGTGAATTGACAACGAAGGTTGTTGGTTTCGAAGTCCGTTGAGCGTATTCGTATCCATTGGATGGACTTAACAGACTACCTTGTATGACGGCAGTTAGAGCAAGAATGATAGTTGTTATCTGCAGGGGGAGAAGACAAATCAAAAAAGTTATATAAATTCAAAGCCTAGAACTTGCCGTGTAGGTAACCATATCCACAGATTTATTGTTATGCCTGAGTCAGTGTACAGTGGTCAAGTGCACTAGGTGTATCCATTGCCATCTGTTTTTATACACTGTGGTTAGTGGTCAGAAATGGTAGTCACTTTCTAAAAATATTTTCGCGCGCCCCCGAGTCCCTTTCTTTGGCGCGCTCATCTTGCTGCTCATCACTTTTTTCCATAAAAATGGAAATGACATGCACACTCGTATGTTGGAAGGCCGGCTATAAAAGCAGTGTCTGCTATTGAAATAAAATCGAAGCTAGTTCGCCGCTGCCGTGAAGAGCTTAAGGTTCTCTGCTCGCAGCATACTACGCGCCTCTGCTGGGTCCCTGGACACAGGGACAAAGCCGGCAATGAGATGGCTGATAAACTGGCAAGAAATGGATCTGCTATGGATCAAGATCGGGCGATTAAATCGATCAATCCACCGCTCTGTAATCTCAGAGAGAGAGTGGAAAACAAGATTCGAATGAAAGCCAACAACAGGTGGAAGGAATTAACTACCTGCGAAATTTCACGGAAGCTATGGCCGGAGTATAATGCAGGTCGGACTAGCAAGCTTATGCGGTTTGATAGAATGTCGCTGCATAAACTGGTAGGTGCCCTAACAGGGCACAACTTCCTGAGAAACCACACAATGAAATTAAAACTCAAGAATGACGATATATGCAGGGGCTGCGAAGACGAGGAAGTGCATGAGGACACACCTCACTTCCTCTGTCACTGCCCAAGTCTGTGTCACTTGAGGAACAGAACACTTGGAAGATACCACTTCCATGACATACAAGAACTTTCAGATGTTAATTTATCTAATCTTTACAGGTTCATAAATACATCAGGATGGCTGGACAAGGTCGAGTAATTAGAAGGAACTAAAACCATCGCCAACAACATCGGCTACCCCCCAACAAGGGCATCACAATGGGTCCACATGGACCTAAGTGGGGTACTGCAGGGTTTACTCTGCCGTATCCACCCGTTAACCTAACCTAACCTATGTTGGAAGGCGGTGCGCTGCATTTACTGTCAGTCTAAATATTGAGATATCAACAATCATGCATGAAGCGATTGCATGGCAGGGAGAGCGTGAATGACGTTTGATTATGTCTTATGGTAAAAAGAATGTTACAAAAAAATTGTATTATTTTTAAGGGTGTAAGGTAAGTAGAATTTTTTTTTTTATAATACAGCAAAAGCTCTCTAGGCTTAAGGGAGACCGGTAAAATAATAAGTAAAAGGAAAAATAATTCCCTGGTTTTGTTTTCGATTTATTATGGCAAAACCAATTTAAGCAAAGGTTCAGACCAACATCGAACGTGTTATCTGGCGCTGGCATTTCAACATGCCAATTAGTTAGTACGCAAGACGTAAATAGGTGCCGTGACATAACGCCCATCGAAATTAGAATTTAGTTACAGTTGAAGTAATCATTATATTAATACGTGAACAGCCGAAGCTTCCATACACTTTTTTAGTACCTATTCATTATGAAATAAAGTTAAGAATTCCTCATACAAAATGTTTATCAATTAATTGAACCCATTTTGGTGACATTCAATTTGACGCCGCCATATTGCCGGAGTAACGTATGCAAATATTTTATCAACTTAGATTTGAACCTATTTTCGATGGAATGCAATTTACCTACCGCCAAAAGTAAGCAAAGTGTGTACCTAATTTTAATTCAGTGCTCAGTGTACCTATAATTTTGCGCGGTGTTGACGACTAATGGTTTCAATTTTTTCGACATAAATTTCTAGCTATAAATTTTCATAGTGACGTAATAAAATATTAATCATGACATCATGAATTCATGAGTAAAGAGTAAAACTATTTTTAAAGGGCATATTTTTCGATGTCTAGATGCCGCTTTTTCGCTTATAGAAAACTAAATTGTAGTACCAGAGACAATACTGAGATCCCCAACTTCGACCGATTTTCCATTTCCTTGCCTACAAACTATATTTTTACAGAGTGTACTCGATTTGGCGCGCTAGTATTGATACATAGAAACTTAAATTTCGGCTTACCAACACATCATCAAAAAATATTAACATCTTCCGGTGTGGGCAAAGTTGCGTGTAATTATTCGTTACAACTAAATTTTGTGTGGACAGCGATTCTCTTCTCTTCTCTTCTCTTCTCTCTATATATAAAATAGAGTTGCAAAAGCATTGTTACTTTATAATTCACGAACGGTAAAACCGAATTCGATCAAATTTTTAAGGTTTGTTTCCATGGTCGCTTAGTTGGTTTATCTAAAGTTTGAACGAAATTGGTTTTCGTGAGTTATTTCAACATCTGAAAAAAAAAAAAAAAAAAAAAAAATGTAGGCGCCTATGAGCGTGTGTTTTATATTTACTGTGTGCTGATGTCATAGAAACGGCAAATACGCGTTGCACCGCATACATGCATACAGCTGTCAGTGAGTTATTATGTTAGGTTTCTTTTTTTATCGAACTCGCATTCTGAACGGATGTAATATTAGTTAATTTGTTTATCGTTTAAACACAAATGTACGTGCACATTTTATTCGCGCTTGCCGGTAAGTGTGGTTGTTTAGTGCTCATAGTGTGATAATATAGAATAGGAAGCCTTAAAATACTACATATATTCCCACTTATCGTTTAGTAATGTCACTGGTTAAAATGAAAAGATTTATCTCTGACGATAAAGAAATACGAAGAAATTATATCCATTTACATGAAAGGTGACGTCGATAACAAGGTTTTTGGGTATATACGATATTTGTATGTGTATTGGTTTATCAGTTATAGGCAGCGTTACCACTTGTACTACATATGTAGTACTGTGCTACATATTTGCTGGATTTTTTAACGCCTTACTACATACTACATCGTCACCCAAAAGTACTACATAGGTATCTTAAGAGCCAACCATTTCAAATTTATTTAAGGAGTTTCCCTCTAAGAAAGCAAATTTGGAAATTTTAAATGACCCGTGGCGGTTGTTGATTGGGACTTTCGATCTTATTTTGTAATGAAGACATCAAAATAGCGACATTGTGGCAATATGGGTGGAATTAAACAAACAAAAAAATAGTTTAGGAATCTTAATATTTGAAAAACTACCCAAATAAATATTATATTATATATAAATATTTAATTTCAATACAAAAAAAACAGGTACTACATTTTGTTTGAAAATGTTATTTTTTTTTCTCTAACGTACTACATTTTTTTTTTTTTTTTTTTTATAATTCACTAGTGCTCAAGGGGTTTTCGTTCCCTTATAATGCTAATGCACAGCACGAGTGGAAGGGTTGATAGGGAGGATAGAGAAGAGGTACTGGTGCACATTGGTCTTAAACAATTGTGGGTTGTAATGAGAGGGGAAAACCGTGTGAGGCAATGCATTCCACATGCGTGTTGTTCGGCTCACAAAAGAATCTCTATATTTTACAGTACGTCCGAAGGTAGGCTTAAGGGTGAACTGATGTGCATTCGATGTGTGACGGGTGTTGCGAGAGAATTGTTGAAGGGGCGGAATGCAGTTAGCTATTTCATCAGAGCATCGATGGTGAAAATATCGATAAAATAAAGAAAGGCAAGAAACATTTCTGCGATGTTCGAGCGGGTCAATAGACTCCGCTATATTTCTATCACCTATAAGTTTTATCGCGCGCTTTTGAATTCTGTCTAGTAGGTGCAATGAAGTTTTTGGTGCACCTGACCAGATATGAGCGTTGTACTCAAGCTTAGGCCGAATAAAGGCCTTGTATATTGTAGCTAAGTCGAAGGGTGTAAAGTATTTCTTACATCGATTTAAGAAACCTAGACATTTCGCAGCGTTTTTGGCGACTTCATATATGTGGTCATTCCAACGGAGTTTGTCGTTGACACATATACCAAGTATGGAAAGTCGTTCGGTTTCGTCGATGCAAGTCCCATTCATGGATAATGGGTTAGGGTTCAAGTTTCGCTTTAATGATAGAAGGCAGCATTGTGTTTTGGAAGCATTAAATTCCACTCTATTGATTGTACCCCATTTTATAATGCTGTCAAGATCGGAATTTAATGTGTTTAGCATACGTCGCCGTTCCAGATCCACGGCCGAAGAGCAGGGACGTGAGTCAGGGAACGAATATGAAAAACTGAGGGTGCTATCATCAGCGAAAGAATGTATTGGATTAGAAGTAACAGACAAGAGATCATTGATGAATATGAGAAAGAGTGTCGGAGACAAAACAGAGCCTTGGGGAACACCAGCATTTATATGGTGAATTGCAGACTTGAAACCGTCCAACACAACTTGAATTGAACGGCCAGAAAGGTAGTTTCTAATCCATTGAAGAAGAGACGCATCGATCCCAAAGGCACGCATTTTCGACAAAAGAGCTTGGTGCCAAACTCTGTCAAATGCTTTCGAAATATCAAGCGCAACAATCTTCGTTTCACCAGAGTGGTGGAGAGATTGGTTCCACTTTTCGGTGAGATAAGTCATCAAATCACCAGTGGACCTGCTGCTACGAAAACCGTATTGCAGATTTGCTTTGTCCAAAGAGCTGACAGCTGGAATGTCATTGTAAACGAGTGTGGGGATTGACGACGTGGTGGAGTTCTTAATATTTTTCACGAAAGACCAAAACTGTTTACTACCACTGGGACAGTGAAGTATTTTTTGTCGTAAGTTTTGGTCATGAGAAAATTTTGCACGTCGTATCACGGAGTTGCAGTCATTTCGGACTCGTCGAAACTTTTTTCGGTTTTCCTCGGTTGGGTTTGCTTTATAAGCCCGAAAGCTCAACTCTCTCAACCTGATAGCCTCTTTGCAGCTCGAGTCGCACCAAGCATTCTCCTTAGGTATAATACTCTTTTTTCTGTTGGGAATAAAGGATCTCATACCCAGGAGAATGGTGTTTGTAATCATTTCAGTGGCGGCATCCACGTCACTATCGAGGAAGCATAGTGACCAGTTAAAGCTCCGAAAAAAGAAGTTAAGGCCGTCCCAATTGGCTTTCTCATAATGCCATACCGTTTTTTTGGGAGCTTGTTCTTTAACTGTGTGGTTTGTGTATGAGAATTTAGCTGAAATGACACAATGGTCCGACGAACCTAGAGGCGACGTTACGTCAATAGAATATTTATCTGGATGAGAGGTGAGGAACAAGTCCAATGTGTTAGCGGCATGATCTGCAGCATCCGGAATCCGTGTAGGCTCGTTTACAAGCTGAGTTAAGCTGTTAATCTCAGCGAAAATCCTAACATACCTTCCTTCGGGTGTTGTCTGTCCAGAATGGCGAAGCCAATCGGAATTGTGTATATTGAAATCGCCCGCAATGACAATTTCAGTATGAGGATACTGGGAAACAATTCCTAAGATGGAGTTAGACAGCTCATCAAACTCGTTAAAAGTAGATGAACAGTCAATGTTTGGACTTCTATAAATAAAACAAAAATGTATTATTTGCTTACGGACATTGAATTTTAACCATATGTAATTAAATTCCGCATTGGAGCAATGGTTATATTGTGGTGGAAATTCGTAAGCAATATCATCACGGACGTAAACGGCGAGCCCGCGATGTAAAAAGAATAATGGCACTAAGTGATATCCTGGTAAATCAAAATTCGAGGAAATCGAATTTCTGTCCACCTGTGTCTCACAAAGTGCCAAAACAGCTGGTTTGAATTGAAAGACATGGACGTATGCAGCAAAGAGATTCCTTTTCAAGCCTCGAATGTTGCAAAAATCAACACGGAACTCACCCCTCATAATACACACAAAAATTTAAAACACAACTCCAACGCAACTAAGCAGAGTTGCAACGTGTATATCCGTCACCGGACTTCCAAAACACTCTGTCACAGGTGTTATGCCCATGCAACAGAGCGAGTCAGTTATCCGGCAAGACACACACTTACAACCCGCTATTCATCAGATGTTGGTTTGTGATCGCTGCTTAGCCAAAATTATGACACAGCAGCGATCACAGAAGCGCAACAGGCGAAAGGAGAAAGAAAAGAAAACCAAGCAAAAACGGGAAGAACAAAGGTCACTCGCGTGTGCGATTTTTTTTGTCTATTAGCACTGCACTGGACACTTATTTGATTGATTTGTTTTATTTTTTGTTTTCAATGATTATTATTATTAGGTGTTGTGTTAAACGTATTTTGTGTTGTTATTGTTTTTGTGTTTTGTGGTGTTTAATTTTTATTTTGTATTATATGTGATATGTGTGATGTATGCACGTTTGTTTCACTGGTGTTGCAGTTTCGCGTGCGCGCGCGTTGGGAGGCTACACAGTACTCTTTTTTTAAGATTAAAGTGGGAACGCTGGTTATAGGCATAGTCAACTGACGTGTATTTGTGCGTATAGGGTGTTGTCGATCTCTGAAACCAATCAAACGATTTCAATGAAATTTTGTGGATGTGCAGCTTGAAAGATGGAATAGTTTTGTTGTCGAGATATAAACAATCTTTAAAAAAAAAATTTCACCTTCATTAATGAGGTGAATATCTACTTCTATTGGCACGCTGGAGCTGACGAGTGACCTGGTGAATGTGTTACGAAAATTGTGATCTGGCGAGGCAACTGAAGTGAATTCTCTCGAATAAATCAAAATAATTAATAAGTAAAAAACTTCAGTTTTAACAGGGAATTCATATGCTATGTCTTACACAATCACAAGACTACTGAAACAGTTGCTTGATTACGTGTGATCAAGTGATCACAAAGATTAAAATGGTTTATGTTTTTGAATAGGAAATCCGTACTTAATACCATCAACATTGATTGAAATTTACATTTTAACGCCTAGCAAAGCAGGTGGGGATCCGTTAGTCTCTATTAGTTATATAAAAGAGAATGACGTCCGTGTGTACGCCCATAACTCGAGAACGGATCCTTCAATTTTAACGATTTTGGACTTGATGGTTTCGTTTCTGCCGCAAAACAAAACTTTAAGGGGATGAAAGAGGTTATGAAAGTTAGTTTTTTTTTTTTCCGAGGGTCGGTGGAAATCTTGAAAGACACTAGTGAAGCTAGTAGTGTGGGACCCGCCACCCACTAAAACCACCTCCCTATTTATTTACGACTGTGTTAAACTCATTTAGCAAATTCTACTTTAATATATTATGGTAAACGGTTGGTGGGATATAGCCCAATGGCTAGTCCCGAAGTTATTTAAAGTCGCGAAATTATTTAAATTTACTTTATTTTCCTTAATTAGTTAAGCTGTATCGATTTAGTGAATAATGAGCTACAAGTATTGAGGATGGTTTGAGCCTCTTTAAGAATAATTTTTCAAATAACTTTGAAATTATTGGTAGTAGAGAAATCGGTCTGTATGACTTCTTTTCATTTGGTGATTTATCCGGTTTCAAAATCATAATCACTTCTGCTACCTTCCATTGACTAGGGACATACTTAAGTCTGAACGCTGCATTAATAATATGTAATAGTTTTCGCATAGCTTTTTCAGATAATTCTTTTAGTATTTGCCCTGTTATCAAGTCATAACCTGGTGACTTTTTTGCATTTAAGTTGTGCTTGATTTCGTTTTTTAACTCTTGTAGTGTTATATTCTCTATGGTTTTGTGATCGTTTTTTCGACCATGGTCAAATCTTCTTCCGTAGTTTGTATAGGAAATGGTTGGAACGTTTCCTCAAGATGATCAGAAAAAGTATTTGCCGTTTCTTTGGAATTTTTCGCCCAAAACCCGTTATCCTGCCTTATACGTGCTACTTGTTTCAATGGTTTCCTTGAGCCTTTCACCGCCTTCCATAGCGAGTAATCTGCATTTTTATGGGCAGAGAGGCTTTTGAGATATTTGCATAGGGACTCGTTTTTAACTTTTTGTATTAGCACTTTTAGTTCGTGCCTTCGTGGCATAGTGCGTTATAGGCTAGTTTATTCTCAGGTGTTCGGATTCTTTGCCACATTTGTCTTGCCTTTCGCTTTCTTTTTAGGAGTTCTTTTACTTCGTTAGGGTAATTAATATTCACCCTATTCTTTCTTTGGCAGGTAGGGGTGCTTTGCCACGCTTCTCGCTGTATGTTTCTATTAAACAGCTCAACTTCTTCTTCGAGTTGAAATGGGTTTTTTATTGGCACTTGTAGGTTAATGATATCGTCTAATAGTTGTCTAAAAAACGGCCAATTTGTCTTATGATTTGTCAGTCGGGGTGGGGTTTCTACCTCAATTATTTGATCGCTAATTGACATAAGGACTGGTGAGTGATCTGATGAAAGACCATCTTTATTTTCTACTTTAATGTAGTTTTCAGATATTCCTTTTCCAACAAAAAAATCTATTACATCCGGAATTTTACTCATATCTGTAGGCCAATATGTTGGCGTCCCACTTGAGTGAAAGTTGCAATTCATTGCACGCCCTGCTGCATACAGTTCTCTACCTTTTGTGTTAGTTAATCTTGATCCCCAAAAGGTATTTTTGGCATTGAAATCACCTCCGACGATAAAGTAATTTCCCAATGTTTGGAAAAAGCTGACATAGTCTTAGGTGGTGTTGTTTTCGACCTCGTAAACTACTCAACTGATTTTAATGAAACCACTGAACCGATTTTAATAAAATTTTGTGGCTGTGTATGGTTCGTTACAATATGAAAGATAGGGCCATTTTGGTATGGTTGCTTCCAGGTTTAAAGATAGAATGGTTTTGGACCCGATAGGTGGCACCTTGTAAAAGATAGGTAAGCGGGATAGAAAACCGAGTTGTAGCACCTCCCATTAAAAAAAAAAAAAAAAAAATACAGCAAATACAAACGATATTTCCAAAGTTGTATAATTGAAATTGTTATTGGGCATTTTGCACTTTGCGAAATCTGGGCGGGATTTAATACGAAATTCATGGACAAAATCGGGTGGGTATTGGTGGATTCGTATTGGCCCAAGAAGGACATTTGCTACTTTTTGTCGTTAAAATAAATATTCAAGGAGATGAGATTGGGGATAGAAAATGAATGGAGGATTGCGAAGGACCGTGAGATTTTGCTCCTGAAAGCCCAACGTAAAAAAATGTCTGAAGAAGATATATTAAGGGATACTAAACGGAAATTGCCTGAAAGTTTGCAGTTATGTGCTTGCAATTGCGCAATAGGCACAGCAAGGAGGCCAAAAAGGTTGCACTTCTGATGCATTTTGTGTCCCCTTTGGCATACAGGGAACTAAAAGCTATATTTAATCTTTCTTGCGTAAAACCCTGCACACCTGTATAAAGTCATGGCCGAAAACTTGGCAACATTGAATTCAATGTAAAGAGTTTGGTGCTTAAAGTTAGCCACTTGCCGGAGCAGTTCCGGTACTGCTCGATTTCGGCTGTCGAAATGTCCCTCAAAGCCCATCTCGATCACAATAGAAAGACTGACTCTATTATAGGCCAAATTGGCCTTTTGAAGCTTTCTCAAAGTGTCGTAATACCAAATGCTAGAATTTGGCCTTATGTCACTTTCAAAAGCGTTGTTCAAATTACCTAGCGAAGTATGAACGATATGTGCACGACCTGCATTTTCTTCGTTTCCGATGCGCTGGGAATTGATGGCGTGCTATCTTCCCACAGTATACTTACAATGTATTAATATAGTATGTAAGAAACCATCCGATACGTATTTTTTTACCTTTATGCTTAATGCACATTATCAACGTGAGACTTTGTTGAATTTCCAATTCTTCTCTCACGCTCTGAAATAAGAACCCTACTGGGCATAACGGTGAAAGAATGTGTATCGGAGGACGGTCAGTCATTGGACAGAACCGGAACAACGAAGTTGAAGTTGAAACCCAGTGATTGTTTTTTGATATTAATTCTGAAATCTTATTGTAAATTTACTCGGTAAAATAAATATATTGATAAACACTGGAGAACGAGGTTGAAGTTGAAAACCAGTGATTGTTTTTGATATTAATTCTGAAATCTTATTGTAAATTTATTCTTTAACATAAATAAATTGGCAAACATTTGGCGACCGTGACAGGACACAACTAAAAAAGTTTAGTGGCCTGATAACTAACTGTTCAAAGTGTATATTAAAAAAAATAGATAAATCAAAAGACGTGTGAAAAAGTGAATTTGTGTTATCTACAATGGAGCAACTCACTGAATTCCAAGACAAGGTTGGAAAGGAAATCTGTGTTCTTTCTCGTAATTACAAAAAAGATGGACCTGAAAGAAAAACCGTGCAATACTTGCAGCAGCGGTGGAGCAGGTTGGACCAACTTTGGGACGAGTTCGACAAAACAGATAGCGAGATTAGGGATAATTACTCAAGTGAAATGAACCACGAATACTTCACCAAGGACTACTATAACGAGATCAAAAGGATTTACGACTCACTAAAGAACGACATCTTCAATCGGTTTGCCGATGTTGAGATAGCCGAGCGACAGGAGCCATCAGCAGCCCCAGCAGCAACACAGCTATCCACAGCAGCGCCACCAAAGACAGAGCCACGAGCAGCTCCATCAACAGTAACGTCATCAGCAGCACCAACAGCAGTGCCACAAGCAGCGACAACAACAGCATCAACAGCAGTGCCATCAGCAACGCCACAAGCAGCGTCATCAGCAGCGCCATCAGCAGCGCCAGCAGCAGCATCAACAGGAGTGCCACAAGCAGCGACAGCAGCAGCGTCATCAGCAGTGCCACCAGCATTCCGCCCAAATCTTGAAGTGAAGTTAGCGTATGACGACGGTCGACTAACCTCAGTAAACAGATTCAGATTGACCGCCAGAATTTTCCAAACAGCTTTAACAAAGTGTTCCGTTGAGTTAAGCTACACCTCACCCCACCAATTCAAATTAAAAACAAAAACACTTCTACTTACTTGGAATGAAGTAGCCACAGCATACAAGAAACTTGGGGACGATGCGGATGCATCCGACATAGAGCTGTATTTTGATCTCCAAGATCAATTGGATTCAAGGATTGTTTGTGTACCAAGTGAGATAGAAACAAATGTGAAAACAAGTGACTCAGCCCAGACCACCTTCAATGCAGCAATCAATCTCCCAAAAATTGAGATACCCAAATTCGATGGAAGTTATTTGAACTGGCCTCAGTTCTTCGATCTTTACACGCAAATGGTACATAAACAGCCTATTGCCCCAGCACAGAAATTATACTTCTTAAGAACCAATGTCACCGGCGATGCTTACAGCCTAATTCAACATTTTCACGCCACGGACAGCAATTACGAGTTGGCCTGGAACACATTAGTTGAAAGATTCGACAATAAAAGATTATTGTTAACCGCACAACTAAACAGGCTGTTCCAGCAATCCAACGTCGTGGACAGCTCAAAGAGTCTAAAGGGATTACATGATACAACTAAGGAGGTCATGCAAGCCGTCAGTAATCTCGGCTACGATACAAGTGGATGGGATCCTGTGATTGTTCACGTACTACTTGGACGAATGGATAAAGATACAAGGATGATGTTCGAGCAATCGCTTGCATCGCCGAAAAGCAGTCCAACGCTGACTCAATTACTGGAATTCGTGGAGTCAAGATTCCAGACTCTAGAAGCAGTGAACCCGAATGAGAGAAAGAGAATAGCAGTAGCCGTGACAGAGAGTACAAGGGGAGTAATCAATTGTTTCTATTGTAAATCACAAAATCATAGAATTTTTAACTGTAAACAGTTTTTGAATCTTTCAGTGGAAGACCGGCACCAAGGAGTTCTCAGACTTCAACTGTGCTTCAATTGCCTGCAAGCGGGACATCTTTTTTCGGCGTGTCGGATGCGAGGCTGCAGATCATGTGGCGGAAAACACAATACTTTGCTCCACCTGGCGGCCCATAATCAATCACCATCCGGTAAGTCGTGTGATAATCATGTTGTTCATGGGGACGAGTTGCCATCAGGCTCGTTTCTTAATACTTCGCTAGGTGTTTGTACTCAAACCCGTAAGGTATATCTTGCCACTGCAATAGTGAATGTGGTATCAGCAAATGGAAGTCGAATTCCTTGCCGGGCCCTGCTAGATTCAGGATCGCAACTACATTTCATTACTTCTTCGTTAGCTCATCAGTTAGGGTACAAAAAGCGGAGGATGAACGTTCCAATAAGTGGGATCGGGGGAAAGGAAGGGCAATCCTATTTTGTTATCGATGTTTCAATAGAATCGAGGACATCATCATATAGGTCAACTATTGAGGCAAGCATAATGCCAATAATAAGCGATTATAAGGCAACTCTTGAAACAGATGTTCAGGATTGGAAATTGCCAGCACATATTCTTCTCGCCGATCCAAACTGCACTGGTTCTCACCACATTGACTTATTGATTGGAGCGGAACTATTTTTCGAACTTCTTCTACCAGGAGAGTTCAAGGTTTCGGACGATCTTCCGGTGTTGCGAAATACTAAGTTAGGTTGGCTTGTGGCTGGTTGTGCTATGGGAACATCCTCAAAGTCGTATTGCCATCCAGTCACCAAACCAACCCTCAGCTCTTTAGACAAGCTTGTCAGGTCATTTTGGGAAAGTGAATCTCTGGAAGGTGAGACCAAAATTTTAAGTGAAGAGGAGTTTCGATGTGAAGAACATTTCAAAAAACATGTTTTAACGACAGTCGATGGTCAATTCGTAGTAAGACTTCCATTTAAGCACGAACCGAGTAAGTTACTCGGCACCTCCCGTGAAATGGCTCTGAAACGTTTTTATTCGCTAGAAAGGAAACTAGAGCGCAACAAGGAACTAAAGGCATCTTATGGTAGCTTCATGACAGAATATGAACGCTTAGGTCATATGAGCCCAATATTGGAAGATAATATCCCACGGTCTAATTTTGTTCTTCCACATCATTGCGTACTGAAACCCGAAAGCTCATCAACAAAACTCCGGGTAGTCTTTGACGCTTCTGCTAAGAGTACGTCAGGTCATTCACTGAATGATGCCCTAATGGTTGGCCCGACAGTCCAATCAGATTTGTTCTCGATTATTGTCAATTTCAGACTACACCGGTACGTATTTACTGGTGACATAAGCAAAATGTATAGGCAAATACTAATCAATCCAAAGGATAGGGCATATCAGCTTATATTATGGAGGCCTGATAGTAACACTCCATTGCAAACATATCAGCTGAACACTGTTACATATGGAATGGGATCCGCACCTTATTTAGCAACAAGATGTTTGGTGAAATTAGCAACTGATTTTCAAAATGCCTATCCTAAGGCAGCATCAACTATTTTTAACAATGTTTATGTCGATGATTGTCTTACTGGGGCAGCTACCATAAATGAAACCAAGATCCTTCTCAAAGAAACTGTAGGATTACTAAAGCAAGGAAGATTTGATCTCATGAAATTTTGTGCAAACGATCCACGCATCCTTGATGATATCCCAGAGGAAAACCGAGAAAAATTGTTGACCATCTACCAATCAAAGGTAATAAAAACTCTTGGTCTAATATGGGAACCCACTTTGGATCAATTCAAATTTTGTCACCACTTCGAAACACGCAGTAGTACACAAGTGTCAAAACGCACCGTTCTTTCCGATTTGGCCAAATGCTTTGATCCATTAGGGCTTCTTGGACCAGCTATATTACTCGGTAAAATATTTCTGCAAGAATTATGGAAGTCTAAAGTTTCTTGGGATGAAAACTTGCCAGCTGAGCAGTCCGCACGATGGTTAAACTATTTATCTCAATTCTCGTCATTAAAGGACTTAGATATACCACGCTTTGCTTTAGTCGATTCCGCAGAGAAGTTAGAGTTGCATGCATTTTCGGACAGTAGTTTGAATGCCTTTGGGGCATGTATATATTTAAGGTCTATTGACAAAGGCGGCAAGATTTTTGTACAACTATTGTGCTCAAAATCTCGGGTCGCTTCTCTAAAGGCAACCAGCATTGCCAGACTAGAATTGCAAGCAGCTGTTCTCTTAATTGATTTGGTACAAAGGATAAGTCCAATCTTCCCTAGAAAAATTAATAAAATTCAATTCTATACTGATTCAACAACAGTTCTAGCTTGGATAAAGGCACCCTCCTATACCTGGGAGACATACATTGCAAATCGTGTAGGCAAAATTCAGTCCGCTTCTAAGGTAGATCAATGGCACTATATAAAAGGAGAATTGAATCCTGCCGATCTTATATCAAGAGGATTGGGAATGCCTGATCTAGTCAGATCAAAGATTTGGTTCAATGGTCCCGAGTTCTTAAAACAAACCGTAATATCAATTCAGTCTACATATACAAACTCTGACGATGTCCCTGGACGTCGAAAAATAAAAACAGTCTTGACAACGTCAATATCAAGCGATCTATTTACCACAATTAACCATCAAAATTCATTCCACAAACTGCAAAGAATAGTTGCAACCGCCTATCGATTCTTCATGAGTTTTAAAGCTCACCGTCAAGAACATCAAACCACAGGCTCTTTGACCGTTGAGGAGATTCAGAAAGGAACAATCTGGATCTGTAGATCTATGCAGATAAGTTCATTCCCAAACGAATACTGGGCACTACGTTGCGAAAAATCCATCAGCAACAATTCGAAAATAGCATCGCTAAGTCCATATTTTGATGAAACGACAATGTTGATTCGCGTGGGTGGAAGGCTCCGAAACGCTTCAATTCCCTCTACAGCTAAAAATCAGATATTACTCCCCAAAAATAATGTAATAACCACATTACTTTTAGCACATATCCATCAAAAATATCTTCATGCTTCCCACCAAGCACTTATATCGATATCCAGACAGCAATATTGGATTCTTAGTGTAGGAAATGAAACTCGCAAGGTTCTTTCAAGATGTGTTAAATGCTTTCGTGCAAAGCCCAAGTCCATTAATCAGTTAATGGGTGATCTACCTAGGGAACGGGTTGTGCCGTCTCGGCCATTCTCCTGCTCCGGTGTAGATTTTTGTGGACCAATACGGACGCACTATAAGGTTCGAGGAAAGACTCCATCGAAATCATATCTGGCCGTGTTTGTTTGTTTTTCCACGAAGGCCGTACACATAGAGGTGGTAGGAGATTTGTCCTCTGAAACTTTTATTTATGCGTTAAAGAGATTCATAGGTAGACGAGGCGTTTGTCAAACAATATTTTGCGACAACGCTACCAATTTTATTGGAGCAAGAAACCAATTGTCAGAATTCAGCAAAATATTTAACTCAGAAAAAATACAATCGACAATTCAGTCTGCTTGCCTTGAGGATGGCATCATGTGGAAACCCATACCACCTCGATCTCCTCATTTTGGCGGCCTTTGGGAGGCCGCGGTAAAATCGGCAAAGACTTTATTGGTTAAATATTTAGGAGAAGCCTCTCTCACTTACGAGGAACTTTCAACAGTCGTCATCCAAATTGAGTCCATTCTCAACTCTCGTCCGCTTACTCCTATGTCATCAGACCCAAACGATATGGAAACATTAACTCCAGGTCATTTTCTTATAGGCGCTCCACTAACATCTCTTCCTGAACCTGACGTTAGCTATTTGAAATTCTCCAGATTAGATAAATTTCGTCAGATTCAGCATGTTCAGCAGCATTTTTGGAAAAGATGGTCAACTGAATATCTCCACCTTCTTCAACAAAAATCGAAATGGAAGTCTGAATCAACGAATCTGAAATTGGGAACGATGGTGTTATTGAAAGACGCGAACTTGCCTCCAATGAAATGGAGACTTGGACGTGTAACCGAAGTTGTCAAGGGAGCTGATGGATTGGTGCGAGTGGCAAGCGTAAAAACAGAAACAGGGACTTACCAGCGAGCAATTCACAACCTATGTCCCTTACCCATTGAAGAACAAATTAGGCCCGACTCACATGCCGTAAAAGACTCATTCAAGGAGGAACCTGAAGAACACTCAGTTTTAAAGTTAAGAAACGGAAAAACCGTCCGTCCGGCCTTATTAACAACCTTGCTTACCATTTTGCTTCTATTACCCTGCGCATCTGCTGTAGGTAGTGAACCCATTATTATAACAAATTTCCATGATGCTGCGGGTATATATTTTGAAGACATGGGCAGTGTGAGCACGATTAATAGCTTTTGGAGCATTTATGTCTTCTATAATTTATCCGCATATTGGCTAGAACTGGGAGAGGTTAAATCTCATCTGGCGCGCATGGATGAAAAATGTGCAACTGAGTTGCAAAATGATCTGTATTGTTCACCCACGGTGTTTACACTTCGACATAGAATGTCAGCAATCGAGCAAAATAACAATCTCATCCACAATTATCATGAATCGCATAGCAAAAGGATAAGAGTAGAAAGATCTCCCTTCGATTTCGTCGGGAACGTAGCAAATAGTTTATTTGGCGTTCTTGATCAAGATGATGCAAAGGATATCGAACATAAAATTGCAATGGTGCATCAAGACGAACAACACCTTACCGAGCTCTTGAAAAGACAAAGTTCGATCTCAGATGCCACCGTAAATCTGCTTAAAAGAAATAAGCTGCAATTCAACCAGCAATATGAAAACTTAAGAACCGTTTTAGAAAGGACTATGAACAGCGTGACAAAGCATCAGGAGATCATTGATCAAAAACAAAGCTTTTCTGCATTGACGTCTTATTTGATTCTAGCAATAACTAATCTTGAAAGGGTCCAGGACATTTTGCTTGATGTTCTTCTTAGTCTTAACAATGCAAAAATCAACCCTCATTTTGTTTCACCAACACAGTTAATTGATCAGCTCCAGCTTATAAGGAACAATCTGCCCTTGCATCTAAATCTGCCAAAAGCATCCGTGTTAGATATGTTCAAGGTGGCTTCGGTAAAGGGACGGAGTTTGAACAACTCTATAATTTTCGAGATGATGATTCCGCTGATTGACAATCAAGAATTTCAAATATTTAATTTAATCCCGTTTCCCATATTTCAAAATAACTCAAGCCTCGAAGTGGAGATATCACTTCCATATTTAGCAGTGACTTTGACCAGAGACAGGTATTTCTCTTTAGCCGAAAATGAATTGCTCGCATGTAAGCCTTTTTCAACTAGGAATTATCTTTGCAACCAATTATTGCCAACAAAAATTCATGAGGGTACTTCTAAGTGCTGTGAAATATCGCTCTTAAACCATGTTAAGGGAGCCCTTATTAATTGCTCCTTAAGAAAATCCCTAATTTCCGATAAATGGATCGGCCTTAGGAGTTCCAACAGCTGGATATTTTCACTAGCTGACACAATAACTGGTCTCCTTATATGCGAGGGAAATACTAAAAGCTTAACCATTAGTGGCAGTGGGATAATGGAATTTCTAAGACCATGTACCTTAAAGCTTCCCAACATTATAATAAATGGTAGAGTTTTGCAGAATAGCACGCTAAGGAATTCCTTTGTTCCTGCTGCAGAAATTCCCAGATCATTTAGGCCTCATATCACAACTGAGACCAAAATTATATCGTCCACCAATGAAATAAGGGATGATGAAATAAGTGATTTAGAAAGCAGAGTTAATGAAATAATCAAAGACATAAATAAAGATTTAGCAACAACTAGTGTGAATATGCATGATTATCATCACTACGTCATAAGCTATGTATTACTTGTTATCGTGATTGGGTCCATCATATTCTACTGCTACAAGAAAAGGGGTCCGACTCCTCTTCCCCGACGAGTTCGTCCTCGCTTCGAAGTAGATACACACTTTTAGGGTTTAGAGGACTTGAAGCCCTCAAAGGGGGGGAGTATGTTCAAATTACCTAGCGAAGTATGAACGATATGTGCACGACCTGCATTTTCTTCGTTTCCGATGCGCTGGGAATTGATGGCGTGCTATCTTCCCACAGTATACTTACAATGTATTAATATAGTATGTAAGAAACCATCCGATACGTATTTTTTTACCTTTATGCTTAATGCACATTATCAACGTGAGACTTTGTTGAATTTCCAATTCTTCTCTCACGCTCTGAAATAAGAACCCTACTGGGCATAACGGTGAAAGAATGTGTATCGGAGGACGGTCAGTCATTGGACAGAACCGGAACAACGAAGTTGAAGTTGAAACCCAGTGATTGTTTTTTGATATTAATTCTGAAATCTTATTGTAAATTTACTCGGTAAAATAAATATATTGATAAACACTGGAGAACGAGGTTGAAGTTGAAAACCAGTGATTGTTTTTGATATTAATTCTGAAATCTTATTGTAAATTTATTCTTTAACATAAATAAATTGGCAAACAAGCGTCATTATGCCAAATTTTTATATTTGACATATTGTCGCTTGGCACAATGTCACGGCACCGATGGTAGCATGTCATTGTCATTACAATTGGAAGTTGTTGATACCTATTTGAGATATGTATATAAATAAAGATAGCAACTATGGTTTGTCTATGATTCAAAATTTGTATTGGAGCATTAATTGTACTTGCCAGACAAAATGTTGTTGAGTTTGCTATAGTTTTGATAATTGGTATGTACTTACATTAGTAGTTTTAAAACGTTTAAGCTCCTTACCTATTAAAGGAATCTTTAGTTCGTCGACTGCATTCCCAGTTTCACGGTAAGTTTTAAACAGTCTTGACGTCCTACTTCGGATCTACTAGTAACTTCACAGTAAGCGGATTTCCATGTCACGAGATCGAGATGAAAGAAATATGTCATTTTTGCGAACTTCACAAACTGAAAAGAAAATTAATATTTAGCACAGATCCGATAAACACTTAAGATTTTTTTCTTAGCCATAATCCAGCAGTTTTTGACTGAAATAGATTTTTATTTTTTGTATGGCATTCCGCAGGTAAATAATTCATTTCGATATAACAAACCTTCAAGAGAGAATAGTAAATAAACGTATTTTGAAACATATTTATTGAATAGTAGATACGGCTTACTTATTCCGACTTCGATCGATATCCTTTGTAGCCATCTGATATAAATAGTCGTCTCCAATCCAATATATCTAGTAAAGTCGGCGAACACTGCAAGACAAATGTTTTTAAATTTATTAATTTAAACACTTTTTAAAATATGCGAAAACTTAAATTTGTTTCAATTTGGTAGAAGAAAATCACAATTCGTTCTGCATATTTTGACGATTTTGACATTTTTATGTTAATCGATTTCTGACAAAATGGCGATTTTGAAAAAAAAAACAAAAAAAAAAAACAAAAAAAAAATTGAGGGGGCAAGCGGCAAGAGGATTGCGAGTTGGGGGTCTCAGGATGGTTTGTCTATGGTAGAACGTTTTATAGTATCACGTATCGATTTCCGACTACTAGCGAAACTAGTAGTGGGTAGGTAATAATTACATCTATTTCTGAAAAAGTTCTTTACCATTCCGAAAGCATTGCTTCGGCTTTATTTAATAAGCAATTCGGTTTTATTTCGCTTTTACAATTGAAATAATGCCGATTTTTAGTTGCGTAGAGTATATTCGCGCGAGGACCTAAAGGTGGCCGTCTTCATCGCGTTTAAAAAAATTTACGTTGAAAAGTTTGTAAATTAAAGTAATAACTTGTAATACCTACTGGTTTTGAAAGATCCGTGAATTATATCGATGTGATTACTGAACCTCATTGTAGTAGAATATTCGAATACTGCTGTATTCTTATTTGCAAAAGTTTCGTATGCCCTTTTTTGTGTTGAAATTCGTGCGATTGAAATATGTGTAGCCTTCAACACTTTTCAAAACGTTTTCCATTACACAAATAGATTCACCCGATGCAATTACTTTCTTTGCTGTAGAGAAAAAAACAAACTCAAACGCACATGTATTGGAGACCCTACACTCACATCGAATCTACAACCGTTGATGCACAGAAGACAAGTCGCTGACCTATGCTTGTTCTATAGGTACTTCCATGGTAGATGTTCTGAGTAACTCGAAGACATTATCCCTCGAAATGCAACTTTTGGGCGCCCAACAAGACAGGCTGCTAATGCTCATGACCATACAGTACACTTGACAACCGCGAGGACATCAACTTTCAAAAACTCCTTCTGTTACAGGACAAGCAAACTTTGGAACTCGCTTCCTGGGGATATATTTCCGGAAGACTACAATTTGCAGCAATTTAAGTGCAGAACAAACATACATCTGCAGGCATCTCGGGGCGCTGTTGAAGCGTTATAGGTTCGCCTTTCCCGGGAGAAGTATATAAAAAAAAATAAAAATAAAAATCTGAGAAAATACATAGATTTGCAAAAGCGCTCTGAAATCTGGAAAAGATTGTTTTTTTTTTTGTACCAAACGCACATAAAAAGTGCTCTGAGAGCTCCCAATCGAATGGCACAATAGTATTTAAGGATTTATTATTAATTAAAGTAACTCTCATTCATTAGTTAATAGTAATTAAAATGCATAAAAAGAGTATCGTGTTCAACGTTATTACGCAATTGCAGCAGCCGCCGTGTCGCCTTTACAAAAGGGAACTGCGAGCTGTGTGAACACTAAATTGCCATTTTAGTATCCACAAAAGACAAAACCTTTTTTACAATTGATCTGACCGCCGATTAAAAATCTGTATGCTTATGTTGAGCAAAACAGTGTATAACAATTTATTGAGGCACCCTGCTCATCAACAAGGTCATCCATGCAACAAACTTCTTGTACACCTAGCTTTATGGTACTATATTCAATGCGAAAACGTTAAAAGAAGTTCGAAAAATGCAGTACTCGCTTAAAGAAACGTCTAACCGTCGTCCTACAATTCATTTTTCACGCATAAATGTCAAAAATTTAATGCGACGGAGAATAAAAACCAAGTGAAATAGCTGTGGAGGTATTTTAGTATCGCCACCTACAGCTCAGTTTTCGAAGCGCAATTTTTCACTTGAGCTGCGTAGTGCCAAGTGAAATTTCCATGTGGAAAGTTCATTTTGACGTTTCGGGGTGAAAAATTTGAAAAACTGGATTTCACTTGAGCAGCGTACCAGCCTTAAGCAAAATACAAAATAGGAAATCCATAAAGTATCCGCTGATCTGTCGAATATCATATGCAAATCAGTAATGCCCCATCATTCGTTCGGGCACAATTTTCGGTACTTTTTATAGACACTTTCCTTTGATTTCTAATACTTTATTATTGATTGATGAGTGCAGTAGTGTCTTAATAAGATACCTTTCAAATTATTCAATAAACATAACACAGTTTATTAGAATGATTTGATGCAAATCAAACCTTATTGGCGGTGTAAAGAATTATTTAATCGTTAGCAAGTGAGTATTTTCGCAAATACTAGAAATAATAGCCTGTTAATTCATTTCAGAAATAGCTATCACGTAGGAAGCCAAAGCATTTTAAGAACCTATCGCTTCCGTGTTTGAATTTCAATTTGCAACGAGACAGTGCTTGCCATAGTAGAAGTGGAAATAAATACAATTTGATCTTTTCAAAATTTTATAGATTACTAGCTGACCCGGCGAACTTCGTTCCGCCAAAATTCATTTATGTAGGTAATGAAATTAATAATTCCGAGCTTTCGATTTATTCTGCTTCATGTAATTCGGTCAATTCATATTTTTTAATCATAAGTTATATTAAAATTTAATAAATAAATAAAATCAAATACTTGTCGGCCAACCTACCGCTTTTTCCCTGAAGTGCTTTTTTTGTTCTATTTCTATTATCGGGTGCGTAAACGTACAAAGCGAGAGCTTCGCCGATACGTGAAATTCAAGATTTATGCCACACATATCCAGCGGTTGTCCTTGCTACTTTTGTCATAGCAAAAGCGAGACGTACGGGAAATCGAAGACGCTTAAAAACGAACGGCAAATCGTTCTGAATAAGTGGAATCCGCGGAATAAGAACATCTTCGCCTTTGAATTTTCCAATTAAAATCGTTGCTTAAATAATATTTGATATTAAATTCTTCACAATAAAACGCATACCGTTACAAAGTTTTGTTTCATTTAGGTTGCGCAACAAAGGTGGCTTCGTTTTCATCCATCACGGAGTCGACAGATTTTTATGAATGCAACTCACCAGCGATTTGGTTTTGAATGGCGAAATTCAAATGATCGACGTTCTTGTTTTTCGCAACCAAAATCACTCTTCCCTTACACTCAGCCAATCATGGTCAATATAATTCTGAGCGATATTCGGGAAAAAACTCATTATTAGTTCTTCCGGTGTCGTTGTAAAGTTGCAAACATGTTGTGGAAACTCAATCAGGCCGGTGATTAAGTTTGCTGGAATCACACCATTGCCCATCGCCAACAATTGCCTGGAGAACTCTGCAGCGGACTGGTCATTTTGTAAAGAAACTCGCATGTTTGTTGTCAAATGAAATTTCTTGACGTATCGCCATAAAGCAGACGCCTTCAGGCAAACATTCAATTCATCTGCCGAAGTTGATCTCGAAATGACAGGCAGCGTTTGACGAAAATCGCGTGATAGCAAGATCATTGCTCCACCGAAAGGTCGCTTATGATTACGTAAACGATTCAGGGCCTCCAATGCGTGTTTGTAAGCCATTGTGCATTCGTCCCATATGACAATCTTACATTGCTGTAGTACTTTCGCCATCGCAGTGTTCTTTGAAATGTTGCATGTAGGTTCTTCATCCACTAGCAGATTCAATGGCAATTTCAATGCTTTTCGACTGTTCGCTGTTTGACCGCCTTCTAACAAAGTAGCCGCTATCCCAGAAGAGGCTAGGGCCAAAGCGATCTCAAATCTCGAACGAATTGTAGCCAAAATCAGTGAAATCAGGAATGTATTTCCAGTTCCACCGGGCGCATCAGGGATTTCGCCATTTTCGTTATCGACTGCTTGCATCAATTCATCGTGCACTTTCATTTGTTCTTGATTCAACATTGGCACATTTGTTCGAACAGCTTGACTCAATGCGATTCGATCGAAGTCCATTTCTCGCTCCAGTTCTCGATTAAGTGCGTCTTGCATTGAACGCTTTGGCTGTGGTATCCCCAATTTGCACAACAAATTGCCACTCATACTCATGAGCAGACACATAAATCCTCGATCAAAATCAAAGCTTTGTTGCGCATTTCATCTGACATCTCCAGTTCATTATCCGATGTCACAGCGCGAATTCGATGCAAAATATCGTCGGCCATAATAATCATCTTTGTATAATCAAAGTACATAATATGATAAGATATTATCTACTTCATTTAAAAAAGCTACTTAATGTAACATAGTAAGCATAATTTATTCGAACAAACTTTTTAGGTATCTATATTTAAAAAAAAAAATTCAAAATTGTTGACAACAACAATTTGCTTGGAAAATAATTAAAATAATTGACAGCAACAATTGCTTTTAAAATTTAAAATATATTTTTTTTGTATTTCAAGCGTCACTACTCGATTTCTATCCAGTTTCTTTTTTTTTCAAAGTGTACAAAAATGAATTTATTGGAATGGTGGTTTCGCTTTCTTTCAAAAATGTATCATACTAATATAAAAACCTTCTCTGCATGGTCTATTAACCAACAAAAAAACTAAATCAAAATCGGATGTGTTTGGCAGTCGGTAGGCTGTCACACACACATTTAGTAAGTTATTTTTATATATATAGATATTACCTACTTCATTCGGGAAACTTAGAACCAAATTCAAAATTCTCGTAGAAAATAATAAATAAAAATATAAAACTGTCACGTTTCCCCTTTCATAAATTCACACATACTCAGCCCTATTGCGAACTATCAAAATTGATAGTTGATACTTATCAATAAATTTCTTTAAATGGTATTGCGAAGATCAATTATCAATTAAGTGTTGATCGACTGTGAACGTGCAGCAATTGTCGGTTGACAAATCGGTATTGTGAGTGTCAATCTTGAACAATTTTATTGGTAGTTGTCAATTTTTCTATCAATCGCAATTTCGGTGTTGATAAGGACGACTCTTTAAAGAAAATGTTAAACATCAACGTTTTTATTTGTTATTGTTGTTATTTATTAGAGGCTAGATATATATATAGATATTTCTTCCTATGTGTAATGAATTTTATCCATTTTGGGCACATGTTATTTTCCATAACACGTTTAGCAGTTCACTTAGAATAAGGGACACTGGTGTTGCTGTTGACTGCGCGAGACCAAGCAGAGCTGCAATTAATCGGTTTAAGTTTGGGTCCAATATCTTCCAACAAATCAACGAATGCAACTCAAAAGCATTCCTTTGAAAATAAATTAGCTACCTTCGGTTTTGCAGTTCCAAAGGATTAGATGCGACTCGCAAACTCCTCCGTATTGCAGCCAATTCCGCGTACTCTGTCTCGTCTTCGTCATCATCAAAAAATGATTCCACCGATGACATGATTTTCAATAAATTTCACAGATTTAACACTCGTAATTATTGTTTAATTAAATAGTTTGCAAAAATCGTAACAATCACTCTCTTCGAATCAAAAATATTTTAGAACTGTCAAAGTTGAGTTTTCATTCACAAAAACCTTATTTTTTGGCGTTATGTTCACAATAGGTTATATTTTTATCAATCGTTTTTCGCAATACCAACATCAATTTTAATTTTTTTTTTTTTTGTTACTGAAGGTGAAAATCTCGAAAGACACAGTGGGGTTAGAAACCCAGAGTAGTGTGGGACTCTAACCGCACTAAAAACACCTCCTTAATCATGACCAATCAAAGAAAGATCGACAAATGATTTTAGTTTCAACGTTCAGTTGCGTTTGAGAAAGTATTACAATTTGAATACGGGTTCTCATTATTTAGATTATAAGGTCGTGTGGTTTAATTCTTCTCAATCTACGAATATTGTATCGTACATTTAAGACGTCTTCTATTTCAGGATTAATATGCATCTGCAGACGCTCATTGTGACGAATTGCGTACTTTTTAATTACCTCCGTTACAAGATCAGTCTGCAAATCACGATGCAAGTCATTATTTCTAATATACCATGGGACATTTACTATTCCCCGAAGGACTTTGTTTTGGAATGTCTGTATTATTTTTACATTTGTCTTCCTAGTACAACCCCATAATTGGACACCATATGTCCAAACAGGCTTCAATATCTGGTTATATAATAAAATTTTATTCTCAATGGACATTTCCGAGTTATGTCCTAGCAACCAATAAAGTTTTCTATATCTAATATTTAACTCTTCTACTTTCTTCTTCACATGTTCCTTCCATTTCAGCTTAGCATCCAGATTCATACCCAGATACTTAGCTGTGTTAGAATAAGGAACTACTTGGTTATTAATAACCACCGGAACATTTATAATTTTTTTATTTGTAAAATTGATATGAGTGGACTTTGACTCATTGAGTCTAATTCGCCATCGTTGTGCCCAATCACATATTTCGTTAACTGAATTTTGCAGCTTTTCTGTTTATTTAGTCACGCATCTATCAATTGATAGAAGAGCAGTGTCGTCTGCGAATGTGGCTATCATCGTGTCGTTTCTATGTGGTATATCACTAGTATACAATAAGTAAAGGGTTGGTCCCAGAACACTTCCCTGTGGAACTCCTGCTTGTATTTCTTTAAGTTCAGAATACGCTGAACCATAACGAACTCTAAAGAATTTTTTGGAAATATAAGATTTAAGTATCTCATAGTATTGTCTAGGTAGGTCCCTATGAAGTTTATACTCTAAGCCCTTATGCCAGACCTTATCAAAAGCCTGAGCAACGTCTAAGAACAATGCAGAACAAACTTGTTTTTCTTCTAATGATTTTTCTATAATATTATTTGTTATACGATGTACTTGGTCTATTGTCGAGTGCTTATTTCTAAACCCGAACTGATGGGTGGGAATAAGCCTTCTCTGCTCTATGATTTTATCTAGTCTTTTAAGAAGCAGTTTCTCAAAAATTTTGGATAGTACAGGTAAAAGTGAAATTGGCCTGTAAGAGGTGACTTCTGATGGAGGTTTACCTTGTTTAGGTATAACTATAATTTCTGCTATCTTCCAGTGATGTGGAACATATCTTAGCTTAAAACAAGCATTAATTAAAAGCTTAAGTTTAACCAATGCTATGAAGGGTAGCTTCTTCAGGATTTGGGCAGTTATTAGATCATAACCTGGTGATTTTCTATTAGAGAGCTCATGAATACATGTGCTGATCTCTTTTAGCGAAACGTAAGTGATTACGTCCTCATCAATTCTATCAGAGAATTCATTCTCCTGCCACGCTAGGTGGAAAAGGTTTAAAAACATTTGTCAAATGTTCTGAAAAAAGTTTGACCTTTTGTTTTGGGTCGCCGATCCATTTCCCATCAGATGTTCGTAACGGGGGATCTTGCGTTTGAGGTCTTTTTAAATATTTGGCAGCCATCCAAAGGGAGTAGTCTGTGACTTTGTCAGCAGTTAAGTTGGAAAGGTATTAAGTTAGAGATCTGTTTTTAAATTCACTAATACTCTTTTTAAGTTTATTATTAAATCTATTGAATATAGTTTTATCGCCGGGATATCTTGTCATTTGCCATTTTCTCCGGGCTCTTCTCTTTTCTAATATTAGTTCCCTAATTTCTATGGGATATTTTACCGATGCTTGTTTACGTTGCTGACCAGTTGGTATACTATCTTCTGCTGCCTGTTGTATATCGGCAATGAATTGTTCCACTTCGATGTCAATATGCCTTTTTGTGACCAGTGGAGATCTAAGGTTTATAAAACCTTCGAGTATTTTTTTAAAATTACACCAGTTTGTTCTTTTGTTGGTAAGTCTTTCATTGCTTATCTGCTTTACTAACATGCCGTTGACCGTTAAGATTACGGGTGTATGATCCGACGACAAATCATCACTGCTTTCAACTTTAAGTTCTTTTCTATTGATTCCTTTCGTAATGAAGAAGTCAATAAGGTCTGGTATTTTGGATGGGTCGGATGGCCAATAAGTAGGCGATCCAGTCGAAATAAAACTACAATTAAAATTTCGCCGTTTCGTAAAGCTTCCTGCCTTTTGTCGTTACTAATCTAGACCCCCAGTAGGTGTGTTTTGCATTGAAATCACCTCCAATGAAAAAGTTATTACCTAGAGATCGAAATAGGTCGTTAAGATCTTCCTCTGTAGGCGAATGTCTAGGTGGACAATATAGAGCAGCTACGTTAAATTGCTTGCTTTTAGTCAGAATGTTTACTATCGCTACTTGCATGGTTTGTTTTCCTATTTTGGGCATTTCATAGGGTTTTAAAATACTTTTTACAATTACAGCACTACCTCCCCTGGCACTGTCAGAAGGATGGGGAGAGTGGTTACATAGGTACCCAGGAATTCTAATCGTTGTTTCCTGTTTGAAGTGGGTTTCAGAAATCAGGCAGACGTCAATGTCTTCATTGCATAAAAATACCTGAAATTCAGAAATGTGTTGGTGTAAACCGTTTGCATTCCAGGTTGCGACTTTCAGATTTTCAATCATTGTTATTTTGTTGATTTTTTCCTTTGGACACTTCTTTGGTTAGAAGCTTAATAACTTTATCTTGATTGTCCAATCTTTGAATAATAGTAGTAAGCATTTCCTTTACTGATATTTCTTCTTCTTTACGTGTATTTTTCACAATTTGGGAATATGATTTGTTATTTTTTATTACTGGCGTGTTTATTTTAGTCGCAATTGGTATTTTGTCTTTTTTATTATTTTCGACATTTACTTGTTTGTATTTTTAAGAGGGTTCTGTTTGTGTTTGGCAGTAACTCTCTTTTTCTTTTCTTGATATTCTTTTGCTGCCGGACAGCCTCTATAATTAATTGGGTGGTTTCCGTGGCAGTTGATGCATTTAACTTTCTCTTCTCTTTTTTGTGGACAACTATTTGTTGAATGTTTTCCTTCACATTTAACGCATGCAAAATCTCTTTTGCAATATCTTTGCGTATGTCCGAAAGCTTGGCATCGTTTGCATTGAGATATAGTGTTGGATATTCTTCGAAATGGCTCAATCTTGACAACAATATTCATTATTGATTTAATAGCGTATACCTTTTCAATATCTTCTTGATTGTGAAAGGCGAGCATAAAAAGGGGTAATTTTCTATTTCTTGTAGTTTGTTCCCCTTCATTAACTGTTGCTTTTTTTTTTGTTAATTAAGTTTTTGGCTTCTATAATTTTGAATTTTTTATTAGTCAAGTCCTCAACAATATCATGTTCATCACAAGAGAAGTGAAGACCTCTGACGACTACCCTAATTGGTCTAGTAGCCTTATTTTCATATGTGTGCCATTGCAACTTCATTTTTGTTAACTTATCAGTGATATCTCTATAAGTGTCACTGTCATCGACATTTATTTTCCAATTGTTGTTGCTATATGACGTGAGCTTGCACGCTTTCTTAGCTTTTTGCTCAATTATACTTTTTAGCTCACCAAATCGGTCTACTCCAGAGATCATTATTGGTGGTGGTAATGGCTGTCTTTTCGAGCCAATGATTGTCTTTTCAGTCCTTTTATCATTCGTCTTAGCTTGCAAATTTGCATGTTTTGGGGTAGCCACATTGTCAAAATTTCTGGCAGATGTTTCAGGACTTTCTTCTGCCTTTCGTTTCTTCGTTGGCCTTTTGCTTTTAGTCAGATGTCTTTCTGTCTCTAGTGCAAGCTCCTCTTCATCAGTAAGGTATTCTTTTTGTTTATCTTGCTGTATTGATTGGATTGGTTGGACAGTACGGTCCAAAAGGCTAACCTTTATTTCAAGTTCTTTTATCTGTTCTTGTAAGCTTAAAACAATTACTTCTAGATTTTTCCTTGCTTTAAGTTCAGCTTGCCATTCAGTGTAATAGCTGCTTGTTTTTAATTTCGCTTGTGAATCTGTTGTACGTTCACTTTCAACTATATTGGTTTCAGTTCCACATTTTACTTTTTGTATGTTCGGAATGGTTCCAATTATAGCACTATCGTAGGCCGTAAGTTGTTTTGGCACGACCATTTTTGGTGGAGTTCTCGGCGTGAGTGAACTCCTTTTGGAGCTTTGTTGTGGAAGCAATAAAATTTTAATTGATAAATTTGTCAATCGTCAACCGATTGATAGTTGATCTTCGCAATAGGGCTGACTATCTGCTTTTCCTCAGTTCCTAAATTTGTTAAATTGCTTGTATTTTGCTGAGTGGTGACAATTCTATTCTTATATCTATATTTTCCGTGACGTCAACCTATTCACACCAACCATTGTTTCCTCATCCTTATTCTCGGTAAACAAACTCCTTTTGCAAAGAGTTTAATAAGGGTTTGGTTGCAGTCAAATATCTACCTGAGTCGTCTTAGGTTCTGAGATTTGTTGAAGACTTAAGAATTATTATTCCTTTTGCGACGACTGTCAAGAATGGCTTGGAAATATCCTAAACTTATATAAAATATTTTTTTTTAATAAGCATCCATTGCCTGCAAACTATTTTAAAAGGAAAACCAAGTCAAAAGCAAGAACTAGCGCTTAAACAAGATAAAACAGAGAAAAACACAGAAATATATGCTTCAAGCGTTTAGAAATAAAACAAAATTGCAATATTTTTAAATTTTTTGCATACATTTGAACAAATATGTGTTTGTTAGACTTAAAAACCATTTGCATTGTTATTATTACAACGCATAAATTAGAAAACATTTACAATTTACTAAAATTAGTTTATAATTGTAAACGCCCAGGCTGAACAACAGCGTATTCAAATTCGCACCTATTACGAAATTTGGCTGTAGGAAATAAGGCCCCAATGAAACAAGGCCCCAAATTTTCAAATATGAAATAAGGCCCCACTGCGATGAAATAAGGCCCCAAAATTAAAACAAATAAGGCCCCAAATTTGTGGTTTATTTTATAATGAAATTAAAAATAATGAAAACTACTTTTCATTTAATATTGTTGACATTGGATAAACTAGTTTAGATTAAAGGAACTTTTTATATACTCAACCTCGCACCGACCCCGCAATCTAACAGTAAGCCCAAGCAGGGGGGTTGCAGGAAGGGTAACAATTAATAATAAAAAAAATGATTTTGGGGACTTATTTCATTTCTTCTATTTCATTATGAAATAAGACCCCAATTTTCATTAAGAAATAAGGCCCCAGAAATGGAAATAACACCCCAAATTCTATTAAAAATCGTTGTTGTTGTTTCCTGTATAATTTTTTGGGGCCTTATTTCATTGGGCCTTATTTCGCAGAGCCACGAACTTTAATACCGTGATTTTGGAACGTTGGGCAACAGGATTTATATAGCTAACGCCCGAGGTAAACATATCTTTCTCACCAATAACATTTAACCCTACAGTTAGCGATATTCTGAAACTATTTTTGTTTATTGTTTAAAGCGATTTTGGAAAGTGTGGAGTTTTTCTGTAAACTGACAGACTAAAGTTGTTTATTGGTAAGGCCGTCTGCGTATAGTGGAATGGAAAGTGATCTGTGTGAGAGAACAGATGATATACCTACAATTCGTAAAAGGAGATAACAAAAACAAAAATAAAAACTAACAAGAGTGTTTCACCGAAACGGTTCTCCAATATTTGGGACAGCTAAAACGAAAACAATAGCTGAATCAATGTATAATTAGTAAAAAAAAAAGAGAAAAAAGGAACATAAATATATGCAGAATGTTAAGTGATTGCTTTTTATTTATTGGCAGTTTTTTTGTTGAGCTTTCAAAATTGCTCGTAGCATTTCCATATTCTATTCGTGTTTCTTTTGTTGCTGTTTGATTTTTATTTGTTTTTTTTTTCTATCGTTCGAAGTTCTTTTTCTTTTTCGATTTATATCGCCTCTTGAATTTTAACGTTTGCAGATTAAAATATTTTTGGAATATCTTATTGTTACTGAGTAGGCGCTGTGGCTAAGTGGAAAGCGTGTTGGACTTCGAAGCGGGGGGTCACAGGGGGTCGGTGGGCCAGATTCAGCACTTTTTCCGCAGATATGAAAAAACGTCTTTCGAAAATAAATACTTAAATAAATACTTCAAAAAAAAAAAAATTTTATTGTTATGATTATTGTACCAAAAAACTGCACAATTTCTTAAAAGTTAACATTGTGCTGATAATTAAAAAAAAACTTCCCTAAAAACGCCAAACTACACCATGGTGGGACACAATCGTCAACCGGATGGGGCACTTTCGACTTGTATTTATATGAAGCAATGAGTTCAAAATCAAAACTGCTTTTATTTAAATTGTTAAACAAATCTTGAATCTATAAACATAAAAATTAAATGAGATCAGCAATTCATTTTTAAACTAAAATTAAATTAAAAATAAATAAATTGAAAACCACGTTCGAGTTTTGAGATCACAAAAACAAATTGTTAAGTAAGGGATAAATTAAAAATAAAATGGTTTGTTAAAAAAAAAAATCATTGCACCAACGTGCACCGTACATCGTACATCGACCCATAAGCCATAAGGTAAGGTTTGAATATCTTGACGGGGCTACAGCCCATGTGCTTTTGTCGAAAGTGTCACATCCTTTGATTTAGTAAACGTTATTGTTTTTCAAGTAACTTATAAGAAAATTCACTTAAATGTTATAATAACTTCAATATATTATAAATCCATGCATTTGACACTCAGAACCAAAAAATGGCCATAAGAAACAAATAAATATCACTTATCTCATGTACAAAAAAAATTGCAAAAAATGACTGAACGAATAAAAAAACGTTCTAAGCACCGGAACTACGGAAGAAGAACTGTCATCATAGTTCGCGTACGATATGGGAATGGCAGAAGAGTGTGGCACGAGTTGTGATCAAACATTATTTAAAAACTACCCGCCTTTCCGTAATAGCGAAATATCCGTGATTGGCTAGAAAGAGCTTTCTATCTTTTAAGCCGTGTACGTTCGGCATAAATTTCTAGGTCACTTCCATTCGTTCCAAAAATTAACTCATTCAAAACGAATGGTTGTGAGAAGCTACGCCCTAGGGACCTTATGGAACTCTTGCGCGAACTTTTTCTTTTTTAGTTTGTTTAATTCTCGTTTCCGAGGAGTTTGGTGGAGCCAATGCAGTAATGCCAACCCTAATTTTCAAAAGTCTGTAGATGAAAGATAAGAATTCTGTAGAATTCTGTATTTATGCCTGTCAAAATTCTGTAGAAATCTAGACGTTTTTTTTTTAACTAAAAGTGCTAAAAATGTAAGTTTTGAATGACATAAAATAACAGTCTTTAATTATATTTATTAACTTTGTACAATTGCATAATTTCTATTAAACGCTGATATCGCTGGAATCGATAATACTCGTCGTAGTGCTGGCCTTGTTAGGTAAATCATGATCATCGATTCCATTTTTGTCCTCATGGTTTAGGTCCTAGGTCTAGGTACCTACTCTGGTTTGACAAAAAAACACTCCAACATCTTGCATTTCTTTGTTTAGATCAGTGAAATATACCAACGCAAAACTAAGGAATTCAAGTTTTTACTGAAATCTGAGATTTCTGTATATTTTAATTTGAATTCTGTTTTTCTGTAGGCAAGGCGAAATTTCTGCAGATTTATTTAGATATACAGAAATTCTGTAGGGTTGGCATCAGTGAGCCAATGTTTTTTTGTGTTGGTGATGCTGGTGTTGATGATTTTGGTGTTGTTGTTTGAAAATTATGGAAAAGAAAAAATATTCGAATTTAAATACTAACAAACAAAAATATTTGCATTTTAAAATGAAGTGGGATGTGACTCTCATTTTAAAGACAATGGGTACTAGGCTTTTCAAAGGAAACAATTTAAAAAAAAAAAATATTAATTTAATAGTAATAATAATTATTAATTTAAATTTAAAAAAAATAACAATAATTTGAAATAAACTCATTGGAGCTGGCACACCTTTCGAATAGATGACATAATTTATATTGGCTTTGAAATGAATATATTTGAAAAAGATGTCGCTCTTTTGTTTAATTTCTTTACGTTACTGGGAAAATTGAAATTTGGAAAATTTGAATGTGGCATCGGGATGTTTTTTATCACATATCCACTCTAAAACACTAGAAAATGAAATTTTATCAGCGGTACATATTAATTGTCTAGTCTATGGGTAAAAATCTTGTAATTTTAAGTCGACTAAATTTGTCTGGACTAGATGCAACTAGCCGGCACGCATTAACGCAAAAACTATATTGATCGGTAACGTCATTTTTTTTATACACGAATTATCAACTTTGCACTCGGTCACAAAATTCTTAACTATAAATTCGTCGTCTTCCCCTTCATAGGCGTCAACTGATCAATTGAATGGAAGCCTAGGCCAATTAAAACTCAGGCGCATCAAGTTATAGGCACGGCAGCTGTCACACTAAATGTAGGTACTAGTAAGCTTACTTAAAACTTCGTTGGATTCTGTTTATTTCGTTTCCTGAAGAAACCAGATTTTAGAGCGTTTGTCTTCTTCACATTTAAGGGGTAATGACTTCGTTACCATTTTTGATATCGAAACTGCGAGCAAATGATTTCTTTCCTATTTCATTGATCGCCGATGTTTTCAATTTCAGAGAGATTATAAATAAGCTGAATAAATTACAAATGAATCTGTGTGCTTCACATTCATTCGACACTATGTCGGCGGCTTTTGACTCATGAAATTATATAAAATATTTTTATTTCAAGAAATATCTATCGCGAAAGTGAAACTCTGAGAAAGTTATTTTAATTTTTTCTCCGACCTTTATGTTCTTGAGGAAGCGAAGCGAATTTATGCAGACCTATAAAAGTAGCCGCACATCGCATATGGCTTATACTATTATGGAAACATCCACGCTCATAAAGGTAAGATCATAAAAACAAATACTTATAAATTGCCAACATTAAATTAGTATTAATGCAAACGCAGATCGTGAACGTGTTAATCCTGCTGCCGGCGGTGCTTCTTGTTCACCCACCATCCGTATTCAGTCATCCTGCGGAGTCCAATCTTCAGGTCCATACAGTTTCATTGCCAATTGGTTACGGCGCTTTGAGTGCTTATAATGCCTTGCCATCGGCACTGCATCATGCACCATATGCCTTGAAAAGATTAAGCTATTTGATGAGCAGCAGTACACGCGGTGCCGTTCGGGCACAAGACTTTAAAGATGATGTCGATGGAAAAAGTTCAAACAGTTCAAATTACAGCCTTGATCCAGAGACGTTTGTTAAACTGTTCAAGCATGAGTTTCAGGAATAATTACAATGGAAGGAGAGTAAATAAATAGCCGGTAAAAGAGTTTCGAAACTTTTTCTTATCAAAGGTTGAGTAGTTAATATTTTATTGTGCAATCGGGCTAGGGCTGAAAGTGATTACTTGAATAAATTGCCAAATTTTATTAATATTTTGTAGTTGGTTAGGGAAAAGTGCATGCTCTTCGCGGAGTCATGCTGTGTTCTTTGGTGTTTGAATAGATGTGTTTTAAAGCATAAATATCGATATCTAAGGGGAAAGGCGGTCTGGAGATCTGTTTTTTATTTTCTTTGATGAGCTTAATGAAGACACTGAATATTATATTATTTGTGAAGCGTATACAATGTGGTCTTACACTTTCGGACTCAAGGAGGCCCATTGAGAGATAACCCGTGCCCGTGAAAAATGCCGCGCTCACGTACGTATAGGAAGGAATTCAAATGCGTTTTGTGATTTTTTGGCGAACATCATTCACGGGTAGTATTAATAATATCTGGGTGACCGAGCTTTGCTCGGTTATTACTATTTATTGTAATTTTAAAAACAATAAAAATTAAAAATATCTATATATATAAAAATGGATCTTGGTTTGTTCGGATGCTTAAAACTCAAAAACGACTGGACCAAATTGGATATTTCCTTCTGCGGATTTGTTCGTAATTGCTCCGCGAAGGTTTAGGAAAAAAGAAAAATTGAAAAATTCTCAACAGGTGGCGCTGTAGACGGTCATTCCATTTGATAGCACAGTATATGTTCTTTGTGATTTGACGGAGGGGGGGGGGGGGGGGGGGGGAGGTTAATATATTAGTATGATCAATTTTTGAAAGAAGGCGCAACCGCCATTCCAATAATTTTTGTACACTTTGGAAAAAAAGAAACTGGATAGAAATCGAGTAGTGACACTTCAAATACAAAAAATATTTTAAATTTTAAAAGCAATTGTTGCTGTCAATTATTTTAATTATTTTCAAACCAAATTGTTGTTGTCAACAGTTTTGAAAGTTTTTTTTAAATACCTAAAAGTTTGTTCTAATAAATTATGTTTACTATGTTACATTAAGTAACTTTTTGAAATGAAGAAGATACTTTGATTATACAAAGATGATATGGCAGACGATATTTTGCATCGAATTCGTAGTGTGATGTCGGATAATGAACTGGAGATGTCAGATGGAATGCGCAACAAAGCTTTGATTTTGATTGAGGATATAATGTGTCTGCTCATGAGTGGCAATTTGTTGTGCAAATTGGGGATGCCACAGCCAAATCATTCAATGCAAGACGCATTTAATACAGAATTGGAGCGAGAAATGGACTTCGATCGAATCGCATTGAGTCCAGCTGTTCAAACAATGTTGAATCAAGAATAAAGGAAAGTGTACGATGCTTTGGCCCTAGCCTCTTCTGGGATAGCGGCTACTTTGTTATAAGGCGGTTGAACAGCATTGAAATTGCCATCGAATCTGCAAGTGGATGCAGAACCTTCATGCAACATTTCAAAGAACACTGCGATGGCGAAAGTAATGCAGCAATTAATTATTATCATATGGGACGAATGCACTATGGCGTTTGTAATGCGCATTGGAGGCCCTGAATCGTTTACGTAATGATAAGCGACCTTTCGGTGGAGCAGTGATCTTGCTATCACGCGATTTTCGTCAAACGCTGCCTGTCATTTCGAGATCAACTCCGGCAGATGAATTAAATGCTGGCCTGAAGCATCTGCTTTATGGCGATACGTCAAGAAATTGCATTTGACAACAAACCAGTCCGCTGCAGAGTTCTCCACGCAATTGTTGGTAATGGGCGATGGTGTGATTTCAGCAAACTTAATCACCGGCCTGATTGAGTTTCTACAACATTTTTGCAACTTTACAACGACACCGGAAGAACTAATCATGAATGTTTTCCCGAATATCGCTTTTGCTATGACAATTATTAATAAGTCGCAAGGACAATCGCTGGATGTGTGTGGCATAAATCTTGAATTTCACGTGTTGGCAAAGCTCTCACTTTGTACGTATACGCACCCGATAATAGAAATAAAACAAAAAATGTTGTGTACCATAAAGCACTTCAGTGAAAAAGCGGTAGGTTGGCCGACAAGTATTTGATTCTATTTACCTATTTATTTAATTTTCATATAACTTTTGAATACAAAATTTGAATTGACCGAATTACATGAAGTAGAATGAAGCGAAAGCTCGGAATTATTAATTTCATTACATACATTAATGAATTTGGGCGGAACGAAGTTCGCCGGGACAGCTAGTATATATATAAACTTGAACATATAAAAGACTTTAAGTCTCTTTAATGCCGGTAGATGTCTTACTTCTTTCCTTTTACTACGACGCGGGCGGCAAGAAACGAGTGTTACGGGTTCGAGTCCCGCTCGGTGACTTACTTTCGTTTTTTTTTTTTTATAGATATGTTCAAGTTTAAATACAAGACATACAAGAATTGCTCGTTTAAAGGTTTAAGATTTGTGAAACAACCAACAATGAAACAAAAAAACAAAGATTTTGGTTTGTAATTAGTTTGCATGTTATTGTCATTTTTTGGATAATTTGGTTGGTTTAGAAGCAGAAGTCAAAAAGCATAGTTTTGAGCAGATCGAAAATGAAGAAGCGTTTGCTCGTAATAATAATTCGACAAGTGCTAAAATGATTTTAGTTGTACGATGGTAATGATATATAATACTAGTATATTCTGACATCGGTTTCGTATAGATAGCATAATTCAATTTTTGACCAACTATACCTAATAAGAACTGAAAAATATGCTGACTAGTGCTGCCACAAGCGAAAAAATTTGCGTAGCAAAACTCAAAAGTCCAAAATATCATTTTTGATTCCAGTCAAATTTAAACACTAACACATCCGAAGTAATGGGTACTTGTTGGGTATGGTAGAAAAGAATATAATTTGGTGTGGGAAAGTGAGTAAAGACGGAATATAATTTCGTTTATTATTATTTTCCAAGAAAAATTCCAAGATTTATGTTGACATTTCTTGCTTTAAAAAAACGCAGCAAAATAGACTTTTCTAGGGAGAGTGCGTGGCTGCGTAGCAAATTGGAAATCGCGTAGCAGTTTTGCTACGATCGCGATCGTATGAGGGGTCTTTTCCGAATAATAAAGGCAAATCAAACAAAGGCAACGCTGACCGCGAGAATACAAAAACAATTCAAGTTGCTAGGTCAACGCGTTCGAATTCCAATTCAAGTCACGACGAATCTAGTTGACGTTTTACATAAACTAGGTAGATATCCGAACGTCCCCAATGCTTCGACTTTGAGATTTCACTCATTTGCAATGTACATACATTACTAGCCTAGCGGGTTCTAGTACACCAACTGAAGAGTATTTTCAATCATGAATAACGCTTGGAGCAGTGACAAATCAAAAATGAATGTAAAGCTATTCTAATAACTAAATGTAGTTTCCGAAAACCCTGCTTAGAATTTACAGGTTTTCGTAATGAAAATGAAGATGTTTTTAAATTTATCCACCCTTCTCAAAAATACAAAAAATTAGACTGGCTTTACCTTTCACACTCTTTAATGAAGAAAGACAGTTTATATATTTTTTTTTCTGTAGACCTAAATAATAATGTTAATGTTTTTTGGCAAATCGAACATAAACAGCAATACCGATCACAAAAGAAATTGATTTTTTTCTCAAAAAAATTAATCTTCTTGTTAAATCGAAAATGATGACTTATCAGTCCGCTGACTAAGAACAAAAAAAACAGCAATGTATTTAGTATGTCTGAACTAGCACTTAAATTCAGTACAATAATATAAAAAAATGAATTCTTTAGGTTCAACCATTTCTGAATTTTTAAACAGAAAAAAGATCAATAATCAATTCAGCTAGTTAGCTGTCATTTGAAATTTTAAAGTTTCAGTGGAGTTGGTACGCAAAATCGGATTTCGGAATTTTTTTCCAGAAATGTTTAATTTAGGTGCGGTGTAAATGAAATCTCAACTCAACATCTGAAAAGCCAAAATCGAAAAAGACATTAACGGTTTTTTGTTTTGTTTTTTTAACAAATGAATAATAAATACAAAAATTTGGAAGCAAAATAATTGTGCTTTATTTTTATTTTTCGGCGAATATTTCAATTCAATTTTTTCAATTCAATAGTTTATTCATTATTCTCATTTACAAAAATTTTTTTATAAACATATTCTAACTGAACATTTTTTGGTTAAAGAGAATAGTTTGTAGCATTTGTATTTAAATAAAAAAATAGAGATAATGCTACATTTTACATAAAATAATAAATTAATAAATTGTTAAATTGTGGGGTGAACAGTAAAATATATTTTACATTACATTCAAGAAAACAATTTTACAGATGTATGAAGAGACAAGTTAAAGTATTTGAATCAACTTAAGAGACTAAATGCAAAGCAAGACTGAAAGAATACAAGCAAAACAAAGATCAAATCAAAACAAAGATTAAATCAAACCACATAGCGCAACAAAACTTCGATTTCACCAACATCAAATTCAAGAAGCCACGATTTTATACTTTTTAAGAACACTGATAAAATTCTAATGCTTCGTATATCTTCAGGGAGTTTATTAAACAACTTACGCGAAACGATAGTGTAGGAGTTTCTAAAATGTGTAGTCCGAAAAGGTAGTGTAGAAACAGAGCGGGAATTTAATGGTAGGGGAGAGGTGGTCACTGGTCACCTTAGGACACTTTTTACAAAAATCGCTCTAGATCCATTAAAAAGCGGGGTATCCCTTCGGATCTTGAAAATTATTATTACATGTTGTTTTATCTTTTAATCTTATATCCAAACTTATATGTATAGTTACATATGATTTATATATTTTTTATTTATTTTAATAATCTCTTTAAAGTGTCCCATTCTAAAATAGATAAACAAATAAATAAATAAGTAAACACACAAAACAAAAATAAATAAATAAGTTAACAAATAAATGAGCAAGTTATAACTATAAACAACAAATAACATTTGAATCAGTAACACCTATTAAGGTAACCATAAATTAACAATCCGAAGAATGAAATACCAGTTATATCACAAAAAACGAAAAATGTGGCAATGTTATTAAGCCAACTCGTTAATGAGAGGATTATCTGAGTAATCGCATCTCCCTATAAATGCATTGGTAAGTTTTTGTATTCTATTGAAGACCAATTCAACATTGCCCTTAAAATGGAGGTTAGCAGTTGAATGATGCCATGGGAGATTTAGCATCATTTTTAGTAGTTTATTTTGCGAAGTTTGTAGTTTTTTAATATAGCAGTTAGCACAATTACCCCAAACTGGACATCTATACATTATTATTGCTTGGAAAATAACTTTGTGGATGATTATCTTATTTTCTACCAATAAAAGCGGTATTATGAAGGGATAAAGAAACTTAAGACCAATATTTACCTTTCTTATAGTTTCCGTATTATGTACATAAAAAGTCAATTTTGAGTCGAGATATATACCTTAATATTTAACTGAGGATTCCCATTCAACCTGAGTACCATTAACTGTAAGTTGATTGCTCCGAAGAAAACAAGTTTTCCTTTTTCTAGTAAAAAAGATTGCCTGATTTTTATCAGCATTCAATTTTGCGAAATTTAAAGCAAGTTCCTCAGCTTTATCTAGATCACCATAAGCAATGCTTCCCGAAGTTTGTAGCGCAGGAATTCGTCTGTTTCTACGTTTTATAACTTTAGCAATATTCCAAAATGGTTAAGCGTTTTTGTCTAGACTTTTTAATTTCTTGTTCCAGCTGAAATTGCGTTGTTGCTGAATTTGAAGAGCAATTAGCTTGTTGAGATGTTAAACATTATATCTAAGTATTGGCTGACGATACCTTTGCCAATTCCTTCTATTAACATTTCTTACCTTAATAAGCTCAAGAACATATTGGGAAAGTTTGGGACAACAACTCTTCTTAGCAATTTTTGGGACAGCGCTATCGGCCGAACTTAGAATATGCTTGGAAAAACTCTCTAATATCGAGTCACAATCTTCATTTGTAGCTATATTTTCAAGGTTCATGGGAATATTTTGGAGTTTTCTCTTAACTTGAGATCTGTACAATGACCAGTTCGCATTTTGCAAGTCCATGAGAGTCCAAGTTGACAAAAAAACAGGATTGTGGTCCGAGCTAAGCGCATTAACGGAGATCGGTTGAGACATAAGACTAGGAACATTCATAAGAAATAAATCAATAATAGAGGGACAACCACGAGAGCCAGCTGGGAAGTAAGTCCGGCTTGGGGGGTACAAAACTGATATTGGAAACGCATTACAAAGATCTGACAATATGTTACCAAACGAGTTTGCTCTATTGCAGCCCCACTGTCTATTACTGCAATTTAGGTCACCACCCATTAAAAAATTATGATTAGTGCTAATAAGCTTTCTCAGATCGCTTTTTAGGCCAGTTTTTTTTCTCTAAAGAAATATTTCCTTCAGGGAAATAAACGCATGTTATTTTAAGACCTGCTTTGTTGTTTAACCCTGGATAACTAAACTTAATTTCAAATCCCGTTGTAACTAATCATTCGCCTTCCAGACTACTAATTGAAATACCAAAATTTTTAATACGCCCATAAGTAATTTGTTAAATAAGTAGATAGAACGAAGAAGTGTTATTTTATTTATTGTGTAAAAGTAAAAATGTTAGTAAAAATTAATTTGAACATTTATTACAAATGTGTATTGTGTGCTCTCCAAAAACGGCCTTGCTGCCGTACTGCCATTGGTTCTTTGCCACCCTGCGTATCATCGATGAGCAAAAAGAGCAAATTTTTTGTTTATTACTCCCTACTTGAGACGAACTTTGTTGAAACTCTTCAATATTCAAAATATCTTTTATACTTGATTTGTTATCAAGCCTCAAAGTTGTTGTATAATAACAGTTATGTAACCAAGTCTCCACCAGAACATCCGCTACTGCAAATGCGAAGTCTCTCCGGTTAATTGGTTTTTGTCGCAGTCTTATCATATTAAATACATAAGTATTCAATATGAGTTAGTTATAGATATACATATAGAATGCCATAGAACAAGTATAGTGGCCATCTATTGGTTTTACGACTGGTACTCTTTATTGAGCACATTTTGTCCACAGTATCTGCCGCTCCTTTTGAGCTATTGTAAAATTCAACGATTTCTGGCTTGTCCACAGTAGTACAAATTCCGGGCTGATCGTGAGTATAGTGGACAGAAGAAAGTCAACTTTAATCGACTAAGGTTTATATGACACTTATGTATTCTTCCGGTCAAAGCAAAACATTGTAGTTCCTACTCTTCTTAAAGTTTTCATCAGAGGACATATCATCCTCACTTTCTTCTATTCCTATACATGCTCGTCTTGTTCAAGATTGTCTTCATGTTCGGAACCAGAAGATTCTAAGGCTGGATCATCGACATAATCGTCATGAAACTCAGCTAACCAGGCTTTAAATTTCGCTTCATCTCCCCTAAAATCCATCTATTTACAAAAATTAAACAATGCCAATCCCCATGAATATGCCAAATACATATAAAAAATGTTACATTATTTATATATTATTTGTTCTTCATACATATAAATAAAATATTTAATTATTTCACGCATAAATGATAAAACAAATAACTGAAAAATTAAATAAGAAATAAATAAATTAATACAAACCTTACTAAAAAAAAGTAGCTAAATACTAAACACTCGACTATTTGACTACGTTCGCGAAAAATCTCCACAACTACCGACCGCACTACCACGAAGACCACCTACGAGTTACTGACATAACCAGTAAGGAAGGTACTAAGAGAGGGAACACGCTGTTGCGACCCCGTGGTATCGAACTAGCGAATGTACATGGGTATGGTAGTCTGTAAGACGAATGTTTAGTTATCCAGGGTTAATTTAATTTCAATTGAAACATTTTCAACGTATTTTGTTCTTACAACAGGTAAAAGAGAATGCTAAATTGATCTTCGTATTAATATTGCAACACCTCCACCTCTGCTGGTAGTTCGGTCAACACGTAACACGATAACATTTGAATACAGAAGTTGATAGGTTCACACTAGAATTAAGCCAAGTCTCTGTTATCAATGCAATATCCACATCGTTGGTATTCAAATAATTGAAAAGTTCTTTATTTTTCTTTCGGATAGCTCTGGCATTCCATGTAACAATTTTGATATTTCTATTTGTGCTTAACATATTACTTTTCATTAGAGTATAAAAATTAGTGATGGGCGCATTCAAGTGAATTACTCGATTATAATCGATTCACGCAGTATCTCGAGATGTCTCGATTCTTGGTTTCAAATCATTCGAATGATTTTTTCATTCTCTTTCTCTCATTTTCTTATTTTTTGTTTTTGTCGTACGCTCGATTTCTCGAGTGACTGACACACACAATTAGTAGGAAAATCAACATCGAACATCCATAAATCAAACAATACCTTACTCAGGTTCCTACTTGGTTTGCAGTGCAGTGTGCAGGGTATTATAACCAGTGCTGCCACAAGGAAAAAAATAGCAAATTTGAGTAGCAAAACTTAATTTGCGTAGCAAAACTCAAAAGTCCAATATATATATATACATATATACATATATATATATGTATATTTTTTTTTTTTGGAAAACAAACAAAAAAACACTTAATTCTTTATTCAAAGTAAGTATGTTTTTAAGGACTATTAGAAACTTCTAATGTGACTTCCAACATTTCGAATCTTACCTTAGTTGTCATAATCCCATTGTAAATGTTATAGATTTGGATATTTCTCCACTCGAAAATGATAATTAAAAGATGCGATCAATTGTTAATTGTAAGCAATGTTAATAAAGTTTCTCTTAAAGAAACAATATGATTTCACTAAAAATCAATTTCTACCCCTTCCTATTTTTATTTCCACATTACGAAGTTTCACTTCCTCCGCGTGGAGTGACTCCACGCACTATTTTTTTAAATGAGGTCTTCTTGTTCTTTGTAAAGCTTAAATCTGAAAAAAAATCTTTCAGCAGCTGCGCTGCTATGTGGAACAATGAGACGTTTTTTCATTAAATTGGAATCTTTTAAAAACAGTGGCTTGCCAGATTCTAGTCAAATTCAAACACTAACACATCCGAAGAAATGGGTACTTGTTGGGTATGGTAGAATAGGATATAAGTTGGTGTGGGAAAGTGAGTAAAGATTGAATAGTTGTACGTTCTTTCGTTGATTATTATTATTATTATTATTTTTTTTTTTTTCAAAAAACAATTCCAAGACTTATGTATTTTGTGCTTTAAAAAAAAGGGGCAAAATAGGAGATCTTAGGGAGAGTGCGTAGCAGCGTATCAAATTGTAAATTGCGTAGCAATTTTGCTACGGTCGTATCAAAGTGGCAGCGCTGATTATAACTACCTTTGGGTGTGTGGAGTCTGGGTGTGCGAGAAGAATACCTGTATGAAGTATGAAAATGAAGTATTATGTATGAATAAAGAATAATAATATCTCATGCTATGCCAACTTTCCTTGTATTTTATTTTTTTCATTCGAATGATGAGTGATATAGGCATTATATCTCGTAGGTACAAATGACTCGTTGCATGATCACTCGAATGAAAAAAATTGTATACTACTACTATTAATTGCTGTTACTACTCTTTGAAAGAATCTACAGTCGAGAACCTTAAATCGAGATATTCATTCACTCACATTTTTGTATGCGATAATGTGATGTGTGCATTAGCAGTTCGTTTACCCAACTATTTGAATTTTCATTTGGCCTAGCACTGCTTCCTTTGGGTTTGGGTGTTTATGTTACCTTTTTCGTGCCTATCTAGTGTTTTTGACTAAGTTCGGATTTTTCTTTTTGATGGTAATTTATTAATTTTCTTATTGTAGTTTTTGTAAGCATGTGTTCCTTTATATATAGATATTGAGCGTTGAGCTTCTGCTTAGCTGAAAATAAAAATGAAACCTGGTGGAAAAGCGTCAATTGTTTGGAATTTTTTTAAAAAAGATGCAGATTTTGTTGTATGCAAAATATGCAAAAAAAGTTAAAGTTCTTTGGAAACACAACTAATTTGAAACAACATCTTGTTCGTTTACATCCTGTCCAATGGAGGGATGAAACGGGTACTGAGGCAGCTCAAGGTACCTACTGATTTGGAATCTAGCCTTAATATCAGGAATTCACAACCACAACAGCAAGTCCCTTCAACAAGTGGAGGAATTGCTGGAACAAGTTCCGGAAAAAGATCTGCTGCAGATGATGAACAAAGATCAATGGTAACGGTAAGTCACCAAAAAAATAAGCAAATGCGACTCTCTCTATGGGGTAAAGGCAAAAGAATTTTCACAAATTGAAAAAGAGAAGATCGACAACTGTTTACTTAAAATGATAGTTACTGATTACCAACCACTATCAGTTGTCGAAAATTCGGGATTCCTTCAATATTCGAACATGCTTCAGCCCTTATATAAGCCACCAAATAGAAAATCTTTGACAACGACATTACTTCCAAATTTATATAATGAAGTAGCTGTCAAAATAAGGAAAATGTTGTCGGTAATAGACTATATGGCTGTTACAACGGATATGTGGAGTTCGGACAGCAACAAATCCTACTACACAGTTACCTGTCACTTTAATTTTAATGACAAGCTGTATTCACCCGTTCTTGCCACAAGAGAAATGTGTGAATCCCATACAGGGACCAATATCGCGAATGTTTTAGATGGTATTTTTCGGGAATGGGGCATTAATGGAAAAGTTGTTACGATTGTTTCAGACAATGCCGCTAATGTCAAAAAAGCCATCAATGAAGATTTGAAAAAACATCACCATCCCTGCGTGGCTCATACACTTAATTTAAGTGTAAACGAAGCTATTGTGGCCAACACATGATTCTCGTATTTGCTAAAAAAGTGCAGGACACTGGTGGGGCATTTCAAACACAGCGCTTTGGCGACCGAAAAATTGAGAAAAGCACAAGAAACAATGGGTCTTCCTCAACTAAAAATTAAACAGGATGTTGTTACCAGGTGGAATTCCTCTTTTATAATGTTGCAAAAATTACTCGCATTAAAAGATCCACTCTCAGTTGCAATAAATGATTTGCCGAGAGCACTTGAGTCCCTGATTGCATCTGATTGGGAAACTATTCAAGATTGCATTCCGCTTATGAAACCATTTGATCAGATGACACAGGAGCTTTCCGGCGAAAGGTATCCAACTCTATCGCTTGTGATACCCTTAATAAGAGGCCTACAAATGAAAATTAAAAATCAAAGACCTAAGACCGAAATAGGTTGTAAACTTCAGGCCGATTTATCGCTTGCTATCATAAAACGTTTCTGTGCATTTGAAAGCAGCAAAATTTCTGCGAAGGCAACTTTGATAGATCCAAGACTGAAAAAAACCGCTTTCGGATTAGATGAAAATGCAAGCAATGCTCAGAAGTGGCTAAAAGAGGGGCTTATTGGTCTTTTTTCTAACCCGATTGAAACCAAAGTCGAATCCAAGACAGGTAGTATATCTGAAACAATTCAAGAAAAAAAAGATAATGACTCCTTGTGGGTTCATTTTGAAGAAAAGTTGACGCAAGTACAGACAGTTATAACTCCCGAAACTACGGTTACTCTAATGCTGAGGCAGTACCTTGAGTTACCTCATGTTCCGACTTCAGGGAACCCACTTGAGTTCTGGAAGTTACACAAAAATTCTTTACCGGAATTGTATAAGTTATATTTGAAATATTCTGCGATACCAGAAAGAGTTTTTTCCAAAGCAGGCCAGCTGACAAATAATCGTCGAAATCGTCTGCTGGATACAAATTTGGACAAAATTATATTCCTTAATAGCTATTTCTCTCAAAACGAACAGTTCTAATTTATTTATTTATTTCTTTTATTATACTTTCTAATTTAGATTTTGTCTGTGAATCATGCAACGGATGCAATACTTTTTGTTTTTGATACCACCCATATTTATTTGTGTTGAAGTTCTTCCAATATTTATTAATTTATTTATTTATGTACTTTATTGCAGAAATAAAGTATGATTTTTTTGTTTCATGTAAATAAAATACCATGTATAAAATACGTATTTTTTTAATATACACAAATTTTCAGAGCAAATATAGAATGGAGTATGGAATATTTCATTCGAATGATCATTCGATTATTCATAGGCTTGCCATACGTCCCGGTTTGACCGGGACAGTCCCGGTTTGAGGCTGCTGTCCCGGCGTCCCGGCCGGTTTGGCATTTGGTCCCGGTTTTTAATTTTTTTAAGTACAAAATATTCCAAACAGTCTGGAACTTCACCGTGCGTTTAGCTCTACATAGATTTTTCCTTTTCGCCAACTAAAAACAAACATGTTATTATGTGCTAATAAATATTTTTTTTTTTTTATTTTTTTATTTCCGAATTGTTTTGAACTCTATCGGCATTCCTCGCCTCCTAGGTTTTCGTAGTACCTACATTCTCGGAACTCGCAGTTCTCGCTCATGCTTACGTTGTTTTTCAGTATTCAGTACAGTTAGTGTTGATTGTGTATTGTTTTCTTTCACCAGTGTCTTTTCGAGTTATCTAAATTCTGAATCTAGTTACACTCACTAAAATTGTTCATTTAGTTTTTAGTGCGCGCTTTACTCTTTTGTTAGTGATTGGATTTATTAATCAATATGCCTAAACGTACATGTAAATTTAATAGTGATCTCGAAAAGGAATATCCCTTCTTAAAGAAACTTTGTTCTAGCTCTGATCAAGGTGAAAGGGTTCGATGTGGGCATTGTAGTGCAGAGTTTTCTATTGCTCATGGTGGTCGGTCGGATATTAAAGACCACTTAAAGTCGAACAGACATAAAAATAGTCTTTCAGCAGCTGCTAGCTCTTTCAAGGTTTCATCATATTTTAAGTCTACCAATCCGAATGACATGAATTTAGCGCTTGCAGCCAAGGAGGCAACTTTTGCGTATCATACAGCAAATCATAACCTTAGTTTTAATTCAAATGCGTGTTCTTCCAAATTGATATCAAAGAATTCCAACAAGAGAACATCAGAAAAATCAGGAATATTATGAGAAAAAACAACTACCCAAACAATATTATCAACAACCTCATACAGGAGAAAATATCACGGAAAACAAACAACATCCCACAAAAATCAAACAAGGAAGACGGCAACCCTCAAATATTCCACAGTGTCACATACATACCAAAACTAACCGAGAACAGAAACCTACATGCAACGATCAAAAAAGAGAATGCAGCATACGCGCATAAGTCGAATTCAACACTAAGGAGAATATTCACAAACACAAAATCAAAAATTGACAAAGCGAAACAGAACAACGTTGTCTACCAAATAAATTGTAAAGGTAAAGAGAACCAAACTTGTAACAAGGTATATGTGGGTACCACAAAAAGAGCTCTCGAAACGAGAGTAGCAGAACACAGAGCGGACATAAACAAAGGGAAAATAGCTGCCACGGCTCTATCACAGCATATGATCGACAATGGACATATACCGGACTACGAAAACATACAAATACTTGACAAAGAAAAGAGAACGAAAAGGAGGTATACACTGGAAAATTTGAGGATACAAGAGAGAAGAAGAACAGCCATGAACACAAAAGAAGACTTGGACAATATCAGCACAAGTTACTTGGTTGCCATTAAAGCTTTATAATCAAACTGTGATATTTTATTTTAGTGATGTCTTCAGTGTTATTTATTATTATTATTTATTTAGTTATCGTGTTTATGTTCTGTGGAGTCATAAACATGTTAAAATATAAAAATAAAAACAAAAATCCGATGTAAGAAATTTATAATGTAATAGTACTAAAAAATTTTCTCATAAATGTATGTATGTTGTGTTTTTTAAGGTATTAAATAAACGAATACCCCTGAAGATGTTGGCAAAAAACCGACGAAACGTAGGGTGCAATTTTAAACTCAACAAAGATTCCTTTTATTTTTCACGATTAACCAATACAAAAACCAATACAAAAATATCTTTTCTGTCTTTCTCGTCTCAGCGCCACAAGATGGATGATTCTCGCTTCCGCCTTCTTCGTGTTTTTTTTCTTCTTCTTCTCGCCGCTGTCTCTCATTCACATTTTTTCCGCTGAGGGCGCACTACTCGCTAGAGTGTAAAGGTTCTACTACATTGAAATTGGGAAAAGTATAAAGGTCTTATCACATTACAATACATTATTATATTACAACTCGGCTAATCTGACGTTGTGATCGACCCCGATCACGCTATATGGTTTCAACTGGTAAAGTGCTACCAACAATGCTATCAGCCACCGTAGTCCTTAACCCCTCATCCGGTTCTAACCATTTGCGAATTCGTATAGCTTCTATGACATTATCGTACGGTAACTGCGTCAGCTGGCAATTCTCAATGTCTCTTACAACGTACCGGTCGTTAGGTAATACTTTATGAATGATGTATGGACCCCTATACTTTTGAACAAATTTTTTATTCGTTCCAACTGTGGTGTCAATATGTTTAACGACTACAAAATCACCCACTGAAAACGTTTTAGCTGGAACGCTGTGTTTTAAAAAGTACCGTTCATTATATTCCTGTGATTTTCTAATAGCACTTGAAGCGTGCGACCGTAAAGATTCCAAATTTCGTTCAACCCCACCGTTAGATCTGTCGTTTAGGTACTCGGTGAGCTCGTCAATTATGCAACCACGTTGATCGACACCAAAAAGTAGTTTACTAGGTGAGTCTCCAGTAGAACTGTGAGTAGTGTTATTGATCGCGAATTCCACTTCTGACAATTTGTTTGACCAATCAGCATGATTCACTGGCTCACTGATCTTACTCAACATGGCTTTTATCACCCGGTTTACCCGTTCCACCTGTCCGTTTGCTTGTGGAGATGCCACAGCAACTTTGACGTGGTCGACATTGTGCCTTACAAGGAACCTACTGAACTCTAAAGAGGTAAAACAAGTACCCCTATCTGTTATAATGCGCCTGGGTCGACTGTAGTAACTAAAATACTTATCCATTGATGCGCAGACCTCTTTTGTACTTGTCGAATTGACAGGGTATAAACGCACGAATTTCGTAAAGGCGTCTATGACAACCAGAATGTGTTTGCGCTTTGAGGTTAAACTCGGCAGTGGCCCGAAATGATCCAAATGGATTGTATCGAAGGGGATTGGTTTTTTCGGGATGTTGTACAGGTTATGGTCGTTAGACCGTGCCGGCGCAGAGTATATTATACACTTAATGCAATTTCTGATAAATCGATCTATTTTATTTTTCATGCCCGGGAACCAATAGTTTTTTCGTATTTGGTTGTAACATTTATCTATTCCTAGATGACCAATTTTCTCGTGTATCATACGTATCACATTATTTTCCATTTCCATTGGTACATAAAGTAATAAAATCTTAGGCTCAACTTTACGGAAAACCAAACCATCCTGCATTTCGTATCGCTCTAATGCCCTTACTTCTAGTTCCTTTCGCAATTTTTGAATATTCAAATCCCGGTTCTGAGCCACTTGAATTTGGAAGTCAACCTCATCGCCACTAATAGCAGCTACGACGTGACACCGACTTAATGCGTCCACGTGACCCATAGATGCTCCACTCCGATGTTGAATCGAATAATCGTAGTTTTCTAGCTCCAGTGCCCATCTAGCAATCCGAGGATTGACCTGCTTTTTACTTAAGGTAAGGGTAAGGGAATTACAATCCGTAATAACCTTAAAACGTATGCCCTCCAAGTATACTCTAAAACGTCGCAATGAATAAATTATCGCCAATGTTTCAAGTTCGAAACTATGGTACTTGGCCTCGGCCGCTGTTGTAGTTTTTGAAAAGTACGCTACAGGATGGAATTTACCATCGTCCTGACGTTGCATAAGGGCAGACCCAAACCCATGACTGCTGGCATCACAATGCAACTCAGTCTCTCTATTTGGGCTATATATCGCTAACACAGGGGCCGACCGTAGTTTGTCACGCAATTCCTCAAATGCCTTAACGCACGCGTCATTAAAATCGAACTTCACCTCTTTTCGCAAAAGTTCTAATAGTGGTTTAGCGATCCTGGAAAAAGAGGGTACGAAACGGCGGAAATATGAGAATAAGCCAATGCAAGTATGTAACTCTTTCTGATTGGTCGGCATCGGGTAATGTTCAATGGAACGAATATGTGCATTTGTTGGTCGTATCCCCGTCGAATTGACCAAATAACCCAAGTATTCAATTTCGTCGTAACAAAACTTACACTTACTCAATTTTGGTTCAAGTCCTTTTTCGTAAAGACGTCGCAGAACCTTATCAAGAACTTTTATGTGGGACTCGAAATCGGTCGTAGCAATAAGGATGTCATCAATATAAATTACAATTTCACCCGCTTCAATCAGGTCTTGGAATATCTGATACACGAAACGCTGGAAATCAGCCGGGGCATTCTTTAAACCGAACGGCATTTGCAAATATTCATACTGACCATCCGGGGTCACGAACGACGTAAATTGCACTGAATCAGCTTCCATGCCAATCTGATTGAATCCGTCTTTCAGATCAATTAATGTAAACCAATGTTTCCCTTCCATAAATTCGATACAATCTTCGATTAACGGCAGTGGGAAATTGTCTCGGATCGTCTTTTTATTTAACGCCCGATAGTCAATGCACATGCGCAATTCACCATTCTTTTTCTTGACAAGGACAATGGCTGAGGCATACGGCGATTTGCTATGCCGTATCACCCCCTTCCGTAACAAATCATTAACTATCTTTCGTACCTCAGATTTTTCGAACACTGACAGCGGTCTAGGAGAACAATGAAATGGTGTGTCGTCAGTCAAGCGGATTTTCATTTTATAGTCATGTGGACTACGCGCTACATTTATTGGATTTAACAAAGCACAATCAATAACAATCTTCAGAGCATCTACCTGGAATTTATTTAACCGCGGACAAATGTCTATTTCTTTTCTAACGGCGTCTAGGTCGGCGGCAAAAGTTTCGGAAACTTGATCAACACAGTGTTCTGGCGGATCTATCTTACACGGCAACACCGATACACCCCCGCACAAACCAAAGGACGGGGCCAATACATCAACTGGGCATTCATTAACACCCATCTCAATTACTTCGCTTATGGTGGATGAAAGATTTATAGGACTACTACATTCACTGGCTACATTTCCTGAATCATCCAAGTCAAACACACTTAACCATGACCGATTAGGAACAACCGACTTATTATTTAATACTTCATTACACGGTTTTACTTTTACAACTTGTTTCAGATGAATATTAAAAGTTTTCAGAAAATCGCGTCCCAAGATCAGCGGTACTATCATAACATCGTCCGGGAGAACTAAGAGAAATAATTGTTTAATTTCATTTCTAAACTTAATGAAACATTTTACCGTACCGTATGCGTATAATTTTGTTCGTCCAATTCCAACGTATTTGGTTGGTTTCAATTGGTTTGCTATCTTAATATTACTTGGGATGATCGACCGCTGAACAAGGTTAATGGCGCTACCGGTATCAAATAAAGAAGAACAATAGGTGTATTTCGTGTGTTTACTTAGACCATTGCAGAAGGCAACACTTACCACTTGCATGGCGCTGATGGCACCAGCAGTTTCTTCATCACTATCGTCTTTTAACATCTGAGAGACAGCGGCGACAATCCTCTGGTGTTTCCTCTGCGGCTTTGGGCAGCTGTGGTGATAGTGACCGATCTCACCGCAGATGAAGCAGGAATTTGCTGGTCTCGGTGGTTTTGGGCAGCTACTTTTATAGTGCCCGAGTTGACTACAGTTGTAACATCTTACGGCGGAGAGTTCCTTCGGTTGGACAGCGGTGTGTGACTTCGGGACGTTGACTTCTTTGACAGCGGTTGACTTCTGGCGTGCTGTACTAAATTTTCGTTTATGTTCGTAGCGATCCAATTTTGACAGCAATTCGGGGAGACTTTGGCAGTCGTTGATCAATGTGATGTTACTGCTTTCGTCGTTGAAACCATCGATGATGAAAGTAAGTAGTTCTGTTTCAGGGACATCAATTTTTGCGGCCATTGACTTCATGGCAATTACGTATTCCAAGCATGTCTCTCCAGGTTTTATTTTGCGGTTTTCCATCTGGCGATAGACATCTCGGTGTGTGACTTGTTGTCCAAACGTTTCGATCAACGAACATTTTATCTGCTGATAATTGACGACGCCTAGTGTACCAAGAAAGTCTTTGGCCGTCTCCTTCAGCAGACGACGCACCCCCAAACACATCTCATCCGACGTGAATGAGCGTGCCGTTGTGTACTGCTCGTACTCCTCGAACCACTTGCGTATGTCGTACTCGTTCTTCCCAGTGAAAATGTTTAACGCATGCTCCAGATGCTCGAAATTTGCAGGACGGTGGCCCTGTTGGTCGGCACTCCGCGTTGCGTCAGTTTGCATAGCACTTATTTGCTGTTGTAGCAACAGCACTTCACGTTTCATTTGGAGGATTTTCAATTGGGCTTCCAACTGGCAAGTCTGCTCGTGTGCACCTACGGTGTTTTCTTGCTGTGGAAACTGTTGGGTTCCGCTTTCTGGGTCAGCTTCTTCGTCGATTGTTGGTTGTTGCTGAGTCTCCTGGTTTTCTGGGACCTCATTGGACGTTATTTGGTCATATAGTGGGCGCAGTTGCGCAATTGTTGCACTCGAAGGGAATGAGGTATCAGCCGCATGTAACGCGTCCATCATCATTTGCCTTGTAATTCTATTATTGGCCATTTCCTTATAGAATAATTATTCTTTCACAAAACTTATTTTATTTTTAAACACTTTGGTATTTTTCTAGGTTGAACCCCACATCTGAGATTTAAACTCAACAAAGATTCCTTTTATTTTTCACGATTAACCAATACAAAAACCAATACAAAAATATCTTTTCTGTCTTTCTCGTCTCAGCGCCACAAGATGGATGATTCTCGCTTCCGCCTTCTTCGTGTTTTTTTTCTTCTTCTTCTCGCCGCTGTCTCTCATTCACATTTTTTCCGCTGAGGGCGCACTACTCGCTAGAGTGTAAAGGTTCTACTACATTGAAATTGGGAAAAGTATAAAGGTCTTATCACATTACAATACATTATTATATTACACAATGATGGATTAAAAGTGTTTTAATTGCATCTAAAACAATAAGACCATTAAGCTGAAATTTCAATAATAATAATATCAAAGTTCTTCGAACCTAAATTTGGTCTTGGAAAAACTAAGAGTGAAGCCATTCTTGTTAGCGTCATTGCCCCGTTTGCTGAAGACGAAGTACGTAAAGATCTCGAGAAAACAAACTTTGTGACCGTCAGCATGGATGCTTCTAATAAAAAGGAAGTGAAACTAGTTCCTGTGGTAGTTCGATATTTTCAACCGGAATCCGGAGTGCAGATCAAACTCTTAGACTTTAAATCAGTTCCTGGGGAGACAGCAGCTATCTTGACAGATCATCTAATATCAATTCTAAAGAAAAATAATTTAGAAAGTAAAGTTGTAGCTTTTTGTGGAGATAATTGCAACACGAACTTTGGTGGTGTTCTTAGAAGAGGACAAAATAACGTTTATGCATTGCTTCAAAAAGAACTGGGAAGAAACATCATTGGTATTGGCTGTGGTGCTCACATTGTGCACAACACTATTCAAAATTCTGTGGATGTTCTCCCAATTGAGATTGAAGCGTTGGTGGTAAAAATTTACAAATACTTCCATATTTATACTGTGCGTGTAACTAAGCTCAAGGAGTTTTGTGATTTTGCAGGGATAGAATACAGAAAACTGTTGCAACATGGGAACACACGGTTTCTATCCTTACTTCCAGCAATCGAGAGAATATTGCAAATGTACGAAGGATTGAAAGAGTACTTTTCTTCCCTGGAACTTTGTCCTGTCCTAATCAAAAATTTTTTTGATGATGAGCGGGGTGAAATCTACATGTGGTTTGTCCATGGCCAGCTTTCACTATTCAATAAAGCTGTGCTTTCAATGGAGAAGGACAAATCTAGTGCAACTGATGTTGCGAGTGCCCTCCAAAATTTAAAAACAATCCTTCAAGAAAGGAGGGACAACAAGTTCATCCCTAATGGTGCAAAAAAACTATTGAGAACTCTTGCCGAAAAATGTGAAACTGAAGACAGCTTGTCCAAAATAAAAGAAGATTTTAGAAAATTTTACGACAGGTAAGTTTTGTTAAAAAAAAAAAAAAAATAAAAAAATACACTCCGTTTCACTTGAATAGCACACCATGCAAACTGCCATTATTCTTTTTATATTATCTTTAATAATAAAGCCAAGATTTGTTTTTATTTTTTAGCTGCAAGTATAAAAGTTAATCTTATAGAAAAAAGTAACATTTCTTTCAAATGCCCAACACGTTCTCAAAACCAAGCTAGAAAAGAAAAATACTGAAAAAATAGGACTTGTTTCTTATTTCACATGAATAGCACACTTCAATATATTATATTATTATGTACACTTAATAATATTTAAAGTATGAACAAATACCTATATACATATTAATATGAATTTAAAAAAAAAATTAAAAATATTTAATAGTGGGTGGAGCCTCCCTTGTTTAATATTGTCTCATAGATCCTGTTTGGTATTGAATCATACAAACTTTTTATATATTCAAGGGAAATTAAAGTCCAGGCTCGTTGAATTGCTTCGATTAGCTCAGTTTTTGTTGAAAACTGCTTTCCCGACTCATAAACTTTCCGGACCAGCCATCCCCAAACATTTTCTATAATGTTAAGGTCCGGCGAGTATGGCGGCCAGCTCAAAAGCGTGACATTTTTGGACTCGATCCACGATTTTACCACACGGGCAGTGTGTATAGGAGCATTATCGTGTTGAAAAGTCCACGATAGAGGCCCAAAGAGATCGTCCAATGTCGGAAAAGACTTCTCTAGAACATTTATATAAGTTCTAGCGTTCATGTTTGTTGTTAATATTTGAAGCTCACAGACTCCATAATATGATATGGCCCCCCAAACCATAACACCACCCTCTCGACTGTGTAAGCGATCTAACTGATGAGTTTCCTTCCTCAAATCGTGAAAATAATAATGGAAGCCATCAGGACCCTCCAAATTGAATTTTTTCTCATCTGAAAAAACAACTCGGTGCCATTCTTTGTTCCATGACATGTTCGATCGGCAAAATGTTAATCGCATTTCTTTACGTTGAGGGGTAAGTGGTGGTTTTTTTTTAGTTTAAGATTTTTGATGTGTTGTGCTTTAGAAATGACCCGCCAAACAGTTGTTTTACTTGCTTGGATTCCTGATTTTTCTTTAATTTTGGCCAAGGAATCATGCGAATTCGAAGCGTTGCGCAGAATTGCCCGCTTATCTGCAGCAGAAAGTACACTCTGCGTACGACCTTTCATATTTTTCCCGTACTTGAGTTCATTTTGAATAAAATTGCAAATTACTTTTCTGCTTCTTCCGATTTTTTCCGCTATATCACTCACAGAAAGGCCACAATCTCTATAGGCTTTTATTTTGCCTTGTTCCTCGCCCGTTAAAGCTTTTCCGCGGCCCATTATAATTTTAAATTAAACACAATGTTATACAAATAATAATTAAATTTAGCTTTGATCAATAATTGAAAACTTGCACTGAGTAAATGAACTTTCAACCACGATGTGCTATTCAAGTGAAACAAAAAATTCGCTTCAATTATACACAACACTAAAAGAAAACAGCAGAAAGCATATAACGGTACATTTCCAGTGCACCATATTTTTTTTTATGAAAGTTGAAATGAAGATGAAGACAAAACAAACAAAAACAATAACAACGAGGAAGAAGAATATTTATTGATAAGCAAATAACAACAAATATATGAAATGTGCTATTCAAGTGAAAAGGAGTGTATATACTGGGTGTTTAGTGTATGTACCTATTATTTGTAGCAAAAAAAATTAATAATTGTCTCTTTTACAGGTGCGTGTCATACATAGAACTTTGGGAAAATAGTTTCGGAGGTTCATATGAATTTCAATGGATAAACCATTTAACCTCTTTTGAATGGAAAGATGTAGAGAAGACTGCTGAGAAAATAAACGAGAGCCTGGGAAAAGAAGCTGTGAACACAGATGAACTATTTGATGAGCTTGTCGTTACAAAGAAGGTCTGGAAAACTCTGACTGAACAGAATAATACGGAGCCAAAGCTTACACGCGAAGAGATGTGGTCAAAAGTCTTCTGCCACTGCAAGGAAAATGACGTTCCTGTTCCTAATCTCAAACTCATTCTAGAGTATATCTTCTGTCTGCCAGGAACTTCAGCTCCAGTTGAGAGAGTTTTCTCTCTCATGAACAATACTTGGAGAGATGACAGAGGTCAAATGCATGAAGCAACTGTGAGAAGTCTGATTCTTTGCAAAATTAACATAGGGCTTGGTTGCAGCGACTTTCATGACAAGATACAAAATAACAAGAAATTCCTTGAAAAGGTCCATTCCAAGGAAAAGTACCCACAGCAACAGCAATCGATGGATCAGGATGATGACTAAATCTAATAAATACCTACTATCCTATAAGTTACTAATCACTAATCTAGATTAAAAAATAAATACAAACAAATTTTTGACTTTAAACTTTTTTTTTTTTTTTTTTGTGGTGTGTCCCGGTTAGTCGGTTCGAAAATATGGCAAGCCTAATTATTCATATCACTCGAATACTAACATCTCGATTATTGAAATCATTCGATTATGCGCATCACTAAAATATGTTGTTGCTAAATGTGCGATAACATTAAACTGATCAATTTTAGTCTTACATGTACTAAATTTAGTGATCATCTCCATAGCTAATGTATTCAATTCATACATTGTAAATAATCCGGTGTATCATTTCCATTCGAGTTTCCATCCCATGCATTGATTTGCTGAATACTTGTACTGCTGCTAATACGCTGAGGTAGAATGTGATCACGGGGTTTGGGAAGCGAAGGGAAATCCGTCATTGACTTAAACGAAACCAGGGGCCAGATTCTGTAAAAAACGAAACGAAAAACGATTTCGCTTTTCAAGAAACGATAGAAATCACGCGATAGCGAAAATTTGCTTCATGTAACTCCTTACGTTTTTTTCTTCACATTCGTTTAGGTTTGAGAAACTGTGTGACAGCAAAATTATAGTTTGGCAGTCTCAGTATATCGTTTTATTTTCGTTAAGTTGTTTTGACAACGACCAGCTATTGAAAATATTTTTAAAGTGGAATTTGATGGTTTACGAAGCGGATCCTCCTCCAGCCAGTACTTCTAATGTCGCGGAAAATAGGAGGCACGTATGTCGTTCGTGTACCTGTATGCAAATTAATATTGTCCAGCACGTACTTAAAGGCGGCTTTGTTCAATCGAAAACGTTGCACAAAACTAAATAGAAAAACGAACTTTTTAACTAACTTATTAACTAACTTTTTAATCAAAATAAACCAACCTTTTGTCAGGTAATGTGAGAGGATTTGAACAATCCCGCAAACTTTTTCTAATTTTTCTTAAGTTCACATGTTCAATTTCAACTTCACTTTCTTCGCTGTCGCTGGTCAAAAAATAATAATTTGCTAACATATCTAATAAAATATTCAGCACAATCTTAACACCACCAAATTCAATAAGAATAAAAACGAAAATGATAAACGTCAACAAAATAGCTGTCGTTTGTTTTCTTTCGTGGAGACGATAAAATCTGTTCGTTTTTAGGGTCACATGAAGCAAGAAAAGCGAAAACGTCAAAAAAAATGTGTTCGTTTGTTTTTTTTCGCGGCCACGAGAATTTCTTTCGTTTTTGATGTTACATGAAGCAAACCGTTCGTGCGCACGAAAACGTGTAGACGTTTTCGCCTTACAGAATGCCGGCCCAGTTTTTGCTGCTGCTGCTGCTGCTGAGACTTAGGAGCATAAGAGATCAGACGCTGAATTGGTGGGCCGAAAGTTATCTTTGATGACCGTTCTCTCAGCTCTATATATTTCTGCCTGCTACCGCAAGTTACATCGGTAGCTTTATGATTGCAATTGCAATTTGCACATTTTTCGGTGGTTGTGTTGTTACATTCAACAGTCTTGTGTCCTTGTGTGAACCAGCGCAGAAAGCACAATAAGTTTTAATGCGGCAGTTCTTCTCACCGTGTCCAAACATTTGGCAATTATGACATTGCGTTAGCTTATTTTTTAATTTACGCTGTACGCTCCATTTAACTTGTGTGTGTAGAATAGAACGAACTTGTTTATTCAATTCGTTTATCTTGATAGTACCACTTTCAAATGGCACAATATAGATATAGTCAGTGTAAAGATCATATTTTTTTGCAATTTTTTTTAGTTCAATGCACTTCAGATTTAGATCTATTAGTTCTTTTTTTAGTATCTTAGTGTCTATATCACCCATACCATACAAAATAGCTTTAAACGCTTTTGCGCTCTTTAGATCATGCGAGAAAAATTTATAGTTCTCGTCTTTAAGTTTTTTTATCACCGTGTTGTAGGATGATTCCGTATCACACGCGATTTTGAAACCAATTGAAATTTTTTTGATCGAATAGTCTTGTATATTTAATGTCTTCATTAAATTATGAATATATTCACTACTTTTTTGCAGTAGTTTTATTGGTGGCATTCTTTGTTTTGCACTGGTTTGACTTGGTGAGATTAACTCATCCATTTCGTCATTGTCACTATCAGGTAATGTTTGTAAGGGACTATAGTAGTTAACCCTAGAATTATATTATCTGGTGGTCTATGACGCTCATTAATGATTGAAATAATGTTTACAAAAAGTCACTGAATATTACAAGCAGATTGCACGCACTCGAAAGCTTAATTTGCCGGGATCCGAAAAAGCGCAACCTTTCTTGATTGTAATCGCTCGCTTGACTGACTAAATCCACTTGATTTACCTAAATCATCTCATTAAAAATTACGTGATTTATCATACATTTTCATGATTAAGATTAACGTGATTAAGACGTGTTTAAATTTTAATTACGTATCTGTCCACACAAAATAAAATCGAACATACCTTTATTATGTTCAGCACTTCATTCAGCAAACGAAAAGTCAGTGATGGGATTTGAGGAAAGTAAAACGGTGGTAGAAAAGTGGTAGAAAAAAAAAATGTCCATGATAGATACTAATAAAAAAAAAAAAAACGAAATAAAATATATATAAATAAGTCATTTCTATTTATTCATGCTTATTTTGAGATTCGAAAAGCCAATTCTAACGAATGTCTATCAAAATACACAAAGTTCATTCGAACGAATAGAGACATACGTTAGAATTGGCTATTCGTTCGAATCTCAAAATAAGTTTGATTAATTTCAATTATTCTTAAAAATCACATTTGTTGTTCAAAACAAAAAACTTAATTATTACTTCGTATTGCAAACGTTTGCGAATTTATATTTTGAAGCATATTTTACCAATAATTTCGGGGGTTCAAAATCTTCCCCGTTCTCCAGAAGTTCCTGGCAGCTTTGAAATTTTGAATTAAAATTTTGAAAGAACTACAGAAAAAATGGCATGGATTCAACTTATCATTAAATACAAAATATCAAAACTTAGCAAAACACCCTCGCACTAATTCAGTCAAATAATGAAGTAATGGCGCAGTAAATGGTGTATACTGGACTGGAAGTTTTTGCTGATGCAATTCTTCGAGAAAAATCCTAATAGCTGAGTGTGTATGGGTAAAAGTAAGGCGAGTAGCGGTAGGTATAGTAGGTACAATTTTCAATATAATGATGGAAAATAAATATTATTAGCGAATAGCTACCCACAGTACTTCATACGTAACGTAGTAGTTACAAGTGGTAAAGCTGATTGTACCCCCTCCACTTAGAAATCTTTTTCTTTTTCTGCTTCACACGTATTCACTGATAGGATTTAAGAGGGAATTTGAGAGAGAATTCTTTTCAAAATTTGCGGGGGGAATCGGGTAGATGCGCGGGAGCTGACGGTCTATTTAAGGCCCCAGTTATAGCCATACGTAAAATGAAACCGTAGGTAAACAAATTCTTTTGCTTTTTTTGACCACATAAACTTGTTGGTTGAATTCAATCTTGGTCTTAAAATGTTGCTTATGAATTTTGAAGCTAGTTTATCAAAAAAAAAAACTGACAAATTATCTTTAAATTTTCGAGAAAAAGAATTTATTAATTTTTTCGTGATCGGAAAAAGTTTTTCGTACGGAAAAATTCATAAATTCTTATTTTAGTTAAAGGTAACTTCCTATTTTTTTTTTTTTTTTTGATAAACTAACTTTTTAATTCAAAAGCAACATTTTAAGACCAAGATTGAGTTCAACAAATAATTTTAAGTAGTCAAAAAAACCAAAAGAACATTTTTACGGTTTCGTTTTACGTATGGCTATAACTCGGGCCTAATACTTAGTTTATGCACAAGACTATAGAATGATTTCAAAACAGCATCGTCGCTGGCGTGTACAAAGAGTATACATTTTTCCACCCCTGAGAAAAGGGAAATTTGGGAAAATTTGCACTTCTCAAATATGGATGAACATTTGAGTTTTGTGATAATTGAGTACTTGGTAGGAACCTACTATTAAAAAATTTTAGCAGAAATCTTTTATAAAATCACATTATAATAGACTTCTAACGGAACAACCTTTCTTCTTTTCTCTTTACTTTTAAGAAATAAGGCTATTGTCTTTCAAGATTTCAACCGAAAGTCAACTACTCTTTACTTAATCGAGTTTCTGGCATGAACTGCAGCAGCATCAAATTCAGCTGCAACAACTGCAGCTGCATTTAAGCAAGAAATTAAAAATATTCTTGAATAAAAAATATAAAAATACAGAAACATGAAACAAAATGCAATACCTACCTACATTTTTTTTTAAATTTTAGTAGGTACTATCTTTTTCCAACATTAAAAAAGTTACCTACTACTATTTATTTCATCATTGACCCGAATACGATCAGTAATTTTAAGAACTGTTTATTTAAAGACAGTCAAATTCGCTTCAAGTCAAATTATGCTACACCAGTTTTATTTATATGATGATAATATAAAAACTGTGTGGTCGATTTTCGACCACTGGGTGAACCTAGTAATGATAATTTTGGCAAGTTCTGGTTAGAGAGCTATAAGCGCCTAGTGTACTATTTTATAAGCTCTTACAGTTTACAAGATGTTTGAGTACGAGGACAAGCGTAGTAGGAGTTTCTGTTTTTTTATCAGTTTTTTTAATTGCAATCGATATCCTTACATATATGTACGGGAAAGAATTCAGAGATTTGTTTTTGAATTTGCATTAGAACTTATAAATTGAATATCCCGATGGACGTGTGTGGGGGTGTAAATGAAGTGGGATTTTCTTATTATCTAACGCTCCAAGCGATTGGAATTATTTTTTTTAAGGTGTGTATTGAAAATGGTTGAAAAAAAGAAGAAGTGGGCAATATTTGCAAAAAATAAGTCTTGCCCTGCTGCTATTGCACTTTTAATGGAAGTGCGGGATTTAAAAAAAATATATGACCAATGATCTAAGTAGTTAATCTTATTTAAAATTCCTATATTATCTTTAGATAATATGTATTTTGATCAAAATCGTCAGAGAGGTTTTTGTAAAATTACGCAAACAAAACCGTACCTACCAAATTTTGCAATGTTTAGTTTGAAAAATACTATTGCCTTACTAAATCTATTTAGCTGAAAATTGACTACCTACATAACCTATTCTTCGGGATGTAAGCATTACTTGGTTTTTAGAGTTATATCGAGATATTAGCAGTTTTTAAAATTAGCGTTTTCGTCCTTTCGGCCATTCGAAATTTAAAATTAAGGCCACAATAATTTTGAAAACATAATTTTTACTCTAACTACTCATTTTGGTCAAAATCTTCATTGATTTTCCTAAAAAACTAAAGAAAACCAAATTAAAAAAAATACATTTTTTCAAAAATCTATTGTACGATAATGGGTATGGTACGTTTCGCTTAAATTAAAATAGATAGAAAAATGGCGAAACGATATTTCGTTGAAAAATGACTTGACCAAATAAAAAACACGATAATAAAATAATGCCAATCAACAAATTGCCAAATGATTTTTGCGAAATCATCAAAAATCATTTCAAACATAATGCAAAAGATAAAAACGCCAATTTGTAGGTAATCGCGTAATGATTGAAAAATTTAACGAATAAAAAACCAAATTGCCAAATCAGGATTACGAAATAAAGAAAATATCTAACGACTAAAGGGAAACAAAGAAAAGCCGAATGAATCTTGCAAAATAATGTTAACCCTACGATAATATAGTCAAAAACCACTGTCCTGTAAATTCATAAATTTCTGCGGTCCTTTAAGCGAACATTCCTCGGAAATGTCATTGCGTAATTCGCGTAAGTCGACTGTAAGTGATAAAGAAACAACTTATTAAATTCTTAAAGAAATTGTCAGTACATGAGTTACTTATATTGGAAGATTTTAGCGAAAACAAAGGCAAATACATATTTTCATCAAGTGTGCTTTTATAATAATAGATTGACATAATTTTATTGATTTTTAGGCCATAAACAACAAAAAGAGAACAAGATTTTGGACGAGTTAATTTATTCACTAGGAATCGCTCAACATTTCCGATATGCCGTTAGATATCTTATTGATTCTGTGCCAAAATCCAAACATTTTGTAAACAACATTTTACCGAACTTGGATGAAGGAAGATTTTTATTTATTTGTTTATTTATTTGTTTATTTATTTGTCAACAAAGTACTAGGCCTTTTTTAGACATTTTTTTTTTTTTTGTTACTGAAGGTGAAAGTCTCGAAAGACACAGTGGGGTTAGAAACCCAGAGTAGTGTGGGACTCTAACCGCACTAAAAACACCTCCTTAATCATGACCAATCAAAGAAAGATCGACAAATGATTTTAGTTTCAACGTTCAGTTGTGTTTGAGAAGGTATTACAATTTGAATACGGGTTCTCATTATTTAGATTATAAGGTCGTGAGGTTTAATTCTTCTCAATCTACGAATATTGTTTCGTACATTTAAGACGTCTTCTATTTCAGGATTAATATGCATCTGCAGACGCTCATTGTGACGAATTGCGTACTTTTTAATTACCTCCGTTACAAGATCAGTCTGCAAATCACGATGCAAGTCATTATTTCTAATATACCATGTGGCATTTACTATTCCCCGAAGGACTTTGTTTTGGAATGTCTGTATTATTTTTACATTTGTCTTCTTTGTACAACCCCATAATTGGACACCATATGTCCAAACAGGCTTCAATATCTGGTTATATAATAAAATTTTATTCTCAATGGACATTTCCGAGTTATGTCCTAGCAACCAATAAAGTTTTCTTTATCTAATATTTAACTATTCTACTTTCTTTTTCACATGTTCCTTCCATTTCAGTTTAGCATCTAGATTCATACCCAGATACTTAGCTGTGTTAGAATAAGGAACTACTTGGTTATTAATAACCACCGGAACATTTATAATTTTTTTATTTGTAAAATTGATATGAGTGGACTTTGACTCATTGAGTCTAATTCGCCATCGTTGTGCCCAATCACATATTTCGTTAACTGAATTTTGCAGCTTTTCTGTTGATTTAGTCACGCATCTATCAGTTGATAGAAGAGCAGTGTCGTTTGCGAATGTGGCTATCATCGTGTCGTTTTTATGTGGTATATCACTATACTCTGTTCAATTTATATTTTCAGTACAGGGAAGATAGGCTATTTGCCTTTCACCCTTACTAATATGGATTTTAATAAGCTGTCTCCATTTCAAAGCTCTCACATGGTTGCCATAGTGAGCATTATAAATTGGCATAATTCTCTCACAAATATCGGTAGGGTTACCAAATACCAGCAGCGTCGCGTGAATTATTTAGATGGGTGTGCAAATTCTTTAAAATCTTATATTTTTTAGAAATAGGTATCAATTAATTGCCTGAAAACATGTTCAATTTATTGTTTTCTCAATTATTGTTCTGCTGCTTTTGATATCTTATTTTGTTTTACCACAATAAAACATAGAAAAATAAAAAGTTGGCATACAAAGTCAAAAGCACCGCACGAAACTGCAACCCCAATCCCACTTAAACGAAAAGCTAAGTTCAATCATTTATTCGTCGGCTTTCGTGCACAGCTTTTGTTTGCACGAGTATCGATGTAATACATTGTATATTTGACTTATGACGCTTTACGGAAATAGAACAGAACAGATGCAAAAGAAGAGAAAATGAATACATACCGTGCACAGAAAACCTTCGCACGAGTTCACTACAAGTTCATCAAAGTAAAGCGATTTATGTACGGCGGCGTGCTGGTGATGAATGACGATGGGGATGAATACTGGAGAAATCTTGTAGGGATATAGTTTGGAGTTGGATGAATTTATTTGATGAAATCAACAGAATGGTGCACAGCGAGTTTTTGTACGAGTTCATTTTTTTTTTTCTCAACGATGAAGGAATTTTGAAAGAAGAATTATGAAGGATGAATATGAATAGGTATGGTATGGTGTAGGCTGTAGCTGTTGGCTGCGTTAAGGAGGTTTTATGGATTATGGAATTGTGCATATCAATATTTGTGTGTGTTATTATTATTACACAGTGTTTGATGAGGGATTTATTTTCGTTAGATCAGGGTGTGCAATGCACACCTTGCACACCCTGACGAGACGCCACTGCCAAATACCAACCCTTTATTAAGAAAAAATGGTTTAACTGCATATCAACAGATCCTTCAGAAATACAAAATAATTAAAGAAGTACCTTAAAACTGTATGGCAACATCCCACATAATCAAATTCATTTATTCGCTCTCAAAAGCTTTTAAAAGCACCAAAACCGAAAGTTCTTTGACAAAATTCAAAGAAAAACCCTTAATGATATTCTAACATTGACATATGGTAACATTTCTCTGATGTGCTTCAGTCACTCACACTGCTTATTTTGGTTGATGATAATAGCAAGCGAACGCAAGACGATCGTGCTCATTCTCCCCGCGGCTGTGGGGCAGACTGATTGTGGTTCTTTGGAATGCCAGTGGTTTCGTTTTTATTTCAGTGGCAAATCTTGTATTTGAGTGCTGTGAGAGTAGCTACAGGCACCACTGGTAGTAAAAAGAGCTTCCCATAAGGCCTGTACTGAAAATATAAATTGAACAGAGTATAGTACGCAATAAGTAAAGGGTTGGTCCCAGTACACTTCCCAGTTTAACTCCTGCTTGTATTTCTTTAAGTTCAGAATACGCTGAACCATAACGAACTCTAAAGAATCTATTTGAAATATAAGATTTAAGTATCTCATAGTATTGTCTAGGTAGATCCCTATGAAGTTTATACTCTAAGCCCTTATGCCAGACCTTATCAAAAGCCTGAGCAACGTCTAAGAACAATGCAGAACAAACTTGTTCTAGTGATTTTTCTATAATATTTGTTATACGATGTACTTGGTCTATTGTCGAGTGCTTATTTCTAAACCCGAACTGATGGGTGGGAATAAGCCTTCTCTGCTCTATGATTTTATCTAGTCTTTTAAGAAGCAGTTTCTCAAAAATGTTGGATAGTACAGGTAAAACTGAAGTTGGCCTGTAAGAGGTGACTTCTGATGGAGGTTTACCTTGTTTAGGTATAACTATAATTTCTGCTATCTTCCAGTGATGTGGAACATGTCTTAGCTTAAAACAAGCATTAATTAAAAGCTTAAGTTTAACCAATGCTATGAAGGGTAGCTCCTTCAGGATTTGGGCAGTTATTAGATCATAACCTGGTGATTTTCTATTAGAGAGCTCATGAATACATGTGCTGATCTCTTTTAGCGAAACGTAAGTGATTACGTCCTCATCAATTCTATCAGAGAATTCAAGGCATTCGCCTGCCACGCTAGGTGGATAAGGTTTAAAAACATTTGTCAAATGTTCTGAAAAAAGTTTGACCTTTTGTTTTGGGTCGCCGATCCATTTCCCATCAGATGTTCGTAACGGGGGATCTTGCGTTTGAGGTCTTTTTAAATATTTGGCAGCCTTCCAAAGGGAGTAGTCTGTGACTTTGTCAGCAGTTAAGTTGGAAAGGTATTAAGTTAGAGATCTGTTTTTAAATTCACTAATACTCTTTTTAAGTTTATTATTAAATCTATTGAATATAGTTTTATCGCCGGGATATCTTGTCATTTGCCATTTTCTCCGGGCTCTTCTCTTTTCTAATATTAGTTCCCTAATTTCTATGGGATATTTTACCGATGCTTGTTTACGTTGCTGACCAGTTGGTATACTATCTTCTGCTGCCTGTTGTATATCGGCAATGAATTGTTCCACTTCGATGTCAATATGCCTTTTTGTGACCAGTGGAGATCTAAGGTTTATAAAACCTTCGAGTATTTTTTTAAAATTACACCAGTTTGTTCTTTTGTTGGTAAGTCTTTCATTGCTTATCTGCTTTACTAACATGCCGTTGACCGTTAAGATTACGGGTGTATGATCCGACGACAAATCATCACTGCTTTCAACTTTAAGTTCTTTTCTATTGATTCCTTTCGTAATGAAGAAGTCAATAAGGTCTGGTATTTTGGATGGGTCGGATGGCCAATAAGTAGGCGATCCAGTCGAAATAAAACTACAATTAAAATTTCGCCGTTTCGTAAAGCTTCCTGCCTTTTGTCGTTACTAATCTAGACCCCCAGTAGGTGTGTTTTGCATTGAAATCACCTCCAATGAAAAAGTTATTACCTAGAGATCGAAATAGGTCGTTAAGATCTTCCTCTGTAGGCGAATGTCTAGGTGGACAATATATAGCAGCTACGTTAAATTGCTTGCTTTTAGTCAGAATGTTTACTATCGCTACTTGCATGGTTTGTTTTCCTATTTTGGGCATTTCATAGGGTTTTAAAATACTTTTTACAATTACAGCACTACCTCCCCTGGCACTGTCAGAAGAATGGGGAGAGTGGTAACATAGGTACCCAGGAATAATTCTAATCGTTGTTTCCTGTTTGAAGTGGGTTTCAGAAATCAGGCAGACGTCAATGTCTTCATTGCATAAAAATACCTGAAATTCAGAAATGTGTTGGTGTAAACCGTTTGCATTCCAGGTTTTTTAGACATGAACAAATATAATAAAATGAGAGACAAAAATTAAGAAAAAAAATGAAGTAAATAAATATAATTTAGAAAAAAAAAACAGGTACAAAACTAATTACGAACTGAGCAATACAATTATAACTGGAAATAATTAAACAAGATGGATTTTATTAATGGTATTGTCATATTAATGTCAATTAAAGACGCACATTCATTATACAATAACATTAAACCATTTAAAGAGGAGGATCTTCCGTAATTCGTACGAGAACGAGGAATATAAAAGAATCTGTTATTACGCAAATTAAACATTAAGACCCACAAGACTTAAAATATCAGGACAGTGAATCTCCCCAATAAGTATTCTGTGAAGAAAAACAACTCTTGATACCTTTCTCCTAACCTCAAGAGACTCGAGCCCAATAAGTTGTAATCGGGCTGAGTAAGGAGGTAAGTTATTAAAATCCGACCACGGTAGACGTCTGAGGGCAAACCTGAGAAATCTTTTTTGAATTGCTTCGATTCTTACTTATGAGTATTTATATGAGTATTGTAGTATGGACACCAAACAATAGACGTATATTCCAGCAGCGATCGAACAAAGTAAAATATAAAGTTTTCAGCGCATAGGGTTCGGTGAACACCCTAGCATAACGTTTAAGCATTCCCCATTCTCTATTGGCTTTATTTGTGATGTATTCATAGTGGTAAATATAGGATAGTTTACTATCTAACATAACACCTAGATCTTTTATCAAAGATACACGCGGAATAACACTACTTATGAAGGAATACGCGTGAATGAAAGGCGAGGAACGACGGAAAAATGTAATGACCGAACATTTACTAACATTAAGGGACAAGTAGTTTTTATTGCACCACAAAACGAAGTCTTGGAGATGTGCATTCAATCTATGAAAACTATTCGGATCATTGCATGAAGAATATATTTTAAAGTCATCGGCAAACATCAGGATATTGCAATGTGAAACAAATTTGACAAAATCATTAACGAATAAAATAAATAAGAGTGGGCCTATATGACTTCCTTGTGGGACAACAGATGTTACAATGATTTCTACGCATAAGTTAAGTAAATTTTGCATTCGTTCTTGATCAAATCCGAAATGACGAGGTTTTTCAAAGCCCACGGTCGTGCAAGTCGTGCTATATCGGTTTGGTTCATGTGGAAAGGGTGCATCGATATACAAAACAGCCAGTTTGTTTGGAATCGGAGATGGTGGAACAATTCAAATTACAGTAAAACCCGGATAAGTACTTCACGCTTAAGTACCCAACACGCTTAAGTGCCCACAAATCTCAAATCTATACATTTTTTACACATTTCTGTGTACATTAACGCGAATAAGTACCTCCCGCTTAACCCTCACATGAACAGAAATTTTAATGTACCTACATGGACAGTATCTACCGTGGTAGATAACAGAATATTACATGCATTTCCTATGAGTTATTTCTGCTTGACAGCTGATTTACTTGCTAAATTGTCATTTTTCACTCGTTCTCTTTATTTAACTACTACCTATAATGTTTTTTTTCTCTAGATAACGGTTTTTTCCAAGGTTTTGAGTGCATCTCTCTTTTTGTGCCATTTAAAGTTAACTTTTTCGCTCAATTTGTTTGTTTTCTTTTTTTTTTCTTCTATTTTTCTTTACTGCCACTCTTTCTCTTTGTTTTGAATGCGTTACTCATTGAAGCTAGGTTTTTACCGCAAATGAAGAGTCACTCCTATTTAAAATTTGCACGCAAAGTTAATTTTGGTAAAACACTATACGTGGTATTTTTTCAGTGAATAGTTGTGTAAGGATGGCACAAAGTGGATAAAAAGTGCACCAAATTTGCGCCGTGAAGGGGCGCATAACATATTCCGAGAAACAACATTTGTGGGTCCACATCCAGCTACCAAAGTTCTAACAGATCCGTATAATGAGCCCTTCCATTCAAGACATAATTTGTCGACACACTAACAAAAGAGCTCTCAGGGATTTCGCTAAGTGGAATGAAAAACATCCCGAAAAAGCTCCTCTAGAATGGAAAGCTATCAACGAACAAGAATTTTGTGCCTAGGTACCTGGGTATTTTGTTGGTCATGGGCTGCCACCGATCTAATTACGAGACAGTGGCTGAACTTTGGAAAAGCAATGCGCTTCCTCTATATCGAGCAACAATGTCGGTCAGGCGATTCAAGGCGATTTCGCGATTTATACGGTTTGATTCGGATGCCACACGAACATCTCGGATGGCCACTGATAAAGCAGCTCCTATTCGTGATATCTTCGATATGATCAACTCAAATTTGACGCTCAATTTTAGACCGTACGAATCACTTACAGTGGATGAGCAGTTGTTTCGCTATAGAGGTCACATAAAGTTTACCCAATATATGCCTTCGAAACCGGCCAAGTATGGAATAAAATTTTGGTGGGCTTGTGACTCATCAACAGAATACCCTCTCAACGGCCAAATTTATACCTGTAAGGTGAATGGCAGCAGAGATGTGAATCAAGGTGAGCGAATAGCGAAAGAACTGGTTGCACCATACAAAAATATTGGACGAAATATCCATGTTGAGCTAATACACAACTAAAAGAAAAACGTATAGATAGCCACAGGCTGTATTTTATAATTTGATTGACCTTTCAGGACTTGCAGCGTATATCATTTTTTCAAAGAACAATTCGCTGGGTCCTGCAGCTGTGAAGCAAAGCCAAAGGCGAAATTTTCTGGAAAGATTGGGCGAGAACCTATGCATCCCACATATCAGCTCTCGGGCACAAAATCATAGAGTGACAGGTATTTTTACCATAAGAAATGCTATGGAGTGTTTGTTAGGTCACCCAGTAAATACAAACAATTCTAATGACGAGTTTACTCCTGACGATCCAGAAAAGCGGGATTCCAGTGGTCGTTTACGGCAAAAAGGTGTGTGCTTTATGTGCTACCAACTAAATAAAAAAAAAACGTGCTACGCGTCAAGCCTGTGTCAGCTGCAAAAAACCTGCGCTGAACATAGTCTCACCCAGACAAAATGTGAAAAGTGTCAATTGAAAAAATGAATAACTTTATATTATTTGCCTAATTAATGGTACAAAAACTGTTTTATTCTTTTTATTATTTGCTATGTCTATTTGCATATACACAAAAGTGTGGACTTTTCAGCTGTAACAGGTAAAAGACACATGTTATATCCAAGCAAACCAGCATATTTCATCTAAATTCGGTGAATATCTACCTGGGTAGATACTGTCCATGTAAGCCAAAAAAAAACACTTAACTTCAAAAATTATACATAAAAATGTTTTTAAAGTATGAACATGCTAATAATCTGAAATAAATCATAAAGTTAGTCACTGAGTCGGACCCATACCAGAATCCACTGACGAATCGAAGAGATTTTTAGAGATAAAAATTGAAATATCTACCCGGGTAGATACTGTCCATGTGAAGGTTAAGTACCTTATTCGTTTTAACGCCCTCTATTTGTAAAATTTTATTTGCTAATTTGCTCAGGTTCCACACGTTTAAGTACCTCAATCAAAACGCATACAATAATAAATATAGTAATAAATAATAAAAAATGACATTTTCTCTTCCTCTCATTCTCGTTCTATGTCAAAAAAAGAAATCATTCAATAAAAATACATACTAAAGAAAGTAGGAGTTTTCTAACTAAATTTTAAAAAATCTCTCCGTAGGTTAACAAATCGGTTAACAACCTTCTTAAGAGAACAGGATTCGGATTTTTGCCTCCTTTAGTACCCAAAGATAACAGAAATTGTGAAGAGGTAGTTATCCGGGTTTTACGTATAACAAATAGAGTCTTCAAATCCATTTTAAGATTAAAAAAAAAGTTTCTGAACTGGCTAGATGACGACGAGCGTCTGGAGATTGTTTCAAAAAGGTTTTATGAACTGCCACACTGCGTTGGACACGTTGATGGAACTGAAATAAAATTAGCTGAAAGACCTTTTACCTCGGAAGATCCCTAGGCTTTCTATTCTCGAAAGCAGCTATATTCTATTAAAGTGCAAGCAGTGTGTGACTATAAGAAAAATATTCGCCATATGATTATCGGTTACCCCGGAAGCATGCACTACAGTAGGATTTACAATAACTGCGATATGTCAACAAAAGCCACCGAATTCTTTAAGGCACCACAATGGTTGGTAGGCGATAGTGCCTACAAGTTGACATCATCTGTTATCACACCGTGCCGATCAAATTCGAACGAACGAATTTTAATAAAACGTGAAGTACATATCGAATAAGAATTGAACACTGCTTTGGTAAATTAAAGGAACGATTTAGCAGTTAAAAAGTACTAAAAATTTTCATAAACGGAGACCGGAGTGTGAAATTCGCGTGTCGTTGGATAGGTACTTGTTTGCTATACTACATAACATTGTAGTAAAACGAGATGAAAAGGATGTTGCCTTTGAGCTATTATCCGATTCAAATATGGAACAGGGAGATGAAAGCGATGAACCTGGGGTGGAATCGGCTAAGGTGATATTTAATTGTCGTTTTTGATTCAACTCTTCTTTGCTCTGCGTAAAGCGATCACTAAAAAATGAGTGATTATTGGCAGCACTTAGAGTTTTAAACGTCGCTTCCTGGCCGACGCTGTCATTTGGAGCAGCTGATACATATTTGAAGTGTTTCTTTTTTATTGTGAGAAATGTAAATGAATTTGAAAATAATAATATGTTCTTAAATAACAATCGATATGTATGTGTTTGTTTGGGGTCTCAAGCGAATAAAGAGCAAATAGTTTGACCCATGGGTGCCGCGCAGTCAGCCCCAACTTGTGTTTGATAGCCACCACCCCCAAGAAGATTTAAAGTTGCGGCCAATTAAAGTATGATTGGAATGTGCGTTGACCTTATATCAGTTGGTAAATCAAGCAGTCCCAAAACAAACATAGCACTTGCTTTTTCTAAGTCGAAAATCTTTCGGGAATCTAAAATAAATAATTTATTTGTTGATAATAACTTCTTACAGAATATCTATGAAAAAAAAAATTAGGAAGTTCTATAATGTTCGCTTTATTTCTTAATTTATTATTACTACCTAAGTGAAATCTGAGCAATTGTACTTTTTTGTAATTATTTTCTTCATTTCTCGCTGCGGCATAGAATAATTCCATTGAAGTAAACATTGCGCTAAAATTTATTTTTTTATTTTATTTTATAACTTTGAAACACTTACTTCACAAAATTTTAAATTGTTGGTGAAGTTCAAGCCAAGATAACCTACATTGCTGACGAAAACGACACGAAATGTATGAAAACGACACCTAAATAGCTGTCGCAAGCGAACGGTGGCAAAAATGCGATAGTCAATAATTTGATAATCACCTCACGTGGAGCCAAAGCATGAATTTCGATTATCAACTATCACCTTAGCCGATTCCACCCCTGAAGTCGAAGGTTTTTCTGATGTTGAAGGAGAATTCATACGTCGCGCACTTTTAGAAATCTTAAAGGATTGTAATTATTAAATCAGTCTATATCTAGGCGCAGTGGCTTAGTGGTTAGTATATTGGACTACTACGCTAGGGGCCGAGGTTCGAATCCCGCAAAAACCCAAATTCCAACTTATGGTTTTTTTTCACTGCGCCATCTCTCGCGAACGTCTAACAAATATCCGAGAGTATGACTGCCTTGAAAGAGCTTCTCAATTCGCCGTTTGGAGTCGGCATAAAATAGTAGATCCCTTCCATTATTTATATTTTCTTTTCTTATTCGAGCTAACTCAATTCCACTTCGTTTCTTGTCCTTTCCTTCGCTGAATCCAATTACTTGGTTTCTAACTCCAGTTGCTGTTCCCATTTACTTATTTCGAAATTTAATTGTTTGTCTTGGATTGAAGCCAGCAGCGAAATTGAACTAGAATTGCAAGTGGTTTTTTTCTTAGCCTTCTGTGCAATTGAGATTTTTTTAAAGTTTCGAAACTGGTTTCAGTATTATTCAGAGGAGAGCTCGTTGAAGCTTGCAATTCATGGTCTTGTGTTTGAGATTATGGAACACTAGCACTAGTCTCATAAATGACCTCATATAAAGGTGGATCCCGCAACAAATCTCCATCTTAATCTTCCTCATCGGATAAAATATAATTAATATCATCCAACCGCTGAAGTTATTATACTTGGTGACTTCAATGCCCATAGGGAAACAAGCTGATGACTTCGCCATTAGCTGCAATTTCACTCAGCTCGTTGATGAGCCCACGCGAATTCCAGACAATCCAACAAATTACAGAAACACTCTCGATCTGTTTCTCACAACAGAGCCAGATAATTATGAAATAAAAGTGTCTGCTCCCTTAGGGAATTCGGATCATGCTCTAATATCTGCTATCCTCTCTATACCGATACCAATAGGAGCGAAAAAGGATCGTTATCGTTCGATTTGGAATTATAGTAAATCTAACTGGGACGAGCTGCGTAATTTCTTCGCTTCGTTGCCATGGGCTGACATGTGCTTTAGAGATACTGATGTCAATATGTGCGCAGAAGTCGTCACCAAAAATAGTTTACTCGGTATGGAACTTTATATTCCACATTTCATCAAAAAATGAGCTTCAAATAAACCGTGGTTTAACAAAGAATGCAAGCGAGCTACCGCTGCGAAAAACATGGCTTTCCGTGAATGGCGGTCAAACCCTTCAGAACTAAAAAGATCTGAATTTACAATTCTTCGAAATAGATGCAACCTAATAATTGAATCGGCGAAGACAACTTACAGCGAAAGAGTCACTAACAAAGTGATTGGATGTCCTAGCGGCTCACGCGCATTCTGGTCCATGGCAAAGGCAATCAATAATAACTTTAGTTGCTCTTCTTTTCCAACTCTAGTAAAAGAAGACGGCACGCTAGCAACAACACCTAAAGAAAATGCAGATCTTTTCGCTAGCATGTTTTCAAAGAATTCCACCCTAGATTCTGCACAGCTAGAGCCACCAAATATCCCGAGGATACAATCATCGATGGCAGAAGTGAAATTTTGGCCTCGAATAATTCAACGCATCCTTAAAGAACTAGATTGCAATAAGGCAACGGGACCCGATGGAATCCCGGCTATAGTACTCAAGAACTGTGCACCAGAACTTGCACCTGTACTCTGTAAGCTGTTTAGCATGTCGTACTCCCAGAAGACGTTTCCTTCTTGCTGGAAGACCGCTCGCATTCAACCTATTCCAAAGAAAGGGAAGAAATGTCTGCCACAAAACTATCGTCCAATAGCGTTACTTTCAATGCTCTCTAAAGTAATGGAAAAGGCAATAAATGTCGAAATAATCAAATATCTAGAAGGCCATCGATTAATAAGCGACAGGCAATACGGATTTCGGAGCCGTCGTTCCACTGGTGACCTGTTAAGTTACGTAACGCACTTATGGACACAATCAGTTGAACAACACGGCGAATCCAGAGCCGTAGCCTTGGACATATCAAAGGCATTTGACCGAGTCTGGCATAGAGCCCTATTAGGCAAGTTAGCGTCTTACGGATTACCACAATAACTCTGCGGATGGATGCAAAATTTTCTTCTGGGAAGATCGATCCAAGTTGTTGTAGATGGTGTATGATCCAATTCGTTTGCTATAAATGCAGGAGTGCCCCAAGGATCTATTCTTTCTCCAACGCTATTTCTTCTCCACATCAACGATTTGCTTGGATCGACAAATAATAATATTTACAGCTTTGCAGGTGACAGCACTCTTATATCCTCCATCTCGAACAGTGGGCCTGTGAATACGGCTACATCACACAATCAGAGATGTAAACAAATTAATTCTCTAAATGATGATTTGGATAAAATCTTGAAGTGGGGAAAGGACAACTTGGTTGTATTTAATGCAAACAAGACACAGCTCACAACATTTTCCAGAAAAAATGCATCAACAGTTCCTCAGATCCAAATGGATGACCATCCAATCCATCACAAGGACTCAATGCACCTTCTAGGAGTCACAGTCAATTCAGGAATCACATGGCAGAACCACATATCCTATATCGCAAAATCGGCGTCCGCAAAGTTGAGCTACCTATTTAGAGCAAAGAGGTACTTTAGCCCCAAGCAACTTCTCCTTCTCTACAAAGCACAGGTTAGGCCAGGCTTGGAATATTGTTCCCATATATGGAGCTCGGCCCCAAAACATTCACTTAACATGCTTGATAGCATACAGAGACGAGCAGTTCGACTCATTGGAGTCCCTACACTCACATCGAATCTACAACCGTTGGTGCACAGAAGACAAGTCGCTGACCTATGCTTGTTCTATAGATACTTCCATGGTAGATGTTCTGAGGAACTCAAAGACATTATCCCTCGAAATATAACTTTTGGGCGCCCAACAAGACAGGCTGCTAATGCTCATGACATGACCATACAGTACACTTGACAACCGCGAGGACATCAACTTTCCAAAATTCCTTCTGTTACAGGACAAGCAAACTTTGGAACTCGCTTCCTGGGGATGTATTTCCAGAAGACTACAATTTGAAGCAATTTAAGTGCAGAGCAAACATACATCTGCAGACATCTCGGGGCGCTGTTGAAGCGATATATACAAAAAAAAAAAAAAAAAGTCTCGAAAACTACATTGGGATTAACACTTTTCCTTTGGCTAAATATTTGTTCCAGTATGTTGTAATAAGGGCATAGTTTTGCAATATGCTCTGCAATATATGTTAATAAAATGTATATATGTATTCACAAAAATAAAACACCATACCTTACAATAAGATGCTTGTTTCTTCTCCGTTGGCTAATAGTCCATCGCCTGTTTGGCTTTTCCAAGAATTTGCTGCAATAAATCTTGACTTTTAATATCGAACCTTGCTTTTCATTGATATCGAATTATCAATTAAATTCTTTAAGTAAAATTGGTTTCACAGATATTTTGTTATTCTTTATACATATAAACCGAATTGTGGTTATTGTTGGATACCGCCATAAAGAACAACTTATACAAATTATTTACCTCAAATGATTCAGGATTGTCTTTGACTTAATCCACAACCGTTTCCAAAAGATCTCACGTTTCTGCTTCCGACCAACGGTGAGTGGAGTTCAAGCGATTTGGTTTAAATTTAAATTTTTCGTTTTGCTACAAATAACGATAAAGCTATAAATGAACTAGGTACCTATATATTTAAATAAATTCTTACCGTCATTGCTGCAACCTTAAAACCATGAAAAACAATTCACACGACCGCTTGTCTTGTCACCGTTTGATCTTTGAAAATTTGCGTTATTTTCCGAAGTCGATTTCCGAGTCAAATTTATCTCGGAAAATTATGAGGCCTGCTTAAACTATTCTCCATACAAAATCTGACAGTTCATTTATGAGGTGGTAAATTTTTGCAGTCTACGCATTTAAGTGAATAACCTTATTATATTTTCATGCTGTAATATCAGGGTTCATCTGTTCAAATGTGCCACAATTAAAATGCATGAACGATTGCTAAAATCACGCATTTCATTCCCACAAACCCAAATTGCTCACTTAGCATTCGGAACGCATCTCAAGGCTATCGCTTGCAAGCGGTAAATGGAAACAGATTGCTGTAATTACGCTCATAAAATTATATTACTGTGTAATTAAAGTAGGCAGGCAATTTGATAAGCATCCAATCTGGTCATCTGAAGTTCACTTCTACTTGAACAAAATTAATATTAGCACAAAAAGACCGAGAAATAATGACATAACTACCAGCCCCACCGTTTACCCACTATACGACCTTAGGTTCAACAACTTTTACTGGACTCCCGGCCACAGGTGCGGTCTTTTTTTTAAATCTAATTCTGCCGACCAGTGGCAGGAAACAATCAAACTGTTTCTCTACCATAAGCCGAGTGAGTCATGTATGTTGTTCTGTGGCTTCTCCCAGTAGACGCACGAAGTTTGACAGGTTTTCGTGGTGCACCGCGTACTTTTCGCGTCAAAGAAAAAAAAACGTGACCAACACGCACGGCGACGGGAAGGTCTGCAGTGCCATAACTTGCACTACATTGCGCATAATAAAACCGATTGTGAGTACCTTTCGATACCTTCAAAGAGCTCTTGCTTTGTGGACTAGTGCGATTCGTGATTTTAGGCCATTATTTGAAAGTACTTTTGTATAAAAGCCAAAAGTCGACTTGTTGACAGCACACTCTTCCGTAAGCTTCCAACAGGTTCACCGCATTCAAAATCCATTAATATGTTCAAATACGTAAGTGTCGGGCACATAAAGACTTTTAAATATTCTTGCTTAACATCACACATTACCTTTTAGTCCGCAGTTCTTGTAGCCGTCTTGGTGTCTATTCAGTCAGCATTCGGAGGACTTCTTCACGGAGAATCATACTCTGCAATCCCAGCAGAATACGGCTATGCTGTTGCCGCTCCATATGCCAAGTTAGGCGCCTACTCATCGCCGGCGTTGATATCGGCTACATCGTACAACGCTGCTCCATTGACTGCCGCCTATGCTGGAAGATATGCCGCTCATTCGGGCTACGCTACTGGATACGCTGCTGCTCCTTTGACTGCTGCATATGCTGCTCCAATTGCGAAGTACACTTCATCACTTTCTGCTGCTCCACTAGCACATGCTTTATATGCTGCTGCACCATTGGCGCATGCTTCGTACACTGCTCCACTTCAGAGTTATGCAAGCTATTCCGCTCCTCTTATCAGTCACGGTTCGTATGCTTCTCCTCCAATTGCTGGATATGGAAGTTATGCTGCCCCCTTGGGAATACATGGATCTTATGGTGCTACCCCACTTGCTAGCTATGCGTCCCCATTAGCCGGTCATGCTACATATGGATCTGTTGGTCATGCTGCTGAACTGTCTGCTTGGTAAACATTATTGAAGGACATTCAACTGTGATGATAAAAATAATAATAAAAAGTTCTTAGCTTCTCAAAACCATTCTTATTTTTGGGACGAATGCAAGGGAACTAATATTTGAATGAAGATGTTTTAGTCTCGGATGTTTGGCAGTCATTTGCGTAGGTGGGGGTTGTTTCTGTTTTTCAGGTGGTTAAAAACTGAGCCCGTCACTCAGATATACAGGATACTTTGCACAGAGAGTCATTGAAATTAAAAGATCTTATAATATGCAAGTAAGAAGCAATATCACTTCGTATTTTCAGCCATGGGAGCAAATAGTTATAATTTGGATTAGCTATAATTTGCCATAAATAACATCTCCGAGCAGAATAATTGTCGAGGAGTAGACGTGGGACATTTTCATATTCCTGTGGCACGTACATAATAGTAAGCGAAGGAAGCTATGGAGGCGGTACGAATGTTTCAGAGAATAAAGTGCACGACTGGGTCGCACGAAACTTGCTCGTATCAGCAGTTTGGTTGATTGCTTCAAATTTAATATTTTGCTTTTATTCAAATTAAACAACTAATAAGAGATTTATTAATTTTAAATAATGTATGCCATAACAAAATATGTCTGAAATATTAAATTTGAATAAAGATGGAAATGGGTTTCAATACAAAAGTATTTAAACTTAAGCCCATACTTATATTGAAAAATAAAAGAAAAAGAAAAAGAATTTGTCTTACAGTCTTCAGTATCTATCTCAGAATTGAATATAAACAGCAAATATATGCAAACAGTTTATTTGTGAATTAAAACAAAAATTAGAACATGTTTTACTCATCATAATCTTCAAATTTATCATGAGGCAAACTGTTGTACAAGTCGAAGTTATCAGGGCTCAGAGCGGGGGGCTTTGTTGAAAATAGAGATTTTAAGTCTTAATGAGAGAAAAATGAATCAAACGTTAAAGCCTAGTATCCTGCTCGTGCTAAATTTTAGCGCGCATAGTCTCCACTTCGTTTCTCCACACCAAAGATAAATGGTCGCTAAATTATTATTAAACATGATATAGATGGGACAAAACCCATATGCTTATGAACCATGAGTACCATGACAGATATCAGTAAACGTAATTTTAATAGAATTTTCGAATTTCAAACTTGAAAGACGTAAGAAACCTAGAAATGATAAGAGGAACTTCGACATATTGTAGCCTCAAACTTTCCACAATCGCCTTACCATAGTGGAACACTTGTTATTACCCCAAAGATGAGGCCAAATGAAAGCATAAGCCTCCCTGAAATGCGATTCGCTTTATTTATGTTTATATCTCTGTTTTGGCTGCGTTGTTTGACTTTACGTTTTCTTTTATTTACTACACAAACATTATCTGTGTTTTGTATGGGAGATAAAATTTAGCGCGAGCAGGATACTAGGCTTTAGGCAGAAAAAAAAAAATCAGAAAGGACATACACTACCAGTCATAAGATTAGAAGCAGACATTTCTGAGAAGTAAAATCGATATTTCTCCCGTTATATGATGGATTAGAAAAAAAGGACTATGGCATATGAGAGACTATTTTATTAACAACAAAATATTAATTTGTGTATGGGAGAAATTTAGCTAACGGAACTTTGAAGACAAATTGTAAATTAAGTAAAGAATATGCGGAAACAAATCGTGTCATTAGATTAGAAGCAGTGAACAAATCAACGTTGTTTGTGAAGTGAATACATATTTTTTCGGTTTAAACTGTAAATTTTAAAAAGTAATTGTTCTTGATTGAGTGTTAATAAAAATGGATAAGAAAAAATGTTTAACAGAGTAGGAAAGGGCTAAAATAGATGTTTATTGCTCTGGAGGTCTTTCATGCCGTGCTATAGCCCGAAAAATAAAGCGAAGTGATCATTGTGTCAGCCATTATTTAGAAAACCGGTCGTCTTACGCAGAAAATTATAAAGGAAACATTTCTTCTTAATTCGCCGTGCTAAACACTTAAAGCACCTGAACGTTAAGAAAAAAACACCACTTAATGCTTCAAGGAAAAAGCAGCGCTTGTGTTTCGCGAGAGATCAATGAGCTGGGATGTGCAAAATGGAATTGGCACAAATGATTGGCGCAAGATCTTTTTTTTCGAAGAAAAAAAAATTTAACGTAGAGGAGCGATTTTAAACATAGCAGAGAAGGAGGCCCACTGATTTTGGCTACAATGAGATCGCTTTGGCCCTAGCCTCTTCTGGGATAGCGGCTACTTTGTTAGAAGGCGGTCAAACAGCATTGAAATTGCCATTTCAACATTTCAAAGAACACTGCGATAGCGAAAGTACTGCAGCAATGTAAGATTATCATATGGGATGAATGCACAATGGCTTACAAACGCGCATTGGAGGCCCTGAATGGTGGAGCGATGATCTTGCTATCAGGCGATTTTCGTCAAACGCTGCCTGTCATTTCGAGATCAACTCCGGCAGATGAATTGAATGCTTGCCTGAAGGCGCCTGCTTTATGGCGATACGTCAAGAAATTGCATTTGACAACAAACATGCGAGTTTCTTTACAACATGACCAGTCCGCTACAGAGTTCTCCAGGCAATTGTTGGCGATGATAATGGTGTAATTCCAGCAAACTTAATCATTTGAACTAAAAATCTATTTGAAACTAAAAATCGTCGCAGTAATAATTTTGTTGCGCGACCTAAATGAACCAAAACTTTGTAACGGTACGCGTTTGATTGTGAAGAATTCAATATCAAATGTTATCCACGCAACGATTTTTATTGGAAAATTTAAAGGCGAAGATGTTCTTATTCCGCGGATTCCACTTATTTAGAACGATTTGTCGTTCGCCGCGTCTTCAATTCCCGTACGTCTCGCTTTTACTATGACAATGAATATGTCGCAAGGATAATCGCTGGATGTGTGTGGCATAAATCTTGAATTTCACGTGTCGGCAAAGCTCTCGCTTTGTACGTGTACGCACCCGATAATAAAAATAGAACAAAAAATGTTGTGTACTATAAAACATGAAAAAGCGGTAGGTTGGCCGACAAGTATTTGATTTATTTTATTCTATTTATTTAATTTTAATTTTAATATAACTTTTTTTGAATAAAAAATTTTAATTGACCGAATTACATGAAGCAGAATGAAGCGAAAGCTCGGAATTATTAATTTTATTACCTACATTAATGAATTTGTACATACATATTTTATAAACTCACAATAGTAAGCTCTGTCATATAAAATTGCAATGAAAATATTAAAGGGGAGGGTTGGAAATGAGTGTCTCTACCAGCTGTTTGTCGAAAATCCCAATTCGTTCGATTTGACAAATATAAAATATTTCCATGTCAAATGGGCGTCGAAATGGAGTGACCAGTGATGCCAGAATTCTGTATTTATGCCTGTCGAAGATCTGTAGGAACACAGATTTTTTCTTAACATACTAGAAGTGCTAAAAATGTAAGTTTTGGGTTGCATAAAATATCAGTCTTTAATAATTTTGTACAATTAAGTACATCCAGTGGCGTAACTATACCATCTGGGGCCCGTGGCAAATTCTTTTGATGGGGCCCTATCAGTAAAATTCGTCACGTTGTACTCAGTTTAAATTTAATAAACTTCGAGATTTTCAGCGTACTTAATTACACGTTGTATATGTCCCACCTCCCACTATTGGCCATAGGCCTCCTCTCTTAGGCGAGAGGGAATGGTCTGTAGTCCCCACGCTAGCCCAATGCGTATTAGAGACTTCACATTCATCATATCTCAATGCAGTCATCATCTATTCGCTAGCTTTTCGGTCAAGGAACAACATCGTGAGGAAACCTGAATACATTTACAATGAAATAAAAATAACAATTTAATTTCAATAAGATATTTATTAAGAAAAAAAAAATTTTTTTCGAGCTTTCTGTTCCGCAAAAGTGTCCATAACATCATCAAAGTTTAAAGATCAGGCCATAAAATGTTCAATAGACAGAATAGCCAAGTTACATAACCTGTCTTGTCTCATAGAGTTTCATAAACAGGTTTTTATCAATTTTAGTTTTGAAAATGATCGTTCAGCACTAGGTGTAGTCACGGGAATTATAAGAAATAACATTAATGCAGTGCATACTTCAGGAAAGCTGCTGGACATAAAATTATTTTTTTATTATTAATAAATCAGCAAGATCTCTAATACACGAAAACTTTTCTATTTCGACTCTGAAAGCGGATCGAAAACTGAGAATATCTCTGGCAAATGATTCAGATATGTCTTTTTTATATATCTCAACAAATTTTAGAGCTTTTTTTAATAGATCAGTGTAATTTAAAACTTTTAAAGTGGAAGGCTGCAAAATACTGAAATTTGAAACAATTTCATTCATTGGAAGGAAACGCGATTTCAGTTGGTTTATAATGATGTCCAATACTCGATGAAATATGTTCACTTTGAACAAACTTTCCGGGTCTTGGAGACGCTCATCTTCACAAAGCTCATCAAAATGGCGTTTTACCTTCCACTGACGAGTTTTAGAAAATTCAGGGATGATGGACCATTTTTTTCCGATTGTCAATGCTCATCCGCGCTGCCAATGTACAGCGACAAAATATGTAGAAACCAATCATGCGTTCTAAAATGAATAGAGATGTGCAATTACCGGTATTTTGATTGACGGTTTTTTGACGGTCATTAGTACGTAAAATTACTCGTCACGGGTAACGTGAACATCTCTAAAAATGAATCAACATCTTGTTGTTTAGGTTGGTTGAAATGCTTAACGATTAACTTGAAATTGTATTATTAGTTGTCTCACTTTGGATTTTAAGCAGAATTTATAAAAATATACTTTCAAATAAAATAATATAGGTACTCAGGTACAATGTACAAAAATATTTTTGAGCTCGCGGCCTCTTGGGCCGGGGCCCTCTTAGGTCGGGGGCCCGTGGCATTTTGCCAGCCCTGCCACCCTATTGTTACGCCACTGAGTACATCATTTTTATTAGGTAACAGCTGGTATTGTTGGAATCGATAATACTAGTCGTAGTGTTGGCCTTGTTAAATCTTGATCATCGATTCCATTTTCGTCTCCATCCACGTACCTACTCTGGTTTGATAAAAAAAAAAAAAAACGCTGCAAATTTTGTTTAAACGTTATGAATATTTTGTCGTACAGCAGGAAGAGTTTTGGATGCTCCGATTGCAATTCTTTGTTTAGGTCAGTGAAATATACAAAACCAAAGAGTTCAAGTTGTTATTGGAATCTGAGATTTCTGTATATTTTAGTTTGAAGTCTGTATTTCTGCAGGCAAGGTGAAAATTCTGTAGATATACAGAAAATTCTGTAGGGTTGGCATCAGTGGGAGTGACAATGGCACACAATTTACAAAAAAAAAAAAACAAAAAAAAACACTTTTTGCACTTTCACAAATTTATTACCCTAGCATACAAAAATAAATATTAAAGTATCTAATACCGAGTTCTGTATCTAAATTCAATCACAGTTTGTCAACCTCATTAAACATTCACTAACTCGCCTGCTTCATATAACTATCCCCTGCTTGATACGATGTTATCGGCAGCAGCAGCCCTTGTCGAAGATGTGTCTTCAACGGCAGTGGTCTGAACTTGATTGGAACTACTCCTATGGGAAACGGCAATTGCGCGTTGTATGACATCGGTAGCGATACCATTGACGTTACTAGTCGGTATTGCTTTTGCATTTGGCTTTGTGTCTTTGGTTCAATTTGCACTGTCACATGAGGCGTGTACGGCTGAGTAATGATTTCTTCGCTCCGCGCTGGTGACCGTTGATAGGTCTGATCTGCGAAGTTGTTCAAATTGTTTTGTTGCACATTTTCCACAATTGATTTTTGAATTATGTATCCCGCGCCATGATGTGAGCTTCGGGTGCTAATCTGAGGATCAGTCGGATGTGTATACTGCTGGAAACTATCCGACAGGGGAAGCAGTCGCATTGGGTAGTTCCAACCTTCGACATTGTGATTTGGCGGCAAGGGTTGACCGTACTGCGGGGAACATTGCCATAATCCATGGTTGGCAGTATTTCCCAAGAAAATCCGTGATGGAATCGCCCCAAACTGCTGTGCAGTCGGCACATATCGATTGCCGGGAGTCGATATCACGTAAAAGTGCTGCCCAGCGTCGCTATTAGTCGGTATGTTAACGTAGTATACCAATGACGCCTGAACGGCCGACGATAAGCTACTGTGAGAATGAGCGTATGAGTATCCAATGTCAAGATGGTTTTGTAATCCATTGATCCTGACACCAGTTGTTATAACGGCTATCAGCACAAGTATCTAGAAAACGTTAAACTTTATAACTCGAACCACTTTATTAAACACAATTCATAAATACCTTGGCCCACATATTCGTACGATCGTGGATGCCACTTAAACTTTGCCGAAGAAATGACCTGCTTGAAATCACCAGTTAAGTTTTTATATCCCAATCCCCTCCAGTCGGAGCAGACTGGATTCTACTATCACCACTCTCACTTTTTAATTAGCTGTCGACGAACCGCAGTGGGTATCGCATCGAGACCATCCACGAATGGACGTTCAATTTCATCTTGTGAAGATGACATCCGATCGAAGAACCGCGATCTGCGGGCTCATTAAGTAACTTGACCAGTCATTTTTGTTTTGTTTTTCACATTATACGGCTCCGACTTTAAGGTCGCCTATTGTGCAAGACCGCCAGTGATACTGTGATAGGGTACCTGCCAGACAGAATGATAAACTTTGAATTTCGATCAATGAAGATACGTTGCTGTTATTGTGTCACGTGTGACTCTGTATATATCTCGTGACTTTTAATTTTCAATTTATGATTAATTAATTTGATGACCTGCTTGATGAAGGTGCGATCAAAATTTGCATGTCTGGCGAATGTAAGCTGGTGTAAAGCGGGGGGGAAAGTTCGTTATCGCAGGGTAATTCGATGCCGCCGAGGATCGGTGGCTGTTGAAATATGTGAGTTTGATTGTAATGGGCTTAGTTATCTTAATCGTGTTATGTAGCTTCGATGGTTGTGTGCCGATGTTGAAGTCAATCCGAAAAACTGATATTATTTAAGTTAATAAAGCTGTTTATTTGTAAAAGACTAATAAGCCTACGACCAGCGTGGAATTCGACAGTATGTGAAAGTAAACAGTCTCTTGGTCGTGGAAAAAAAATTAATTGGGCATAACAAAGCAAATACGTTATAATTGAGGGAACCATATTTAGTAAAAAGAAAATGTTTTTGGTGTTTGTGAATTAGACGAAGGTTGTGTCTCTGTTCCTTCTGTTAAAGTTTATAGACTTAACTTTCTCAAGTGATGGGGCGCGTTTTTAATTACATTATTACATGTGCGTTTGAACGACCATTTATCTTAGTCGGATGTCGAAACGAAACCGGAAGATATTTAATCTAATTAATATGCCTTGTATTTCAAAACGAATTCTACGACGTGACAAGGTATACTTTTATACCTTTGTTTATAAACAAGAATGCAAGCCGACAACTTTTAAATACTACGTGCATTTGGCTAATCAATAGACTTAACAAAGTGCTACTCATCCACTGATCCAAGAAGAGCTGTACATATTATTTAAAGCCGATGACAGCACTCTTATATTTTTCTTCTCAAACAGCTTGCTTGTAATTGCATGCAACTACTTAACATTGTCAAAGATAAGAGTGAATTAGATCTCTCAGGCCCGTGTACTGATACTTCTCCAACTAAAAAAATAGCCAAAGTAACAAAAATTCGTGGCAAGCTTGAAAAATTGACAAACTGCAACTTTAGTCGCAGAACGGTCACCCTGATGCATGGCCAATTCAGGAATAACATGCTAAGACTACTTTGCCAATATTGCACTATCAGCTTTACCTACTTACACCCATCGGCAAAAGTATTTTGACAAAATTAAAGTTAAATTTTATGAATTCTAAGAAGAAATGAAAAAAAAAAGCCATAAGAATTAACTGCAAAGGAATTAACTCGAAAAATTTAAAGGAAATTAGTCCCAAGAATTTCCATATACATTTACAGCCTTATTTATAAACTCACCGTAGAGTGCGCTTATCTTTACGCACCCTCTAAAATGCCCTTACGCAGGAAAATGTGATTTATAAACATTTTTCGAACGCAACGTTGCTCTAGAGCTGGTTGTGGTCGAATTGAAAACAAAACCAAAAAGTGAAATTAATTTTTGTGTGTGCATTTATTCCGCAGTTTTGTAAATTTGCGCCAATCAAATTTTGTTTGCAAAAGTGCAATTATAAAATAGAAATTATACTTAACTAGCTGACCCGGCAAACTTCGTTTCGCCCAAATTTGTTAATTTGTTAAAAAATTCCGAGCATGCACCAAGCACTTGCTAATTTATGTAATTCGACCAATTAAAATTCTTTATTCAAAAGTTATATTAAATGCAATAGAAATAAATAATGAATAGCAATTTTGTTTTATTTCAATCAAACCGCAATGATTTTGACGTGTCGTCCAACCTTCCACTTTTTCACTAAATTGACAAACATCCATCGATTATCCTTGCAATAAATTATTTGTCATAGCGAAAGCGAGACGCACGGGAAATTGAAGTCGCACGAATGGTAAATCGTTCTTAATAAGCGAAATCTGCGGAATAAGAATGTTTGTCTTTGAATTTTCCCCTTAAAATCATCACTTGTATGATATTTGATGTGAGATCCTTCACCATAAAATAAATGCGATCCGTTGCAAAGTTTCGGTACATTGATGTTTCGCAACAGAATTTTAACTGAACCAACTTTCAAATCCGAATTATGTAGATAAATATATAAATTATAAAAATTATAAAAATCGAAGGATCCGTCCCCAAGTTATGAGTGCACATACGGACGTCAGTCTCTTTTATATGTAACTGTACCCACCCGGCTTTGCCCGTACCTTTCATATTAAATCTTGCTCACATTTCGCAAATTGCTTTATTTGGACAGCGTCCGTTAATAATTTTCATTATACAACTTTAGAAATAGCGTTTGATTTTATTTTTGAATGGGACGTGCCACAATCCGTTTTCTTATCCCGCTTGTGTTTTTCAAAGTACCACCTATAGGTCAAAAACTATCCGAAATTTAAAACTGGAAGCAACCATATCCATCTACAAAATTTCAATCAACTTGGTAGTGCTGTTTCGGTGATCGGCAAAAGCGCCACCTATCAGGTCCAAAAGTATCCTATCCTTCAAGCGGGAACGAAGAATATAAATCTATAAAATTTGATTGAAATCGGGTGAGTGGTTTCGGAGATCGATTACAACGCCATATAGCGGGTCAAAAATCCTATCTTTTAAGTTAGCTTTAACCTGAAATACAACAATACGAACAAAACAAAAGAAAAATCATAAAAATTTACCCAGTGGTAATCGAGTTATATCATCATCATTGAGTTTCATCCCGAAAGAATTATAGGTATGAATTAAGAAGTTTATTATTAAAGAAAATTTAATTGACCTGAATAACGACATACGCCTACAACGCCACATGTTTAGGATTTTCCGACGATGTGCACTAAGAAATTCAGTTTTTGTTAAAAATAATAAAATAATTATTTTATCAATACAATAACTCCGATCGAAACATCTGTTTTAAACGATATTTATTTTGTTTACATCCTCGTTGACGATATTTGCAGCACGCATTCTGTCAATGTTATGCCAACGTCATAAGGTTACATCAAAAAAGTTTGAATTGTAAAAGCGTTATGGTTACATTAGATATAATTTAATATGGTGGTTAAGTATTCTTAAATTTTCTAATTTTCCGCGCTTTTTTTTAATTTTTTTCTTTCATAAGATTTTTCTCCTGACAATAACAAACAACAAAAAAAAATTAGCGAAATCGGTCCAGCCGTTCACGCGTCATGCCGCGACCGAGGGAAATTTCTCGCTCCAATTCTCGATTAAATGCGTCAAATCAAAGCTTTGTTGCGCATTTCATCTGACATCTCCAGTTCATTATCCGATGTCACAGTGCGAATTCGATGCAAAATATCGTCGGCCATAATTTATCATCTTTGTATAATCAAAGTACCTATCTGCTTCATTTCAAAAAGTTACTTAATGTAACATAGTAAACATAATTTATTAGATCAAAGTTTTTAGGTACCTATATTTAAAAAAAAAAAAGAAAAAACTTCAAAATTGTTGACAACAACAATTTGCTTGGAAAATAATTAAAATAATTGACAACAACAATTGCTTTTAAAATTCAAAATATTTTTTTTTTATTTATTTGAAGTGTCACTTCTTGATTTCTATCCAGTTAATTTTTTTTTTTTTTCAAAGTGTATTTCCCCATACAAACTTTAATTTTCTAATTTTCCGCGCAATTTTCTTAATTTTTTCAATTTTTTTTTTCCTAAACCTTCGCGGAGCAATTACGAACAAATCCGCAGAAGGAAGTATCCAGTCGTTTTCGAGTTTTAAGCATCCGAACAAACCAAGATCCATTTTTATATACATAGAATATAGATAAATACAAAAATATCAAATCAAATTGTGCGTTTGTTTTGTTATTTCTTCTACTTCAGTTTTGTTGCTTGTAGGCAATGTTTCAGGATGTGTGTGAATAATGTCTGCCTATGGCCAGGCATTAGATTTGGTGGTGGTTGGTGGAACTGGACGAGGTGTATGGAGATAGGAAGACGTATAGATACATGATAGCAGGTTCATGTTTCAGCAGTCCCTTCGAAGACATTTCGGAACTGTGCCATTTAATTTCTCTTTTTTTTTGTGTCAAATGATTTTACGTATACGAAGCTATCACAGCTGATTTTGGTTTCAGAGCAAAAAGTAATAGATTTAAGTGTTTTCTGTAATAGTTTATCGAAATTCTTACCTTTTTAGACACCAACCTCGTTTAGTAAAGTTAGTGAGGAAAAATGTTTATAAATAACAATTTTAGGAGAGCCACGTAGAGGCTGCGTAAATCCTTAGGCGATGTTTAACTAAACAACATCGTAGAGGCGTCGTTAGGGAATCTAATAAATACGGCTGTTAGGAGTTATTAGATGAAGCAACTCCAAAGTGTTGGGACTTTCCTCCTCAAGTTTTGCATTTATAACACCTTTTAGTGTTAGGAGTTATTTCATAAAGAAGTAACTCCCAAACCCATGCAGATGAAATAAGTGCAAATTAGGACTTATTTCATCAGTACGGATTTAGAAGCTGTTTCATCTATGTTTGGAGTTACTTCATTTGTTATAGCAATTTTTAAGAACATTTTGCCTTCTAAATTGTATTTTTTTTTTTACAACTTTGAGACTTTTTTCATTGTTTCTTATTAGAAATTAATTCATGATGAATTAACTCCTATGTTTGAACTTACTTCAACTTTGGATTGGGACTTAAAACAGTTTGAATTATTGAAGATGAGTGTAGATCGAAGATATTTACAGGCGAAAAATGTTATTGATTTTAAAAAAAAGTTATCCTACAGATAATATTGCCACCCAGATACCTGGCTCAGAGTATAGTTTCATATTTCATGCACTACAATGCGGACTTTTTAAACTTACGCTCATTACGCTTGTGCCGAGGGAGTGGACTGTGTACAATTCGTAAAGTGTACCCTTCATTAGCAAAATAACATACAATTTATTCACACAACCCTTCGACTTTTCTATAAACATCTTCGTCAAACAGGATATTGGCTAATTTAACCTCAAGGTGACTTATGATGTTTGACAGCAAATTACTTCATTTTCTAATCGGACACAAATTGATTTGCATAGACTCTCTGACAGTTGTGAGCCACAGGGCATATAAATTAGTTGAAACTCAAAGCCGATGCTTCCAACTTAATGGTTTCAATGATCTCATGCTCACAGGTCCGGCCCAACCACATGTGCAAGATGTGCAAATGCACAGGGCGCCAAGTTCTGGGGGCGCATTGCTAAGAAAGAAAATTAATTTTATCTTGTACGAACAAATACTACCATTTGTATTTTAAACAAAAAGCTTGTTCAAATAAGACCAATATAACAATATCCATCACACCTGTGCTGATTTATTTCTTGCACATTAGCTCACATCACTTGCAAATTGTAATGTTGCAATTTCAAGGAGAATCTAACTCAAAAAATTGCAAAATAAAAAATCGCAGAGACCTATGCAAGTTCATTTCTTACCTACCAAATCTGAAAATATTCTACCCTGTTCGTGAACGTACCTAACTTTAAAAAATGCGAAGACTTTCCTTAAATTTAAAAAAAGCAGCGAGGAACATGCAGATGGGGTAAATGTAATTAATGTAAGTAATTTAAAATATCGATGAGATACAGGTAGGAAACACATTAGGGCCTGGAGAAGAGGTATCTTTAGTTTTCTTCAAACGAATAATTTTTTTAATATTCCCAAAATTTGGGAAAATTCATCTGATGAATTTTATAGAGAATAGTTTTAAAGGGTCCAATTCAAATTCAGGATCATAATTTTCCAAAACCAAGTGATAGAAAATAGTAGTGGTAGTTGGGTGTGTATGAATCGGGAAGACATTGATTGGCGTCAACACGGCGATGCATAGTGTTGTAACTTTCTCATACACATCAATTGCGCTTATTTAACCTCCAACTGGTAGCCGCCGGGAACTGGTCTTGTCCATCCGGACTCGACTTGGCGAACTTGTAAGGGCGAGTGTTGAACACGTAGAAAATAGCAACACTATAACGCTCTGTTGGATTGACTGTCTGCTAGAGCCTCAGAAGTCTAACATGAGCACCTCAGAAAAAGGACGTACGGCGGATGAATTCACGTGATTGAACCAACGGTGGCGTCAACAGTCAACATGGCAGATACCTTAATGAGCTACTTCGACGTATTTGGAGCTGAGGTCATTAGGATTTTTCAATACTAGTCAGGGTGTTGAAATAGAGTTGGTGGCGGAAGAGCCCTTAATGGGTCAACGGCAGCGCTCAGATCACCGAAGCGGGTAACTGACTCCGGTATATCCGGCCCCTTTTGTCCAAGGGGTCCTGGCCCTTCAGGTTGGGGGTTGTGCGTGGGGCTAGTTACCCAACCATTTAAAAAAGTTGGTGGTTACGAAGCAACCAAAAGCCTCGGATAAGTACGGATTAACTGTTGATGACCCTGCAAAACTAAAGAGGACGACGACGGTCGGATCTGCACGTAGAAAATTCGAACCCTGAATAGACCGCGTACAGCCGAACAATTAGCGGAGGCCCTAGACTGCTATGAAGCAGATATCACCACTATCCAAGAAGTGCGGTGGAATGGGCCGGGCAAAAGAAGGATGAAAAACAGTGACATTTACTACGGTGACTGCTATAGGGAACAAAAGCAGCGCCTATTTGGATGCGAATTTGTTGTAAGCGGCAGACTTAGGCAAGAAGTCTTGCGCTTTCGACACGTAAGTTAACGCCTTACAACGATACGCATAAAGACTGAATTCGCCAACATCAGCCTAATATGCGCTCAAGCCCCCACAGAAGAAAAAGACGATGCTACCAAAGAGTGTTTCTATGAGCTCCTCGACATAACGTATGAGCAATGTCCTAAGTATGACGTTGAGATTGTCTTAGGTGATTTTAACGCCAAAATAGGAAAGGAGCACATCTTTGGTAGCACAATCGGAAAACACATCCTACACGACACCACGTCTGGAAACGGACTTAGGCTGATTGATTTTGCTGCGGGACGTAATGTTACCATAGCTAGCTCACGGTTTCCTCACCTCAGCGAGAGCAGCTCGCGAGCCCTTCGAATAAAAGAGAACACATCGGGCTTCTCCGAAAGAAAAATAATAAACATGAAAACCGCGCGATCGAGGAAATAGAGAAGTGTTACTCCAGGAACAATGTTGGGAAGTTTTACCAACAGGTAAAAAGAACGTGTCATGGCAACAAGACCCGAGCATAAACCTGTAGAGACGAACAAGGAAACCTTGTAGTGGAAACGTAGTCGGTGCTGAGGACATGGGAAAACCACTTCTGCAGACTGTTAAACGGCGAAGACGGCATAAATCCCGCTGTCAGGCAGAATGAACCATTCAACCTGGGCGATTAAAGCCAAGACTTCCGCCCACCTGACCAAAATGAAGTGAGGATAGCAATATCCAAGCTGAAGTTCAACAAGACTGCTGGACCAGAAGGATTACCTGCCGAGCTTTTTAAGGCAGCCGGAGATGACTTGGTAGAGTGCATATACCAACTGGTCTCCAAAATTTGGTTAGAGGGAAGTATGCCTGATGAGTGGAACCTCAGCATTGTTTGCCCGATCCACAAGAAAGGAGACACTCTAAACTGCGCCAACTATAGAGGCATCAGTCTCCTTAACATCGCATATAAGATCCTATCTGCCGTACTGTGCGAACGCCTGAAACCTTATATCAACGAACTGATTTGACCCTATCAGTGCGGTTTTAGGCCCGGTAAGTCCACAGCCGACCAAATATTCACACTACGGCAGATCCTGGAAAAAACCCAAGAAATCCAAATCGATACCCAACATCTATTTATCGATTTTAAGGCCGCATATGACAGCATTTATACAGAGCCATGTCTAGTTTTGGCATCCCTGCCAAACATGTCCAATTATGCAGAATGACGATGGAGAACGCTCGCTGCTCCATAAAGGTCAGAAACAATCTCACCGAGACCTTTGATGTCAAAAAAGGATTTAGACAAGTTGACGCGCTGTCATGTGACTTTTTCAATATCATTCTTGAGAAGATTGTGCGAAACTCGCACGCCAACACCAGAGGCACAATCTTCCAAAAGAATGTGCAACTACTTGCATACGCTGACGACATTAATATCATTGGCAGAACACAGCGAGCTGACACTGGTGCGTTTGCAACTATTAGTACAGAAGCGGCAAAAATGGGTTCAGTAATGAATGAGGGCAAAACACAATACATACTATCAACAAGAAGGGACACAACATCGACGAATCGGACAGAACGTCACTATAGATAGTTATAATTTTGAGGTAGTTAGGAACTTTGTTTACCTCGGCTCCGCTATAAATTCTGACAACGACATCACATCAGAAATCAAATGAAGAATCACTCTTGCCAACCGCTGTTTCTTTGGCTTAAGAAGGCAACTGAGAAGTAAGGCCTTGTCGAGAAACACTAAGGAGACTCTATATAAGATCCTAATCATCCCAGTCCTACTCTATGGCGCAGAAGCATGGACGCTATCAAAGGCGGATGAAGATCTCCTCGGTCATTTTGAACGCAAAATTTTTCGAGTGATTTTCGGTCCCGTTTGCGTTGACGGGATTTGGAGAAGGAGATTTAACAGCCAAATCTACGAGCTGTACAGCGACATCGACCTGGTCAGAAAAGTACGCACCAGCCGACTAAGATGGCTAGGACATGTAGAGCGAATGGACACCAACGCTCCGGCCCGAAGACTCTTCGGTGAAGAGTCTTCGACTCCTACCCGCAGGGAAAACGCAGACGAGAAAGACTTCGCCTTAGGTGGCGCGCACAAGTAGAAGGGGGACCTCAACCAACTTGAAGTGCGCAACTGGAGGCATTTAGCTAAAGATCGCGCTAACTGGAGAGGCATATTGATTGAGGCCCAGGTTCACCCCGGATTGTAGCGCCATCTAAGTAATTAAATAAATAAAAGAAAATTTTCAATTACAAGTTATCAACGAACATTATCCAATGGTAAGTAAGGTAGTTCCTAAGACAAAAAAAAAAAAAAAAACGCGTAGAAAGTCTACTGCCTGGGTTATGTGGAGAAGATCTATTAATGTGTGCAAATGTGGAAAAATGGCGCTTTCTGTAAATCTTGCAGAGGACGCTAGATGGGCTGGAGCCGGCACTGCATGCTCAGCCAGCAAATCACTGATTATTGGCAAATATCCGTTTAAACAGTCTTCTATATTAATTGTTATAAAAAACTAGGTGTACATTTTTATAAATTAATTTGGCATCACACACAGCAATGAATCTACTTCAATGAGGTTACAAAAAATAAGGAGCTGCTGCGGGGGCGGTAAGTGCAAATGGGGAAGGATAACCACCAGCATACGGTGTATACGCAGCCGCATATGGTGTAGCATAAGCTGCTGCCGGCAGAGGAGAAGCGAACTTGGCAACTGGAGCAGTATAACCAAATGAAGTGGCAATAGCTGGGGCGGTATATTTTGCAACTGGCGCTGGGTAGGCGAACGGACTGCCGGGAGCTGCGAACCTAGCTACAAAAGGTGCATTATAACCCAATCCTGTGGAATATGCCCCGTTGTAGCTGTTGCGAATGTCCACTTGGGAGGTTCCCGCTGATGGGTAGAGAGGTGCTCCGTAGGTGATGGGCGCTACAACTGCTGGCTTGGCGGTGCTGCAAGCAACAAGGGCCACGAACACTGCGATCTGTGGAAAAAATGAAACAGCTGTTAAAATCCATGAGTGTATATCTATGACATAGACCATAGAGTCATATTACATATGTGTACTTACATATTTGTACATTGTGATTATGATTTCCCTTTGTGGCTTCAGCTGGACGCGATCAATTGTTATCTGCTGCTTGATGACTCTGGGTGGAATGTACTTTAACCGGATGCCACACCAACTTTTATAGCAAGTTTCGTTTCCCAGACTTACCAACGCAGGTGATGCTAGTTTCGGCAATTGCCATTCTACCGTTTTCAACAATATTTGCATGGATACGTGATTGGATTGACATTTTTCAAATAGAATTCGGCAACCGAAATGGACGTAAATTTAGCCGGATCTCCATCAGCTGATCATCGGGGCTCGTCTTAATTTGAATTCTCGACAGTGATTCGCGAGCTTGAATATCCCATAGAGCTAGTTGTCGCTTACACACGTGCCTGCTTAGTAGTCAGAGGTGCTTTGTCTAAATTGATGTATACAAAGGCAATCGGGATACACTATTTATGTCTAGTCGACAGAATGCAAGACTGCAATAATAATAAATTCGACTGGCCGTTGAACTTAGTAGTGAATGAAATGAAAGTTAGGATAGTTGCAAGATGAAATCTGACGGTGGTTTTATTTATTTTAGAGTTCCCTCGTCACAACTCTCGGTAAACATAAGGAATGCTCTCTCTTTTCGTTTAGAATCTCAGTTCTGACCCGCCAGTTACCAAGGTCACTGTGACTTGAGAACGACAAACTGACAAAAACCTTGTAAGCAACAAAATCTGAATCAACCTCTCAGTTTAATTGGATAAATACTCCCAAAGATCCAAAGATGAACCGACAACGCATGCACAATATTCGTACTCTTTTCAACTCTTATACTGACATATACATACCAATCATTTTCAATTGTTTTTGTTCTAATAAATGGTTTTCCAATAAGAGGTGTTATTTTGATATTCAAAGAAAAATGCCATTTTTTGAGATAAATAATCGGATATTTATTTCATAATAAAAAGGAAGGTATTCCGTTAAAAATTAAAAACAACATCAGCCAAATGGCCACCACGAGCACGTAAACAGGGCCATATCCTTTCAGAATAACCCCTCTTATTGAATTGAATAACCCTTTATATAAGATGTCTGTGTTTCACTCGATATTTTTCTACTAATAGTCATAGAGCTCATCGGTCAGATCGCGCATATTCTAGGCGCTTGGTTAATTGATGGTCTAATTCATTGTTTTTTTTGTTTTCAATCTTTTCAAAATAAAGACCCCCATGAGCACATAAAACAATTTAGCAACCCCGTTTGAAATTGAAAAAAGAAAAAAATTGTCAAACTTGCACAGCAAATAATAGGCGCAAAATTATAGTCGTGTATTAGGAGAGAGAAGTAGATACTTACTAACAGCACTCTAAGTCTAAAGCCGGTACAGATAAAAACTGAAAAAGCTACACAATCTTTGCTACTTAAAAAAAAAAAAAAAAAAATCCCAAATTTTTGTCATTATCTTCTTTAACGTTATTAATTAAATTAAAACGAAAATTCCCGATTGCAGTGAGTGTTTTAATGTGATAAAAATGAGAAAAAATGGAGTGTCATTCGCGCTTTTAAAACATCTTCAACTTTGATGAAATTGTTGTTTATAAAATTGAGTTTGTTTCTTGAATCCGGAAAAATATTTAAGGAACTACATATAATAGAAAAACTAAAACTTTGTTCCAAATGAAACTGGCATTAAATTTGTTTGAACGACTTGGTAGGTTCGGTAAACAAAAATAGTTCAAAGACATGAGCAAAATTAATTTTCATTGTTAAATATTGCTTTGAAGGACCGATCTAATTGATCAACTGCATTTTAAAATAACACATACATTTTAAGGTTTTCCAAAAGAATATAATGACGAAATACAAATATGTATTGTCCAATGCAGCCTTATGAATTAGAAAAATGTCGAAAAAGCTGAAGGTGAAAAAATCCAATGATTGTTCTTGTGTTTTTTTATTGCAATTTTTTTAAGATACAAAGTGATGAAAGTTCTTAATGCCAAATTTTTTTTTTTTTTGCTAACACAATTATTTCTTGTAATAAGATTAACGGTAGTTTGGGTAAAACGAGTAATTTAGGCTGAAAGCTGAATTATTTTAAAATTTACTGCTAGACATGTGTGCTGAATACGTTCACTTGAAAACGATAATTATGTACACGAATAAACTGTACAGGTAAACTTATTCTGTGTTTTCATTTACATATTTCGGTCTCGCAAATTTGTCTTCAAACCTTCATTGGGATATTATTCTTACAATCATAAATTAAATGCTTGTTTACTCAAATCTTTTCACTTTAATAATGAATCTTGTAACGGCCAGAGAATAATTTTCCGCAGCTGGATTTATGTCTCTATCCAGTCGTTTTCATACTCGATGTCTTCTCGGGAGATCTGCCACCGACAATCTCTGAAAAAAAAAAACGCACTTGCTCATATTTTTGTTGATTTGAACAATTAAATTAAATATAAACAAAATCCTTTTCATTCGTCGTTACATTGGGTCAGTAAGCTATCAGGTTATGTTTTGTAAACCATTCACTAGTTGTATTTCAAAGCAATTTACTGGTTCCCAAAAGGGATCACTCAAATTTGTTGTTTTTAAGAAAGGAAGCGTTCGCCCAGCGGCAGAAATTCTACCATTATAATGACTTGGCTTATGCACAAAATATTGAAAACTAAACTACACTCAGCACAGTCTTCCCAAAAAAAACTAAATACAAATAAAAAAAAATCGAATATATTGTGTTTAAGGTAGTATGTACATAGTTTACGCACTATTATTATTTCCCTTCACTTAATATAACAATATTATGTCCTCTATGCTTATAAAATGAGTACAGGTATAATGTATAAATACATATTTAACGAAAAAGTTTCGAGTTTAATATGAAATGAAATTGCAAATCAATCCTTTAGATATTGCCGAAGAAACCTGTAGTACCACACCGAGAGTTGGACCCGGACCACAAGTTGGAATTTTGAAATCAAAACAGTTTGGAAAGTATGTTATGCTACATTATAGTGCAAGAGCTATCTATGAATCATGGAAATTTGATCATTGATCGACGAGATGAGGGAAGCTAAACAGGAATGGCAATACAACAAGTCATATTGTTTTTCAAGTTATTTGTCCTGAGGACTTTAAGTCTGGAGGTTGCCTTCTTTCCTACATTCCGGGATCAAATTGAAAATTTGAGTAATGGTTTCTCAACGAATGTTAGTCACAATGTAGTCGCTCTGTGCGGCGATAACACTGACACTGGTCTTCTCCGTCTTCTTTGTAAAATATAACGCACCACAGCAAAAACGCTAAATATATTTTTGATTCTTTGTAGATACACGCTACATTATATAAATACCACCATTTTTTTTATTTTTGAACCGAAAAAGTATTGTGCGTGCTGGGAATCAGAATCAGAATTCCAATCGATCGCATTGGAGAAAACGCTTAAAAAGGGAAACACAACAAAACGAGCGATCTGTTATGTGCTGTCTCAGATGCGATGTTCATCGGAGTGAAACGATAAATTTATTTTTCAAAAAAGGAAAAAAGACATTTGTTTTGAAATCGAAAGCTTAACAGTAATAACAAACAACTTATTGATATTCCGGAAGGATTGTAATAGCAGGTAAAGTGAATTACATTATAAACATTCCAAGGCGTACGGCAAAGAACAATCTCTTTAAGAACAGTAGAGCGCGGACTTGGAATGGAACAATGGGTGGGTAGCGACACGAATTGAAAACGTAATATGGAACTATTCGGCATGAATAAATCTCAAAGCCATACAAAATTATTCCGCAGCTGTTAGTCAATTTAAATCACCTGTTTCCATTATTTATTTCCTCGAATACTTATACTTATTCTTCTCATAGCCATTGCGTGATTATTTCTTCTTTTCCAATTCTATGGGTTCTTTAACGGGGATAGAACCTGCGACCTTTCGCTCAGCAGTACATGTTTTGTTTATCTTTTCTCTTCTCTATCTCTATATACATAATAGAGTTGCAAAAGGGTTGTGACTTTATGGCTCACGAACGGTCGAACCGAATTCGATCAAATATTTAGGGTTTGTTTGCATGGTCGTGTAGTTGGTTTATCTTGTTTTTGAACGAAATTGGTCATCGCGTTCGTGAGTTATGTCAACATCTGATTTTGTCCATATAAACAAAAAAAAAACGTAGGCTCCTATGAGCGTGTGCTGTCTGCTGATGTCATACACACGACAAATACACGTTGCATGGCATACATGCATACAGCTGTAAGTGAGTTATTATGTTACGGTTTTTTTTTCATCGAACTCGCATTCTGAACGGATGTACCTAATCTATACGTTAATCGCCGACACGATTTCTTTCAGAACATATTTACTCTACTTAATGAAGACCAGTTCCACGTATTTTTTTTTACCATCGGTAGGGCTACCAAGTACAAGTACCAACTCTTTACTAAGAAAAAATGGTTTAACTGCATATTAACAGATCCTTCAGAAATACAAAATAATTAAAGGAGTACCTACCTAAAAACTGTATAGCAACATCCCACATAATCAAATTCATTTATTCGCTCTCAAAAGCTTTAAGAAACAACAAAACCAAAAGTTCTGTGAGAATATCCATAGAAAAACCCGTAATGATATTTTTGCAAGTAAATATGGTAACACTCTTCTGAGGTGCTTAAAACACACACCAACACCACACATGTTTATTTTCTGCGATAAAATAGCAACCGCACCAGCGTTGCCGGAGAAAAATATTATAAGGGAGTACCGCAGCCAAAAAATGGGAATATTTTGAAAAAAAAAAAAAAAAAATAGTAGTACAGTAGTACAGTATAGTCTGTAAAAATTAATGTGGCCACAACATATTTTTTTTAATTTTATTCAAAAAAAAAAAAAAATAGCATAAGTCGAACCACGAATTTCCCTCCGCATAGAAAAGTCATCCTCTTAGTCGAAAATGCCTCTAACTCGAACAAATTCTTTTGATTCTTGACCTATTACAATATTCCTCTAAGTCGAATTTTTCGTCAGAAGTAAATAAAATCAAAAAAAAAAAAAAGACCTCCTTACCGGAAGTGTTGCATCGCGACGATACGTTGTGTTTCTACAAACACTATGTAATATGCATAGATATGTACTTGTACATACATATTCTGCTTAGAAAAATTAAATACCTACGCAACATTTGCAGGTGCGCAACACTTGTGTTGTTGTTCTGGGAAAAAAGTAAATCCATCTAAGTCGAATTTTTCCAGAAATCCCTCTAAATCGAACTAATTTGTATATCTCCCGTGAAAATTCGACTTAAAGGGATTCGTCTGTATTATTAATTCTAATGATTTTGCTTATGATTTAAATTTGTTTTAGTTTACTTTGATTTATTCTAATAGCAATAATAATTTAACAAAACTTTTCATTTTATTGAACTTTACATAAAAATTCAAGGTGTTAAAAAAAAACAGGATCACAAAACCACAATCTTAGGTAACAATAAAATAAACACCGAACTTACAGTTGAAAATTGCATGAAGGCAACGAAAGATAAAAACGAACTAGAAAGAGGGAATTTCCCTTTTTAACGACATTTTGGCAGATAAAAATGCTGGATTAAATTTTAAGTGAATTAAATTTATTAAGTTTTACATTACATTTTACATACTTTGTACTTTCGTGCAAGTGTAAGATATTTTAGGTCTTTAAAAAAACAGGAGTACGAATGTGAAAGGAGGAGAGGCTGAAAGGAGTACAATACTCCTATGGGAGTACTTTCGGCAACACTGAACCGCACACGAGAATCACTGTTGCCACTTTAACGATTTTTTCGCTATTTCTAGCGTATTTTTAAAGCTCTCAGCGATTTTTAATAAAATGTTGTCGCTAAAAAAAAATTGGCGATTTCTAGCTACTTTTCATTACTACATCACCACGTACACGAATCCCGTACAAGTGGCATCTCCGACTCATTCGAATATAATTTTTCAAGTACTACCTACAAAAATTCTGCAGGTGTAAATAATTTGCAAAAACTGGCTGATTTGGCAATCACTGTGCTATCTCTTCCCCACTCAAATGCTGAAGTTGAACCAATTTTTAGTGCAATGAACCATGTAAAGAACAAACTTCGGAATCAACTTTCAACCCTGACGTTGAATTCTATAATATTGATTAGAAATCAACTAAAAGTGATGAACAGGAGTTGCTGTAACTACGACCTGCCAGACCAGGGGCCGAATTACCGCATCTGTGATCGAATACGTCACTGAATTTTGTGGATTTTACAAGCAAAACAATAACATATTCCGTCACGTATTACGTATTAATTCAACCCCAGGTTATAAAAAAGAACAGCCAAGAATTAGATGATTCCATTTTTGAGCTGGAATTTGGTTTGTAAATTTCAATTTATTTATTTTTTTTAAAACGTTTTTTTTTTTGACTTCACATTATTTTTTTGTTATCTTGAATTTATTGGTTGTTTTTTTTAATTCAGTATTTAATTTGATTAATAATTTAATAATTAACAATTTATTTTAAAAATAAATACATATTTTTGTGAACTTACATTCAAATTGATATTTTAGCGATTTCTAGCGGATTTTCGCAATTCAAAAACTAACATTTCTAGCGGATTTTAGGTTATGGTCTAGCGACAATTTTTTTTTTCCTCAGCGGCAACACTATTCTCGTCAGTGACGACCCTCGTCGTCATCCTCATTCTGAGAGAGCAGTTGTGTGGCAGACTGGTCATCAGGGTTCGGACTTTACTGCAATTGCAGTGGAACTACTGCAATTTTAAGAAAAAAATAAAATCTACTGCACCACTGCGCTCGACTGACAATCTACTGCAATTTTGTGAATCTCGGAAATCTTAAATTAAAATTGAATATATCTACACATTTTTGTTTCTTAGTATATTTTCAAGAACCGATTGCAAATAATCAGTTACTGGAAGCACTGTTTATTGATTCTGCAATCCATTACAATACATTTATGTGGTATTCGTTTGGGCTTCATCAGATTCGCTCTCAGATTTCAGATTTCGTGTGGCTAATCGAACATTAAAACGTCACTTGCTTTTTTTTGTGATAATATTCGTGCGATTCCAAAATGTGTGCCTTCAACACTTTTCAAACCGTTTTCCATTCTGTTACGATATCGGTGTATAATAATCTATTACTTTATTAGATTGTACCATCATACAGTGTCACTCTATGTACATACTTTTGAAATTCTTAAATAAACGCCAGTGCTAATCTGGACTTTGAAGTGTAAACATCTCTTATTATTGCTACAAACACGTAACATAACACATTCACTGGTTAAAATGTATAATAAAACATTCGAAATTTGCGTCCCTATTGATTTTTAAAATATTTGTACAATAACAATTTACACAAATAGATTCACCCGATGCAATGCCTTTCTTTACTGTGGAACAAGTTCACGAAAACCTAAACGCCCTCCCCCAGTTGTCAAACTCAAACGCACTTGTATCTATTGCTAAATCTGAGAAAATATCTAGATTCGCAAAAGTGCTTTGAAATCTGAAAAAGTTTTTTTTTTTTTTGTATCAAACGAACATAAAAACTGCTCTGAGAGCGCCCAATCGAATACAACATTAAAAAGAAAATATGCATGCCATCTCGTTTTCACTGCATTTGCCTTGCACGAACTATTACTGATGTCAAGTCTCAAGTGTGTCTGTTAATCTTTGTATTGTTTTATCAATTTGTTTATTGTAATATGGTTGTTGTTAATGTTAAGAATATGCATGAATTCAATTACTGATTGTGAATTTAAGAAAATTATAAGAAATCTAGTACGGGAGTAAATGGTATAAACCAGATAGTTCGGAGGGGAAAGCAAAAGAAAAAAGGCCTCCGGACAAAGAACCGACGAGTCGAATTATAGTCGTTGAAGAAGACAGTTGAATCAAACGAAATAAATTTTATAACGTTTTCTCTGAACTCTGCATTTTCATTTTTTTTATTCGTTGATGTGAAAATTTCAAGAGAAAAACCGCGCATATATTAAATAGTTGAGTTCGTAAAAACTCTTGCGAAAAACACCATGGTGCCGAAACCCGGGATTATTGTGAGATTAACATTACACGAGTCCCTATACGTATATGCAGAGAAATCCATGCATAAAAATCGAAAAATAATAAAATAAATCGGAAATTTAAAACCAATAGTTAATTGAATCATTTCCGTAAGCAACCCATCTTGAAATCTGTGAGCGCACTTTGTCATTTGCCTTTGCTGCACATTGGATCGGAGGCTGCGAACTTTGGACCTCGTTCGAGATCTTGGAGCATTGTCTTCCAATTTTGGTAAAAGTACATAAAAGCAATTTTAAAACTTTTCTTTCGTCACAGGCGGAACACAGTGAATGGCAAACGAGACGAACAAATTAAGCTCCTAGCAAACGAGAGAGGTTCATCAAAACGAGAAGAAAGCGAATTTACAGATGTGGATTGCATTGCATCATCGCCTACGTACACCAAGCAGAACAGGTGAAAGCTTTTGCATGTAAGTTCAGTTGCTCTGATCTCTTTTTAACGTTGCAAAATTGTTGCCAAAGCATCTCCTAAGAGTAAAGTTGTTGCCCTGCGTTGTTGTCGTCTGTGGCTGATTGAATCGGTTCTGATCTCTTTGTAACGTTGCAACATTGTTGCCAAAGCATCTCATAAGAGTAAAGTTGTTGCCCAGCGTTGTTGTCGTCTGTTGCTGATTGAATTGGTTGGTTCTTTGATGCGCGAAACGGTTGGTCTGTTGCTGAGGAATATTATTGTTGCTGACGACGTAGCATCTTGTTGATGGTTGTTGGATTCGAGTGTGTTGTTGCTTATGAAGCAAGTGGATTTGTTGTTGGTCGAAATATTCAACGCTATTGAATAAAATGATTGGATGGAGAGATATTGTTGTCGATATATGAAGCGGTGACATTTTGTACAGCCTACGTCGTGCTCTTAAGCTGACTTTGCCTAAAATTTGTCTAGCCCATTTCTCAGTTCCATATTAGAAGGGTCAAGGGCGCTTATATTTGTCTCTCTCTCTTTATTGTTCACTATTCCGTGTTGGAAGCAGAAAACAAATTCGAATTTGAAATTCCTCAAGGGAAAAGAGACCTGCACCTATTCGATTGAGTGTTTAAACTCATAGGTCGTAAATTTAAATTTCGATTGATTATATCATAATATTATCATGGAGCCGGATAATGATAGGAAGGACGAAGAGGGTGAATTCGGGGAATCACTGGATAGATCTACCAAGGTGGAGAAAAAGCTGTCGGAACTAAAGGCTCTGAGATCAACGACGAAAGGAAGTTTGAAGAGAGTAAAAACCTTTATTGTTAGCAAGGGAGATTCATTGTCTGTGACTGAGTTAGAATGTCGATTGGAGATTTTAGAATCGTATTTCAAACAAGCGCTAAATGTGCAAAGAAATATTGAACGGTTTGATTTAAAGGAAGAGGAAGCAAATAATGATGCATTTAGAGGTGAAGTAGAGGAATTGTATGTTTTTACTAAGGCGAAAATTAGGGAAAGAGTGGCGGAAGCTAAAGGAAGTTCGAATCCGGCTGACAGCTTTGATGCGACATTTTTTCAACAGCCACCAGTAGCTAGGTCGAAGTTAGAACAAATAAAGCTCCCAAATTTCTCTGGGAAATTTTCTGAATATCCTAACTTTATCGGACTGTTTAAGAATCTAGTTGATAAGGATGAATCGTTAGATAACTTACAGAAGTTCAATTATTTAAAGCGATGCTTATCAGGACCAGCGCTAGGAGCGGTCAAGGAATTCGATTTGATTGGTGCGAACTATCGTAAAGCCTTAGAAAGATTAGACAAGAGATTCGATAATAAATGTTTAATTTTCCAAGAGCACATTAATCTTTTGCTAGAAGTTCCCAAAGTGGCCAAGGCCAGTTCCCTTTCGCTAAGAAACTTGGAAGATAGTTTCAATACTCACCTCACTGCAATGTTGTCTTTAGGCAATTATAAGGATATAACCGATGCCATTCTAATCTCGCTGGCGTTAGATCGGGTCGATCATGAAACTCAGGCAAAGTGGCAAGATTCGATGGATTACAACAAGCTGCCATCGTGGGAGGCATTTACCAAGGTGCTAGATCATCGATGTAAGAATCTTGAAATAAAGGAATCCAAGATGCCACGCTCAGGGAGTGCATTGTCAGCTTCAGGTTCTAAGAATGAGCGTCGATCGCGTTGGCGGAATAATAATACCGCCCATAGTCGACAAAATAGACCGACCACGTTAGCTACACAACAGACTCTATGCACATATTGTAGTGGCGAGGGACACAGGATCGATAGCTGTAGTGATTTCGCAAGTTTACCAGTAGCGAGGCGTTTTCACGAGACCAAAAGATTGATGTTATGCATTAATTGTCTAGATAAAGGACATTCGGTTAGGCGTTGCTCAAAGGATAAGTGTAGCATTTGTTCCCTGCCTCATCATCAGCTCTTGCATAGGTTCGCTCCAACTTCAGAGTCCGATATTAGCCACCTTCCGCAATCTTCCGCCACATTACTTGGCAGAACGAAGAACCAAGTAATATTGGCAACGGCCTTAGTGCAAGTGAGGGATCAGTTTGGTATCTACCATACTGTTCGTGCACTTCTGGACTCGGCCTCCCAATTGAATTTTGTTACCGAAGATATTGCCCAAAGGCTAAGACTCGTAAAAACTAAGGCTGATATGCAGATAAGTGGTATCGGAAATGAAGTCTCGAAAATTCGCCATACCACTCGGGCGATTTGTAAATCGAGGACTTCTGAGTTCAAAATTGAATTAGATTTGTTGGTCATAAGAAATATCACGGATCTACAGCCAAGTCAGTCATTTGAGGTCGATAACTGGACTATGCCGAAAAATATCGTGCTGGCGGATCCTAACTTTAATAAGGCGTCGAAAATTGATTTGTTGATAGGAGCAGAATGTTTCTTTGAGTTGTTGGCGATTGGGCAAATTAAGATGGAAGGACGCCCTACTCTCCAAAAAACGCTGTTCGGCTGGGTCGTATCTGGCAAATACGATCTTTCGTTGGTACCGAACGCGTCGGTTTGTCTAGTAAGTGGCCAAGACGAAAACGATGATCATGATTTAAAGGAATTAGTCGAGCAATTTTGGAAAATAGAAAGGGTTGATTCCACAAAATCTTATCTTACACCTGAGGAAGAGAGGTGTGAAGAACATTTTACACAAACAGTGCGACGAGAGGATGGCAGGTTCGTTGTTAGATTGCCGTTTAAAGAAAACCCAGATGTTTTGGGAGATTCGTTTAGCATTGCCAAGAGACGATTCCTGTCACTGGAAAGGAGGTTGGATAAGAATCCACAAATAAAGGGTCAATATGTTCAATTCTTGAGGGAGTATGAAGAGTTAGGACACATGCAAGAAGTTCCCAAACAGGAAATGAATGGGCTTGGGTATTTTTGTCCTCATCAGTGTGTTATCCGCCCAGAATCTTCTTCGACCAAACTAAGAGTAGTGTTCGATTGCAGTTGTCGGACATCATCGAATATTTCCTTAAATGAAGTGTTGTTGAAAGGCCCCGTCATTCAAGATACCTTGTTCGCCATAATTTTGCGATTTCGATTTTACAAGTACGCTTTAACTGCGGATATCTCAAAAATGTATCGGCAGATACAAGTAGATGAACGCGACCAGAAATACCAGTGTATATTGTGGAGAAATAAGTCCACGGATGAATTAAAAGCTTATCAGTTAAAGACGGTTACCTACGGTACCACGTCTGCGCCCTTTCTCGCTACCCGATGTCTAAAAATGTTAGCCGATTTAACCCAATCGAAGCATCCAATCGGTTCGAATGTGTTAAGGAATGATTTTTACATGGATGACTTGATTAGTGGGGGTGATTCGTTTGAAGAGATTTCTAACATTTATTCGGAAGTTGACAAAATTCTCAAAGGTGCTGGGTTTGAGCTACGGAAGTGGTGGACAAATGAGGAAACGTTGCTTAAAACAATTCCAGATAGCAAAAAGGAAGTTCCTTTGAGAATAAATGATTCGGATGTCATCAAAACATTAGGCATAAAGTGGAACCCGTCGTTGGATCAGTTACAGTTTATCATCCCAGATATTGCTTTCCCAAAAAACATCACCAAGCGGGTTATCTTAGCCGAACTTTCAACATTATTTGATCCTTTAGGTTTAATTAACCCGGTCATAGTAAAGGGAAAGGTAATCCTCCAAAATTTATGGGTTAAGAAAGTTGATTGGGATGAGTCAGTGCAGGCTCGAATATTTACGGAGTGGGAATTGTTTCGTAGTCGTCTCAAGGATTTGGTTCTAGTGGCCATTCCACGTTACGTGTTAACTCCACACCCGAAGTCGGTACAAATTCATGGCTTCGCGGATGCATCATCGCTGGCATATGGATGTTGCATCTATATACGAACAGTGGATGCAAACAATAAAGTTACCTGCCATTTGTTAGCCGCAAAATCTAGGGTAGCTCCAATCAAAACGGAAAGTATCCCTAGACTGGAACTATGTGCTGCAGAATTGCTGGTGTCACTACTTGCGAAGATTTTACCAAACTTGGTCAGCTTAGTTGATGACATTTTCTTGTGGACAGACTCTGAGATTGTGCTTTGCTGGTTGTCAGCACATCCGTCCACATGGGAAGTGTTTGTAGCTAACCGAGTATCGAAAATACAAACAGAACAACCCTCGGCTAGGTGGAAGCATGTGAGTACTAAGCAGAATCCAGCTGATATCGTGTCGAGAGGAGCGTACGCCAAAGAATTATTGGAAAGCCGATGGTTTTGCGGCCCCGAATTTTTATACTTGCCGGAATCCAGTTGGCCCGAAAAGGACTGCTCAACAATGAGCAAGAAAATACCCGGAAGAAGAAAAGGTCACGTGGCGTTAATGGCCTCAAACATAAGTACGCAGTTCTCGGAGGTTTATATGAAGTCGAATAATCTCCAAAAGACGTTGCGAATCTTCGGATACGTATGCCGGTTCATAATCCATATGAAACAAGCTATTTCGAAGACGACACAGGCGGCTGCGCACCATCAGGATAACCAAATATTAGCCTCAGAATCTACACCACTGCTATCTGCATCCATATTGAATGATGCGCTGATGAGAATCTTGTGGCATGTCCAACAGGGGGCATTTAAAGAAGAAATACAGCAGCTGGAAATGGAAACGTTGATTAGCCCAAAGAGTTGCGTCAAAAATCTTAACCCTTTCCTAGACGCGAGCTCTCCAAAACTCCTCCGAGTTGGTGGGCGTTTGCAGAATGCGAACATTCCCTATTCTATGAAACATCCCATCCTACTCCCAAAATCTAATTTGTTTGTCAAAAATCTTGTTGTTTATTTGCACAGGAGAAACTATCATGCTGGACCTCAGGCTTTAGTTGGTATCGTTAGGCAGCGTTTCTGGGTCCTAGATGTACGTCGACTCGCAAAGAAGGTGGTGGACAGTTGTCTCCACTGCTTTAAGTACCATCCCAAGCTTCTCACGCAAATTATGGGCAACCTTCCAGAAGACAGAGTGCAACCTACCAGGCCATTCCTGAAAACTGGTGTGGACTTTTGCGGACCGTTTCATCTGACATTAAAACGTCGAGGGCAAAATACCTACAAGGCATATGTAGCCGTATTTGTGTGTTTTGCGGTAAAAGCGGTGCATCTGGAGGTCGTGTCGGATCTGTCAAGTCAAGGGTTCATTGCGGCACTGAAGAGATTTGTCGCACGACGTGGTTTGTGTCGCGATCTTTATTGCGATAATGGGACTAATTTTGTCGGCGCCCGAAATGAATTGTTGGAGTTCAAGCAACAATTCCTAAAGCAGCAGCTCCAAGAAGAGATCGCGTCCTGGTGTGCAGCGGAACTAATCGAGTTTCACCATATCCCTCCTAGAGCCCCGCATTTTGGAGGTCTTTGGGAGGCAGCTGTTAAATCCGCAAAAGGTCACCTATTCCGTACGATTGGACAAGCGTACTTGACGTTCGAGGAGCTTTCGACAGTTGTAGCAGACATAGAGGCCATACTAAACTCACGACCCCTATGTGCGATGTCCAGTGATCCCAGTGATGAGGCGGTACTAACCCCTGGTCACTTCTTGATTGGTGGGCCTCTAAACGCTATAGTTGAGCCCTGCATCGAAGGTGAGCGAGTATCCGGATTAACCAGATGGCGGCGACTTTCTCAAATCAAGCAACATTTTTGGGTCCGTTGGTCAAGGGAGTATCTTTTGGAACTGCAGAAGCGAGCAAAGTGGAAGTCGTCAGCTGAAAACGTCAATTTGGATACCCTGGTCTTACTGGCAGATGACAACATTCCGTCGCAGCAGTGGCTTATGGGAAGGATCGTAAAATTGGTATCCTCTCAAGATGGAAAGGTTCGAGTTGTGGACGTGAGAACGAAAAACGGAATTCTCAGACGAGCTATCCACCGTTTGGCGCCGCTACCAGAGAATATTTAAAGTATCGTCTAGCTGGATACTTCAAGGCGGCCAGAATGTTAATCTTTGTATTGTTTTATCAATTTGTTTATTGTAATATGGTTGTTGTTAATGTTAAGAATATGCATGAATTCAATTACTGATTGTGAATTTAAGAAAATTATAAGAAATCTAGTACGGGAGTAAATGGTATAAACCAGATAGTTCGGAGGGGAAAGCAAAAGAAAAAAGGCCTCCGGACAAAGAACCGACGAGTCGAATTATAGTCGTTGAAGAAGACAGTTGAATCAAACGAAATAAATTTTATAACGTTTTCTCTGAACTCTGCATTTTCATTTTTTTTATTCGTTGATGTGAAAATTTCAAGAGAAAAACCGCGCATATATTAAATAGTTGAGTTCGTAAAAACTCTTGCGAAAAATACAGTGTCTTTCTCATTCTCTGTTTCTAAATTGTTGTTGTTGTTCTGCTCTGCTGTCAGCTGTCACTTTTTTATGTGTAAAGTAATCCATGTATAAAAAAAAATATTTTAAGACTTCATTTTTATCGCATTTTTTTCTAAATTCAAAATCTACTGCAAAAAAGTGAATCTACTGCACTTTTTTTTAACATCTACTGCAAAATTTTATAACTGAATTCCGAATCGTGCTGGGGGTCGATTCTGGTTCTATAAAAAAGTGAAACGAAAATGTTTTCACACTTTCACGCGCAATTTTGATTCTCTTTCTATGAAAATGTGAAACCAAACTTCAACATTTTTCATATGAATAATTTCTTTTCACGGCCCCATTTGCAAGTGAATGTTTTTAGTGAGAGTTTGAAAATTGACAACCTTCATTCATGCAACACAGTTTGCGGTATTGAATTCACCACGATATTTTCACTTATTGAACCAGAATCGCATTTTAGTACAAAGTGAATCGGAAAAATGAAAGCAATGCGTGAAAGCGAATGTGAAAACGATTTATTCGATTCACTCTTTCACAGAACCAGAATCGACCCCATGGTCATGGTGGAATGGTGGAATGTATACAAATTCTTTGGAATGCCAGTGGTTTCGTTTTTACCACTTTTACGCTTAGCTACAGGCACCACTGGTAGAAAAAAGAGCTTCCCTTAAGGCCTGTACTGAAAATATAAATTGAACAGAGTATAGTTTGATGAATGAAAGCACATTTCGCCTTCGCGATTCGCCCAGTCGATTTCCTGATCAGCCTTTTAGAAGTGCAAATTTTCCCAAATTTCCTTATTCTCAGGGGTTGAAATTTGAAAAATGTGTATTCTTTGCACACGAAAGCGACGATGCTGTGCTGAAATCTGTCTTGTGTATGCTGTGGCAATCTATATCGATAGAGACATTTTCGGAGGTAAGGGTATATTAATTGTTTAAAGTGCACACACGCTTTTTAATTTTCTCCATTACGTAGTAAGAGAAAAAGATATTGTTTTCGTACAAAATTTCGAACTCGAGATCGAGATGTTAACCAATTCTGACAATACGATGAAAGACCAACTTAAAAAAGTGGGTCGCAAAATTCTGTCCGTCTGTCCGTCTGTCTGTCTGTCTGTCCCGCAGGCCTACAGCCTAAACGGCTGACCGGATTTCGTTCAAACTTCGGATTTGGAGTTTGTGGGCTTAGGGCTCGGGGCCGTTTATTTTTTTGCAAGGTAACCTCAATATTAATGGTACTTCCCATACAAACTGTTAGTACCAGTTTGATTTGCTCGAAAACGGCTCTAACGATTTCAACCAAAATTGATATTATTTAAGCTTTGTTTTAAGTTTCTGGTTAAAAATTCGAGTAACGGTGCTTTTGAAATTTGGACATATCTCAAAAACATATCTCGATAAAACTTTAAATATACACTCATTGGATATTACTGATTTGTAATCACGGGTTAAAATAAATCGATGGTGACCTAACCAAGAATTTAACTAGCTGCGAACAGACCGGCCTTTAATCTGATACAATTCTGTCTACTCGTCATTTAAATAAAAATTGACACAGTAAATGTATGCCCCATACGTTTTGCGAAGCATTTGGCTCGAGTTCTAACCAGCAGAAACTATACTTCCGACAACAAATTCACCGTTCAATTCAATTCAATTCAATTTTATTATTGTCTCAAAAGAAATTTACAGTTGTTTGTACATTTATATCTGCAAAGCCGTATTGGCTTGTCTGCAGAAGATTATTTAAAAAATATTACTATTATTTTGAGTTCTAATACATATGATTTAAAATTAAAATTTTAAAAATGTATGTTTTTTAAAGTTAAAATTGTTCAAGATTTTTATAAAATTGTTTAACTTTTTCCAAAAAAATTGGCTTTTGTAAGTTGCGTAAGTCTACGGGTAGTCATATTTTCGTCTTCCATACTCGTTCCAGTATCTCGGGATATCGTATCGGTCTTGATGTCTTCATCTGGTGTTAACAATTTGTTGTGTCGGGAACCCTGTGGTTGGTTTCATCTTCGAATTTTGATATTATCTCCAGCTTGTGTAGGTTTTGTATGTTTAAAAGTCTCGTGCTGCTATCAATTTGATGCCAGTTAATGTTGTGTGTACGTAATTTTGATCGATATAACAATTTCTGTATCCTAGTTAGGGTTGATTTTAAGTTTTGTTATTGTGGTGCATTTCCCCATGCTAAAATTCCATATCTCAGATGCGATTCGACAAGTCCGAAATAGCATTGTCTAAGAACATCAGGTAACCAACTTTTTTGGGAAATCGCAATTGAAGGTTTACGGTTCAATTAAAATTAAATGGGTCGATAGAAGTTTCTCATTTTTTCTTCAGTATTATTTAGAATAAATCTACTTTCTGATCATAATAACATAAAAGCTCAGTCTCTCCTAGTTTATTATTTATTCAAAGATTTCCTCAGAATGGTTTTGACGTATATACGCCACACAAGATACTTATTATTTGTGTTCATACACGTACGTCAAAAGAACTGCACGTACGTCATTCCAATAGTAAGCACAGATGGTGGTGCTGAACAGAACACTACCTTCACAGAAACATAATAAAAGACCTTTTTTATGGAATTTGTTATTTTTGTTTATTAATGAATGCATTTTTTTGTGTTATACAGCATAAAATAATTCATATGAAAAACAAAAACAAACGTAATAGAAAAAAGTAAACAAAAATAATATCTTCTTGGTCCTGAGTCGAAAACTCGAAAACACGCGTTTTCCCAAACATAAGACTAATCTAGATCAATTGTTTACTCCCGAAAACCCCCATATACCAAATTTTAGCGAAATCGTTAGAGACGTTTCCGAGATCACAGAAATAAATTTATATACATACAAGAATTGCTCGTTTAAAGGTACCTATAAGATTTTCCATCCATGCTATAACAACCATTAACACCAAAACCTTGAACAAAATTTCTATACACACCACCATTCCACCATACGTCCGTCAGCGCACGTCATCAGCCATCTGCGCACTTCCTCAGAAACACATTGTCGCTGTTGATTACATACACATTTTTTTTTATATGAACGTGCTTGTGCGATGTGCGCCACCCAACCACCCCAAAGCAGAACAACGATCAAGAACCTCGGCTGTTGATAATGTTCGATTTTAGAAAATAATTTTTTTTTTATGTTAGATTTTAGGTTGTAGCTCAGCTTTTAGAGGACATAGAAAGCTGATTGATGGCTTAAAATAACTATAAAAGTGTTGGCTCTCCTAAGTATTTTACTTTGTTTGCATTGATGAAGAATTGTTTGAGTAATGGCGAGTAAAAGGCAGCAAAGTCAGAAAAATAAACTCACTCACCATTAAACGTATAAAAACTCGAAAACACGCGTTTTCCCAAACATAAGACTTATCTAGATCAATTGTTTACCCCCGAAAACCCCCATATACCAAATTTCAGCGAAATCGTTAGAGCCGTTTCCGAGATCACAGAAATAAATAAATAAATTTATATACATACATACAAGAATTACTCGTTTAAAGGTATAAGATATGCACATACGGCAAACCAAAACTAAACCTTTTTTTTTTGTCCACGCGTACGTGTATACGATGAAGTACACATATTTACTTAATAACATGCACGTACGTCAAAACAATTCTGAATATACTTTTTAGTGTGCTTGTCGTATGATCGAAGTCTGTGGACATACGGCAAAACAATGCTAAAAAAAAGAAAATGGGAATTGCATAGAAAATTTGACTTAAATCCAAAAAAAAAGGCGTTTACGTCAAACCAATATTCTAACTTATAAATTTGGGTGGATATGCGTCAAAACAATACTAGATATCTCAGGATTGGCTAGATATAGGACCAAAAGACAACATTATTTGGAAAGAGCACACTTGAAAACATAAGACTGCATTTATAGTCCAAAAAGTACATTTTGGCGTATACGTCAATCCAATTCTCAGCCGACGAATATCCATAATTTTCTTCGGAAACATATACAGTTTCTCTCCGATTTAGTCCGGAAGCTCAGGTCTTATTTTAAAATTGAAGTTTTTAACTGCATTTACACCATCAAGCACGCGCTTTTTTGCTCGAAACGGCACAGAGAGATCCGTTTGTCCACCGTTAAGTTGTCATGGATGTTTTACCCATAATAATATTTACGTTAAGCGAAAATGAACACAAGATCCGGGACCAAAATTTCTGCAATCATATGAAAACATTTCTATTTAATATTTTAAACATGTAAAATGACTGTATTAATTAGTTTCAGCAAATTACACCAACAATTCATCAATCATTTATACGAAATAAATGAATAATTTGTCCATTCATCTCTTTCGGAAGCAATTTTGTTTTATAGGAACGCAGAATTTCTCTAACCATCGCTATAAAAATATCAACATGCGGACCTTTTCTATAATTCCGACCACGTTAACAATACGGCCGACCAAAGTACGTGTCTCATTTTTTGCGTGTTAGGTAATGCTGTCATTTATTTATGATTTTATATGACCTATGATTTTTTAAGGTTTTTGTTTTTTTTTAAATGAAGTAAAAATATTTGGGATACTGTGTCGATACTGTTTTTTTTCTTGAATTTTCTTACGGGACCCTTTTTAAAGGCCAGGGACCCCTTTTCGGACCCTTTCCGAATATTTTCGAAGGTTGTTGGTCGTTGACAAAAGAGAAAAGAAATAAAATTCATCGGAAAAGTGCACCCACTACTAGTTTTTATGGGCGTACTTAAAGGTTTTAAAATGAAGGGCTTGTTTTTATTATGAAAATATAATTAAATTGAAAAAAGAGAACAAAAAGAGGATAGAACAAATAAACAGGACAAAAAAAGAGCCAAACGAAAAAAGAAAGTGTAGAATAGATCGCTGACAAAAAAGAGGACCTGTTCTCTTTAAAAGAGATGTTCTGGAAACCGTAGGTTATAGTCCACTATTACTCCAAGGTATTTGTATGCTGACACATTTTCAATAATCATTTCGCAGTTATCCTCACTTTGTAGTTGTAGTTGGTTTCCTGCGGTAAGTAGACTTTCATCGCTGTGCATCTTAATAGTTAATTTATCCTTAATGTAATAAAACTGTAACTTTTTTTCCGGCTGCAAGCTGTGTGCTATGAATAGATTCAAAAAGTACTGCACGAATTTGATTCAGGTTTTCACAGTTGCATAGGAAATTGTTCAGATTAGGTTATAGTATATGTTTTACCATTATTCGCTGTCCGGAAGTGGAAATCTAAGCTGATATCTAAGAAAAGTTGTAATTCTCGGATGCCTTCTAGCTCCTAGCTTCGGAATCACTAATCCAAATGAAATGAACATTTTTTTAATACAAAGTTCAATTATGTACAAAGATTTTAATATATAAATCATCTTTGTACGTTATCCTGAAGTCGAACAATAAGCAATAAACTATACATTTAATACAATTGAAAAAAGCAAAATGTTCGATTGAAGCTAGATCGTTGGATTTTTCCAGCGTTGAGTGGAGGAAATTTTGTGTGTGTGTACGGCAAAACCTTTTTCTCTCTCTACACATTTTCTGCCGTGTGCTTTTTCTTTCTCTTTTTTTATGCAACTTTTGGGCTTTGTGGTTTGTGTTGTTTTTTTTTTTTTTTTGCTCACGTTCTTAAATAAAGAATAATGACAATGAGTTGAGTAGTAAAGCGAATGTGGTGCATGGGATTGAGGGATTGAGGTATGTAATTGAGATTGAGGGAGTCAGGGGCAGTGGCGGATCCAGGGGGGGGGCTAGGGGGCTAAAGCCCCCCCCAAAACAAAAATTAAAAGTGGCAATATTACAGGCAGATTTAATGATAACTTATATTTCAAACAATCTTGATTGATATATCAATTTTATGTACATACCGTGGTACATAAGCATTTTTGTACCCTTTACAAACATTTTATTTATTATGGTCTACCTCGAAAAGTGGACATTTCTATGGCTTTTTGGCAACAAACTAAAAAAGGTCGAAATTTTTGTGATTTTCGAGCTGATGCCATATCGGTGGGAAGCAGCAAATCGGATTCAGTACCCCGAACAACATATAGAACCAGCGAAAAAATACTTGTGTATTTTTTTTTCCTGAAACAGGCAAATACTCCCGGATTTGACTGGTTTACAAGTCGTTCTCTGAAATAGCGAAGTTAAGCCGCCAAAAGTAATATTTGGGTGACTGCTCAAATGCAAAAAATTCCAAGTTAGCATGCAGTATAAACATCAAACCGCACATGACGATAATGAATTATTGACCTACCCCATCCAATCCATGTTAAAAGTAATGTACCAAATACGAAAAACCCAAATACATTCGAACTAAAAGTATAAACGTAGTGTCCGCTTATAACGAACTCGAAGGGACTGACCAAATTGGTTCGTTATAACCGAAGTTCGTTATAAGTTATATGTACGGATGTAGTAGCTACTACGCTAAAAAAATGTCAAACTTTGTTTTGAAAATCAAAAAAGAAAAGAAATAGGGTTCAAAACACCTTACTCGTAGACTCATTTCCTTGCATATACGCTTTGTTTTATAACCTTGTATTTGTCTTTTAACGTGAAACATTTTCTTCTTTTATTTGATTATAAATCTCCCATTTTATGAAAATGATTTTCAAGCGCGTCACTCAACCTTTCGTTTGTATACATAACGTTACTCGGGGAAGTACAGAAAAATTTATATTGAAGGACAAAATTTTGACGTTTGAGAATGTTGGTACGTAGCAGCTATACAGTTCTCGGGGAAGTCCCGAATAGTTGGGAAAATCTGAAAATCTCTAATTATTTTACAACAGGCCATTCGAAGTTAGCAAACCGTAGCGTCAGTTCAATCAGTTGTTTGTTAAGCTCTCTCAATTTTCTCTCGCTAATTTTGGATTCGGTTTTGAATTATTTCATATAAACACACTGCATTAGCTTTTCGCAAGTGTGTTCATAAGTGTCGATGCAGTCTTGATATTTAATACCTAATAGAAATAGGTCAGAAATAAATCAGAGTTCAAATTGAGTATTTTTCAAACAAACGATGGCATCTAAACGTAAGCAAGGTGATTTACGTTCATTCTTCTCTTGCAAAAAAAAGAATGAAAATGAAGAAGGTGGTAAAGGTGGTGAAGTTTTCCAAGTTGGCGAAGATGGTGAAAATAAACAAGCGACTAAAAACAGTAAGGACATATCTGTCGCTGTCGGAAAAAGCTCAACAGGTAACTTGTTTCGTTTCCTTTTTTTTAAGTTTAAGTTTTGTTTTCTAATTGCCTTTTCGATTGGTCAGATTAAGGGGGACACGTTTTTTCGGCATTTTTCAGAATTATTTAGATTTTAAATCCATAAAGCGACTATTTACACTTCTTTTCCGAATGCCGTTATATTTTTTGTAATTCGTATCTAAGTATTTTTTGCTAGCAATGGCTACTTGTTTTGTTGCCAAAAATTCTGAGTACAGAATTTTAAGATAACGGAAAAAATACGACTTGTTTACTTTGCTTTTAAGACTTTCCAGAAAAAACTAAGTTTGAAACGACATTTTTGAAAAAATTTAAAAATGTCCCGAAACTCAACGTCAAGTGGATACCGGGTGATAGGGTACGTTATACCTGTACTGGAAAAAATTAAAAAAAAAATTATCTCGCTTGGTTAAGAGAATTACTTTCCTATAAAGCAATAGGGTAGAATATCATACTTTTAAATTTTTTAGTCAGAACTTTAATGCTCGAAAACAGTTTTAATGTTGATACCTATTATTTTTAAGGTAGCAGCAAGTAGAAAGTGTTGTACCATTTTGGCATCTTCATGAAATCAGCAATTATTTTAAACAACTCAGTTTTGGATTCAGTGTGAAGAGCGCATAAAAATGTTAGTTATTAAGTTACTGCAATTTATTTTTAGATTTGTTTCACTTAGAAAAAAATATAGTTATAACAAGAATTTTATACTTTGGCCCAGGTTAAAATAAACCCAAGAACTAATAGTTCTTGATTTAAGAATGAGAAATGTCGAAACTTCAAAAATATAAACTGTTGCCTCAAGAACGCGTTGTTGATGTTGCTAAGATTTTAAAATTTTCTGTTGTTGGGCTAAGAATTTTTAGCTCACAATCCTTTAAGAATCTTAAATTATTCAAAAACCTAATCTCCAACATAATTTTTACGGTCAATTAAGCGGGATGTTTAATTAAGCGAGGTGCAACTAAGCGGGCATTACTGTATATTCAATTATTTTATTTTTATATTTTTATTTCATTGGTTTGATTGTATACCTAGTATTTGCTTTTCTTGTCACAGAACCTGTGGTGTCAGTATTGCCAGAAGCCAGCACATCTATTGCTGACACCCAAAGGTCTTTTGATGTATCATTCGCAATTGGCAAAGAACTCTCCGATGAGGAAAAATATAAATTTTTAACTAAGTCAGTAGAGCTACCTCAAAATTATGTATATCCGGAACAGACTGAAGGTGGACAAACAAGAAAGTTCCAAGCAAAATGGCTAAAGGAATATGCGTGGCTGGTCTACAGCCAACAGCAGAATGGGGTATATTGCTTGCCTTGCGTATTATTTTCTAATTTACGCAGTGCAGGAAAGCATTCTGTCGCTCTAAGATCTTTAGTTACCTATCCGCTTAACAAGTACAAAAAAGCTCTAGACACTTTTAAGAAACATTCTTCCAATGAATACCACAAAATGTCAGTGCTACAGAGTTCAAATTTCAAAAACACATACGAGTGCCCTGATAAAGCCGTAAATATTCTGATAGAAACTGAAAAACTAAAAAATATTAAAGCTAATAGAGAGCGGTTGGTTCCTATAGTTAAGACAATAATACTCTGTGGTCGAGAAAACATACCGTTAAGAGGTCACCGAGATGATGGTAATTTAAACGATGAAATCAGCCAGGGAAAGTTTCGAGCACTTTTACATTTTCGTATGGATGCAGGCGATTCAGTTCTCCAAAAACATTTAGAAACCGCTCCAAAAAACGCTACATATCTAAGTAAAACAACTCAGAACCAGCTGATTGAGTGTTGCCACACTTTAATTATGAAAAAAATTATAAACAAAGTGAAAGAAGCAAAATATTATGCTATACTAGGCGATGAAACAACAGACGCTAGTGGTGCCGAGCAACTGAGTATATGCATCAGATACTTGGATATACAAAAGAGCACAATACACGAAGAGTTCATATGTTTTTTATCTGCAGTTGACTTGAGTGGCGCTGCTTTAAGCGATCAAATTCTTCAAGAAATAAATCGAGTCGGCTTGCAGATTGAGAATTTAAGAGGACAAGGATATGATGGAGGAGCAAACATGTCTGGAAAATTTAATGGTGTACAAGCCCGATTAAAACAAGTCCAACCGCTTGCTTTTTATATGCATTGTGCAGCACATAAGCTAAATTTAGCTATCGTGAAAGCTTGTAGCCTGCCTAGTATACGTAATATGATGGGAGTTGTAGCTAGTGTTAGTAATTTTGTGCGAGAGTCAGCAAAAAGGTTAGAGTTAATTAAACGAACTATCCTCGAAAAACACCCAGGAGAAAAAAGAGTCAAGTTGAAGAGCCTTAGTGACACGCGTTGGCTTGAGAGACATGATGCACTTCTTCAATTTAAGGAGCTGTTTGACTCTATCGTACAGTTCCTTGAAGAAATTGACAGAATATCTCCATCATCAAAAAGTGCAAGTCTTCTTGTGTCAATGCTACGATTCGATTTCGTCGTATCTCTGACAGTAGCCGCTGCTGTGTTTGAGGTTACTGTATCACTGTCACGTCAAATACAGTCTGTTGCATTAGACCTTCAGCTTTGCTACGAAATGGTAGAGAGGGTAATAAACACATTGGAAAAGTGCAGGGAAACCAAATTTGATGAAATTTTTCAAGAAGCGTGTCATATTGCAGAACCTCTGGAAATTCCAATTCAGGCACCAAGAACACCAAAACAGTCGACTCACCGATCAAATATTGAGGCCCCAGATGTTAAGGAATACTACAGGTAAAATAAATTCTAATCAAGTTAGGTACTGTACGTGCCCATGCTTGATGAAATTATTATTCCATCTATGAAATTAGTTTTGTGTTAAATAGTATCGATTTTCCTTTAGGTTGAATGTATTCCTTCCTTTCGTCGATTTTGTGTTGGGACAATTAAGAAGTCGTTTTTCAAAAAATGATCATTCTTTCATTGTTGACCTCTTCAAGCTTATTCCCACTACCATTGTGAAGACAACGAATCTTACGGCTGTAATGGCAGCTGCACGTTTATACAGTTGTGATTTGCCACATCCGCTCTCCTTATCGGGGGAGATCAATTTGTGGAAAGAGCTTTGGAGTGGTAGGGAGCACCTTCCGGAAACAGCAGCAGAGGCGCATCAAGAGGCGAATGAGTTCTTTCCAAATGTAAAGACTCTTTTGCAAATTCTCGCTACGATACCAGTGTCTACTTGCAGCGTTGAGAGGAGCTTCTCATCACTTAAACATGTAAAAACTTACCTTCGGACAACGATGACAGAAGAGCGCTTAAATGGTTTGGCTGCTTTGTATATACATAGAGATATATCAAGAGGCTTACAGCCTGTAGACGTTGTGGAAGAGTTCGGACAAAAATATCCAAGGAGGCTAGCTATGTCCTTTGAAAAATAAATTTATCAATAATGTAATTTTTTGAATTTTTGTTTGTTTTTGTTTGACTTTGTTTTTATGGCTTCCCATATAATAATTAATTTGTTACTAATATTTAGACTTTTATTCTTCTCTTCTTTGTTTTATTTACTTTTTTTTTCACAATTTTGTATTGAAAAATATCGTTTGAAACTCCTCGGGTAGAAAGGTTGTTGCAAACTTGTTCCTGTCGGTTCGGGCTTACAAAAGTCAACTCGTTTGTAGTAACCTTCTTACCACACTTGCATCACAGTCTACTATTTGGAGTTTACATTGATTTTGAGTTTCAATTTTTGGCGGACATCCAAGGTCCAGTAGGGTTTAGAGTAGAACGAAATCTAAAGTTATAGTGATGAACTAAAAAAAGCTCGACGAAACCGAAACTTAGCCCCCCCCAAAATTGAATCCTGGATCCGCCACTGGTCAGGGGCCCAACCCATAGAATCCGTTGCATCCGCCGCGTCGTCGGATTCGTCAATATTAACGCATTCGACGGAACGAGCAGTCCCATAGGATCCGTCGCATACGGTGACAGGCAGCATTTTAAATACTCTATCATTATTTGTCCCACGAAATGTGGTATTTCCCTTTCCACCATACCAAAATTCCCTTTTACATAATTCTCTTGATAGGTGTTTTTTTGGGAAAAAATCTAATTTTTAAAAGTAAAATTCATATTTTACGGTAATACTAGGCGTTTTTTTTTTTTTTAGTTCAGAGCTGAGCACTGAACTGAGCTCGAGCTATATGAGCGCGCTCTGAACCGAGCGTGCTCAGATCGTTTTGATGATTTTCTGTTTTTCCTGTTTTTTTGTTTACATTTTACTCAACCTGGTCAGTCAATTAATTCTGAGCTCATAGAGCGCGCTCTGATCATGCTCTGAACGAAAAAAGAAACACAAATTCGAGCTCTGAACTATCTGAGCTAAAAAAAGACACACAAACTTTTTGTATAACAGTTCAGGTTGTGCTCTGAACTAAAAAAGAAAAACGCCTATTATCACATTAAATTACCTTTGGTATAAATATCACCATTTGTTAATATTATTATGATTACCTTTTTGTACAAGAAAATGTTGATACTGAAAAATCTTGCTAAAAGGCGATTTCAATAAGTTCTTTTTTAATGTGGTGTTTACATTGTGAAATGTAGACACATATTTTTGTGAAATTAAAAAAAAAAAAATCTAGTTTGATTGTTTGTTGCAACATTTTCTTTTTTCTCACGGAAGGCTTTTTGGACACCGAAATTCCCAAAAAGAGGAAGAACTCCCACGATATAAGAGCACTAGTGACAGCCGATGACATTTTAATTTATCTCTCTCTCTCTTTCTCAATATTTCTCTCATGCTGCGCCAACGGTCAACGGGGGTGACGGACAGAAAAGTAGAAAGTAAACTTACTTTATCCGTCGCATCGCACGTGCGCTGCTTATGGGTCACCTTCCATAAGCTACTGTGTATTCTATTAAACTGTTAGTCGAAAACGTTGCCGCAACGGACGCGACGGATTTTATGGGTTGAGCCCTTCACACTCTGTTGTGATTTTTGAATTGTGATCATAAACTAAGTACTATATAGACCGTCAGCTCCCGCGCACCTACCCGATTCCCCCCGCAAATTTTGAAAAGAATTCTATCTTAAATTCTCCATTAAATTTCCTATCCGTGAATACGTGTGAAGCAGAAAAAGAAAAAGAATTCTTAATGGAGGGGGTAAAATGAAAAAATGACACAAACAGTCATCCTACATCGTGGTATTTCTACCTTTTTGTAGAAATTTTGATGGCCGAAAAACCTTACGTGCAAGACAGGAATAAAGCTTCAAAATTGTGTTTATATGAGGAATCTGACGAAAAAACATTCAATCTGCATTGCAAAACACTAAATGTCTATAAAAAGTAGATTTCCCTTTATCAAACAATTTCTAGTACCAAGAAATAATCATTATAATGTTAACAAACTGAAATTCTTATACTCTAGGTAAAATTAATGTGAATTTCTTTCCGAATAATAAGCATTCTACTTCTAAAAGAAGGATTTTTGCATACACGAATCGAGGGAATTTGATTTCGATGAAAAGGGAAAAATGCCCACGCTTCGAGGGAAAAATAAACAGAGACTGCTAAGAACACTGACTGAGATTGTTTGTATTTGGTGAGTTTCTATCAGCTGATGGATGCGTTCTGGGAGTCTTAATTTGTTTTTTTATTTCACCACGAAAACATGTACCTATTTTGCAAAATGGTTAATTACTAATGTAATAAATATATATATAAAGAAATAAAATGAGAAATATTCATTCGTGGAAATAGAATACAATTATTGCGTCTGTTTTCGTTTGTTGTTTTTTGGTCGAAAAATTATTTCGCCAGTGAATGTCGACAGGTAAAAGGCAACCAATTCAAAGGCAAGAATTGATAAGGAATATTACAATTAAAAATATGTTGGCGTTCAAAGGAGATTTAAAAAATAAGTAAATCAAAAACAAAGAAATTAAATTTATTACGAGATTTGAACCAATTTGATATAGAAAATAATTTCCAACTAAAGCAATAGGTAAATGAAAACAACAGAGTCAGCCGAGAATAACTATGAATAATGTTTATTTAGAAAATAACTTTTTTTTTCTGTCCATTAAATTCGGCCTGTTGTTTTTTATACTATTTTGGTGCAGATTTATTTTCGAAATTTTACCTTCCAAAATTATATACAACCTTCAATTAATAGGACATAATAAAAAAAATGTATAGAAATTCTGATGGCCAACCAATTTGTAGGTAGTTAAAAATCGATTCATCGTATGACAAAAAAAAATATTTCTGGCAACTTTTTTTAAATTGTATATTTTTTTTTCTAAATTTTCATTGCACTTTAGCTACAACCAACGAAAATGAGTTTTTTTTTTTAACTGTATGGGAAAGAACAGAAACAAAAATGTATAGCTATCAGTAAATTCTAAATAATTATTTGTAGATACTGATTTTATTTTTGCAAATGATCCCTATAGTTCATCGATTTCCATTGTTCACAACTATAATGTAAACATCATCTACTGTATGGATTACCTAGGTAAAATAAAAGCAGTCCTTTTAATATTTGTTTTAATGACAAAAATAAAAATTGGAACTAAATTCACCACACCATACCCACCGTTTTCTTATTTGAATCATTTGAATTTTTTACAATGTCACCACAAAACAAATTGTCAGTCATCTGTCATTGTTCCTATGTACCAGTGTATGCGTGCGCCTAGTCTACTTTAACATGGCACATATACTTTCGCACATAGCAACACGGAAAACAGCTTGTAGGCATACTCTCTTCAAGTGGGCGGAGCTGACGGTCTATATAGTACTTAGTTTATGATTGTGATATTTAAAATGCGCTATAGTGATTCTGATCTTATTAGTGATATTAATTCATGTGCATGCTAAAACCTGTTGTGCATTTGCAGCTTTTTTGCTTTATGTTTTTTTTTTTTTCTCTTTTTTTAATTTGAACTTGAGGATGTTTGTGTTTGAGTAGTAAGTGAGCGAGTTGTTATGGGAAATGGGATTGAGATGGGGTAAAAAATGTGACAACTTACAAGTGGAATATAAATGAGATTGAGAGGGAATAATAAAAGTTAGCCTACCAAGGTATTTATATACAGTCGAACTTCGATAACTCGAACCATCACTTGCCAGAAAAAAAATTCGAGTTATCAAGACTTCGAGTTATCAAGTAAAATACAAAATTGATAGGAATACATAATATGTACATATTTATTTGCGAATATATAAGACAAAAAAAAAAGTACAGGAAATTAGCATATTTAATATTTAAAATAGTCTGTTATAAATGATTGAAAAGTAATTTTATTTTGGTTTTAAAAAAAATCTTCAATGGAATTTATATTATATACAGAATCGGTTATCTTTCATTAGTCTTTAAATATAAACGCAAAATGCTTAATAAATTTGCAACCAACTCGTTTGAAGGTTGTTGAATCAAATCATGCTCCAAATTTGATTTTGTCTTCCTCTTGTTTTTTTTTAATAATTCAAAAAAATATAGCAACCTGGAAGAAATTTGAAAATGTTTACTCACACATACGAAAATTACGATTTTCTACACGGTAAGTATAAGGAACATTCAAACTCAGTGCCCCCGAAAGCGATGCATTATAAAACGAACTTGTTAAAACACGCAGAATTAGGGAATTCCCCTTCAGAATTTGGGATGTCCCCCTTGAGAATTCGACTTATCGAAGGTGACGCCAAATAATCTCTTCGAGTTATCAAGACATTCGAGTTATAGAAGTTCGAGTTATCAAATACAAATTACATGCAAATCTTAGTGTTGACGCTATTGCCAACCAATTTTATTCGAGTTATTAAATATTCGAGTTATCGAAGTTCGACTTATCGAAGTTCGACTGTATTTGGATTGTTTTACTGGCAATTTTTCTTCTCTTTTTTCGGGTAAGCTACTTTTTGTATAGCGCTAATTATTTTGTTTTAAATTTGAGAAGTGGAACTCTGGCGAAGCAAGGCGAGCACGGGTCAGCTAGTACTTTAATATATGTGGTGGTCGAATGTGCATTACCTTCGTTTTATGTGCATTTATGACAAGGCCATGATCATGACACCATGCCAAGATTGCATTGAAATCAATTTGCATCATTTTTTCTGCTGCTTCGACGTTTTTATGACTTATAATAAGGGCTGTATCATCTGCATATGCAAAACCAGTGCTGTATTTTAAAGTTGATATCAATTCATTCACGTATATAATGAAAATAAGAGGACCTAACTTGGATCCTTGTGGTACGCACCTTTAGGTATTTTTCAAACCATATTAGGATTGATCCCCTTACTCCAACTTTTTCTAACTGCTTCAGAATGGTTTTATGACATAAGGTATCAAACGCCTTTTTAAAATCAATAAAGAGTGCAATCACATTGTGATTTTTTTCAAGACTGAAATTGATTCTGTTTGCGAGATCTCCCAGTAGTCGATTAATACTTTTATTTTTTCTAAACCCAAATTGTTTTTTTTCTTGTAGCTTATATTTTTTAACATACTCATACAATCTTTTAGCAACAACCTCTTCTATAGTACCTTATCTACAGATGAAAGGATAGATATAAGCCTATAGTTCGAAATTTCATTTTTATTTCCACTTTTATATATTGGCCGGACAATCTATGTCTTCAGCATTGTTGGTACTGTTGATTGCTCCAAGCTCATTTTAGTTATATTTGATAGAATTGGAGCCATTGCTATCGAACACTTTTTCAGATCTCTAGGTCTAATTCCATCTATTCCCGCCGACTTATTTTCATTTAATGAATTTTATATATTTTCTATTTCTCTGTCCGTGACTTCATCCAGATACATTGAACGCTGAACACTATCTGATGGACCATTGTAACATTTATATTCACATTTATGGATTGTGGTTTCTATTTCATGTGATATTTTTTTAGCAAATTGGTTTGCAAGATTTTCAAAGTTATTCTCACTTGCAAAGTTTTTAGATAAAATATCATCTAAGTTGATGGATTTTCATCCTAGTATTGTGTTGACTATTTTTCATGTTTGTTTTGGATTGTTGCTCGATCTTTGAAATAGCTCTTTATAGTACATTGATTTTGTAGATTTTATTTTTTTGTTTAAGTCATTTCGAATTTTTTTTTAACTCACTTTCATACAATAAATTTCTTCTATTGCTTCTGTACGTCCTGTACAGTCTATCTCTTTCAAGGCATGCGATTCTGAGTTCATTTTTCTTTGATTTTTAACGACAGTGGAAGATTTCATTATGTTTGTAAAAATATTTCTGAAGTTTTCATAAAAATCATTTACTTCAGTGAATTGATCAAGTTGTTCCCAATCATAGGTATCTACTCGTTTAATTTTCTTACGAGTTTGTGGCTAACGACAAATTCTTTTTGTTCGTTTTTAATAGTCCCTTTATGACTGTTGCATAAAATCGCACAAAAAAAAAAAAAAAAAAATTTCAGCTACCCCGTTAACGAACATGGAATTGACATACATAGATGTCCAATACTATTGTGCATGGAACTCCGCAGATTAAACTTCTCCAAAACCCGCTAACCGTAAACGCGCCTGTGTTCAGTTATCTCTAAAATAATGAACTCACATAGAACAACAACAATTGCTGAGTATGAAATTCCCCTTTTTTGGCAATTAAAAAATGATTTCCGTACTGCCCGGTCTGTTGAATTGCATAAGTCTGACATAACACTTCGCATCGCAAGTTTCGCTTACCGCCAAACCCTACACTACGTGAATTACAAAATGGGGAACCAAATTTCAAACAGTTGTCACCATCGCGGTATGTAGCAAGAAGTGCTTTCGGACACTCACGTTTCAATAGACGACAAGCAGAAGTCACGAAGTTCGATCGCCAAAGCGGTTCCCAAAAATGGTTACTAGCGTAACGAAAGTGAAATTACTAATATGGGCTGGCCACAACGACTAAGCAATTCTAGTGAGCGCGTTATTAATATAAATTGTGGGTGTAATTAACAATTCATCAACATTCGACAACAGTGAGTTACAAGTGTATTACTTGTATTACCGCAGCTGATAAGCAAAGGATAACTCACATAGGCCTACGCCTTAGTTCTTTTTCGTTTTAAGGATCAATATTTCAATTATTCAAAATGTCTCTGTTAAAATTGGTGAGTATGCGTTCAGACCACATTCGAAATCGTTTTTCATTTAACCCCACTCTACCCATAGGCTTGTGTCGTCTTGGCAGCCGCGTCAAAGGCCTGCGCTAGCATTGGACCCCACTACGATTTAGCTGCACATTTGCCTTTCGGACCAGCACCAGTGGCATACGCACCACAGCCCATACTACCAGCACCGGTCCTTCCACCACCTGTATTTCACGCACCCCCAGCACCTATATTCCATGCACCCCCCGCACCTATATTTCATTCTTCATCAGCACCCATATTCCATGCACCACCCCCACCACCAGCCCCATTATGGCCAGCACCAGTATTTCCTGCTGCGGCGCCATTATGGCCTGCACCAGTTTCTGCTCCCATAGTCCCAGCTCCCTTACCTCTTCCCTCCGTGTTCGATACCATCCCATTGGCACCCACATACCGTGCCATCCCCGGTCCAGTGACCAAGTCACATCATGTATCAGTTGGATGGGCTCATCCAGTTCCAGCTAAAGTTATAGCAGCCCCTCATGTGCATCCGTTGAAACTTATTGCCCAGCCTTCACACGCACATCTCCACGCACATTCGGCGCCATTCATCAGTCTACCGCATCATCATCATCATCAACATGTCATTGCCTAATTGCACTTTGGAAAGTGCAACAAGAGTCTATGACAGGACTTGTGCCGAGGAATAGTTAAACATTTTCCACATCTATGGCTGATTTTAATATTTAATTTGTTTGTTAATTAGTTCGTATTATACAAATAGTTGTGTAGGTAGACGATGAATAAATTTAACAGATTTTACATTCATGACAATGAAATGAAAATTAAGTATTTTGGCTTGTGAGACACGATGAATGGCTGTGGTCTAACTTCAGAGGAAATTAGTCCTAAAAATGAATGATTGAATTATGAAAGGATAATTGAGAAACGGCTTGCTGAACTCGATTTGGATACACATTCTATAAAAAAAAGTAGATACCTTATATAATTACAAAAACAAAATAAAGAGGCTACAATTCTCCCAAGAGCTTACAAATAAACCCATAAGATGTGGAACCGAGTCTTATGAACGGAAGAAAATTAATTTGAGCCTCATGGATCACCGTTAAGAAGATTTTTTTCGGAAACCGAAATTATCTCGTGAATACTCACCAGTCGTTCAGACGAGTTAGCAAGGTGGCGGGTTTTTAATGTTTCAGGTTTGTATACCGTGTAACCGTTATGCATATTTGCTTCCAATCGATGGAAAGATGATCTAGCAAAAACTTTTAACAATTACGCATTCTCATCTGCCGATAGACTAATCGGGCAGTCATTTATTCTCCAACAGAATAACGCTCCTTGTCTCACAATCCCAATGGTGATTTAACTTTACAGGATATTGAACCATAAACACACAACTCGCCACCCCGAGGCGGAGATTTAATGTTATTGAATATGTATGACATTGAACTAAAACTGTTTTTCTGAAACGGAGCAGAGAGGAGATCGTTTTTGTAGTACTTACAAAGCTTTGGGATACCTTTCCTGCATAAATTCTGCAAAAAACTCGTCGAAACGATTCCAAGAAAATTACAGAATATTATTGAGGATAAATCAGATATATATTTTTATAAAATAACTATCTGACCCGGCGAACTTCGTTCCGTCCAAATTCATTAATGTAGGTAATGAAATGAATAATTCTGAGCTTTCACTTCATTCTGCTTCATGTAATTCGGTCAATTCAAATTTTTTATTCAAAAGTTATATATTAAAATTAAATTAATCCTTACTATAATAAAACTGAAACTTTTTTTCCGGCTGTAATCTGTTTGCTAAGAATAGATTCAAAAAGTACTGCACGAATTTGATTTCGGTTTTCACAGTTGCATGGGAAATTGTTCATATTTGCACATAGGATATGTTTTACCATTATTCGCTGTCCGGAAGTGGAAATCTAAGCTGATATCTAAGAAAAGTTGTAATTCTCGGATGCCTTTTACCTCCTAGCTTCGGTATCACTCATCCAAATGAAATGGGTTTTTTTTTAATACAAAGTTCAATTATGTACAAAGATTTTAAGATATAAATCATCTTTGTACGTTATCCTGAAGTCGAACAATAAGCAATAAACTATAAATTTAATACAATTGAAAAAAGCAAAATGTTCGATTGAAGCTAGATCGTTGGATTTTTTAGCGTTGAGTGGAGGAAATTTTGTGTGTGTGTGCGGCAAAACCTGTTTCTCTCTCTATACATTTTCTGCCGTGTGCTTTTTCTTTCTCTTTTTTTATTCAACTTTTGGGCTTTGTGTTGTTTTTTTTTTTTTCCTCACGTTCTTAAAACTAAAATTATTAGTGAATAATGACAATGAGTTGAGTAGTAGAGCGAATGTGGTGCATGGGATTAAGGGAGATAGGTATCTAATTGAGATTGAGGGAGTCACACTCAGTTGTGAATTTTAATTTTAATTTGGACTTGATGATGTTTGTGGGCAGCGCTGCCAACCAATTTTGACGAAAAAAAGCCTAACTTGAAAAAAAAAGATGCCTTTTTCAATAAAATAATGCCTAAAATATTTTTTTATGTAAATTGGAACAATAAATCAAAATATAAACACAGATATAAAAAAAAAATAACAAAAACAATTTTTATTTACAAAAAAAAACTTAAATTATGTAACGGGTGATTTTTTAGCTGGTTTGGTTTTGGCAACACTGGTTTTGACAGCTGACGTGTGTTTAGTACCTTGTGTCACTGTCGAACAGCTTCAGTTTGGTTTGCAATTTAACCATGGATCGTCTTACAAATGAACAACGCTTGCAAATTATTGAATTTTACTATCAAAATTCGTGCTCGGTTCGAAATGTTCATCGCGCGCTGCTTCCATTTTATGATCGGCATTCTCGACCTTCTGAGCAGTCTATTCGGAAGATTGTGACCAAATTTCGCACCAAATTTACTTTTTTGGACATTACACCACCAACACGTTTACGTACTGTGCGTAGTGAAGAAAATATTGCGGCCGTATCAGCTAGTTTGACAGAAGACCGCGAAATGTCGATTCGGCGCCGTTCCCAGCAGTTAGGCCTTTGTTACAGCACTACGTGGAAAATTTTGCGGAAGGATTTGTGCGTAAAGCCTTTTAAGATACAGCTTGTGCAAGAACTAAAGCCAGGCGACCTACCACAACGCCGAATTTTTGGTGAATGGGCTCTTGGAAAGCTGGCCGAGGATCCGCTTTTTTATCGAAAAATTGTGTTCAGCGATGAGGCTCATTTTTGGTTGAATGGGTACGTAAATAAGCAAAATTGCCGCATTTGGAGTGAAGATCAGCCAGAAGCATTGCAACAGCTACCAATGCATCCCGAAAAAGCCACTGTTTGGTGCGGTTTATGGGCCGGCGGCATTATTGGGCCATATTTCTTCAAAGATGATGCGAATCGCAGCGTTACTGTCAATGGTGAACGCTACCGAGCGATGATAACAAACTTTTTTTTGCCCGAAATGGAAGTTCTTGACTTGCATGATATGTGGTTTCAACAAGACGGTGCCACATGCCACACAGCACGCGAAACAATGGCGCAATTTCGAGGTGAGTTTGGTGAACAGTTAATTTCACGTTTCGGGCCGGTCAATTGGCCGCCTAGATCGTGCGATTTGACACCATTAGATTATTTTTTGTGGGGGTATGTCAAGGCTAATGTGCATAGGGACAAGCCCGCTTCGATTGACGCACTGGGAGCCAACATCCATGCATTCATTCGTGAGATACCGGCCGATATGTGTGAAAGAGTATGCCAAAATTGGACTCAGCGGATGGACTACCTGAGACGTAGCCGCGGTCAACATTTGCATGAAATTATCTTTAAACATTAAATTGCAAGGTTCAAACTATCGATTCAGATAAATATTTCATTCATTTTTTCGAATTTTTTGTGTTTTTGTTTTTTAAAAAGTTCTAAGCCTCTTAAAAAATCACCCTTTATAAATTACAGAAGAAATAGGAACAAAATTCATGATCATGACTTTTTTTGCCAAGATTTTTTAATAATGTTTAAAAAAATAAAAAGTCAGTATACGTTGAATCCAAAAAAATATATATATTTGAAATAAAAAAAAGATGCCTTTTTGGAAAAAAAAGAGCCTTAAGGCCTTAGCTAAAGAAATAATGCCTAAAAGGCATGAAAAAGCCTAGGTTGGCAGCGCTGTTTGTGGGGTATGATGGATGGGGTATAAAATGTTACAACTTAAAGTTTTTTTTTTTTTTTTATAATTTTACTTGCGCTCAAGGGGTTATGAATACACTTATAGTTCGGGGCACAGCGCGGCATTCAAGTTTTAGGAAGAGAAAGAGGGATAGGAAAGAGTTTGTGGCGCAGTGGATATTCTCCACGAGTGGCGTCCTAATAGCTAGGGGAGAATTGTTGATATTTGTGTTCGCTTATAATTCACTTAAACTTTTTGGCAGTTTTTATTTGTGAAAATGTTTCGTGGTACTGGCTCGGATTAGAACACGTAACCTCCCATTTTTTACATTTTAAATTCATTTTTATTATTTCTTTCATTAAACTTACATACTAGACAAAAACGAGTAAATCTAATTTAAAACTAACATTTATCTTATTCTAGCTTACTGGCTCTTAGCGAGCGCTCTAAACTTAACAATATCCTTAAAATTACTGCCTTTCAGCCTTAAATCTATCTATATTTATGATTTGTTTTGTTTTTTAATTTTCAAGAAACTTTAGAAAACTTGAATTCTTTATTATTGTTTTGTTTAAAACTACTTAAAACTACCTAAGCTACTTAACCTACATTACCTATAATCAGGGTGGTGAGCAATCTTATCGATTGGTCACTATCCTGATCGCGTCCTTGGTTGCCTGTCGGCGCCCACAAAAAGGGTTCATCCGCGCCGCCGAGCCTCGGCCGAGGCCATAAGCGTCGGTCAAGTCTCGGAAGCACTCTTTCATGTTGGCTAGCCCGGCGCCTCCCAAAAACCCCCTACTCTAACCCTAAACCTACCAACTTAAATCTAGCTTAAAACTAAGGAGGATGCTACGTAAGTAGCGCACCGGCCCGGGAGAGCGTATCCACTCTCACCTCTTCCTCAAGCCACCAAAATTCGGTGAACTGCTTTACCGTATCGACCCTGTCCCGATCCGCAATTGCGGTACTAAAACGGAGGAGCTCCTGAGCATTGGCGGCGTACCCGTCGTGGATGAGCCGCTTATCCCTCGCGCCGCGGTGGCTGTGGTATAATACCGGCACACCATCTTTTGTCTGGACTAACCCTTTCATGTCTACATGAAGAAATGCCTCAGGCGGGATAGAGCCAGACCGAAGCGTACTCTCGTTGTACATTAAATTGGGGTAGTAAGCCCCTGAGATCAGGTTATAATCACTGGCCATCGCCCTAGCAACGTGCCTCCGAATCACCTTAATAAGGAAATTGTCAATCCTATTCAGACGGGCCCCCTTGTATAAGGTCCTGTTGGGATAGTATTTTATGTACTGAGATTCAGGAGTTCTAAACAACCCTAGACAGGCCCTGAGGCATTGCCTCTCAAACACCCGAATCCTTTCCATATAGGACGGCGCTATATTGAACCACAAGGGACAGCCATAAGCGATGATAGGCCTAATAAGGGCCACGTAGCAAATGACCTTCACCCTGGTGTCAAGTTGACTGCTGCGAAACAGTCTCCTTGTCAGAGCGTAGGCCCTCTTAGCCCCGGCAAGACAAGCATCTATATGTTTGTCAAAATACAGATACTGGTCGAGCCGGATGCCGAGATACCTGACCACATTTTTCACCACCAATGGTCGTCCCTGCTGTCCAATAATTGTTAATTTTCTCCAGTTTTTTCTGGTGTCCCTAGAGCCCCCAGCCAATGGAGTTCTGAACAGGATCGTTTCCGATTTTTGGGAATTGATTTTCAACTTCCAATCATCGCAATACCTCTTAATTTGCTCGAAGTCACGCTCCCCGTTTTTAATTTCGAAAACCCTGCTCGAAGTCACGTTGCCAGCTTTGACAACAAACTTCTTTCCCATAAGCATGTCATAAATCATATACAGCAAAGGTTTTTGAATGCCCATTCTGGTCAGCTTATAAAAGAGCCCCTCCAACCATACGGTATCGAAGGCCTTCTCAAAGTCGACCAGGCAGGCACCCGTGCATTGCTTCTTAGTTTTATTCCACTGAATGTCGGAGACCAGTTTCGACGCGGCATGAATAGTGTCATGCCCCGCTCTAAAGCCAAACTGGTTGTCCGGAATAATCTTATTTTCTTCAACCAATTTTAAAAGAGATCTATTGACGACTTTCTCGAATACCTTGGTAATATTCGGATGCAAACTGATTGACCGAAGATTAGCAGGGTTTGTCCTATCTTTATCCTTTTTCGGGATAGGGTGTACCACCGCCATTTTCCTCTGCGCCGGATAATATGCATTATTCAGCACATTGTTAAATAGCGTGGTGAAGATATCGATCGCTTCTAGCGGCAGGCGTCTTAATACGACGTTTGGGACACCGTCAACTCCCGCCGACTTTTTGTTTTTCAGTGACTCAAAGATGCACCGAAGTTCATCTATACTCACGAACAGATGAGAATTTACATCGGCGATTGTGCCATTTGCACGGTTGTCGTCATTGAACACGGTGAAACCGTTGTTCTCGAATCGCCAATTTTGAATTTCGGTTCGCAGGTAAAAGTGGTTAAGAAAGGCCCTCTCTTCGAGGTCGTGGTTACGGCGAACAGGGTTGTTCACCGTATACACATTTTCAAAGAAAGCTCCCATCAAATCCACTCTCTCCTGCGGGTCTTCGACCACGAAAAAACCGTCATTCGAGTCAGCACCTTCCGGACTTATGCCAGCAGTCAGTAGTGTCTGTCTGTTCTCATTCGTCTGAGGTATTCGGACACATGAAATGTCGTTATGATCTTTCCGCCTGAACAGTTTATTTATTTGTGGGAACATACTCGGACTACTGGATTTTATAGCCCGAATTTTATTGCCCCAATACAAACTTACAGATTTTCTGTAATTCTCGGTGATCAACTGTTTCAAGTTTTTGATCATCGACTTCAGTGTCCTTATCTCGGGATCGTTCCTGTCAGTAAGCTCTCTGTGTAGCCGTTTAAGCGTCGAGAGCAGTCTACTTTTATGTTTGTACAGAGCATCGATTATCGCGTTTCGATACTTTTCAGTTTGTTCTTCGTCGGTGGAATGTCCTACCCGAAGGATAGTCCGCTCCATTGTCTGTTTGATGACAACATTATTTGCCGTAAATGAATGTCGATCTCATCGTTCGTTAAGTTCCTGTTTGTCGGTGGGTCGATCTCGCATGAGCGTATGTCGCGCTTTAAAACTCTGGTGAAGCGCGACCACTGCGCTTTTCGGTAATCGAAAGAACGCACTTGGTCGTACTGCTCCAGCTGCGTCTGCTCGTTCGGGATCCGTATTACGGCGGCAAGTCCGTAGTGATCACTATCGTACTCAACCGTTCGTAAACAGTTCCGCGTGCTTAGATCAGTGTTTGTTAGTTCCAGTCTTTCGTCAACTAGCGCCAAGACCAAGAAAGACACGTAACCTCCCACTCAACAAGCGAACACTCTATCACTGAGCCACGGCAGTGGTATTTGTTTGGATTGTTTTCCTGGCAGTTTTTCTTCTCTTTTTTCGGGTAAGCTACTTTTTGTATAGCGCTAATTATTTTGTTTTAAATTTGAGAAGTGGAACTCTGGCGAAGCAAGGCGAGCACGGGTCAGCTAGTAGGTAAATAAAATCAAATACTTGTCGGAAAACCTTCCACTTTTTCACTGAAGTGCTTTATGGTACACAACATTTTTTGTTCTATTTCTATTATCGGGTGCGTACACGTACAAAGCGAGAGCTTTGCCGACATGTGAAATTCAAGATTTATGCCACACACATCCATTGAAGACGCTTAAATACGAACGGCAAATCGTTCTGAACAAATGGAATCCGCGGAATAGGAACATCTTCGTCTTTGAATTTTCCAATAAAAATCGTTGCTTGAATAATATTTGATATTAAATTCTTCACAATCAAACGCGTACCGTTACAAAGTTTTGGTTCATTTAGGTTGCGCAACAAAATGGGTTTTCATCCATCGATTCTGATTTGTATGAATGCAATTCACCAGCGATTTGGTTTTGAATGGCGAAATTCAAATGATCGACGCTCTTGTTTTTCGCAGCCAAAATCACTCTTACACTCAGCCAATCATGGTCAGTATAATTCTGAGCGATATTTGGGCAAACATTCATGATTAGTTCTTCCGGTTTCGTTGTAAAGTTGCAAACATTTTGTGGAAACTCAATCAATCCGGTGATTTAGTTTGCTGGAATCCCACCATTGTCCATCACCAACAATTGCCTGGAGCACTCTGCAACGGACTGGTAATTTTGTAAAGAAACTCGCATGTTTGTTGTCAAATGCAATTTCTTGACGTATCACCATAAAGCAGACGCCTTCAAGCAAGCATTCAATTCATCTGCCAGAGCTGATCTCGAAGTGACAGGCAGCGTTTGACGAAAGCGCCTGATAGCAAGATCATTGCTCCACCGAAAGGTCGCTTATCATTACGTAAACGATTCAGGACCTCCAATGCGCGTTTGTTAGCCATTGTGCATTCGTCCCATATGATAATCTTACATTGCTGCAGTACTTTCACCATCGCAGTGTTCTTTGAAATATTTCTTGTAGGTTCCTCATCCACTTGCAGATTCAATGGCAATTTCAATGCAGAATGAGCTGTTCGACCGCCTTCTAACAAAGTAGCCACTATCCCAGAACAGGCTAGTGCCAAAGCGATCTCAGATCTCGAACGAATTGTAGCCAAAATCATTGAAATCAAGAATGCATTTTCAGTTATCGACTGCTTGCATCAATTCATCGTACACTTTCTTTTATTCTTGATTCAACATTGGCACATTTGTTCGAACAGCTTGACTCAATGCGATTCATTCGAAGTCCATTTCTCGCTCCAATTCTCAATTAAATGCGTCTTGCATTGAACGATTTGGCTGTGGCATCCCCAATTTGCAAAACAAATTGCCACTCGTGAGCAGACACTTATCCTCGATCAAAATCAAAGCTTTGTTGCGCATTTCATCTGACATCTCAAGTTCATTATCCGATGTCACAGTGCGAATTCGATGCAAAATATCGTCGGCCATAATATTATCTTTGTATAATCAAAATATCTACTTCATTTCAAAAAGTTACTTAATGTTAAATTATGTTAATAAACATAATTTAGAACAAACTTTTTAGGGACCTATATTTAAAAAAAAAATCAAAATTGTTGACAACAACAATTTGCTTGGAAAATAATTAAAATTATTGAGAACAACAATTGCTTATAAATTTAAAACAATTTTTTTTTTATTTGAAGTGTCACTACTCGATTTCTATCCAGTTTCTTTTTTTTTTCAATGTGTGTTTCCCCTCAAAGTTTTGTTTTCGCGACAAAATATAAACCTGATATATACAGCAATACGAACAAAACAAAAAAAGAATTATGAAAATCGTCCCAGGGGTTATCGAGTTACATCATCATCGAGTTACACCCCGAAAGAATTATATATATATAGAAGATCAGAGCTCGAAAATAACTCTCAACCTTTATTTTCAATTGGATTTTCATTAAGAGATATTACATTCGGCTTCAACATGAAGGTTTCGCTCTGAGATATATTTATATACACTTGGCTTTTCGCTTTTGGTTGATCATTATTTTAAAAATTAACTTTTCCATAAAATTTTAATGGAATTGATCAACCAAAGACCTTATTTGTCGAAAATAAGTAAAAAAAAACTCAAACTTGTATTGAATTCAGTTGTTTTCTTTTTTTAACATACAGCTATATTAAAAATATTTCAAGAATAAAGTTTGACTAAAAGTAAACTCTCAAGGGTTTTAGTACTTAACCTATACCTTTTCTCACTTAAAATGAAATACAAAGCGGCAAAAGCTTTTTCGACAGTTACTTACTGTATTCACCTTCCTTAGAAGAGTGTTAAACAATGATGCTCATATGAGATTTATTTTTTTCTTTCAGTGATACCTCTCAGCGGTTGATCGAAACGATAAAAAGCAAAATAAATGTTTCTCTCTGAGCAGAACAGAAAAAAATACTGAAATACCTTTGAAAAGGTTGAGAAATATTTTCGAGCTCTATAGAAGATAGATAGACTATACTCTGTCCAAGAAAAATTGTCAGTACAGGCAAGATAGGATGTTTGTCTCTCAGTCTGGTTGCAATGACTTGCATAAATCGGTCCCTTTTTAAAGCTCTCACAGGGTTACCGTAGTGTGTATGATAATTCGCCATAACTCAGAGAGCAATACTGTTAGGGCTACCATCTTACAATTTAGCCAGGTATCATCAGTAAAATAAATCTCTCTTTTCTCTTCTCTATTTTTTTTTACTTCGCGTAGATATCTTCGTCTCCAAGAAATAATGTCACTTCTTTCCAACAACAAATTCTTTCGCTGACGTTTGACGAATTTAAGTCCGAGATCTTTTTGCAATATTGTATGCAAAGTTGATCTGCTTAGTTTTGTTATATTTTCACTTTTTTGTACTTCCAATAATATCTTGTCTAGCATTGGAAGGTCATTATCCATAAAAAAAACTGGTGGACTAACCGCCTAATTGCACATTTGTCAAAATCATCCACCTTGCTCTTCATACCGGAATTATTTTTCTTCTTTGGTGGTGAATTGTGGCCTTTGATTGCTTTTTCCCTTAAAAGCCTGTATACAGTTCGTTTCGTAACACAAAAAACAGTAGCCGCATTTCCTACGGCTTCCGATTTACTTTTGAAAAGGTCATACAATTTTTCAGTTGCATCAACAATTTGTTGTTTCTTTTCTACACTTAGATCCTTTGAAGACTTTGTAGCCATGTTTCTGTTTATTCATATGCACAATAAAGTTAACCACTTGCTTAGATGCACTATCCGCTATTGAGATAACAACCATTGTTTCCGCCTTATATACACGAACAGGCAATTAGAAAAAAATTATATAACCACGACGCAATGTCATATGCACTTGTGCAGCTCTACATACATTTTTTAATATAGACATATATACCTAGATTACATATTTGTTAAAAAATTATTACCCGTCAATGCAGAACTTCGCGGGAACAGTAGCAAAAAAAAGGATCATAAAATCCTTTCAAGGCATTTACTTTACTGGAGAGAAGTGATGTGATGGATGTGGTAAAACCCAACGACCGAAAATAAACAGTATAGGTCTACCTGCTTCATCATTTGGATATTTCAGTGTGAAACATATGCTCAACAAAGTGAAATATGAATTTATACCTACCAAAACATGCAGAAATATGCCCTAACGAATAAGGCTGTAAATTTATACTTAGTTTTCTATATTAAAATATTTAATCAAATTTTATCCCTTAAAATACCATGCTTTTGCATGAATCCGGTTGAGTTGCCTTGTAATCTCTATTAATTTATCGCAATATCTCTACAACGCACATTATGATCACTTGTTGCGTTAATGAAATGAATGTATTAAAACACCTCACGAATAAACCTTATTTCTAAAAGACAACATTAAAAAATATGTTTAAACTGAATATTATTGGATCTTTCAGAAATACAAACAAACTAATACCGAATGGCAGCACCCCACACAATATGCCGCTCTCAAAAGCTCCAAAAAGCTCCAAAAAGCACCAAAACCGAAAGTTCTTTGACAAAATTCAAAGAAAAACCCTTAATGATATGCTAACATTGTCATATGGTAACACTTCTCTGATGTGCTTCAGTCACTCACACTGCTTATTTTGGTTGATGATAACAGCAAGTGAACACAAGCGATCGTGCTCATTCTGCCCACAACCAGAGACAATACTGAGACCCCCAACTCACAATCCTCTTGCCGCTGGCCCCCTCAGTTTTTTTTCAAATTCGCCATTTTGTTTTCCTATAGGTGTTCTGTCAATTTAAAATCCGTGTGACATGCAAAAACATACAAAAAATATAAAATCAATGCTGCCAACCGCTACCAACCATAGAGGAATGTGATGGAGTTCGGGAATACCACATTTTAAGATAACTGAATGCTATTGGTTGGTTATTATAAATTTTTAAAAGACGATTAATATAATTTTTTTGGTTAATAATACTATCTAAATGAGTTGTTTTATGTACTAGAAACATGTTAGGACAAACTGGTTGTGTATTATCCGCTTTTGAATATCATTAACTTCGATTTCATGTGTACATTTTTCTTAAATAACTGAAGAAAAATTGCTCAAAATGTTTATATTTTCCTACAACCATTCTGCAGTAATCATTTTTCATAAATATTTTCAGCAAAATTGTAATTATTCCTAAAATAAAATAGTATTTACACGTAACGAAAACTTTCAAATTTAACGAACAAAATTCTATGAACACTGGCAGCAACTTTGCCGGAAGCGGAAGTGGGACACGCAAGGTGCGAGTGTGTTGGTGAGTGAAGTTACGTGACATTTGTCAATACGAATTTCTATGTAACAATACTAACGCACTTAGCGTGTACCAGCCCATATAAATATAGCTTGTAGGCAAGTAACGGAAAATCGGCCGAAGTTGGGGGTCTCAGTATTGTCTCTGCCCACAACTGTGTGGCAGACTGGTTTTGGAGGGATGTATGCGAGTTTCAGGAAAATTACAACAACAAAATTCTTTGGAATGCCAGTGGTTTCGTTTTTATTTCAGTGGCAAATCTTGTGTTTGAGTGCCGTGAGAGTACTACAGGCACCACTGGTAGAAAAAAGAGCTTCCCATAAGGCCTGCACTGACAATTTTTCTTGGACAGAGTATAGCTGACCCGGCGAAATTCGTTCCACCCAAACTCGTTAATGTAATGAAAATAATAATTCCGAGCATGCACAATGAACATCCTACTCAATTTCTTTCGTATCAGTCAGCCTTTCGCTTTTTCACTAAAGTCCTTTACGGTACACGATATATAAAGCGGAAGGTTACGCCACAATATAATTCCACAAAATTCCAGCGATTGACTTATTAATATTGTCATAGCGAAACGGGAAATTGATACGCTTAAATACGAATGGCAAATCGTTCTCAATAAGCCGAATCCGTGAAATTAGAATGTTTACCTTTGAATTTTCCACTCAAAATCTTCTCTTGCATGACATTTGGTTTGATATTCTTCACAATCAAGTCAAACGCGATCCGTTACAAAATTTCGGTGGATTGAGGTTGCGCAACAAAATTATAACTGGGACGAGTTTAAATTTCAAATTGTGCAGGGGTAAGCCTGTCACATCAAAATAATTTTTGTTGTATTGGAAGTGACACTAGGTACCCATTTTTCTATCCAATTTCTTTTTTTTTTTTAAGGTGCGGTGTCCATACACAGTTCTATCCCCAATTCCATTCCCTTAAACTTTTATTTTCACGAAGCATAATTATGTCCTTCCTTGGTTCAATACGAATCCACCAAGCACGTTTCAAGTCAACGCCTTATGGTTCCAGAGATATTGTGATGAGTCAATATTTAGGTGGAAATCTGTTAACGCCCCCGCAACCCCCCTCGTGGGTGGAATTTCGTAAAATCTGTTCTTAGCTGACCTCTACTCGGCGAAAGGAATATTCCTACCAAATTTCAAGTCTCTCTCTACACATTATGGTTCCAAAGATATTGTGATGAGTGAAAAATTAAGAGTAATATTAAATTGTCATGACAAAATAAAAAAAAAATAAAGTTTTTAATAAACAAATAAAAATAGGGTTTCATCGTTGAGTGGTTAAAATGTAGGGTTGTATGTATTTATGTGCTCTGTATCATAAAAAAAAAACAAAAACAAAAAAAAAAAAAAATTAGAAGTTGTCCGATTCTCCACCCTAGCCGATATGCACGCTAAGATTCACGAAATTCGGTCGAGCTGTTTCGGAGGAGTTCAACCACGCACACCGTTACACGAGAATTTTATATATTAGAAGAAGAAGCAAAATATGCAAATATAGTAAAATATGCACAAAAATTGCAAAATATGCATTTATAGTAAAATATGCAAAAATATGCACTAACGGTTAAATGCGATTTTAAAGGAAATTTCATGATACGTATACATAATAAGTTGCCTTGCATCCAAGGTGTTCATAAAAAAACATGCATTTGCATGGAAATCCGATCCCTTCATATCATTATACACTTAAAGTTTAAGATTGCTCTCCTGAAAAATGTACAAAATTGACATAAGATGTTTTACCTTTTAGGCACAGAATTATACTTAATTAGTTTTTTTTTATCTGACACCCAAGCTACTCGTGTGCTGTGAGCCACTATACTAGTATGAGCCCCAAAAATTAAAACACAGATAATAATCGCCTATAACAAACTATAACCACTTAAGCTATCAAACAGATAACCAAATGTTGCGTGTTTAATCATAGGTCAATAAATACCATATCAGCAATAAATATAAGTAGTAGGTTAGCATTTAGAACTGAAAATGATCGTACTCTTGTAAGTAAACACATGAACAATTTTATCTCAAGTTGGTTTAGGTTGACCATGAAATGCGTAGAAACCAGTGATTCACGCGGTTATCAAATTATTTAATCGTGTTTTGAATAACAATTTTTGTGGGTAACTGCAGATTTCCACGTGATTGCTTGTTTTTTTTTTTTTTTTTTACCTTCAATTTAGTTTTAAAACTTTATCAACATGTTTTTGTTATTATTGCCGACAGGTAGGGAGTAGGGACAGCGGATTAAATTATAGCGACATACTTGAGATTATGAAGGCAGGAGCGGAGTAATGAAGTTTTACGCATAAAAAATTAAAAAAAAAAAAATTTCAAGGCTGATTGCCTGTAATTTATTGAGTTCGAAAATTAAGACTAAAGACTGCTGGGTTGAGTGAGCAATTTGAATTGTTTACATGCAATTCCCGGAATTGGGCCATCGTCTCTATTGTTTCCCAGAACTTCGACTGGGCGGAAATTTTGAGTAAATGTTTTTTTTTTTTTTTTTTTGTTAACTTATATTATGAAATTGTGTCCTAGGTGGAAGCTTCTCAGGATCTCCAGTAATAAGGATGCATTGAGTCACTGCCAAACTGTCTTACCAATAAATTCTTCGTTATACTTAAACTTTTTTTTATATTCATAATGGAAAGTCTAGTAATATCGTCCAAAGGCTGCCCCCAAGGAGGTGTGCTCTGTCCTTTGTTTTGGTCCCTCATCATAGATAGTCTACTAGTTAGTCTACATAATCTAGGCTATAACGCCATTGGATACGACTACGATTTGGCAATTATTACCATTGCCCTAACATTAATAGTGGAATGAGTTATGATATACTACATGTTTTAGAATAGTATACTGCGGTGGGTTTATCTACCAATCCTGCCCCCCTGCAACCCCCGTACTTGAATTTACTGTTGGATTACGGGGTGAGTGCGAGGTTTTTTACTTGTATTTCTTGTTTAATTTTCAAAGTGTTAATTTGTTTGATCTAAATATAACAAACTATATTACAGGGGTTATTTCATAGCATTTTGGGGACTTATTTCACCTTCGATTTGGGGAATAATTTCACATTGAAATGATTCCCCAATTTTGGGGGGTTATTTAATTTTCCTCTCGCGAACGTCTGACAAACATCCGAGAGTATAAATGTCTTGAAAGAGCTTCTCAATTAGCCGTTTGGAGTCGGCATAAAATTGTAGATCCCTACCATTCGTTCCAAAAAAAAAAAAAAAATGAGAAACTCACACAAAACGAATGGTTGTGAGAAGCTAGGCCTAGGGTCTCTCCAGACCTGTTGCGCCAACTATTTTTATTTTTATTATATAAAGCAGCAAATGTTCTCACGTGAATCCGAAAGATCTCAGACCTATTAGTCTTTCATCATTCCTTCTAAAAACTTTAGAACGACTGATTGAAATCCATTTACGCAAAAGCATTAACAAAAAACTTCTGTCATCTGCACAGCATGCTTATTCTTAGGGCAAATCAGTAGAAACGGCCTTACACACGCTAACGCGCTCCAAAGAAGACTCCCTTCACCATAAGGAGTACACAATGGTTGCATTCCTAGACATAGAAGGCGCTTTCAACAGCGTTGACTTATATGCAATCGCTGGTGCACTGGCTGCTCTGAACGTGGATGCCTCACTTGGCGAGCTGATCAATTTGATGCTTAATAGCCGAATTATCAACTCAAATCTAGGTGATACATCGGCCAGAAGAGCGGTCAGTAGAGGAACTCCACAAGGTGGCGTCCTATCTCCCCTTCTCTGGAACTTGGTGGTGAATGAACTGCTGATATGCCTGGAAGCGGGAGGTTACAATGTGATTGCCTATGCGGACGACGTTGCTACAACACGCTCTTAACAAGCTAATAAAATGGGCAAACAGTTGTGGGTTGGGTGTAAACCCTCACAAAACTGAACTTGTCCTCTTCTCTAGGAAATACAAGATTCCACACATCGACCCTCCATCTATTAACGGCACCAGCTTAACATTCTCAAATGAAGCTAAGTACTTAGGACTTATTTTTGATAGGAAGTTAACCTGGAAGCCTAACATCCAAGAAAGTGTCAAGAAGGCCACAGTGGCACTTTTCTCTTGCAAAAAGGCTATAGCGAACAAATGGGGCTTACAGCCTCGTGTCACCCACTGGCTATATATCTCGGTCATAAGACCAATACTCACGTACGGTGTGGTTGTCTGGTGGACTGCCTTAGACAAAGCGATTAATCGCGATAAACTAGGCAAAGTTCAGAGAACGGCTTGCTTGTGCATCGGCGGGGCTCTTCGTATCTACTACCCCCTCTGCTGCACTTGACATCCTGTTTCATCTGACACCCATTGACGTTTTCAGCAGGCAAACGGCAGCCTCTGCAGCCGTACGCCTTAAAGCTATTTCACAATGGACAAGCAAAACAACTGGCCATGCCGCTATCTTTAACACCATTAAGAACCTTCCAGAAAACATCGACTACACCACACCAGAACTGCAATTTGATAAAAACTTCCAGGTCTACATTCCTACTAGATTATTCTGGGAGGAGGAAGCATTCCTGAATGATGAATCTATCCATTTCTACACGGATGGTTCCAAAACAGTGGACGGTGTTGGTGGTGGTGTCTTCTCTGACAGACTAAATCTTAGTCTCTCCTTCCGTCTTCCTGATCACTGTAGCGTTTTTCAGGCGGAAATAATGGCGATAAAAGAAGTCTTATCTTGGCTTAGGGAAAACGTGATATCTGCTGAAGATATCCGTATCTTCTCTGATAGTCAAGCTGCTATCAAGTGCCTGGAATCGGTCTCCACAAACTCTATAACAGCCCAAGACTGTCGTTCATCTCTTATAGAGATGGCGGAGCAGTTCAATATTCACCTCTGTTGGGTGCCGGGGCATAGGGACATCCCAGGTAACTGCAAGGCTGATGAACTCACCAAACACGGAACTACAATACCTCCGCTTCCAATCAAGGATTCCATAGGTATTCCAATCGCTACTTGCAAACTCACAATAAAGCTGGATGCTATCGAAAGAACAAATCTCAGGTGGACAACCGGCTCAACATGTCTAGCGACGAAACAGATCTGGCCAAAGCTGGATCTAAAACGTTCTAAGCATATGATCTCCCTCGATAGGAAGCATATCAGTGCTATAATAGGTGTCATCACGGGACACTGCCTTATCGGCAGGCATGCAAAAAGGCTTGGCGTATTATGCAACGATTTTTGCAGAAGCTGCTTTGACGAGGAGGAGGAGACTATCTTCATCTTCTCTGTACTTGTCCAGCTCTCTCACAAAGACGAAAACTCCACTTGGGAGCGTTCTACTTCAATGATCTGAACGATCTCACAAAGACAGATATTCGAAATCTCCTACGCTTCATTAGAAGCTCCAACTGGTTCAACGAGTAGGAAGAATAGATATAGATTCATGTGGTATCACAAGGGACCTGATTAATGGTCAAAGTGTGTCGGCTAGCACAGCCACTTCAACCTAACCTAACCTTCGTTCCGGGGTTATTTCCTGGAGCCTATTCACTCACTTTAATCTGGGTGACCCAAAATTGAAACCCAGGTCCGTAATAATCGGTCGTTAAACCCGAATATAAACTTAGTTTTTGAAATTTTATGGCGTTGAATTCGATTGAATTTAAAATGCACTGCGGAGACCAGTTTAAGTACCTACTTTAACTCGGGTTAAAACTCAATATTAGAATAGAATAGATACAGAATAGAATAGATACAGAATAGAATAGAATCAGGCGGCACTGACCTTTTACTCAGATCGGTATGAATAAAACTTATCAGACAAAGCAAATGCTTTACAAATTCTGAGTCTGCTATTTAGTTGACTCAGACGTTTTGCTAAGTATTTTGTATGCACATTATTTACACAAAAACAAAAGTAAGCAATGTGAAATTTCGATGGTTTGTCTATAAATAGTTAAATTAAGTTCGTGTAGGAAAATCATCAAAATACCTGTGAAAAAATCAATTATTTCTTATCATGGGCACCTGAAAAAGAAATATTTGGCAAACAAAAATAATATATCCAGGTGCAATTGGAGCTATAGATTGTACTCATATTTCTGAATTTAATTTTTTTATATTCAATTTCCACAAAAGTCGTTAGAATCTCAAAGAAAATTCAAAAATTCAAATTTACTTTTCAGGTTTGACAGAAATTGCAAGGCAAGTACACGTGCAGGGTGCAGCGAAGTAAAAGCTATGTTCGAATTTTCGAACTTTTTTTTTTAGCGAAGTAGGTTTTTATTCATACCGATTCAAAGCAATTGCTAAGGGCTTTTATTTTGCTAAATTCTTTTACTTAAATCAGATGCTAGTTTTTATTCATACGACCCATTATCTATTTAAACGATCAACGACTTAGCAGAGACTCACTCAACATGATCGCCAAATGAGAGGACGAGAGGCAACCACGACGAATGACTGTTGCTAGGAGAAGATTTTGTAATTTTCCATGTGGGTATGTAATATAACTTTGTAATAACATTTTCTTGCTGATATGAAGTCAGTCTAGATTTTTCATTGAATTAAGACTTATGTATTTTTGGACACTTTAAGACTTGTCTCTTGTTTTTTTTTTTTTTTTTTTTTTTGCCTTAAAAAGTTTGTGCTCTGCTGCGGTGTAATACCAAAGTTATAACTCTCGCAGGGCTCAGGAAATAAGAAAAATAGAAAATTAAATGTAGTAAGAAGCTAAAAAAATGGACATTATTCATGAAGTGGATGAAATGTTGATGTCTTCGTCGTCAGAAGAGGAATTTGTCGGAGACCTGATGAAACAGCAGCTGATAGTTTCTCTTCGACTCATTTTCCATATCACTGCTGTTGGTGTCGTTGACATCGTCGCCGCCACCTTTCATTTTAGGCTTATTTACATTTAATTTCGACATAATTAATGCACCTGGAAATGAAACTGGGACACACAACAAACCAAATTTTGACAAACAACAAAAATCAATTTTTTTTTCGTTGTGGAATTTAACTGTCTCAAATCCGCGTTAAAATGCATCTGTAATGCAGCGGGCTTAATGTATGTTTTTGAGTGAATATTATGAATATAGGTAGATTTTAACTGTCGGACTTAAAAAAATGGGGACTAAATGTTCGGGTGTAAGATTAGAAACATGCATTAAGCACGTTTGAAATTAATAAAACATAACATTTTAAATTTAAATTGCGAAATTTACGTTTTTTGTGACATAAAGAATTAATTTTAATAAAGCTTACTTAATATTGCAATTACCAATAACTATAACAACTCAAATAAGTTTAAAATATAGTTCTTTTCAACATGGATTTATTATGTCCATAATGACTAATGAGGAAGGCCTTCAATCACGCCATGAGGAGGGGAGAACCCGAAGCATGGGATGAATGTTACTCTGCGACGACGTAAAAGGGAGTCATGGAGGGACTTTTTCTCGAGTATGAGGAGTACGTCTGAAGTCAGTAGACTACAAAAGATTGTCTCCAGAGATCCAGTTTCCAAGATCGGACTCATTCGTAATAGGGATGGGGAGATGTTGGAAACACTGGATCAGACAAATGAGGTCCTAATGGAGGTACACTTTCCAGGAAGCTATAAGTCAGATCAGCCCTGGGCTCCAAGGAAACAAGGAGCGAACAGGATGGATAGGACGGAAGCAGAACGGATCGTAACACCAGAAGCGGTCAAGGGTGCGATAGCAACATTTTCACCCTTCAAAACCACAGGGCCGGATGTTATATTTCCAGGTCTAATGCAATGGGGAGTAGACGTAATTGCACCAAGGCTCAGGAATATATACGGTGCATTCCTAGCGATAGGCTACATCCCAATTACATGGAGGGAGACAAATGTGGTCTTCCTTCCAAAGCCGGGGAAAAGGGATTACACCGATGCAAAGCTCTTCAGACCAGTTAGCCCAACATCCCTTCTGTTGAAAACAATGGAAAGGGTGGCGGTGGACTATATGGAGAGTACTGCACTTAAGATGTATCCTTTATTTTTATTTTATTTATTTTTCAATCAATCAAATGAGTACATCAACTGTTCTCGCTAGATTACTTAACAAAGAATATACTTAAAAACTACCACCAAAGCCTAATAATAGAATTAATTTAATCTTGAATGAATCCCTAGTTAAATGAAAATCGAATATACTACAATATTTATTGGATTCTCTAAGACATCAGGAAATTGGTTCATTGTATCCATAATTAACTCTATGATAAGGTATATAAAATGAAAGATGATTTCTAAGAGCTCTCGAAGGAGCATAAAATCCAAATAATGATAATAGGAAAGGGCAATCGATATGTCCATTTATCAAATCACGAATAAACATAATTGAAAAATATTGCCTACGCGTAAAAAGAGGTAAGATACCAAATAATTTGCACCTCGTCTCGTAAGATGGCATTTCAATATCCCATCGCAGTCTACGAACGGATACTCTAGTAAGACGCTTTTGGATTTTCTCTATTCTAATAGAATGCACTTCATAAAATGGATTCCATACTATACTGCAGTACTCAAGATGAGATCGAACAAAAGCAAAAAATAAACAGTTAAGAGTATGTGGATCTTGAAAGTCTTTCGAATTCCGCAATATAAAACCCAGCATCTGCATACCTTTCGCAACCAAAGACTCAATGTGTTTGCAAAAGCTAAGTTTTACGTCAAAAACTACTCCAAGATCTTTTTTCGATGAAATATTGGACAGAGGGGTATTATCAATTACGTACGTAAAGTGAACTGGAGAGAGGTTGCGATAAAAAGAAAGGCTTTGACATTTAGAGACATTGAGATGAAGGTCATTATTGTGACACCATATGGAAAGTCGTTCAAGATCCGCTTGTAAAAGAATACAGTCGTGAACTGAACGTATAGGTCGAAATACCTTCAAATCGTCGGCAAACATAAGACACTGGGAGCTCAAAAACAAGTCAGGAATGTCATTAACAAATAAAAGGAAGAGCAGAGGGCCTAAATGACTTCCTTGAGGTACTCCAGAGGTAACATAAACTGGTGACGAGAACGTGTCATTTATGCGAACATACTGGATACGATCAGTTAAGTAGGAATGAATCCACTTTAGGAAATCGGAGTGAAGTCCTAAGCCAATTAATTTGGAAACTAATATATTGTGGTTAACGCGATCAAACGCTTTAGCAAAGTCCGTATATATTACATCAAATTGCAAGCCATTCTCAAGGTATTTCAAGGCAGAATTACAAAAAATTGAGAGATTTGTGGCAGTAGATCTGCCTGCAACAAAGCCATGTTGAAACGGAGAGATAAATCTTTTCAAGAGAGGTGTAAGTTTGTCACGAACAATTTTTTCAAACAACTTAGGAATAGTAGAAATCTTGCAGATAGGACGATAGTTAGTAATATCATGTCTCGATCCAGATTTATGTATGGGCGTTAAAAATGAGCTCTTCCAATTTGTCGAAAAATTTCCAGACCGGAGAGACAAATTAAACAGAAAACACAGAGGTACAGAAAATGCAAGGGAGCACTTTTGAAGTAAGATTGGCGGGATGCCATCTATACCAGGATTTTTATCTAAATTTAATAAAGAAAGAGCACTTTGAACTTCAGGGATTGAACACTCTAAGTTCCCGATATTAAAGTAATCACAGGACGTTGAGGTATTACTAGGAACTGCCGGTGTTGCAGTACCACAAGAATATACAGACTGGAAGTGGTTAGCGAACATATTACAGATGGTTGAAAGGTCAGACGAAGATACGTTATTTAGCCTCATACAGTTAGGAATACCATTAGATTGTTTTTTGCTATTAATAAAGCTCCAAAAGCGTTTACTATTTGTCCTTAAATCAGATTCTCATCTCGAGTCTTGCAGTGATCGGTTATGTTAATTATTTCTCTCTTAAAATGGTTGTTACTAATTGCGCCAAATGTGGTAGTGAAGTTGTTGATTGCAATTTTGTGAAGTGTGATTCCTTCTGTAATTTGGTTTTTCACAAAAAATGTGCCAATATCTCTGACTCAGTTCTTAAGCTCTTGACTAATGATTCGAGCATTATGTGGAGATGCACCTCGTGCATTGTGTCTCATGAATCTAATAATGTGCTTATTGAAACTGTTAAACAACTTGCAGTTGAAATATATGATTTAAAAAAACAATTTCAAAAAAAACTCTTAGTGGATTTACCAAACGGAGACCAAACATCATCAGAAGGAGTTTCCCAAAAAAATTTAATTAAAAAGGGTAATATATTTGTGCATAGATCTAAGAGTGTCTCGGATTTTCCGCATGATGTTCTCTCGCCGACGATCATTAAATCAAATGCGGTTCGAAATTCAGCTGCTCCTAAAACGGTTGCATTTGGAAGTGAACTGCCATCTCCCCATGATGACCCTTTTGTGCCTGCTGCTGCGCTTCCCAGCTCGGGGTTGCCGCTCTGTGAGGACTTAAACTCTACTCGTCGCCCGGGTGCAATATATCCAGCTGTTGCTGGTCCTAGTGGTAGTTCCTCAACTGTTCCTGCTGCGCAAATTCAACGTTCATCATCAAATAAAAATCAAAATTTGCATAAGAAACGCGTCGTGGGAACCAATACCTCGTCCGAAGACAACAATATTGCCGTCATTCCGTCCTACAAATGGTTGCACCTCTCGCGTTTCTCCTCATCTACTACTGCTGATTCTATCAAAAATTACTGCTCACATAGACTCCAAATTCCATCCGATCATCTGTTATGCATGCCCCTCATTGCAAGAGGTACCGATCAAAGCACTCTTAAATTTGTTAACTTTAAGCTTGCTGTACCCGCAACTTCTCTTCGTTGCGCACTTGATGCTGATAATTGGCCGTTAAATGTTCATGTGAGGTTATTCAACTTTCATCCAAAAAACGAAGAAGCGGCGCCGGCGAAAATCCCTGCGCTAAGTCAACTGTAGAAAGTGAAATGATTCGCCGCTCTCACTCTCATCAGAACAGTTTTTCGTCCCCGCTAAATACATCATTGCCTAATCCAGTTCCGCCACGTACAAACCTCCCTTCGTCATCACCGTGTTTCTCTGTATACTATCAAAACGCTAGTGGTTTACGCACAAAAACTAATCATCTCTACCTTGCTGCCTCTTCCCACGATTATGACGTCATCGTTATCACAGAGACGTGGCTAAATGCAAATTTCTTGTCGTCTGAACTATTTGACTCGCATTATGTGGTCTTCAGGCGTGACCGCTCTCTTTCCACTGGCTTTACAAGAGGAGGTGGAGTTCTCTTGGCTGTGCGTGCATCTCTCGCCGCAAAACAAATTGTTCTTCCTATGTGTAGTGATGACATCGAACAACTCTGCGTCTGTGTTGCTGTTGCTGAACTTGGATTTGATTTTTATTTCTTAATTAGTTACATTCCTCCATGTAGTTCTTTTATTGTTTATGATGCTCACATCTCTAATATCACTTATATATGTAATTTATTAAATTCTAATCAATCGCCAGTTATTCTTGGTGATTTTAATATTGGTAATATCGAGTGGAGAACGACAGGAAGCGATAAATTGTTGACGGCCTACAATATAAGAAATGATATTGAGTCGCTAGTGGTTGATTCGTTATCCTCACTTTCTCTTTGTCAAATCAATAATGTTGTGAATGAGTTAGATAGAATTCTTGATCTCGTGTTTGTTGTTGTAAACGAGTTCATAATAAGTTTAGACAATGATATTTTCCCTTTACTTGCAAATTCGATTCATCATAAAGCCATTAAAATTCGTTTTGAATCTTACAATTTTTATAACGTTAAATGTGATAATAATGTAAAAGTCTTTAACTTTAAAAAAGCTAATTATGAAGGTTTAAATAATATTTTCCGTTCAATTAATTGGCAAGATCGATTTTTGGGGTTAAATCTCAGTGACATTTATAATCACTTTAAACTTATACTTTTACATGCGTTCGAGATGTATGTGCCTATTGGTAAGGATAAATCCGTCTCCAAGCTTCCTTGGTTTAATGCTCGGCTTAGCCATTTAAAGAATTTAAAAAATAAATCTTTTAAGAAAATGAGAATATCTGGTTCTAGTGCTGATAAAGAAAATTTTCTTCGCCTTAGAAAGGAATACGGTTTCTTGAATAGATTTCTCTATCGCAGCTATATTTCCTCTATCGAATCTCGTATCAGAGCTAACAGTAGGTGCTTTTGGATTCATTATAACTCGAAACGTAAATCGTCTGGTTTTCCAAAAGAAATGATGTTTCAAAACGTTGTGTCGAACGGCGGCGAATCTACCTGCGAACTGTTTGCTAAATTCTTCGCCTCTAATTTTAAACCTGCTAGTAATGCAATCAACTTCAGCTCTAGCCATATCACTTCCATTACTGATATTGGCGATCTGGAGCTTTCTGATGAAGATCTTCTTCTTGCTCTAAATAATTTAGACATTAATAAAGGTGCTGGTCCTGACCTGCTTCATCCTTCTCTCTTAAAGAATTGCTCTTCTACACTTTTTCTCCCTCTAAAATTGATTTTCAATCTTTCACTTTCTTCAGGTGTCTTTCTGGATGAGTGGAAGATCGCTTATATATCGCCCATTCATAAGAGCGGCCACAAACACCTAGTGGAAAACTACAGGCCTATTAGCAAACTATCAGTTATCCCAAAACTCTTTGAAAAAATCGTTAAAGATAAATTATATTTTATTGTGAAGGAGCATATATCGCCTATGCAGCATGGTTTCGTGACCGGTCGCTCTACAGTGACTAACTTAGTCCTTTTTTCCAAATTTTGTTTGAATTCGATGGAAAGTGGTGTGCAGGTCGATGTGTTATTTACTGACTTCGTAAAAGCGTTCGACAGAATCAATCACTTTTTATTGATACGGAAGTTAGCGAAACTTGGGTTTCATTCAAACATCTTAAATTGGCTTTCTTCTTACCTTCTAAATAGGAAACTCATCGTTAAAGTCGATGGTTTTCTTTCGAATGTAGTAACGGCTACTTCAGGAGTTCCTCAGGGAAGCCATTTAGGTCCGTTGCTATTTTTACTATATGTGAATGAAATCCCAAAGTTTTTCAAAAAGTGTAAATGTCTCTTATTTGCAGATGATTTCAAAATGTTTTCTAAAGTCGCCGACCTCTCAGATTGCGTATTATTTCAATACGAGATTGACCTATTTTTGCGATGGTGTTCTGAAAACGACTTGGAGCTCAGTCTGTCCAAATGTAAGGTTTGCTCGATTTCTCGTTCACAGAGTCCGTTGATTCATTCTTATGTGGCTGGAAATGTTCCTTTTACTAGAGCATCTGAGATTAAAGATCTTGGAGTTATTTTCGATAGCAAGTTAAGCTTTAATTTACATATTGACTACATCGTCTATAAGTCCTTCTCACTACTTGCTTTTATTAAAAGGAACTCTGAAGATTTCCGTGATCCATTTGTTCTTAAAACTCTCTACTGTTCTTTAATTAGATCCAGATTAGAATACTGTTGTGTTATTTGGGATCCTTTTTATGATGTTCACTCTTCCCGAGTTGAACGAGTTCAAAAGCGCTTCACTCGCCTTGCTCTGAGGAGATTCAATAGGGATTCTGAACTGCCTTCGTATAAAGCTCGCTGTTTATTGCTAGGCCTAAGTTCACTCGTTATAAGGAGAAAGATGCAGTCCTTGGTGTTTCTAAAGGATATTGTCACTTATAGAATTCATTGTAGTGAACTCATTTCTAGTTTACCATTCTATGCTCCAAGCAGAACGCTTAGAGAACGAAATTTATTTTTGCCTCCTGCACATAGAACTAATTATGGATTGTCTGAACCCATAACTCGGTGCATCTATTTGTTCAACTCGGTCGATAGTGCCTTGGATTTGACCTCAAATCGGGATAGCTTTAAACGCAATGCTCTTGATGTGTTATCTTCTAAATTCATTTAATTATGCCAACTTATTGTTATTTCTTTTCTTCTCTTCTTTTTTAACAATTTAATTTTTATAATTTATTTTTGAATTACTGTAATTATTCAATATGTATGTTATTATTATTGCGAAATCTGTGAAGGTTATTTGCCTTGTAGATGAATTAAATAAATTAAATTTAAATTAAATTAGATTCGACAGAAAGAACATACTGTTTGTAAAGAAACTTATTTAAAACATCAAATTGTTTTTGGAGCATCCGGTAAACGTTCAAAAGTTCCGGGTTGTTGTTACTATTACGGAACCGCTTATAGGCTTTATTTTTCCTATTATTTAAATTTATGATTCTGTCATTAAACCAAATGGGTTTATTACCCTTGACAGACTTCATTTTAGGTGTAAACAAATCAATTGCCATATTTACAGTATTCATAAATAAATTTAAAGAATCATCTAAATTACAATTTTTAAAGATTTCCAACCAATTCTTGCTATCTAAATAGTTTGAAATATTGCGGAAATTGGCTTTAGCATAGTTATATTTAAAATAAGTGTCACCGGAACCTGGTTTAAAAAATGCATAAAATTCAAACTGCATGGCTAATGCTACATGAAAAACAGAATTAGGAAAAAGTGGGATGTTGGAGTTGTTGATACTAATGTCGAGCTCAGAATCAACAAAAACCAAGTCAAGGATATTATTAAATTCATTTGGAAAATGATTTATCTGACGAAGATCAAGCTGGGCAAGAGTATCAACGACTTCACGCTCATAATCTAATTTAACATTAAATGGAAAAAGTCTACAATCATCGCAGTCAAATGACCAAATTAAATTGGGTAAATTAAAGTCCCCTAGAAGAATAGCGTGCTGATGATCTTTTAAATTATTTAAGATAAAGGAACAATTCTCTATATGTGCTTTATATAATAGGTAAGGACTCCTTGGTGGTATATAACTTACAATAACAATAACTTCAGTTCCAGCAATGAATTTTATTGAGACTGCTACTTGGTCGACATCTAAATCAGCTGCTGTTGGAGGTAGATTGATTTCATCACTGCGCAAAGAGGCCCGAACCGAAACCAATACTCCACCGCCTCTCGCGCAATCGTTTAGAATGGAGCAGCGGTCCTTGCGGAAAACTTCGTACTGGTCCTTGTTGAACAATTCTTCGTTGTGATGATTCTGCGTAAGCCAAGTCTCAGTTAACACAATAATATCATATTGACCAGATGAAGAGAAGAGCAAGACATCGCGGAGCTTAGTTCTTAGACCACCAGTATTTTGGTAGTAAAGACTAAAGGCTGTAGGATCTAAGATATTTGGTTGGATTTTTTTGGAAGGTTTTTTGGTTGCGTCTTCTTGGAGTTAATAGTAGACAGCATGCCTACAGGGCAGGCAGTTAAATATTCAGACGGGAACCTCAAAACTCAGAGGAAGGGTTAGCAGAGATTGCCCACAAGGAGGTGTTCTCTCACCTATACTGTGGAATATCACTGTGAACTCTCTTCTCGACAGACTTGAGGCGACTGGCATGCACACAGTGGGATATGCCGTCGACATAGCAATAATGGCCAGAGGCAGTTTCATAGACGTCACCGCAGATATCATGAGGAATGCGCTGAAAGTGGTGGAACGGTGGTGTCTGGAACAAGGGCTTTCCATTAATGCGGAGAAAACAGATCTAATAATCTTCACAAGGAAGATGAAAAATCTGGAATTTCGACCCTTAACACTTTTCGGATCGGAACTAGGAGGTTAAGTATCTCGGAGTCTATCTAGATACTAGACTTACTTGGAACTAACATGTTGAGGAGAAGGTCAGGAAGGCAAAAAGGGTACTACATCAGTGCAAACGTGTATGTGGACAGAGGTGGGGACTCTCGCCTAGGTCAGCATACTGGATGTATACGATGATAACTAGACCCATTATAACCTACGCCTCGGTTGTATGCTTGGCGAAAGCCTCCCAGAAAACTGTGAGGAAGCACCTGGATAGGGTCCAACGTTTAGCATGTATAGGAGTTACAGGTGCAATAAGGACAACACCAACATGCGCATTGGAATTGATCCTAGGGATCTTACCGCTAGACTTATTTATTAAGAAAACAGCGGCCCTAGCGGCGGATGCGAAATGGCACAATCGTGGTATCATCTATGGACATAGGAAGATCCTGGAACTTGTCAAAAACGAGATTAGGGAGCTGAACATGCCTATGGACGGGATAACAAGGGTGCCTATTATGGAAAGGAATCACAAAACTCGTATTGAGAACGGATTACTCCCAGAAAAAAGGAGTGGTGAAATAGTGATTTTCACAGATGGATCCATGATGGATGACGGAGCGGGTGCTGGTATCTATTCAGCAGAGCTAGAACCAGCCCGTCACGTTAGCCTTGGGAATCGCACTTCTGTATACCAGGCTGAGATGATTGCATTGCTGCATGCGTTGGACTACTTGCTTGAGAGTCAGGTGGAGGGAAGAAATATCTTTATAGCACTGGACAATCAGGCGGTGATCAGATGCATGGAACAAACAAGCATAACAACATCATTGTCATTGGAATGTGTACTTAAGCTCAATAAGTGTTCATCTAAAAATGAAGTAACTCTGACTTGGGTACGAAGACACATAGCGATCGAAGGCAACGAAAAGGCGGACTCCCTTGCAAAACAGGGGTCAACTGAAAAGTTGCTGGGACCAAAACCATTCTCTTCAATTGGCAAAGGAATGGTAGAACAGCTGATTCACAAATGGATCACGGCAGAACACCTGAGAAGGTGCTTATTATCTATCAATATACATACATTTTAGATTGCTTTTAAAATAGTAATTAATATTTGGAAACATGGAAATTTTGAATAAAAGTTTTTAAAATGCATCATCTTTGTCTAACAGTGTTCCAAATGGGCGTGTGATTGATTTCGTCATGTCATCCTTACTTGGTATGTAAGTAACATGTCCTTGTCTTTTCTTTGCAGAGTGTAAAACTGAAAGAGATGAACTTGCTGAAGGCCTTCCACGTTTTGTTGGGAAGTGAGAGCTCGTTCCTATATTACACAAACATTTAGACAATTAAATTGGGAACCTATCCATATTCATTTTTGTCTGACTGCTACCTTTTTTATGCATAAGCCAAGCATTGATGAGGGCTAAATCGATTAAGTGATGGAAAAGGGGCATGTACCGTTTTTTAGATTTCATTGAAATTGTTTTTTCTCACTAAGAAACGATTTTCCCACTACCAGAAGCCTTACAAATACCGAGCATCTAAAATCAAATTGTTTTATACATTATTGCACATATAGGGTAACCGATACAGTTATTGACATCCATAAGAATTTTCGCCGTAAAAAATTATTAACAGGAGTACTTTGAAAAATCTTGGGATTTCGAAATATGTTATATTATTATAATTCATTTAGATTTATATATAAACTAGCTGACCCGGCAAACGTTGTTTTGCCATGTCTATTATTTCTAAGAAACATTTTTTTAGTTCAATATAAATAACTATTTATTATAAGTACATCACGTACTTATAATCGAAAGCGTTATAAACAATAAAAGAATGCTTTTTTTAGGTTATTAAACTAATCTTTATTAAAGTAACGATTATATTTTAAATTACAATTCTTAATAGCTAAACATAAACATCAAAAATAATTATTTATATTTTTACTAGGTATTAATTATGGCAGTTGAAAAAACAAAAAAAATAATCTCGCAGCGCAGTAGAGTGTACAATATTTTTGGTTAGTCCGTCTTTAGCCAACACAAACAAACTGGATGGTTTTCCCACGCGAGAACATGCCACATATTGTTGTCCGTGGGAAAAGCATGGTGTTTCCAAATCTAAGCCACATACAGACAATGTCTGGCCTTGTGACTTATTGATCGTCATAGCGAATGCCAATCTAATTGGGAATTGAGTGCGTTTGAATTCAATTGGCACATCTGTAGGAATCATAGGGATTCGTGGCAGCAACACATTTTCGCCTTGAAACTTGCCATTCAAGACAATGGCGTCAATAACGTTTTTCATTAATTTTTTAATGACTAATCGTGTCCCATTACACAGCCGTGGTGGGTTTAAGTTACGAAGCAGAATAATCGGAGATCCAACCTTTAATTGTAAATGGTGTGGTGGCATGCCTGGCAAATCCAATGAATTTAAAAACTCATTTGGATAATTCACAGTCTCGTTGGTATCGCAAACTGCATCGATAGATTTGTATGACACCAAGTCCCCAGGCAACAACTGTTGTATCTTTAAATTTAACCCATTGACGTCCACATTTTTAGCTGCCAAAATCGCTCTTTCTGCGAGCCACTTATGATTTGCATATTGTTTGTGTACGTTTGGAAATATGTGATCGATGAGAGTATTTTGCGTGTCGATAACAGTGCAGAGGTCCGTCTGTAATTTTATGCATTCTGTATTTTCATGTACAATAACTTTCCCATCGCCAATATCTAACAGTTGTTTAGAGAAAGTTTCGGCGGATGGATCCTGAAGCATTTGGACGCGCATGTTCACCGTCAGTTGTACTTTTTCAACACTACGCCATAGTCGCGATGATTTTAGGCAAGCGTTGATTTCATCAGCGTTCGTTGAACGTGGAATAGCAGGAAGTGTTCGTCTGAAATCACCTGAAAGGAGTAACAAAGTGCCGCCAAATAGTTTATCGTTGTTTTTGTATCCTTTAATTCTTTTTGTTTTTTTTTTTTTTTTTTACCGAGGGTAGGCGAAAATCTTGTTAGTTGCAGTATCTAACAATTCTTCAAAGGGTGGTGTTTTTAGTCAGTAAAAATCTGACACTACTATGAGCACGCGCTTGCTATTCTCATAGTGTCTTTGGAAGATTTTCACCTACCCTCGGTAAAAAAAAAAAAAAATTTGATTGCGTTTGAGAGAACCAACGTTTTGATATCCATTCATTAACTGCTGCCTTAACAAGAACCAAGTGCCTTGTTTACACATATTTTTCTACACTAACTTTATTAATCCATACGATTTTTATTTGCTTTTATCATTAAGTTTTAGACATACAATTTTTTTAAATATAACTTTTTGTGTACCAAGTATTTTTCTACAGATTTTTTATTTTTTCGTGAAAGCCACGCAAATACGAAAGGCTTAGCGGAATTCCGATCGTCTACCATAGACATTGAACTCTAATTTGCTCTAAATAAAAAAATATCGCGAAGCATTCGTGCAAACTACTTAAAAAAGTCCCTAAAGCACTTTTCCAGCAAGCTTTAAACTAAACTTAAAATGGAGTGTTTTCATTTCCAGTTATAAAACTCAATTTCAAACGTGCAGAATATACGAAGCGATTTAATAATGATAAAAACAAGTACTCAAAAAACAACCGTCTTGGCAACTTAAATTGTTAAAATAGCGTTCAAGATCCGATTTCGTATTTGTTCAGCTTGTTTATCACTTTGTGTCACAATATCAGGATCAGCTGTACTTTCATCGTCAACAATATTTTGCTCTATTGGTAGATCTGATTTAAAATGCAGACAAATGTTATGTATGGCAGAGTAAACATTAATGATTTGTGTTGATTTTTGCGGAGTATAGTGCAATGGCCTCTCCCCAAGAAGGCACTGGAACCGACTCTTGAGAACTCTAATCGTTTTTGCCATTACTTCTTTAGTTTTCGAAATCTTTTGGTTAAAGCTACTCTCTTTGCTGCCCTCCTCTACTGATGTATATGGAGTAATAAGGAACGGTTCAAGAGGGAAGCCAGCATCACCTGTAAATATTTCCGTCACTATATTCGTGGATGATTTGCAAGTAGCAAAATACGAACCCAACAACCATGTACTTTTAAAACTCTTCCGTAGAACACCGCGGAGATCACTTGAATTCCAAATAATTGATTTGTGCACCGATCCAGGATTACTGGCATCGATAAATCTGATGGTCATTCGGTGATCACAAACCTTAAATTAAAACATGTAATTTCATAAAATTACTCCTTCATTTACAGAACTTACGATCATAGTGTGCAAAGAAAATGTGCCCTCTCTGTTGCTGTACTTATGTTGATCTTTTGTTGGTGCCAAGATTTTAATGAATGTCGTATCAACGCAACCGATAACACCTGGGATTCCAGCTTGCTGGTAGAAATAAAGTTTCACCTGCAGAATTTCTTGCTCTGTATATTCGAATTTTATCCATTTTGGATATATGTGATTTTCAATGATGATCAGAATATCGGTTAGGACTTTACTAAAAGTAGGCTGTGCCAGTCCTAATTTGTATTCATCACTTACACCCCTTTGATAGCTGCCTTTAACCAAAAATCGCAAAGTTGCAGCAAGTTTTAAAATGGCAGGGACAGACGATGAGCGAGTAGCTTCGGGAAGCTTATCTTTTATTTCTTCCAGTATATAGACGAAAGCTTCTTTTGACATTTTGAAAAACTGTTTGAACCTGCAAAAGTCCATTTATTTTATTCTAATTCTAAATTTTTGCTTTCAGAAAATTTCATTTTCTACTTACTTGATATCTGGTAAGTCCAATGGATTAGATTGCGTTCTTATGTGTTTTCGAATACGAAGGAAATCAGTTTTAGTTGTTTCCTCGTCATCTTCGTCGCTGCTCCCAATCATTGCTGTGCTATAAATTGCAAATAAAGAAGTGTATACCTACATGTTGGGAGTAATTTATCGAAAATAATCGCAACTGATATCTGCTTTTGAATTCTAAACACGTTTGAAATCTGCACTCTTTATGTATTGCGAACTTAATAGAAACCATAACAAATAGTAGTTCTCCGAAACAACTAAACAACCTGACTGATGTTGATTTATTGTTAGGTTAAGCTCGCAAAACAAAATTAAAAATTGAAAAAGTTGAAACCTACTTCTTGGTTTTTGCCTGAGTTTTTTTCAAATTATGCATTGCGATACGGCGAATAAGAGCTGTGTGCGAGACGTTGTACTTGATGACTGATTTGTTTAAGGTCAAACCCTGTAGGTGAGCATGTACAGCATTTTTTAGTGATTGCTTTTGATCTGCCCTTATCCGATCAACTTTATCATCATCATCATCATCATCCGATGATTCAATTTCAATTGGAGGTGTTTTTGGCGTCTGTTTATTTTCACCAATTGGATCTTCATCGACGCCTTCTGTCATAGGGATGTCTATTTCCAGATGTTCATCTAGAACACCCACAACATCTTCTGATGTCGAGGAACTACAACGTTGTATATTATGCAATTCCGTAAGTAAAGTGTTGTTTTTGTAGGTGATATTATATTTATTTGTTTGACTTGGGTGTGCCTGTTCATCACTGTCATAATTCTAGAAAAAAAAAAAAAAAAAAAAAGGGAATCGTTCATAAACTGTTTCACAAACAACGGAATGTTTTGTCCTATAGTTTGCATTTCAACTTTAGGAACTCACCTCATCGACAAATTCCTGCCTTACATCGTCCTCCACTTCGATCGTCTCCATACCAGTTGGCTTCTCTGCTGTCACTTTGTTACATTCAAGGCTAATGGGACTCTTTATGCCAAGCTGTGAGATAGCCTCTAGAAACTCTGTCAATTTTCTCGTCTTGCCCATATAGATAAAATTCAATAAACTTTCCAAGATACTTCCGTCAAGATCCGGAACTATAAGAGTAGCATCTTGTCCAATAGGTACGTCTCTGAGTAAGGTGGACAACAAACTACTACAAGCTGACAATACAGACTTTCCTTTAAATGAAATGGTAATATCGGCCATATGTAGATCATTTATCATAGACTTTTGAAAGTCAACGATGTTGTTGCTATGGCTTGTCCATTGAAGTTTCTCCATTTTAGCCTTATGACTGGTTGTGTCTGGGAGCAAATTAACAGAGACTGGTAAATCGGTTGAGATATTTTTCTGCAGGACAAAAATGGATGTATCATAACACAATATACAGTTAAACTAATTTTTATACATCATTTAGCGTGGTCTCAGACATATCCGTTGTTTCTTGTGGAGTGTGAACAGATTCGGCAATTAGAATTCGTATGACTTGAATATCCTCATTTGTAAACCCATCCCCAAGCTGCTTACTGCCTCCAACAGCTTTCAACTGATCCATCTTTTTCTTTACCCCGTTCTTGATATCGCTCCATATCTAGGTATAAAAAGGTAAACAATTATTCTTAATTATTTGTCTCCAACGACGAACTAACTTCTTGCCATTGGTTACTGGTTTTTTTATGTCCCAAGCCGTTTAGCTTTTCCGAAATAATTGACCATTTTTCCATTGTCTCCTCTGTATTTCGGCTGCATAAAATAAAAATATTATCTTCTATTAATTCTAGCAATCGCGAGCGTTGCATTGAATTGATTCTTCCCTATAAGGAAAATATCGTTTTAAATTTAGAATTCGAAACCACTGGCACCACATTTACCGAAAATGAAGCGTCACCGGTAATCGCTGATATATCTTTCTGTAGTTGACAATCCTCCTCACTTAATTGAAAATTTGTTCGACAGGTATTATTTATTAGCTCAAGTTGGATGGCTTTTTGCTTTACTTTTGATTTGAGATCAGCCAATGACTGGAAAACGATATTTTATAAAGTTAGTTTAGCGCTATACGTACCTATACCGCAAACTGTTATGCTTACTTTCTTCCACTGGTCGGTGGATTTTTCAGGTCCAGGTTTATTTAGAATACACACAATATGCCGCCACGTCTGATTTTTAACCACATTTCCTTTACTTCCATACAATACATCTTCGTAGGTTTCAACTAAATCAAGAAATCGTTCTCGCTGTCGTAAATTCATTCGCGCCTAGAAAGGACAAACAAAATTAGCTCATCATCATCATAGCTTTTCTTCCAAAAGCGTTTTTTTTTTTTTGAAGTGGCTATTCGCACGTCGTTAGAGACACGGCTTAAGTCGACCAGAGACAATACTGAGACCCCCAACTCACAATCCTCTTGCCGCTGGCCCCCTCATTTTTTTTGAAACTCGCCATTTTGTTTTCCTATCGGTGTTATGAATTTGCCTATCGATAGTTAGTAACTGAATGATTTCGACTCGAATGATTTCATTCATTCATTCAGTTGATTACTGAGACCCATTTTTTTTTTTTTTTTAAGGTAGTCTATTCGAAAAATCAGAAATTTAGAAAAATATATATACATAACAAATAGTAGTTCTCCGAAACAACTAAACAACCTGACTGATGTTGATTTATTGTTAGGTTAAGCTCGCAAAACAAAATTAAAAATTGAAAAAGTTGAAACCTACTTCTTGGTTTTTGCCTGAGTTTTTTTCAAATTATGCATTGCGATACGGCGAATAAGAGCTGTGTGCGAGACGTTGTACTTGATGACTGATTTGTTTAAGGTCAAACCCTGTAGGTGAGCATGTACAGCATTTTTTAGTGATTGCTTTTGATCTGCCCTTATCCGATCAACTTTATCATCATCATCATCATCATCCGATGATTCAATTTCAATTGGAGGTGTTTTTGGCGTCTGTTTATTTTCACCAATTGGATCTTCATCGACGCCTTCTGTCATAGGGATGTCTATTTCCAGATGTTCATCTAGAACACCCACAACATCTTCTGATGTCGAGGAACTACAACGTTGTATATTATGCAATTCCGTAAGTAAAGTGTTGTTTTTGTAGGTGATATTATATTTATTTGTTTGACTTGGGTGTGCCTGTTCATCACTGTCATAATTCTAGAAAAAAAAAAAAAAAAAAAAAAAGGGAATCGTTCATAAACTGTTTCACAAACAACGGAATGTTTTGTCCTATAGTTTGCATTTCAACTTTAGGAACTCACCTCATCGACAAATTCCTGCCTTACATCGTCCTCCACTTCGATCGTCTCCATACCAGTTGGCTTCTCTGCTGTCACTTTGTTACATTCAAGGCTAATGGGACTCTTTATGCCAAGCTGTGAGATAGCCTCTAGAAACTCTGTCAATTTTCTCGTCTTGCCCATATAGATAAAATTCAATAAACTTTCCAAGATACTTCCGTCAAGATCCGGAACTATAAGAGTAGCATCTTGTCCAATAGGTACGTCTCTGAGTAAGGTGGACAACAAACTACTACAAGCTGACAATACTAAGCGATGAGCTTTGACAGACTTTCCTTTAAATGAAATGGTAATATCGGCCATATGTAGATCATTTATCATAGACTTTTGAAAGTCAACGATGTTGTTGCTATGGCTTGTCCATTGAAGTTTCTCCATTTTAGCCTTATGACTGGTTGTGTCTGGGAGCAAATTAACAGAGACTGGTAAATCGGTTGAGATATTTTTCTGCAGGACAAAAATGGATGTATCATAACACAATATACAGTTAAACTAATTTTTATACATCATTTAGCGTGGTCTCAGACATATCCGTTGTTTCTTGTGGAGTGTGAACAGATTCGGCAATTAGAATTCGTATGACTTGAATATCCTCATTTGTAAACCCATCCCCAAGCTGCTTACTGCCTCCAACAGCTTTCAACTGATCCATCTTTTTCTTTACCCCGTTCTTGATATCGCTCCATATCTAGGTATAAAAAGGTAAACAATTATTCTTAATTATTTGTCTCCAACGACGAACTAACTTCTTGCCATTGGTTACTGGTTTTTTTATGTCCCAAGCCGTTTAGCTTTTCCGAAATAATTGACCATTTTTCCATTGTCTCCTCTGTATTTCGGCTGCATAAAATAAAAATATTATCTTCTATTAATTCTAGCAATCGCGAGCGTTGCATTGAATTGATTCTTCCCTATAAGGAAAATATCGTTTTAAATTCAGAATTCGAAACCACTGGCACCACATTTACCGAAAATGAAGCGTCACCGGTAATCGCTGATATATCTTTCTGTAGTTGACAATCCTCCTCACTTAATTGAAAATTTGTTCGACAGGTATTATTTATTAGCTCAAGTTGGATGGCTTTTTGCTTTACTTTTGATTTGAGATCAGCCAATGACTGGAAAACGATATTTTATAAAGTTAGTTTAGCGCTATACGTACCTATACCGCAAACTGTTATGCTTACTTTCTTCCACTGGTCGGTGGATTTTTCAGGTCCAGGTTTATTTAGAATACACACAATATGCCGCCACGTCTGATTTTTAACCACATTTCCTTTACTTCCATACAATACATCTTCGTAGGTTTCAACTAAATCAAGAAATCGTTCTCGCTGTCGTAAATTCATTCGCGCCTAGAAAGGATAAACAAAATTAGCTCATCATCATCATAGCTTTTCTTCCAAAAGCGTTTTTTTTTTTTGAAGTGGCTATTCGCACGTCGTTAGAGACACGGCTTAAGTCGACCAGAGACAATACTGAGACCCCCAACTCACAATCCTCTTGCCGCTGGCCCCCTCATTTTTTTTGAAACTCGCCATTTTGTTTTCCTATCGGTGTTATGAATTTGCCTATCGATAGTTAGTAACTGAATGATTTCGACTCGAATGATTTCATTCATTCATTCAGTTGATTACTGAGACCCATTTTTTTTTTTTTTTTTAAGGTAGTCTATTCGAAAAATCAGAAATTAAGAAAAATATATATTTTTTTAAAGGATATGCTTGTATTTACATATCGTCGCTTTCACGGCAAAGTGACATAAGTCGAAATTTGTCATTTTTGAGTTAAGTATACAAAAATGATCACAATTTTTTTTTTTCTGCCTAAACGGCTTAATTCCACTTCTTCTACTTTCCACTTTCTAAAAAGTGTCGTTTCGATTTTCCACTAAAAACCCCACAATTTTTTGTTGCGCAATGACATTTTTTTAGTTGTGCGTCGAGATTGGTTGTGTTTTTTTGGGCAAAACGGCGTATTGCGAAAAATTTAAAGCGACAAAACGACACTTTTGCAACTCGTGAGAAAATAAAAACTTAAATAACTATCAGATTTTTCGCAAAACGTCATATCTTTTTTTTAAATATTGCCTTTTTGTACAAATTTAAATACTATCTGAAAGAGGGAGAAAAATACTTCAATTGTATGTAAATGCACTTTGTATATTGTTTTTAATTAACTAGAAAACAATTTTTTTGTGTGACGCAAAACTTTAAACGTCGCTCCTGAAAATCATACATTTTGGACTTATGTCACTTTGCCGTGAAAGCGACGATATGTATATTATATACATATATATATTTACATATACTTTTTTTAGCTTAGTGATTCCGCTATATTGTATTGTTCAGGCTGGGATTCGAAAAGATAAAACACTATTCTGTTTAACCGTTCCAATAAAATCACTTTATTTACACTTTCTAAATATTCACTTATTTAGTACCAAAACAATACCACTTAAATCAATTCTTAAACGTTTCAATCCAATCGCTTTATTCACTGTATTTCTTTTCACTTATTTATCTTATTTATGATTTCATTCATTCATTCAGTTGATTACTGAGACCCATTTTTTTTTTTTTTTAAGGTAGTCTATTCGAAAAATCAGAAATTTAGAAAAATATATATTTTTTTAAAGGATATGCTTGTATTTACATATCGTCGCTTTCACGGCAAAGTGACATGAGTCGAAATTTGTCATTTTTGAGTTAAGTATACAAAAATGATCACAATTTTTTTTTTTTTTTCTGCCTAAACGGCTTAATTCCACTTCTTCTACTTTCCACTTTCTAAAAAGTGTCGTTTCGATTTTCCACTAAAAACCCCACAATTTTTTGTTGCGCAATGACATTTTTTTAGTTGTGCATCGAGATTGGTTGTGTTTTTTTGGGCAAAACGGCGTATTGCGAAAAATTTAAAGCGACAAAACGACACTTTTGCAACTCGTGAGAAAATAAAAACTTAAATAACTATCAGATTTTTCGCAAAACGTCATATCTTTTTTTTAAATATTGCCTTTTTGTACAAATTTAAATACTATCTGAAAGAGGGAGAAAAATACTTCAATTGTATGTAAATGCACTTTGTATATTGTTTTTAATTAACTAGAAAACAATTTTTTTGTGTGACGCAAAACTTTAAACGTCGCTCCTGAAAATCATACATTTTGGACTTATGTCACTTTGCCGTGAAAGCGACGATATGTATATTATATACATATATATTATATTTACATATACTTTTTTTAGCTTAGTGATTCCGCTATATTGTATTGTTCAGGCTGGGATTCGAAAAGATAAAACACTATTCTGTTTAACCGTTCCAATAAAATCACTTTATTTACACTTTCTAAATATTCACTTATTTAGTACCAAAACAATATCACTTAAATCAATTCTTAAACGTTTCAATCCAATCGCTTTATTCACTGTATTTCTTTTCACTTATTTATCTCACAACCGATTACTCTTTCGAACTTCACACACTCACGGGTTAAAAATCAACTGTACTTCTCTGTTGTCAACGCGCCCCTTTTATATCCGCGCTGCCACCTATCAGCGAATATTCCAGAAGTAGATATATTCCAGATGTATATTCCAACTCCTATCGAGATGGTACTAGAATTAGCTTGACAGATTCCAGTCTCCAATTGGAAGTGGAACTTGGAGGGAAACCGAGTGCCCGATTCACCACAATTCCTAAGTGTCTGATTCACTAAGTGCCTGGTTCACTAAGTGCCTGATTCACTAAGTGCCTGATTCACCACAATATCCCCCTCTTAAACTTGTTCGTCCCGAACAAACTCGCTAGCATTTTCACCATTATAGCGATGAAGACGATCCACATGAACGACTTTCAGCTTGCCTCTTCCTCGTTGGATGCGATAGACAACGTTGTTGATGCGCTTCACGATTTTATAGGGGCCTTCCCAGTCTTGTTGCAATTTAGGTTATAGGCCTTTTCTTCGATGGGGATTATATAGCCATACCAGATCTCCTTCCTGGAATCCTGTAGTTGTCGTTTTAGTATCGTACCTGGTTTTCATGCGGTCACTGGCTATCTTAATCTTTTCCCTAGTCCCTCGATGCACGTCCCTGATGATATCCCTGAGGTCTGCAACATAGTCTTCCTCATTCTTGGGTTCTTCGCATGGGGATCCAAACATCAACTCGCTTGGCAGGCGGACTATTCGACCAAAGAGGACTTCAGATGGAGTATGCCCTGTGATGTTATGTACTGCATTTCGATAGGCCAAAAAAAACAAGGGAATCTGCTTATCCCAATCTCTTTGGTCCTCGGCAACGATCTTAGAGAGGTGTTCATTTAGGGTTCTGTTGAAGCGCTCTATCATCCCATCTGATTGTAGATGAAGGGGTGTTGTCCTTGTCTTGTGAATCCCGAGTAACTGGCACACTCCTTGGAAAATCTTGGACTCGAAGTTTCGTCCCTGATCCGAATGCAGTTCCATCGATGCACCGAATCTGCTTACCCAGTTGTAGACAATTTGCTCCACCACGGTTTTAGCTTCTTTGTTAGGGATAGCAAATGCTTCAGGCCACTTACTGAAGTAGCCCATAACAACAAGGATGAAACGATTTCCATTGTTCGTTTCAGGAAACGGTCCCGCAATATCAATTGCTATCCTTTCGAAGGGAGCTCCAACATTGTATTGATGCATCTTGCCTCGGACTTTCACTCTCGGGCCTTTGCTGGCCGCACATGTTACGCATTTCCTGCACCAATTTTCAACATCCTCCCTTGCATGGACCCAGTAGTAGCGTTCCCGTACTTTATCGAGTGTTTTATTTATTCCCAAGTGGCCTCCAGACACTCCATCATGCAATTCCCTTAGCACTTCGATAACTTTCGACCTGGGCAAAACAAGCTGCATTACGAAAGACGTTCCATCCGAGCTTTCCCATCTTCTTTTTAGAATGCCGTCTTGTACATGAAGGGAGTCCCACTGCGCCCAGTATGCCTTCAGCTCCGGGCTCCTATTGGATATCTCCTGCCAGTCTGGTTTTCCTTCATGCTCCTTCCAGGCGAGAATCGGCTCGATATCCGGATCTTCCATTTGAGCCTCCCGGATTTCACGCGCACTCCAGCCACTGTTGGGGTTAGCTCTCACCCTTTGAATGGACACGACATCTTTTTCCTCATGTCGTAAGCAATGTTTGCAGTCTGCTTTGCACGGTCGACGGGAGAGAGCGTCTGCATTAGAGTGAAGACTTCCCTTTCGATGTTGTATTTCGTAGTCGTACATCTGCATCCGTTCTATCCACCTCGCGACTTGTCCTTCAGGATTTTTGAAATGTAGCAGTCATTTTAAAGACGCATGGTCTGTGCGAAGGATGAATTTCCGCCCATAAAGGTAGGTACTTATGGAAATGTTTTGTTGCCAATACCAGAGCAAGGAGTTTGCGCCTGGTAACACAGTAGTTCCTTTCTGGCTGTGAGAGCACTTTGCTGAAGTACGAGACTACCTTCTCTTGGCCATCGTGCACCTGGGAAAGAACGGCTCCAAATTCCACATTACTAGCGTCTGCATCCACAATAAATGTTTTCCCAGGGGTGGGGTATGCTAATATGGGGGCGTCGCACAACTGTCGCTTAAGTTCTTTGAAGCTATTCTCGCACTCAGCTGACCATTTGAATTGTTTGCCTTTTTCTGTCAGTTGATGCAAACTCTTTGCGATCCCGGCAAAATCCTTTACAAATCGTCTATAATAGGTCGCAAGTCCCAGGAAGCTTCTCAGTTGATGTTTGTCTTTAGGAACCGGCCAGTTTTTCACTGCATCGACCTTCTCTGGATCAGTCTTGACTCCTTCGGATGAGATGATGTGTCCGAGATACTTCACTTCTGGTCTAAATAGAGCACACTTCTTCGGGTTCAGTTTTAATTGTGCACTTCGTAGCCTTTGAAACACTTCCTTTAGGTTATTTCGATGCTCGTGAAATGTTTTTTCTACCACGATGACATCGTCCAAGTAGACCAAACAGGTTTTCTACGTGAGTCCCAGCAAAACGCGCTCCATTAGACGTTCAAAAGTTGCTGGAGCATTGCACAGTCCAAATGGCATTACTGTAAACTGCCAGAGCCCGTTTCCCGCTACGAATGCTGTTTTCTCACGGTCTTCTGGATGGATCTGCACCTGCCAGTAGCCACTCTTCAGATCAAGAGTTGAAAACCATTTGGCTCCGGATAGTGTGTCCAGAGTATCGTCAATTCTTGGCAGGGGGTAGCTGTCTTTCTTGGTGATATTGTTTAGCTGGCGATAGTCCACGCAGAATCTCGTACTTCCGTCTTTCTTCTTGACCAGAACGACCGGCGATGCCCACGGACTTTTTGAGCTTTCAATCAGTCCCTCTTTTTCCATAGTCGACACCATTTCTGCAACCTCCGTCTGCTTAGCCAATGGTAGTCATCTGGGAGGCTGACGAATTGGTCTTGCATCCCCGGTGTCGATACGGTGTTGTACGAGATGTGTTCGGCCATACTCACCACTCTGTGAAGCAAATATATCAGCGAACTCGTTGATTAGACTCCCTGCCATGGTCCGCTGCTCCTGATCCAGCTCACACTCTCCGAGTATATTCTTTTTCATTTCGGATATCTCCGTAGGTCTTACTGGTTTCGCAGGACTATCATTGGACAACTTTGTAACCGCAGTAATCGGTACGTACTTTCCGATAACTTCCCCTTGCTTCAGCTCCACGCTTTTATGCTCCACATTGAGGACACGAACGGGAACCAAGTTGTTTTTGGGTCCAACGAGCATCTTTCCCACGATATAGTTCTGATAATGGTTTCTGGATCTGGTTCGATTAGATAGAATCGGTGGCTCCCATGATCACCTTCCAGCCTTGTCCAAATCACTGTCTCTGACGAAGGTGGTAATATTCCGTCCTCATTTACAGCTGTCCTTAGAGCTGCGACGTTCTCGTTCCCGTAAACCATCGGAATTTCGACGTTCCTGTACTTTAAAACTTGCAAACCGATGTCGAGTACTACATCGTGCGCCTTCATAAAGTCAATTCCGATGATGCATTCGTCACATATATCAGCCACTAAGAAGGCATGGGAGAAGACTATTCCTGCAAGATTTATCGTCAAGAGTACCTCACCATACACCTTTGCCGTTGCTTCAGTTGCAGTTTTCAGACAATAGCTGCTGGGTGTTGTGCAGCCATGATTGGCGTACGATGTCCCTTCTGATTATGGAGGCGGTGGCACCTTTATCAATTGTGGCCACATACTTTTTCTGGCCGATATGTGCTTCCACTGTCAAGCTCCGATTACATCGTTTGGTCTGGGAAATCTGAATTGTGGTCCTGGGGGCGTCGATTCCAGAAACCGACTGATGGCTTTGTGATGTTCCATCCGCCGAATATTCAGGTGCCTCCTCGTTACGACTCCTAGTTCTGCAATGTGGACAACCGCCCTGTCTACGTTCAGCTCTGCACTGGCGTTGTAGATGTCCGACTTTGTTGCAGTTCCAACAACGGATCGGTCCCCTGCGAGCACTGTTCCGGTCTACTACTTCCGTCCTCTGGCATGAGCACTCAACGGATGTTATTTCTCTCACACGGTGAAATCCTTGAAATGCTTGGTCAGCAGCTCTCATCGTTAAGGCAAATGCAAGTGCCTCAGGAAGAGTTCTCTTTCCAGCCATTCGTAGAGCCATCTGCAGTTGTCTGTCCTCTATGGCTTGTGTGAAAGCTTCAATTGCCATTTCGTTGATGACATCCTCGCCGGCATTGGGATACGACAAATGTGCTAGGCGTTCGATATCCGCTTGCAACTGCTGGAGTGTTTCTCTTATGGACTCTACTGCGCAGTTGCACTCTATACACTTGCTGCATATAACACCAAATCGCATCTCAATAGCCTTCACCAGAGCGTTGTAGTTGCGTTGTTTTTCTTCTGAGACAGTTTGAAGCAACTCTGCAGCTGAGCCTCGTAATGCGAGCGTTAGTGCAATCATAGACACATAATTACTAGATGGTGCATTCCATACCCAACCTGGAACAGCGTATACCTCACGCTTTTACTCATAATAGATGGCGTCCCAATGCAGTTTTTCAACTTATCAACCTTTTTTGTGTTGCATGTTCCCATATTTGTATCTACAGTGTTTACAAACATGATGCAGAGATTGGAGGAAGAAAAATAGGAAATGAAATCGGTGATGGAAATCGAGATCGAGTACTTTTTGGATGAATAGCATATAGCTAGTTGTATGGTGGGTCGTGGGTGTGGTAGAGCTAGCATACTTTTAGCGTGACGATAGATGACAATGGGGATGAAGTGTCTTACGAACCCAACAATGTGGAAAGAATGTGTATGGCAATGTGAAATAATTAGGTAGCTCTGTGTGTATATTCCGATATTTTATTGGCATAGGTCATGATGAAGGATATTAGCCTTTTTTTACTATGCCCACATGATCTATATAGATCATTGATTTCCATGGTTTACAACAATAATGCGGGATACACTTGTTGTTGTAAACATTAAAATCGTTCAATTTCGTTTTGATGGCAATTAAAAAGAAAAAGATTTTGAAAATCTGAAAACCAAATAAGTGAAGTTTCATACACATAATCTACGGGAGCTTATGTTTAGTTTCTTTAGTTTTTTACCTAAAATTTCCTTTTCAAAATGATTGGCACAGACAAAATTGTTATGTGTACTCATTTCTGTTGTAATTCTCAATATGTTTAACCATACTTCCCTTTCTTTTGTTTTTTTCGGGATCGAAAGAAATTGCCTCTTGGGAAAATCTTTCGATTTTTCACTGCACACAACACATTTAACTTTTTTTCTCATATTGTTTTAATTAAAATCACAAGTCAAATATAATCTTTTCGTATGCACACAATCCCACTAGTAATAATTATTTCTCGTATTATTATTATTTTTTAGACTGTAATGGGTTATTCGAAATTGTTTATTTAAAAATAAACACACACTCGCATAAAAAAAGCTAATGTAATGTTTTTATTTACCTATGTTTTTTTTTTTTTTAAATTGAAACCCCATAAAACTAACCTCAACTAGCTACCTGTTTTTTGCACTTCTTCCGGAAACCTTATTCCCGTTCATATTAAAGGGTTTTTCTATATTTTGTAGAAACCAAAATTTACGGAGAAATCCTATAAACAGTCCGGTTTTTTTAACATTACATCCACGCCGAATTCCGAATATACCCTTTAGGGAAAGGTAATGCCATTGCTCTGACTTCTCCGTTATAAAATATTATATTCAGGAAATGGGCGTTACTGCATTGGGTAGCCCCAATGCCACTATAATATTTTTTGTTTAAGGAATCAGAATATATGTAAGAATTCGGCTTATAAATAAATAGGTTTTTCCTGGATTTTTTAGATGTTCTGCAACGAGTCTTTAGTTAAATAAAAAAGTATGAAAAAAAGCATGAGGATAGAGATAAGTAAACTTAATTCCAATTTAACCAGTTGCAGAAATGAAGACTAATCCACCTGAACATAATGAAAAGTTTTACTTGGTATTTTTAAAATAAGTTTCATACATCATACTTTTTTACTAACAACTGATAACTGAGAGCACACATTTAGCACTTGGTTTACCTACTTTTTTCAAAATCTATTCGACAGTAACTGATGTAAATTTTGAAATAAACATGCAATTTGCTTTACAATTTTTCCCCACAAAATTGTACTCCCATACAAAATTAAATACATGGAGTAAAGCAGGATAATCAATCATAATGCCCATAGAAGATATAAATCCAATTTGTAATATTATTCATGTGTGCTCAAACCAGAATTGAAAAATCTCACAAATCGAAATGCACAAATTCTTCGACAGAAAAAGAAATGCATATCCAACTACACACACAGTAGGTACCTATCCATCTCATTCATAAAGGCAACAGACGACAAATCTAAACAAAATATGAAATCGAACCAAAAAGGCAGAGAAAGAATAGATTACAAAACCCATCCCTCATCAACACTCTGAAATCGAAAAGGGAAAGCATATCATAAAACAGCAATGCAAATGCATACGCATTCTCTTGGGAACATTTTGTTGTTTGGTATGTTTTGCGAAAAAGGAAAATAAAGAAGAATCAGGTATGAACTTCACTGAGTAGCCAACGAAGACCAAGGTTCATGTTGATCGGAAGTGTTTGTCAACAGTACACCTCAAATAAAATGTTTTGCAGCATGTATCCGAGTTTGAGGTATATTTTCACGGTGGCGCCATCTAGATATTGGGGTGCTTCGGAATAACCATTTCCTTTATATGAAATGCACCATCTAGTAATTATTTGTCTATGGTGCAATCGACTTTTCCTCGTCGTCCCATCCGTTGGTTGTTGCAGCTGCTTCGAACTGTCTTTTATAAACTGGCCACGATGTTTGCCCATCAAAAACGGGTGGTTGCATCTCTTTCCTTCTTGGGCAGTCAGCAGAATATTCCCGAACCTTCTGTTTCTTTACTTTTTCGAGTTCTTTAGTTATGTTCTCGATATTTGTTCCGATTTCTTTAGCTAGGTTCTCGATGTTTGATCCGAGCTCTCTAGCTATGTTCTCGTGTTTATGAAACGTTTCATGAATTTCCTTTCATGCTGGTTCAATTTCTCATCAATTGCGTCGATTTTTACTTAGAGAACATTCTTAAATTCTTCCACCGCATCTTTTTGTGCGGCAACAATGGAATTTTTCTGTTCTTCCATAGAATTCTGTTCTTCTAGAGAATTCTTCTGTTCTTCCATCTTGGCGAGAAGTAATTCCATCATAGCGCTTATATCAACGCCTGTACTTACTTGTTCTTCTGGCACGTCGAATAGCATGGATTTCGGATCTGCTCCCTCGCATTCGACAGCTCCAGCTGTGGAGAGATTCCGCTTTTCTAGTTTACTTTTTAATTGGGGTATACTTAGATGTAGCAATAAACGACCCATTTTGTTTGTCTTTAAAAATTCACAAATTCACTCTTTTCTTTTTTTTTTAACTTTTCTTAATAGCACTTATAGGGGGAAAGCGGGAGACTTGAACATATAGGAGACTTGAACCACTCTCAATAATTCACTCAATATTCACTCAAATCCTCCAACGGTAAACTCAAATGTCGCAGAGCTTGATCTTTTACTTCCACAAAAAAAAAATAATTCTAAATTGTCAATTGACTTTGGCTGTTAGAAGTGAAAATGTGTTTTTTGGGGCAAAAAGTTAAAAAAAAAATTTTTGTTTTTTTGTGATAACTTTTTTTGTTTGACGTGGTAGGTAATAATAGTTAACATTATGTTATAAAACAGTTATTTGGCTTAGTAGATATTAGAACGGAATCCAGCTAGCTTGTGTTGCACAAATGTTATTAACTTTTAATTGTTAAAAAATTCTGAACGGGAGACTTGAGCCGGTTTCAAAGGGGAGAGTTGATCAGTGGTTCTGATGAAATAATGGATATGCGAATTTGCGTCTTAGTAACAAATACGTGCACGAGATATGTGTTGGACTGACTAAAAGGGACAATGAGATCTTTGAATGCCCTCACTGTGAAAGCAATTAGAGGCTAATCGTACACATGGCTAAAATACCTTAATGATGTGGTAGTTTATAAAGAAATTAAGTTGTTTACTTATTTTTGTTAAGTTTTTAAAGTTTGTTTTCTTAATATTGTTTTTTACTTTTAGTCTCTAATATCTTATTATTGTTTGAAAATTCAATAATTTTGAGTTTTTATGTTTCTTTTTGTATACATTATATAGTTATGTTTTTTAGTTTGTATTAGTGTTTTGTTTTTCTTTATAAAAAACGTTAAACAGCTTTTTTTTCTTTCATAATACCACAAATACAATAAAAATGAATTCTAATAAGATATTAACTAAATTTTTCTATTGTTTTACCCGAAGAATTTAAGTATGTTCAAGTCTCCCCAAGGGGGTGGTCAAGTCTCCCGGCTGGGAGGGAGACTTGAGCCAGAAATCTGTTCTTACGTGTATATAGAGTTTATGTGGCTAACATTAAAATAGATAAATGTATATTTTAGAAAATGTATTCAACATGTGGCTAAGATTAATAGAAAAGTTGTAGTGAACGATTTAACAAAAAGTGGCTCAGAATAAGTTTTATCCCACTTCTGACACCAATGTTACATTCAGGCTGGGATTCGAAAAGATAAAACACTATTCTGTTTAACTGTTCCAATAAAATCACTTTATTTACACTTTCTAAATATTCACTTATTTAGTACCAAAACAATATCACTTAAATCAATTCTTAAACGTTTCAATCCAATCGCTTTATTCACTGTATTTCTTTTCACTTATTTATCTCACAACCGATTACTCTTTCGAACTTCACACACTCACGGGTTAAAAATCAACTGTACTTCTCTGTTGTCAACGCGCCCCTTTTATATCCGCGCTGCCACCTATCAGCGAATATTCCAGAAGTAGATATATTCCAGATGTATATTCCAACTCCTATCGAGATGGTACTAGAATTAGCTTGACAGATTCCAGTCTCCAATTGGAAGTGGAACTTGGAGGGAAACCGAGTGCCGGTTCACCACAATTCCTAAGTGTCTGATTCACTAAGTGCCTGATTCACTAAGTGCCTGATTCACTAAGTGCCTGATTTACCACAGAAGGAACATCTAGTAGTTATCAATGACTTCTATAAAAGATGGGGAATTAAAATCAATATGGCAAAATCGGAAGGCATTTGCATTAGGAATGCTAGCGGTGAGGGTATGGAGGGAGCCGTCCGGGAGAGCAGGAATCTCAGCATCGACATATATGGTAACATCATACACTTCAAGAACAAGCTAAAATACCTGGGGGTTAATTTTGACAATCTTTTAAAATTTAATAACCACGCTAGAGCGAACAAAACAAAAGCTCAGAAGATAGCCAACATGCTAATGCCATTCTTAAGACATAGTTGTCTGAACAAAAAAACAAAGCTACTCTTCTACAAGACCTTGATAAGACCGGTCCTATTATACGCTTTCCCAATCTGGTTTTCAATCTCCCCCTCTACGGCTAACGCCCTTGAAATTTTTGAAAGGAAGATACTAAGAACCTGCATTAACCAAAATTACGAGGCTAGACACAAGAGACTGTCCAACAGCCGTATTTACAGCGAATCAAAGGTTACTCCCCTTATAAATTACGCGTTATCTTTAATGAATAAAACAATTCTCAAACTATTCGATACAAACTATATTCTTCTCAGGCCAATATATCATGGCAAGATACAATTTACCCATCCCCGATCGGCGTTATCTTTGAAGAAATCTTGACTTCCCCTGATGGACAGCGCAACGAATTTTATAATAGAACCTTTCGCGGTCAAAATAGGGGCTAATACTCCCAGAACAATCACTTCAAACTCACAATCAATCAAATTTAAAATTATAAACCGCAGCAACAAACATTCTTAAAAAAAAAAAAGAAAAAAAAGAAGAAGAAAACAAAAATAATAATAATAATTATCGTTTATTGGAGGCATAATTTCTACACTAGTTAAGTACTCAAATCACTTATTTCAACTTTAATATCGTTTAACTATATCATGTACACATCCTACAAACACAGTATCACTTTGAGATACTCTCGCTAATTCAAATTCAATTCAATTAAAAAAATGAAATGTAAGCAAGATCCATTCTCCACTTTCCCCCCATCCAAACCCTCATTTCATACATATTAAAAATAGATTAAATTACAACATCAACCAAACAAACTTCGAACTCTTACCAAAAAGATACACAAGAATGCTCATAAAATGTATACCCAATCTCTTACCACCATTCAAAAGAAACCAACCTCGTCAAAGGTGGTAACCTCGCTAACTACACTTCGCCTAGCTAAATGACAACACAAACCTTTTCTCCCTTCTCCCTCCTAATCCTCGATCCCATCTTAACCTTACCTAGTTTTAAGTTAGAATTAGTTAACTATTTGTGATAGACAATCGTCAAAGTAAACGTACAAGCTCCGTAAGCAAGAGCAACTTCTCTCTCTTATACAAAAGAAAAACTCAAGCCAAATGGGCATTTAAACATATACCTATGTATAACGTAACCAATCAAGAAGGCCATACTTTTACAGCCTCTCTTAACGTACATCAAGAAACAAGAAAAAAATATTGTATAAAACGCTAAATAACTTGTAATTATAAAGTCTTGATAAAAAATTTCAATTTTTTACGGTCGTGTCCCTAAGGCGTCGACCTATAGCATGTCCCTAACAACGTGCGAATAGACACTTCGTTCAAAATTAAGCCAGATGATGCTGAAAGTAAAGTATTGCATGTGATGAGCAAAAACGACACATTTTGGACTATCCGTGTGAGAGATACGAGATTTCTTTAAGAATTTGTGAATGAAAAAGCTGAAACAGCCCAGAGTCATGTCCATGAGGAAAGCGGTTCAGTGTGTTACAAAAACATAAACAGTTGGCTAGAATTTTCAAAAGATAAAAACTACCACAGTGAAGCAAACTATGAGAGTGCTGTGATTATGATTGCTATTGCCGATATGTAGCATCATCCCGATCCCAAAGAAACGGGTGGAGTGGACTTCCAGTAAGTGTTCAGCAAAAAATGTATTGTGTAGAGCAAATTTGTAAATTTGTACTTCTTGGAAGATTTATAGATTTCTGGGCGATGTTATGATGGGTAACCCAACACCTGAATTGAATCCCGAGTAAAAGATATTTTTGGGACAAGAATTTAAGGGGAGTTCATCTGGTAAATTCTTGGTTCTTATGATTGAATTCGGTGCTTTGTAGAATCTCATCAGCATGGCCAATGCAACTGATGGTGACAATGACGCCAAAGATCTCCAGAAGGATATTGAGTTTAAATTGAAGCAAATCATTCCACACTTGCCAGCTGCTGACAAAAAGCGTCGCAAAGAGTAGGTACCAGAGTTTGGATCCAATGGGCATTGATAAGTTCATCAGCAGCACCAAGAGAGATCAGAAACCAAATTAGTTGGAAACTTCTTATGCGTACCCCAGTTTGCAAAGTACTTTTTTCATTATCACCCCTATCGAGGTATCCGTTCGGAGAAAATTCCGTTACGAAAGTGAAATCCGATCGGAACTCAAATTGCGTTCGAAGTATTCGTTTTGGAACAAAATAAATGAAGTATAAAAACGCGTTCATTTCACATGAAAATATTCCGAAGCAATTCGTTGTCGGAGAGCATCGGAAAAAATGTGCCGTGTGTGGCTGTCAAAAGTAAGTGGTATAACGCGGTTCCACGCAATGCGACAAGTCATCGGAGAATTTGTCCGAAAATTGTATCGGAATGGAATTTCTGCGATTTCGTACAAATTGGAGTAAATTCCATCCGAACGGATACCTCGATAGGGGTGATTATGTTGCACTTTATTGGTATATACTCAACTATACGAGTATACGCAACAGGTACATTCATGCGAACAGTACTTCTGGTTTCTTCTCTTTTTTAGATCTAATAAAAATCCTGTCACTTTAGGGGTGGTTTCATTGTATTTGCTATTTTGTTTGGTTCTCTTTTGCATTTTTCTATTCTCACAATAAGATATAACTTATCAAGCAATTTTTCTATAACGAAATAACAACTTTTGACAGGCTACTTTCCAATGAAAGATCCTGCATGTTCCGCAATTTAGATGCGGTTAATCCTATCTTGCCAAGTCGAACGGTTTCGTTCTTTGTAGTCGGCGCAATAAATTGTTCTCGTCCAAAATTTGTCGAACTGAATTGTTGACATGTCCGATTAGTCGGTTTCTTTCTCGCGAAGCTTTTTATTTCAGCTTCAATTATTGGAATTCCGAGATCTCTGTGGATATCGTCGTTTCTAATATACCATGGTGCTTGTACAATTTCTCTAAGCACTTTATTTTGAAAAGTTTGTAGAATATTGACATTTGTTTTCTTGGTACGACTGTTGTACGGTCAATACCGTGCTTTCCCAAAAGGGAGAAGAGTATTGGACGGAGAGGTTAAGATTAAAAGACTTATTTAAATTTTGTACTGCAGAGCCCGCTGTCTATAGCAAGGCTGCGACTCTGAGTTATTTTATTTAATTATTCTTTTATTTTATTTCACTAATTAGACCCGCTGTCTTCAGCAATGGCTGCGATCTATTAGGATGGTTACTTAACTCTGTTCGTTCCTTTCAAAACCATGCCCTTTTATACTTAATTTTAAGTCATGACCTGCCTCCTATCTTCCCCCTCCAAGCACCATGGTTTCCTTACCAATTACCATATGTGCACACGCGCTATTTTAGGCATTGCTTAATTGTTTTCCGTTCCCATTAAAAAGTACCCAAATGACATCTTGGGTGTCATTTGCCTTACGCTGGTGTCAAGTGTCATCCATTCATAAATTATTATTATTTCCCCGATACCACAACGTAGTATTCCTCCGATATGCAACTATTGCATTTTTGCCATATGTTGGCGTGCCGCTGTGCAATCGGATCGGATTTGGGTTACGTGTGTATCGTTATGGGTAGGTATGCACTTGACTCATTGCGCTTGGGTGGCGTTTGGGTAAATGGAAAAACAGATGAAAACGAAGCGAATGACCTATTAATAGCCGTGCGCTCTGGTAATGTATTTGGTATATGGTGTATGGTGTATGGAATGGATTGATAGGGTAGGTCATGAGTAGGGTATGGTTGTGCGGATCACAACATCCCACCCCCCTTAGAAAAAGAAAATTCTTACCTGAAGGGTTAGAATTTTCTGCATGGCGGTTGGTTGTGAAAGGAATGTTTACATGAATTGGATGAATTATTATTTAGGTATGATACATACATTTTGCATTTACATTGATATGAAATATATATATATTTTTTTTTTTTTTATAATTATTTAGATGCAATTGAATAGAAAACTTAAATTTAGATATAATCGAATAAAACATTTTTTTTTTATAATTACTTAGATGCAATTGAATAGAAAACTTAAATTTAGATGTAATCGAATAAAACATTTTTTTTTTTTATAATTATTTAGATGCAATTGAATAGAAAACTTAAATCGAATAAAACATTTTTTTCTTATACATAAATGTTTAGATACAATTGAGTAGAAAGATAAATTTTTACTTCTAGTCACATTGGGTTGACTTATATAAATATTTAGATGTAAATTCAATAGGAAAGTGGATATTTATGTATAGATTGCTTAAGTATTGTTTACAAAAATGGATTGTTATATGGTGTTTTACTTATTTTAATTATCATATTAATATTTGTTAAAAACCTGTGGTTAACACTAATTTTGGACCTGGGAGTGTAGGATGTTCAGGGTTTAGTGGGATCTGGGATGGAAGTGTTTCTTTGATTTCGTGTATTTCCGTATTATTCTTTGGTGGTGCCCTCTTTGTTTGTAGGCGTTTAGCCGACCAGTATAAACAAATGGCAATGATCAAAAACAGTGTTATGTAAATCAACGTATAGATTTGTGTAAGCGTGGATGTGAATGTTAATGGTCTGCTGGGAAGTTTATTCCGTGAAGGACTTAAGGTCGTTATTATGGACTATTTTTGTTTTGTTCCGAAATTGAATTTCAGTATTTTCTGAAGATATGATGTTCGTTACGTTATAGGGTCCTTCCCATAACGGTGAGAGTTTGTTACTTCGAGTGTGATTCCTGATTAACACTTTGTCGCCTACGTTAAATGTTTTATTGTTTGAACCCTTGTCGTAGTACGTTTTAGATTTTGCCTTTTTGTCTTGTAGTATAGCCCTAGCGGTTTGGTAACCATGCTGTAACCGGGCTTTAAGCTCGTTGGCGTAGTTATCGTAATTGTATAGCGTTTGGGGATTCCTACTAATGGAATTAGGTATCCGTGCAGGAAAACCATAAAGTAATTCAAATGGACTAAACGAAGTGCTGTTATGGGGTGTTGTATTATAAACAAACATTGCGTATGGTAGCCAAGTGTCCCATGAAAGCTGGTCACTGTTGACATAGTGCCTGAGATATTCGGCTAGCGTTCGATGACTACGCTCCAAGGCTCCGTTCGTTTGAGGGTGATATGGGGTTGTTTGTATCTTTTTGATTTTTAAAATCTTACATATTTCTCTAAATAGATTACTTAAGAAGTTAGTACCTTGATCTGTTAGTATCGCTTCGGGTACCCCGAAACGACATATAATTTTTTCCACATAATTTCGGGCTACTGTAGGTGCCTCTGCATTAGGTAGTGGTATTGCCTCCGTGAACTTGCTCAAATCGTCTTGAAATGTTAAGATATACTTATTGTTTTCGTAAGTGGTTGGGAGTGGTCCGACAATGTCCAAAGCTATTCGCTCAAAGGGACTTGTGCTCGTTGAAGTGATTTTCATAGGAATCCGTGGATTCTGCCTTAGTTTGTTTCTTTGACACGATTCACATTTGCGAATAAATTCCTTTGTATCTCTTACAAGACTCGGCCAGAAGTACCTTGTTCTGAGTCTGTTAATGGTTCGAGAGATACCTTGATGGCCTCCGAGAGGTGAATTATGGTAATCACATAGAATTTTATTGATCTCTTGTGGGTCTTCTAACCTTATTCGATTGTCTGAGTAAATAAACAGAGTGGTCTTTGTTTGCGAAAATATTCGAAATATGATGTTTTTGAGGCGACAGTTTATTGGTTCGCCTGATGGGATAGAAATGTCTATTTGTTTTGTCTCCCTTTTTATGCAGTAGTTTCGAATTTCCGTGAGGATTCTCTCAAAAATGGATGTGTCTGTCATGTCCAATGGCAAGGTAGTGACAATATATACGGACGATTTGGATGTATTCGGGTATGTTTTTATTTCGGTAGGTTCCGGACGCATGTAGTTAGTAATAGTTTTGAGTAATTCTTCTTCCCGGCGTGTTTCTTGGGATAGAATAAAAATTTGGATGGGTGAACAGTGTTTAGCGAATGTGATTGGTTTAAAAGTTTCGATTATTTTACATTCCACTGGTGGAGATGCAATTTCTTCGCTACCTATCACAACTATTTCATCAACATCTTGACTCCTTGCTTTACTTCTAGTGGTGACTAATACCTTACTTTCTTTTTCTTGACAGTTAGTATTTTCAGGAATTCGACTTAGTGCATCAGCATTTGAGTTGATCTTACCAGGTTTATACATTATTTGATATTCGTATTCGTCCAAGAGGATCCTCCAACGAGCTAGCCTTGATGTTGGGTCTTTCAGATTCATAAGCCACTGAAGCGGCCTGTGGTCGGTACATATAATGAACTTTGTACCATACACGTACGGTCGGAATTGTTTTACTGCGTAAGTAATGGCTAAAAGTTCCTTTTCCGTAGTTGTGTACCTTGTTTCCGCATCATTTAGAGTGCGGCTGGCATAGCATATTGGCTTGTCCTCTCCTATTTTACCCTGCGAAAGAATGGCTCCTAAACCGATGTCACTAGCGTCTGTTGTAATTATAAAGGGCTGGTCGAAGTTGGGGTATGCCAGAAGTGGTGGCTCTATGAGTAGATTTTTGAGCGTATGAAATGCTTCGTCGGCAAACGCGTCCCATTTGAATTCGACGTCCTTTTTTAATAATTTAGTTAAAGGTTTAGCTATGGTTGAAAAATTACTTATAAATCGCCTATAATAACCAACGAAACCTAAAAATGATTTAATTCCCTTTATATTTTTTGGTGTGGGATAGGTTTTAACAACTTTTATTTTTTCAGGATCTGGTTTAAGACCATCCTTAGTGATAATATGTCCGAGATACATTAATTCCTTTTTTAGGAAGTTGCACTTGTCAGGCTGAAGCTTGAGGTTGTGTTCTCGTAATCTGCTTAGGACTCGTATTAATTTTTTATTATGTTCCTCGAGATCATAGCCGTATAAGACTATGTCGTCGACATACACAAAACAATCTAAACCCTGTAATCCTATCAACACTGTATTCATCAGTCGCTGGAAAGTAGCTGGTGCATTTTTGAGACCAAATGGCATACGGGTATACTCGTAGTGTCCATAGGGTGTGCTGAAACCAGTTTTGCATTTTCCTTCGTCGTCCATGAGGATTTGGTGGAATCCTTTGGCCAAGTCCAAGGTACTAAAGTACTTGGCTTTTCCTAGTTGATCCAGAATATCAGTAATGTTTGGCAGGGGATATGCATCTCCAACTGTTAATTCATTCAACCGTCTGAAGTCGACTACTACTCTCCACCTTTTGTTGCCTTCCTTGTCTGGTTTCTTGGGAACCAGAAGCAACGGAGAGTTCCATGGACTAGCGCTGGGAGTGATAATGCCTTCCTGTAGCATTTCATTCACTTGTTTGTGAATCTCGTTTTTTTGGGATTCTGGAAGCCTATAAGGTTTCACGAATAGAGGTGGTTGATGGGGATCAGTAATAATAGGGTGTTTCGTTGTGTCAGTAAAGGACAGTTGGTCACCTTCTAGGTAGAATAGGTCGTTGTATTGTCGGCAAATCCCTAATATTGAATTCTTTTCTTCCTGATTGCAGTGACCAAGATCTATTTCTGACTCTAGCTTGGATAACCTTTCTTTAATTATATCTTGGGTCTTTCCTGTTATGAAGTTGAAATTGTCTAACTTGTCCCACTTAAGATCGATATCCTCGTACCGAACTTCTTGTTCAGTCTCTGAGGTATTCATCATCATGACCCTGACTTTGGAGTTTGTGGGTTTGGTTAGAGATTCGCCAAGGAAAATTCCTGGCTGGATCATTTGTTTGTGTATAATTATATCAAGATTAGTTTTGAGGGGAACAGGGATATCCACTACTTGTTGTGTTCGGGGTTGAAGTGTTACAATGTTCTGTTTGTTAATGATTTTTGTTGTTGCCTCAGACTTTATATGTGCTGGGTCTTTCTTTAGTTGCTCAGGCTTATTGACTATTGCTGAGTCTTTGTTTAGTTGCTCAGGCTTATTGACTATTGCTGAGTCTTTGTTTGGTTGCTCAGTCTTATTGACTATTGCTGAGTCTTTGTTTGGTTGCTCAGTCTTATTGACTATTGCTGAGTCTTTGTTTAGTTGCTCAGTCTTATTGACTATTGCTGAGTCTTTGTTTGCCATCTCAGGCTTACTTTCTGCTGAGGCACTCTTGTCCTCAGTCTTACGTGTTGCTGGATTTCTTGTTGGTACTTTAGAGGAAGGGTACAGTCTTAAAGTATTGTGAACATAGTTGATCACACAAGAATATCTTTTGAGAAAATCATTTCCGATGATTCCGTCAAAGTTGAAGGAGGTGTTTCCGTGGAGGATGTGGAACGGGTGTTCTATTTTAAAAAGATCATTTCCCGATCTGAGATGGAAAGTTTCAGTAGTAAGACTAGCGCTCATGGTTTTATCTCCATTCATGGTGGAAACGATCATGTTGCTGGCATTACTATTAGCTGGTAGGTTACTAGGGTTTTTGATTATACTGATTTCGGAACCAGTATCAATCACTAAGTTTCGTAGCTTTCCATTTTCGGATGGGATCCTGATCATGCTGAGGTTGTTGTTGGGCAGGAGTTCGATTAAAATGGATGTAACCAGTTTTAAACCATCTCTTGGTGAACTACGGCTTCTACCTGTAGCCGGGAAGGGAAGCCGTTCTCCTCCTCCCGACTGCGGTCGTTTCCCGTTAAGTTTAATGGCTGATTAGGCGGAATGTGTTGATAATTTACCTGCCGCCTTGGGTCATGACCATTATTTCTATTATTACCCCTAGGTGGGTAATGCTGTGGCGCAGAATTGGAATTTTGGGGGACTCGTGTTTGATTTGAGCCTTGGGGATTATTTTGCATATGTATATGCGATTGGCGGAGTCGGCATTCCTCTAATGAATGGTTTCTTTTATTGCAGTAATTGCATATTAGGAACTGTACTTCCCTTTTGATTTGGTTAGGCGGGAAATTTCGGACTTGGGGGGACTTGTTTCGGTAACAAGATTGTTTGGTATGACCTGGTATACCGCATATTTCGCAAACTGGTTTTGGTGCATGAGGGAGTCTCGTGGGTGGTTGTTGTGAAGTGGTTAGCCTTTCCAACCTTACAGCGTGGTCTTCTACGAAGGCGATAGCCTTTTTAAGGTCTGTTTCACCATGGGCCTTGGCTATCAATCTGAGCTGATCGTTTTTCAGACCATCCTCGAATACTTGAATTGCCAACTTATTGTTTTCCTCAATGAGAAAAGCCCTAACTGCCTCGTCGCGGGTAAAGGCATAAGTGGCAGAGTTTAAATTTTTTAAGGAGTCATTCAACCTGCTGCCGAATTCCCTGACAGTTTCTTTGACATTTTGTTTTATCGAAAGCATCTCATTGTGAGCAGAATTCCGAGATTTTTCCTCTTTGTATTCTGACTCGAGTTTTTCTCTTAGGGCAGCCCAAGTGGTCAGTGTGTGATATCGGATCAGCTCGAAGGCAGGACCTTCTAAACGAGTCTTGACAATTTCGAGAAACGTCGGCTGATCTGAATCTCTTACTGCCTTGAATAGAATATTTCCACAGGAAATGAATTTATTTAGCTCAGAAGGTTTTCCATCAAAGGTCGGGATGATGTTAAAAACATCCGTAATTCCGATTTTAATGTCCATCTCTGGCTCGGGTATTACTTCGTCAGAAAGAATATTGAACGGGAGATTTCTAAACAGACCAGCAATGATTTCTGCTTGCCTATGTGTCTGTCGAGTGACGCGCTTAATGTTGAAAAAAAAAAATATAAACGGACTGAACACGAACTCAAAAAAAAAGACTTTGCAGGGGTTAAAGGAGTGGGAGCAGATAACAACAACAATGTGTAAAAAAAAAAATGTTTATAAAATGTACTTATTTAATATGTAATTTACATGCAACTTTTAGTGTAGGTATTGTGTGTACAAAATTGTTTTTTTTTTTTTTTTAAATGTTCTTATTTTATTTAGAATACCTTATTAACTTAATGTTGCTGCTGCCGTGATACCGTAGTGGTTGGTGGTGTTGGGTTGCTGCTCCTTTTTCACTCTCGTTTCCTTTTCTTTTTACTTGCACTATATCTGGTGTAAGCCCCAGAGACGCTATCACAAAAACTTCCTTTAACACTTTTCTGTTGTAGGCCACAGATACGCTCACAATATCACCAATATCACTTTTTAATAAAATTTATTTGTGCACTCACTCACTGGTGTATAGCCCCAGTACGCATCGAGTTCGAAGTAGACTCGTTCTTGGTTCGGTAGTTGGGACCTTTTGGGTATCCCACCGCTGCCACCAATGTTGTACGGTCAATACCGTGCTTTCCCAAAAGGGAGAAGAGTATTGGACGGAGAGGTTAAGATTAAAAGACTTATTTAAATTTTGTACTGCAGAGCCCGCTGTCTATAGCAAGGCTGCGACTCTGAGTTATTTTATTTAATTATTCTTTTATTTTATTTCACTAATTAGACCCGCTGTCTTCAGCAATGGCTGCGATCTATTAGGATGGTTACTTAACTCTGTTCGTTCCTTTCAAAACCATGCCCTTTTATACTTAATTTTAAGTCATGACCTGCCTCCTATCTTCCCCCTCCAAGCACCATGGTTTCCTTACCAATTACCATATGTGCACACGCGCTATTTTAGGCATTGCTTAATTGTTTTCCGTTCCCATTAAAAAGTACCCAAATGACATCTTGGGTGTCATTTGCCTTACGCTGGTGTCAAGTGTCATCCATTCATAAATTATTATTATTTCCCCGATACCACAACGTAGTATTCCTCCGATATGCAACTATTGCATTTTTGCCATATGTTGGCGTGCCGCTGTGCAATCGGATCGGATTTGGGTTACGTGTGTATCGTTATGGGTAGGTATGCACTTGACTCATTGCGCTTGGGTGGCGTTTGGGTAAATGGAAAAACAGATGAAAACGAAGCGAATGACCTATTAATAGCCGTGCGCTCTGGTAATGTATTTGGTATATGGTGTATGGTGTATGGAATGGATTGATAGGGTAGGTCATGAGTAGGGTATGGTTGTGCGGATCACAACACGACCCCAGAGTTTATACCATAGGTCCACACCGGCTTTGGCACTTGCTTGTATAGAAGCAGTTTGTTTTCGGTACTGAGCTGGGAATTTTTTCCGAGTACATTTCTCTATATTTGATATCGAGTTCTTTACGTTTCATTTTCACGTGCGAATTCCATTTCAGCTTTGCGTCGGGTGTCATTCCCAGGCGAGTATATAGCAGATAGAGAAGGGGCCCTAGGACACTTCCTTGCGGAACGCCGGCCGAAATTTCTTTGAGCTCAGAATATTCGTTTCCATATCTAACACGGAAGAGTCTATTCCCGAGATATGATTCTAAAATATCATATAGGCGTATGGGAAAAACTTATCGTAATTTAAACTTTAATCCGTCATGCCACACCTTATCAAAGGCTTGTGAGACGTCGGAATACGCTTGAGCATATCTTTTTTTCTTCGAATGCTTTCTCAATTATTCTCAGTAATTCTATGCACTTGGTCAATCGTGGAATGCTTGGTTCTGAACCCAAACTGTTGGTCAGGGATAAGATTATTATATTCTATAACCGGTTGTAGGCGCGTTAGTAAAATTCTCTCGAAAACTTTGGATATAACTGGAAGAAGGGAAATTGGTCTATACAACTTTACTTCATTTGGCGGTTTTCCTGGTTTTAAAACCATTATGACCTCTGCAACTTTCCATTGGCTCGGTACGTATTTTAGTCTGAGCGGGGCATTTATAATATGAAGAAGCTTAATTAATGCTTTTCTTGGTAGAACTTTGAGAACTTCTCCCGTGATCAAATCATAACCAGGAGCTTTCTTAGGTTTTAGGGATTCAATTTCACGTTTTAGTTCCCTTAGCGTTGCACTTGTGAGTATTAAATCGTCGGATAGTAATTCCGCCGCAATAACACTGTCGTGAACCGCCCGACCATCGTACGGTTTAAAGGTTTCTTCTAAATGGGCGGCAAAAACGTCCGCTTTTTCCTTATCTTCCCTTGCCCATTCATTTTGATTTATTTTAATTGGCGGCGCGGGGATTTTGGGCCTTTTGGTGCCTTTTACAGCTTTCCAAAGTGAATAGTTGGAATCTTTTTTCGCCGTTAAACTTTCAAGGTAAGAACCTATCGCACGATTTTTAAAGTCCTTAATAGCTGTCTTCAACAAATTGCACAAATAATTCAAATGTGTTTTATGTTGCGGGGGCGCGACTCTGTTGCCATTTTTTACGCGCCTTCCTTTTTTTGTTGACCAATTCTTTTATTTCGGGAGGATATCGTAGACCGTATTTGGCCGGCGTTTTCCTTGGATTAGGCGTGTTATTCCAGGAAGCGATCTGTACTATCTCAACGAAGCGATCTACTTCAACCTCAAGTTCATAGGGTGTCGTAAGTGGAACGCTCAGTTCAACATTCTCTTCAAATTCGTTCCTAAAGCCTTCCCAGTTAGTCGTTCTACCAGTTAATCTCGCTGGCTGAAGGTTATTTACTAATTTTACGCTCAATGTTAAAATAACCGGTGAATGATCAGATGACAGATCAAAGCTCTCTTCAACTTTAATGTGGTTGGCAGACATTCCCTTCACGACGAAAAAATCGATCAGGTCAGGTATTTTTGAAGTATCAGTTGGCCAGTATGTCGGTTTGCCCGTCGAGTGGAAATCGCAACTGTACTCCATACCTGCTCCATAGAGCATTCTTCCTTTTCGCGAGATGTATCTAGAACCCCAGAACGTGTGTTTCGCAATAAAATCGCCGCCAATAATGAAATTTGGTTTGAGCGATTTAAGCAAGTTAGTATAATCAGTCTTTTCAAGCGCGGAACGCGGTGGACAGTAGATAGATGAAATTCTAAGAGTACGCTGACTATTTTTTACTCGAATCGTGCACTGTTGCATAGTTTCAAGCTCTATCTTCAGGTCTTCGTATTGTTCAATTCAGTCTTTAATAAACAATGACGATCCACCTCTCGCGTTCCCCGAAGGGTGACAAGCGTGGAAGTCATTATAGCCTTTTATTTTTAAGCTCGATCCCTTTTTCACGTGAGTTTCAGAAATCAAGCAAATGTCAAGATCTTTCTCGCGTATGAATATTTCCAATTCGTCGAGTTTTTGCAAAAGACCGTTTGCATTCCAAGTGCATATTTTTAATATTGGGTTTTCATTCATATTTTATTTGATGTACGGGTTTTCCGTGAATTATTCTCGAGCTTAACCAAGCGATCGAGAATAATTTTATTTATTTTGCTTTGTTCTTCAAATTTCTGGAGAACAACTGAGAATACATGAGAAACAGGGTCCGGCGAAGTTTCAAGGTTTTTTGCTCCGTCGTATGCCGCGGCCTGAGCGTAGGTCTGCACTACTCTGGCTGGCCGAGGGCCACTATTCGATGGCTTTACAGGTGGTAACTTTTCAGTAGCGTTTCTTTTGGCAACAGAGGTCGAGGGCTTTTCTGTTGTGTCTCTTTCTCTGACATTATTACGCTCTGGAACCGGAGGTTTTATGTTGCCTACTACCTCCTGGGCGGTCTTAAGCTTTGTATTCGTTAGCGGCTTTGTTTTTTTATTTTGAGGCTTAAGGAGCGCATCTCTCCGTTTCTATCCTTGTATGTCCTATCCAATGCCTCAAGCGAATGTTTGTGTGCCATAGTGCACTCATCCCAGATAATCATTTTACATTGTTTCAGCACTGTGGCCATAGACGATTGTTTTTTTATGTTGCACACTGCATCTGGATTATTTTGAATGTTCAACGGCAGCTTAAATGCTGAATGAGATGTTCTGCCTCCATCTAATAAATTTGCTGCAATGCCAGAAGATGCAACGGCCAATGCGATGCCATTTTTTGATCGTATCTCGGCAAGAAGTATAGAAATAAGGAATGTTTTGCCAGTTCCACCTGGTGCATCCAAACAAAAGAATCCTTCTGTCCTGCCGAAACTGCCAGCATGATCCAATCGTAAATAATTTTTTGTTCTTCATTTAGTAGTGAAACATTGCGACTAACATGCCTGCCATTTCTACAGTATTGTACCTACTGTAGTTCACGATTCATATCTGTGTTGAGTAAATCAGATGCACTTCGATTCGGTGAGCTCATACCGAAATGACTAATTCGTAAATTCGCAATAGCAATGCAAAGATCCTCGATAGCAATCAATGCTTCATTGTCATTTTTTTCCAAAGTACCAATAACCACTTTTGAATGAGCATAATATTCAACATCAGGCTCGTACTGGAATGCTACTCGAAGAAAAGAATCTGATATAAATGCTCGATGAACTTGTTGGCGTTGTTGATCAATTCCTCTACGTCTGTCGACTATGAATCTCCGAGTTTCTCTTCGTTGTAATCTTCTTTGTTAATTTTGTTCATCTCGTGCCTCTTGTGATCGTGATTCTCGTAACTGCACCATTCTCACACGCAAATCTGCATTTTTTTCTTTAATTTGTTCGCTTGATCTTTGTGCTCTTATATCTAGCATGGCTCTAGAATCGATCGTTCGACGACTCAAATTGGGCCCTTTGCATTTTTTTTGGCATTGCTGAAATACTTAAACGGATAAAACTGTTAGTAATTGACTTACCTTTCACAATAATACAATTTTTTATGTACGTTGTCAACATACACGTTTTCGTTTTGATTTAAAACAATACGATTCAGAATTCAATTTTTTTTTTATTTGAAGTGTCACTACTTTATGTTATCCAATTTCTTTTTTTCTTTTTTTCAAAGTGTATTTCCCCATAAAAAAAAATAAAAAATTTAGTGGTGGACCACCCTTAACATTTTGGGATATGAAAAATAGTTGTTGTCCGATTCTCAACCCTAGCCCATATGCACACTAAGTTTCACGAAAATCGGTGGAGCCGTTTCGGAGGAGTTCAACAACGCACCCCGTGACGCGATAATTTTATATAATAGAATTAAGAAATTTCAAAGTGCCTGTAAAATTGAATATTAATTGACATGTATGTAGCCGCAGAAGCTTAGTGGCTAGTGTGTTGGACTGCTATGCGGGAGTCCCAGGTTCGAATCCCGCAAAAACCCAATTCCGACTTAGGGTTTTTTTTTCCGCTGCGCTACCTCTCGCGAACATCTGACAAACATCCGAGAGTATAAATGTCTTGAAAGAGCTTCTTAATTAGCCGTTTGGAGTCGGCATAAAATTGTAGATCCCTTCCATTCGTTCCAAAAATGAAAACTCACACAAAACGAATGGTTGTGAGAAGCTAGGCCTAGGTTCTTTCCAGACCTGTTGCGCCAACTATTTATTTATTTATTTATTTTTATTTTTTTGTATGTACAAAATTTTAAGACCACGTAAAAGTTGAATCCCTCCAACAGCATAATTATAGACACGGTGTCAATTTTTGTGACAACCACTTGAATCTAGTCGCTATTCCTAGTTCTCGAATTACAGCCTACAGAAATTGTTATACAGTTACATCACGTCGTCTCTTTAATAAGCTTCCTTCTTCGATTAGGGCACTAAGCTCAATTAATAGATTCTTAAATCACGTAAGACGCTGGTTATTATCAAATGATATTAAAAGTTAAGAATTTTTTGGTGTTTCGTTCTTTAATTTTTTTTTTTTTTTTTTTTTTTATTAAATTTTATTTTAAGTTTGGTTCTCTAATTTGAAATTTGTATAATGTTAAATTTTTCTTCAAAAATATTTTGTATTTTTACTTGGATTTTAATGAAATTGTTACAATTAATCCTTAATGTAATAAGGGTCACTCCACCCAATTATTCTTTGTATTGTTATTAAGAAAATGTAAACGACATTTAATACTATTTCTATTAAGGAAATGTAAAATGTCAATTAATTTTTTCTGGTTGAATTGTACAATTGTACTAGTTTACCAACTCTGAATTGTTTATACATTATATGCAACTAGTAAAAATAAATAAATTCTAATCTAATCTAATCTTTTGTATTCCCATAGAAGACAGTTATTGACACCATTATCTCAATAAAAGGAATTGAGCAAATACTAATACAATAGTTGACACCCCATTTATTTAATTAAATATCAGTAAAAAAAAATCAAACAATAAAGATCATAGGTGAAAGCATGATCTTTTGCAAGAAATTAAAAATTTGATCATGATTGTATAAAATAAATCATATAAAGTCGGTTACTTGTTTCAGTTCCTTAAGGAATTGCTCATGATTTAAGAGCCACGCGCCACTAATCTTACCTGACCGAAATTTTGCACTACAATGACAGTCTCTCACAGCACAATAAAGCGCGAGAGAAAAAGAATAAACGATTTAAAAAGCCATTACCCATTACTGGAATTGCTCCGCATTTAAACCAGTGAGACCTTGTGTTTGAAGAGGGCGTCAATAATTGTATCGAAATTTTGCGGTGTCAATAATTGTATACGTTACGCTATATCCCAGAGAAAAATACAGTGTAAAATTGCCTTAAACGCCTTAGGTAAATATTTTGTATGAAATGTTTTGGACAAGCATAATTCTGCCAATAAATAGGGCAGTTTATGCATGGCATAGGTAATGAAAAATGGGCTGAGTTGCCTTAAAAACCTTAGGTAAATATTTTTATATGAAATGTTTTGGACAAGCATAATTCTGCCAATAAATAGGGCAGTTTATGCATGGCATAGGTAATGAGTAATGGGTAAAATTACCTAAGGGCCTAAGGTATTTTAACCTAGATACAAATAAGTGTTATCCATCTAAGCACATACGTAACTCTGCTTAAACCTAAGGTGACTTTACCTCCGGTTGTCTCAATGGATGAAATTTCTCCTAAATGCTCATCGTCATCAGCATTCATCAACCACCTTAAGTTAAAGGCATACAATTTGTTATTTATTGGTTATTGAGCGCAATGGCTTAGTGGTAGTGTGTTGGACTACTAAGCGAGGGGTCGAGGTTCGAATCCCGCAAAAAACAAAATTCCAACTCAGGGTTTTTTCTACTGCGCCACCTCCCGCGATCGTCTGACAAACATTCGAGAGTATAACTGTCTTGAAAGAACTTCTCAATAAGCCGTTTGGAGTCGGCATAAAATTGTAAATCCCTTCCATTCGTTCTAAAAATGAAAAACTTGCGCAAAACGAATAGTTGTGTTTTTTTTTTTTTTTTTTTGTACGGGATTCGAACCTAGACCCCTCGCTTAGTAGTCAAACACACTAACAATTAAGCTACTGCGCCTACACATTCTGGCATACCTTTACCAAAAACTAGGTAGATTTTACACATTCAAAAAAATTAAAATAGGTAAAGTTATGCATTCCTAAGGTAAAATGTTAGGCTAAATTCATCCAAGATTTAAGGTAAAACTCCTTAGACAATTTGGCATATCGTTACCAAAAACTACGTTAATTTTACACAGGTTTAAAAAAGTTCGGTTACCTAAGGAATATAAGGCAAGTTAACTCAGAACTTACCAAGTTCAAAATGGCCTTAGGACTGAGTTGACCTATACCGCGATTTAGGCTAAATTTACACAGGCTTTTTTCTGGGTATAGCAAAAACAATTATATTCTCATTGTCCTCTTTTTGCAGGTAGATGATTTCCTCCAAAGTCCGGGACTTTAAAACTTGTTGTCCTAGGTTAGCTTAGACAGCCATGACAACCTATTCTTCTGCTAGAAATCAGCATTAAACATGTGACAACGGCTCCCTAAAGTTGATCTTTTTTAAGCGACGACACCTGAAATTATGATGTCCTGTGTTTATCCGTTATACTTCCTCCGCTACAGAGCATACTGGCATGACTCTATATGACACTAATTTGGGTTTCTACATTCGTTCGTTCCTGCGGATGACTTCTCTATTCATTCCAAGTCCAACTTCTCATTTACTTCGAATCCTGTGTTTCATTTTGAGTCGCATATTTGTAAAGCTTTTGTACACACTCCAACGCTACAAGTGTACTCCATCGTACTCCTCATGAATATGCAGATTCATATCCTAATATGATAAAAGAAAACTGGCACTCAGCTATGAGGGCCTCCTAGTAGGGATGCCAGACGTCCCCCTTTAGGGGGGACAGTCCCCCTTTTTCATACAAAAATGCTGTTTGTCCCCCCTAGTACAAACCACTGTCCCCCTTGTTAAGTTAAAATTAAAAACTTTGAAAATACTTTCTTTTAATATTTTTACCAAGATTATCGGTTGACACATCAATTTAAAAGTGCAAGAACACTTTCAAAGCTGAATGCATCCACTCACGAACTACATACATCTCACATCACGTGCTAAAGTTGTTCTCTTGTAAGTTTTTGTTTTGTACTGTCATCTGTCTCTCTTTCAGTTTTTGTTTTAAAATCAAAATTTACTTTGATAAAATGTGCGAAGCGAAAGAAAAAACTAACATGAAAATATTTGTCCCCCTTTTGAATACTTGTCCCCCCTAGAAAACTCACGATGTCCCCCTTTTCGTATTTTTGAATCTGGCAACCGTACCTCCTAGTCATAAATAACTATAACAGTATAGACAATTAACGATAACTAGCCAACGGGTAAAAAAGTGAACAAAATTAAATTTTTGCAGCTGACTTATTTTGATATGTGGGACAAACAGTAATCTGTATCCGCTTCATACCCAAGAAGGTTGCTTATCTGTTCTACGAATTCTGTATAATCACGCCCCGTGTTTCTATTTTTAGTCATGCGAGCCCAAAAATTTCTCAAGGTCAAGAGCGGTTCTGTAATTGCAAACACCCTCCTCTTAGAGAATGCTCCAGCCGACCATCCCCCCAAAAATATATATTTCACATTATGCAATGGATTATGGCGGTAATCATCACCAATAATCTTATTAATATAGGTAGTTGGGCTATGTATGTGATTTGTTATATCCAGATCTAGAATCGATTATTTCCACCCAAAGGTAACTTGAACCGAGATAATATTTATTATTTGGAGTACATCACATTTAAATAAGAAATCACATTCACTGTTGTATATAGATTTGGATTTACATTACTAACTATTTTGCCAATAAAAGTGGGAAAGTGAAATTTGAATTGATCAAGGTTTTGTATGGTGCCGTGAAATAACGCCGAATTTCCTTGTCTTATTTCGCTTTGAATTCATAAATACATTCAGATGATATGCACAAGATAGCTTTTTGTCGAAAATGTTGTCCCTCTATCTATCTTTCTGTCTGTCCGCCAGTCCCGAGGCCTACAGTGTAGAGTCTGCCCGGATTTCGTTCAAACTTCGGATTTGGAGTTTGGGGGCTTACAGTTCCGTGCCGTTTTTTTTTTATTTTGCAAGGTAACCTCAATGTTAATGGTACTTCCCATATAAAATGTTCGTAACAGTTCGATTTGTTCGAAAACAACTCTTAAGATTTCAACCAAAATTATTGATATTTAATATTTAATTTAAGCTTAAGTAGGTGAGGTTACTATGACTACATACCCAATTTTTAGCTAAAAATTCGAATAACGGTACTTTTGAAGTTTAGACATATCTTGAAAACGGTCCATGCGATTAAAACCAAAATTCATTTCTAAGGTAATGTGCTCATTTCTAACTTAATGCCAAACTCAATTTTTCTATATATTATCGTACAATGGATTATTGAAAAAAAAAAAAAAAGAATTTTTAAAAACTAAGTTTTCTTATAAAGGTCTTAACCAAAATGCATATTTAGAGTAAAATTGATATTTTAAAAATGACTGCGTCCTTAAATTTCAATTCGAATCACCGAAAACAGTAATTTTCAAAACTGCTCATATCTCCAAAACCCCATTTTCGACTTCGATAAAAATTTAAAAACCAAGTAATGCTTACATGCCGAACAATAAATTATACTCAGTTTTCAGCTAAATAGTTAACCTACAGTATTTTTCAAACTAAACATTGAAATAATTGGTAAAGTTTTGTCTGAAAAAAACCGCTCTAAAGATTTTGATCAAAATGCATCCTACTAAGGATATGTAATAGATATCAGTATTCTCAATAAGATCCCGTACTTAGTTCTTCTCCAAAAATCCGAATAAATCTGTTTTTTTTTTAATTATTTCTCGAAAATGACTACCCAAAAGCGGATCTGTGTTCATATTATGTCGTTTTCCATTGGGCAAAAAGAAGCGTCCGGGAGAGTGCAGAATAGAAAAATTCGCTTCTCAAACCGTTCCATTTGCACAAAAAATATCAAAATCTTCTGGTGATTCTGAGACGAGAATTTCGCTTCTTGATTTGAAGTCAGAATCCCCTCAATAAGCACTCACACAAGTGCAATTTAAGTATTTTATGCAAGTCAGCTGACAGCTTCCGTAGATTATTTTTTGCATTTCACCCATACTATTGTGGATTTAATCACAAGCAGTTTTCTTGTTCTATTGGAGCGTTGAATGAGTGGATCCCCGAGTGATGGAAAACGACATATATGTTTTTAAAACTCTATACCGCACTTAAAAACTAAAATTGCAGAGCCATTAAAAGTGGAATAACAGCAACGCAAAACTTATTTTTAGCAAAAAAATAAATCCAACCACTTGGTTCTGCTAATGCAAATTCAAAAACAAATCTCTGAATTCTTATTATATGAAGAAATCGATCACGAACATTGCTTGCAATCATTGACAACCTAAACCAGCGCAGCGCAATTAATCTATTCCAGTCTACAGTAGGCGCTTATAACTCTCTAACCAGTACTAGCGAAAATTGCCTGCTGTTGAGAGCTAAAACTACCAAAACTACTACTGCCGTATCGAATGAATAACCAAAAAGTGAATTTTATATAACACTACCTATTCTTGCATTTTATGTAGGTACGTTTGCTTCAGTACTTCAACCAAACTTATGATGAACGAGAAAGTTTCTTGCGACCCAGTAATGCACTTTATTTATAGATGCTTGCAAAAGGACCTAGAATAATCTTTATGAACCTTTTAAAACTTTTGTATTTTTCCTCTTACTTACATAGTGGATAGACCTACATCGTACATTCTACATACATCCTACATTCGTTTTGTCATCTGCCATACAGGGAGGATATCAGTCTCTACAATTCCATTTATTTTGTGAAATTGATATCAATGCGGATTGCGGACAGCGATTCATTTCCCGCAACTCTTGGATGTTATTTTAACTGTGATAACTGCAACACAACTTTTATTTATTAGTTCAAGGTGTACCTCTTTGAAGGTTCTCGTGCATTAGCACAGAGCTTTGACTGTTTATTATTTGACAAATCTTCCAGTGAACCTTATTGAAATGCCTGATTGAAGTCAATTAGTTCAGTGTGCCTTACGTTTCTGAATGATATTCTCTCCCATTTTAAGAAACGTTACTTACGTTCTGATTTTTGGCAACTAAAAGCAGTTAGAAATATTTTGAAATCACAAAGAGATCAATAAATGAAAACCTTAAGAAGTGCTTAAAATTATTTAAAATGAGTGACCACATCACCACGCCTATGCTGCAGAGAGACCCCCATTCCTAGCTTCAACTAATTTTAGCCTACTACTATTAACTTGGAAAGCCAATTACTGAAAGACAGCAAGGTAAACTGCCGCATATAACCTTTTATAGCTTTGAAATATGAGATTTCTGCAATAAATTCGAGAGAGCCGCTTGATATTAAAATACAAATTTGACACAAAAAATTTTCTGCGCGTAAACAAAGCGATACCTACTCTGTTTGGTTCTGGACTCTAGATATGCCTGTATATTTACAGAGAGATCTTATTAGCACCTAAAGGTGTTGGTTGAAATATAAACCATCTCCGATGACATTTGCAAGAAGACCGTAATTAAAGATCAAGGTCTGATTAAAGCACTTGGATCCTTGGCTCTTATAAATCGATGGTGGAATGACTGCTAGCCGGTAGTCATACTAACTTAGAATATGACAATTTTTTCGAACAGCCAAAATTGAATAATTTTTAAAAACAACAACAATCTCAATTTTATTTCCTTTAAACGTCTAACAACAATATAAGTAGCACATTCCATTTAATCTACTATCGCATCAAATCCTACAGTCAAACACTTAAGCTCTTAATCGTAAGTTGGGCTCCAGTATTGGGTTGGTGTAACTTCTTCCAGCTTGCCCAAGTCCAAGATCCAAATGGAATCATTCTTTCCAGTCTCAATCGCCTTTATAAAGTTAACTGCACACTCTTCGGCAGTTTGACCTTTAGAAGCAAATAATTGCTCACTCAGTTCCTTGGAGTAGGAGAACGTGTCTTTACCAAGGAATTCGTTCCACAAGCCAGTAGGTGTCATTCCCGGACAAATGGCCATGACAGCTATTCCGGTCCTTTTGTAGTAGTATTCGTTCTGGCAAAATTCAATTCAAATTCATTTCAAATTCAATTTCAAAAACTTACAGCAATTGACCGAGTGAATCCCATCACGCCGTGTTTGGAGCCGGCATAGATAGCCAAACATGAAAGAGGTATCAAGCCCGCAACGGATGCAATGTTGACAATCAAACCACCACGTCCGCCATTAGACTTGTCCATATAGGGAATTGCTTCCATGGTTGTGTATATCAATCCCAACTTTAAAGGAAATTATTTGGTTAGGCTGTCTTCGGCAGAAAATGTCAAACTCGCTTACCAAGTTAATACCGATGGTTGCCTCTGGGTTTTGGTCATTGATAATGCCACTTCCATTGACCAATATATCGAAATATTTGATTTTGTCAACAACTTCCTTGAGAACGATTGGGATTTGTTCTTTCTGCAGCAGATTCAATTTGGAGAAATACACATTTGTGCCGGAGCTTAATGCCTTGAGCTCGTTCAAGAAGGCGGTATTTTCTACCACATCAATTATGTACAGGTTCTGAGAAACAAGAAAATAGTCTTTCACTGGGAACACTTTTTTTGCAGTTCAACTTACAGCTACTTTTTTTTTGCACTAAGAGTTTGGCAGTTGCGAATCCAATACCACCGAAGCCACCAACGTAGACAACATTCTTTCTCTTCAACTCTAGAACCATGATTCAGCCGAAAATGTTACTGTATTCGTCTTAACTCGATAAGATGCCAAGAACTACTGATGGTTAACCGATACTTTTGTCAGCTGGTAAACTCTTATGGTATTTGGTTTGCTGATATTTACGCCAACGGCCGACGTAGATAAGACCATCGTTATCGTTGAACCTGAATTTATATTTTTGGTAATAAACCTGAGTTCTCAAGGAAAAAACTGCACTTGAATTTGTATGTTTCTCGTTGTGTGGAATTGAGATTTGTGCAGAAAAGAAAACATAAGGAAACACGGCATTGTCAGTGGAGTGGATTGTGTGGTAAGCTAGTCCGTTTTTTATGATATTTCCTTAAACTGTCCTGTATACCAGTGATTTTTAAAATAATCCGTATATATGCATCATCCATATAAAATGCATCTATTTCTACATCACAGAGATGATGAGTCTCTATATCAATAAGAATATTATAATATCGTCGGTTCAAAGGTAAAAGTCATTAACTAACAAAATTAACTTTTATAGATAATTAGTTTTAAACATATTTTTTGGCCTGAAAAATCGAATTTTACAGATATCGAAGAGATGTTTACACTGAACATGTATTTTCTTTAAAAGTAAATAGTTTCGTGTTTTTTATGTACCAAAAATAGTTAGTTCGCGCATAAATATGGAAAATGCACTTAATGAGTTTTACCTGTATGGATTTATATCAATAATAGTACATAATGGTAAAGTGAAATTTTTTCTTCTGCATTAAACAGTTTATTTTATTGACGATAACATTTGTTTAATAAAATGTGAAATAATAATACGATTAAAAATTAATATGTGACTATGTTATGAAATTCAGTTGAGAAAAAAAAGAATTAAAATTAAATGAAAAAAAAAAAAATATTGAAAGAGAAAAATAATTTTAGTCCTCGTCCTCACAGTCTTCATCGCTCTCATGAAAATCAGGTTCTGGCAAGCGTTCATTTTCTAAATTATGGGTTGGTAGTCCTTTGTACCATGGAACAAGTTCCTCTGGAATGTGTCCTGCATTGGCAAGTTTAACCAAATCCGCCTTTTTTTGCTTTGAAATGGGCAACAAACTGGAATATATGGGATTTAGGACCAAAGGCGAAGTCCTTTTGCGGCCTCTTCCGGAAACAGCTATCATTTTGTAGTCTGAGGTATGATCATACCTGTAGTATAAAATTCCAGGAGAACCTTTTTCAAATTTTAGGCACTTTATTTTCAGCCAGGATACCTTATTGCCATCTTTGTCCCTGTTTCGGTCCTTTATTGTCAAGGCCGATAATTTCCGCAACTCATAAAAATCTGTTAATTTCAGCTGGTGAACTTCGTATGGCTTAACTCCTTTATTTTTTCCTCTTGGACGCGTAGATCGGGCGGCTTTAAATATGTCCACCCAATCAGACATTTGGTAAACAGATTTGTATTTTTTTGCTGACTCTATTGCAGAATGCATTGAGTCACATTCCATTTGCGAGTGGCCCGATTCTAAAAATTTCAGCTCAATCTGTTTTAAATGTGGTACATTTTCGACTGCATACATTAAAATTGCAGCCACTTGCTGGTTTCGATTCTGCCCCCCACAAGTGTCACAAAGCAGTGAAACCTCCGTGACTGTGGATGGCAGGGATTTTATAAAGCTGAATAGAATTGAGTCGATTTCTCTCTTTCCATGAAGCTCATTCCGTACATACACATACTTTTTCAATTTGTTTTTCGACAGACTTGACTTTTTTAAGCACAGATGATTCTTCATTTTGTGAAGCATTGTCAGATTCGTTTACACTTTGTAAAACACTTGAATTCTTAATAAGATACAAATTTAACAGTTAAAAGTTTTAAAAGTGTAATGATTAAAAAAAACATTTTCGTTCTGCTTGGTATTTTTATTAGTCAAGTCATGCATAGTAAAAGTTTCTTCAAAGCTAGAAGGCTCTTCATTGCAATCAGACACTTCTTGAAATAAGTGTTTCATAGATCTTTGAATAGAACCTGCATTCTGTGAAACAAAATTGTTTTATGAACGAAAAGTAAAGAACAAAAACCGAAATAATTTTTGCTTACGAGATTATTTAACTGCTGATTATTCTTTGTTTTTTCAAGTACTGACTGTAGCATTAATTTTCCTCTTAAATACATAATTGTAGCACTGTTTTGTTTTATTTTTCACTTTATAACTATTACTCACGACTTGTGCTCTACTGGGCTACCAAAAGAAAGCGCGCGAGATTTAAGTATCGCTAAGTACAAAATTGTATGGAAAATGACAGTTAAGTCTGTGTGGAAAAAATCACTAAGTGAGTTAATGAGTTTTTCCTCTCAAGAAAATTTAAAAATACGTACTTAATGTATTTTTATACTTTGTTATTCGTATTTAGAGCAACTTGTCGGTACTTATTGATTTTTTCCTGCATAAAATGCGGTTAGTTGTGTAACTTAATGAGAAAATCTCGTTTTTTCAAAATTTGTACTTAGTGACTTTTACCTTTGAACCGACGATATATAAAAAAAGGTTCAATAATGAATAATGATGAATAGTAACATACTGTTGGGGAGACAGTTAATCATCTTGATGTAAGTATTCACCGGATAGATGAAAACAATATATCATACAAGTGACGCAATTATCACTAGGTTTATTATATAAATAGTATATATATTTAATGAATATCAATCATCAATATGAATATGTGCATCATATTGATGAATAAGGTGGTCAATATGATGAATACAGTCATTACATTGATGAAATTGGAGGGGAATTTCAGTTCATCATATTGATGAATTTTTATAATATTGATATAGAAAGTTAATGAATAATACACGTTTTACAACTTGCAATATTCATGAAATGAAATCCGTTTCGTTCACTAGACTAAAATTTATGAATTTTTAATCACACACTGATCCAAAAAGTTACAACATATTCATGAAGAAGTCCAGTATGTATGTAGTTGGAGTTACAATACTGCTCATAAATTGTTCAATTTTATCTTTTAAATGTAGAATTATTGATTTTGATTTGGCAAATGGAAAATTTTATAAGATTGTTACCTTTTAAAGTTAAATCTTGTTCAATACAATTTTGTTGTAATTTTTTGTTAAAAGCATTTTTTCACATGCTGTTTCCATAGAAATTTCATTATTATATTTAAATGGACATACGTTTTCTTTCTCCTATATATTTCTAATACAATTACATATTTTCATGTGACTTAAGTGCTTTTTTTAACATTACATTTTCGTCAAAGGTGAAGATTAGGGTGTCGCATGACACTAAGGAAAAACATTTTTTTTTGTTGTGTGATATCAAAAACACATACCCTCCAATTATAGTCCTATTAGCTCATTTATGAAATATTATTGCTCCAAAATAAAAGAAAGTTGTGCAGACTTGACGAGATTAGATTAGATTAGATTTTATTATTAATAAAATTCTTATTAATAACAATAATTATGGCATGGCTTGTGATGCCGTCTGCCAGAGTGATATTTTTATAAACATACTTATACATATAACATAAGGAGCACAGGATAGTACATTATAAAAAATAAAAATAAAAAGTTACAACAATCAGTATACATAATGTGTTAAAAAAATAAAAAAATTAAAATAATAATAAGGTCACGCACTTCAGCATAAGTGATATTTAACTCACTCATAACGTTGGGGGTTTTGTTCACACCGAGCACCCTTTTTCGCTCGTTGTTGACGCTTTAGTGAATCGTTTAACCTTTGAAGGTGTTTTTAACACTTTAGAGACAGTAAAACACATAATATAACAATTAGGAGAAATGATACAATACAAAGAGTATAAGGGAGTTATAAATATTCGTTTCTATAAGATAAAGCTTGCTTGCAGTAGCTGTACAAACAGTTCCATCCTTTCATTCCATTAAGTACGTCATACATTTCCTGATATGTGAGTCTGCTTTTTCCGAGGTGAAGTCTTCTAATTTCTTGGAGCATAGGGCACCTTGCTATAAAATGAGTAACGTCTTCCCGCTCGTTGTAGTTACACAAAGTGCATATTTCTGGCAAATCTTCTCTGTATGGAATAAAATTTAAATTAATGATTTCAGCTCTAGTTTTAAATATAATACTAATTTTGTCTATACTCATCCCATCCGTGAAGTAATTTTTTTGTCCGAGTTGATGGTTTAAGTATTTGTATACTTCTCGCGTTGTAGAAGATGAAGCCATATTCAAATAATTTTGATACAGTTTATCATCAACCTTGGCTATAATACTGTAAAAAATATCTTGACTTGATGATATACAGCCGTGTTAATAATTGTCGCGTAACTACATGTTAGGCCTAACTAATGGCAAACACATTCGTTCAACTCAAATTCGTATTAATAAACATTTTTAGAAGATAACCAACGCTTCGTAACTATCACATAACTAACTTACGGTAGGAGGTCTGTTAGCAAGTCAATAACTCTAATACGCTATTCACACCGAGCCGAAAACCTGATTTTCGCGAAAACTTCACCGAAAACAGATGTTTTCCCATACATATTTCAGTTTTCAAAACGAGTCGTTTAAAGTCGTTTTCCACGAAAACACTGAATAAATGCCATAACTCACAACTTAAAATCATTTTCCACGCTAATTGATGGTCTAATATTATTTTGAAATGTCCTGAATTAATTTTATTTATTAATTAATGCGATCGAAATTTGTAAACAGCATAGTTTACACAGAAGTTTCACGACTAGTGTCTTTCAGCTGGTTGATACCTCAAACGAAAATTAGTTATTTTTCGGCGTGAATGCAGTTTCAATTTTCCGACGAAAACACGGTTTTCGCTGCGGTGTGAAAAGGGTATTAGAAACATGGTTCCTGTCAAAATGACAAAATAAATTAAATTTAAATTTGAAAAAATTGGGAAACCAATCACCGCTATTCAGTGTTTTTGAATAATGTTAATTTGCTAGGGGAGGAGTCGGTTGCCATCGCTCCAACTCGAAAAAAAAGTGTACAAAAAACGAGAAAACCCTATGAAAATTTTACAAATTACATTTGTTTTGATTTTTTTTTTTTGCTCGATTTTCTTTTATTTTCTTGTTTTTTTTTTTTCACTTCTCACAATTGAATTGTATTAGCCAGCCGTGATGACATATGTAATAGTTTTTAGTAGCTATTTTAGAGAAAACATCAGTTAGTTATTATATGAGTTATTTTCATTTATTAATAAGAAAATTTAACTAATGTGTTATTTATTTAACTAGGTGTTAGGTAACATAGGAGTTAGAGAGTAGTTATGGGTTTTTTATTAATACGGCTGATAGTTACTATATGGGTATTTGTACTGGATTACTTAAAAATTCATGTTGTTTTCAAGAAAAACAAATTCCAAGCCTTTCAAATCGTATATTATATTCTATAACTACGATTTTAATTTAACAATATCTTCTTTTTAACGTTTCCTTTTTACAGTCAGGGTAGATCTTCCTGTGTTCTTGACACAACGTAACAAAAACTGTTTTTGTTCCTCCTAAACCGTTAATAAACCATGAAAATCTTGCATTAGTTTAACAGCCCTTTCTGCTGTGTCGTTGATCGCTTTTAGCATTGAAACCGTATTTTTGGCGTCTAGAAAAGAGGCGTTTGTTACCCATGTTGAGGGACACTCACGAAAAAAATCAATTCTGAGAAATAATTTTAAAATTAATGTCAAATAATGACAGAATAGCTGCTTCATCAGTCAAATACCATAAGTGTTGGCTGAACTTCTTTAGAGCTGCTTTTGAAATGCTCACTGCCAAAATACCCGGAAGCAAACAAGCAAACGTCTAGCAGAGCTGCCTTGTCTTTGATGGTTAATTTAAACTGAGAACTCAGCAATAACGCAATTTTCAGTGAATAGATAACTCTCCGCTCCGTTTAAAAATATGATTGAGAGCTCTATCAACTCTCGACAGTCATCACTCACCAGATTTTTTTTTTTTTTTTTTTTGTCAGTTCAATGCGATAGAATTCAAGCAGATCTTCGATTTTGGAAGCTGTTAAGTATCTTTCCACGTTTTCTCTATAGCACTGAATCTTATTTGTGTCAACGATTTTCCAATTTTCTCTGAACTTTTTGAATACTGGGATATCAGGGCTTGGGGTCATTTGACTGATTTTAGCTTCAAAAACAGTTTTTAGCACCAGTTCGTAAATGTGGTGTCGACAAGCAAAAACAAGCACTTCCCTTTCAAGTTATTGCTCAAAAAGCACACAGGCACCATTTATACGACCAGTATTTGAGGCCGTAGTATCACAGCAGAGAATCTGTACAGGACAGGAAGATATGACTCATCCTGTAAAGGTTCATATGACGTCGCCGCTGTAGAAATTGATGCCAAAAAATATCTCATTCGCCAATCGCCAGTTTTCCTCTTTAATAGCCCTGAGTCGCGTCCTTCCTCTTTCCTCTTTGTTTGCCAGAATAGATAGAAATCTACTTCAGCAAAGTAACCGGGTCAACCTGGCTCTCTTTGGCGCTGCAAGAAAATTCTATCTTCTTCAATTTCCATCAATTGAAGCGCATCGGCGTGTGCAATATCAAGCAAACTATCCAAATCGGTTGTAAAATCTTGTTGTCGCCGCTTGAACAGGTCCTGTGTTTTGTTTGAATTTTTCTGTAATTCTCTCAAAAATTGGTATACAACTTATTAAGTTTTGTAACACAATTAGGAGTCGATTTTGTGGATATTCGCGTCTTTTCCCAAAATATAGCACACTCCCGTATAACTAGATTTACACTTTCATTAACACTTAGTTTTATTTCGCGTTATAAAAAAAACTCGGAGAACTTGTCCGTTGGACGGAAGTTTTGAGCCCCTTATTTGATGGATTACATTTCCTACCAAAAATATGGCCTTTTTAGCACTGCGTATAATTCCACTGACATGTTTCTTGACTAAAAACAATACGCTCATTGACAAGAAAACAAGAAATTAATAATGAATTTAGACGACTTTGACCGTGCTCGCCCTATATATGCGAGATTGCAAGTACTGTTATGTTTTTGCAAGTCGGCACGTGTTGCTGTGATCCAAACTCTATAAAATTTCATTTTCGGGTGTTTTAACATAATAAGAAAAAAATTAGGGGGTATGCATTAAAAAAATGACTTTGAATTTTTTGGATTATTTTTCTGTTTAACTATGAACCAACTGTTCAAACTTTTCATTAGGAAAAGGAATTGAATTTTTTGGAATTATGAAATTTTTCGGGAACTCCAATGGCAATGATTAAGAAATTTGTTCCGAAAAAAATTCCACTTCTAAGATATCGGAGCATTTCTTCTGATTTTTAATATTTGCCTACTTCTTCTTCCGTTAGTATGTTGGGCCTTACACGTTCAAATGACTTGAAAAAATTATATCTGATCATTTTTCTAGCTTCTTATTGAGAGTACTAACGGCGGCACAGCTACAGCTATGCAAAATAAATTTAGAATTATCAATTTCGGATCTAGTTTTATTTGTTTCTGTATTGAGTTTGATTAAGATTGTGTTGTTTGCGTTCTTCGGTATAAACGCGTTCCATAAATATCGTAAAGATTTTTTAATAAATTGTTATTGATCAATATCTAATTCTTTCTTTGTCAAAATTTGCCACTTGCCAATTGGGCTCTTGCAATTTATGAATGGTTGAGTATTTGGAAAATTTATCAATGGTTGTCAAATAACATTTGTTTCTTTCAGGGAACCAGATATCTATGTGAACTATGTCGTTAAAATGTTTTGCTGTTTTAGTTAATTCGTGTCTGAATTCTATCGGATGTCTATCGAACTTAGCGATATTGCAAACTACGCAGTTCTGAATGATTAGTTGTAGGTAGGAAGAAGTAAAGTCCCTTTAATTCGTTATATACTTCGTTTATCTCTCTATGATTATTTTGTTCATCCGAATCTGATACATCTGTAAGTTTATTTGACGTTTTTACTAGTTTAAGTTTTATTATTAGAAAAATATTTGACATAATTGTCCTGAAGCTCTCAGCCCTATTATGGCTATCAAATATCAATTATTTGATACTTGATAACATCTATTAATTCATTGATAATTTGGTATTATGAGTATCAATTGATCATTTTTACCCCATTGTGAATGCTAATCAAAAAATCATTGAGGAGTGGTTCTGTTTTGAGGTTTGACGTTTCTAATTTGTATTTGTCTTTTTTTTTCATCATAATCCCCTTCAAATAGGAATTACAAGGAAATAAATTTTATGATTTGATGTTAATAGTTAATTTTAGCCGCGCGAGTAATTTGATACGTATCAACAAGAAATTTTTGGTTGATAGAAAATTGGATGAGTATCAATTTTTTTGACAACCTTAATACCAAGTAACCATATTACCGATTCATTCATTTTGTTGATACGTATCAATTATTATCAAATATCGTGGTCATATTTGATAGCCGTAATAGGGCCGTCTAGGTAAAGTTTGTTATCTTCGCAATATATTGGCATTGTGCCCTTGTCCATTACAAGTCCCCTCATAATCAGATTAGATTGGGCTTTATCACATAGAACATGTTCACTTAAATATGATTACCCACAAAGCAAAGTGCTTATCTGCAGGTTGTTGTTATTAATATTTAGCTATAATTTTGAAATGGTTTATAACTTGTTTTTGTAAAAGCTAATATGTTGATTTAAAATTCAGTATATCTTTTATCAGTGAACGTAGTGTAAGTTAAGTAAGTATTTTTTTTTATTTCCTTATTACGCTTTTTGAAATTTAGAAGGTTTTTCAGGTCTTGAGGAATTGAATTAATCGTTTTTGTTTAAACTTAGAACTATTTAACTTAGAAGTTAGTGGTGAATGACAGATCAAGATTAATATTTCATTTGTTATTTGATGTGGCAAGGCCGTATCTAGAAAAATATTTCGGGGGGGGGATATGATCTTCAAAAAATAGCTTTTTATTTTATAGGTTGGAAGCAATTGAGGAAAATAAAATAATCCTAAATTTCAAATTTATTATAACAACTAGCTGACCTGGCAAACTTCGTTTCGCCCAAATTTGTTAATTTGTTAATAAATTCCGAGCATGCATCAAGCACTTGCTAATTTATGTAATTCGACCATTAAAATTCTTTATTCAAAAGTTATATTAAATGCAATAGAAATAAATGATGAATAGCAAGGTTGATTTTTTTCAATCAAACCGCAATGATTTTGACGTGTCGTCCAACCTTCCACTTTTTCACTAAATTGACAAACATCCATCCTTGCAATAAATTATTTGTCATAGCGAAAGCGAGACGCACGGGAAATTGAAGTCGCACGAATGGAAAATCGTTCTTAATAAGCGAAATCTGCGGAATAAGAATGTTTGCCTTTGAATTTTCCCCTTAAAATCATCACTTGTATGGCTTTGCCCGTACCTTTCGTATTAAATCTTGCTCACATTTCGCAAATTGCTTTATTTGGACAGCGTCCATTAATAATTTTCATTATACAACTTTAGAAATAGCGTTTGATTTTATTTTTGAATGGGATGTGCCACAATCCGTTTTCTTATCCCGCTTGTGTTTTTCAAAGTACCACCTATAGGTCAAAAACTATCCAAAATTTAAAACTGGAAGCAACCATGGTGGTTGGGTGCTGTATGAATAGGGTAGGCACTGATTGGCGTCAACTTGGCGATGCCCAGTCGTTGTAACTGTTCATACACATCAATTGTGCTTATTTTACCTCCGCGTGGTAGCCACCGGGTACTGGTCTTGTCCTTCCGGGCATGACTTGCTAAACTTATAAGCGCGAGTGTTGAACACGAAGAAAATAGCAACACTATAATGCTCTGTCGGAATGACTGCCTGATCGAGTCTCAGAGGTCTTACATGAGCCCCTCAGAAAGAGGACGTACGGCGGATGAATTCACATGGTTGAATCAACGGTGGCGTCAACAGTCAACATGGCAGATACCTCAATGAGCTACTTTGACGTATTTGGAGCTGAGGTCATTGAGGATTTTTCAGCACTAGTCAGGGTGTTGAAATAGAGATGGTGGCGGAAGAGCCCTTAATGGGTCAACGGCAGCTCTCACATCCCCGCAGCGGGTTACTGACTCCGGAATATTCCGGCTCCTTTTGCCCAAGGGGTTACAGAAAGGGCCTGGTCCTCCAGGTTGGGGGTTGTGCGTGGGGTTAACGACCCTACCACGGAAAAAAAAGAATTGTTGCGAAGCAACCAAAAGCCTCGGATAAGGACGGATTCACTGTTGACGACCCTGCAAAACGAAAAAAGGACAATGACGTTCGGATCTGCACGTGGAATGTTCGAACTCTGAACAGACCGCGTGCAGCCGAACAACTAGCGGAGGCCCTAGACTGCTACAAAGCAGGTATCACCGCCATCCAGGAAGTGCGGTGGGATGGGCCGGGCAAAAGGAGGATGAAAAACTGTGACATTTACTACGGTGACTGCTACAGAGAACAAAAGCAGCGTCTATTTGGATGCGGATTTGTTGTAAGCGGCAGACTTAGGCAAGAAGTCTTGAGCTTTCGACACGTTAGTGAACGCCTTACAACTATCCGCATCAAGGCTAAATTCGCCAACATCAGCCTGATATGCGCTCACGCCCCCACAGAAGATAAAGACGATGCTACCAAAGAGTGTTTCTACGAGCTCCTCGACAAAACATATGAGCAATGTCCTAAGCATGACGTTAAAATCGTCTTGGGTGATTTTAACGCCAAAATAGGAAAGGAGGACATCTTTGGTAGCACAATCGGAAAACACAGCCTACACGACACCACGTCTGGAAACGGACTAAGGCTGATTGATTTTGCTGCGGGACGTAATGTTACCATAGCTAGCTCACGGTTTCCTCACCTCAATATACACAAAGGAACATGGCGGTCACCTGATCATCAAACTGTCAACCAAATTGATCACGTTGCGATCGACGCAAGGCACTCCTCCAGTATTCTAGATGTCCGAACTTTCCGAGCGGCCAACATAGACTCGGACCACTACCTTGTTGTAGCCAAGGTACGGATGCGGATATCCAAGACGCCACAACAACGAGAAAATACTGTGAGGAGATTTAACGTTGGACGACTACAAACGCAACAAACCGCCAGAACCTTTGCCGATCGCGTATCCCTCAACCTCTCGAGAAGTCCTATGCTGCCAGCATCAAGTGCCGAAGACCAGTGGCGCCGATGCCAAGAAGCCATCAAAAACGCCGCAACTGATGTGCTCGGTTTCACCAGTCCACCCCCCCGAAACCCCTGGTTTGACGAAGAGTGCCGGCAAGCACATGCAGCAAAACAAAGTGCCTACGAAGCGTCGCTGCATATGCAGCAAATGCAAAAAAGGAGGGAAGAACATCGGCTTCTCCGGAGAAAAAAGCGAGAGCATGAGAAGCGCGCGATCGAGGATATAGAGAGGTGTTACTCCAGGAACAATGTTCGGAAGTTTTACCAAAAGGTAAAAAGAACGTGTCATGGCAACAAGACCCGAACGGAGACCTGTAGAGACGAGCAAGGAAACCTTGTAGTAGAGTCACAGTCGGTGCTGAGGACATGGAAAAACCATTTCTGCAGACTACTAAACGGCGAAGACGACACAAATTCCGCTGTTAGGCAGAACGATCCATTCAACCTGGACGATGACAGCCAAGATTTCCGTCCACATGACCAAAATGAAGTGAGGATAGCAATATCTAAGCTTAAATCCAACAAGGCTGCTGGTCCAGACGGCTTACCTGCCGAGCTCTTCAAGGCAGCCGGAGATGACTTGGTAGAGTGCATACACCAACTCATCTCCAAGATTTGGTTAGAGGAAAGTATGCCTGATGAATGGAACCTCAGCATTGTTTGCCCGATCCACAAGAAAGGAGACCCTCTAAACTGCGCCAACTATAGAGGTATCAGTCTCCTGAACACTGCGTATAAGATCATGTCTGCTGTATTGTGTGAACGCCTGAAACCATTCGTCAACGATCTGATAGGTCCCTATCAGTGCGGTTTTAGGCCCGGTAAGTCCACGACCGATCAAATATTCACACTACGGCAGATCCTGGAAAAAACCCAAGAATACCAGATCGATACTCACCATCTTTTTGTCGATTTTAAGGCCGCATATGACAGCGTTTATAGAGACGAGCTATACAGAGCCATGTCTAGTTTTGGCATCCCTGCCAAACTTGTCAGATTGTGCAGAATGACGATGGAGAACGCTCGCTGCTCCGTAAAGGTCGGAAACAATCTCACCGAGACCTTTGATGTCAAAAAAGGATTTAGACAAGGTGATGCGCTGTCATGTGACTTCTTCAACATCATTCTTGAGAAGATTGTGCGAAACTCACAAGCCAACACCAGAGGCACAATTTTCTATAAGTCTGTGCAACTGCTTGCATACGCTGACGACATTGACATTGTTGGTACAACACAGCGAGCTGTCACTGGTGCGTTTGCAAGTATTAGTACAGAAGCGGCAAAAATGGGTTTAGTGGTGAATGAGGGTAAAACAAAATATATGCTGTCAACAAGAAGGGACACACGACATCGACGAATCGGGCAGAACGTCACGATAGACAGCTATAACTTTGAGGTAGTTAGGGACTTTGTCTACCTCGGCTCCGCTATAAACTCTGATAACGACATCACATCAGAAATCAAACGAAGAATCACACTTGCCAACCGCTGTTTCTTTGGCCTAAGACGGCAACTGATAAGTAAGGCCTTGTCGAGAAATACTAAGGAAACTCTGTATAAGACCCTCATCATCCCAGTCCTGCTTTATGGTGCAGAAGCATGGACGCTATCAAAGGCGGATGAAGATCTCCTTGGTCGTTTCGAACGCAAAATTCTTCGAGTGATTTTTGGTCCCGTTTGCGTTGACGGGCTTTGGAGGAGAAGATTTAACAGCGAACTCTACGAGCTGTACAGCGACATCGACCTAGTCAGAAAAGTACGCATCAGTCGTCTAAGATGGCTGGGACATGTAGAGCGAATGGACACCAACGCTCCGGCCCGAAGAGTCTTCGATTCTAACCCGGAGGGACAACGCAGTAGAGGAAGGCCTCGCCTTAGGTGGCGCGCGCAAGTGGAAGGGGACCTCAACCAACTTGGAGTGCGCAACTGGAGGCAGTTAGCCAAAGATCGCGCTAACTGGAGAGGCGTATTGGTTGAGGCCCAGGTCCACCCCGGACTGTAGCGCCACCTAAGTAAGTAAGTAAGCAACCATATCCATCTACAAAATTTCAATCAACTTGGTAGCGCTGTTTCGGCGATCGGCAACAGCGCCACCTATCAGGTCCAAAAGTATCCTATCCTTCAAGCGGGAACGAAGAATATAAATCTATAAAATTTCATTGAAATCGGGTGAGTTGTTTCGGAGATCGATGAAAACGCCATATAGCGGGTCAAAAATCCTATCTTTTAAGTTTGCTTTAACCTGAAATACAACAATACGAACAAAACAAAAGAAGAATCATAAAAATTTACCCAGTGGTTATCGAGTTATATCATCATCATCGAGTTTCATCTCGAAAGAATTATAGGTATGAATTAAGAAGATTATTATTAAAGAAAATTTAATTGACCTGAATAACGACATACGCCTACAACACCACATGTTGAGGATTTTCCGACCATGTGCACTAAGCAATTCAGTTTTTGTTAAAAATAATAAATTAAATATTTTATATGTATTTTATCAATATAATAATTCCGATCGAAGCATCTGTTTTAAACGATATTTATTTTGTTTACATCCTCGTTGACGATATTTGCAGCACGCATTCTGTCAATGTTATGCCAAAGCCATAATGTTACATCAAAAAAGTTTGAATTGTAAAAGCGCTATGGTTACATTAGATATAATTTAATATGGTGGTTAAGTATTCTTAAATTTTCTAATTTTCCGCGCAATTTTCTTAATTTTTTCTTTCATACGATTTTTCTCCTGACAACAACAAACACAACAAAAAAAAGTTAGCGAAATCGGTCCAGCCGTTCACGCGTCATGCCGCGACCAAGGGAAATAGGGATTCATTTTTATATATATGGATTCAACATTGGCACATTTGTTCGAACAGCTTGACTCAATGCGATTCGTTCGAAGTCCATTTCTCGCTCAAATTCTCGATCAAATGCGTCAAATCAAAGCTTTGTTGCGCATTTTATCTGACATCTCCAGTTCATTATCCGATGTCACAGTGCGAATTCGATGCAAAATATCGTCGGCCATAATATCATCTTTGTATAATCAAAGTACCTATCTACTTCATTAGGTACCCATATTTAAAAAAAAAAAAAGAAAAAACTCCAAAATTGTTGACAACAACAATTTGCTTGGAAAATAATTAAAATAATTGACAATAACAATTGCTTTTAAAATTCAAAATATTGTTTTTTTATTTGAAGTGTCACTTCTTGATTTCTATCCAGTTAATTTTTTTTTTCAAAGTGTATTTCCCCATACAAACTTTAATTTTCTAATTTTCCGCTCAATTTTCTAAATTTTTTCAATTTTTCTTTTTTCCTAAACCTTCGCGGAGCAATTACGAACAAATCCGCAGAAGGAAGTATCCAATTTAGTCCAGTCGTTTTCGAGTTTTAAGCATCCGAACAAACCAAGATCCATTTTTATATATATAGACTAGCTGACCCGGCAAACTTCGTTCCGCCCAAATTTGTTAATGTAATGAAAATAATAATTCCGAGCATTCACAATGCATTTCCTAATTTATGTAATTCGGCCAATTAAAATTCTTTATTCAAAAGTCATATTAAATGCAATATAAATAAATGATGAATAGCTATGTTGATTTGTTTCAATCAAACCGCAATGATTTTGACGTGTCGGCCAACTTTCCGCTTTTTCACTAAATTTACAATATGAGAAACATGGGAAATCAAGATTGATGCCACAAATGCACAAACATCCATCCATTATCCTTGTAATAAATTATTTGTCATAGTGAAAGCGATACGCACGGGAAATTGAAGTCGCACGTGATATCCACATTATGTAGAGGTAAGCCCGGAACGTCTAAATAATTCAAAAATTCAACTAATCTCCATAACGTTTTATTTTCACAACAAAAGGTAGTATAATGTACTTCCTTTGTCCGAACCTTTCGTATTAAATCTTGCTCACATTTCGCAAATTGCTTTATTTGGACAGTGTCCATTAATAATTTTAATTATACAACTTTAGAAATAGCGTTTGATTTTTTTTTTGAATGGGACTGAATGGGAAAATATCCCGCTTGTGTTTTTCAAAGTACCACCTATAGGGTCAAAAATTATCCGCAATTTGAAACTGGAAGCAACCATATCCATTTACAAAATTTCAATCAACTTGGTAGAGCTGTTTCGGAGATCGGCAACAGCGCCACCTATCAGGTCCAAAAGTATCCTTTCCTTCAAGCGGGAACGAAGAATATAAATCTACAAAATTTCATTGAAATCGGATGAAATACAACAATACGAAAAAACAAAAGAAGAATCATAAAAATTGACCCAGTGGTTATCGAGTTATATCATCATCATCGAGTTTCATCCCGAAAGAATTATAGGTATGAATTAAGAAGATTATTATTAAAGAAAATTTAATTGAACTGAAAAACGACATACGCATTCAACGCCACATGTTGAGGATTTTCCGACCATGTGCACTAAGAAATTCAGTTTTTGTTAAAAATAATAAATTAATTATTTTATATGTATTTTATCAATATAATAACTCCGATCGAAGCATCTGTTTTAAACGATATTCATTTTTTTTACATCCTCGTTGACGATATTTGCAGCACGCATTCTGTCAATGTTATGCCAACGCCATAAGGTTACATCAAAAAATTTTGAATTGTAAAAGCGCTATGGTTACATTAGATATAATTTAATATGGTGGCTTAGTATTCTTAAATTTTCTAATTTTCCGCGAAATTTTCTTAACTTTTTCTTTCATAAGATTCTTCTCCTGACAATAACAAACACAACAAAAAAAGAATTAACGAAATCGGTCCAGCTGTTTGTGCGTGATGCTGGGACCAAGGGAAATAGGGGTTCATTTTTATATATATAGATAAACGTAACAATTCATAAAATGTTGTGTTGTTGATGAAAATAAATGATTTAAACAAATGATTCAATAAATTCATAGCTTAACGTGAATAACCAGTCTGTGACCTTATTGGTGAAATGTGAAAAACGTAGCGCATCTCTTATAAAAAAAGGCAATATTTCCGCTCTGCTTAAAGAATTATTTTAAAACTTTAAAAACATACAAATGCCTGATTGGCAGAATATGCAATTTTTTGAATAAAGGCCAACTTCGAGCTAGACGATTTTGATTTAAAATAATTCGTATTAAATGTTTTTGTGCAGTTAATAAGGGTCTAATAGTATTGGTATACGAACCTCCCCAGCTTGTTATGCCGTATTGCAACCTCGAGTGGGCAAGGCCATAGTAAATAATTGTTAAAACTTTCTGAGAACAAAAAGGCTTTAACAAATACATTTTACGTGAGACCAATAACAAATAATTTTTAATCGTTTGAATATGTTTTTTCCAATTTAAATTGAAATCAATTACTACACCTAAATATTTAAAATGTGGAACCGATTCGATTTTGATACAATGTTCAGTGCAATGCGCACCGCCTACAAAATTACCCTTTCCACACTTATGTAGAGGTAAGGAAAACTGTTTACAATCGTGAGCGTGAAACCACAAATTAAAATCATTCAGGCTATTTTCAGATACCTTAAAACACATCAATTCAGTTTTCTCGCTGATGATCAATTTATGATAAGTAAACCACAATCGTAAGATTTCAAGATCTTCATTTATCTTTACTATACTTTCGAAAATAGTATCAGATTCATATGTAAAAACTATGTCATCCGAAAAGCAGTTGAAGTACCATTTAACTTGAGTTTGAAAATAGAATTTATGTATACCAAGAAAAACAGAGGGCCAAGAACAGATCCCTGAGGAACACCATTCTTTAATTGTCTTGGTTCACTTGAGATCCCTTCAATACTGACACTTTGTGTTCTATTCCTTAAATAAGAAATCAGCAAATTGAAAATGTTACCACGAAAACCAACTTTATAGAGTTTATCTAGCAAAATATCGTGGTTGACCAGATCAAACGCTATTGTCATATCAATAAATAGTTCAATAGTTGATTTGTTGTTATTTAAACTTCCATAAAGCTGACTACACACCCGTAAGATGACGTCCTCAGTTGACAAACCAGCTTTAAAACCAAATTGATTGTTACAAAAGAACCTTGATTAACTTCTCAAAAATTTTGGAAAAGGTCGAAAGTAGTGATATTGGCCTGTAATTCGAAACATTTTTTCTATTCCCTTTTTTGAAAAGGGGAAGAACTTCAGCACATTTTAGATGGTCAGGAAAACAACATTTATTTACACTTTTATTAAAGAGGAAGGACAATATATCAACCACATACCAGGAAACATTTTTTAATAAACTGCTTGAAACACCATCACTTGTACTAGAAGTCAGAGACAATACTGAGACCCCCAACTTCGACCGATTAACAGTTATTTGCCTACAAGCTAAATTTTACGCTCCCAAAAAGTTTAGGTGCGCTATACTCTGTCCAAGAAAAATTGTCAGTACAGGCAAGATAGGATGTTTGTCTCTCAGTCTGGTAGCAATGACTTACATAAATCGGTCCCTTTTTAAAGCTCTCACAGGGTTGCCGTAGTGTGTATGATAATTCGCCATAACTCAGAGAGCAATCCTGTTAGGGTTACCATCTTCCAATTTAAAATAAAAATATTGCTGAACGAAATAAATTAAAACAACAAATTCTTTCGCTAACGTTTGACGTATTTAAGTCCGAGATCTTTTTGCAATATTGTATGCAAAGTTGATCTGCTTAGTTTTGTTATATTTTCACTTTTTCTTACTTCCAATGATATCTTGTCTAGCGTTGGAAGGTCATTATCCATAAAAAACTGATGGACTATCCGCCTAATCGCACATTTGTCAAAATCATCCACCTTGCTCTTGATACCGGAATTATTTTTCTACTTTGGTGGTGAATAGTGGCCTTTGATTTCTTTTTCCCTTAAAAGCATGTATACAGTTCGTTCCGTAACAGAAAAAACAGTAGCCGCATTTCCTACGGCTTCCGATTTATTTTTGAAAAGGCCATAGAATTTTTCAGTTGCATCAACAATTTGTTGTTTCTTTTCTACACTTAGATCCTTTGAAGACTTTGGAGACATGTTTCTGTTTATTCATATGCACAATAAAGCTTACCACTTGCTTAGATGCAATATCCGCTATTGAGATAACAACCATTGTTTCCGCCTTATATACACAAACAGGCAATTAGAAAAAATTATATAACCACGACGCAATGTCATATACCTACCTAAACAGATGGTAAAAGGACTGCACTTGTGCAGCTCTACATACATTTTTTAATATAGACATATATACCTTGATTACATATTTGTTAAAAAATTACTGCCCGTCAATGCAGAACTTCGCGGAAACAGTAGTAAAAAAAAGGATCATAAAATCCTTTCAAGGCATTTGCCTTACTGGAGAGGAGTGACCGGATGTGGTAAAACCCAACGACCGAAAATAAACAGTATGGGTCTACCTGCTTCATCATTTTGATATTTCGGTGTGAAAAATATGCTCTACAAAGTGATTGTGTTGCCCTAGTAATCATTATTAATTTATTGCAATATCTCTACAACGCACATATGATCACTTGTTGCGTTAATGAAATGAATGCATTAAAACACCTCACGAATAAACTTTATTTCCAAAAGACAACATTCAAAAATATGTTTTAACTGAATAATATTGGATCTTTCAGAAATACAAACAAATTAAAACCGAATGGCAGCACCCCAAATAAAATGCCGCTCTCAAAAGCTCCAAAAAGCTCCAAAAAGCACCAAAACCGAAAGTTCTTTGACAAAATTCAAAGAAAAACCCTTAATGATATGCTAACATTGCCATATGGTAACACTTCTCTGATGTGCTTCAGTCACTCACACTGCTTATTTTGGTTGATGATAACAGCAAGCGAACACAAGCGATCGTGCTCATTCTGCCCGCAACTGTGTGGCAGACTGGTTGTGGAGGGATGTATGCGAATTTCAGGAAAATTACAACAACAAAATGCTTTGGAATGCCAGTGGTTTCGTTTTTATTTCAGTGGCAAATCTTGTGTTTGAGTGCCGTGAGAGTACTACAGGCACCACTGGTAGAAAAAAGAGCTTCCCATAAGGCCTGTACTGACAATTTTTCTTGGACAGAGTATAGTATTGTTGCATTGAAATTCGTATTGACAAATGTCAAAAATCCTCTCAACCAACACATTCGCACCTAATCTTTTTACATTTCACTGTGGGCAAAGCAAAACGGATAGGAATTGGCGTACACGGATAGGACAACAAAATGGCGGATTCCTGGCAAAAATTGAGGGGGCCAGCGGCAAGAGAATTGTGAGTTGGGGGTCTCAGTATGATTTGTTTATGCTAGAAGTTTTGTTTTTTAGGTGCGAAATAGCATTGTGAACTTCTATGGATGTAATCACATCAAATACAAAACTGTTTGATTGAACATCATCCACAAAAATGCCTGAAGAAGAGGAACAATTGCAATTTATGCAAGGTTCGACAGCTGTGTTCAATTTTTCAGAAATTTCGGTAAAATACTCATTAAATTTATTTGCAATTCTGCCTAAATCGTTTTCAATTTTGCCCTCATCTTCAATAGCATCAAATTTAACAGAATTCCTTTCCTTTCCCAAGATGTTATCAACTACTTGCCATTCTTCGCGTACATTACCTTCAGCTCTAGCAAACATATCACCGTAGAAATTGTTGCGAGTATCTTCAGTCTCTTTGTTTAAGGATTTACAAAAAGTTTCGTAATGTTTCTTAAGTTTTATATTATTTTTATGTTTCTTGCATATTAAGCTCAACTTTTTCTTTTTTGCAATCTTATTAAGGAGATTATTGTTCATCCATGATTTTAAATTCTTCTTTTTACACGACAGGTTTTTCTGGTAGGAACTCGATTTAATGTGTTTTTGAAAAGTGTCCATAAATAGGTCAAAAGCAATAGAAGGATTACTTTCGGAATAAACTGTTTCCCAACCTTCAAAGATTAACAATTCTTTTAGCATCATATAGTCTATATAATGTTTTACTTTAGCGGTTTCGGATTTAAGGTTTTCAGGACGATTGTTGTTACGCAGGCGGCGTAATGCGTCCAGGCAGGGGACTCTGCAAATGAGTTCCGACCCGAATCTGCGTTGAATATTTAACAAACCTGTCCGTTTTTGCTGTTTGTTTATTATCTAAATTCATTTATACAAATTAATATAACGTATATAATACTTATATTGCATTTTACTTACTCTTTTTAGCAGATCGTGGCGGTGGTTCGGACTTCATTTGCAATTCTCTTTAACCAAAAAACCTCATGCTCAGTAGCAAGTGACAGAAGGTCGATCCGCGTTCAGTGGCTGTTTATTTGACAGCGGCGCGTTCCAAGGTACGTCATTTCTTGAGATGTTTGTTTTGAAATCCGAGCCAACACCACGATTTACACAAAATATTTACGACACCCCACCCCCCGTGAGGCGCTCTGGGTTTCCCAAAGCCTCACTTACATCCAATTTGGCAAGTTTTAGAGCTGGTCTTCGAAGAACTCCTGTTGCAGTCTTGACCTCGGCTGAACGAATCTGTTTGTCTTGTCCCGAAAACACTCGGACGATCCTTCCGCGTACCCACTGGCTTCTTGGTGCGTCGACATCACAAATAAGCACTAGATCTCCAACGGCGAGAGGCGGGACTCTATCGAACCATTTACAACGCCTTGTGAGGACTGGCAAATATTCTTGGACCCATCTTCTCCAGAATCTGTCCTTTATTTGTTGACTGATACGCCATTGCTTCCGAAGACAGAGGGCTCTCGCATCCACTTGGCCTGGAGTTTGTGTTGAGTTCGGAGCACCCAGTAAGAAGTGATTCGGGGTCAGCGGTTCTTTATCCTCAGTGGAGACAGGCAAATGCGTAAGTGGCCGGCTGTTCACTATATTTTCAGCCTCAATTAGGGCACTGTATAAGGTCTCTTGTTTCGGTGCCAGCTCGTTGAGCGAATGTGACAGTACTCTTTTCACTGACTGCACAAGCCTCTCCCAGCATCCGCCCGCGTGTGGATTTGACGGACAATTAAAAACCCACTGGATTCCCTTGGAAGCTAGCTCCGCTTTTATGGCATCATCATCGAAGGTACCTGTAGTCATTAATTCCTTCTTGGCACCAATATTCGTGCTGGTACCCCGCGTCTGTTTACGAAATTGCGGATGCATAAGATGCAAGCATCGGTGGACAAGTCCGCAGCAATTTCGAGATGCACAGCCCTCACTGTCATACACGTAAAAAGAGCAACCCAACGCTTCTCTTTATGTCGTCCAACGGTGACAAAAACTGGCCCAAAATAGTAAAGGCCAGTGTAGGTGAATGGTCTTATGAATGGAGTAAGACGGTCTTCTGGCAACTGTCCCATTAATGGCGGCGACGGCTGGGCAGCTCGAATTCGGCAAAACTGACAGTCATTTTGGGCTCTTCTAACAGCAGAACGTAAACTCGGTACCCAAAATCGAAGACGTATTTCGTTGACAATGGTGTCGTGATTTTGATGACGTAAAAGGCGATGATAGTGATCGACAAGTAGTTTTGTAAGTTGGTGGTCTTTCGGCAGGATTATGGGACGCCTAACTTCGAACGGAATGGTAGTGGCGGCATCTATGCGCCCGTAGACGCGGAGCAGTCCGGCATCGTCTATATATGGCACCAACTTATATATCCGACTATCCCTTTCAACAGGCAGATTTTGTTTAAGCCGGTGAATTTCATGTCCAAAAACATCATTCTGAGCTTGTCGGCACAATACTTGTTTGGCAACCTCAAGTTCCATAGCTGACAACTCTCCATTATCCGCGTCACTACGCCGGCAGGCACTAATGAATCGTAACACCCATGCTGCGTCAAAAACCAGCCTAACTTTCCCCGGTTTGTTGGGATTCTTCACTCCAAAATGAGGAAGATACCAATTTCTAGATGGGTTCATCTTGGCTTCGTCAGTTGTTAACTTCCTTGCGTATCCCTTCTCGATGTAACTAGCAATTATGCCCTTATACGTGGTGGCAAACTCAGGATCCTTTAGCATCTTAGTCTCCAAACTCCACAGTCTTCTCTTCGCCATGTCGTAACTCGCCGGTATGTCAAAAACGTCTTCCTTCCACAACAGACCAGTTTGATAACGACCGTTGACTCGCATCGTTGTATCAGACAAAATCTGCCGCGCCCTTTTATCGACGACTGAGATAAGCCGTTCAGTCGGTTTCTCGACACCAAAGTTTTCCACGTTGAAGTAGTTGTCTACGATATGGCTAAGACGCCCATCTTCCTCTTCTGTACTTTGCTTGCTATGGAGGACAAAGTTTTCGTTGGACTCTACTGCAAACTCCCTCGAACTTCTGCCGTACACAAGCCATCCAAGCTTTGTTTTTGCTATGATAGGCCCTTCCCCTTCGGTTTCGTAAGTGCGTATTGGTGCACCTAAATGGGCGTTATCCAGTCCTATCAGAATCTGAGGCTTGGCATTCTCGTATCGAATAAGCGGAATTCGACTTAGATGGCTATACGATCGCTGCAATTCGGCGGATGTCACTGGTTGTATCGGCAAGTTTAGTTCATCAACCGTCTGAACTCCATTCATCGCATAACGTTCGGCTGTTTCACTATCCGCACTTATATTGACATCTACAACGAAGGACTTCTGCGTTACCGTCTCCCTGCTAAGCCACTGCAGATTTAAATCCTTAGCTCGACCATTCAAATGCAACTGTCGGGCCAAATCTGTGCTCATGATGGTTACGGAAGATCCTTCATCCAAAAGGGCGTAAGTCCTCACTGTCGCTTTATTTCCAAAGAGTCGCACGGGCAAAACACGAAAGAGTACTTCCGTATTAGGATTGATGCTGCAGCTGAGTACTGACTTCTTCATTCCATCTTCACTGTCATCAACAGACACTGTCGACATCTCACTTTGTTTGGTTTCATGCAGCGACGGATGATGAGCTCTAGAGCAACCATCAATTCCACATAGTTTTCGGTATTTGCACGATCGGAGATTATGGCCAAACTTGAGGCAGCAAAAACAAACCCGAATTTTCTTTACGAAGTCCCATTTGTCTGGAATGTCCAGTTCTGTGTATGCTTCACACTCCGCCAATGGATGCTGGGGTCCGTTGCAATGACGGCATCCTTTGCTCGTGGAGGCAGCATATGGTCGCTCTCCCTTAGTATGAAGTACATTTTTTGGCTTTGACTTCATCTCAAGAGGTTGCGATATGAGCGAAGTTGTTGTGACCAAGCAAACCAGCCTTGCGATTTCGGTCACCCATTCAGCGAAGTGTTTAACACTAGGATATGGTTTAATAAAAACGCTCCTTTGGGCCCACTCCAGTCGCTTACTCATCGGCAACTTAGCTACCAACTCGTCGATGAGTGTGGGATTGGCAAGGTGTTGCTGCATATCGCTTGCTTCCAAAAACGTTGCAAGGTTTAGCACCTTTGTCGAGAACGGTATCAGCATTTCTAATTTTCCTTCTGGGATTTGAGGAAGTTCCCTAACTTTGGCTAACTGGCTTCTTAGCAGGCACTCTGGACGACCAAAACGGAATTTAAGTGTGGCCATAACCTGATCTACGCTTTTGGGGTGGATAAGCAACGATTCAACAACTTCTCGTGCATCCCCCTTTATTGACTTCTGCAATCGAAACATGTTCTCCATTTTTGAATAATTGTGCATAGCAGAAGATTCCCTAAATGCAGTGAAAAACATTGGCCAGTCCTCCGGTCTGCCAGTGAACTCGGGTAGATCTTGCAGCTTCCGAAAGTTTCCTATGCTACTCTGAATAGTCTGCGGCTGAGAAAGGAATGGTGGGCAAGATGTTGTTGTCGTTAGCGACGGTGGGAACGTATACTGCTGGCTGAATGTTGGAAATGTGCCCGAAGACGGCAAAAACGTGGGCATCCCTTGCATAAAAGACGAGCTATATGGCATCGTCGTCATCGATCCTATTTGGTGAGGCTGTGTTGGAAGTGATACAGCTGAATTGGGCCACGGGTATGGAGTATTATGGACCGCTGAAACACTAGTGAACATGGAAGCGAGAGGTGCACTTGCAGTAGACGAGGCATGTAATGACGCACTTACATCGAAACCCGTGGCTGCCGCGCTGACTCCAGCAGAAGTTACGGAAGCAGTTGTGACAGCGTCTGATGATGATGTTGCCGGAGATGCTTGCCCTCGGTCGAATAATTCTTGCAGACGAATACGTTCATTCCTCTCAAAGGTGGCAGTTGAATTCGCTTTTTCTAATTGGGACGTTACTGTTTCCAATTGGGACCGCAGCTCTGTCATCTGGTTCATAATTTCTGCCATTGTTTCTGCTGCAACAGAAACGGTTTGCGCGTTCTGGGGCTCTTGTGTTTCCATGATAGTTCTGTTACTCTCGCTTTCACTTTCACTACTATCCGAATGTTCCAAAATACTACCCGGATCCAGGTCTGCTCCGCTTGCAGCAGTGTTCCTAGCACCTAAACGCTCACTTCTCCTTGGTCGATTCTCGTTCGGCATATATTCCTTTGCGTGCAATTACTTGATTCTGCGGAAGTGTACAAGTTTACTGAAGGAATGATTTCTCGTCTGGCTTCTGCGTAAAGTGGTCACTGGCAATATCAGTATCCTTCCCAATGCGGATATGAAGATTATTCGTAAAAAGAATAATAAAATTGTTACGCAGGCGGCGTAATGCGTCCAGGCAGGGGACTCTGCAAATGAGTTCCGACCCGAATCTGCGTTGAATATTTAACAAACCTGTCCCTTTTTTCCTGTTTGTTTATTATCTAAATTCATTTATACAAATTAATATAACGTATATAATACTTATATTGCATTTTACTTACTCTTTTTAGCAGATCGTGGCGGTGGTTCGGACTTCATTTGCAATTCTCTTTAACCAAAAAACCTCATGCTCAGTAGCAAGTGACAGAAGGTCGATCCGCGTTCAGTGGCTGTTTATTTGACAGCGGTGCGTTCCAAGGTACGTCATTTCTTGAGATGTTTGTTTTGAAATCCGAGCCAACACCACGATTTACACAAAATATTTACGACAATTGTAAACAGCAGAGTAATTTAGGGTAACCATGCAGTGATCTGTCAGCTTCAAATCGTGTACTTTGCCACTAAAAATATTTTTATTGTTCCTTTAAGTTAAGCTCTAAAAAAAATGTGGTCAATACAAATCGAAGAGGAATCGGTCAAACGGGTAGGCTCGTTTATCAAACTTTGAGACCATTCGAGGCCATAGCAAACAAGTAGCTTTCTGTTTCAATGTTACATTCATTATATAAGAATATCAATATTGATATCTCCTACAACAATTAAATTTTTAGCTGGAGTCGTGCTAAGAATTTGGCTTAGTTCATCAATAAAAATAATTTGAGCAACATTGTGAAGTCGATAAATGCACAAAAAAGTGTAATCAATATTCTCAAAAACAAAAGATAATTTTAATACATCAGCGCTAGATATTTTAAGGCAAAGGCTATCACACGCATACCCATCTTTCACATACCTACACGTCAAAACCACCAGCACAATACGATTCATTACAATTTGCCAAAGGAGAGTTGTAAGTTGTAATTGTAACCCTCTATCTTATACAATTCAATTCAATTCAATTCAATTCAATAGTTTATTCATTATTCTCATTTACAAAAAATTTTTATAAACATATTCTAACTGAACATTTTTTGGTTAAAGAGAATAGTTTGTAGCATTTGTATTTAAATTAAAAAATAGAGATAATGCTACATTTTACAAAAAATAATAAATTAATAAATTGTGGGGTGAACAGTAAAACATATTTAACATTACATTCAAGAAAACAATTTTACAGAAGTATTTGAATCAACTTAAGAGACTAAATTCAAAGCAAGACTGAAAGAATACAAGCAAAACAAAGATCAAATCAAAACAAAGATTAAATCAAACCACATAGCGCAACAAAACTTCGATTTCACCAACATCAAATTCAAGAAGCCACGATTTTATACTTTTTAAGAACACTGATAAAATTCTAATGCTTCGTATATCTTCAGGGAGTTTATTAAACAACTTACGCGAAACGATAGTGTAGGAGTTTCTAAAATGTGTAGTCCGAAAAGGTAGTGTAGAAACAGAGCGGGAATTTAATCTTAAGTTATATGTGTCTAGTATAGGACTTTGCATATACCCGCATCTCATAAAAAATATCTTCAATACCTTAAAGTAATAAAGGTGTCTTACCGGTAAAATGCCCATTTTTCGAAATAGTGGTATAGATTCTAGTTCATTGGAAGTGAGAACAGTCCCGTTTCTAATCCATACATATTTGTAGCCCTTCTTTGTCTTCAGTGTTGTTGCAGTTTTTAATAATTTTCTTGTTTCATACGTTAAGCACTCATTAACATACATCTTATCCTGTCTAGCTTCGGCATTGAGTAGGTTCGTGGTTAGTTGCTCTCTTTTTTCCTTCTTTGCTTTTAATATTCTCTCTTTGCACAGATGAGACACCCACGAGTCTTACGTGAAGAATATTTTTGGTCGTAGCGCCTTTTGTTGTTGGTTTGGCTAATTTAATTTTCTTCAAGTAGCATTGGTCGATGTCTCCCTCGTTTACATTCAAGTTCAAACCTTCACGAAATACTTTCAGAGCAGCATCAGTATGAGACATATTTGTTTTGATGGTAGGAACGTTGAATATGTCTATACTCTATATCTATACGGTTTATAAGCAGCTGTTTCTCCAGGTTGTTGACCTTTTCCTCAAGAGAATTTATTCTAGTTTCATACTCTACATTTTTGGCTTGAAGTGCGTTGATTTGTTTTCTTTTTTGATTTTCTTCGATTGAAACAACTTTTGCGTAAATCACCTCTAAAGTTATCTTGGTACTATCCAGATGACTGATGTTTAATGAAAAGAGATCCGATGTTGGATTGGATGTTGTTGAGGGTAAAGTTGTCGTTTGTGTCGATGTAGCAGACGCTGGCTGTGACGATGATGAAGACGGTGGCGGTGATGATAGCATCCCCTCATTCATATATTGCGTTAGTAGTAACGACATTTGGAAAATTGAAGACACGTCTAAAAATTTAAGAGATGAGTTTAAGAGATGTTTTTTGGTTTTCACTGGTTTTGGCTACAATTCGTTCGAGATCTGAGATCGATTTTGCCCTAGCCTCTTCTGGGAGAGCGGCTACTTTTTTAGAATGCGGTCGAATAGCTCATTCTGCATTGAAATTGCCATTGAATCTGCAAGTGGATGAAGAACCTACATGCAACATTTAAATGAACACTACGACGGCGAAAGTACTGCAGCAATTTTAATTTACATTATCATATGGGACGAATGCACAATGACTTACAAACGCGCATTGGAGGCCCTAATTGTTTACGTAATGATGAGCGACCTTTCGGTGGAGCGATGATTTTGATGATCTTGCTATCAGGCGATTTTCGTCAAACGCTGCCTGTCATTTCGAGATCAACTCCGGCAGATGAATTGAATGCTTGCCTGAAGGCGTCTGCTTCATGGCGATACGTCAAGAAATTGCATTTGACAACAAACATGCGAGTTTCTTTACAAAATGACCAGTCCGCTGCAGAGTTCTCCAGGCAATTGTTGGCGATGGGCAATGGTGTGATTCCAGCAAACTTAGTCACCGGGCTGATTGAGTTTCCACAACATTTTTGCAACTTTATAACGAGAGCGGAAGAACTAATCATGAATATTTACCCGAATTGGCTGCGAAAAACGAGAACGTCGATCATTTGAATTTTGCCATTCAAAACCAAATCGCTGGTGAGTTGCATTCATACAAATCAGTCGACTCCGTGATGGATGACAACGAAGCCACCAACTATCCCACTTTGTCGCGCAACCTAAATGAACCAAAACTTTTTAACGAACAATCGCTGGATATGTGTGGCATAAATCTTGAATTTCACGTGTCGGCAAAGCTCTCGCTTTCTACGTGTACGCACCCGATAATAGAAATAGAACAAAAAATGTTGTGTACCATAAATCACTTCAGTGAAAAAGCGGTAGGTAGGCCGACAGGTATTTGATTTTATTTACTTACTAGCTGACCAGGCAAACTTCGTTCCGCCCAAATTTGTTAATGTAATGAAAATAATAATTCCGAGCATGCACAATGCACTTCCTTATTTATCTAATTCGGTCAACTAAAATTCTTTATTCGAAAGTTATATTAAATCTAAATATATAAAAATGAATCCCTATTTCCCTTGGTCACGGCATCACGCGTGAACGGCTGGACCGATTTCGCTAATTCTTTTTTTGTTGTGTTTGTTATTGTCAGAAGAAGAATGTTATGAAAGAAAATTGCGAGGAAAATTAGAAAATTTAAGAATACTTAACCACCATATTAAATTATTAGCGCTTTTACATTTCCAACTTTTTGTATGTATACTTATGGTGTTTGGCATAACATTGACAGAATGCGTGCTGCAAATATCGTCAAAGAGGATGTACAAAAATTGAATACCGTTTAAAACAGATGCTTCGATCGGAGTTATTATATTGATAAAATACATATAAAATAATTAATTTATTATTTCTAACTAAAACTGAATTTCTTAGTTCACATCACCGTTAGTTCCGAGCTATCGCGCCTTATATTAAATGTTCAATTTGATATGGAGTTTTCGTAAGTTTGGATGGACTAACATATGAATTGCTGTGCGTTAGTCGGGGAAAGGCTCAAGAACGGCTAAACCGATTTAAATGATTTTTGTTTTGTTTTGTTCGTCTTGAATCAAGGGTGGTTTAGGATAAAAGAAAAGTCGGAAAATTCTCCACATGTGGCGTTGTAGCCGTATATGTCGTTTTTCAGTTCAATTAAATTTTCTTTAATAATAATCTTCTTAATTTATACCTATAATTCTTTAGGGATTTATTCGTATTGTTGCATTTAAGGTTAACGCAAACTTAAAAGATAGGATTTTCAACCCGCTATATGGCGTTGTTGTCGATATCCGAAACCACTCACCCGATTTCAATGAAATTTTGTAGATTTATAGGCTTTGTTCCCGCTTGAAGGATAGGATACTTTTGGACCTGAAAGGTGGCGCTGTTGCCGATCTCCGAAACAGCGCTACCAAGTTGATTCAAATTTTGTAGATGGATATGGTTGCTTCCAGTGTTCCAGTTTTAAATTTCGGATAGTTTTTGACCCTATAGATGGAACTTTGAAAAACACAAGCGGGATAAGAAAACGGATTGTGGCACGTACCATTCAAAAATAAAATCAAACTCTATTTCTAAAGCTGTATATTAATTACAACAAATTAAAGCAATTTGGGAAATGTGATCAAGATTTAATACGAAAGGTACGGGCAAAGACGGGTGGGTACAGTTACATATAAAAGAGACTGACGTCCGGATCGTTCGATTTTTATGATTTTTGGTTGGAAGGAAGGGCATAATGCTACCTTTTGTTGTGAAAAAAAAAACTTTATGGGGATTAGTTGAATTTTTCAATTCTTTGGATGTTGCGGGCTTACCTCTTCATAATTTGGATTAGAAAGTCGGCTCAGTTAAAATGTTGTTGCGCAACATCAATGTACCGAAACTTTGTAACGGATCGCATTTGATTTATGGTAAAGGATCTCACATCAAATATTATGCAAGTGATGATTTTGAAAGGGAAAATTCAAATGCAAACACTCTTATACCGCAGATTTCGCTTATTCAGAACGATTTAACATTCGTGCGACTTCAATTTCCCGTGCGTCTCGCTTTCACTATGACAAATAATTTATTGCAAGGATAATGGATGGATGTTTGTGTATTTGTGACATCAATCTTGATTTCCCATGTTTCTCACATTGTCAATTTAGTGAAAAAGCGGAAGGTTGGCAAAAACGTCAAAATCATTGCGGTTTGATTGAAACAAATCAACATTGCTATTCATCATTTATTTATATTGCACTATAAGGCGAAACTATAACGCTTCAAAAGCGCCCCGAGATGCCTGCAGATGTATGTTTGCTCTGCACTTAAATTGCTGCAAATTGTAGTCTTCTGGAAATATATCCCCAGGAAGCGAGTTCCAAAGTTTGCTTGTCCTGTAACAGAAGGATTTTGGAAAGTTGATGTCCTCGCGATTGTCAAGTGTACTGTATGGTCATGAGCATTAGCAGCCTGTCTTGTTGGTTGTTGTTGCATTTCGAGGGATAATATCTTTGAGTTCCTCAGAACATCTACCATGGAAGTACCTATAGAATAAGCATAGGTCAGCGACTTGTCTTCTGTGCACCAACGGTTGTAGATTCGATGTGAGTGTAGGGTCTCCAATGAGTCGAACTGCTCGTCTCTGTATGCTATCAAGCAGGTTAAGTGAATGTTTTGGGGCCGAGCTCCATATATGGGAACAATATTCCAAGTCTGGTCTAACCTGTGCTTTGTAGAGAAGGAGAAGTTGCTTGGGGCTAAAGTATCTCTTTGCTCTAAATAGGTAGCTCAACTTGGCGGACGCCGATTTTGCGATATAGGATATGTGGTTCTGCCATGTGATTCCTGAATTGACTGTGACTCCTAGAAGGTGCATTGAGTCCTTATGATGGATTGGATGGTCATCCATTTGGATCTGAGGAACTGTTGATGCATTTTTTCTGGAAAATGATGTGAGCTGTGTCTTGTTTGCATTAAATACAACCAAGTTGTCCTCTCCCCACTTCAAGATTTTGTCCAGATCATCATTTAGAGAATTAATTTGTTCACATCTCTGATTGTGAGATGTAGCCGTATTCACAGGCCCACTGTTCGAGATGGAGGATATAAGAGTGCTGTCATCTGCAAAGCTGTAGATATTATTATTTGTCGATCCAAGCAAATCGTTGATGTGGAGAAGAAATAGAGTTGGAGAAAGAATAGATCCTTGGGGCACTCCTGCATTTATAGCAAACGAATTGGATGATACACCATCTACAACAACTTGGATCGATCTTTCCAGAAGAAAATTTTGCATCCATCCATTATCCTTGCAATAAATTATTTGTCATAGTGAAAGCGAGACGCACGGGAAATTGAAGTCGCACGAATGTTAAATCGTTCTGAATAAGCGAAATCTGCGGTATAAGAGTGTTTGCATTTGAATTTTCCCTTTCAAAATCATCACTTGCATAATATTTGATGTGAGATCCTTCACCATAAATCAAATGCGATCCGTTACAAAGTTTCGGTACATTGATGTTGCGCAATAACATTTTAATTGGGCCGACTTTCTAATCCAAATTATGAAGAGGTAAGCCCGCAACATCCAAAGAATTGAAAAATTCAACTAATCCCCATAAAGTTTTTTTTTTTCACAACAAAAGGTAGCATTATGACCTTCCTTCTAACCAAAAATCATAAAAATCGAACGATCCGGACGTCAGTCTCTTTTATATGTAACTGTACCCACCCGTCTTTGCCCGTACCTTTCGTATTAAATCTTGATCACATTTCCCAAATTGCTTTAATTTGTTGTAATTATTATACAACTTTAGAAATAGAGCTTGATTTTATTTTTGAATGGTACGTGTCACAATCCGTTTTCTTATCCCGCTTGTGTTTTTCAAAGTTCCATCTATAGGGTCAAAACCTATCCGAAATTTAAAACTGGAAGCAACCATATCCATCTACAAAATTTGAATCAACTTGGTAGCGCTGTTTCGGAGATCGGCAATAGCGCCACCTTTCAGGTCCAAAAGTATCCTATCCTTCAAGCGGGAACAAAGCAAAGGGTGAGTGGTTTCGGATATCGACAACAACGCCATATAGCGGGTCGAAAATCCTATCTTTTAAGCTTGCGTTAACCTTAAATGCAACAATACGAATAAATCCCTAAAGAATTATAGGTATAAATTAAGAAGATTATTATTAAAGAAAATTTAATTGAACTGAAAAACGACATATACGGCTACAACGCCACATGTGGAGAATTTTCCGACTTTTCTTTTATCCTAAACCACTCTTGTTTCAAGACGAACAAAACAAAACAAAAATCATTTAAATCGGTTTAGCCGTTCTTGAGCCTTTCCCCGACTAACGCACAGCAATTAATATGTTAGTCTATCCAAACTTACGAAAACTCCATATCAAATTGAACATTTAATATAAGGCGCGATAGCTCGGAACTAACGGTGATGTGAACTAAGAAATTCAGTTTTAGCTAGAAATAATAAATTAATTATTTTATATGTATTTTATCAATATAATAACTCCGATCGAAGCATCTGTTTTAAACGGTATTCAATTTTTGTACATCCTCTTTGACGATATTTGCAGCACGCATTCTGTCAATGTTATGCCAAACACCATAGGTAGGTATACATAAAACAAGTTTGAATTGTAAAAGCGCTAATAATTTAATATGGTGGTTAAGTATTCTTAAATTTTCTAATTTTCCTCGCAATTTTCTTTCATAACATCCTTCTCCTGACAATAACAAACACAACAAAAAAAGAATTAGCGAAATCGGTCCAGCCGTTCACGCGTGATGCCGTGACCAAGGGAAATAGGGATTCATTTTTATATATATAGATTTATTTAATTTTAATATAACTTTTGAATACAAAATTTGAATTGACCGAATTAAATGAAGCAGAATGAAGCGAAAGCTCGGAATTACTAATTTCATTACCTACTTTAATGAATTTGGGCGGAACGAAGTTCGCCGGGTCAGCTAGTAGATAATATTTATTTATTACTGTACTGTGTACATATTAGGGGTATTCACGATTCGGTGTAACAGACCTAGTAAAATTGCGAAATTTTATTTTTTTTTATCAGATCGTGAACACACTTTTTCTCATCTATAGCAAAACTGAAACAAAGTCAGACCCAATCTGACAATTGACATTTGTTCTGGAAAAAATCTTTTAAAAAGCGAAAAAGAAAAACGATTCAATTTATTGGAAGATAATGGAGACAAAATTATGTTAATTAATTAATATTACATAACAAAAATTATGATTTTCCCTTCGGCGGCACTTATTTTTGTTTTACATTCTCTTTATTTTTTTTTTTCCGATACCTGCACTCCTGCACACAGGAATGCATAATTTAGCGAACTGTCAACTTGATAACGCTACTCTGTTGTATTTTTCGGTTACAATAGGGTCAGGGTATAGCTAAAGTGCAAAAGTGTAGCGAAATTTTTGTCAGTATATTTTGTTGTTGTGGTGCGAAAAAAAGTTGCACTTTCGCAATGATACAAGACCAGTTGCACCGGATCGTGAATACCCCTATTATATTGATTCAATTTTTTTTTTCCTTTGTTTGGTTTTCTTATCACAGGAATTCGTTCATTATAAGACTCCGGACCTAAGCGCTGCTTCATAATATCTATATAACATCTCCCAGTTCTCTCCATTAAGCATAATTATCACCTCCTCCAGCATCAGTACTGTTTTATTAAAGTATTCTAATCTCCATTGCCTCAGGGTAGGGCAGATGCCAATAAAATGGAATGCATCTTCTTTGGCATGTAGGTTGCATAGACTACAGTATTTGTTTTCAACATTTCTAAAAGGTGTGCCGTTGAGATTTAACAATTCTCCTCTTGCTCTGAATAGTAGAGATATTTTTCTGCAACTATTACTATCGTTGAAATAATTATGGTCTTCTAAGTTGAATTTTAGATTGGGATAAGGCATTTCTGCCTTCCCGTGTCAGGAAATGAACTTGCATTTCGACTTTGTCAATTGACCAAGTTACTACCACTTGCGCCAACTGAGCTCCTTCGTTCTAATCACCAGTTGGCAGGCATGTACTCACCAATATATGTAATTCATGTTCGATTTGGCAGCAGAAATCTGAAATCTCATATCAAAATCCGAAAAGCCAACAGAAATTGTCAGAGCGAAAACCCAAGAATTAGCGAGAATCGTTGTTACTCCTCGCTTCCTCCACTCAGTAAAAGTAGGAATAGTTTAAAAATAAGTAGCTATATTTAACAGGGGCGGTTGGGTGTTGTATGAATAGGGTAGACACTGATTGGCATCAACTTGGCGATGCCCAGTTGTTGCAACTGGTTCATACACATCAATTGTGCTTATTTTATCTCCCCGTGATAACCACCGGGTACTGGTCTCGTCCACCCGGACTTGACTTGCTTAACTTATAAGCGCGAGTGTTGAACACAAAGAAAATAGCAACACTATAATCCTCTGTCGGAATGACTGCCTGATCTAGTCTCAGAGGTCTTACATGAGCCCCTCAGAAAGAGGACATACAGAGAATGAATCCACAAGATTGGATCAACGGTGGTGTCAACAGTCGAGATGGCAGATACCTTGCGTGAGCTACTCTGACATATTTGGAGCTAAGGTCAGTAAGATGGTGGCGGATGAACCCTTTATGTGTCAATGGCAGCACTCATATCCGCGAAGTGGGTTACTGACAACAGAATATCCGACCCGCTGTCCTAGGGTCAATTTAGGGCCTGGTCCTCCAAGTTGGGGGTTGTGCGTGGGGCTAACTACCCAACCACGGAAAAACGACACTGTTGCGAAGCAACCAAGATCCTCGGATATGGATGGATTTACTGTTGACGACCGTGCGAAACGAAAAAAGGACGTTCGGATCTGCACGTGGAATGTTCGTGGAATGCAGCCTAATATGCGCTCACGTCCCCATAGAAGAAAAAGACGATGCTACCAAAGAGTGTTTCTACGAGATCCTCGACAAAACATATGAGCAATGTCCTAAGTATGACGTTAAGATTGTCCTAGGTAATTTTAACGCCAAAATAGGAAAGTAGGATATCTTTGGTAGCACAATCGGGAAGCACAGCCTACACGACATCACGTCTGGAAACGGACTTAGGCTGATTGAGTTTGCTGCGGGACGTAATGTTACTGTAGCTAGCACACGGTTTCCTCACCTCAATATCTACAAAGGAACATGGCGGTCGCCAGATCATCAAACCGTCAATCAAATTGATCATGTTGCGATCGACGTAAGGCTCTCCTCCAGTATTCTAGATGTCCGAACTTTCTGAGCGGCCAACATAGACTCGGACCACTACCTTGTTGTAGCCAAGATGCGTATGCGGATATCTCAGACGCCACAACAATGGGGAAATACTGTGAGAAGATTTAACGTTAAAATACAACGGCTACAATTGCAACAAATCGCCAGAACCTTTGCCGATCGCGTATCCCTTAACCTTTCGAGAAGTTCTATGCAGCCAGCACCAAGCGCCGAAGACCAGTGGCATAGATGCCAAGAAGCCATCAGGAACGCCGCAACTGCTGTGCTGGGTCTCACCCGACCACCACCACGAAACCCCTGGTTTGATGAAGAGTGCCGGCAAGCACATGCAGCAAAACAAATCGCATACAAAGTGGTGCTGCACAGAAGGACGAGAGCTGCTCGTGAGCTGTACGAGCAAAAGAGAAGAGAAGGGAAGAGCATCGGCTTCTCCGGAAGAAAAAGAAAGAGCATGAGAAGCGCGCGATCGAGGAAATAGAGAGGTATTGCTCCAGGAAAAATGTCCGGAAGTTCTACCAAAAAGTAAAAAGGACGTGTCATAGCAACAAGACCCGAGCAGAAACCTGTAGAGACGAACAAGGAAACCTTGTAGTGGAAACACAGTCGGTGCTGAGGACATGGAAAAAACACTTCTGCAGACTGTTAAACGGCGAAGAGGACATAAATTCCGCTGTCAGGCAGAATGAACCATTAAACCTGGGCGATGAAAGCCAAGACTTCCGTCCACCTGACCAAAATGGAGTGAGGATAGCAATATCCAAGCCTACAAGGCTGCTGGACCAGACGGCTTACCTGCCGAGCTCTTCAAGGCAGCCGGAGATGGCTTGGTAGAGTGCATACACCAACTCGTCTCCAAAATTTGATTAGAGGAAAGTATGCCTGATGAATGGAACCTCAGCATTGTTTGATGTTTGCCCGATCCACAAGAAAGGAGACCCTCTAAACTGCACCAACTATAGAGGCATCAGTCTCCTTAACATCGCATATAAGATCCTATCTGCCGTAGGTACTGTGCGAACGCCTGAAACCTTATGTCAACGAACTGATTGGACCCTATCAGTGCGGTTTTAGGCCCGGTAAGTCCACAACCGACCAAATATTCACACTTCGGCAGATCCTGGAAAAAACCCAAGAAGTCCAAGTCGATTTTAAGGCCGCATATGCCAGCATTTATAGAGACGAGATATAGAGCCATGTCTAGTTTTGACATCCCTGCTAAGCTTGTCAGATTGTGCAGAATGACGATGGAGAACGCTCGCTGCTCCATTACCTCATCTCACCGAGACCGCTGTCATGTGACTTTTTCAACATCATTCTTGAGAAGATTGTGCGAATCTCGCAAGCCAACACCAGAAGCACAATCTTCCAAAAGTCTGTGCAACTACTTGTATACGCGGAAAAGATATAATATAAATTCTGACAACGGCATCACATCAGAAATCAGGCGAAGAATTACACTTGCCAACCGCTGTTTCTTTGGCCTAAGAAGGCAACCGAGAAATAAGGCCTTGTCAAAAAACACTAAGGAGACTCTATATAAGACCCTCATCATCCCAGTCCAACTCTATGGCGCAGAAGCATGGATGCTATCAAAGGCGGATGAAGATCTCCTCGGTCGTTTTGAACGAAAAATTCTTCGGGTGATTTTCGGTCCCGTTTGCGTTGACGGGATTTGGAGAAGGAGATTTAACATCGAACTCTACGAGCTGTACAGCGACATCGACCTGGTCAGAAAAGTGTGCATCAGCCGACTAAGATGGCTAGGACATGTAGAGCGAATGGACACCAACGCACCGGACCGAAGAGTCTTCGACTCCAACACAGAGAGACACCGCAATAGAGGAAGACCTCGCCTTAGGTGGCGCGCACAAGTGGAAGGGGACCTCAACCAACTTGGACTGCGCAACTGGAGGCAGTTAGCTAAAGATCGCGCTAACTGGAGAGGCGTATTGGTTGAGGCCCAGGTTCACCCCGGACTGTAGCGCCATCTAAGTAAAGGGCCCAACCCATAGAATCCGTCGCGTCCGTTGTGGCAACGGATCCGTCAATATTGCCGTATTCGACGGAACTACCAGTCGCATAGAATCCGTCGTATACGATGACAAACAGTGAAATATGACATTTGTCACTTCTGAATTTATTTTTCATTCAAGCATCAAGCAGAACAGCGAAGTTTATTTAAATATTTCCAAAAAAAAAAAAAAATTAAAGTATGGACCACCTTTTATTGAATATTGTGTTGTGTCTTATAATAGCCGAAACTTTTACATATTAAGCCTGAACTACATCGAATCAAAAGTGGGAAAAAGTACAAAAAAAGTGGAAAAAATCGAATGTACTCTTCCATCATTTATACAATACTGTATATTTTTTCTCAGTTTAAAATGTTCACTTTGTGGAAAGCTCGAGCATGTTCCAGCTTTCACTTTTTGCAAAGCCCTAGAAACAAACACATTCAAGGAATTTGTTCCGGACTTTCCGCTAGATCACGTTTTCATCGCATAATTCCTATCAGTTTTGCAAGGAAAAGTTCTTTCTGCTCTTCACTTGGCTAAATTTGTTTATTATTGCTTCCGGACATTTTAAATGCAAGCTAAAAAAGCTCTGAGCTTTCATAGTTCAGACTTTTCTCATAGATGTCATATAAATATGCGTGTGTTTTCGGTGACTTTCGAGGTGTTCACTTTTTTGTACTTTTTCCCACTTTTGTTTCGATGTAGTTCAGGCTTTAAAAATAATGTTGGTTGAGAACTACTGCCGTGTTTGGGTTCGCCAATTATACCGCGACAGGGATACAAATGGATTTTTTGCCTTCAACTTTGATCAAATGTATGCGGATGATCCGGAGCAATTCAAGCTGGCAGTAAGAATGGACAAGGATGCATTTGACTTGCTATCTAGTTTGGTCAAAGAAGACCTTACCAAACACTCCAATAGACCCGTCATATCAGCCAAGTGTAGGTTGTTTTTGACCCTTGGGCCTTGTGTAAGTACAACATTTCAATTCTACTAGTTAAGCTAAAAGTACAAATTAGAATGTTCATGTTATGTGTTCTGTAGCTGAAGAAACAAAAAGCGGAAGACAGTTGTTTTATTTGCTCAAATTTGTAATTCTAAAAAACCGAAAATGTCAGCAAAGTGTGTCCTAAAGAGAAGAATGGACTTCGAATAATATCCGACAAGGGCCCTTTCTTCAAGCTAACGTGGTAGAATTAATATAATTTTAGCATGTAGTGCAATTCGCATTGTCGATATGAAGAACAGTTCGAGAGTATTGTTAGATGTTTTTTTACCACAATGTAGCGATGCACTTTTATTTTTTGTGTAATCGCAGAGACAAAATAAAAAAAAATTAACTAATTTCATATTTATAGATATTTGGCACATGTAGGCTCCAAACAGAGGTTTTCGATGGCTTTCAAAATGGGTTTGACCAGCGTTAAAAGAATCGTCAACGAAACGTGCGACGTTCTTTGGAATTCACTCGGTCACATATATTTGTCAGTTTCAAACCAACATGAGTGGAAAAACATTTCAAGAGATTTCTTTACTATGTGGAATTTACCAAATTGTGTGGGTGCTATTGATGGCACATATTCGATTGTTCTTTTGGGAATCTGCGATGCAAATTACACCTTTACTGGAATCGACATTGGTGCATATGGCTCACAAAGCGACGGTGGTGTTTTATGGAACTCGGACTTTGGTAAAAAGTTATTCGAAAACCGGTTGGAATTACCAGCAGAAAGTTGCCTACCGAATTCAAATGTCAGCTTTCCACATTATTTTAAAAACGTGTTAGATGCGCCCATATCCAGGTAAGGGACCTAATTCTATCCTAATCTATGTTTTAGTTTAGGCTGCCGATTACCATTGAAAACAGTCAAGGCCATAAGATACAAAAACGCATTTTCTCAAATAACGCTTCGAAAGACGCATTCAAGCTGCGTAACCAATTAAAAAATTACCTTATATTCAATTAATGTGTTGCACTTTCAGCCGCTTGGTTATACCTTCATTTCTCCGACCTGTAAACATTTCATTTGAAAAAAAAAAAAATAAATAAAAAAAACAAATTCCATTTTACTAAAAAGCGTGTATTCATTTATTTTGATTTTTTTCAGATTTTCTATTTCCGACACAACAGTTTGTAAAAATATAAATTTTAGGTTATCTTGTACGTCCTCAGGGAGCTTGGTCATATATACGTCCAGGACCCAATAATAATCATCGTTTCTGCTTTTATCTGCATGAAAAAGCATTATACTCTGTCCAAGAAAAATTGTCAGTACAGGCCTTATGGGAAGCTCTTTTTTCTACCAGTGGTGCCTGTAGTACTCTCACGGCACTCAAACACAAGATTTGCCACTGAAATAAAAACGAAACCACTGGCATTCCAAAGAATTTTGTTATTGTAATTTTCCTGAAATTCGCATACATCCCTCCACAACCAGTCTGCCACACAGTTGCGGGCAGAATGAGCACGATCGCTTGTGTTCGCTTGCTGTTATCATCAACCAAAATAAGCAGTGTGAGTGACTGAAGCACATCAGAGAAGTGTTACCATATGACAATGTTAGCATATCATTGAGGGTTTTAGTTTGTTTGTATTTCTGAAAGATCCAATAGTATTCAGTTAAAACATATTTTTGAATGTTGTCTTTTAGAAATAATGTTTATTCGTGAGGTGTTTTAATGCATTCATTTCATTAACGCAACAAGTGATCATATTGTGCGTTGTAGAGATATTGCAATAAATTAATAATGATTACTAGGGCAACTCAACCGGATTCATGCAAAAGCATGGTATTTTAAGGGATAAAATTTGATTAAATATTTTATTATAGAAAACTAAGTACAAATTTTCAGCCTTATTCGTTAGGGCATATTTCTGCATGCTTTGATAGGTATAAATTCATATTTCACTTTGTAGAGCATATTTTTCACACTGAAATATCAAAATGATGAAGCAGGTAGACCTATACTGTTTATTTTCGGTCGTTGGGTTTTACCACATCCGGTCACTCCTCTCCAGTAAAGTAAATGCCTTGAAAGGATTTAATGATCCTTTTTTTTGCTACTGTTTCCGCGAAGTTCTGCATTGACGGGTAATAATTTTTTTAACAAATATGTAATCTAGGTATCTACCTATATCTATATTCCAAAATATATGTAGAGCTGCACAAGTGCAGTCCTTTTACCATCTGTTTAGGTATATAACATTGCGTCGTGGTCATATAATTTTTTCTAATTGCCTGTTTGTGTATATAAGGCGGAAACAATGGTTGTTATCTCAATAGCGGATAGTGCATCTAAGCAAGTGGTAAACTTTTTTGTGCATATGAATAAACAGAAACATGGCTACAAAGTCTTCAAAGGATCTAAGTGTAGAAAAGAAACAACAAATTGTTGATGCAACTGAAAAATTCTATTCAAAAATAAATCGGAAGCCGTAGGAAATCCGGCTACTGTTTTTTCTGTTACGGAACGAGCTATATACAGGCTTTTAAGGGGAAAAGCAATCAAAGGCCACAATTCACCACCAAAGAAGAAAAATTATTCCGGTATCAAGAGCAAGGTGGATGATTTTGACAAATGTGCGATTAGGCGGATAGTCCATCAGTTTTTTATGGATAATGACCTTCCAACGCTAGACAAGATATTATTGGAAGTACAAAAAAGTGAAAATATAACAAAACTAAGCAGATCAACTTTGCATATAATATTGCAAAAAGATCTCGGACTTAAATTCGTCAAACGTCAGCGAAAGAATTTGTTGTTGGATAGAAGTGACATTATTTCTTGGAGACGAAGATATCTGCGTGAAGTAAAAAAAATTAGAGAAGAGAAAAGAAAGATTTATTCTACTGATGAGACCTGGCTAAATCGGAAGATGGTAACCCTAACAGTATTACTCTCTGAGTTATTGCGAATTATCATACACACTACGGCATCCCTGTGAGAGCTTTAAAAAGGGACCGATTTATGTAAGTCATTGCAACCAGACTGAGAGACAAACATCCTATCTTCCCTGTATTGACAATTTTTCTTGGACAGAGTATAGTGAATTACTGTATATGTATATAAACCAACCAACGGAAAAGAATAAATACCTTTTTTGGCAGACATCAGATTAGTAGCCGCGTCCACCAACAAATTAAATTGGCTAGTTTCGTGCTCAACGCATCTACGCTTACGAGAGGCAACCGAAATTGGGGTGTGCGAATTTGTGAAAGTGCGACGATTGTTGGCATTTTTGGGGGTTGAATGGATTGTGTGCTCCGAAATCATCCGCTTTCGTGCATTGGCTGAAGTTGATGGAAGGTCAGATTCTGTAGTGCTCAGCAAATATTCCGCTGCAGCCAATTCGTCGGTGACCACTCTATTCAGAATTCCAAATGCCCCTTGTTTTTCTGGATTATCCGTTAGGCCGTCGTCGATACCGAATTCTTCTGTGAATATCCGTTGGACTTATTAATTCCTCCTTTATATTGAAACGGGTATTCGAAACGGTTCTGAAAAAGGTTTATTTTTATAATACACTAGCATACCCAGCGAACTTCGTTCCGCCATTTTATTCGTTGTCAGTTTATGACTGTAATGACGTAAATGTAATGACTCGAAAACACGCCCATGTAACGCCAACATAAAACTTAGCCGTAAGTCATATACCCATGTAAAATAAATGTTATACTAGTAAGAAATAAAAAATGGCACTTCGTTTTTCTGTGTCAATTGGATAACCACGTTTTGGATTTTTTTGGTCGGGAAAATACGTTTTAATATTCGGATAGAACAATGACACATGCAATTGACTTTATGAGAAACATGGGAATTCAAGATTGATTCCAAAAAATTCCAGCGATTATCCCTGCGACTTATTAATTGTCATAGCAAAACGGGAAATTGATACGCTTGCATTTGAATTTTCCACTCAAAATCGTCGCTTATATGACTTTTGATTTGATAATCTTCACAATCAAATCAAACGCGAGTCGTTACAAAATTTCGGTAGATAAAAATTTCAATTTCAATTTCAATTTCAAATTGTGTAGCGGTAAGCCCGGAATATGAAAACTATTTAAGAATTAAACATTTTGTATATTTTATTTTGTATTGGAAGTGGTACTACCCGTTTTTCAATTTAATCTTTTTTTTTAAAAGGCGCGGTTCTCCATATAAAGTTCTATCCCCAATCCCATCCCCTTAAGCTCTTATTTTCATGACAAAAAGTAGCATATGTCCTTCCTTGGGTCACTACGAATCCACCGAGCATGATCCATTCCCGAGTTATGAGTGCACATACGGACGTCATGTCACATACAGCTGTACCCACACGGTTTTGCCCGTACCTTTCGTATTAAATCCCACCCAGATTTCGCAAAGTTCCAAATGTATAATAATAATTTCATTTATACAACTTTAGATATACCTACCTAGTGTTTGAATTTTCTGTTGTTTTTTTGAATGGGAGGTGCTACAACCCGCTTTTTTACCTACCTACTTCTTCATACCCTGATTATATTTTACAAAGTGCCACCTATCGGGTCCAAAACTATCCTATTTTTAAAACTTTTACCAACCATACACACTTACAAAATTCGACAACAGCGCCACCTATCATGTAGATAATAGTCCTGCTCCTGAGCTGTAAACACAATGTTAATGTGTGTAGAAAACCAAAAACATACTGAAATTCATGTGTTTCTCACTCACGCACAACACACACACGCGCATTCGTTTTCCGATTGCAACCGAACTTCACAAAAACCATATATAGACCAATAGCAAACGAACACAATTTTAAGGCTTCTTTGTCCAATATTGACCAATCCTTACAGAAACACTCCCAGGACAATACCTTAGATTATCTTTAAATGTAAACTCAATCGATTCAGTATAGCTTTCGAAATATAAAATTTTTAATGTTTTTTTTTTTTGTATGGGCGGTGCCACGTCCCTTTGTTTAGTTTCGACCAGTCTTAACGGGAATACTTCTGGGCCAATACCTAGGATTGTGTGTAAATTTTAACTCAATCGATTGGGTGGTTTTCGAAATATAATATTTTGAATGCATTTTTTGTATGGGAGGTGCCATCCGGGAAAACACGAGCTTCTCAGGCGACCCGGCGCGTCCCCAGGTAGCGGATAGGGGAAGGCCACGTAGTGTGGTAGAGGTGTTTGCATCTCCGCGGACCAAGAGCACTAAAATTCCCAAGTCAAAGCGTCTGGAATACGTGCCGAGGACTGAATGGTGCAGGGAACTGAAAAATGTGCATCGAAAACGTAATTTTCCTATGAGATACCGGGCGACCTCTCCTGCATGGGAGCGCTACAGGTGTGGACGATCTATTCTCGCCTTACTCGTGGGATCTACATGGACAAAACTAAAAAAAAAAAAAAAAAAAACAACAACAACAACAAATACGATAACGGTGTCAGAAGAAGAATCTCTACTCCGCTCTCCAATTTCAGAAATGGAGACAGATGAGGTTATCCTCTCATCTCCAGTGAATGCAACACGGCCCCCATCCCAAATCTCGGACCAAACACATACTCGGGAACTAAATGTACCCAGTACAGACACAGCTGCAAATACGACTGCAAGGAAGCCCCAGCAGAAGCATTAACACTTCACTGGAGCCCAAAGGCGTCGTATTGCTGCCCTGAAAAGGGATGGGAATACACCAGAAGAGGCAAGACGATTGGAAAGGGCCAGATATGCCCTAGTTCTCGCGCAGAGAAAAGAAAAAACAAAAGAACAATTAACTAATGGACCCAGTACCAGCAAACGCTGCAGATCCATTGATAGTTCTCCTATGGCGGAAACGCGAAAAAAACATAGGCCACACACAGAGTCTAAGCTAGAGTCAACTCTTAAGTCCCACTCAGATGCGTCAAAAAGCTCAAGTGCGGTTAGGGTACAGAATAAATCTAGCGGAAAGGAGAGTGCACAGGAAAGACCTAGCACATCAGGGCTTTCCTACAGGGATACAATGGCCCAATGCAAAGTCGCAATCATGCACTCCATGCACCCGGAACAGACTCTCACGGACCAACAAATCAAACTAGTGAGGAAGAGTCTACTAGAAGAGATGGACAAAACTGACACAAAGTGTCCCATCCTACGATTTGTATCCACCTCAGCTAAAGACGGATGGTTATCGATCACCTGCCACGACACAGAAACCAAAAACTGGCTCATGTCAACGGTACGCAGAATCAAACCATGGAAAGACGGAAACCTGCGAGTAACTCAGGGACATGAAATTCCCAAGACATTCACCTGCGTGACCTTCGTTCCAGACGTTGACAACGTTACCAAGGAAATTTTCCTAGCTCGGACTGCCAAACAAAATTCATGCATATCCACAAAAAGCTGGCGAGTCCTCAGGATAGCAAAGGAAATTTGCGGAGGAGAGACCATCACTTTCACAGTAGATGAGATTTCTAAAGATTAACTTTTAAAACAAAAATGTAAACTATTCCTTAACTTCTCGCAGGTATTCATAAGAATAAAGGATTTACCAAGACCAGTCCAGGACAAAGAAGTTGAAGCCAAAACTAAAGACAGAGCGCCAGCTCATCCAAAGTTTCGCGCCCAGACGAGACTGATCCATGCGAGGATGGGAACTGATCCTGGAGCTATTAAGGCCCAAGAGAAGCACCAGACAGCTGACCCTTCCACATTTGGAGCTAGAAAACCAACGGTAGAGACTGAAGAAAAGCCTCTAATATCAAAGACATCAGAAGACTTATCCTCAATGTCTTTGATCTCAGAAGCTAGTCAAACCATTGGGGAAGCTAAAAATGTTGGCAACTCTGCCAACACACCTAAACAATAACCACTATGGGTCTAAGGTGCATCCAAATTAATCTACAGCATGCCAAAGCCGCTTCATCGGGTTTAAAGCCATAGATTTAATACGGATCACCTAGATGTTGCCTTCATCCAGGAGCCATATTTATATAAGGACCAGATAAAGGGCCTCTCAGGTGAGTTACTCTACGATTCCGTAAATGAAGGAAGACCTAGAGCTTGTATTATGTTAACACAAAATATGAAAACTATTCCAATTCCAGAACACACAAACAAAGACATGGCAGCGGCTATAGTTGAGCTATCCACCGAAAGGGGTAAGACAGAAGCAGTCATATGCTCAGCTTACCTGGCAGGCGACTCTCCTGACATGGATTTTCTACCACTGCAAGGACTTATGGACTACTGTGGCAGAAGAAGACTTCAGCTGATAATTGGTTGCGATGCAAATGCCCACCGTGTAAACTGGGGTAGTTCAAATATAAATAAACGAGGTGACTCACTCTTAGAATTTATTTATAAAAACAATCTTGAAGTAGTAAATTATGGGAATAGCCCTACTTTTATAAACAGAATTAGGGAAGAAGTCCTTGACCTCACCCTATGCACCCCATTTATAAAAAAACTTTATAAGGGACTGGCATGTTTCTACTGAAACATCGACGTCAGACCATCGTCAAATCTGTTTAACCGTCAAATCGGATTCCCAAATTTATGAATTCTATAGGCAGCCAAGATCCACAGATTGGGACACTTATAGCCTAGAACTCATGGATTCTACCACAAACTGCTAAAAAAACATAAGAGATATTGACAGCCCAGAACTTGGCTGCTAAAATCTCAATGTTGGTATTAACTCCGCCTATCATCAAGCTTGCCCAGAGAAAGAAAAATCAGGCAATCGCTCAGATCCCTGGTGGAATAATAAACTCGCTAAGCTAAGAAAATGGGATCATGACGTAATCTCGAATGACGAAATCTCGAATGCTAAAAATCTCGAATCTTTTTTTTTAAATCTCGAATGCGAAAATTTCAAATGTACAAAAATCTCGAAAGACTATATCTCGAAAAAATCTCGAAAATAAAAAGTGAATTCGAGATTTTTTTTGTTTCTAGTTTAAGAGCTAAAATTCGTATAAAAAATAAAATTGTATGTTCTGTTTATTAAATAACTAGCTGACCCGGCGAACTCCGTTCCGCCCAAATTCATAAGTGTAATGAAAATAATATTTTCAAGCATGCACAACGCATGCTACTTTATGTAATTCCGTCAATTCACATTCTTTATTATTATTTGTCATAGACGCTTAAATGCCAAATCGTTCTGAGTAAGCGGAGTCCGCTATATGACAATGTTTGCCTTTTAAACTCAAAATCGTCCTTGCATGACATTTGATTTGAGATTAACTGAGTCGACTTTTAAGTTCAAATTGTGAAGCTGTAAGTCCGGAACATCCGAATTAAAAAATTAAAAAAATTCTTATCCATTCTATGTTTTCCAAAGTGCGGTTCTATTATCATGTTTGAAAATCGAAATTGCGATCTTCTAAGTTCATTTTCTCTATCGCCGTTTTAAACATTGTAATGAAAGCGTTGATTGCATTTATAATGGTTGCAATTGTCGAATAACGTTTTTTGTCACTCCTGCTTGCCCTCTGTACATGCTATCGACTTGATCATTCCCCGACAAAATGAAGTACGCCTGCGAATATTGCTGTACGTCCTCATTTACTGGCAAGAAGGCACGCAGCCGATGGTAAATTTGGCCTTGAATCTGTTAATCCAAATTTTGCGACGTAGAATCCCGTGCCATTGTTAGAAAATGTGTGTTTACGTGATGTATAAGAGAAAATATTGCCCTGCCAGTCGGCATGAAACCAGTTTTTTGAATGATTTTTGTTCCCAATGAAGTCATACGAAAAAAGTAGTTGTACTGTCAAATGTTCTTTAGAAAACCCTCCGATTCAAATAGCTCCGCAGGTGCTAATTTCACTTTGCCACTCGCACAGCAGATTTTTAGTGCGTTTTAATGGTGGCACACAATTAAAGTCATCGTTCCAATATCGAAAATCGCATCAACGCCATAGTTTTCTGTTCGTTCTACTGAAATACCAGTCGTTTGAATGTCAGCAACGACAACGACGCGCATCTTGCCACTCCAATTTGAACTTGTTCCCATCCCAGCAGCAGTAGGATTTGACGCAGTTCTCATTACTTGCACTCTCAATTTTTTTCCTGTTGATCTGGTCTTATGCCATGCGATGTCATTTTTGAAATCGGTTCGGTAGTTCCGGAGATTACCTCCCCCAAACAAACATTACCTATTTATATAATAGAGTGATGTGATTAATTTCATCTCGATTTTATCAATCCACTTTTTGAAAAAAAAAATCCGCCATAGTAGGTACGTAGATTTCTAATTAATTTTTGATATAGAAAAATCAAAACAAATACCTAGCGCAGAAAATCAAAAAAATCTAAAATGCAAAAATTAAAATAAAGTAGCCTATCGCAATACTCTATCCCGTAGCTTTCTATTAGTAAAAGAATTTTTGAAATCGGTTCGGTAGTTCCTGAGATTACCTTCCCCAAACAAACATTACCTCTTTATAACGGGTGATTTTTAAGAGGTTTAGAATTTTTTTATAAAAAATAACACAAAAAATTCGAAAAAATGAATGAAATATTTATTTGAATCGATAGTTTGAACCTTGCAATTTAATGTTTAAAGATAATTTCATGCAAATGTTGACCGCGGCTGCGTCTCAGGTAGTCCATCCGCTGAGTCCAATTTTGGCATACTCTTTCACACATATCGGCCGGTATCTCACGAATGAATGCATGGATGTTGGCTTCCAGTGCGTCAATCGAAGCGGGCTTGTCCCTATACACATTAGCCTTGACATACCCCCACAAAAAATAATCTAATGGTGTCAAATCGCACGATCTAGGCGGCCAATTGACCGGCCCGAAACGTGAAATTAACTGTTCACCAAACTCGCCTCGAAATTGCGCCATTGTTTCGCGTGCTGTGTGGCATGTGGCACCGTCTTGTTGAAACCACATATCATGCAAGTCAAGAACTTCCATTTCGGGCAAAAAAAAGTGTGTTATCATCGCTCGGTAGCGTTCACCATTGACAGTAACGCTGCGATTCGCATCATCTTTGAAAAAATATGGCCCAATAATGCCGCCGGCCCATAAACCGCACCAAACAGTGGCTTTTTCGGGATGCATTGGTAGCTGTTGCAATGCTTCTGGCTGATCTTCACTCCAAATGCGGCAATTTTGCTTATTTACGTACCCATTCAACCAAAAATGAGCCTCATCGCTGAACACAATTTTTCGATAAAAAAGCGGATCCTCGGCCAGCTTTCCAAGAGCCCATTCACCAAAAATTCGGCGTTGTGGTAGGTCGGCTGGCTTCAGTTCTTGCACAAGCTGTATCTTAAAAGGCTTTACGCACAAATCCTTCCGCAAAATTTTCCACGTAGTGCTGTAACAAAGGCCTAACTGCTGGGAACGGCGCCGAATCGACATTTCGCGGTCTTCTGTCACACTAGCTGATACGGCCGCAATATTTTCTTCACTACGCACAGTACGTAAACGTGTTGGTGGTTTAATGTCCAACAAAGTAAATTTGGTGCGAAATTTGGTCACAATCTTCCGAATAGACTGCTCAGAAGGTCGAGAATGCCGATCATAAAATGGAAGCAGCGCGCGATGAACATTTCGAACCGAGCACGAATTTTGATAGTAAAATTCAATAATTTGCAAGCGTTGTTCATTTGTAAGACCATGGTTTGTTATCCATGGTTAAATTGCAAACCAAACTGAAGCTGTTTGACAGTGACACAAGGTACTAAACACACGTCAGCTGTCAAAACCAGTGTTGCCAAAACCAAACCAGCTAAAAAATCACCCGTTATAATAGTGTGATTTATTCATCTTTGAAAAACAATCACAAAATATCAAAATTTAACAAAACAAAACTAACAGATAATTCATTATAACAAATAAGTAATTTCAAAATCGAATATATACACAAATACAACTAACTAAACAAAGTAAAAAATATCAAAACAATACAAAAAAAATTTATAAAAAAAAAATCACTAAATAAAATAAAAATAACAGCTGATAACTAGCGCTCATCATGGACAATGTAGGTACTGCACGTGGTTGATTGTTGTTGAGAGAATAGGCGTTTTTTATTTTCCTCAGATGATATACGTATAGAGATTATTGATTTTCATGCATTACAACAACTATGGGTTCATTTACAATTGTTGTGTTGCATGTAAACCAATGATCTATATAGATTACCTGGGGAAAATAAAAAAACAAGACACCTAATAATTGTAGCAATCCCAAATTTATATTAATTTTTGAGACAATGGTAACACTGCGCTCGGAAAATGTTACCATTGTCTCAAAAATTAATATTAGTTCGAGATTTTTTTTTCAAGATTTTTGTTATTCGAGATTTTGGTTTCTAGATTTTTGCTTTCGAGATTTTTTTAATTCGAGATTTTTTTTTCGAGATGTTTGCATTCGAGATTTTAGCTTTCGAGATATCGTAGGTAACCCTAAGAAAATCCACAAGAATACTTTTTAACAGAGCGAAACTTAATGGAGAATGGGCTCTATACTCTGAGACACTCACACAGTATAATCTAGAAATTACAAGAGCTAAAAGAGAATCATGGAAAAAGTTCTGCCAAGATCTATCTGATACTCGAAGCAGTGCTCGTATCCACAGAATTCTATCAAAACAGCACACTAATCAAATTGGACTGATGAAAAATCAGAATGGGACATAGTATATGGAAAACGGCATACAGACGCTAAAGCTCTTTGCCGAAACCCATTTCCCAAACTCCACCACGACACCAGATTCACACAATCATATTCTTCATGTAAGAAACAACAGGCCAACAAGATTGGATTGGAAAAGGTCAAAAGAAATCTTTCATGAAGACAAAATAAAATGGGCCATCAATTCATTTAGTCCATTTAAATCCCCTGGAAAAGATGGAACATTTCCAGCACTCCTCCAAAAAGGCAGCACACAAATAACTCCGCTTCTCATAAACAAATTTAGAGTAAGCTACGCATGGGGTTAAATACCAAGGAGTTGGAGGGAGGTAACGATTAAGGTTATACCGAAGGCAGTTCGTAGACCAAACGATCTTCCGAAATCTTACCGACCCATTAGCCTCACCTCCTTTTTCCTTAAAACAATGGAAAAAATTATTGATAGGCACATAAGGGATGGTCCACTTTACATAAATCCATTACATAAAAACCAATATGCCTATCAACCAGGTAAATCAACAACAAATGCTCTTCAGGAACTCACAACCAGAATTGAGAACGCACTCAAGAGCAAAGAGATTGCTGTGGGCTGCTTCCTTGACATCGAAGGAGCCTTTGACAACACCGAACATGCCCAAATATACAGATGCATCCATAACACAGGCGTAGATAATACTACATGTAACTGGATAAAGAACATGCTTAACAGTAGAAACATAAACGCTACATTAGGCACTGACAGTATCAGAGTCACGGCTGCGAAAGGTTGCCCCCAGGGCGGTGTTCTATCCCCCCTGCTATGGTCCATCGTAGTGAACGAACTGCTAAACTTACTCAGTAACAATGGTTTCTATGTCCAAGGATATGCAGATGACATTGCGATCCTAATCAGAGGAAATTTCGAAGACACAATCTCGGAACTCCTGCAGAGGGCACTTAACCTAGTAACTGACTGGTGCAAAAAAGTTGGTCTAACCGTAAACCCAAAAAAAAGCACCGTAGTTGCTTTTACAAAAGACGAAATCGAGGAAAGCTAAGAAAACCTACTCTACTTGGTGAAACAATAGAGTTCTCTAAAGAAGTCAAATACCTAGGTGTAACCCTGGACGAAAAACTCACCTGGAACTCTCATCTCATGAAAACCATAGACAAAGCCAGGATCTCTCTGTGGACCAGCAGAAGTCTGATTGGTAAAAGCTGGGGTATAAACCCCAAAATCATGCTATGGCTTTACACAGCCAAAACAAGACCAATTGTCACTTATGCAGCTCCAGTATGGTGGCAAAAGAACTAAACAAAAGTCAACACATATCAGGCTCAATAAACTCCAAAGACTAGCTTGTGTATGCACTACGAGCGCAATGAGAACAACTCCCACTGCAGCGTTGGAAGTTATCCTAAATCTTCCACCGCTCCATCTTCAGATACAGAAAGAAGCTATGACAAATGCCTTCATGCTCATATCTGAAAACACCGAAAACTCCAAGCTCATCGATCCAGACATCGTTATGGAACTGAAAAAATATGAAATACTTGGAATTACCATAATAGACAACTCTGTCTACCGAAATTCATCTTCAGCCGAAACTTCAAAGTTACATTTCCAAATCGACAGAACTGGGAACAGAGTAAACCCACATTTACCAAAGATTCTTATGTATGGTACACAGATGGATCGTAAACAGATGAAGGAGTTGGAGCTGGTAAAAACGGGGTCGACACAAAAACTTTCATCCATAAAAGCATGGACAAATGCAACTCCGTATTCCAAGCAGAAATCTCTGCAATAGAACTATGTCTCAGAGAAAATCTAAAAAAAATCCACGACTGGCTATCAATAGCTATGAAATCACATCAAAGCTAGTATGGGATTGCCTACAATTACTCACATCGCTAGCCAGCACAAACAGGTACACCTCATTTGGGTGCCAGGACATAGGGGACATGTGGGCAATGAAATAGCAGACATACTAGCCAGGAAAGGATCAGCATCTACCTTTATGATGCCAAGACCATTTTGTGGACTACCCTTAGCACCGCTAAATTCCACATTAAAACCTGGCTGAAAAACAAAGCAAATCATTAATCATTACTGGACATTGGACAAACACTGAAGGTAACAGACAGCTAAAATGTTCATGCCAACTACTTCCCGTTCAAGAACAAAACAACTCCTAGACCTAACAAGGAGTCATATTCGTACAGTCACAGGGTTCCTTACAGGGCACTGCCAAGTCAAAAAACACCTCATGACTATGGGAATAATACAAAATAACACTTACAGACTATGCAACGAGGACGAAGAATCAGCAGAACACATACTGTGTCACTGGGAATGTCTAGTCAGATTACGTCAACACCACCTAGGTAAACCTTACCTTGGAGCAGAGGACATATCTGACAGCGCGCTCAAAGATCTACTAGGATTCATAACTAAGTCCACTATCATGAGCGAGCTCTAAGTGGAGGAAATGGCAATAGGCCCACTCGTGGCCGCAGTAATATGGCCACTTGATTCCACCTCCCTCAACAATCTAAATCTAAATGGGAGGTGCCACGCCACTATAACCACCTAATCGATTGAGTTCAAATTTACACACAATCTTAATATTGGCCCAGGTGTATACCTGTGAAAACTAGTCAAAATTGGACAAATGGGAGTGGCACCGCCATATAAAAAAAAAACATTAAAAATCGTATATCTCATGAAACAATACACCTACAAAGACCGTATATACGTACGAACCAAGGTATTAACGTCACCTTTCATGGGAAAATCCAAAATCAAAATCGGTTCACGCATTACAGAGAACATTGGCGACAAGCACACTACAACTTATTTTTATATAAATAGAAGAAAAAGAAGATAATAATAAGAAAAGGAACAAATCCTCCTTTTCATTTTCTACATATTTTTCTTTTATTTTCTCTGTGACTTGTTTTGCTTTTCGAATATTTGACTGACTTAGTATAAAAAGACAATTTGAGAATATTTTTTTTTTTCTTTTAAAGTATTTTTTTGATGTGTAAACATCTATGCGCGCGTTATTGGTATCTGGTGGAGTAATTCCAAACATATAACTGCTGGGACGGAAATCACCCGTACAATATGCAATGCAACCCGAATGAAATTCCAATGAAACTTTCATTTCCTGTGTAACAGCAAACGGGTATTTTCCACTGCATAATGTTAGGAGTGTTTGTTGATATGTAAACATCTAAGTGCGCGTTGTTTCACTGTTCGATTTCACTGTTGAATACATGCGTTTCAATAGTAAAACGCAGAAAAATACAGGGAAATAAGTAATTGGTACAATTCCATATTTCTGTCAATGCAATGTTTTGCCGTCATTGAAGATGCATTAAAATATTTTCAGATATGGGAAAGCCAGATGCAGAACGTGCGAAATTACAGGGCGCGTTTACGTGCAAGTAGGTAAACCTCTGAAAGTCGGAAAAAAGGTTGGGGAAAACGAGTACTGAACGCTCGCGTGAATGGAGAACTCGTCTCGCAAACCAAACTGGAGCGACTTCAAATGAACTCCAACCGGAAAATTTCAACAACACGATATGGAACAACCATCGATGCTGTCTTCCAGCGTAATCTAGATAGATTACAGTCTCGAATGTACATATCTTACTTTAGCTACCACAATCCGATTGTATCTATTCTACCGAAACGCAGCCCAGAAAGAATAAATTATTGTTATTTCATAATATATCCAGAATACGGTTATTACAATTCCCTCTTTTCTCAATGACGCGTATCAAGCCACACACATACCGCACGCACGGTGTTTACACATACACATTTTTCGGGACTGTTGGATACAGTCGCACCAGTTTTTTTTAAATGCGGTTCTCCATGCAAAGCTCCAATCCCAATCCCATCCCCGTAAACTTTTATTTTCACGACAAAAAGTATCATATGTCCTTCCTTGGGTCAATACGAATCCACGAAGTTTTGAGTTCACATACGGACGACAGTCTCTTTTACATATAGCCGTACCCACCATACCAAAATAGTGTCCTATCTTTCAAACTGTAACCAACCATACACAGCCCCAAAAATTCATTGAAATCGGATAAGTGGCTTAGGAGATTGAACACAGCGCCACCTATCATGTCCAAAATAGTCCTATATCTATCAAACTGTACCCAACCATACACAGCCAAAAAATTTATTCAAATCGATTGAGTGGCTTATGATATCGACAACAGAGTCACCTATCGGGTCCAACCAAAATATATCTATCTATAAACAAAAAAATAACTCAAATTCATGTTTTTTTTCACGCACGCATAAGTTTTCCGATTCCAGCGTAGGAACCGTACAACTACAATTTTTCAAAATGTTGAGAAAACTAAAAAAACCGACTGGAAATTCGAAAAAAAAAGTGATTTGACAAAACAAAATGTATTTCTCATAAGACCAAAAAAAAAAAAACATATTTTACAGTACAAATATATTTTTTTTGCACCTTTTTTGTAGACAAATTACACAAACATACGTTTACCAATTGCGACAAAACTTCACAAAAGTCATATAAATAGACCAATACCAAAGATGTGAGAAAGTTTGGTTAAAATCGGTAAATGCGTTAAGGCGTGATTCGACGACAAACGAACACAATTTAAAGGCTCAATTTTTATATACCTAACATAGATTTGGGCGGAACGAAGTTCACCGGGTCAGCTAGTTTTCCAATAAAAATCGTTGCTTGAATATTATTTGATATTAAATTCTTCACAATCAAAAGCGTACCATTACAAAGTTTTGGTTCGTTTGGGTTGCGCAACAAAGTGGGATAGCTGGTGGCTTCGTTTTCATCCATCACGGAGTCAACTGATTTGTATGAATGCAACTCAACAGCGATTTGGTTTTGAATGGCGAAATTCAAATGATTGATGTTCTTGTTTTTCGCAGCCAAAATCATTTTTACACTCAGCCAATCATGGTCAATATAATTCTGAGCGATATTCGGGAAAACATTCATAATTAGTTCTTCCGGTGTCGTTGTGAAGTTGCAAATTTTGTGGAAACTTAATTAGGCCGGTGATTAAGTTTGCTGGAATCACACCATTGCCCATCGCCAACAATTGCCTGGAGAACTCTGCAGCGGACTGGTCATTTTGTAAAGAAACTCGCATGTTTGTTGTCAAATGCAGTTTCTTGACGTATCGCCATAAAGCAGACGCCTTCAAGCAGTCAATTCATCTGCCGGAGTTGATCTCGAAATGACAGGCAGCGTTTGAAGAAAATCGCCTGATAGCAAGATCATTGCTCCACCGAAAGGTCGCTTATCATTACGTAAACGATTCAGGGCCTCCAATGCGCGTTTGTAAGCCATTGTGCATTCGTCCCATATGTACCTATGTATGATAATCTTACATTGCTGCAGTACTTTCGCCATCGCAGTGTTTTTTGAAATGTTGCATGTAGGTTCTTCATCCACTTGCAGATTTAATGACAATTTCAATGCTGTCTGACCGCCTTCTAACAAAGTAGCCGCTATCCCAGAAGAGGCTAGGGCCAAAGCGATCTCAGATCTCGAACGAATTGTAGCCAAAATCAGTGAAATCAGGAATGCATTTCCAGTTCCACCGGGCGCATCAAGGAAGAAAATTCCGCCATTTCGTTGGCACATTTGTTCGAACAGCTTGACTCATTGAGATTCGTTCGAAGTCCATTTCTCGCTCCAATTCTCGATTAAATGCGTCTTGCATTGAACGATTTGGATGTGGCATCCCCAATTTGCACAACAAATCGCCACTCATGAGCAGACACATATCCTCGATCAAAAACAAAGCTTTGTTGCGCATTTCATCTGACATCTCCAGTTCATTATCCGATGTCATAGTGTGAATTCAAATTTACACACAATCTTACATTAGTTATTGGCCAAAGAGTATACCTGTGTGGATTAGTCAAAATTGAACAAAGGGGAGTAACACCGCCCATACAAAAAAAAACATTAAAAATCGTATATCTAATGAAACAATACACCTACAAAAACCGTATATATGTACGAACCATGATATTAACTTCACCTTTCATGGGAAATTTACAGAATCAAAATCGGTTCACGCATTCCAGAGAACATTGGCGACTAACACAATTGAACTTATTTTTATATATTTTTACTAGCTGACCCGGCAAACTTCGTTCCGCCCAAATTTGTTAATGTAATGAAAATAATAATTCCGAGCATTCACAATGCATTTACTAATTTATGTAATTCGGCCAGTTAAAATTCTTTATTCAAAAGTCATATTAAATGCAATATAAATAAATGATGAATAGCTATGTTGATTTGTTTCAATCAAACCGCAATGATTTTGACGTGTCGGCCAACTTTCCGCTTTTTCACTAAATTGACAATATGAGAAACATGGGAAATCAAGATTGATGCCACAAATGCACAAACATCCATCCATTATCCTTGTAATAAATTATTTGTCATAGTGAAAGCGATACGCACGGGAAATTGAAGTCGCACGTGATATCCACATTATGTAGAGGTAAGCCCGGAACGTCTAAATAATTCAAAAATTCAACTAATCTCCATAACGTTTTATTTTCACAACAAAAGGTAGTATAATGTACTTCCTTTGCCCGTACCTTTAGTATTAAATCTTGCTCACATTTCGCAAATTGCTTTATTTGGACAGTGTCCATTAATAATTTTAATTATACAACTTTAGAAATAGCGTTTGATTTTATTTTTGAATGGGACTGAATGGGAAAAAATCCCGCTTGTGTTTTTCAAAGTACCACCTATAGGGTCAAAAACTATCCGCAATTTAAAACTGGAAGCAACCATATCCATTTACAAAATTTCAATCAACTTGGTAGAGCTGATTCGGAGATCGGCAACAGCGCCACCTATCAGGTCCAAAAGTATCCTTTCCTTCAAGCGGGAACAAAAGAATATAAATCTACAAAATTTCATTGAAATCGGATGAAATACAACAATACGAACAAAACAAAAGAAGAATCATAAAAATTGACCCAGTGGTTTTCGAGTTATATCATCATCATCATCGAGTTTCATCCCGAAAGAATTATAGGTATGAATTAAGAAGATTATTATTAAAGAAAATTTAATTGAACTGAAAAATGACATACGCATACAACGCCACATGTTGAGGATTTTCCGACCATGTGCACTAAGAAATTCAGTGTTTGTTAAAAATAATAAATTAATTATTTCATATGTATTTTATCAATATAATAACTCTGATCGAAGCATCTGTTTTAAACGATATTTATTTTGTTTACATCCTCGTTGACGATATTTGCAGCAATTTCTGTCAATTTTATGCCAAATGCCATAAGGTTACATCTAAAAAAGTTTGAATTGTAAAAGCGCTATGGTTGCATTAGATGTAATTTAATATGGTGGTTAAGTATTGTTAAATTTTCTAATTTTCCGCGCAATTTTCTTATTTTTTTCTTTCATAAGATTCTTCTCCTGACAATAACAACCACAACAAAAAAATTCTATATATTTTTATATATATAGAACATTCAACATTGGCACATTTGTTCGAACAGCTTGACTCAATGCGATTCATTCGAAGTCCATTTCTCGCTCCTATTCTCGATTAAATGCGTCAAATCAAAGCTTTGTTGCGCATTTCATCTGACATCTCCAGTTCATTATCCGATGTCACAGTGCGAATTCGATGCAAAATATCGTCGGCCATAATTATCATCTTTGTATAATCAAAGTACCTATCTACTTCATTTCAAAAAGTTACTTGATGTAACATAGTAAACATAATTTATTAGAACAAACTTTTTGGGTATATCTACCTATATTTAAAAAAAAAAACTTCAAAATTGTTGACAACAACAATTTGCTTGGAAAATAATTAAAATAATTGACAACAACAATTGCTTTTAAAATTCAAAATATTTTTTTTTTATTTGAAGTGTCACTACTTGATTTCTATCCAGTTAACTTTTTTTCAAAGTGTATTTCCCCATTCAAACTTTAATTTTCTAATTTTCCGCGCAATTTTCTTAATTTTTTCTTTCATAACATTGTTCTCCTGACAATAACAAACACAACAAAAAAAGAATTAACGAAATCGGTCCAGCCGTTTGTGCGTGATGCTGGGACCAAGGGAAATAGGGATTCATTTTTATATATATAGATTATTATTATTATTATTATTTATTATTATTATTATAATACATTTATTATTATGTATAGAAACCATTGAGTCTGTTCACCTTCTTGGGGCGACATGCCCCATTCGCGACATGACTAATTTCTTTGCGAAGCTGTTCACATAGCCGTTCCATGTTTGATAACCTTGTTTGAAGTACGTCGTTTTCGTCCATAAGGCTTTTATTTTTCACTGGGTCTCGTTTTTCTGGATCAGACACTTTTGTTGCCGTTGAGTTTTTAGAGACGCACGGATAAGTTTGAGATGCCGATGGTGGTTATCTCGTTACCCTTAAGCTTTTTCCGAAAGGCCGACCTCCGAAGAGAGTGGATTCTCCAGTAAATCTGGAGTACAACCTGGGGTATTATTTCCTCTAGTTTTCTTCATTGCATAAATTTCACCATAATAACTTTTTCGCAGAAAGTTAAGGAAAACTATTCTTTGGTGATTTCAGCCGCCCCTCTGGAGTCAGACGCCGACATCTATGAACTTACTGCCAAGGGTGGCCCTACCCAAGGAACAAAATTCCAGACAGTATCGCCCATACCGTCATTAAGACTACTTCTTCGGCTTGATATTAGTCGCTTTCTACGACAGGCATGCCTTACCTCAGGCTATTCTATCCCCGTCCCTGCAGGGTGATAATGTCTATGATTTGTTTTGTTTTATAATTTTCAAGTAACTTTAGAAGACTTGAATTATTTATTATTTGTTTTATTAAAACTACTTAAATCTACCTAAACTACTTAATCTACATTACCTATAATCACGGTGGTGACCAATCTCATCGATTGGTCACCATCCTGATCGCGTACATGGTAGCCGCGAACAGGGGTTCATCCTCGCCTTCGTACCCGTCGTGGATAAGCCAGTTACCCCTCGCGCCGCGGTGGCTATGGTACAATACCATCACACCATCTTTTGTCTGGACTAGCCCCCTCATGTCTACCTATTTTTTTTAAAAACTTTGTGTAATACATAACATTTTTTTTTTTTGTTATTATACTACTTTTTTTCCTAAAAAAATTGAAAATTGTTGTCAAATGAAAAACGCGATTTGTATGCACAACATTTTTAAATCTAAAAAAATACATTTCTTTTTTGGTAATATTAAATTAATAATAACATATATGATAAAGAAAAAAATTAAATCAAATACCTAACTAATTTGTCTTTATGCAATTCCCGCACAAGTACGAAAAGACGAATTTGCGCGATTAAAATAATAAAAAGAAATAGATATACTGGTTTTACCTGCCGGTCACAACCGCCATTCACAAGAGCTCATCGGTGACTGAGTTAATTAGTGAACAGGTAGTAGTAGTAGTAGTAGTAGTAGTGACTTTATTAACATCTTATATAATTTTATTATATTTTGTTCGTATTTACAAACAATGTTGGCTAAGTTTTTTATGGTTTGGCTTATGGCCGTCTACCAGATTGACAATTTAGCTATCATAAACTATACAATAAAGTAGTAACTGATGACTTTAAAAATGTACATTTTTATTAGTGAACAATAAACATAGACAAGACATACTTTGGCCGAAGAACAATGTTATTTACTTTTCACTTGTCTGACTTTTCGTCAGTCATTTGACTTTTAAGGACGGCTTGGGAAATTTTGTCTTAAAAATATAAATACTGCAATCAGGATCATCTGAGAACACCTGGTATTACCTTAAACTTTACCCAGACGACAAACCTTCTACACTAAGCAAATAGGTTAAAACTATAGAGTATGCTGTATTCTGTATGCACAATTCCTACAACACCCAACCACCCCAGTAGAGTTTTTAGCAGAGGAAGTAAGTACCTTGAGGTGCGCAACATGTAACTGGAGGCAGCTAGCCTAAGGTCGTGGATTCGGTCCACCTCGGACCTCGCACAGTTAGCAGCATCTAAGATAAGTAATCCAATTTGTCTGGCATATAAAACAACAGAATTGAATTGTCTTTAATCTTTTTATATTCATAAAGTTGTATGCAAAGTCAAACAAAATTCGCCAGCTCATTATTTTTTAGGCACAATTTCCGAACTCTATGAGGACGGTTATTGCGTGGTGAGCTACCTAAGGACACATTGAGGCATCAGAGAGAAACGAAACTATTAAGCAAACTTCAGTATTAATCGTATAGCTTTCAAGACTGACAGATTTTGTTAGATCTGTCCTGCCAGTCGAGGGAGCCTGGGACGATAAAAACCTTTTGTGCCACGAAGTCATTTTAGGAGACTGGAGGTCTATAGCACAACGGGACAGATTATTACATCAGAAAAGTGAATATTGAACTTGTTACTCTGGATTACAGACAAATAAACTACTAGTTCGTTTGTACAACAAGTCCTTGTCGCATTGTGTTGAATGTTCAGAAGCTCTCGCGCATTAGCACAGAGTTTTGACTGTTTTTTGACAAATCTTCCAGTATACCTTATTGCAATGCCTGATTGAAGTCAATCACTTCGGTATAGAAACTGTCAAGTTGGATCCTTAGATTCTGAATCCTCCTCCGGTGTCTATTTTAGAGACACTTCAGGTACTGCATCTCGGCTTACGTTCTGATTTTTGGCAACTAAAGCCAGTTAGTTAAGAAATATTTTGAAACCATAAAGAGATCAAGAAATGAAAACCTTAAGAAGTGCTTAAAATTATTTAAAATGAATGACCTCATCAGTACTCGTAGACCATATGCGATGTTTACTCGATATCTAGCTATACACTTATCCAACGCCTATACTGCACAGAGACCCCCAGTCCCAGCTTCAACTATTTTTAGCCTTACAGTGCCTTCTACTACTAACTTGGAAAGCCAATTACTGAAAGACAGCAAGGTAAACTGTCGCATATGAGGTGTATAATTTCAAAACTCTTCTTTTCCACTTTTGGGAATTTTGAGTAAAACGAAAAAAACTGTTAAAAGCTACTAAAATGATATAAGCGATTGGTTTGAAGGCTACATCGCAAGTTTGAAATTATCTTTATCTATTTCTTATAGCTTTGAACCTATAAGGTAAACCTAAAAATTATAAAAAATCAATTTAATATGGAAAAGAAGAGTTTTGGAAAATTGCGATTGGAATAGTTGACTTTTGATTCAACCTATTTAGGAATAGAGGAGTTTTGAAAAGAAAGGAAACTTTTTTATCGATATAATTCCTTTTTTATTATTTAAAAGAAAATTTTAAATATGAAAAAAAAAAACTTAACTTAAAACATTGAATAAGAATATCAACAGTCTTCAAAACTGGATAATAAAAAATATTATTAATTTTTAAAAAACTTAAAAACAGCGTCACAGCAATGTATTTAAATTACTTAAACAAAAACAAGTAAAAAAATAACTTCAGAAGTTTCAGTCTTTATACCGGTATTTAAAAATTTCCGCCTTTTTTAATGTCATTGGAATACATGAGTTTTGAAACCGGCTACTTTGATTTGCAAAGGAAAAGAAGAGGAATTCAGTTTATATGGGAATAAATGAGTTTTGAATTAAACGACTGAGTGGAATAGTGTAGATTTGAAAAAAAAATTCACATTTTATGTACTCTAAAGTATAGGAAATAACATGTTTTGAAAAATGTTAATTAAATACTTAGATGAGGGGCCTTCTAAAGAATACTTTCTCATATTAAACTCATTTTTGAATAAGAGTGGAATAGAAGAGTTTTGAATTTATACTCCTCATTATAACCTTTTATAGCCTTGTAACATGAGCGGTCGATTTCTGCAACAAATTCGAGAGAGCCGCTTGATATTAAAATACAAATTTGACACAAAACAGTTTTCTGTGCGAAAAAAAGGGATACTCTGTTTGGTTCTGGACTCTAGATATGGCTGTATATTAACAGATAGGTCTTAGTAGCACCTAAAGGTGTTGATTGACATATACCTAGATCATTTCCGACGAAATTTGCAAAAAGACCGTAATTCAAGATCAAGGATCCTTGGCCCTGGGTGTCTTTAAAAATCGGTGGTGGAATGACTGCTTGCCTGTAGCCACACTTACTTAGAATGTGATAATCTTTTCGAATAGTCAAAATTGACAAAATTTTAAAAAACAACAAAAATCTCATTTTATTCCATTTAATCTAATATCGCATCAAATCCTACAATCAAACACTTAATCGTAAGTTGGGCTCCAGTATTGGGTTGGTGTAACTTCCTCCAGCTTGCCCAAGTCCAAGATCCAAATGGAATCGTTCTTTCCAGTCTCAATCACCTTTATAAAGCTAACAGCACACTCTTCGGCAGTTTGATCCTTAGCAGCAAATAATTGCTCACTCAGTTCCTTAGAATAGGAGAACGTGTCATTACCAACGAATTCGTGCCACAAGCCAGTAGTTGTGATGCCCGGACAAATGGCCATGACAGCTATTCCGGTCCTCTTGTAGTAGTATTCGTCCTGGCAAAATTTAATTCAAATTCAATTTCCCAAAAAAAAAAAAAAAAAAAACATAAACAAAAATTACAGCAATTGACCGAGTGAATCCCATCACACCGTGCTTGGAGGCGGTATAGATAGCCAAACATGAAACAGGTACCAAGCCCACAACGGATGCAATGTTTACAATCAAACCACCACGTCCGCCATTAGACTTGTCCATATAGGGAATTGCTTCCATGGTTGTGTAGATCAATCCCAACTTTAAAGGAAATTATTTGGTTAGGCTGTCTTCGGCAGAAAATGTCAAACTCGCTTACCAAGTTAATACCGATGGTTGCCTCTGGCTTGTGGTCATTGATAATGCCACTTCCATTGACCAATATATCGAAATATTTGATTTTGTCAATAACTTCCTTGAGAACAATTGGGATTTGTTCTTTCTGCAGCAGATTCAATTTGGAGAAATACACATTTGTGCCGGAGCTTAAGGCCTTGAGCTCGTTCAAGAAGGCGGTATTTTCTGCGACATCAATTATGTACAGGTTCTGAGAAACAAGAAAATAGTCTTTCACTGGGAACACTTTTTTTGCAGTTCAACTTACAGCTAATTTTTTTTGCACTAAGAGCTTGGCAGTGGCGAAGCCAATACCACCGAAGCCACCAACGTAGACAACATTCTTTCCCTTCAACTCTAGAACCATGATTCAGCCGAAAATGTTACTATTCGTCTTAACTCGATGAGATGCCAAGAACTACTGATGGTTAACTGACACTTTTGTCAGCTGGTAAATTCTTATGGTATTTGGTTTGCTGATAAATGCTAAATATTCACGCCAACGGTCGGATTAGATAAGAGCATCGTTATCGTTGAACCTGAACTTAATATTTTTGGCAATAAACTATAGATCTCTCAAGGAAAAAAACTGCACTTGAATTTAAATGTTTCTACGTTGTGTGGAATTGAGATGTGTGCAGAAAAGAAAACATAAGGAAACTCTACATTGTCTTGTCAGTGGAGTGAATTGTGTGGTAAGCTAGTCTATTTTTTGTGATATTTCCTTAAAATTTCCTTGTATACCAGTGATTTTTAAAATAATCCGTATATATGCATCATCCATATAAAATGCATCTTCTTCTGAAAATGATGAGTCTCTATATAAATAATAATATCAATAAGAATATTATAATATATTAAAAATTGTCATGAACTCTGTATCGAACTGCATGAGTATTGCAACTCTGCGGTTTATGTATTGAGAGAGGATATAAAACTTAACGAAAGACCGAGAAGGTTCTAATAATTGTATGACGAAAGTCAGTCGTATAGCAGTAGCAGGCACCAATGTGAGCATGAGCAAATATTATTGAGAAGGAATAAATGAAAGTGTGTTTTTATAACATTTTTCCGCTATAATTATCTTGTGTTTTTGTTTATTCTGACGCGTATTATTTTTGTGACCGTCTGTTTTCTTTTCTCTCCACTAATTTCCCTGAGCTACGATACAAACTCGATCATCACAACAATGACTAAAAAAGGTTCAATAATGAATAATGATGAATAGTACCATACTATTAAGGAGACAATTAGTCATCTTGATGTAAGTATTCACCAGATTGATGAAAATAATATATCATACAAGTGAACGCAATTATCACTAGGTATATTATATAGGTAAATGTTATATATGTTTAATGAAAATCAATCATCAATATTAATATGTTCATAATATGATGAGCACAGTCATCACATTGATGAAATTGAAAGGGAATGTCAGTTCATCATATTGATGGATTTTTATAGCATTGGTGAAGAAAGTTGATGAATGATGAACATTTTAGAACTTGCAATGTTCATCATATTGATAAAATCTGTTTCGTCATATTAATGGAAAGGTTCACTAGATTAAAATTGATGATTTTTTAATCATACAATGAACCAAAAAGTTACAACGTATTCATGAACAAGTTCATCAATGTGGCGAATAAATCATCAATTTTGTTCCAGTGAACTTTTACGTTAATATAGGGTTACCAGAACATCTCTTTTAAAGAGAACATGTCCTCTTTTTTCTCAGCGATCTATTTTACACTTTCTTTTTTCACTTGGCTCTTTTTTGTCCTCTTTATTTGTTCTGTCCTCTTTTTTAATATATATTTATATATATATATATATACATATATATATATGTATATCAATTTCTATATAAAAACATTGTTTTAAAACTTTTCGGTACGCCCATAAAAATTAGCAGGTTGCACTTTCCCGGTGTAATTTATTTCTTCTCTGTTTCACATCACCCACTTCTGTAGCCAGCGTTGACAGTTTGGGGGTTTTTCTCCCAAATTTAGGGTTTTTTTTTGTCTACGGGCGGAAATCTGGGGGTTAGATATTGTTTAGGTTTTTTTTTATTCTATTTTATTCGTATTTTCTTATAATATCCTTTTTGGTAGCCTTAAAATGAGCTGAAAAATTAAATTCTTAGGTATTCTGTGAACGTAAGAAACGCGTAAAGATTCTTCTTTATAAACAAGAATTTCATGAAATTTGCGTAAGGGCTGCGTATTTATTTACCTCAAACTTTAGCGTATTTGGAAAACCAAATTTACATTTTCGGGTTTCAAATTCGAAATTCATACTTCTAAGTCGTGGATTAGTGGTTAGAGTGTTGGAGAACTAAGCGAAGGGTCTCAGGTTCGATTCCCGAAAAACCCTAATTCCATCTTAAGTTTTTTTTTTCCACACTCCAAAATTACAAAAAGTTGGGGTTTTCCAGATTATCTAGGGGAAATATTTTAACCGTCAGCGGCGGAAGGGTGATCGTAAAGTATGTCCTCTTTTTTTGTTTGAGGTATATGGGAACCCTACATTAATATGATGAAACGGATTTCATTATGTCACATGGCATGGCAAAAGACCAGATCAACAGGCGAGAAAATTGAGAGTGCAAGTAATGAGAACTGCGTCAAATCGTACTGCTTCTGGGATGGGAACAAGTTCAAATCGAAGAGTGAAGGAGCCAACCCATAGAATCCGTCGCGTCCGTTGCGACAACGTTTTCGGCTGACAGTTAAATAGAATACACAGTTGCTTATGGAAGGTGACCCATCACCCATAAGCAGCGCACGTACCGGATGCGACGGATATAGTAGGTTTACCTACTTTCTACTTTTCTGTCCGTGTGTCCGTCGACCGTCGCAACCGTTGACAGTTAGCAGTTAGCACTTGGCACAGCGTGAGAGGGCTGCCTTTTCATTGGTGAGAGCATAAGAGAAACTGTCATCGGCTGTCACCAGTGCTCTTATATCGTGGGATTTCTACCTCTTTTCGAGAATTTCGTTGTCTTAAAAGCCCTCCGTAGGCAAAAAGAAAAAACTGCAAAAAACCTTCAAACTATTTTTGTTTTGTTTTTAATTTCATCAAAACATCGGTCTATATTATACCATGATTATCAACACATAAATGTACATAAAAAAAAAACTGACTTTTTAGCAAGATTTTTTAGAACAAACATTTTCTAGTACAAAAAGGTAATCATAATAATATTAACAAACTGCTATTTTTATACCAAATGTAATTTTATGTGGTTATCTTTCCGTATAATATAAATTTTACCTTTAAAAGAACGATTTTGTTCACAAAAAAAATACCTATCCTGGGGATTATTTAAAAGGAAATTTGAGTACAGTGGAAAGGGAAAAATTACCACGTTTCGTGGGACGAATAATGCTATAGTATTTAAAACACTACCTGTCACCGTATGCGATGGATTCTATGGACTATGAGTCTGCTCGTACCGTCGAACGGATTCTATGGGCTGGGCCTTTGACTAGACGCGCGTCGTTGACAACATTCGAACGGCTGGCATTTCAGTATGAACCAAAAAAAAAATGATGGCGGTGATGCGATTTTCGATATTGGAGCGATGACTATAAGTGTGTGCCACCATTAGGCGTTTTTCTTTTTTAGTTCAGAGCTGAGCACTGAACTGAGCTCGAGCTATATGAGCGCGCTCTGAACCGAGCGTGTTCAGATCGTTCTGATGTTTTTCTGTTTTTTCTGTCAAATATGACTGTAAATGTAAATGTATATGTGTAATCAGCTTTTTACTCAGCCTGCTCAATCAATTTATTCTGAGCTCATAAAGCGCGCTCTGATCATGCTTTGAACGAGAAAAGAAACAAAAATTCTTGCTCTGATGTGTCTTAGCTAAAAAGAAACACAAACTTTTTGTAAAAAGGCAAAATATAAAACCACACACATTATTATGCTAGCGACATCTATCGCGAAGAATTAAATGTAAAAGCTTCCGTAAAGCTCTCTTTTGACACTTTGAAGATGTCAACATAAATATAGACTATTTTGTTTTTGTTACGAATTAATTAATTATTGTGCTAAAAATACTTGGACTTTAACAAAAAGTTTTCCAATCGCAACTCTGAATCTGTGAGTAGTTTTGTTATTACGTACCTTAATATCTAACAAGAAAATAAACTTTTGTGTACAATGAAGGTAACTGGATTGAAAAAATTGGAAAGGTTAGCGGAAAACGTTTTAGCTATAGCCAAAGTAGTTGATGTAGTCGAAGGTACGACTAAAATACAGCGCAGATGGTGGGTTCATCCTTTGAATCAAAACCGAAAAGGTCAAGGAGATTACGACAACTTGGTAGAAGAAATAAAGCAGTATGATGAAGACAAGTTCTTTCTGTATACAAGAATGGGAATACCACAATTTGATTACGATGTTTAAAACGGCGATGGAGAAAATGAACTCAGACAATTGCAGTTCTGTCTTCAAACCTGATAATAGAACCGCAATTTGAAAACAGAATGGATAGAAAACGGGAAGTGTCACTTCCAATACAACAAAAATTATTTAAAATTTAAAATCGCGGACTCCGCTTGTTCAGAACGATTTGTCATTGGCATTTAAGCGTCACAAACAAATAATAATTTGCAAGGATAACCGCTGGATATTTATGGCATCAATCTTGAATTCCAATGTTTTTTTACACGGTCGTTTGTACGTGGAGTGCTCATATGTAAGCAATCCACTTTAGTGCAAAAGCGGAAACACATCGATTGCTATACCTATTTTATTTATTTCTATTTTATTTAAAACGATTTAAATTGACCAAATTACATAAAGTAGCATTGATTGTGCTTGCTCGGAAATATTATTTTCATTACATTAACGAATTCAGGCGGAACGGAGTTCGCCGGGTCAGCTAGTATTTAATAAATCTTTTTGTCTTTTGATAAAAAAAAATTATTCGTGTTAAAGTTAGAGATTCGTTAGACTTGACTTATATAATGCATTAAAATAACGTTAAAAGTTTTGGAAAATTTTGCGTTCATTAACCCTTTCGACCCGGCTTTCGGGGGAACAAATCCGGAAAAGTTTTGTGATTTACATTTAATCAATACCTTAAAAAAAAATTATCCAGAACAAACATATTTTATTAGGTTATAGGGCGTGGCTGGTGGGCGGTGGTATAAAAATGTACCATCCGGGATGTTATGTGGTACAATATTGTACTTACCTTGTTCTTTAGACTATATTGAATAATCATTTCTACATTTTAGAACTTCATTTATTTCAACAGAAAACTTAAAAAAATAATCGTCGTTAATAATCTCTTCAATTTCATTTGGATTCAAACAATGAGCCATTATCCAAATAAAACAAAGTAATACCTACTCCTGGATAATGTTTGCGTTTACAGGACTGGTACACATTTGTACCACTAAAAAGGACGAATGGTAAATATATGTACTACTCACCAAAAGCCATGCATTCACTTGATATAACAATATTCTACTGTTTTCACCGCTAAAACTTTAAAAACACTGCAAAAATCAACCGAAACGTCAACACTCCACTAAATTATTGCTTCAACTGCGATCAAAAACAGGCAAAACCAAACACGCACAAGTGTGTAGCAACTGCAACCACATTCGGATACATTAATAGAACGTTGAAAGACGTTATGGTACAGATTTCGACCAAATAGTATACAATTTGTGACTTTCAGATATGTTAATACTTTTGGTGGTACATAAATGTACCAGCCGAGTCGAAAGGGTGTAAAAAAAACTGCATTGTCTTTGCATGAGAGCAAATGAGCATTGCGTAGGTACATATAAGCCAAATGACAGTCAAACTGCGATCTCTGCGTTGAATTTTGTTAAGTTGTCGAGTTGCAGGAAGATGGCAGGAAAAAATATTAATTAAAATAATGAATGAAAGTGAAAAAAAAAATTGTCTACTGCATATATTATGAACCATTTTTCGGAAACGCAAAACTACTGCAAATTTGCAGCAGTAGATATTTCTATTCCTAATTACATTGAATCAATATTTTTTGCATGGCATGTGGAACAGTGTTGCAATTATGAACTCATCCAATATTTGGCAATTCAATTTGTGACTAGGTTTTAGTATCTACATATTAATATGATACATAAGAGGAATATAATATAATATAATATATCATACTCATACTATTATATAAAGAGGTAATGTTTGTTTGGGGAAGGTAATCTCCGCAACTACCGAACCGATTTCAAAAATTCTTTTACTAATAGAAAGCTACGGGATAGAGTATTGCGATAGGCTACTTTATTTTTTAATTTTTCCATTTTAGATTTTTTTGATTTTCAGCGCTATTTATTTTGACTTTTCTATATCAAAAATTAATTAGAAATCTACCTATCTATCTACTATGTGCGGATTTTTTTTTCAAAAAGTGGATTGATAAAATCGAGATGAAATTAATGTATTATACGTTGGTTAACAGTGACGGTTTGTTTTTGATTTTGTGCATCGCTCCAACAGTTTCATTTCTTTTACACAGTTGATAAGTTAAAAATTAAATGTACAAAGTTTAAACGCGGACAAAATAGTTATTGAAAAGCAAATTTAAGTTATTTTTTAAAAATGCCAAGACGTATGCCCACAAATATTGGCCGACGAACAAGGCAAGCAAGTCAACAACAAATATCAACGAAGTCAAACTACAGAAGAAAGCGAAAAGTGGGACATCGCATGGCATAAGACCAGATCAACCGTCAAGAAAATTGAGAGTGCAAGTAATGAGAACTGCGTCAAATCCTACCATTGCTGGGATGGGAGCAAGTTCAAATCGGAGTGGCAAGATGCACGTCGTTGCTGACATTCGAAGGACTGGCATTTCAGTAGAAAGAACAGAAAACTATGTCGGTGATGCGATTTTCGATATTGGAGCGATGACTATAATTGTGTGCCACCATTAAAACGCGCTAAAAAACTGCTGTGCGAGTGGCAAAGTAAAAGTAGCACCTGCGGATCAATTTGAATCGGAGGATTTTCTAAAGAACATTTGACAGTACAACTGCTGTTTTCGTATGACTAGATTGGGAACAAAAATTATTAAAAAAACTGGTTTCATGCCGACTGGCAGGGCAATATTTTCTCTTATACACCATGCACACATTTTCTAACAATGACACGGGATTCTACGCCGCAAAATTCGGATTAACAGATTCAAGGCCAAATTTACCATCGGATGGGTGCCTGTGGCGACACCTCGACGAACACAGCCGCGCGTCGGTAAAATAGCGCAGAATTACCCATCCACTAAAACGAGCTATCGATCAATCCACTAGCACTCTCCATCTCCATAAATACTCGATTAATGATGGCGGGCCAATTTCCGCCGCCATGTTTTTCCGCGAGAACTTCCATGTTCTTTTTCCTTCTTGATTGAGACACGAACCGGAGTGGACGCAAAGCGTGTATGTGCAGGCATTTAATATTAAATATTTTATTTAAACAAATAAAGTGTATAGATTAAGACAATTATAGTAATAAGGATCAATGAAATAAAAATATTGCGATAAATAATAATAATCGTAACAGTGGTGACCCCGACGTGATCCTTATTGCTAACAAAGTTAATTCTTTTTGCCGTACACGCTCCGCGAGTGATAATCCCTCGCGCATATAATTTAACACACACGTGTTCCCCAAGAACGTAGCCGCGAGTTGCCTCGTCAAAGTGCACCGCGTGTAAATCGCAAAAGTGTAAATTCTCCACCGATAAGAGAGCCTCAGTGTGCATCTAGAGAGCACCAACGTACATCGACGAACAGGCGAGCAACTGTACCCCTCCATCGCCGCGCCGGCATTCATATTTCGACGAAGTAGCCACCCGCCTAGTCGCCAACAACAGCACACCGGCCTCGCCGTCAACATCAACAACGTTGCACTCGCATCGTAGCCCATCGAGTATAAAAAAAATAATAAAAAAAAGTGTTTCCTTCGTCCGTCCCATCTCGCTATACGCAGTACCCCCGCACACAGTGGGTGACGACAGTCAGTCACTTCGTCATCGTGTTCAGCGAGCCGCACCAATAACTGCGCAGCTGGTTTCTGACCTCGCTACGTACATCATCGCCAAAGAAAACAAAAATAAAATATATACAAAAAAAATTGCAAATTTTCTTTTCATTCGACATTTATTGGCAAGGGGGAAAGTCACTGCGCATACGTATTCTCCACACACGGTCGTGCCTATTGCAGACCGCGCCGTTGGACATCGTTGGACGTATAACAATACTAATACTACGGTCGTGCCCATTGCAGACCGCGCCGTTGGACACCGAGGGATAGTAGTACACTCTACTACGGTCGTGCCTATTGCAGACCGCGCCGTTGGACATCGTTGGACGTATAACAATACTAATACTACGGTCGTGCCCATTGCAGACCGCGCCGTTGGACACCGAGGGATAGTAGTACACTCTACTACGGTCGTGCCTATTGCAGACCGCGCCGTTGGACATCGTTGGACGTATAACTCCACTAATATACGGTCGTGCCTATTGCAGACCGCGCCGTTGGACACCGAGGGATAGTAGCACTCTCTACTACGGTCGTGCCTATTGCAGACCGCACCGTTGGACAACGTGGGATAAGTTTTACTATCCACTACAGTCATACACATAGCAGCCGCCGTGGGATACATTGGTTTGGTTTTCTTTTTTTTAAATACAGTAGTTTTGACACATTAACCTGTTAAATTGTATCAATACATAGTGCATATTACCTAGGTTATATATACTTATATATTATAATATTTTAAGTAGTATGTTGTGAGCCTTACACACTCGGCGGACAATCTATATCGCGTTTCTCCTCTCTAATTGAAACCTACTTTGTTTTCTAAATAGTAGACTCTCGATATCCCGTTTTATTGGGTGGGGATTAATAATTAATCGTGTCTTAAACTCCCCATTGGCCTCGTACTTCACGATGGAGCGCGAGGAACCAGGGCCATCAAGGACCCCTCCCGCAGTGGCGGAACAAGTACAGGCGGCAAACGACTCCAAAGCGGAAGAAATTCTTCGAACAGATCTATTGCAAGTAGATTCTGTCGCGTATAAGCCTATTAATTTTTGGCCTTCGTGCCCAGACCTATGGTTTACTGCCATGGAAGGGCAATTCGCCCTCGCTAGGAATATGTCGGACGAACGCAAATTTTATACCGCGATTTCGTTGATGGATTTAAACACCGTACAACGTGACGTGACGTCATAGCATCTCCACCGCCGCAACATAAATTTGAAGCTCTTAAAACAGCAACCCTAGCGCGCCTCATGGATTCTGAGGACGTGCGCCTGCAACAGCTGTTGGGCGGTTTAGACTTAGGGGACAAAAAACCTAGTCAGCTACTCCGAGACATGAAGGATCTAGCAGGCTCTGGGTTTTCAGCAAATTTGATCAAGAAATTATGGCTTCAGCGTTTGCCAGACATGGTCAAAGCCATTTTAGCTGGAAGTACTGAAGATTTAGAGCACATGGCCTCAACGGCCGACAAAATCATTGAAGCCACTAGGCATTTCAGTATTAACAGCTTAAGGGAAAATACATCACTCGGTCGACGTTCTCAGACAAAAACCTCGGCCCCTTCCAACTCACCCTCGCGCCCCAGCACATCTTCTAATTCTTCTATACGGCGACAAGCACCGACGGGCAACGGTTCTACTGGCAGCTTAGAGCAGCGAATAGAGATTCTAGCCGCCCAGTTACAAGAGTTGCGAGCGGCCAACAGGGGTCGACAACCCCGAACGGCAATCAATGCTCGAAGAGGTGCGAGTAGGAACAGAAGCCGTTCGACTAGCCAGATATTATGTTGGTATCATAGGAAATATGGTGACAACGCCATACGCTGTACGAGACCTTGCTCATATGGATCCATCCCAGAAGCGGAAAACTAAAAGGCGGGTCGTGCGCGGCGACCGTCGACCCCAGCCAAACAAGTAATAGTCGCCTATTCGTATTCGATCGCACTAGCGGTACGCATTATTTAGTCGATACAGGTGCCGACATTTCGGTACTTCCGATCTCTCATAACTCCACACGTTTATCACCAGACCCCCACCTCTCTCTTTTTGCTGCTAATGCAACGCAGGTTCGCACTTACGGAAAAAAAGTTGTGAAACTAGACCTTGGCCTCCGCCGATCCTTTAATTGGGTGTTTGTGTTGGCCGAAGTAGACAAGCCTATCATAGGTGCAGATTTCCTTAAGGCAAACGGGATTCTAGTGGACCTCAGAGCGCGGCGCCTTATCGACCCATTAACATCTCTGTACACCTCGGGTCGAATCGTGTCCGGTCAGTCAGGTCTGTCCGTAGTTTCAGACGCAGTCGGCAGTCCAGAGATTAGAAAATTATTGAAATTGTACTGCAGCGTCCAACCAGAAAACGCCTTAAAACAAACGATTACACACAATGTCACGCACCACATTGTAACGAAAGGGCCTCCTATCTCGGCAAGATTCCGAAAGCTATCCCCGGAAAAATTGGCCATTGCAAAAAAAGAGTTTCAGTTTTTACTCGATTCAGGTATTTGCAGGCCTTCAAAGAGCAGTTGGGCTTCCCCACTACACATGGTACCTAAGAAGAACGGGGAATGGAGACCGTGTGGAGATTACCGCGGTTTAAACGCCGTTACCGAGCCTGATCGCTATCCTATTCCTCACGTGCAAGACTTCACCCAACAACTTAAAGGTTGTAAAGTTTTCTCCACGCTAGATCTGGTGCGAGCATACCACCAAATTCCAGTAGAGCCTGCTGATATTCCAAAAACGGCCATCAGTACCCCATTCGGGTTATTTGAATTTCTCCGAATGACATTTGGCCTACGAAACGCAGCCCAGTCTTTCCAACGCTTTATACTCGATATAACTAGGGAATTTGAATTTTGTTTCGTATATATTGATGACGTATTAATAGCATCAGAAAACGAGAAGGCTCATCTCGAGCATCTGGAGATCATTCTGCGTAGGTTACACGAAACAGGGCTCGTGGTTAATGTCGCAAAGAGCGTATTCGCGCAATCGTCCGTAAATTTTCTTGGGCATACCATCGCTCCAAAGGAATACGACCGCAGCAAGCTAAAGTCGAAGCGATAACAAATTTCGAACCGCCGAAAACGATTAACGACATGCGTCGATTCCTTGGGTTGATAAACTTCTATCGAAGATTCATCCCAAATGCAGCAAAGGCACAAATACTCCTAAATCAGTTTTTAGAAGGGAGTAAGAAAAAAAACGATAAACGCGAGATAAACTGGACTCGTGACACCCTGAACGCGTTCGAGGAATGCAAGCGTCAACTGCGAGAGGCAACTGTGCTGGCGTTTCCTTCCCCAAACGCAGAAATGGCATTGGTCGTCGACGCCTCGGACTCTGCTGTCGGAGCCGTGGTCCAACAGAGAGTCGAGGGAGCTTGGCAGCCTTTAAGTTTCTTCTCGGTCAAGCTAACTGATTCTCAAAGAAAATATAGCACATACGACCGCGAACTCCTCGCCGCTTACTTAGCCATTCGCCACTTTCGGCACTTACTGGAAGGCAGAGCATTCACGTTATACACGGACCATAAGCCATTGGTCTATGCCCTTCGACAAAGACCAGAGAAAGCTTCTCCAAGACAACTGCGGCATCTCGATCTAATTTCGCAATATACCTCAGATATCCGGCACGTGCCGGGCGAGCAAAATAGCGTAGCAGATGCGTTGTCTAGAATGTATGAGTTAGTCATTCCAGAAAGCATGAACTACGAAGAGATCGCAGTAGAACAGGAAAAGGACGAAGATCTGAAACTGTTACTGGATGTTAATAAATCCGCCAAGTTACGTAAATTCCCCGTAGTCCGTTCACAAAAGCATCTTTACTGCGAAATATCTACCGGTACCGTACGCCCATATATCCCACAACGCTTCCGCAAAACAATTTTCGACAGTGTGCACAAACTGTGCCACCCGGGCATTCGAGCCACTGTCAAAGAAGTTAGACAGAAATACTTTTGGCCATCAATGAACAAAGACGTTAGGTACTGGGCCAAATGCTGTATTCCCTGTCAGCGATCTAAAGTGCACCGACACGTGGTCAGCCCAGTAGGGCAAGTAGCCGAATGCGGAGATAGATTTGATACTATCCACATTGATATCATTGGGCCCATGCCTACCTCAGACGCCTTTCGTTACTGTTTAACGATCATAGATCGTTACACACGATGGCCAGAAGCTATTCCGTTGGTAGACATTACAGCTGAATCAGTAGCCGAAGCCATCTGCCGCGAATGGATACCACGCTTTGGCGTGCCTACAACAATCATAACAGACCAGGGGAGGCAATTCGAGTCCCGACTATTCGAAGAGTTAGGTAAAATAATCGGTTTCAAACGAAATCGAACGACCGCATACCATCCTCAGGCTAATGGCATGGTGGAGAGGTGGCACCGAACCTTGAAGTCTGCAATCATGTGCCAAGAAAACCCACAATGGTCAAAGACCCTACCATGGATTTTACTTGGCTTACGAACGGCTTTTCGTGAGGACCTGCAAACCTCGTCAGCTGAGCTAGTTTTTGGTGGGAAGCTAAGGCTACCATACGAACTCTTACATAAAGGTAAAATAATTCCTCAGACCGAATTCGCAGCTCGTCTAAAGCATTACTTTGAGGAGGTACGTCCGACTCCGTCGTCAAACCATGCCACCACAAAACCGTTCATGTTCAAAAATCTGTCGTCATGCGAATACGTTTTCGTACGCGACGATAGCATAAAGGCATCTCTGCAGCAGCCCTTTGAAGGACCCTTTAAGGTACTGAGAAGAGACAGTACCAAACACTATACAGTTCTAGTCAAAGGGAGGTCAACAGAAATCAGCGTAGATAGACTCAAACCAGCATTTGTAGAGAGTCCACAGGTCGACACAGGTGTAACATTTAAAAAACGAGTGTCGTTCCAAGACGCGGAAAACCGCAAAGACGAAGTTTTGCCCACTGACGGGATAACGTCAGGAAGCAATAAAGAAAAAAGCTTAACAACTTCTACGCGGTCTGGCAGACAAATAAAACCACCGATTAGGTATCGTGGGCCTCTACTTCGCGCCCACTAAGGGGGGGGGTACTGTGGCGACACCTCGACGAACACAGCCGCGCGTCGGTAAAATAGCGCAGAATTACCCATCCACTAAAACGAGCTATCGATCAATCCACTAGCACTCTCCATCTCCATAAATACTCGATTAATGATGGCGGGCCAATTTCCGCCGCCATGTTTTTCCGCGAGAACTTCCATGTTCTTTTTCCTTCTTGATTGAGACACGAACCGGAGTGGACGCAAAGCGTGTATGTGCAGGCATTTAATATTAAATATTTTATTTAAACAAATAAAGTGTATAGATTAAGACAATTATAGTAATAAGGATCAATGAAATAAAAATATTGCGATAAATAATAATAATCGTAACATGCCTTTTTGCCAGTAAATGAGGACTTACAGCAAAATTCGCAGGTGTACTTCATTTTGTCGGGGGATGATTAAGTCGATAGCCTGTACAGGGGGCAAACAGGAGTGACAAAAAACCTCATTCGATAAACGCAACCATTATAAATGCAATCAACGCTTTCATTACAATGTTTAAAACGGCGATAGATAAAATTAACTTAGAAGATCGCAGATTTGTTTTCAAACCTGATAATAGAACCTCACTTTGGAAAAAATAGAATGGATAGGAAACGGGTAGTGTTTACAAGAAAAATTATTTCAAATTTTTAATTTTTTTTTCGGATGTTCCGGACTTACCGCTTAACAATTTGAAATTAAAAGTCGGTTCAATTATCATTTTGTTGAGTAACCTTAATGCACCAAAACTTTGTATCGGATCGCGTTTGATATGACTGCGAAGAATCTCAAATCAAATGTCATGCAAAGACGATTTTGAGTTTAAAAGGCAAACATTGTCATATCGCGGACTCCGCTTACTCAGAACGATTTGGCATTTAAGTGTCTATGACAAATAATAAGTCGCAAGGATAATCGCTGGATATTTCTAGCATCAATCTTGAATTCCCATTTTTTTCACATGGTCCAATTGTATGTGGCGTGCTCACCTGTAGGCAAACCACTTTGGTACAAAAGCGGAAGGTTGGCCGGCACGTCAATCATTGCGGTTTTATTGAAATACATCGACATTGCTATACTTCAGTTATTTCTATTGTATTAAATATAACTTTTGAATAAAGAATTTGAACTGACGGAATTACGTAAATTAGCATGCGCTGTGCATGCTTGGAAATATTATTTTCATTACATTTATGAATTTGGGCGGAACGGAGTTCGCCGGGTCTGCTAGTTATATTATATTTTGTAATAATATTTTGCACTACTGCAATAATTTGCCTATAAAAGGGATACAAAATGTCACTTCTCTTTCGATAGCTTACTCCACTACTTTTTTGAAACACTTTTTGCAAATCTTGAATGAAATTTATTAAGTTGTTTTGAAAAGTTCCGCCGAATTTTTCAAAATAACTTTATAAATTTTTCAAAAAAACTAAATACATAAGTTTAACTTAAATAATTTGATTCGTTATACAAATATTTAGTTTTATAGATTTCCACTATTCTTACACTAATATCAAATTCTTTCACACTTCATTAATTGTTTTTAATTTTATATACAACAGTTTATTTAGAAAAATAAGTCGCTCGTTGTAAAAGCAAACTAATAGGTTTAAGCAATTTTCAATATACCTAATGGTTAATTTAAAGATAAACATATACTTATTTATATGATGAAATTTCTAAATCAATACCTATATCGAATCTTTTAAGATATTCATTGTTCATCGATAAACCATTTAAATTTTTTTTTACGCCACCCTGTGGCAATGTCATATTATTATCCAGGCATGCATACATTCAAATATGCACGTTGCGTTGTGAGTATAAATAGTGTACTAACTTCGTGTGTGTACACTGTACAGTGTACACCTACAACATACATCATTTTATCAATCTGTACATAACAAGAAAACGACGAAAGAATTTTGTTCATCAATATAACGAATCAGTTCACCCATAAGATGAACGCTTACATCAACTCTTCTTAATAAAAATCCTTTTTTTTTTTTTTTTGAACGCGAGCATTATTGTCATCAATACGATGAATGCTGCTATCAGTATGATGATCAAAATCAAAACTTATCAATCGTACTTCTATATGATGATTCCATTCATCAAAAAGAAGAATAAATCATCGACTGAATGAAAAAATAAGTAAATTCATCGAAATAGGTATTTTCATCATTGTTGCGATTAGCAACATGAACAAATCAAACAACAAAGTCAGCGCTATACCACACCGTCTCACAATCAAAAGCTATAAATTATGTATGTTATAGCCTGATCCACCAACCCGAATCAACATAATATTAAGCGCAGCGCGATTAACTGCCATTGGACATCAAAATCAACACATTGTATTAAATTGCGTCGTGACCCACTGCCATCACTGGGGTAGCCAGATGCAGTGCCCAAAACAACACAACAATTAAATAATCCACTTGACGCAATTAGCTCTTATAAAAAGGGCCAAATTTCTCAAATTTCGGATAATTATGGTTATCCAAACGATAAACGTACAGTAGAGTCGACAACTGCTGTTCGCTTAAATGTATTGCATACTCTTGGGCTCTGATGAATCTAAGGGTAAATTTGAGTGTGTGAGTACCTATGTTTTTTTAAATACCTAATGCTAGTTTTTCAGATGAGCTATTTAGACGGTCTTAAAGAAAGCTACATGCGTCAGAATAGAAGTCAAAAATATATGTGGAGGTACGAGTAGATCTCCTTCTCAATAAAAACTGTACAAAAGGATGATGCTAAAACCAAATCTTTGGTATATGCGTCGTGGCATAGCGCCCGCATAGGTATTATAAACTAGGTTAGGTTAGGTGCAGCCTCACTTAGGCCAGTGTAGGTCCATTGTAATACCACAGGATCAATGATCTCAAAAGCTACCCGTTGAACCAATTGGGGCTAAGAATAAAGCGTTGAAGGCAGTTGATGCCTATATTATGCGAGTTCTTTGAGATTGTCGAAAAAGTATTCTCCGAGGTGTAGTTTTCTACGGGATGGCCTAGGCACGTGCAGAGGAGGTGAAGAATAGTCTCCTCCTCCTCCTCGTCCATACAGCCTCCACTTGCGATTGAAATGCTTCAATCACCACTAATACTATACGCTTTTTGTAACATCCGCCCTGTTTGATAACTTACCAGAGGATATAGGCGAGGGTCTAACCGATATGGTCACCACCCGCATATCCATATCCAAAGGCATACTGTCGACCGGGCACTTCCTCCTTGACCAGCCTTATTAAACCTCAATTAAGGTACACAAAGAAAGGGCCGATCTACTAATCATCGATGACACATATCGGTTTACGCCTTTTTGACGAGACGTCGGATGATTATAACCGATGGCAAACTGTTTCGGTCACCCGTCGTATATCCAAAGACATATCGTCCAATAAGTATCCCCTGTCTCCTATCTTCAAGGAGTGATCTGAAGAATACAGGCGAGGGGAATACTGTTTGGTCACCTTTCCCCTATCCGAGGATATACGGCCTAGGTTCTGTCTACAAGACGTAGGAGGATTTCAGACGGAGATAGCACTCTGACCTTCTCCCCCCCTTCCCTTAACTCATGTGGTATCACAAAGGTCCTCATCGAATTTGGTCTAATTGTGTCTTTCTAGACAGCCACCTTACCTAACCTAACCTAACCTAGTAGGGCTTAACATATTTTGTTAAATTAGGGCTTGTATGTAGCGAGAGGCATGTAGATAATCTCTTTTTTCTTACCTTTTCTGGCGAGCTCATCGGCCATGCAATTACCTGGAATGTCCATATTCCCGGGCACCCATATAAGGTGAATTTTATCCCATCTCGTTAAGAGATAAGCGCGACTTGACTATTGGTATAAATGGTGATATACTTCATAGATATTAGATTATTCCTTAGCCACGACAAGGCCTCTCTGATCGACTACACTGCAGTGATAAGGTAGGCTGAATGAGATTTTGCAATTTAGATTAGAAGAGAAAACACCCCCATCAACACCTGTTTCAGTTTTGGACCCGTCTGTATAAAAGCAGACGGACTCTTTACGAGTCACTATACATCATTCTCCCAGTCAGTCGGATACATATATCCAATATGTTGTTCGAGGCTGAAGTCCTCATTTGCTTCCAAAGGCGTTTTTGCAGCAGTACAGAGCCGTAGTGGCTTTCTAAACTCTCTGCAACTCTCTGCAAGATATTGGGTTTTCAACTCAGTTCGCTGTCAAAAACGAGGCCCAAGTAACTAGCCGTGTTAATGAGCAACAAAAGGGTGCCATTTAGTATTTGCGGGTACAAATTTGGGAATTCTGTATTTCCTTGGAAAGAAGACTAGTTCAGTTTTCTGAGGATTGACCGCCAGACCACATTTTGGTCCATTTAGAGAGGGTATTCTGCAAGAGATCTCTAAGCGTATTGAGGTATTTTCCATTTTCCTGAGACAGCGATAGCAACGTCATCTGCATTTTTTTTTTTTTCGGAGGCTGTTACTATCCGATGGAGAACTCAGACACAACTACTGGTCCATTGTACTGCCAAACAGATACCTTACATTTATGTACTTAGTTTTTCCGCCTTTCGAAGAAAGATGAGAAGGAGCTTCAGTGATGAAGAGCTAAGATGTTCGGCACTCACCACGTCAGCCCCAAAGATCCGCCACCTGATGCGAACAAAGGCAGGACAGCTACAGAGGAAGTGCTTCGCTGTATCGTCGTTCTCTCCCCAAGCAGGACAGATGGTCGAGACGCTCAAACCCAAAACATTTAAGTGTTTGGCAAAAGCTTGGTGGCCCGAAAGGACACCCACAAGCAGTCTACAGTCGCTGCTCCTGAGAGACAGAAGGAAGGCCGCCGACCTTTTGCAGATGTCTGGACGCAGTCGTTTGGTCTGTCCACACCCAGCACAGCCACGCCACCGACACTCGTGTTCGCGAGAAACCAAAGTATCAATGGATGACTCAACCACCGATGTAGGCAGAACCAACGCAGCTTCAGGTCCTAAGAATTCTTCCTCTGAACCCAGCCTGGCAAGCTCATCAGCGATCTTATTTCCCTGGATACCAGTGTGACTTGGGACCCAAACAAAATACACTGTATTTAGCCTTCCGATCAGGTTAGAGGAAAACTTGAGCTCGATCACTAATTTAGACGAGGTAAGAGGGTTAAGCAGCGCTTTTAATGCAGCTTGGCTATCGCTGTAAACGCATATACTCCTACCCCTCAACCTGTTTTCATCATAGGTTCATCATAGCGTCTAGAGCGGAGCCCGGTGGTCTGGTGTTTAGGTTTCTTACCGTAATGGTTCCCTGGGGATGGTGATGGGCCCGCTTTGGTGCCTGGTCTTTTTTGATGATCTCACAACCCCACGCAACCTAGCCTAACCTAACCTGACACGTCAGTTACGGATGGATTGTTGAGTCCGCTGGATAGATCCAAGTCCGACAGTCCCAGGCTCTTCTATCTAGGGATCTAGAAGCGAGTTCTTGGTCTGCTAGGAATTTCTTCCCTGCTTACGACCTCGAGCTGCGCCTCTTTCCACACCTCACCCAGAGACGAAATTGCAGGTCCGCAGACATTTGATCAGTACATGCGATCAGCTTCACATGGCCCTGATGTGATCCGCCATCGTGACAGGAGTGTGGAGGTCCTGGATAATCCTCCATGACCTGTAGAAAGTTAGTTGCAACCTTGACTTCTACCCATCACCGTCTATCAGGGGCAATGCTGCCATCTATATCATTCCTGTGTATTACAGCGAGAACAAGGTCTGCCTTGAGGACATCACTAAAAAAAAAAAATGCTATTTTATATCACAGATGGGAAAGGGTGCATAGAACAGATATGCAAGTTTCATCGTTTGTAGTTCAACAGTGTTTGTATTTGTTTGTTTGTTTTTTTCGATTCATACTAAAGTCAACCAACTGCCTGCATAAGTTACGAATATGGTGATGGGACACATGTAGGCGTGTGCTATTAACAATCAGCTTCGATGTTCGGGCGTCCGACCGATCAACACAAGCGATAACAGGGAAGAACAGAGAGACTCTGCGATACCACAAATTAAGTTTCAATAGTGTTCGATTGCTTATACGGTTTCGCTGTGATGTTCACAACAAACTGTGATGTTGTAAATAATATTTTTGTAGTAAATATAAACAAAGTGTAAAACGTACGATTATGAGGCGATAACTTGTTTTGCTTGGGAGCCGCTGATTACCTATTGATATCATATACCATACAGATATAGACAACCCGCGTACTTTAGGTATTCAAACATTCTGTCTACTTAGCAATTTAATCTGTTGCTAAGTAGGTAAATGAGATAACCTCTCTAATCGAAACTGTATAAGGGGGTGTAGCGTCTCCGAACAAGTAATAATTAGTGATGGTGTTCTGAGTATTTTGTCTAGGCTTTAAAAACTGATACGGATCTGTGTGATCTATAACGTGATTGCAACACTTTTTCATATATTAATTCATTTATGGATGATTAGATTTGATATTGCGAACTTAAACAAAAAAATATTTATTCTACTGTAGATGGCGATTATAATCCGGAATGCCCACCAAGTTGGTGGATGTCGCTCTTCAGTATTGGGCGGCACACATACGAGGTCTTTCTCTGTGATGCATTTTCCTTCCGGGTACGTTTAAAGACTCGTCAAGCTGGTATCGGTGTATTATTGTGCACCTAGTCATTATATCATTATAATTATAAGTCTGTCTGATTACGGCGGTATTTCAAACCAGATTTTTATAATTTAAGGACCAACTGTCGGATCATAAGTGGATTCGCTTTCAAATAAGCTTCCACAGCAAGACTACGAATAGTTATCGGAACCCCAGGAAGGCTGACTGGAATAGGTATGAATCTATAATCAGTCATCAGGTAGGAAATGAAGTACCATTCATTGACACTTCATCAGACTTAGACAAGGCGTTGATAACTTAGGCAGGATAATGAATATGGCTTACGAAGAAGTTTGCCCGCTCAGAAAACCAACCAAGAGGTCCCAGCCTCAGTGGTGGAATAAGGAGTTAAACTCCAAAAGAAGGCAAGTTAGACATTTCTATAATAGGGCTAAAGTTGTAGGGGACGACATTACATGGGATCTGTACATAGAGAGCAAGAAAGAGTTTAAATACTTGATCAGGCAATCTAAGAGGAAATCCTGGAAGCTATTCTGTGAAGCGATCGCAGATACTAGCGAGGCTTCCAGACTCCGTAAAATGCTAGCCAAAGACGCGGCAGTCCCTAGCTTCATTAAGAAATCGGACGGTTCGTGGGCTGAAAGCAGCGAGGAGGTTCTGGAAGCACTTGTTGAAGCCCATTTTCCAGGAAGCAGTGCACCAATGGCTTCGGTACCTTATGGACCTAACATTGGCGCACGAATAGATGAGAGGGTTAATAATATCATTACTGGGAAGAAACTGCGTTGGGCTATCAAGTCCTTCGCTCCGTTCAAAGCACCTGGCCCTGATGGCATTCTGCCGGCTATGCTTTAACGGGCTCCAGGCACAGTTATGAACATGATAGGAAATATTTTTATATACTGCCTACGATTAGGCTATGTACCTAGGGCATGGGAGAAGTACGAGTGGTATTTATCCCTAAAGCGGGTAAACCAAGCCATACTTCAGCGAAATACTTCAGACCTATCAGTCTTTCGTCATTTCTCCTAAAGACACTTGAAAGGCTTATTGACATTTATATAAGAAGTAAGTGTTGCAACGGAAACTTATGTAATGCTCAGCATGCATATTTAAAAGGTAAATCAGTAGAGACGGCTCTACACGAAGTAGAAGGCAAAAAAGAGGGCAGCCTTCACCAGAAAGAATTTGCACTAGTCGCCTTTTTGGATATTGAGGGAGCTTTTAATAATGTCAGGAGAGATGCAATCAAGAGCGCCTTGGAAAAGATAAATGTCGAGCAACGCATTACAAGTTGGATATGCGAAATGCTCTCGACGAGAAATATTAATTCCACTCTCGGCAACAGTTCTATAAGAAAATCTGTTACTAGAGGCACCCCCCAAGGAGGGGTCATCTCCCCCCTCGTCTGGGTGTTGGTCACAGATAAGATACTTAAACAGTGCAGGATTCAAGGTCATCGCTTACGCGGATGACGTAGTTATCATTGTTCAAGGAAAATTCCTAAACACGATTAGTGAACTTATGGAAACAGCCCTCAATAGGCTCAGAATATCGGCCGAAGGGTGTGGACTAAGAGTCAACCCGGAGAAAACAGAACTAGTGATATTTAGTACAAAATACAAGATACCACCCTTCAAGCTGCCCAGGCTTGCTGGAGTGGAACTTGCTCTTTCAGAAAGCGCAAAATATCTTGGTACGGTATTAGATAGGAAACTAAATTGGAAACCTAACGTCCAGGAAAGAGTCCGCAAGACTCACAATGCTCTCTTCATCTGTAAGAGAACAGCAGGTAAGAAATGGGGCATGAGGCCTTCAATGTTGCGTTGGCTATACATAATGGTAGTAAGGCCCATAATTACATATGGGGCTCTTGTCTGGTGGAAAGCCGCGAACAAGAAGTATGTACGGGATACGTTGACCAGGGTACAAAGAACAGCCTGCATTGCCGTTACGGGTGCTTTACGTACCACACCAACGGCTGCACTGGTACAAAAATATTAGAACAGTTTTATAAAAAATGTAACTCTTACCTGGCGAAATTAATAACGCGTCTGAGCAGCGCGATGTCTTCGATACTAATAGCAGTAGAAACGAAGAAAGAGAATTGCTTACACCAACACAGAGCTGTCATAGCCGCATGTCAGTTGTTATACCTAAAACCACTCAGTTGTCACTTATTCTACGAGTCAGAACAACCTTATAGCCTAAGCAGAACTGTACTAAAAAGAGTTATCATAGCCGTATGGCAGTGCTTGTACCGTAACGACTAGGTAACGCAGCTGATAAAAGGTTGTTGTAAGCAAACATAGCAAGCTTAGCAGGTAACAGGACATTGGTGTACGGTGTTCATACTCGACCCAAATTAATTATAATTAATTTTGTGAACAACCGCGTGCTAAAGAGCTATGGTAACTCTTTGTTGGCTACATTAGCCTCGATTTGGGAATGACATCCAAGATATGGGTAAGCTTGCCAAGTTATGGATATAGCAAAGAAATTTTCGGGTTTGGTACCCATATTTTTAAATTTAGTTTTCTCAGTGTACATACATATGGCCCTGAGACTACCGAAAACATGCAGTGTGTTCCAGGCAGAGATTCTGGCCGTACTCAAAGCTGTGGAGGTACTTGAGATGAGATCGATATCCAATAAGAATATCGCCATCTACATTGATAGTCAGGCTGCGCTTAAAGCGCTAGAGTCACATACCACTAAATCTGAACTAGTCAGGAATTGCCGCGCAATGTTTAAGGCATTATGTTCGCAGAACCGTGTTAGTTTATGTTGGGTACCTGGGCATTGTGATATTGAGGGCAACGAAAGGGCCGACGTTTTGGCTAAGGGAGGAGCGGAACTCCCAGTAAATACAATGATTGAGGGCATCAGACCACCTATGGCCGTTGCTAGAAGGGTTATCGTTGAGAAAACTACCAATAAAGCAGCTACAAGATGGTCAATGGATCGGAAAAGGTCTGAAGAATTAATCAATCTCAGTAGAACAAAGTTAAGATTAACGGTAGGAATACTCTCTGGACACTGCCTTTTAAGGAAGCATGCCATGAGACTAGGTTTGACTAACACGGATACATGTAGGTACTGTGAGGACCTACAAGCTACTGAGGGCATCTCCCACCTTCTATGCGAGTGTCAAGCAATTGCTCGGAGTAGAAGGAAGCACCTAGGCAGGTTCTTCTTTAATAACTTAGAGGAGGTTGGTTCCTCAAATAATAGTGGGACCATAACCAAATTCTGTAGGGAAATTGATTGTTTGGGCGAATTGGTTAGGTTTTTAACCGTAATGGTTCCCTGGGGATGGCGATGGGCCCACTTTGGTGCCTGGTCTTTTGTGACGATCTCACAACCCCACCCAACCTAACCTAACCTAACCTAAGGACCAACTGAAAGCTAAATTTCTACAGGCCATTTCCCGCAAATACCGTTTTGTCATATTCGGCTCTATCACAGAATCCGTCATATTTGGTATTTTGCTACGAGCCCCGAAAGAACTATCACAGAATCCGTCGTAGGGTACATTTTTTTCTTTCGAAATTCGTAGAACGTGGTATATTCAGTGAAACCACTTTCTACGAATTTCAAAATTCCCATACGACGGATTCTGTAACAGTTCTTTCGGGGTTCGTAGCAAAATTCCGAATACGATGGGTTCTGTGATAGACCCGACTAACACAATTTAAGAACTTATTTCAGATCATTCAGAAATATGCCATTGCATATAAAATAAACGATGCTACCTCGTCGCACTGAACCAATGTCCCGAATTCTCATCGAACTAGCTTATGAATTTCATCTTCTCCATTGAAACTACGATGCCGTGACATAAGGCCATGCGACTTTATCTTCCTCGATCTTAATACGTAATCTCGGTGCCGTGACATAAGGCCATATTTCGAAATACGGCCTTTTGTCACTTTGCTACAGCGTTATAAGGCCATTGTGGCCTTGCCCCCCCACCCACTTATGTTATCTTAAAGTTACTGTGCCGTAAATGTGCACAAACCCAAAATCGTGGGTATATGTCACCATTAAGCCTGGCAAAATTAAGTTATGAATTCCCCATCCAAAACAGGTAATTGACATAATTTTGGTGGCAATCAATTTCTCGCCGCCATAAGTTACCATAGTAACGTATTCAAATATTAATCATCTTAGATTAGAACCTTTTTTCGGAATGCAATTTGCGTACCCCTAAAAGAAAGCAATTATGTACCTGCTTTATTATTTAACTATGGAAACGAACATTTTTCGATATAACTTTTTGCTCTAAATTTTGATTGTGACATGTGACATCTTAAAATTTTCAATATGAGTAAAACTATTTTTAAAGGGGAGTGTTTTTTTTATATTTCCTGTTGATGTCTCTTTTTTGCTTATAAAAAAAACACCATAATTATCGAAAATTGTGTTACGTTTTTTAGTATGTAGTGGGCCAAAATATAAATTAATTTCTAATATAATACCTATGTGTATTTTTAATTTAAAAGGAAACGCAGTTTTTTTTTGTAATTGTCGTACAATGGATTTAAAAAAAATATATATTTTTTTAAATTTTTTTTTTTTTTTTTGTAACTTACCTGAAAATGCTAAGAACGATGCCAAATTGCATTCATAGTAAAATTGATGTTTCCAAAATTATTGCGTCCTTCATTTTCAATTCGAATCAAACGTTAATTTCATCTAAAAAGTTAAGCAATAGTATTTATTAAACTAAATGTTGCAAAATTTGTTACTGTTTTGTCTGCATAATTTTACGAAAACCGCTATAACGATTTTGATCAAAATACAATTTAGATATAAAAAATAATTCTAATTAAGATCCCATACCTACTTAGTTTTTCTCAAAAAAAATCGATTAAATCCATTTTTTAATAATTTTGCAAAAATTACTACCGGAATCCCGATCAGTCATAGTATATTTTCGTAAAAGTCAATACCGTAAAAACGTATTTTTAGCAAATACTACCCCTTCTTTTTGTAAATCATTCTGAACTTTTTACCTATCTACCATTTGAAAATTTGATGAGTATCAATTTGTTTGACAACCGTAATACCAAGTTTAGGTATTGATAAAACTATTCACAATAGATCTTAAATCTTATATCATTCACAATTCATCAAAAAATTTGATATGTTGATAACTATAATACCGCTATATTCATTTTGTTGATACGTATCAATTATTATCAAATATCGTGTTGATATTTGATAGCCATAAATAGGGCTGATTGGCTCTTTTGTGCGACAAATTCAATGGCCGTGTTACCTCACGTAGTGGCGATGTCAATTGGCCGCCAAGATCATGTGATTTGACACCGTTGGACTTCTTTCTTTGGGGTTATTTGAATGAAAAGGTGTACGTCGATAAGCCAGCAACAATTCAAGAGCTAAAGGATGAGATAATTCGGCACATTAACGGCATAGAACCTCAATTATGCCTCAGCGTCATCGAGAATTCGGACCATCGGATGAAGGTGTGCCGCCGAGGTCGCGGCGGCCATCTTGCTGATATTTTGTTCCATACATAATTGAACCATAGCAATATTATCATAATAAAAAGAAATGGCATTGACTTCCTAAATAATTTGTGTTTTATTCAAAATCAACATCGGCCCGCTCTTTACATACGAACACACTTTGAAAGCCATATTAAGAGGCCAATTGGGTGTACACTGTAAGGTCCGCATCAGACAAAAGCTTACGTAGGTAATTTCAACGATCCCAACGTTCTTCATATTTCTTTTGTGCGAGTTTTTATTTTTCGGATGAATCGAAACGATAAAGACGGTTGGTTTGAGAAGCTTTTACGTTTTTGTTATATTGTCGGAGGTTTGCCAGGTGTTGGCCATTCATTGGAAAACTAAACATATTACCCAATAGAACCACTAACCTACTGCGCCCACAGTAATAACACAAATCCTTTTTTTTTTTTTTTTTTTGCTAAATTGGCATCCCAAAGACCTCCGGAACGCCGTTACTTATCATTATCTATGAATTCACTCGCCATCTTAGAATGTCATATCCCAGTATTGGCGGGGATGCACCTCTTCCAATTTGCCCAGATCTAGAATCCAAATCGAGCCGTTCTTTCCGGTTTCCATGGCCTTCATAAAGTTGACTGCGCACACCTCTGCAGTTTGAGTCTTTGCCGAACAGAACCTATCGGTTAACTTGTCCGAGTAAGTGAAAGTATCATTGCCACGGAATGTGTCCCACAGCCCGGTGACTGTGATCCCCGGACAGATTGTCATAACAGCGATTCCTGATCTATTGTAGTAGTATTCGTCCTATAGGAGCTCATTTTTACCAAAAAACTTCAACCTGTCTTCTTTTTCTAACATGATACTTACAGAAATAGACCGACTGAATCCCATGACACCGTGCTTCGAAGCGGTGTAAATAGCCAACATCGGTCCAGGTTCCAAGCCGAGCACAGATGCAATATTGACAATAAGTCCACCGCGACCTCCATTTGCCTTGTCCATATGCGGGATGACGGTCATTGTTGTGTGAATTAAACCAAGCTAGAAGTAGGTTTATTCATCAAATGGAAACTTGTGTGTGTTTTTTTTTTTTTTTTTTTCAAAAACCTACTTACCAGGTTAACACCCATGGTCATCTCTGGCTTTCTGTCATTAATCATGCCACTGCCATTGACCAGGACATCAATAGTCCTCACTCTGGTGATTACATCCTTGATAACTTGTAGAATTTGCTCCTTGTTGCACAAGTCTAGCTGCGTGAACGTCACTTTGGTTTTGGGATTCATTGCCATGAGTTCCTTCATGTATGCAGCATTCTCCTTGACATCAAGAACAGTCAAGTTCTGGGAACAAAAAAATCGTTACTAGTATCAACAGGTATACCTCCACTAGATCGTATAATTATATATGTATATTATACCGCAACATTTTTCTTAACAAGCAGCTTGCACGTGGCAAAACCAATTCCACCCATACCACCGACATAGACAACGTTTTTGCCTTGGAAGTCCATATTTGCTGTTAATTTAGTTTTGAACTTGACGCGCTACAAACTGACGAGCAACTGAAGATCAGGGTTTCGAGTACCTAAGCTCGAAAGCTCGCATCGTGTTTGTTGTGAATGCATTTGTTAGATTAATTTATTTATAGCACTTGTTGCAATTGAAATGCAATAAACGTTATCAAAACAACAAATAGTTTACGCAGTCAACATGGGAGAAGCTGGACCACAACACTACTGTGCGGTGTACGCTGGTTTTTAGATGTGCAAATGCAATCGACAAACAACAGTAGAGGCGGCTATAGTTGACTAAAAAATTGAAAACTTTTTGCTGATAGACAGCCCCGTCGTCGAGTCGCTATTTCCGCTTTAAGCGCGTCTGACAGTGGTATGTTTACAGTCAACGATTAGAAGCAGAAACAAGTGGAAGAAGAGCAGAATGAGACACGAGCAGTCGAGCAACCATAAGAATGCGTAACGTTTTCCAAACTTTATGTTCTATTCAAGAGTTTGCCGCCTAGTTTAATGGTAGTCGCTTGGGCAATTGAATGCAAATCGAAAAAACAAAAGGGGTCAATTAAGTTTTAAGCAGAACTTAAAACTAAGCTTATGCTATTTACATGACAATAGAAGAGCGTATTTAAAGCGGGCCGAATGAATGAAGAGAGAAGGAAGGAAGGCAGATGGATTCGGGCCAAGCTCCATTATTACACAATTGATGTTTGATTCCATCTTTTCGTATGCGAATGACGTGGTGGTTCTGCTTTTCACCACTAAAACCAAAATAACAACCTTCTTCCTTCCCCGCTTAAATAACAAAAATCTTCATTTATCCACCAGCGCCAAATACCTTGGAGTCGTTCTTGACCCTAAACTCAACTGGAAGTCTAACATAAAACACTGAGTGTGGAAGGCAAGCATAGCTTTGTACGCCTGTAATAAAATTTTCGGCAAGAAGTGGGGACTTCAACCAAATATGGTTCGTTGGATGTACACAGCGGTGGTACGTCCCATCCTCACCTACGGATCATTAGTATGGTGGCCAGCCTTAAGGAAGCGTATAACATATAGAAATTAGTTACAGTTGAAAAAACAGTTGTAATTGGAATCACAGGTGCCCTACGATCAAGTCCGACCGAGGCGCTCAAGGTGATTCATAATCTTTTGCCAATGGATCTGCACACAATAAACATTGCAGCGTGTGGTATAGTTAGATTGAAAGGAATCTAAATGTTGGTCCGAAAGGCTGTAACGAAACGCCACCGTTCGTCACACTTTTATATGGATAGACACTCCACTGGCGGCGATTGCACGTTGCACCAATCCCTTATGTGACTTCGAGAATTTACATTGGTCACGTAGGAGTCACACTCTCTTAGTGGTGGTAAAACAATGAGTACCCGAATGAGAGAAGCATTCGGGGAGACTTGTCTACGTGTGAATCGTACCAATCATGTCTCATGTGTACCAGATAAGGCTCCCATTTTGGAAAGTGACTTTGGTCTCTGTTCTAAATATTTGCGCCTGAATTCCCTTTGGGAAATCGGCCTTAATTAAGCAGTGGCAGCAACCCCAGCTGGCTTGCTTCCCCTTTCACCTGGAACCACGCTGTAGTCGGGCCACTAGGAACCACGTAGTAGTCGAGCCTCTAAGGCAGCGGTTCTCAAACTTATTAAGCTGTGGAACCCTAAAAAAATGCCCAAATATATTTCTTTACCACAACTCTTAATACCCTATTGATATCGAACTGAAAACAAGGTATTAGCGAAAACTTCATCAAACAAAACAGAAATTTTCCCATACAGACTTCAATTTTCAAAACGAGTCGTTTAATAGTTCGTTTACACAGCACCTAAACTTATCGTTTCGGCTAAATTCAACATTTCAGGCCAAATGTCCAGCATTTCGCCATACGTTTTCCAACATTTCCAAATTTTGAATTTCGTCGTTGCATTTGTAAGTTTTTCCAATCGAACAAACGTCGTTACAAATTCCGAACGTCATTTAATGACTTTTCAGCAAAATATTTAATATGTCTACTACTTTAATTCATGTTTAAATTAATATAGCTAAGAAAAAAAAATTCTTTAGGTTCAACCACTTCTGATTTCTTAACAGAAAAACAAGGATCAATAATCAATTCTGATACTAGCTGTCATTTGAAATCTTGAAGTTTCAGTGGGACTGGGAACGCAAAAATGGATTTGGAAATTTGTTTCCCCCAAAATGTTGAATTTAGGTGCGGTGTAGGTAGGTACTATAAAATCGATTTCACGAAAATGACTTCCAATCATTGGGTTGTTGAAACAAACACACCTTTTGCAATAATCAGCAATTTCAGCAGAGCAGCTGACCTAACAAATGTCAGCTCACAACTTAAAATCATTTTCCACAATTAATTGATGGACTCATAATATTTTTAAATTGCACTAAATTCATTTTATGTGTAAATTAATGCGATCAAAATTTGTAACCAAAATAGTTTGCACCGAAGTTTAACGACTGAAACGATTGAAACGTCAAACTAGTTGGTACACGGTTTTCGGTGCAATGTGAATACCGTATTACGACATAAAAAATTAAAAAGAAAACATTTCAAAATATTTTTTTTTATTTAAAATATTTTGTTCAAGGTTAGTGTGAAGAAGCAAACTGTTTCATCGTTTGATATATAAATTTAAAAAAAATTACTTTTGTCTCCGAAAGCTGTATTTGCATATCTGGGGCAGCGTCCAATCTCGATATGTATTTAGTCTTTTCATAAGTATACGCTGAAAAGCCTGCTTCACAGCGATACGTTGTGGCTTGTGACAAAAGGGTGGAGAAAATTTAATACCGCCTGTTTGGAAAGTACAGGCGTTCAGGGTATCCACTCCTAATAACAACCCAAAATTCGTTCAATAATACAGAAGCAAGTATACGTGTTTTGATGAAGAAGAACTCTGCAGATCTTGTTAAAAGAGACACGTTTTGCGGAATGCTTAGTGTCGTAGGCTAATGACTTGATGTTTGTTTTCCCAGGGTTCCGCGGAACACAGTTTAGGAACTGAGGCGCTAAGGAACCACGCTGCCGTTGGGCCTCTCCCCCTCCTTTCCCCTGGAACCAAGCTGTAATCGGGCCGCTAAGGAACCGCGCAGTTTGTTGTATTCGGGCCACTAGGCAGCGCTGCCAGATATTTTCACCAGAAATAGTAATTACCAGCTTTCAAAATCGTAGTGGAAATACGATTTTGTTGGAAATAAACAAAAAACAAAACAAAAACACAGAAGAACGTTATTATACCTACTTCAATTTGCTACAACATACATTATTTTGGATAACATTAACATTTTTTGAAAAATAGCATTTTTAATTTATTACTTTACTTACTTTAGGTGGCGCTACAGTCCGGGGTGGACCTGGGCCTCAACCAATACGCCTCTCCAGTTAGCGCGATCTTTGGCTAACTGCCTCCAGTTGCGCACTCCAAGTTGGTTGAGGTCCCCTTCCACTTGCGCGCGCCACCTAAGGTGAGGTCTTCCTCTACTGCGTTGTCTCTCCGGGTTAGAATCGAAGACTCTTCGGGCCGGAGCGTTGGTGTCCATTCGCTCTACATGTCCCAGCCATCTTAGACGACTGATGCGTACTTTTCTGACTAGGTCGATGTCGCTGTACAGCTCGTAGAGTTCGCTGTTAAATCTTCTCCTCCAAAGCCCGTCAACGCAAACGGGACCAAAAATCACTCGAAGAATTTTGCGTTCGAAACGACCAAGGAGATCTTCATCCGCCTTTGATAGCGCCCATGCTTCTGCACCATAAAGCAGGACTGGGATGATGAGGGTCTTATACAGAGTTTCCTTAGTACTTCTCGACAAGGCCTTACTTATCAGTTGCCGTCTTAGGCCAAAGAAACAGCGGTTGGCAAGTGTGATTCTTCGTTTGATTTCTGATGTGATGTCGTTATCAGAGTTTATAGCGGAGCCGAGGTAGACAAAGTCCCTAACTACCTCAAAGTTATAGCTGTCTATCGTGACGTTCTGCCCGATTCGTCGATGTTGTGTGTCCCTTCTTGTTGACAGCATATATTTTGTTTTGCCCTCATTCACCATCAAACCCATTTTTGCCGCTTCTGTACTGATACTTGCAAACGCACCAGTGACAGCTCGCTGTGTTCTGCCAATGATGTCGATGTCGTCAGCGTATGCAAGTAGTTACACAGTGTTGTAGAAAATTGTGCCTCTGGTGTTGGCTTGTGAGTTTCGCACAATCTTCTCAAGAATGATGTTGAAAAAGTTAAATGACAGCGCGTCACCTTGTCTAAATCCTTTTTTGACATCAAAGGTCTCAGTGAGATTGTTTCCGACCTTTATGGAGCAGCGAGCGTTCTCCATCGTCATTCTGCACAATTTGACAAGTTTGGCAGGGATGCCAAAACTAGACATGGCTCTGTATAGCTCGTCTCTATAAATGCTGTCATATGCGGCCTTAAAATCGATAAAAAGATGGTGAGTATCGATCTGGACTTCTTGGGTTTTTTCCAGGATCTGCCGTAGTGTGAATATTTGGTCTGTTGTGGACTTACCGGGCCTAAAACCGCACTGATAGGGTCCAATCAGTTCGTTGACATATGATTTTAGGCGTTCGCACAGTACGGCAGATAGGATCTTATATGCGATGTTAAGGAGACTGATGCCTCTGTAGTTGGCGCAGTTTAGAGGGTGTCCTTTCTTGTGGATCGGGCAAACAATGCTGAGGTTCCATTCATCAGGCATACTTTCCTCTAACCAAATCTTGGAGATGAGTTGGTGTATGCACTCTACCAGGTCATCTCCGGCTGCCTTGAAGAGTTCGGCAGGTAAGCCGTCTGGACCAGCAGCCTTGTTGGATTTAAGCTTAGATATTGCTATCCTCACTTCATTTTGGTCAGGTGGACGGAAATCTTGGCTGTCATCGTCCAGGTTGAATGGTTCGTTCTGCCTAACAGCGGAATTTGTGTCGTCTTCGCCGTTTAACAGTTTGCAAAAATGGTTTTTCCATGTCCTCAGCACCGACTGTGACTCTACTACAAGGTTTCCTTGTTCGTCTCTACAGGTCTCCGTTCGGGTCTTGTTGGCATGACACGTTCTTTTTACCTTTTGGTAAAACTTCCGAACATTGTTCCTGGAGTAACACCTCTTTATATCCTCAATCGCGCTTCTCATGCTCTCTCTTTTTTCTCCGGAGAAGCCGATGTTCTTCCCTCCTTTTTTGCTCGTAGAGCTGACGAGCTGCTCACGTCCTTCTATGCAGCGACGCCTTGCGTCGATCCCAACGTGATCAATTTGGTTGACGGTTTGATGATCAGGTGACCGCCATGTTCCTTTGTGTATATTGAGGTGAGGAAACCGTGAGCTAGCTATGGTAACATTACGTCCCGCAGCAAAATCAATCAGCCTAAGTCCGTTTCCAGACGTGGTGTCGTGTAGGCTATGTTTTCCGATTGTGCTACCAAAGATGTCCTCCTTTCCTATTTTGGCGTTAAAATCACCCAAGACGATTTTAACGTCATGCTTAGGACATTGCTCATATGTTTTGTCGAGGAGCTCGTAGAAACATTCTTTTGTAGCATCGTCTTTATCTTCTGTGGGGGCGTGAGCGCATATCAGGCTGATGTTGGCGAATTTAGCCTTGATGCGGATAGTTGTATAAGGCGTTCACTAACGTGTCGAAAGCTCAAGACTTCTTGCCTAAGTACTTTATTACACATTCATACTTGAATTAAATTGATTAAAAATGCTGCTATTTATATTCAAACTGTAGCAAGAAACCTCTTGCACTCTTAGCAAATCTTTGGTATGCAAAATTCCATGAAAGTTTTTTGTGGTCAACGAATTCCTTGTTTTCGTTTTATTGAGGTTAACCGCCGAAAATATACGTTCAACAATAGCAGATGAATTCGGAAGTGATAAGACTTCAAAAATTAATTTTTTCATCATAGGAAATTCTAAGCTTTTATTACCATGCTTTGTTTGTAAAACATTTTCGAAAAAACTGTTAAAAAGTTTTAAGGGCCGATGTTGATTTTGAATAAAACACAAATTATTTAGTAAATTGCTGTCATTACTTTTTATTGTGATAATATTGGTATGGTTCAATTATGTATGGAACAAAATATCGGCCAAATGGCCGCCGCGACTTCGGCGGCACACCTCCATCCGATGGTCCAAATTTTCGATAACGCTGAGTCATAATTGAGGTTCTATGCCGTTAATGTGCCGAGTAATCTCATCCCTTAGCTCTTGAATTGTTGCTGGCTTATCGACGTACACCTTTTCTTTTATATAACCTCAAAGAAAGAAGTCCAACGGTGTCAAATCACATGATCTTGGCGGCCAATTGACATCGTCACCACGTGAGATAACACGGCCATTGAATTTGTCGCGCAAAAGAGCCATTGTTTCGTTAGCTGTGTGGCAAGTGGCACCGTCCTTTCGAAACCACATATCGTCCACATCCATATCTTCCAATTCGGGTCATAAAAAGCTCGTTATCGTCTCACGATAGCACCTTGTAGGCGCGTAAATGCAAGTCTTTATGCATAATGTTGCGTAAATGTAATGACGAGTTGAGGTGGACGGCTCTTCAGCCACACTATCGCGAACAGCAGCAATATTTTCTGCAGTACGCGCTGTACGAGCATGCACTGGTGTTTTCACATCTCCTACAGACCCGGTTTGCTCAAATTTTTGAACGATTTTTCCGATTGTACGCATATTGGACGATTAAATTGACCGAAAAAATCACGAAGTGCACGATATGCATTTTGATTTGAACACCCACTTTCATAATAAGCCTGAATAACTTTAGCACGTTGCTCGATTTTGTATCTTTCCATGGTTCTACAGACTATACACAGTACCAAGCTTAACTTTCATAAAAACTTCTCTGTTAGATTCCCCTCTAAATCAGAATGGGAATGCGGTTGTAAACGAATTCGACATACCTATCGTCATAGATGGTTCCAAAATAAACTGTGGAGTGGGAGCGGACATTTTCTCAACAGAATTAGATATCTCTAAGATTATTGCGCTTTCCCAAAGCAGCCAGCGTCTTCCAAACAGAAGTATTTGCAATAATTTGCAAGGAGACGTGTAGGCTGCTTCTTAACATAGCGGCATCCAGAAAATAAAAATAGGAATCTTCGTCGACAGTCAGGACACGATTAAGGCCGTCGGTTCAACTAAGTCACCATTCAAACTTGTTGTAGAGAACAGGGAGACACTGATAAGGGCTTGTCATAGGTTTGAAATCACTCTCGCCTGGGTCCCCGGTCATTAGGAACGTTGAGGGGAATGAGAAAGCCGATGAACTTGCCAGATGTGGTTCTGCTCTGTGCGCTTTTCATGCGAAGGAAGTCTTCATAGAATTTTATTCGTTAAATTTGAAATTATTCGTTACGTGTGGATAGTATTTATTTAACTTGAACGCACAAAGGGAAGTTTCAGTGTTATTTTCTTTGTAGTTTGGTGCAAAATGTGTGAATTAAATAATATCAAATATGTACGTGAACGAAAAGGATCTGGGAACGTTATATATTGTGTGTATCTATGTAAGGGAATCTTTCATCGCAAATTTAACCCACTAATTGATTTGAAAATTTGCACACGTATTAAATACCGATGACAATACACAAATCTAACTGTCTTCCCACCCTGTGAACCCGTCTTCCAAGTAACTGTCCCCCCACCCCCCACCCTGTGACCCCCTCTCCCAAGTGCGTTTTCGTGCAGCATGGCCGAGAAATGATAAATAATAAAATTTCATTGTAAAAAAAACGTTTTATTTCTAGTGAATAAAATAACAGTCATTAAAAACTAGTTTCTGCTTTTTAGTTTAATTTGCGTGTTGCGTAGGTAGAATTTATTCAATGATACTTCTAAAAGAATCTAAAAAAATATTTATGATCCCTTCGAATTCCTTTTTTATTTAGGTATGTATATATTTTTAATTTTTGATTTTTAATTTTCTGGAAATATTTATGATCCTTTTAAAATGATTTTTGTCTTATATTTATTTGGTTCTTAAATTTTTCGTCAGGAAGTTGGATTAGATGCTTTGCAAATGGCTAAAGTGTTTTTTATTTTTATTCTAATTTTCATTCACATTTTGAAAGTGAAAAAAAAAAAATGTTTAATTACCTAGTCTTACAATGGCTGCAATTTTCTACCTGGCCGCGTTGTCAGACAAATTATTTGCAGGTAAGCCATCTGCAAATGAAACTGTCAGAGTTTGGGACAAAACCGGGTGCCCGTGTGAACTGGCAATTTGGTATTGTAAGGTAGTTCGTTATTGTCAGGTCATTTGCAGTTCATTAAGCCAGATCATTTGTAGACCTGACAATTATGCCAGAAGTGGCAATCGTCTGAACATAGCGCCCAAAATTGCGTTTCTCAATTCTTTTAGTCACACTTCAACAAAATACAGGCAAGACAATTCAATTTTCACGCAAACGTAATACCAAAATAGGATATTTTATATACCTACTCATTAAGCTTTAACTGCAATTTGATCAGTTTATTTAATAAAAGTAGCACTTGTAGCTCGAGAATCGTCCGTACCTACATGGTTTCTTAACCTGGGGTTGAGTTACCGCATCCGCGACTGAGTAATACGGACGGACACAAAATTCAGTGACGTATGGCTCGGTCACGGATGCAGTAATTCAGTCGTTGTTTTGTGCATGTTTATTGCAACCATGCTCATTGATGTTAGATACTCGCGCGGTACCTATAGTACATTTTTCGAAGTACCATGTTAACCTTTTATATTACTTACATATAAATTTCCCAAATTGTGATCACAAAAGGGAAGTTGGTTTATGAACCTATCGGCTGGGGCAAGGCACCCATTCATTTGTAAAATTTAAACGTCTATATTTGTTTCGATAGCTTGCTTCTCATGCTCCCCGGTAGAAGGTTATGTTCTTCCTTTTTCTATATCGGTCGTGAAGCTTACGGGCCGCTCTCCTTCTTCCATTTCCGCGCCCGTACTTGAGCCAAGGTCTGCGACGAAGTTTCTTAATATTCCGGTTTTCATAAAAAAAAAACTGTCGATGACTTCGAAATTTATAAGAAGTATGAAAGACCTCCATCAAAATCGTGTTTTCAATTTTTTATTTAAATAAAATATAATCTTTTGGGTATTTGCATCTGCACTGGAATGAAGTTTCACAGTTCAAAAACCAACAAATAATTATTTTTTGTCGTTTTCGTTCATTGACATTCTTCCTAAATGTCATTAGCCTCATATTGTACGTCCTTATTGCACAGTAATAACTCAATGAGCCACTACCATAGGTACCTACTCGGAAGTCTTGCTGAATAGGGGAATGGAACTGGCGCTGAAAGGAATCCAGGTGCTGAGAGAGCCTGACCACCAAAAAAAGTTTGAGATGGAATTGGGCCAGGCAAAAGAGCGGGCACTGGAGCTGCTGCAGCAAACACTCCAGGTGCTGGAACTGGAACTGGCAAAGCAACAGGAGATGGACCCAAAAGTGGATGGGCTACGGCATGATTGATGTGGTGGGCATTGTATGAAGATGCGTATGGAGCCACAAAAGCCGGCCCAAGAACACCAGCCTGAGCGGAAGCAACAATAGCAAGGACAACAAAAATCTAAGTAAGTAAATCAGAAATATTCACTCAAATAATCGCATTTCTAAAGAAAATTATTCTTACCACACTCTTAGCCAACATTTCTCTTGACTTGATATTTGCCCTAGCAACGAGTATGTTGTTCGTTAGAAAATTCAAATGATTTTGACACTATCTCAAGAAGGCACTACCCTTTTATATGGAATGCAAAACAGGATGCAACAACTTGTTGGAATTCCAAATGACTCTCTCAAGTGGGTATTTAATATAATCGAAAGCTATTAACATGAAGAATTAAGTAAGCAAAGGCAGCGTGCTGTGAGGTACCCTCTTAACGCTCTTAGACATTAGACAACCCATTGCGTTCGGATGTGCATAACTCTGTACGCAAATTGAATTTCAATGACACGCAATCGGACACATAATATTCATTGCGGTACGTAATTATCGGTGTTATCGATTATGAGTTACACTATTGCCACGTGCAGAGGGAGGCCCGATGGCAGAGGGAAAAACCAGTGCCTTGATTTTTTGCGGTTTTTTATCCGCAATTGCGCTAGGGAACGTTCCGAATCGGATTTGAATGTGTGAGTAGTGAGTGCAGCGCGCGCTGGACCTGAATTTGACACTTTTTTCGAGGACTCTATACAATTTGTTGGTAGGTACTTTTTCCCTTTTTTTAGTTGAAAAAGGAACTTCGCAAATTCTTTAAACAACTTTGATTTCCAAATAAATATGTTTAAGGTATAACGCGGTTGAGTCTTGAGTATCACAATACTATTATAACGTTAAGCGAGCTAATAATTTATTGTGAAAACATTGTGAAATTTGGAGAGAAGCGTTAGACCCCATTACGTAAAACGGAACCGCACAAATTTTCTTTTGCATTTTTAGACCACTTTAACTTGGTGGGTGACCTCAATCTTGGTCTTAAAACGTTGCTTATGAATTATAAAGTTTATCAAAAAAAAAAAAAAAAAAAAAAAAATAAGCCAATTATCTTTAAATTTTCTAGAAAAAGAATTTATTAATTTTTCTGTGATCGGAAAAAGTTTTTCGTACGGAAAAAATTATAAAGGGGTTTTCAATAAGAGCGCCACAAAAGTTTTTTTTAAATAAAGCAAAAACGTTCGATGCCATTATGTATGGAACTCGATTTCTTTTGCATGGCCACCACGGGCACGCTTGCAGAAGTCCAGACGCTGAACCCAATTTTCGACGGTTTTCAAGCATAAATCGGCCGATACTGCTGCAATTTCATGTTAGATATTTTTACGAAGTTCATCAATCGTCGCTGGCTTGTTGGCAGAAACCATAGACTTGACGTAGCCCCACAGGAAATAGTCTAACGGCGTCAAATCGTACGACCGAGGTGGCCAAGCGACTGGACCATTTCGTGAGATAACACGTTCTCCAAACTTGGTTTCCAATAAATTGATTGTGACATCGCTATGTGGCTTGTGATGCCGTCCTGTTGGAACCACATGTCCTCCAAGTCCATATCATCCAATTGGGGCCAAAAATATTCGGTTATCATTGAACGGTAGCGATTCCCATTCACAGTAACGTGCCGGTCTTGATCATCATGGAAGAAGTACGGCCCAATGACGCCGCCGGCCCATAAACCAAACCGTGTTTTTTTTCGGGATGCAATGATGACTCATGGGGTACGTGTGGATTGCTGCCTGACCGCATATTTTGTTTATTGACGAAGCCATTCAGCCAGAAATGAGCCTCATCGCTGAAGATGATTTTTCGATGAAAATCCGAATTTTTCGATAGCGTCCCTGTTGAAAAACCCTTTAAATTCTTATTTTAGAAAGCAACATTTTTATAACAAAAAAAAAAAAACCATCAAGTTTAGGTGGTCAAAAAAAAAGCAAAAAAAAAAAATTGGTACGGTTACGTTTTACGTATTGCTATAACTGAGACCGTAGTAATTGCACTCTTTTGTTTCACCGCCCTGAGTGTTAGAGGAAGCTTATAAATTATAGTGTATACGCTCGTAATACACTACAGACGGTAAATTGATTACTTTCATCTAAATTTTCATATATAAAAAAAAATAAAAATTAAAAAAAAACACACATTAGAGATGTCTTAAGATAGTTCAAAAAATAAATGCAGTTCGTTTTCGAATGACAAGTTTTAAAATGAAAAAATTAAGGCATTGATTTTGACGTATAAGTATGTAGAAATTAATTAATCATTGGTTATAAATAAATCAACTCATAATTATATCTAGGTACATTGTAAAATCTCGTTCATTTCAGTTTTAAAATGTTGCAAAAAAGATGCAAGATATAAGTGCCGTGGCGCAGTGATAGAGTGTTCGCTTGTTGAGTGGGAGGTTACGTGTTCAAATCCAAGCCAGTACCACGAAACATTTTTCACAAATAAAAACTGCGAATAAGTTTAAGTGAATTATAAGCGAACACAAATATCAACAATTCTCCCCTAGCTATTAGGACGCCACTCGTGGAGAATATCCACTGCGCCACAAACTCTTTCCTATCCCTATTTCTCTTCCTAAAAACTTGAATGCCGCGCTGTGCCCCGCATTATAAGGGTATTCATAACCCCTTGAGCGCGAGTAAAATTATAAAAAAAAATATTTATTTTGAAATCACGTTTCGATGCGGATTATAATTTGAAGTCATAAGTCTGAAATTGGTTACTGGTAAGATCGGCTCTGGGGGTCAATTCTCGTGTAGATATTTGCCTGCAACCAAACCCTTATTAAACTCTTTGCATATGAAATAAAAATGGTTGGTGTGATGTGTGAAAAGGTTGACTTCATGGAAAATATAGATATAAGAAAAGAATTGTCAGCGCCCAGCAAAATACAAGCCAATTAACAAATTTAAGAACTTCTGGAGGAATAGCAGGCAGTAGGTGTGAGAATTCATGGAGGGGGAAACATAAAATTTTTCGTAAAATGTACGCCACGCTTCATATTTTTCTGCAAGAATTTAAAATTTGGTTCTAAGTTCTCCAAATTTAGTATGTAATTGAGTAATCCATACATTTTGCAAAAGATCAAATGGTATTTCTTTTCACACTTCTATACACTTTGGGAAGTACAGTCTTGTTGCGAATTCAAATTCAAAAAACGGAAGCAATATTTTCTTAAAACGCTCATGGCCTCTTACGTGAGATGTCTGAAATTAATTGGCAGGCTATTATTTTTATTCGCAAAATTATTCACTTGCTAACGATTAAATTATAGTGATCTCTAGACCACCAATATAGTTTGATTTGCATCAAAGCATTCTAATAAAGTGTTCCAGTTTTGGTAATTTGAAAGGGATCTTATTGAAGTTTTAGAAATCGGTAGGGGCAAAGCGGGAGACTTGAACATATGGGAGACTTGAACCACTCTCAATAATTCACTCAAATTCCACTCAAACCCTCCAACGGTAAACTCAAATGTCGCATAGCTTGATCCTTTACTTCCACACAAAAATAATTCTAAATTGTCAATTGACTTTGGCTGTTAGAAGTGAAAATGTGTTTTTTGGTGCAAAAAGTTAAACAATTGTGTTTTTTGTTTTTTTGTGATAACTTTTTTTTTTTAACGTGGTAAGAAATAACAGTAAACATTAGTAGTCGCAGTGGCTTAGTGGTTAGTGTGTTGGACTACTATGCGAGGGGTCGAGGTTCGAATGCCGCAAAAACCCAAATTACAACTTAGGGTTTTTTTTCCACTGCGCTACCTCTCGCGAACGTCTGACAAACATCCGAGAGTAAAAATGTCTTGAAAGAGCTTCTCAATTAGCCGTTTGGAGTCGGCATAAAATTGTAGATCCCTTCCATTCGTTCCAAAAATGAAAAACTCACACAAAACGAATGGTTGAGAGAAGCTAGGCCTAGGTTCCCTCCGGACCTGTTGCGCCAACTATTTATTTTTTTATTTTTTATTATCTTATAAAACAGTTATTTGACTTTTTAGGTATTAGAACGAAATCCAGCTAGCTTGTGTTTCACAAATGTTATTTGTTTTTGATTGTGAAAAAATGTGAACGGGAGACTTGAGCCGGTTTCAAAGGGGAGAGTTGATCAGTGGTTCTCATGAAATAATGGATATGCGTCTTTGCGTATTAGTAACAAATATGTGCACGAGATATGTATTGGACTGACCAAAAGGGACAATGAGATCTTTAAATGCCCTAACTGTGATACCAATTAGAGACTAATCCTACATATGGCTAAAATACCTTAATGCTATGGTAGTTTATTAAGAAATGAAGTTATTTACTTATTTTTGTTAAGTGTTTGCATTTTTTTTTTTAACATTGTTTTTTACTTTTTAGTTATTATGTTATTAATGTTTGAATATTCAATAACTTTGAGTTTCTATGTTTATTTTAATATACATTATATAATTATGTTTTTGAGTTTATATTAATTTGTATTTTGCTTTATAAAAACGTTAAACAGTTTTTTTGGTATTTAATAATACCATAAATATAATAAAAATGAATTCTAGTAAGATATGGACTGATTAAATTATTTGTTTTATTGTTTTACCCGAAGAATTTAAGTATGTTCAAGTCTTCCAAAGGGGAGCCAAAAATCGGTTCCCAAACATTTTGCACGTAGCAAAAATCTGTTGCGTGAATATAAAGTTTATGTGACTAACCTTAAAACAGATAAATGTATATTTAAAAAAATGTATTCCACATGTGGCTAAGATTAATAGGAAAGTTGAAGTGAACGATTTAACAAAATGTGGCTCAAGTCTCCCGCTTTCCCCTTCCTTATATTGTTTCCGAAAGAATGATAGGGCATAACTGATTTGTATATTATCAGCCTGAGAGTCCTAACTCCTTGAAAGCATCTAGTTTTCCTCTTTCTGTCGCTGTCAAAATCTTTCCGAAACACATTTTTTGCTAAAACTAAATAAAAACAGTTCTTTTATAAGGTTTTTTAAATACACTTAACAAAACTTTAAAAAAATTGCTGATGTGAAATATTTGCAGCATCCCTTTATACGCCTTTCAAGTAGTTAATTTTTTGATAATGTGATGACTGTTGGTAAAATATGTATCTGTTACCAGGTACCTAGTAAAAGCTTCCGTGTACAAAATTTCAAAGGTACCTATAAAGAGTGAAAGTCGATTGCAAATTTATGACCTCATCCTAGTGATCGGCAGTGTATTTGATAGAACAGGGGATACTTTGTGGATTTTATATTTTGTGCTTTGTTTTTTGCTTACAATAAGCCTCAAAAGCCTTTGAAAGATATCTTTTGGGCAAATTTAATTACAATTTATGTATTCCTTTTTTTTTTTTTGAATAAATCCTTTTAAAAAATTGTTTTTGAAACATTTTTTTAAAAGGATCGGTTTTAACCCGACTCGACACTGGAAGGGTTACTTATAAGTGCGTATCCTATGTACGTTCCTACGTGACGCCCTGTAGCCCAAATGGCTTGACCGATTTTGAATGGTGAGGTGTCAATTAATTGGTATTCTTTCCCGAAGTGTCATAGGCTAAAAAAAAAAAAAATTAAAAAAAAAAATCAGACTGACTGTAAAAAAAAGATTTAAAAAGATTCAAACTAATTGACAATCGGAGAATACATACACAATCTGACAAATATATGTGCAGCCTCCGAGCTCCGACTCCAATTAATTATACTTGAAAGCGTCTTTTGTACAGTCAGCCGGGTTTTTTTAGTATTTTAAAATATTTTTTTTTATTACTTATTCGAATGGAAAATGAAGTACCTAGGTATAATAATTTTGCATAAATTAATTTTGCTCCAAGCTTCCAACTTGGTCGAAATCGGTACTTGCGTTTTCAAGATTCAAGTTCTAAAAAAAAAACAAAAAAATTCCTTTTTTCAAAAAGTTATTCTACGATAATTTAGAGAAAAAAACTAAGTTGTTTGTTGTCAATTTGGGAATGGCCACATTACATTAATAATGCATTTTTATAAAAATCTTATGGACCATTTTTGAGATAACGCCGATTTCCAAAACTACCATTATTCGATTTTTTAGAGAAAAAATGAGTACCTATGCAGCGACGTAGGCCTGTTATATGGGAAATACCGTTAATAATAATGATACCGTGCACAAAAATAGTGGCCACGAACTGTAAGCTCACAAACTCCAAATCCGAAGTTTAAAACAAAAACGATCAGCCGTTAACGCTGTAGATATCTGAAGCCGATGAACAGAATGGCGAAACCCCCTATTTTGAAATCCCCTATCATCGTAATATCGGAATTAATAAAAATCTCGAGTTCGAAATTTCATAAGAATACAATCGGCCTTTTGTCTGGCAGTCTGGCAGACGCAAAGACTCCAGACTTTCCAAAATCGCTTTACCAAAAATCAATAACAGTTGCTAGAATATCTATAACTATAGAGTTGAATGTTAATGGTGAGAAAGTCATGCTTATCTCGGGCATTAGCTAAATAAATCCTCCTTTAATGTCATTTTGAAGACGAGTGTTGCCCAACCGCCCAAAATCAAGGTATTAAATTCCGTATAGGAGCGAATATAAATACGCTGTTGTTTAGCATGGGCGTTTACAATTATAAATTAATTTTAGTAATTTGTAAATGTTTTCTAATTTTATTCGTTGTAATACAACAATGCAAATGGCTTTTAAGTCTAGCAAACACAAATTATGCAAAAAATTTCAAAATATTGCGATTTTGTTTTATTTCTAAACGCTTGAAGTATATATTTCTAGTTTTTGCTTTTTAATTCGTTTTCCTTTAAAATAGTTTGAAAGCAATGAACGTATGCATACTAAAAAAATTATCTAATTTATAAAATTATCGTGTCACGGGGTGCGTAATTGAACTGCTCCGAAACGGCTCCACCGATTTTCGTGAAACTTAGTGTGTATATGGGCTAGGGTTGAGAATCGGACAACATCTATTTTTCATATCCCTAAATGTTAAGGGTGGTCCACCACTAAATTTTTTATTTTTTTCATGGGGAAATACACTTTGAAAAAAAAAAAGAAACTGGATAACATAAAGTAGTGACACTTCAAATACAAAAAAAAATATTTGGAATTTTAAAAGCAATTGTTGTTGTCAATTATTTTAATTGTTTTCCAAGCAAATTGTTGTTGTCAAGAATTTTGTTTTTTTTTTTTTTTTTTTTTTTTTAATTTATATGTACCTAAAAAGTTTGTTCTAATAAATTATGTTTACTACGTTACATTCAGTAACTTTTTGAAATGAAGTAGATACTTTGATTATATAAAGATGATATTATGGCCAACGATATTTTGCATCGAATTCGCACTGTGACATCGGATAATGAACTGGAGATGTCAGATGGAAAACGCAACAAAGTGGCAATTTGTTGTGCAAATTGGGGATGCCACAGCTTGAACTGGATCGAGAAATGGACTTCGACCGAATCGCATTGAGTTGCGTTCAGGTAACGCACAAAAAGAAAAGGAAGTGTTTGTCTCCCACCTTTCCACCTTCCTACCTATTCCCGATTTTTCGCCCTCAATTCCTACCGCTATCATCTTGAGGAAGTGGCCTAAAAACGAATCAATATTTCCCTTGGTCACGGCATCACGCGTGAACGGCTGGACCGATTTCACTAATTCTTTTTTTGTTGTGTTTATTATTGCCAGGAGAAAAATCTTATGAAAGAAAAAATTAAGAAAATTGCGCGGAAAATTAGAAAATTTAAGAATACTTAACCATCAAATTATATCTAATGTAACCATAGCGCTTTTACAATTCAAACTTTTTTGATGTAACCTTATGGCGCTTGGCATAACATTGACATAATGCGTGCTGCAAATATCGTCAAGGAGGATGTAAAAAAATGAATATCGTTTAAAACAGATGCTCCGATCGGAGTTATTATATTGATAAAATACATATAAAATAATTAATTTATTATTTCTAACAAAAACTGAAACATGTGGCGTTGTAGGCGTATATGTCGTTTTTCAGTTTAATTAAATTTTCTTTAATAATAATCATCTTAATTTATACAAATAATTCTTTCGGGATGAAACTCGATGATGATGATAGATATAACTCGATAACCACTGGGTCAATTTTTATGATTCTTCTTTTGTTTTGTTCGTATTGTTGTATTTCAGGTTAACGCAAACTTAAAAGATAGGATTTTTGACCCGCTATATGGCGTTGTAATCGATCTCCGAAACCACTCACCCGATTTGAATGAAATTTTTTAGATTTATATTCTTCGTTCCCGCTTGAAGGATAGGATACTTTTGGACCTGACATATAAAAGAGACTGACGTCCGTATGTGCACTCATAACTCGGGGACGGATCGTTCGATTTTTATAATTTTTGGTTGGAAGGAAGGAAATGATGCTACCTTACCTCTACATAATTCGGATTTGAAAGTTGGTTCAGTTAAAATTTTTTTGCGAAACATCAATGTACTGAAACTTTACAACGGATCGCATTTGTTTTATGGTGAAGGATCTCACATCAAATATCATACACGTGATGATTTTAAGGGGAAAATTCAAAGGCAAACACCCTTATTCCGCAGATTTCGCTTATTAAGAACGGTTTACCATTCGTACCATTCGTAATCGATGTTTGTCAATTTAGTGGAAAAGTGGAAGGTTGGACGACACGTCAAAATCATTGCGGTTTGATTGAAAAAAATCAACATTGCTATTCATCATTTATTTCTATTGCATTTAATATAACTTTTGAATAAAGAATTTTAATTGGTCGAATTACATAAATTAGCAAGTGCTTGGTGTATGCTCGGAATTTATTAACAAACTAACAAATTTGGGCGAAACGAGGTTTGCCGGGTCAGCTAGTTTTATATAAAATTGGGATATTTCGAAGACATTCTTGACAGTCGTAGCAAACGGAATAAAATATCTGCTTCAGCTCATACCTGAATACCTTTTCCAACAATTCTCAGAACCTTAGGCGACTCAGGTAGATATTTGACTGCAACCAAACCCTTATTAAACTCTTTGCAAAGGGAGTTTGTTTACCGAGAATGAGGATCTCCGAGGACATAATGATTGGTGTAAAAAGGTTGGCTTCACGGAAAATATAGATATATGAATAGAATTGTCACATTCACATTCAGCAAATTACAAGCAAATTTAGGAACTTCTTTAGGAAAAACAGGTAGTATGTGTGAATTCAAGGAGGGGAAAACATGAGAGTTTCCGCCCATAAACATTTTTTTGGAAGTTTCCCAAATTAAGTAATATTACCTATACCTTTTTCAAAAGATCAAATTGTATTTATTTCCACACTTCTATATACCTACTTTGGCAAGTTGCAAACTGAAATTCAAAAAACGGAAGCAATAGGTTCTTAAAACTCTTACGGCTCCTACGTGAGATATCTAAAATTAATAATTAACAAGCCATTATTTTTATTTGCAAAAATATTCACTTGCTAACGATTAATTACTTGTGCTTTAGAACAACAATAAGGTTTGATTTGCATCAAACCATTCTATTATTTAACCCAGGGAGCTGTTGAGGCTCTTTATAAACCTCAGCACCCTTCTTGGTTCCATGTTTCCAATATCTGCAGGACTTAAAAGCGCCCTTTGCATATGGATCGCTCTGCCCCTTGCCACAGCAGGGCATTCGCAGATATGTGTTCCGTTGTCTCCTCCTCTTCTCCGCAGAGTCGACAGGAGTCATCGTCGGAAAGTCCAATTTTTTTGAGATGGTATCTTAGTGGCCAGTGACCAGTAAAATAACCCGTTAGGATCTTTAGATCTTCTTTGCTTACCTCAAGTAACTTTTTCCTTTACTACGAGCTGGGTTTATGAATCTTTTTGCTGCCTCTGTCCCTTGGATTCCGTCCAGTATTCGGCAAGGTGATCATCTTCCCTTTTCCGGAATTTTGACCGTGTGTAACTCAAAGGTAACCCGAAATAGGGCTCAGGACCGGTGAGCAGGCGTGATGCGCCTCTTCTCGCCAGACAATCTGCTCGTTCCTTGCCCTCAAATCCCTCATGGCCTGGTGTCCAAGCAACAGTGACTGTGTTGTCCTTTGCCAAATCTTCGAGGAGATTGAAACATTCCCAGACTAGCTTTGATCTGATCGAAAACGATCTTAGGGCCTTAAGTGCTGCCTGGCTGTCTGAGAGGATGTAGATACGGGCACCTTTAGTGCGCCTTCGTAAGCATTCTCGGACACATATCTCTATGGCGTGTACCCGCGAAAGATGTCTGGTGATTTTCCTAGTGCTATACGGCTCTTTGGAACCTAGGCCTATAGACCCCAGCACCGGTGGCTTAATCTTCCATCTTTGAACCGTCGGTTGTGATCCTGATGGTGTAACGAATTGGTTGGTTCTCCAGGTACTCCTGTCAGATATGACTATCTTAGATTTTCTGGAGAAGCGAAGCCTTTTAAGCATGATGTCTGATACTTTGATCAGAGGATCATCTTGAAGAATTTGTAATACTCGAAGGTGTCCTGTAAGATTTCCTGCTTTAAGATTTGATATATCAGGGAGCCTAAGGGCACTGAGACTAGCTTCCTTCTTTACAGAAATATGTAAAGGCAGAAGACTGAGCATTGCCCCTATGGCTGCGGTTGGACAAGTTTTCATTGCCCCCGTTATACAAACTAGGCGATATATCTTGTTTAGTTTATTCTTTGTGGATTTCTTATTTTGTGTTTTGTTTTTTGCTTATAATAATCCTCCTAACCTAAAATAAAAGTCTTTGAAATATATCTGTTGGGCAAATTTAATAGCAATTTAGGCACATGTTCCTTTTTTAAGAATAAAATCATCGATTGGAAATAACCCACTGACCTTGTTTTCCACGAAAACAAACTCTGAAATTCAAATTCTGCGTGACAACAAATGCAACAGATTCAACAGAAAGTCTTCGTACTAGTAAAGGTGGAGGTCAAATTGTTTATTGGTACTACCCTTTCGAGTGCTGTACATTTTATTGTAAAGTGGCAGCCAACTAATAGCCGACATTAGTGTTTGATTTATAGTAAGGGCGAATATCTTTCTTTTACTATTCTAACCTACTTAATCAAGAAAGTTAAAAATATACGCATAGGTATGTAATTCTTCAATGTTGATTGTTCTCAACCCACGCTGCAGAGGGAACAACCAAGGGTTGCTCTGAATTATGTAGTTGTATTCAAATACATAAATAAATAGGTATATCTACATGTCGGGGAATTGCGCGTCAATATAGGAAATAGATAGAATTCAAAGAAACAAACAATCATTGCGATGCGTAGTGGACAGATATCCTGGTCCTGGCCCCTGGGGGTGGACAGAAGATGATTGTATATGGCTTAACTCTCAACTGCGACATCGTATTTTCACGCTTGCTGTTTTTGTTTTGCTTTGAATCGGGTGGAGACACGATACGCACAAATATAGAAAACAAGGGAGGCTTTGGATAAAAGCGCCTCGGCCGAAGGCTTAATGTGCTGTTTAGTGCAAAACACCTTCGGTCTTACCAATAATCAACTTAAGTCTGGCAGTTTGCCCAAAGACTCCAGACTTTCCAAAATCGCTTTACCAATAAACAAATATAGTTGCCAGAATATCGCTGACTGCAGGGTTAAATGTTAATAGTGAGAAAGTCATGTTTATCTCGGCCATTATAGCTAAATAAGTCCTCCCTTAACTAACTAAATCATCTCATAAATTACGTGATTGATCATACATTTTCGTGATTAAGATTAACATGATTTAGACGTGTTTAAATTTGGGCTGAGCAACAACTTGCAAAATGATTCGGATTTTCATCGAAAAATCATCTTCAGCGATCAGGCTCATTTCTGACTGAATGGCTTCGTCAATAAACAAAATTTGCAGTATTGGTCAGGCATTCAGGATCGCACAAGAAAGGCCGCGGTCGCTATACATACCTGTAAGAAGGCCCTATAGGTCCAAGATGGGGCCTTCAGCCCAAGGTAACAAATTGACTCTATACTGCGGTAGTTAGACCTATTCTGCTGTACGGAATCCTGGTTTGGTGGCCGGCACTAGAGAAAAAATGCAACTCCAGATCTCTGGAAAGTATACAAAGATCAGCCAGCATGTGCATCACAGGGGCACTCAGATCCACACCTTCGGCCGCCTTAGACACAATCTTACACCTTCTTCCCGTCGATATCTACGGGAAAATGATTGCGTTCATGGCAGCCTTAAGACTTAGCGAATGTCAGAAATGGACCAACTCTTTGACGGGCCATACGAATATTCTTCCTAGCATAATCCCACACAAAACGGATTACACCATTCCTTTCGAGGACTTTAACATTAAATACAAAACAATAATCCCAGAACGTTCCGAATGGGAAAATGGCACAATCGAAAAGAACTATGCACTTGAAGTCTACAGATGGATCAAAAATGGCGGAAGGCACGGGAGCGGGAGTCTTCTCTCAATCACCCGAGTTGAACATTGCCTTGCGTCTCCCAGACCACTGTAGCGTCTTTCAAGCTGAAATAATGGCTACGCGAGGCAGCCTGCAGACTTGCCTTGTTGGCGATAAACGGTAAAGCTATCGCCCTCTACATAGAGAGTCAGGCAGCTATAAAAGCCCTGAATACACCAACTACCAGATCAAAGTTGGTAAAACAATGCCGGGAATCTCTCAATGAGATTGTGGACAGATGTTCAGTAACCCTGTGCTGGGTCCCAGGTCACAGTGACATTCCGGGCAACTGCAAAGCGGATGAACTAGCCAGACAAGGAAGCAACCTTCACTCAAACAACAATAGTGAACCACACGCTCCTATGCAATCTATTAAATTCCTCCTATTCAAAGAGGCAATAAAGGCTGCAAATAATGGGTGGAACAGCATTGATACCTGCGTCATATCCAAGCAAATCTGGCCAAAACTAGACGCTAAAAGGACTCAAAGACTTTTCTCTGTAGGCAGAAACAGAATCAGCTCCGTTGTGGGGGCATTAACAGGACACTGTTTAATAGGTAGGCACGCCCGTAGACTGGGTACTCCCTACAATGACTTTTGTCACCCCTTTCGTACATCCGAAACAAAGCGTCACTCGGTCAAACTCACCTTTTGACCAAGCTGCAATACCCCCGCGACATGCGTTTGTAGGCTGATTGCTGCAATCGCCACAAATACCGCGCTTTTTGCTGCATCCGCCCTATTCGATAAGTTGCCAGAGGACACAAGCGAGGGTTGTACTGATACGGTCACCATCACCACTCGCCTATCCGAAGGCATACTGTCGACCTGTCACCTACTCCTTGACCAGCCTTAACAAATCTCCCAAGTAAGGTACACAATGAAAGGGCCGATTTATTAATCACCAATGGTGCACGCGGCTACGCCATCATGACGAGACGTTATAGGATTACAAGCGAAGGGTACACTGTTTCGGTTTATCCGGCGCTTGTATAACCGAAGACATTTCGTCCATTTAGTTATCCCCAGTCTCTCCCTTCAAGGAGTTGTCTGAGGATTACAGGCGAGGGGACGACTGTTTCGGTCACCCTTCCCCTATCCGAAGATAAACTACCCTAGCTCTCTACACGAGACGTAATAATTGTTTTTAGACAAAGAAGACAAAATTCACAGGCACAAAGATAGCAATATGCCCACTAGTATGTCCGGCCTAGAACACTCTGGCCTTATCCCCCCCCCATTCCCTTAACTCATGTTGTTTCACAAAGGGCCGAAATTATATACGGCCTAATTGTGTCTTTCTAGACAGCACCCTTACCTAACCTAAACGGTTTGGTGTGGTTTATGGGCCGGCGGCGTCATTGGGCCGTACTTCTTCCGTGATGATCAAGACCGGCATGTTACTTTGAATGGCAATCGCTGCCGTTCAATGATAACCGAATATTTTTGGCCCCAATTGGATGATATGGACTTGGAGGACATGTGGTTCCAACAGGACGGCGCCACAAGCCACACAGCGAATGTCACAATCAATTTATTGGAAACCAAGTTTGGAGAACGTGTTATCTCACGAAATGGTCCAGTCGTGACGCCGTTAGACTATTTCCTGTGGGGCTACGTCAAGTCTATGGTCTATGCCAACAAGCCAGCGACGATTGATGAACTTCGTACGAATATCGAACGTGAAATTGCAACAGTATGGCCGATTTATGCTTAAAAACTGTCAAAAATTGGGTTCTGCGTCTGCACTCCTGCAAGCGTGCCCGTGGTGGCCATGCAAAAGAAATCGAGGTCCGTACATAATGGCATCGAAATTACTCTCACAGGAATAAAGAATTTCATTGATATCCAAAACCGTTTTTGTTTTATTTAAAAAAACGTTTGTAGCGCTCTTATTGAAAAACCCTATATTTTTAAACGCTTGAAGCAATATATTACCGTGTTTTCCTCTGTTTTATCTTGTTTAACCGCTGGTTCTTGCTTTTGAATTGGGGTTCCTTTTAAAATAGTTGATAGCAATGAACAGATGCTTACTAAAAAAATGATTCTATATAAGTTTGGGATACTTTCAAGACATTCTTGACAGTCGTCACAAACAGAATAAAATATATGCTTTCTTAAAATTGATGGTGTGAAAGATCTTCGAGGAAAATATAGATATAAGAATAGAATTGTCACCACTCAGCAAAATACAAACATATTAACAAATTTAGTAAATGTGAATTCATGGAGGGAAAAATATGAAAGTTTTCGCCCATAAAAATGTGCGCCACAGCTTTATTATTTTCTGCGAGAATTTAATTGTGTCGGTTTCTAAGTTTCCCGAATTAAGTATCTAATATAATCTACACAATTTCTAAAAGATCAAATTATATTTATTTTCACACTTCTATATACTTTGGCAAGCTCTGTCTCGTTGCTTGGCAAATTGAAACTCGAAAACAGAAGCGATTGGTTCTAAAAACGCTTATGGCTTTCTAAGTGACATTTCTGAAATGGATTAGCATTTTGTGATCTTTAGACCACCAATAAGGTTTGATTTGCATCAAAGCATTCTAATAAACTGTGTTATGTTTATTGAATAATTTGAAAGGTATCTTATTAAGACACAAATGCACTCATCAATCAATAATAAAGTATTAGAAATCAAGTGAAAGTGTCTATAAAAAGTATCGAAAATTGTGCCCGAACGAACGATAGGGCATTACTGATTTGCATATGATCAGCGGATACTTTGTGGATTTCATATTTTGTGTTTTGTTTTCTGCTTATAAAAAGCCTCAAAAAGCCTTTGAAATATATACCTGTTGGGCAAATTTATTTGCAATTTGTGTATTCCTTTTTTTTTAGAATAGAATCTTTGTTGTGAAAGAAACGACTGACTTTGTTGTTCACGAAAACGAATTATGAAATTCAAATTCTGCGTAACAACAAATGTAATAGATTCAACAGAAAGTCTTCGTAGGTACTAGTAAAGGTGGAGGTCAAATTGTTTATTGGTACCCTTTCGAAAATGCTGTACATTTTATTGTAAACTGGCAACCAACTAATAGCTGACATTAGTGTTTGATTATTAGTAAGGCCGCTTGTTTTTATAGACCGTACTTTTGTGCTGGAGCCTGGATATGGAGGGGGCGTTGGTGCGGTAAAAGACGGACAATGCACCGAAGCACTCAAAACAAGACACAAATGGATTCAAAGAGTGAATGTTGATTAATCAAGCCAACTGGCAGCTGGTCTGTTGGTCACCTGTGTCCATAGGACCGACGTTGGCGAGTGCGGTAAGGAAAGGAAGCACATTGCTTCACGTGCTTGTGAAAAAAAGTGCTTAAAACCGTTTTAGGACCGTTTGCTGATACTAGGTACTCATAGCGATTCCAGTTCCACTTAAAATCGTATGTAAACCCATATCAGATATTTATAGGTAAATTTAAATCGCTATGAGTAGTATCAGCAAACACGCCTTAGTTTTCAATCAAAATCGGCGTGAACGTAGCCTTTAATCAATGTGCCTCTTTAAACATAGTTCTCTTGCTGTTGAATAACGAAGCGTTTTTCAAATGGTTCATGTCGCCCACCGTGTATGCTATGACATCTTACCCATTTCTGTCTGTCACTCTTGAACAGAATAACCTTTTTTGTTGGAACATCTTGTTCATCATCCGGACGTTTTGGAACCTAGATGCACACCTTCAAAAGGGGTTGATGTCGTTTTTCATATCCCAAGGTGACTGGTTGAAGACTGCCTTCCATTGGATCGACGCTTATATGTTGGATTAGTTATCTGGGTTGGCGTGGAATATTCCGTGACACACTCAGGTCAATGTTGACCCATTGTGATGCCCAGGGCTTGATTTAAATTTGTGGGAACTTATGTCTGTTGTTCAAATTTAATACATTCATCTCTAATGTACGTACCCGTCGCAATTCTATCCAAACAACGTGTATGTTCAAATTGGAGATCGTTGCTCAACGTGTTTCGATGTGTACGTTGGGTAGTGTACGAGGTACGAGCTCATGGTTCTAGTTGGTTGTGCTTTACGTTGACCACCAACTTTTAAATAATTGCTCAACTTGAGTTGTTTCGAGTCCGACGAGTGCAAGTTGAGCCATAGGAAACAATCACAGATTTGCATGTATTTCCTATCAGTGCCAATTCCAATTCGACGCACATAGTGAACGAACGGTAAGCTCGGATCGATATATTTCATAAAGGTCGGAGTAGCCATCAGTTGCCTTGTGTAGGTATTCAACGGAATGCCAAACTATCTGCAGTTTAGTAGAAATTGTCTTTTCAGATTTTGTTATTAGGTACCTACCTAGTCTCTGCGGGGTTTGATTTCGTTCCCCTTGTAACATATCTGTGTATTTTTGTGTTTTAAAAAATATATATGGCCTCAATCCTTCAATCACTTTTCGTGGAACCACCCTTCATGTCGGTGGGAGCCTCTTGTGTTCTAAAGGTCGACATCACACTTTCTGGATGTGTATTTCAGTAGGTATTTCTGAAGCGAATGGTAGAAATCTACCGTTCCTAAACCACAAGAGAAGCTTTCCCAATATCCAAAGTTAAACTCTTGGATGTTTGTCAAACGTTCTCAATATCAGGGAGACCGCTGCGGAATTCTGAAAAGATGCAAACAAATTACCCGTAAAAGAAAAAAAGGTTTATTCTGAAGCTAGCTACTCTGCAAATTTAAAATACTTGTACGATATTTTGACAAGGAATTGATGGCTTAACACTATAAAAGTGTTATGATATGGAACAGCGGTGCATTTCAAAAGTTATTTATAAGGAAAGAACAGTTTTTGTAAGACTTGCGAAGTGCACGGCCACGCCTGATGTGACAGTGGAAGAAAAAATTTGGGTGGGAGTTAAGCTTTTGCGAAGTAATAGAATGCCCACACCCGGCGTGGTTTGGTGTGGTGTTTGACTCCTCGATCTATAATCCGAAAAATTAACCAGTCACTTAATAATTTACAAAACATTCTTCAGCGATAAGGGCGTACTACGTAGTAGGATATTAAATACAAAATGTGCTATATACGCTTCCCCGAACCTCTTATTGCACCAATTCGTAAAATTGCGTGTGCATGTGCATATACAACCGCACTGTAGTCAGTGGTTTCGGAAACCGATTGACAGGTTTGACATAAACATTAGTCGTACATGGATGCGGAATTTCATTCAACTCTTTGTGGGCTATAACCGAAGCTAGGTGGGAATGCATACGTCGCTTTAGGCAGCAGTAATTTTCCTGTCATTCTTGCCAGCAAATGTTTTTTTTTCATGATCGGTGGCAGAGCAAACGGTTATTTCCTAATCGAAATTTCAACATTAAACCAAGGAATTGGACATAATTTTAATGGATTTCTATGGAAACGTTGGCAAATAACCTGAGTAGTGGAAAGCAAAGCTATGAACTAGTTGACTACTACCACCTCCGTCGGGTGAAGCCGTTTCTTTGAAGCCTCATCAGGTAACAATCCACATCGAGTATATGTACAATCTATACCAAATTAGTGGTGAAGTATATCAGTCTACCCAGCTGTATAATGTTAATTGACGCATATAGAATGTCATTGAACTTTTTGCCAATAATCATTTTGAGTGTTCACTGTTCAGCTAAGATTGTCTCAACGGGCCTTATACCAATAATCATTTTGTAGGTCACAATATGCAATTTTGTATGGGGGAAAAAACTTAGCCTGTAAACTTAAAATGATTATTAGTATCGCAGAAGGAATACAACCTGAGTTCATACCCATGAATATCTTAGCTCCAAGACATAATGCAACTCCAACGATAGATTCGAAAATCAGAAGCTTTGCTGCTTAAAATTTAATACTACAAGACGTTTTGACACCAATCGATTAATCGAGATAAATAAGAAAATTTGAAATGCAAATGGTATTCCGAATGCATAATAATTATTCAATTGGTGCGGTGCGTATATTGTGTTTGCCACTCGGTGTAATACACCTTCTAGTGGTCGTGGGAATATAAAATATGAAGGTGTGAGCCGTCAGTTAGATTCGCAGTTTGTAGTAGGAGTAGGCACCACTGCACTAAATCCATATAAGCACAGAAGTGAATTGGACAAATCTTGTCAGCATAAATTGTACAAGAACTGCGCCTTTACCTATCTTGAATATGTGTTCAAAATATGTAAAGGCGCATGTATATGCGTATAATAATTATATGAAACATTAACAGAAGATTTTAATTTCAGTAACAGGCAATTATCGCAAGTTCTGGTTAGAGAGTTATAAGCGCCTACTGTACTATTTTATAAGCTCTTACGGTTTACAAGATTTTTAAGTACGAGGACAAGCGTATAGTAGATAGAAGTTTCTGATTTTGGATCTGTAAGGGCATGATTTTCTTTTTGACTGGAATAGATAAATGATGAGATAGAGTTTTTTTTTTTGAATTTGCATTAGCAGTTATAAACTCAATAGAACGATGAACGTATGGGGGGATCAAATGAAGTGAGATTTTCTCACTGTGTAAACTACAAGTGGTTGGAATTATTTTCAGGTGTATATTCAAATGGTTCAAAAAGAAGAAGAATTGGGTAATATTTGCTAAAAACAGATTTTGCGTTGCTGTTATTGCATTTTCAAGGGCTTTTGCAATTTTAATTTTAAAGAACGCTATTGAGCTTAAAAATATGTATGGAGACAGATCGGCTTTTGGGAAGTCTTTTTTGAGAAATAATTAAAAAACTGATTTAACTTTTTGAGAAAAACTAAGAAGGTACTAAGTATTAAAAAGACATATACGAAGTCGCCAAAAACGCTGCGAAATGTCTAGGTTTCTTAAATCGATGTAAGAAGTACTTTACACCCTTCGACTTAGCTACAATATACAAGGCCTTTATTCGGCCTAAGCTTGAGTACAACGCTCATATCTGGTCAGGTGCACCAAAAACTTCATTGCACCTACTAGACAGAATTCAAAAGCGCGCGATAAAACTTATAGGTGATAGAAATATAGCGGAGTCTATTGACCCGCTCGAACATCGCAGAAATGTTTCTTGCCTTTCTTTATTTTATCGATATTTTCACCATCGATGCTCTGATGAAATAGCTAACTGCATTCCGCCCCTTCAACAATTCTCTCGCAACACCCGTCACACATCGAATGCACATCAGTTCACCCGTAAGCCTACCTTCGGACGTACTGTAAAATATAGAGATTCTTTTGTGAACAACACGCATGTGGAATGCATTGCCTCACACGGTTTTCCCCTCTCATTACAACCCACAATTGTTTAAGACCAATGTGCACCAGTACCTCTTCTCTATCCTCCCTATCAACCCTTCCACTCGTGCTGTGCATTAGCATTATAAGGGAACGAAAACCCCTTGAGCACTAGTGAATTATAAAAAAAAAAAAAAAACTGTCAGCTCCGCACACCTACCCGATTCCCCCCGCAAATTTTGAAAAGAATTATGTATATCTTAAATTCCCTCTTAAATTTCCTATCCGTGAATACGTGTGAAGCAGAAAAAGAATTCTAAATGGAGGGGGTAAAATGAAAAAATGACACACAGCAGTCATTCTACATCGTGGTATTTCTACCTTTTTGTAGAAATTTTGATGGCCGAAAAACCTTACGTGCAAAACAGGAATAAAGCTTCAAAATTGTGGTTATATGAGGAATCTGACGAAAAAACATTCAATCTACATTGCAAAACACTAAATGTCTATAAAAAGTAGATTTCCCTTTATCAAACAATTTCTAGTACCAAGAAAAAATCATTATAATGGTAACAAACTGCAATTCTTATACTCTAGGTTAAATTAATGTGAATTTCTTTCCGAATAATAAACATTCTACTTCTAAAAGAACGATTTTTGCATATATAAATCGAGGGAATTTGATTTCGATGAAAAGGGAAAAATGCCCACGCTTCGAGGGAAAAATAAAGAGAGAATGCTAAAAACACTGACTGAGATTATTTGTATTTGGTGAGTTTCTATTAGCTGATGGATGCGTTCTGAGAGTCTTAATTCGGTTTTTTTTTTTCACCACGAAAACATGTATTTTCCAAAATGGTTAACAACTAATGTAATCATCATATAAATAAAGGACTAAACAGGGAAATATTTATCGCTGAAATAAAAAAAGACATTTTTGTTCCTCAATTATTGTGTTTGTTTCCCTTTTCGTTTTTTTGCTTTTTTTTTTCGAAAAACTAATTCGCCAGTGACTGTCGACAGGAAAAAGGCAACGAATTCAAAGACAGGAATCGAAAAGGAATATTAAATTTTAAAATATGTTGGCGTTCAAGGGAGATTTATGAGCATTACTGAGTTTGTACGATATTTGAGTTGTAATTTTTTCATGAAGTTTCCGTGTAATAACAGAAAACAAAAAAATTAAATTAATTACAAAATTTTAACCAATTTGGTATATATAGAAAATAATTTCAAAGAAGAGCAATTAATGGGGACGTTCGGATTCATAGTTTATGTAAAACGTCAACTATGAATCCGTCGTGACTATGAATCCGAACTCGTCAACTAGGTAACTTGAATTGTCAACAAGATGTCAACTTGAAATGTCAACTAAAATTTTTGAGGTTGAAGTTTCTCAATCGAAATTTGTTTCAATTCAATTCTTGTGGTTTTCGTACAAATTTAGTAAAATAAATAGCAAAATAAATAGCGAAATGGATAGTGCTTTTGAGGATGATGAACTTCTGAGTAAGTAACATGTCAAGGTATGTATATAATAATACTTGGTAATTCATTCCGAAAATAATGTTTGTAAAACAGTTTATAATTACCAGGTTATTCTATATCCCTTGCCATATAAAAACATTAAATTATTATTATGTACTAACAATAATAAGTGGTTTTGTCCTCAGTTCGTGTAGCTAATTTTGTAGCAGATGAAATGCTTGGCACTTCCCAACTGTTGCTCCATCCAGAGTTATGGAGATCAGATGAAAAGAGGCATCGAAACAAAAATTATGCCGAAATAGCTGTACCAATCTACTCTCCAGAAGAATTTCGAATGCATTTTCGAATGAGTCCTTCTTGTTTTTCGGTAAAAAATAGCGTTTACTTATTTGATAAGTTAAATTCTGGCCAGAATTGAACTAAATGCATCTTTTCCGATACCATATCGAAACTAAATTTTCTAATTACAGATTCTTATGGAAAAAACAGGTAGTACAAAGCGAATCCTGAACTTGGAGAAGAAACTGTTGTTCAGCGTATGGATGATCAGCAAGCAAGAAAGTTTCCTTTCGGCATGTGATCGGTTTGATTTCGCTAAAAGTGTTGCACATGAAGCTTTTACTGAGATCCTAGCTGTTCTGGGAAGCTTTCTTCAGGAGTATGTCAAATGGCCATCCAGACATCAATACGAAGAAATAGCTCAGGTAAAAAGTATTCCCTTAAATAAATATGGATGCACAATTGTTTAACAAGTTTTATATATATTACATCAAAGGACTTTAGGGAAAAAAGTGGTGGTTACATTCCACGGATTGTCGGTGCCATTGACGGGTGTCATATACAACTTAAACAACCCGTTAGAAATCCAATTGATTACTACAACAGGAAAAGTACACACTCCGTAATTTTGCGAGGTAAATGCTTTCATAATCCTTTTATACTAACAGGACATTAACGACACTATTGATTTCAGCTGTATGTGGTAACCGCATGGTATTCAGAGACATCTATGTCGGTGCACCTGGTAGACTGCATGACGCAAGAGTCTTCAGGAATAGCCCCTTCTACGAACAGCTAGATAGTCTCATACCTGGAGACTTTCATTTAGTTGGAGATGCGGCTTATCCTTTGCTGGGAAACCTGATGACTCCGTTTCGAGACAATGGTCACCTTACGGAACGACAGTCCCATTATAACACTCGACTTAGCAGCGCTAGGGTAACCATTGAACGGGCCTTCGGGTTACTCAAAGGGCGGTTTCGCAGACTGAAGTATGTTGATGTTGCTGGTCCGGTTATGGCCAATAACATTGTTGCAGCCAGTGTAGTTTTACATAACCACATCATTTTAAATAACGATTGGGAAGTTGATGATTACATCGAAGAAGAAGAACTACCAACTGAACTTTCTTCAGCGCCGCAGGAAAGACTGTCGAGGCAAGAAAACCGGAGCGCAGGTTCCAATAAAAGGAACTACCTCTTATCACTTTAAAAAAAAAATTAATTAATAGTCAGTCTTTTTATTTTTAATATGAACTATGATATTTATTACCTAATGCTTAAAGATACTTATAATGATAGTAAAAGTAATAATAACAATAATAATAGTAATAATAATAATAAATACTTATAATATACTTATATAATAAGTCTCACAGCGTATGTCTGGAAAAGAAAAACGGATAATATATTAATAAATATTAAGTAAAGATAAAGAATGTCGATTTTATTTACCTAATTCCCACGAAAACGTAATTTGTCCAACTCCAGCCGTTCCTTCCTGATCTCCATATTACTTTTGTCGAGATCAAGCTGCTCCCTCTTCATCATCCGCATTTCCTTCAGCTCTTCCAAAACAGCTTGGCCTACCTTTAGTTTTTGCTGCTCTATATAAAGCATTTCGGCTCTCGTAGCTTCAACTTTTTTTCGGCGCGAAGTTGAAGGCAAATCATCGCTGTCACATTCGAATGCATCTGTGGTATGACAACGCCTTTTTGATGGTGGCCTTGAAGAAAGCGGTGTTTTTCCTGGCAAACTTGAAATCACTGGAGCATCCTGAATATTCACCACGCTCTCGTATATTGAAACCATTTGCTCCATCTTCTTCACATAGTTGTTGTCCATAATTTTGTGGTACGTTGTTTTTTAGGTTTGCTAATTTTTTGTCCAAGGTGGCAGCGGTGAAGGAATACCCAAGGAGCTGCATTGTAGCGGATATTTTTTCAAAAACATTCCGTCTTTTAATCTTGCAATTCCTTAGGTCTTCCTTCACCTTAATGCACTCATCCAAAAACAGCAAAATGGCTTTATGGTCAAGAGCTAAGTCTGCGAAAGAAAAGTATCAGCATATATGAGCTTATAATAATAATTTTTGTATATTACCAGACGCAATGGAACCTCTTGACGTTAGTGGCGTGGACGGATGGCAGATGGGAGCTTGAGGAAGAGTTTCTGAGGCGACTCCATTGTCCAGGAGAGGTGAATAAGAGGATTCCTGTTGATAAGCTGGTGGGGTACTAGTTTGAGTATCTGGAAATAAATAAACAAAAAATAAAAAAATAAAAAAAAAAAGATAGGTACGTGCATGTGATATGTAATGAATGAATTTGGTATTTGGAAACTATTAACCAATGTGAGAATCACTTCGCTTTATATGCAATATTGTAGGCCACAATGAAACGAATTTAGAGATACTAAATTCTTAATGGAAGCATATCAGGTTCTATAGAGGCAGGTGCGAAAGTGTCACTTTTTTTTAATAACCTTGCACATTTAACGATAAAAGCTACACTTTTGGTAATGTCTCTAGAGAACCGTAAAAGCTATGGGAAAGTATTTTGTGTTCTCGAATATGTCTTAATGTGCTCTACAAAATAAGGTATATTGTTTCTCATTTATCCTTTTATTTCGAAATTTTTTCAAGCACTGGTTTTGTTTTGCGAAAGACATTCATCTACTGAAAGCATTCATAACTCAAAACAAAACAACACTGCAAAACGCAAAAGAAACAAGATTCATTCAATTTGATTTTAGCGGCTTGCGGCTTGATGCCGCTGTTAGTGGGCTATTTGTTTCTGGCATTTTACTAAATGGGTGTCGTCATTGCACTGCGCTCATTTACACTAGGGTTGCATTGGAGGTGTTTTTTTTTTTAGAGTCAAAAAAATAAATAACAGTCGACTTGATTTCCGTTTAAAGACGAAAAAATCCAAAAAAACAGTCGGCTGGATTTGATTTTTTTTTTTTTTTTTTTTTCAGTCAAAACCAACAAAATCCAGTCAAATTTGACTGGAAAACAGTCAAACTGGCAACACTGCGAACAGCATCAAAATATTTATCCGCAAAATCTTTATCTGAAATTATATTTTCGATAATTTGTTTTATTTGAAATCATATTTATTACTGTATTTACCTGCTACTATTTGATTATATATCTCTTCTGTTGTATTTATGATATACTTTACACCATTTTTTGAAATTAAAAACTGCATTTTAATTTTTTTCGTTTTTTTCTGTTGCTCGCAATTTTGAATTAATTAAATTTTTGACACTTCAAAATGTCCACTGAGTTGAGTATGCAGGCAGGATTTTCTTGACTAGATTTGTCGGCTTCCCCTCCATAAACGTCAACTGCAAAAACTAATCACGTGACCACGCTGGGCCAATGAAAACTGATATACATCTAGTCAGACAGCAGTCAGACTTACTAAACTATGAATCCGAACGTCCCCAATGAAAACAATGGAGTCAGGGGAGAATAACTATGAATAATGAGTGGGGAAGCGAGGAGTAACAATCAACAACGATTCTCGCTTGTTTGGGGGTTACCCTGACAAATTCTGTTGCGAAATTATGTCGAATTTCATTTTTTTGAATAATTGTTTTGTCGAATTTCAGTTTGTGAATTATTGTTTAATAATGTTTTTTTTAGAAAATAACTTTTTTGCCTTATTCAGTGAATTCGGCCTGTTGCTATTTTGGTGCAGACTTATTTTCGAAATTTTACCTTCCAAAATTATATACAACCTTCAATTAATAGGACATAACAAAAAAAAATGTATAGAAATTCTGATGGTCAAACAATTCGTATTCGAAAAAAGAGACGAATAGGCGAAGAAGCCCGAGAGAACGACAATTGACAAAATAAACACCTCGTAGCAACAACAACGCACTGAGGTAGGTCTTCCCCTCCGTTCTAATCGCCAGTTGTCGGGCTTGTACTCGTCGCTCAGTTGGCGCAAGTGGTAGTCACTTGGTCAATTGGAGAAAAATCGAAATGCAAGTTCATTTCCTGACAGGGGAAAAACAGAAATGTCTTTCCAAATGGAATTATATACGGAGAATTGACTGTCAGAATTCAAAAAAACTATTCAAAAACAATCACTTCAAAGGAGTCTGATGATGAATTAGTGGTGTAGTTCGAAATAGCTATAATTCCTACCAAAGTGACTGTGTCTACAAGTTGTTGTCAAGAGTTCTTCCCTCGAAAAAACAACAATTCATAAACTGAAATTCGACATAATTTCCCAACAGAAATTGTCAGGGTGAATCCCAAACAAGCGAGAATCGTTGTTACTCCTCGCTTCCCCCACTCAGTAATTCGTAGGTAGTTGAAAATCGATTCATCGTATGACAAAAAAAAAAAACTGGTGCGACTGTATCCAACAGTCCCGAAAAATGTGTATGTGTAAACACCGTGCGTGTGGTATGTGTGTGGCTTGATACGCGTCATTGAGAAAAGAGGGAATTGTAATAACCGTATTCTGGATATATTATGAAATAACAATAATTTATTCTTTCTGTGCTGCGTTTCGGTAGAATAGATACAATCGGATTGTGGTAGCTAAAGTAAGATATGTCGAGACTGTAATCTATCTAGATTACGCTGGAAGACAGCATCGATGGTTGTTCCATATCGTGTTGTTGAAATTTTCTGGTTGGAGTTCATTTGAAGTCGCTCCAGTTTGGTTTGCGAGACGAGTTCTCCATTCACGCGAGCGTTCAGTACCTATACTCGTTTCACTATACTCGTATACTCGTATACTCGTTTTCCCCAACCTTTTTTCCGACTTTCAGAGGTTTACTTGCACGTAAACGCGCCCTGTAATTTCGCACGTTCTGCATCTGGCTTTCCCATATCTGAAAATATTTTAATGCATCTTCAATGACGGCAAAACATTGCATTATTGACAGAAATATGGAATTGTACCAATTACTTATTTTCCTGTATTTTTCTGCGTTTTACTATTGAAACGCATGTTGTATTCAACAGTGAAATCGAACAGTGAAACAACGCGCACTTAGATGTTTACATATCAATAAGCACTCCTAACATTATGCAGTGCAAAATACCCGTTTTCTGTTACACAGGAAATGAAAGTGTCATTGGAATTTCATTCGGCTTGCATTGCATATTGTAGGGGCGCTGGTCTACGACATTTTCGTTATGCTAGAAACAGATTAACACAGCAACAGCAATAGTAACTTTCACAACGTTTTAGAACCAATGTATGCAATGATAAAAAATTTTACAATGATAAAACCAAGTGACGCATTTCCGCTACACATTTCTGTCCCCGCAAGTTAAATGTGTGGAATTACTCCACCAGATTCCAAAAAAAATTTACAATGATAAAACCAAGTGACGCATTTCCGCTACACATTTCCGTCCCCGCAAGTTAAATGTGTGGAATTACTACACCAGATTCCAATAACGCGCGCTTAGATGTTTACACATCAAAAAAAATATATTTCTGGCAACTTTTTTAAATTGTATATTTTTTTTTTCTAAATTTTCATTGCACTTTACCAATTAATCAAGTAATTTTTTCATGAAGTTTCCGTGTACCTAATAACAGAAAACAAAAATGAATAAAAAACAAAAAAATTAAATTAATTACAAAATTTTAACCAATTTGGTATATATAGAAAATAATTTCAAACAAGAGCAATGGGGACGTTCGGATTCATAGTTTATGTAAAACGTCAACTAGATTCGTCGTGACTATGAATCCGAACGCGTCAACTAGGTAACTTGAATTGTCAACTAGATGTCAACTGAAATGTCAACTAAAATTTTTGAGTTTGAAGTTTCTCAATCGAAATTTGTTTCAATTCAATTCTTGTGGTTTTCGTACAAATTTAGTAAAATAAATTGCAAAATAAATAGCGAAATGGATAGAGCTTTTGAGGATGATGAACTTCTGAGTAAGTACCATGTCAAGGTATATAATAATACGTGGTAATTCATTCCGAAAATAATGTTTGTAAAACAGTTTATAATTACCAGGTTATTCTATATCCCTTGCCATATAAAAACATGAAATTATTGTTATGTACTAACAATAATAACTGGTTTTGTCCTCAGTTCGTGTAGCTCATCTTGTAGCAGATGAAATAGTGCTTGGCACTTCCCAACTGTCGCTCCATCCAGAGTTATGGAGATCAGATGAAAAGAGGCATCGAAACAAAAATTATGCCGAAATAGCTGTAACCAATCTACTCCCCAGAAGAATTTCGAATGCATTTTCGAATGAGTCGTTCTTGTTTTTCGGTAAAAATAGCGTTTACTTATTTGATAAGTTAAATTCTGGCCTGAATTTAACTTAATGCATCTTTTCCGATACCATATCGAAACTAAATTTTCTAATTACAGATTCTTTTGGAAAAAGTAGGTAGTACAAAGCGAATCCTGAACTTGGAGAAGAAACTGTTATTCAGCGTATGGATGATCAGCAAGCAAGAAAGTTTCCTTTCGGCATGTGATCGGTTTGATTTCGCTAAAAGTGTTGCACATGAAGCTTTTACTGAGATCCTAGCTGTTCTGGAAAGCTTTCTTCAGGAGTATGTCAAATGGCCATCCAGACATCAATACGAAGAAATAGCTCAGGTAAAAAGTATTCCCTTAAATAAATATGGATGCACAATTGTTTAACAAGTTTTATATATATTACATCAAAGGACTTTAGGGAAAAAAGTGGTGGTTACATTCCACGGATTGTCGGTGCCATTGACGGTAGGGTTGCCAGTTCGAAATCAGTACATATCTGGACATTATGTTGAAATTCCGGGACTCGTCTGGACATTTCAAATTTCGACTATTTTATTTTTGTTTATTAATAAAAAAAGGGAAATAATTTGTTTTATTAATGTGAAAATAAGCGTATTTATTTCAATAAAAAAACAAAAAAGAATTACAAAAACAAAAACAAACAAAGATTTCAATCACATTTCTCTTCATATTCATATAATGTTATAGTCAAACAACGAAGTTCAGTCGCTCCTAGGGTCTAAAAATACATCAGCCAAAGGCCGAAATAAAACCCAATTTCGACCTTTGACCGAAGTATTTTTAATCAAACCTAGCGCCTGAGCTTCGGCCTTTGACAACAACATACCTATCTTCTATATTATAATTCTTTCGGGGTGTAACTCGATGATCATGTAACTCGATAACCCCTGGGACGATTTTCATAATTATTTTTTTGTTTTGTTCGTATTGCTGTATATCAGGTTTTTATTTACTTTTTGTCGCGAAAACAAAACTTGGAGGGGATGAAAGAGGTTTTGTGAGTTTGTATGGGGGAAATACACTTAAAAAAAAAAGAAACTGGATAGAAATCGAGTAGTGACACTTCAAATAAAAAAAATATTTTAAATTTTAAAAGCAATTGTTGTTGTCAATTATTTTAATTATTTTCCAAGCAAATTGTTGTTGTCCACAATTTTGAAGTTTTTTTTTTTAATATAGGTAGGTACCTAAAAAGTTTGTTCTAATAAAAATCGAGAATTTGAGCGAGAAATGGACTTCGATCGAATCGCATTGAGTCAAGCTGTTCGAACAAATGTGCCAATGTTTGAAAGTGATTGCAATTTCGTTGAGTCAAATTCTTACATTTTTAAATTGAAAGTATTTCACAGTGATTGATTTTTTTTATTTGGTAATTTTATGAAATTGGAAATACATACACTTTTTTCAATAAATCATGGAATTTGAAAAATAAGTTTCGCCGGGACTTTTGACTGGACAATTCATTTTTCACCGGGACTCTGGACACCGCTTAGAATATCTGGACAATCCCGGCGAGTCCCGGTCGTCTGGCAACCTTAATTGACGGGTGTCATATACAACTTAAACAACCCGTTAGAAATCCAATTGATTACTACAACAGGAAAAGTACACACTCCGTAATTTTGCGAGGTAAATGCTTTCATAATCCTTTTATACTAACAGGACATTAACGACACTATTGATTTCAGCTGTATGTGGTAACCGCATGGTATTCAGAGACATCTATGTCGGTGCACCTGGTAGACTGCATGACGCAAGAGTCTTCAGGAATAGCCCCTTCTACGAACAGCTAGATAGTCTCATACCTGGAGACTTTCATTTAGTTGGAGATGCGGCTTATCCTTTGCTGGGAAACCTGATGACTCCGTTTCGAGACAATGGTCACCTTACGGAACGACAGTCCCATTATAACACTCGACTTAGCAGCGCTAGGGTAACCATTGAACGGGCCTTCGGGTTACTCAAAGGGCGGTTTCGCAGACTGAAGTATGTTGATGTTGCTGGTCCGGTTATGGCCAATAACATTGTTGCAGCCAGTGTAGTTTTACATAACCACATCATTTTAAATAACGATTGGGAAGTTGATGATTACATCGAAGAAGAAGAACTACCAACTGAACTTTCTTCAGCGCCGCAGGAAAGACTGTCGAGGCAAGAAAACCGGAGCGCAGGTTCCAATAAAAGGAACTACCTCTTATCACTTTAAAAAAAAAATTAATTAATAGTCAGTCTTTTTATTTTTAATATGAACTATGATATTTATTACCTAATGCTTAAAGATACTTATAATGATAGTAAAAGTAATAATAACAATAATAATAGTAATAATAATAATAAATACTTATAATATACTTATATAATAAGTCTCACAGCGTATGTCTGGAAAAGAAAAACGGATAATATATTAATAAATATTAAGTAAAGATAAAGAATGTCGATTTTATTTACCTAATTCCCACGAAAACGTAATTTGTCCAACTCCAGCCGTTCCTTCCTGATCTCCATATTACTTTTGTCGAGATCAAGCTGCTCCCTCTTCATCATCCGCATTTCCTTCAGCTCTTCCAAAACAGCTTGGCATACCTTTAGTTTTTGCTGCTCTATATAATGCATTTCGGCTCTCGTAGCTTCAACTTTTTTTCGGCGCGAGGTTGAAGGCAAATCATCGCTGTCACATTCGAATGCATCTGTGGTATGACAACGCCTTTTTGATGGTGGCCTTGAAGAAAGCGGTGTTTTTCCTGGCAAACTTGAAATCACTGGAGCATCCTGAATATTCACCACGCTCTCGTATATTGAAACCATTTGCTCCATATACGGCCACGACATCCGCCCACGCCCTGTTCTCTTCTTCACATTGTTGTTGTCCATAATTTTGTGGTACGTTGTTTTTTAGGTTTGCTAATTTTTTGTCCTAGGTGGCAGCGGTGAAGGAGCTGCATTGTAGCGGATATTTTTTCAAAAACATTCCGTCTTTTAATCTTGCAATTCCTTAGGTCTTCCTTCACCTTAATGCACTCATCCAAAAACAGCAAAATGGCTTTATGGTCAAGAGCTAAGTCTGCGAAAGAAAAGTATCAGCATATGAGCTTATAATGAACATTTTTGTATATTACCAGACGCAATGGAACCTCTTGACGTTAGTGGCGTGGACGGATGTCAGATGGGAGCTTGAGGAAGAGTTGCTGAGGCGACTCCATTGTCCAGGAGAGGTGAATAAGAGGATTCCTGTTGATCCGCTGGCGGGGTACTAGTTTGAGTATCTGGAAATAAATGAAGAAAAATAAATAAATAAATAAATAAATAAATAAAAACAGATAAGTACGTGCATGTGATGTGTAATGAATGAATTTGGTATATGGAAATTATTAACCAATGTGAGAATCACTTCGCTTTATGTGCAATATTGTAGGCCACAATGAAACGAATTCAGAGATACTAAAGTGTTACTTTTTTTAATAACCTTGCACATTTAACGATAAAAGCTACACTTTTGGGAATGTCTCTAGAGAACCGTAAAAGCTATGGGAAAGTACTTTGTGTTCTCGAATACGTCTTAATGTGCTCTACAAAATAAGGTATATTGTTTCTCATTTATCCTTTTATTTTGAAATTTGGTAGTACCAAACACGTTTCCACTTCTGCGTTTTTGTGCGAAGTGAAAACTGCCGAGCTCAAACGTGTTTGATTCTACCATTTGTGGCCTACAATATTGCATATAAAGCGAAGTGATTATATCTCATTTTGTAGAGCACAATAAGACGATACTAAAAAGGGATACAAAACACAATGTCCTTGCCATCCTGGATTTTCAGTAACATGTGGGAATGTATTATTTTCCTGAATTGGCAAAACAAATCACTACATATACATACATACTATGTTGTATGGAATGAATAAAGATAGTTAAAATGTTGATACATACCACTATTTTCGTCCATTCCTTCTTGACTGTAACGAACAGCATCAAAATATTTATCCGCAAAATCTTTATCTGAAATTATATTTTCGATAATTTGTTTTCTTTGAAATTATATTTATTACTGTATTTACCTGCTACTATTTGATTATATATCTCTTCTGTTGTATTTATGATATACTTTACACCATTTTTTGAAATTAAAAACTGCATTTTAGTTTTTTTCGTTTTTTTCTGTTGCTCGCAATTTTGAATTAATTAAATTTTTGACACTTCGAAATGTGAACTGAGTATGCAGGCAGGATTTTCTTGACTAGATTTGTCGGCTTCCCCTCCATAAACGTCAACTGCAAAAAATAATCACGTGACCACGCTGGGCCAATGAAAACTGATATACATCTAGTCAGACAGCTGTCAGACTTACTAAACAATGAATCCGAACGTCCCCAATGAAAACAATGGAGTCAGGGGAGAATAACTATGAATAATGAGTGGGGAAGCGAGGAGTAACAATCAACAACGATTCTCGCTTGTTTGGGGGTTACCCTGACAAATTCTGTTGCGAAATTATGTCGAATTTCATTTTTTTGAATAATTGTTTTGTCGAATTTCAGTTTGTGAATTATTGTTTAATAATGTTTTTTTAGAAAATAACTTTTTTGCCTTATTCAGTGAATTCGGCCTGTTGCTATTTTGGTGCAGACTTATTTTCGAAATTTTACCTTCCAAAATTATATACAACCTTCAATTAATAGGACATAACAAAAAAAATGAATAGAAATTCTGATGGCCAACCAATTCGTAGGCGGTTGCAAATCGATTCATCGTATGACAAAAAAAAAATATATTTCTGGCAACTTTTTTAAATTGTATATTTTTTTTTGTCTAAATTTTCATTGCACTTTAGCTACAACCAACGAAAATGAGTTTATTTTTGTTTTTAACAATATGGGAAAGAACAGAAACAAAAATGTATAGCTATCAGTAAATTCCAAATAATTATTTGTAGTTACTGATTTTATTTTATTTTTGCAAATAATCCGTATAGTTCATCGACTTCCATTGTTCACAACCAGAATGTAAGCATCATGTACGATATGGATTACCTAGCTAAAACAAAAGCAGGCCTTATAACATTCATTTTAATGAAAAAATATAAATTGGAACTAACACCGTTTTCTTAACACGTCCCGATAACGGCCAATTATTTGAATTATTTGAATTATTTCCAATGTCACCACAGAACGAATTGTCAGTCATCTGTCAGGTTCCTTTGTGCAAGTGTATGCGTGCGTCTAATCTACTTTAACATGGAACACATACTTTCGCACATTGCAACACGGAAAACAGCTTGTAGGCAAACTCTCTTCAAGTGGGCGGAGCTGACGGTCTATTTAATACTTAGTTTATGGTACGGGTTCTTATTTAGAATACTGCTATTATTTTTAATATGTATTTTGATTAAAACCGTTAGAGCGGTTTTTGTAAAAATTGGCAGACAAAACAGTACCAAATATTGCAATGTTTAATTTGAAAAATAATTTTGGTTAACTATTTACCTGAAAACTGAGTACGTATAAGTTATTTTTCGGGATGTAAGCATTACCTGATTTTTAAGGTTCTTTTCGGAATCCAACTTTGGGTTTTCGAGATATAAGCAGTTCTTAAAATCAGCATCAACAGCGACGCGAGGCCTGCGCGTAAGGCGAGTGTTTATTATTTGATTAATTTGATTTGATAAGTTTATTACTCACAAACTGTCATGTTAAAAAAAATGAAACGGTTTAAATGTAATACCACAAAAGTTTTAACAACTTTCGCCTTTTTATTTGTCAATTTATCAATATGTAACATACAATTATGTTACTAAATATAAACTTGAAGTGTGTCTGCAACTGCTTGCGCTTGCAACTTTTTGTTGCACTCAGAGCATAGGTACTTTGCATGGTAACATCGTAATATTTGGCTGAAGAGCCTGACATATAACACATAATATTATTATATCTGCTTCTGTGGTGTCTGCTGGAATTTTTTCCGTTTGATACACTCATTGCTCTACATTTTTTCCTGGCATTTTTTCCAAACAGATTTCTTTCAGAAGTTTTCTGAAAATGGAAAAACGTCAGAAAACTTTTTGGAAAAAATGCCAGTTTTGCCCAAAAAATTGTGGCGTAATTTCCGGGAGCGAGATATGTCCAAATAAGTACCGTTGTTCGATTTTTTAGCGTGTGCGTGAATTCAAAATTTTTGGAATTTTTCTTGGTCTGCAACGACGTGTCTGTGTCATGTATGTTGAATTTGCACAGACGAGCGAGAAAATTCGAGGCATCACCATGAATAAAAGAAGCGAATGACAATTCTGGGTGGCATTTTTCATCGACCCGACGACCACGATGAAACGTGCGTTCGCCCTACACGGTGCAGACAATCTGCACAGACTTCGGGGTGCAACGACATGTCTGTGTCGTGTAAGCTAAAATATTAGTTTTCGACAAATCAAACTGGTATGAAAATTTGATATGGCAAGTACCATTTGGATTATCGTGAAACAGAAAAAAACGGCCCTGAACTATAAGCCCGCAAACTACAAATCCGAAATTTGAAGGAAATCTCACTTTGTTGAGTTACTCTATCATCGTAATGTCAGAATTGATTAACATATCGAGTTCGAAATTCTAAACGAATGCAATATCTTTCTCACCTGTATTTCTAAGAAGTGGATTTAATGCTAATAACATACTAGAGCCAAGTACTAAGTACATAATTGTTAAGTGGACTTATTTCCAAATTAGGGTGGTTTTAATTCCCACGTGGAGTTAATTCCCTTAGAAATAAGTGAAATTATTTCCCACTTAAAATGGGCAATGACATCAAAACCAATTTTGTGAAATTATTTCCCACCTACAATTTGAGAACTTGTTGATTCTAACTGGACACAAAATCGAATTATTTATAAGGACTTTGGTACAGATAATTTAATTAACATTATGAATAACAACTTTGCACACACCCAACCTCGCACCCACTCTTGTGCTTTTAGGATTTAGGTGCTGAAAATTATACTTTATCAAGATCCGAAAAAATACTAGGCCTGCTTCATTGAACATCCTATCTGAGCAAAGTAAAGTAGACGAATGCTCAATAAAACCGTTCACAAAGTGTTGTGTTACTCATACATGAGCCAATACAATTGTCTTATACAACTGATCAAAATTTCCCAACACCTCAAAAGGAATATTTGTTCCACCTCTCAAATTTGTCACGTCGAAGACAAGACAAAATTTCATGAAAATAATAGAAGCACCACCTATGTGAACTGAAATCTAGTGTTCCTTAAACATCGATAGTTTTTTTTACCATCGATACTATCGCAAACATCGATAAAGCAAAAGGATCTATGGTCGATTTTGTTATTGCGGAAATATCTGATAAATATACAAAATGCTTAGTCTCCTGCGTGTATTGCCCAAATCGTAGTACTTCTCCTGAACCATTCTTTTCAACACTCTCTAACTTTTCTGCATTATATGAGCATATTATTATTTGTGGGGACTTTAATGCTGATTTGTTTAGACGCGATTCTCGTGCTTATCAAATTTGTGATATATGTTCTTCGCTTGGTCTGTCTATTATTAATTCCAGTGCAACGCATTTCTCCCCAATTTCCTTACCTAGTCTTTTGGATCTTGTCATTGTTTCAGAAAACTCTGCAATTCTACTCTTAGATCAACTATCACTTGGTGGCATATCGGATCATGATTTACTTTTTGTTACCTATGATTTACGTTTTAAACACACTGTTATTCCTGTTGAGTTTTCTTATAAAGACTTCAACTCCATTGATACTGCTGCCCTTGAAAGAGGAATATCCCTAGCACCATGGGAATATTGTAGACTTCTTGTTGATCCCAATGAGAGAATAAACTGTTTCCAGTCCATAGTAGCACACTTGTATGAAAACTTTGTGCCTACGAGAACTATCAAAATTAGTGACAAGAACTGTCCATGGTATACAACCGAAGTTGTCAATGCGATTAAACGCAGAAATAGGTCCTATAGCAGATGGAAGAGATTGCCGAACACATATACTTGGAATTTGTACAAATCTGCCCGTAATCATGCAACAAGTGTTACGCGAGCTTCTACACGCAGCTACTTTAACGCTAAGCTTAATGCTTCGCTTCCATCTAAGATCCTTTGGAAAAATCTACGTGAGCTAGGTATTAATAATGACAACTGTGCTGTTTGTGAGATTGAACCTGATGTGTTGAATGACCATTTCCTCTTTGGCAATGACCAAGTGTGTCCTATTAACACCCCTCATATCAGTTCAAGGAACCCATCGTCAGAATTACAGATCGTTTCCATATCTGAGTCTGATGTCATAGGCATTATGGCGACGATTAAGTCTAATGCAATTGGTGAGGATGGACTACCGCTTAAATTCGTTAAATTAATCTTACCACACATAATTAATCATCTCACACAACTGATAAATTTCTGTTTAATGTCAAGTACATTTCCTGAAGTTTGGAAATCTGCTAGAGTTATACCTGTTGCTAAAAAGCGTAACGCCAAATGTGCTGAAGATTTCAGGCCTATTAGCATACTACCTTGCCTATCAAAGATATTTGAAAAAGTAATTGCGAGGCAAATTTCCCATCACCTTCAAAGTAACTCCTTACTTCATCAACTTCAGTCTGGTTTTAGAGAAGGTCATAGCTGTTCTACAGCAATGGTAAACATTATGGATGATATCAGGTTAAATATTGATAAGCGTCATGTTACTTTTCTTTGTCTGCTTGACTTTTCCAAGGCATTTGATTCGGTTAATCATAATCTTTTGTGCTGGAAGTTGCAACAGTTTTTCAGTTTTAGCCCTAGTGCTACTAAGCTCATTGAGAGTTTTCTAAGTAACAGACAACAGAACGTAGTAGTTGGAGGTAAGTCTTCCTCGTCTAAGTCTATCACCAAGGGCGTTCCTCAAGGTTCAATTCTTGGTCCAATTCTGTTTTGTATGTTTATTAATGATCTTCCAACTGTCTGTAAATATGTGACTACATACCTCTATGCTGATGATGTTCAATTGTGCCTATCTCGTCCTCTTTGTGATATCCCTGATCTTGCAAGTAAGTATAATGAAGACTTGTCTGCGATATTTAGATGGTCCGTTTCGAATGGACTTGTTTTAAATCCGACTAAATCTCAGATTATTGCAATTGCGAATAAGCCAATTGATCCAAACATCTTGCCAAATTTATATCTATCAAACGTAATTATTAGTTACGCTGATACAGTTACTTGCTTAGGTTTTAAACTGAACCGTACGTTGTCGTCTTATGATCACGTTAATTTTGTTGTTGGCCGCATTTATGGGTGTCTTAGAAAACTGTGGCTGTCTGCTAGTTTTACTCCTCAAGAAACTCGTCGCAAACTTGTAATTGCTCTGATTTTACCTATCATCACATATGCCGAGGTAGTTTATAGTGACTTAGATTCTCTATCTCAGTATAAACTACGAGTTGCTTTTAATGATTCCGTTAGATACATTTATGGACTGAAGAGATATGATAGAATCTCTGTTCTATCTAGTAATGTCCTAGGTTGTACTCTAAACCAATTCTTAAATGCTCGTAATCTCATATTTTGTCATAAACTCCTCCATAGCAGAACTCCAGGATACCTTTATAACAGACTATCTTTTTCACAGTCTCAGAGAACACTAATATCAATATTCCGTCCTTTAAATATTTAAATTCCTCCCGTATGTTTTTCGTCCACTCCGCGAGGCTTTGGAACTCTTTGCCTATACATATTAAATTGATTCGTAATCCCAAAAACTTCAAATATAAAATTGTTAAATACCTTTCAGTGCAGCAATGATGATAATAATAATATAAAATATTTTTCAAGATAACTATAATTTTCTCCTTACTTACTTACCTTTAACCTTGAATTTTTGAACTTTTTTTTTTTTTTTTTTTTTTCTTCTTTTTTCTGATAATCATTCGTTATCACATTGATTTAGTTAATTTCGCCATATTTATTTATATTTATTCAATGTATATACATAGATGCAATTACTTTTTGTACTATAAAAGACCAAGTCTTATTGTACAACTCAAAACTGAAGATGTTAATAAATTGAAATTGAAATTGAAATTGAAATTGAAATTGAAAGCAAACGTAGAAGTACTGATAAAAGATAAAACTGGTGAAACATGTACATACGTAAAAGAAGCACTTCTTTTCCACTGACGAAGGATAGGCGATTGGGGAAAAACTCAGTTATATACCTGCTGTAGATAAGAATACGTGAAGAACCCATCTCTTTCTTAATTGTTATTAAAAAATGTAGCGCCTTTTCACTTAAGTAAAGTACTGATATTCATACGTCAAAAGTACTTAGGAGTACTACTTTTCTACGTATAAATATAGGCGCATTTAAGTAAAGTTAAGATTAGACTGTATGCCAAGTGGTCATAAAATGCCAATTTCTGACAATTTTCTTGTCAAAATATGGTCATAGCATCGGCCCTAGCGAGGTATTCGTTGGAACGGAAAATTCTCCTATTTTATACGATTCGGAGGATTTTTGGTTTTCTTCGGAACAACTGTTCGGAGAATTGTTCCGACATTTTGTAACGCATATTGGCGAATTACGTTGAAGTGCATTTTATTGTTAAATTTTTGACAGCTAGGTTCCGATATCCTCCGACAGAAATGGAATTTGAGCCTCCCCAATTAATATTACATGGGCATTGGGCACTACTGTCCCATAAGAGTATGCGTTGGCATATCTCATATGCTCTAATGACCTAAATGCCACATATGACCAGGCTGGTTTTGACAAATAAAAATGCCCAAGTGTAATCGGACAATAAGCATGAATGCCAGCATAAAGCCCTATATGCCCTTTATTGAAATTTCGTTATGGCATTGCTGGCATTTTTGATGGAACAAGAATTATCGTCGGTGTTTGAGTTCGTGGGATTGTGAATTATTTTAATTTTCTTCCTTTTTTTGTGGAATCCTACTACAACATTTGGTAATTAATAACAAATGCCTTAAATGACCATATTGGTAATTTTGGTCATATAGTCTAATATATAAATTTGATAATCCTGACATTTTGGTCATTTCAGAGCTAAACTGGTCATTTGCCTGTTGTCATTTATACGCGTGATTGGCATACAGTATAATATTATTTTAAACTATAGTGAAATAGTAAAAATGCGAGTCCTTTTAAGACATTTCTTGACTGCAGCTGCTTCGGTATTCCAATACTTTGCAATGTGTAGACACCGGTCTTGTTTAGATATGCATCTGGTTTATGATGCTGTAGTAAAAAAAGAACAAACAATAACAAAAATTTGTCAAAAGAGAGGTAGGTTACCTCTTTACTGCTTCTCTACTCTTCATGTACTATACATGAATGACTTCATATTTTTTTTTTCTTTTGTTAAAATATGTTTATTTTTAAATGTTTTTTATTAATAAATTATGGACAATACATCCCCGTCCTTAGAAAATCGTAAGCATATAAAACTATAGATATTATCGATACTATCAATAGTTTTATCTCGAAACTTCGATACTATCGAAATGTTAAACTCTTGAAGTTTAAAGAACTCTACTGAAAACCATATCCAACCATTACCCTTGCATGCATAATGCATATTGCATATACCATTACCAACAGTGTGACCGCTGCAGAATTCTTCAAATTCGCAAGAAAAAGGCCCAATGATATAGTCATTTCAATGAATAAGTGTCATTTCTAAACACTGTTGTAATAGGGAACTCCTCTTTAAAGGTTTTTAATTGAAGAAATTTTGAAGCGCGTTCTCCAAGTAAAAAAGGGCCAAAATAGCAAACAAAATTGTGCCAGGCTCTCGAAAAAAGTGCCAAATTGCAACTTTAGTCGCACAACGGTCACGCTGATTACCAAAACCATATTCCATATTAATAAAGTGTCCCTCTCTCAGCTCTCACCACCAACTCTATCAACTCAACTCTTTTTATGATTATTACCAAAAAGGAAATAAAACACGGACTGTCCTTATAGTATGCTCTCGAAAGACATTATTTAAATGGAAACCTCGTCTTGACTATGGTGTACTTGTGGAGGTTGGCCTCCAGGAACTTGGTAAACAACTTAATTGGCTACGGACAGACCTAGTTGCGAAGTCATATTTTAGCCACCAAGCACAAAAATTTAAACACTGAGAAGAAAAATAAACATAAACGAAACCTCGCATACGTACAAGTCCACCTAGCAGTAGATATGCCATTTTCATCTCGGTCTTTAAATCGACTCCAAAGCCTCCTCACTTAAAAACTTCGACTTATTTCTTTAAATAACGCATGCCTTCCAACTTAGCAGCATTAGCTGTTGATTTTCCACGAAAGGGCAATTAAAAACATTTCGCTTTCCGGTAATCTATCATTTCCTTGAAAAAAAAAACAATCTCTTAATCATAATTGGTTACAATAGGCATAGAAACAGGTTTTTTAATCGGCAGTAACACTGAACCAATTCCGTGAACTGATGCAACCAGAAGCACAAATGATTTCAACAGTCTTTCTGGAATTTCGTACTATTGGTGACTGTGATTTGTATTATTATATTAAATTGTGATCTTATTTAGTTATATTAAATTCATTTTACATTATTCACAATAACGTGCTTATATTTAAAATGCTTCGTCTATAGTTTGTTGTCGATATTTCATAGCCGATCTTAAAGTAAGAAAGTACATTCCAATCCTGACCAATTAAGCACAGAACAGTTTCATCTTCCGTAAGTGTGCCTACATTTACCCCTATGTGCTCTTCTGATACCCCACAATCCTCTTGCCGCTGGCGGCTGGCCCTCTCATTTTTTTTTTTTTTTTTCTCAAACTCGCCGATTTGTTTTTCTATCGGTGTTCTAATCCGTGTGAAATGCGAGAACTTACAAAAAAATATAAAATCAACACTGCCAACCTTGGGGGAATATGATAGAGTTCGGGAATACCACATTTTAACATAACTGAATGCTATTGGTTTGATATTATATATTTTTAAAAGGCGATTAATATAATTTGTTTGGTTAATAGAACTCATATATTAGAAAAATGTATATATTAGAAACATATTATGATAAACATGGTTGTGTATTTTCCGCTTTTGATTATCATTAACTTTGATTTCATGAGTACATTTTTGTTAAATAAATGAAGAAAAATTACTCAAAATATTTTCATATTCATACAAACATTCTGTAGTGATCATTATTCATAAATATTTAAAGCAAAAGTACATTTATTCATAAAAAGAAATATTATCCACATGTAAAGAATAATTTCAAATTTAAAGGATACAATTCTATGAACGCTGGTGCTGGCTGGCGGCAACTTTACACATAGCATAGTGGAAGGGTACGGGATATCGCCAAATCGGCCGAAGTTAGTGGTCTCAGTATTGTCTCTGATTTGTATGGTGGGATGTCAAATGTGTGGGGTTGTGTTCGCCACATTTCGTAAAAACTCACGCGGCCTTAGTTATAACCGTACATATACAATACAACCGATAAAGTAGGAACAGAAAATGATTTTTTTTTTTTTCGTTTAGGCGGTCATAGCAAAGAATTTGTCAGAAAAACGCTTCCCTACGTAAACAATTAATGGGTGATTTTTTAGCTGGTTTGGTTTTGGCAACACTGGTTTTGACAGCTGACGTGTGTTTAGTACCTTGTGTCACTGTCAAACAGCTTCAGTTTGGTTTGCAATTTAACCATGGATCGTCTTACAAATGAACAACGCTTGCAAATTATTGAATTTTACTATCAAAATTCGTGCTCGGTTCGAAATGTTCATCGCGCGCTGCTTCCATTTTATGATCGGCATTCTCGACCTTCTGAGCAGTCTATTCGGAAGATTGTGACCAAATTTCGCACCAAATTTACTTTGTTGGACATTAAACCACCAACACGTTTACGTACTGTGCGTAGTGAAGAAAATATTGCGGCCGTATCAGCTAGTGTGACAGAAGACCGCGAAATGTCGATTCGGCGCCGTTCCCAGCAGTTAGGCCTTTGTTACAGCACTACGTGGAAAATTTTGCGGAAGGATTTGTGCGTAAAGCCTTTTAAGACACAGCTTGTGCAAGAACTAAAGCCAGCCGACCTACCACAACGCCGAATTTTTGGTGAATGGGCTCTTGGAAAGCTGGCCGAGGATCCGCTTTTTTATCGAAAAATTGTGTTCAGCGATGAGGCTCATTTTTGGTTGAATGGGTACGTAAATAAGCAAAATTGCCGCATTTGGAGTGAAGATCAGCCAGAAGCATTGCAACAGCTACCAATGCATCCCGAAAAAGCCACTGTTTGGTGCGGTTTATGGGCCGGCGGCATTATTGGGCCATATTTCTTCAAAGATGATGCGAATCGCAGCGTTACTGTCAATGGTAAACGCTACCGAGCGATGATAACAAACTTTTTTTCGCCCGAAATGGAAGTTCTTGACTTGCATGATATGTGGTTTCAACAAGACGGTGCCACATGCCACACAGCACGCGAAACAATGGCGCAATTGCGAGGCGAGTTTGGTGAACAGTTAATTTCACGTTTCGGGCCGGTCAATTGGCCGCCTAGATCGTGCGATTTGACACCATAAGATTATTTTTTGTGGGGGTATGTCAAGGCTAATGTGTATAGGGACAAGCCCGCTTCGATTGACGCACTGGAAGCCAACATCCATGCATTCATTCGTGAGATACCGGCCGATATGTGTGAAAGAGTATGCCAAAATTGGACTCAGCGGATGGACTACCTGAGACGCAGCCGCGGTCAACATTTGCATGAAATTATCTTTAAACATTAAATTGCAAGGTTCAAACTATCGATTCAAATAAATATTTCATTCATTTTTTCGAATTTTTTGTGTTTTTTTTTTAAAAAAAGTTCTAAGCCTCTTAAAAAATCACCCTTACAAAAGTGGGTACACAACGATTCGGTGCAAATCAACGTCATCTCAGTTGTGTGAAGTGAGTTGGGTAGAGGAATTAGCAGTAAATTTGAACTGGTGAGGACTTAAGATAAATATAACACTATGTTCGCAAACCTTTATACTAGTTGGACTGTATAGGTCGCCTAGCTCATCAATGGCTAACTTTGCGGAATTTCTCAAAGAGTACATGGAGCATCTGAGCCTAAATGGAAAAGCCATAGTTATCATGGGAGATGGGAGACATAAATATTGACTGGCTGGTAAGCGATACATATAAGCTACGAATTGAACAGGTAATCAATGATAATTTTTGCAAACGAATTGTCAGCCATCCATCTAGGATCACACAAACATCGTGTAAATTTATTGATTAAGTGATCACGAATATCGTTAAAGAAAATGTGGAAGTTGTAGATAAACTAAAAATAAGTGATCATGAAAGTCTACTAGTGAATATATGTAATAAAGAAAGTGAAGTGGAATTATATACAGAACGATCTGAATGCTTTGGTTATGAGGAATATTGTTGAACTTGGTAATAGTAACGTGAAGTCGTTGGCTAAATATTTAACGGAAAGAACTAATAATGCAGTGAATACTTACTTAAGGTGGCGCTACAGGCCGGGGTGGACCTGGGCCTCAACCAACAAGCGTCTCCAGCCAGCACGATCTTTGGCCAGCTGTCTCCAGTTTCGCACGCTAAGTTGGTTAAGGTCCCCTTCCACTTGCGTGCGCCACCTGAGTCGCGGTCTTCCTCTACTGCGCCGTCCCTCGAGTGTGGATTCGAAGATCTTCCGGGCCGGAGCATTGACGTCCATTCGCTCTGCATGACCCAGCCACCTCAGACGTTGGACCTTCACTCTTCTGGCTAGGTCGATGTCGCTGTACAGCCCGTATCGTCGTTGTATCTCCTCCTCCATTCACCGTCTATGCAGACGGGACCGAAAATTACTCGAAGAATTTTCCTCTCGAAGTAAACAAGAGTAGCCTCGTCCGCTTCTGATAGAGTCCATGCCTCTGCACTATAAAGTAGGACTGGGATGATCAAGGTCTTATAAAGGGTCACTTTAGTTGTTCGAGAGAGGGCTTTGCTACTCAATTGCTTTCTTAGCCCAAAGAAACAGCGATTGGCAAGAACGAACGCCTTGACATATTTGAGCAATCAAAAAAAAAAAAAACGGCAAAAGATAACAAAAACAAATACTGGTGAAATAGAAGTTATCGTTGGATGCATGTTTATCATGTGCTACAATCGACTACCATGTATCAAGGATTATTGGTCTACTCAAGACTCCTTAGGCAACAAGTCAGTCAGGTCGGCAATTGCACGTGATAGATTCATGTTAATAACTTCGAAAATGTATTTTTCTCCACCTGAAAAACCGACAATGGATGACAAAACCTATTATATAAAAGACTTGGTTGAATGCCTGAAACAGAGCATTTCAAAAGTGCAGAGATGACAACACCTATCAAAGCATAAACGAATCTATGACCAAATTCAAAGGCCGAAGCACATTGAAACAATATATGCCTATGAAGCCAGTGAAACGAGGCATTAAGATGTGGTTACGCTGTGATGCTCTCTCCGGATGACTTCGATATTTACACTGGGAAAGAAATTGCGCAAAGTGAAGGGACATTAGGGGAACGAGTGGTACACAAACTGGCAAAATCTAAAACAAAAACCGATTTCACATTATGTTTTGACCGCTTCTTTACATCCGTAAATTTGCTTAGTGCAATTTCATTCCCTGCTGTTGGCACAGTCATGAGCAACAGACAAAATTTGCCTAAATTTCAAATGAAACTGGCACGCGGAGAGTTGGAATTCAAATGCACTTCGTCTGGACTTTTGTGTTCAAAATGGCTGGACACAAAAGAAGTCTTGGTACTAAGTAATTGCCATTATCCAAAAAGTTCAACCGTGTGGAAGAAATTGAAAACTGGAAAAAAAATTAAAGAACCTTGTCCTGAAGCTATCAAGTTTTATCGGGAAATTATGGGGGGCGTAGATTTGGCAGACCAGATGTGCGGCCTCTATGAGTATGATAGAAAATTCGATAAGTCTTGGAAAAAAGTTTTCTATCGCCTTTAATGATGACAGCAGTGGACGCATGGGTAATCCACAGTGATCTCAACCGAGAAAAGATGCCATTCAAAAAGTTCCTAGTAACATTGGCTGAGCTCCTTGTTGAAGAAGTTCTGAAATCGGTTCCGGTTCGTAGGTCCTTGAAGCCTGGACGTAGGCCACGGGAGGTTAGTGGCATCAAGCATTTGCCAATAGAAGGAACGACTAGACGTCGGTGTGTGAGTTGCAGTCAAGCAAAAAAACAATCGCGCACCAAAATAATATGTAAAGAATGCGAAGTACCGCTTTGTAAAAAATGTTTCACTCCCTATCATTCATAAATATTTGTTCATTTTTCATATTTTTTTTCTTTATTTCTTTTTTGCTAATGAAATTTCTTTTGTTGAATATTGTTTCTGTTATTTTTTTAAGTTTTCTGTTGAAATAAATGAAGTTCTAAAATGTAGATATTATTATTCAATATAGTCTAAAGAATACGGTTGGTACAATACCACCGGCCACGTCCTCTAACCTAATGAAATTTTTTTGTGCTGGATAATTTCTTCTGAAGCTTTTGATTAGATGTAAAGCCTAGTATCCTGCTCGCGCTAAATTTTATCTCCCATACAAAAATGTCTACAAAGATAAAATTTAGCGAGGCAGTTTAGCAAAGCAGTATCCTGTTCGCACGCTAAATCCTTAACTTCATACAGATGGGCCGATGAAAAGTCTCCACTCATTTAGCTCGCGAAATAAATGTCCGGTACATTAAATCGAAGATAAATTCTGACATACAAAACAGAGGAAAGAGTTTGTCTTGTGTTTGCTATGATTTTTTTGGCGGAAAACGCAGATAATGTTTGCGTGATAATAAGAGACAACGAAAAGCCAAACAATAGAGCCAAAACAGAGATAAAAATATAAATAAAGCGAACCAAATTTCAGGGGGACTTTTGCTTTCATTTGGCCTCGTCTTTTGCGTAGGTAATAAGAAGTGTTCCACTATGGTAAGGAAATTGTGGAAAGTTTGAGGATACATGTCGACGTTCTTCTTATAATTTCTAGGTTTCTTACGTCTTTCAAGTTTGAAATTCGAAAATTCTATCAAAATTACGTTTACTGATGTCTGTCATGGTACTCATGGTTCATAACCATATGGGTTTTGTCCCATCTATATCATGTTTAATAATAATTTAGCGACCATTTATCTTTGGTGTGGAGAAACAAAGTGGAGACTAGGGGCGCTAAAATTTAGCGCGAGCAGGATACTAGGCTTAAGTCACAAAACTTGTCCGGAATTGGTCCCCCGAAAGCCGGGTCGAAAGGGTTAAGTTATTTATAATATTTAATTTAATTTTTTTATAACTTTTGTAAAAAAACAAGAATGTTTACTAAAAGCAAGGATGGGGCGCTTTCGACAAAAGCACATGGGGCTGCAGGATCGTCCAGATATTCAAACTTTATCTTTTTTACGGACGTTGATATGTGTCGATACAACATGCAATGATTTTTTTTTTAAATCCTTTTGTTTTACATTTTTATCCTTTACTTTGTGATCTCAAAACTATAATGTGATTTTAAGTTAATTTAATTTTAGTTTAAAAATTAATTTCTGATCTCGTCTCATTTTTAAGTTTATAGATTTAACATTTACCTAACCATTCAAATAAAGACAGTAATAATTCTTAATAAATTGCGTCATCTAAATACATGAAAAAAGAGCCCCACCCGGTTGACGATTGTGCGTCAAGGTAACTTTTAAGAAATCATTCATTTTTGTGAAGAAGTTATTTCAAATTTTACGTAAATTAACACTGTGCAGTGTTTTTAGTTCAGAATTTGTGTACAGAATTTTGAACAAAACAATTTTGCTAAATAAAAGTGCAAACATTCACCAAGCCTGATATAGGTTCTGGAACATTTTTGGATAAAATTTTCTAATAAAAAACGTTTTTTTATTGTGATCAGCGATGCCAATGTGCTGCAAGACCAGTAGATATACTGCACATTTCGCAAAAAAAAAAAAAAAAAAAACACTTCTATTATTTGATAAACGTTCTCTTGGACAGCTGTACAAAAATCATACATAAAAATAACCGCTGCAAAGAACGTCTGAACGAAGCCAGCCAACTTATTGTGAACTTGGACACATTCTTTTTCGACATATGGAATGAGTTGGCCTTGGGCCTTGGCGTTGGCTGCTTTCCATCATGATATCATGATTCATGAAACAAATCTCTGTCTCTGCTGCTTTCTCGTTATCTGCTAAACTAACAGGATTCTGTTTCTGACTCTGAGAGCTTATTTGAAATTTGAATTCGTGTTTCATGTACCGTGGTGTGGACAGCCCATATTTTACAAGAAAATTATTTAAAAAAAAAAAATAAAAACAAGGATAATTATTTATTGAATACCACCAAAACCAAAATTGTTCTGACTAAATCTGTTCAAGTGTTAATCTTTTTTTTTAATGGAGCAACACCAAACAATACAAGAAAATGAGAACGAAACTCAGTCTGCCAAAGAATCAGATTCACATGGCTCTAGCGATCTAGCCTCTAGCCAAATGCAAATATCGTGAGTGTTTTGTTTTAGTTAGTTTAGTTTTCTAGTTTTTAATTTCATTCTGTTTGTTTACTATATAATAGAGTTAATTTTTTTCTTCGGGTTTCGTCAAGAAACAATAATAATTCAGAACTTAAAGCAGAGATTACTTCTGTTCTGTGTTAGTCATAATTTGCCGTTTTCCTTAATGGAGTGTTCCTAATTTTTTGAAAGCAGTATATCCAGATTCTTCCATCGCGAAAGGTATAAAGTGTGGGCGTACCAAAGGTAGTTCCGTGGTTAGTATTGTTATGGGGCCCAAGAACAAATAAGTAACGTTTCGAGAACTCGAACATTTTCTACTATAATCGACGAAACAACAGATGTTTCAACTAGAAAATGTTTAGTTATAGTTAAGCGTTGTTTCGATGAACAGAACAAGAAGATTCGGGATAGTTTTTTTGGTCTTATAGAACTTTCGTCGTCAGAAATTTCAAAGAAATTTGTTTAAACTTGAAATTTTCATTTGAAAACAGAAATATTCCAATGTACGTGCCATATTAACGATCACTTTTCGCATAGCCCTAAGAGATGACAAGCTTTTAAAGAATTTCAGGCAATTTCGTACACTAGGTGGCTTTCGGTTAAGAGTGTTGTGAACTGCCTCCTAGAGCAATGGGGCCTATTACAACAATATTTCATTCTTATAAGTTTTGTTAATTTAGATCCTTTGAACGAAGTCACTATTTTTTTTTTAACTAATCCTACCCTTTGTATCGCCATGTTGCAGAAATGCATGGAATTTTTTTTATATACCTAATTCAAAATAGTGTTTGTGCAAATTAAAGTGATTTACTAACCAAACGAGTATAAATATTTTCTTTTTCTATGAAACAATTTGGAAAGATATTGCTAGTTAATAGTAGAAAATTAAAGTTTTTCGTTTGTTCCACTTCTGCAACATTGTGATATGAAACCTGTTTTTAAATCTACTTTGTAACGGAATTTTTTGTTTGATTTGAATGTTTCAGAATGACATCGCGAAGATTACTTCACGACGATATTATCGAAATGTTGGAAAACATGAACGATATTGAAGATGGAATGGATGACGAATTTTTAGACGACCAAAATTATGTACCGCAATCTGATTCCGAAGATGAAGATGAAGAGGAAAACCCTGTGCAAGATAACGTGGTGAATCTTAAAGTGAATAACAACTTGGAAGAAGAAATACATCAAAAAGAAGTTAACCATAACCTGAATTGTCTGTCGCTACTCAGTCCCAACCAGTAAAAAAAGGAAAAAAACATTATATGGATAAGAGGAACTTGGTTTTGAGTGACAGCATTTTCTCTCTTTCTCGACATAATCTTGCCAGCTGATATACTAACAGTTAGAGAATATTTTTATTTTTTAGAGTATTTTACGTATTTATTCACAAACGATTAAGGACCCTAACACCACATTTAGCGTACCTTAGACGTACTTCAATTTATTGGCATTGTTTTTTTATGTCCATAGCTCACATGCCAAGAGTTAGGAGCAATTGGAAGAATTCAATAACAATTCCGCCAAGTGATCTACATAAAACAAACAAAAAATCCCTACAGTACACAAATAAAATCTCTACTGTTTTCCCGTCACCGTCAAATAATTTTCAATATAATCTCTTTACATAACTCTTTTATCCACACATACACGAATAAAATTGAATCAAACTTCTCATACGCAATCTCAACCACAAATTAATTTTTCCTTTTTGTTGATTCTTCAAATTATGTCATCTCATTTCATTCCTAAGCGAATATAGAAAATGTTTCGTCCGAAAAAATCCCTACGTTATACAAATCTGTCCTTTATTCCCTACGGCGTCATTTTTAGATCGAATATTGCTACGTGTAGGGATTTTTCCCTGCATGTATGATCACTGATTCCGGCTTTTCAAGAGACAATTTCTCTCAATAAATTTGAAAGGATCCAAAAGATTCTACATTTTAATGAAAACAGTAACAATGGTTCCATATCACATCCAGAGAGCGTCAGAATCTTTAAAATAAAACCTGTTATTTAAAAATAAATGATTCTTCCAAGGTCCCATTTGAACAATATCTTTGTGTTGATGAACAAATTTATCCCACCAAGTTCAGGAACAATTTGAAGCGATATAACCCTATTTAGTCCCATAAACGAAGAAGAACCTGAAAAGGGAAAAGAAAATGTTGTCAATCCAGGAAAACCAGACCTCGGAGCCTCACCTAACGTTGTCATTGTCATTATTAGAATATTTGGTCAAGGAAGACATTCTCTGCTTAGGAACAGTAAGACGTAACCGTAACCGTAGTCCCAATTCAAAGCTACCGGCAGAGAAATTATTGAAAAAATAACCTCTGGGTCGTCTGTGGAATATGTTGGTACCGTAAACAGCGTTGATCTTTCCGTTACGTCATGGCGGGATGATAAAATTGTAAACTTAGCTAGCTTCAACATTCGCTGGCGAAAATCTGAAGACAAAAGTCCAAAGATATGGCAAAAGTAGCAAAATATATATCTCCATTGACCGACCGTTTGTCGTTGGAGAATACAACAGGCACAATTCATGGGTAGCGTTGACTTAATTGACAGCATAATGGGAAGGTACAAAATTGTCCTGTGAAGTAAAAGATGACAAATCAGAATGTTTTATCATCTGCTTGATTTGACTATAGCTTACGCTTGGCTATTATAAAGCATCATATGAAAAAATCACAAATTCGGCTGATTTTCGACTTAATATAGCAGAAGTTCCTTGCAAAATAGGCACTAAACATCCAGAGACAAGAAAACGCAAGAGTTTGGAGGAAGAAATACAAGCCAAAAAACACAAAAGGCTCCCACAATATAGTTCCCCCAAAACGGATTCGACAGGATCAAGTTGGACATTGGCCTGTAGGTATGGGCTGACAAGCGGATAAGGTGCAAATATCCGGATTGCTAAGGTTACACACAAACATCGTGCGAAAAATGTGGCGTTGGACTCTGATATAACAAAACCAATAATTGCTTTAGAAACTTTGTTTATTATTTTGGAAATGAGTAATGTCAGCAACGATTGCTGGACACCCACAGACAGACTCTCCTGGGCTTTTCGAGTATTTTTGAAAATGTTAATTTAATTGATGGACTGTTCATAAGAAAACATTAACATAAAAGTGAATAATTAATATATCGGGAGCAATTTTTTTACGGATTTTTTATTGTTGGGAGGATTGGTTTTTTAGCTGAATTCTTAATTTTCCGCGTATGGAAACAAGTTTTCATTTTAATCTTTTTCGAAATGCGTTGGTATAAATGTGTGAAATGTGGCCAAGTTCATTGATTTGGCAGCAGAAATTTGAAATCTCAGATCAAAATCTAAAATGCCAAATCGTAAACCACATAAAATTCACTAATGCTCTACAGCCGTATTAATAATTGTCGCGTAACTACATGTTAGGCCTAACTAATGGCAAACACATTCGTTAAACTCAAATTCCTATTAATAAACATTTTTAGAATATAGCTAACGCTTCGTAACTATCACATAACTAACTCGTGGTAGGAGGTCTGTTAGCGAGTCAATTACTCTTAGAAACATGGTTCCTGTCAAAATAACAAATTAATTAAATTTAAATTTGAATAAATTGTGGAACAAAATGGCTCACCGTTTTTCAGTGTTTTTGAATAATGTAAATATGTTATGTTATGTTATGTTAAAGTGGCTCTCGATGAGAGAAACACTTAGGCCGTTGATCGGCCCATTGTGCATACCACTGGTGTTTAGGGGTTCCTTATCTGGTTACTCATGTGAACCATTTGCTTCCGTTAATAAAGCTAAGAATGTTAGCAGCGCTGGTGTCGCATAGATCACTAAGATCATTGAGGAAGTAGTTTCCTAAGTAGGTACGCCATCCTTAGATTGGATTGGCTGTAAATATGTTAGGGGAGGATTCGGTTACCATCGCCCCAACTCGAAACAGAAAGTGTACAAAAAACTAACTAGGTAACATTTTTAGGAGTTCACCCGTGATCAGATCATAACCCGGAGCTTCTTTGGGCTTTTTAGATGTTCGTCTGTCTGATGCATAAGTATTTCGATTAAGCGCTTGACCATCGAACGGCTTAAAAGTTTCTTCTAGATGAGCTGCGAAAACGTCCGCCTTCTCTTTGTCGCTTTTTGCCCAAACATCTTGGGTTATCTTAATAGGCGGCTCTGCGATCTTCGGCCTTTTTGTGGCTTTAATAGCCTTCCAAAGCGAGTAATTGGATTCTTTTTCAGCTGTTAGGCTTTCGAGGTAATTTCTAACCTCGACATTTTTAAAATCTTTGATTGGAGGACAAAAAAAGAGCCAAGCGAAAAAAGAAAGTGCAAATTAAATCGCTGACAAAAAGGAGGACATGTTCTCTTTAGAAGAGATGTTCTGGAAACCGTAGTATATGGCTATCTACACTAATATTATAAAAAGGAAAGATTTGTATTTTTGTGTGTATGATTGCAATGAATAAACTCAAAAGCTACTGTGCCGATTTTCACCATTAGAAAGCTACATTCACCCCGAATAACATAGGCTATAATTATTGCTAGAAAATATTAGTGATCCTTACTAAAACTTGAGTAACGTAACTCAAGGTGTAAAACAAAACGCCATCTTTATAGAACAAAAGTTAACTTCTATCTTCTGTATTATATAAATCAATTGCTGTGCCCCTGTGCGTTAGTCGGGTAAAGGCTCCAGAACGGCTCGATTTTTGTTCTGTTTTGTTTGTCATGAATCAGGGATGGTTTAGGAAAAAAGAAAATTCGGAAAATTTTCAACATGCGGCCTGTAGGCGAATATTTTGTTTTTCAGTTTAATTCAATTATCTTCAATAATAATCGTCTATATATAATTCTTTCGGGGTGAAACTCAATGTAGATATACATAACTGGGCCAATTTTCATTATTCTTCTTTTGTTTTGTTCGTATTGTTGTATTTCAGGATTTCACTGAAATTTTGTGGGTGTGCTGTGTATGGTTGTTTGCAACTTGAAAGATAGGATACTTTTGGACCCGATAACTGCATTTGTAGTCTATCTACGAAACCACTCCACCGACTTTATTGAAATTTTGTGGATGAATATTGTTTGTTCTCGCTTGAGGGATACGAAAGCTTTGGACCCTATATGTGGTACTTTGCAAAACATAAGCGGGATAGGAAAACGGGTTGTGGCACCTCCCATTCAAAAATAAAATCAAACAATATTTCTAAAGTTGTATAATTAAAATTATTAATGGACATTATCCCAATAAAGCACTTTGTGAAATGCGAGCAGGACTTAATAGGAAAGATACTGGCAAAGCCGGGTGGGTACAGCTATACATATAAAAGAGACTGATGTCATAACTCGGGAACGGATCGTTCGATTTTTATGATTTTTGGTGGGTTGAAAGTCGTTTGATTTGATGGTGAAGGATCTAAAATCAAATGTCATGCAACCGACGACGGTTTTGAGGCGAAAATTCAAAGGCAAACATTCTCATTCCGCGGATTCCGCTTATTCAGAAAGATTTGACATACGTATCTAGTTGAGCGTCTTGAATTGACAAATAAATTGTTGCAAGGATATTTTTGCATTTGTGCCATCAATCTTGAATTCCCATGTTTCTCACATGGTCAATTTAGTGAAAAGTTCACTAATTAAATCCAATCAATTATTTTTATTGTATTTAATATAACTTTTGATAAAGAATTTGAATTGAGCGGATAACATAAAGTAGTAAGTGCATTGTGCATGCTCGGAATTATTATTTTCATTACATTAACGAATTTGGGCGGAACGAAGTTCGCCGGGTCAGCTAGTCATATATTAATATTATAAAGCTGAAAGAGTTAATTAGTTTGAACGCGCTAATCTCAGGAGCTACTGGTTCGAATTAAATAATTATTTTTGTGATATGATAGTGCATTTACGAGGAAGGCTTTAGGCTATATAGCGTCACGCTGCGACCAATAGAAGCGAAGCATCAGTAAAAAATGCTGCAAATACGGGGAAAATTATCCATATTTGAGGGCTTCCGTTGGCGTTGCGTGCGATGCGTAAACGGTTCAAGTTACCAAAAAAAAATATGTATGAAAGAATTATTACTCTATGATCTACAAAAATGTCCGCGACAGTATATGCCTATCTTTTAATATTGACTCACTATAAACTTTTTTAAGGTAATAAAATGTAGAAATTTAATTTCCCAAATCGAACATTATCTCAGCAGCCGCGGTTCTTGATCGTTGTTCTGCTTTGGGGTGGTTGGTTGGCGCACATCCCAGATCCCACAACCCACAAGCACTTTTATTTGAACAAAAACTGGTTTTCTCCGATTGAGTGAAACGAAAGAGAAGTAGGCGACGTGAATGTGTATGTAGTATGTAGGTAATCAACAGCGACAATGTTTTTCTGAGGAAATGCGCAGATGGTAGATGATGTGCGAGGTGCGATGACAGACGTATGGTGGTGTAAATACATTGAGTTTAAGGTTTTTGCTTTAGTGGTTGTTTTGTTATTTATTACGTTGATACTTATGTGGTATTCGATTAAGCGCTCTCTTTTTTTTCCCTAAGAGCAATTTTTATGTTCCTTTGGTACAAAAAAGCAATCAGCAGAGCACATCTAGATATTACATTTTACATCACGCTGCGACCGATACAAGCGAAGCATCAATGAAAAATGTTGCAAAAACGGGGAAAATTATCCATATTTGGGGACTTCCGCACGCACAGCGCACGCATTTACCAAAAAAATATGTATGAAAGAATTATTACTCTTTAAAAAATGATCTAAAAAAATATCCGCGGCAGTATATGTCTATCTTTTAAGATTGACTGATTATAACCTTTTTTATGGTAATCAAATTTGGTCGAAACTAATGCATTATTGCCAACTAGCTGTGCCCGCAACTTCGTACGCGGCATGAAATTGTTGTCGTTTTCCATTTGGACAAAAAGTCAATTTTTTTTTGATTCGGTTTACTTTTTGCAGATTTCGGTATATTTTCAGATTTGCACAAACCTACCACTATACTTTGCACAGCTGTTTTACGTCATTTTAGGAAGTTTGTTTTAAGGTCCCAGTTATACCCATACATAAAATGAAACTGTAAAGTTTCTTTCGCTTTTTTCTACCACTTAAACTAAATGGTTGAAATTAATCTTATTCTCAAAACGTTGCTTATGAACTAAAAAGTTAGTTAAGTAACCAAGATTGAGTTCAACAATCAAGTGGTCAAAAAAAGCAAAAGAAAATGTTGACGTTTCGTTTTACTTTTTCTTACCATTTAGTTTTAAAAGAATCCAATTTCCCGTTAAGTTATCTTTTGCCGTAACAATCTATAAATCACAGGGGCAAACATTTAAACACATAGGAATCGATTTACGTCGAGACTACTTTTCACACGGCCAACTATATGTATCTAGCATTGTCAAGATCGGGTTGCGGAGAAAATCGGTACGTTCTTCTGTCGTAAATAAAACGAAAAATATCATTTACGCAGAAGTACTTTAAGATATATTCTTTTAAAACTATTCAATCGCGATCATAATAACAGCAATTGACGCGGACGAAGTCGCGGGCAACAGCTAGTTTACAATAAAGAAACATAAACCTTTAGCCATCTTCGTCGGCATTCAAAAATATAATTATTTCCTTCATATATAATTTCGTGCCGTAATTATTTCCAGTTTCCACACAACATTTAAAGAAATGATACAATTATTATAACAACAATACCTTAATTGTTATGTTACTTACCTTACTACCAAGTTTATCACAATTGCAACTCGGCTTCGTATTTTTTATTTTTATTTTTTATACGTTTGAATGATTTCCTTTGACAGGTCGTTTTTAAGGTTCCGTACCCAAAGGGAATAAAACGGAATCTTATTAGTTTCGCTAGGATGCAATGTGTGACCGTCTGTCCAAGCCCACTAGACCAATTTTAACTAATTAAACTAATTGACGTAGAAGCCTGAAATTTGCACACAAACATGCTAACGTTAAACGGCAAACCAATGGTAGCGATACATCGACTGGTTTTAGAGTAGGTAATTAGTAATTTGATGAAACAAATATTTTCATTCGTACAAAAAACTGTTTATTTCTTGATTGACAAAAAAAAAGGATATTATCTTTTTGTAGATCATGCTCGTAGCTATATATGTGACGAAAACTGTTTTGTCGAAAAGTTAATATTTTAAAAGATATTTACAAAAAAACCGTCAAATACTGTATGAAGTGCACTCCTTTTTTAATCGAGTCCAATTAGAACTTTGAAACTTTCAATGCATACCCAAGACCATAAACTAAGTATAAAAGAGATCGTCATTCATTCATTCCCTATGAAGAACACTTATAGTTTACTTATTATTCAAATCAGTTTATTTTTAAAAATCTTGCATATATAGATATACCTACTTATTCTTTCTTAACATTGTGCTTTTTGTAAGTTAAGTAAATTATCTATACTTATAATAAAACTGTTGGCAATTTTTCTGTTACCTAATGGCGTGAGAACTACTGCACAGATTTCGATGAAACTTTTTTTGAAATGTTTCTTAAGATTCTTTGCAACATATAGGCTATTCCTTTCATTGCCATTCCTATTTTTTTGGAGCGTTTTTGACCAAAATGTGTTTTTTTTCCGACTTTACTGCCTTTAACTCGCCATTACTCAAATAATTCTTTATCAATGCAAACAAAACAAAATACATAGGAGAGCCAACACTTTTATAGATATTTCAAGCCATCAATCAGCTTTCTATGTCCTCTAGAAGTTGAGCTACAACCTAAAATCTAACATTAAAAAAATAAATTTATTTTCTGAAATCGAATATTATCAGCAGCCGCGGTTCTTGATCGTTGTTCTGCTTGGGGGTGGTTTGGTGGCGCACATCGCACAAGCACGTTCATATGAAAAAAAAAACAACAACAAAAAACAGCGACAATGTGTTTCGGATCGGAGGAAATGCGCAGATGGCTGATGACGTGTGGTGTGGTGGTGAATGTATGTTGGAGGTGGTGTATATAGAAACTGAGTTCATGGTTTTTGTTTTAATGGTTGTTATATACCTACGTTGATACCTACAGACTACAGTAAAGAATTGAAGAATTCAAGAAGTAAAGACGATATAGGTGAATTATGTTGTTTGATTTACTTATTGTTGGTGTAGATACAAATTTCTGTTCAGGCTTTTGTTTTAGTGGTTGTTTTGATATTACCTACGTTGATGCCTACAGTAAGGAAGTGGAACTTTAGGACTTACGCTGTTGAATTTAATTTTCTTAATTGGTGTTTTAGGTAAATAGATTTGTTTGATTTATTGTTTCACATTGACAATGTTCACCGCTTTGTTTTAGCTAGATTTTATACAAATATGCTGTTGAGAAAACGGTCAAATCTCTTTAATTGGAAAGTACACAGCCTTACGCCGCGTACGAAGTTGCGGGCACAGCTAGTATTAAATATTATATTAACTATCAAAGGAATGAATAAAATCCAATCTAATTTAAAAATCCAATAATTTATAAATGAGCGACACAGAGATATTTGTTTTTAAAAGAAGGGTCATATCTCTGTACAAGAACTTAAGAGCTAAATAAATTCGCAATCGCAAGAAATATTTCAGAATGAAGAATGTTTCAAAGTTTTGCGCAACACTTGTAGGGGCAATAAATCTTTAGTTTTTGAAAAAGGTGTTCTGCAAGTTTTTTTATGTGATACATTACTGGGAATAGAATACAAAAATGCCTATCAAGACTTTTATAAATTCGACAACACCATAGGTGGAATCACAGATAATAAGTATACAGATGTCGCATGCCCATACAAAAAACCTGGCTTCAGAAATTTTCTTCAACCAACAAAACTAACCGACAAAAAGCTTTTAATGAATCGGACTCACCATAGCAACCAACCGACAAGAAGCTTTTTGAAAGATCTCACCATTTGTATGGTAGACTTTCTTTACAAGGTTTGTACTTGTGTTTTTCTTTTTTTTCAGATTTCAGTTCCATGTCATACTTGTCTGGTGCTGCATGCTAAACGCAATTGATTATTTTTTATTCTGCTTAGGTACCTTGATCTATTTATGTTCAATATTCAATATCGCCACTTACTTTTGTTTTGTAAACACTCGTTATCTTTGTCGACCGAAATGTCTTGGAAAAGAACGAAGTGTGTGATTCGCAGTTGTGGGGCAACTTTGTGCCAATTCCCTAGTAGAAAGTTGTTTGAGTTCCCTAAAAATGGAACAACTAAATATAATCAATGGGTAGAGTTAGCGCATGATTCGTTGTCACAGATAGTGGCAAAGAAAAGGCCCTACATATGTAGCAAACATTTTGAGCCTCACTGCTTTGCAAAAAAATGTTTGAAAAAAAATGCTCTTCCTACGTTGTTTCTACAGAACGACGTACAGATAGAGGATTTTCACAATGAAAATATGGAAGACGATTGCCCAAATTTTGATTCCACTAAGGCCGCCAAGAATTACGCTAAAAAAAAAATTTCTCCAGACGTTGATATAGACGATCTTAATAGGGCATCTCAGGTATTAAGCGTTATGCCAATTAATGACTTTTTGGAACATTATTGTTCAAATTGTCAAAAAAGTAATAAAAAACTAAATATGTTCTACAAAAGGGTACAAACAATTAAAAAGGAAAATATTATTCTAAAGGAAAAAATTAAGAAGCTTATGAAGAGAAACAAGAATTTGCGAGCCAGAAATCAATGTCTTGCAAATAAGAAAACAATATTGCAGGCTAAAGCTAGCCAACGCATAGAGTGCATTATTGATTCTTTGCCTGGGGTCAATGAAAACAGTAAAACTTTTTCAAAAATGATTACTTCAGCAGCATATGTGTGTACACAGAAAAAGAAAAATGGATTTGCCAAAGTATTTTCTACCGTTCTTCTGCTGGATATAATTTCTTGCTTAAGCTAAATCTTCCACATCCTTCGTCGATTCATCGGTGGGCAAACATTAAAAGCCTTTTACCTGGAATTAATCAAAATCTACTTGATGAGATTAAATCAGTCGTTGACCATTTAAGTAAAAGGGAAAGAGAAGTAATACTTATTTGGGATGAAATAAGCCTTCAAGAAAATTTAACCTATAACAAGTTTAAAGACATTATAGAAGGATTCGTAGATTATGGCGAAAACAACAGGTCGAACGTTTGTGCAAAGTCCGCATGTGTTTTCATGTTTCGTAGCTTGTGCGGAAAAGTAAAACAGGTTTTATATTATGTAGCTTGTCCAAGCAATATTCCTGCTAAGCAATTAGAGCTTGAAATGTTGAAATGTTTAAAAATTTGTTCGGAGCTAAACTTGAATGTTCGAGGAATATGCTGTGATCAAGGACCGACAAATAGGAATCTATATAAAAATTTAAATATTTCGGAAGGTAGAACATTTTTTTTGCATGATTCTAGTTCTGTCCACGCTTTGTATGATATTCCTCACTTATTCAAAAGTATTCGAAATAACTTACTCAAAAATGATTTGTGCACAGAAGATGGTTTAGTGTCATGGAAAGTTATCGACTTTCTATATAATATTGAAAAAAATCAAGCAGTTAAAATATGCCCAAAGTTGACGTCCGCCCATATTTACCCTACGGATTTTCAGAAGATGAGTGTTCATTTAGCAACTCAAGTCCTAAGTCGAAGTGTAGCTATTGGAATAGAGACACATCACAAATCTAGCCGCTTTCCAGACAACATAAAAGATTTCGTTATGCCAACAATGAAGTTTATAGGGAAAATGAACAAGCTGTTTGATCTATTGAACGGAAAACCACCTTTAAGGCGAAGTGATGAAAATTTAAGTTTCCTCGTTGCACTTAAATCCTACATCAGCAAAGTTAAGCCAATGAGTCTGCGTTGTCAACCATTCTGCTTCAGAGGTTTGGCTATAACAATTCAGAGTATCCTGAATATACATGAGCATTTGTTTGATACTCAGGACGACTTGGATTACTTTTACGTAAGTAAATGTAACCAAGACCCGCTTGAAAATTTGTATGGGCAAATAAGGGCTCGCAACGTTAACAAAAACAACCCATCTGTACATGAATTTGCATCGCTGTTGGCTAAAGTTATTGCATTGAAATTGCTATTCAAATCAAAATTTTCGAACTGTGAGGAAGATGACTCGGAATTTCTCAAACTTGATTGGGCTGCTGTACTTTCAAACCCTGACGAAAAAATCATGTCAATAACCAGGGAAAGTAATGAGCCCCTTACAACACCTAACTTGAGAGAGATATTTCCGTACAACGAATTAAACGTAGAAAACGATGTTGAAGATGAAGGTTCAGCGGAAGTTTCAAACACTGTTTCAATCAACGTGATTGAACCAACTTACATTGCTACGCGATACTTTGCTGGATATTGTTTCTTTAAAATGTCAAAGAAAACTAGAGGTTCTTGTGAAAATTGTACTCAGGTTATGTGCAAAGATAAGAAAAATTTTAATTTGACCGAAGTTTTAATCAAGCTTAAGGAATACGATAGTTCTCAGGATCAGCCGATCTTAATGTGGCCTTCTGAGAAATATTTTCAAATTTGTCGTCTTCATGTTCAAATATTTACAAAGTATTTTGAAAATTTTGCATATTTGCCAAATGTAAGACAGCGAATAATGGACCAATGCTTAGAAAGTACAAAAATTCATTTTCCCACCTGGTTTATTAATTCCGATGAATGCTATGACCACAAAATTGACGTTGCGAATTTTCTAATAACAGTACTCCTTTGGAAAAATTGCAAGTGGGTGTTGGACAGGAAAAAGTTAGGTCCAAAATATAAAATTAAAAAATTGCAAAATGTAATGCATACATAAAATCTTAAAATGTGAGAGGCACGGGGAACTCACTGTAAACAAGCACCCTAAGAGTGAGTGGCACCGGCACGGGGTACACGGGGAAAGTTTTTTTCTCGTCCCGTAATTTCAATCTATACTTATAATAAAACTGCAGGCAATTTGTCTGTTACCTAATGGTGTGAAAACTACTGCACAGATTTCGATGAAACTTTTTTTTAAATGTTTCTTAAGATTCTGTGCAACATATACCTACCTAGGCTATTCCTTTCATTACCATGCCTATTTTTTTAAAGCGTTTTTGACCAATATGTGTTTTTTTTGCGACTTTACTGCCTTTAACTCGCCATTACTCAAATAATTCTTTATCAATGCAAACAAAACAAAATACTTAGGAGAGCCAACACTTTTATAGTTATTTCAAGCCATCAATCAGCTTTCTATGTCCTCTAGAAGCTGATCTACAACCTAAAATCTAACACGAAAAAAATAAATTTATTTTCTCAAATCGAATATTATCAGCAGCCGCGATTCTTGATCGTTGTTCTGCTTTGGGGTGGTTTGGTGTCGCACATCGCACAAGCACACTCATATGAAAAAAAGTGCGTGGTGTTTTCTCCAAATTAAGTGAAATGAAAGATAAGTACCTATGCGACGTGAATATTTTCCGTATACAACAAAGCCGACCGGTTTTCTCCTTCCCCCTTATTGTTTCCCCATCTCCGCGGGTCATTGAAAAAGAAAATTATACCATACAAATGGTGAGATCTTTCAAAAAGCTTCTTGTCGGTTGGTTGCTATGGTGAGTCCGATTCATTAAAAGCTTTTTGTCGGTTAGTTTTGTTGGTTGAAGAAAATTTCTGAAGCCAGGTTTTTTGTATGGGCATGCGACATCTGTATACTTATTATCTGTGGTGGAATGAAGAGTTTGCGATTTATGATATTGCTTGGTGGTTGTAAGCAGGCTTGTTGACGGTACGGCACTAGGGGGCATTACATACAGGGGCTTATAGGGCGTAACTATGACTTCCGCAACATTTATGGAAGAGCCATAACCACCGACATAAGTGAAGCTGTTTTTCTGTAAGAAATCGGTGCTATTTATGTCGTTAGTGACGTTTATTTCGAATATATTATTCGGTATAGTTAGAGCCTTCTCTGTCAACCATTCAGTATTTATGACCAAATAATTTTTTGAAAAGTAACCGAAAACAATAATTTGAATTAGGTATTTCAGATATTGAATACAAAAAAATTTTGAAAGGCACTTGCGAAAAAACGACCTGTCAAAGAAAATTGTTTAGAAAAGCGTTTACAAAATAAAAATAAATACGAAGCCGAGCAAGTTTAAAGCTGCGATTACACGGTCATTTTTTTGTGTCATTTAAATGGCGCTCTGACGTAAAAATTGCGTCACAAAGCCGTCATTTAAATGTCGTTCCGTGTGATCGCCATTTTTGGGACAACATTTTCGGCGTCATTTAAATGACTAGGACAAATGTAATAAATTTTTGGTTGATGCGCCATTTAAATATCAGCCTCCAAAAAATGACAAATGACGCAGCATTTTATACGATATCTGTGCTTTCATTTGGTGTTTTTCTCGTGGCGAAAGGACGTACATATAAATAATTAATTAAACTGTTTTTTATTTGTTTTGTTGTGGTTGTGTTGTTCGGTACCTATTGAGAGAAATGGAATACAAACCTTCGCTGTGAAGTGCCGACAATTCGGACTATTCCGTCAACTATGTTGTGTATTTGAATTTGTTAGTACACAAAGTACAACAAAGTCGAGAAAATTAGGCAAAACGCAGAGAGATGGATTGAATCGGGATAGGAAAATTAGACATTCGAAACATGTGATTGTGACGGTGCAAAATCAACGGCCGCTTTGGTTCCAGAATACAAACTTCAGCATGTCAGGCAGTTCCTGACGTCAGAGCGCCATTTAAATGACACGAAAAAATGACCGTTTAATCGCAGCTTTCATGTGATAAAATTGGTAAAAATGTAAGTAAAATAGCAACTCAGATATTGTTTTTATGATAAATCTGTGTCATTTTTTATTTGTAGTTTGGAAATAATGTCACTTTGTCGCTGCCGCTAGGATCCTAGCGCAGGCGTTCCTTCATCTAGAATATTTTGTGCTAGGCGTCTAGCGGGCAGTGGATAGCGGCCATTGTCAAACTAACAAAACGATTTCCTACACTCACCGGTAGCGTTATTTTCAAGTTCAATTAATGTGTTTGCAGATGTTGCGTGTCTATATTATTTGCCGATCTCAGAGCTGTCATTAAAATCCATTATTTTGACGTTATTCGCTATTAAATGAATAAAACTTTTACCCAAGTTCGAAATTTTCTGAGTAGATATGTAAGAAACACGTTTTCATATAACTTGACGACACCAATTTTTACTAACACCAAATGGATGTATTTCTTATGCTTATATTCTTTTAATTTAATTTGATTACTCCAGATTTGCGTTTGAACTTTGAAGCTCGGCGTTTGAATGATGGAGACAGGAAATATTTAAGAGAGTGTTGTCTTCCTGGAGTACCTATTGCTTTTTTTTATTGATTAGGGATTATTTGGGTAAGTTAAGAGCAAGAAAGTATCGAATAAATTGTGGTAAAAACGGCACCAACTAGAAGCAATGAATTACAATTTACAAAATAATGTCGTCACAATCTATGCAGATGTTTTTAAGCGAAACTCGATACACGAACAAAAATAAAATCACCTATACTCTGTTCAATTCGTATTTTCAGTACAGGGAAGATAGGCTATTTGCCTTTCACCCTAACTATTATGGATTTTAATAAGCTGTCTCCATTTTGAAGCTCTCACATGGTTGCCATAGTGGGCACTATAAATAGGCATAATTCTCTCACAAATATCGGTAGGGTTACCAAATACCAACTCTTTATAAAGAAAAAATGGTTTAACTGCATGTTAACAGATCCTTCAGAAAAACAAAATAATTAAAGGAGTACCTAAAAACTGTATGGGAACATCCCACATAATCAAATTCATTTATTCGATCTCAAAAGCTTTAAAAAGCACCAAAACCGAAAGTTCTGTGAAAATATCCATAGAAAAACCCGTAAAGATATTTTTGCAAATAGCTTAGGGTAACACTCTTCTGAGGTGCTTAAAACACACACATGTTTATTTTCTGCGATAAAAAAGCAACCGCATTACCGCACACGAGAATATCACCGTCGTCGTCATCCTCATTGCTCATTCTGCTCGCGACAGCCTGGCAGACTGGTCATGGTGGGATGTATGCGCCTTTGAAGACAATTGGGTGGGTTTTTCGTAAATAACAACAACAAATTCCTTGGAATCGCCAGTGGTTTCGCTTTTATTTCAGTGGCAAATCTTGTGTTGAGTGCCGTGAGAGTAGCTACAGGCACCACTGGTAGAAAAAAGAGCTTCCCATAAGGCCTGTACTGAAAATACGGATTGAACAGAGTATAGGTACAGAAGAGTTTCATTTTTATGTAAGTACATGAACTCATCAAAATCAAGCGACCCGTCTCGAGTTATGCGTGCGCAGTCTCTCTAATATAATATAATATACACTAACAGCTGTATTTATTAGATTCTCTTTCGACGCCTCTACGTTAGTTGGACTTTGGACATCGCGTAAGGATTTACGCAGCCTCTATGTGGCTCTCCTAAAATTGTTATTTATAAACATTTTTCCTCTCTAACATTACTAAACGAGGTTGTGTCTGAAAAGGTAAGAATTTCGATAAACTATTACAGAAAACACTGAAATCTATTACTGTTTGCTCTGAAACCAACATCAGCTGTGATAGCTTCGTACGTAAAATCATTTGACACAAAAAAAAAATATCTGGCACAATTCTTCGAAGGGACTGCTGAAACATGAACCTTCTATCATGAATCTATACGTCTTCCTATCTCCATAGGGGGAGTGGGGGTACATTGATTCGATTTTCTTTCAATAATGAAAAAAAAAAACAATGTTTGTGCCCCTGAGGCGGGGCAGATTGATATGAAAATGGGGCACGTTGATTCGAAAAATACTTACCCTCAACATATAAAAGATAACGAATTTAGTCTTTAAACAAATTGTTTTTTTACTTTATCGTATTTATTTGTTATACAATGTTTGTAAAAAAAAAAAAACAAAATCAAGACTTTTTATGGTTTTAAGTATTAAATTAAATATTTTTTCAAAGTAACAAAATAAAATTAGTAGTAAATTAGGTAATTAAATACAGTAGGAACATAAATATTGCCTCAAATAATCCAAGTAGCACGATAAAGTAGAACACTAGCATACCTACATGAGAACCTGAAATATAATGCACAAAATTAAATCAAAACACATATTTTAAGCAAACGAGTGTTTCCTAAATACCTACCTTCAAAAAAGTGGTGAACTGGTTTTCTACAACCGATAAGATGAGAGATCGATCTTAAATTTAAAAAGAGACGACATCCTGTTGGTACCATTTAAGATGGAAGGTTTCGGCAATAGCAACAAAATATCTGAAATATGAACCGAAGCTTCATCTTTTACGTCTGGAAAAACAAATGTCCCCGAAGGTCTTTTCCTTAAGTAGGAAACTTGAAAATCGCCACAGCCGTATTTGAAAACTATTTTGCCAACAAAGTGCTTGACTGTTTTTGAATTTTCAAGCTTTATGAGGACGAAATCTTCCTTATTAATTTGATCGGGATTTGGCTCAGTAACCTCATCAATAGAATCGTCATTGTCAGATGATGAACAAAATTCAGAATTTGATGAAGTCTCCTTCGTTTCAAAGTAGCTGGACGAACTCGATGAATCTGATTGGTGCAATACTTTTTTTATTTTTATTTTTTTTGCTGTTTTTGCTAAGCCGAGTAATTCCTTAGCTGACTTTATATATTTTAATTTTTGTTTTTCTTTTTTAATTAAAAGATAAAAGATTAAAAGATTTTCCTTTTTCCCTTCCTTATCTTTTATTTGATGTTTTATTTACTTTGGGGAATGGTCTCACACTTTCAGGAGCTATGCATATATTCGATAGCGGTGGTGAAGTAGGCTCAAACGCAGTTGGACCCGAGAGTTGCATCGCTTTTGGAGTCAAAGGCAGAACATTGTTTTGGAGCATTTGCGACGCCGATGGTGGTGGTGTTGATCTAGCAGGCTGAGGAAGACTTGCCATTGCTGCTCTTGAAGTTGAAGGCATGACCAGTATCAGGCAGTCTTCCTGTATTTGCGGCATTTGTGACGGAGGCAACGAAGTCACAGGCTGGGAAAGAGAGGTATCTGGCACAGTCATAATAGAACTTACTTCGTTGGTGGAAACGGTTTCGGTATGTTGGTTTAAATATATATCGACAGGTGCAAAATCCTTATCAGAAAAGGCAAGTTTATTAAATGGGTAAATACCCGGCTTGGAAAAACCGCTAGTAATATTTTTTGCCTTAAATGACTCAAAATAAGCAATCTTTGCTAGTGCTGGAATGTCGTAAATGGTTAAAGACCGTCCTGTGTGATTAATATGCCAGTCGTTAAAAGCTACCTTCAATTTTGACTTAAACGGACCATATACTGCCACATCAAGTGATTGCAACCTGTGCGATGTATGAGGCGAAAAAGACAAATAAACAATTCCATTTTCCCGCGCTCAATTGACTGCCTCAATAGCGATATGAGACTCGTGGTTATCGCACATCAGCAGGATCGGCATCTGTTTTGAACAATTCATGAACCTTTGAATGTGTTTTAGAACTTCCAAAAAAAAGTTCACTATTTATCCAGCCAGTTCTCGACGATAGACCCAGACTTCCTTCTGGTGCACCATACAGAAAATAGTCCTTATACTTAACTCGCGGAAAAACAAAGACAGGCGGAACAGTATTTCCAATTGGAGTTATAATCCCACCGAAAGTTACCAGTTCTCCCCTCTCTGCCGGCACAATTTGGCCTACTTACTTGCCGCTGTGTTTTGTCAGCCAATACTTTTGGTGTGCAAAGAACGGTGGTGATTCCGGTTTCATCTTTCAGTTTTTTTTTACGTAGGTTCTAACCATTTTGTTCCTAAAACACCATGAAAATATTTTTCTCTATAAAACTTAACTGAACTTAAATGCCTCACATTTGGTGAATGAATCTGCCCCATCGCGTCACTTTCAATAAAAACGAGTCTTATGAAAAGAAAACTAACCACTAGCTTATTATTTATAACAATTCATAAACTAAACAAATTTAACTTACCTTTAAGACAGAGATAGCTGAAATCTTTCATAAAAGTTGCACAAACATTTTATTTAAAAAAAAAACACAAAATTTTACTGAACAGATGCCAAAACACGTGCAAACACTTTACAAGTAAATTTGCAACTGAAATGACTGGAAAAAAAAATCGTTTGCATCTCTTCGTATTTTGCTGTGTGTAGGTGTAAGTAAGAATGTGTTCAATACTTCCAGTGGAAAGCTACAAGCACTGTATCAATGATCCCACTATATCAATGTGCCCCCTCTCCCCCTACACCTCATCCAATTCTACCAACCACCACCAAATCTAATGCCTGGCCATAGGCAGACATTATTCACACACATCCTGAAACATTGCCTACAAGCAACAAAACTGAAGTAGAAGCAATAACATCACAAACGCACAATTTGATATGATATTTTTGTATTTATTAAGTTTAATTTCTATTTTATAATTGCACATTTGCAAACTTTTTGGTTTTCTTTACAATTCGACCACAACCAAATGACATTTGATGCAAAAACATATTTACGTAAGCTCTAAGCAGGCTCTAAACGCAAATTTTCGCGTTTATCTTACGCAGCTCTAGAGCAACGCTGTTTAAATTCGAAAAATGTTTTTAAATCACATTTTCCTGCGTAAGGGCATTTTAGAGGGTGCTTAAAGATAAGCAAACTATACGGTGAGTTTATAAATAAGGCTGTATAGATATAGATAGAAGATAATAATAGATGATAGAAAACAGATAAAAGATATATAGATAAATTTTCTTTTTTTAAGATGGTTGTTAACTTGCAAAAATTAAAATTAAAATCCCTAATATTTTCGTAAGTAGGTACTTCAATCGCTATCGTCTGATCTGGATTTGGTGAATTTGAACAAGAAATCCAATAATTAGATAAATATAGATGGATGTTTACGTACACACGTCTGACAGCTCAATAGATGATTAAATGTGCAGATATTTCCATATTTTGTGGGACAAACTCAAATTAGGAAATGCCTTGTGCAGTGACATAGACCTACTTCGATTCTTCACCAGTTGGTGTACACATCTATTCGTAATCTTTTGTAATTCTATCGTTATGTACGGTATTATCAAATCAAATCAATTCAATTCAATAAGGTAATCTGTTACGTTGATTCCAATTGAAATCATATCCGTAGGATAACAGTAGTGAAGCAACTTAATTGAACTAGTTAACTAGATAAAGACAAAGGCACACCAGCGCAGAGAATGGTATAAATGACAATTTTAAGTCCAAAATATGGAGAATTGTCCCCGCCTTGTCTAGATCATGACAAATAGGTATATGGCTACATGCTTGCGGAAGAGAAATCGCATTAACCGAGCTAGGTAATGTCGGAAACGGAATATGGTTATGGTGATGAGATGAGAGTCTGATTGATATCATCAGAAGACAGGGTATTATTGGATGGATGAGCCTAGCTGTCAGTTTTTTGTCGTGAAATAAATCAATCGGTGTGGGTTAATGCAGGTGGTTTTGGAGAGTCTGTTTATTACGAACTCTTTTTGGTGTAACGGTAGAGCGAAAATTGTGTTATTAAAGCCATTAATCTGAAGAAAAATGCAGGTAAGGGATTGCACTGGGTGCGCAAACTTGGCACCCTAATGTTATTTTTTTGTTTTTTTTTTTGTTTTAGAGTTCTGGGTGGCCAAGCAAGAGTTCTAGAGTTCTTTTTTTTTATAATTTTACTTGCGCTCAAGGGGTTATGAATACCCTTATAATGCGGGGCACAGCGCGGCATTCAAGTTTTTTTTTTGAGGAAGAGAGAGAGGGATAGGAAAGAGTTTGTGGCGCAGTGGATATTCTCCACGAGTGGCGTCCTAATAGTTAGGGGAGAATTGTTGATATTTGTGTTCGCTTATAATTCACATAAACTTATTGGCAGTTTTTATTTGTGAAAAATGTTTCGTGGTACTGGCTCGGATTTGAACACGTAACCTCCCACTCAACAAGCGAACATTCTATCACTGCGCCACGGCCACCTTGCTAAGATTTTATTAGTTCTGTTCGTTTAGTATTATTTTTTTTTTAAATATGGGTTGCTAAATTCACCGAGCACCCCATTTGTGAAAATAATACATTTTTCTTTGTTTTCGCATAGAAACAACATAGTTCTGTAGTTCCACGCCAAAAAAAAATATTCTTCGATTATACGACAGCGCAGTTATTTATACATATATTACTAGCTCACTACTAAATTCGTTAATGTAACAAAAATAATATTCCGGAGCATGCACAATGAATGCTACTTTATGTAATTTGGTCAATTCATAACGATTTTAATGGCTCCGGAAGTGAATCTAATAAGCTCAATTTCACATTGGCACTCGCACAGCAAAGGCAGATCGTTTCGCCTTTAAATTTCAGTGACTTTCAATAGGCGTTTTTCTTTTTTAGTTCAGAGCACAACCTGAACTGTTGTACAAAAAGTTTGTGTTTCTTTTTAAGCTCAGACACATCAGAGCTCGAATTTGTGTTTCTTTTTCGTTCAGGGCATGATCCGAGCGCACACTATGAGCTCAGAATAAATTGACTGATCAGGCTGAGTAAAAAGCTGATTACACCTATACATTTACACTTCCAGTCACATTTGACAAAAACAGGAAAAACAGAAAAACATCAGAACGATCTGAGCACGCTCGGTTCAGAGCACGCTCATATAGATCGAGCTCAGTTCAGTGCTCAGCTCTGAGCTAAAAAAGAAAAAGACCTAACGGTGGCACACACTTAAAGTCATCGCTCCAATATCGAAAATCGCATCACCGCCATAATTTTCTTTTGGTTCATGAAATGTTAGCCGCTCGATCGAATGCCATCCCAGCAGCCAGCAGCAGTACGATTTGAGGCAGTTCTCAGTGCTTGCACTCTCAATTTTCTTGCCTTTTGATGGTCTTATGTGCCATGCGATGTCCCATTCTTCGCCTTCTTCTTCAGTTTGGCTTCGTTGATATTTGTTGTTGAATTGCTTGCCTTGTTCGTCGGCCAATATTTGAACACATTCGCCTTGGCATTTTCCAAAAATCACTGAAATTTGTTTGTCGATAACTATTTTGTCCGCGTTTTAACTTTTGACTTTTAATTTTTACCTTATCAACTGTATAAAAGAAATGAAACTGTTGGAGCGATGCACAAAATCAAAATCAAACCTTTACTGTTGACCAACGTATAATACATTAATTTTAATTGGATTTTATCAATCTACTTTTTGAAAAAAAAAAAAAAAAAAAAAAAAAATCTGCACTTACATAGTAGGTACCTACGTAGTTTTCTAATTATTTTTTGAGATAGAAAAGTAAAAATAAATTATATAATAGGAAGAATTTTTGGATGCCAAATCAGGACCGCACGGCGATTTTCCGGATGTTCTCTCTTCAAAAACCTGATATAAAGCAATACGAATAAAATCAAAAAAGAATCATGAAAACCGTTCCAGTCTTTTTTATTATTAATTATTATTATATATATAGAGGATATGACTATCGAGTGTCGGAGCTGATTCGAATTGAAAATTAAGGACGCAATATTTTAAGAACATCAATTTTACTCTAAGTTTGCATTTTGGTCAAATTCGTTATTGCCGTTTTCAGGTAAACTAAGGAAAACTTAATTTTAACAAAATGACTTTTTTTTTAAATCGATCTTACGATAATACAGAGAAAAACTAAGTTTGCCATTAAGCTAGAAACGACCATACCCTAGAAATGAATTTTTGTTAAAATCGCATGGACCGTTTTCGAGATAAGTATATCCAATTTTCAAAAGTACCTATACAGTTACATATTCGAATTTTTAGCCAAAAACGCAGGATATGTAGTCATGGTAACCTCACCTACTTAAGCATAAAAATCATTTTTCGTTGAAATCGTTAGAGCCGTTTTCGAACAAACCAAACTGGTATGAACATTTTATATGGGAAGTACCATTAATATTGAGGTTACCTCCCAGCCCCGAACTGTAAGCCCACAAATTCCAAATCCAAAATTTGAAAGAAATCCAGCTGTTTAGCCTGTAGGTCTGTGGAAGGACGGAAAGACAGACAGACACTTTTTTAAGTTGGTCTATTATCATAATGTCAGAATTGATTAACATCTAGAGTTCGAAATTTTTTACGAAAACAATATCTTTCTCTTACTACGTAATGGAGAAAGTTAAAAACAACAATTTCATGGCCCTAAGCCTTGGTTCCCAATAACGTACGAGTACCTATTCCTCGCCCATGTCCGGTTCTAGATCCGGTGCTGTGCAGATTAACGTTTTCTATATACAAGCCGAGCTGCAAAATGCAATCTTATACAACGCGTCTTTGACTTGACTGCAAGTTATCCTGCGCTTATTTTGTCACTCTTCGACTGGAAATCGTAACTCAAATCGAAATGATATTTGTCGCTGCTATTGGGAAATGCTTTACTTTGTGCCAACACTTAGCTTTATATACCTACCACAAACTATTAAGATTTATCGATGTTCAATCGATTTGTCTCGATCTTTGTCCCCGTCTTTCCGACAGCATCATGAATTTCTGTACGCGACGAATTGGAAATGCGATAATGTTCCCAACCGTCTGTCACTACTCATGAGTCATGACACTTGGATATGAAAGTTGACGCCGAATCAATAAATAATTATTATTACTCTTGGCTAATAAATCAGATACCAACTGAATCCCTTTGCGTATACAGTACAGATACAGGTTGTGCAATCATTTATTTGAAAGATGGATTCCTATAATTTCTTCGAAAACTATGTGCCATTAGGTCGATAGACCACAACCACTATGGGACGATATTCAGTGAACTACTCTCGGTATATATACATTTATAATACCCGTCACCGCCTCTGGAATGCTCATATAAAGGCATCGCTTTGGCTAAGTGGTGCACAGCTCCATCGAAGCAATTTTCAAAGTGGTATCCCGCCGACGACGCACGGCCGCCAGACCTGTGCAATATGTGTCGTAATTTTGTGGACATAAACGACGCGACGGGTTGTTGAATCCAAATTCGGTGCGAATGTCGACGCATATGGGCATTGGGAGCGCGTTATGATTTGTAGGCATCGTATTTGGATTAAAATTGGGTATATCGGTGTCTGGGAATATATACATTTGTAAGATGACATTCTTCAGGTGGATTCATTGCAATTGACCAGCTCTCTGCTAAGTGAGACCTTTTGCTGGTTTTGACAGAATGTCTCCACTATAGGATTAGATGGCCTGCCTGTGTGAATTATTGTTGATAATAATTTATACTGGATTAAAAAATTACCACAATTGAAGGCCGTTTGAGTGAATGAGTTTACCATTTTCAGATGGTAGGGTAGGTATTTATTTGGGTATTCTTGAGCTAAACGACATAAGGACTTGATAGGAGGTTTGATAAAAATTGATCTGATTTCTGAAGCTTCACATAGACACATTGGGTGATATGAATAAACAGTTGCAATTGTTTTTACTGAAAACCAATATCAAAAAAGAAGAATTTGCTACGTTTTGTATAAATATAATATAATAAATTCAATTTTGACATTTACCACTACTCGAACCTTTTGCTTAATATTTATTTTATACGCATTTTGAATTTTCGATGTTTTTTTATAAATATGAACATAAATGTAGTTAGTTGATTTAAATTTGGTTTGAACAGGAAACCCAACAAATGTTTCATGTCACGCGAATTGTGAACGTTGGAAAATTTGGCTAAAATTTATTTTAGATGAAAATCTTAAGACACAACACACAAGGTATATAAGGGGAATATTAAAAAAAAAATTTGACTGGTCAGATTTGTCCGGAACTGCTAGCGAGTACACTCTTACTTTGCTTACATATTTTTCTCAAAGAAAATGGCAGTTTTTATTCATACGATCCATTGTTTCTTGGAGTTTGATGCAATGTAGGTTATAAAATAAGGATTTCCGGTGTCTTTTCGACTTTGACTTACTAATAAACGGGTATGACAGGGATGCCACAGTTTTGCATAAATGTAATCAAAGATGGAACAATTTCCAATCCAAATAGTAGTAGTCGCAATGGCTTAGTGTTAGTGTGTTGAACAACTAAGCGAGGGGTCTTAGGTTCGAATCCCTTAAAAACCCAAATTCCAACTTATGTTTTTTTTCCACTGCGCTACCTCTCGCGAACGTCTGACAAACATCCGAGAGTAAAAATGTCTTGAAAGAGCTTCTCAATTAGCCGTTTGGAGTCGGCATAAAACTGTAGATCCCTTCCATTCGTTCCAAAAATGAGAAACTCACACAAAACGAATGTGAGAAGCTAGGCCTAGGGTCTCTCCGGACCTGTTGCGCCAACTATTTATTGTTTTTATTTATTTTTAACATGCAAAATCATATTAAGTAATACAAATAATATGAAAACCTTGTGAATATTTGGTTTCAATCTTATTAAAAAAGTGTGTCTATAAACGTTGAAAGGGAAATCTTCTCAAATCTAAAAGACTTCTCTTTAAAATTTTAAAGAGATACCTAATTAATTTTAAGTGGCATTTTCACATTGTTTGGTAATAATATGAATGACCTTATTAGGGTGAATATTTCAAAATATTTATATTTAGCGGTCCCGCATTTATGGGCTAGAAAACATATATTATTTTAAAATATTTGACTGAGATACGCTTCTACAGAAAGTCTTTTAACATGTGCATATACAAAAAAAACAAATATTCATTTTTAGTAACGCCGAAATTTTAACTTAAACCTCAAAAATGTCATTACCATGGTATGTCCCCAGCTGTACCTTCCTTCAACAAATGCATTTTATTTGTAAAATGTAAGCCGGTTTTCAAATTTTATTGATGAAGGCTTAAAGAAGAAGGAACAATGGGGACTGTGGCCAAGTCAATTTATTTTTAGAGAATATACAAAGTTTTGTAAAAAGTATTTAGTGAGTGTTCCCAACAAAATTGTCATTTCCGTGACATAAAATAATTCTTTACAAAATTTGAATTTAACGGCCGCAGAATAGGTAGCTGATTTCACATTAATAACGGGACCTGTTGCTTACTTTCGGAACATTTTGCAATAAGCCCATATAAATATCAGTAGTGAACTTTCTTTCATGTTGTGTGGGTGTCTTATGGTTTCGTTACCCGAATTTCTCATTACATAGTGGTAAGGCTTTTTGATTACAATAAGTTAATAATTAAATCTATTAATATTTGCATATTTTGATGTCATTTCCATGTCGTCATTTCCATGTGTCCCGTGGCATACATGGTAATGACAGTTCGGACACGGAAATGACATAGTCAAGCAAATTACATTTTTGTTTTAAATGTTTTCAATTTTATTTTAAATTTATATAAAAGCTCATCTGCATTTATCATGACACCTCGCAAAAATGTAAAAAATGTAAAGAAAAGCGTTGAAAACTAAAAAAAAAACATCGGTGATGCAGCAAAAGAAAAAAGGTCGTGTACGGTTTGAAGACGTTCAAATAATGAGGATTTAGCAGAATATGATACTAAAGGCGCAGGCACATAAGTCGCCGAGACATAAAACCCGAATTAATTTTTCGGAACTTATGTCCTAGAATTCGGGACTTGTGTCCCATTCCATTGAAACTTAAGTCCTGAAAATAAATTTCGGGACTTATGTCCCACTAAACATATTTTCCTAAATACGCGCCTATAGACAAATTTCGCGTTTTTTTATTTTTATTTGATCAATCTCAAAAACATCGATTTCAGAAATAGACGCAAGGACTGAGAAAATTCGAGAACCCTCGAAACATACTTTTAAAGCCTTGTAATCATTTTAAAATTTGTAGCTGCTGTTTCTCGAAGCTTTGTGTCAACAAATTATAAAAAACACTTGTTTTATTGATTTATAAAATTTTGAATTTTTTTTTTCGTTAATTAAGTTTGAATTATCAACTTATGAACATTAATAAAATGTAAAATATTTTCAATTGTCTAATTTCATTCGGGACTTATGTCCCATTTTCAACGATAAAAATTCGGGACTTATGTCCCGGTTCGGTGTGAAATATATCCCTACCTAAGTGGGACATAAGTTCCGAAAATTTAATTCGGTACTTATGTCTCGGGGACTTATGTCCCTGCGCCAACAAAAAAGGAGAAAAACACAAACAACTATTTGCTGCCATTGGTCAATCGGATATGGATGATGATGGAGATGTTGAAGTTATATTTTTTTGTTAAAGCTGCAAGGGAAAAGAAAATCAATATTTCATACTAAACCATGATGATGTATCATACAAAAGCTCAATTCAGATTGTTGCCATTTTGTCGAAACCTATCGTGATTCAAAAAGTATGAAATGTAATTTACATACCTACGTTTTTTTTTTAATAATACAAGGCTTAAATTCGTAACGTTCCGTTTTTGTAGGTTATTTGTAATAAACGTTTACTTAAAAAACTTACTTCAGATTTGTTTTAATTTGTTTTAATAAGGTTAAGGTCATTTTCATATTGTTTCATCTTACCATGATGGGAATTTGTCATTTTCATGTTAGTTCTGTCATTCCCATGGAAAATAAAATCAATTAAAAATAACAAAATTGGGTGGCCCATTGGCTCAAAATGTTTAATAACGTTTCTTAAATACAGAATAATCAATAAATTATTAAATTTGTTTATATTAGTGGTCCATTTCGAGGTGCAAAATATTAATATTTTGAAATATTCACCCTAATATTCGGTTTTGATCAGACGAACTTATTAAAAGTGTTTGCCTTTAAAAGTTAATCTTCTTAAATCAATAATAACTTCCTCTTAGAATGAAAAGTTTTCTCATATTTTATACATGCGAATGGTGCGTTGACGAAGATATTTCATTTTAGATTTCATGGCAAATGCGCGTGTTCGTTCGTATCAATGATTTCAAGTAAAAATGGATGGCTTTAATAATTTGGAAAACATTATTGAAAATGTGAGTGCACCATCCGGTTTAAGTGCAAACAGTGATGTGATTAATTTACCGTGTTAAATATGGTCTGAAAAAGATTTGGAAGAAACCCAAGCACAAGCACTTTATAGTTCCTGGGGCTTAAGTAGTTCGGTGTCCACGCTACTTAAAGTTTATGGCCTCAATTATATCGACGTTTTGGACAAAATGGAAATTGAAGACGTCGATAAGTTTTTTTGTAATATAGACAGCTCAGGCTACTTTGGCGATAGAATTAAATTTCAAGCTGTGTTGAAACAATGGAGAAAAGATAGGGTAAATAATCCAGTGATCATATTGTTCAAATAAATGCTGTATTGTAATATTTTACAAATTGTTTTGATTTGTGGTATCGGACTTGTCTTTCAGAACAAACCTTTATTGTCTGACCAAGGTACGCTATCACCACCATCGACCCGAATGGCTTGAAACGATTTCTAATAATTTGAATTCCGCTGCTTCTTCCTTCACGATTTCACATGTTTCAGAGACAATTTATCATTGCATACATTTTTTGGAATCTGGTGGGAATGCGTCACTGTGTTTTATCATTGCATACATTTTGTCATTGCATACGTTTTTATCATTGTATACATGTATAGACTGGGGCATATTAATTTCAGCTTTTTGTTGATGTGAAATAAAATTTCTCCATTTCGTCCTTGCACCATAATCAGAAGAAATTTCAAGAATTTTGCAGGGAGATTATCATCTTTTACCAATGATCATAAGCGGAGACTTCAATATCAATTTTGCAACTCCAGAAGCTCAACCATTTTTGATTTTAATTTTATTTTAATTTGCTATTCATTTTAAGAAGCAATGTTTGATGTATTTTATTTAATGTGTTTTATTATTTTCAGGTAATCACTAAAGTATTGTAATTTTGTTTGATGAAAATAAACTAAACTTAACTATCAAAAGAAACATTTAAGTTGGCACACAACATAGTAGTCGATCTTAGAAAAGGAAACATTCAGGAGACCTTTTCCTTTTGTAGTTCAGAGTATCTTCTTGCTTGTGGTTGGAGCACATGATGCTGAGGTTCCATTCATTGAACTTTCGTTCGATCAATCAACCACCAAAACCCCTACCTGCGTTCGCCCCTGACGAGCATAATGGAATCTCAACCGAATTACGCCATGTGCTAATAATAAGTTAGCTTATAAACGAGCCATAGATTCGGTTATTGGCTGAAGCCCATGTCCCTTATCTAATTGGGAGATCCCGAGAAGTACTAATAAATTTAACTATAGCACGTATACACGAATGAGTCAACTGAGCTTAGTGTGATAACGCAGATATCTTGAGCCTTACTGATGACAATTTTTAACATCTATATTCTTTACTTTAAACATTTTGTAGGTCATAGCCATTTTTTAATAAAGAATGGAAATTATTTATTATATAAAGCTCACGTCTATAATTGTTCCTTAATTTTAAATAATTTGGATGACCAACAGCATGTTATCCTGTTAGGTGACTTTAACTTACCTAATTCAATCTGGTCATTTGATCATGAAGAATGTAGACTTTTTCCTTTTAACGTTAACTTGGACTATGAACGCGAAGTTGTTGATACGTTCGCCCAGTTCGATCTTCGTCAGATTAATCATTTTGCCAATGAGTTCAATAATGTTCTGGATTTAGTTTTTGTAGATTCTGAACTTAATATTAGTATCAATAACTCTATGATTCCACTTTTTCCTAATTCTATTTTTCATATAGCCTTATCATTGCAATTTGAATCTTACGAGTATCTTCGACCTAGTCCTTCTGTCATGATTCATGAATTATAAGTATAATTATGCTAAAGCCAACTACAATAATATTTCTAACTATCTTGAAGGAATTGATTGGCTTAATGTTTTTAATAATGATAATCTTAATAATTCTTTTAATTTATTTGTTGAAACTATTAAAGTGGCAATCGATATGTTTACACCTAAAGTAAAGATTGTATCCGGCGATAAACCAATTTGGTTCAATAAAAGGATCGTGAATTTAAATAATAGAAAAAATAAGACCTATAAGCAGTTCCAAAAAGGTAACAATAATCCGGAACTTTTGTTAGTTTATCGAAAGCTTCAAAAAGAATTTGATGTTCTTAATAAATTTCTTTATAGACAGTACGTTCTTTCTGTTGAATCTAATTTAAAGACTAATAGTAATCGTTTTTGGAGCTTCGTCAACAGTAAAAAACAATCTAATGGTATTCCTTACTGCATGAGACTTAATAATGTATCCTTTTCTGACCTTGTGACCATTTGTAATATGTTTGCAAAAAACTTTCAATCTGCTTATTCAAGTAGTACTACCCCAGCTAGTGTTTCGAATGAAACCTCAATGTCTTGTAATTCTTTAAATGTTGGTAGCCTAGAATGTTCAATTCCAGATGTTCAAATTGCTCTTTCCTTGTTAAAATTAGATGCAAATCCTGGTTTCGAGGGCATCCCGCCAATTTTGCTTTAAAAATGTTCTTATGCGTTTTCTGTGTCTCTTTGTTTAATGTTTAACTTGTCTCTGCGGACGGGAAATTTTTTGAAAATTTGGAAGAACTCGTTCATAACTCCAATTTTTAAATCAGGTTCTAGGCACGATATTACCAATTATCGGCCAATTAGCAAAATTTCGCCTATACCTAAACTATTTGAAAAAATTATTTATGAGAAACTTTCACCTCTCGTAAAGGGAATAATCTCTCATTTGCAACATGGATTTGTGGCTGGTAGATCAACCTCCACAAATCTCGCAATATTTTGTAACATGGTGATGAATGACCTTGAGAAAGGTTTACAATGTGATGTAGTTTATACTGACTTTGCCAAAGCTTTTGACAGCGTTAGTCACCATGCTTTAATTTCAAAACTTAAGAGATTGGGATTTTATTCCAACTTTCTAGAATGGATTCGCTCCTATCTCACGGATCGCATTCAGTATGTTCGTATAAAGGATGTACTTTCATCACCAGTTCATGTCACCTCCGGAGTGCCTCAGGGTAGTCACTTGGGCCCTTTACTTTTCCTTTTATTTGTTAACGACATACCTGATCTCTTTTTGAATTCAAAATGTCTGATGTTTGCTGATGATGTAAAAGTGTTCCGGCATATTCAGTCTGAACATGACTGCATACTTTTGCAGGAAGATCTTAAGAGACTTTCTTTGTGGTGTCATAATAATCACCTTCGCCTTAATGTCTCTAAATGTCAAAGCATGTCATTTTGTCGTAACCTCTCCCCAGTATCATACACGTACAGGATCGATAATATCCCTCTGTCTGTTATCTCCTCTAAAAAAGACCTGGGAGTCATATTTGCCAAAAAACTCGATTTCTGTAAGCATATTGACTTTCTGGTTGCTAAAAGTAATTCTATGCTGGGTTTTATATTGCGGAATTCTAAAGACTTTCATGATCCGCATACTCTTAAATGTCTATTCTTTGCTTTTGTTAGGTCTAATCTTGAATACTGTAGTATAGTATGGAATCCATTTTACGACGTACATTCCAGTAGAATTGAGAAGATTCAAAAACGTTTTACTAGAGTTGCCGTTCGTAGATTACGCTGGAATATCGAAATGCCATCGTATGAGACAAGATGCAAATTATTTGGTATCTTACCTCTTTTTAAGCGTAGGCAATATTTTTCACTTATATTTATTCGGGATTTGATAAACAACCATATCGACTGCCCTTTTCTTTTATCTTTAGTTGGTTTTTATGCTCCATCTAGAGTGCTTAGAAATCGCTTTTTATTTTATGTTCCATATCAAAGAGTTAACTATGGTTGTAATGAACCAGTTACCAGATGCTTAAGAGAATCTAATAATTATAGTAGTTTGTTCGAGTTTGATCTCAGTAGAGACTCATTTAAGAATAAATTAATTTTAACTTTAGGCTTTGGTGGTAGTATTTAAGTATTTAAATTTTGTATTAAGTAATCTATCTAGAGCAGTGAATGTTCTAATTTGATGAAGAAATAAATAAATAAATAAATAAATAAATAAATGAAATGACGAACGATGAGCATTGAACCCAATATAACCTTAAACCCACCACCGGCTACGAGAACTAAAATCTGCACGAGAATACCAAATCATTTTAGAACTTGATGCCAACTAGACCTCCTATCCAGCTTAAGCAATTATGTATCAAGCCCACCAACAGCGCTGCTAACCTCCTTCAATTAGTCATTGAAATGTCATTGCCTCAGCACTAATATGTCATTATTGCGTCTGCAATATAATCCGCCCACAAGTCTCAACAGCGTTTAGCAAATTAATTTCGCCTGTTCAGGCGGGCCCCAATTTTCCTAGTTTAGGGAATATTTTCAACCACGTACCACCCAAATCCACTGAAGTCGTGTTTCGTGTATCGTAAGTGTGGCCCACAAAAAATAATTACATGCAATCAATCTTGATGGAGAATGAGTATAGACCATGAAGAGTATAGGACTCGAGATAGGTGCTTGACACACAGGTGCATATACTCTATACTCCAGATGTGAAGTGAACTCTTATGGAGGGGATGCGCTTTGAAACATTTATTTCTTTTACAAATTCATCGCATGAATAAATCTACCGAACGTTCTCAAAGTATGGCGAAAAGGTCATGCAGAAGCATCGATGTCAGCAGCAGCATCTTCATGTGAGCTTGAATTTGTACGCAATGTCAGTTGCAGCACCTTTAACATGGACAGTGGACTGAGATAAAGTTGTAGACCTAACTTGCAAAGCAATCAATTGGAAGTGTCTTGTCGCCATGGAAATGCCAACGTTTTTTTTTTTTTCTGCTCGTGTCTAAGCCGCTATTGTTAGGGGAAATGAAGCAATTTTCATGTTATACTTAACCCCAATGTCTATAGCTGTGCCGCGGTAGCAAAGTCTTGTGAATGACATGGGCATTAATTTGCGTGTACAGAAGTGGGTTTTGTTTTACTGGTTTGACTCGTTCTCGTATAATGGGTTACACACAACTTAAGGTCGGAGTGCAAAAATCGACGAGATAATTACGAACAGTGTCAAAACAGTTTCAAATTGGTTGTTTTTTGCTGTACAGAGGAACTGCTTAGTAATAAGCATCTGGTTCCACATATTATGAATAGGTGCGACAAAATTGGCCTTCATAGGCAAAAGACAAAGGGAATTGCAAATGAAGACTTCTGCTTGACAACCGATGGTATGTTAGGTTTAAAATGAGAGCCAACGTAGACAAAGTTGCTAACTACTCAAAATGTTATGAGTGCGGCTTTACTCTTTATGACGACCAGCCTGTTTTGTTGATGTTGTGTGTTTCGTCTAAGACATTTATTTTTCTGGATTCTGTCCGCATAAACCATGCAATCTATATCTTAGCAGTGTATTACGCGGAACAGCGATAGGGACACATATGCCAACAGAGTGAACGTCTTAACTGTTCTACTGTTCTTTTTTTTAGAAAAATATAAAAGGTAACTTTTGGTTTCGATGCCTCTTCCAAATACCTATTACTTTAAAAAGACCACATAGCGGCGCATCTAAATCCTTATTGCAGCGATTTTTTTTTTACTGCCAATCTACCAGATTGACGTTTTATGTGCCTCACTGAATTAGATAAAATGTCTAAAGATAACCTTCAATGTAGTGATACGAATTCTTTATCGTAGGTACATTATGAATTCGTAGTAGGTACATATTTTCAGATCGGCCCTACCGCCGTCTTTAATCAGAATGGATCTACTCCACAGAAGAAAATAGTTCCAAAGAATGGAAATTTTCCCAAAAAAATGGAAGACGGGTTATCTTTTTCTAGTAGAAAGGTACATATATGTGTACGGATTTAGAGCAGCTTTTCGAGAACAATTATTCCCTCAGGTTTTAGAAATGTTGCAAAACTTTCGAATGAGGTAATGAAGTTTCGGCGACCACACAATTTTTAAAAGGTGCCATGACATAAGGTCATGCGACATAAGGCTATATCTTTTTTCGACATAGGGCCATATTTCAAAAACCTAGATATAGGTAGTTAGATAGATTGTAGTTCGGGGGAGCGCAGGTCCCGGGCGGCACTTTGATAGGGGCAGCAATTTGGAGCACATATATATATATATTTTTTTTTAATATAATAATTTTGGCAAGTTCTGGTTAGAGAGCTATACTGATGTTTGAGTACGAGGGCAAGCGTAGTAGGAGTTTCTGTTTTTTGATCTGTTTTTTTTTTTTTTTTTTGATTGCAAGTAATGTTCGGGATAGATCGATATCCTTACATATATGTACGAGTACGAGTATAAACTGATGGACATGTGTGGGGGTGTAAATGAAGTGGGTTTTTCTGATTGTGTAACACTCCAAGTTGTTAGAATTATTTTAAGGTGCATATTCAAAATGGTTGAAAAAAAAGGGAAGTGGGCAATACAGTGAAAACTCGATTTACCGGAGTTCTTTTCACCGGGACATTCTATTAACCGACATTTTTTACATAATTTTTTTTTTCAATTAGTAACTCTACTAACCGGAATGTACTCTATTATCCGTAGAAACAATTTGTCTTTTACAGGTCCTATACGACAGTACAGTTCTTTAATGGACCTATTAAGTTAAAGCACTATTTTTTTTAACTTTGAAAAGTAAATTTTTTTTTGCATGCCCAGCCAAGAGCCTAAACGGGTTCGTGGTCACAATTTTTGCAAATTTATTATAAAAGATTAAAGTGCAGAACTGCTTCCAGCTGTTTTTTAATTCAAGTGCGTAGCTGCGTAGGTACCTACAATTTTCGAATTAATGTAACTTTAGCTAACATACTCGCACATAGCGTTTTAAAAGTTTTTGTTTGCATAGAAGGTACCCGAACGTTCACCGAATTTCGATGCTTAAATGCCATGATAAAAAACGTAGAAACAGAAACAGACTTGGAAATACACTTTACCCATTTTTTTGTGAATCGAGTGAGAGATTCTCATGGTTTGTGAAAAACTATTCAAAAAATTATCTATGAAAACTGTTTTTAATAATAGAGGAAAAAAATGTATACAAGACCCGGAATTTTTGGCTAGCAACTATACTATATTACAACTAAGGGACGTTTGGAAAAGTAAATAAAAGAAGTATCAGCCGCGTACTTCTCCCAGAGTTTCTTTTTTAATCACGTCTAAATGTTGTATAATAAATAAAGTAATTAATATTGCACTTCCAAAAACCCACTTTCCATTTTTTAAACAAATTGGAGAAACAATTGTCACTTTGGTGGCTAAATCTATGACAGCTGTAATGTACCATTGCAAGTGAAACTTTAGATGTATTTATTTTTATTTTATTTTTTTTATTTTTTTTTTTTGCATTTCTCACTACACGCACTCTCATTTCAACTATATAAATCAGCAGCAAAACTATTGATAAGTATTCGCTCGAAATCATTTGCAAAACAAAACAAACAAATTAAATAATAATTAAAAAAATAGTTAAATATTATTTACAAACAAATATAGAAAAAAGACGTTACAGTTATACAAGCGTTAATAATGTTGTTCACATTGTTTCCAATCACAACCCTCATTGAACTGTTCACTGAATTTTGGGATCTTCGTTGTTCGTTTCCAGATGGTATTCTTCTTTTTAACTGAGTATTTTCGTATCAAGCGCGTGCTGCACTTAATGATGACCGTAACCATGACCGTATGAGATGCTGGACAAACCTCCCAGACCGTGTCCGTAGCCGTAACCACCACCATATCCATAGCTAATGGCTGGAGCGGCAGCATATGACACAGCTGGAGCGGCGTGGTATGCTACAGATGGAGCTGCGTATGAGACAGCTGGGGCGGCATATGAAACTGCTGGGGCAGCGTATGAGACAGCTGGGGCAGCATATGAAACAGCTGGGGCAGCGTAAGATATAGCTGGAGCAGCGGCGACGGCCTTTACAACTGGTGCGGCATAGGAAATGGCTGGAGCAGCGATAGCCTTAACAACTGGAGCAGCGGATAATGATACTTTGTAGGTGTTGGCGTATGATGTGGCGTAGGCTGGAGCGGCAATAGTCTTAACTACTGGAGCGGCGACGGCAACAGCTGGTGCTTGGTAGGCCACTGCTGGAGCTGCGGCATAGCTGACACCGATTCCACTGCCGTATCCATGGCCGAGTCCATATCCTCCGTATCCACTGCCCAACGCTATTCCACCATGACCCAAACCGTATCCGCCTCCTAATCCGCCGATATATCCGGCTGAGGAAGCTGCAACGAGGGCTGACAGGACAACGAACTGAAACGAAGAGTTGCGAGAATTATCCTCGTGAGTATATCCTTTTCTTTTAAAGTATCCAAAACCGCGATCAACTTACCAGTTTGAACATAATTGCTAAGAGTTCTTTTGTTAGGTAACTGTAACTAGTAGAGATCTAGAGCTGAAGTTGGAATGATATCGATTCGGTAACCGATGCGCGTATTTATACAACTGAGTGTTTGTGACTTCATTGCGGTGATTGCGCTCAGCACGCACAAGCGGGAGGATGAGGAGGATGAGGAGGCCTGCACAGCCAACAGACAAACCCGCACTCCATCATAGTGTCTCTCTCACAAATTCGCACAAGCAGAAAGGAAAGAAACGTCAAAAATGGCTCACAGCGGCGAACATACAGATATATACTGAAAGTCACAATCACAAGTTGTTGAAAGCAAAAAATTGGCAGCAACAAAACTGGCGCCCCTTACCTATAGCTGAGTCACATCAAACGTGATTATTTTGTGGTGGCACAGGCACAGTGGCAGCTTGGTGCTTCGACCGGAAGGTAGGTAAAAAAAGCTTCCAAGAAGTCGTTTTGGGTGGTAGGGTAGGAGAGTAGCAGCCACAGCTGGTGGTGGTGGATGGTGGTGGTTATTCTGTCGATCAATTGCCTTCGTGTGGCGGTTGTGGTACTTCCATAGTTGTTAGCATTTCTGTTTGCTGACTGCTTTCGCTTTATAGTTTGTTGGACGTGCCAAGATAGAATAAAACATCTACGAAGGTACTTAAGATAAATAGTTACCGACTGACCGACAGACCGACGCCCTGATAAGTTACCGATACGGACACATACGTGTTGGTTGGACTTACGGCGAAGGTGATTTCATTTGGTCCGGGAATGTTTGTAATTGTAATTTAATTGAATACTTTTTGAAATGAATTGTTTTTGAATTGTTGTACCTCAAGTAGCGGTAAAATCTGAATATTACAAGCTCCCCGTGAGAGTGGAAAACTTTTTAACAAATATATTTTCCGGGACAGTCCCGTATTTCAATAGCCTGTCCCATTTTTTTTTTTTTTTAAGAAATACGGGACATTAGCTTTTTTTCCCGAATACTTGTAGTTCAATCAGCACAAGTTCTTCCACATACTTCGTTTTATTAAAAAGATGTTCGGTTAACTCCAAATCATTCCATAGCTAGATAAATCAACTAATTAAACAAATTAAAATTAGCCAAATCGTCGAGTTTATCAGACATTTTAAGGACTTTTCGTACCACTTTTTGTTTTGTTTCGTTTTGTTATCCGACCAATTCAATTGGAAAAACGAAATGAAAAGGACACCTGTCATATTGAGGAGAATGCATTGCAATACTGACAGACGTCATTCAATGGCCCAATTCGTCTTGACATCAAATAAGGATCCGTTAATCTTAAATCATTTAGACGACGGGGGTCAAAATTAGACGATGGACGATTCCGAAGTGTTTGTCATTCTTTTGAATCGATATTTTCTCCTTTTGAAACCACTGAAATCAAAAATATAAATTCGGGTTTACACGATTTTCCGTTCAAAATTTTAAATTTCGACTCTGTCCAAATTAAAATGATCAAATCACAGAAAAACAGTTCATGATTAAAGTGAATTAGTTTTTATGTAGGTTGAAAATGTTCGGGATTGTGATAGACATTATATAAAAAACAGAGTGAAATGTCAAAGTGGGGCGACACTTCACGTCAAGGCCTTGCGCATGTGTGAAAGTTCAATTGGGGGGGGGAGTAGAGCCATCCGTCATTCAACAGCGTAAATAATTTCATTCTGTTTTAAAAACGAACGACGACTAAATTATTTGGATATTGTTTGTACAAAAATACTAACATCGCGATTAAAAAATGGTGGGTTGGGTTAGGAAGGCTAAGAATTGGGGTTATAGATATTTTTTGATGCCTAATACAAAAAAAAATGTTCGTCAAAACATTTTCTGACTCTTTTTCCACACATGTCTGACTTAATTTCCAACGTTTTTGGTGTATTTTCCAAACAATTTTCTGGTGCTTTTTCCAATTTTGACTTAATAAAAATGTTCTGGCGATGACATGACATACCCATTCATATTTTATTATATAGGAGTTTCGCCAAATCACACCCAATTTTTTTTTCTCTGTACGTATTATACATCGTTTCGTTTCGTTTTTCCTGCACCTACATAATTAGGTATTAAAAACAAAATTTTGTGATTTCGATTCCGTTGTTAAAAGCCCATCCATATGCGCTGTAGGCTACATATAACTTTTGTCTACTTCACTCTAGTTACCCTCCCAAATTGATATTCTAAGCCTAACTGTCTGGTGATCCCTAGCCTCTCAACTGGAAGTAAAACCGACAAGTATAATTTTCCACTAATTCACCATAATGAACAAAGAGTGATTAAGTTTTTAATCATTTCGATCAAAATACCTACCATCTGTCAGTCAACGCTGCGCCGCCTTGGTATAACCATTTAAGTGGATCGCTACTTTTCAAATTCGATTTACATCAGCCATTAGATGAATTTTCTCACGCTATACCTGAAACTGACCAAGACAGATGTTGGTCTATTTCAAGTTATTGTAGAAATATTTCTGTATTTGTACGTGTGCTACCCAAATTCATATCACAAATGGACGATTTAGTTTGTATACTGGTACACATGTAAAGGCGGTCACTAGACCTTCAATAGAACATTAGGCTCTTCGAGAAAATTGGTTGACTCGAGTCCGGGTTGGACGGACTCGAATTGGACTTTGTTTGAGGTTTTTTTTTGTGAAAGGTATCTGCATATGCGCTGGAAAATAACTCACCGGCGAATAAACAGCTTGTAAATAAAATTTAGTTAACGGTGAGTAGTCGTTATGATCTGCACTGACAGATTGTGGAGGTAGGCAAATAAAATTTGAATTAATATGCGGGCTTACCCGTTGGAGTGTTTTGCCAGTTGTATCTTGTATTGCACTGACAAATCGTTTGCCTGAAATGATAATTTTGTTTATTATTTTAATTTACCATTACCAGTGGCCAGTGGTAGAATTTATACCATTATAATAACCGGGCTTATACACGAAATATTGGAAAACAAATTGCAAACATTGCACTTCTTCACAATCTTCAAAAAAAACAACAAGCGAATGTGTTGTGGCAGTGAAAGTGGTTCTATTTGCCGTTTTGTAAAGACGTTTTGAAATAAATAAATCTTCTATTAAAACACCTTTACAAACGGAGTAGGATGTTTATCTCGCTAAACTTAGAAATGGTTTTAAAGGCATCAGTTGATTGGGACTTATTTTCTTAGGCCTTGAGCCTCCAAATAAACCACAAGAAAAAGTCTAGCGAGGTCAAATCGCCATTCACTTCATCTCTGCGACCAATACAACACCCTGAAATCGTTCATTTCCTGCAAACCAAAAGTCAGTATTCAGAATGTCCATCGTGGCGTCTGCCTTGTGCCAAATAGACCCGTCCTGCTGGAACCCAATTTCGTCTCCATATCCCCATTCCATCCATTCCCCTCCATATCGTTCAATTTGGTCTAAAAGAAATCGGTCAGCGACATTCTGTAGCAGTCGCCGTTGATGGTGATGGTCTCATCAACGTTTTTTCCCAAAAAAAAAAAAGAAAAAAGTACGGAGCAAAGATTTGGATGCTTTACCACTTGGTGAACCTCGTCGTCCCGTATACGTAAATTTTGTTTGTTAAGAGGGATCTACTCATAATGCTATACAAAGGATTAAACGTGAAGAGCCCTCTTTGCTTTGCAATAGAGCATCCAGTTGCAGTCCACTTGCAAAAGGACTTTGGTGGGCGTACCTTAATATTGTTTGTTTTTACACCTGTAGATAGTTATTTTCCAAATCAGTGTTAAATTTCAAGATCTGTCTTTGCCTTGACGCTTTTGGTGTTTTGAATTTTTTTTTTTTTTTTTATAATTCACTAGTGCTCAAGGGGTTTTCGTTCCTTTATAATGCTAATGCACAGCACGAGTGGAAGGGTTAATAGGGAGGATAGAGAAGAGGTACTGGTGCACATTGGTCTTAAACAATTGTGGGTTGTAATGAGAGGGGGAAACCGTGTGAGGCAGTGCATTCCACATGCGTGTTGTTCGACTTACAAAAGAATCTCTATATTTTACAGTACGTCCGAAGGTAGGCTTAAGGGTGAACTGATGTGCATTCGATGTGTGACGGAGGAAAGACGAAGAAACATTTCTGCGATGTTCGAGGGGGTCAATAGACTCCGCTATATTTCTATCACCTATAAGTTTTATCGCGCGCTTTTGAATTCTGTCTAGTAGGTGCAATGAAGTTTTTGGAACACCTGACCAGATATGAGCGTTGTACTCAAGCTTAGGCCGAATAAAGGCCTTGTATATTGTAGCTAAGTCGAAGGGTGTAAAGTACTTCTTACATCGATTTAAGAAACCTAGACATTTCGCGGCGTTTTTGGCGACTTCGTATATGTGGTCATTCCAACGGAGTTTGTCGTTGACACATATACCAAGTATGGAAAGTCGTTCGGTTTCGTCGATGCAAGTCCCATTCATGGATAATGGGTTAGGGTTCAGGTTTCGCTTTAATGATAGAAGGCAGCATTGTGTTTTGGAAGCATTAAATTCCACTCTATTTGGTGTTTTTAATATTACCTTTTTGCTGAGCTAGAGTGATATCAGATATATCATACTCTGTGTTATCATGGTTTGGCCAAGAGTAAATCGATATTATGCAAATTTTCCCAAACCCCTCTGGGAATCTATACATATAAAAATTGAGCTTTAAAATTGTGTTCGGAAAACGTATGTGTGTGTTATGCGTGCGTTAAAAACACGTGCATTTCAGTAAATTTTGTTTTTTTTTCCGGTGGCGCTGTTGTCGATCCCCTAAACCGGTCAACCAATTTTAATAAAATTTTGTGAGCTTGTACGGTTGGCTACAGTTTGAAAAAAGACTATTTTGGACTCGATAGGTGGCGCTGTTGTCGATCTCATAACCACTCAACCGATTTCAATGAAGTTTTGCGGCTGTGTATGGATGGTTACAGTTTGAAAGATAGGACTATTTTTGACCCGATAGGTGGCGCTGTTGTCGATCTCCTATACCTTTCAACCGATTTCAATGAAATTTTGTGGCTTTGTATGGTTCGTTACAGTGTGAAAGAAAATGATATTTTGGACTCGATAGGTGTTATCGATCTCCTAAACCACTCAACCGATTTCAATGAAATTTTGTGGCTCCGTATGGTTCGCTACAGTTGGATAGATAGGATACTATTTTGGTAAAGTTGATTCCAGTTTTAAAAATATGATAGTTTTGGACCCGATAGGTGGCACATGGTAAAAGATAAGCGGGATAGTAAAACGGATTTTAGGAATTCCCATTCAAAATAACAGAAAATTCAAACGCCATAATTGAAATTATTATTGGACATTTGGACCTTTGCGAATGATGTGCCGGGCTCGGGATCCGGTCGAAATTCTGCTTTGCAAAATTCTGTCTCCTCACACAAAAACCAATATGGCTAAGATCTGCTCTCTTTTTAAGATTTTTTCTTATTTGTTTGTTTTTAAAATTTATTTTTGTTTTCTTTTTCCATTTCGTACCATCCCCATCCCTCCCCGATACAACTTGTCTTTCCCTTTTTTGGACTTAAGGATTGAAACATTCATTATGAATGGGTATCATACTATCAGCACACGTTCACGAAGGGATAGGGAAAAATACTACATAGAAGAGTAATTGTCTAAAACAACACTGCAATCTTAAAAAAAATGTCTCTACACTTTATGCTTGAATAAGTGAGTCTGTACAAAATTCTGCAAACAATAAAATAAGGTTTGGAAAGTGTTCAAAAGCGCGCGCAGAATCTTAAAAAAACAGAATTTTGAAAACCACAATTTTGAAAGCGGAATTTTGTAAAAAAAAATGTTGACCCATTCAGAATTTTGACCCCAACCCGCCGGTCTCAAAGCTACACAATTTGAAATTGAAAGTCGGCTCAGTTATACCTAATTTTGTTGCGCAACCTCGGTCCACCGACATTTTCTAATTGATCGCGTTTGATTTGATTATGAAGAATCTCAAATCAAATGTCATGCAATAAGCGAAGATTTTGAGTGGAAAATTCAACGGCAAACATTCTACTTCCGGGGATTCCGCTTATTCGGGACGATTTGCCATTCATATTAAAGAGTATTAATTTCCCGTTTCGCTATGACAATAAGTCGCAAGGACAATAGCTGGAATTGGTCAATTGTCAATTGTATGTGGCGTAACCTTCCGCTTTATACATCGTGTACCGTAAAGGACTTTAGCGAAAATGGGGAAGGTGAAGAAAGAATTTAAATGTGCAGTGTGCAATTTGCATGCTCGGAATTATTATTTTTTTCATTACATTAACGAATTTCGGGCGGAACGAAGTTCGCCGGGTCTGCTAGTTCTTTATAATATAAATAAATTTTAACTGAAATGTTTTTTTTTTTTTTTGTTAAACCTCGTCCGATATTTTCGAAGATGAAATTCTGTTCTTTCAAATGCATTCAGTTTCAATTCAATCGCTCCAGCTCTAGTAATAATTTATCAGTATTAGAAATTAAATGTAATTTTTTGCACTTTTGCGCGATTTCTGGGTAGAGGCCTCTTAACATTCATGAAAAATGCTCCTCTCCGCCAAAGATGATTTTTCAACCTAAACTGGGGTCCTCTTACAAACGCTCCGAAGCCCAGCTGGCAAAAAAAAAAACTGAGTTGGCTATAGTCATTAATATTGAGTTCCTGCGTTCCTGGGTCTTTTGGATCTTGCGTAGGCCTAAGTCCCAACCCAATGCAAAATTCGAAGTGAAGTTGAAGTTGAAGTGTGCGAATGGATTGGAGCAAAGCCGACTTATATTAATTGCAGTCCAGAACCATTTGTAATGTCATACATTTTAGCATAAATTTCATATTCTCTCCTGAAAAATGATCAAATTCGACTTTAGCGGTATTTCCTTTTTACAACAGTTTTATCGGCTAATCTGGAGTTCCTTTAACCCACGGATGTTAGCTGATTGTTTACCGAATCGGTTGTTTCGAATATGGCCACCAAACGTCCTATAAGAGTCGACTTTGAAGGGCCACCGCGAGTGCCGCAAAATAGCTGCAATGTTTATTATATTTATTCATATAAAATGTAGATACAAACGTTTAAGAACAATTCCGTTGGACTCAAATTAAAAGGAAGTTTGTCCATGCTAACTAACTAATTGTTTCACATATAATCCTACTACCTATACCCTTTTTCCAAGTGGAACACAAATTTCGTAAAATCGGTAAAGATAAAGAAAAACCAGCTGACTATTAAAAATCTCTTCCTGCACTCATATGTAGGTACACTATTTTAACATTAAATTTGTTGTTTACAATTAAATACATCTTTTTGTTTAGTATGTCAGCAGCTGATGCCAAACAAAGTTTTCCAGTGGTCTCCAATATACAAGTGGCGATCCATTCGCAATTCTATTAACAATTTATTCTCAAACTGATTCACGAATAGTAATTAACTGTAACTGGGCGCGGAAAAAGAATGGAGACTTCTACCTAGAGATCTACATCGCTTTTCAGTGCAGCTTAATTTCATGGTGGAAAAGTGCAAATCGAAAAGAAAATTTAAAAGCTATGTCTTAGCACCTACAGTAGCTTAAGTTGTAAAATTAAGAACATCGATTTCAATTGTCTGTACAAAGAACGCGATGCTAGATTTTCTCGACTGTATTAAATAAATGTGCATAACACTCCGAATACAACAAACACCACTTTTGGACCGATGAGAATTAACTTCCACACCAAATGACACTACACGCTCGTAGAGTAAATGCAACGGCTTCATTGGACCATATTTCTTTTAGAATGCTAGAGGCAATGCCGTAGCAGTAATTGCGGGTCGGTACATGGACTTTTTCAAGTGCTTTTCCTTCTTCGTTCAGAGTAGTACACTGCGCAGAGCTCGATCACGTCAAGTAGGTATGCTTTGCACCGAACGTTTTTAGACTTCAGAGCAGTGTTCCCAGGCGCTTTTATTGAAATTCCCCATCACAGACCTTAAAATTCCCCTTTTTCCCCATTCTTCGTGGTTGCAATGCCCATGGATTCTCCCCAATCAAAATATTGAGTAAACTGACTGCTTCTTACAAATTTTTCACCCAAGTTCCAATGGTATTTAGGTATTTAGGTATTTTATTTCAAAATCGCTTACAAAGTAGGACAAGAGTCTTATAAATTTTTGAAAGCCTTTAAATTAATTTAGGAATTTGAATTTAATGTATTTATTAAGCTATTTACATCATTATATATTTATTAAAAAGGAAACGAAATTTAAAAAGAGAAAACAAGCAATAACAAAAAAATAAAAAATAAAAATTAATAAATAAATAGAAATTATCAATGATTTGCCAAATAGTTGAAAAGTAAACATTTAAATCTTCTTGTGCTCTTTACACTTCTCATACTTATGGGCAGGGAGTTCCAAAGGCGAATAACATGGACGAAAAATTGACGCTCAGTAACAAGAAAATTGTGACGAGGTAATATAAGAGCAAAAGACCTTGTTGAATGAGGGAAGTTCAGCTTACAGTGTAAATAATCAGGCTGTTTTGTTTGAATGATTTTATGTAGAAAGCTAAGTGAGCGAAAATTTAATAAATTGTCTAGAAGACTACAGCCAGAAATGCGAACAGCAAAGGAGGAAACGTGGTCATAGCGGCGTAGATTATAGACATAACGGGCAATGTTATTATATGCGACATTTAATTTGCGGTTAGTGGCAGAGTCCAAGTTGCAAAAAATTTCACATCCATATAACATAATGGCAAGAAGAAGTTTGGTTTTTGTGGGAATGAAACTTCGAGTGACTTGGAGAACACGGAGACTACCATATATTTTACCAAATACTTTAATTAGGTGGTCGTTCCATGTGAGGGAACGATTGAAAACCATTCCAAGGTTTCTAGCACTGCTAACATATTCGATTCTTTCGTTTTCAAGATTCAGTGGTCTTAACACTTATAAATCAGATAGATGGATAGATGTTGATTTTACAGGGTTTAGGCACAGATGATTTCTCTTAGACCAGCGAGAAATGAAAAAAAGGTCCTCATTCATTAATGCAACGGCATCATTCTTTTCCCCAAACGGTCGACTTATCAGAAGCTGCACATCATCAGCGTAAAGATGAATTTGACAATGTTTAACAACTTTTGGAAGCTCATTTATGTAAAGTGAGAAGAGAATTGGGCCAAGAATTGATCCCTGTGGCACTCCATTCAAAACATACAATGCAAAAACTGAAATGCAGGTAGAGTGAACCATTGCATATTCTCATTTTCCAATCAGTCGTACGATTATAATGATATACGCTACTTGCGCACGAGGAATACAGTACACCCCTGATATAAGCGACCTAAAATCTATAGCAGAACTCTTTTAATAGCAACAAATTATTCAGTATTAGGAATTGGGATTCACAAACCCCATTTTCACTTCAAGGGTCCCCGCTTAGTAGGAATTTAATTGAAAACCCGGCTAAAAGCACTATAATTTTATAGCTATGCGCATGTGCACATAGGTATCTGTCATAAATATCAGTTACGTCTTACGTGGGTGTGCACACATGCGCAAAGGTTTGGGTTCCGTTCAGCGTTGTTATGAAAAAATGTTGGAGTTCAGTCATTTTCAAGAGAGAGAGAGACATTTTTCTAATTTCTAATAAAAAAAAAGCAAAATTATTGGGTGCGTTGTGCGCTCACTTGGCGAATCTTTTTACCAGCCAGCTATTGTTTTTGTGACGGCATTCAGTCGAGTAAAATCCCATTTTCCTGATTAGGTTTTTTTTCCAACATTTTTTTTTTTCCGAGGTAGGTGGAAATCAAGAAGACACTATGAGGACAATCAGAGCGTGCTTAAGAGTTTTACTCAATAAAACCACCCCACAAATCTTTTTTGTACTGGCACCTCAACCAATTTTTTTATCACGAAGCTACACACGTTTGGCAGGTAACATTCCGGCGAATGTTCCTGCTCGTTCCGCAATTTTATAGAATTTGATGTTTCAGTTTTCAGACACATATGGCTTGGAGCATTGAGCCAAAGCTAAGATACTTGAGCCATAAATCACCCAATCGGTTCTCTTGCATTTGATACATTTAATTTTTGTTTTCCCAGATTACCTTCTAGGAGCGGGAAGATTCCCCTTTTCCCCTTTCATCGAATTTTTTATTGAAATACCCCACGACATAGCAATACTGTTTTAGATTGGTCTAATATATTTTACATCTGAACTTTCACATAAACTAGGTATTAAATAGACTGACACCTTTACTCAAAAAAGAGGGATTACCTAAAACCTGAATTTGACCTTGAATGTTGCCCAGTTTGAATTCATATATTGTGCCCATACTAATAAAAGGGGGCTCACCAGCCTACACTTATGGTTTCAGCCGGATGTCAAGTAGCCTGAGGTGGATTCTCATTTCATTATCGAGTGTGAGACTGTGTTGTAAATAATAGGTTTTCTTAGTTCCAGGTTGAAATTTTTCGCTACTTTTTTTTCATAAATAGTTATTCGATTTTCCTATTTCTTGGTGTAAAGTGAAACTAATTAGCTATGTAGACACTAATTAGCTATCTAGACACCAGGCAATATAAATCAGTTCTAAACACCGCAGATTCATTAATCAAAGCAGTACTTCATAGAATAGGTTTCTATTTCGACTATTAAAGTTGATCGATTTGTTAAACAATTAACAAGAAATCTTATAAACTGTACCTACTGTCGCTTAAAAAAGTGTAAGAAAAATTACAAAAAAAAAAAAAAAAGTTTCCTAGCATAAATTGTGGGAAGAAACAATAATAAATGTGCAATCGCCATTTTGCAAAAAATTATTGGGTGCTTATTTTCTACACTCATGGTATAAAAAAAAACTAAGCAGCAAAACTTAAATGTGTGACTGGCACTTACACTAACGCGACGGTGTTAAGAAGATATGTATTATATACCCAATAGAATATCTCTTCTCTTCTCTATCTCTTCTTCTTCTTCTCTTCTCTATTTATATAAAAGAGAGTTGCAAAAGCAATGTGATTTTATAACTCATGGGAGGTCAAACCGAATTCGATTAAATCTTTAGGGTTTGTATGCATGCTCGTGTAGTTGGTTTATCTAAAGCTTAAACAAAATTGGTCAACGCGTTCGTGAGTTATGTCAACATCTGATTTTGTCCCTATAAAAAAAAAAAAACTGATGCGACTGTATCCAACAGTCCCGAAATATGTGTATGTGCAAACACCGTGCGTGCGGTATGTGTGTGGCTTGATACACGTCATTTAGAAAAGAGGGAATTGTAATAACCGTATTCTTGATATATTATGAAATAACAATAATTTATTCGTTATGTGCTAGTTTCGGTAGGATAGATACAATCGGATTGTGGTAGCCTAAGTAAGATATGTACATTCGAGACTCTAATCTATCTAGATTACGCTGGAAGACAGCATCGATAGTTGTTCCATATCGTGTTGTTGAAATTTTCCGGTTAGAGTTCATTTGAAGATTAAGTTTATCTTCAATAAAATCAATAAATTGTTGAGCTTCTGGAGTTGCGAAATTGATATTGAAGTCTCCGCTTATGATAATTGGTAAAAGATGATAATCTCCCTGCAAAATTCTTGAAATTTCTTCTGATTACGGTACAAGGACGAAATGGAGAAATTTTATTTCACATTAATAAAAAGCTGAAATTAATATGCCCCAGCTTATAAATGTATATGCAATGATAAAAACGTATGCAATGATAAAATGTATGCAATGATAAAACACAATTTTATTTCATACAACAAAAAGCTGAAATTAATATGCCCCAGCTTATAAATGTATGCAATGATAAAACACAGTGACGCATTCCCTGTACCCGCAAGTTAAATGTGTGGAATTACTCCACCAGATTCCAATAACGCGCTTAGATGTTTACACATCAAAAAACCTAGGCATTAAAAAATAAAATCAAACGATATTTCTAAAGTTGTATAATTAAAATTATTAATGGACATTGTCCAAATAATGCACTTTGCGAAATGTGAGCAGGATTTAATACGAAAGGTACGAGGAAAGCCGGGTGGGTACAGCTACATATAAAATAGACTGACGTACGTATGTGCACGTAGGCGCAGTAGCTTAGTGGTTAGTGTGTTGGACTGCTATGCGAGGGGTCAAGGTTCGAATCCCGCAAAAACCCAAATTCCGACTTAGGGTTTTTTTTTCACTGCGCCACCTCTCGCGAACGTCTGACAAACATCCGAGAGTATAAATGTCTTGAAAAAGCTTCTCAAATAGCCGTTTGGAGTCGGCATAAAATTGTAGATCCCTTCCATTCGTTCCAAAAATGAAAAACTCACACAAAACGAATGGTTGTGAGAAGCTAGGCCTAGGGTCCCTCCGGGCCTGTCGCGCCAACTATTTACGTATGTGCACTCATAACTCGGGAACGGATCGTTAGATTTTATGACTTTTGGTTTAAATTGTACCAAATGTAATTGGTACCACTATACAATTTAAAATTGAGAGTCGTCTCAGTTATAATATTGTTGCGAAACCTCAATGCACCGAAACTTTATAAAGGAACGCGTTTGATCTGGTGGTGAAGGATCTCAAATCAAATGTCATGCAAGCGACGGTTTTGAGGAAAAAATTCCAAGACAAACATTCTCATTCCATTCTCACTGTAAACCATTGTAGTAAAAAAGCGGAAGGTTGGCCGACACGTTAATCTTCTTTGTTGCGTTTGTCTAGGCCTAAGGAAGGTTCATACGGCGACAAAATTGGAAAATTTAAACGGTAAATTGGAAAGTTCGTGAAAATTGATTTTACATACATTTTGTACGGAGATTTTTTTTTTTTTTTTGATCGTAGTATGCAGTGAGATCGTATTTTTCAGAAGCTATTTTGGATCAACAAAATTCATTTCAGGTGGAAAGTGGAACAGTGAACTCCAAATTATTTTAGTAAAAAAAACAATTTTGTTTGGGACGAAGTTCGCCGGGCACGCTAGTATAAAAGTATATTTTTACATTTGGATGAATTTCATAGCAAAACAATTCACTGTAACTGCCATTTCATCTCGAATTAGGTACTTAGTGTCGGTAGATATACCTACATCTTCCATTTTTTTTTAATGAAAAAGTATGGTCATGAGGGGGGCTTTGAGGGAAACGAGAAAGCCAACGAAGTTACCAGAATGCGTTCTGAAACTCCCTTCACAGGACCTTCAGCTATACTCCTAAATCGTCTAAAATTTTAGCCGTCAAAAGATGGGAACACACAAATTGTATTTCATATTGGGAGAATATCCCAGGTCTAAGACAGGCCAAGCGTATAGAGCCTTTCAAAAAAGATGCCAACATAATCCTGAATCTAAATAGGCATGATATCAAAAACCCAACTGGTTTCCTCACAGGACATCACGACCTACGATATCATTTAAATAAAATAAACTTAACCTTAACCGACTCTTTGCTTTGTTGTTTGTGTCTTGAACAAGACGATACAGCTAAATAATATAATATGTGAATGTCCAGCCCTATGCGGAATCAGAAGGACTATCTTCTACAGGGAGATTCTCAGCCCTGAGGAATTGAAAGACGTCATCTGCTTGCAGCTTAAAACTTTATGAGGAAAGTATCTCCACTTAGCTTAAACATTGTTCTGGCCCTATGGCACAGTAGATCTTATAGGTCGAAGTGCCTTTTATCGCTCCGGCGAGACAATATTGTCAGATCTGGAAAATCGGGCTGTGCTGTGGACAAAATTATATTAAAACGCACCTTTTTGTTATGGTTGTTCAATATTCTGTAAATCGTAATACATAGTATAAATCCATAGGTAAAAAAAATAGTTGGCGCAACAGGTCCGGAGTGACCCTAGGCCTAGCTTCTTACAACCATTGGTTTTGTGTGATTTTTTCATTTTTGGAACAAATGGAATTGATCTACAGTTTTATGCCGACTCCAAACGGCTAATTGAGAAGCTCTTTAAAGACATATACTCTCGGATGTTTGTCAGACGTTCGCGAGAGGTAGCGCAGTGGAAAAAAAAACACAAGTTGGAATTTGGGCTTTTTGCGGGATTCGAACCTCAGACCCCTCGCTTAGTAATCCAACACACTAACACTAAGCCACTGCGACTACAAAATCTATAGGTAAGTATATAAACATCAATTGCTGTGCGTTAGTCGGATAAAGGCTCCAGAACGGCTCGACCGATTTGAATGATTTTTGTTTTGTTTTGTTCTTCATTCAAGTATCTTCAATAATAATCTTCTATATTGACCATTATATTAATACGTGAACATCAAAAGTTTCCGTACACTTTTTAAGTATTTATTATAAAATGAGAAGAATAAAACTTATATCATTCGCAAGGTACTGTGCCATAGATGTGCACAAACAAAATTATGGGTACCTATATGTCGCCATTAAGGTTGGTAAAATTAAGTTAAATATTCCCCACACAAAATGCTTATCAGTTAAGTGAAAGCATTTTGTTGACATTCAATTTTTCGCCGCCGTGTTACCATAGTAACGTATTCAAATAAAAATCATCTTAGATTAGAACCTATTTTCGAAGGAATGCAATTTGTCTCTCCCTAAAAGTAGACAACTGTATGATTTTCTTTCAAAAATGTTAGGAAGGTACCTCTTTGGAATATTTTAATATTTCATAGTGACGTATTAAAATGTAAATTATGACTAAAACTTACTTTCACGGGACGTACTTTTTTGATATCTAAATGTCGCTTTGTCGTTTGTGAAAAAAAAACAACGTAAATATCGAAAATTGTGGTACGTTTTTAAGTATTAAATATTTTAAAAGACAGACCTATAATTCTTCCGGGATGAAACTCAATGGCGATATAACTCGATAACCACTGGGCCAGTTTTCATGATTCTTCTTTTGTTTTGTTCGTATTGTTGTATTTCAGGTTTAGGCAGTCTTAAATGGCAGGATACTTTTGGAACCTAGGTGGCGTTGTTGTCGATCTTTAAAACCACTCACCCGATTTCAATGACATTTTGTGAATGCGTATGATTGGTTCCAACTTAAAAGATAGGGTACTCTTGGACCAGATAGGTGTCAATGGTGTCGATTTCCGAAACCACTCAACATATTATATAATATAGGTATACTTAGTTGGCATCAGGTTGAAATAAAGGACTATTATCGACCTGATAGGTGGCGCTGTTGTCGATCTCCGAAAGAGCTCTACCGAGTTGATCGAAATTTTGTGGATGGGTATGGTTGCTTCCAGTTCGAAAGATAATATAATTTTGGATTCTAAAGATGGTACTCTGTAAACGATAAGCAGGATAGGAAAACGAGCTGTGACACAACCTCCCTTTCGGACATAAAATCAAACGCTATTTTTAAAGTTGTATAATTAAAATTATTAATGGACATTGGCCAAATAAAGAACTTTGCGAAATGTGAACAGGACTTAATACGAAAGGTACGAGCAAAGCCGGGTGGGAACAGCTGCATATAAAAGAGACTGACGTTCGATTTTAATGATTTTTGGTTTCAATTCGCGTGGGCCCAAGGAAGGACACAATGCTACTTTTTGTCGGTTCTGCGAAATAAGGTCCCAATGAAATAAGGCCCCAAAAAAAAAAAAAAATAAATAAATAAGGGCCCAAAAAAATATACAGGAAAGAATAATAACGATTTTTAATAGTATTTGGGGTATTATCTATATATATAAAAATGGATCTTGGTTTGTTCGGATGCTTAAAACTCGAAAACGACTGGACCAAATTGGATACTTTCTTCTGCGGATTTGTTCGTAATTGCTCCGCAAAGGTTTAGGAAAAAAGAAAAATTGAAAAATTCTCAACAGGTGGCGCTGTAGGCGGTCATTCCATTTGATAGCACAGTATATATGTTATTTATGATTTGATAATTTGGGCTGTGTGGTCACGGTGGAGGGGGGGGGGGGGGCAATGAATTAACTAATGTACTGATAAAGAAGTTGTACCCTTTTGTAAATCAAGAAAGAAAAATAAAACAGCATTTGAAAGAAAGTCAAATTAATTTTAAATAAAATTTTTAAACTTACTATTAGTATTATTGTTTTGTTAGATCGTTAAGTGTTTTGTTCTGTTTTTCCAGTTGTATTCAAAATTTCAATTGCACCCTTTTCGTTCGTTTGCTTTCTGTATTTTTACTATTTCAAACGTAAGTTAGTGATTTGTGAAAACTGCGTGCGATTTATAAAAAGTTATGATCATTTACAGTTCGATATTTGCTACGATGCCAAAAAGAGGTCATGGTAACATTGGTCGGCGTTCACAGAACGCATCACGACACCGAAATGTCATAGCACGTCAAACGGAAGAGGAACGTGCTATTGAAAGGGAATCAGCACGAATCAGAATGATTCAAAATCGTGCGCGACAGTCAGAAGAGATCAACGAAGCTTACAATGAGCAACAACGATTGAGAAGAAGAGAAGTTCGTGCTCGGCAAAGTGATGAAGCAAGGTCACAACGTGCGACTATTGAACGACAACGTTGGCAACAACAATTTATTCCGGGGAGCAGTGAACGTGCAGCCTTTCGATATGACCCAAACATTCAATACAGTGCGCACGCATCACTTCAATTTGGTCAAATTTCTGTCGTTTGTCAGCATTGCAATGCAGTTAAATTTGAGAAAGAACCGCCTGGATTGTGTTGCGCGGGCGGAAAGGTGAAATTGCCAGAGTTGCTTCCACCACCAGAGCCATTGCGCACGCTGCGATAGGTGGCGCTGCTGTCTATCTCCGAAACTAATCAACTGATTTCAAAGAAATTTTGTGGATGTACTTACCTAAAGTGAAGACTTATATGAGCTATGGGCACACTGGCCCTGGGGAGTGAATTGACAAAGCTAGGTCTTACACAGTTTCTAGACTACTGAATCAGCTGTATCACGGGCGAAGCCGGGCGGGAACAGCTAGTGTCTTTATAAACCCCAAATTTGGGCCTTATTTCATTTTTGTTTTTTTTGTTTTTTTTATTTCATCGCATTATTTCATTATGGGGCCTTATTTCCTACAGCCCTATTTGTCGTGAAACAAAACTTTATGGAGATTAGTTGAATGTTTTAATTCTTTGGATGTTCCGGGCTTACCTCTACACAATTTGAAATTGAAAGTCAGCTCAGTTATAGTTTTGTTGCGCAGCCTCAATGCACCGGAATTTTTTAACGGATAGCGTTTGATTTGATGGTGAAGGATCTCAAATCAAATGTCATGCAAGCTACGATTTGAAGAGAAAATTCAAAAGCAAACATTCTCATTCCGCAGATTCCGCTTATTCAGAACGATTTGCCATTCTTATTTCTTGAATTTCCCGTGCGTCGCGCTTTGACTATGGCAAATAAAAAATAATTTCTTGCATTTCTTTTCTGGCTTTTCTTGAACTCCCATGTTTCTCACATGGTCAATTAAGTGAAAAAGCGGAAGGTTAGCCGACACGTCAAAATCATTGCGGTTTGATTGAAACAAATCGACATTGCTATACTTCAGTTATTTCTATTGTATTTAATATAACTTTTGAATACCGAATTTGAATTGACCGAATTACATAAAGTAGCCAGTGCATTGTGCATGCTCGGAATTATTATTTTCATTACATTAATGAATTTGGGCATATGGAATATGAAACAAAGTTGCATCCGTAAGACCGCCAATAACTCGAGAACCGCGATCTTCCGATTTGACCCATCTTTTCTTTGTTTTGTTGTGTTTCCACGCCTAAGGAATGTTCAAATGGCGATAAAAATTGGAAAATTTTGAAGATCTTAGTATACAGTGAGATCGTATTTGTCAAAAGATATTTTGGATCAAAAAAATTAATTTCAGGTTGAATAGTGAATACTCCAAATTATTTTAGTCGAAAAGTCAATTTTGGGCGGGTCGAAGTTCGCCGGGCTAGCGATTAATATAAAAGAAAATTGATAATTATGATACCTACAAAAGTGTGTCCATCTGACGCTCCATTAAATGAGAACACTGAACGAAGCATGGTGGGTATTTCCCAATTCCCATTTCAATTGTTGGATTCAACGAAAGTACCATATGAGTGTGTTCAGTGTGTTCTCATTTAATGTCCGTTTGCATTATACACAGCTCGAGTTCTAAAACATTAGTTCAATATGTATTTTAATTAAATCAATATAATTATAATATTGTTTATAGAGTTTTTGACCAATTTAATGTTTATGTGTAGTTTGTGGAAATGGTTTTCCCGTCGGCTTTTTAATATATATAATTATACTAGCATATCCAAACCCGCTTGGCTGAGCACATTTTCCAAGTGGCTGTTCCCTTAAAAAAATTTTTAATTTAGAGACGTAAAATGCTTTCAATTCTTCAGGCTTTAGAAATGCTGAAACTCAAGAGAGCAGTAAGAAAACTTTGAATAAAGTTTGTTTTTAAAATACATATCTTACATTTTATTCTAATATATGCTTTCTTATACACAAAACTTTTGGTTTTTCCATCTTTTACATAAATAAAGTATAGACCGGTAGTTTGGAACGATCCGATAAAATTAAGAAAGTCTTTCTGCCTCATCGTATAGCTATATATAAAATAAGAAATAAAAATGTATGTACCTATATATATATAGGTATATATATATATTTTTTTTTTTTGCACTTATGGACACGGACAAAATTTACTTCAATTATTTGAACATAATGTTTCAAAAATCTTAAATCTAACCGTGAATGATGTTCGTCAAAAAAGCAAAAAACGCTAATTATAGCACTTGTTTTAGATTTAAGCAAACGAAAAATTACTTAAATTGTATGCAACACGCACAGATTTGCTATAATTTGGTTCCTTAAGCGCCCAAACCTTAAAAAATGTAGCCCAAAATCGTTGCCCAGAAAGCCTAGAAAATCGTGGAAAATTTTGGTGTTTTTTCCACTTACCCTTATCATTTGTGCACGCCGCTTTTTTTATTTGACTTCTATTTTCTGCAAATTGGCGCTTTGTCATATTTCGGCTATCAGTCTTGCAGTGCTGCCAAGACTTAAGAGCGCCGAAAACATTTTTTTTTTAGTTTTTTGAAGGAATAAAACGAACAAAATTAACACAAACGATATGTAGCCCAAAATTGTGTAAGGCGCTCATTTTTCCATTTCTCTGGCAACCCTGAATACGCCCCTAGCAGAGACGCTTCCTATACCAATGAATGCAAGCATCCACTCGAATGGAGTGTAAATGGTAGAAACAAACGCCAAATAAAGAGTTAATTTGCAAGTAAATTGATAATTACAGCGTGGACTCCAAAACAAATATGGAAAGCTCAAATATTATGTACGCACTCGAACAACACTAACCATGAACACACAAACACACGTAACTCGATTTAGAATTTTACACAAAAGAAAAATCACCTAATTTGTAGGCAACACGCACGGGGTTGCCATAATTTTGTTTGCTTTAAATGCCGAAACCTTAAAAAATGTTTGCTCAAAATCCTTAACCAGAAAAAAGGCCAACAAATTCTGGAAAATGTTGGTATTTATGCGCGCCCAGGATTTTATTTAACTTATGTGGTATTCGATTGGGCATCTTCAGATTCGATCTCAGATTTCAAATTTCGTGTGGCTAATCGAACATAAAAACGTCACTTGCTCTTTTTCGTGTTGAAATTGGTGCGATTCGAATATGTGTAGCATTTGACACTTTCCAAAGCGTTTTCCATTCACTGGTTAAATTTTATATTAAAACATATAAAATTTGCGTCCTGATAGATTTCTAAATATATAAACATAAATAATTTACAATAATTGATTCACCCAATGCAATGCCTTTCTCTGCGGTAGAAGTTCACGAAAACGTACACAAACTCCGCGAGTTGTTGTCAAACTCAAACGCACTTGTATTGGTAAGCCTGAAGGAAATCTGAGAAAAAATCTAGATTCGCAAAAGTTCTCTAAAATCTGAAAAAGATTGCTTTTTTGTACCAACCGAACATAAAAATTGCTCTGAGAGCAGAAAAAGTTCCCTGAGAGCGCCCAATCGAGTGCCACATTATATTTTCCGCAATTGTTTGCGTGCAAGTTGAACGACTGTTCGATATCACTTCACTGGAAGAGTGCTGCCAAGTTTTAGAGGTGCTGAAAATATATATCTATATACTTTTTTTGGTTTTGTGAAGGATTAAACGAACAAAATTAACACAAATATTTGTAAAACTATATGTAGTCCAAAAGCGCCAAATCTGGCAGCCCATACGCCCATAGCAGAGATGCTGACTATACCAATGAGTCCAAACATCAACTCGAATGGAGTGTGAATGGTAGAAACGAACGCCAAATAAAGAGTTAATTTGCAAGTAAATTGATAATTACAGCGTAGACTCCAAAAAAAATATGGAATGCTCAAATATTATGTACGCACTCGTCAACACTAACCGTAAACACACAAACACACTTCACTTGATTTAGATTTACACAAAAGAAACAAAAAAGCTGCCAAACTTAAATTGTATGCAACACGCACAGGGCTGCCATCATTTTGTTTGCTTTTAGCGTTGCCCAGCGCCACGGATTTTATTTGACTTATATTTTCTGCAATTGCCTTTTGGGGTTTGTGTCAAAACAGAAGGCCTGCAAAATAAATTGGTGTGCGAGCAAGTTGAACGACTGCTCGTGCTCGTGTCAGTATTTTATTACACCACCCGTAATTTTTTAGAATTTTTTTGTTTTTGTTACTTCACACGTATTTACATTTCACAATTCACAACAGACAGTAGAATTGAGAGCAGGAGGGATTGGGTATTATTGAACCGATTTTCGGGGTAAATCAGGGAGACGTAGAAAAGCTGTCACTATCAGTGTATTTCTACTTAGTTTATGAGACTAGCCATTTAAATAAAAACTTATTGCATTTTACCAGTTTTCTACACTTTTTTTTTGCAGATTTGTAGAAAATCTTTGAACGTTTGTGGATTTAGCTTGAGATAAAATTAATTCTTATGTGCTGCTATAACCGTCATAAGAATATTTAAAAACGAACCTACAACTTTTATTATGAAGGCAATCATGGACATATATATTTCACTTACTTTTTTTTAAAATAAACTCTCTTTTTAAGGTTCCAGCGACGGCGGGCATACGTTTCCTTGCAAGATAATATGATTTTGACTTCTTGCCACCTTTCGTAATCTGATCCCTATCAAATTAATATTGCCAAACATCATTGGCCACACGCTAATCCACCAAGTGATTGCTCGGAATTCAAAATTAATCAGGTTACTTGCACTCACGCCATTCAAAAACGCACCACATGCATGGCGCATGACCCCAGGCCAGCATCGAAAGTTGTCATATTCAAGCATAACACCATACGGTACGTGCAAATCTACATTCATTCATCGCGAATGCAATCAATATATGTACTGCAGCAATTAGTGCATTTAAAAGTCTGTTGACCGACTTCGTTCGCTTTGAAAGTCCTGATCGATGATCTTCGCGTTGGTGTGGTCAACCGTTTTATGCAAACTACTGCGCAATTAATTGCACAATTGCGATTTGGATTGATTACGCCGTTTTATTGCACATCAGCAGGAATGAGCGTATTGCATAGATATACATACCAACAAAATGTCGATTTGAATAAAGTCGAGACGCACTGGCTCCGTAACTTCTTGATGTCCGCAAGTCGGAATAATCTTTAACCAGAGAGGTGTCCATTTAACAAAATGTATCGTGGCCATGTAAATCTAATACATGGTGTCAGTTGCATGCCATTGCCTGAGATGTCGGCAATACACTTCTTGTAATACAGTCGGATATGGGTGTGAGGCTTGGATAGTAGATTCGTAAGTCGTAATCATCATCGCTTTATGGAGCTTTTATCTGGGTTGGCATGAAAATTGAATTTAAGTACAGGTTCACAGGTTGGTACAAATAATTATACTTTGTGTCTTTAGTTAATTAGAGTGATGTACAATTAAATGTTTCAAAATTGGGACAACGCACATTTGTTTACTTGAAGGTGTGCGCACAGCTGGCAAACTTGAATCTTCCAAATATGAATATAGGAATATAGGCGGGAAGGTAGGAGCAGGAGAAGAAACCGTTGGGATATTGCCTATTAGTTTCGAATTAGTTTCATAACAGTTCTTATTATGGATCAGCAGAAAGACAAGCAATTGCCCAAAAATATAGAGTAAAGACTTGCCAAAAACTGTTTCTAGCTTTCTGTTTCTTGCTGTCGCAAAAACTTCTTGAAAATCTACAACTTCCAGCTGCGCCTGGAAAATAATGAATTTTATACTATCTGTAGGGTAGGGTGGGGTACTTTCGACGATTGAGCTTTACAGAAAGGCGGTTAATTTTTAAATCAAATATGCTATCAAGGCAACTCATACCACACTGTTCTCTCAGATCGTGCACGATATGTGATATTTAATTGTTTCTTATGGGAATGCTTTGTTTGTGAGTTTTTCATATATTTAAGTTATTTAACATTTAATTGAATTTTTTTTTATAAGTTTTGTGAAAAGCAATAACGTTTACTAAAGCCAAGGATGGGCCAATTTCAACAAAAGAACATGGGGCTGCAGGATTGTCAAGATATTCAAACCTTATCTTTTTTAAGGACGTTGATATGGGTCGATACAACGAGCAATTCTTTTGTTTTTTTGTAACATATCCTTTTATTTCACACTAGCTGTGCCCGCAACTTCGTACGCGGCGTGAGACTGTGTAATTTCCAATAAAAGAGATTTGACCGTTTTCTCAACTGCGTATTTGTTTAAAATCAACAGTCTAGCTAAAAAAAAGACACCACACGTCATCAGCCATCTGCGCATTTCCTCAGAAACACATTGTCGCTGGTTTTTTTCATATGAACGTGCTTGTGCGATGTGCGCCACCAAACCACCCCAAAGCAGAACAACGATCAAGAACCGCGGCTGCTGATAATATTCGATTTGAGAAAATCAATTTAAGCTGATTGATGGCTTGAAATAACTATAAAGGTGTTGGCTCTCTTAAGTATTTTTTTTTTTGTTTGCATTGATTAAGAATTATTTGAGTAATGGCGAGTTAAAGGCAGTAAAGTCAGAAAAAAAACACATTTTGGTCAAAAACGCTCCAAAAAATATGCATAGCAATGAAAGGGAATAGTCTATGTGTTGCACAAAATCTTAAGGAACATTTCAAAAAAAGTTTTGTCGAAATCTGTGAAGTAGTTTTCACGCCATTAGGTAACATAAAAATTGCCTACAGTTTTATTATAAGTATAGATAGATTTATCATTTACTTTAGGTACTAATTTTTTTTGTGATCTTAAAAGTAGAATTTGATTTGAAATTAATTTTTTCTTAATTTAATTTAAGTTTAAAAATAAATTTCTCATCTCATTCAATTTTTATGTTTATAGATTTAATATTTGCTTAATTATTCAAATAAAAACACTATTAATTCTTAACGCATTGCGTCATTTAAATTCATGATGAAAAAGCCCCACCCGGATGACGATTGACCATGGAGCAAATTCGCCTTTTAGGACAGTTTTAATTTTTTTTTTAATTATCAGCGTGCAGTGAAGTTAACTTTCAAGAAATTATTAATTTTTGTAGTAGAATAATCATAGCATAGTAAAGAAAAATTTTCAAATATTTATTTGCGAATGAAGTTATTTGAAATCTGCGAAAAAAAAAAGTTGGATCTGCCCCACCCTACCCTACTAATCCGGCTTAACCAGAGCCTTTCGTAATAAATCCTGCATTTATAATCATAATAATAATGTTTTATATGTTTTTTTTTAAAATGCTTCCAGCAGGCAATATACGCCAATTTGCCAAAATTTCAAGGCTTTCAAGTGTGATGCGCACACATCCCGAAAAAAACACAAATTCCAGCATATATAAGGTTTTTTTCCACTGCGCCACCTCTCGAGAACTTCTGACAAACATCCAAGAGTATAACTGTCATGAAAGAGCTTCACAATTAGCCGTTTGGATAGACCTAGGGTCCCTACGGACCTATTGCGCCAACTATTTATTTATTTATGTTTACATTCCCAGGGGCGGATGGGCAACATCTTAGCGGCCCGGGAAATAATATTTGTCGGCCCTTTTTTAATTTCTGGATATGCCTAAAATATACATTTAGAGGGCGTTATGCAATTTTCCTTAAAAGTATATCAAATTTTATAGTCTTTTTATACCAACTGTAGAAATTGGGTTTGTTATAAACGATTAGAGAACTTCGTAAAAATTGTTTAAAAACAAAAATTTCAATTTAAGCATATCTAAAATGTTATCAGAGTCGATGTTATATAAAATATAACTTTCGCAAGTCTTTAACATAAAAGCAACAAATTAATATTCGACATTCAATTCCGCAATATATTTTTAATTTATTTTAACTTGGAAAAAAAAAAAAAATAAAAAAATATTTGTAAGTATTTCCTATTGCAGAATGTGCCTCACTGTGCATTATGGGTTTCAACTTCACATTTTTTCGACTATCTTTTATGGGATCATCTTTCGCCAGGAGGAGGAGGATACAGGACCGTTAATTGAAAATAATTTTGTAAACATTTGAGCCGTTAGTAGCATTTCATAATCTATAAATTGTTTAAGCATGGTAGAGGCCTTCACACGGAAATCTGTTTGCTAATAATACCTACATCGATGTAAAGATCATTTGCGTGCTGTTTCAAACTTCTAAATATTTTTTTTCAAAGCTACTTCTTTTGCTAACCAACGAGTTTCTCCAATTATGTACTTGTAATTGCTTAGTTTTTTTTGCCTTTAAGGATGTGCTTTTCCAAATATTTGTTCTTTGGTAAAATTCTTTGAAGAATATTGCAATGAAATTTAAGTAAAGTAAGTAAAGACGCTGAATTTATTGTTATTTCAAGGGTGTTGGATACAACTAGGTTCAGAATATGGCTGTAACACAATACATATATGTAACTGACTAGGTGCACGTTTTCAGACATTCATTTAGAGAAACCATTGTAAGCCCCTTTTTTCATATCTGCTGGACATCAGTGGCATTTTTTAGTGGAATATTTAAAGTTGAAAATTATTTTTTAATGAGGTTGAACATACCTCATTTTTCCAGTTGGAGTCTGTACAACTTACAGTCTTTCATAGATTTCACAACCCTAAACATATCTTATTTAATACAATTGAACATTGATCTTAAACTTAAATATCCTAGATAGATTGGTAGATCACTTAGACATACTTTCAGCAACCGGCCCTGCGGTCCTCTGAATGGCCGGCCCACCGGGAAATTTCCCGGTTCGTCGTATGGCCTATCCGCCCCTGAACATTCCTAATATACGGATGATTAAAGAGATGCTCACAGAACACAAAGTATTTTTTTTTAGCTAAATAAGTGTACCTACTTTTGCTTAAAGCGGTTGGCAGCATTTATTTTATATTTTTTGTATGTTTTTGTGTGTCACACGGATTCTAAATTGCCATAAAACTGAAAGGAAAACAAAATGGCGAATTTGAAAACAAATTGAGTGGCCCAGCGGCAAGAGGATTGCGAGTTGGTGGTCTCAGTATTATCTCTGGAATGAATCTCCAATCAAAATTGGAAATTTCTACATACAAGATACAGGGGGGGTAAGCTGTTTGTGGAAAATATGCTAAGAATGATAAAAGTGATGTGGCAATTTCCCCTAGAAAAATAAATATAAAAATACTAGCGTGCCCGGCGAACTTCGTCCCGCCAAAAATTGACTTTTTAACTAAAATAATTTTCACTTCCAGCTGAAATTAATTTTATTGATCCCAACTATAGCTTTTGACAAATACGATCTCGCTGTATACAACGATCAAAGTTTAAAAAAAAGGAAGAAAAGTGCGAGTCGGACTCGATCATGAAGGGCTCCGAAACAGCAAGTAAAATAACATAAAAGTTCTTGTAGTTCGTTGTAACTTTGATCGATATTTTCATAATTGTGTATTTTATATCATTTATTATTAGGAAATAATGGTTCAGGGTTTATGTATAAGGTCTATGTTTATGAAATTAAATGTTTTTTTTTTTATTTGATTGTATTAAAGGTAAATTGAGGTTTACGATTTATGACGTATAAAAAAAACTACATCACATATTTTTTGAGTTATATCGTTCTCTTATTTTAGAAGTTAGGGAGGTGGGGGGCCAACATTTTACCACTTTGGAAATGTCTCTCGCGCAAACTATTCACTTAAGAAAAAAATTATATTGGAAACCTAAATATCATTTTTGAAGACCTATCCATAGATACCCCACACGTATGGGTTTGATGAAACAAATTTTATTTTTTATTTTTGTGTAAAATCTTAATGCGGTTCACAGAATACATCTACTTACCAAGTTTCAACGTTATAGCTCTTATAGTTTCGGAAAAAAGTGGCTATGACATACGGATTTTTGCCATTTGGCTACGGAACCCTAGAAAAAAAGCTCTCCTTAGAAAATGTATGGAAAATCAATTTTAACAAACTTTACAATTTCCCGTTCAAATTTTCCAATTTTGTCGCCGTATGAACCTTCCTTAGGCGTAGACAAACGCAAAAAAGAAGATTAACATGTCGGCCAACCTTCCGCTTTTTGACTAAAATGGTTTACAGTACACGACGTACAAATTCGTTCTGAATAAACGGATTCCGTGGAATGAGAATGTTTGTCTTTGAATTTTTTCCTCAAAACCGTCGTTTGCATGACATTTGATTTGGGATCCTTTACTACCAAATCAAACGCGTTCTGTTACAAAGTCTCGGTGCATTGAATTGCGCAAAAAGATTATAACTGAGCCGACTTTCAATTGTAAGCCCGGAACATCCAAAGAATTAAAAAATTCAACTAATCCCCATTAAGTTTTGTTTTCACAACAAAAAGTAGCATATGTCCTTCCTTGGGCCCATGCGAATTTAAACCAAAAATCATAAAAAGGGAAGGATTTATTCCCGAGTATGAGTGCGCACATACGGACGTCAGCCTTTTTTATATGTAGCTGTACCCACCCGGCTTTGCTGATACCTTTAGTATTAAGTCCTGCTCACATTTAGCGAAGTCCTTTATTTGGACAATGTCCATTAATAATGTTAATGCTTCCACAACCCGTTCTCCTATCCCGCTAATGTTTTGCAAAGTACCATCTATAGGGTCCGAAACTATAGTATATTTCAATGTTGAAGCAACCATACCTACCCATCCACAAATTACAATGAACTCGGTAGAGCTATTTCGGAGATCGGCAACAGCGCCACTGATCAGGTTCAAACGTATCCTATCCTTCAAGTGGGAACGAAGAATATATATCCACGAAATTTCATTAAAATAGGTTGAGCGGTTTCGGAGATCGAGAACAACGCCACCTATCGGGTTCAAAATTTTATCTTTTAAGACTGCCTAAGCCTGAAATACACCAATACGAACAAAACAAAAGAAGAATCATAAAATTTGGCCCAGTAAGAACATTTTCCTTGGTTATGTTATTTGTGCCGGAAATCGAATGGAAATGTTATTTACCTATTTAAAATTGCTTAAAAACTAATTTGGAGTTTTTGTCGAACAATTGTACAGCTAAATGAATTATGAATTACTGAAATGTCAAATTCAAAATTGATATGCAGGGAAATCTAACTTGTCGTAAATATCTCTCAGCGCCACCTATTGGGTCCAAATTTTGGCAAAAGCTTTCTATTTTCTTAGGTGTTATATGGTGTAAATTTGAGCCAAATCGGTCCATAAAATAAGCCCCCAATAGGGTCTAAAATAAACATAAACCATACGGAGCACCACACAAACATATGGTGTGAATTTAAGGGGGATAGCTTCAGTGGTTCAGCCGTTATGGTCGGTCATACATACGCACGAACGTTTTTATATATTAAGATTTCTTAAATGTGCAGGGATACGTGTACGTTTTCAATAATTATTTTCTGCTGTCTAAAACCCTTTAAAATTGTACGGCAATTGTGATGGGCTGGAAAGTTATAGCCCCTAAAAAGGGACAAACTTTGCTACTCATAACAAGTTTAGGGAGTCCTTTTGAAACATAAGGAAATGCCTTTCTAGTCTAGTAATATATATTTCTCTCCTCAAATATGAAAGTCGCCCTTAACCTTAGGATAGCAAAGCAACACACTTTTTCCATGCGTGAATAGTAACATGGGTGAGCTGATGCCACTCCAATGTATTCAACTAAAATAAATAGTACATAATAAGAAATTAATTCAAACTTTAATTTTTATTTTTTAGAACATTTTAGCGAATTCATAAGAAAAATTTATTTAATTAATTTTATTTTAATTAAAAACAATTCCAGCAAATTTCCCTTCGGTGCTGTCTACAAATTGGAAATCCGCACTTTTCGCTACTAACTTTGACTTACTTTTTTTTCGCGGTTTCTTGCACAAATGGCACATATTAACTGCTACTTCGATTTTTAAAGGTGAGCCTTTAAAATGTGGCTCTTAGATGTCTCCTAGAACTGCTCGAATTAGCACACAACTTACTCTCGTGGAAAATTTGATGTTATCTGATGTACACTGATCTAAAATATTTCCCCAACCTCTTGGACATACTCATAGTTTGAATCGATGGAAAAGTCATTTTGAATTGAAAGATTATGAAATTCAAAACAATTCCAATGACGTGTCACCCCAGCCATACATGTAAAACAAAAACTACGCTCTACGCAGCATGGTGTGACCTGTGACCCAGAACTAACAGTTTAGCTGTCAATTTGATTGTAAGTCGACATACGTGAATGTGTGAAATGAAGAGCTTAAAGAGAAACGTCTGCATTAGACTTACGTTTCGTGAGTGTGGAAAAAGTCATCTTGAAAGGGTAAGACGTGCATACGTTATTTTCGGAAAATTTCGTCTTTGCAACTACACAGTAAGTGTAATTACTATACGATTTTTCGTTTGCGGCCCTAGCGTTGTCTCATCAAAGAGGGCACAGATCAAATCTGTATCATTCACTCGATTTAAGGATAAATTTATATTTAATCCAGATACCACTATTTTGTTAAGATCAATACCCGTGACGTGTGAGTAATGTCTTAACATTTTCAAATTCCACTAACTAAAGGTCACTCCGCATTTGATGACGTGCGCAAATTCGACCATCCTACTATGGGCCTTTTTTATTATGCTCACATGATCATGTGATCACTATAAAAAAAAGGCCTTATATCAGTAGATTTCTATACAACTGCTAGCTACTACATTCTGCATGACACGACTGATACTGACCTTGGAACGATATAACCCTCCTTACCTAATTTAAAAATGATTATAAAAAACAGAAATGCAGATAAGACATTTACCGTAATATTTTCGATCAATATAGGTACAGGTACACATGCACTCCACAGTCATCGGATTTTGGTTCACCCAGTTATTTATTTTCGACCCAAAGCTGATAGTGCCTTCACTGCACGCAGATGTATACCGAATGCCAGTCACCACCGAATGACAGCAGTCACCTACAATTACTATCCATCTTCTAATTCGTACCTTTGCTTATTTTACGAGTCAATTGTTTACTTTAACGGCAGCGTATGATCAAGAAAAATGCTTGTGCTCGTGGCTGTGGATTAAATCCCAGACGCCAAACTTATAAAAGAGCAACCTCTCTGCCAAGGCACTTTGCAGATTTGCATAAATCAGATGCCTATCGTGGTAGATCTCGTGAAATGTTATCGTAGGTTGGCATCAGTCGTAAGCGTTTGGCGTTAGCAGCTGACGCAACAGGCACCAAGAATTCCACTCCAAAGTCGTGCGACTATCTCCCAGTCCAGTCAAAAGTGATTTCCATCACTGTAATATCTGTCAAAACTCACAGCTTTAGATCAAAGATTTGGCAGAGCAGCATTCTTTGTCGATCTATATGCGACAGCAATATAGGTTCTCATTAATAGTGCTCCCTTAGATAGATAGATTCGTATCATACTCAATAATGAATTAAATAACTTCACACCATTCAGTGGTCAGCCTCTAAGGTGCTCAACGTTAAGACTTGTTTTTTTGCAACAGATCTCTTGATGGAAGAAAAAAAAAAATGCTTATTCATGTGGGATTTGGCAACTTGAACAGACCTAATTATCTGAAATCGTTGTAACTACGATTTCAGTGACTGCATCGTTGGAACGTGCAGTTACAATATAATCAGTCGGTCGACAAAGTATGTGACAGGAGCTGTGCGTGATCTAGGCTCTGCTTACTCTATATAGCTTGACTAGTACCTACTTCATTCAGTTTGGCGCCCAATAGAATACAGAGGAATTGCTTGTTTAACGTATCTTTTCATGGCAGTATGGAGGCTGGTGAAATGTACGGATAGGTAGAACAATCTATTTTTGTATCCGCAGGGTGTGCATATATAAATCACGCTTCGAGAAAATGGCTGCTCGCGTACAATGTTCGCCTGTACTTACATAAATTGTGCGATACTAAAGTGAGCTGATTGAATTAGAGTCAGTGCGGATAAATTCATGATGAAAAAGCCCCACCCGGATGACGATTGACCATGGAGCAAATTCGCCTTTTAGGACAGTTTTAATTTTTTTTTTAATTATCAGCGTGCAGTGAAGTTAACTTTCAAGAAATTATTAATTTTTGTAGTAGAATAATCATAGCATAGTAAAGAAAAATTTTCAAATATTTATTTGCGAATGAAGTTATTTGAAATCTGCGAAAAAAAAAAGTTGGATCTGCCCCACCCTACCCTACTAATCCGGCTTAACCAGAGCCTTTCGTAATAAATCCTGCATTTATAATCATAATAATAATGTTTTATATGTTTTTTTTTAAAATGCTTCCAGCAGGCAATATACGCCAATTTGCCAAAATTTCAAGGCTTTCAAGTGTGATGCGCACACATCCCGAAAAAAACACAAATTCCAGCATATATAAGGTTTTTTTCCACTGCGCCACCTCTCGAGAACTTCTGACAAACATCCAAGAGTATAACTGTCATGAAAGAGCTTCACAATTAGCCGTTTGGATAGACCTAGGGTCCCTACGGACCTATTGCGCCAACTATTTATTTATTTATGTTTACATTCCCAGGGGCGGATGGGCAACATCTTAGCGGCCCGGGAAATAATATTTGTCGGCCCTTTTTTAATTTCTGGATATGCCTAAAATATACATTTAGAGGGCGTTATGCAATTTTCCTTAAAAGTATATCAAATTTTATAGTCTTTTTATACCAACTGTAGAAATTGGGTTTGTTATAAACGATTAGAGAACTTCGTAAAAATTGTTTAAAAACAAAAATTTCAATTTAAGCATATCTAAAATGTTATCAGAGTCGATGTTATATAAAATATAACTTTCGCAAGTCTTTAACATAAAAGCAACAAATTAATATTCGACATTCAATTCCGCAATATATTTTTAATTTATTTTAACTTGGAAAAAAAAAAAAAATAAAAAAATATTTGTAAGTATTTCCTATTGCAGAATGTGCCTCACTGTGCATTATGGGTTTCAACTTCACATTTTTTCGACTATCTTTTATGGGATCATCTTTCGCCAGGAGGAGGAGGATACAGGACCGTTAATTGAAAATAATTTTGTAAACATTTGAGCCGTTAGTAGCATTTCATAATCTATAAATTGTTTAAGCATGGTAGAGGCCTTCACACGGAAATCTGTTTGCTAATAATACCTACATCGATGTAAAGATCATTTGCGTGCTGTTTCAAACTTCTAAATATTTTTTTTCAAAGCTACTTCTTTTGCTAACCAACGAGTTTCTCCAATTATGTACTTGTAATTGCTTAGTTTTTTTTGCCTTTAAGGATGTGCTTTTCCAAATATTTGTTCTTTGGTAAAATTCTTTGAAGAATATTGCAATGAAATTTAAGTAAAGTAAGTAAAGACGCTGAATTTATTGTTATTTCAAGGGTGTTGGATACAACTAGGTTCAGAATATGGCTGTAACACAATACATATATGTAACTGACTAGGTGCACGTTTTCAGACATTCATTTAGAGAAACCATTGTAAGCCCCTTTTTTCATATCTGCTGGACATCAGTGGCATTTTTTAGTGGAATATTTAAAGTTGAAAATTATTTTTTAATGAGGTTGAACATACCTCATTTTTCCAGTTGGAGTCTGTACAACTTACAGTCTTTCATAGATTTCACAACCCTAAACATATCTTATTTAATACAATTGAACATTGATCTTAAACTTAAATATCCTAGATAGATTGGTAGATCACTTAGACATACTTTCAGCAACCGGCCCTGCGGTCCTCTGAATGGCCGGCCCACCGGGAAATTTCCCGGTTCGTCGTATGGCCTATCCGCCCCTGAACATTCCTAATATACGGATGATTAAAGAGATGCTCACAGAACACAAAGTATTTTTTTTTAGCTAAATAAGTGTACCTACTTTTGCTTAAAGCGGTTGGCAGCATTTATTTTATATTTTTTGTATGTTTTTGTGTGTCACACGGATTCTAAATTGCCATAAAACTGAAAGGAAAACAAAATGGCGAATTTGAAAACAAATTGAGTGGCCCAGCGGCAAGAGGATTGCGAGTTGGTGGTCTCAGTATTATCTCTGGAATGAATCTCCAATCAAAATTGGAAATTTCTACATACAAGATACAGGGGGGGTAAGCTGTTTGTGGAAAATATGCTAAGAATGATAAAAGTGATGTGGCAATTTCCCCTAGAAAAATAAATATAAAAATACTAGCGTGCCCGGCGAACTTCGTCCCGCCAAAAATTGACTTTTTAACTAAAATAATTTTCACTTCCAGCTGAAATTAATTTTATTGATCCCAACTATAGCTTTTGACAAATACGATCTCGCTGTATACAACGATCAAAGTTTAAAAAAAAGGAAGAAAAGTGCGAGTCGGACTCGATCATGAAGGGCTCCGAAACAGCAAGTAAAATAACATAAAAGTTCTTGTAGTTCGTTGTAACTTTGATCGATATTTTCATAATTGTGTATTTTATATCATTTATTATTAGGAAATAATGGTTCAGGGTTTATGTATAAGGTCTATGTTTATGAAATTAAATGTTTTTTTTTTTATTTGATTGTATTAAAGGTAAATTGAGGTTTACGATTTATGACGTATAAAAAAAACTACATCACATATTTTTTGAGTTATATCGTTCTCTTATTTTAGAAGTTAGGGAGGTGGGGGGCCAACATTTTACCACTTTGGAAATGTCTCTCGCGCAAACTATTCACTTAAGAAAAAAATTATATTGGAAACCTAAATATCATTTTTGAAGACCTATCCATAGATACCCCACACGTATGGGTTTGATGAAACAAATTTTATTTTTTATTTTTGTGTAAAATCTTAATGCGGTTCACAGAATACATCTACTTACCAAGTTTCAACGTTATAGCTCTTATAGTTTCGGAAAAAAGTGGCTATGACATACGGATTTTTGCCATTTGGCTACGGAACCCTAGAAAAAAAGCTCTCCTTAGAAAATGTATGGAAAATCAATTTTAACAAACTTTACAATTTCCCGTTCAAATTTTCCAATTTTGTCGCCGTATGAACCTTCCTTAGGCGTAGACAAACGCAAAAAAGAAGATTAACATGTCGGCCAACCTTCCGCTTTTTGACTAAAATGGTTTACAGTACACGACGTACAAATTCGTTCTGAATAAACGGATTCCGTGGAATGAGAATGTTTGTCTTTGAATTTTTTCCTCAAAACCGTCGTTTGCATGACATTTGATTTGGGATCCTTTACTACCAAATCAAACGCGTTCTGTTACAAAGTCTCGGTGCATTGAATTGCGCAAAAAGATTATAACTGAGCCGACTTTCAATTGTAAGCCCGGAACATCCAAAGAATTAAAAAATTCAACTAATCCCCATTAAGTTTTGTTTTCACAACAAAAAGTAGCATATGTCCTTCCTTGGGCCCATGCGAATTTAAACCAAAAATCATAAAAAGGGAAGGATTTATTCCCGAGTATGAGTGCGCACATACGGACGTCAGCCTTTTTTATATGTAGCTGTACCCACCCGGCTTTGCTGATACCTTTAGTATTAAGTCCTGCTCACATTTAGCGAAGTCCTTTATTTGGACAATGTCCATTAATAATGTTAATGCTTCCACAACCCGTTCTCCTATCCCGCTAATGTTTTGCAAAGTACCATCTATAGGGTCCGAAACTATAGTATATTTCAATGTTGAAGCAACCATACCTACCCATCCACAAATTACAATGAACTCGGTAGAGCTATTTCGGAGATCGGCAACAGCGCCACTGATCAGGTTCAAACGTATCCTATCCTTCAAGTGGGAACGAAGAATATATATCCACGAAATTTCATTAAAATAGGTTGAGCGGTTTCGGAGATCGAGAACAACGCCACCTATCGGGTTCAAAATTTTATCTTTTAAGACTGCCTAAGCCTGAAATACACCAATACGAACAAAACAAAAGAAGAATCATAAAATTTGGCCCAGTAAGAACATTTTCCTTGGTTATGTTATTTGTGCCGGAAATCGAATGGAAATGTTATTTACCTATTTAAAATTGCTTAAAAACTAATTTGGAGTTTTTGTCGAACAATTGTACAGCTAAATGAATTATGAATTACTGAAATGTCAAATTCAAAATTGATATGCAGGGAAATCTAACTTGTCGTAAATATCTCTCAGCGCCACCTATTGGGTCCAAATTTTGGCAAAAGCTTTCTATTTTCTTAGGTGTTATATGGTGTAAATTTGAGCCAAATCGGTCCATAAAATAAGCCCCCAATAGGGTCTAAAATAAACATAAACCATACGGAGCACCACACAAACATATGGTGTGAATTTAAGGGGGATAGCTTCAGTGGTTCAGCCGTTATGGTCGGTCATACATACGCACGAACGTTTTTATATATTAAGATTTCTTAAATGTGCAGGGATACGTGTACGTTTTCAATAATTATTTTCTGCTGTCTAAAACCCTTTAAAATTGTACGGCAATTGTGATGGGCTGGAAAGTTATAGCCCCTAAAAAGGGACAAACTTTGCTACTCATAACAAGTTTAGGGAGTCCTTTTGAAACATAAGGAAATGCCTTTCTAGTCTAGTAATATATATTTCTCTCCTCAAATATGAAAGTCGCCCTTAACCTTAGGATAGCAAAGCAACACACTTTTTCCATGCGTGAATAGTAACATGGGTGAGCTGATGCCACTCCAATGTATTCAACTAAAATAAATAGTACATAATAAGAAATTAATTCAAACTTTAATTTTTATTTTTTAGAACATTTTAGCGAATTCATAAGAAAAATTTATTTAATTAATTTTATTTTAATTAAAAACAATTCCAGCAAATTTCCCTTCGGTGCTGTCTACAAATTGGAAATCCGCACTTTTCGCTACTAACTTTGACTTACTTTTTTTTCGCGGTTTCTTGCACAAATGGCACATATTAACTGCTACTTCGATTTTTAAAGGTGAGCCTTTAAAATGTGGCTCTTAGATGTCTCCTAGAACTGCTCGAATTAGCACACAACTTACTCTCGTGGAAAATTTGATGTTATCTGATGTACACTGATCTAAAATATTTCCCCAACCTCTTGGACATACTCATAGTTTGAATCGATGGAAAAGTCATTTTGAATTGAAAGATTATGAAATTCAAAACAATTCCAATGACGTGTCACCCCAGCCATACATGTAAAACAAAAACTACGCTCTACGCAGCATGGTGTGACCTGTGACCCAGAACTAACAGTTTAGCTGTCAATTTGATTGTAAGTCGACATACGTGAATGTGTGAAATGAAGAGCTTAAAGAGAAACGTCTGCATTAGACTTACGTTTCGTGAGTGTGGAAAAAGTCATCTTGAAAGGGTAAGACGTGCATACGTTATTTTCGGAAAATTTCGTCTTTGCAACTACACAGTAAGTGTAATTACTATACGATTTTTCGTTTGCGGCCCTAGCGTTGTCTCATCAAAGAGGGCACAGATCAAATCTGTATCATTCACTCGATTTAAGGATAAATTTATATTTAATCCAGATACCACTATTTTGTTAAGATCAATACCCGTGACGTGTGAGTAATGTCTTAACATTTTCAAATTCCACTAACTAAAGGTCACTCCGCATTTGATGACGTGCGCAAATTCGACCATCCTACTATGGGCCTTTTTTATTATGCTCACATGATCATGTGATCACTATAAAAAAAAGGCCTTATATCAGTAGATTTCTATACAACTGCTAGCTACTACATTCTGCATGACACGACTGATACTGACCTTGGAACGATATAACCCTCCTTACCTAATTTAAAAATGATTATAAAAAACAGAAATGCAGATAAGACATTTACCGTAATATTTTCGATCAATATAGGTACAGGTACACATGCACTCCACAGTCATCGGATTTTGGTTCACCCAGTTATTTATTTTCGACCCAAAGCTGATAGTGCCTTCACTGCACGCAGATGTATACCGAATGCCAGTCACCACCGAATGACAGCAGTCACCTACAATTACTATCCATCTTCTAATTCGTACCTTTGCTTATTTTACGAGTCAATTGTTTACTTTAACGGCAGCGTATGATCAAGAAAAATGCTTGTGCTCGTGGCTGTGGATTAAATCCCAGACGCCAAACTTATAAAAGAGCAACCTCTCTGCCAAGGCACTTTGCAGATTTGCATAAATCAGATGCCTATCGTGGTAGATCTCGTGAAATGTTATCGTAGGTTGGCATCAGTCGTAAGCGTTTGGCGTTAGCAGCTGACGCAACAGGCACCAAGAATTCCACTCCAAAGTCGTGCGACTATCTCCCAGTCCAGTCAAAAGTGATTTCCATCACTGTAATATCTGTCAAAACTCACAGCTTTAGATCAAAGATTTGGCAGAGCAGCATTCTTTGTCGATCTATATGCGACAGCAATATAGGTTCTCATTAATAGTGCTCCCTTAGATAGATAGATTCGTATCATACTCAATAATGAATTAAATAACTTCACACCATTCAGTGGTCAGCCTCTAAGGTGCTCAACGTTAAGACTTGTTTTTTTGCAACAGATCTCTTGATGGAAGAAAAAAAAAAATGCTTATTCATGTGGGATTTGGCAACTTGAACAGACCTAATTATCTGAAATCGTTGTAACTACGATTTCAGTGACTGCATCGTTGGAACGTGCAGTTACAATATAATCAGTCGGTCGACAAAGTATGTGACAGGAGCTGTGCGTGATCTAGGCTCTGCTTACTCTATATAGCTTGACTAGTACCTACTTCATTCAGTTTGGCGCCCAATAGAATACAGAGGAATTGCTTGTTTAACGTATCTTTTCATGGCAGTATGGAGGCTGGTGAAATGTACGGATAGGTAGAACAATCTATTTTTGTATCCGCAGGGTGTGCATATATAAATCACGCTTCGAGAAAATGGCTGCTCGCGTACAATGTTCGCCTGTACTTACATAAATTGTGCGATACTAAAGTGAGCTGATTGAATTAGAGTCAGTGCGGATAAATAATGGGTATGCGGGTATTGAAGTGTGTACCTGGGCGTAAGATATAGTGTTTTATTGGATGTCTTGTGGGTTAATTTGGAGTTGATCATTATGTGGAATGAGATGAAATCATTAGGTATGCAGACATGCTTGTACGGGTAAATGTTCTATCCGCAGGTCAGTACTGAAGTGATTTCAATGTAGTCTCCTTGCACTGAGATGCAGGTAAACATAACTGTTTATTTTTCTATAATATAAGTCATCTATTTCAGTTTGCTGTCTATCACACCCTCAGCGCTCATCCATGCAGTGAGCGACAAAATACGAGACGACGATGAGCGCTTACTGGCTCAGTCGCTCTTCGCTCACTGCGTCCCCGCAGCCTGAGATAAGACTGAAATATTGAAGGCTTTAGGAAAAATAGCAATTGTGCAACAGTCCAGTATTGTATTATACTTTTGCTTCTTATCCAGAATCCACTGTTAGCAGCCCATTTTGGTATAATAGAATAGAAGCCTTTTGGTACAATATCAACAGTTGAGTTTGACAACACTCAACTTTAAAGCCAGTGGAATATCAAATTTCTGGTACTAAGAATCTACATGTTTCTATAGTTAATGCACTATATTCATTGGGACCTACAGTGAATGCCTCTAGTTAGACTTTGTTGAAAGCTATATATTCACGGTGTACCTTTTAAAGCTGCACTTAGGCTCAGTGGTCTAGAGCTGACAAGTGAGTGTGTTGCACAATGAAGCGAGGGGTCCCGCAGGTTCGATTAGCAGAAAAATAAAAATTACAATTTCAGGTTTTTCCACTGCGTCACCTGGCAAACATCCGAGGGTATATCTGTCATGAAAGAGCTTCTTAGTTGACCGTTTGGACTCGGCATAAAATTGTAGATCACTTCCATTCATACCAAAAATTAATAACTTACACAGAACGAATGGTTGTGAATTTTTTTTTTTCAAAAAATGGGTTTAAACTAATTAATAATCATTATCTACGAATTAAAAATAAATATTTTATCGGAACTGACCCAAAGTATTTTGGTTTGTATTACATGAATCCATAAAAAGTTAACTTCTGAGTAAAATTGACCAAGCTGTACATTGTTGCATCCAATCAGTTTTTGGTTGACAATTGTTTTGCAGAAGTTACAAAATACTTTTAACTTCCATATGGGTTATCACAAGATTATACAATGTGTTGAAATAATTTGTCTTTTTTAAGATGAAATGTTAATTATCCTGCATATTAAGTTTGCGTATAAAAAAGCACCACACAAAATATCACTCTCGCATTAAAAAAAAAAAAAACAAAGATATCATGCGAATACGAAAACTTGCGTCAGCTAAGTCGTTTCGATTCGAATTGCAATGGTGAAACGCTATAAAGAGAAAACGTTCAAACGTTTTCGTGTGCACTCACGTAATATTGAGCAAACCATTGATACACACAAAAAAGTTTCAAAGTTTTCGTTCTTCAATATGCCAACAACTCAACTGGAAAGTTGTGGGACCAGAATTATTCACTTCAATTGGGATAGGAATGGCAGAACAGCTGATTCACAAATGAATCAGAAATGAAACACCTCAGCTCAGAAGGTGGTCAACTGTGGAACAATGTAGTTAGGCGAACTTGGCAAACAATTCCATTTTAGATATCCGTTCCGATATAACTTTCGGAACAATTCTCATTATAGCGCACCTTGCCGCATCGCGTGGAACCGCTACATGGCATATATTTTCAGAAGCTCTCCGACAACTAATTGTTGCGGAATATTTTATTGTGAAATTAAATATACTTCGTTTATATGCTGCATTTATTTTTTCCGAAATGTATACCTACTTCGAACGCAATTCGAGTTCCGATCAGATTTGACTTTCGTATCGGATTTTTTTCCGAGCGGATACTTCGAGAGGAACGTTTATTGGGAGAAATATGAGAAGATTCCTCGTCTGACGCTCTGGCGGGGAAATAAAACGGCAGGTATTCATCCGTTAGCATTACGGTTACAAATTTTGTTAGAAATTTTGTAATCCAATATAATTTATTGTGTCTGTTAGAAGCAAAACATAGGGGGAAAGCGGGAGGCTTGAACATATAAGAGCCTTGAACCACTCTCAATAATTCCCTCAAATTCCACTCAAACCCTCCAACGGTAAACTCAAATGTCGCAGAGCTGGATCCTTTACTTCCACACAAAAATAATTCCAAATTGTCAATTAACTTTGGCTGTTAGAAGTGAAAATATGTTTTTTGGTGCAAAAAGTTAAACAATTTTTTTTTTTGTGATAACTTTTTTTGTTAACGTGGTAAGTAATAATAGTTAACATTATGTTATAAAACAGTTATTTGACTTTGTAGATATTAGAACGAAATCCAGCTAGCTTGTGTTTCACAAATGTTATTAGTTTTTAATCGTGAAAAGATGTGAACGGGAGACTTGAGCCGGTTTCAAAGGGGAGAGCTGATCAGTGGTTCTGATGAAATAATAGATATGCGACTTTGCGTAATTAGTAGAAACAAATACGTGCACGATATATGTGTTGGACTGACCAAAAAGGACAAAGAGATCTTTAATAGCCCTAACTGTGATACCAATTAGAGGCTAATCGTACAAATGACTAAAATACCTTAATGATATGGTAGTTTTAAGATATTAAGTTATTTACTTGTTTTAGTTAAGTTTTAAATTTTTTTTTAATATTGTTTTTTACTTTTTAGTCTCTGATATCTTATTATTGTTTGAAAATTCAATAACTTTGAGTTTTTATGTCTGTTTTAATATACATTATATAGCTATGTTTTTCAGTTTTTATTAGTTTTTCGGCTGAGCGGGAGACTTGAGCCAACAATCTGTTCCCAAACATTTTGCACGTGGTAAAAATCGCATGTACCTATATTTAAAAAAAATGTATTTAACATGTGGCTAAGATAAATAGAAAAGTTTTAGTGAAAGATTTAACAAAAAGTGGCTCAAGTCTCCCGCTTTCCCCCTACTCTTCCAACAGAAACATTTTTTTTTTTCAATTTCGGAGAGCTATATTATGAATTCACTTGTATATACAAACTAGCGTGCCCGGCGAACTTCATTCCGCTCAAAATTGTTTTTTTTGACTAAAATAACACTATTTCACCTGAAATTGATTTTTTTGATCCAAAATATCTTTTGACAAATACGATCTCACTGCATACTACGATCAAAATTTAAAAACAAAATTCCCCGTACAAAAGTTATGGAAAATCAATTTTAACGAACTTTTCAATATCCCTTTAAAATTTTCCAATTTTTTCGCAGTATGAAACTTCCATAGGCGTAAACAAACCAAACAAAAAAAAAGACAGCTCAATTCAGACGATCCGTTCGCGAGTTATGGATGGTCTTACGGATGCAACTTTGTTTGATGGGTGATTTTTTAAGAGGCTTAGAACTTTTTTTAAAAAAAAAAAAACACAAAAAATTCGAAAAAATGAATGAAATATTTATTTGAATCGATAGTTTGAACCTTGCAATTTAATGTTTAAAGATAATTTCATGCAAATGTTGACCGCGGCTGCGTCTCAGGTAGTCCATCCGCTGAGTCCAATTTTGGCATACTCTTTCACACATATCGGCCGGTATCTCACGAATGAATGCATGGATGTTGGCTTCCAGTGCGTCAATCGAAGCGGGCTTGTCCCTATACACATTAGCCTTGACATACCCCCACAAAAAATAATCTAATGGTGTCAAATCGCACGATCTAGGCGGCCAATTGACCGGCCCGAAACGTGAAATTAACTGTTCACCAAACTCGCCTCGCAATTGCGCCATTGTTTCGCGTGCTGTGTGGCAAGTGGCACCGTCTTGTTGAAACCACATATTATGCAAGTCAAGAACTTCCATTTCGGGCAAAAAAAAAGTTTGTTATCATCGCTCGGTAGCGTTCACCATTGACAGTAACGCTGCGATTCGCATCATCTTTGAAGAAATATGGCCCAATAATGCCGCCGGCCCATGCTTCTGCTGATCTTCACTCCAAATGCGGCAATTTTGCTTATTTACGTACCCATTCAACCAAAAATGAGCCTCATCGCTGAACACAATTTTTCGACAAAAAGGCGGATCCTCGGCCAGCTTTCCAAGAGCCCATTCACCAAAAATTCGGCGTTGTGGTAGGTCGCCTGGCTTAAGTTCTTGCACAAGCTGTATCTTAAAAGGCTTTACGCACAAATCCTTCCGCAAAATTTTCCACGTAGTGCTGTAACAAAGGCCTAACTGCTGGGAACGGCGCCGAATCGACATTTCGCGGTCTTCTGTCACACTAGCTGATACGGCCGCAATATTTTCTTCACTACGCACAGTACGTTAACGTGTTGGTGGTTTAATGTCCAACAAAGTAAATTTGGTGCGAAATTTGGTCACAATCTTCCGAATAGACTGCTCAGAAGGTCGAGAATGCCGATCATAAAATGGAAGCAGCGCGCGATGAACATTTCGAACCGAGCACGAATTTTGATAGTAAAATTCAATAATTTGCAAGCGTTGTTCATTTGTAAGACGATCCATGGTTAAATTGCAAACCAAACTGAAGCTGTTTGACAGTGACACAAGATACTAAACACACGTCAGCTGTCAAAACCAGTGTTGCCAAAACCAAACCAGCTAAAAAATCACCCTATATAATCAAAGTATCTACTTCATTTTAAAAAGTGACTTAATTAAACATAATTTATGAGAACAAACTTTTTAGGTAGGTATATTTAAAAAAGAAAATCAAAATTGTTGACAACAACAATTTGCTTGGAAAATAATTGACAACAACAATTGCTTTTAAAATTTAAAATATATTTTTTTGTTTTTTTTGTAGAGTAAAGTCGGGTAATGTGGACCACTCGGCTAATATGGACCACCAGCTTTACTCACATCTCACAAATGCAATTGAGGCGAGTATTGCTTACGATTATCCGAGAGCTCCTTAAACTTACTTTAGGGTAGTTTCAGTAGTCAGAAGGAATGCCTCTCTGAGTTGTGATAAATAAAACAAAATCGAAGGCAGTGATCATTTTTTTTTCGTAAGTGTTTTTCCTTTTTCATTACTTAAATACTTCTTTTTTTATCCATTCCTTTTATAAATATAAGGAGTGAATATGTGTTCTTAAGTTCGTATTAGTAAAATTATTGTAGCAAATCACGTTTTGTTGCAAAGTAATTTTCTTTAAGAAAAACGTGTTTCGGGTAATATGGACCACGATAGCGGAGGGTAATATGGACTTATTACATATTACCCGCCGTTTTATTAAAGGGAGTCTGAAATTGTTTTTTTTTTTCTCCTTAAGGTCATGGATTCGAGAAAAAAATAACAGAAAAGCAAGAAAAACGCAAGTCATGGAGTCCGGACGACTTGAAAAACGCTATTGAAATGGTGAGGACAAGTTTTTGTGGTTATTTAAAATCTTAAAAATTGAATAATGTACTAAAAACTATTCATAAGAATGTTTAAAATTGAAAGTACTAAGAGTTCGACATTGGTAAATTTTAGGTTACGTCGTAGACCAGTTTTTCTAAATACGTTTGAGAAATTGCTTGTGGAATATGTGCGGACCATGTGGTCCCGCCACTTTTCTTTTTTTACCGTTTTTTAGTTACCTAAGTTGTTTTTTTATTAATTTTATATGAAGTGAATTAATGTTTTTGTTGCTATTTTTTTTTAATATAAATATACCGTCCCTTTTTTTTTAAATAAACATCTTGATTGAAACTTACACCGTTTGTGTTTTATTAGCAAAATGTGAATGGTGGTCCATTCTATCCTACTTTACTCTATTTGAAGTGCCACTACTCGATTTCTATCCAGTTTATTTTTTTTTTTTTCAAAGTGTATTTCCCTATACAAACTTTCATAACCTCTTTCATCCCCTCAAAGTTTTGTTTTTGCGAAAAAAAGTAAATATAAACCTTATATACAGCAATACAAACAAAACCAAAAAAAAGAATTATGAAAATCGTCCCAGCCGTTCTCGAGTTTTAGCGAGAATATAATATATTATGTTAATATATATTATAAAGATGATGTGGCCGACTATATTTTGCATCGAATTCGCACTGTGACATCGGATAATGAACTGGAGATGTCAGATGAAATGCGCAATAAAGCTTTGATTTTGATCGAGGATATGATTGTGTCTGCTCATGAGTGGCAATTTATTGTGCAAATTGGGGATGCCACAGCCAAATCGTTCAATGCAAGACGCATTTAATCGAGAATTGGAGCGAGAAATGGACTTCGGTCGAATCGCATTGAGTCAAGTTGTTCGAACAAATGTGCCAATGTTGAATCAAGAACAAAAGTGTACGATGAATTGATGCAAGCCGATAACGAAAATGGCAGAATTTTCTTCCTTGATGCGCCCGGTGGAGCTGGAAGTACATTCCTGATTTCACTGATTTTGGCTACAATTCGTTCAAGATCTGAGATCGCTTTGGCCCTAGCCTCTTCTGGGATGGCGGCTACTTTGTTAGAAGGCGGTCGAACAGCATTGAAATTGCCATTGAATCTGCAAGTGGATGAAGAACCTACATGCAACATTTCAGAACACTGCGATGGCGAAAGTACTGCAGCAATGTAAGATTATCATATGGGACGAATGCACAATAGCTTATAAAGGCGCATTGGAGGCCCTGAATCGTTTATGTAATGATAAGCGACCTTTCGGTGGAGCAATGATCTTGCTATAAGGCGATTTTCGTGAAACGCTGCCTGTCATTTCGAGATCAACTCCGTCAGATGAATTGAATGCTTGCCTGAAGGCGTCTGCTTTATGGCGATACGATCAAGAAATTGCATTTGACAACAAACATTCGAGTTTCTTTACAAAATGACCAGTCCGCTGCAGAGTTCTCCAGGCAATTGTTGGCGATGGGCAAAGGTGTGATTCCAGCAAACTTAATCATTTGAACTAAAAATCAATTTGAAACTTAAAATCGTCCCAGTAATAATTTTGTTGCGCAACCTAAATGAACCAACACTTTGTAACGGTACGCGTTTGATTGTGAAATTATTTAATACTAGCTGACCCGGCAAACTTCGTTTCGCCCAAATTTGTTAATTTGTTAATAAATTCCGAGCATGCACCAAGCACTTGCTAATTTATGTTATTCGACCAATTAAAATTCTTTATTCAAAAGTTATATTAAATGCAATAGAAATAAATGATGAATAGCAATGTTGATTTTTTTCAATCAAACCGCAATGATTTTGACGTATCGTCCAACCTTCCACTTTTTCACTAAATTGACAAACATCCATCGATTATCCTTGCAATAAATTATTTGTCATAGCGAAAGCGAGACGCACGGGAAATTGAAGTCGCGCGAATGGTAAATCGTTCTTAATAAGCGAAATCTGCGGAATAAGAATGTTTGCCTTTGAATTTTCCCTAAAAAATTTCAATCAACTTGGTAGCGCTATTTCGGCGATCGGCAACAGCGCCACCTATCAGGTCCAAAAGTATCCTATCCTTCAAGGAACGAAGAATATAAATCTATAAAATTTCATTGAAATCGGGTGAGTGGTTTCGGAGATCGATTACAACGCCATATAGCGGGTCAAAAATCCTATCTTTTAAGTTTGCTTTAACCTTAAATACAACAATATGAACAAAACAAAAGAAGAATCATAAACATTTACCCAGTGGTTATCGAGTTATATCATCATCATCGAGTTTCATCCCGAAAGAATTATAGGTATGAATTAAGAAGATTATTATTAAAGAAAATTTAATTGACCTGAATAACGACATACGCCTACAACGCCACATGTTGAGGATTTTCCGACGATGTGCACTAAGAAATTCAGTTTTTGTTAAAAATAATAAATTAATTATTTTATATGCATTTTATCATTTATAACTCCGATCGAAGAATCTGTTTTAAACGATATACATTTTTTTTTACGCCATAAGGTTACATCAAAAATGTTTGAATTGTAAAAGCGCTATGGTTACATTAGAGATTAGATATAATTTAATATGGTGGTTAAGTATTCTTAAATTTTCTATTTTTCCGCGCAATTTTCTTAATTTTTTCTTTCATAAGATTTTTCTCCTGACAATAACAAACACAACAAAAAAAATTTAGCGAAATCGGTCCAGCCGTTCACGCGTCATGCCGCGACCAAGGGAAATAGGGATTCATTTTTATATATATAGATTCAACATTGGCACATTTGTTCGAACAGCTTGACTCAATGCGATTCGTTCGAAGTCCATTTCTCGCTCCAGTTCTCGATTAAATGCGTCACATCAAAGCTTTGTTGCGCATTTCATCTGACATCTCCAGTTCATTATCCGATGTCACAGTGCGAATTCGATGCATAATATCGTCGGCCATAATATCATCTTTGTATAATCAAAGTACCTATCTACTTCATTTCAAAAAGTTACTTAATGTAACATAGTAAACATAATTTATTAGAACAAAGTTTTTAGGTACCTATATTTAAAAAAAAAAAAAAACTTCAAAATTGTTGACAACAACAATTTGCTTGGAAAATAATTAAAATAATTGACAACAACAATTGCTTTTAAAATTCAAAATATTTTTTTTTTATTTGAAGTGTCACTTCTTGATTTCTATCCAGTTAATTTTTTTCAAAGTGTATTTCCCCATACAAACTTTAATTTTCTAATTTTCCGCGCAATTTTCTTAATTTTTTCAATTTTTCTTTTTTCCTAAACCTTCGCGGAGCAATTACGAACAAATCCGCAGAAGGAAGTATCCAATTTGGTCCAGTCGTTTTCGAGTTTTAAGCATCCGAACAAACCAAGATCCATTTTTATATATATAGATGATAATGGCCTACGGACAATTGACACCTTTGTTAACAGTGTTTCAAAAAATCAAAATAGATTTCAATTGCAGTGTTTTATATCCCGTAAAAGTAGATACCAACCAACTAATGCTCAGCCCAAGTTTCATTAATCTCAAGCGGTTGCCACTTTCCACAACGATTATTTAATTTATCTCAGTGCGGTAATAAATTATAGTTCCTTCAACTCCAATGTTACGTAAAGCTTGTCTTCGTCTCCATATGCTCAACCTTACCATGCCCGAAGCCCGAGTCCGATGCCACCACTTAACGACCTTCAAAAGGTTGTTTTCCATTATATCACTGCGATTTCGATTTCGACGCCTCGCTCGCCGCAATTGATGCGAATCTTTTTCCCAGTGAACAAAAGACGTCACGTTTTCTGTCTTTCTCGTGTTCGACTTCGAGTTCGAGATAGCCGATTGCATGTGGGACAAAAATACGACAAGGTAAGTATAAATTGTCGTGGCATGCGAATTGAGTAACAGTTTTTTTTTATGGGTTTAAAGTTTTTATTATGCTCTTTCATTCAAACGGCGGTCTGCCTTCCGTTTCCGTCCCAGAGACTTGAGGAAATAAATTATAATGTACTCAACAGCCGACTGTTGTTGTTGTTGAAAATAAACTGGAATTGGAAAAATTGTATTTATGTGTCTCATATTCTTGGTGGGAAAAGCGGTTTTCCCGTTGAATAATAATCTGCATGTTTGGCTTTCAGCACTCTTAATTAGATTAATTAATAAATAACAACTGTGGCTGTGGTAATGGCAGTAATGCGCATGCCTTGACCTACAGTCTTTGGCGGGCTGTTTGCAGGCTCGACTGGGTTCTTGGAACGTAATAAAATGCGCAAGAGTAATTTTGTTTACTTTTGTCTTGAGTTTGCGTGCAGGAGGTAAGCCACGAATGTAAGTCAGTTGGTAAGAAGGGTAAAATAATCATTACTCATTTGCGAAGTTTAAGTGATTGTTATAAATACTAATTACGAAATGGCGGTGTTAAGTTATTTAATTTGATTCTCTGAACACGCTGTTTATTGAAGGAATGCGTTTTTTTTTTCTACTCCTAGTTTGGGCTGAAGTTTTTTTTTTCAATACCTACCGACTTTTTTAAGCCCCTACACATTGAAATATACTTCTATACTTCTATGTGATCAAAATGCTGGTCGTTTCATTTGTCCCTTGTAATTATTAACAGCCTTAACTGGAGCCTAGATTTGCCTACGCTGCTGTTAGGGGGTTGGTTTAGAATGAAGTAACTTTAAGCAGAGCATGCTACTCAATCGTAGCAGTTAGGCCTTTGCCAACCGCCTTCGTGACGTTTCTTAACTGTTTGTAAAATAGTAAGTACAAGCTCACTTCGAGGCTGATTAAAGTTCTACTAGCAAAATTTTCCCAAAGAGATGATCTATAAAACCGAGGGAAGAATTGCCTTATAATCTGATGAAAATGGGAAAAGGAGTTTAAACTTTCGGTGCGGAGAATTTTGCGTTCCGACGGATACCTCTTTAAGGCCGATTGATGCATACATTTTGCTCCAACAAGTTTTTATGAAGCCAAGTGTTTAACGAGCTCGAGGTGATTACTATCTTGAATACTTTTGTATTGTCGGTAGAGATTATTAAGTCAGATACAGTTCCACCTATAGTTATTACAAAGATAAATGAACCAAGATGACTTCCTTGCGGAACTCTTGGTTCGGCGGCAATGGAATGAATAACTAAAAATCTAAAGTGTATCCTGCCATGACGCTTATAAATGCTGTTATCCATGACAGATTTTATTATTTCATAGACCATTTATAGTCTAGCATCAAGTTCAGCACACTGTATTTAGAAACAAATTCAATTACTAAGCCGTTGTAGACCTTTCCCTGAAGCAACAGAAAAAACCATGTAGCAGATGAGAGAATAAAAATTTAAACTGACTGGGGACGTAGAAAATGAATGCTTTCAAAGAGCTCATGCCTGCAGGAAAAGCAGAAATATCTAACTTTGGGGCGGTGTCCCTCCATTACTTGGTACAGGTGGACTGTGATTTATTGGGGGGTTTGGGTTTTACTTTGTTTTGCAATCACTTCGCCCTACATTAATTTCGCATTTCTTCTCTTACTTTTTACTCATTTTGCATTTTCGTTAAAAGTAACGGTTTACTTCGCATTTTATTTGTATTGTGTCGTTTTCGGTTGGTTTCACTCAAGGTATTTTGTTTTATTAAATTAGTTTTCTTTTAGAAATTGGTTTTATTTTTTATTATTTAAATAGGTATCTAACAGTATACGATATGCGGATATTATGGTTTGTATTCATTATATCAATTCTTAAGAAAGTTTAATAAAAAGCTTAGCAATCTGTGGAATTAAAAAAAAAAAAAAATAATAATAATAATAATTGAAATTCAATTTCTTCAATGGGGACGTTCGGATACCTAGTTTATGCAAAACATCAACTAGATTCGTCGTGACTAGGAAACCGAACGCGTTGACTAAGCAACTTGAATTGTTTTTGTATTCTCTAGGTCAGTGTTACCTTTGTTTTCTTTTGATCCTTTTTATTCGGAAGAGGCCCTTCATAAATTTTTCAAAAATTATTATTCTCAAATAAGTACATTTAAAATGTAACACGGTTGTAAATCACAACACTATTACACTGTCATGCGAAGTAATGGTTGTTTAATATCGTGCGAAAATTCGAAATTTGCTGAGTAGCTTTAGAAATGACACCGTTTTTTCTCACCGGCCCTTTTTTCGCTTCTTCGGAATTCTGCCACGGCCACTCTGTTTATTTTAAATTTGACTCTTCGAAATGTCAACTGAGTATGCAGGCAGGATTTTCTTGACTAGAATTGTCGGCTTCCCCTCCATAAACGACAACTGCAAAAACTAATCACGTGACCACTGTGGGCCAATAAAAATTGAAATACATCTAGTCAGACAGCTGTTAGACTTACTAAACTATAAATCCGAACGTCCCCAATAACATAGCTTGTTTCGATTTTTTTTATGTAAAGAGCCCAAGGGCATTCAAATTCGCGCGAAACAAACGATGGCGAAAAAATTGAAATCGAAATAAACAAAAAATGATATAATCGAAAAACTAAAGAATAAAAGGCGAAATGTGCTTACAATGAACTAATTCGAATCTAAATTATTTTTCTTTGAAATAAATTACTTACTTACTTAAGGTGACGCTACAGTCCGGGGTGGACCTGGGCCTCAACCAGTACGCCGCTCCAGTTAGCGCGATCTTTGGTTAACTGCCTCCAGTTGCGCACTCCAAGTTGGTTGAGGTCCCCTTCCACTTGCGCGCGCCACCTAAGGCGAGGTCTTCCTCTACTGCGTTGTCCCTCCGGGTTGGAATCGAAGACTCTCCGGGCCGGAGCGTTGGAGTCCATTCGCTCTACATGTCCTAACCATTTTAGACGACGATGTCGATGTACGGCTCGTAGAGTTCGCTGTTAAATCTTCTCCTCCAAATCTCGTCAACGCAAACGGGACCAAAAATCACTCGAAGAATTTTGCTTTCGAAACGACCAAGAAGATCCTCATCCGTTTTTGCTAGGGTCCATGCTTCTGCGCCATAGAGCAGGACAGGGATGATGAGAGTCTTATATAGAATCTTCTTAGTGCTTCTTGACAAGGCCTTACTAATCAATTACCGTCTTAGGCCAAAGAAACAGCGGTTGGCAAGAGTGATTCTTCGCTTGATTTCTGAGGTGATGTCATTTTCAGAGTTATTAGCGGATCCGAGGTAGACAAAGTCCCAAACTACCTCAAAGTTATAGCTGTCTATCGTGACGTTCTGTCCGATTCGTCGATGTTGTGCGTCCCTTCTTGTTGACAGCATATATTTTATTTTACCCTCATTCACCACTTAACCCGCTTTTGCCGCTTCTGTACTAATACTAGCAAACGCTCCAGTAACAGCTCGCTGTGTTCTGCCAACAATGTCAATGTCGTCAGCGTATGCAAGCAGTTGCACAGACTTATGGAAAATTGTGCCTCTGGTGTTGGCTTGTGAGTTTCGCACAATTTTCTCAAGAATGATGTTGAAGAAGTCACATGACAGCGCGTCGCCTTGTCTAAATCCTTTTTTGACATCAAAGGTATCGGTGAGATTGTTTCCGACCTTTACGGAGCAGCGAGCATTCTTCATCGTCATTCTGCACAATCTGACAAGTTTGGCAGGGATGCCAAAACTAGACTGTCATATGCGGCCTTAAAATCGATAAAAAGATGGTGAGTATCGATATGGACTTCTTGGATTTTCTCCAGGATCTGCCGTAGTGTGAATATTTGATCGGTCGTGGACTTACCTTTGAAAAAAATATAATTGGAAAACGACTAACCGAAACAACAAAAAAACGAGATAAATAAAAAAGACGAAATAAACCATACCCGAATAAAACGTAGCAATTGCTACTAAATTTCCATTCTGCTATTTACCTACCTGCCTCAGGTCTTTTGCTAAATATTTTGTTTGTCCAATTTTAACATAAAACAATCTAAGAATTGTGAAATTTGGATATATTTTTTTTATAAATATTGAATTTAAATTATGTTTCTACAATAAAACTAATAAAATATCTATGAACAAAACACTTTTTTCATGTCACGTGAAGTATTGAGTGTGTTCTATTTGGCTTGTATTTCGTTCAGATGAAAATGTTTAGAAAGAATCATTTCTAAGGCAATATAGGAGATCCGGACTTTTATGTTGACAGTTCAAAAACCTTTGGGTTCTTCTTTATCCAATTGACTGGCGTGTCAAGAAATATTTCCAACAAGCGTATGATCTGATACAATCCCGGCAACTGCAGAAGAACTAAAACATAATCAACCTGTTTTGCAAACAAAAATCATAATTTCCAGGTGTAATTGGAGCTATAGATTGCATTCATGTTTCTGAATCAAATGTTTTTATTTTCAATTTACACAAATTTCAATTCTGTTAGAATCTCAAGGAAAATTCAAAAATTCAAATTTACTGGTCAGGTTTGACAGGACAGTAGGACAGGACAACCTTTTGCTCAAAGCAAATGCTAATTTTTACTCAAACGACCCATTTTGTGAACCGTTGCAGGTGAGGATAGCTAAAAGGACACCACGTACTGGAGTATCATTGTACTAGAGAGCTTATTGCCATACGAAGTCTTTAAAACCATCGGATATTGTTTCCGTTGCTACGATCATCGATCTTCTAGTTTTCGACTGTGTATATTTATGAGCTGCATTTAACGTTCAACATTCCTTTGGCTTGTTTTTTCAGAAGCTGTTTTGTGCAGTACCGTCTTTGCATAATGTCCGCTCATCTTCTTAAGGTAATAATAATAGAGAGGGTTTAGTGCACTGCGACCTTGTGATCTATTGTTCTCCTTCTCCTTAAGTTACAATTACAGCTTGTCAAGTAACACGACAAGTTTTTCCTTGGTGTATAGCTTAGCTAGTAACCGAAAGTCGTTTTAGAGCTTCCAGCTAAATATTCGATAATAAAGTTATCATTACATGTTGAAATTTTTGTTATTATGCTTAGAGAGTTTTTCACAATCATTGTCTCTAAGTTCACTTGAAAGATTTAACTTGTAAACGATGAAGGTGTACCCGTTTTGTGGTTTTATGAAATATCTCCAGTTGTGTTAAAATGGCCAAAGTCGAGATTCTTCTTCTTCTTGATGGAAAGATCGAGCTCTTGATCTAGCCGGAACGACAAAACCGGACTGATACGGCGTTTTAGCCTCGGAATGGGTGCACCTTGAGAATTTTGGAGAATTTGGATTTGGAATGCCTTAATGTTATGTGCGGCACCAAGTTTGCTGTCAATAAGTGTGGCATGCTTCCACCGACCTATTATTTGAAAAATCTTAAAAAAAAAATGAGGTCTTAAATCACTTTTTATCTTCTCGGGCATATCCGAGATTATATTTGCTGTGACTTTGGTAACCTAAAGCTTCTTCCAACCATATTTTATCACAAGTCGATTTTACCTGGTGTTATTTTAAGGCGGCATTGATTCCTAACTTATCTACCGAAGATCCAACTTAAGCATTGAGGTCCTTCAGCACAACTTGGACATCGAACATGAAACCCCTCTATGTGAGTAGTCCAGTCAGTACATGAGGCACTGCAATGGAGTATTTCTCTTTGAAGTAAATCGGGCAGGAGAGGTAGTGGAGAATGATCTAACCTTCATCTTCAACCCTGCAGTTTCTATACAAGTATATGCAATGAGTCATAGCACCACTGTCGCTAATGATGTGCAATCTATGTATTGAGCAAACGAAAAACAACCTCCTAGGACTGTGCAAAATATGCCAAAAGAATTTTCGGGTAAGCCAAAGATATATTTGCGATGCTCCTTATAATCAACATAGCATAAATAAAACTGAAGATACGATATAAATATACTCAACCACATTTCTGCTTAATTAGGTCATAGCCCAAAAGCTGGAACAGAAAAAATCTTTCGATAAGCTTCCATATGGGCTGCACGTTCTGCTAGTAAAAAAAGAAACAACGTTCGCGTTATAAGTACTCACTTTAATTACGTATTAATTATTTAGGTCGAGAGTTCAAAGTAAGCATACGTCGGAGTGGTCATTGTGCGGATAACATTCCGAAAGAATTGCGTACACATCGCCATGTTCACAGCCTCAACCACGGAACACGCAAGACATACTTAATTGCGATTTGTGCTGCTCGTTGTTGATAACGAATCCGAGTGGATATTTTGATAGTCATGAATGGGTCATTTACTGTATTGAAAATTAAAGTACTAGTGTTAATTACCACGGAAGATTAATCGCTTCATTGGCTAAATTTAATACACCGAATAAACTTTGCTGTTCTTGATTTTAATAAAGCAGCTTCAATGGTTACTGCATAATGAGATATTTTTCCAATCTTATCCAGTGACTCCACACACCTTAAACCTGATACACATCAAGGTGTCTAACCCCCAGTAGCGCCTTCTGAAACGTAACCTATGCCTGTTTGCTTCATAAGTAAGTCGTACCATGGATTTGTTGCGAAACCCCGATGACAAATGAATAACCTGCTGACAGGCCATGCAGCCGCCATCTATACATTGGCACATCTTTTCAATCGAACATGCTGCTAATTGTTACCTACCAAAGGAGAACGAGCAACTCCATCGAAAGGGTGTTTCACTCATGTGCAGTTAGTTGGTCAACCAAAAGTCTAACCACCGATAATTCTACAAAACGCCCAGCTTTTAACTACAATACCGCACCGGACGTCGCAAATCATTGCCCACAAATCTTGCAGCAAAAAAAAAGGTGTACGCGCGTTCATGCATCGATTTTTTTTTCTTTCGTAATCGTGTCGTGAAAGACCACAGCATTGCATAACGTGATTGACGTATAGTTACTTTTACCACAGCATTTCCCGCGGAATCTGCACTAATGAAGCGTATCGAGCAAATCGTTAAGTGTGACAAATTTTCCCGTTCTATAATCCATAGAAATTCAAGGTTATAAGCTCATGTCTAATAATTGTAGTTTATATAGTCTGTGAACAAGTGAATAAAATGTCGAATGACCAAGGAAACGAGATCAACTAGCAGATAATGTGATTTTAATTAAGCCAAAGCCGCACTGGCTGGTCGTTGGTCTGATTCATTCAAGCAAACACCTGTTCAGCGGTTTTATTGTACTTGGTGTAGACCGATTGTAATGATAAGGACTTGCCTTGATAACACACGCAAAGTGTGGAACTTTACAGACCCATAATGTTGCTTATTACTCGTATACTGTTGATATTGTCGTGCATGCGAGTACGTGTATCATGCCTTTCATTGGATTGGGTTAAGCGTTGTTATTAAGTTAATCATCGACAGATATAGCCGTGGATTTGCACATAGTCGCATTATTGTTGGGACGCGGCAATTTGAACTGAAAGCCTATAATTAACGGGAAATAAATGTTTTTGCCACAAGATTATATTGTTTTGATTTGCCGCCACTGTGGATAGATTAGTCTTAACGAGTAACTGATATCAAATTGAACGCGGTAATGAGTCTTGTATTTTCGCCAACCAGACGTAGGAGTGTAACTTTGAGCTTAACTGTGTTGATTGGGGTCACCTACTATAACGATTGTCAGATCTGACTATTATTTTCAGATCAGTCAGTTAAAAAATTGTCCCAAATGTCTTTCCGCAAGGGTACTTCTCTCTTCTTCTTCTCTGGAGGGAGAGAGAGAGAGGTAACGGGCTTAACGACCCCGCGGACCCTAGTCATTAAAACCCAGAAGCGTCTGACCCATATTGGGCGGCTCCCTGGTCAGCGTCTGTTCTCCATGTTAGGAGCGGCTGTGCATCCAACAGTTTAAACTTTTAACAAAAGTCAAAATTAATATGGAAATGCAATGAATAAAACAAAAGATATATATACCCCAGGTGGTATGCCAGTTACACTGGTAAATCCACTCTCTTCGGAGGTCGGTTCCATGGATTCTGGGGGGGACCATTTATTGCTAGGCAACGACCCGTTTGGGAGAAGTAGAAGGGTAGAGAGAACACCCCCATCTAAAAAAGAAGAAAGTAGTAAAATACTGAAGGCTAAATATTTAGAAGCCTGTGAAGAAAGAAATGGGTATAAGCAACTCAATGAGACACTGCTTAAGGAAATAAATAACCTTAAGAAAGAGTTGCAATTGTTGAAGGAAGAATTCAACAACCAAAAAAAAGTGGATGTCCAACCTGTCGAGTTCTCAACAGATGAAGAAGAACTTAAAAAAGAGACAGAAGGACAGCGTCACACGGGGAATAAAAATAAAAAACGCAAGATGAGTATATCCCCAAAAATCTCATCCGCAAAAGAAAGCAGCACAATCACAGTGTATGCTTCAAATAAAGAAAACAAAATACTAAACTCAACCAAGCCTCCGCCAATTATTGCACTGCAGGTTAATAAGTATGAAAGCCTGGCGAAAATATTGGAGGAAAATAAAATTAAAGCTAGTACAGCTCTAATTAACAAAAACGACATTAAAATTAATGTGGTTGAAGAAGAGGGATACAGAAACCTCACTAAAATTCTGAACCAGAAAAAAATGCAATGGTATTCGTATGAGAATAAGCAAACCAGACCATTTAAGGTTGTAGCGAAAAAACTGCATTACTCATGCTCACCTGAAAGCATAAAAAAAGAGTTAATCGACAGAGATTTTAAAATATTGGATGTGATAAATATGCTTAAGTATAAAAGCAAAGTACCGCTTCCAAGTTTTATACTCAGTTTCGAACATGACCAAGATAAAGAAAAAATATATGGAATCAAGAACATACTTGGGATGAAAGTTCAAATTCATACCTTAAGAAAATCAAAATTAGTGCCCCAATGCAAAAATTGTCAAAGGTATGGGCATACGCATAAATATTGCAGCTCCAACCCAAGATGTGTAAAGTGTGCAGGAAGTCACCACACTAAAGAATGCATGAAGGAAAAAATTGAGCACCCTAAATGTGCAAACTGCAATGAAAACCATCCTGCTAACTATAGAGGATGTTCAGTTGCAAAAGAAATACAACTTGCAAAAGATAAACAACAAAAGAAACCTCTTAAAACGTCAGACAGTGAAGCTCAAAAAGTCAAAACGGACTTACGAAGGAGCCCACAAAAAGAAAAAACCGAACACCAAGTGATTATAAAAAAGGACCCAAGACAAAAGCCAACAGGTCCCAAAGTGACGTATGCTCAGGCAGCATCAAAACCAACTGGAATACCAGCAGAGAAAGCTGTAAAACACAAAGCAGAGCCAAACACTGCGATGGAAATCCTCATGAAACAAATCCTTAACAGGATTGGTTCCATGGAAAAATGCAATAAAACGATATTAGATAGAATATCATTGCTAGAGAGACAGAACAGCAACAAAAAAGCTGTGCCAAAAAGACAAACATGATGAACAGAATAAAAATTCTTGAATGGAATGCTAATGGTATCGAGAATCGAAAGGATGAGATACAAGTCATTCTCGACATAAACCAGACAGATATATGTCTTATTTCTGAGACACACTTAAAATTTACTACTGACTTTAAACTGCAGGGATATGAATTATATCACTCCCCACATCCTCACAATTGTGCAAAAGGTGGAGCTGCAGTGTTAATAAAGAATACGATTGAACACCATATAGAAGCAAAATTCCAATCATGCGCTATACAAGGAATTTCCATAAGTATAAAAACGAGCAGTGGACAAATATCTGTTGCAGCAGTATACTGCTCTCCTAGCTATAGACTAAAGAAAAATGATTTTAAAAGTCTTTTCCGCATATTTCACAATAGATTCATCGCGGGAGGGGATTTTAATGCCAAGAATAAATATTGGGGATCTAGATTAACAAATACTAGAGGCAGAGAATTATATGAAACTATTAAAGAAGTCGGCGCCAAATATCACTCAACGGGGAAACCTACCTACTGGCCTACAGATAGGAATAAAACCCCAGATCTTGTTGACTTCTTTATAACCAAAAATATATCTTCAAATAAAATAAATATAGAGGAAGGTCCTGATCTTCAATCAGATCATTCCTCAATACTTCTTACACTTGGCGATAGAATAATAATAAAAGAACATAGCCCTAAACTAGTTAATAGACTGACTGATTGGAACCACTTCAGGCAGAAATTGGAAGAATGTATCCAATTATCATCAGCTATTCAAACGGAAGATCAACTAGAAGAAGCAGTGCAAATATTTACGCTGGATATACAAAAAGCTGCATGGGCTGCAACTCCCAAAAGAACAAAGAAGATTAAACAAAACTCTTATCCTCGTGAAATATGTGAAATTATTACAGAAAAGAGGAAAGCTAGAAAACGTTGGCAACAGACAAGGGCGCCAAGCGATAAAACCACACTGAACAACTTAAATAATAAGCTCAGAAAATCTATAAGGGAATTTAATAACGAGTCTTTAAAAACGTATCTTACCAGTCTGACAGTCTGACAGTCTGACCAGTCTGGAAGGCAACAAAGAAAATGAACAGGCCAATAGCTCACATTCCGCCAGTAAAAACCAAAGAAGGTAACTGGGCAAAAAGCAGTCAAGAAAAAGCAAATACTTTTGCAGAGTACCTTGAAAACGTCTTCAAACCTTATGAAGATAAAGATTATCAAGAAAACGAAGAAAGGTGCGAAGAAGACAGACCTATTAGGCCGGTAACAGCTAAAGAACTTGCCAAAGAAATCAAAGAGGGCATAAACATAAAAAAAGCCCTAGGGTTCGATTTAATCACGGGGGAAGTTTTAAAACAATTTCCTCGAAAAGGTTTAAAAAAGCTAGCGCAGATTATAAATGCTGCATTTAAGTTGAGATATGTGCCAAGCATGTGGAAGGTCGCGGAGGTAATAATGATACCAAAACCAGGTAAACCACCTAGCGAAGTAACCTCATATCGCCCAATATCGATACTACCAATGTTGTCCAAGCTATTCGAAAAAATGCTGGCAAAACGTCTGCAAAAAATAATTGATGAAAAATTGCTAGTTCCAATTCATCAATTTGGGTTTAGAAACAAGCACTCTACAATTGATCAAGTGCATAGAATCACAGATAAGATCGAAAAAGCATTCGAAGAGAAAAATGTGTGCTCTAAAATATTTCTTGATATAGCACAAGCTTTCGATAAAGTCTGGCATAAGGGACTGATCCATAAATTACAAAGGCAACTGCCGGAGCAGTATTCAACAATTCTGGAGTCATATATAACAGATCGATTCTTCAGAATTAAACAAGAGACAGAGTACTCAACATTAAGAGGAATTAAAGCTGGTGTACCACAAGGTAGTGTGCTAGGTCCAGTGCTATACCTTCTGTTTACTAGCGATCTACCTGATAGTGAAGAAATACTATAGCAACTTTTGCAGATGACACTGCTGTGCTTGCTGTTGGAGCAACTGTCGAAATTGCAACAGAAAAGCTCCAAATGGCAATAAACGGTATTTCAGAATGGACCAAAAAGTGGCAGATTAGATTGAATGACCTTAAGTCAGTCCATATTAATTTTACGTATAAAAACGTACCACACATTCCAGTATACATTAATAACAATGTAGTGGAATACTCAAATACAGCTAAATATCTGGGCATGACCCTAGACGCTAAACTGCGTTGGAAAGCGCATGTAAAGAAAAAGAGAGATGAGCTGAACATGCGATACAGTAAAATGTATTGGCTTATTGGGAGATATTCATCCCTGTCCAACTACAATAAATTACTGCTATATAAGCAAGTCTTGAAACCAGTATGGACCTACGGGCTCCAATTGTGGGCATGCACATGCCAATCAAATTTACAAAAAATTCAAGTCTTCCAAAATAAAGTACTAAGGAACATAGTTAATGCACCTTGGTACATACGCAACGCTGATCTACATAGAGATCTAAATATTGAAATGGTTGAAGATGAAGTTAAAAAGGTTGCCCAAAGGCACAGAAGTAGGCTTCATAACCACGTTAACGTTGAAATTACAGAACTTTTAAATACTGACAATGTAATCAGAAGATTGAGGCGGGTAAAACCCCTTGATCTATAAGAGTTAGCCAAGGCCAAGAGATTAGGTAATATCTTCAAATAAAAAAGTTTCGAAATCCGACAAACGGCGGATTTTTCTTATGAATTTTCCAAATATTTTAAAAATAAACTGCCGATTAGTCGAACGACTAGGTGCAATCCCATTTCGGGATGACGAAAGTCAGTCCCTCCCGGGAGGTTTTTTAGAGGTTGTTCGAGTCCCTCACTATTGCAGAAGCATCCCTCGCGTACTTGCTCTGCAATGTCTTTCGATGATTTTTCCTTCCAGCGAACCCCCAAACAAAACAAAAAAAATAAAAAAAAAATGTCTTTCAACCTTGTGATCTTATAATTTGGTCTAACTATAACCGGAAAATCCATTTTCAGAAAATTGTCAGACTGCCACTTGACAATGAAATATTCAAACATCTAAAAACACAATTGTATCATTGTCAGAGACCATTGCCAGACGCTTATAATATTTGCAGACTAGTTTTCTATTGTTAGATGTGCTGTGCTTATGACATCTGACAATATTTTTATTGTCAGCCAAATACTATTCATTTCCTTATCGAGCAAAACAAAGTTTCGGTGCTATATTCCTTGAATGTTTCTATATAGATTAATGCAAAGTCAGTAAATAGAACAATATCGAATATGTGAACTAAGCGTCTAAGAAAGCTTATAACCCTTGCATTGTTAAATGATACTTGTAGAAGGACCTACAAATGTTTATAATCATTTTCAAATACTCTTTCATCAAATTGTTTGGAATCCGTACGCAGAAAATTGTGCTACAATTCGTGGTACGTAGGTATTCAGCTCTCAATTCCACGAGCAAATGCTGCATAAATCTACAGGCCCACCTGCTGTCGGTCGGTGGGCCACCCGCATTGTTTGTGTGGTAATTCATTGTCCTCGCTGCTTTGGCTTTCCAATGCGTACGCAGCCAATCGCATTTGCACTTTTTTGCTTCATGTCGAATAATTTTTCTATTATTTCGCGTTTGTCAACAAACCACTATCGATTACAAATTTCTGACAATGCCTGTCAATATATCCGCAAATATTTTGTAAAAAAACTCCTGCCAACCCGATTTTCAACCTGACAACGTTGACAGATAAATTATTGCCAAGCAAACCATCGGACAATGACATTTTCAGAGTTGGCTACAAAACCTGGCAACCATGTAAACTGAGAGTTTATAATTGTCAGAACATTGGTAGACCTGACAACAGTGTCAGATCTGGCAATCGTCTGGTCTGAACATAGCTTAGGAATGTTCAAAGGTGGTGATAAATAATGAATAAATACTCAGCGAAACAGGTCCGGAGGGACCCTAGGCCTAGCTTCTCACAATCATTCGTTTTGTGGAAGGGATCTACAATTATATGCCGACTCTAAACGGCTGATTCAGACGCTCTTTCAACTTTTCAAGACAGTTATACTCTCGGATGTTTGTCAGACGTTCGCGAGAGGTGGCGCAGTCGAAAAAACCCTGAGTTGGAATTTGGGTTTTTTGCTGGATTCGAACCTGGGACCCATCGCTTTGTAGTCCAACACAATAACCACTAAGCCATTGCGCCACTTGGTTATGTCATACAACGAGTATTGTGTTTTGTTGAAGTCAGACTTCAATTGTCAGTGACGGATTTTTAAAACTACAGTAAAAGCTCGTTAATATGGGGGGAAGGTCTGGCCGAATGAACGAATTTTTCGAATTAATGAGAGATTTTTTGTATGCACTAAAACGCGTTTTGATGAAAAAAATGCAAGAACTTAAAACAAAAATTATTTTCTTAACACAAAAGATGGCAAATAATACATAAAATTTATTATAATTAATTTTTTTAACTAAAAATATAAAAATATATATATGTACTAGCTGACCCGGCAAACTTCGTTCCGCCCAAATTTGTTAATGTAATGAAAATAATAATTCCGAGCATGTATACAATGCCCTTGCTAATTTATGTAATTCGGCCAATTAAAATGCTTCATTCAAAAGTTATATTAAATGCAATCGAAATAAATGACGAAAAGCAATGTTGATTTGTTTCAATCAAACCGCAACGATTTTGACGTTTCGGCCAACCTTCCGCTTTTAACTAAATTGACCATGTGAGAAACATGGTAATTCAAGATTGATACTACAAATGCAAAAACATCCATCGATTATACTTGCAACAAATTATTTGTCATAGTGAAAGCGAGACGCACAGGAAATCTATGTCGCTTAAATACGAATGGTAAATCGTTCTGAATAAGCGGAATCTGCGGAATGACAGTGTTTGCCTTTGGATTTTCCACTCAAAATCGTCACTTGCATGGCATTTGAGTTGGGATCTCTTACCACCAAATCAAACGCGTTCTGTTACAAAGTCTCGGTGTATTGAGGTTGCGCAACAAAATTATAACTGAGCCGACTTTCAATTGTATAGATGTAAGCTCGGAACATCCAAAGAATTAAAAAATTCAACTAATCCCCATAAAGTTTTGTTTTCACGACAAAAAGTAGCATATTATGTCCTTCCTTGGGCCCATGCGAATTTAAACCAAAAATCTTAAAAATTGAAGGATCGTATTAAGGCCTGCTCACATTTAGCAAAGTCCTTTATTTGGACAATGTCCATTAATAATTTTAATGCTTCCACAACCCGTTCTCCTATCCCGCTTATGTTTTGCAAAGTACCATCTATAGGGTCCGAAACTAAGTATGTATAGTATATTTCGGTAGAGCAACAGGCCCGGAGAGACCCTAGGCCTAGCTTCTCACAACCATTCGTTTGTGTGAGTTTTCATTTTTTGGAACGAATGGAAGGGATCTACAATTTTATGCCGACTCCAAATGGCTAATTGAGAAACTCTTTCAAGACAGTCATACTCTCGGATGTTTGTCAGACGTTCGCGAGTGGTGGCGCAGTGAAAAAAACCCTAAGTTGGAATTCAGGTTTTTGCGGGATTCGAACCCCGACCCCTAGCATAGTAGTCCAACACACTAACCACTAAGCCACTGCGCCTACCTAACCCAACAGCGCCACCTATCAGGTCCAAAAGTATCCTAGCCTTCAAGTGGGAACGAAGAATATACATCCACGAAATTTCATTGAAATCGATTGGGCAGTTTCGGAGATCGACAACAACGCCACTTATCGGGTCCAAAAATTTATCTTTTAAGACTATACCTAAAATACACCAATACGAACAAAACAAAAGAAGAATCATAAAATTTGGCCCAGTAAGAACATTTTCCTCGGTTTTGTTATTTGTGCCGGAAATCGAATGGAAATTTTATTAACCTATTTAAAATTGATTATAAACTAATTTGGAGTTTTCGTCAAAAAATTGTACAGCTAAATGAAATATGAATTACGGAAATGTCAAATTCAAAAAAGTGTAAACAACCAACGCCAACTATATTACTACAATTAAATTTAGTGTTGTTGATACAAAATTGATATGCAGGGAAATCTAACTTGTCGTAAATATCTCCCAGCACCACCTATCGGGTCCAAATTTTGCCAAAAGCTTTCTATTTTTTTAAAGTGTTATATGGTGTAAATTTGAGCCAAATCGGTCCATAAATAAGAATTTTAAAAAAGCGACCCCAGCGCCCCTATAGGGTGTAAAATAAACATAAACCATCCGGAGCACCATACAAATATATGGTGTGAATATAAGGGGGAAAGCTTCAGTGGTTCCGCCGTTATCGTCGGTCATACATACGCACGAACGTTTTTATATATTAAGATAAACGTATCAGTTTTTCCCGATTTTTATATGTGAATTGCCGGAACACCCGCAGAAGACATTTTGATGATTTGCTAATTTTTGCTAGTTTAATTATATTTTTAAATAGGTACATTTTTTTTACATAAAAAAAAATTCTTATTTATTCCGATTTTTTTTTTTCCGAATTAAAGAATTCCGATTTAAAGGGCTTTTACTATATTTCAACATTCAAATAGACCAATTTTTTTTTAACGAGTTAGCTGTCAATACATTTTCCTTGCCTGAGCGCTATACATATACATGCCTGGAATTATTGCTGACTGCCTAAACACAGTGAAGCCACGGAAGAGTACCTAGTAGTAGTATGAGCACTGTTACAGCTGAAATACATGCATTTCATTAGCGAAAACATAATGGGTCGCGCCGCTGTAGAATGAAGTAGTGGCGGTAGTATACTTATTGGATATAACTTTTATCTACCAGTGGCGTGGCGTGAACATTTTCAAGTGGGAAGTCGAAGCAAAATTATTAATCCCATACAAAAGTAAAAAACCTTACATCTGTTGAAACAAAACCATACATTGAACATTTGCAAATTGGGTTCACAATACTAAATTGACTTAAGTCGTGCACTGCAATCAGTCAACTAAATTTTTAATGTAAACCAAAACACTTACCCTTAACCTACCTCAACATACTACCTGCCAGGACAATGAAATCGAATATCGGATAACTCGAAGAAAAGCGTGTTATTTTGTTTATAGCCACATCCTCATTCGCCATTCCTCTTGCCCAAAATTGCCCATACACAGTACTCAGCGAAAAAAAAAAAATGGATACCCACAAAATGTTCACTAAAAAAAAATAATCAACCTAGTGAGACTGAGAATAACTCAAAGAAAAGCGCGTTATTTTCTACATAACGAAGTTGGTGTTGAACAACGAGGTGTCAAACACAGAAACACAGTGCTCAGGGAAGAAAAATAGAGATAACAAGTAAATGTTCTCTCAAAATCAGTTTGAGCTTTAATAACCCGACGCCGACATATTTGGGGTTACCTTCGCGCTTCGCTTTGTCGTTTATTTTATTTATATATATTTATTATATAAAATTAATTTGGTAGGGTTTCATGTACCTATACCTATTTGGTTTTTGGTAGATAGTGTTTACTGGTGGAAATTAAAAAGGGAAGCCGGTAGGAATCGGGTTAAATGGACGCCACGCCACTGAATTTTACCAGTTGTGGCGAGTGGCGCGGCAACCCCAACATCTCGAAAAACCAAAGGAAGGTTTGTTGGAAATAGTGCAATATCGCTACTTTATAGTTCAATGCGAACTTCGTATGCAGAATTATTTATAGTACAATGTATTGCAATATTTTGCCAGTAAGTTTGTTAATTTAATATAGTCGCGCTACACCATTGTGGGTATATTTGTTAAATGCAGCGACGCTTGGTTTTAAAGCTCAAACGACCGTCATACCACCATAGACAAATTATACTACCTGAGACCCCCAAGCCCCAACTCGCAATCCTCTTGCCGATCTTTACCTCAACACTTTTTTTTTTTTTTTTCAAATTCCACGATTTTATTTTCCTATCGGTGTTATTTTAATTAGAATCCGTGTGACATGCAAAAACATAAAAAAATAAAAAAATCTAGCAAACCATGGAGGAATTTGGTTGAGTTCGGGAATACCTACAATATTTTAACATTACCTACTGAAAGCTATTGGTTAGTAATTACATATTGTTAATTTGATTTGATTGATAAATAAAACTATCCACAGGAGATGTTTGATTTATTGAAGGGATGTATGGACAAACACGTTTATGTAAATAATTACCACTTTTCGATATCATTAACATCGATTTTCATGCGAATATTTGTCTTAATGAAAGTTTGCTCAAAATGTTTTCATTTTACAACCATTCTGCAGTGATAATTACAGATATTGTAAGCAAATTTACACTTATTCCTAAAAAATAATCCACAAGGAGGATTCATCTCCCCATTACTCTGGGTCCTTGTCATTAATGAAATACTTATGAAATTCAAAAACATGGGAGTTAAAGTAACTGCATATGCAGATGATAGTCATACTTACTAAGGGGAAGTTTTTACCGACCATAAGCGACCTGTTAGGAAACTCACTTAGGGTGTTAAGTACGTGGACTAAGCAATATGGCCTTGGGGTCAATCCGCAGGAAACCGAGATTGTTTTGTTCACGAATAAAAGAATAATACCGCAATTCGAGTCACCAACTCTCGAGGGAGTAAGTACCCTAAAGGTAGCAGATAGTGCGAGATACTTGGGAATTATCCTTGATAGGAAACTTAATTGGAAGCCGAATGTCAATGAAAGAGTGAGGAAAGCAGCGAATGCTTTCCACGCATGCAACCGCAGGAGTTATGGGGACCAAACCCCAAAATTATCCTCTGGATGTACACGGCGATCGTGCGACCAATACTCACATATGGCAACGTGGTCTGGTGACAAGCCGCCAGCAAAGCGACCAATCTCAAGTTAATGACAAAAATACAAAGAATAGCTTGTATAGGGACAGCCGGCGCTATGCGAACCACACCTACAGCTGGACTAGAGGCGATTCTCAATTTGGCATCTCTAGAACTATACAATTACACATGGAAGAATCCACTGCCAAAAGTGTTTTAAGGATCAGCCAAACTAACACTTGGAATCGTTGAAGCTTTGGGCATGCACAGATCTTATATAAACATATATAGACTTTGACAAACCAGTCACCTGCTCCTTTCCGAGTAGGAAAGAATGGAACACAAATGAACCCACAAAAGTAAAATCAATATCCAGCTACACAAATGGTTAAAAGATGGACTGTGGATCCGGTGAAGGCATATTCTCTGAGGAATTAAATATACATTGCTCCATCAGACAACCTACCTGATAGCATTAGTGTCTTCCAGGCGGAGGTTCTGGCTATCGCTGAAGCGGCCCGTAAGGTGTCAATGTTGGCAATACCTGGTAGCGATATTACCATCTTCATTGACAGTCGGCCGACTATAAAAGCAGTTTCTGCTAATGAAATAAAATCCAAACTAGTTCACCGCTGCCGCGAAGAGCACAAAGTTCTCTACTCGCAGCACACCACCAATCTCTGCTGGGTCCCTGGACACAGAGACAAACCGGCAATGAGATGGCGGGTGAACTGGCGGGAAAGGGATCCGTAATGGAACTTGATAGAGCACTTCAATCGATTAAGCCACCACTCTGCAATCTCAGAGAGAAAACCATCAACAGGTGGAAAGAACTTACTATCTGTGAAATATCATGGAAGCTTTGGCTCTAACTGGTCATAACTTCCTTAGAAACCAGGCAATGAAACGAAATCTCCAAGATGACGACATATATAGAGGCTGCGGAGACGAGGAGTTCAACGAGGACACACCTCACTTCCATTTTCATTGCCCGAGTCTATGTCACTTGAGGAACAGAACACTTGGAAGCTATTACTTCTATGACGTACATTAACTTTCTGATGTCTCACTGTCTGATCTCTACAGGTTTCTGAGGACATCGGGATGGCTAGACCACCGATGTAACACCAACGGTTAACCCTAAAAAGGGCATCACAATGGGTCCACGACGACCTAAGTGAGGTATTGCGAGACTCACCCCGCTCTACCTACCCGTTTACCTACCTAACCTAATTCACATCATTAGTAGGGTACATAATCATGCATTAAGCGTTTTTTTTTTTACTGCCAAAAAAACACAAGCAACAGTAAGTTTGTCAGTTTTGTTTAATGGTGTTGTCAATTGTTTAATAAATCGATCATTTAAAAAAAAAAAACTGTCGAAAGAAACCCGCTGGTGAATATCGAAACAGAAACAGAAATGGGAATGTGAAATGAAAAATAGATTGCAAAACTTAATAGAAATTATACAGCTAACAATTTTTTGATATCTGCAGGTAGGTCATCAAAATTATATTTAGCTATGTATCCAAAATTATTTATGGACTGACTTAAAAACAATATTCATTTGTTTATTCGTGCGATTTGAACATTCATTTTATATTATTTTGTATAATATTTTTCGTATGTTTGTCTTAAATAGTTTCTTTGAAATACTTTTTTGATTAATGAATTTACGGTGTTAAGAACTGATTTTAATTGCATGGTATCTAGCTACATAATTAGTTTCTCTTGATATCAAGAAATATGAAAATCGAACAACTATCTCTATAAAAATGTAGCGAATGTTTTGGAACTGGAACTAAGAAAAACTATTATTTACAACACAGCCCCACACTTGATCTTGAAATGAGAATCCACCTGAGGGTCAGACTACCTGACATCCGGTTTAAACCGGAAGTGTAGGCTCGTTTTTTTTTTAAGGCACATGGTCACAAATTCATGAATTCAAACTGGGCTACATCAAAGGTCAAAATTAGCTTTTAGGAAATCCCTCATTTTTAGCTGAAGCTGTCATTCTATATAATACTTAGTAGTCTTACGGCAGGAGCAATGCTGGGATAAGTTTTCATAATTTTGAACTTTACGACTACTACGAACGACTACGAACAGACTACATCTCCACTTGCGTTTGATAATGTAGGGCGATCTTTTAGTTTTTGTGTGGCGAAACGATAGTGTTCATAAGTATCTAGGAATCACACTAGATGAAAAACTTACATGGAACGCTCACCAAGACTATCAACAAAGCCAGGGCCTGAATATGGACCAGCAAAAGTCTTGTCGGTAAAAATTGCGGACTTAACCCAAAAATGACACTGTGGATGTACACAGCAATAACGAGACCCATTATCATGTATGCAGCCGCCGTCTGGTGGTATAAAGCAAATCGGAAGTCTGCACAGTCTAATCTAAACAAAATAAAAAGACTGTCTGTGTCTGTGTAACTGGCATGAAAACTGCACCAACAGCCGCACTTGAAGTTATTCTAAACATCCCACCAATTCATTTAGAACTGATGAAAGAAGCAATGATAAACGCCTATATGCTGGCTCATCACAGAAGATGAACTTACATAATTTCAATATAATACATACCTACATACAAACATTTAGTAAAAGCGAAATGCTTAGAATACGCCTAACAGAACGCCAAAACTGGGAACAGAATAAACCCACATTTGCTGAGGTACATAGATGGATAAAAAACAAATAAAGGAGTTGGAGCTGGAGTATGGATTCAAGCAGCTCCGTTTTTCAGGCTGAAGTCCCCGCAATATAGAGTTTTGCATTCCAGCGAATCTAAACAGATCCACAACAAAAAAGAACATTACTCTCTCCGATAGCAAAGCAGTCATACTTGCAACTAACGTCTTTGAGATAACATCGAAAATGGTCTGCGATTAGTTTCAACTACTACAACTACTGGCTACTACAAACAAAGTCCACTCAATTCGCATCTCAATTCATGATGCCAAAACCTTTCTGTGGGCTACCAATAAACAGAATTAGAAGTATTATTAAACCTGGCTAGAAGAAAAAAAGCTTCATTTCTGGAAGGAAACTGAAAAATTAAACAACAACTATACTATACAGCTATGTAAGTCGACGTCAGATTAAAATAGACACAGAACACTGTCGTGTCAAAAAACACCTAATGACTATGGGAATAGCGCACAAGATAATAGTTATTTACCTGCAGAATGTGCAACGAGTACATAAAAACAACAGAGCACATAGGCGTTTTTCTTTTTTAGTTAAGAACACAACCTGAACTGTTATACAAAAAGTTTGTGTTTGTTCTTTAGCTCACACAGAGCTCGATTTTGTGTTTCTTTTTTCGTTCAGAGCATGATCAGAGCGCGCTCTATTAGCTCAGAATAAATTAACTGAGCAGGCTGCGTAAAAAGCTGATTACGCATAGGTATACATTTACACAAAAAAAAAAAAAACAAGAAAAACAGAAAAACATCAGGGCACTCATTCCGTAACTCTGAGAACGATAATCGTTTGCGCGATAGTAGTCAACGATCTCGTCATCAATTTGCTTTCCGTAACTCTATCACTATCTTCCCGTCTATCGTTTTTTGTATACAAGAGAGAGCATTGAGAGCACTGAGTTTCTTTCAGAGACTTTCAAACTATAGTGAAAATTCCAATCAGATGTCCTTTAAAATGTCATAAATGACTTTTTTTTTCAATCATTTTGTGTTTGATGCCGGCAAATTTGAAATTTGCAAAGTGTATTAAATTCATTATTAAAATTCACAAATAATACCGAAGAAATGTATTTCACAAATGCATATGACAATTTTAATTGCTTTCATGAATGACCATCCGGTCTTGGCCAAGGGTAATAAGCCAAACAGTTACCAAGGAAAATATAACATCAATAAAATAATTAAAGTTAAAGCGACTTTTTTATTTCATCCCTCATTTTTGAAGCCAACTGTCTCATCCGGTTATTCCCACTTAGAGCTTGCGAGTCGTTTAAAATTGCACTTGCCAAATCTTCGTATTGTTCGATTGCTGTTATGGAGGGCAGAACAAACATTTGCAAAAACCGCAATTTTTCTGGGTTCGTAGCTATACTTTTTATTTTTTCAAGTACAACTCAACATCGACCTGAGGATTATGACAACATGTAATTTAATGCCATATGAAATGATTTACGTTTTGTGCCTTTGGAAACAGTAAACACCAATACACCTTTCTACAATATTTCTTGCTTTTGCATGAGCTTCATACAAAATAAGTTTAAAAGGTAGGTATTTATATATTTGGTAGTAGTACGTATTTGAAAAATATCTAAAGTCTATTATTCTCCTTGAAATTCGATAAAAAATCTTAAGCTGATTGCAAAACACACAAATCAATGCAAAACGACACCTCATTAGGTATCGCTCAAATTGTATCGTCTGGGCGATAGCGTTTCGACGATTATTGACTTACGTGAAGCAAATGTTCAACCGTCAAAACGATATCGTCTGGACGATAAACGATTATTAAAGTTACGTGAATTAAAGCTATCGTCGAAACGCTATCGTCTGGCGATAATCGACATACGGAATGAGTGCCCAGAACCAGAGACAATACTGAGACCCCCAACTCACAATCCTCTTGCCGCTGGCCCCCTCAGTTTTTTTTCAAATTCGCCATTTTGTTTTCCTATCGGTGTTCTGTCAATTTAAAATCCGTGTGACATGCAAAAACATACAAAAAATATAAAATCAATGCTGCCAACCGCTACCAACCATAGAGGAATGTGATGGAGTTCGGGAATACCACATTTTAAGATAACTGAAATGCTATTGGTTGGTTGTTATAAATTTTTAAAAGACGATTAATATAATTTGTTTGGTTAATAATACTATCTAAATCAGTTGTTTTATATACTAGAAACATATTAGGACAAACTGATTGTGTATTTTCCGCTTTTGAATATCATTAACTTCGATTTCATGTGTACATTTTTTTTATATAACTGAAGAAAAATTGCTCAAAATGTTTTTATTTTCCTACAACCATTCTGCAGTAATCATTTTTCATAAATGTTTTAAGCAAAATTGTACTTATTCCTAAAATAAAATACTATTTACACGTAACGAAAAATTTCAAATTTAACGGACAAAATTCTATGAACGCTGGCAGCAACTTTGCCGGAAGCGGAAGTGGGACACGCAAGATGCGAGTGTGTTGGTGAATGAAGTTACGTGACATTTGTCAATACGAATTTCTATGTAACAATACTAACGCACTTAGCGTGTACCAGCCCATATAAATATAGCTTGTAGGCAAGTAACGGAAAATCGGCCGAAGTTGGGGGTCTCAGTATTGTCTCTGCCCAGAACGATCTGAGCACGCTCGATTCAGAGCGCGCTCATTAAAGGGATTAGTTTTATGATCATAGCCAATACGGGCCCCGATGTTACTGATCAGTCCAGACTTCCGATGAATTTTGCATGGAATTCTCTTGGTAAGCAAGTAGTTCAGGCAATCGGCTCACAAGCTGCTTACATTCGATCATTGTTTGATATTTCGCTTTCAAACTTCAAAATTAATGTCGTTTTCCATTGGGATTTTCAGATTTTGCTCTGAGATTTCAGATTTTTCGTGCCCAATGGAACATAAAACGAGATTTTTCTTCCTTTTCATCTGTGGTGGTGCGTGTTTTAAAAGTCACCCGTTCTTAATAACTTTTGCAGCGGCCAAATATATTTTTTTTTTTCTATTTTTCACAGACTTCTCGTCTAAAAACGTAAGTAAGCACACTTTAAAGTTTGACAAACTACAAATGTTTTGGTGTTAGTGCAAATAGGTGTGAATCTCGCTCGGATATCGAGGTTCGCAAAATTGCTCTGACTCTCAAAAAAAGTGTTTTTTTTTTGCGCCCAATGGAACATGAAATCTGACAGCCAGCTGATTTCGAGAGCAGAAAACTGCTTTTTCTGTCCCAATGGAAAACGACATAAGAACCCTTGTCTAGAATATTAAGCTCTAGAATGTTCGCTAAGGATGGGATAGTGCAAATTGTGTTTCGACGGAGGATGAACCTGAAACTCTTCGCAGTATTCCAACACGCCTACCGATTAGCTAAATTGTTTTTCGGTTAGTTATGACTTTATTGTATTTTAAAAGCCGTTAAGAAATAACGCTATCCCATACCTACAACCCTCTAAGCGGAGCAACATTATACATAAAAGTAATTTTCCATTTTATCAAAAGCTGGAGACAGAAATCAATAATAAATTTTAAGAACTGGTTCCCGGCTTTCATAAATTGTAAAGTACTTTATTGTTAATGTTATGCTTGTTTTTGACCCCCCTACAAAAAACCGTTATCAATAGCGATACGAATTCATGTGAAAATCACTTCAACTTTCACTTCAATGAGCGGTAGAGACAGGGGCGGCCCAACCATATGTGCAAGATGTGCAAATGCACAGGGCGCCAAGTTCTGGAGTGCATTGCTAAGAAAGAAAAGTTTAAATTAAAATTAATTTTATCTTGTGCGAACAAATACTACCATTTGTTCAAATAAAAGAAGACCAATATAACAACATCCATCACACAAAAAAAGTTCCACTTCCACCTCGTATGTGATGTGCAGGTTTTATTTCTTGCACATTACGTCATTACCTCGCAACATTTTTATATGAAAACATTAAAAAAAAAGAATCGTTTGTGTTGAACGTGCAGGTTTTTGATTCTGCAGTCTGCACACAGGGTTGCCAGAATTTAAACCTTAAAAACATGTAGCCCAATATCGTTTCCCAGAAAAAAAACCAAAAATTGATGAAAATATGTAATTCAGTTCTTTTATTTTAAATGAATTGTGGCAGATCTTCCCAATTCCTTTAGTTTTTTTTTTTTTTTGGTATTTTTCCCACTTTACCATTTCAGTGCACGTTTTTTTGATCTTCTGCAATTGACATTTTGTGGCTTGTGTCGTTATGTCAAATCAAAAGGCCTGTTCGATGTTACTTGACTGCAAGAGTGTTGCCAAGTTTTAAAAGTGCGGGTTTGTTTGAAAATATTTTTTTTTTAGTTTTGTGAAAGAATAAAACAAATAAAATTAGCACACAATTTGTAAAACGATATACGGATATACATATAGCTACGGTGACCATATTCGCCGAAAAAAATAAAGGACAATAATTATTTTGCTTCCAATATTTTTGTATTTGTTATTTATTGGTTAAAAAAAAAGAAGTTAATGTCGTTATCGATTTTGGATCTTCAGATGTTGAGCTGAGATTTAAAATTTCTGCTGCAAAATCGAACATCATAGTACATTTACACTGCACCTAAATTCAACATTTCTGAAAAAAATTCCGAAATCCGATTTTGCGTCCCACTGAAACTTCGACATTTCAAATGACAGCTAGTTTCAGAATTGATTATTGATCTTTTTTCTGTTTAAAAATCAGAAATGGTTGAACCTAAAGAATTCAATTTTTTAGCTATATTATTGGGCTACATGAAATTTGGCCCCAATGAAAAATGGCCCCAAAACAAAAATGAAAAATTGCAAAATTTTTGTTTATTGGGGTGATATTTCATATTTTGGGGCCATTTTTCATTTTTAATTTTTCATTATGAAAAATTGCCCCAATTTTTTGGGGTCATTTTTCATTTTCAAATTTATATTTAAATTTAGACCTTCTAACTGTGTATATTTAAAAAAATCGAATTTTGTAGTCCTAGCAGCTTATGTCAAATTAAGATTTTTTTATTAATCTAAAGGAAAGAGCGCTACGATTTGCGAAAATTATCATATCTAATCGTAAGTTTCAACTAAAAAGAAATGCAATTGGTAATTTTGAATTCTTTCCATGTAGGTCAATTACTTTAGTGATCATTGCTGTTGAATGCTTTTTTTTTAAATGCAGTGTGAAAATTTGTTGGTAAGAAAATAAATAGCGAGATGTTGTACGTCGTTCAACAAAAAGTGATATATAAAAAAAAGTCAATATATAAAAATGTTACAAAATATGAGTATTGGAAGGATTCATGTAAAGCAAGGGTAAACTTTTTACATGATGGAACTTGCGTTCTTGCAAAAAATTATGTAGATCACAACCACGAAACGCAAGAAAAGGTTTTTCAAGAGCTAAAAGCTCTTAACGAGATGAAAAAATGTTGCCTTGACGCAGGTGGTATGTTCGGTGGAGGCAATAAGAGTGCCGTTTGTGGAATAAGGAACGTATTTCAGCGTACCTGTGAAAGGTATGTAGAATATTGTTTTCAATATGAAAATAATCTCTTAATTTTAACTATAATTTTAATTAGGTATCAGAAAGAAACAGAAAATATTTCATTTACCAAAATTCAAAGGGGGTTACAGTATTTGACCAGTAAGAGCTTTTTTACTTCACCGTCTACCCCGCTTCAGGTAATCGAAGCTTTTCAGTTGGAAACAATTTCGAACATCTTTGGTCTATCAAAGGACGAATCTCATCCACGACCATTTTATACTGATTGCATATTAGAGGAAAATTGTTCGTTTTGTTTGTTTTCTTCATTGAAAACTATCGACCTCGTAAAGGTCAAACATACCTGAGGGCAATCGTAGAATTTTGATGGACGCAACATTCAAAATTGTACCACAGGGTTGCTTTAAGCAGCTTCTAATAATTTACGTGGAATATTTCGATAAGGTAAGGAAACACTTCTTACTCCGGGGATGCATGGTACAAAGAACCTAAAGGCGTAACAAAAAAAAAAATAAAAAAATACCCAATTCGTAACTTTAATTTAATTCTACTGTACCGGTGAGTATGTTAAATGTTGGGAGCCTATTTTGTCATCAGTGAGATTATGATTGAACGTGAGTCGGCATGTAGACTCAAAGAACCTAAAGGCGTAGCCAAAAAAAAAAAATACCCAATGGAGGATCGATTTGGGGTGAGAAAATTAAAAATTCGCGCCAATACTGATGACAAAATAGGCTCCCAACATTTAACATACTCACCGGTACAGTAGAATTAAATTAAAGTTACATAAAATTCGATCTGTGATTTTTTTAGATGTATCCAATTTTTTCATACTGATGGACAAAAAACAAAGGAGAGCTATACACATGTGTTGCAGTATATCACGGAAAGTGTTTTCGATATGGCACCATCTGTTTTTATAACAGATTTTGAAAAAGGAATGAGGCAGGCTGTAAAAACAGTTTTCCCACAGGCAAGAAATATTGGATGCTGGTCAGATTTTTTTTTGCATATAATAAAGGGTGATTTTTTAGCTGGTTTGGTTTTGGCAACACTGGTTTTGACAGCTGACGTGTGTTTAGTACCTTGTGTCACTGTCAAACAGCTTCAGTTTGGTTTGCAATTTAACCATGGATCGTCTTACAAATGAACAACGCTTGCAAATTATTGAATTTTACTATCAAAATTCGTGCTCGGTTCGAAATGTTCATCGCGCGCTGCTTCCATTTTATGATCGGCATTCTCGACCTTCTGAGCAGTCTATTCGGAAGATTGTGACCAAATTTCGCACCAAATTTACTTTGTTGGACATTAAACCACCAACACGTTTACGTACTGTGCGTAGTGAAGAAAATATTGCGGCCGTATCAGCTAGTGTGACAGAAGACCGCGAAATGTCGATTCGGCGCCGTTCCCAGCAGTTAGGCCTTTGTTACAGCACTACGTGGAAAATTTTGCGGAAGGATTTGTGCATAAAGCCTTTTAAGATACAGCTTGTGCAAGAACTAAAGCCAGGCGACCTACCACAACGCCGAATTTTTGGTGAATGGGCTCTTGGAAAGCTGGCCGAGGATCCGCTTTTTTATCGAAAAATTGTGTTCAGCGATGAGGCTCATTTTTGGTTGAATGGGTACGTAAATAAGCAAAATTGCCGCATTTGGAGTGAAGATCAGCCAGAAGCATTGCAACAGCTACCAATGCATCCCGAAAAAGCCACTGTTTGTTGCGGTTTATGGGCCGGCGGCATTATTGGGCCATATTTCTTCAAAGATGATGCGAATCGCAGCGTTACTGTCAATGGTGAACGCTACCGAGCGATGATAACAAACTCTTTTTTGCCCGAAACGGAAGTTCTTGACTTGCATGATATGTGGTTTCAACAAGACGGTGCCACATGCCACACAGCACGCGAAACAATGGCGCAATTGCGAGGCGAGTTTGGTGAACAGTTAATTTCACGTTTCGGGCCGGTCAATTGGCCGCCTAGATCGTGCGATTTGACACCATTAGATTATTTTTTGTGGGGGTATGTCAAGGCTAATGTGTATAGGGACAAGCCCGCTTCGATTGACGCACTGGAAGCCAACATCCATGCATTCATTCGTGAGATACCGGCCGATATGTGTGAAAGAGTATGCCAAAATTGGACTCAGCGGATGGACTACCTGAGACGCAGCCGCGGTCAACATTTGCATGAAATTATCTTTAAACATTAAATTGCAAGGTTCAAACTATCGATTCAAATAAATATTTCATTCATTTTTTCGAATTTTTTGTGTTTTTTTTTTTTTAAAAAGTTCTAAACCTCTTAAAAAATCACCCGTTAGTTGGAATAGCAATTAGTATCTACACAAAATTACTTTTAGGTTTCATTATTGTCAAGCAATACAGCGAAATGTAAGGCGTAGAAATGCACTACTTCCGTATATAAGAAGTGAAAGGGGAGCAAGTTATGAATATCATAGAATAATGGCTCTTCCTCTTTTGCCACCGTCCATTATTCCTAGCGCTTATAAAGACATAAGAACTAAAATTGGAATAATGGATAGTGCCGGAAAATTCGGCCCATTTTAAAGATACTTTGAGATGCAGTGGATGAAGAAACAGATTCCTTAATTTTTTATTTGTATTTGTGTAGGTTGGAGTCGAAAATTTCAGTGTACATGGTCAAAGTACACGAACAACTTCCGCAATCAAGGCATATAACGGTGTTTTGGGGCGGCAGGCTGACAGAAATGGTCATTTCTTAAAATTTGTTAAAGTTATAAGAAACGAAGAATTTTTTAAAGCCTAAAGCCCGCTCCTTCGAAATGTTAATGAATAGCGGAGGAGCGTCAGTTGCGAAAAAGAGAAAAAAATATGCCGACAGAGACAGTAAAATTATAGAGCAAATATTCTTCTTGGACAGGGAAAAATAACCGCTGCGTCATATCTTTCGCGTATGGTTTTTTAAAAATTACATATGCAACGGCATGATCCCAAATGACGATATTTTTCAAGGAGAAGGTTCTTTCGACGAAGATTCTGCAGACGAAAAATCACCCCAAGAAGAAGAAAATGTTGAAGAATCAAACTCAGCACAAGTTGATCCCTCCTGTGTTGTATGTCAATATTTACGACCTACCACCATAGTCTTCTTGCCTTGTAGACATTTAAAATTATGCAAAGAGTGCCATTTAAAGATTATTGGAGATGCATTAGCAAAAGCAAATGATAGTTATAGTTGTCCTTGTTGTAAACAAAATGTTGACGATACTATTGAAGTGTATTCATAAACTATTTTCTAATAAAAACTAAAACCCAATTTCGGGGCAATTTTTCATTTTTGTTTTGGGGCCAAATTTCATGTAGCCATATTATTGTTATGAATTTAAGTGCTAGTTCAGACATATTAAATATACCTACCTATTGCTGACTCAATATAAATAGATGCATCCACTTCCTTCTTCTTTGTTATAATAACTTTTTCGTTCCATATTAATAATTTGAATAACAACTGTTTTTTTTTTGTTTTTTTGTTAGTCAGCCGACTGATAAGTCAACGTCTTCGATTTGCCAAAAAGATAAATTTTTTGGAGAAAAAATCAATTTCTTTTTGTGATCGGTATGGTTTTTTTTGAATAAAATGTGGATAGATTTAAAAACATCTCCATTTTGAATACGAAAACCTCTAAATTCTAAGTAGGGTTTTCCGAAACTACATTTAGTTATAAGAATAGCCTTAACAGCATATACATTCATTTGTGATTTGTCACTGCTCCAACCTCCAAGGGTTATTCATGATTGAAAATACTCTTCAGTTGGTGCACCGTGCACTAGAACCCGGTAGGCACAAACTGAAATTTAAGGTGTGCAGTACATGCACTGAAGCACTGAGGGTGTAAACACAATTTCAAGTAATGTATGTACATTATACGTAATATTTTTAATTGAACTAGATGGAAACAATTTTTAGTCAGTGTTTTAAAGGACAGTTTCAAAAATAAAGGACAAAATCCGTCCTCTATTAAAAAGAAAATAATATAGGACATGGGTTAAAAATAAATGACTGTCCTTTTAAATAAAGGACGGATGGTCACCGTACCTATAGCCCAAAATTGTGTTGGGCGCTCATGGAAGAAATTTCTATCGTTTTTTAAGTAAAAAGATAGCCCAAAATACGACAAAGCGCCCAATCTGGCTACCGTGTCTGCACAATATGGATGGGATTTCTCATCTACGAAAGAGAGTCACAAATTTCTCTTATATTTAGAAAGTGAATGAGTAGTTCGTACTATGAATTTATGATTATGAATGACATGACAATATAGTATTCTATTCTAATACAGTGCCTTTGAAAATTGTGAAAAAAGAAAAGCTGGGACCTGCGAGCTGCGACCTGCGAGGGATGAACGCGTGGAATCGTTATTGCGCAGGCGGTTCTGCATAAGGAATTTCTTTGGCTTTGACTAATAGAATTTTTTTTTTTTTTTTTTAATTAATTGCTGACCAATACTCACTGTCACTATTAGATATGCTCTGGTGCACATTGAAGTTCAAGTGTTTATTTATTTTCTAAATAGTGTTTTTCTTTTAGTTTTTCCAATATGGACAAAAAAAAAAAAAGACTGGGGGTAGGGGAGGCCAAAGCAAAAATTTCCTCAAATATTTAAAAAGCAGCGCGGAACATTATTACATCATCCACTGGCTAGGTACCTAATTCCGAAGACTCTATAAAAAAATGCATAGAAAGTCCAGGAGGTAGACTTATGTGGAAAAGACCTATTCATATGCGCAAATGTGGAAAAAAGGCGCTTTCTGTAAATCTTGCACAGGGCGCTATTTCGGCTGGAACTGGCACTGGGTAGAGAATACAACATTCACTTTTTTAGCTCAAAGTGGCCAAGCATTGCTGACATAAAATGTATTTTAATTACGATACATTAAAACAAATCACACGCATTCAACAAACTTGTTTTGATCGCGCCGCGAACGCATTGTCTCACCCTTCTGTGGTATACTCTGGTCTCTTATGCAACCGCACTTTCGAAAATGAATTGTCAGAACATTTATACGCACTGACACTTTGACAGTGGCACTGCGACTGCGCTCGCACTGATGTGCCCCAGGTTCCAAAATCTAGATAATCTTGTTCAGTTTAATATTCTGATTAATTCTGATAACTGCCGCAGAGATGACAAGCGCGCTTGGGCGCTTGCACGACATGACAGTCAATAAGCTGCTGCTTGCTGGCACAAGTACTAAAAAAATAAACATTACACCGTTGCCCTGGGGCATTGCGTATGTACAATGCACTGCATGTTGGTGTGACAATCACGCTTGCCATTTTGAAAACAAATAAGACGGAGAATCATTTACTGCATTTACTCTCACTTATTAAAGTAAAGTCTATTAAAATTATTCAATAATATTAAATTCTACAAATTATTTCAATTCATAAATTACATTTGCATAGTATTTTATTTGAACACTTCAATCGTCTCCTCATCATCGTCATAATTTGCATTACTTTATAATTAATATATAGTGCCAAATTTGTTTGTAACTTCGGACGGTATTTAAAATTCGAAGCAACATTAAAGTTAGCCAAGGCAAGTATGTATATACTGTGTGGTGTATAAAAATTGTTGATTGCATTAGTGGGATATCGTTCCAAGCTCAGAGCAAAAATATGAAATTCTAGCAAATTTCGTTCTTCTTTTATTTTTTTTTTTTTTGTTTTGTTTTCAGTTGTATGTCGATTTTTCTGATTTTTTTGACCATATGAAAAACATGTGAATTCAAGAGTGTTGCACAATGCACAATTATCCAGCGATTATCCCTGCGATAAATTATTTGTCATAGTGAAAGTGAGTCGCACGGGAAATTAAAGAAGCTTATAAATACAAATGGTAAATCGTTCTGAATAAGCAGAATCAGCATAATGAGCTTGTTTGCCTTTGAATTTTCCCCTCAAAACCGTCACTTGCAAGACATTTGATTTGAGTTTGATTTACCATCAAATCAAACGCGTTCCGATTGAAGTTTCGGTGCATTGAGGTGGCGCAACAAAACTTAGCCGAATTTCAATAATTCTAAAATTCAACTAATCCCCATAAAGTTTTGTTTTAACGACAAAAATTAGCATATGCCCTCACTGAAAAAAAAGAGCCATACCAAAATGAATTTTTTAACTACGTTTTGCTGTTTTCATATCAAATCGACTATAAAACATATTGGATAAATGTGAAAAATGTTATGCTAATATCATTACTGCTCACGTGAAATTAAAAATGTTATATTAAAAAGATTTATTTTAGCATTGTAATATAAATTTTTAATATCAAAATTTTAATGACATTTTTGGCTATTGAAATAAGATTATCAAATATTAATGTTACATTGCTAGGCAAGATTAAATATTCTGAATACTTAATTGATAAGAAAAATTATGCTGTCCAAATTTTAATATCTAAGTGATAATTGTGAATATATAGTTTTGATTTGTGATTTCATTTATAGCTTGGATTCATTTCTTTGGGATAAAAATATCTTCCTAAATAGAGAATAATTTAATTTTTTGTTTTGATAAAGCGGGTAAAGCTGTATTATTTGTTTTTTCTTAACTAAAATAAATACGCTGTATATTTTCATTTTACATTTAGTCAGTATGAAAATAAATAGCGTTTCAATTCTATTTCTATACATAACTATCATATTTCTATTCTATACCTATTTCGTTTTTAAGTTTTTTTATATCTACTTAAATTTTTTATTTTTTATTTTTTTCTGAAACAGAAAGTTTTACCCTTCCAAGATATTCTGCTGCAGGCTTAGACTATTAATTATTTATTAATTCCTTAAAAAAATACTATCTCAGGATCAGTGTTTTTTAAATAAAAATATGTTCATGGTAAAACTTGCATAAAAAAATTACGGAAAATATCTAATTATCCCTTTCTGCAAAACTGAAAGTGAGATGTGTGAAATTTTATCATATAGATATAACATCATTCTATTATTCTTTAGAAATGTTTCAATATAGTCCCATCATATTTGTGGTAATTGTAACGTAAAAAGTGTAGACAGTAATACAACTTCAAAATCAGTAATTGTTATCAGTTAGCTGGCGACTTCTTCTTTTTTTTTTGTGTTGATTTTAAATGTATCTGCCACTCAGTTCTGCATTATTGACATTAATTCATATCAATTTAACAGTTTTTCTTTGTATTGGTATTCTTCATTGTCATCCCAACATTTTCGTGGTAATTGTAGCGTAAAAAATATCCAGGTGATAATACCAAATGGCTCAAAATCAGTATTAAGCGTCATCTGCCGATCCCTTTTATTGTTGAATGCATCTGCAGCTAAGTGTTGCGCGTTGTTTTATTACAGACTTCAATCGATCACAAAGCCTTGGTTAAATTTTTCAAGATTGGCCCTTTTACCTGCAAGGAGGTGGAGAACAATTTGTAAATTTCTTAATAGTGTACATACTTTGGTTTGCGCGTTACTGCGACATTTACGTTTTTATAGATAGATCTGAACTTTGAGGAACTATTCTCTGGTTTGCCTTTATTAACAAATTTCCGGAATTCAAAATCACTGGCTGGATTTTATGAAAAATATATTTAAGACAAAAGTAAGTTATTATAACTTAAATTATACTTCCACAGATTAAAGTGTATAATTTTCTCATAACAAAAAGATGTACATAATTACATAATTTTTTTCAATAATTTCAGATACAAAAGACGAAATTTTTATTATGGTCCTTAATACAGTGCTTAAGCCGACATCAAGATTTACAGTAAAAGTAGAATTCGCTTCTTCCGTCAGAAAAACGACTATAAGAGATGCCATCAATAGCTGCATCATAGAAATTGTGACAATGATTTTCAGAGGACGCGGGAAGAAAAAGTTAAGAGGCAAATGAAAATTAATTAAAACGAATGTTGTAATTATCCCTTTCTGCAAAACTGAAAGTGAGATGTGTGAAATTTTATCATATATAAAATTGTGACAATGATTTTCAGAGGACGCGGGAAGAAAAATTTAAGAGGCAAATGAAAATTAAAGGTACCATCTAACCATATATAATAGTTATTGGTAAAGAACTTAATAAGTTAACTGAATTTTACGTTATTATTGGGGAACTTTTTTCATATTTTCTTCCTTCATAGCTGAATTTAAAGCATTTTAAGTTTCTGATTTGCATTCCTCAAGGGAATCTGAACTACCTACTAGATTGGGTATTTTTCGTTTATAGTTCGTTTATGTATATTTTGTAATATTGTCTATTTTATGCGATAACATTAACTAATTAATTTGTTTCAAACACCATAAAGTAAGTGGTACATTTATTTTTAAATTAAGTTTTTAAAATTTTTAACCAACGATTACCAGATTTTATTAATAAGGTATAAAAGGTCAATAGTATACAAAGAATATTGCTTAATTTTTTTTGTTGAAAAAATGCTTGTTATTATTTGTCTCTTACTTTTGTTAAACCGTTTTGAATAAAGTACCTTTTCTAAAAATAAATATAGCAATAAAATAAACATACTTAAAAGCAAACTTAAATATACTTTTTTCTTAGAAATAAACAACGAATAAACGGTAAGTGCGTTCAAATTTATTTAAAGTGAAGTTTATGAATTAATTTTATCTGTCAGTAATTATTGAATCCACAAATTACTTTCATGGTCTTAAAACAGACAGATAAAATTAATTCAAAAACTTCACTTTACATAGAAAAGGTCATATTTCTAAAATTGCATCGGCATAAATCTTCAACATTTAACATTTTCGATTCAATATTTGGAATGTTTCATTAAAATAAGGGAATAGTTAAAAAAAATCAATTTAAAATTTTCAATATTAAATTGGTATATTTACATATACGTATGTATCTATATATGTACACATCATGCATATCAATGAAAAATATCAATTCAATATTTTCAATGTTACATTGATATTACGAATATGGAATAACAGAGTATTAATTTAATACTTTCGTTTCAATTTGATATTGATATTTTTCATTTTTTTTTAAATATGAATTCAATATTTTAAATGTTACATCAACAGTAGAAAAAAAAATTAAAAATATATTGATTCAATATTTTTAATATCAAATTGGTAGTTGAAAACATGAATTTCAAAATGTAATTTTAACATTTTTAATGTTAATTTCCATGAGGGAATATCAGTATAAAAATATTGGGTTAACATTTTAATATTAATAATACCAGGAAACAGTTTCTGCATTTAAATGTAGATATTACATTTTTCGCATCAAATTGATAATTCGTAAATACAGATATGAAATGGCGAGTTTATCAATAATGATATTTTTCATGTTGGACGACTTTTATAACCCAAAAATGTTATTTATACAGTTGTTTTATCAATTTTTTTGGGTGCTTCCTTGGGCCCGTTTAAAAATCTTAAAAATCGAACCATCCGTTTCCGAGCAATTAGTACACATACGGACGTCAACTGTACCCACCCGGCATTGATCGTACCTTTCGTATTAAGTCTTGCTCTCATTTCGCAAAGTGCTTTATTTGGACAATATCCATTAAAAATTGTAATTATACAACTTTAGAAATAGGGTTTGATTTTATGTTTGACCTATAGGGCCCAAAATTATCATATCTTTCAAACTGGAAACAACCATACCCATTTACAAAAATGCAGTCAATGCGGTAGAGCTGTTTCCGAGAGCGACAACAGCGCCACCTATCAGGTCCAAAAGGATGCTTTCCTTCAATCGGCAACGAACAATACATGTCCACGAAATTTCATTAAAATCGGTGAAGTAGTTTCGGAGATAGAGAACAATTCCACTTATCGGGTCCAAAAGTATCCTATCATTCAAGTTGCAACCAACCATACAAAGCCACAAAATTTTACTGAAATCGGGTAACTTTTGGAACGCCACCTATCGGGTCCAAAAGTATCCTTTAAGACTGCCTAAACCTGAAATACGATAATACAAACAAATCAAAATAAGAATCATGCCAGTGATTATCGAGTTAAGGACTATTCACATGAGAGCGAACTGCGAATAGGCGAATTGCGAACAAATCAATTAAACTGTATTTATGAATTCAAAATTGGTATTTGTTCTATCACAAAACCATTATATTTAATTAATCTAACATCTAGTCTAAAAAAAAACATGTCTCGCAATTCATCTAAACAGCTAAATTAACAATTAAAGCAATATTCCCGCGAATTGAAAATTCTTGCCGCGAACTGTCACACTTAATTCACAATACACACATAACAGTCACGATCCACAAACCCACGAATGAAAAATTCGTTCGAACTTAACCTTTAAAAATGAAACTGATACGCGGGTGCGACCAAAAAAAAGTTTTCATGGGAATGAAGTGTCAGAGACTACGAATATTCGCATATTCGCAGTTCGCAATTCGCTCTCATGTGAATAGTCATTTACATCGTCATCGGGTTTCATCCCGAACTTCATCATGTTTCACCATGAACTGAAAAACGAAATATACGCCTACAGCGAAACATGTTGAGAATCTTCCGACTTTTATTGAAGTGAAACTTCTTATGCGACTTCCAACTCAAGGACGCGTTAAACGTTTAACGCTAATAATTGGATACTCAAAGGTGGGAGCGAGGGTGAGGGTGGCGCACATTGCACAGCACAAGCACGTTCATATGAAAAAAGTGGTGGTTGTTTCTGAGGAAATGCGCATATGGCTGTTGGTTGACGTGCGCTGATGGACTCAAAGGTGTGAGCGAGGGTGAGGGTGGCGCACATTGCACAGCGCAAGCACGTTCATATGAAAAAAGTGGTGGTTGTTTCTGAGGAAATGCGCAGATGGCTGTTGACGTGCGCTGATGGACGTGGTGTACATATATAGAAATTGAGTTCAAGGTTTTTGTTTTAATGTTTGTATAGTACATACCAGCAGCGTCGCGTGAATTATTTAGATGGGTGTGCAAATTCTTTAAAATTATACATTTTTTAGAAATATCAATTAATTGCCTGAAAATACGTCCCATTTATTGTTTCCCAATCATTGTTTTGCTGTTTTTGATATCTTATTTTGTTTTCAAAATAAAATATAGAAAAATAAAACTTTCGCATACAAAATCAAAAGCACCGCACAAAACTGCAACCCCAATCCCCAACCACTTAAACGAAAAGCTAAGTTCAACCATTCATTCGTCGGCTTTCGTGCACAGCTTTTATTTGCACGAGTATCGATGTAATACATTGTGTATTTGACTTATGACGCTTTACGGAAACAGAACAGAACAGATGCAAAAGAAGAGAAAATGAATACAGCCCGTGCACAGAAAACCTTCGCACGAGTTCACTACAAGTTCATCAAAGTATAGCGATTTAAGTACGGCGGCGTGCGGCCGACGAATGACGATGGGGATGAATACTGGAGAAATCTTGTAGAGGGATATAGTTTGGAGTTGGATGAATTTATTTGATGAAATCAACAGAATGGTGCACAGCGAGTTTTTGTACGAGTTAATTTTTTTTTCTCAGCGGTGAAGGAATTTTGAAAGAAGATTTATAATTTATAAAGGATGAATATGAATAGGTATGGTGTAGGCTGTAGCTGTTGGCTGTGTTATGGAGGTTTTATGGGTTATGGAATTGTGCATATCATTATTTGTGTGTTATTATTATTACACAGTGTTTGATGAGGGACTTATTTTCGTTAGATCAGGGTGTGCAATGCACACCTCGCACACCCTGACGAGACGCCACTGGTACATACCTACATACGTTGATACCTACAGTAAAGAATTGGAGAATTCAAGAAGTAAAGACGATATAGGTGAATTATGTATGTTGTTTGATTTATTGAAGTGAAACTTCTTAAATGCTTAATGCTACTATAAGCATTGCATACTCAAAGGTGTGAGGGTACCGCTCACGCTTCAGAGTATGCAATGGTGAGTGAGTTTATTGGCACCAAATGCTGGGAGAAGAATATTCTGTGGTGAAGATTAATTTCCAAAAATAATGACTAAATTGGCAATTAATGTCTTATTGAAGTGAAACTTCTAATGCGACTTGTTACAAAGTCTTGTGGTAATGGGATCGAATTTATTATTGTTGAAATACGTGACTCACACACGAAATGTATTGTTTCATGTGCTTACAGCAAAAATCGAACATGCTCCCATGCTCCATTCTTTTCTGCTGTATCCGATATCTCAGCGCTCTATGAACACATTATCGTCTGTGGTGATTTCAATACAGACCTTTTGAAAAAAGATTCACTTTCTTTTCGAATGAAAGACTCAATTTCATCTGTGGGACTTAATATAGTAAATACCACCTACCCAACACGTTTTGCTCATGATTGCTTACCTAGTCTTCTAGACCTATTTATTGTCTCCGATTCGTCGTTAGTTCTTCTCTTCGACCAATTATCGTTTGATTTTGTTTCTGACCACGATATCCTATTTTGTACATATAATATCAACTTGACTAAGTCAGCTGTCTCTGAGTATTTCACATTTAAGGATTTCAATTCCATAGATTTAAATTCGCTTCATATGTTAACCACATCAGCTCCTTGGGGACAATGTCGGTTAAATGCTGACCCAAATGTAAAACTAAATTGCTTTCAATCAATTCTGTCTTCTTTATTCGATAAATGCGTTCCGGTCAAAACGGTTCGAATACAAAATAAGAGCTGTCCTTGGTTTACATCTGAGGTGTTGACTGCTATTAAAAAGCGTAATAAGCGGTACAGTAAATGGAAGCACCGACCTACTGATGTTAACTGGGATTCCTATAAAATGACACGAAATCTCGCAAACGCAATTTTGCGCACGTCTAAAAAGAACTATTATGCTTCAAAACTAAACATCTCCCTACCTGCAAAAAAGCTCTGGAGCAACCTACGCAAAATAGGTGTTTCTGGTAGAAATAACAGTTCTAAATGTTGTCTGGATCCGGATGAATTAAATAATTTTTTTCTTGGGAGCGATTCTCGTGCATGCGCCTTTGATTTCAATCAATCCACAGACCAAATTATTAACGGAAGGCTGGACGATTTCGATGTGGTCACGGAAAATGAAGTGGCAGAGAGTGTAGCCGCCATCAAGTCTTACTCCATAGGAGAAGACGGTGTGCCTATACGATTTGTCAAACTCATTTTACCAGAAATCATAACCTACCTTACCGAAGTTATAAACTGGTGCATAATAACTTCCACTTTTCCGGATTCCTGGAAAGTTGCAAGAGTCTTACCCATTGCCAAAAATTCAAACCCTACTTCTCCTGCTGACTTCCGACCAATCAGCATCCTACCTTGCTTGTCTAAGGTCTTTGAGAAGTTAATATCAAAGCAGTTATCTAAATACATTTTGAAACATAATTTGTTAAGTTCTCGACAGTCTGGTTTTAGAGCTAACCACAGCTGTTCCTCAGCTATGGTCAACTTGCTTGAGGAAATAAGGCTAGACTACGACAAAAACAACATAACACTGCTGTGTTTATTAGATTTTTCGAAAGCCTTTGACAAAGTGAACCATGAAATCCTGCTATGGAAACTAAAAATATTATTCGGACTCAGTGACAGAGCAGTTAAACTGATAAGAAGTTTTCTCTCTGATAGGTTGCAAAGGGTCATCATAAATGCGAATCATTCCCAATTAAAAAGGATTACACAGGGTGTACCACAGGGATCAATATTAGGACCGATTTTATTTTGCATTTTTATAAATGATCTTCCACATGTTTGCAAACATACATCAGTTCACTTGTATGCTGATAACGTGCAACTTCATGCTGCAAAGTCGCTCCAAAATCTTGATGAACTCGCAGCACATGTTAATGAAGATTTGGAGCGAATTCACAGATGGTCTGTAGAGAATGGACTACAACTAAATCCAAAAAAATCGCAAGTTATTCCTATTGGTTACAAAAAGTTCAACCTTGATTTTTTACCGGATGTTTGGCTAAATCATAATAAGATCAGAGTAGTGGAAAGTGTCAGTAGTCTAGGGTTCGTTATAAACCGTAGTCTATCTAGCTACAATCATATAAACATTGTCGTTGGACGAATCTATGGATGTCTTCGTAAATTGTGGCTCACCGCTTACTTCACTCCCACTGAAACTCGACGAAAGCTGGTAATAGCCTTAGTACTACCTCTCATTACATATGCTGATGCTGTCTATAGCACACTCGACTCTCTATCGCAACGTAAACTGCAAGTTGCTTTCAATGATGCGGTGCGATATGTGTATGGCCTTCGAAGAAGCGACCACATATCCATTTACTCTCGGGAGCTACTTGGATGTTCTCTGCAAGATTACATCAACGCTAGGAATTGCATATTTCTTCACAAAATCATATATAATCATTTACCAACCTATTTGTTCACAAGGCTCAACTTTTCTCGCTCAAATAGGACTATGAACATTATCCCTTTTCGTTACGTACACCTCAATTCCTCACGTCTATTCTTCATCCACACTGTCAGACTATGGAACTCGTTACCTACGCGGATTAAAACAATTTCTAATCTCACAAGTTTCAAAAGCGCCATTCTTCTTCATTTTTCATCGACTACTTCTTATAATTAATACCCATCTAAATATCTTATCTTTCTTTTCCCCTTCTGCCTCCCATAAAACCATCCCAAACTTTCCACACTTGTAATTTAGTTTTAAGTCACTTTAATTTTGAATTTATAATAAAACAACGCTAAAGTTCTAAGTACTATAAAAGATATTATCTTAATGTACACACCAATCAAATAAATAAATAAATTGAAATTGAAATTGAAATTGAAAAACTTCCAACAAGGTTGCGTTAAACGTTCAACGCTCCTGGGGAGGGGGAATAGAAGGAGACAGAGCGAGAGTGAATACGTGGCACTCGAACGCATGCGCGTAGTATACCTGTTACAGGCCAGCGCGAGCGTTAGCAACGAGTAGCGTCCTCATTATTTCATTTACTTGTTTTAGTTTGATTTGATACACATACCTATAATTTAATAGGGTAGTATTTTTGAAGTGAAACTTCTAATGCGACTTCCAACATATCGTATCTTACTTAAGTTGTCATTATCCCATTATAAATGTTATGGATTTGGATATTTCTCCACTCGAAAATGATAATTAAAAGATGCGATCAATTGTGAATTGTAAGTAATGTTAATAAAGTTTGTTTTAAAGCCTAGTATCCTTCTCGCGCTAAATTTTATCTCCCATACAAAAATGTCTACAAAGATAAAATTGAGCAAGGCAGTTTAGCAAAGCATCATTAACTTCATATAGATGGGCCGATGAAAAGTCTGCACTCATTTAGCTCGCGAAATAAATGTCCGGTGCATTAAATCGAAGATAAATTTTGATATAAAAAAACGGAGAAAAGTGTTTGTGTTGTGTTTACAAAGAATTTTTTGTGGCGGAAAACGCGGATAATGTTTGCGTGATAAATAAAAGAAAACGCAAAGCCAAATAACAGCTCCAAAACAGAGATACATATACATATAAATAAAGCGAATCAATTTTCAGGGGGACTTATGCTCTCATTTGGCTTCATATTTTGTGTAATAACAAGTGTTCCACTATGGTAAGGAGATTGTGGAAATTTTGAGGACACATGTTGAACTTCTTCTTATAATTGCTAGGTTTCTTACGTCTTTCAAGTTTGAAATTCGAAAATTCTATTAAAATTACGTTTACTGATATGTATCTGTCATGTACTCATGGTTCATAAGCAAATGGGTTTTGTCCCATCTATAACATGTTTAATAATAATTTAGCGACCATTTATCTTTGGTGTGGAGAAACGAAGTGGAGACTAGGGGCGCTAAAATTTAGCGCGAGCAGGATACTAGGCTTAAAGAAACAATATGATTTCACTAAAAATCAATTTCTACCCCTTCCTATTTTCATTTCCACATTACGAAGTTTCACTTCTTCCGCGCGGAGGGACTCCACGCACTATTTTTGTTTTTGAAGTGAAACTTCTTATGCGACTTCCAACTCAAGGTCGCGTTAAACGTTTAACGCTAATACTTGGATACTCAAAGGCGTGAGCGAGGGTGAGGGTAGCGCACATTGCACAGCACAAGCACGTTCATATGAAAAAGAAAAGAAAAGTGGTGGTTGTTTCTGAGGAAATGCGCACATGGCTGTTGACGTGCGCTGATGGACTTATGGTGGTGTATATAGAAATTGAGTTCAAGGGTTTTGTTTCAATGGTTGTTATAGTACATACCTACATACGTTGATACCTACAGTACAGAATTGAAGAATTCAAGAAGTAAAGACGATATAGGTGAATTATGTATGTTGTTTGATTTATTGAAGTGAAACTTCTTAAATGCTTTATGCTACTATAAGCATTGCATACTCAAAGGTGTGAGGGTACCGCTCACGCTTCAGAGTATGCAATGGTGAGTGAGTTTACTGGCACCAAATGCTGGGAGAAGAATATTCTGTGGTGAAGATTAATTTCCAAAAATAATGACTAAATTGGCAATTAATGTCTTATTGAAGTGAAACTTCTAATGCGACTTCCAACAAGGTTGCGTTAAACGTTCAACGCTCCTGGGGAGGGGGAATAGAAGGAGACAGAGTGAGAGTGAATGCGTGGCACTCGAACGCATGCGCGTAGTATACCTGTTACAGGCCAGCGCGAGCGTTAGCAACGAGTAGCGTCCTCATTATTTCATTTATTTGTTTTAGTTTGATTTGATACACATACCTATAATTTAATAGGGTAGTATTTTTGAAGTGAAACTTCTAATGTGACTTCCAACATATCGTATCTTACTTTAGTTGTCATTATCCCATTGTAAATGTTATGGATTTGGATATTTCTCCACTCGAAAATGATAATTAAAAGATGCGATCAATTGTTAGTTGCAAGCAATGTTAATAAAGTTTGTCTTAAAGCCTAGTATCCTGCTCGCGCTAAATTTTATCTCCCATACAAAAATGGCTACAAAGATAAAATTGAGCGAGGCAGTTTAGCAAGGCATCAGTATCCTGTTCGCACGCCAAATCCTTAACTTCATATAGATGGGCCGATGAAAAGTCTCCACTCATTTAGCTCGCGAAATAAATGTCCGGTGCATTAAATCGAAGATAAATTTTGACATAAAAAAAACGGAGAAAAGTGTTTGTGTTGTGTTTGCAAAGAATTTTTTGTGGCGGAAAACGCGGATAATGTTTGCGTGATAAATAAAATAAAACGCAAAGCCAAATAACAGCTCCAAAACAGAGATACATATACATATAAATAAAGCGAATCAATTTTCAGGGGGACTTATGCTCTCATTTGGCTTCATCTTTTGGGTAATAAAAAGTGTTCCACTATGGTAAGGAGATTGTGGAAAGTTTGAGGACACATGTTGAACTTCTTCTTATAATTTCTATTTTCATTTCCACATTACGAAGTTTCACTTCTTCCGCGCGGAGGGACTCCACGCACTATTTTTTTTTTTGCGGAAAACGCAGACAAAGTTTGCGTGGTAAATAAAAGAAAACGCAAAGCCAAACAACAGAGCCAAAACAGAGATACATATACATATATATAAAGCGAATCAATTTTCAGGGGGACTTATGCTCTCATTTGGCGTCGTCTTTTGGGTAATAACAAGTTTTCCACTACGGTAAGGAGATTGTGCAAAGTTTGAGGACACATGTCGAACTTCTTCTTATAATTTCTAGGTTTCTTACGTCTTTCAAGTTTGAAATTCGAAAATTCTATTAAAATTACGTTTACTGATATCTGTCATGGTAGCTACTCATGGTTCATAAGCATATGGGTTTTGTCCCATCTATATCATGTTTAATAATAATTTAGCGTCCATTTATCTTTGGTGTTGAGAAACGAAGTTGAGACTAGGGGCGCTAAAATTTAGCGCGAGCAGGATACTAGGCTTAAAGAAACAATACGATTTCACTAAAAATCAATTTCTACCCCTTCCTATTTTCATTTCCAAGTTACGAAGTTTCACTTCTTCCGCGCGGAGGGACTCCACGCACTATTTTTATTTTTTCCTAAACCATCCCTGATTCAAGACGAACAAAACAAATTAAAACAACTTTCAAATCGGTCGAGTCGTTCTGGAGCCTTTACCCGACTAACGCACAGAAATTGAAATTGAAATTATATATAGAGATAGATAGAAGATAGAAGAATAAATTTAAAAACAGTCAAACAAAAATTGTAGGTATTCAGTTAAAAAAAAACAGCCGGCTGGATTGTACCAAGTTTTCCAACGCTGGTGACAATTAGACAAAATAACGCACATTCGTGCGGCCTCTATTAGTCGGTAGTGTTTTAGCATTGGCGCTGTCATTTTTGGTTTGAATTACATAACATTTCTATTTAACAGTTGACACACTAGCCAACGCCAAGTGCAGATGTAGTTGTAGGAGGCATGACCGATTAGTCTATCGGGCGACTTACAGTGGATACTGTTTAAAGTGTTTCGGACACCGAAAATAACATGTTAACTCCACCACTTTTTTTTTTAATATTCACAGATTTGTAGATAATGTACACAAGTTAATCGAACCGTTTTAGGGTATGAATTACTCGTTTATCTGTTGCGCTTAATTGACATCGATGTAATTCGATTCCGAGAGCATTTACCCAATGATCGATTGATTGGAGGACTAGATTGAGACGCTTCAAGGTTGCGAGCAAATTAAGACATCTATGGAAAGGCCTCGGAGGCATTTGATCTCAAAATCGCGAACATAGTGAAGCCGGTAATTTAAATAATTTTTAGGAATAAGACTGAATGAATAAGAGCGAGATTAAACCGCTAATGAACGAGGCTATGAAATAAGTTACTTTAGGGGAATCGAATCAAATCGCATGACATGACACAGAAGGAGAATAATTTGCAATTAATGTCAGCACATGTCTAGAGCTGGATTTTTTTTTTTTTTGTTAGCCACAAGGTGAGTAGATCATTACCCCTGGCACCATGGGTGACTGACTGGTATTAAAAGCGAGTTAGCAACATGTGCTTAGTACGTAGTTACAGGCTTACAGGTTGTAAAAAAAATGTCCTTGGTTTACATCATCCGCAAAACAAATCTTAGTTCCAGATTTCATCCCACTGATAAATCGTTTGATGTCTCACATCCAGTCTTGAGTTGACTTGGCATAGAGTGTACAATTTAATGGTACCTATAGCATTGCGCATATAGACTAAGGAACCTAGTGAGTTGAGCTTAGACACTATTGAGCGCTCGACCATCAGACTGGCTGTTTGAGCTGCCGATCCCGGCTATATACCTAGCAAATCCTAAACTGCTTCACAAAATTGGATTTTTGAAATCATTTAAGAACTATGTTATATTCCATCGATATAATGGATACATGGGTCTTTCAGTTTGTTTTGTTTTAACATCGACCTCCGTACCTATTCAAAAACTAGACTTTGATAATTAACTTAAAAATATAGATTGGTTGAGTGAGAAGAAGGGGATTGCGATATCTAATGACGAATTAATAATATAGAATCTGAAAGCTAATCATTCATATTCATATTATTCATAGTGAAACTTACCCTATTGATGTCCAGAGGATGCCAACCTTTTGTCTTTCAAAGACGACAGTTTTCAATTATCCCATTAATAAGACTCAATGGTAATTGGGGAGTTTTTTGTCATATGGTCATCATCATCAATAAGTTGTAATTACCACGACCAAGTTCAAGGCTATTTTTAAGACTCGAATCAAGCATGGACAGGATCAAACGAACAAAAATTCACTACAAACAGCTCCAAACGAATGTCTATCGAACTGCATTTCAAATATTGCTTTCAAAATATTCAACTAATATTTTGTATGCCAAAATGTTAAAAAAACATTAAATTATTGGTCAAAGTGGACCCAATAGGGCTAGCTTTTCACAACAACTAGATTGTGTAAGATTTTATTTTTGGAAAGGATAGCACATTTAGCTGACATTATCTAGAAAGCTCTATCAAAAATATTTTTTTTTAACTAAATTTCACCCAATCTATGCCGGATATTTAGCTTGTCTACTAATAATTAAGTAATCTTCAATTTAAATGTAACTTTGTATGGTCTACAGTGGCGTAGCAAGGGGGGCACAGGCCCCGGGCGGCACTTTGTCAGGGGCGGCAATTTGGAGCAGTCAATTTTTTTTTTAATTTGTAAAAAATTATAAAATTGACAAAACGGACACTGCTTCACAGGAAGTAATCAGACATTCCTTGTGTTGCTTAAAATAAAAATGTATTTATTCGAATTTTTTGAGGAAATCTAAGTACGGGATCTTATTTGAAATACGGATACTATCTTTAGTATGCATTTTGATCAAAATCTTTAGACCGGTTTTTGTAATTACGCAGACAAAACCGTACCAAATTTTGCAATATTTAGTTTAAAAAATATACTATTACTATTGCCTAACTATATAGCTGAAAACTGACTACATAAAAGTTATTTTTCGGGATGTAAGCGTTACTTGGTTTTTAGAGTTTTATCGAAATCAAAATTAGGGTTCTCGAAATATTTATTTATTTATTTATTTACCTATATAATTTATCTACAAGCCACTTATAGCTATATAAGTGACAGTGTTTAATCGCAAAAGTTATGTCATTGATGAAAATAAAGAAAAACAATGGTCCTAAATGGCTACCTTGGGGAAACCCAGAGGTGCATTTAATTGATCTGGAGCAGGCATTGCCAATGCGTACTTTTTGAGTTCTGCCAGTAAGATAAGATGATCCCCAGCATAACATCTTCGAATGAAAACCAAAGAGTTCAAGCTTTTCCTGTAAAATGCTATGATTCACTGAGTCAAAGGCTTTACTGAAGTCGGTATACACTGCGTCGATCTGACATTTGTTTTCAATAGCGTTGACAACGTATGATGAAAAAAGTGCCAAATTGGTGGTGGTAGATAGAAGCAGTTTTCAAAAATAGTGTTTTCGGTGATTCATTTTGGTCAAAATCTTTATCGCCGTTTCCCTAGAAAACTAAAGAAATCCAAATTTTCAAAAATCTATTGTACGATAATATAGAAAGAAACTGAGCCTGCCGTTCAGTTAGAAATGACGACTATATTACCATAGAAACTAATTTTTGTTTTCGAGATATTTCTAAATTTCAAAAGTACCGTTATTCGATTCCAGAAATTTTGCCAAGTTTACAAATCTTTTTAGTGTCTGAAAAAATTACGGGGGCGGCATAAATTGGGTCTGCCCCGGGCGGCTCCAACCCACGCTACGCCACTGATGGTCTAGCATGGAAAATGTATACTCTTTGATATATTACAGACCCGATGCAACAGTCCTCTGTTAGGCTCCAGTTATGTTGCTTACGAATTATAAGAATTGTTCATCAAAAAAGAAAAAAAAAATAAGTAGATCAATTATTTTTAAATTTTCGAGAAACAGAATTTATTAGTTTTTCCGTAATCGGAAAAAAATTTTCGTACGGAAAAATGTAGATATTTTAGACACTTTATTTTGCTTTTTACTCTCGTTTTATTAGGATAGATAGGGTTTTTAAAAAAAAATTCTATAAATTTTTCAAGAGAGATTTGTCAAAGATTTGTCGCACAACGGTCACGCTATTGTCAGTTGTTCTCATCCGACATCCTTCTCGCTAACTAAGGCCCCAGTTATAGCCATACGTAAAATGCAACCGAATAAGTTGGAACAGTATGAAAATGAGCTTTCTTTTGTTTGGCGGCAGGGTTACCATTAGGACCCCTTAGGGTCCGATTGACCCTTTTTGGCAGACTGGGACCCCAGGACCCGCCTTTTAAGAAACAATCACTTCCATGCAATTCTTCATGCAGTGTCGTTTTTCCTCTTCGCGAATGCTTGTAGTTCAATCAGTACAAACTCTTCCATATACTCGGATTCATCAAAAAGAAGTTCGTTTAATTCCAGATCACTTTTATCGCTGGGTAGATGATATAACTGATTTTCTTAGTAAATTAATAATTTCCTCGAGTTTATCAGACATTTTAACGACTTTTCGTACCACTTTTTGGAATATTTAAATTATGTATTTGTCATTTTTCATAGATTGCTACAAAAGCGTTCCCTAACTTTTTCGTAAGTGTCTCTCTTTGTGAGAGAATTTATTCCCACCACTGACATTTTGACAGTCTTTTCCATTCTTACTACAAAAGTAAAGGAACAGACCTAATCTCTTTACTTTCTTCCGATAGCTACACTCAGGAATTAACAATTTAGCGAACTGTCAACTTGACAAAGCTACACTTTACTCTGCTTTATTTTTCGGTTACAATAGGGTCAGGGTCTAGACAAAGGGCAAAAGTGTCGCGGGATTTTAGTCAGTTTATTTTGTTACTGTAGTGCGAAAAAAATTGGCCCCATATTTGCATCTGATCGTGAATACCCCTAATTCATTCGTACGTTTTTCCAACTCCTTACCCAATTTTACAACCGTTTTTCATGGCTATGATTTGATTATATCAATTTTATCGCTAGTATACTTGAAGGCGTTAGTAAACATAAGCCCATATGTATGCAATGGAATATGTTTTTCGAGCTCTCAGTGTGTCAGTGTTACCGTGTTTTCTTATTTCTAGTTTATCCAATTCACATTCGGCGTTGCATACCCGTAGGCCCCACCCACGATATGATTACGTTAATCCGGAGGTTTTATATTTTTTATTTTATTTTTATTGGACGCCCCGGTTTTTTCCACTTTGGTACATGCAAAAATAAAGATTCTAACTGCTAAACCGACAGAAATATCAAATTCTGAAGATTGGGTCCATTTTTGTTTGTTTTGGTTACTTAAACTTAAAACTAACATTAGATCGCAGCGAAAATAAAGTACAACAACTAATGTCACCTCCTTCGAGTCAGTCTGACATTATGCAAGCGTTTGATTAAGTGCTAGTTAGATATCTCTGTTTTGCTTTTTTTCAATTTGGGGGGATATCTCGTGAATCAGGGCCCGATTCTGGTTCAATTATCCGGGTGTACTGGTAAATCCATACTCTGTCCAACAAAAATTTTCAGTACAGGGAAGATAGGATGTTTGTCTCGCAGTCTGGTGGCAATGACATACATAAATCTGTCCCTGTAGTTTGTATTTGCATGACAATTCGCCATAACTCAGAGAGCAATACTATTAGGGCTACTATCTTCCAATTTAATAGTGCGTGGAGTCCCTCCGCGCGGAAGAAGTGAAACTTCGTAATGTGGAAATGAAAATAGGAAGGGGTAGAAATTGATTTTTAGTGAAATCATATTGTTTCTTTAAGCCTAGTATCCTGCTCGCGCTAAATTTTAGCGCCCCTAGTCCCAACTTCGTTTCTCCACACCAAAGATAAATGGTCGCTAAATTATTATTAAACATGATAAATAGATGGGACAAAACCCATATGCTTATGAACCATGAGTACCATGACAGATATCAGTAAACGAAATTTTAATAGAATTTTCGAATTTCAAACTTGAAAGACGTAAGAAACCTAGAAATTATAAGAAGAAGTTCAACATGTGTCCTCAAACTTCCCACAATCTCCTTACCATAGTGGAACACTTATTATTACCCAAAAGATGAAGCCAAATATGAGAGCATAAGTCCCCCTGAAAATTGATTCGCTTTATTTATATGTATACTAGCGTGCCCTGCGAACTTCGTCCCGCCCAAAATTGACTTTTTGACTAAAATACTTTTCACTCCCACCTGAAATTAATTTTATTGATCCCAACTTTTGACATATACGATCTCACTGTATACTACGATCAAAATTTAAAAAAAATGTCTCCTTAGAAAATGTATGTAAAATCAATTTTCACAAACTTTCCAATTTCCCGTTCAAATTTTCCAATTTTGTCGCCGTATGAACTTTCCTTAGGCGTAGACAAACGCAACAAAGAAGATTAACGTGTCGGCCAGCCTTCCGCTTTTGGACTAAAATGGTTTACAGTATAAGAATATATAAATATAAATATAAATTTTTTTTTTTAAATTGTACCGAGGGTAGGTGAAAATCTTCCAAAGACACTATGAGAATAGCAAGCGCGTGCTCATAGTAGTGTCAGATTTTTACTGACTAAAAACACCACCCTTCGAAAGATTGTTAGATACTGCAACTAAGATATAACTTATCAAGCAATTTTTCTATAACGAAATAACAACTTTTGACAGGCTACTTTCCAATGAAAGATCCTGCATGTTCCGCAATTTAGACGCGGTTAATCTTATCTTGCCAAGTCGAACGGTTTCGTTCTTTGTAGCCGGCGCAATAAATTGTTCTCGTCCAAAATTTGTCGGACTGTATTGTTGACATGTCCGATTAGTCGGTTTCTATGTTTTCTCGCGAAGCTTCTAGTTTCAGCTTCAATTGTTGGAATTCCGAGATCCCTGTGGATATCGTCGTTTCTAATATACCATGGTGCTTGTACAATTTCTCTAAGCACTTTATTTTGAAAAGTTTGTAGAATATTGGCATTTGTTTTCTTGGTACAACCCCAAAGTTGTATACCGTATGTCCACACCGGCTTTAGCACTTGCTTGTATAGAAGCAGTTTGTTTTCGGTACTGAGCTGGGAATATTTTCCGAGGAGCCAGTACATTTCTCTATATTTGATATCGAGTTCTTTACGTTTCATTTTCACGTGCGAATTCCATTTCAGCTTTGCGTCGAGTGTCATTCCCAGGTATTTGGCCTCGTTTGCAATGGGTATTCGGGCCAAGTTTAGGAAAATTGGCAAGTCATTAGTTTTCTTATACGTGAAATTCACGTGAACAGATTTAGTTTCGTTGAGGGCGATCCGCCAGTCCCTCGTCCATTCATTTACCTTATTCAGCGCGATTTGAAGTTTCGCAGTCGTTTCTTCAATTGTATTACCTACTGCTAGGATAGCGGTGTCGTCGGCGAACGTAGCGAGAGTAGTGTCATCTTCTCTTGGTATATCGCGAGTATATAACAAATAGAGAAGGGGCCCAAGGACACTTCCTTGCGGCACGCCGGCCGAAATTTCCTTAAGTTCAGAGTATTCGTTTCCATGTCTAACACGGAAGAGTCTATTCCCGAGATATGATTCTAAGATATCATATAGGCGTACGGGAAGAACTTGTCGCAATTTAAATTTTAAACCGTCATGCCACACCTTGTCAAAGGCTTGTGAGACGTCTAGGAATACGCTTGAGCATATCTTTTTTTCTTCAAATGCTTTCTCAATTACGTCAGTAATTCTATGCACTTGGTCAATCGTGGAATGCTTGGTTCTGAACCCAAACTGGTGGTCAGGGATAAGATTATTGTTTTCTATAACCGGTTGTAGTCGCGTTAGTAAAATTCTCTCGAAAACTTTGGATATAACTGGAAGAAGGGAAATCGGTCTATACGACTTTACTTCATTTGGCGGTTTTCCTGGTTTTAAAACCATTATGACCTCCGCAACTTTCCATTGGCTCGGTACGTGTTTTAGTCTGAGCGCGGCATTTATAATATGAAGAAGCTTAATTAGTGCTTTTCTTGGTAGAACTTTGAGAACTTCTCCCGTGATCAAATCATAACCAGGAGCTTTCTTAGGTTTTAGGGATTCAATTTCACGTTTTAGTTCCCTTAGCGTTGCACTTGTGAGTACTAAATCGTCGGATAGTAATTCCGCCGCAATAACACTGTCGTGAACCGCCCGACCATCGTACGGTTTAAAGGTTTCTTCTAAATGGGCGGCAAAAACGTCCGCTTTTTCTTTATCTTCCCTTGCCCATTCATTTTGATTTATTTTAATTGGCGGCGCGGGGATTTTGGGCCTTTTGGTGCCTTTTACAGCTTTCCAAAGTGAATAATTGGAATCTTTTTTAGCCGTTAAACTTTCAAGGTAAGAACCTATCGCACGATTTTTAAAGCCCTTGATAGCTGTCTTCAATAAATTGCACAAATAATTCAAATGTGTTTTATGTTGCGGGGCGCGACTCTGTTGCCATTTTTTACGCGCCTTCCTTTTTTCGTTGACCAATTCTTTTATTTCGGGAGGATATCGTAGACCGTATTGGGCCGGCGTTTTCCTTGGATTAGGCGTATTATTCCAGGAAGCGAGCTGTACGATCTCAACGAAGCGATCTACTTCAACCTCAAGTTCATAGGGTGTCGTAAGTGGAACGCTCAGTTCAACATTCTCTTCAATTTCATTCCTAAAGCCTTCCCAGTTAGTTGTTCTTCCAGTTAATCTCGCTGGCTGGAGGTTATTTACTAGTTTTACGCTCAATGTTAAAATAACCGGTGAATGATCAGATGACAGATCAAAGCTCTCTTCAACTTTAATGTGGTTGGTAGATATTCCTTTCACGACGAAAAAATCGATCAGGTCAGGTATTTTTGAAGTATCAGTTGGCCAGTAGGTCGGTTTGCCCGTCGAGTGGAAATCGCAACTGTACTCCATACCTGCCCCATAGAGCATTCTTCCTTTTCGCGAGATGTATCTAGAACCCCAGAACGTGTGTTTCGCATTAAAATCGCCGCCAATAATGAAGTTTGGTTTGAGCGATTTAAGCAAGTTAGTATAATCAGTTTTTTCAAGCGCGGAACGCGGTGGACAGTAGATAGATGAAATTCTAAGACTACGCTGACTATTTTTTAATCGAATCGTGCACAGTTGCATAGTTTCAAGCTCTATCTTCAGGTCTTCGTATTGTTCAATGCATTCTTTAATAAACAATGACGATCCACCTCTCGCGTTTCCCGAAGGGTGACAAGCGTGGAAGTCATTATAGCCTTTTATTTTTAAGCTCGATCCCCTTTTCACGTGAGTTTCAGAAATCAAGCAAATGTCAAGATCTTTCTCGCGTATGAATATTTCCAATTCGTCGAGTTTTTGCAAAAGACCGTTTGCATTCCAAGTGCATATTTTTAACATTGGTTTGTCATTCATATTTTATTTGATGTACGCGTTTTCCGTGAATTATTTTCGAGCTTAACCAAGCGATCGAGAATAATTTTATTTATTTTGCTTTGTTCCTCAAGTTTCTGCAAAATAACTGAGAAAACATGTGAAGCAGGGTCCGGCGAAGTTTCAACGTTTTTTGCTCCTTCGGATGCCGCGGCCTGAGCGTAGGTCTGCACTCTGGCTGACCGAGGGCCACTATTCGCCACTATTGGCTTTCCTGATTTTAACTTTTCAGTAGCGTTTCTTTTGACAACAGAGGTCGAGGGCTTTTCTGTTGTCTCTCTTTCTTTGACATTATTACGCTCTTGAAGCGGAGGTTTTATATTGCCTACTACCTCCTGGACGGTCTTACGCTTTGTCTTTGTTGGCGGCTTTGTTTTTATATTTTGTGGCTTAAGGAGCGCATCTCTCCGTTTTTGCAACTCCTTAGCTACTTCGCAACCTCTATAATTTGCCGGGTGCTTACCATTACAGTTGGCACAGGTAGCGGAGGATTGTTTATTTGCTCCACAGTCTTGGGAGAAATGATTTCCGGCGCATTTCACACATCGCGGCTCTTTTTTGCAATACATTTGCGTATGATTAAATTCTTGGCAACGTTTGCACTGTGGAATTATTTTTAAATTTCTGCGCATGGGCTCGATTTTTACCACAATATTTAGTATTGTTTTAATTCGGTAGATATCTTCGATATTATCAAACCTATCGAAAGTAAGCATAAAGAGCGGCAGTTCACGCCTTACCAGGACATCCCTATCTTCTTCCGATTTCTGTTTCTCCTTCTTGATGATATTAACGGCATCAAGAATTTTAAACCCTTTGGCTTTAAGGTCGTTTATAACATCTTCTTTTTTGCATGAGGGGTGGAGTCCCCTTGCTACAACACGATGTGGCCTTTCTGACTTTATTTCGAAAGTATACCACTGGATCTTCTCGATATTTAGCTTTTGGGACACTGCCCGGTAGTCTTCGTGGTTATCGATGTTAATTTTCCACGCATTATTTCTCGAAAATGTAACCTTAAATTTCGATGTAATCGTTCCTTTAAGGAGGCTGTTCAATTTAAATATAAATGGTTCCGTGGAATAAGAATATTTGTCTTTGAATTCTTTCCTCAAAACCGTCGCTTGCATGACATTTGATTTGAAATCCTTCACCACCAAATCAAACGCGTTCTGTTACAAAGTCTCGGTGCATTGAGGTTGCGCAACAAAATTATAACTGAGCCGACTTTCAACTGTAAGACATCCAAAGAACTCAAAAATTCAACTAATCTCCATAAAGTTTTTTTTTCACGACAAAAAGTAGCATATGTCCTTCCTTGGGCCCATGCGAATTTAAACCAAAAATCATAAAAATTGAACGATTGGAACCCGAGTTATGAGTGCGCACATACGGACGTCAGTCTTTTATATATGTATCTGTACCCACCCGGCTTTGTTCATACCTTTCGTATTAAGTCCTGCTCACATTTCGCAAAGTCCTTTATTTGGACAATGTCCATTCATAATTTTAATGCTTCCACAACCCGTTCTCCTATCCCGCTTATGTTTTGCAAAGTACCATCTATAGGGTCCGAAACTATAGTATATTTCAATCTTGAAGCAACCATACCTACCCATCCACAAATTACAATCAACTCGGTAGAGCTATTTCGGAGATCTGCAACAGAGCCACCTATCAGGTCCAAAAGTTTCCTATCCTTCACGTGCGAACGAAGAATATACATCCACGAAATTTCATTGAAATCGTTGGAGCAGTTTCGGAGATCGAGAACAACGCCACCTATCGGGTCCAAAATGTTTTCTTTAAAGACTGTGTAAGCCTGAAATACACCAATACGAACAAAACAAAATAAGAATCATAAAATTGGGCCCAGTAAGAACATTTTCCTTGGTTATGTTATTTGTGCCGGAAATCGAATGGAAATGTTATTTACCTACCTACCTATTTAAAATTGATTAAAAACTAATTTGGAGTTTTCGTCAAACAATTGTACAGCTAAACGAAATATGAATTACTGAAATGTCAAATTCAAAAAAGTATAGACAACCAACGCCAACTATATTATTATAATTAAATTTAATGTTGTTGATACAATATGGAAATGCAGGGAAATCTAACTTTTCGTAAATATCTCCCAGCGCCACCTATCGGGTCCAAAGCTTTCTATTTTTTTAAGTGTTATATGGTGTAAATTTGAACCAAATCGGTCCATAATAAGAATTTTAAAAAAGCGACCCCAGCGCCCCCTATAGGGTCTAAAATTAACATAATCTATCCGGAGAATCACACAAACATATGGTGTGAATATAAGTGGGATAGCTTCAGTGGTTCAGCCGTTATCGTCGGTCATACATACGCACGTATATATTAAGATGTATCTCTGTTTTGGAGCTGTTATTTGGCTTTGCGTTTTCTTTTATTTATCACGCAAACATTATCCGCGTTTTCCGCCACAAAAAATTCTTTGCAAACACAACACAAACACTTTTCTCCGTTTTTTTATGTCAAAATTTATCTTCGATTTAATGCACCGGACATTTATTTCGCGAGCTAAATGAGTGGAGACTTTTCATCGGCCCATCTATATGAAGTTAAGGATTTGGCGTGCGAACAGGATACTGATGCTTTGCTAAACTGCCTCGCTCAATTTTATCTTTGTAGACATTTTTGTATGGGAGATACAATTTAGCGCGAGCAGGATACTAGGTTTTAAGACAAACTTTATTAACATTGCTTGCAATTCACGATTGATCGCATCTTTTAATTATCATTTTCGAGTGGAGAAATATCCAAATCCATAACATTTACAATGGGATAATGACAACTAAAGTAAGATACGATATGTTGGAAGTCGCATTAGAAGTTTCACTTCAAAAACACTACCCTATTAAATTATAGGTATGTGTATCAAATCAAACTAAAACAAGTAAATGAAATAATGAGGACGCTACTCGTTGCTAACGCTCGCGCTGGCCTGCAACAGGTATACTACGCGCATGCTTCTTCTATTCCCCCTCCCCAAGAGCGTTGAACGTTTAACGCAACCTTGTTGGAAGTCGCATTAGAAGTTTCACTTCAATAAGACATTAATTGCCAATTTAGTCATTATTTTTGGAAATTAATCTTCACCACAGAATATTCTTCTCCCAGCATTTGGTGCCAATAAGCTCACTCACCTTTTCATACTCTAAAGCGTGAGCGGTACCCTCACACCTTTGAGTATGCAATGCTTATAGTAGCATTAAGCATTTAAGAAGTTTCACTTCAATAAATCAAACAACATAATTCACCTATATCGTCTTTACTTCTTGAATTCTTCAATTCTTTACTGTAGGTATCAGCGTATGTAGGTATGTACTATAACAACCATTGAAACAAAACCCTTGAACTCAATTTCTATATACACCACCATAAGTCCATCAGCGCACGTCAACAGCCATGTGCGCATTTCCTCAGAAACAACCACCACTTTTCTTTTCCTTTTCATATGAACGTGCTTGTGCATGTGCAATGTGCGCTACCCTCACCCTCGCTCACACCTTTGAGTATCCAATTATTAGCGTTAAACGTTTAACGCGACCTTGAGTTGGAAGTCGCATAAGAAGTTTCACTTCAAAACTATAGATAGGTAAATATACACAAACAGGTATTGGAATACAAAATGATATTATGCGACATAACTATTAGGACACAAATTTCAAACCCATGGCTGAGTCCTAATCAACACGCCTACCAAAAGGGTAAATCAGTCGAGACGGCTCTGCACAAAGTCGTGTCGACGATTGAAAGCGCGTTTGAAAATAAAGAATCAGTCATTGGAGTCTTCCTAGATATAGAAGGAGCCTTCAACAATATACATATCCAAAATATCGTTGCTGCGCTAGCTTTACACTGTAAAAACAAAATTATTAATAAATGGTTGGAACATGCTAACAAATCGGTTAATCACGGGCTCACAGGGCAATGAAACGAGAAAAGGGAAAGTATTGACGGGTACACCACAGGGAGGGATAATATCACCACTCCTGTGGGTACTGGTTATGGATAACCTTCTACGAACTGCTACTTGTGCGAACTGCGTAGCATATGCAGACGATCTAGCAGTCTTAATAACAGGTAAATATCTGAACACCATAGGGAAACTGATGCAAAACACACTCCGCAGAATCACATCATGGGCGGAATCAAATGGACTGGGCGTAAACCCAAGTAAAACTGAGATGGTGATTTTCTCAAAGAAAATCAACACGACTTTCATGTCCCTTTAATGGGAGGCATAAGAATGCCACTCCGTGACAGTGTTAGGTATCTTGGTCTAATCATAGACAAGAAACTAACATTGAGGAAAAACTTGGAAGAACGAATAAACAAGGCCAAAAAAGCGTATTGGATATGCAGGAAGGCTTTCGGAAAGTCGTGGGGCTTGAAACCGAAACAGGTCCACTGGATATACAACTGCGTAGTGAAACCCATACTATTCTATAGCGTAGTGGTTTGGTGGCCGATTTTACACAAAAAATACGCAATAGATATGCTCACCAAAATGCAAAGGATGGCGTGTTTGGGAATCACAGGCGTGCAAGCATCAACACCAACTGCAGCCATCGAAGCGATTCTCAACATAACACCTGCGTACTAGAGGCGAAAAGACTAGCAGGCGCATCAGCATTAAGATTGCATGCACTCGGTTTTTTCGACTCTCGAATGAAAATTGGACATCGTAAAATCATTGACTTGATCAAAGAAATACACGGAAAAAATTCTTAGATCAAATCAAGAAAAATAAGCGCCGAATCACGAAAAGTTTGTCTCATTTTAGAGCTTAGCTCAGGATTTACTAATTCACGACTTTTTATTCGCAATTCTAGAAATTGTACGAGATGATGATATTGACCCTCAAAAGTCGTGAATCAATACTTCTCAGTGTCAATAATGCGATCGGACGTGAAATACAAATTGCCATAACCGATCGCAATTTGACACGATTAGTTATCAATTTGATAATCCTGTGGTCGTGAATTGCAAAAAACAAATCGTAAATTACCGCTTTTCTGTGGCAAATTCCGATTTCATCCCTTAGTGAACTTACCTGCTTTTGATGTAAATTGCAACAAATAAGTCGTAAATTGCAACTTATTGGTGCTGATTTGCAATAAACATGGACTGATTTACTACTTCAATTGTTGCAATTTACAATTTTTTTTTCGTAAATTGCCACTTGCAGGTGTTGATTTGGGTGGTTGGGTGTTGTATGAATAGGGTAGGCACTGATTGGCGTCAACTTGGCGATGCCCAGTCGTTGTAACTGTTCATACACATCAATTGTGCTTATTTTACCTCCGCGTGGTAGCCACCGGGTACTGGTCTTGTCCTTCCGGGCATGACTTGCTAAACTTATAAGCGCGAGTGTTGAACACGAAGAAAATAGCAACACTATAATGCTCTGTCGGAATGACTGCCTGATCGAGTCTCAGAGGTCTTACATGAGCCCCTCAGAAAGAGGACGTACGGCGGATGAATTCACATGGCTGAATCAACGGTGGCGTCAACAGTCAACATGGCAGATACCTCAATGAGCTACTTCGACGTATTTGGAGCTGAGGTCATTGAGGATTTTTCAGCACTAGTCAGGGTGTTGAAATAGAGATGGTGGCGGAAGAGCCCTTAATGGGTCAACGGCAGCTCTCACATCCCCGCAGCGGGTTACTGACTCCGGAATATTCCGGCTCCTTTTGCCCAAGGGGTTACAGAAAGGGCCTGGTCCTCCAGGTTGGGGGTTGTGCGTGGGGTTAACTACCCTACCACGGAAAAAAAGCACTGTTGCGAAGCAACCAAAAGCCTCGGATAAGGACGGATTCACTGTTGACGACCCTGCAAAACGAAAAAAGGACAATGACGTTCGGATCTGCACGTGGAATGTTCGAACTCTGAACAGACCGCGTGCAGCCGAACAACTAGCGGAGGCCCTAGACTGCTACAAAGCAGGTATCACCGCCATCCAGGAAGTGCGGTGGGATGGGCCGGGCAAAAGGAGGATGAAAAACTGTGACATTTACTACGGTGACTGCTACAGAGAACAAAAGCAGCGTCTATTTGGATGCGGATTTGTTGTAAGCGGCAGACTTAGGCAAGAAGTCTTGAGCTTTCGACACGTTAGTGAACGCCTTACAACTATCCGCATCAAGGCTAAATTCGCCAACATCAGCCTGATATGCGCTCACGCCCCCACAGAAGATAAAGACGATGCTACCAAAGAATGTTTCTACGAGCTCCTCGACAAAACATATGAGCAATGTCCTAAGCATGACGCTAAAATCGCCTTGGGTGATTTTAACGCCAAAATAGGAAAGGAGGACATCTTTGGTAGCACAATCGGAAAACACAGCCTACACGACACCACGTCTGGAAACGGACTTAGGCTGATTGATTTTGCTGCGGGACGTAATGTTACCATAGCTAGTTCACGGTTTCCTCACCTCAATATACACAAAGGAACATGGCGGTCACCTGATCATCAAACCGTCAACCAAATTGATCACGTTGCGATCGACGCAAGGCACTCCTCCAGTATTCTAGATGTCCGAACTTTCCGAGCGGCCAACATAGACTCGGACCACTACCTTGTTGTAGCCAAGGTACGGATGCGGATATCCAAGACGCCACAACAACGAGAAAATACTGTGAGGAGATTTAACGTTGGACGACTACAAACGCAACAAACCGCCAGAACCTTTGCCGATCGCGTATCCCTCAACCTCTCGAGAAGTCCTATGCTGCCAGCATCAAGTGCCGAAGACCAGTGGCGCCGATGCCAAGAAGCCATCAAAAACGCCGCAACTGATGTGCTCGGTTTCACCAGCCCACCCCCCCGAAACCCCTGGTTTGACGAAGAGTGCCGGCAAGCACATGCAGCAAAACAAAGTGCCTACGAAGCGTCGCTGCATAGAAGGACGAGAGCAGCTCGTCAGCTCTACGAGCAAAAAAGGAGGGAAGAACATCGGCTTCTCCGGAGAAAAAAGAGAGAGCATGAGAAGCGCGCGATCGAGGATATAGAGAGGTGTTACTCCAGGAACAATGTTCGGAAGTTTTACCAAAAGGTAAAAAGAACGTGTCATGGCAACAAGACCCGAACGGAGACCTGTAGAGACGAGCAAGGAAACCTTGTAGTAGAGTCACAGTCGGTGCTGAGGACATGGAAAAACCATTTCTGCAGACTGCTAAACGGCGAAGACGACACAAATTCCGCTGTTAGGCAGAACGATCCATTCAACCTGGACGATGACAGCCAAGATTTCCGTCCACCTGACCAAAATGAAGTGAGGATAGCAATATCTAAGCTTAAATCCAACAAGGCTGCTGGTCCAGACGGCTTACCTGCCGAGCTCTTCAAGGCAGCCGGAGATGACTTGGTAGAGTGCATACACCAACTCATCTCCAAGATTTGGTTAGAGGAAAGTATGCCTGATGAATGGAACCTCAGCATTGTTTGCCCGATCCACAAGAAAGGAGACCCTCTAAACTGCGCCAACTACAGAGGCATCAGTCTCCTGAACACTGCGTATAAGATCATGTCTGCTGTATTGTGTGAACGCCTGAAACCATTCGTCAACGATCTGATAGGTCCCTATCAGTGCGGTTTTAGGCCCGGTAAGTCCACGACCGATCAAATATTCACACTACGGCAGATCCTGGAAAAAACCCAAGAATACCAGATCGATACTCACCATCTTTTTATCGATTTTAAGGCCGCATATGACAGCGTTTATAGAGACGAGCTATACAGAGCCATGTCTAGTTTTGGCATCCCTGCCAAACTTGTCAGATTGTGCAGAATGACGATGGAGAACGCTCGCTGCTCCGTAAAGGTCGGAAACAATCTCACCGAGACCTTTGATGTCAAAAAAGGATTTAGACAAGGTGATGCGCTGTCATGTGACTTCTTCAACATCATTCTTGAGAAGATTGTGCGAAACTCACAAGCCAACACCAGAGGCACAATTTTCTATAAGTCTGTGCAACTGCTTGCATACGCTGACGACATTGACATTGTTGGTACAACACAGAGAGCTGTCACTGGTGCGTTTGCAAGTATTAGTACAGAAGCGGCAAAAATGGGTTTAGTGGTGAATGAGGGTAAAACAAAATATATGCTGTCAACAAGAAGGGACACACGACATCGACGAATCGGGCAGAACGTCACGATAGACAGCTATAACTTTGAGGTAGTTAGGGACTTTGTCTACCTCGGCTCCGCTATAAACTCTGATAACGACATCACATCAGAAATCAAACGAAGAATCACACTTGCCAACCGCTGTTTCTTTGGCCTAAGACGGCAATTGATTAGTAAGGCCTTGTCAAGAAGCACTAAGGAGATTCTATATAAGACTCTCATCATCCCTGTCCTGCTCTATGGCGCAGAAGCATGGACCCTAGCAAAAACGGATGAGGATCTTCTTGGTCGCTTCGAACGCAAAATTCTTCGAGTGATTTTTGGTCCCGTTTGCGTTGACGGGCTTTGGAGGAGAAGATTTAACAGCGAACTCTACGAGCTGTACAGCGACATCGACCTAGTCAGAAAAGTACGCATCAGTCGTCTAAGATGGCTGGGACATGTAGAGCGAATGGACACCAACGCTCCGGCCCGAAGAGTCTTCGATTCTAACCCGGAGGGACAACGCAGTAGAGGAAGACCTCGCCTTAGGTGGCGCGCGCAAGTGGAAGGGGACCTCAACCAACTTGGAGTGCGCAACTGGAGGCAGTTAGCCAAAGATCGCGCTAACTGGAGAGGCGTATTGGTTGAGGCCCAGGTCCACCCCGGACTGTAGCGCCACCTAAGTAAGTAAGTAAGTAAGTAAGTAAGGTGTTGATTTGCGAATAAACATGGACCGATTCACTACTTCAATCGTTGCAAATTACAATTTTTTTTTCGTAAATTGCCACTTGCAAGTGTTGATTTGCAAATAAAAATGGCTTGATTTACTACTTCAGTCGTTGCTTATTACAATATTTTTTGTAACTTGAGGAGCGATTTGCACGCTACTTTGAGCACTAATTCTTTAGACAACAAGCTTTTTCCAGAGTGATTTTCCTGTCTACGCTGAAATTTAAAATACACATAAATTCTTTTCGATTTGCATATCTTACAATCCATTCAATAAAAACACATTGGTTTATTTATATGTTTAATGAGTTTATTTTAAGTTTTAATATTTTTACATTTATTACTTATTTATATAGTAATTTGATTTACATATTTGTTAGCTTAAATACATCCCGCCCGTCACCTAATTTATATGGAAGAAATGGCTTGTTTACAAAAATATCAAGCAAAAATATTTGGTACTCGTCGTTTGTGTGTGATATTACATAACATTCAAAATGTTTATCAATATTTTTTATTATAATCTCCTTAACTATTATATATATGTTTTTGTTAAACAAGGTTATGTCAATAATTTTAAAAAACATATCATTCCTAAAAACAAAATAGTTTACTTTATATATAGTTCCTTTATATTCTATTATATAATAAAAGAGCAATTGATCAAAATAATTAACTGAAATAGGATTATCAGCAATTTCATGAAAATAATTGATTCCTTCCTTTGATTTTAAAAATTTGCAATTATCATCATTATATTTTTTTGAGTGAAGAAAAGAAGCCAGCTTCAAAACACATTTTTTAGCTAATGAATACGGCAAATTTCGACGAGACGTAGTTACGTTTGTGTAAGCTTTCATTTCCCTATTTTTTGATTCAAAACGCATACACCAGATAAACTTGAGAGGTCCAGAATGTCTTATATTATAATGTAACCATAATGGGTCATTAAATGGTGTTTTGGTTTTAATGTATCTTTAAAAAGTTCTATGTAAAGCGAATGATGTTTCGAAATTAAAAGCTCTAATTCACATATTTCTGCCTCGGTAAACGAAGATGACAAAGATTGATTAACCATTTTTTCCAAAAGCAGCACATATTTCCAAATTCTATTATTTTTCTTAATCTTATGACCTAACATCAAAGAAAAAAAATGCAGAAATGAAAACGTTTCTCTGGCACTAAAATGCAGTTTTTTATCTTTTAAATGCGAAGGCTTGATTTTGGGACATTTATTACGTGCTTGTATTTCGCCGTAATCGAAAAATTCTATTTTATCGTTCAATTCGTCAAGAGTAAACAAATTTTGAGCAATTAAAACTGAAATGCTGTTAATCATTCCGTATTTAATGACACCTTCAAATGCATCGTGCATTAAATCCGAGTAATAATTTTCAGTAACATGAAACGATGGAATTTGATTTAAAACTGATTCGAACTTTATCCCAGATTCTGGGTATGTTTTATTTTTGGTTTGTTCCGCATAGTTTGAAATATTTCTGTAAAGTAGTTTATTTTCTACAGTATTCTTTTGGTTGTCAATTTTTGGGCTTAAACAAATTCGGCAATAAAAATTATGACTGAAAGATGGGGTGAACCCAAGCAATTGATTGACCGCCAAATTATCGCCAACTACTAAACCTAAAATAAATCGAACTTTTAAAACCTTACCATCTTCTGTATTTATTTCTATGCCATCTCTTTCGAGCTTGGTCAATTCATCTACAAGAACTTGAATGCATTTATTACATCCGAACTTTTTAAAATCTCTCGTTCTTATGAACATAACAGGAAATATGTAATCTAGGCGAGAGCTCAGCTCACGTGAAAGCGATGGAAAATTTATGTAAAACGATGCCATTGTTTGGGCACCTGAATGACTTCCTAACGGGTTTCCAGTTTCAAAATCATCATAATATAAATTATAGTTAATACAAAAATCATTGGGATAGTTTTTTCTTTTTCTTTTCCACAATTCTCCTTGCAAGAAGTCTGAAATTATTGAATTATCTTTAGACTCTAATTTTGTAATATGCTCTAAAGCCAATTCTAAATTATTTGAACTTTCGAACAAATTCTTGAATATGAATTGGATTGGAAGAATGGTCCCAGAAATTTCTTTTTCATTAAAATTAGAAGTACCCTTCTCATTAACTAGGGTAACTGATTGGTCTACAATGAATTGTTGTGGTTCTTTAATTAAATTTAGTTCTGTTAAATACGTTTTTAGCTTGAACTGAGTCGAAATGTTTTTAAAAGGGTCGGAACAGAATTCAAAAAGATCAGTAAATTTGTGCCTAACTTTACTATTTACGTGTGGAAAGACGGGCTTTAATGTTTCAAATACAGCTTTGAATAGAATCGTAGTATCGGATATTATTTCTTCGATTTGTTTTGTAGTCATATGACTGTAACTATTTAACTTCAAAACAAAGTTTAGACTTAAGTTCAAAATATCCTGTGCTTTTCCTGGATGAAATATCTCATCTAAATATATGACACTTTCAGGGTCTGGGATAGTTGGGGAATCAATTTTTTCATCAAAATGATCAAATGAAGACTCATTTACATTTAAAGTTACTACGTCTATATCCTCTTTTTTATGAAGCTTTTCCAAATGCCTTTTCAACCTACTGATATTATTGAATTCTGATGCGCAATTTGTTTGCGCACATTTGTAGTTCTGATTTGCCTTGAACATATGAATACATTTGAAGTGAACAATTAGAGCATTCACGGATTCGCACGCGATCCCACATTTATAACATTTATACATTGTGATATGATGTAATGTAATGTATGTAATGTATTTAATGTTTTTTTGTTATATCATAGAGTAGAGATAATAATTTTTTAATATGAAAATTATAGTGGAAATTTACATAAATTTAACAAAAAACTTCATAATATTTTTAGGAAAATTTCCAAAATGATGATTTTAAACATAAAAATTATAGTTTGAAATGAACATATAAATTAAAAAAAAACTCGTATTTTTAGAAAAGATATAATTTTTTCAACAAATAAAAAAAAGAATTCCAGTTTTCCAAAATGATGATTTTAAACATAAAAATTGTAGTTTGAAATGAAGATGTAAATTAAAAAAAAAAAACTCGTATTTTTAGAAAAGATATAATTTTTTCAACAAATAAAAAAAAAGAATTATAGTTTTCCAAAATGATGATTTTAAACATAAAAATAACGTTTTGAACTGGTATATTTTTTACCGCACAAATTAAAATAATTAAAATTAATGTTATATATTATCGTTGTTACGATTAATCTAGATTTATTTAGGATTTTAAAATTGATAGGAAGCAATTCACGTTTGTTGAAACATTTGGGCAAGGTATGTCAAATACATATAGTTGCAAAAATTGCCAAACAGAGTGGCACTCCTTTTGATATTCCAAATCAAACACCCAATGAATTTTAAAAGCACAGGAAAGTGCTTTTTTAAAACAATCAAACTTATATATTATAATACTGTCATATACTACCTACTTGTATACTATTTACATCTGAATAATCGTCGTTTGCAACTATTAATATGAACGGTTGCATACGCAGATTATAATTACTATAAATTAGCCTACGTTTCTCAATAGTTTCATTGAAAAACCTAGGGGCATCAATTCTAGTAATAAAGGAATTTTGGCTATCAGCAATGCTGAATTTCCATACCTTTTTGGTTAATGTGTCTTTAATATGACCTCCAGGTGGAAGAAGAGCATGTAGAAGTAAGGCGAAATTGATGTCCTTCTGCAATCCCTTATATTCGTTCAATTGCAGCAACTTACTGCTACTGAGTTTGTCTTTGATTCTGGTTCCCATCAATGGAACGACTTCCTTCAGAACATCGTTCCATTTTTCTATTAATATAAGATCCTTACCAGGATGAGTAAGGTCGAAGTCTATGTCGATCTACATTTATGAAAAAAAGAAGAGTATTTTAACCTTTCGATATATCTTCATTATTGCATTGCATTATACGAAAATATTTTTTTTATGAATGTTTACATTCCACGACGGATGCGAAAAGTTATATAAGAAATAAAATTTACATTGTCTGTTTCTTATATCAGTCGTGGACTGTATAGTGTATATTACTCGTACAATACTCAATTTGAGCCTAATTTAATTCAAAAAAAAAATTGGAATATGGTATGACATTAGCAGATTTTTCATACCCTGACTATCTATAAAAGGTTTTGAATTCTATTGTTTATATATATTTTATATGATTTTAGTTTTACATATTAATATTTACGACTTACCAAACGAGGACCTTCCGGAATTTTATAAGGTGGCCACTCTTCAATTATCTTGGAAATATCCTTGTTTTTGGTAGCGATTTGTTTTTTTCGTTCTTCTACCGTTGATTTCCATTTAGTTTCCAAAGTAGAAAATGGAGTTGTGTGCGTTTTCAGCCACTTATGATCTTCAGAAGGTACTACGAGTATATCTAGATCTTATGAGAAAAAGTTTTAGTATATTATATGAAGACACACAAATTTGTAAATTTTGTATATAGGATACGATCTCTTTATGTAGCAATACCTTAAACTTCAAACGATGGAACGACAAAAATTTGTAAGACTTACCTTCTTCTTCGGGTACCAAATCCAAACGCTTCCTTTTTTTGTTTAAAGTTGGGAGACCATTTCGCCGAAGCCTGGCAAGGACAGTTTTGTACACTGAATAAAGGCGGCCCTTCTTGGTAATCTCGTTATAATAAATACTCTGTAAAGTATCAAAGAAAATTTTGGTTTACAGAAGTAAAAATAAATTAATTTTATTACTTTTGGCTCATTTGGAAATATCAAACATATTTTGTTTGACAATGACACAAAATCTTCATGCCGCATAACTTGTTGAGCATCAATGTAATGTCTGACTGTTTCCTCTATTAAATTTGTTCGTAAATATTCCGGCAAAAATGTGTGTGAATCGTATGCTGATTGGAACTTAGTATTATTTGCCAAAAAGCATTCCAAGTCCTAATAAAAATATGATTAATTTGTTTTTGATATAACATTTAACTACTCACAAAAGATTGCCCTAAGTAGTGGGACGTGCTCGTGCTCGGTAACGGTTCGGAAGAGCATGGAGAAGAAGGCTGCAATTGAAGCCAATCCTGAACGTCGGAGCTTAATAGTATCACTCTTTTTGCTTTCTAATAAGTAAATCAGTTTGCGATGGTTAACACTTATTAAACAAAATATAACAAAAATATTTACAATGCCGATTCGCCATTCAGCAATCTTGGCCCGAACTTTGGCACGATTACCGACATCAGTTGGAAACATTGTGACCAAATCATTTTCTGACAAAAGTTTTAGAGACTCTATGTCCGATACATTAAAAGCTTTAAGATTTAGAAAACGAAGAATTAGATATTCGGTTTTGTTCAACCATATTGTTTAGTTGTTTTAATCAAGGCCAAATTGAAAACATGGTGCAGCACCGACATAATAGTACTTATGAGGAAACACTTCTACTATAATTTGTTATTTATGTAAATAAGACGACAAAAAAAAAAAGCGAACACAGTAAAAGTATAGTTCAAGCTAAAGTCAGCGACATATTAATTTTCAGGATTTTTCCTATTTTTTTTTTTTTTTATTTTTTTTTGTCGTTTTCGTTCCATGTATAGTCTGCAACCTAACTCAAATATTAATTCAGTATTCTAATTCTAGCATTAATATATATATTTAAAAGCTTATTAATTCCCACTAAATAACAACAAACGAGCTGCGAACAATTTATTTGTTCACATCCCTCTCATAACGGTAGATAGATACGAATACGAGTAGGTTCGCTTTGTCGCTGGTGAAAAAATTGCGGTTGTTTTCACTAATAGCTATATGCAAACAAAATACTTTTTTTTTTAAATTCGAAAACCGTATTGCGAAATATCAATAGCAATTCTGTGATAATCGTGTTATTATATCAATATTTATATCAAGGGATAAGTAAATATTTTAAAAATACTACACTTAATACTGCAGTCGATCTTTTAATTCGGGTGTGAAAAGAAACGCAGACGCAGCCATCATCAGACCCAATGATGTGGCACGTGCGCACCAGTACACAAGCAAAACTTGATTATAACATTTTTGATTATTAAAAATATTAATACATATATTTATTGATTATACTTACAGAGAAAATGGTGGTAAAAATCTACCATATTCCATTCCAGCAAAAGGTCGTACATTTCCTTTGTTTTTCTGCTGAAATCCAACTCCTTTGAAGAACCGTCAGCTGATTCCATTTCCCAAAACACTATCACTTTTTATTTCCTTATTGCACAGAACAACTAAATAATTGTTTCAAAAACTTTAAGCCGATGCGAAATTTCGTAAAGCGAACTATGCTTACCAAATGCTAAATACCGACTGCGATCTGCGAACTGCGACTAGCTTGCTGATCTTAAAAAAAAAAAGCACAGCAATATCCCATCCGTTCATCCGCAAGCAACCACATCCATACCAAAGATGCGCTTTCTCGCTCTCGGTCCTCGTATAAAATAGGTAGAAGGGAAGGATGTTATTTCGTTTATTGTCGGTGATGCCACTTTGCAAATCTTTCATATTACCGATATGCATTTATTTTAGGAAAATACATTCGATTTTACAACAGAGCCCAAGCACGAACTTTATTTTTTGATTGGATATTTTTGGCAAAATACTAGCATGACTCTTCCTTTGCATTAGACATCCGTATTCAATATTATATTTTCTTATTTTTCATATTATATTCTATCTTTTTTAACGAAGAAAAAAAATTGTGTGGAATTTGTATTTTTGATGGAATATTATTTTTCAGAGCAAATACAAAATTACGAATCCTTATTTAAAATGGCTATGCTACAGTTGAAGAAATAGACTCCAACTAAATGTTTGATATATATATCATAATTTTTTTTTTCTGCGCTGGGAAAATCATGCTATGCCACTTCATTTCTTATCACAAATCGCAACGACAAGAAAGATTTTAGGTGATTTGTGTTGTGGACGAATAAAATAGTCGGCTGTTTGTTTTTAAGTGCGTATAAAATTACACTTCCAGCCGAAAAGTACGAAACAAATTTTTTTGTCAAATCCATGTCAAGATGTAATTGCAACGCAAAGGCGCTAATATCCAATCATAAAATTAAATACAGTGTCACTTATGGAATTACTTTTATAATTAAATTACAAATAATGCTCAGATGTATAACGTAAAATTAAGAAAACTGCACGACCGATTTCGGTAATTATTTCACATTTTTTTAATGTTAGGTTAATGTTAGGTTTAGTTCATCAATAAGCATATTCTTAAAAGTGAAAGTACCTACCTAATCGGTGACTTGTTTTGTTATTTGGCTTGATTCAAGCGACATAAAACCGTATGGAATCTTCATTTTTATATTTTTGTGCAACGGAAAATAATTCCGTCGCAAATAAATAAAAAAAGAGGAATTCCAACTTTCTATTGTTTATTCCAACTTCCTTATTTGCATTTACTTTTGACTAAAGTTTGTGGGTTCCAAAACAAAACTAGAAATACATTTTATTTTACCTTTACCTATTAAATTGTTTCTATTACCATGAGTGCTCAAATCTACCAATAGCAAAATTTTCCTCGGTCCGCAAGTTTACAATTTATAATAGTAATAAGTAGGGAACGCATTTAAGTTATCAAATAATGCTTACTATTATTAATTGTAAATCGATATTTGTTCCAAAGTTAAATAAAAGAATTTAAAGAATGAGCAACACATTGGAATAAGATGTAAAACAAAGTGGCAACATTGACACACACGCAGCCGACGGCCCGACGCCGACGCCAATACCTGATGACTTGGCACTTGGCGCACCGTTAGTTTTCACGAAACGAAAACACAAAAAAAAAATTGGTGTACGAAAGGGTAGTATTTTCAGGGTTCGACCGCAAAAAAAATGTAAGGCACTGTTATTTTTTGTCCTGAAAATGCTTGAATTCCGCACGGTAATATTATTTTTGTTCATATCTTACGAAACAATTTTGTTTGTAGGTACCTGCGCAAAGGGACTATGTAAATGCTATGTCGTGTTGTTATCGTCGGATGCCTTTTTTTCTCGATGTACGAAAGCAGAAAGGACCGACAGAAAAAAAGTTTTTGGTCTGTATTATTTTTTTAAAGGATACAAGTATCAATAGGATTTAAGTCGATCCCTGAAAATGCTTGGATTCCGCACGTTAATGTTATTTTTGTTCATATCATACGAAAAGTTTGTGTACACCTCAGGTAGCTGCGCACATTGTCTACGGACATGCTTGCCCATGTCGTTACCGTCGGCTGCCTGTGGATACCTATAGCAAGTTTCTTGGCATTTTCGATAGGTAACTCCATGGTGAAAATACCAAAACAATTTTTACTTTACGTCAATTTACTTGTGTGAAATTATTAAAAAAATGAATTGATTCATCACTCAGTGGGAGTAAATCACCAAATACTTTTTGCAATTCAAGATTTGTGAAATGGCGTTTGATAAATTGGTATAGGTAGGTAGTAAAATGCTCCAAACCAACTCACAGCCCCATACAAAGAAAGGATTTAAAAGGATTTCGATAGATGAACATGCTGTGACGTGTCGTTATTCTCGGCTACCTGTGCATTATAAAAATTCCACACGATAGGTACCAAGGTACCTTGGAAATTACTTCATGGAAATTACAAAAAATATTTTGCAATTTACAACTTCTCTACGTCAATTTACGTTTTCAATTTACATGTGCTAAATTATTATAAGATTTTGTTGATTCATCATTCAGTGGTGGTAAATCACGAACTATTTTTTGCAATTTGAGATTGTAAAGTGGTGTTTGAGAAATTGACCCATTGAAGTGGTGAATTGCGCCAAAAATGTCGCAAATCACTACAAATAAAAGAAGCTCGAATTAATACTTCTAGTCGTAATATTCAAAAAACAGAATTTGATATTCTTCGCCGTTTTCAATGTCAAATTACGAATTTTTGTATCAATTCAAGACAAAATCGTTGTGATTTGCAAAAAATATAAAGTTCGTGAATTGCAACTAAAAATTTTGCAATTGGTGATTTTCAGTTCTTTCCGTGTAACACCTCTTATCGATCGACCCAGTTTTTTTTTTTTTTTTTTTGTTACTGAAAGTGAAAATCTCGAAAGACACAGTGGGGTTAGAAACCCAGAGTAGTGTGGGACTCTAACCGCACTAAAAACACCTCCTTAATCATGACCAATCAAAGAAAGATCGACAAATGATTTTAGTTTCAACATTCAGTTGTGTTTGAGAAGGTATTACAATTTGAATACGGGTTCTCATTATTTAGATTATAAAGTCGTGAGGTTTAATTCTTCTCAATCTACGAATATTGTATCGTACATTTAAGACGTCTTCTATTTCAGGATTAATATGCATCTGCAGACGCTCATTGTGACGAATTGCGTACTTTTTAGTTACCTCCGTTACAAGATCGGTCTGCAAATCACGATGCAAGTCATTATTTCTAATATACGATGGGGCATTTACTATTCCCCCAAGGACTTTGTTTTGGAATGTCTGTATTATTTTTACATTTGTCTTCCTTGTACAACCCCATAATTGGACACCATATGTCCAAACAGGCTTCAATATCTGGTTATATAATAAAATTTTATTCTCAGTGGACATTTCCGAGTTATGTCCTAGCAACCAATAAAGTTTTCTATATCTAATATTTAACTCTTCTACTTTCTTTTTCACATGTTCCTTCCATTTCAGCTTAGCATCTAGATTCATACCCAGATACTTAGCTGTGTTAGAATAAGGAACTACTTGGTTATTAATAACCACCGGAACATTTATAATTTTTTTATTTGTAAAATTGATATGAGTGGACTTTGACTCATTGAGTCTAATTCGCCATCGTTGTGCCCAATCACATATTTCGTTAACTGATTTTTGCAGCTTTTCTGTTGATTTAGTCACGCATCTATCAGTTGATAGAAGAGCAGTGTCGTCTGCGAATGTGGCTATCATCGTGTCGTTTCTATGTGGTATATCACTAGTATACAATAAGTAAAGGGTTGGTCCCAGAACACTTCCCTGTGGAACTCCTGCTTGTATTTCTTTAAGTTCAGAATACACTGAACCATAACGAACTCTAAAGAATCTATTTGAAATATGAGATTTAAGTATCTCATAGTATTGTCTAGGTAGATCGCTATGAAGTTTATACTCTTAGCCCTTATGCCAGACCTTATCAAAAGCCTGAGCAACGTCTAAGAACAATGCAGAACAAACTTGTTTTTCTTCTAGTGATTTTTCTATAATATTTGTTATACGATGTACTTGGTCTATTGTCGAGTGCTTATTTCTAAGCCCGAACTGATGGGTGGGAATAAGCCTTCTCTGCTCTACGATTTTATATAGTCTTTTAAGAAGCAGTTTCTCAAAAATTTTGGATAGTACAGGTAAAAGTGAAATTGGCCTGTAAGAGGTGACTTCTGATGGAGGTTTACCTTGTTTAGGTATAACTATAATTTCTGCTATCTTCCAGTAATGTGGAACATATCTTAGCTTAAAACAAGCATTAATTAAAAGCTTAAGTTTAATCAATGCTATGAAGGGTAGTTCCTTCAGGATTTGGGCAGTTATTAGATCATAACCTGGTGATTTTCTATTAGAGAGCTCATGAATACATGTGCTGATCTCTTTTAGCGAAACGTAAGTGATTACGTCCTCATTAATTCTATCAGAGAATTCAAGGCTTTCGCCTGCCACGCTAGGTGGAAAAGGTTTAAAAACATTTGTCAAATGTTCTGAAAAAAGTTTGACCTTTCGTTTTGGGTCGCCGATCCATTTCCCATCAGATGTTCGTAACGGGGGATCTTGCTTTTGAGGTCTTTTTAAATATTTGGCAGCCTTCCAAAGGGAGTAGTCTGTGACTGTGTCAGCAGTTAAGTTGGAAAGGTATTTAGTTAGAGATCTATTTTTAAATTCACTAATACTCTTTTTAAGTTTATTATTAAGTCTATTGAATATAGTTTTGTCGCCGGGATATCTTGTCATTTGCCATTTTCTCCGGGCTATTCTCTTTTCTAATATTAGTTCCCTAATTTCTATGGGATATTTTACCGATGCTTGTTTACGTTGCTGACCAGTTGGTGTACTATCTTCTGCTGCCTGTTGTATATCGGCAATGAATTGTTCCACTTCGATGTCAATATGCCTTGTTGTGACCAGTGGAGATCTAAGTTTTATAAAACCTTCGAGTATTTTTTTAAAATTACACCAGTTTGTTCTTTTGTTGGTAAGTCTTTCATTGCTTATCTGCTCTACTAACATGTTGACCGTTAAGATTGCGGGTGTATGATCCGACGACAAATCATCACTGCTTTCAACTTTAAGTTATTTTCTATTGATTCCTTTCGTAATGAAGAAGTCATTAAGGTCTGGTATTTTTGATGGGTCGGATGGCCAATAAGTAGGCGATCCAGTCGAACTAAAATTACAATTAAAATTTCGCCCTGTTTTGTAAAGCTTCCTGCCTTTTTTCGTTACTAATCTAGACCCCCAGTAGGTGTGTTTTGCATTGAAATCACCTCCAATGATAAAGTTATTACCTAGAGATCAAAATAGGTCGTTAAGATCTTCCTCTGTAGGCGAATGTCTAGGTGGACAATATATAGCAGCTACGTTAAATTGCTTGCTTTTAGTCAGAATGTTAACTATCGCTACTTGCATGGTTTGTTTTCCTATTTTGGGCATTTCATAGGGTTTTAAAATACTTTTTACAATTACAGCACTACCTCCCCTGGCACTGTCAGAAGGATGGGGAGAGTGGTAACAGAGGTACCCAGGAATTCTAATCGTTGTTTCCTGTTTGAAGTGGGTTTCAGAAATCAGGTAGACGTCAATGTCTTTATTGCATAAAAAATACCTGAAATTCAGAAATGTGTTGGTGTAAACCGTTTGCATTCCAGGTTGCGACTTTCAGATTTTCAATCATTGTTATTTTGTTGATTTTTTTTTGATCGACCTAGTGACTTAGCTAATACATCCATAGATTTCGATAGACACTTCGTAACTGTTTTTCCGTCAAGAGAATACTGGAAGCAAGCTAGCACAACAAGAAATCACAGGGGAATAACAGTATACACGGACGGATCATATATAGCAGGAGAATCGGGGGCAGGCATTAGTGCCAACCCAGAGATTCAACTGGCAACGCATTTGGAACCTTTCACTACCGTATTCCAAGCAGAGGTCTTTGCCATACTTAAAGGAGTGGAAACGCTTACGGCGCTCCACATCTCAAGGAGACAAATAGATATCTGTTCCGATAGTAAAGCAGCCATAAGCGCCTTGAGTAACTCCGTCACGAAATCTATTCTGGTAAGGGAGTGTAAAAACAAATTAAACACCCTACCTAGTAAGAATAAAGTCTCTCTAATTTGGGTACCGGGACACGACGGCATAACGGATAACGAAAGAGCAGATGAACTAGCAAGGGGAGGTGCTGGGAAAAAAGGACAACCACCAGAAAAAGAAATAGGCGTACCACTGACGACTATTAAAACAGCAATAAATCAACGAGCCAAGGTTGATTTTAAGAGATACTGGGAACACCTAGAAACATGCAGAGTGGCCAAACTAATGGTAGAGACACCAACCAATAAATTGGCAAAAAGAGCGTTAAACTCTGGAAGAGCGCAATTAAGAATGATGGTGGGACTTATTTCAGGTCACATCAACCTTAACAAACACGCAAATAGAATCGGCATTTCAGAAACATTGATTTGCCCAAACTGCCCGGAGGAAGAGGAAGATATAGAACACTTCCTCTGCCACTGCCCAGCTACAGCGAGGCTACGTAATAAAATTCTGGGAGCACACCTAACATTAGACCTTACATGCCTCAGAAAAATGGAACTAAGCGACATCATGGAGTTCTCCAAGCGAACAAACAGATTCGCTGAAAACACAAGCCCTACATACAGTGACTACCCATAATTTAACCAGCCCCTTATCCCCTGAATCCTTTCACACACCCTAACAAAACGTTTTTCCGACCGTTACAGAATAAGAGGGGACCACAACGGGTCCACCAGCGGCCTCAGTGAAGAGTAAAAACTCACCCTCACCAACCAACCAACCAACTTTTAATAGATGCAAAGGTGACTGATGAATAATTTGAGGGTTTTCCATTGCCCAGAACCATTGCCACATATCCATTCAAATGAAAATGTGCATCGTCACTCATTATGATTTTTTCATGAAAATCGAGGTTGCCATGGGCTAGCTGTAACATCCTTTTGGCATATGTACGGCGGCGTAAATGGTCATGTGGAAGAAGCTCTTGTGTCAACTGAATCTTAAATGGATACAAATGCAAATCCTTGTGCAAAATTGTCGCCAAAACTGTTCTTTGAAGACCAAGCTCCTGAGCACGGCGTCGAATTGAGGTTGATGGATTGTTTTGAACACATCCTTGAGCAGCAGTTATGTTTTCAGCCGATCTTGCAGTACGTTGTGGTCCATGCTTGGGCCTATCACCTACAGACCCTCTTTCTTCGAAATCATTCACTACACGATTAATAGTGCATTTTGTTGGCACGTTGTTCCTCCCAAAAATTTCACGTAATTTTGATAAAATGTTTTAACGATTAAAACACGTTGGTTTATCGAATATTTTTCCATAATAAATTTGCCACGTGTCTACTTCACGACTACCAAATATGAACTGTCAAGACTAATGTTTACCAAAATGGCGGCAAAATAAAGTAGTATACCTTCCCGGCGGACACCCTGTATAGATATGAGCCAACGAAGCAGGTTTGATGCTCACCAGACCTCCAGACAGTGTGACTGTGGTAGATTGGACAACTACATATTTCTTTCTACTTCCTCTCTGGGCACTAGGTAGCTATACCCAATAGGTTATAGGCTGAGTGCTCCGACTCACATGATATTGAAAAATAAAAACAAAACGTCAAACCTTAAGCTCAAAATCTGTTAAAATTTCGTACTGTCTTATTTGCAGGTATTTTATCCACAAAAACAGGGAAGCAAACATACTCGCTTTCCATCGTGTACGTAGACGAAGTATCCTTCGATGCTTTTTTTGACAGCTTGGTTTGCATAATACACATCAACCGCGTACGCATTTTGCATTCTCTGCGTCATATTTGTTTATAATTTCATAAATATAACAGCGACATAAATAGCCATCGTCTGACATCAATATGTTCACTATCAGAACACCAACAGTACCATTCCTCACAACCCATATCTCAGTCATACTAATGTCAAAAGCAGATAACTCAGCGGCATCTTACAAATTTGTTGTAGCGCTGGCTGTGCTCGTCCTGGTAGTCGCTTCGCAGATAATATAACTCGATAAACTGACGTATGTAGTGTGAACGTATGCCATTCGTCATCGTACCGTAATACCAAAGCTACCGTTTAACACTTGAATACTTAGCTGACCAACTGAATATAATTTAGCAGTAATAAAACTGATAGATACTAGTCAAGTCAAACAGTTGTTGGCATTATGCTAGTGACCTTTGAGAGTACACTCTCAATTGATTTCCACAGCATACATCTGGACGTTTGATCGACTATTACCATTTAGCACAGCGTCGTGTCGTGGTCAGTTCCAGTAAACGCGAGTGTGGCTTGAGTCGTTTGATCAAACTCATACTGGATGCAAAATAAGAAGAAAAATCCAAACAAACTCCATTGTTAGCTAAAGGTCGCTAATTGTCGGGTTTTGAACGCATTTAAGCGTGAGCTAATGGCTTTGGACTGCTATGCCGGTTATGGTTTGGATTATGGTGATTTGGAGTTACAGTGAAACGATTATCTATTGTTTAAGTTGCATTTTTAATTTATTGCGGCAGGGAAACACAAGTTGCAGGTGAACGCCGAAAATCATATATAAATAAGTATCTCTATATGAATATGCGTATGGTACATAGGTATATGTATATCAGCGAAGACCAGCTAAAATGTTGTATAATGGTGACAGCTATGTACAAAGATATAAATATAGACGATATCAAAAACACTATTGCGATATATTTGGGGACTGCAATCTGTTATCGGTGCTACATGGGTAAGGTGAAGCGCAGAAGTTGTGTGAGGAGCACGTGACCGATGGATGCTTCTTTTGTTTGGTTCTGTCAAGCACATGTCCTCAACAGGCTGAGCCCTGGAGTCCTTGCTATCTTTGTAGGTATACACCGTGTGTTAGCTCAGAATCAAATGGTTTCCTCAAGTCGGACATCTCCTATAAGCATTTTTTAAGATTGTAGCTTAAGATTGTTTGGACCATCACCTGCTCCATCAGCTGCAAACTTTTCACTGGCTACTTAAAATTGGCATGTGGGAATTATCCTAATTTATTATATTTACTTTAAAGTTGGATGATTTTTAGGCTCCTTAGGTAGGTATTTATAAAAAAATGCATAATTTAATTGCGAACGTACTTTTTTCGTATGATTAAAGTTTGCAGATGAGCCAACTCCATTTTCATATACAGTTTTTGAACTGACTCTCACATCGCAGCAGTCAAATCATCTAAGAGAATATGCATGAATATGAAAACACACTGTCCAAGTATGTATCTATGCCCCCTTCCAGATTTATTTCTATTTTTTGGTAACATTTGGAAAATGGAAACTAGAAAAGTTTTTTTTTTTTTTTTATTAATATTTGCGTTTTCAAAAACAATTCAATCAGAATAAGAGTGCATAGGAATTACAAAATAATCCGAATTTTTAATCTATATATTTAAGTTTGGATATTTCGGGCTCCACACTTCTTATAAAAGCTGGCAGCACTACAATAAAAAAATTTGTTGATATACCGCGGGATTTATCCCCTTTTGTTGGGAATTTCGATGTCCAAAAAGCCTTTCGGGTAATAAAGGGATAAATCACCATATCGTGGGGATTTTAGGAATTAAAAAAAAAAAAAACATACAAACTATAGTCTTAATATATAAAAACGTTCGTTCGTATGTATGACCGACCATAACGGCTGAACCACTGAAGCTATCCCCCTTATATTCACACCATATGTTTGTGTGGTTCTCCGGATAGTTTATGTTTATTTTAGATCCGATAGGTGGCGCTGCGAGATATTTACGAAAAGTTAGATTTCCCTGCATGTCAATATTGTATCAACAACATTAAATTTAATTATAATAATATAGTTGGCGTTGGTTGTCTATACTTTTTTGAATTTGACATTTCAGTAATTCATATTTCATTTAGCTGTACAATTGTTCGAAGAAAACTCCAAATTAGTATTTAATCAATTTTAAATAGGTAAGTTACACTTCCATTCGATTTCCGGCACAAATAACATAACCAAGGAAAATGTTCTTACTGGGCCAAATTTTATGATTCTTCTTTTATTTTGTTCGTATTGGTGTACTTTGGACCCGATAAGTGGCGTTGTTGTCGACAGAGACAATACTGAGACCCCCAACTCACAATCCTCTTGCCGCTGGCCCCCTCAGTTTTTTTTTCAAATTCGCCATTTTGTTTTCCTATCGGTGTTATGTCTATTTAGAATCCGTGTGACATGTAAAAACATACAAAAAATATAAATTCAATGCTGCCAGCCGCTACCAACCATGGGGGAATGTAATAGAGTTCGAGAATACCACATTTTAAGATAACTGAATGCTATTGGTTGGTTATTATAAATTTAAAAAAAACGATTAATATAATTTGTTTAGTTAATAATGCGATCTAAATGAGATGTTTTATATACTAGAAACATATTAGGACAAATATTGTTGCGTATTTTCTGCTTTTGAATATCATTAACGTCGATTTGATGTGTACATTTTTCTTAAATAACTGAAGAAAAATTGCCCAAAATGTTTTTATTTTCATACAACCATTCTACAGTAATCATTTTTCATAAATATTTTCAGCAAAAGTGCACTAATTCCTAAAATAAAATACTATTAACACGAAACGAATAATTTCAAATTGAACTGACAAAATTCTATGAACGCTGGAAGCAACTTTGCGGACAGCGGAAGTGGGACACGCAAGGTGCGAGTGTGTTGGTGAGTGACAGTTGTCAGTACGAATTTCTATGTAACAATACTAACGCACTTAGCGTGTACCACCCGCACCCCATAGAAATATAGCTTGTAGGCAAGTAACGGAAAATCGGCCGAAGTTGGGGGTCTCAGTATTGTCTCTGGTTGTCGATCTCCGAAACTGCTCAACCGATTTCAATGAAATTTCGTGGATGTATATCTTTCGTTCCCACTTGAAGGATAGGATACCTTTGGACCTGATAGGTGGCGCTTTTGATGATCTCCGAAATAGCTGTACCGAGTTGATTGTAATTTGTGGATGGGTAGGTATGGTTGCCTCAAGATTGAAATATACTATAGTTTCGGACCCTATAGATGGTACTTTGCAAAACATAAGCGGGATAGGAGAACGGGTTGTGAAAGCATTAAAATTATGAATGGACATTGTCCAAATAAAGGACTTTGCTAAATGTGAGCAGGACTTAATACGAAAGGTTTTGAGCAAAGCCGGGTGGGTACAGCTACATATAAAAAAGACTGACGTCCGTATGTGCGCACTCATAGCTCGGGAACAAATCCTTGAATTTTTATAATTTTTGGTTTAAATTCGCATGGGCCCAAGGACATATGCTACTTTTTGTCGTGAAAACAAAACTTTATGGGGATTAGTTGAATTTTCGAATTTTTTGGATGTTCCGGGCTTACATCTATGCAATTGAAAGTCGGCTCAGTTATAATTTTGTTTCGCAACTTCAATGCACCGAGACTTTGTAACAGAACGCGTTTGGTTTGGTGGTGAAGGATCCCAAATCAAATGTCATGCAAGCGACGGATTTGAGGAAAAAATTCAAAGACAAACATTCTCATTCCACGGAATCCGCTTATTGAGAATGAATTTGTACGTCATGTACTGTAAACCATTTTTATCAAAAAGCGGAAGGTTGGTCGACACGTTAATCTTCTTCGTTGCGTTTGTCTACGCCTAAGGAAGGTTCATACGCCGACAAAATTGGAAAATTTGAACGGGAAATTTGAGTTTGGGAAAATTGATTTTCCATACATTTTCTAAGGAGAGTTTTTTTGTTTTTTAATTTTGATCGTAGTATGTCAAAAGCTATAGTTGGGATCAATACAATTAATTTCAGGTGGAAGTGAAAATTATTTTAGTTAAAAAGTCAATTTTGGGCGGGACGAAGTTCGCCGGGCACGCTAGTTTTTATAAATCTTTTTAAATGTCTTTTTTACAGTCAGTCGGGTGTTTTGGTTTTTTAAATTAACGTTTTTATTTGTTCTCTCAATCGCAATCTCACAATCAACCAACGCATAAATCATGTCCATATCCAGTATCCCAGTAACAGTACAGCAGCATAACGATTTTAGCTATGGTATAGTACTTCTGTCAATGCGGCTGTTATCAAATCAGTTTCTAACTTGTTCGTTGAAAACCAGAATCAAACTGCATTAACTTCCCCTACGGGACTAGCACTTAATTGCCAAACAGGTACCTGCATCGAATATCAGTTTGGTTTCATTATAAAATGCACCTCGACAGTTCAAATGTCATCAGTCAATCGTCTGCGTTCCATACTTGAACAATTTTCTACAAAAAAAAAAAAAAAAAAACATGAGGACTTTTGAAACAATCCTACTTGTCGCTGCTCTGGCGAGTAGCGCATATGTTACCCTTGCTGGACCTGGTCACCCCGTAGAAGATGCTTTCCAAACAATCGACGAATCGGGTGGCTACCACTTTGGCTACAACGATGGACGTCTGGCACGCCACGAGGAACGATCACCCGAAGGCGTTGTGCGAGGCGCTTACACCTACGTCGATGCTGATGGACAGGTTCAAATTGTCACCTACACCGCTGACAAGCACAATGGATTCTTGGTATCCGGAACAAATATCCCCAAAGACGAACATACGCCAGAAGTGTATGAGGATGGAGATGTTATTGAAACAGCTCCTTCCGCTGTAGTCGAGAATACGCCTGAAGTAGCAGCTGCTAAGACCGCACACTTGGAAGCTGTCAGAAGAGCCCAATTAGGACAGTTTGGAGTGAGCGAACTGCCCCTACCAGTGCAGTATACTCCAGAAGTGGCCGCTGCTCGTATCGAACACCTTAACTTTCGTAACGCTGCAGTCCTTCGTAGCCGCGATGCTGTACCAGTGGTGTATGTCAGCCAACCAGCTGTGCAGTACGTCGCTCCAGGTACGCAATACCATCCGGATTACCTTCCCTATGTCGGCCTATAAAGAGCTGAATTGAGTTGAATAAATTTTTGTTTTGAATTTAAGTGCACTAACCTTTGGTTTTGACCTTTCTATTGTAACAAACCGCAATTGAGTCGTTTCCTCTGATGCCTGTAGCCGTAACCGCAACTCTTGTTGGATCATTTCAACGACGTGTCTATGTAATTAGATGCGAAGTGTTGTCGAAGTTGATAATCAAGTCGGAGCACCGTTATAGTATCTTAGCCTCGGGCTCTTATTTAAGTATAGACCCACAGACCGGTAAAATGAAAACAAAAGCTGAAACTTGCCGCTAACTTATTGTAGTGAATTGAGACATCAAACTTGAGGTAGGTGTAGTTAAACAGACTTAATGAGTGCTTTGCAGTGCAAAGTGTGATGACTAGGGGTAATTGAGCGTAGATTTTTCCAATGTGGCTACTGTCGATGTTTGTCGAATTTTAAGCGAACTTTGTTGTCTAGTTGACTGGCCTTGGCTTTTGTCATCGATAGATACAGGTACTGAGCAGTTTTTTTTTTTTTATAGCCGTTGTAAAATTATAAAATAGGCCAAGATCAACCCCAAATTCAATTTGCATATATATTTTGAAGGTTTGCTGTCTCTTAGAGGGCGCTACAGTCGGGAGGGCCTCAACCAATACATCTCTTCAGTTAGCGCGATCTTTAGCTAACTACTCCAGTTGCGCACTACAAGTTGGTTGAGGTCCCCTTCCACTTGTGCGCGCCACCTAAGGCGAGGTTTTCCTCTAGGTACTGCGTTGTCCCTCCCGTCGAAGACTCTTCGGGCCGGAGGGTTAATATCCATTCGCTCTACATGTCCTAGCCATGGCTCAGTCATACAGAACGGGTTTTTCACGCGGCGGTAAGATTATTTGAACCCGGCGTTCCAACCGCCGCGTTAGAGGACGTCAACCAGAATTGTAGCTTTCATCATTTCTTGCAATATGTCAAGCAGCTCGGAAGAAGAAAATATTTTTAATTGCGGCGCTACGTAAATCACGAAAAAAAAAAAAAATAAAATTAATAATTTGGGTGCACGAAATTAATAAAATGAAATTAACAAACTGGCGGAAACCTATTTCAAAAAGAGAAAGGCTTGTAATCTGTTCAAGGTAAGGTATATTTTTATTGTGTGTATAATTAAAACACTATCAACATTTTTATAGTTGTTATTGAGTTATCTGTGGTGGATCAACAAGATTATAGTCGTACGTATCAACCAGGGGATTTGAGGATCTAATTTGATCATTATCTTATTTCTGTCCGAAAACTTTTTGAATGTGTCAGCGTAGCTTTGAAATAGATGATCGACGGCATCAATTTACGACTGTTTTTTTGGTTTTTAAATATTCGATTATTTTCTCTACTTCATCCGAATCATTGCTCCTTTTTGGTCGTCTTGCTCTGGGCGTATGCAATTGTTGCGAGAGCAATGTTGAAGCATTGTATATAGAATCTCTATGGAATCTGTATGGCTGTTGGTTGGGTTGGAATTGGTGAAGATTCTGACGATTGTAATGGTGATGAATTCGATTCATTTGAAACCGGGGTCTGTGCATCAGGTGTTGTGTCTAGAGTTGTTCTTAGGTATGTCTGTGATACATTTGAAGATGTTTCACGTGGAACAAAAGTAATGTCCAAAAACTGCAGTTGACTAAACCATGGCCATTTATGTTTCCTTGTGATTGGCCCTTGCTTCCGTTCATTAGCTTTTTATGTCGAACATAGTTATCTCTTAAGTTTTTCTAGTTTGTTTTCAATGTTGTAGCTGGAATAAAACCGAAACCTTTTCTTCTTTCTTTCTTTCAGATACTTAGCAATAGGTGATTCCTATCGAACTATAGCATTTTCCTAAAGGGTCGGACGTTCAACAGTAGGAAGTATTGTTAACCAAGTCTGCAGAGAAATTCGGAACAACACTTTGCAACCAATATACCTACTTGCCAACATCTACAGAAGAAACATGGAAAATTTCAGAAATTGGCTTTAGGCAAATGTGAAATTTTCCAAATTGTGTGTAGCATTGATGGTAAACATGTGTCTGTAAAATGTCCTCCTAGCAGTGGATCAAATTATTTCTGCTAAATTTGTTTTTTTTTTTTCTGTTGTATTACTGGCAAGACACTTTTGCCACTACCAGGAACAAGTGAACCAATGCCTCACGTACTTATAGAAGACGAAGGGTTTGGCTTACAAACGTATTTGATGCACCCATTTCCTAAAACAGTTTCCATGGTAGACGAAAGAAAGAATGCGCAGGGTCATAAGTCCACGAATTATGGCTCATATTTTTATAGTACCAACGTAAAGTAAAAACCAAGCACCTAAGAGTATAGGTACCCTTAAACTTACCGGAATTTTTCAAAATAACTTTATAGTTTTTTTATTAAAAAATGTGTAGTTATTATGAAAAATTCGCGCTAATTTTCCGAAAAAGATTTCAAAAAAGTATTAGAGAAAGCCATCGAAAGAGAAGTGATAGTATCAGTAGTACAAAATAAATACCAGTTTAGGAGGTCTCCTTTCTTGTGGACCGGGCATATGATGCTGAGGTACATTAAACATACTTTCCTCCGACCAAATCTTGGAGACGAGTTGCTGTATGCTCTCTACCAAGTCATCTAACGCTGCCTTAAAAATTCGGCAGTTAAGCCATCTGGTTCAACAGCCGCGTTGGTCTTAAGCTTAGATATTGCTATCCTCACTTCGTTTTGGTCGGGTGGACGGAAGTCTTGGCTTCCATCGTCTAAGTTGAATGGATCGTTCTACCTGACAGTCTTCGTCTTCGCCGTTTAACAGTCTGCAGAAATGGTTTTTCCATATCCTCAGCACCGACTTTGACTCCACTACAAGGTTTCCTTGGTCGTCTCTACAGGTCTCTGTTCGGGTCTTGTTGCAATGACACGTTCTTTTTTTCTTCTTTTTTTTAAACTTCCGAACATTGTTCCTAAAGTAGCACCTCTCTATTTCCTCGATCGCGCGCTTCTCATGCTCTTTTCTTCCGGAGAAGCCGAGGTTCTTCCATCCTCTTTTGCTCGTAGAGCTCACGAGCTGCTCTCGTCCTTCTGTGGAGCGCTGCTTTGTATGCGATTTGTTTTGCTGCATGTTCCGGAAGGTGTTGCTGCGTTTATTTGTGGATCTGGTGTGTGGTGTGGTATATCAGAAGAACTCCTCGTTTTCATAGCCCACTCTCATAGGCTATATGTATCCATGCATCCAATGGCAGACCAAGCCGGAACTAAATGAAAAGCCGGCAAGATACACAAACAAACATGTATAGTGTATACCATTGTGTACAGAAAAATCAACTTGATCACATCATTGCGAGGCTCAACATACTGCATGTTATGTAATCCATTCCATGTCTGGTGAGTTCGCCACGGTCCACCGCCACAATCGAAGAAACACGCATTTATGCTAATTTCGGTTAGTCAAACTGATTTGGAAGCGTTTAGGTCGATAAAGCCCACCATCGCATCAGGGGAAGTGGAGGCTTACGATCACCTGGCATAACAAGAACAACGCAAGGCTGCGGGAAACTTGCAACTGTACCTTGCGAATTCTTGGTCTTTTTTGCGTCATTTGGCTTATACGTACCGTTGAGTTATTGTCCAATTGTTTGAAAAGAATTCATGAGGAAAAACTGCTGAAAGTGGTGGTCTTATAAAAGAGGTTAGCAGTGGGCAGTTTGGACACAGTTACGGTTTGTGGACTATCCGAGAAACAGTGAAAATGTACAAAAACGTAAGTAGAAGGTTTTATACCTACCGTGCGAAAGAGAGATGCTAAATTTGATTAAATTTGAATTCTTTTAGGTTCTTATTCTCGCATTGGTGTCGATGGCATGGGGACGTCCAAGTTACCTGCACACATCCGTGGTACCGTATGGTTACGAACTGGAGCCATCCGTTGTCGGACATACATTGCATTCCATTCCAACAGCAGTGTCACATCAGAGTCAGACCATTGTGCACGAGAAGCGACCATACCTGCGGCCGATTATTGAACACACTCCAGTTTTGAAAGCGTACGGAGCTCCGGGAATTGCATCGTCCTACTATGATGGATGGGATGGTGGCTACGCTGGTCATGCATCGCTCTACGGTGGTTGGCATCAATGGTAGATGATTCCAAAGAGAATTGGTGTGAAAATAAAGTGAATCTGGTTGATAAGGCTTTGCGAAAATTGTGTTTCAGTTTACGAAACCATGCTTATGTGCGATGGATGGGTTTGGAAATGAGCTCATGTAGAGCCCCGATTTACTGCAGACTCGATAAGGTCTTGTAAACAAGTCGAGGCTGTAAGCCTCTCGGCTTTCAGTTTGTCAAAGCTACTCTCATCAATTAAACGCTTTTCATCTTTACTTCTGACGATCCGACCCCGGATCCCATTATTGCATCTATAGGGTCTGTTGTTGTTCAGCCTTTATGCGCTTGCGTGCCAAGTTTCATAGCAAACTTTGACTCAGGGTAACTCATGTTGAACATTCTCTATCGGTATGTTCTGAAAACTTGGCAAATATTTCTAAACAAAAACTGTCTGGGTTTAGTCCTCTGCTCCTCGATTTTCCTGATGCAAGCTGAACTCTCCCTTTTCTTTATCCAATAATCCAATGAAGGCAGATGTTAAGGCGTTCTTAGGTGGCGCTACAGTCCGGGGTGGACCTGGGCCTTCGTGTCCTAAAATAAGCTATGTCTAGACTTTTATTTACTGTTCTATTCCGTGAAACTTTTAAATAGCCTTCATGTTATGTTTTCTCTGTTTCAGAGTTCTTGGAAACGTTGTTCGATAAAATCGTTGGCTCTTTCGCCTTGCTTTTTGTAGATTAATACCGTTAAAATACGTTGTTCTCCCTTTGAAATTATTAAAAGTTGTCATCTGACAGTCATGAAATAATATCAGTGACACACACCGCAAGATTCTCTTTTCGTAGAGCATAAATTGGGAATAAGACTTCTACTTATCAAAAATAATTGGAACCATACTTCCATGGCAAGACTGGACTCCTTTCATCACTTGGTTTTTAATTATTAAACTTACAACTGCGTTAATGTCATATAGGGGAGACTGGGTACGGTTGAAACACAGGACGGTTGAAACAACGGAAATATCTCGTGAGTCATACGCGCAGCGTCTTTGAGTATTAGGGATGAATGAAGCAAAAACAAGTCCGTAGCAGGGCTGTCATTTTAGCGCTTTCGGCGCTAGATCTGGCGCTTTTTAGTACGTTTAGCGCGCTTTAAAAAGTTCTAGCACCTAGCGGAATTTCTAGCGCTTTTTATTTTCAAATCCCCTCTATTATTTCTGTAGTAAATATCCCTTTTGCGGTTCTCACACCCAATCATTCTTAACAAATGAAATGTCAAAAGAAAGAGAGTTGGTTTACACATTTTTACTTTATGGAAATATTAATAATTAAAAAAAGTAGATACATATAACATCCACATGCGAGAGTTCTCGCACTCGCACGGGTACGCTAGTTTATTACAATAACTTGTATGTGGAAACTCCACACGGAGAGATATTGGCATTACACTTTTACATGGAATTGCCCTACAATCCATGTGAATCCCCGGTTAGAGTGAAAATTATTAGTTGTCTCTTTCTTGTTTATTATTATTGCTGTATATTCTTAATCTGCTATCCTACGTGAAAGTATTCGGAAGATATTGATATTGTTGTTCAACAATGGCAAAATATTAATTTGCAAACATGGATTTGTACACACGACACGGTTGAATTTTGGGCTGAGGTTGGACAATCTGGCAAAACTGGCGTCCTTGGCCAGTGGTAATTGCCCTTACGAAAAATTGTATGCAGTTGCGACTAAAGTTATGTCTTTGCCACATTCAAATTCAGATGTAGAGCGAATATACAGCACTATGAATATAGTCAAAAAAAAAAAAAACTGAGGAACTCCTTGAGTTTAGAAACAATAAACGCAGTATTACGTATAAGAATGGTTTCAATCGCAAAAGGATTATCTTGTTTTAACTATGACTTTCCACCGGATGTGTTGATTAAAATAGGAACGGACGAAAAATACAAATTAAAGCTACGACAAAATGAAAAGGGATCAAAACCAGGACCGTCAACTTCTATGCGTTTTGAAGAAACCGATGAATATTTATTAGACGATGAAAGCGAAGACGAAAACTCAGATTTTTGAAGTATTTTGTATTATTAAATAAATACTTGATGGTTTATGAAAATAATAAACAAAAAAACCTGTATACGTTGTGGTTTTACTTTCCTAATAAGAATTTCAGATCTAGCGCTTAATTTAGCTCTTAGTTTTCCATGAAAACAAAAATTTAGCGCGTTCTAGCGCTTTTTAGGGTTCCGTAGCCAAATGGCAAAAATCGGAACCCTATTAGATTCGTCATGTCTGTCTGTCTGTCTGTCCGTCCGTATGTCACTGCCACTTTTCTCCGAAACTATAAGAGCTATACCGTTGAAATTTGGTAAGTAGATGTATTCTGTGAACCGCATTAAGATTTTACACAAAAAAAAAAAAAAAAAAACAGAAAATTTTGGGGGTCCCCATACATAGAACTGAAACTCAAACATTTTTTTTTTATCAAACCCATACGATTGGGGTATCTATGGACAGGTCTTCAAAAATGATATTTAGGTTTCTAAGATCATTTTTTTTTTTTTTTTCTTGAGTGAATAGTTTGCGCGAGAGACACTTCCAAAGTGGTAAATTTTTTTTTTTTTTTTTAGAAATACCTACTGTTTATTTTTTTAGAGTTCTATATGAAACAATGACGTGATGAATATTGTCAAACAAAACTATTATTTAAAATAAAAATTAATTAAATATGTAACAATGGAAGATTGTGTTCGTGTTTCAACTGACCCCAACAACTGTTTCAACCGACCCTGGTATGGGTCATTTGATTGAATTTTCATTTTTGTTTTAATATGATGTACCTACTACGCAAAATATCACACCGAATACTCAAAAAACACTTTACATCTGTACATAGAAACATGCTCCTACATTTCACATAACTTCATCATCGCTTAGCTTATAAACGGCAATGGTATCGACGGTATAAGCGAAACTGTTTCAACCGTACCCAGTCTCCCCTACATGTGAGAGAAAATGATTTATGGCACCTATTTAAATGTGATGTCAGTCCAAGTATCATGTTTGAAAATGTGCCTTGAACTCCAGCCGCTCTAGTCACCAACACTACTACCTCTAGCAGTGTTGTTATGGATATTGTTTGAGAATCGTATATTTTCTCGGTTCAAAATCGTATTTGTCGTATTTTCTAATTGTACGAGTACAAAAAATGCGTTTAAGAGCGTAGAGGTCATATTGTACTTAAGAATTAAGAATTGTTTACTTTCATACCAATTATATTTATACCCTCAGGGGTTTGCACTTTTAAACCCCTTAAGCAATTTGGGCTAAGCCCGAAATCTCTTGAAATATGGCTCCTTTATGTGGTACATATTTGGTTTGGCTTCTTAAGATTCGCTTTCAGATTTCAGAATTCGTGTGGCTTATCAAACAAAAAAACGTCACTTGCTCTTTTTTCTGTTGATATTCATGCGATTGAAATATGGATAGGTATATATAGCCTTCGACGACTTTCTAAGTGTTTTCCATTCCCTGTATAAGTTTTATATTAAACAAATCGAAATTTGCGCTCACATTGATGTCTAAACATTTACTGTTAAGAAATTCCAGGAAAACGAAAACAAACTCCACTAGTTGTCAAACTCAATCGCATTTGTAGTAGTATTTAGAGCTAGAGTATTCCATTGAATTAAAAATATTCCATTCCAATGAATTAACAATGGAATACTCTAGCTCTAAATACTCCTCGTCCATATATTCATTAAAATCACGACATTCTGAAACAAAAGTTTGATTATTTAGCTCGAGCTGCGTACCACTAAGCTAAATGGGTTCGCTTGAATTTAGCTCAGCTAAATTTTGGAGAGAATTTTATTATGGGAGCGAAAATTTAGCTCGAGCGTACTAACGCAAAAAGCAAAATTGTATATTCGGTAATCGATGCCGGATAATTGCAAAGGGATGTGTTGCTAATGTATAATGTCATATTAAATGCATTTTTAAATTTGTGGATATATTCTGTTTCTGAAATTCCAATTTATTTATCTAGTCGTATTTCGGTTCACCCAACGTATTTATCTTTGTAAAATATCGGAAAAATCGGACAAAATATTTACGAAACCGTAGAAAATGTGGCGAAAAGACCAAAAATCGGAGCGTCGTATTAACCTTCGAAAATCGTAACACTTACGATAAATACGATCACATAACAACGCTGACCTCTAGTAACATTTTTTTTTTGTTTTTATCATGTTGTCAGTAGTGCGAAAAGAACGAAAACTGGGTGATAGATTTTGCTACATTGACTTATTATTTATATGGACTACTAGTAGCCAACTTCACGCATGTTCAAAAAATACAGATGCACTCGACGCGCTACTGTTTTACAGCGTACACAGTAAACATAATATGACCAAGTTAACTATCACTGAAATTATTCGATATTCGGTAGTGTTTGCTAAGTTCGGTTGATCCTAAAACGTTCGCCTGAGCGTGTGTGCACCAGAGACAATACTGAGACCCCCAACTTCGACCGATTAACAGTTATTTGCCTACAAGCTAAATTTTACGCTCCCAAAAAGTTTAGGTGCGCTAGTATTGTTGCATAGAAATTCGTATTGACAAATGTCAAAAATCCTCTCAACCAACACATTCGCACCTAATCTTTTTACATTTCACTGTGGGCAAAGCAAAACGGATAGGAGTTGGCGTACACGAAAAGGACAACAAAATGGCGGATTCCTGGCAAAAATTGAGGGGGCCAGCGGCAAGAGGATTGTGAGTTGGGGGTCTCAGTATGATTTGTTTATGGTGTGCACACTGAAAACAATATAAAAGAAACAAGATGGCGGAAAATTCTCTTACATACATATAAGTGTAGTCGACTAAAGGTGTGTTCTATTCAGTGGCGATTCCTCTCAGTTAGCTAGTTTAGCGGCGCTAAACCAAGAAAATATGCCAAGAAAATAAATTCTTTGAAAAACATTTTATACGCAAAATACAACAAAGGACGAAGTTAAAATTATTATGAAGATTAATAATTGCAACAAACAATGGAATACTAAAAAATAAAACTATCGAGGTAAATTATTTCCAAATCATATTTTCCTACCCAAACACACAACACATTCTCCCATACAAAAATGTTCTCTTAAAATTTTCTTTAGCGTTAAAATTTGCGATACCATAACCATATCATATTCCCAAGGTATATAGAATACATGGTATGATATTCCGCGTTGAATTTTTATTTCGTTCTGCGCATGTACGTCACTCAATGACAACAAAATCAGCTGTCACTTTTCAGTGGAATAAATTAAAAGAAATATGTTTATAAAATTGCACTTGACGAGTAAAATAATGCATTTAAGCTCATTTTGTTGGTTCCATGATGTGTTTTGTTTACTTATAAAGTTGTTATGAGCTTGCTATTGCTATATATGTATAAGAAAAGAAGAAGTGTTGCTTTTTATTTCTGTAATTAGGTAAACGAAGATCTAGGTACTTGATAGTTTTTAATTGATTGTTTTATTCAGTTTCCTTTTTTTTTTTTAATTTACATTTAAATGTGACTGTGCATTTAGTATTTTGATTTTAAAAAACAACTTGCAACGAAAGAATAATTTTTGTATCTCGTGCTCTAATGTACTATTTTTCAACGCGGTCATTAACTGTTGAATGAAATGTTGAACAGTTTTAAGTGTTTTTCCATTTATTTCATTGAATACGTCCTATAGGTACTTCAGACTTTGAAGAAACTTGTCATTCGCTTTCTGGAGTCCTCCTTCAGACAGCTGATCGGTCCAAGAAAATGAGCTTGCTGGCTGGCTTTCTGAATAATTTTGCAGTACCTATGTATACCTATCCGGGATTTTTGATTTCAAACGATATATAATGTAACCGGCTACGTGTTCCAGCGTATCGTATTCAAGGTCACTCATATCTTCGGTTGGATCGTTGCAATGTGTGTCGGGGTCATCAGCGAATCCCGAGAGTAAAGTGCCAGTAAGGAGTTCTTCTGAGTAATCTTCGTGTACTGCGTATATTTCCCCTTCTTCTTCATCATCATCACCACCAAGAGCATTGGTTATTATCGACTTATCCAAATCCATTTTTTTTTCTCTTCACAACTATCTGACTCGATATTTGCAGATTGGGATATTATGCACTCATTGCGACCCAACATATAACTTCTCAGTCGGTATTTCAATTGTGAGGCTGTTGGATGGTCGTAAAGGCCTCCTTTAGCTCGCCTTACACCAAAAAAACATTTCCAAGGGGTCCTGGTCTAGCCGATAAGTCAACAAATATGTGATCTTATACCGTAGCTTCAAATCGTCAACCATAGTCACAGTAAGAATTTTGTCACCCGATGACGTACGATGCGAGACAGAGATAGGATAAGAACATGCGCAATATCATACCATGTATTCTATATACCTTGTCATATTCCCTGCATACACACACACTGTGCACACGCAAAATCCAAAACTCCCTTAAAAAAATGCTCCCGCTTGTAGGATTTTAGCGCAAGAAATTGCGCTGCCAAATTTCCTGCAATCTATATGAGGGTGTTTGACTACCAGTCGAAGCAAAGCCCAGTTAAATAAGCAGAAGGGATAGCGCAAACATTTGCGATAAACCGAAAGTGATCTACGTGAAGTTAGCCCGCACTTTTTCTAGAATGGAAAACGTGAAATGCAGTTCGATAGACATTCGTTTGTAGTTGTTTGTAGTGAAATTTTTTTCGTTTGTAGTTCAACCGTTAGAAAGTTAGAACCATTAGAAAAAAATTTCAGCCCGCACTTTTGGCTTTTTGAAATGAAAACTGGCCAGTTGCATTCGAAATCGTTTGTAGTTGTTTGTAGTGAAATTCTTTTTTTTTTGTAATTTTTTATTTCGGAGATATAAGGACATTTGTGTTTGTACCTATAACTCCGAATTTACAATAGACAGAAATTATTTAAAAATACTGGTGCATAAAGCACATCCTAACTTAAATAACTGCATTTAAAATTTCTGAATTCACTTAAGCGTTACTTAATAAAACGCAATTAAAGTCAAAAATCGCATCCGCTTAGAGTTGCATCCATATATGGATCTCGCACCAACAACAAGACAACGGTAAACAAATTTCCGCAAAGCATTCATCCCTGTCCATCGATATGAGTCACTATTTGTCCATTGGCAACAACAACCAGTCAATCAACCCCTATTTTATCCAACAAATTTTTCTATTCTTTCGAATAACATTAAAAACTAACCCCTTTTAAACAATTTATAACAACAAAAATGCAATATTTGCAAAGTATATACTCCTGGCTATCTAATACAATTCAAATTTTGTGAATTTATCACAAAGACGAAGATTTAGATGCAACTTATACACACACTACTTTGTCATACAAACTCATATCAATATTTCCGTTACTAAGCAACTCAAAATATGGAAATCTATCTTTTTCTAATGCTTTCTATTAGATGTATCTAATGGAATAAAAAAAAGTGATCTTTCATCAATAGATAATGATTTATTCAAGATTCAAGAAAATCGTTAAAATCGTCCGCGTAGACCGATTTAAGGGGATGGATATTTCAAATGCTGGACAACTACAAACGATAAAAACTAGTTGGTTGTTAGAAAGCATATATGCTCTATCTAATAAAACCAAAAATTTCAAAATTGTACCAACCAAAAAGAATTTATATGCAATTTAAGCAGAAAAATAAAAATGGCGATATCTCCATAACGGTACAATGCAAGGTGGCGAAATTTTCTATTTTCAATAGATTTCTACCCCACCAATCTAATAAAATAAAAATTGTATCAATCGGCCTAACGGTTTATGATTTATATGGAATTTAAGCGAAATGCGAGCTTAAATTTGCGTGTGAAGTTAGCCCGCACTTTTTCTATAATGAAAAACGGAGTTTGCAGTTCGATAAACATTTGTTTGTAGAGGTTTGTAGTGCATTTATTTTTGTTTGTAGTTCAACCGTTAGAAAGTTAGAACCATTAGAAAAAAAAAAATTCAATTCCTTAAAACTGTGTTATCTCCGAAACCGTAGCAAGTAAAGTGATAAAATTTTCAATTTTGGAAAGTGTTTTACTTTGTGAATCTAATAAAATACAAATTATACCAATCGGCCTAACGGTTTATGATTTATATGAAATTTAAGCAAAATATAGGCTTCAACTTAAGGTACCCATAACTCAAAAACTGTTGAACTACAAACGATGAAATTCTACATTGCTATTCTATGTACCCTTTTCTAACTGTGACATAAAATAGAAGACAGCCCGCATTACTGGACACTTTTTATTCCCAATTTAAGGGGAGCCTGCAATGGTTCAAATTTGCTCATTTTTAAGCGATTCGATATTTCCATCGCTAGGATGCTGTGAAGGGTGGAATATGTTTTTTTCCAATGGAACTACCCATCTCTTTCTAAAAATGTGGTCGGAAATCATTTTTTTATAACGGTTAAAATTTTATTCGCAATTTAATATCGGAATAATTCCCATTTAAGCAACCCGATAACTCAAAAACTGTTGAACTACAAACGATGAAACTTTACATTTCGAATATATATATATTATATAATGCATGGTATAAAATACAAGACAGTCCGCATGACTGGATACTTTTTATTCGCAATTTAAGGGAAGTCTAAAATGTGTTCAACTGCCCATATTTAAGCAGTTCGATATTTCTAATGCAGAACAACTTCAAACAACAAACAATAATGTTTTCTAATCCGTTGATCATTATCTTTCTAAGGACGTTAAAAAAATGACTTTTGTTCAACAAATAATATTTTATTTGCATTTTTTTCAGCTACCTCCAGGCCTCATTTTCTGGATAGGATTTTTCAGAAACTGTGGCACTACAAACGATGAAACTTTCCATTTCTAATGTATGCACCCTTCTAAATGCATAGTATGAAATAGAAGCCAGCCAGCAGTACAGGACACGTTTTATTCTAAGTTTAAGCGAAGCCTAAAATGTATTCGAAAAAGCTGCAAGAAGCTGTTCACAACATACCTAACTTCATTTCATTGAATGTATCTTCTCCACCCATTCTAACAAAATCAAACAATTTTATTTCGATCGTGTAGATCACAACAACAAACTCACACAAAACACAACATTATACCTATTTATTATGTACTCATAAGTCATAAGTACACATCCATTTATGCAAAGTTGGCATAGGATTTTGCTTAGCTTCAAAATCCTTTTGTGTGAGTTTTTATATTTTCAGGATTGCAGGTAGGTAACAAGACTTATAAATATACAATCTTCAAGAGTATACAAAAAATTAAAACCGATAGGTATGTACTACCTACCTACACCTATTGTTTTTTTTAAATACTTATGGTATAGGTGTTTTAGTTCATCAATAATGAACGATTGTAGTATAAAGTGCCATCCCTGCCCTTCAAATTCAACAGAATCAAAGCTAGCAACAGTGGTAGGTAGGTACCTACCTTCTTCGGTATCCATTTTTTGCGGTTTTATTATTGTCCATGCCAATCACGTTATATGGCCTACGCTGCACATATTTAACATTTTCAAAACAACCAAACATAACTGTACCTACACTCCATGCCCAGTCACCATTTCTTACTCAAACTTCCCACAAAAACAGGACGCGAAGTGCTTAATATTTCGCTAATTGTTCCGTTTCATTCTCTCTCCTTTCGAAGGATTAAAAAAAATGTCGGTCATTCACCGAACGATGTTCACACGATCATATGCGTTCAATCGTGGTCACACCCCCAAAAATCTATTCTGCGACGGTCACGACACGATCCGCACGACAATAAACGCATGTGCCCTACATTTTGTTTGCGTGGTTGGGTCATACTCGTACCTGATTGGATATGTGCAAAGGTGGTGGAATAAAGGCAAACCCTTTGATTGCGATGCACACAATTTCCTACTTTGCATTAGAAAAGAGATACATACCTACTTATTCATGCTTATTCAACGTAAATTGTGATCTACACGATCGAAATAAAATTGTTTGATTTTGTTAGAATGGGTGGAGAAGATACATTCAATGAAATGAAGTTAGGTATGTTGTGAACAGCTTCTTGCAGCTTTTTCGAATACATTTTAGGCTTCGCTTAAACTTAGAATAAAACGTGTCCTGTACTGCTGGCTGGCTTCTATTTCATACTATGCATTTAGAAGGGTGCATACATTAGAAATGGAAAGTTTCATCGTTTGTAGTGCCACAGTTTCTGAAAAATCCTATCCAGAAAATGAGGCCTGGAGGTAGCTGAAAAAAATGCAAATAAAATATTATTTGTTGAACAAAAGTCATTTTTTTAACGTCCTTAGAAAGAGAATGATCAACGAATTAGAAAACATTATTGTTTGTTGTTTGAAGTTGTTCTGCATTAGAAATATCGAACTGCTTAAATATGGGCAGTTGAACACATTTTAGACTTCCCTTAAATTGCGAATAAAAAGTACCCAGTCATGCGGACTGTCTTGTACTTTATACCATGCATTAAGTAATATATGTATATTAGAAGTGTAAAGTTTCATCGTTTGTAGTTTAACAGTTTTGGAGTTATCGGGTTGCTTAAATGGGAACTATTCCGAAATTAAATTGGGAATAAAACTTTAACCGTTAGTAAAAAATGATTTCTGATAACTTTGTAAGAAAGAGATGGGTAGTTCCATTGGAAAAAAACTTACTCCACCCTTTACAGCATCCTAGCAAGGGAAATATCGAATCGCTTAAAAATGAGCAAATTTGAACCATTTCAGGCTCCCCTTAAATTGCGAATAAAAAGTGTCCAGTAATGCGGGCTGTCTTCTATTTTATATCACAGTTAGAAAAGAGTACATAAAATAGCAGTGTAGAATTTCATCGTTTGTAGTTCAACAGTTTTTGAGTTATGGGGACCTTAAGTTGAAGCCTAAATTTTGCTTAAATTTCATATAAATCATAAACCGTTAGGCCGATTGGTATAATTTGTATTTCATTAGATTGGCAAAGTGAAACACTTTCCAAAATAGAAAATTTTATCACTTTACTTGCTACGGTTTCGGAGATAACACAGTTTTAAGGAATTGAAATTTTTTTTTTCTAATGGTTCTAACTTTCTAACGGTTGAACTACAAACGAAAAAAAATTCACTACAAACCTCTACAAACCAAAGTCTATCGAACTGCAAACTCCGTTTTTCATTATAGAAAAAGTGCGGGCTAACTTCACACGCAAATTTAAGCTCGCATTTCGCTTAAATTTCAAATAAATCATAAACCGTTAGGCTGATTGATACAATTTTTGTTTTATTAGATTAATAGGGTGGAAATCTATTGAAAATAGAAAATTTCATCACTTTGCATTGTACCGTTTCGAAGATATCGCCATTTTTATTTTTCTGCTTAAATAGCATACAAACTGTTTTTGGTTGGTACAATTTTGAAATTTTTGGTTTTATTAGATAGAGCATACATGTTTTCTAACAACCAAATAGTTTTTGTCGTTTGTAGTTGTCCAGCATTTGAAATATCCATCCCCTTAAATCGGTCTGCGCGGACGATTTTAACGATTTTCTTGAATCTTGAATAAATCATTATCTATTGATAAAAGATCACTTTTTTTTATTCCGTTAGATACATCTAATAGAAAGCATTAGAAAAAAAATAGATTTCCCTATTTTGAGTTGCTTAGTAACGGAAATATTGATATGAGTTTGTATGACAAAGTAGTGTGTGTTTAAGTTGCATCTAAATCTTCGTCTTTGTAATAAATTCACAAAATTTGAATTGCATTAGATAGCCAGGAGTACATACTTTTTAAATATTGCATTTTTGTTGTTATAAATTGTTTAAAAAGGGTTAGTTTTAAATGTTATTCGAAGGAATAGAAAAATTTGTTGGATAAAATAGGGGTTGATTGACTGGTTGTTGTTGCCAATGGACAAATAGTGACTCATATCGATGGACAGGGATGAATGCTTTGCGAAAATATGTTTAACGTTGTCTTGTTGTTGGTGGGAGGTCCATATATGGATGCAACTCTAAGGGGATGCGATTTTTGATTTTAATTGCGTTTTATTAAGTAACGCTTGAGTGAATTCAAAAATTTTAAATGCAGTTACTTAAGTTAGGATGTGCTTTATGCAGCAATATTTTTAAATAATTTCTATCTATTGGAAGTTCGGAGTTATAGGTGCAAACACAAATGTCCTTATATCTCCGAAATAAAAAATTAAAAAAAAAAAAGAATTTCACTACAAACAACTACAAACGATTTCGAATGCAACTGGCTAGTTTTCATTTCAAAAAGCCAAAAGTGCGGGCTGAAATTTTTTTCTAATGGTTCTAACTTTCTAACGGTTGAACTACAAACGAAAAAAAATTCACTACAAACAACTACAAACGAATGTCTATCGAACTACATTTCACGTTTTTCATTCTAGAAAAAGTGCGGGCTAACTTCACGTAGATAGCGAGAAGTAGGTATTTTTTCAATCAAATATAGATAGGTATCTCGGTAGGTTAGAGTAGCTATATATTACTATCTATATACCTATATATACCACAATAAACGCATGTGCCCTACATTTTGTTTGCGTGGTTGGGTCATACTCATACCTGATTGGATATGTGCAAGGGTGGTGGAATAAAGGCAAACCCTTTGATTGCGATGCACACAATTTCCTACTTTGCATTAGAAAAGAGATACATACCTACCTACTTATTCATGCTTATTCAACGTAAATTGTGATCTACACCATCGAAATAAAATTGTTTGATTTTGTTAGAATGGGTAGAGAAGATACATTCAATGAAATGAAGTTATGTTGTGAACAGCTTCTTGCAGCTTTTTCGAATACATTTTAGGCTTCGCTTAAACTTAGAATAAAACGTGTCCTGTAGTGCTGGCTGGCTTCTATTTCATACTATGCATTTAGAAGGGTGCATACATTAGAAATGGAAAGTTTCATCGTTTGTAGTGCCACCGTTTCTGAAAAATCCTATCCAGAAAATGAGGCCTGGCGGTAGCTGAAAAAAATGCAAATAAAATATTATTTGTTGAACAAAGGTCATTTTTTTAACGTCCTTAGAAAGATAATGATCAACGGATTAGAAAACATTATTGTTTGTTGTTTGAAGTTGTTCTGCATTAGAAATATCGAACTGCTTAAATATGGGCAGTTGAACACATTTTAGACTTCCCTTAAATTGCGAATAAAAAGTACCCAGTCATGCGGACTGTCTTGTACTTTATACCATGCATTAAGTAATATATGTATATTAGAAGTGTAAAGTTTCATCGTTTGTAGTTTAACAGTTTTGGAGTTATCGGGTTGCTTAAATGGGAACTATTCCGAAATTAAATTGGGAATAAAACTTTAACCGTTAGTAAAAAATGATTTCTGATAACTTTGTAAGAAAGAGATGGGTAGTTCCATTGGAAAAAAACTTACTCCACCCTTTACAGCATCCTAGCAAGGGAAATATCGAATCGCTTAAAAATGAGCAAATTTGAACCATTTCAGGCTCCCCTTAAATTGCGAATAAAAAGTGTCCAGTAATGCGGGCTGTCTTCTATTTTATATCACAGTTAGAAAAGAGTACATAAAATAGCAGTGTAGAATTTCATCGTTTGTAGTTCAACAGTTTTTGAGTTATGGGGACCTTAAGTTGAAGCCTAAATTTTGCTTAAATTTCATATAAATCATAAACCGTTAGGCCGATTGGTATAATTTGTATTTCATTAGATTGGCAAAGTGAAACACTTTCCAAAATAGAAAATTTTATCACTTTACTTGCTACGGTTTCGGAGATAACACAGTTTTAAGGAATTGAAATTTTTTTTTTCTAATGGTTCTAACTTTCTAACGGTTGAACTACAAACGAAAAAAAATTCACTACAAACCTCTACAAACCAAAGTCTATCGAACTGCAAACTCCGTTTTTCATTATAGAAAAAGTGCGGGCTAACTTCACACGCAAATTTAAGCTCGCATTTCGCTTAAATTTCAAATAAATCATAAACCGTTAGGCTGATTGATACAATTTTTGTTTTATTAGATTAATAGGGTGGAAATCTATTGAAAATAGAAAATTTCATCACTTTGCATTGTACCGTTTCGAAGATATCGCCATTTTTATTTTTCTGCTTAAATAGCATACAAACTGTTTTTGGTTGGTACAATTTTGAAATTTTTGGTTTTATTAGATAGAGCATACATGTTTTCTAACAACCAAATAGTTTTTGTCGTTTGTAGTTGTCCAGCATTTGAAATATCCATCCCCTTAAATCGGTCTGCGCGGACGATTTTAACGATTTTCTTGAATCTTGAATAAATCATTATCTATTGATGAAAGATCACTTTTTTTTATTCCATTAGATACATCTAATAGAAAGCATTAGAAAAAGATAGATTTCCATATTTTGAGTTGCTTAGTAACGGAAATATTGATATGAGTTTGTATGACAAAGTAGTGTGTGTATAAGTTGCATCTAAATCTTCGTCTTTGTGATAAATTCACAAAATTTGAATTGTATTAGATAGCCAGGAGTATATACTTTGCAAATATTGCATTTTTGTTGTTATAAATTGTTTAAAAGGGGTTAGTTTTTAATGTTATTCGAAAGAATAGAAAAATTTGTTGGATAAAATAGGGGTTGATTGACTGGTTGTTGTTGCCAATGGACAAATAGTGACTCATATCGATGGACAGGGATGAATGCTTTGCGGAAATTTGTTTACCGTTGTCTTGTTGTTGGTGCGAGATCCATATATGGATGCAACTCTAAGCGGATGCGATTTTTGACTTTAATTGCGTTTTATTAAGTAACGCTTAAGTGAATTCAGAAATTTTAAATGCAGTTATTTAAGTTAGGATGTGCTTTATGCACCAGTATTTTTAAATAATTTCTGTCTATTGTAAATTCGGAGTTATAGGTACAAACACAAATGTCCTTATATCTCCGAAATAAAAAATTACAAAAAAAAAAGAATTTCACTACAAACAACTACAAACGATTTCGAATGCAACTGGCCAGTTTTCATTTCAAAAAGCCAAAAGTGCGGGCTGAAATTTTTTTCTAATGGTTCTAACTTTCTAACGGTTGAACTACAAACGAAAAAAATTTCACTACAAACAACTACAAACGAATGTCTATCGAACTGCATTTCACGTTTTCCATTCTAGAAAAAGTGCGGGCTAACTTCACGTAGATCCGAAAGTGGATTGTATTGTATTGTAATGTGTATTGTGTAAGCAAGCACAAGCACATTGTTTGCGTTCTCTTTTCTTCTTTTTTTTTTTTTTTTGTACTTTCGTATGTTTCTCTTTCTAGGGAAATGGTAGTAACCTAAGAATCTTAAAAGTTAAGTGCGAAATTTTGTAATTTATTATTTTATACCTTTTTTGCGTGGATTATAAATGTGAGTAAATAATATATTTGTGGTGCTTTCTTTTTTTGTTTTTTTTTTGTGAGAAGTGAGATGGAAGTAATGCAAAGGGAGAAGAGTAATTTTATATAGATCATAGTGAAATATCATAACTTTGTTTTGTGCAAAAAGTCCCCAACGGCTAATGTGACAGTTATTGTAAGATAGACATTAGTTTTGTTTCATTCCATAGGTACAAAATTTTGTCGATAAATAAGGGAAAATTACTTTCTCATATTTCAAAGCAAATGCTATGTTTTTATTTGTTTGTTTCATATTATTTGAATAGAAACATGTACCTAATTATTAAGATAAATAATAGGTTAGACATAAAATGCAATCTGCAACAATAACTGCTAAAACAAAATCCATAATTGAAGATCTACAAGGTGGGCCAAAAGAAGTCATCCGATATTGTTTGGCTCTCATTTTTTTTTTTTTTTTTTTTAATAAAAAAACTTCGATTCTGTTTTTTGATTATGTTTATTTGAACCTTTCGAGTTTTATTGGTCAAGTCGAGAAGATTATATCGGCCGTCACAATTAATTGCCATACGGGCTCGTTTTATGGCATTTTTCATCACTTTGGCGAGAACTTCGGGCGACAGATTCTCGCACTCGTGTCGAATGTTGTCCTTGAGGGCTTCTAGGGTCTCGGGCTTGTTCACGTAAACACGGGACTTCAAAAAAACCCCACAAAAAAAAAAAAGAAGTATGGAACGGTTAAATCGGGCGATATTGCGGGCCAGTGCAAATCGCCAAAACGAGCGACCCGGGAACGCTGCCTTTAGAATATCGGTTGTGGGTTGCGCAGTGTGTGTCGTAGCTCCGTCCTGTTGGAACCACATGTCCTCCAGTCCTAATTCGTCAAATTGCGGCAGAAAAAACTCAGTTAACATGGCCCTATAGCGCGCAACGTCCAGTGTTGTCGTTTGACCAGCAGCGTTCTCGAAAAAAAAATGGCCCGATTACTCCTCCAGCGTGAACAGTGAACAGCGAACCATGCAGTAACTTTGAGCGGGTGTAATGGCTCCTCGTGCATTACTCGTGGATTTTCGGTGCCCCAGAAGCGATAGTTTTTCTTGTTCACGTACCCGCTGAGGTGGAAATGAGCCTCATCGCTCATTATGATTTTGGTCGAAAAATCGAAAATTCGAAATTATTCCGCGTTGTTGGGGAGTGCATCGCATGGCTGGTTCACTTGTATTCGACATCTGTCTAGTCCACAAATGTCAAAACAGATTTGACAATGGCGGCCATTTGCAAAAATAAGAGCATCTTCCAATAGGGTGATCCCTTTTGGTATTAGAGAAACCATTTGGAACGCGATCGTCGATCGTGCCCAAAGCTATAAGGTTTAAAATCAACGCATAAGGACCGTAATAGAGAGTATAATAGAAACTTTAATGAAAACCAGCATTCCTTTTACGCTAACCATTAGCTGGAAAAACTGAAATATTTCTATTTACTGAACGGGAAACAATTTAGTAACTATCCCCAAAAAAACAATTTTCCTGAAGAATTAAATAAAAATGTAATTGAAAGCTACCCGAACATATTTGAATTCACTGAATTAAAGAACGAATTGACTGTTTTTTTTTTTTATGAAAACACAGACGCTGTACAGCCAACAGGTACAAAAGGAGTTTTTGAAAGAGCTGAAAGAAAGTGAGGAATTTTACAATGGAATTTAAATGGATTTTTTTTATAGTTGTTAGTAAAATTAAAAAAAAAAAAACTATTTATATTTTTTTTTTTTTTTAACTTCCCCGGAACACGTAGCTAACCCATTGCTTAAGACAAGGAATCGCCACTGGTTCTATTCTAACGGCCCCTTCTTATGCTCCGATACCTTCTTGAGAAACAGGAACTCTATTTATAGTAGTTGAAAGTAACTGTTTGTGACTAGTTTAATTGTCATTTTAATTTTTTTCAATATCGGCATTTTAATAAGTATAAAGTTTAAGGTCGAAAATTTGTTATTAGTGCAGCGCATTGTGATTTAAGTTTTTCCAAATCAACTTTATCATAGCCAAATTTTTCTATTGAAGCAGTTTGTAATAGTTACTTTCAAAAAGGTCCAATTTAAATAATGCACGATATCAGATTTAACTATTGGTACTTAAGCGTTGTTGAATGAATAAATATTGATTTCTTTACTTTACGTTAAGCGGAAATACACACAAGTATTCTTCTGCAATCATTATGAAAACATTCCTATTTCCGATTTAAAACATGTGAAATGAGAGTGTTAAATATAGTTTCAGTAAATTAAACCAACAATTCATCAATCATCTATAGGTAAGAATAAATAAATAATTGTCCATTATCACATTCATCACTTCCGGAAGCTATTTTGTTTTATAGGAATGCGGAATTTTGCTAACCATCGCTATAAAAATATCTATCAACATGCAGAGCTTTCCTTTAAGTCCACGTTAACAAGATGGCGGACCAAGATACGTGTCACTTTTTTTGTGTGTTAGGTAATGTTATCCCTTTCAAGGTGCCAACCCATAGAATCCGTCGCGTCCGTTGCGGCAACGTTTTCGACTGACAGGTGGATAGAATACACAGTATCTTATGGAAGGTGACCCATAAGCAGCGCACGTGCTGGATGCGACGGATAAAGTAGGTTTACTTTTTACTTTTCTGTCCGTCGCGTCGTAGGTCGTACCCGTTGACAGTTGGCACAGCGTGAGAGGATGCCCTTTCATTGGTGAGAGCACAAGAGAAACAGTCATCGGCTGTCACCAGTGCTACAAATTTTCAATTCCTTAAAACCGTGTTATCTCCGAAACTGTAGCAAGCAAAGTGATAAAATTTTCTATTTTGGAAAGTGTTTCACTTAACTAATCTAATAAAATACAAATTATACCAATTAGGCTTCAACTTAAGTTCCCCATAACTCAAAAAATGTTGAACTACAAACGATAAAATTCTACACTACTATTCTATGCACCCTTTTCTAACTGTGATATAAAATAGAAGACAGCCCGCATTACTGAACACTTTTTATTCGCAATTGAAGGGGAGCCTGAAATGGTTCAAATTTGCTCATTTTTAAGCGGTTCGATATTTTCCCTGCTAGGATGCTGTGAAGGGTGGAATAATTTTTTTTCCAATGAAACTACCCATCTCTTTCTAAAAAAAAAATGTCAAAAATCATTTTTTACTAACGGTTAAAGTTTTATTCGCAATTTATTTTCGGAATAATTCCCATTTACGCAACCCGATAACTCAAAAACTGTGGAACTACAAACGGTGAAACTTTACATTTCTAATATACCTATATTATATATTACTTAATGCATGGTATAAAATACAAGACAGTCCGCATGAGTGGGTACTTTTTATTCGTAAATTAAGGGAAGTCTAAAATGTGTTCAACTGCCCATCGTCACCTCAAAGTAACACCGTTCTATAAGCCATTTTGGTCAAAAATGAGTTTTTGGTATCAAACGATTCGTCTTCGAGAGCACTTTCGTTTGAGTATAATAACGGGGCCCTTAAGGTTTCGTACCATGCCAAATCTGAAGAAAAACGAAGCTTAGATTTAGATTTAGATTTATTAAGTATATGCTAACACAGTAAGAGTACACTACTTATAATTCTGTGATAGTTAAACAGTATAATTATAGTAACATTATCATTTGAAATTTAAAGTTCGACAGTAAATAAGACTAAGAAAATAAATTTACCAACGTTCTATCCTACAAAATGTTATAACTTTTTGCTGTAACAAATTCTATGCAACAATATTAGTACATAGAACTTTGTCATTCAATCATTTTGAAAATGTATTAACATTAGGATATAGGGTGACAGAACTTTGTGACACATAGAATTTTGTAATTTTAACTATGTAACTTCAAAAATAAAATAAAAAAGATCTATGTCCATCACAAATAAAGGTTACAGGTTTCAGGCAAGGTAAATAAGATCTTTTATAATTATTGTCCTTTTTTTAATGGCTCCTGTTTGAACAATTGATATCCAATAGTTGATTTTTTTTTAAAGATTATTTTTAATAGGGTTTTTAATATCAAAAAAAAATGCATAAACATTAACTACGAGTGATATTCATACAATAATCTAATTACAAAATGTATGTGTGTGTGGTACATAGGACTTTTTTTAAACTTTCAATAAACCGTATTGGCTGATAGCACTTTGTATCAAAACTTAAATTAAATTTTTAAAGAAAACTGTTGACCGTAGCAAAATTTAACATTTATAATTACTATTTTGTACATTTTTATGATTCTGCATAATTATATTTTTAAAATATTAATTTAAAATGCCAAAACAGATCATGCAAAACTTCAAACGGTCATATCTCGAAACATCGGTCAACTCCCATAGAATAACACAGTTCTATGTGTGTGTTCATGTGTGTTTCAGGTGACGCCATATTTAAGCAGTTCGATATTTCTAATGCAGAAAAACTTCAAACAACAAACAATAATATTTTCTAATGCGTTGATCATTCTCTTTCTAAGGACGTTTAAAAATGACTTTTGTTCAAAAAATAACTAATATTTTATTTGCATTTTTTTCAGCTACCGCCAGGCCTCATTTTCTGGGTAGGATTTTTCAGAAACTGTGGCACTACAAACGATGAAACTTTCCATTTCTAATGTATGCACCCTCCTTAATACATAGTATGAAATAGAAGCCAGACGGCTCTACAGGACACGTTTTATTCTAAGTTTAAGCGAAGCCTAAAATGTGTTCGAAAAAGCTGAAAGAAGCTGTTCACAACATAACTTCATTTGATTGAATGTATCTTCTCTACCCATTCTAACAAAATCAAACAATTTTATTTTGGTCGTGTAGATCACAATTTACGTTGAATAAGCATGAATAAGTAGGTATATATCTCTTTTCTAATGCAAAGTAGAAAATTGTGTGCATCGCAATCAAAGGGTTTGCCTTTATTCCACCACCCTTGCAGCCAGACCTGTAAACTTTCAAGTACCAGTACAAGTCCAGTAACCAGTACCTTGTACTTGTACTTGTAATTGAAAAAAAGAAAAGTACAATGTACTTGGTACTTGAAAATCACCAAGTAACCTTTTTTAAGTACTTTCTTTTAAGTACATTTACTGGGTACTGTAATACTGGCCAGTACATTTTCAAGTACTTTCCAAGTACAATTAGTATAGCGCTCTATGTTTTTACATGGCAACACCAACACCAAGTTGGATACATAACGTATGTCTGTTAAGCTTGGTACAGCTAGCCTAACTTAACACCGATTATTATCAAAGCATTGTTGTTGTTCTACATGAATATTGCCGCTCTAAACTACGGTATTTACTTTGCAATTGCGCTTCACTGAATTTATATCCCTTTTGCACAAGTTCATTTGTTATCTGAAATATGAGCCTACATCTTTTTTTTAGTTTTTAATTTTTGTGTTTTCCCCAGAAGGGGCATTAACTCGTCACAAAGGCACAGAAGGAGTTTGGTTGGCGCTTTCAACTACGTAATTTTTTGTTCTTCATTTTCGGCCCTAAGATCGTGGAAGTTTTGTTCATCGTTTTCCGACGACTGTGTCTGTGAGACTGCCCATAACCTCCTGGGTTATTTTATCTCTGTATTGTGGATGTTAAAGAAAACTCGAAATGATTTTATTTCATATTTTATAATGTCTACTTACCATTTTTAATACGATGAAATGTTCGGGGAGAACATTCGATATTTATTTTGCCGCCTGTTGATGCCATTTTAATACTCAAGAAATCAAAACAATGCACGCGAATGTTAAATACGGCAACAAATTTCAAATCAGCTGTTCATTGTAAGGTGACTGACAACTTTTCCAATTCTCACGTGTCGTTAATTTATCAGCCTTACTGCAGTGCTTTATGATAAACGACATTTTTTGTTTTTTTCTCTGGAGCATACCACAAATAAAGTACCGACACGTGAGCACGCTACATACAATTGACCATGCGAAAAACATTGATTCTCCAAATTCAGGCCACAAACATTAAAGGATTGTCCCTGAGATTTATTGGTTGTCATTGCGAATGCCAATCGGACTGGAAATTGCAATCTTTTAAAATCTCAAGAAACATCGGTTGTAATCAATGGAATGCGGGGAATGAACACATTTTCCATCGAATATTTTCCTTTAAGAATTGTTGTGTCTATCAGATTCGGCATCAAATTCTTAACTGCAAGTCTGGTACCATTGCACATACGTGGTTGATTCAAATTTCATAGCATTTTGATGACCGAACCGTTTTTGATTTACAAGTTATGCGGTGGAAATCCGGGTATGTCCAATACATTCAAAAACTCCGTCGGATAATTCACGATATAATCTTGATTAATGGTTGAATCAACTGATTTGTATGACACTAAATCTCCGGCAATTTGCGATTGAATGGTGGAATTCAATGCGTTGACATCGATATTCCTTTCGGCGAGGACTGCGCGTTCACCGAGTCAAGCGGGATTACGAGGATTTCGATTTACTTCGGGAAACACATGGTTGATGAGAGCCATTTGTAAATCCACGAATTGGCAGAAATCATTCCGAAACGTTATTAACCCTGTCGTCGCATATAGCTACTGGGACTTTTCCTTTTTTTGTTCAGCACTTTGATCATTTTGAAGCTGAACTCTCATATTCGTGGTCAACGACAATATTTTTACGTATTTCCACAACGATGATGACTACAGGCAAGCATTGAGCTCATCTGCAGCAGTCCCGCGGTTAATCACTGGCAACGTTTGTCTGACTCTCCTGCCAACAGAATCATTACACCCCCGAAGATGTTGTTGTATTCGCGACGAATTAGCTAGTTTCTATCCCGATGTCTTGCCACCGTGTATGGTTCGCCATATTGGGCGGACCACCAAGCTAAAGCAAAGCAATGCAATACAAACGATACACAGAGGTCAAGTTCCTGGGTATTAAAAAATTAAGAATCCACAAAAACATGTTTCGATCGATTATTCATTTATTTTATTCAGATAATTTCCGTCCAACAGTCTATCCGTATTTACCACAAGCCCGTTGCGGTGTAAGACAGAGGAGAAGAAACTGCATGATGAATTGGCAATGCAGCGTAAGTCAAATGAGGTGCAGCATATGTCAATGGAGCGGCATACGACTGTACAACGGGGGCAGCATGATAGGTCTTCACAACTGGAGCAACAATTGGTTCCACAACATTAGCCGAGTTATGGACAACAGTAGAGCTCTGGTGTGAGACAGCAGTTGGAACACTCTTGACAATAGTTCCAACGCTGGCCAGACTATGCTCCTGCACCTGCACAATCGGGGATGATTCGTAAAGGCCTGGACGGGCAGCAGCTACAGCGAGGAGAGCAGACAATACCACCTGAAAGTTCAAACACAAATATTAAAAGAGAAATTTATTTAGCCTCATGACAAATGAGCTCAACATAATCCTTATTCCTTACCAACTTGAACATTTTGATTGGGTTTTTGTTTTGTTGTTAAGAAGGTCTGTACCGACTGAGGAACTACTGAACTGAATGCCTTACTCAGTGCGTACAAGTTCTTTTATAGAATATTTATGTTCCACGTCAAAGGTAATGCAACCATTGTGCAATCAGTGGCATTCTCTTGTGTGCTATCGGAACAATCTGCGGTCAGTTACGATCCGCATGAGTTGCACGCCTCTCACTCTATCAGCTATATCGATTGAAACTATAATTACCTGCGGAATTTCTGTCAGTTCTTTATCATTGACGCGCAGGTGTGACCTTGAAAATTAGTGTTTCTTCGGCTGGTGCGGTAGTGTAAGCCATGACGATAGCAATACCACCCGGTTTCGTGCACAGCAGTGGGAGACAACGATTTAGCCAAGCAATTGGACATACATTCGAATCTGGCGTGTACTGGGGAGGAATTAATTCGTTTTTTGTGTGTGTTGGCCTCGGGCATTAATGATCTGGATTGAGCTTATTCTTAGAAATGATTCAAATCAGATCCGTTAATGTTTATACGTTTTCTGTTAGCTGTGTAAATTGGCTACCGCCCAATAGTGTCACCAGATTGATTTTCTTTCCGGTTGGCGATCGTCTCGCCGATAGTTGGGCGTTATAAAAGCGGTGTCACATGCTGTCAACGACATCACAATCAATTCAGTCTTCAGTCTAAGCGAAGTGAAGAACTCAATACCAAAATCAAAATGTTCAAATTTGTAAGTACTTATCGTCCTTCAGATCACCCTGATCGATCTTAATATAATAAATCCTCCCCAGGTCATCCTTGCTGCTGTCTGCGCCATTGCTGCTGCCCGTCCAGGTCTGATTGGAACCAGTCCAGTTGTGTACTCATCTCCAATTGTCCACGAATCTAGTCTCGCTCATGTCGGAGCTGTGGTGAAGAGTGTACCAACAGCTGTATCACATCAAAGCCAAACCATTGTTCATGGTCATGGTCATGTTGTGCAACCGATCGTTGCTCCAGTGGTTAAGACTTATGCTGCCGCACCTGTAGTCAACACCTACTCTGCTGCTCCAGTTGTTGCTCACTCTGTCCCACTGAGTTATGCCGCACCTCTGACGTATGCGGCTGCTGCGCCAGTTCATGTGGCTGCTTCGTCGCCATTGACCTACACTGCTACAACTGCTTGGTAAGAAGTGCTGGACTGCCCTAGGATTGAAGATAGTTGGACTTTTTTTTTGGATTTAAGCTTAGCCAGTTGTTTTTTGAAAATAAAATTGCATTCATCAAATATTTCGACAGCTTTTTTAATTGGATATTTTATGTAGATATTGCTACTGCCTCAAAACCCAATTCCGACTTAGGGTTTTTTTCCGCTGCGCTACCTCTCGCGAACGTCTGACAAACATCCGAGAGTATAAATGTCTTGTAAGAGCTTCTCAATTAGCCGTTTGGAGTCGGCATAAAACTGTAGATCCCTTCCATTCGTTCCAAATATGAAAAACTCACACAAAACGAATGGTTGTGAGAAGCTAGGCCTAGGGTCTCTCCAGACCTGTTGCGCCAACTATTTATTTATTTATTGCTACTGAAAGAGTGAATCCACAAAAGTATTGGTGAAAAGCAGTGTTGTTAGCACTATCTCTTCATTTATACCACGAACCGTGGTAATTTTTTCACGTTTTCCCTTTTCACCGAGCTCAAACTCCCTTTTAAAATCCCACTACCCTTTTTGTCCTCAAAATCCAGTTTTTAAAAGTTTAATTTGTATAACGAGGACAGAAAATCACGGTTAATTAACTTTTAGTATAATAATCACTGTTAATTATTACGATTATTTTTTGGTACTAGAAAACTTTGATAGAAGACAATTTATATGTGCAGTTTTATATGCACATTCAGTGTGTTGATAAATAATCATGGTGAAGTATAGGAGTTTTGATGAAATTTCAGCAAAAATTTATAGTTTGAATGTTTTTTGATAGATTCCTCAAAATCCCACGATTTGGTGCTTTATCTCTTTATCCCACGAAAGGATTTTCAGACATCGAAATTCCCACAAAAAGGGATAAATCCCACGATATAATAACACTGGTGAATAGTCAAAAAATAATCTACGGCAGCTACCATCTTACTTGATATAAATTACACTTGCGTGAGTGTTTCTTGAGTGGATTCTGACTTCAAATCGAGAAGTGAAATTCTCTTCTCAAAATCACCAGAAGAGTATTTTTTGTGCTAATGGAACGATTTCAAAGGCAATTTTTTTAATTCCGGACTCTCACGGACGATTTTTTTTGCCCAATGGAAAACGACATTAAATACCTTATGCTACTTTTTCTATGTAATAAACTGTCAACTAAAATCGCTATGAGTAGTATCAGCAAACGGGCCTTAAATTCTTTAGTTGAGTGTCGTTTTCTTTTATTGGGTGCATGAGCTGTTAAGTTTCGCGTAAGGAGTTGCGGACGTCGGAGTTCGCTCGGTCTTGGAACGTATCACAAAATTGAGAGATGTATGTTGCTGAGCTTTGATTGCGCTATTGAAACAGTTTTCTTAAGCTTAGATTACACGTGTCATTTTTCGTAGCAAATTTTGACATGCTAACTTTACGAAAATTAGCTATTCCTTTTTGAAGTAAAACTTCTTAGGTGGCAATGAAATTTCAAGGTCATGTAACCATGTAACGTTTTGAAGAATTTCAGTCTACTATAGAGAAGAAAATTTGTAACGTGTTGAGAAAGAGCAGGAGAGCTTTATAATTATACATGCAGCACAGTAATACCATTGTATAGAAATGTGGTTGACGTGGTGGCATTACGGTTGAGCATTATGTGTTTCTTTATTTTAAATTCTCTTCATTTAACTTGCCATTACATTCATAAATCTCAATCAATACGAAAAAGCGTTTATCTAACTCCTTATAGCCAATATTTCCCCTAGTATTTTGAGCTAAAATCAAATCGCATTTGGTCAAATTGCTAACTCGAAAATTTTGAATATTTGCTGTGCCTTTTAGGCATTATTTCATTAGCTAAGGCTTTAAGGCTTGTTTCATTCTACAGGTATCTTTTTCTTGCAAAATTTCATTGCTGTATGAGGCTGTGTGAGAGTGGGAGATGGGAGTACGCTGTAGGGTGCACCTGCATATCGCTAAGTAGAAAGAATGGAGAGGTACATTCTTTATTTATATTACCTACATATTTTTTAACAAAATACAACCACTCGCTCAAGTAGTCCAGTATATGTATGTATGTGTAGGTATCTACTTAAATAATATTTAATATTCTGTAGCACCTAAATAGGCACATCGAAAGTAAAGTCCTAGATAAGTATTATTGAACTCCTTTAGCTATGCAGAAAAAACAAATTTCCTTTTGTATGCCTTACATTATTGTGAAAACGCATAAAATAGGTATTATCAATATACATAACTTAGGTATAGCTTCGAAGTTTTATTTCCAATGTGTGGTCACAAGCATACTCTCTTTTTTTATTTAATTGTGTGTCTCTCGTGAAAGGGCCACTTGCGCTTGACACCCGATCACGCGGTGCAAAATTGCAAATTTTACTTAGTTGAAAAAAAAAAAAAAATAAATAAATAAATATATCTCCAAATTTATTTCTGTATTTTTCAATTGGGATTCTCGTATCGTTTTCCATTGGGACCAAAAATCAATCTTCTTTTTTTTATCTTAATCACTTTTCACGTTCCATTGGGCAGAAATCAATCACTGTTTTTGATTTCGATTCGGATCACTTTTTGCAGATCTCGATGTTTTTTTCAGATTCACACATACATTTAAGAAGTTTGCTTTCAATATAAATTCGCAAAGTTTCGTGAAAACCAAAATAACAAAATTCATAAATAGCTAAGGGTATGATTTCGGAGGAATTATTATCTTCATTATCTCCCTCGTCATCTGAAGACTACAAACCAACAATAATATGCAGGTACTTCATTTGTATCTACAACAGGAAAACATTTTTCAGGTCGATATCCATTTGTGATTTTGCCAAAAACGAATGCAATCTGAACAGCTGATATTGTTGTCAAGTAACGCACTAATTCATTTACAAAAGTAGATCAATTTCGTTGCATGTTCCATGAGCAGCGTAAAATCTGAGATCTGAAAAAGATTTCTGGTGGTCCCAATGGAGAACGACATCAGATTCTGCTCTCAAATTGCAGATTTCGTACGTTCACTCGAAAAAAAGAAAAATCATTTCTGTATTTATTATTGTTTGACTGTGTTTGGAATATGTAGCTGGCAGAAACTTGTTTACGTCTTTTCTGTAAATCTGAAAAGAAACCTAAATTCGGAAACAGCCATTTAGCATATTTTTGAGCCCCAGGGCGCTTGGCCCCCTCTTTTTTTAAAAATGAGCAAAATGGACACTTTTATAGTTTAAGTAAGATTTTATTTTTTTACATTTTTAGTGAACGAAAAAGATTGCAAACATATGAAAAAAAGTGTTAAAAATATTTTTTTTTTAGTTATAAATGTATTAGTATTTTATATAAAAGTCATTTTCCAATTTCTCAAAAGCTAGAAAACATAAATCAATCTGTTTCTTAGTGTGCCATTAAGAATTACAAGGGACAGTAAATACCAAAAACAAATTTAGTGCCATTGTTTTCAATATTGGAAAAATCAGCATTCAACACTTTTTTTTTAGAAAATGTTTCCTTAAATTTATGTTTGAAAGATTTTTGTTTTTTTTCAAAAAATATTAACATACAACTCAAATTGGTTTGAAAATAATTTTAAATTACAGGCTCCCTGGTTTCAAAAATGGTAAAGTACTTTATTGTAAGTGTTGCCGTTGTTTTTATTTCCCTAATGATAAGTATTTTTCTTTAAATTAACCCTCCCGCCAAACAGTGCGAGATATACCCCACCTCCCATAGCAAAAAATGCTTGTTTTTTACCTCTCTACAAAAAACCGTTATTAATTCTTGGCGCCAAAGTTTTCGTACTCGTGCACTAGATCCCATTATACCCCTGAAAAAATACAATTTCGAGTTTTCACGATTTTCTAACTTAACCGGTCGAAATTTCAAATAATCGGTAATGTGGTAAATACATAAGAAAAGCAGAATGACGTCAAAAACTGACGCATGTGTGGATGAAAGTTCAATGAGGCGGACGTAGCGCCAACTCTCATTCAACAACATAAATAATTTCGTTCTGTTTGAAAAACTAACGAAGTCTAAATTATTTGGATATTGTTCATACAAAAATACTAAAATCGCGATTAAAAAATGGTGGTAGGGGTATGAGGGTAAAAATATTATTTGTATTTTTGATGCCATCTAACAATCTAATAAAGAGAAATCGTCAACTCTAATCACCTAGCGGTATAAAATATACTTTACGACGTATTCTCATACTTACCAAATATACACAAAGAATTCTATACAAATCGATCGAGATGTTTCGGAGGAGTGCGACCACAAAGACCGTGAGAAGGAGAAGATAATTTATTAATATGAGTCACTGTCTTTTTTTCTAGTTTAATTTCAATTGCCGGTTTAATAGCTATGAACTAAGCGGATATCAACAGCAACTGTGAAGAACGTACGTACAGTCGTACATATTCACAATACCTTTGCTTGTTATTAGCAAAAGCGAACACAAATAAACAAGGTCACCAGGTAATAGTTGTCACTACTAGAATAACAGAAACCAGCTCGAAGTTAAGCAAAGTGAATGAAAATCCTTTTCTTCTTTTTTTTAAGATTATAATTATGTATGTACATTTGAGTATTGTCTAGAAGAATGTAAAGCCGCCGGCGCCGGAGACATTTTCAAAATCTGTCCTACCACCCGATGAGGACTGCTTTGTTTACCAAGCGCTACCGTGAACAACTGGAGCGGCGTGAGCATAGCTGATGTGAGCTGGGGCGGCATGAGCATAGCTGATGTGGGCTGGAGCATAGGATTGAACCAATGGAGCATGTACTGTATTGAGGACTGGAGCAGCAGCATAAGTTTGAACCAATGGAGCGTGAACAGCTTGAACGACGGGAGCAGCAGCATAGGTCTTTACAACTGGAGCAACAATTGGCTCGACAACATGGGCTGAGCTATGGACAACAGTTGAGCTTTGGTGAGAAACAGCAGTCGGTACACTCTTGACGACAGCGCCAACCTTGGCAAGAACTTGTTCCTGTACAATGGGAGCAGAGTATACCACTGGCGAGTGCAAATGTCCTGGACGGGCAGCAGCTACAGCGAGAAGAGCAGACAACACCACCTGGGGGGTAAAAAATAACAATCCTTGAATAAAGCGGTTCTCAAAGCAATTTCTCTTGAAAGGAATACTCACCAACTTGAACATATTAATTGATTGTTGTTTTTAGGAGGTCTGTGTTGACTGGAAGGTTAGGAGACTGAACTGATACATTTTACAAATGCTGGTGGCTTTTTATATCGTTAGTGTGACACTCACACAGTGAGTGTTGCGGCACTTTACTCATAAAAGTGCTAAGCGAGGTTTATGGAACAATGATTGTTGCAATTGGAATCAAGATTTTTTTTTATTCGTCAGTCTGGGGCGTGAATTTTTATATATGGCTTGACCATGATTTAAGTATTTCGTAGCGAAGTGTATTATTTGCATGTATTGTTGTGAAGTTCGCTGGCCTCAGGTGATGTTGTGACGTATTGCGAGCAATGATGTTGTCGTTTTTATTTGCGTTGTATACGTTCATTCATAAGGTGATTAATTAACAATGCGTAAGTGATTAAATGCTGTTAATGCGATTGATATTGGCAAATAAATGCGTCGTCAAGTTTTTTTTTTATTGAGTTCAAGTGTCGTGATGTAGAGATAAGTAGGTGTGTGGTTAAGTCTTTTACTTATTTAACTCGATTTAGTACTGAGGCGGATGTCTTTAAAAATGTGTGCAGCTATTATCAGACGCGACTTATGTAAATTTGGGCCTGTTTTATTATACCAACTTAAGAGCGAATATATCTATGCAAGAATCAATTTCGCATACATAAATCTAGGGATAGCGTTGATCTATGTTCGATGCACTCAAAATAACTACATGATATAAATAAATAAATAGATGGCGCAACAGGTCCTAGCATTTCACAACCATTCATTTTGTGCGAGTTTTTCATTTCTGGGACGAATGCAAGTGTCCAATGGGGTCTCTCATGATACAGGTATACTCTCGGATATTTGTCACCCCTTCGCGAGATTCAACGGATTGGTAAAAAAATAACTAGAGGTAAACAACAATTTAGGTTGAGGTATCGTTTCAAAAATGTAGGGGAGACGGTGACAACATGCTGATGTACATATTTAAATTGTTACAGTGTAAAATACTCAATCTCAATCAATTTCATTCGAAGTTTTTGACTTCGGAAGAGAAATAAACAATTGCGATGGCGCACCGCACCGCGCTCCGAATCGTAAACAAATTCCGCAACCAATTTCTGTCGGATAATATCGAAACCTAGCTGTCAAAAATTTAACAACAAAATGCACTCCATCGCTCTTCAACGTCATTCGCCGATATGCGTTACAAAATGTCGGAACTTCGCATTAAAAATCCTCCGAATCGTATAAATTTTCATTACAACTCAAAATATAAAGCATATTTTAAATTAAAACAAAAATATATTAACTTTTTTTATATTTTAAAAACAAAAAATAGGAACATAAATATAATACATAGTTTGAAACATACTGAAGATTTTAAAAGCGTAAAAGTTCAAAATAAAGTTCATTAAAAAACTGGAGGGTGATGTGGCACCCATAGGTGAGTGATATAGTAATTTAAGTTCTCTGGGAGTTTTTCTTCCCACACTCGCTACAGACAGGTATTCAAAAAAGATGTACACGAGTACACAATATACTTATAAATAGTCGCCATTTAAAAAAAAATCATACAAAAAAAAGTTCTGAAATTTACAATATAAAATTAAATAGAGGGAGAAATGGCACCGGTGCCACAAATGTCGAACCTGGGGGTGTCATTTCTCCCAAATGTTGTTGTATTTTTTTTTTTTTCAGGAAAAACATGAATAAAAGCGTATACATGCAGTAATAATGGTAAATGGAAATAACCACACACGAACACGATAGGCTTTTAATTTATTATATACTAGCGTGCCCGGCGAACTTCGTCCCGCCCAAAATTGACTTTTTGACTAAAGTAATTTTCACTTCCATCTCAAATTAATATTATTGATCCCAACTATAGCTTTTGACAAATACGATCTCACTGTATACTACGATCAAAATTAAAAAAAAAACGTGTCGGCCAACTTTCCGCTTTTTGACTAAAATGGTTTACAGTAGGTACACGACGTACAAATTCGTTCTCAATAAGCGGATTCCGTGGAATGAGAATGTTTGTCTTTGAATTTTTTCCACAAAACCGTCGCTTGCATGACATTTGATTTGAGATCCTTCACCACCAAATCAAACGCGTTCTCTTACAATGTGTCGGTGCATTGAGGTTGCGCAGGAAAATTATGAATGAGCCGTCATCCAAAGAATTCAAAAATTCAACTAATCCCCATAAAGTTTTGTTTTCACGACAAAAAGTAGCATATGTCCTTCCTTGGGCCCATGCGAATTTAAACCAAAAATCAAAAAAATTGAAGGATTGGTTCCCGAGTTATGAGTGCGCACATACGGACGTCAGTCTTTTTTGTATGTATCTGTACCCAACCGGCTTTGCTCATTTCGCACATTTCGCAAAGTCCTTTATTTGGACAATGTCCATTAATAATTTTAATGCTTCCACAACCCGTTCTCCTATCCCGCTTATGTTTTGCAAAGTACCATCTATAGGGTCCGAAACTAAAGTATATTTCAATCTTGAAGGAACCATACCCACCCATCCACAAATTCCAATCAATTCGGTAGAGCTGTTTCGGAGATCGGCAACAGCGCCACCTATCAGGTCCAAATGTATCCTATCCTTCAAGTGGGAACGAAGAATATACATCCAAAAAATTTCATTGAAATCGTTTGAGCAGTTTCGGAGATCGACAACAACGCCACCTATCGGGTTAAAAATTTTATCTTTTAAGACTGCCTAAGCCTGAAATACACCAACACGAACAAAACAAAAGAAGAATCATAAAATTTGTGACCGAAATCGAATGGAAATGTTAAATACCTATTTAAAATTGATTGAAAACTAATTTGGAGTTTTCGTCGAACAATTGTACAGCTAAATGAAATATGAGTTACTGAAATGTCAAATTCAAAAAAGTATAGACAACTAACGCCAACTATATTATTATAACTAAATTTTATGTTTTTGATACAATATTGACATGCAGGGAAATCTAACTTTTCGTAAATATCTCCCAGCGCCACCTATCGGGTTAAAATTTTGCAAAAACTTTTTTTTTAAGTGTTATATGGTGTTAATTTGAGCCAAATCGGTCCATAAATAAAAGCGACCCCAGCGCCGCCTATAGAATAAAAACTTTAATTTTGTTGGCAAGATTTTTTTTTGTCATGACTTAGAATAAAAAAAAATCATATTTCTCTCAATTTTCACTCTTATACGATCAACCCCTATTTTTCCATCCCGATTTTATTTTTATCATTCTATTCACAGATCCAAGATGGCAATCGAATATTATAATTGTAGTACGATAAATTCTTATTCAGAGTTTATAATTTCAATTTCCTTTAATTATGTGTAAAGGCTCCAGAACGGCTTGACCGATTTGAATGATATTTGTTTTGTTTTGTTCGGCTTGAATCAGGGATGGTTTAGGAAAATAGAAAATCCTCAACATGCGGCGTTGTAGGCGTATATTTCGTTTTTCAGTTCAATTCAATTTTCTTCAATAATAATCTTCTTTTATATACCTACAATTCTTTTTATATTTTAAACTAGCTTGGGGTAGGTACCCTCCTTTTTTGAGCTTGATGTAACTTTCATCAATTTGTTATTGCTTGATTTTTATTTCAATCAAAATTGAGTCCCATATCTAGACAAATAGATTTTTTATTTAACATATATATTTATTAAATCATATTATTATTATTTAGGGATAGACAAAGGAATAAAAACGAAAATAAAAGCTCTTCAAGTGCAATAAAAAAAAAATACAAAAACTCATCACTTTTAGTCAGTAAAAGTATCACAAAACGTTACTTTTTGTACTTTACCGTGAACCATATTCAACTGATTCACTGTGTACACATTTCATTTTTCAATAACATGTAAATAAGTTATAAGATATATCACCAAAGTAAACAAATCGACAGAAACTATTAAGTCTATTTCAAGGCACCAAGAGTGACAAAGAACAGAAACAGAACTAGAAACAGAACTTTTTTTTCCAGCAACAGAATTTAGCGACAGAAAAATGACTGACGACAGAACGTAAACAAGTCTAAAGGGCCCAGCCCATAGAATCCGTCGCGTCCGTTGCGGCAACGTTTTCGACTGACAGTTTAATAGAATACACAGTAGCTTATGGGGGGTGACCCATAAGCAGCGCACGTGCTGGATGCGACGGATAAAGTAAGTTTACTTTCTACTTTTCTGTCCGTCGCAACCGTTGACAATTTGCCCAGCGTGGGAGAAATATTGAGAGAGAGAGAGAGAGAAACTGTCAAAGCCTTCCGTGAGAAAAAAGAAAATGTTGCAATAAACACTCACACTAAAATTGTTTTTTTTTTTTTAATTTCATCAAAATATGTGTCTATATTTCATAATGTAAATACCACATTAAAAAAGAGCTTATTTAAATCACCTTTTAGCAAGATTTTTTTAGTATCAACATTTTCTTGTACAAAAAGGTAATCATAACAATAGGTATTAACAAACTGTGATTTTTATACCAACGGATAATTTAATGTGATAGTCGTTCCGTAAAATATGAATTTTACTTTAAAAGTTAGATTTTTTCACAAAAAAACACCTATCAAGAGAATTATGTAAAAGGGAATTTTAGTATGGTGGAAAGGGAAAAATTACCACTTTTCGTGGGACAAATAATGATAAGAGTATTAAAATACTGCCTGTCACCGTATGCGACGGATTCTATGGGACTGCTCGTTCCTCCGAATGCGTTAATATTGACGAATCCGACGATGCGACAGATGCAACGGATTCTATGGGTTGGGCCCTGGACGCGACGGATGCAACGGATTCTATGGGCTGGGCCCTTAAATTGATTGTTTCTGTTGCTGGCAGCAACCAAATGCCAATTTATCGTGGGGGAGGTTTCTGCATCTATCATCTGGCTGTTTGTTTCACATCGACCTATTGTATATTATATCAGTGGCGTCGCGTGAATTCTTTAGATGGGTGTGCAATTCTTCATGCTCATCAAAGTAAAGTGATTTTATGTACGGCCTGGTAGGCGCAGTGGCTTAGTGTGTTGGACTACTAAGCGAGGGGTCCGAGGTTCGAATCCCGCAAAAACCCAAATTCCAACTTAGGGTTTTTTCCCACTGCGTCACCTCTCGCGAACGTCTGACAAACATCCGAGAGTATAACTGTCTTGAAATAGCTTCTCAATTAGCCGTTTGGAGTCGGCATAAAATTGTAGATCCCTTCCATTCATTTCAAACTTGAAAAACTCACACAAAACTAATGGTTGTGACTTGTGAGAAGCTAGGCCTAGGTTTGAGAGAAGAAAAGAGACCCGACAATGGTGGTCTGATTCGAATATCTCTCGAATCTATATACTTTACTTTATGTACGGCGTGCGGGTGACGAATGACGATGGTGATGAATACAGGGATAGTCTTGTAGGTATCTATATAGTTTGGATGAATAAATGAATTTGTGTGATGAAATCAACAGAAGACTTGCACAGTGAAATTACGTACGAGTTTATTTATATATTTATTGTTTCTCAACCATGGAGGAATTTTGAACGAAAAATTAGGAAGGATGAATGTGAACATGGTGTACAGTGTATACTGTATGATGGAGGTTTTATGAGTTGTGGAATATTGTGCATATCATATTTGTTTGTGTTATTATTATTACACAGTCTTTTACTACAGAACGAAAAAACTTTCTGTTCTATTTCAGTTTCTGTTCTTTGTCACTTGGCGCCTTAAGTAAAAGTACAAATATTAAACACAAATAAAGTTACAATACACACATTTTTAATAAGATCAAAAATAAAACAGAAAAAAAAATACTTATATAGGTATGCACAAATTCATGAGAATAACTACCATCGAAAAAGCGATTGCGCAGACTGATAGTGTCCAATGATGCCCATATCTCCCCTATAAATAAATTGAAGAGAAAGAAATAATTAAGTGCACGACTGGGTCGTACGAAACGTTCTCCTTCATCAAAAGGTTGGCAAAAATTTGGGAAGCGATGTCTGATTTTATGTCGAAGCTCTCCAGTAACAGGCAATTTTCGTAAGTTATTATTAAAGAGTACCTACAAGAACAAGATCAGCAAGATCTGTTACAGAATGTTTTTATTTTGGACTGGAATATAACGCTGGCTTAGGGTGTTTATGATTGAAAGTAGTATTCGTGATAGACATATCCGGATTGACGAGTATAGGGGTGCAATTGAAGTGGGAGTTCCTGCAAGCTATTGCATGGTTGCCACTGGTGTGGGAATGACAGGGAAAGTCAGGGAACGAAAATTTGGTCAGGGAAATTTAGGAATTTTAAAAGCGGCCAGGGAAAATTCGAACTGTCTATTTTTTTTCTTAAACAATAAAATAAAATTATTTGATCCGAGCTGTTCCTATACGTTTGTCCAAAAATGTTTCTTTTACAGTGCTTCCTGTCAGAGACAATACCGAGACCCCTAACTCACAATCCTCTTGCCGCTGGCCCTTTCAATTTTTTTTGTTTTCTATCGGTGTTCACTCAATTTGGAATGAGGGGAATTTGGTAGAGTTCGGGAATACCACATTTGACATAACTGAATGCTATTGGTTATTTATCATATACTTCTAAAAGGCGATTAATATAATTTGTTTGTTTCATAAAACTATCTAAATGAGATGTTTTGTGTATTAGAAACATATTAGGACAAACATGGTTGGATATTTTCCGCTTTTGAATATCATTAATTTCGATTGCATGCATTTTTCTTAAGTAACTGATGAAAGTTTGCTCAAAATGTTTTTATTTTCTTGCAACCAATCTACAGTGTTAATATTTTAATAAATATTTTAATCAAAAGTACAGTTATTCCTAAAAAAAAATTAATTTCCACAAGTAACAAATAATTTTAAATTAAAAGGATAAAATTGTATGAACGCTGGCAGCAACTTTTCCCGCAGAGGAATCGTTCATATTTTTTGAGGTGTTGAAGTTTCTTGACATTTGTCAATACGAATTTCTATGTTCTATGTATCAATACTAGCGTACCAAAACGGGGACACTACGTGCAAATATAGCTTGTAGGCAAAGTAACGGGAAATCGGCCTCTCCTTCCTGTTTTGTCGATGCGGATCCGTTGTCCTCGACTTGCTTGAACCAAATACTGGATTGTATTTTTCCATTTTGCACGTATTTTTTTGCCTATAGCTGTTTTTCGACGGATGTACTCTAAATAAAAAAAAAAAAAAACTTATCAAAACCTCCAACTTGATCTATACCAAATCTTTTGTAAATAGTTTTAGACTACTAGATTTTCCGTTTTTCTCATTAAGGAAATAATGTTATTTGCAGAAGATTTCTTATTTTTTTTTAGAGCTTACCTAACAGTTCTCTGAAGAAAGTATTTTTTTTAATAATTATAGTTTCTACGAAATATTTTGAACTCACATTTTTTACATAAAACAATCTAATATGATTGTAATTTTTCTATGTTTTGTTTATAAATAGTTAATTCAAATTTTGTTTGAGCGGGAAACCCAACTAAAAATGATTACGATATGGTTTTGATAATACAGTAAAGGCCCTTTAATTCGGAAAACTCGTTTATTCGAAAAAAAAAAAAAATTACCGAATAAACGAGGGTTTTACATTTTTTTTATGTAAGAATTAAATTAAATTAGCAAAAAATTAATAACACAATGATTGAACACGTATAGGTAGCAAATATGTAGAAGTCAGAAGAAATCATCAAAATGTCGTTTGGGGGAGTCCCGGCACATATAAAAATCGGGAAAAACCTTTAAAAAAAAATTGTATTATGTTGTATGTTCCACTAAGAAATTTTACTAATAGGGGCCATACACGAAACAGACATGTCGTTGCAAATTAATATATTTGTCTCTATCAGTATCGTGTGTATCCTATGTCTATCCTTTGCAGCGACCGTCTGCGTGAATTCAAAACATTTTGAATTTTCCTTGGTCTGCAACAACATGTCTGTGTCGTGTATGACCCCTATAAAGGAGCTTTTACTGTACATATTTGTAAAAAAAAATGGTCAGAAAAACTCATGGAAAGTCGGGGATAATTATTTCGAAAAATAGTGGCAAATGAAGGTAGTCAAAAAAGATCCAGGAAAATCGGCCCACGGGTTATAGTCATCGATTTTTTTTTTGTGTCGAGGTTTTCCGTAAGGAAACCAGGGGTTTCTCCGCAAGGGGTGCTCAAAACCGTTATGCGTGGTGAAGAACCACATCCTGTACGAGGTGCCACTGCTTTCGACTGAATATAACGGATCTAGAGGAAATAACTCCATAAAACCCATAATTCCGGGTTAACAACCGCGCCCATGTTATGTGTATTTTAGTGGCGAACTCAAGATACCTAGGCAACTCTAGTTTTAATCCAAATTCCCCTTTTCTGTATACAGGGGGTACAGTACAGAACGACTTCTCCTTCCCCCTTACTCGTGGGTTCAAAATTGAAAAACTAAATACAAAATCAAAAATAAAAACACGAAACAAAGGGACTGGTGCAAATGAATCGGGCACCAAGAATTTCAGCAACACCGATTCTTATACAAATATGACGGAGGAGGAAGAAGACATCTTACTCCGAGAACCGTCAACTAGTAGGGCCGCTTCGGTCGAGGAAGGCGTAAGAACGGTTGACTTCGGACTCAAGAATCTATTTCTTGAGGATGATGACAACCGCTCAATCGCCAGCTCGTCCAAATTCTCTATATCGTCTACAGCTTAAATTAGGAAAAAAGTGCTGAACTGTAAGATGACGATCAAGAAATTAAAGAAGAAGCACCAACTAGAGGACAAGGTAAAACAAAGACTTCAAAACGCCCTTGATTTTCTAGAAAGGCAGTTCAAGGATAATGGCGAGCGTTGTGCTAGCAATACACCAAAGGCTGACCCTACGAAAATCTCGAGCGAGGTAGCTCTTATGCAGCAACCAATGCCTGTGATATGCCGAAGCCTATCGGGGCGTGGGTCGGCTGCATCTGACCCTGCTAAAGAAGCAGACAAAAAGGACGCTGTTTCACCGGGAGAGGCGGACTGGGCTCTGAACAGCGCAGTGACTGTTTTTGACAAGTCAAATCCAAAGGGCAATGCAAGTTTGGACACAACCGAAGCCTCATTTGTCCCCTGCGGCTGAGCAGACACCTGGTGGCTCAAATAAGGTTCTGATGCCTAGTAGGAAGTGAGGTAGGACTTCTGGAGGAGCCGACATGACATGAGAGCCCCAGTAGCGGGGGCGAAATACTGCCTTTCACCTCCACTGCGACTGATTCAATCTGTCATGGGGCTAACTCAGGTAAGGATTCGTCCGAACCTGGGAACGCTTCAAAAGTCTCCAAAAGATGTCGCAATGACGACACAATCTCCCCGGTAGTAGGTAGGCGGGCAAAAAGGCTGAAATTCGCCGAAAAGGTGAAAGAAAGTCTGCCTGTGGCAATTGTCGACTCCAGCAACCCAGATCGTAAACGCTCATCCAACCAATGGGAGTTAATAGAACGACGAGTCCTTGATGTTGCCAACGACGCTATCGTGAAGGCAGAATGCAAACCTCCATTATTTGGCCAGCTATCTACCTTCAAAGGATTCAAGACCATGGAATGTGACAACCAAGAGACTTTGGACTGGTTAAAGGGTTCCATCACTAACTTGAACGAACCTTGGCCAAATGCTGACCTGCACGTTGTTGACAGGAAGGAAATCCTAAATATGACCAGGCCAAAGCGTCTTATCCGTTTGAGAGGGCCTTATCTACTCGTGGAAAGGATAGAATGGAACCTGCAATTCCTCAACCCGGAATTACAAAGCAGGGAATGGAAAGTCCAGGAAACGGGTGAATATACCCAGAATGGCATGGACGTGACGATACTGCTGAGTCACAAATCACTTTTTTTCACAATTTTTTTTTAAAAAGCCTTTTTTGTTTTTCAAAAATCGATTGTACAATAAAATAGAGAAAAACTGAGTAGGTATGCTTTTAAATTAGAAATGACCATGTTACCTAAGGAATGCATTTTTATTACAATCGTATGTCCGAATTTCAAAAGTAACGTACATAGTTCGAAGTTTTAGCGGAAAACGAAATAATGCTGTCTTTTTAATCTCACCTACGCCTGTACCTTAAGCGCAAATATCAATTTTGGTTGAAACCGTTTGATCCGTTTTCGAACAAATCCAACTGGTATGAAAATGTAATGTGACAAAAAAAAAAGTTCCCAAACTGTAGCCCCACAAACTCCAAATCCGAAGTTTGAACTAAATCCGGGCACCAGTTAAGGCTATAGTCAGAATTGATTAAACTCCTGAGTTCGAAATTTTGTACGATTACAATAGGTCTGTTCCCTTACGACAATACATTCGAATACAATAGTCAAACTTCGTTCCTTTACGCAAAATTTGGGATGGACCTTATTATTATGTTATTTCCGTCCCAAACGGATATTAGGTATGTCCATGGACATTATGTCTTATTAACAAACAGATATAATATCCAACCTGAAACGGTCACAAGACCCATGGACATTATGACCGGCTCAAAGTTTAAATGGAGCTATGTATGTTCCGGCTGCTATGCAAATATTTTCGAAAACAGAAAAAAAAAATCACGAAATTTTAAAATAGAAGTAACGTCCATGGACATTACGTCCGTGGACATTATGTCACCCCACCTGTATTCGAATGCATTAGCGTAAGGGAACAGACCTAATATCTTTCTCTTAATTCGTATTCAAAAAATTTTAAAATTCCTTTTATTAAGGAAATGAAAGGTTGCATCTTGAGCGTGTTGAACCGAATTGCAATAGAAGAAAAAAACCCAACATACTTCTCAGTTCCCAACACTAATATTCGCTTTTTGATTCTGCAATCTGCAATCGAAATGCACGTTCAATTTCTAACATGGAAAAACGATAACTTCTTTCCAAGAGGGATATGCAAATATGCATGTTATGGAGAATTCAGCTGTTTAAAGAAGTCGCTAGTCACTCGTAGACGCTGAGGTTACTGCAGGACTACTGAGCGAGGAGTCTCAAGATTGATCCCCAAAACCAATGCAAACATAAGCTCACGCGAACAAATGTCAGGGAGAAGCTGGGTCTAGGGTACCTCTAAGAATCTGTTGCGCCAAGTTATTATTTTTTGGTTTGGCTATTTGATTCTTTAAAAAAATCTGCGTAAATAAAAATTTAGTCGTAAAACGAATCCATGGAAAGTACCAACAGTCTTAAAGTAAGAATCTCAATTCAGAAAGATGACAAACTAAATGGTTTAGTGCGTCAAACTCCACTTGACTTTGACTTCATGACGACTGAATGCTAAACCTGCCCGCCGGCCGTTTCCATGAATCGCAAGCAGAAAAAAAAGTATTCACGAAATAAGTCTATTTATAGATGAACAATTAAGTTCGGCCCATTCTATCAGCTCTATCAGCTTATCCCCTTGAGTGCTTCCGATGGTTTGCATGGTTATCTAACCACTGTCATCTGCGAACTTTCATTAAACGGTGAAGCAATTAAAAATCCATCGATAGCAGATATACCCGCGGCTAGGATCGGATAACGTAAATGACCACATGAGCGGGTTCATTTAAACACAGGAACTCATAATGTTGTTCAATTACAAATTGGCGCTCATCATTACCATTTGTTGGTTTACTGCACTCACATGTGCCAGGAGGAATCCGTCCCTTTGGCCATGGAACATTTTTCAAGCCAGAGTCAACCGATACGACAAAGGTGTTGAAGCTGTTGAAGCTGAAAACGGTATAGAAATTGTTTGGCATGCCCCCCATAAATCGATTGAATTTTTTCAGGATGAGTGGATAATGAAGTTGAACTTTCCGTGTGACACCCACGAAGTAATAACGGACGATGGATATATTCTAGCCCTGCACAGAATTCCAAAGCCGGGACGTCAACCCGTTCTATTGGTTCATGGCTTGCTGACGTCATCCCTGAGCTTTGTGATGATGGGTGCTGCGAATAGCTTAGGTAAGAAATGGGATGTGCTGCTTGGTTCAATGTTCGCAACTTTGCTAAAGCTTTTCAGTTCTCGTCCAGTGAGTTTGATGTGTGGCTTGCCAATACTCGCGGTTCTACGTACAGTCGTAACCACACCTCGCTTTCAACAGACGACCCGTTTTTTTGGAAGTTCAGTTTTCATGAGGTCGGGATGTTTGACATCCCCGCGTTGATGGATCACATTCGCAATGTGACAGCCTTTCACCAAATCATTTATATCGGTCACTCGCAGGGCGCAACGGCACTCTTCGTTCTTTGCGCGATGCGACCTGAGTACAACGATCGAATCTTACTGATGCAGGCACTGGCTCCGATTGTCTTCCTTAGGAACGCGACGACAATATCAGCGAACGCGCTTAAGACTATCAAGCGGTTCATCAAGGTGAGTTTAAATTTAGGTGAACAGTATCTGAATCTCACACCATACCGCTTCTCAGGACAGAAGCAAGTCCAAATCATTCGAGATTTTTCGCCAGGGAGACCTCCTACGCCAATGCTCCATTAAGTCGCCAGAAAGTGCCGACTGCCTAATTCTGATGGAGGGCGTTCTAGGACGCAGTCAATACAATCAGGTGAGACATGGTATCACGTGCTTAAATGCGACTATACTATATTGATGTTCCAGTCACTGGATCCTATCGTTCTCGGCGCAGCTCTGGCAGGAGGCTCCATCCAAGAGGTCTCACACTTTCTGCAGATCCACAAGTCGGGGGACTTTGCAGCCTTCGACTACGGCTTGGAAGGAAATCGCCAGGTTTACAACCAAGCGGAGCCCACCAGGTATAATCTGTCGAAGGTTACAATGCCCATTATTCTGCATTTTGGTGGCACAGACACTATAGCAACACCAGCCGCTGTGCATGACCTGCATAAAAAGTTTTCGGGTACACTGGGCGTCTATGCAGTAGGAGCTGCTAGGTTTAACCACTTCGACTTTGTGTGGGCACCGTCGTTAGGCAATGTATTCAACGAAAATGTTGTCAAGTCCTGCGATGAGTTTTTAAAGGGAGATCTAAAATATCGCATCGAATGACGTGTCACTTCAATAAAAGTCATAAAAGTTCCGGTTTTTTTTTTTCTCGAGGATTTTATTAGGTCAGCGTAGATTCGCATCAACAAATAAGCGTTTCAGCTGTACCGAATAATATAATGGAGCTGAATGGTATGTTATCGGTGGAGCAGCACCATAGGCATAGTGAGCTGGTGCAGCAACAGCATAAGTCTGGACCAAAGGGCTGTGGACTGTCTTGAGGACTGAAGGGACAGCAGCGTAGGTCTGGACCAATGGACTGTGCACTGTCTTGAGGACTGAAGGGACAGCAGCGTAGGTCTGGACCAATGGAGCGTGAACAGTTTTGACAATTGGGGCCGCAGCATAGGTCTTCACGACTGGAGCCACAATGGGCTGGATAACATGAGCTGAGTCATGAACAACAGTGGAACTCTGGTGAGACACAGAAGTTGGTACACTATTGACCACTTCACCGACCTTGGCAATAACTTTTTCCTGGACAATAGGAGCAGAGTATACCATGGCGGGTATCCAGGCCGAGCAGCAGCTACAGCGAGGAGAGTAGACAACACCACCTGCACAAAAAAAAATGGCATTTAGTATCATTTAGAAAATATTCGATTCCCCGCATTTCCTAACTCACCAACTTGAACATTTTGATTTGATTTTTTGTGTTTAGGTGGTCTGTGTTGACTGACTGGCGAAACGTTTGTTGATAGCTTGACTTTGAATCGCACACCTATATATATATCACGCGCCTGGTGTGACAATAGTCAAAATAAAGTCATTTTTCAAGTCCACCACACAATGTCAATGCAATTGCGTGTGTAAAAAGAAACAAGAAGAAACATACCGCTCTCAAAAGCATGACCGTGAAAATGATTCGCATTCACGCTGACTAATGGACACTTATCGAAGTTGCATTTATAATTTGCTGATAATTGACTTATCACAATGTTTTGATGGCTTTATTTGGTATATCCTTTTGTTTGCTGATGCTGATTCATATCTACAAGAATTGTGTGTTTACATTTCAAGTGAATATTGAAGGGCGCACTTATCAAGGTTGATGTCCAACTGGTTGTGCTTATCGAAAATTCAAGTCTACATCAATTATTGGCGCAATGTGCTTCTGTTTTCCTTTCTTTTTTCGCTTATTGTGTTGAACTTGTTCTTCGAGTGAATGGAAAGTTAATTACCTTCTTTAAGGGGCGCAAAATGAACCGTTAGTTATTATATTGGTTTTTATTCCGCTCAAAGGAGTATTGTTATTATTAGCAGAATGAGAAGGATCCTCCTATATTAGTCGATTAAAGTCGATTGAATATCAAGTTCAGAGCACTTCCCTCAGTCGAGTTCACTTTCATGAGTCTGAAAATGAATAGCGGGTCCATGGTTTGTATATATCCTTATCTAGTATCTGGCTTGCTCGTATTTTTAATCCTCCTATGGGTGAAAGAATTCCAGAATGTGGTTAGAATCTGTAGGGACCTTCTTCAGATAAGTCTATTTACCTCAGATGTGTCCTTAGGTAAGTTCATGATTTCAACATTGTTGCACATGCCATGCAAAAAATATTGATTCAATGATTATGAATAGAAATACTGCTCCAAGTTTGCAGCAGTTTTGCGTTTCCGAAAAATAGTTCATATATGCAGTACATTTTTTTCACTTTCATTCCTATAAAACACACATAATTATATTCTAACTTTTTAATAAATCTATTAAATTTTCATTTATTTTACTTAGGTACATATTTTTTCCTGCTATCTGCCTGCAACTCGGCAAAAAAAACAAAATTCAATGCAGAGTTGATCGCAGTTTGACTGCCATTTGGCTTATAAGAACGCAATGCTTATTTGCCCTCATGCAAAGATAATGCAGTATTTTTAAATAAATGAACGCAAAAATTGCAGTGCTGCCGCATTTTTACTTTTATGAACTCAGCCGTTGTTTCTACTTAGAGTAATATGCTTTGGATCTTTTTAGGTTACAGCTCCCCAAAAGGTGCTTACCTTACCTCGGGCCTTGGAGGTTTTTGAAAGATGCGGTTATTTTTTATTTTCCTATCCTCCTGAACTCTGTTTGTAGGGTGTCCCTCCCTATGCCGCCGATGATTACTCTGTTGTCATTATATTATTCTTTAAGCCCGTGCAGGCATTTCCATCCCATACGATCTTAGACTCTATGATATAGGCGTCAAAAGCCTTAATGGCGGCTTGGCTATCTGACATCACTGCTATATTACAGTTTTTGTAGTTTTTCTTAGGAATGATTCGAACGCACCCATCATCGCTCATGTTAAGGCTTGGAAGATCCTTGTACATTTGCCCATGTATTCATTGTGCTTAGTACCTGATGGCCCAAACACTCCTGCACCAGTTCTTTCGACTGTTTTCGATCCATCTGTATCCCAGCAAGATTTCGTTAAATTGCTTTAAGAGTGTCTGGCCGGAATAGATTAAAAACTACTGCACGCAATTGACTCTAGATATCACAGTTGCATCACAATTTAAATGTAGGAAGTATTTTATCGTCATCTGATATCCACAAGCGGTTTCCACAACTGATATCCAAGGAGTATGTAATAACTTCTAATGAAGCTAGATACTTGGATTTTACCAACAACAAATGAAGTAAATTTTAATTTTTTTTTTTTTTTTTTCAATTTCAATTCCCCTCCGTTCTAATCACCAGTTGTCGGGCTTGTACTCGTCGCTCAGTTGGCGCAAGTGGTAGTCACTTCGTCAATTGGAGAAAAATCGAAATGCAAGTTCATTTCCTGACAGGGGGAAAACAGAAATGTCTTTCCAAGTGGAATTATATACGGAAAATTGACTGTAAGAAATCAAAAACTATTCAAACAATCATTTCAAAAGAGTCTTATGATGAATTAGTGCTGTAGTTCAAAATAGCTATCATTCCTACCAAAAAGTGACTGTGTCTGCGAGTTGTTGTTAAGAAATGTTAAGAGTTGTTTCTCTCAAACAATAATTCACAAACTGAAATTCGACATATTTTTCCCAACAGAAATTGTCAGAGTAACCCCCAAACAAGCAAGATTCATTATTACTCCTCGCTTCCCCACTCGGTAATGTTTTTAATTCAACAATTCTTACATAGGTACCTACATTACATACAATCTAACAAAGTTTATTTTAAAATAAGTAGTGACATTTTTATTTGAAAGTAAAAATGTGATAATGTCCCCATGAAAAATAACACTTAAAAGTGGGATGAAAAGTAATAAATTCAAAAATAAAGCAAAAATTGAGAAGAGAAAGAAGAAAATTCTAAATGAAGAGTACAGTCAACTCTCGATTAACGGGATGCTCGGGACCAAGCCCAACTCAAAGCTCATACCGAAAAATCGAAAACCCCGGATAATCTTCTGTTGTCAAAGAAGAAACCCACTTCATATTTTGTTTTCTATTTATTTTTAATAAAATAACTGAATAATAGAGTGAATACCGGATAATCGATTTATAAATAAATAAATTTCCCGCACTGAAAAAAAAAGATACCCCATAGTAATGAAAAAGTTCATCAACGTGATGAAAAAATCATCAATTTTAGTCGAGTGAACTTTTTCATTGCTATGATTAAACCGATTTCGTTAATATGATGAACTTCGAAAACTATAAAATGTGTTCATCATTCATCAGCTTTGTTCATCAATATTATGAAAAATTCATTAATATTATGAACCGAAATTCCCCTCCAATTGCATAAAGGTGATGGATGTATTCATCATATTGACAAATTTGTTCATCAATATGATGCATACTTTCTGTGCTGTCAAATTTGTTTTCATTTAGTTGTAAGATTGTTCACACAAATAAAAACATGAAATAAAAATACTGACGCCATTTACCTGCTATATGCATTTCTTTAGGTATAGGGACACAGGGTGCATGTGCATTCATTTGTGTTTGAAATGTGTTTTTGTGTTTTTTGTTATTTAGTTATAATTTAATTGATCCATTCTGTTGAATTTTATAATTTAAATATAATAACGAACTTTTTATGGCCCGATATGGAAGATATGGATGTGGACGATATGTGGTTTCAACAGGACGGTGCCACTTGCCACACAGCTAACGAAACAATGGCTCACGTGGTGGCGATGTCAATTGGCCGCCTAAATCATGTGACTTGACACCGTTGGACTTCTTTCTTTGGGGTTATTTGAAAGAAAAGGTGTACATCGATAAGCCAGCAACAGTTCTCCATCGGATGGAGGTGTGCCGCCTTGACGAACGCGATCATCAATATAATAAAAGCCGTCATCAATACGATGAACGTCGTTATCAATATGAAAAAAATTCAAAACTTGGCAATCGTATACTTGAATATGATGATTCAATGGCTCTGCGAAATAAGGCCCCAAAAGAAAAATGAAATAAGGCCCAATTCAATTCATCAACAAGACGAATAAATCATGAACTGGATGAACAAATAACTAAATTCATCAAAATAAGTGTTTTCGCCACATTGATGAAATGTTTTGATGAAATGATGAACGTAGTTCATAAGAAAATATGCCAAATTCTTATTAGAATCCTGCTCAAAAAATGGATGAAAGCACTTTCTTCATATTGAAAACCGATTTATTAATTGTCAAAAAGTTTTCATGATTTTGTTCATCATATTGAGGAAAAGTACGTCGTATCAATGAATATCATGTTGATGTTGATGAACGCCATTCATCAATATGACGACGACTTTTTTTTTCAGTGCGTTTAATAGAGCTGCCGGTTAATAGAATGCCGGATAGTCGAAAGTTGACTGTAGTTAAACAAATCAAATAACATAGCGCAACAAAATTTTTATTTCCTCATGATCGAAACTTAAAAGCCAAATTCACGAATAAAAGAAAAATACCGCAATTCAAGCCACCAACTCTCGAGGGAATACCCCTAAGGATAGCAGATAGTGCGAGATACTTGGGAATTATCCTTGATAGGAAACTTAATTGGAAGCCGAATGTCAATGAAAGAGTGAAGAAAGCAGAGAATGCTTTCTACGCATGCAACCGTGTCTTGGGCAGGAGTTGGGGAACAAACCCCAAAATCATCCTCTGAATGTACACGGCGATCGTGCGACCAATACTCACATATGGCAGCTTGGTCTGGTGGCAAGCCGCCAGCAAAGCGACCAATCTTAAGTTAATGGCAAAAATACAAAGAATAGCTTGTATAGGGACAACCGGCGCTATGAGAACCACACCTACTGCTGGACTAGAGGCGATTCTCAATTTGACACCTCTAGACCTATACATGGAAGAATCCGCTGCCAAAAGTGCTTTAAGGATCAGCCAAACTAACACTTGGAATCCTTGTAACTTTGGGCATGCACAGATCTTATATATACACGGTGCAGGGAAATAAGTCCCCAGCTAATGGGAAATAAAACCACTTTCGTGAAGTGGACTTAGTTCCCATGTAATGTGGGAAATAAATTGCGAAAACTCTGAGTGGTTTTATTTCCCTTTTAATGTGAAGTAAATTCTCACTGTCGACTAAGAACAAAGTTAAGTTAAAGAGTCAAGTTGGTACTTTGCAATTTTTATTAACTAAAGAGATATTAAATTTTACCTTAGGCAGAGCAATATATATAAAAAATTTTAAAAACGAAATTCGGTTTGCAGGACTCTGAAAGTAGGTAATCAAAGAAAAATCGACGCTCACCATGACCGGTCAAATTCTCAAATTTTCGAAGGCTAAAAATGCCAATTTATTTTCTCAAACAACCTTTTTGTTTTAGCCTTCGAAAAATTAAAAAAATAAAAGTAATAAATTCGCGCGAGTTTTTTACTTTTATTTTCTTATTTCCCTGCGCCAAAAATCAAAGCAATTTTTCTTTGATTATTTTCAGAGTCTTGCTAACTGAATTTCGAAGAGAGTATTTTATTTTGTCATACAGAATAAAACTTAAAAAATTCAGCTTGCAAGACTCTGAAAATAGTCAAAGAAAAATCGCCGTGATTATTTAAACAAAAATGTTGGAAGTTAGTTCCCTCTTCTTATTTTTGAATGTGTACTAAGTTCCCACAAGAAAGTGAACATAGCTCCCACCTTATATGGGAACTAAGTCCACTTCACGAAAGTGGTTTTGCTTCCCACTAAGTGGGACCTAAGTCCCTCAGTGGACTTAGTTCCCGGGGACTTATTTCCCTGCACCTATAAACACGAAGGGAACGTTGTCACTTCTGACTATATGTGTCCCTTTATAGACTTTGACAAACCATTCACCTGCTCTTTTCCGAGCAGAGAAGAATGGAACACAAATGAACCCACAAAAAGAAACTCAATATCCATCTACACAGATGGTTCAATGGTGGACTGTGGAACCGGTGCCGGCATATTCTCAGAGGAATTAATTATACATACCTAAACCCAAACTGAGAAGGGTGAAGTAATCTAAAAAGTGTGCGCCAAACTCCAGTAGCAGTAGAACAAGCGCTCGCTTGAGCAATTCGAGCGTAAAACTAAAATCCACCTGCAATTTTTATAATCGTCCTTTTGAACAGAATTATGCAGTACACAAATTTCGATCTACATTCTGTATTTCTCAAACTTAATAACAAAATTAAAAAAGAACAGTCCAAACATTCGGTCCAACGACCCGTCCGGAAATTACCACGCGGAAGCATAGGCAACTGGTGCAGCAGCAGCAGCGTAGGTGTAGTGTGCTGGAGCAGCAGAATATGTATTATACAATGGAGTCTCGATGGTCTTCAAAATGGGAGCGGCGTGGTAGGTCTGCACCACAGGGGCCGCATAGGTCTTAACTACTGGTGCAACAATTGGCTCCACGTAATGAGCATGATCATGGACCACAGTTGAGCTTTGATGTGAAACAGCGGTCGGTACACTCTTGACAACGGATCCAATCTTTGCGTAACCATGCTCCTGTACAATCGGAGCGGAGTACACCACCGGCGATGATTCGTAGAGTCCTGGACGAGCAGCAGCTACAGCGAAGAGAACAGACAACACCACCTGTAACGATAAGGAATGTGAGCCCAAATGCAAGTACATATGTGGTTGGGGTGGCACTATACACTTACCAACTTGAACATTTTTGGTTTTAATTTGATTTGTTTAGGAGGTCTGTGTTGAATGAGTGAACAATTCAATTGATACCATTTCTCAGCTGCATGGGCACTTATATACCCATGCAACACACATTCGAAACAAATTCATGAGTCACGAAAATTGCGGGTGCTGCTTGTGTCCAACCAAGAAAGAAGAAATACTCTTATGGGCTGCCTACCAGGTGAACTGTGAACATGTGTCCGGCATGCGTTACAGCATTACTGACCGTGAAAATTATTCATGGGCAATGTACGCAGTACGCACGATAAAAGAGACTGTGAGGCGATATCGGATTAATTGCGAGCGGAATGTTGCGTTTCTGCGGTAATTAGTATTTTGACCATGGATGTAGCCAATTTCAATTTCTTGCCAACATTCTGCTGGGGATAATAGGGTAGAGCGATGTAAATCGAACTTCTCCAATTGACCTGCCTGCATTTTCGCGGTCGGTACCTACCTATGCTGTTTGAAAATTATTTTCTGATTGACCCTTTTAAGCTTAATTTAAATGCACCAACCCTTAAATATTCATAAGTAGGTATATTTTATCGACGTGGAATTGGATGAGTATATAGTAAAAGTAATAATTGTCCTGAACTAACATAACGAAAGTTATGTCAAAGCAAAAATATAGGAACTTGGAGTTACTTACCGATATAGGTAGCTCGAAATTTGTCTAAACAGTTTGAATAGTACAAATAATGCTACGTTTTTCCCGGCCTGAATACAAAAGTCGATGATTGAGTTTTCGGACGTCTTCAATGTGCTTTACCTATGTCTCATTTCTTGTACACACTTTCGTAGGGCAGTTTTATCTTCTGTCAGATGCGGTAATGGATTCCATTTAATTGTCAATCCAGTTCCTAAGGGCATTTCATCCATCTTCGACTATTTACCTTGACGTGGTGTGGATGCTTAGTAGGTACCTTTTGATACCGGAGGGCGATTGCAGCAGGGCTTCCCATACTGTAAGGTCTCCAGAGGAGGGTTTTCCGAAGCTAAAGTATAGTCAACCCAATTCCAGTGGTGGTGTGAGCGTTTTATTCAAACCGTGCCCAGGGATGAAAGGCTGAGGGTTTCTATTCAGTCGTTTACGAGCTCCTTCAGGTGCCTTGGCAGGGCCTGTCGTATCCAAGTGCCTTACCCCAGCAGAACCGGCTATGTTGGGGCGGACCATTCTTCACCGGCTTACTCGTGGGAATTTATGAACTTTCAAAACAAAAAATCAAACAAAAACGAAAACAAAGACGACTTTCAAGCAAGTAACAAGGACAACGAACTGACAACTACTACAAACTACAGAAAACAGACTTCCGACAATGACGATGACTCAACAATCCCGTCTGACTCGGATTCAAGATCCGTAGATGCGTCTGTTTCGGACGCAGAATTTAGGCAACGGAAAGTTGCACCGATGTTTGGCTGGCGCGGAAAGAATACCTCTCCGAGCGCAGTAAAACAGAAGCAGATACGCGCTGCAAGACATAAATTGGCCGCAGTCCTGGCGAAACCAGATAGTTCCTGGGATCAAAAGGACAGGGACACGATTCGTTGGGCTGGCGAGGTGCTGCAAGGAGACGCTATTCAACCTGCTACGGGTAGTCAGCATCCCTCCACCAGCAGCGCCACCCAACCGTCTTTACCTCCAAACGGCCCTTGTAAGTCCAACCCTAACAAGAGACCCCTTCGCAGGGAAGGACTTACAAAACACTCAACTCCTGCTTCAGGAGTCCCCAACGCCGCTAGCAGCAACCCGAGAAATCTTCCTGCTTCGGGAAGATCATCGGTAGTTCCTGCCAAAAAGGTCTCAACGACCAAACGACCCAGGTCCTTCGAAGAAATTTCCGCGACCTCAAAGAAAGCGAAGAGTGCTGATACGGCACACAGACCCTTCAATGAGGTCGCAAAAGACAGCATGCTCTATGGTCTATACGACAATGGTAACGACGAGGGCAAAATGAGCGGTGACAACTGGCTAGCGCTCAAAGCTATCCTAGCCGGAGAAGTGCTACAGTTCCTGGATAGCAACCCCTCAGCAGATCCGCCGTCCTTCGTTGATGGAGGATGGTTCTCAAGCGGGGTAAAACTTGTTAAATGCAAGAACAAGAGTGCGGTCGACTTCCTGAGAACAACGGTCCCGAAAATAAATCCCCTGTGGAACAACGCGGAGCTTCAGGTAATGCACTGGAGCGATATACCAGTTCGCCCGAAAGGACGTGTCTGGCTGCCCCCAGGACCTACAACGGTAGCTGACATCCTCAGGCTCATTCGCCTACAAAATCCCGATCTTCCAACATCCAACTGGAAGATCATTAAAGCCGGTGAACCAGAAGAAAGAGGCAGGCTGGTCTCATTCCTTATGAATAAGGAATCGCTAGACCTGCTCAGCAGAAGAGGTTACAAGTTCTCCTATGGCATGGACGAACTTGTCATAAGGGTCCAGGAAAAGGAAGAGAGACTTATGTCGGGGGTGGTATCCACACTTAACAGCCTTGGTCTGGCTGCCGGGGTGGACGGGCCCTCTACAGTCTCCATAGAGGTTAAAGACAGTGTCGCAGTCGTGCAGTCAGCTGTTTCGGATGGCTGCAAGGCAGACGATGAACCTCCTTCCACCATCAACCTCAGTGACGAGCTTTCCTCTGATTCGGAGGAAAGCAACAGAACGGTGATAGAGGCGTCTGTATCGGTCAGCAATGATGCTAAGACTGCTACAGATTAATCTCCATCATTCCAAAATAGCATCAGCTAATTTATTGCTTCGCCTGCTAACGGGCGGAGAAGACGTTGTCCTTATCCAAGAACCATGGGTGGATGGTAAAAATAACATTCTTGGACTAAGGGCAAAAAACTACACGTTATTCTATACAAAAAACGAAGGTAAACCAAGATCGTGTATTTTGGCAAAGAACAGTTTAAAAGCTCGTATTATATCCAATTTCAGTGGTCCAGATTTCGTCTGCATAGAAACGGATATGTGCAGCAGCAAGCTGAGGTTATCGTCCGCATACATGCCCTACGATGACACGGGGCCTGTTCCAGCAGCAATCGTGCGTCGGACGATAGAGACGGCTGAGAGAGACAACATTCCCCTTGTGGTGGGCGCAGATGCCAACGCTCACCACACCCTCTGGGGAAGCAGCGGCATAAATAACAGGGGTGAGTGTCTTTTTGATTACATTATGACTACTAATCTCGTATTATGTAACAAAGGTTCAGAACCTACCTTTATCAATAGGATTAGACAGGAGGTTTTAGATATAACTCTAGCTACTAACTCTCCAAAACTAATAATTAATAAGTGGATGGTCTCAAGAGATGTTTCATTCTCGGACCATCGCTATATTCAATTTGATATTGACCTTAGTAAGCCTCCACTGGAAACCTTCCGAAATCCCAGGAAAGCCAACTGGCAGGTATATAACTCTCTCCTAAAGCATAAGCTTGTGGGGGCATTAACAGGACATTGCTTAATAGGTAGGCACGCCCGTAGACTGGGTACACCCTACAATGACTTTTGTAGGAGCTGCATGCATGAGGAGGAGGAGGAGACCGTTCTTCATCTTCTCTGCAACTGTCCAGCCCTTGCAAATTTGCGCAGGGCAAACTTAGGAGACTACTTCTTCGATGACCTCAGCGACTTGTCTAACACAGACATACGCTGTATCAGCAAATACATTACAAAGACCAAATGGCTTCAATGATCTCACATATTATCTACCCTCTCTTAGACGGGCTGTCTGTGGATTGCTACCGAGGGACAGACTGTTTCGGTCGTCCCTTTTCGCACATTCGAAACAAACCGTCACTCGGTCAAACTCACCTTTTGACCAAGCTGCAATACCCCCGCAGCATGCGTTTTGTAGGCTGATGACTATAATCACCACAAATACCGCGCTTTTTGCTGCATCCGCCCTATTCGATAAGTTGCCAGAGGACACAAGCGAGGGTTGTACTGATACGGTCACCACTCGCCTATCCGAGGGCATACTGTCGACCGGTCACCTACTCCTTGACCAGCCTTAACAAATCTCCCAAGTGGGGGACACAATGAAAGGGCCGATTTATTAATAACCAATGGCGCACACGGCTGCGCCACCATGACGAGACGTTATAGGACTACAGGCGAAGGGTACACTGCTTCGGTTTACCCGGCGCTTGTATCCGAAGACATATCGTCTAGTTAGTTATCCCCAATCTCTCCCTTCAAGGAGTTGTCTGAGGATTATAGGCGAGGGGATGACTGTTTCGGTCACCCCTCCCCTATCCGAGGTCAAACTGCCCCAACTCTCTACACGAGACATAAGAATCGGACGAGACGTTGTAGGATTACAGGCGAAGGGTACACTGCTTCGGTTTGCCCGGCGCTTGTATCCGAAGACATATCGTCCAGTTAGTTATCCCCCAATCTCTCCCTTTAACATGTTGACTGAGGATTACAGGCGAGGGGACGACTGTTTCGGTCACCCCTCTCCTATCCGAGGTCAAACTGCCCCAACTCTCTACACGAGACATAAGAATCGGACGAGACGTTGTAGGATTACAGGCGAAGGGTACACTGCTTCGGTTTGCCCGGCGCTTGTATCCGAAGACATATCGTCCAGTGAGTTATCCCCCAATCTCTCCCTTTAACATGTTGACTGAGGATTACAGGCGAGGGGACGACTGTTTCGGTCACCCCTCCCCTATCCGAGGTCAAACTGCCCCAACTCTCTACACGAGACGTTAGAATTGTTCTTTTTGGACAAAGAAGACAAAAGTCACAGGCACAAAGAGAGCATTTACGCCCACTAGTATGTCCGGCCTAGAAAACTCTGGCCTTACCTTCCTTTCCCTTAACTCATGTGGTATCACAAAGGGCCGTAATTTTATGCGGCCTAAGTGTGTCTTTCTAGACAGCCACCTTACCTAACCTAACCTAACCTAAGGGCATTAAACCGGACAACAATATTATCAGGGTTATACTATACACTGCTGTTTAGTTTTTGAGGACTTTAATCGACAAGCTTCCCAAGGCAATACCGATATACAGGATGGTCCAAACATATTGCGCCATACTAATAGCAAATTTTGAACTCGATTTTAAATTTATGGAATCTCACAATTGCGGAATTTGTATGGAAAATATTATAGTCACTGTGAACTACTAAAATTTAGAGTCGACACTAAAGATGTTTTCGGTAAGGCCCATTGAATTGGTTCAGATTGCCTTCAACCACGTTAAAACGAATAATATTTTAGCTGTAGCTTTAGTAGTTGCTTGTGATAAGACATCACTTTGTTGTTGGTCTCTCAACCGGTCATCAAGATTCAAAGGACTGTTTTGCGATATCAATATCATCCAACAGCTTCTGACTCCATATACGACACAATTCGTGATTGGGTATAATCTGCGAACAACGAATCTTTAGCATCTATGAAAGATCAGATAAGTTGACAAATAATGACTGAAACTTGCCTCTTCTTTTTTCTACCGGGATATTACAGTCATAGTCGAATACAACAGAACGAATTTTAATTTGATTTCAAAGAGTCTTAACGAAAAAAAATGACCGTTCGATCGCTTTTTAATGACGCCTAGAGCAAATGACCAAATTTTTTGGCGTCATTTAAATGCCAGTCTCCAGAAAATGTCTGCCATGCCATTTTTGTACGCAAATGACATAAGACGCAGCATTTAATATGATATCTGTAATCTGTGCTTTAATTTAGTATTTTTCTCGTGGCGAAAGGACGTGCCGCATCTGTGTGGCTGATATTTCAGTAAAAATTTATTGTGTTTTTTTTTTTTTTTTGTTGTGGCTGTGTTGTTCGGTATTGAGAGAAATGGAATAGGAACCGTCGTCGTCAAGTGCCGACATTTTGGACTATTCCGACAGCTATGTTGTGAATTTGAGCACACAAAGTACAACAAAGTCGCGACAGGAAAATTGGGCATTCGTGGAGCGACGAAGAGGAATAGCGTTTGATTGTGGCGGTGCAAAAAGCAACGAGCGTTTGGGATAACAGTGTTCCTCATTTTATTTTGGGACAAAAATTACGATGATGGTCATTTCGTGTGATCGCCATTTTTTCGCAAATGACCAATGACGAATCGTAGCCTGCATGTCACTCTTATACGACATATTTTCCTGACGACACAGCGTCATTTATATGACTCGAAAAAATGGCCGTGTAATCGTATCTTTAGCAACGACCTGGAAGCCGATGAAATAATCACATACTTACATCTACCTGAATGCGAAGCAATGCATATTTCGCAACCAAAGGAAGTTTCTGGGTAGGTATTTCTTCAAACATCTAGAACGAGAAAGATCCACAAACTACAGAGGGCTACTTATTGCTTTCTGTAAGGAGATTAAATGTATCTCAAGGGAAAATGTTTAGGTTTTGTTCCTCCATTTTAGTTTACTGCAATCGGTTCCCTAGGGATCGCTATGTGCCCTTGTAGTACCTACCCATTTTTACCTAACCTTACATAACCTAGATGCACCAACAACGATAGTACATCGTCTTTTGCCGCCGCAAAGAGAATCTATGTCAAAAATATCCTTTGTGCATATTGAAACACATAACCCTATTGAAGAACTTCCAGAATTCTATGAAGATAAGATAAAACCTCAGATGACTTAGCTGAAGAAGTATACGTAAAAATTTGCTTCGAAATTCTTTTTAGACCAGCCTTTTGAGTGTTGAATGTTGAGCTATATGAGCTATATTTTCAGTTTCAGAAAAATGGTTAAAAATTGCAATACCGCTCCAGTTATTACAGTTTTTACTATAGCCTTGTGACAATAAATTGATCTATTTCCTGGGGTTGGTTCCGTTTACATAAGTGGCATGCATTAGAAAATGTATGCTACTTGCCATTGGGGCAGAATCTTCTGTCAGGATTTCAGTATACCATCAGATCAGTTCCAACAGTAGATATACAAACATGTTCCTTCCAACGTTTCAATCCATATTAGTAGAGTTATATATTAGTAAATTACAGAATCATTAGTTTTGCCTATCTGGCCGATAACTTCCAGCCATCGTCCCCCCTTTCATGCCTCACACTATCCTATATCCACCTTTCGCATCTGTCTTGGCTTTTTTTTGTAATTTTTAGTCTACATGTGTAGTGAAAGCGCATTCGTCCTGCGTGTAAGGTCCTTTAAGTTCCGATGAGTACAACTACAAACTGAAATTGGAAATGTGGTTGAAGAATGTTCGCTTTAATAAGATATACTCACTTTTGAAAGCTTCAAAGATGGCACACGAAGCTTTTCCTCAAGAGTCCTGAAAAAAAAACAAGCAATGACCCGGTGCGACCTATTTCAGGTAGCGCAGTTAGTTATGCATTATGTTTATGCTACCAAAGCAAAGCCAGAAATAGCACGAAAGGCACACTGTTATTTCCCCATATTTTAAATGTGCTTTAGTTTGGAATGCCATTGTGATGTTGCATGTGGTATCGCTTTAACGTGGTACCTGTCATATTCCGTTTGAATGTAACACTTGTACAATATGCTAAGCTGTTTATAGTCTCTTGTGCAATTCAATTACCCACCGAAGAGGTGGATACTTCAAAATTGAAATTACCCAATATCTACGGTGAAGTCTAAAGAGACGTGTTACAGTAAAACAACGCCAGACCCTAACCTTAAATACGTACCTAGCATTAAGCACGAAACATTTATCCCGATATCATGATTTTTACTTGCATCGTGCGTGCATTGCGTGCTGCGAATGCTGTACCTGAAATACTTTTCACGGTCAACACACGTAACCGACAGAGATCTGCGGCTACCCAACAACCCATGAGACACCTGATAGACCGAAAGAGTATTTCTTGTTTGGCCAACAGCAGTGGCGATGACGATTGTAGTGATTCAGCCGAGAGCCATGTGGATTCGTGTTTTAACATTTGCATGAGCCAGCGGCTTCCAAATGGGTATATAAGTGCCCATGCAGCTGGGGAATGGTATCAATTGAATTGTTCACTCATTCAACACAGACCTCCTAAACAAATCAAATTAAAACCAAAAATGTTCAAGTTGGTAAGTGTATAGTGCCACCCCCACCACATACTTACATTTGGGCTCACATTCCTTATCGATGCAGGTGGTGTTGTCTGTTCTCTTCGCTGTAGCTGCTGCCCGTCCAGGACTCTACGAATCATCGCCGGTGGTGTACTCTACTCCGATTGTACAGGAGCATGGTTACGCAAAGATTGGATCCGTTGTCAAGAGTGTACCGACCGCTGTTTCACATCAAAGCTCAACTGTAATCCATGATCATGCTCATTACGTGGAGCCAATTGTTGCACCAGTAGTTAAGACCTATGCGGCCCCTGTGGTGCAGACCTTCCACGCCGCTCCCATTTTGAAGACCATCGAGACTCCATTGTATAATACATATGCTGCTGCTCCAGCACACTACACCTACGCTGCTGCTGCTGGACCAGTTGCCTATGCTTCCGCGTGGTAAATTCCGGGCGGGTCGTTGGACCGAATATTATTATTTTGACTGTCTCTTATTAATTTGTGATCAAATACAAACGAGAAACCGAATTTAAGGAATGTATTTCAATTATTTTGAATTTCAGGTACACTTTTACAAAATAGTCGTGAGTCCACTATGCGTTACTGACTCCATTGTAAGTCCGTTGTAGGAGCTATCAAAGAAATGCAGTTGTAGCAGAGACATTAACATTTTGAGCATCCAATCGTTTGTCGAATTATTTTACCAGTTCATTGTCAGATTACACAAACTTAATTGTCATTAACATTTACGTTATGGCGATCAGTTAGTGTTACTATAATTTTGGGATTTATCCCTTTTAATGTAAACTTCGATGTCCGAAAAAACTTGCCATGGGAAAAGGGGAAAAGGGAGCGAAATCGTCACAATTAAGGAATTATAATTAAGGAGTCAAACCAAAACATCTGCATTGCGCCTTGATTATTACACAATTAACTACCATAAAAAAGAGCTCAAAATTTCATAGAACCTCAAAAATAGGTAGTCAAAAGGTTAGTCTTTTCTTTCCGTCTAATACAAATTTTACTTTTAAGAATTAAGTTTTATCATTAGAAGCATCGAGGGATTTTAAAGAGAATTTGAGTACACTGAAAAGGAAAAAAAATGAGAAAAAAAGATACCACGCTTCATGAGATAAATGAGTGCTAAGAACACTCTTTGCTGCATAAATTCTTCTTGTTATGTAGAGGTATAAGTAATAGTAAATAAATAAATAGTTGGCACAACAGGTCCGGAGGGACCCTAGGCCTAGCTTCTCACAACCATTCGTTATGTGTGAGTTTTTCATTTTTGGAACGAATGGAAGGGATCTACAATTGTATGCCGACTCCAAACGGCTAATTGAGATGCTCTTTCAAAACAGTTATACCCTCGGATGTTTGTCAGACGTTCGCGTGAGGTTGCGCAGTGGAAAAAACCCTGAGTTGGAATTTGGATTTTTGCGGGATTCGAACCTGAGACTCCTAGTAGTCCAACACGGCGCAGGGACTGTGCACTGCGCGAACTCGTCAAGCGCCCTTGAAAGTCAGATACGAACTGCGATCTTAACTCGATACGTCTGACCCACTCGACGAGCTGCATTGTGCAGTCCTATACTATACTCTGTTCAATTCGTATTTTCAGTACAGGGAAGATAGGCTATTTGCCTTTCACCCTAACTATTATGGATTTTAATAAGCTGTCTCCATTTTAAAGCTCTCACATGGTTGCCATAGTGGGCACTATAAATAGGCATAATTCTCTCACAAATATCGGTAGGGTTACCAAATACCAACTCTTTATAAAGAAAAAATGGTTTAACTGCATATTAACAGATCCTTCAGAAATACAAAATAATTAAAGGAGTACCTAAAAACTGTATGGCAACATCCCACATAATCAAATTCATTTATTCGCTCTCAAAAGCTTTAAAAAGCACCAAAACCGAAAGTTCTGTGAAAATATCCATAGAAAAACCCGTAAAGATATTTTTGCAAATAGATTAGGGTAACACTCTTCTGAGGTGCTTAAAACACACACATGTTTATTTTCTGCGATAAAAAAGCAACCGCACACGAGAATATCACCGTCGTCGTCATCCTCATTCTGCTCGCGACAGCCTGGCAGACTGGTTATGGTGGATGTATGCGCCTTTGAGGACAATTGGGTGGGTTTTTCGTAAATAACAACAACAAATTCTTTGGAATCGCCAGTGGTTTCGCTTTTATTTCAGTGGCAAATCTTGTGTTGAGTGCCGTGAGAGTAGCTACAGGCACCACTGGTAGAAAAAAGAGCTTCCCATAAGGCCTGTACTGAAAATACGAATTGAACAGAGTATAATACTATCATACCTTTGAGCAGGAGGGATTTCCCTGTTCAATGAAGCTATACCACAACTACAGGTTAACAGATAGCTTTTGACAATTAGATTACACAATATCAGTATCAGCACCTAACGGTGCCGTGACATAAGGCCATGCGCCATAAGGCCATATTTCGAAATAAATAAAGACTTTTCATTTTGTATTTATATTTAATAATTAATAATTAATATGTACCAATCATTTCAAATAAAAAAAAAAAACTTATTTAAACTAATCTTAATTTTAACAAAAAAACGAATGTATACGGTGGTCGTGCGGCCTGTACGCACATCGCAGTGATGCCAGATTTTTTTTGCCGAAATTCCCTATTCCATATCTATTTTTCCCCATTTTTTCCCCATTTCGATTCATTGGACAAGAGTAAGATGAATTTTTAATATAATACAAATTTGTTTTCTTTTATTAAAAAATCTTTTTTTTAAGAAGGTAACAGTACAACATAATAATTATTTCACTATACGTTGGCTTTAAAGCTAATATACAGGTAAAATAAAAATGAGTCTGTACTCTCTAATAAAACGCGATAATAATAATAAATAAATATAGAAATACTGTCAATGTTATTAAAAACTACTGTTACAGGTACATAATACATAATGCATTAGAAAAGCAATATAGGTAATCCATAAAACACAGTGCGTATGTGGTTGTAGTTAATATACAAATAAGGTAATGAATAATAAATCTTAGATCTTATCTTATACCTTTAATCCATAACAAGGACTCAATGCACCTTCTAGGAGTCACAGTCAATTCAGGAATCACATGGCAGGACCACATATCCTTTATCGCAAGATCGGCGTCCGCAAAGTTGAGCTACCTATTTAGAGCAAAGAGGTACTCTAGCCCCAAGCAACTTCTCCTTCTCTACAAATCACAGGTTAGACCAGGCTTGGAATATTGTTCCCATATATGGAGCTCGGCCCCAAAACATTCACTTAACCTGCTTGATAGCATACAGAGACGAACAGTTCGACTCATTGGAGACCCTACACTCACATCGAATCTACAACCGTTGGTGCACAGAAGACAAGTCGCTGACCTATGCTTGTTCTGTAGGTACTTCCATGGTAGATGTTCTGAGGAACTCAAAGACATTATCCCTCGAAATGCAACTTTTGGGCGCCCAACAAGACAGGCTGCTAATGCTCATGACCATACAGTACACTTGACAACCGCGAGGACATCAACTTTCCGAAACTCCTTCTGTTACAGGACAAGCAAACTTTGGAACTCGCTTCCTGGGGATATATTTCCAGAAGACTACAATTTGCAGCAATTTAAGTGCAGAACAAACATACATCTGCAGGCATCTCGGGGCGCTGTTGAAGCGTTATAGGTTCGCCTTTCTCGGGAGAAGTATATAAAAAAAAAAAAAAAAATTCTTGTATGTATATAAATTTATATATTTCTGTGATTTCGGAAATGGCTTTAACGATTTCGCTGAAATTTGGTACATGGGTTTTTTTTGGGGGAAACAATTGGTCTAGATTAGTTTTATGTTTGGGAAAACGCGTGTTTTCGAGTTTCATGCGTTTTGAGTTTATTTTTCTGACTTTACTGCCTTTTACTCGCCATTACACAAACAATTCTTAATCAATGCAAACAAAATACTTAGGAGAGCCAACACTTTTATAGTTATTTCAAGCCATCAATCAGCTTTCTATGCCCTCTAGAAGCTGAGCTACAACCTAAAATGTAACACGAAAAAAAATAATTTATTTTCTCAAATTGAATATTATCAGCAGCCGCGGCTCTTGATCGTTGTTCTGCTTTGGGGTGGTTTGGTGGCGCACATCGCACAAGCACGTTCATATGAAAAAGAAACAGCGACAATGTGTTTCTGAGGAAATGCGCAGACGCAATGACGTCTGGTGTGGTGATGGACGTATGGTGTAGGTGCTGTATATAGAAATTGAGTTCATGGTTTTTGTTTTAATGGTTGTTATAGTACCTACGTTGATACAGTAAAGAATTATTGAAGAATTCAAGAAGTAAAGACGATATACCTAGGTGAATTATGTTGTTTGATTTATTGAAGTGAAACTTCTAATGTGACTTCCAACAAGGTTGCGTTAAATGTTCAACGCTCCTGGGGAGGGGAATAGAAAGAGACAGAGCGAGAGTGAATACGTGGCACTCGAACGCATGGGCGTAGTATACCTGTTACAGGCCAGCGCGACCGTTAGCAACGAGTGGCGTCCTCATTATTTCATTTACTTGTTTTAGTTTGATTTGATACATATATACTTTAATAGGGTAGTATTTTTGAAGTGAAACTTCTAATGCGACCTCCAACATTTCGTATCTTACTTTAGTTATCAGTACCTGGGCGACCGAGCTTTGCTTGGTTATTAGTATTAATTGTAATGTCAAAAACAATAAAAATTAAAAAAATATACATATAAACTTGAACATATAAAAAAAACAAAAGTAAGTCACCGAGCGGGATTCGAACCCGTAACACTCGTTTCTTGCCGTCCGCGTCATAGTAAAAGGAAAGAAGTAAGACATCTACCGGCATTTAGAAGACTTACATTTTTTTATATGTTCAAGTTTATATATATATATTTTTAATTTTTATTGTTTTTAAAATTACAATAAATAGTAATAACCGAGCAAAGCTCGGTCATCCAGAAATTAATAATAATAATGTCCATGTACAGTTGGATGTCAGTTTGGAACCGAAATAATTTAAAGCAACGTTACTTAATATCTAAACTTAGCTATTTTGGGTGACAATAAAACACCAAACTAGTGAGGTGCTTACTTCAAGCTATAGAAAGAAACTGCCTCGCAATCGCAAGTTCATCATATTTCATCAAGCCATCCATTAGCGTCTATTTGCAAACCAAATTCATCACTTTGTTGCGGTGAGTCGGTTAATTGCTTTAATTAAAAAATATTTCGCATTGAATTTTTGTACAACTATTTTTAACAGTACACAAATTGTGGGTTCCATGAACCGTGTCTGCGCCACAGCCAAACATTAACGCTGCCGGGCAAAGAAGAAAAAACAAAACAAAAAACCAAAAAAAAAAAAAAACTGATCGAATTCACGGTCAAACCAAACGACAAGATATAGAGAGTATCCGTGTGCGAACTGCGAAGTCTAAAATTGAAATTGGAAATTTATCTGTTTACGTACAAGTGCTTTTCTAATTTTGTATAAAAGCGCTGCACTGCCCCACAAAAGAAAGTTTCGCTTCAGTCAACACAGACCTCTTAAACAGACCAAAAACAAAAACCCAAAATGTTCAAGTTGGTAAGTTGAAAGATTCCTAGAGAAGGATCAGTTGTCTGCTTTGCTTGCTGTAGCTGCTGCCCGTCCAGGACTCTACGAGTCATCGCCAGTGCTGTACTCTATGCAAATTGTGCAACAACAAGTTCTCGCCAAGGTGGGTGCTGTTGTCAAGAGTGTACCAACAGAGCTCCACCGTTGTCCATAAATCAGCTCATGTGGTCGAGCCAATTGTTGCTCCCGTCGTGAAGACCTATGCCTACGGTGACCATCCGTCCTTTATTTAAAAGGACAGTCCTTTCTTTTTAACCCCTGTCCTTTATTATTTTCTTTTTAATAAAGGACGGATTTTGTCCTTTATTTTTGAAACTGTCCTTTAAAACACTGACTAAAAATTGTTTGCTTTAGTTCAATTAAAAGTATTACGTATTATGTACTTACATTACTTGAAATTGTGTTTACACCCTCAGTGCTTCAGTGCAGGCACTGCACACCTTAAATTTCAATTTGTGCCTACCGGGTTTGTAGTGCACGGTGCACCAACTGAAGAGTATTTTCAATCATGAATAACTCTTGGAGGGTGGAGCAGTGCCAAATCACTAATGAATGTATATGCTGTTAAAGCTATTCTTATAACTAAATGCAGTTTCGGAAAACCCTACAGGCTTGCCAACTTGACACATAACTTCGGACAAATATACCGAAAGAGTGGGGCGGAGAAATCAGCATTGGGACAAAGATTTAATTTTCCAACTGAAATAACAAATTTTAAAAGTTTTATAAATTGCTCAACCAACTCGTATTTTAGTACACCTCAAAACGTACTACCTTAAAATAACCTAAAAAATATGTTTTCCGTAACCAAGGTTATTTGTGTACATTATCCTGTTATGTAGTCGCAGTAGCTTAGTGGTTAGTGTGTTGAACTGCTATGCGGGGGTTCAAGGTTCGAATCCCGCAAAAACCCAATTCCGCCTTTGTAGGGTTTTTTCCGCTGCGCTACCTCTCGCGAACGTCTGACAAACATCCGAGAGTATAAATGTCTTGTAAGAGCTTCTCAATTAGCCGTTTGGAGTCGGCATAAAACTGTAGATCCCTTCCATTCGTTCCAAAAATGAAAAACTCACACAAAACGAATGGTTGTGAGAAGCTAGGCCTTGGGTCTCTCCGGACCTGTTGCGCCAACTATTTTTTTTTTTTTTTTTATCCTGTTATTTAGTTATTTGTTGAATTAAATTAACTTTCGGACTGACAAATCGTCGGGAAGGACAAAGGGCAAAGAAACATTGGGAAAGACAAATACTTTGTCCTAAATGTACCGTGTTGGCAACCGTGAAACCCTACTTAGAATTTTGATATTTTCGTAATGAAAATGAAGATGTTTTTAAATCTATCCACATTTTATTTTTCCTGTAGACCCAAAAGCAATATCGATCACAAAAAGAAATTGATTTTTTATCCAAAAAATTAATCTTTTTGGCAAATCGAAGACGATGACTTATCAGTCCGCTGACTAGCATAAAAAAAAAAAGTTGTCAACAAATCAATTATTTCAAGTTATTCAAATTATTAATATGGAACGAAAAACTTTTTATAACAAAGAAGAAGGAAGTGGTTGCATACCTCTATATTAAGTCAGCAATAGGTATATTTAATATGTCTGAACTAGTACTTAAATTCATAACAATAATAAAGCTAAAAAAAATTAATTCTTTAGGTTCAACCATTTCTGATTTCAAACAGAAAAAAAGATGAATAATCAATTCTGAAACTAGCTTTCATTCGAAGTTTCAGTGGGAACGCAAAATCGAATTTCGGAATTTTTTTTCAGAAATGTTGAATTTAGGTGCGGTGTAAATGTACTGATGTTCGATTTTGCAGCAGAAATTTGAAATCTCAGCTCAACATCTGAAAAGCCAAAATCGAAAACGATATTAACTTTTTTTTCTTAACAAATAAATACAAAAATATTGGAAGCAAAATAGTTATTGTCCTTTATTTTTTTTCGGCGAATATGGTCACCGTACCTATGCCGCTTCTCCAGTTCACTACCCAGCTCCAGCACATCACACTTATGCCGTTCCACCTCACTACTCATACACACAGCCTGCTCCCGTAGCTTATGCTTCCCAGTGGTAGACTACTGAAGGGTAGTTGGACAGACTTTAATTCGTCTGATAGTTGTATGAAGTAAATAAAAGTTGTAAAAACGAAACGAAGTGATGTGTCCTAGTTTGTGGTGATAGTTAGTCTCCTGTTAGCGGTAACAAATCAACTCGAAGGCGAAATTCTTCATTCACAATGATACGGTTTTACCTGATAAAGCGCGCATAAATTGACACGCTTCACTCAACTAGAAAGGTTATTCTTCGGCGATTATGGCATTCATGATTCATCATGGTAGTGAGCCAATTTTTTGTCGGTGGAAAGCTATTTATTCTACAGAGTGATATGGACACGTACGTAAAATCAGCAGGCTTGTGGATGAGCAGAGCACATCAAGGTCGATATTGCGCCTTTCAAATGCTTGCACAAAAATGGGAAAATCACTATCAAAGAAAACTTCTCAAAAAATGTGACTAAAGTATTGATGGGAGGTCTCGCTCGTGTCGTTTAAGATATTAAAATAAAGTGCACGACTGGGTCGAACAAAACTTTCTCGTTCATCAAAAGTTTTGTTGGTTGTGTTCTTACTTTATTAGATAGGTACGTAAAGATCTGAGAAGCAATGATAGGTAAAAGTAAAGGGTTCATGAAATATAGAAATAGGAAAAAGCTTATAAATTATAAATACTTAAAAAAAGCTGTGTTTGTACTTTTTGTATTTCTTTTATACAAATCATTATATTAATACGTGACCATCCGAGCTTTCTGTACGCTTTTTAAGTATTTAATATGAAATGAGGAGAATGAAACTTATGTCATTTTAAAGGTACTGTGCGGTAGATGTGCACAACCCCCAAAGTCGTGGGGTCGCCATTAAGTCTGGTAAAATTAAGTTATGGATTCCCCATACAAAACAGGTAAAATAGTTTTGGTGACAATCAATTTGTCGCCGCCATAAATTGCCATAGTAACCTTTTCAAATATAAATCATCGTAGATTAGAACCTGTTTCCGTTGGCGAGAATCATTTACCCATAAAGGTATGCAATTTATCTGCTCCTAAAAGTAAGCAGTTCAATGATCTTAGCACTTTGTTTTGAAAAGTTTGTAAAATGTTTAGACTTGTTTCGCTGGTACAGCCCCATAACTGTATACCATATGTCCATACAGGCTTCATCACTAATCTAAGGGTAAGGGTAAGCTTGGAATATTTTCCGAGTAACCAATAAAGTTCTCTATATTTGATTTTAAGTTCTTCGAATTTTTTCTTTACATGCGGTTTCCATTTTAATTTGGTGTCGAGAGTCATTCCGAGATATTTGGCCTCGTTTGCAAACGGAACTTGTATCGTATTTATAAATACAGGCAAGTTATTTGTTTTTTTATATGTAAAATCCACGTGGACCGATTTCGTTTCGTTAAGAGCGATCCTCCATGATTTTGTCCATTCATAGACCCGGTTAAGCGCGCCCTGTAATACTTTGTTTGTTTCTTTGGTCGTTGTACCCACTGCTAGTATATCAGTGTCATCGGCAAAAGTAGCTACGGTAGTACCTTCTATTTGCGGTATATCACGCGTAAATAGCAGGTACAGGAGAGGCCCAAGGACGCTACCTTGCGGCATACCTGCCCTTATTTCTTTAAATTCCGAATATTCGTTTCCGTGTTTGACACGAAAGAGTCTATTCTCTAGATACGATTCTAGAATTTTCCATAACCGTTTGGGGAGAACTTGTCTTAATTTGCACTTGAGGCCTTCATGCCAAACCTTATCAAATGCTTGCGAAACGTCCAAGAACACGGCAGAGCAAATTTTATTTTCTTCTAGAGCTTTCTCTATTACGTCAGTTATCCGATGCACTTGATCGATTGTTGAATGTTTGCTTCTAAACCCGAATTGATGATCGGGTATAAGACGGTTTTCTTCTATAATTGGTTGTAAGTATCTGAGTAATATCCTCTCAAAAACTTTGGAAATAATTGGAGGAAACGAGATGGGTCTATAAGACTTTTTTTCATTCGGTGATTTGCCTGGTTTTAGAACCATTATGACTTCCGCGATTTTCCATTGACTCGGAATTTTGCAATTGTGAGCTTCCGTAAATTCAAGCTCGAGACTAAAATTTGTTATCAGTACGGCGCATTGTGTAAGGTTCTACCTCTAATTAAAAGAGTTGAAGCTATGCCACTAAAGGCAGTGGCAATGCAACGAAGATTAAGTGAATTTAATTTATTAATAATCGCAGTAGACTTGAAATTTTAATTCTGCTCTAAATTTGCAGAACTTTTACTCAGTCATACTCTACCCTCTCAACGCGTATTTGCTTCTTTTTACAAAATTGTTACTCGCGCGAGTTACGTTATCTTCAACATACTACATCTTAGATCTTACACGAGAGCAAAGCGAAACTCAACAGCTGAATCTGCTTAATCCAGTGAGAGGAGAGATGTAACCAGCAAGAGCAAACCCCAGAAGCGGCCGTTAACAGTGCTTAGCATAGCCTATATGTCATTTTTGTAAAAGAATAACTAAGTCAGTCTTACTTCGACAATTAAATGAATCGCTTTGTTTTGTTAAATGTTCGTTTTTGTTTATTTTTGTTCGAGCGATAACAACCGCTCGTAACTGGCGCAGTCGGCAGGATTCGTGGTACATTTGCATAATCAAGTAGTGAAAAATTTAGTAGCTAAAAGATGATTATTGTACTTACCAACACATTACGAAGGAACATTGTGATGGTGGATTTTAATCCTTTAGTTGCATAGACGAATCTCGCGAGTATTAGTTTTGGCATTTGATAGTAAAGGATTTGTTATGTATGTACATCATCGAATAACGAAAGCCTCAGTAGTTAAAAGAAAATGAATGTACTATACATACAAGCAAAAAGTTACGAAGGCATATCGTGGTGATTTAATTCTTTAAATGCCCCTAATAAATCTCCCTATTATTAAGTTAAGGCTTATTTATATAAGATAACTATAGTGAATCGAAGGAAAATCGGTTGTGAATAACATTAACAAATTAAATTAAATTAAATTAAAGATACCCTGTAAACGGTATTCCCTGTTATATGTTGCATATTGTCTACGTTGGTTCACATTTTTTCTATGTCAATTTATGTAATGTAATAAAGTGAATTGCAAAGTTTATTGTAAGTATTGTAGTGTTTAAAAATTCATTGTGATATCGTGAGACATTTTTCTTACCCTCTTCTAACCAAGAAAGTAATCAAGTAAAAAAAAAAAAAATAATAATAATAATGGTCAAATAGAAATCTTGTTTGAAGTTTTATGAACAAACTTTTGACTCAAGAAAATTTACCGCTTTATTATTTATTAAAATCATTTACATATGAATGTTTATTTCATTGGAATTCTTTTTGCGATTTGAGAATGTCTTTGTCGTTGAAATTATTTTTGTGTCTGTAAAAAATAGGAAAATATGGGTTCGCTGTTGTAAAATCAAATTGATTTCAATAATATTTATTTTCTCGATTCTGTAAATTTGATTTCTAAAAGGGTTTCCCTTAACTAATACCTAGCAAGTGAATCTACAAAAAAAAAAAAAAAAAAAATATGTAAATATGTATATCTTTTATGTCTGTAAGCAAAAATATAACTGATACTGAATCCATGACCAAGCAAACGCTGAATATGATTCTCTGTCTAAGATGTAAGACTGTACACACAGAATGACATTAGCATATATCCTATACTAATCCGCTATCCATGGACGCAAGCTCTTCACATCGTTTGGTCCACACTAATGCGGGAGGAGTTACGTTATCTTCAACATACTACATCTTAGATCTTACACGAGAGCAAAGCGAAACTCAACAGCTGAATCTGCTTAATCCAGTGAGAGGAGAGATGTAACCAGCAAGAGCAAACCCCAGAAGCGGCCGTTAACAGTGCTTAGCATAGCCTATATGTCATTTTTGTAAAAGAATAACTAAGTCAGTCTTACTTCGACAATTAAATGAATCGCTTTGTTTTGTTAAATGTTCGTTTTTGTTTATTTTTGTTCGAGCGATAACAACCGCTCGTAACTCGCGCTTTGGCATTTAAAATCGTAATACGAGAAACAGATTAACACAGCGACAGCAACAGCAACTTTGACAACTTTTTAGAACCAATGTATTTTAATTACTTTGAACACATTAACACAGCAACATCGACAGCGACTTCAACGTTAGAGCTAATCCTAAATTCGCTGTTGCTGTTGCTGTCAAAGTCGCTGTGTTAATCTGTTCCTCGCATAAAAATTTCGATAAAGCGTCCGACCGACCCATCAACCCACCCACCCCCCACGCGCACGCGCTCAGCGCCAAATTGTGAATTGGGCATTATGCTCCTAAATTAAATTCAGTGATCAGTGCACCGTGGTACGAGAAATGAAGATCTCCATAGAGACCTCGGAATTCCCACCGTTAAGGACGAAACGAAAATATGCGCTCGAAAGCATAGAAATCGTTTATTAGGACATATTAATAGCTCGGTCCGTGAAATTCTCGATGAAACAAATTTATTGCGGCGTCAACAACGAACTAAACCTTCGGACTTAGCCCGATAATTATCAACCGCGTTAAAATTGCGGAACGAGCAGAAACTTTCGCCGGAATGTTGCCTGCCAAACGTGTACAACTTCATGATAAAAAAATTGCTTGATAAGTCATAACTTTGTTGCAGTACAAAAGAAATTTGATGGAGGTGGTTTAAGTGAGTACAAATCTCACACTACTATGAGCACGCGCCGAGTTTCCTCATAGTGTCTTCTAGAAGATTTCCACCTACCTCGGAGAAAAAAAAAAAAAACAATTGCAAAATTTGTATGGAAAATATGGCCACTGTGAACTATTTAAATTTAAAGTCGGAACTAAAAATTTGTATACGTGAGACCCGTGCCCGTACGGCAAATAGTAACTACAGTCAATACATTAATTCTTCTTCATTGATTATTATTGATGAAGTTTCCACTTACACCAGTGGCGCCGATGCCAGAAGCCATAAAAAACGCCGCAACTGATGTGCCCACCCCCCGAAACCCCTGGTTTGACGAAGAGTGCCGGAAAGCACATGCAGTAAAACAAAGTGCCTACGAAGCGTCGCTGCATAGAAGGACGAGAGCAGCTCGTCAGCTCTACGGAAAAAAAGGAGGGAAGAACATCGCCTTCTCCGGAGAAAAAAGAAAGAGCATGAGAAGCGCGCGATTGAGGATATAGAGAGGTGTTACTCCAGGAACAATGTTTGAAAGTTTTACCAAAAGGTAAAAAGAACGTGTCATGCCAACAAGAACCGAACGGAGACCTGTAGAGACGAACAAGGAAGCCTTGTAGTAGAGTCACAGTCGGTTCTGAGGACATGGAAAAACTATTTCTGCAGACTGCTAAACGGCGAAGACGACACAAATTCCGCTATCAGGCAGAACGAACCATTCAACCTGGACGATTAAAGCCAAGATTCTCGTCCACCTGACCAAAATGAAGTAAGGATAGCAATATCTCAGCTTAGATCAAACAAGACTTCTGGACCGGACGGCTTAGCTGCCGAGCTGTTTAAGGCAGCGGGAGATGACCTAGTAGAGAGCATACACCAACTCGTCTCCAAGATTTGGTCAGACGAAAGTATGCCTGATGAATGGAACCTCAGCATCGTTTGCCCGATCCACAAGAAAGGAGACTCTCTAAACTGCGCCAACTATAGAGGCATCAGTCTCCTGAATAAAAATCAATTGTGCGTTAGTCGGGTAAAGGCTTCAGAACGTCTCGACCGATTTGAATGATTTTTGTGTTGTTTTGTTCGTCTTGAATCAGGGATGGTTTAGGAAAAAATACATGTCGGAAAATCCACAACATGTGGCGTAGACCTATATTTCGTTTTTCAGTTCAATTCAGTTTTCTTCAAATAGTCTTCTTTAAATACTCGTAGGTACCTACAATTCTTTCGAGGTGCAACGACGATATAAATCGATAACCACTGGGCCAATTTTAACTATTCTTCTTTTGTTTTGTTCGTATTATTGTATTTCAGGTTAATGCAGTCTTAAAAAGTGGGATTTTGGACCCAATAGGTGGCGTTGTCGTCGATCTCCGAAACCACTCCACCGATTTCAATGAAATTTTGTAGATGTATATTCTTCATTCCGCGCTTGAAACAGTTTCACCGAGTTGATTGAATTTCTGTAGATGGGTATGATTGCTTCCAGTGTTAAAGTTCGGATAGTTTTTGACGCTATAAGTGGTACTTTGAAAAACATAAGCGGGATAGGAAAACGGGTTGTGGCACGCCACATTCAAAAGTAACACCAAACGCTATTTCTAACGTTGTAGGCATAATTAAAATTATTAATGGATACTGTCCAAATAAAGCACTTTGCCAAATGTGAGCAAGATTTAATACGAATGGTACGGGTAAAGCCGGGTGGGTACAGTTACATACCTATAAAAGAGACTGACGTCCGTATGTGCATTCATATCGTTCGATTTTTATGATTTGTGGTCGGAAGAAAGGACATAATGCTAAATTGTGTCGTGAAAACAAGACTTTATTGAGATTAGTTGAATTTTTGAATTCTTTGGATCCGGACTTACCACTACATAATTTGGATTTGAAAGTCGGCTCAGTTATAATTTTGTTGCGGAACATCAATGTACCGAAACTTTGTAACGGATCGCATTTGATTTAGTGTGAGGGATCTCAAATCAAATGTCATGCAATTTACGACTTTAAGGGGAAAATCCAATCATTGCGGTTTGATTGAAACAAATCAACATTGCTATTCATATACATATACATTTTTGAATAAATAGAGAATTTTTTTTTTAATTGGCCGAATTACTTAAATTAGCAATGCATGCTCGGAATTATTATTTTCATTACATTAACAAATTTGGGCGGAACGAAGTTTGCCACGTCAGCTAGTACCTACTTTATAAAAAAAAATAGTGCGTGGAGTCCCTCCGCGCGGAAGAAGTGAAACTTCGTAATTTGGAAATCAAAATAGGAAGGGGTAGAAATTGATTTTTAGTGAAATCATATTGTTTCTTAAAGACAAACTTTATTAACATTGCTCACAATTCACAATTGATCGCATCTTTTAATTATCAATTTCGAGTGGAGAAATATCCAAATATATAGCATTTACAATGGGATTATTATAACTAAAGTAAGATACGAAATGTTGAAAGTCACATTAGAAGTTTCACTTCAAAAATTCTACCCTATTAAATTATATGTGTATCAAATCAAACTAAAACAAGTAAATAAAATAATGAGGATTGAGGACGCTACTCGTTGCTATGCTAACGCTCGCGCTGGCCTGTAACAGGTATACTACGCGCATGCGTTCGAGTGCCACGCATTCACTCTCGCTGTCTCCTTTTATTCCCCACCCCCAGGAGCGTTGAATGTTTAACGCAACAGTGCTTTCATACCCCCTCCATGGTAGCGTTAAACGTTTAATGCAACCTTGTTGGAAGTCGCATTAGAAGTTTCACTTCAACAAGACATTAATTGCCGATTTAGTCTTTATTTTTGGAAATTAATCTTCACCACAGAATATTCCTCTCCCAGCATTTGGTGCCAATAAACTCACTTACCATTGCATACTCTGAAGCGTGATCGGTACCCTCATACCTTTGAGTATGCAATGCTTATAGTAGCGTTAAGCGTTGTTGGAAGTCGCATAAGAATTTTCACTTTAATAAATCAAACAACATAATTCACCTATATCGTCTTTACTTCTTGAATTCTTAAATTCTTTACTGTAGGTATCAACGTAGATACTATAACAACCATTAAAACAAAAACCTTGAACTCAATTTCTATATGTACCACCATACGTCCATCAGCGCACGTACACCTTAGTTTATGACGTCAACAGCCATCTGCGCATTTCCCCAGAAACACATTGTCGCTGTTGATTACATTATACATTCACGTCGCATACTTCTCTATCGTTTCACTTATTTTGGGGAAAACACCACTCAGTTTTGCAATGTGCGCCACCCTCACCCTCCCTCACACCTTTGAGTATCCAATGCTTTTATTGGCATTAAACGTTAAACGCGACCTTAAGTTGGAAGTCGCATAAGAAGTTTCCTCAAAACTAAAAAAAAAAAAAAAGACATTGGTCAAGATAAAACTCAGCCGACGACAAACCTTATATTTTCATCATCCATATATTTAACGCTCGTATCTATATAGTTTTTCGGAGAATTATACCGTTTTTTACACTCCAAAACTGCATTTGGTTTTTTTTTTCACAAAATTCTGCGTAATGTAGGCACCTACCTCACTTATGATATTCATGGGTTGATTGCTTCGAATACCTCAAATCAAAGCCGGAATTGCTTTACCAAATTACTTCGAAGGACAAATACAAAACAACAATCACAGAAGGAGATTTAGAAATGTAAAACGAAGACCATTCAGATGATGGAAATGAATTGCTCGGTGGTCAATATGGTATCTTTGTCAATTTCCTGTTTATTTTAATTTTTTTTTTTTTTTTTTGTGAAATATAGTGTTTTTGGCCCGAAAAAAGATACAAGCGTTATTCGTGTTCAATTTGTATTTACTTTAGACATGATTGGTAAAGATTTGTTCACTAACGTTCAAGTGATAGCAGATAATTGCATAGTGTCGCCAACATTTTGCCAATAAGATTGACGAGGTGAATGGATCTTTAGCACAAGAACAAAAATGTCGAATGGACAACTGTATAAGAAAATCTAATTCAAAAATAAGTTCTAGGCCAAAAAATCAAACTCTTTCAGTTCTGGTGTCCAACCAGGGCAAGTAATATTCCAGGCATAGCTCCAATGATCTAATGACCTAAATGCCAACAATAGCGCAAGTGCCAGAATAGAGACTTTGGAAATGCTGCCATACATATGTATGTAGGTACCTATCCACTACGTTGCCACCTCCTTACTCAAAGCAATCCCTTCGTCATTAAATCAATTACATATATTTATGTAGACCCAACTTTTCAAATGTGTTATTTAATTATTATTATTTTTTTTTTTTTTTTTAAGAAAACATTCAAAAGGGAAATCCAACGATTTCAACAACACCTGGCGCCTCAACCACAAATTACCTGTACACGCCCTATATCGCACATAAAAATCTCGATCACACAATCTCCAAGAGAACAAAAGAAGCGAAGGGAAAAAAACTATTAGGTACACATTCAAGGTCACCGCGAAGCGTACCACCACAAAAGCGACATCAATCCACATAAGAAACCAACTTACCAAACAGTGTTCGGTCGCCCAATAAACTTAACTCAATGAAAACATTATAGCGCAGTTATTACAAATAACCATAATGGAAAGTCCACTTCATTTCAAATTGGGACGCAAAAAACTGTTGGGCAGTATATGTGCACTTTGCCATGTACTGGTATCTACATCCGAGTATGCTCCCCTCCGCCAGCATTTCCTCAGATTGAGCTGACTTTTTCGGCACTGAAAGGCGGTGTATAAAAGCTTTCCACCGCCGAAGAAGTAGCATTAGCAGTCAATTTGTTCTTCAGTCAACACAGACCTCTTAACAAACAAACAAAATAAACCAAAATGTTCAAATTGGTAAGGCGGAGGCATTATTTGTGAATGAATCGTAATCGTAATCATTTTCGCTTAATAGGTGGTGTTGTCTGCTCTCCTCGCTGTAGCTGCTGCTCGTCCAGGACTCTACCATGAATCATCTCCAGTGGTGTACTCATCGCCCATTGTGCAGGAGCACAGCCTAGCCAGTGTTGGAGCTATTGTCAAGAGTGTACCAACCGCTGTCTCACACCAGAGCTCCACTGTTGTCCATAACTCGGCTCATGTGGTCGAGCCAATTGTTGCTCCCGTCGTGAAGACCTATGCTGCTGCTCCTTTGGTTCATCAAACTTATGCTGCTGCTCCATTGGCTCTTGCTGCTCCAGCTCACATCAGTTACGCTGCTGTAGCACCACACGCTTACCACTCGGCACCAATTGCTTACTCAGCTCCAGTGGCTTATGGTCATGGTTGGTAATTTCTGCGCTACGAGCAGTTGGACTTTTTGTTGAACAAATTACTGTTGTTAAGAAAATTAATAAAACGAATAAACAAAAAACTGAAACAAAAAAATAAATACATTATATGCACATTGCATTTCTTACTATTTGAGACTTCATTGCATTTTTAAAATAATTTGTTGTTTTTATATCTATATAGAAGCTTAAAATTATGTAGGTATTGAAAACAAATTTATATTACTTTAAAAATTGTTTTAAATTACGCGTTGGAATATAAACATCTTTCTGATTTTCCAATTAACACCATGAGAACATTTGAATCTGTTTCGGAATTTGTTTTTTACAAAAAAAAGCTAAGATTAACATGTACCTAACCTACTCAGTTAAATTCTGAAACATGAAATTCTTCGACCGTATTTTTATGCTCCGTTAAGGAAATCCAAAACCTTCCTAAGTATAACACAAGAGAAAGACGGACCTTTGTTGGGTAGCGTGAAAGAAATAACCTGCGAATTTTAATGTGTTATTCGATTGAGCTTCTACAAATTCGCTCTCATTTTAGATTTCGTGTGTCCCATCGAAGATAAAAACGTCATTTGCTCTTTTTAGGGTTCCGTAGCCAAATGGCAAAATTCGGAACCCTATTAGATTCGTCATGTCTGTCTGTCCGTCCGTATGTCACAGCCACTTTCCTCCGAAACTATAAGAGCTATACCGTTTAAACTTGGTAAGTAGATGTATTCTGTGAACCGCATTAGATTTTACACAAAAATAAAAAATAAAACAGTAAATTTTGGGGGTCCCCATACATAGAAACTCAACATTTTTTTCATCAAACCCATACGTGTGGGTATCTGTGGATAGGTCTTCAAAAATGATATTAAGCTTGCGCGAGAGACACTTCCAAAGTGGTAAAATGTTTGAACGAGATCTAGCGGGTAGTTTTTTTTTATACGTCATAAATCGTGAACCTCAATTTACTTTTAATACAATCAACTCAAAAAAAAAAAGAAAACAAAAAAAACAAAAAAAAACATTTCATTTCATAAACATAAACCTTATACATGAACCCTGAACCATTATTTCCTAAAAATAAATGATATAATAATACACTTTTATTAAAATATCGATCAAAGTTACAAGGAACTACAAGAACTTTTATGTTATGTTACTTGCTGTTTCGGAACCCTTCATGAGCGAGTCCGACTCGCACTTGTCTTACTTTTTTTTGTATTGATAATCGTGCGATGTGTAGCCTTCGCAATTTTCAAAGCGTTTTTCTTTCACTAGATGAATTTATATTAAAGCACTAGCTGTGCCCGCAACTTCGTATACGCGGCGTGAGACTGTGTAATTTCCAATAAAAGAGATTTGACCGTTTTCTCAACGGCATATTTGCTTAAAATCAACAGTCTAGCTAAAACAGAGCGGTGAACATTGTCAGTGTGAAACAATAAATCAAACAAATCTATTTACCTAAAACACCAATTTAAGAAAATTAAATTCAACAGCGTAAGTACTAAAGTTTCACTTCCTTACTGTAGGTAAAACATACAAGGTAGGTAATATTAAAACAACCACTAAAACAGCCTTAACAGAAATTTGTATCTACACCAACAATAAATAAATCAAGCAACATTATTCACCTATATCGTCTTTACTTCTTGAATTCTTCAATTCTTTACTGTAGGTATCAACGTAGGTACTATAACAACCATTAAAACAAAAACCATTAACTCAATTTCTATATACACCACCTCCACCATACGTCCATCACCACACCACACGTCATCAGCCATCTGGGCATCTGCGCATTTCCTCAGAAACACATTGGAGCTGTGTCCTTTTTTTTCATATGAACGTGCTTGTGCGACGTGCGCCACCAAACCACCCCAAAGCAGAACAACGATCAAGAACCGCGGCTGCTGATAATATTCGTTTTGAGAAAATAAATTTATTTTTTTGGTGTTAGATTTTAGGTTGTAGCTCAGCTTCTAGAGGACATAGAAAGCTGATTGATGGCTTAAAATAACTATAAAAGTGTTTTGTTTTGTTTACATTGATTAAGAATTATTTGAGTAATGGCGAGTTAAAGGCAGTAAAGTCAGAAAAAAAAACACATTTTGGTCAAAAACGCTCCAAAAAATAGGCATGGCAATGAAAGGGAATAGCCTATGTGTTGCACAAAATCTTAAGAAACATTTCAAAAAAAGTTTCATCGAAATCTGTGCAGTAGTTTTCATGCCATTAGGTAACAAAAAAATTGCCTACAGTTTTATTATAACTATAGATATAGATTCAAAATTTGTGTACCTACCTACCGAATAATTTCTAAATATTTATACATAAATAAATTATAAAAAGGGATTCATCCAATGCAATGACTTTGTTTGCAGTAGAAAAACTTCACGAAAACGTAAACAAACTCCACCAGTAGTGAAACTCAAACGCACTTGTAAAGAAAATCTAAGAAAAAATTCAGATAAGAAGAACATAAAAATTGTTCTGAGTGCAAAAAAAAAGTGCTCAGAGAACACCCAATCGATTACCGTAGAAGTTTATTTCAAAAATAAATGGGGACGTTGGGATTGGGGACGTTCGGATTCATAGTTTAGTAAGTTGACAAGCTGTCTGATGTATTTCAGTTTTGATTGGCCCAGAGTGGTCACGTGATTAGTTTTTGCAGTTGACGTTCATGGAGGGGAAGCCGACAAATCTAATCAGGAAAATCCTGCCTGCATACTCAGTTGACAAGGGCCAGTGAGAGAAATGGGTGCCATTTCTAAAGCTACTCTGCAAATTTCGAATTTTCGCACGATATTTAACAACCATCAGTTCACATAACAGTGTAATAGTGTTGTGATAGGCAACCGTGTTACATTTTAAATGTACTTATTTGAAAATATCAATTTTTAAAAAAATTATGAGGGGTCTTTTCCGAATAAAAAAGGGCAAATCAAACAAAGGCAACGCTGACCGCGAGAATACAAAAACAATTCAACTTGCTCAGTCAATGCGTTCGGATTCCTAGTCACGACCAATCTAGTTGAAGTTTTACATAAACTATGAATCCGAACGTCCCCATTCATAGTTTAGTTAGTCTGACAGCTGTCTGACTAGATGTACTTCAGTTTTGATTGGCCCAGAGTGGTCACGTGGTTAGTTTTTGGAGTTGACGTTTATGGAGGGGAAGCCGACAATTTTAGTCAAGAAAAATCTGCCTGCATACTCAGTTGACATTTCGAAGAGTCAGATTTAAAATAAACAGAGTGGCCGTGGCAGAATTCTGAAGAGTCGAAAAAAGGGCCGGTGAGAGAAAAAGGTGCGATTTCTAAGATAACTCTGCAAATTTCGCATTTTCGCACGATATTTAACAACCAATAGTTCGCATAACAGTGTATTAGTGTTGTGATAGGCAACCGTGTTACATTTTAAATGTAGGTACTTATTTGAAATAAATTTTGAAAAAATTATGATGGGTCTTTTCCGAATAAAAAAAGGCAAAATCAAACAAAGGTAGCGCTGACCGCGAGATTACAAAAACAATTCAAGTTGCTTAGTCAATGCGTTCGGATTCCTAGTCACGACGAATCTAGTTGACGTTTTACATAAGCTAGGTATCCGAACGTCCCCAATCTTCGATAATCAGTGCTGCCATCTTTATTCTCTGATTGATTTAGAGCAGCGTTACCACTTAAAAAAAGCGAAGTAAATTTGATCCAAAAAGTGAAGTAGATTCAAGAAAATAAGGAAAGTAGATTTCAAGATCATAGTTTTCATAGCGTTTGTAATAATTCTTTCACGTATTTGCTTAACTTTTCAGAACAGACAGACAGGAACCAAAACCAAACCGAACGTATCACCTCTTTGACATGAAATTTAAAGGAAAATAATAATAAAACAAAACTGTAATACATTTTGTGTTTAAAGTTAAGTTTGATGCAATTTATTTTTTTGAAATGTGAATCTGGGCTTACATGAACGAGTGTAAAGCATTTTTTAAATATGTATGCATATGCTTTTCTTAGGAAGTAGATTTAAGTTTTCTTATTAAAATTGAATTGGATTAAATAAGGAATTCCTAATGTGAAGTAGATTTGAAGAGTTTAACAATATTGCGAGGTAGGGAGCAGACTCAATTTTTTTTTTTCCAAATTGAAGTAAATCTACTTCAATTAAAGTAAAGTGGTATCACTGATCTAGACTGACGAAGTAAATTAGAGAGATGCTGCGAAGAGCGAATTAGATCAAATCCGATGAGAGTAAAGTCCCAACCAGGGACTATATAATGAAGTTATATTAAATTGAATGATATTCAGAATCTAATCAGATGCACTTCACATACTTGATTCACTTTCACTTTCCATATACATCATGAAATCCGCCGGAAGAGACTTCCTTATCGACCGGTATTTTCATTCAATTCCGAAATCGCCTTAAAAAACGACCCAAAAACTGTTCTAAAAACAATCCGTAACCAAGCCGAAAATGACTCAAAAAAAAAGAAAAAAAAAAAGAAAACGTCACAAAAACGCAAAAATTATCCATAAACTGCCTCAATAAACGCTCTAACGAAAGTCAGAGACCGCTCTCAAAAGCAAGCTGCAAATGTCCTTAAAATTCGGCTTTACCAAAATGTTTGTGTGCTCTAGTGGTCGGCAGTTGCAAAACCTTCAATCGACATAAAGTGAATCATTAACCAATTTGTCGATACTTTTCGTGATTACTTATTTGTTTCCAGAAAGATAATTCGATAATACGATCTCTCTAGTACACCTCTTCAGTTGCCCCATGCGGTGGCCGTGAAACGAGATATACAAATAAAATCAGCATTCGCCTCCGTGATATATTATCCTTTCCTTGCTTCTGTAATGCCATGTTAATTGCTACCTTTCACTACAGCCTGTCATTAACTTCTTCAGATTTATATTTAATTTAGGTAGGTCTACAGAAACCAAATACGAAATTTTATCATAAGCCTAGGCAGCTATACGCCACAGCATGAATTGCCGTTGATCCATTTAAATATAGACTTACGATTTTGTCTATATCTACCCATGACATACGAGTATGCTTATGCTGCAAGTGTCATGCCTACTCAATTAGTCTTAATGCTAATTAAATCACAGCAAGATTGGAAGGGTTAATAGAAAGGAGACGATGTAAGCATTCGTTCACAATAGTTCTTAACGATTATCGTGTACAGGAGACAATACTGAGACCCCCAACTCACAATCCTCTTGCCGCTGGCCCCTTCAATTTTCTTTCAAATTCACATTTTGTTTTCCTATCGGTGTTCTGTCAAAAACAGAAAAAAAAATATAAATTCAATTCTGCCAATCGCTGCCAACAGTCGGGGGGAATGTGATAGAGTTCGGGAATACCACATTTTAACATAACTGAATATGCTATTGGTTATTTATCATATATTTCTAAAAGGCGATTAATATAATTTGTTTGGTTCATAAAACTATCTAAATGAGATGTTTTGTGTATTAGAAACATATTAGGACAAACACGGTTGTGTATTTTCCGCTTTTGAATATCATTAACTTCGATTTCATGCTTGTACATTTTTCTTATATAACAAATGAAAGTTTGCAAAAAAATGTATTTATTTTCTAACAACCAATCTACAGTGTTAATATTTTTTCATAAATATTTTAAGCAAAAGTACACTTCTTTCTAAAAAAAAGTAATTGTCGCAAGTAACGAATAATTTCAAATTTAACGGATAAAATTCTATGAACGCTGGCAGCAACTTTTCCCGCAGCGGAAGTTGTTCATATTATGTAGGGTGTGTTGTTGATTATTGTGTTGAAGTTTCGTGACATTTGTCAATACGAATTTCTATGTATCAATACTACCGCAAAAAAACGTGACAAATCCGTAAGAATATAGGATATAGTAGGTAAAGTAACGGGATATCGGCCGAAGTTGGTGGTCTCGTTATTGTCTTGGATCGTGGGTTTCAATGAGGCGGGGATAGGTACCCGTACTTTACAGCACTTCCAAGGATTAAGGGTAAACGTTGACATAATCCTTTCGATTTCGGCGATTCTTATGGATAATGACAGATTTTTCAGATTTAATGAAGAAAGGCAGCGATCTGTGGTGAAAAAAATGCACTTTTTTGTATTGACTGAACGTCCCAGTTCAATGGCCGAATAGCAATGACGTGAATCAGGAACCGAATGCGTAAAACTAAGGGTGCTGTCATAATCTTATCAGTGTATTGGATTAAGAGTGCTAGGCAAGAATTATAAAATGATACAAAAATATCAGAAAAGGGTACCGGAGACAAAAGAAAGCTTTTTGGAAAATCAGTGCTTAAAGATTCAGATGGTGAATCGCAGGCCTGAAACCGTCTAAAACAACTCGACCTGAACGGCTATACCGGCAATACTTAAACAAAATGGCGCAAAGATTGGTGCAAAAATATTATCAAAGTTTTCTACCAAAAAATATGCTGCTCCAAATTTATAGATGTTCAATACAAAAAAAAAATATTTCTTTTTTCCCATGAGACTTGAACGGACCAAATACATAGAGATCTATATCCAACTCCCGCCAGCACATGCAAAAGACAACATCCTCTTTGTAAAAACCCCGCCCTGATTTTGCCATCCTGTTTCTGTTGTTATTTTACAAAACAACAAACAAAACAAAGTTCCGCAAGATCAGACATTCTACTAACCATCGCCCACCACCACCGCGAGTCATTTCCATCGAAATCCAAACAAAAGTATAGTCGACCGACAAAAAATGCCTCTAATCCGATTAAGTAACTATCCGTATACGAACCGCCGCCAACCAGAAACCAACGCACGAGACGATGGATTAACTGGTTTAGGGATCAAGTTCAAAAACCCGCTCGCTAATTAGAATTGAGTACGACGCCAAATTCGGAGTGCTTTTGCAGGCACGCACGCCAATAGAACGCCTCTAGCTATAAACTAGCTCTATGACTAACCAGGAATCAATTACTTTTACCCTATAGATAGGTACGGAGAATATATTTATGTATGTGGTAGGCTCAGACAAGGCACGTACCGCACTGGCGCGCGACTAATGGGCCTCTGTGGTGTTGGACAAGTTTTTCTTTCTGTTTTTGTTTTGTCGTCATAAGCCACGCGAATGACGATCACGGCAAGTTAATGAAGGTCGTAGCCACTTAATTGTAGATTGTGAATTTTGTCTCGGTTCACGACATTCTTAACCACAAACAGACACATTGACGGCGTGGAAAGGTGGGCGATACAAAAATACATTGTGCAGGTGGGCACACACCACACATTGTCCACCCTAGAGGTTACTCCAATTTTTTTTTTCTTGTGTCTACCAATTGTTTTGTTGCTTTACTATAAAACGGATGAAGGTTCTCGTATCCAAGTCATATGCTCAAAGTTCCCTGTTCAAGTAACACAGACTCACCGAGACACAGAAATCAAATCAACATGTTCAAGTTTGTGAGTACAATGCGCGCATATCCTTTCAACACTTAAGACTAAAGATATATTTTTTTCTTTTTCATAGGTGGTGTTATTTGCTCTAATTGCCATTGCTGCCGCCGGACACTTGGGCTTGGGTGCGGGACTAGTCTATTCAGCAGGACTACCCTCAAGTGGATACGAATATACTCACACCGTTCAGGCCCCCGACTATGTGAACCATGTTTCTGTCAGTGCTCCTTTGAATGGACTCGCCAGGACATATGCTTCACCCTTGGTCCAGACCTTGTACAGTGCTCCAGTTGTTCACCAAGCTTGGTAATACCAGGCGGCTAGAGATTGGATCGAGACGAATAGGGATACTTTCGCGTGATAATGAGTTGAGAATCGAATAAACCGAAAAAAATAAAAGAAAATTATATCAAAGACGTGTTTGTATTTTCATTTAGTTTGAATTTCGATTAAGTGAAGTAGAAGCTTCGCTACTGTTTACGGATGATGATGATGCAGAAAAGTTGAATTGTTCTTGATATGTAGATGCAGATCAGCGTCTGTAACCAGTTTGGCGGTGAATTTTCTTTTGTGGATGATGATTATTAATATCTATATCTTCTCTCTTATATAAAAATGAATGTCTGTTTGTATGTCCTTTATAGAATCCTAAACTATACATTTGATCATGTGATGATCCCCAGCAAAGTTGTTGTGCATGAGTCCGCGAAGGTTTCTGAGTTGGTACGACCAATTTTCGATAGATGGCGCCACTTTCATTCCAATGTATTTCATATATTGACGTGACAGTTCATGCTGATTTGAATTAAAACGAAAACAGCGAACGAATGATGACGTTTCGAGTTTTGGGTGACATAAGAATTTATGTAAATTGTGAAATTCATGTCCGGCTCATATTGAACAGACAATACTATCGTTTTTCGAATATTTTTGTGCTTTTTATGGTGACATAAATTAATTTAGATAAATAATTCAATAGAATTGAATTTTCGTAGTTTCCGTGAGCTGATTTTATTCATTCTCTATAGTGAACTTTACGGAAACAACAGCTAGTGTTAGATAAAAACAACTAAGACTTAAAATTTGAGCTATTTTTCCTGTGTAAGCTGTCTATAAAATTACGTAACATTTTTCGAGAAAAAAATCTAAACTCCGAACTATTAGTTATAATATTAAACTGAAACATATGCATTCGGTGTAGTGACTGGACTTGTACACTTGTACTACTTTTAGGGGGGCGATGGGGAAATGCTTTTGCCGCTCACTACATTATTTTGTTGTTGAACAAAAACAACAAACATTCGGCACTAGCGAGGTATCCGCCGGAACGGAAAATTCTCCGATTTTATACGATTCGGACGACTTTTCTTGCGAGGTATTCTTGGGAACAACTGTTCGGAGAAGTGTTCCGAATTGCGTTGAAATGCAATGAAGTGATTTTTTTTTTGGTAAATTTTTGACAGCTAACCTAGCTGCCAACTATGTATTACAGAAATTGATTGGGGAATTTGTTTCCGATTTGGAGTGCGGTGCGGTGCACCATCGCAATTGTTTATTTCTCTTCCGAAGTCGGACACCTCGAAAGCTCAAATTCAATTTCAGCCTCCGAAAGAGTATTATTGAGGCTTTGCACTGTTACGCTGAAGAGTAAAATACTCCTTGGATTGGAGCATTGTTTTCCATAATAACTCAGCGTGTTCCTGCCATTTCAGCTCTTATATTTTCAGGGATTAATCAAGTTCATGCGCTATATTGCTTTGACGGCAAAGGGCTTATGTTATAACATATTTATTCCATAAAAAGAGGCTTTACTTTTAAGAATACCCCCAAGATTAAAGAAGTAGGGGGTAGGAAAAAAGGTGTTTAAAGCTTAAGATGTAATGGGGCATCGGACCAGAGACCCGTTGCTCAGTAGTCCATCACACTTACCTACTACTGAGCAACTGCGCCAACAACTAGCATAAGTTTTGAAAAATTTCACCTTTGATGTTGAGTTGTCAATTTCTGATATTTGCTTCTAAAATACATAATGCTTACTTTTACAGGCGTATGAAATTTTTGTTATCAATACGAACCTTGTTAAACCTGATAATACTGTATATAGTTTTTTCGATAGTGTGTTCTACTACTAAGTGAGGATTATCAGAGAGTATATGTCTTAAGGAAGCTTCCCTTTTCGATACCCATACAAATGTGTCGAGCATCTTCGGAGCCAGGGGCGAACGCAGGTAGGGGTTTTGGGGGTAAAAAAGGTACATGAAGCCTCTCATTACCTTTATGAACGAATTCATTGATTCTATGTACATTTAAGTACAAAATTATTTAAAGAGTATGAATAACATGGAACCTGAAACCGTTTTAGAAGTAAAACAGTATCACTTTTTGCTTGTGTTTGCTGTGCATTTTTTACTGTTTTATTAAACAACATTAGATTGTTTGTGAGAGGTGGAATCAAGTTGCCATATCACTGCGGCCACGAGTAGGAATATTGTGATTTCCTCCAATTAGAGCCCGCTTATGATACCGGACTTAGTATGAATCCTAGTAGATCTTTGAGTGCGCTGTCAGATATGTCCTCTGCCCCAAGGTAAGGGTTCCTAGGTGGTGCTGACGTAATCTGACTAGACATTCCCAGTGACACAGTATGTACTGTTCTGCTGATTCTTCGTCCTCGTTGCATAGTCTGCAAGTGTTATTTTGTATTATTCCCATAGTCATGAGGTGTTTTTTGACTTGGCAGTGCCCTGTGAGGAACCCTGTGACTGTTCGAATCTGACTCCTTGTTAGGTTTAGGAGTTGTTTTGTTCTTGTTTTTCAGCCAGATTTTAATGTGGAACTTAGCGGTTCTAAGGAGTAATCCACAAAATGGTCTTGGCATCATAAAGGTAAATGCCGATCCTTTTCTGGCTAGTATGTCTGCTATTTCATTGCCCACATGTCCGCTTTGTCCTGGCACCCAAATGATATGTACTCTGTTTGCGCTGGCTAGCGATTTAAGTACCTAATTGTAGACAATCCCATACCAGCTTTGATGTTATTTCATAGCTATTGATAGCCAGTAGTGCAGCTTTGCTATCAGAGAGAATATATAAATGTTCTTGTATTTTATGGATTTTTTTAGGTTTTCTCTGAGACATAGTTCTATTGCAAAGATTTCTGCTTGGAATACGGATATGCATTTGTCCATGCTTTTATGGATGAGCGTTTTCGTGTTGACCCCGTATACTCCAGCTCCAACTCCTTCATACATGAGAATCTTTGGAAAATGTGGGCTTATTCTGTTCCCAGTTCTGTCGATTTGGGAATGTAACTTTGAAGTTTCGGCTGAAGTTGAATTTCGGAAGACAGTTGTCTGTTATGGTAATTCCAAGTATTTCATCTTTTCTCAGTTCCATAACGATGTCTGGATGGAGGATGGATTAGCTTGGAGTTATCTTTTTTTCAGATATGAGCATAAAGGCATTTGTCATAGCTTCTTTCTGTATCTGAAGATGGACAGGTGGATGATTTAGGATAACTTCCAACGCTGCAGTGGGAGTTGTTCTCATTGCGCTCGTAGTATATACACAAGCTAGTCTTTGGAGTTTATTGAGCCTGACTTGTGTTGACGTTTGTTTTGTTTTTTGCCACCATATTGGAGCTGCATATGCGACAATTGGTCTTGTTATGGGCTTATGGCTGTGTAAAGGCATAGCATGATTTTGGGGTTTATGGCCCAGCTTTTACCAATCAGACTTCTGCTGGTCCACAGAGAGATCCTGGCTTTGTCTATGGTTTTCATGAGGTGAGAGTTCTAAGTGAGTTTTTCGTCCAGGGTTACACCTAGGTATTTGACTTTTTTTGAGAACTCTATTGTTTCACGAAGTAGAGTAGATTTTCTTAGCTTTTCTCGACTTCGTCTTTTTACGAAAGCAACTATGGTGTTTTTTAGGGTTTACAGTTAGACCAACTTTTTTGCACCAGTCAGCAACTAGGTTAAGTTCCCTCTGTAGGAGTTCCGAGATTGTGTCTTCAAAATTTCCTCTGATTAGGATCGCAATATCATCTGCGTATGCTTGGACATAGCAACCATTATTACTGAGTAAGTTAAGCAGTTCGTTCACTACGATGGACCATAGCGGGGGGGATAGAACCCCACCCTGGGGGCAACCTTTCGCAGCCATCTCTGATACTGTCACTGCCTAATGTAGCGTTTATGTTTCTACCGTTAAGCATGTTCTTTATCCAGTTACATGTAGTACTATCTATTCCACCAAGGAGTTGAGCGATTGCCTGATTTTTCTTTCTCTGGGCAAGCTTGATGATAAGTGAATTTAATAGCAAAATTGAGATTTTCGCAGCCAAGTTCTAGGCTGTCAATATCTATGATGTTTTTATAGCAGTTTGTAGTAGAATCCATGAGTTATAGGTGTCCAAGGTTTTCGAAAAAATGCTCGTAAGACGTTTGCAAAAAATAATTGCGGACAAATCGCTAGTCCCAATTTGGTTTTAGAAATAAGCACTTGAAAGTTCTTGAAAGTTATTTCTTTTTTGTTTAATTTTTAATTTTTCAATGATGCATGTGTTGTTTGTAGATTTGTAACACTTGGGAGTTGGAGAGTAAGGCTATAAAATCTACAAAAAAAAAAGCAAGGTAGGCTTAATAACTACATAAGCCACACATACTTCTTCCTGCGAAATCCATTTGCATTGTGTGAGTACCTTTCAAAGTATTCAAATCTAATAATGTGATGAAACCACATCAGTTCCATAATACAAATCAGATTACCTTTTTAGAATAGTTCATTCATCAATCCGCATGTGTTGCTGGATTAATTGTGGTCAGCTTAAATCCATTCCATTTGGTATAAATACAATTGTTGCACAATGTACGTTGATGCTGCCAAAGGTATAATAATTGTGTTAATTTTCTGCGGTAAACGGAATTAGTAAACAACGAAATTACGTATTAGAAAGATGAGGTAACATGATATTTTGTGGTATTGAATTTCATTCTTCTATAATTCAGACTTCTTTCTATAAGTTGAATTTTTCAAGCGCAATTAATCAAAGATGATCTGTAGCTTAATAAATATAAGATGACAAAGGTGAAAGTACCTACCAGACCACCTACTTCTTTTGAATACTAAAATAAATAACTTCTTCGAAACCTTTTGCAATACATTTGCCAAGATTCTACAAAGTTAAGAAATTGAATTTAATATATTATATAATTATTGTACCACAACACATTTATTTGTGCACTGCGGACATTATGTTTTCTAATGAGTGACGAACTAAAAGCAATTGCCACGGTATTCACTTTATAAACACCCATTAAATTATCAATGAGAAACCGTCCATAGTCCAGCACGATCACATGCCCCTGCGGCACCACACAACGAATTGGTAATCTCAAATAGGAAGCGTAAAATCTAAAATCGTTCCCAAGCCATTAACCTAAAAACCGAGAGATACAACCTACTTGCAGGCACAGACAATGCATGTCGTATAGCAAACAATCCGTCGTACAAATTGCCACACACTGTATCTACCAATCACTCCCATTTAAGCCATGCACCACGCCACCGTCGTTAATAGTCACCAGCTATGCTCCACTACAGTTGAATAAAAAAAAAATAAAAAAAATTCCTCACCACCATTCAAATTGGAGAACAATTTTGCATACCGCGTCCAAACACCATATCAGCCGAAATGAATTGCTCTTTTTCTGCAGATCTAATGATACACTCCGAAAGAAATAGGGGGCGGCATTTGACCTCTTCCCCCGCCCGCCTAATTACTCTCTCACCTGGAAAAGTGAACTACGAAAATCCGAGGTGCTGCCTCGCCACTGTATTGTGTATGTTGATGTACTGCTTTCCATGCCAACATTGCAGAGACTAGATCTGGTTAACTTGCTGCAGCATGGGCTTTCAGCCGCATGTGGTGCGTGTTCGTTGCGGAATAATCGGATTATGAAATCCCATCAACGACAATGACCAGATGCTCGCAACAGGAGGTGACGGTGTAACATGGTATCTAAATTAGTTTCTGGCATGACCTTTGCCCAGCCGATGGGATGAAGGCGACATGACTTTCCGCAGCATTTTGTAATGTGTCAGCGTCGCATTTGTGGGTTCTGCACGTATTGCATGCTTTTGTGGGCACATCGTTTTATTGATTAATTGACACGCTCCTTGATTGCACACCGCCGTGACATTTTCACAGCGAGGTTGTTGACCTGTCTCTAGCATTTTATGAAAATCCCGGATATGAGCAGCTTACGACGTGGCCTAAATTCGAAGGAGAAAAATTCCTCCTGGCCACAGATGTGGAACCGCAGACAATAAAATTTATCTGTCTCTTACATGTGCGGCGGTTTAATCGCCCCAAAAACACAGTGGTCTAATGGCGATGGCGGCCTGGACGGTATTGCAGCCCACACAACCCACGTTGCATTCGCGTTTTCGTTTCTTTCGCAAAGTGGTAGTAATAACGACACTATCGGCCAACTATCTGAATGGCGGTGGACGCGATCCAAAGAAAAGGGTCGATATCGTAAATCTCATTAGCGTCAGTGGTAGAGGCAGAAAATCTCCCAAGAAAATATTTTGTAATTGTGCAATATCATTGAGCAGTGGCTCAAAGCAAAAAAAGAAAAAAAAAATCTGTTCGATGGCAAAGTGTGATGGTTACACATGAATGGGTATTGGAATTGCACGCCTCATATGTAAGTGAGTTACAGATATAATCGATTTTGGTTTGAATTGTAGGTGAACTGTATATAATAACTCAGGCGTACACTTAATTCTGTACCTTCTTATCAGGTATTTCCAGTTATCAACAGAATATCCCGGTTCTGAAGTCCTTTAATTCGGAAAAAGTGGCATTCGAGGAAATGTGTCATTGTTTCCTTGTTAAACTTAGAGCCAAGATACTGTCAGGACTTTTGTTTCGTTGTTTTAATAAGGGGTGATTCATAAATACCTTCTTTAATTTCAAACGAAACACATAAAATTAATTTCGATGGTGGAAACCTGAAAGTGAAGACCTGAAGTCTGAAGAAACAGTGCCTGACATTTTCTTTTTGAATATTATTTCGTGTAAATATTACCCGCGACTATGCCGTACAAGGTCAATTATGAAGGTCCAATTTTGAATTAATTCTTCCTGCAGTATTGCCATTTTGAGGGATTAATCCCTTTTTGAGGGAATTTGAATTTTAATATGTCTGAGGAATATAGGGCATAGGGAATATAGGGAATATAGATATTAAAGGTATTTTCTTTCATAGTTCCATCTAACAAGTTTCATATATAATATTTTCAAACACTAGTGAACCGAACCGTTAGTTAAAGACATGTACATACCTACAATAATTTATGTACAGAGATAGGGTTTAATTCAAGTTCCTGTTTTGTTCATTTTTGTATATAACGATAGCAATTTTTATTATCTTTTAGTAAGAAATAGTGTAATAGGACATAATCAAAACCAATTTTCTCAAAGAAAGTTAAAGATTATTAAATTAAATTATATCTAAACCCTGATCGTGATCGAGATGAAAAATTATTTAATTTTTATAAGCTTATTATAATAATTAAATAATTTTTCATCTCTTTTTTTTATTATAAAAATCAAGTTAATTCGAAACTGAAATAATAGACCTCAAAAAATGTAACATTCTTTTGTACATAATCTTCTGCAGATAAGCCCCGTAAACCTTTGCAGATGTCAACAATTATTTATCATATTTTTAGAGTATTATTATTAATAAATTGATTGATGGGATATCTATGTTTGTAGTCTGAAAAAAAAATTAAATCTTTAAATTTTATTTTCTTGTTTGTCTTTTGTTAGGGGCTTCCTAACTGCAACACTGACTTCCAGCACTGTGACCAATTACGCGAGTAATGTTGGCTTCCAAATCCCGGATCGTAGTTGGCTTATCAGTGAAAACTTTTCTCTTCACATTACCCCAAATTAAAAGTGTAAAGCTGTAATAACATAACACACGATTTAGGTGAACAGTTGACAGGCCCGAAACGCAAAACAAGAAAGTTATTTCTCAATAAAGTCTTATTTTCAGGCACTGATTTTCGAAATACAACTAAATAATTTGAAGACGACGTTGAGGTGTGAGTCATTCCATGATCATTTTTCAAACAATACTGAATAAGGATATGAGACCAGTTACAAGTTATCTGTCACAAAAAAAAAAAAATCTATTGAAAAAAGCAAGTCCAAATGAATTACATTTTTTTAATTTTAAATTAATTTTTATTTAATTCTTTCATTAACTTTCATACTACACAACAACAAGTAAATCTAATTTAAAGTTTGCATTTATCTTATTCTAGCTTACTGGCTCTTAGCGAACACTTTAAACTTAACAGTATCCTTAAAATTATTGCCTTTCGGACTTAAATCTATCTATATCTATGATTTGTTTTGTTTTTTAATTTTCAAGAAACTTTAGAAAACTTGAATTCTTTATTATTGTTTTGCTTAAAACTACTTAAAACTACATAACCTACTTAACCTACATTACCTATAATCAGGGTGGTGAGCAATCTTATCGATTGGTCACCATCCTGATCGCGTCCGTGGTTGCCTGTCGGCCGCCGTCAGGGGTTCATTCGCGCCGCCGAGACTTGATCGAGGCCACAAGCGTCAGTCAAGTCTCCGGAGCACTCTTTCATGTTGGCTAGCCCGGCTCCTCTCAAAGACCCTCGTATCGTATCGACCCTGTCCCGTTCCGCGACCGAAGCGTACTTTCGCAGTACTAAGACGGAAGAGCTCCTGACCATTCCCTCGCGCTGCGGTGACTGTGGTACAGCGTTGCCAGACAGTTGAAATATTTCCCCCCAGACAAATCTGAAAAAACCCCAGATTTAGTTATTTTCTAAAAAAAACAACAACTTTTGAACAAAAAGTTGAACGCAGTTAAAAAAAAAACCCCAGATTTCCCAATAAACAATCAAAAAAACCCCTAGATCTGGGGGAAAACCCCCAAACTGGCAACGCTGCTGTGGTACAATACCGGCACACCATCTTTTGTCTGGACTAACCCTTTCATGTCTACATGAAGAAATGCCTCAGGCGGGATGAAGCCAGACCAAAGCGTACTTTCGTGGTACATTAAATTTGGGTAATAAGCCCCTGAGATCAGGTTATTATCACTGGTCATCGCCCCAGCAACGTGCCTCCGAATCACCTTGATAAGGAAATTGTCAACCCTATTCAGTCGAGCCTCATTGTATAAGGTCCTGTTGGGATAATAATTTATGTACTGAGATTCAGGAGTTCTAAACAACCCTAGATAAGCCCTGAGGCATTGCCTCTCAAACACCAGAATCTTTTCCATATAGGACGGCGCTATATTGAACCACATAGGACAGCCATAAGCGATGATAGGCCTTATAAGGGCCACGTAGAAAATGACCTTCACCCTGGAGTCAAGTTGACTGCTGCGAAACAGTCTCCTAGTCAGAGCGTAGGCCCTCTTAGCCTCAGCAAGACAAGCATCTAGATGTTTGTCAAAATACAGATAATGGTCGAGCCGGATGCCGAGACACCTGACTACGTTTTACACCACCAATCGTCGTCCCTGCTGTCCAATAATTGTTAATTTTCTCCAGTTTTTTCTGGTATCGCCAGAGGCACCAGCCAATAGAGTCCTAAACAGGATTGTTTCCGATTTTTGGAAATTGATTTTCAACTTCCCAAAGGTTTTTGAATGCCCATTCTGGTTAGCTTATAAAAGAGCCCCTCCAACCATACGGTATCGAAGGCCTTCTTAAAGTCGACCAGGCAGGCACCCGACACCCGTGCATTGCTTCTTACATTAATTCCACTGAATGTCGGAGACCAGCTTCAACTTGGCATGAATATGAATAGTGTCATGCCCCGCTCTAAAGCTAAACTGGTTGTCCGAAATAATCTTATTTTCTTTAACCCATCTTATAAAAGAGATCTATTGACGAATTTATCGAATACCTTGCTAACATTCGGGAGCAAACTAATTGACCGCAGTTTAGCAGGGATTGTCCGATATTTATCCGAACAGCAATGTATGCTGTGTGCAGTGTGACCAATTTAGCATATTTCCTGCTAAATTTAGCAGGATTATTTTATTTTTAAATTTTTTTTTTTAAATCAAGCAAGTATTTTTTAGCAGGATTTTGGTGTAGCCAAATTATGAATTAAAATAATACAATCAAATCAAAGCAGACGAACCTAAAGGCACCAAGTGACAAAGAACAGAAACGGGAACAGAAAAATAATCCTATACATTTGCAACAGAAACAGAATTAGGAATAGCACTTTTTTTTTCAGCAACAGAATTTAGCGACAGAAAAATGGCTGTTTGACGACAGAAGGTAAACAAGTCAAAATTGATTGTTTCTGTTGTTGCCAGCGACAGAAATGCCAATTTATCGTGGGGGGAGTTTTTTTTTGTTGAATTTTTCTGCATCTATCATCTGGCTGTTCGTTTCGCATCGAACTATTGTATATTATAGCAGTGGCGTCGCGTGAATTCTTAAGATGGGTGTGCATTTCTTCAAGCTCATCAAAGTAAAGCGATTTTATGTACAGCGCGCGTGCGAGTGACGAATGACGATGGGGATGAATATAGGGATAATCTTGTAGGTATATAGTTTGGATGAATAAATGAATTTGTGTAATGAATTCAACAGAAGTCTTGCACAGGGAAATTATGTGCGAGTTTATTTATTTATTTATTTATTTATTTAGGGGGAGTGGGGGTACATTGATTCGATTTTCATTCAATAATGAAAAAAACAGTTTTTCCTTTGATTTGACGTTAACTTATTAGATTCATTTTAAAGGCTAGATAATTTTCTCCTTTTTTTCAATTGAATTTTTTGTTAAAATATGTTAAACACTATTCTGCACTTCTTTTTTAAAAAGAAGAATTTTGTATCAATGTGCCCCTGAGGCGGGGCAGATTGATATGAAAATGGGGCACGTTGATTCGAAAAATACTTACCCTCAACATATAAAAGATAACGAATTTAGTCTTAAAACAAATTGTTTTTTTACTTTATCTTATTTATTTGTTATACAAAGTTTGTAAAAAAAAACAAAATCAAGGCTTTTTATGGTTTTAAGTATTAAATTAAATATTTTTCCAAAGTAACAAAATAAAATTAGTAGTAAATTAGGTAATTAAATAAAGTAGGAACATAAATATTGCCTCAAATAATCCAAGTAGCACGATAAAGTAGAACACTAACATACCTACAACAGAACCTGAAATATAATGCACAAAATTAAATCAAAACACATATTTTAAGCAAACGAGTGTTACCTGAGTACCTACCTTCAAAAAAGTTGTGAACAGGTTTTCTACAACCGATAAGATGAGAGATCGATCTTAAATTTAAAAAGAGACGACATCCTGTTGGTACCATTTATGATGGAAGGTTTCGGCAATAGCAACAAAATATCTGAAATATGAACCGAAGCTTCACCTTTTACGTCTGGAAAAACAAATGTCCCCGAAGGTCTTTTCCAAGTAGGAAACTTGAAAATCGCCACAACCGTATTTAAAAACTATTTTGCCAACAAAGTGCTTGACTGTTTTTGAATTTTCAAGCTTTATGAGGACGAAATCTTCCTTATCAATTTGATCGGTATTTGGCTCAGTAACCTCATCAATAGAATCGTCATTGTCAGATGATGAACAAAATTCAGAATTTGATGAAGTCTCCTTCGTTTCAAAGTAGCTGGACGAACTCGATGAATCTGATTGGTACAATACTTTTATTATTTTTCTTTTTTTTTTTGCTGTTTTTGCTAAGCCCAGTAATTCCTTAGCTGACTTTATATTTTTTAATTTTTGTTTTTCTTTTTTAATTAAATGATTTTGGCTTTTTAATCTTTTAATATCCTCGAACCTTTTTTTCTGGGCTATCAGTATATATCCTCGATTTTCCTTTTTCCCTTCCTTTTCTTTTATTTGATGTTTTATTTGCTTTGGGGAATGGTCTCACACTTTCAGGAGTTATGCATATATTCGATAGCGGTGGTGAAGTAGGCTCAAACGCAGTTGGACCCGAGAGTTGCATCGCTTTTGGAGTCAAAGGCAGAACATTGTTTTGGAGCATTTGCGACGCCGATGGTGGTGGTGTTGATCTAGCAGGCTGAGGAAGACTTGCCATTGCTGCTCTTGAAGTCGAAGGCATATCCAGTATCAGGCAGTCTTCCTGTATATTTTTTTTTGTTTTTCGATTATATGCTGCAAAGTGGCTGGTTTTAAATTGTAGCGTTCAGCTGATTTTTCTGATGGAAATTTTTCCCTCTAAAACCTCGGAAATTGCTAAGCCTATGTTGATTTCATTTATATTAGCTCTTTCAGTTTTTTTTTTACGTAGGTTCTAACCATTTTGTTCCTAAAACACCATGAAAAGATTTTTCTCTATAAAACTTAACATAAAAATTTTCTTATGAACAGTATGGGGCAGATTCATTCACCAAGTGTGAGGCACATTGATACACATCGATGTATATCAATGTGCCTCACATTTGGTGAATGAATCTGCTCCATCGCGTCACTTTCAATAAAAACGAGTCTTATGAAAAGAAAACTAACCACTAGCTTACTATTTATAACAATTCATAAACTAAACATATTTAGCTTACCTTTAAGACAGAGATAGCTGAAATCTTTCATAAAAGTTGCACGAAAATTTTACTTAAAAAAAAAACACAACATTTTACTTAACAGATGCCAAAACACGTGCAAACACTTTACAAGTAAATTTGCAACTGAAATGGCTGGAAAAAAAATTGTTTGCATCTCTTCGTATTTTGCTGTGTGTAGGTGTAAGTAAGAATGTGTTCAATACTTCCAGTGGAAAGCTACAAGCACTGTATCAATGATCCCACTATATCAATGTGCCCCCTCTCCCCCTATTTATTTTTTTTTTTTGTTTCTCAACCATGAAGGAATTTTGAACGAAAAATTAGGAAGGATGAATATGAATATGTCGTACGGTGTAGGCTGTGTGATGGAGGTTTTATATGAGTTGTGGAATATTGTGCATATAATATTTGTGTGTGTTATTATTATTACACAGTGTTTGATGAGCACACCTTGCACACTGTGACGAGAAGCCACTGATATAATATTATACAGGCGGCAGACATGTTTTTATGGATCTGTTTCTGTTTTAGTTTTATGAAGCTGAGTGAGCAACGTAAACAGAAACAGAATTAACTACAGAACGAAAAAACTCTCTGTTCTGTTTCAGTTTCTGTTCCTGTTTCTGTTATTTGTCACTTGGCGGTTGGCGCCTTAAGTGTGAACAAGCCATTAAAATTCTCATTTTACAGTGAACACAGCCAATCTACGAATTCAGCAAACTTGCATTTGCAATCAGCTTTCCAAACAAACACGTTATTTAATTTTTTTTTTTTTTTTTTTTTTTTTTTTTTTTTTTTTACCGAGGGTAGGTGAAAATCTTCCAAAGACAGCTTTCCAAACAAACACGTTATTAAAACTCGATAAAACTCGCAAGCGCGTGCTCATAATAGTGTCAGATTTTTACTGACAAAAAACACCACCCTTCGAAGAATTGTTAGATACTGCAACTAAGATGTAACTTATCAAGCAATTTTTCTATAACGAAATAATAACTTTTGACAGGCTACTTTCCAATAAAAGATCCTGCATGTTCCGCAATTTAGACGCGGTTAATCCTATCTTGCCAAGTCGAAAGGTTTCGTTCTCTGTAGTCGGCGCAATAAATTGTTCTCGTCCAAAATTTGTCGGACTGAATAGTTGACATGTCCGATTAGTCGGTTTCTATGCTTTCTCGCGAAGCTTTTTGTTTCAGCTTTAATTATTGGAATTCCGAGATCTCTGTGAATATCGTCGTTTCTAATATACCATGGTGCTTGTACAATTTCTCTAAGTACTATATTTTGAAAAGTTTGTAGAATATTGACATTTGTTTTCTTGGTACAACCCCAGAGTTGTATACCGTAGGTCCACACCGGCTTTAGCACTTGCTTGAACTCGATATCAAATATAGAGAAATGTACTGGTTACTCGGAAAACATTCCCAGCTCAGTACCGAAAACAAACTGCTTCTATACAGTTTGTTTTCGGTACTGAGCTGGGAATGTTTTCCGAGTAACCAGTTACAGTTTGTTTTCGGTACTGAGCTGGGAATGTTTTCCGAGTAACCAGTACATTTCTCTATATTTGATATCGAGTTCAAGCAAGTGCTAAAGCCGGTGTGGACCTCGCTACTGCTTCTATACAGTTTGTTTTCGGTACTGAGCTGGGAATGTTTTCCGAGTAACCAGTACATTTCTCTATATTTGATATCGAGTTCTTTACGTTTCATTTTCACGTGCGAATTCCATTTCAGCTTTGCGTCGAGTGTCATTCCCAGGTATTTGGCCTCGTTTGCAAAGGGTATTCGGGCCAAGTTTAAAAAAATTGGCAAGTCATTTGTTTTCTTATACGTGAAATTCACGTGAACAGATTTAGTTTCGTTGAGGGTGATCCGCCAGTCCCTCGTCCATTCATTTACGTTATTCAGAGCGATTTGAAGTTTTGCAGTCATTTCTTCAATTGTAGTAGGTACTGCTAGGATAGCGGTATCGTCGGCTAACGTAGCGAGAGTAGTGCCATCTTCTCTTGGTATATCGCGAGTATATAGCAGATAGAGAAGGGGCCCTAGGACACTTCCTTGCGGCACGCCGGCCGAAATTTCCTTAAGCTCAGAGTATTCGTTTCCATGTCTAACACGGAAGAGTCTATTCCCGAGATATGATTCTAAAATATCATATAGGCGTACGGGAAGAACTTGACGCAATTTAAATTTTAAGCCGTCATGCCACACCTTATCAAAGGCTTGTGAGACGTCAAGGAGTACGCTTGAGCATATCTTTTTTTCTTCAAATGCTTTCTCAATTACGTCAGTAATTCTATGCACTTGATCAATCGTCGAATGCTTGGTTCTGAACCCAAACTGGTGGTCAGGGATAAGATTATTGTTTTCTATAACCGGTTGTAGGCGCGTTAGTAAGATTCTCTCGAAAACTTTGGATACGACTGGAAGAAGGGAAATTGGTCTATACGACTTTACTTCTTTTGGCGGTTTTCCTGGCTTTAAAACCATTATGACCTCCGCAACTTTCCATTGGCTCGGTACGTGTTTTAGTCTGAGCGCGGCATTTATTATATGAAGAAGCTTAATTAATGCTTTTTTTGGTAGAACTTTGAGAACTTCTCCCGTGATCAAATCATAACCAGGAGCTTTCTTAGGTTTTAGGGATTCAATTTCACGTTTTAGTTCCCTTAGCGTTGCACTTGTGAGTATTGAACCGTCGGATTGTAATTCCGTCCCAATAAAACTGTCGTGTACCGCCCGAATATCGTACGGTTTAAAGGTTTCTTCTAAATAGGCGGCAAAAACGTCCGCTTTTTCCTTATCTTCCCTTGCCCATTCATTTTCATTTATTTTAATTGGCGGCGCGGGGATTTTGGGCCTTTTGGTGCCTTTTACAGCTTTCCAAAGTGAATAATTGGAATCTTTTTTCGCCGTTAAACTTTCAAGGTGAGAACCTATCGCACGATTTTTGAAGTCCTTAATAGCTGTCTTCAACAAATTGCACAAATAATTCAAATGTGTTTTATGTTGCGGGGCGCGACTTTGTTGCCATTTTTTACGCGCCTTCCTTTTTTCGTTGACCAATTCTTTTATTTCGGGAGGATATCGTAGACCGTATTTGGCCGGCGCTTTCCTTGGATTAGGCGTATTATTCCAGGAAGCGAGCTGTACGATCTCAACGAAGGTATGATAGGATGATATTTTTGCAAAATACACACGCAGAAACTGTAACCTTATCTTAGCTATCTTAAAAAAAATGGTTTAAAATTAACTAAGTCTCAATAGAAAATAAAAGAGTATTTGTTGTTAAGAACTAGCACGTTAAAAAGGTTAAGTGCATATGCTTACTATTAAAAATATTGTTCAAATCAAAAGCAGCATAGTCAATTTCAAGTTTCAACACAGCGATTGGTTATTATTTTATTAACAGCTGTTCTTCTTATTAATTTTTCACACATTCAATGTTTGTTAAAATCTAACAACCTCTTTGTTAAAAACAACCAATAGGTCTTGTTTAGTTATAACAAACCCCTGGGTTGTTTTTAACCTAGCCTTACCATCCGTCCGGGTTTTCCCGGACATGCACTCTTTTTTGCTTCTGCGGGGAACGTCCGGTATAGTTTTAATAAAATGTCCGGGATTATTTTCACTTATCCACTTAATTTAGAAATTAATCGAAAAATCAGTCGGAGATAATTAACCCTTTGTATCGCAATGTGTCCAAATTAAAAAAAATAAGGATTTTCAGCTTTCTTTGGTATTATATATAATAATCTTATAAAAGAAAACGAAATAATTTTGATATTTTGTATTTTATTTATAAAAAAAGATTGGTTGCATATCTACAACATTGCGTTATAGAGGCTTCATTTTGCTAAGATAAAAATCTCTAAAGCAAGTATTATTTATACTCACTTGATTAGTAAAGCAAATTGATTTCCACAAACATTATTTTTAATTATATAAAAAAATTCCAAAGTTGCATTCCTCACTTGATTGTTATCTGAATGGACTAAACTGACAAAAAGGGAAAACTCTCCCCTATAAAAGCCTTTTTTGTCAATCATAGTAGTAGATATGGGAAAATTCTTAAATCACTCTCTTAAATGATATCTATTAATTTGACAAATACTTTTGCAGTATTTTGCATTTCTGCAACACGGTGATACAAAGGGTTAAAATCTAGTAAACGAACAGAACTAATAATGTATACTTGAGATTCTAAGAATCATCATAAAAATTTTGTTTTTTTCGTCCTTGTTTTGTACTCTTTTTCTGATCGTCATTTGTCCGGGAAAGTTCGGGACTTGGAGCCCCATGAACTACTTTCATCAAAAACCATCTGGCAACACTATTTTAACCAAGTTTCCTATATAGTTACGGTACATTAGAATATTAGGGTTCCTGTAAAATCAGTAATGTAAATAAAATCAAAGCAAGCGACTCGATAATTGCCAAAAACGAAAAAGTGAAAATAAAAGAAAAAAAAAACGGATTGATGAATATAATAGGTCTGTTCCCTAACGATAATGCATTCGAACACATTCGCCAAATTTAGTCAAACTTGGTTCCCTTACGCAAAAGTTGGACAGAAGAGAGCCAAAAAGAGAGAGCAAAATATAAAAAACCTGCAAATATTAGCCCAAGAAATTTCTTTGGGTTAGTTGTTTATTGCTGACAGTTGGTTGTCAAATCGTTCAAATTCTAATTTGTAACTGACTTTTTATTTAATTTCATTTATATTTAGTGCTTGTATAGCATTAAAATCGATGTAAGAAACAAAGGAATTGTACTTTTTAGTTTCTGCAATAAAAGCAATTCAAATCCTGGTCTTAAAATGTTGCTTATGAATTACAGTTTATCAAAAAAATAAGCAAAAAATTCTTGGAATTGTCTAGAAAAATAATTTATTAATTTTTTCCGAACTACTTATCAGTTAATTAAAAAAAAAAAAAATATTCAATTCAAATTTCATATCTTTTTACTGTTCCATCAGTCAGTAATTTTGTTTTCTGATGAAATCCAATCAATGGTGGTTTGTTTGTTGTAAATGTTTTTGCAGCGAAACATTTAGATGACGGATTTTTTCCTATGACTGCCTTAACGTGTAAAAAAACTCATTCATTCAACTGAGACAATACGATGATACAGGAATTCAAAAAAGTGGATCGCAAAATTCTGTCCGGATAGCTGCTCTATCTGTTTGCCTGTCAGTCTGTTCGTATGCTTACAGCCCAAACGGCTGCCCGGATTTGGTTAAAACTTCTGATTTAAAGTTTGTGCTTTGTGGACCTACAGTTCAGGGTCGATTTTATTTTTCCACGGTATTCTCAATATTAATGGTACTTCCGATACCTATACAATGTTCATACCATTTTGATTTGTTCGGAAACATCTCTAACGATTTAGAGAGATTTTCTTTAGTTTACCCGAAAACGATACTAACGATTGATGTTTTCAAATTTATTGCGTCCTTATATTTTAATTCAAATCACCGAATTTAAAAATTGCTCATATCTCGAAACCCCCATTTTCGATTTCGACTTTACAAAACAGAGTTTTCAGCTAAATAGTTAGCTATAGTATCTATTTTTCAAACCAAGCATTGCAATATTTATTACGGTTTTTTTTTTAGTTATTTCTCAAAAATTACTTCACACGTATATTTTTATAATAATCTCAATGCCCGACTACCAATAAAAATAGTATAACAGCTACGCAAGACTTCTTTTTAGCAAATATTACCTACATCTTTTTTCTTTTTTTTCTACCATACTGAATATGCACCTTAATAATTACACCCACTTAGAGCTTACATAAGCAGAAACTCCCACGCCATTTCCAGCCCTACACACGTTTATTATTTATTAACCTTTTCTCGTAGGTATCTATTTACTTCTCCGATCTTTATCTGCCTATCTTATAAATTGAGAAAACAACCAACCAAAGTTTTGATCCACGAGAAAGTTTCGTTCGAGCCAGTCTTGCACTACTTTCTTCTATTTTCATTTGTGTTGTAGTTGAGAAATAGTTTTCGGCGCCAGAGTTAGAATCCCTCTTATTAAGTCCGACGGGCCTTCTTTATTTTGTTTTTCTTTACAAATAGGGATCGTGGTAAATAGCCAGCTATAACTTGCTCTAGAAAAATAAAGCTACAATCGTTTCGCTTTCGGTTTGTGTTTTATGAATAAAACACTCGATCCAAGTTGGGCTTATCTGCATAAAAAAAGTAACAAATATGTCTGTCGTTCCAAAAGAAGAATCTTGCCCGAAACTGTTTCATGAAGCTCTGCTGTACTCTGAGTTGGAGTAGGCTTGTTAAAAAAGATTAAGCGTCAGCTGTTTTGTTTTCTCAGTCAGAAAATTGTCAATGTGAACATTTTTGTAAATAACCGCTTTGGGACAATGACCTAACAGCTACTTCGATATCGCGGGAAAAATGTTTTAAATATAATACTTCGGACTTGAAGTTCTCCTGAAGTCAGAACTGTTTCCATGAATACAACACTAGTTCCGGAACTGAGTAGAAACGCATAAATCGCCAAACGCACTCTTGTCAATAATCTGACGATCTGAAACGCATAAGTCATGGCTTTATATAGACCTCCTAAGTGACTCAATGGGCTTCAAAGCCCTAGTCCGTGAATGGAAATCATGTGACAATGTCGCATAATTCCAACTTAAGCGGATCTACTAGTGCGGCACACGGTTCAGCTCATTAATTCGACACATCTAGGAAGAGATCTCGATTTGCACTCTCCCCGCGACCGCAGGCCGGCCTAAGTTTTATTCGTGGTGCACGACTTTTATGCTCAGACATATCCACCACCAGCTGCCAACATTTCTGCCAAGAGTTCACACAATTAGCTGGTCTACCGCGCGCGATGCATTCCCATGTGCCGGTCATTTCAATCCATCCGACATGATGCATATGCATGTGGGGCTATGATCTTGTTTGGGAAAACTGCACGGCGGCGCATGGAAATTGTGTTGTGTTCTCAGTGTTCATGTTTTCCCTGAAGGTCGCGCCAAGAAGTCACCTACACCATGTGGCGGCGCTATCCACACCATGGCATGCCATATGTCATGTAACAAAGGAATACTACTGGTGCGCTGGTGTCTGTCGGTGCATACTCTTAATGGGCCAGCCATATCGGCATTTGCATTGTGCAACATTGAATCCAAGTCAGCGGGTCTGAGGACAAAAACAAACTCAGCTGCTGTTACTGTCGCTGCCAATGTTGGTGCAATTCTGGTGGAAGCTGTAGATATGCAACTAGCATCTAAATGTGGAGTAATGATTAATGAGTGGCGTTGCAGCGGAGTAATTTGTGTGAACCTGGAAATATATAAAAGAGCTGCACTCGATAGGCCAGGGCATCAGTTCACTTTTGTCTTAGCCAGAGTTACATAGAACCACTTTGAGGAAAAATGTTCAAATTGGTAAGGGGTCACAGGTTCGGCTCACCTGAGCATAGGTTGCTAAAATTCATCGTTCTCTTTTCAGTTTGCCGTTGTTGTATCAGCATTGTGCGCGCTAGCCGCTGCACGTCCTGGATACTTGCACGCGCCTCTTCATGCTCCACTTTTGAGTTATGCTCCACTAGTACATGCACCTGTGGTAGCAAAGCTTGGAGCCGTGGTGCATAGTCTACCATCAGCTGTTTCCCACCAGAGCTCAACCGTAGTGCACAGCCATGGACATATTGTGACCCCAATCCTTGCGCCAGCTGTGAAAACATACATTGCTCCAGCCTACCACCCCAGTCCATTGTTGAGCCCATATCATGGCCTGCATTTGGGCCCCCATTACCATTAAATCGGTTTTCAGCGATTGACTATGAGGAGAGGGGTGAGCAAAGGAGTTACGACACGCTTAACAGCGACGGAAGGAAGGAGGCAATCATTTTCTTGTACAGTTTCATTTTTAGTTTTCATATTATTGCGCCAATAAATTGTGTTTTCCATTGTGAATAAGTGACCTTTGATGTATAGAGATCGGAGCTTACAAATGCGAAAGCAAATTTACTGCCTACCTATAAAAAGAATTCAACCCACGCCTGATTGTGTTGACATGTTTTCTCGAGAATTTGTAAAACAGTCATGATCTCAGTGTGGGTCTAAAATTGTTCCCAATACAAATTCAATACAACATCCTATCTGTGTGTAAATTTGGAATTTAAGCAGCGGATTAGTACACTAGCCTTTAACCTGATGCAGAAGCCGTTGTTTTTTCGCAAATATATAACAACCTTTCGGGATCATTTATTGCAGCGAAAGGGGTAATTACGACTGGTTCACGCTAGGTATATGTATATTCAAAGCAGAAATCAGTTAAAAAAAATGGGGGAGAATTTATAGTTTACAATAACATATTTGTGGTATAAGTATACCTGATACTACTGCCTGTTCATGGCCACATGATGAAAAGGAAAATTTCTTTGAAATCATTTATGTTCTAGGAAGAAAGTCAATCTTCCCTGTTGCGAACCAGGAGCTATTATCACGTTCTTGTTAAACTAAGTTGCTGCAATTCCAGAAGATACAAGAAAATTACAAAACGACTAAATAACGCCTTTGAAAATCGAAAAAGCTCGAAAAACGCCCAAAAAGAATATAATGTTTATGTTAGCTATTGAAACATGGGACTTTACTGAATGACAATTGGCGCTGATTTATTGATTTACTGACAACTGACAGATCTTATTATGAATTATGGATGGGTGAACCAAAAAGTTCTTTTATCAAATCCAAAAAGCTGATGTGAAATTAGAGAAGATTAGAATTAAAATCTGATTTTTACCCCTCTTTTGCCAGTCAAATCTCTAATACTCTGCACCCATAAGTGATTAAGTCATTTTAAGTTGGATTGAGTTAGAGGCGCAGTTTGGCCCATTGGGATTACCCTTCAATAATACCTGATTAGCCATGTAACTACCGAAAAATCGTTCGTATCTGTTGTTTATGTGACATTATCAATGGTGTCCTAAGTTGCATTGAAAGCTGTTTTTTTTTTCATCTGTCAGCTATTAGTATCCATTTCAGAGCCACGTCTGGCCATTTGTTTCGTTGCGTTGTATTCATCCACACCAACATGTTCAGGAATCCAGCACAGCTATAGTCTCAATAGTCAATAGTCAATAGTCTTAATCCCGCAACATAATTAAAGACACTCACTAACGGACTTAGAGATTACTAGACTGAAGTAGTAATCTTTTTTTATTCTAGCCCACAGAAAGTATTTTCCATTGCTGGTAGTTCCCTCACTGAAACAGTGTGGGCCGCTTTCTTAACCGCGTAGATTTCTGCTTATAAAATCGCTGCAATGAAAAATAGTTATTTTCATTCAGTCAACTCAAGATGTGTTCTCAATTGATAGTCGTTCACCATTTTAGGATTAATATCCTAAAGCGCCAAGGACTTGTTTACTGCCGAAAAGGAAAGGGAATCCAAACGAACGAGCGATTGGTTAAATCGTCGAGTGAGTAATTTGCAACAGGCTCCAGCAATTGAATTATAGCAGGAACGCCTTTCGGGACACCAATACGGTTTTTGTAAGCCAAGATCTAACGTAGGCGAAATCAACACGGGAATAACGAAAGCCTAAGCCGCTATTGAGGTAAGGCGATGGAAAGGGGGCACCAAAAAATACTACGCTGTTACAACAAGACATTAAAAACGCGTTTAATTCTACAATTGGAAGCTTATTATCAGTTGTCCTGAAGGACCATTCACCAACATCCACAGCCGAATCCGCCATCCAGCAACAACAGGAGAGACATCCTCCTAGTGGACACTAGAGAGTGTTATGTGGTATTCGATTGGGCGCTCTCAGAGCACTTTTTTTTTTTGCTTTTGCCGTGAAAAACGGGGTCAGGTGTCTCGGCATCCGGCTCGACCAGTATCTGTATTTTGACAAACATATAGATTCGGAGGCACGTTGCTAGGGCGATGGCCAGTGATAATAACCTGATCTCAGGGGCTTACTACCCCAATTTAATGTACTACGAGAGTACGCTTCGGTCTGGCTCTATCCCGCCTGAGGTATTTCTTCACGTAGATATGAAAGGGTTAGTCCAGGCTAAAGATGGTGTGCCGGTATTGTCCCACAGCCACTGCGGCGCGAGGGATAAGCGGCTCATCCACGACGGGTACGCCGCCAATGCTCAGGAGCTCCTCCGTTTTAGTACCGCAATTGCGAAACGGGACAGGGTCGATACGGTAAAGCAGTTCACCGAATTTTGGTGTCTTGATGAAGACGTGAGAGTTGATACGCTCTCCCGGGCCGGTGTGCTACTTTTGTAGCATTCCTCCTTAGTTTGAAGCTAGATATTAAGTAAGTAGGTTTAGGTTTAGAGTAGGGGGTCTTTGGGAGGCGCCGGGCTAGCCAACATGAAAGAGTGCTTCCGAGACTTGAGCGACGCTTATGGCCTCGATCGAGTCTCGGCGGCGCGGATGAACCCCTGATGGCGGCGATCAGGATAGTGACCAATCGATAAGATTGATCACCACCCTGATTATAGAAAGTGTAGGTTAAGTAAGTTAGGTAGTTTTAAGTAGTTTTAAGCAAAACAATAATAAAGAATTCAAGTTTTCTAAAGTTTGTTGAAAATTAAAAAAACAAAAACAAATCATAGATATAGATAGATTTAAGGCCGAAAGGCAATGATTTTAAGCATATTGTTAAGCTTAGAGCGCTCACTAAGAGCCAGTAAGCTAGAATAAGATAAATGTTGGTTTTAAATTAGATTTAATCATTTTGTCTAGTATGTAAGTTAGAGAAAGAAATAATAAAAATGAGTTTAAAGTGAAAAAAAAAATGAGACTGACATCCGTATGTGCACTGATAACTCGGGAACGGCTTGTTCGATTTTTCGGATTTTAAGTTTAAAATCGCATTGGCCCAATTAAGGACATATGTTTTTTTCTGTCGTGAAAACAAATTTTTATGAGTATTAGATTGGGGAAAAAAATTTGTATAGCATTTTGAAAAAAAGAAACAAATTGACTGCATAGAAAATTCACTTCCAACACAAAAAAAAATTGTTTAAAGTCGGCTCAGTTATAATGATGCTGCGCAACCTCAATGCACCGAAACGTTGTAACGGATCGCGTTTGATTTGGTTGTGAAGAATCCCAAATGAGAAGAAAATTTGAAAGGCAAACGTTCTTATTCCGCGGATTCCGATTATTCAGAACGATTTGCCATTGGTATTTAAGCGTCTTCAATTTCCCGTGCGTCTCGCTTTCGCTATTCCAATCGCTGGAAACACATCTGGTGGCACATCACATCGTCAATTGTTGTGGCGTAGCAACGTGTTAGCAAACCTTCTGCTTTCTATGTTGTGTACCTAACATAAACAAAGGACTTTAGTGAAAAGGCGAAAGGTTGGTCGACACGTCAATCGTTGCGCCTTGAATGAAACACATCGACATTGCTATAGGTACTTCAAATCTTTCTATTAAAAAAGTATAAGTAGTGAATTAAGAATTTGAATTGGCCGAATTACGTAAAGCAGCAATTTTCATTTTGCATGCTCGAAATTATTAATTTCATTACGTTAACGAATTTGGGCGGAACAAAGTTCGCCGGGTCAGCTATTATGTTATAAACTAGTGATAGGCTATATGTACATTTGACATAATAGAGCTTAAGCCTAAGAGAACAGTAAAGAAGATTTAGGACACAGTTTTCAGACCTTAGCGAAAAAGAAAAGAAACAGAGAAAGAAGGGAAAGCGGAGATAGAAGGGATAGATATTGTGGGCCTGGAATAAAAGAAAGAGCAAATTTAAAGAAAGACGGAGTAGAGTGTTTAGGAAATTGAAAAATAGTGCCTTGATTCAATTTGAAATCTTGATGGATCACTGTTCACTGATTCTTTTAATGTGGCGCGGCAAAGAGTTCCAAAGACGAATAGCGTTAATGAAAAAATGGCATCCGGAAGTCAAGGAATCACAACGAGGTTGAATTAATTGGTCGGACCTTACCGAACAAGATCGCGTATAATTTTCGGTATAAAAAAATACCGAATAATAAAACGCATAGCCCTTTCCGACCCACAAAAGCCCGAAAACAGCGATCGTGTTATGTGGTCTCTTCGCTTCGTATCGTACGGCAGAAAAAGAGAATTTTATGTTATTGTCAAGAAAATCCTCAGTCTTGTGTGGGTCATAAACTAAGTATTAAATAGACCGTCAGCTCCGCCCACTTGAAGAAAGTTTGCCTACAAGCTGTTTTCCGTGTTGCTATGTGCGAAAGTATGTGTGCCATGTTAAAGTAGATTAGACGCACGCATACACTAGCACATAGGAACCTGACAGATGACTGACAATTCAATCTGGGGTGACATTGGAAAAAAATCAAATAATTCAAATAATTGGCCGTTATCGGGACGTGTTTAAAATACGGTGGGTATGGTGTGGTGAATTTATTTCCAATTTATATTTTTTCATATAAGGACTGCTTTTATTTTACGTAGATAGTCCATACAGTACATTTTGTTTACATTGTGGTTGTGGACAATGGAAATCGATGAACTATCGGGATCATTTGCAAAAATAAAATTGAATCAGTATCTACAAATAATTATTTGGAGTTTACTGATAGCTATACAGTTTTGTTTCTGTTCTTTCCCATACAGTTAAAAAAAAAAATTATTTTCATTGGTTGTTGCTATAAGACGTCGTTTTTATTAAAGTGCAATGAAAATTTAGAAAAAATAATAATTTAAAAAAGTTTCCAGAAATTTTTTTTTTGTCATACGATGAATTGAGTTTTAACTACAAATTGGTGGGTCATCAAATTGGTATACATTTGTTGGTCAAGTCCTATTAATTGTTAAGTGCTATGATGGTTGTATAGCATTTTGGATGGTAAAATTTCAAATGCACCAAAGTAGTATAAAAAACAAACAAGCCGAGTTCAATGGATATAACAAAAAAATTATTCATAGTTATTCTCGGTTGACTACATTGTTTTCATTAACTACTCTAGTTTGAACCTATTTTCTATATCAAATTGGTTCAAATTTTGTAATAAATTTAATTACACGGAAACTTCATGAAAAGATTACAACTCAAATATCGTACCCACTCAGAAATGTTGATAAATCTCCCTTGAACGCCAACATACTTTTAATTTAATACTCCTTATCAATTCTTGCCTTTGAATTCGTTGCCTTTTACCTGTCGACATTCACTGGCGAAATAATTTTTCGATCAAAAAACAACAAACGAAAACAGACACAGTAATTGTAAGAATAAAAATGTTTTATTCTATTTCCATGAATGAATATTTCTCAGTTTATTCCTTTATTTATATATTTATTATATTAGTAATTAACCATTTTGCAAAATACATGTTTTCGTGGTGAAATAAAGAAACGAATTAAAACTATCAGAACGCATCCATCAGCTGATAGAAACTCACCAAATACAAATAATCTCAGTCAGTGTTCTTAGCAGTCCATCTTTATTTTTCCCTCGAAGCGTGGGCATTTTTCCCTTTTCATCGAAATGAAATTCCCTCGATTTGTATTTATGCAAAAATCTTTCTTTTACAAATAGAGAAGTTCGCATTAATTTAACCTAGAGTATAAGAATTGCAGTTTGTTTACATTATAATGATTATTTCTGGGTATACTAGAAATTCTTTGATAAAGGGAAATCTGCTTTTTATAGACATTTAGTGTGTTACAATGTAGTTTGACTGTTTTTTCGTCCGATTCCTCATATTCCAACAATTTTGAAGCCTTATTCCTGTTTTGCACGTAGGGTTTTTCGGTCATCAAAAATTTCTACAAAAAGGTAGAAATACCACGATGTAGGATGACTGCTGTGTGTCATTTTTTCATTTTACCTCCTCCATGTAGAATTCTTTTTCTTTTTCTGTTTCACACGTATTCACGGATAGGAAATTTAAGGGTAGGTGCGCGGGAGCTGACGGTCTATTTAATACTTACTTAGTTTATGGTGAATACGAGCAATAACGGGCCAAACTTCAATGAATCAACCCGAATGATAAAGCTCATTAGACTTCCATCCATCCGACGAAAATGAATGATAGCAATATCGGACCGTCCAGTCAAATAAGGCTGTTAAATCAGACAGACAGTTTTTGACAGCTATGGATGAGTTGATGTATAACGTCCACCCTCCATTCGGTGTAATTCCACCGTTGACCAATTGATTTTACCGGGACAGAAATCCATAAAGTCCAAAGTGGTGCTCACTCACCATCGTTGAATTGATTTCAATGCCAAATATGAGCTGCAACAAGTCACATCAAATTTATAGATATCAGACAAACTTAGTTGTGCAAAAAGGCAGGAGCTATACCGTTCTCTGTGCCATAAGGTTTAGACATCATTTCACCGAAACAATTGGTACCAAAGAACGATTCAGAACGTCTGACAAACACCCGAGAGTCTTAAAAAATAAAATGCACGACTGGAACGACAAAACTTTCTCGTTTATCAAAAGTTTGCTTTGTTTTTTTCTTATTTTATTAGATACAAGCTGACCCGGCGAACTCCGTTCCGCCCAAATTCATAAATGTAATGAAAATAATATTTCCAAGCATGCACAGCGCATGCTACTTTATGTAATTTCGTAAATTCAAATTCTTTATTCAAAAGTTATATAAAATACAATAGAAATAACTGAAGTATAGCGATATCGATGTATTTCAATAAAACCGCAACGCCACATACAATTGGACCATGTGAAAAACATGGGAATTCAAGATTTATGGTACGAATATCCAGCGATTATCCTTGCGACTCATATTTTGTCATAGACGCTTAAATGCCAAATCGTTCTGAGTAAGCGGAGTCCGCGATATGGCAATGTTTGCCTTTTAAACTCAAAATCGACCTTGCATGACATTTGATTTGAACAAATCTGTGATCTTCTAAGTTCATTTTCTCTATCGCCGTTTTAAACATTGTAATGAAAGCGTTGATTGCATTTATAATGGTTTTTTGTCACTCCTGTTTTCCCTCTGTACAGGCTATCGACTTGATGATCCCCCGACAAAATGAAGTACATCTGCGAATATTGCTGTACGTCCTCATTTACTGGCAAGAAGGCACCCATCCGATGGTAAATTGGCCTTGAATCTGTTAATCCGAATTTTTTTCCAGTCGTTCGAATGTCAGCAACGACGCGCATCTTGCCACTCCGATTTGAACTTGTTCCCATCCCAGCAGCAGTAGGATTTGACGCAGTTCTCATTACTTGGCACTCTCAATTTTCTTGACTGTTGATCTGGTCTTATGCCATGCGATGTCCCACTTTTCGCTTTCTTCTGTAGTTTGGCTTCGTTGATATTTTTGTTGTTGACTTGCTTGCCTTGTTCGTCGGCCAATATTTGTGCGCATTCGTCTTGGCATTTTTTAAAAATCACTGAAATTTGCTTTTCAATAACTATTTTGTCCGCATTTAAACTTTTTACATTTAATTTTTACCTTAAGAACTGTATAAAAGAAATGAAACTGTTGGAGCGAGGCACAAAATCAAAAACAAACCATCACTGTTGACCAACGTATAACACATTAAAATTATCTCGACTTTATCAATCTACTTTTTGAAAAAAAAAAAAAAAAAAAAATCCGCACATAGTAGGTACGTAGTTTTCTAATTAATTTTTGATTAATCCTATCGCAATACACTATCCCGTAGCTTTCTATTAGTAAAAGAATTTTTGAAATCGGTTCTGTAGTTCCGGAGATTACCTTCCACAAACAAACATTACCTCTTTATATAATAGTGTGATGTGAAGTGTGATGTGATGATGTGATGTGATGTAGGAAAATGTCTGAGAAGCAATACTAGATAAAAGAAACGGTTCATAAAATATAGGAAAATAAATAGTGTTAAATAAAATTCACTGTTGAGTTCCAAATGAAAGATTATCAAATAAAGCTATAGAAACCATATTTTCAAAGTAATTTGCTTGTGTAAAATAATAAAATGATGTGAACATCTTATGACCATAGGTACGCAAAAAATGTGTGATGTTCTTCCTAGGAGAACTGTGCATACAAAATTTTTATTTTATTTTTTCCTTTAATCTCATATTGAAAATAAACTAATAACAAAGTTTCGCTCTAATCGAACAGTATGTACATGGGTCTGAAAGGGATGCATTTTTGTTAAAAGGACAAATTGGTGTTGAATTTGGAATTGAATTTTAATCTGTAGATTAACAAAAATGTTAGGTGATTTCGAGATCAGAATGTTCCTGTTTATGCTAAAAAGAGTACCGACTAACATCATCGCATGCGGCTACCCTGTAAATGCGTTTTCCCATAATGCTTTTCTTAAGGCGTTCTTAAATGATTGTCAGTGTAGTGTAGTCGTATTCTCTCGCAGCCAGCAAAGATGAATTGGCATGAGCAGGTAACCATCAGAGGGGATTGTTTAAATTTTTTCGCACGTCTTTTTAAAGGCGTGCTGGAGTTGGATTGTTATCAGTTGTTCAATATAATTTTAATATCAATTAAGAAAACAAAGGGTGTTCAGTGGCAGTGCGTTTTGTAAAAAAATTAAAGAAAATAAAATTGAAGCACAAGATTTTATATTTTGAAAACTAAATAAAATATGTTAAAATATTAGATATTTCAATAGTTTGGTGTGGGGGCGAGAGGAAAGCGAATACTGGGAAATAATGGGATAAAATGATTGAAAATACCGGAAAATAGTGAGAGGTAAGCAATGTAAGGAATATATCGGGTAAGAAAAAATATCAAGCTGTGTTGTAGCTAGGTATTTCTTGATTTTTTTTTTATAGAAAAGCAAAGTGGTTGCATTGCATTAGCAAACAACATTTACTACACAAAAAAATTTCGAGCGATTTTATGATGTGCGAAAGACATTTCCCGAAAGACATGTGAGTATGCAAAGCGAAATTATTTGATCTTTCCAATTTCGAGAACCCACAAATTTCAGAAGGTCATTTTTCGCGGCTATAGGAAATAAAGCCCCAATGAAATGAATTTATTTTTTGATAATATGACCCCTTCGGGTAGGGGTTAGGATATACCCGAGGTAGGCATGCCTGTCGTAAAAGGCGACTAAAATCCAATCCCCGTATACCGAGCGAAATGGCGTATACAAAAAATGCAATGAACAAAACAAAAAGATTAAGTACCCCAGGTGGCAGTCCAGCTTTACTGGAAAATCCACCCTCTTCGGAGGTAGGGATGCCAGACGTCCCCCTTTAGGGGGGACAGTCCCCCTTTTTCATACAAAAATGCTGTTTGTCCCCCCTAGACAAACCACTGTCCCCCTTGTTAAGTCAAAATTAAAAACTTTGAAAATACTTTCTTTTAATATTTTTAACAAGATTATCGGTTGACACATCAATTTAAAAGTGCAAGAAAACTTTCAAAGCTGAATGCATCCACTCACGAACTACATACATCTCACTTCACGTGTTAAAGTTGTTCTCCTGTAAGTTTTTGTTTTGTACTGTCATCTGTCTCTCTTTCAGTTTTTGTTTTAAAATCAAAATTTACTTTGATAAATGTGCGAACCGAAAGAAAAAACTAACATGAAAATATTTGTCCCCCTTTTTGAATACTTGTCCCCCCTAGAAAACTTACGATGTCCCCCTTTTCGTATTTTTGAATCTGGCAACCGTATTCGGAGGTCGGCTCTACGGATTCTGGGGAGAGCCGCTTATTGCAATCCATAAACCCTTTTATTAAAAGCACAAGGGTTTCTCGATCTCCTCCAAGATCGAATAACCCCGGGAAAAGAAGTCTGCCGGGAGCGCTAGCGCGTGAAAAACATGACTCAGTGAAAGATAAAAGTCTTGAGGAAGAAAATAAAGTACTCCGAATCAAGCTTAATGAAATGGATCTACACTATCAAGATCTTAAGAAAGAGATAGAACTGTTAAAAGAAGAAAATAAGGTTCTAAGGAACACCCATTTGCAGAAAGAACGCGAATGTACTCCACCACGGTTGGCTAGTCGGGAATACCACACCGACGAAGAAGAGCTAGCACGCGAAACGAATTGGGTGACTAAGAAAAGACCTAGTAAGAAAAGGAGAGCCGGTTCTTCGCCCGAAGTCGAGCCCCTAAAAGAACTAACGCGTAAAGTACCGCAAGAAAAACAACTCCGAAAGCATATTCGCGCACCACCTCCAATGAACGTCGTTGGGGTAACGGATTATACTAAACTGAACAGCCTCCTTAAAGGAACGATTACATCGAAATTTAAGGTTACATTTTCGAGAAATAATGCGTGGAAAATTAACATCGATAACCACGAAGACTACCGGGCAGTGTCCCAAAAGCTAAATACCGAGAAGATCCAGTGGTATACTTTCGAAATATAGTCAGAAAGGCCACATCGTGTTGTAGCAAGGGGACTCCACCCCTCATGCAAAAAAGAAGAGGTTATAAACGACCTCAAAGCCAAAGGGTTTAAAATTCTTGATGCCGTTAATATCATCAAGAAGGAGAAACAGAAATCGGAAGAAGATAAGGATATCCTGGTAAGACGTGGACTTCCGCTCTTTATGCTTACCTTCGATAGGCATGATAATATCGAAGATATCTACCGAATTAGAACCATATTAAATATTGTGGTTAAAATCGAGCCCATGCGCAGAAATTTAAAAATAATTCCACAGTTCAAACGTTGCCAAGAATTTAATCATACGCAAATGTATTGCAAAAAAGACCCGCGATGTGTGAAATGCGCCGGAAATCATTTTTCCCAAGACTGTGGAGCAAATAAACAATCCTCCGTTACCTGTGCCACCTGTAATGGAAAGCACCCGGCGAATTATAGAGGTTGCGAAGTAGCTAAGGAGTTGCAAAAACGGAGAGATGCGCTCCTCAAGCCACAAAATATAAAAACAAAGCCGCCAACAAAGGCAAAGCGTAAGACCGCCCAGGAGGTAGTAGGCAATATAAAACCTCCGCTTCAAGAGCGTAATAATGTCAAAGAAAAAGAGACAACAGAAAAGCCACCTCTGTTGTCAAAAGAAACGCTACTGAAAAGTTAAAATCAGGAAAGCCAATAGTGGCGAATAGTGGCCCTCGGACAGCCAGAGTGCAGACCTACGCTCAAGCCGCGGCATCCGAAGGAGCAAAAAACGTTGAAACTTCGCCGGACCCTGCTTCACATGTTTTCTCAGTTATTCTCCAGAAACTTGAAGAACAAAGCAAAATATATAAAATTATTCTCGATCGCTTGGTTAAGCTCGAAAATAATTCACGGAAAACGCGTACATCAAATAAAATATGAATGACAAACCAATGTTAAAAATATGCACTTGGAATGCAAACGGTCTTTTGCAAAAACTCGACGAATTGGAAATATTCATACGCGAGAAAGATCTTGACATTTGCTTGATTTCTAAAACTCACGTGAAAAGGGGATCGAGCTTAAAAATAAAAGGCTATAATGACTTCCACGCTTGTCACCCTTCGAGAAACGCGAGAGGTGGATCGTCATTGTTTATGAAAGACTGCATTGAACAATACGAAGACCTGAAGATAGAGCTTGAAACTATGCAACTGTGCACGATTCGAGTAAAAAATAGTCAGCGTACTCTTAGAATTTGAAAAAAACTGATTATACTAACTTGCTTAAATCGCTCAAACCAAATTTCATTATTGGCGGCGATTTTAATGTGTTGTGATCCGCACAACCATACCCTACTCATGACCTACCCTAATCATCACCTTCTCACTGGCAATCCATTCCATACACCAAATACATTACCGAAGCGCACGGCTATTAATAGGTCATTTGCTTTGTTTTCATTTGTTTTTCCATTTACTCAAACGCCACCCAAGCGCAATGAGTCAAGTGCATACCTACCCATAACGATACACACGTAACCCAAATCCGATCCGATTGCACAGCGGCACGCCGACATATGGCAAAACTGCATTGGTTGCATATTGAAGGAATACTACGTTGTGGTATCAGGGAATAATAATAATTTATGAATGGATGACACTTGACACCAGCGTAAGGCAAATGACACCCAAGATGTCATTTGGGTATTTTAATGAGAACGGAAAACAATTAAGCAATACCTAAAATAGCGCGTATGCACATATGGTAATTGGTAAGGAAATCATGATGCGTGGAGGGGGAAGATAGGAGATGGGTCATGAGGAATAATAGTATAAAAGGCGAGGACTGTGACCAGGAAAAGACAGAGTTAGACTAACAAGCATTTAGATTGCAGCCCAGCGTAGACAGCGGGTCTAAATTGCCAAACATTAACGAATAACTTTAATATAAATAAATAAATACTCAGAGTCGCAGCCCAGCGTAGACAGCGGGCTCTGTGGTACAAAACTTATATAAAATCGTTTTATTCTAAACTCTCCGTTCAATACTCTTCTCCCTTTTGGGAAAGCACGGTATTGTGCGTATAACATTTGGTGGCAGCGGTGGGATACCTAAAAGGTCCCGACTACCAAAAACAAGACATAGATCTTGATGCGTTTCTGGGGCTACACACCAGAAAAGTAAAAAATTAAGTAATAAAAAAAGAAAATTTTTTTTTTGTGTGTTAAGTGATAGCGTCTCTGGGGCTTACACCAGATACAGTGTAATAAAAAAAAAAAAAATCAAATAAAAAAAAAAAACACAGAGTGAACCAAGGAGTGGATCAACCCAACAACCAGCCAACAGAAGAAAAAAAAAGGGAACACAACATCATCAGCAGCCGCATCAGATTAAATAAGGTATTCAAAGTAAACAAAAAAAAAAAAACATATACAGTCGAACTTCGATAAGTCGAACTTTGATAACTCGAATATTTAATAACTCGAATAAAATTGGTTGGCAATAGCGCCAAGACTAAAATTTACATGTAATTTGTATTTGATAACTCGAACTTCCATTACTCGAATGTGTTGATAACTCGAAGAGATTATTTGGCTTCACCTTCGATGAGTCGAATTCTGAGGGGGAATTCTGCATGTTTTTACAAGTTCGTTTTATAATGTATCACTTTCGGGGGCACTGTGTTTGTATGTTCCTATGAACTTTTCGTATTTATGAGTAAAAATTATCAAATTTATTGTTAATATGGGTAGAAGAACACATAATTTTGACTAGGTTGGTATATTGGTTTGAATTTTTGAAAAATAAGAGGAAGATAAAAGCAAATTTGGAGCATGATTTGATTCAACCACCTTCAAACGAGTTGGCAAAGTCATTAAGCATTTTGCGTTTATATATAAAGACTACTGAAAAAACAACCGATTTTGTTTATAATGGTTTAAATTCCATTGAAGATTTTTTTTGAAAACCAAAATAAAAATACTTTTCAATCCTTAATAACAGGCTATTTAAAATATTAAATATGTTAATTTCCTGTACTTTTTTCGACTTATTATATTCGCAAATGAATATGTACATATTATGAATTCCTATCAATTTTGTATTTTACTTGATAACTCGAAGTCTTGATAACTCGAATTTTTTTTCTGGCAAGTGATGGTTCGAGTTATCGAAGTTCGACTGTATATATTTACTATTTAAGAAATTCATTACTTAAGAAAACACACATTTAGATAAATAAATTATACACACATCTCCCTTTACATATACTTTTCGTATCTTTTGCTCGATAAAATTTTTTAAAATTCTCACAAGAAGGAATAAATTAAATTTAGAGCTCCTCGAAGCCCTACCATTCGCAAAAATGAGCCTTCCTCCCAATAGCCCTGTCCGTTCCAATACTGATTCCAGGATGGAGGTCAAAATAAGTCTTAACGACATATACAGCATTGTGCCAACTTTCGATGGCAACCCTCTAGAATTAAACAAATTTATTGCCTGCGGCAATACCTTATTCTCTTACATCGGTGATGACCGAAATAACTCTCTCTTCCTGGACATAATTAAAACTCGACTGCAGGGACCAGCCTTCGATTTGATTCAGGTCAAATCCTTCAATAGGTGGTCAGATATGGTAACTGAATTGGAAGCCCAATTCAAGGCTACCAAATCTCGATCCGCCATCCAAAATGAGTTGACGACGTTGAGACAGAAAGCCACAGAATCAGTCAAAGACTTTGGGGATATGGTGGTATTTAAGCTGAACGAATTAGATACTGTTACCTTTAACAGTATCAAAGAAGCGCCCATACGAGAATTCTTGATAACAGAGAACAGAAATCTGGCTTTACGAATATTCGAAGATGGACTCAAATGTCCCACTTTGAAAATTCTAGTTAAAGCCCATAACACGGGTGACCTAAAAACGGCAGTGAATTACGCTGTAGAACAATCGATCCGATTAGAACCAGCCCTACCAGTTCACTCTAAGGCCCCAAACACGCGCACAACAGTATTGTGTCAGATATGTAACAAGGTTGGACACACGGCTGTCACTTGTTACAGAAACCAAGGAAATATCCAACCCCCTCGACCCATCTGCCAAACGTGCAACAAAATAGGGCATACTTCGGCAAATTGCTTCAAAAATACAAATTTCCCAAATTTTATACCCCCAAACATAAAAAGAGAATTCCAGGCAATTCGGTGTGAGTACTGCAACCGACCCAACCACTCTATAAACGAGTGCCGGACTCGATTATCTCGGGAAAACCGACAAAATTCAGGACAAGGAACCAATCAAAACTCCACTAACCACAGACCCTCCAATCCCAACGTAAGACACCATACGACTAGGCGTCAACGTAATACACCTCGTAGTTCGGGAAACGAGAGTGCTCGGGAGGAGACTGTGGACAATCATTCTCGAGCAATAGTTCAGGCTACTGTTCACCAAGCCCAACACTAAACCCCCTCGTTACGTTTCAAATGTCCGTATCACTGCGTCCAGAATTCAAGGAACCAGTGATCCGAATTAAATTTCACCCTACAGCTAAAAACAAGTATTTAACCTTTTTAGTCGACACAGGAGCCGATATAAGCCTCGTCAAAAGCAACAAAATCGGGCCCTGTACACCGGCAACAAACACTTGTCAGATCTCAACACTAGCTGGTGACTCCCTCCATGCCTTAGGAGAAATCCCAGCTACACTAGAGTTCGAATCCGATGATCAATCGATTTTCCTGGATCATCCATTTTACATTGCTCCTTCACGGATAAACCTAAGATACGACGGAATAATTGGAAACGATTTCCTCAGTAAATATGAGTGTCACATAAATTATAAAGTTAGTGAAATAAAAATGACAATTAACAAAGAAAATATTTATGATAAAATACGCCGTGACAAAGTAGCCGTTTCTAGTCCAGTACATCCATATCAGGACACTACTAGGATCCAACAGAACATTGATAACGGACCAAAAGTGAACTCCGATTGTCTCCGGGCCGGATTACACTGTTCGCAATCACTACTTCCTGAGGCAAATAAAGACCCAGTACAAAGCAAGACTGAGGCAAATAAAGACCCAGTACAAAGCAAGACTGAGGCAAATAAAGACCCAGTACAAAGCAAGACTGAGGCATATAAAGACCCAGTACAAAGCAAGACTGAGGCAAATAAAGACCCAGTACAAAGCAAGACTGAGGCAAATAAAGACCCAGTACAAAGCAAGACTGAGGCAAATAAAGACCCAGTACAAAGCAAGACTGAGGCAAATAAAGACCCAGCACATAGTAAGACTGAGGCAGTAATAAAAAATTTCACTAACAAAAATAATGTAGTAACACTCAAACCCCGAACTCAGCAGATAGTAGACATTCCCGTTCCCCTCAAAACCAATTTTAATATCATTATAAAAAAACAGATAATCTAGCCAGGAATCTACCTAGGCGAATCTCTAACTAAACCCACAGATTCCAAAGTAAGAGTCATGATGATGAACACCTCAGACACTGAACAAGAAGTTCGGTATCAGGACATCGATCTCGAGTGGGACAATTTTAACATTATAAACGGTACAACCAAGAATATTATTAAAGATAGGCTAACCAAGTTAGAGTCAGTAATAGATCTTGGTCACTGCAATAAAGAAGAAAAGGATTCAATACTCCAAATTTGCCGACAATATAACGACCTTTTCTATCTAGAAGGTGACCAGCTAACCTTTACCGACACTGTTAAACACCCCATCATAACGGGTCCCCATCAACCACCTCTGTTTGTGAAACCTTACAGGCTGCCAGAATCACAAAAAAGTGAGATTCACAAACAAGTGAACGAAATGTTGCAAGAAGGCATAATCACTCCCAGCGCTAGTCCATGGAACTCTCCGTTGCTTCTGGTTCCCAAAAAACCGGACAAGGAAGGCAACAAAAGATGGAGAGTGGTAGTTGATTTCAGACGGTTAAACGAATTGACAGTTGGTGATGCTTATCCCCTGCCTAACATCACCGATATTCTGGATCAACTAGGAAAAGCCAAGTACTTTAGTACCTTGGACTTGGCCAAAGGATTTCACCAAATCCTCATGGATAACGACGGAAAATGTAAAACTGGTTTTAGCAATCCCTATGGACACTACGAGTACACTCGTATGCCATTTGGTCTTAAGAATGCACCAGCTACTTTCCAGCGATTAATGAACACTGTCTTAATAGGATTACAAGGTTTCGATTGTTTTGTGTATGTCGATGACATAGTCCTATACGGATACGATCTTGAAGAGCATAATAAAAAACTAATACGAGTCCTAAGCAGATTGCAGGAACACAACCTCAAGCTTCAGCCTGATAAGTGTAACTTTTTAAAAAGGGAATTAATGTATCTCGGGCATATTATCACCGAAGACGGTCTTAAGCCAGATCCTGAAAAAATAAAAGTGGTTAAAACGTACCCAATACCAAAAAACGTAAAGGGAATCAAATCGTTTTTAGGTTTTGTTGGTTATTATAGAAGATTCATAAATAATTTTTCAACAATAGCCAAACCTTTGACCAAACTATCAAAAAAGGATACTGAATTCAAATGGGACGCGTTCGCCGACGAAGCATTCCGCAAACTCAAAAGCTTGCTCATAGAACCACCACTTCTGGCCTACCCCAATTTCGACCAACCCTTTATAATTACAACTGACGCTAGTGACATTGGATTAGGAGCTATTCTTTCACAGGGTAAAATAGGAGAGGACAAGCCAATATGTTACGCCAGTCGTACATTAAATGATGCGGAAACCAGGTACACGACTACGGAAAAGGAACTCTTAGCCATTACGTACGCAGTAAAGCAATTCCGACCTTATGTGTATGGTACAAAGTTCATCATATGTACTGACCATAAGCCGCTTCAATGGCTGATGAATCTAAAAGACCCAACATCAAGGCTAGCTCGTTGGAGGATCCTCTTGGACGAATACGAATACCAAGTTCTGTATAAAGCTGGTAAAAGCAACTCCAACGCCGACGCACTAAGCCGCATTCCAAAACCTGATGAAAAAATCCTCAACGGACAACACGTTTTAGTAACCACTCGTGGACAGAAACAAAAACTAGGTGAACCTTCGCGACAATCTCACGATGACCCAGACGAAATTCAGGTTATCTCAAGGTTTCTTCTACAAGAAGAAAGAAAACCAATTTTTAAAGACCAAAGCGTACAATTTAAAATAATAATACTCCCCTTAATTGAATCCAGAGATGAAGAAATCCTTAAGGAAAACTTCACTGATTTCTCGAAACCCCAAATAGGTGAAATGATTTCGCTCCAAACAGACGAGGACGAAACGATATATGTAGTGACTCTACCAATACCCTTCAGGACCACTAAAGACAAAAATATTTCTGAAAATTTGTTGAAGGAAACCAGGGAAATAGTAAGTAAGCAAGGCCTAAGAAGTATAGGTTTTTCCACACCAGTTCTAGGGGCCGAAACACGGCACATCTTCAAGACCCTCCTCGAGGAAGTCTTCCAAAACCTAGACCTGACCTTACACCTTTACATTGACGATAGAATTTTGTTAACTGACCAAGATTCCATAAACAAGGTATTGTTTGAATTCCACAATTCACCATTCGGAGGCCACCAAGGAGCTACACGAACATTAAAAAGAATAAAATAAAATACTTTTGGACACATATGGCAGAAGATATAAGTGCCTACATAAAAAACTGTGCCTCTTGTCAGCTCAATAAAAGTAATAGGAATCCCAAAATTCCCATGAAAATCACCACAACAAGTTCTAAACCATTTGAAAGAATCGCTCTAGACTTAGTAGGACCTTTACCCGTGAGTTACAGTGATCAGAAGTATCTACTAACCTTTCAAGACGATTTAACAAAATTTTCAGAGGCTTATGCATTACCCAACATGGAAGCCTCAACAGTCGCAAGAATCTTATGGACACTACGAGTACACTCGTATGCCATTTGGTCTTAAGAATGCACCAGCTACTTTCCAGCGATTAATGAACACTGTCTTAATAGGATTACAAGGTTTCGATTGTTTTGTGTATGTCGATGACATAGTCCTATACGGATACGATCTTGAAGAGCATAATAAAAAACTAATACGAGTCCTAAGCAGATTGCAGGAACACAACCTCAAGCTTCAGCCTGATAAGTGTAACTTTTTAAAAAGGGAATTAATGTATCTCGGGCATATTATCACCGAAGACGGTCTTAAGCCAGATCCTGAAAAAATAAAAGTGGTTAAAACGTACCCAATACCAAAAAACGTAAAGGGAATCAAATCGTTTTTAGGTTTTGTTGGTTATTATAGAAGATTCATAAATAATTTTTCAACAATAGCCAAACCTTTGACCAAACTATCAAAAAAGGATACTGAATTCAAATGGGACGCGTTCGCCGACGAAGCATTCCGCAAACTCAAAAGCTTGCTCATAGAACCACCACTTCTGGCCTACCCCAATTTCGACCAACCCTTTATAATTACAACTGACGCTAGTGACATTGGATTAGGAGCTATTCTTTCACAGGGTAAAATAGGAGAGGACAAGCCAATATGTTACGCCAGTCGTACATTAAATGATGCGGAAACCAGGTACACGACTACGGAAAAGGAACTCTTAGCCATTACGTACGCAGTAAAGCAATTCCGACCTTATGTGTATGGTACAAAGTTCATCATATGTACTGACCATAAGCCGCTTCAATGGCTGATGAATCTAAAAGACCCAACATCAAGGCTAGCTCGTTGGAGGATCCTCTTGGACGAATACGAATACCAAGTTCTGTATAAAGCTGGTAAAAGCAACTCCAACGCCGACGCACTAAGCCGCATTCCAAAACCTGATGAAAAAATCCTCAACGGACAACACGTTTTAGTAACCACTCGTGGACAGAAACAAAAACTAGGTGAACCTTCGCGACAATCTCACGATGACCCAGACGAAATTCAGGTTATCTCAAGGTTTCTTCTACAAGAAGAAAGAAAACCAATTTTTAAAGACCAAAGCGTACAATTTAAAATAATAATACTCCCCTTAATTGAATCCAGAGATGAAGAAATCCTTAAGGAAAACTTCACTGATTTCTCGAAACCCCAAATAGGTGAAATGATTTCGCTCCAAACAGACGAGGACGAAACGATATATGTAGTGACTCTACCAATACCCTTCAGGACCACTAAAGACAAAAATATTTCTGAAAATTTGTTGAAGGAAACCAGGGAAATAGTAAGTAAGCAAGGCCTAAGAAGTATAGGTTTTTCCACACCAGTTCTAGGGGCCGAAACACGGCACATCTTCAAGACCCTCCTCGAGGAAGTCTTCCAAAACCTAGACCTGACCTTACACCTTTACATTGACGATAGAATTTTGTTAACTGACCAAGATTCCATAAACAAGGTATTGTTTGAATTCCACAATTCACCATTCGGAGGCCACCAAGGAGCTACACGAACATTAAAAAGAATAAAATAAAATACTTTTGGACACATATGGCAGAAGATATAAGTGCCTACATAAAAAACTGTGCCTCTTGTCAGCTCAATAAAAGTAATAGGAATCCCAAAATTCCCATGAAAATCACCACAACAAGTTCTAAACCATTTGAAAGAATCGCTCTAGACTTAGTAGGACCTTTACCCGTGAGTTACAGTGATCAGAAGTATCTACTAACCTTTCAAGACGATTTAACAAAATTTTCAGAGGCTTATGCATTACCCAACATGGAAGCCTCAACAGTCGCAAGAATCTTTGTGGAAAATATCGTTTGCCGACATGGTATACCTACCTCACTATTGACTGACCAAGGTTCCAACTTTTTAAGTACCCTTTTTAAAGAAATTTGTTCACTTATGAAAATTAAGAAATTAAATACAACTCCCTACCACCCACAAACCAACGGAGCTCTAGAAAGAAGTCACAGAACTTTGGCCGAATATCTCCGTCACTATGTTAACCAAGACGCACTAACTTGGGATACATGGATACCTTATGCTATGTTCGTATACAATACTACACCCCATAGTAGCACAGGTTTCACTCCCTATGAGCTTTTATACGGTTACCCCGCTAACATTCCCAGTACCCTTCAACAAACTCCGAAAACTTCATACAACTACGATAATTATGCCAATGAGCTCCGAGCCAGACTCCAACATGGATATCAAACTGCTAATGAAATCCTTCAACGAAAGAAGGAATGCTCAAAACGGCAATATGATGAAAACAGTCAACCAAAGAATTTCAATTTAGGAGACAAAGTCTTGTTAAAGAAACACGTTAGAAAAAACAAATTCTCTTCCTTATGGGAAGGTCCTTATGAGATTATCAAACTTATCTCTAACGAAAATACTATGATACAAGTAGGCAACAAAAATAAAGTCATCCACAACAACGACATAAAACTATACAATGAATAACGTACACAGATGATTGATGTATGTTTCATTCATTTCTTCCAGACCATGGAAACGATAGACTACACATCCAACTCCCCAGTGGTACAAAAATATCATCCATAGTCACAAACGACATATTGTCTCTTTACCAAATTAGTTCAATCAGCGCGACTTTACGTCAGAAAAAAGTAATTTATGAATTTAAAATTCCCCTACCCTATCTAGAAAACTTCCACGTTTACAAAATAATCCCTCTACCCACAAATTACCATAATCGTTTTGTATTTATACAACCAACAACAGAATATCTAATAATAGACTATAACAAAGAATATTATAGTAATATTAACGCAAACGAATTGACAAGTTGTAAGAACCAGAAAACTACATTCTTATGTCCAATGGTACACCCTTTGTTTAATTCAAACTCAAAGTTATCTACATGTGAAGTAGAACTATTACGACGGTCTGTAACCATACCAACTTCATGCGAAATAAAGCAAACAAATATTTCAACAATATGGTTACAATTGTCTACCCATAACAGATGGCTATTTTCTACAATACGCAGCTATGAAATAGATGAAATTTGCAAAGATGACGTGACAACATACACCCTTCAAGGCACATCAGTAGTCGAGATCTTAGGAAATTGCTACATGAAATCTAAAGATCTAATCATACGGTCATACCAAGAACAAAATACGATTTCAAACAATTTCTATATACCACCTATAAACATTTTAAAATTTCTAGCTAACGTAACACTTCCGGACATCGACGAATCCAATCCTCTGGCGTTTATAAAGTTTTCCAGCCAAGAAGGATTTAGTCTCATCTCAGAGAAAATAAAAAACCTCAAAACAGAAGAAAATGTTCCACTTTTACCTCTAAACTCCCACGACGTCCATCACTATACATTAATCTATACTATATTATTTTTGATCATTGCCATTTGTCTGTATCGTCAGATTAAACACCTGCGAACAATAAGAAAGTCGTCAAAAAAGATTGACAAAATCCAGGTTATCAAAGGAACACTCCCGGGCACATCCCAGAGCACTTCACAAGAAAATATCCCCGAAAATTCCTCTCCCCATTTTGTATTGAGATAAAGGTATGTGTGTATAAAAAGAAAAAAAAAAATATATTGAATATATACAGCAAACTATGTTTAGAAAATTTTTATTAACTACCAACCATATTTAAAGAAAAAATAAATCCTTAATTATATGTACCTATGTGTGTAGAAGCAAAAATAGAATATATACAACAAACAACGTTTAAAAAAAAAAAAAAAAAAAATGTATTGTATTGATTACCAACCATATTTAAAAAAAAAAATCCTTAATTATATGAAAAGCTATGTTAAAAAAAAAAAAAATAATTTTTTAATTATATCTTTGTACTAAGTAATTGTTTAAAATTAAAATTTGTACTACTCTTAGAATTGGAATATTGCTTATACTTCCTTTTTACACTCACTCCACATTACCATTCAAGCATTGTATTTAGTATAAGCACTTCATTACAATCATTATATTTAGTTTAAACAGTACTTATATTTCAAAGAAATTTTCGCATAATTCAAAAAAAAAAATGTTATCAACTCATCGTCACATCCGAGCCTACTTGCAGAAAATTCTAACCTTAACTTCTTTTTTCGGAGCTTTAACTGGTCACTATGCTTCCTCGATAGTGACGTGGATGCCGCCGCTGAAATGATTACAAACACCATTCTCCTGGGTATGAGATCCTTTATTCCCAACAGAAAAAAGAGTATTATACCTAAGGAGAATGCTTGGTGCGACTCGAGCTGCAAAGAGGCTATCAGGTTGAGAGAGTTGAGCTTTCGGGCTTATAAAGCAAACCCAACCGAGGAAAACCGAAAAAAGTTTCGACGAGTCCGAAATGACTGCAACTCCGTGATACGACGTGCAAAATTTTCTCATGACCAAAACTTACGACAAAAAATACTTCACTGTCCCAGTGGTAGTAAACAGTTTTGGTCTTTCGTGAAAAATATTAAGAACTCCACCACGTCGTCAATCCCCACACTCGTTTTCAATGACATTCCAGCTGTCAGCTCTTTGGACAAAGCAAATCTGCTGGCTGCGCAATTCGCCGCAAGCTCCAACATTCCAGATTGCATCATGTCTCCACCTGTGCTCGAGAGCGTCGAATATTTCATGGGACAAATACATTTCCGCACTCGCACAGTAGCAAGAGTATTAAAAGATCTTAACATTCACAAATCCGCTGGTCCAGATGGTATATCCCCCATAATTCTGAAGAGGTGTTCTTCCACGCTGGCAAAACCACTGCGTAAGCTTTTCCACTTGTCCTACTCTTCTGGACTCTTTCCGAGTAGATGGAAAACTGCATTTGTCCAGCCCGTTCCAAAAAAAGGCGATTCTTCTTCACCCTCCAACTACCGACCCATTGCACTTACGTCCATTCTTTCCAAGGTCATGGAAACGCTGATAAACCGTCAGCTTATGAAATATCTTGAATCACGAAAACTTCTCAATGACCGGCAATACGGTTTTCGTAGCAGCAGGTCCACTGGTGATTTGATGACTTATCTCACCGAAAAGTGGAACCAATCTCTCCACCACTCTGGTGAAACGAAGATTGTTGCGCTTGATATTTCGAAAGCATTTGACAGAGTTTGGCACCAAGCTCTTTTGTCGAAAATGCGTGCCTATGGGATCGACGCGTCTCTTCTTCAATGGATTAGAAACTACCTTTCTGGCCGTTCAATTCAAGTTGTGTTGAACGGTTTCAAGTCTGCAATTCACCATATAAATGCTGGTGTTCCCCAAGGCTCTGTTTTGTCTCCGACACTCTTTCTCATATTCATCAATGATCTCTTGTCTGTTACTTCTAATCCAATACATTCTTTCGCTGATGATAGCACCCTCAGTTTTTCATATTCGTTCCCTGACTCACGTCCCTGCTCTTCGGCCGTGGATCTGGAACGGCGACGTATGCTAAACACATTAAATTCCGATCTTGACAGCATTATAAAATGGGGTACAATCAATAGAGTGGAATTTAATGCTTCCAAAACACAATGCTGCCTTCTATCATTAAAGCGAAACTTGAACCCTAACCCATTATCCATGAATGGGACTTGCATCGACGAAACCGAACGACTTTCCATACTTGGTATATGTGTCAACGACAAACTCCGTTGGAATGACCACATATATGAAGTCGCCAAAAACGCTGCGAAATGTCTAGGTTTCTTAAATCGATGTAAGAAATACTTTACACCCTTCGACTTAGCTACAATATACAAGGCCTTTATTCGGCCTAAGCTTGAGTATAACGCTCATATCTGGTCAGGTGCACCAAAAACTTCATTGCACCTACTAGACAGAATTCAAAAGCGCGCGATAAAACTTATAGGTGATAGAAATATAGCGGAGTCTATTGACCCGCTCGAACATCGCAGAAATGTTTCTTGCCTTTCTTTATTTTATCGATATTTTCACCATCGATGCTCTGATGAAATAGCTAACTGCATTCCGCCCCTTCAACAATTCTCTCGCAATACCCGTCACACATCGAATGCACATCAGTTTACCCTTAAGCCTACCTTCGGACGTACTGTAAAATATAGAGATTCTTTTGTAAGCCGAACAACACGCATGTGGAATGCATTGCCTCACACGGTTTTCCCCTCTCATTACAGCCCACAATTGTTTAAGACCAATGTGCACCAGTACCTCTTCTCTATCCTCCCTATTAACCCTTCCACTCGTGCTGTGCATTAGCATTATAAGGGAACAAAAACCCCTTGAGCACTAGTGAATTATAAAAAAAAAAAAAAAAAAATAAATAAATAAAAAAATAAATAAAAATATATATAAATATAGGCAATAAGAAAACAAAAAAATTAATACATATTATAAGCTAAAACCACAAACCTCTTCAAGGGTGGAAATTGTAAATTCTAAAAATACTTCATTCAAAAAAAAAACAAAACCCTTTTCTAAATTATTGTAAGTTCTTTCCTCGTCACATCCAAGCCTACTTGCAGAAAATTCTAACCCTTCAGGTAAGAATTTTCTTTTTCTAAGGAGGGTGGGATGTTGTGATCCGCACAACCATACCCTACTCATGACCTACCCTAATCATCACCTTCCCACTGGCAATCCATTCCATACACCAAATACATTACCGAAGCGCACGGCTATTAATAGGTCATTTGCTTTGTTTTCATTTGTTTTTCCATTTACTCAAACGCCACCCAAGCGCAATGAGTCAAGTGCATACCTACCCATAACGATACACACGTAACCCAAATCCGATCCGATTGCACAGCGGCACGCCGACATATGGCAAAACTGCATTGGTTGCATATTGAAGGAATACTACGTTGTGGTATCAGGGAATAATAATAATTTATGAATGGATGACACTTGACACCAGCGTAAGGCAAATGACACCCAAGATGTCATTTGGGTATTTTAATGAGAACGGAAAACAATTAAGCAATACCTAAAATAGCGCGTATGCACATATGGTAATTGGTAAGGAAATCATGATGCGTGGAGGGGGAAGATAGGAGATGGGTCATGAGGAATAATAGTATAAAAGGCGAGGACTGTGACCAGGAAAAGACAGAGTTAGACTAACAAGCATTTAGATTGCAGCCCAGCGTAGACAGCGGGTCTAAATTGCCAAACATTAACGAATAACTTTAATATAAATAAATAAATACTCAGAGTCGCAGCCCAGCGTAGACAGCGGGAGTTAAGTATCCATAGCAAAACATATTGAGAAAAAAGATAACATTATTTGTATTCAATGATATCTTTAGTCTCTAGTACAGTCTTGCACACAACGCTACAATGATAACATATGTAAAAGAGATAATATCGTTTGTATACAATGTTGGAATATTATCTCTTCTTCATTATCAAGCAAGACGATTGTACGCTTGGGTCTCCTTGTAGATAGATAAGAAAAGTATATAAATACGACTGTATGATGAATTTATCAACAGTCTTATTGTAACTACATAGTAGCCTTAAGCTCCTTTTAGAATTAGTAAAAAGTATTTCAATAATAAAGGACATAGTTCCAAATAAATATTGTTTAATTTTAAAAGTAAGAAACAAGTGTTTTAATTGGCGATCCTGCCAGGAGGTTAAATATACTTTTTAACTTCAATCGAGCGGACCTCGGGAACAAGTAGTGAAATCTAGTATAAACAGAACACTCGCGTTACCGGTTACAAGAATTACCTAGCATAGCAGGTACAAATATAGCTTCTTCGTACGAAGCAGCAAAGCAATTCAGTGAAAGTGTATATGTGGAGAAAAAAAACACACAAATTCGACGACAACAGACACGAGTTCAAAATGGAACAACTCGCAGTATTAATGGCAAGATTAGAAGCTTTAGAAACCAGGAGCAACACAGTAACACAAACCCTAGAGCACACACGCACAGAGAATGCAAGGTTAGCAGCAATAATAACTAACCAAAATCAAATAAACACTAATTTAGAAACAAAACTAAATGAAGTAAAATCTGGATTAGGCATAGTACCAAACATACCTGTGCTAGAGGAAATAAGAACCACATATACAGATGGTAGTGAAATACAGTTAGACGCATTTAAAAGCCTACCTATTTTCAACGGCGATCAATCAAATTATCGGTCGTGGCGCGAAGAAGCATCCAGATTAATGGACAGCATTAAAAACTTCAAAACACACAGTAAGTACGCAGCAGCATTGACTATAGTGAAAAGTAAAATACAGGGTGCAGCCGCGAATGTGTTAACTAATTATAACACAATTTTTAATTTTGAGGCGATACGTAACAGATTAGATTATACGTACTCTAATCAAGAACCTCTATACGTGCTACAAGACATGATGAAAGCCATCACGCAAAAAAGAAGCACACTGTCTGAATACCACGACGAGATAAATAAAAATCTCAATTTAATAATATCAAAAATCACTATGTCAGGTGATCCGCCGAATATAATCGACAGACTAATTAAAAATGCTAACGACGACGCAGTTCGTATATTCATTGATGGTATGAGTGACAACTTTACAAGAGGATCATTATATTCAGCTACAATAAATGATCTAGAACACGCACTCGCAATTGCTCGCAGAATAGAACATGATAATGTGCACAGGCATTTACATCTCACTCAGGATAAGCACCACAAAAATATGCCACATGAACGCAGAAACGAAAGAAGACCAAATTATTCGAGCCAAACAACGAATTATCAACCCCAGAAGCAATACGATAATATGCAGCAACACAATCAAGGACCACAGCCGATGGAGATAAACTCGAGACAAATTGTACATGCACAGCGACAAAATTGGAATCAATACAAACCCGATGTATATAATCCACCAGCGAAACGTGAACACAGCGGGAGTTTCAACACACACAACAGACCGCAACGATCTTATCAGCAGAACTTCAAGCAGCAGAGAGTAAATAACTCCCGACAACAACGCAGAGACGATGTCAGCAGTACATATGCAGAAGCAGATGAAACGGAATGTATGGTAAATAATAACATAAGAATAGATCATTTAAACTAGTAGACGGGTTGCCCTGCTTAAATTTAACTAGTACTATTTCTAAGAAAATTTATAAAATTCTTATTGATACTGGTGCAACCCATAATTACATTAATAGAAAATGCGATTCTAGCAAAAAAATTAAAATTAAACCTATAAAAATAAAAACAATGCATGGTTATTCTATGGTAGATACAAAGAAAGTAGTTAGGATATTAAAGAAAAATATAACATTTTTTGAATTAGAGGATATTCAGTCTTTTGATATGATATTAGGATATGAAGGACTTAAAGTTCTAAACGCGGAAATAAATTTCAGTAATATGACTCTAACTACCATAAGCAGTGTCGAATCTATTCAGAAAATTAATTACATAATTGGGGAAAATAATATTTATAAAGCAGACATAGATAGACTGATGAAGATTAATAACAGCATAGGACCGTTACCCTTTACAGATACTATAGAAGCAAGCATTAGGACGACCAATGATAATCCGGTTTATGTTAAACAATATCCATATCCCATAGCAGATAACGAATTCGTAAACAAAGAAATACAGAAACTCTTACATGACGATATAATAGAAAAAAGCCATAGTCCTTATAACAGTCCCATATGGACAGTACCTAAAAAAGGTTTGGACGAAAAAGGAAAACCAAAACGGCGCATGGTTGTTGATTTCCAAAAACTTAACGCTCACACTGTAACAGACAGATACCCCATTCCGGATGTCAACATGACAATTCAAAATTTAGGTAAAGCCAAGTACTTTACAACATTAGATTTGGAGTCAGGTTTCCACCAAATTAAAATCAAAACAGATGATAAAGAAAAAACAGCTTTTGCTATAAATGGCGCAAAATATCATTTTAAACGAATGCCTTTCGGGCTCAAAAATGCACCAAGCATATTTCAGAGATGCGTGGACGACATTTTGAGAGACTTTGTAGGTAAATTCGTACACGTTTACATTGATGACGTATTGATATATTCTTCATCTGAGGAAGAACATATACAGCACATAAGTCAAGTATTCGACGTACTCAATAAAGCCACATTAAAAATATCTGATGAGAAAAGTAAGTTTTTTCAAGAAGAAGTAGAATACTTAGGTCACATAATCAGACATGGTAGAATCACTACGAACCCTGAGAAAATAGCAGCTATAGAAAATTTTCCAGTCCCACAAACGGTAAAGGATTTGAGAGGATTTTTAGGTCTTACAGGTTACTATCGTAAGTTTATAAAAGGATACGCAAGCATAGCCAAGCCCCTGACATTATATTTACGAGGAGATAACGGTAAAGTAAACAAAAAACAAAGTAAAAATATTAAGTTAAATCTGAATGATTCAGCATTAGAAGCGATTAGAATTTTAAAAAATTATTTGAAAGAACAAGTCGAACTTTTTCAACCGGATTATAGTAAACCATTCGAGCTTACTACTGATGCATCCAACATAGCTATTGGAGCCGTACTAAGTCAGAATAAGCAACCTATACACTTCTTGTCAAGAACACTGAGTAAGACAGAAGAGAACTATAGCACAAACGAGAAAGAGCTATTAGCGATCATATGGTCCTTACAAAAACTCAGAAACTACATATATGGTATAGCAGACTTAACCATATATACCGATCACCAGAGCCTTATATATTCTGTATCAGAAAAAAATCCCAACACAAAGCTGAAACGTTGGAAGGGAATCATTGAAGACTTTGGAGCAAAATTAGTTTATAAACCAGGAAACCTAAATCTTGTAGCTGACGCATTATCACGTCAACGCATAAATACTTCTACCATAGAAACAGCACATTCAGCTGAAAGTTCTTCTAATGATATAATAAAAACTGTGAATCAGCCTTTTAATGCATACACTGCACAGTTCGAACTTATTGAAGATATAACAAATAATATCGAAACACAAATCTATTTTAGTAACAAAATAAGACTCATAATAAAGTTTAAGGACAAAGACTCTTTACTAAGGCAGATGAAAGAAGTTATACAACCCCAAAAGATTGTAGCTTTGCATACGAAATTTGAAAACATATACAAATATGGTGAAAACATAAAAAAAGAATTCCCACTAGTAAGATTTATATTCACACCAAGAAAACTTCAAGACGTGACAAATTTGGAGGAACAACTAAAACTTGTAAGGGTAACTCACGAAAGAGCACACCGAGGGTTACGTAACAATATACAAGAAATCTCAGAGAAATATTACTGGCCCGATCTAAATAAACAAGCAAAGAGTTTCAACAGAAAATGCATAGCATGTCTATTTGGAAAATATGAAAGAAAACCTATCAGAGAACCTCTGAATAATTCAGAAATACCAACACATGTGGGAACACACATTCATATGGACATATACTTCAACGACAAGTATACTTTCCTTGTAACAGTAGATAAGTATTCTAAATATACAATCCTTCGGGAAATCGAAACTCGAAACAGACTGTACGACGTTATGGAAGAGGTCTTATCTAATTATTTCCCAAAATGTGAACGACTCATGACAGATAACGAGAAGGGATTCAAAACAGAAATGGTGAACCAAATGTGTTTGAAATACAACATAACTAAAGTAGAAACTCCAGTATACAGATCGACAGCGAACGGTCAGGTAGAACGTGTAAACGGTACAATAACTGAACTGTCTAGAATATTCACAATTCAGAATAAAACAAGACTTATCGAAGAAATATTTAGAACAGTGCGTGAATTAAATAATTCTATACACTCAGTTACCGGTTTGAAACCTAGAGACATTTTCTTTAATCAAAATAAATATAGCAATAGTGAAATTATAATAAATAAACTAAACTCAGCATCCAAAAAAGTGATCGAACGTCTAAATAAAGGAACTCGACACAGAGAGTATAAAAAAGGAGATAAGATAATGGTAAGAATCACAGGTCTTAGAAAGAAATCTAACGCCAGATACATAACAAGAATAGTAGAAGAAGATAAAGGAGACACTGTAATCTCTAAAGAAGGAATAAAAATTCACAAGGATAACATAAAGAATTATCATTTTTCAGATGACGAAAATATTAATATTCCTAACATTACTAGGAATTGTACAGAGTCAAGAAGGGCAAGGAAACGTTCAAATAACTGAGTTACTAAACAAGAAGTTTATACTTACGCAAACAGATGACGTGTATTTATTCAAAGAACAAACTTATTTGTTACATGCCACCAACCTGACTTCGATATTTCAACCTTACGTAAATATCGTAACTAGTAAATATCAACCTACACAAGAAGAAAAAATTTGGTTAAGTAAAATTAAGAATTTAGCAGACCAATTACAAGAACATACTAGGCATACTAGATCAATTAACTTTTTAGGAACAGCTTTCAAATATGTGTTTGGTAATCCTGACCATTATGACTTAGTTAACATAGAAACGAGTATAAATAATCTCATAGAAAACAATAATAAACAAAAAACTATAAATTCTAGATTTGAACAAATTTTGCAACAATTCGAAGGTCAGAGCCTTAAAGAACATTTAGTAATAGAACAAGTGTACGAACAATTATTATTATTGACCAGAACAATTAATGCAGCAAAAAATAATGAATATTTATCAGAAAGCCTAGACTTAGATGACATTAAAAATATTATTCAACATGAAATAATTCAAGTACCCATAATAAATATACTTGAGTACTCTAAAATATTATTAGCTAGAACTGATGAATTCTTCATCACAATATATAAATATCCAGTTCTAATTAAATCATGTAAATTGTATAAAGTAACACCTTTAAATTCAAAACATGGAAAAATCATTACAGATAAAACAATTGCCTTATGTAACCAAACTTATTTAAGAACAAGAAATTGTCAAAATCATCTAAGTAAAAACATTTGTGAAATTAACTTTGAAGAAGAAAATTGTCTTATTCCACTTTTAAAGAATATAACTTCAAAATGCAACATTAAACAAGAATACGATTACGACTTAGAAATTGAATCCGGTGTTATGTTATTAAGCGGTAAGCATAAGTTAAATAATCAAACAATTAATGGTATAAACTTAGTTACTTATGAAAATACTATAAATCTAGACGATAAAATATACAAAAACATGCATAAGCAAATTAAAGAAGTTATATTAAGAAATCATAATTCAGAGTCTTACATCGACCAAATAATTAAAGAAGATACAATGTACAAATTCGATAACATAGATACTTTAAAAAAACTAATTATTCCTTTTGAAGAAAAACCGATATTATCAACTATATACACAATTGTAACACTGATTGTTATTCTAGCATTTACGTACGTAATGATAAAAACTATACAATGTATAACAGATCGTCAAAAACAAAAAAAGATTGACGCATATAACAAAACTTATGAAAGAGAAATGTTAAAAATAGCGTCGAAAAATCGGGACGATTTCGTTTAACAAGGGGGGGAGTTAAGTATCCATAGCAAAACATATTGAGAAAAAAGATAACATTATTTGTATTCAATGATATCTTTAGTCTCTAGTACAGTCTTGCACACAACGCTACAATGATAACATATGTAAAAGAGATAATATCGTTTGTATACAATGTTGGAATATTATCTCTTCTTCATTATCAAGCAAGACGATTGTACGCTTGGGTCTCCTTGTAGATAGATAAGAAAAGTATATAAATACGACTGTATGATGAATTTATCAACAGTCTTATTGTAACTACATAGTAGCCTTAAGCTCCTTTTAGAATTAGTAAAAAGTATTTCAATAATAAAGGACATAGTTCCAAATAAATATTGTTTAATTTTAAAAGTAAGAAACAAGTGTTTTAATTCGGGCTCTGTGGTACAAAACTTATATAAAATCGTTTTATTCTAAACTCTCCGTTCAATACTCTTCTCCCTTTTGGGAAAGCACGGTATTGTGCGTATAACAAATGCGAAACACACGTTCTGGGGTTCCAGATACATCTCGCGAAAAGGAAGAATGTTCTATGGGGCAGGTATGGAGTACAGTTGCGATTTCCACTCGACGGGCAAACCGACCTACTGGCCAACTGATACTTCAAAAATACCTGACCTGATCGATTTTTTCGTCGTGAAAGAAATATCTACCAACCAAATTAAAGTTGAAGAGAGCTTTGATCTGTAACCTGATCATTCACCGGTTTTTTTAACATTGAGCGTAAAACTAGTAATCAACCTTCAGCCAGCGAGATTAACTGGTAGAACGACTAACTGGGAAGGCTTTAGGAACGAAATTGAAGAGAATGTTGAACTGAGCGTTCCACTTACGACACCCTATGAACTTGAGGTTGAAGTAGATCGCTTCGTTGAGATAGTACAGATCGCTTCCTGGAATAACACGCCTAATCCAAGGAAAACGCCGGCCAAATACGGTCTACGATATCCTCCTGAAATGAAAGAATTGGTCAACGAAAAAAGGAAGGCGCGTAAGAAATGGCAACAGAGTCGCGCCCCGCAACATAAAACACATTTGAATTATTTGTGCAATTTGTTGAAGACAGCTATCAAGGACTTTAAAAATCGTGCAATATTACATTGAAAGTTTAACGGCGAAAAAAGATTCCAATTATTCACTTTGGACAGCTGTAAAAGGCACTAAAAGGCCCAAAATCCCCGCGCCGCCAATTAAAATAAATCAAAATGAATGGGCAAGGGAAGATAAGGAAAAAGCGGACGTTTTTGCCGCCCATTTAGAAGAAACCTTTAAACCGTACGATGGTCGGGCGGTTCACGACAGTGTTATTGCGGCGGAATTACTATCCGACGATTTAGTACTCACAAGTGCAACGCTAAGGGAACTAAAACGTGAAATTAAATCCCTAAAACCTAAGAAAGCTCCTGGTTATGATTTGATCACGGGAGAAGTTCTCAAAGTTCTACCAAGAAAAGCATTAATTAAGCTTCTTCATATTATAGATGCCGCGCTCAGACTAAAACACGTGCCGAGCCAATGGAAAGTTGCGGAGGTCATAATGGTTTTAAAACCAGGAAAACCGCCAAATGAAGTAAAGTCGTATAGACCAATTTCCCTTCTTCCAGTTAGATCCAAAGTTTTCGAGAGAATTTTACTAACGCACCTACAACCGGTTATAGAATATAATAATCTTATCCCTGACCACCAGTTTGGGTTCAGAACCAAGCATTCCACGATTGACCAAGTGCATAGAATTACTCACGTAATTAAGAAAGCATTTGAAGAAAAAAAGATATGCTCAAGCGTATTCCTTGACGTCTCACAAGCCTTTGATAAGGTGTGGCATGACGGCTTAAAATTTAAACTACGACAAGTTCTTCCCGTACGCCTATATGATATTTTAGAATCATATCTCGGGAATAGACTCTTCCGTGTTAGACATGGAAACGAATACTCTGATCTTAAGGAAATTTCGGCCGGCGTGCCGCAAGGAAGTGTCCTTGGGCCCCTTCTCTATTTGTTATATACTCGCGATATACCAAGAGAAGATGGCACTACTCTCGCTACGTTCGCCGACGACACCGCTATCCTAGCAGTAGGTAATACAATTGAAGAAACGACTGCAAAACTTCAAATCGCACTGAATAAGGTAAATGAATGGACGAGGGACCGGCGGATCGCCCTCAACGAAACTAAATCTGTTCTCGTGAATTTCACGTATAAGAAAACTAATGACTTGCCAATTTTCCTAAACTTGGCCCGAATACCCTTTGCAAACGAGGCCAAATACCTGGGAATGACACTCGACGCAAAGCTGAAATGGAATTCGCACGTGAAAATGAAACGTAAAGAACTCGATATCAAATATAGAGAAATGTACTGGCTCCTCGGAAAATATTCCCAGCTCAGTACCGAAAACAAACTGCTTCTATACAAGCAAGTGCTAAAGCCGGTGTGGACCTACGGTATACAACTTTGGGGTTGTACCAAGAAAACAAATGCCAATATTCTACAAACTTTTCAAAATAAAGTGCTTAGAGAAATTGTACAAGCACCATGGTATATTAGAAACGACGATATCCACAGGGATCTCGGAATTCCAACAATTGAAGCTGAAACTAGAAGCTTCGCGAGAAAGCATAGAAACCGACTAATCGGACATGTCAACAATACAGTCCGACAAATTTTGGACGAGAACAATTTATTGCGCCGGCTTCAAAGAACGAAACCGTTCGACTTGGCAAGATAAGATTAACCTCGTCTAAATTGCGGAACATGCAGGATCTTTCATTGGAAAGTAGCCTGTCAAAAGTTGTTATTTCGTTATAGAAAAATTGCTTGATAAGTTATACCTTAGTTGCAGTATCTAACAATCTTTCGAAGGGTGGTGTTTTTAGTCAGTAAAAATCTGACACTACTATGAGCACGCGCTTGCTATTCTCATAGTGTCTTTGGGAGATTTTCACCTACCCTCGGTAAAAAAAAAAAAAAATGTATTACACAAAAAAATTTCGAGCGATCTTATGATATGCGAAAGACATTTCCCGAAAGACATGTAAGTACCTATGCAAAGCGAAATTATTTGATCTTTCCAATTTCGAGAACCCACAAATTTCAGAAGGTCATTTTTCGCGGCTATAGGAAATAAAGCCCCAATGCAATGAATTTATTTTTTGATAATATGACTTTTCTGAAACATTCTAGAAATGTAACTAAAGATGGCAACAGAATATAAAAGCGTTAATTCATATTTTTACCGCAATAAAAGAGGACGGTGTTAAGTTTCTTTTAACAAGAAGTCTTAATCAAGATTGCCTTGATGTTTTCCGCAACTAGGGAGGACATAACAAGTTGCTGACTCCATTTCAATTTATTTTGTCAATTAAAATATGTTTTTCGGCAAATATGGAAGATGTAAGTTAGATTTAACGAACGGAACAAAATAAGGTCAATTTGGTTAACGCTTTTAAAACGGAATCTGATTATAAAATTTTCAACCTGGGTACTGATAATGCACTTTATTATTTCGCAGGTTATATTTTAAATAAATACCACTTAAACCACAAGTGTGAATTGAAATAGAGTCCACAACAAGCGAAATTGACACGGGCCCTTACAAGAATTCTTTGACTCGTTAGAAAATCTTAAACAAAAATGTATTTTATAAATAACTAGCTGTACCCGCCCGGCTTCGCCCGTGCAAAATGTGGTTTCAGAACAGTTGATGGAAAAAATTATTTAAGAAATTTGCTTTCTTGTAGGGGGCAATTTTTTTTTTTTTTTTTTTTGATAATCGCTGGAAGGAAAAATCTTCGAAAGACATTGCAGAGATATAACGCGAGGGAACCTTCTGCAATAGTGAGGGACTTCAACCCGATCTAAAAAACTTCCCGAAGACTGAGTCAACTCTGTCCTCATCTTCATGACATTGCACCTGGTCGTTGGACTAATCGGCAATAATTTAATATTCCTTGGACAATAAAAATAAAAGAAAATAAGTTTCTACCTAATATTTAATGTAACGCTTCTTTGTAAAATATATTAGTGGTTTTGTTTCTATCGGCTAAGATAGTGATATTTTCTGCATTACTTACCCTGGAGCATGCTACATATAACTGCCCGTGAGTGAAGCAATTCTTGCTTAAACCTTTTAAGGTATCGAGTTAATGGATATCCTAACTGATACCTGCAGATTTCCTCTATAAGGTGGTATTTACTTTATTTAAATGCTCCCAGTATTTTCGAACGCAAAGCGTTGCAAAGAAAAAAGCGAAGCGAAACGAAAAAATAAATTACTCTTGTCCAATTTTTTCCGGAATTTGTGGAGATATAGACTTGAATCAAAGTGGAGATTGTAGGCCTAGGTATCTATATCTATAGGCCTGTGAAAAATGCACCAGATTATATTTAGCAGTTTCTAAGATAATTGCATTCATTTCGCACATAGACATTTTTTTTTTTTGTTTTAAAGCAAAAGATAAACAAACCTTTCCCACATTTTTGACATTTCTTTTTTTCTTGGCAAACCAAACAAAATACTGTCTCTGTCTCTCTCCATCTCCGTCACTGGAGATGCCATTATATTGCGCTGTTAGTATGTTTGATTTGAGAATGAAGTGCATATCCACTTACCTAGGTGAAAGTCGAAGAAATAATTTAAATTTTGCCTTTTTATTCAAAAACCTTTTAAGTTATCGTGTAAATAGATAGCCTAACTGGAACCTGCAGATGTCCTCTATAAGATGGAATTTACTTTATTTAAATGCTCCCAGTATTTTCGAACGCAAAGCGTTGCAAAGAAAAAAGCGAAGCGAAACGAAAAGATAAATTACTCTTGTCCAATTTTTTCCGGAATTTGTGGAGATATAGATTTAAAACAAAGTGGAGATTGTGGGCCTAGGTATCCTCTATAGGCCTGTGTAAAATGCACCAGAATATATTCAGTAGTTTGTAAGATTTTTGCATTTAAAGACAGGCAGTCAAATTCATTCTAAGTCGAACAGAACTACACCAATTTTATTTATATGATGATGATGATGATGATTTTGAGGCGAATGTTTTTACCTTTTGGAAACATGAATCTCCTTACAATTGTCGTCAAAATCAAAATAACGAATTTCTTATTAAATTTTATGTCCGAGTACGAATGTATCATACTTTACACATGTGAAGTTTTACTATATTATAAAATATTCAATAAAAATAATTATAAATTGATTTTTGCTTTTTTTTACGTCACATCTCTCTTTTACTAGAGCACATATGTTGATAAAAAAAAAAACACGCGGAGAGTGTCCCTACTCACTGTAAGGTCAGGGGTCATCATAAGAAGAGCGTAGGTGGTACATTCCACATCGGTAGTCTGAAACAGATCAAGAGACTACTTCTTGAAGGAACAACTGCCGTTTCAATTTTCATGTACGCTGTAGAAATGTGTTTATTTGCCGGGGAAGTTAAGTCTTACGTGCAGGGATTTAAATCCCTGTACCGCATTAAAAGTCGGTTTGGCCGTGTGCTGTGTATGTTTTTTAGTTGAATATTTTGAAAACGTTGAAAGCGAGGACCGAGAAGTACCAACATTTCTCGCTTGTACCGACTATTTGGTGTATGTCCTGTTTTAATAAGGGCAACTAGTTAGAAAACAATTTAGTTGGAATTGTAGCTACTCCTTTAAGTGATTGTTTGGGCAGATGGCTTGCGGCTGTCACTTCTATTAATACTCTTATTTTTCCCTAACAGGTAGTAAACCCTCAATTTGCGATGGTTTAAAACTACTTTGAAACAGTATTTTAATGAGATTATCACTAAGCTACATTCAGCAAAACCTGTCCGTTTTATAAGCTGTCTAGAGCAAGCATTCACGTATATACTTAAAATAAACAAGGAACAGGGTAACCTTGTGGCTGTGATTGCATTTTTCCCACACTGATCCACGGTTTCCTGAAATCCGCTTTATATTCAAAGCAATCGTAGGCAATTGACACTGCTCATAATTAGTTTATGCACATCGCTGCATATAGAGGTGAATACACAACAGAGGTACTGTAAACCCAGAAGTACAACAATAGCTAAGCAACTTGCTTAAAGCAAGTCTGAAACCAGTTACCAACTATGGAAAGTAAAAGTGAAAAAAATCAAAACCGTTCATATGACACCGCACGTAAAAGAATAAATTAAAATGCGATGTAGGTGTTCTTTTCAAATTTGTTCAAAATCTATTGCATGGCGCTTTTATTTGCTATTCCCCTAAAGCACACACTCACAAGAACAAATGGGATCTTTGGTGTCTAACGAAATCTAGTGGAGTTTCAACCCCAGGCCCAAGCCCAAACCCAAGTCGGAATGCAAAAGTGGTGTTCCGGCGCTCAATATTGGTCCACCCAAGATCGATGCTGAGCTAAGAATTGGACCTGGTCCAGCTGTCAGAATGGGTCCATGTCCAGCGGTTAGGACTGGTGCAGCGCTCTGGATGATGGTCGGGGCAGCAAAAGTCTTAATGACCGGTGACACAACTGAAGTGATGATTGGACTGCTATGGACTTGGGTTTGACTAGAGTGCGAAATGGCAGTTGGGATGGTGTGTACAATTGAGCCGACTGGTTCCAGAATTGAGCTGGATGCGAGAAGTCCAGGTGCAGCAGCAGCAACAGCGAGTACAGCGGACAATACGATCTGTGAAGGTATACAGAGTAGGGAATAAGAAACATGGTAATTATTAAAATTCCAGCTCTCTTACCAATTTGAACATGTTTGCGATGTTGATTGGCTTTGAGGTGTTAATCTGAAAAGACTGAATGTGCTTATGATGCCTAACAAGACTGAGAGTTGGGTTTTTATAGTAGCTGCGTTTTGCACCCTTGCGTATTTCACAACTACCGCCGTCTAAGACTGAGTCTTTCTCTTCCGTGGTGGAAATCGAATACCAATGAGACACATTCGGCAAGGTCATTGTGTTGCGATGTGATGCAGATGCAGTCTGGTAAGCAATTTAGTTGGATGGTGCAATTTGCTGCCACAATTGCATACGCCACTCCTCAAGTATAGTTGACTTGCAAGACCGTCTAAGGTTTCAGTTGAGACAGCGCGTGGATAAAATGATTCTTTCGTAACTGCATACACTTGCAAAAAGTTTAGACTAAGGGTGCTTAGGATGGAAAACCAACTTTTGACTTTAGTTCAATACAGAATATAATAATGTTGATGCTCGTCAACTAAGAAGCTGTGACAGCGTTTAAAGAATTCAAATGTTTTAGATGACTTGCACTGGAGGCTATTAGAACATTTTGAAACATGGATTCTTTGACAACTTGCTGGCAGTTAGTTAGGTAAAGTTGAGCTTTATTCTATAAATTATTTTGAGCGATGATGATCGATTGCTGCTTATGGGAATAGAGCTGCGACCTGCGACTTCAGAAAACCCCACAAGAAAAATCTCAAACGGTTCATGCAGAAAGTCCATTGGGGCGTCTGCTGTGTGGCACATACAACATACAACATACATACAGCTGGAACCATCATATCTTCGACTTCCATATGGTTTAACTTGAGCTCAAAGAAATCGGTTAACATCGTTGATGTGCAGTCAGCGAACCAACGCAATTGTCTATGGTGTCTAATTTTGATCTAGTTTGTCAGTTGGATCTTGTGCGGGTTTTCCCAACGCAAAATTCGACAATTTGAAGTTTGCAAAAAGCCAACTTCTTGGGCAATGGGCACTGTGATGAGTTGACTCGGGCAATGTTCTGGGCCGATCTAGTGTTCGTCTGACGTATACGACTGTTGGCTGATTATTCGATAGTCCACCAAATGTTCCCATACTGACAAACTCACTTTGATAACAAAGTTGCATTATTTGGACGTTCTGTCTATGGTGATTTGACATCAAATCCTGATTCCTGGATAATAAACACAAGTATAGACAGACGCCAACAAAACAACGTGGCCGCAACAGTGGTTAGTATTACATTTTTAACTAGCACAAAAGATACATTATGGAGATAACGAAATGCTCTCAACATTATACATTTCTTTCATAAAATAAGAAAATGTTCATTTGATAATTCATAATCAGTGTAAGTTTGAAAGAGTTGAGCGAAATTGCCTGAAAATTGTGTTATCGAAACCGGCTCTGCGAAAAAAGTTCAATATGAAAATGAAATAAGTCCCCAAAAAATTATACAGGAAACAACAAAAAGGATTTTTAATAAAATTTTTGGGTGTTGTTTCCTTTTTTGGGGCCTTATTTCCTAATGAAAATTGGGGTCTTGGTTCTTTAGTAAGATCTGTGTTAGAATACTGTTCTATTATTTGGTCACCAGCATATCAGGTGCATATAAATCGGATTGAACGTGTACAAAAGTCTTTTTCAAGATATTGCTTTCGTCACTTTAATGGGTCAGTGGAAACGCCCAGTAACGAAGGAAGATGTCGGATAATAAACTTAAAGTCCCTGGAAACGAGAAGACTTATTCAGGACATAACGTTTATAAAAGACATCGCTTCTGGAAGAATATTCAACGCTTTTACTGTCCAATCTCTCTTTTTACGTTCCGGGAATTCCGTTTCGTGAGCATGGCTTATTTTATGAACCTAATTATTCTACAAGCTATGGAAGGAATGAGCCTTTAACAAGGTGCATTAGGAGTTTTAATTCAATATGCAATTCCGTTGATTCCAGTATGGATATTTCGATCAGCAGAATTGCGTTTAAAAAAAGATTAAATGAATTGTTATAATTGCTCATAGGGATTCTTTACTTTTGCTTAAAATTTTACGAATGTAATTTTTTTTTCTTGCACACTAGGTGGAAAAATTTTTTTTTCTCGATATATTTTTAAATTCTTTTTTTTTTATCTCAACATTAAATTAAGTTAACATTTTTCAAGTTTTTTTTTTTGTTTTCTTATAAATTTTTAAATTGTTTTTTTTTCTCTTCACTTGAAGAGTTTTTTTTATCTTAATATTAAATTAAATTAACATTTTTCAGGTTTTTTTGCCCTATTTCATCGCTGTTGCGCCTTATTGCATATTTGAAATTGGTGTATGATTTCATTATGATATAAAACCCCAAATTTGGAGCCTTATTTCATTTTCTCTTTTGGGGCCTTATTTCCTACAGCCATCGCAACCGCTGGGGGTCATTGTGTAAAGCAAACTATTTTTTAGCGCTGCTCATAGAGTGGTGGAGGAAATGTCGTATACGGATAAACCTTCAGTTCAGATTATCATGTAGTCAAATCTGATCACTGGTTTTAAAAATTAGATGGAAGGGTACAGGCAGGCGCCTTTTGGGAACTTCCTTTGATAATATAATGAAAGTGAAAAAAAAATGCAGCTATATATAAAATCCTTATAGGACATTCAAAAACCCGGCGAAGCGGATACATGAGCTAAGATGTTTTTGGTTAGCTGATGAGTTTTAGAAAAATATGCCTTTAATACAGTAACAGTCGAATAAATCGCAAGCTCTTAAGAGGTAATAGTCATAAGGCTTTGTTCAAGCAGGAGCTAATCAAATACCAAGATTAATACCTAATTACTTAAAGTATTTTAATGATTCTTTATAGTCTTATTGGCAGCACTCTTTCCAGCGACAATCAATTCGACAGCTGATCTGCACTCTCTTTGCTTTTTGTCGTTTCACCATGACCATAAACTAACGACAAAACATAGCTCCAACTTAAGTAGCTATCGGTTCTATACATACCTACAACAAATATCAACTCTGCAACTCTTCGCACTTTTTCAGAATTCAAATCTTAATTAGATCGCAAATTGAATTTGTATTCCCATCAATAAACGTTCAATTGAAACAAAATGCGATAAAGTTCAGTTGGACAAACGAGAAAATGGAAAAATAAATTTTGATAGGGTATGCTACAGATTAAAAAAAAATGATATCATTAGTTAGACTGTCACATTCGTGGAAAATGGAGATTTTCACAATTGTGATATTCGAATGTGTCAGGACAAAATAAACAGCCTACGTATCAACTGGGTATACGGAGCAGAAACACTCATATAAGAACAAAACGCAGATAAGAAACGCATATGAGTAAGGAATATTTTTTTTTTAATTTTACACAGAGTGAAAACCACCACATAAAAATCGAAGAAAAGTTTTAAGATTTCTTTATGGTTTTCATCGAAGAAAAAAATTGTGTTATTGTAAATTGTTTTAATAGAGACAATCTTATTAAAATGTTTGTGAATTTTCTATATGAAAGTAATTTTTAATAAGACATCTTATTCAATACTGATATGACGGCATCTTGAAACAATACGAAAACTAATTGAAAAGTATGTGAAAGTTGTTTAGCAGCAATAGGGAAAACTTATCGAAATTATAATATGAAAAGCGCTTGAAAAATATATGGAAAACCTATTAAACACTTATTTGGTAAACTTAAATGATCTTAAAAAAGATCTTATACATAAGTTGTATTTAGAATTTCTTGATATTCTTGTCTTCAGATATTCCTTCTTGTAAAGCCTAGTCCGCAGCTGTTCCGGAACGAAAAATCCCATACACTCTATTAGAATTGCTTGCGAAAATTTGTCATTTGTATTGCAGTGTTGCCAGCTTTTATAAGAGGTGTGGAGCCGAATTGAGAAATTTTGAAGCCGAAAATATCCAAACTCAAATATGAAGATTAAAAATACACATTTTTAATTTTTTTTTTTTCTAAGACGACTCTGGGCGTATTTTTTTGAGCTTCGATCTCAGCAAAGCAACAAGAAACAGAATTTTCAACACACAATTACAACAACTGTGAGTCTTCGAAGTGTCAGGTAGAGCGTAGTTGTTGATGTAATTGCGTGCTGAAATTAAACTTTACTTTGCTTTTCTGAAATCGAATCTCAAAATTACAGGCCTTATTATCAATTTAAAAAAACAACAGAAACTCCTATTTGAGAAAATTTTCTAGTTTCCATTTTGTAATGCTAACAAAAAAAAACAAACAAAAACATAAACTAGTTTTTATATTAAACTATTTCGAAATGGGTAGGTCTAAATGTATATTAAAATCAATTGCAATGGATTTCCAGTGAAAGTGAAAAATAAATTTGTTGCAGTCAACTCAATACACAAACGAACCAGTAAAATTCGGATTTAATGTTCGATTTCGCAGCAGATATCTGAAACCTCAGATTAAAAAATAAAAATTGCCCAATAATCGAGAAAGACATACTGTTTAGAAAGTTTTAGTTATACAAAAAGAGTACGTTCGCAATAGAATTATAAATTCCTAATGATCCTAAAAATCGCCAAACTTTAAAGTGAAAATAGTAAATTACGATAAATCGGAAATGACAATTTTAAGGAGCCAAATTTGAAATAAATATCCAGTCCTAGTAACACTGCTACTTGTGTATCAAAGCTGATGGAACTCTCCACAAATTATTTTCCGCTGTTTTTTCGCAGACGCAGAGGGGAGCACAGGCCCCGGACAGCACTTTGCTAGGGGCGGCAATTTGGAGCAGTTATTTATTTATTGATTTATTTATTTATTTATTTATTGTAAATACATATATAATTTATATGTATTTATTAATATAATTTTGGCAAGTTCTGGTTAGAGAGCTAAAGGGTGGTTAAGTTTTAAGGACCGATGTTGATTTTGAATAAAACACAAATTATTTAAGAAATTATTGTCATTTCTTTTTATTAAAACTTGACGTTTAGGTGTGGTTCACATTCAACATCGGCCCTTAAAATCTAACCAGTCCGTGATCGAACAGAAAACACAGAAAAATCCCTACAGTACAGGACAAGACAAGATGTTTGAGTAGAAGGACAGGCGTAGTAGAAGTTTCTGTTTTTCGATCTGTTTTTTTTTTTTTTTTTTTTTTATTGCAAGTAGCTGTTGAAGATGTGTATCGAGTGGCTTGCAGACCTATCTTAGTGGAAAAACAAGACCCAGCGTCTTGGTGGTATCGAGAACTTGAAAACCTAAAGAATGATGTGAGGAAGGCCTTCAATCACGCCATGAGGAGGGGAGAACCCGAAGCATGTGATGAGTATAAGGCGAAAAAGAAAGAGATGAATGTTATTCTGCAACGACGTAAAAGGAGTGCGAGTATGAGGAGTACGTCTGAAGTCAGTAGACTACAAAAGATTGTCTCCAGAGATCCAGTTTCCAAGATCGGACTCATTCGTAATAGAGCTGGGGTGATGTTGGAAACACTGGATCACACAAATGAGGTCCTAATGGAGGTACACTTTCCAGGAAGCTAAAAGTCAGATCAACCCTGAGCTCCAAGGAAAAAAGGGGCGAACAGGATGGATAGGACGGAAGCAGAACGGATCGGACCACCAGAAGCAGTCAAGGGTGCGATAGCAACATTTTCACCCTTCAAAACCGTGGGGCTGGATGGTATATTTCCAGGTCTAATACAATGGGGAGTATAGACGTAATTGCACCAAGGCTCAGTAATATATACGTTGCACCTAGCAACAGGCTACACCCCAATGACATGGAGGGAGACAAATGTGGTCTTCCTTCCAAAGCCGGGGAAAAAGGATTACACCGAGGCAAAGGCCTTCAGACCAGTTAGCCTAACATCCTTTCTGTTGAAAACAATGGAAAGGGTGGTGGTGGACTATATGAAGAGTACTGCGCTTAAGATGTATCCTTTAAATAGTAGACAGCACGCCTACAGGGCAGGCATGTCTAAAGAAACAGCGCTACATCAAGTAGTACGCTTTGCAGAAGAAGAGTGAAATACCGGGGGCATTGCGATGACCACCATAATGGACCTTGAAGGTGCCTTCGATAAGATATGCTTTGAAAGTCTGAAACAAGCCTTTTTAAAATGTAGGGTTAACCCATTGGTGGTAAGATTGGTGGACAATATGTTGAACACAAGGGCGATAAATATTCAGACGGGAACCTCAAAACTCAGAGGAAGGGTTAGCAGAGGTTGCCCACAAGGAGGTGTTCTCTCACCTACACTGTGGAATATCACTGTGGACTATCTTCTCGACAGACTTGAGGCGACTGGCATTCACACAGTGGGATATGCCGACGACATAGCAATAATGGCCAGAGGCAGTTTCATAGACGTCACCGCAGATATCATGAGGAATGCGATCAAAGTGGTGGAACGGTGGTGTCTGGAACAAGGGCTTTCCATTAATGCGGAGAAACAGATCTAATAAGCCTCACAAGGAAGATGAAAAATCTGGAATTTCGACCCTTAACACTTTTCGGATTGGAACTAAAAATGGCCAAGAAGGTTAAGTATCTTGGAATCTATCTAGATACTAGACTTACTTGGAACTACCATGTTGAGCAGAAGGTCAGAAAGGTACTACATCAGTGCAAACGTGTATGTGGAATGAGGTGGGGACTCTCGCCTAGGTCAGCATACTGTGGTGGGTGGTGGATTTGTGAACAGGACATGGTAATTTCGGGTATCACTTAAGGAAGATGGGCCTTAGAGAGGATGATACCTGTAAACTATGCCTGGAGGAACCTGAGACAGCGGCACATATACTGTGTCAATGTCCGGCGTTGGCTGGAAAAAGAATGAGGATCTTGGGACATCATTGGGTCGACAAAACTTGGAGGTTATGAAAGTTTGTATGGGGAAATACACTTTGAAAAAAAAAAAAGAAACTGGATAGAAATCGAGTAGTGCTCACACGCGTTAAGAAAAATATTGAGAGAACGAGAAAATTGCGATTGTCGTTGAATAAACCAACATGTGGCCCGTTAATTTGTAATAAATTTTATTGGTTTTGGCTTTATTTCGGTTTTGTTCTCAAAAAATCATTGACTAACAAATACAAAGTTTCACTCTTTAGCTCTTAAAAAATTCCTGTATAATTTGTTATGACATTCATTTTTGTGTTTATTAAGTTTACTTAAAATAAATACATTAATAAAATACCTACCCACCTAAATAAAATAAATAAACAAACGGACCCGAAAAACAAAAAATATAACCATGGATTCGGTCAATTACTAAATGACAAATAAACGGGAAAAATGGAAAGATTTGCTGCAAAGCTATGGTTTGGTGACCGAAGTGAAAAATCGGACAACATACACTCATTGGTTATCACTGATTTATAATCATGGGTTAACCTAAATCTGTTGTTACGTAACCAAGGCTTTAACCAGCTGCGAACAGACCCGCCCTAAGGAAATTAGTAGTTTCTCTAAAAAAAAAAAATAGTATTCCTCATTTACACACACTGAATTGATTAATTTGCATTGAAAAAAATCAAAAAAACTCTTTAAAAGTTGTGTGTGATAAACATTAGCGGATCTGTGCCACTCTAAATACACGACACGCTCCATGACCTCAAATCGAACAATTCGAAATTCCAAAGTTGTCAAAAGCGCGTGGTAGAAGAGACAAGAGAGTAGCTCTACTCCGGCGTTCCCAGACCGTCAAAATATTTCCCCCAGATGTATCTGGAAAACCCCCAGATTTCCAACATTTTGTCATTATTTTTTTTAACAAGTCTTATGTACAACTTAAGAATAAATAAATAGTTGGCGCAACAGATCCGTGGAGGCCCTAGGCCAAGCTTCTTACATGCATTCGTTTTGTGTACGTTTTTCACTTTTGGAACGAATGGAAGGGATCTACAATTTTATGCCTTTTTTTTAACTTTTCCTTATGAAACTGGCACTAACTTCTTTTGCAAAAAGTGTTTTGTTAATCAATTTTGCTCAATTTTGAATTTAGTTGTGAACAGAACGAAGAATCTCTACGCTAAGTACATATACTTAAGAATATGTTACTCAGCGTTTCTTACGTTCACCGAATGCCTATAAATTTCATTTTTCTGCGAAAGCTCATTTTTAGGTTACCAAAAAGGATTTTATAACGAAATACAAATAAAGCAGAATTTTAAAAACCCCCAGATTTCCTCCCGTCGACCAAAAAAAAACTAAATTTGGGGGGAAAACCCCCAAACTGGCAACGCTGCTCTACTCAGGCGTCGCGTTGAACTTTACGATATTTACGATCTAAAGTCGATTCAACGCCTGAAGCTGTATTTTGTGTGGCAGCCGCAGCACAATGAACGCTTTGTTTCCATATAATCTGCAGCGCTGCCACTTTGCTACGATCGTAGCACTAAAGCACGAAATGTGAACATAAATCTTGGAATTTAAATTGAAAAAAAAATAATAAACGAAAGTATATTCAATCTTTATTCTCTTTCCCACACCAACTTATATTCTTTTCTACCATACCTACCCAACAAGTACCTACCCATTTCTTCGGATATGTTATGTTTGAATTTGACTGGAATCAAAAATGATATTTTGGATTTATGTTCACTAAAAGTCCGTGTTCATGTTCACGTTATAGATATTCTTCCATTCGCTTCGTTGAATTGCGTTCAATTGCAGTTTTAATTTCATGTCGAAGCGCAATTTCAGTGTTTATTTGGAAAATCGAAAAAATAAAATTTTAGTTTAGAAATAAATTAAAATAAAAAATAAATAAATTATGTAAAAAACAAGTTGCCTTTCATTAGTTTATATTCAGACAGAAATGGTCGAATTTCGACCGCAGGCGATACTAGTTTTAATTATTTTCCAAGCAAATTGTTGCTGTCCACAATTTTGAAGTGTTTTTTTTTTAATACCTATATCTAAAAAGTTTGTTCTTATAAATTATGTTTACATGTTACATTAAGTAACTTTTTGAAATGAAGTAGATACTTTGATTATACAAAGATGATATTATAGCCGACGATATTTTGCATCGAATTCGCACTGTGACATCGGATAATGAACTGGAGATGTCAGATTAAATGCGCAACAAAGCTTTAATTTTGATCGAGGATATTGTGTCTGCTCATGAGGGGCAATTTGTTGTGCCACAGCCAAATCGTTCAATGCAAGACGCACTTAATCGAGAACTGATCTGCGATCGAATCGCATTGAGTCAAGCTGTTCGAACAAATGTGGCAATGTTGAATCAAGAACAAAAGAAAGTGTACGATGAATTGATGGAAGCAGTCGATAACGAAAATGGCGGAATTTTCTTCCTTGATGCGCCCGGTGGAACTGGAAATACATTCCTGATTTCACTGATTTTGGCTACAATTCGTTCGAGATCTGAGATCGCTTTGGCCCTAGCCTCTTTTGGGATAGTGGCTACTTTGTTAGAAGGCGGTCGAACAGCTCATTCTGCATTGAAATTGCCATTGAATCTGCAAGTGGATGAAGAACCTACATGCAACATTTCAAAGAACACTGCGATGGCGAAAGTACTGCAGCAATGTAAGATTATCATATGGGACGAATGCACAATGGCTTACAAACGCGCATTGGAGGCCCTGAATCGTTTACGTAATGATAAGCGACCCTTCGGTGGAGCAAAGATCTTGCTATCTGGCGATTTTCTACAAACGCTACCTGTCATTTCGAGATCAACTCCGGCAGATGAATTGAATGCTTGAAGGCGTTTGCTTTATGGCGATGCGTCAAGAAATTGCATTTGACAACAAACATGCGAGTTTCCTTACAAAATGACCAGTCCGCTTCAGAGTTCTCCAGGCAATTATTGTTGGCGATGGGCAATGGTGTGATTCCAGCAAACTTAATCACTGGCCTGATTGAGTTTCCACAACATTTTTGCAACTTTAAAACGACACCAGAAGAACTAATCATGAATGTTTTCCTGAATATCGCTCAGAATTTGTTGACCATGATTGACTGAGTGTAAAAGTAATTTTGGTTGCGATGAACAAGAACGTCAATCATTTGAATTTCGCCACTCAAAACCAAATCGCTGGTGAGTTGCATTCATACAAATCAGTCGATTCCGTGATGGATGAAAACGAAGCCACCAACTATCCCACTTTGTTGCGCAACCTAAACGAACCAAAACTTTGTAACGGTACGCGTTTGATTGTGAAGAATTTAATATCAAATATTATTCAAGCAACGATTTTTATTGGGAAACCAGCTGACCCGGCGAACATCGTTCCGCCAAAATCTATGTTATATAAAAATTGAGATTTAAAATTGTGTTCGTTTGTCGCCGAATCACGCCTTAACGCATTTACCGATTTTACCCAAACTTTCTCACATCTTTGGTATTGGTCTATTTAAGATTTTTGTGAAGTTTGGTTGGAATTGGTAAACGTATGTTTGTGTAACAAAAAACGGTGCAAAAAAATATGTTTGTACTGTAAAATATGTCGTTTTTTTGGTCTCATGAGAAATACATTTTGTTTTGTCAAATCACTTTTTTCGAATTTCCAGTCGGTTTTTTTTTCAGTTTTCTCACCATTTTGAAAAATTGTAGTTGTACGGTTCCTACGCTGGAATCGGAAAGCTTATGCGTGCGTGAAAAAAAAAGCATGTATTTGAGTAATTTTTTGTTTTTTTCCTAAACCACTCAACCGTTTTCAATTAAATTTTCCGTCTGTGTTTGGTTGGTTACAGTTTGAAAGATGGGACACTATTTTGGTATGGTGGGTACGGCTATATGTTAAAGAGACTGTCGGCCGTATGTGCACTCATAACTCGGGAATGGATCGTGCTTCGTGGATTCGTATTGACCCAAGGGAGGACATAGGGATAGGTTAGGTTAGGTTTTTGGGCTGACGAAGCGGGTGACCCTCGCTTCGCCACACTCAGGTCCTTGTGGACCCATTGTGATACCCTTTATTTGTGGGGTTTGGCCGTGTTGTATTTCGGCCACGTTTCCTTCTCCTTATTCGATGTTGTCCAGCCATCTTGATGTCCTCAAAAACCTGTGAAGATCAAAGAGTGAGATGTTTGAGAGTTCTTGAATGTCTTGGAAGTAATATCTTCCAAGTGTCCTATTTCGCAAGTGACAGAGGCTCGGGCAGTGACAGAGGAAGTGAGGTGTGTCCTCATGCGTCTCCTCATCACCGCAGCCCCTGCAGATGTCGTCGTCTATGAGGTTTAATTTCATTGTATGGTTTCTTAGGAAGTTATGACCTGTCAGAGCACCTACCAACTTAGACAGCGATGATCTGTCAAACTTCAAGAGTTTGTTGGTCCGTCTTTTGTCATATTCAGGCCAAAGCTTCCTTGATATTTCACAGGTTGTTAGTGTTTTCCACCTGTTGTTGGCTTTCATTCGGATCTTGTTTTCCACCCGTTCTCTGAGGTTACAGAGTGGTGGTTTGATCGATTGTAGTGCCTGATCATGGTCCATTGCAGACCCCTTTCTTGCCAGTTCGTCTGCAATCTCATTGCCGGCTTTGTCCCTGTGTCCAGGAACCCAGCAGAGATTTATATTATGCTGCGAGCCAAGAGCTTTGAGCTCTTCGCGACAGCTGCGAATTAGCTTTGATTTGATTTCAGTAGCCGAAATAGCTTTAATGGCTGCCTGGCTATCAATGAATATGGTAATATCATTACGTGGTATTGCCCTCATTGACACCATACACGCCGCTTCCATAATTGCCAGAACCTCGGCCTGGAAGACACTGCTGTGATCAGGAAGCCTGATTGAGCGGCGTATATTTAATTCCTCCGAGAATAGACCGGCTCCAGTGCCATAGTCCATCTTTGATCCATCTGTGTAGATGGATATAGATTTCCTTTTAGCGGGTTCGTTTGTTTCCCATTCCTCCCTGCTCGGAAAGGAGCAGGAGAATGGCTTGTCGAAATCTAGGTAGGGAGACATGTAGTCAGAGCTAACATCGTTCTCTACGTATCTCTTCAAAATCTGCGCATGTCCTGTAGCATTAGGATTCCAGCCTTGTGTTTGGCTAATCCTGAGTGCACTTTTGACGGCCGATTCTTGCATATATAGGTCCAGGGGTAGCAAGTTGAGAATGGCCTCCAATCCAGCGGTTGGTGTCGTTCTGATTGCACTGGTTGTTCCTATACATGCTAATCTTTGTATTTTTGTCATTTCTTTCAGATTGGTTACCTTGTCCGCGGCTTGCCACCAGACTAAGTTGCCATATGTGAGTATCGGTCGCACTATAGCCGTGTACATCCACAGAATTACTCTAGGGTTTGGTCCCCACTTTCTGCCGAAGATACGGTTGCATGCATAGAATGCATTTGCGGCTTTCTTTACTCTTTCTTTGATGTTTGGTTTCCAATTTAGTTTCCTATCTAGAATTATTCCCAGATATTTCGCATATTCTGCCACTCTTAGGGGAGTTCCCTCAATAGCTGGTGGCTCGAATTGCGGTATGTTCCTTTTATTTGTGAATAGCACAAGTTCGGTTTTTTGGGGATTGATTCCCAGACCACATTGTTTTGTCCACAAGTTGAGTGCACGTAGTGAGTTCTCCAATAGTTCGCTTATGGTCGATAAGAATTTGCCTGTCGCAAGCAATACTACATCGTCTGCGTATGCAACTACTTTGACCCCACTGTTTCCAAGTTTCATTAGTATTTCGTTAATGACAAGGACCCAGAGTAATGGGGAAATGACCCCTCCTTGCGGTGTACCTCTTGAGGCAGTAACTCTTAGGTCAGTGTCACCTAATTTTGCATTGATATTCCTTTCATTGAGTAGATTCATGATCACTTTAATGAGTGATTGTTCAACGTTGGAATTTTGTAATGCCCTTTTCACCGCGCATGTTTTGACATTGTTAAACGCCCCTTCAATGTCTAGAAATGCGGCTAGTGTATATTCTTTGTCTTTTAATGACTTCTCTATAACGCCAACGACTTCGTGTAGTGCTGTTTCTACTCCTTTGCCCTTTATGTAAGCATGTTGTGTAGTGGAGATTACATTGCTATCTATCCGACTGCGTATAAAGACGTTTATCAATTTTTCGAAGGATTTCAAAATAAAGGATGTTAGACTTATAGGTCTAAAATCCTTGGCAGTGGTTTGGCTAGCTTTCCCTGCTTTTGGGATGAAGACAACCCTCACTTCCCGCCAAGCTTTCGGAATATAGCTTAATTCCAAACTGCGCATGAAAATCCTTTTAAGAACCGGAGTGATGATGGTCCTTGCCTTCTGGAGCATAATCGGAAATATCCCATCGACTCCAGGGGATTTGAAGGATGAGAAGGTATCAATTGCCCAGTTTATTTTGTCCTCTGTTATAATTCCTTCTGGAACTGTCGTTACAGTTGTTGAGGCATTATGCGTATTCTGAGTGTTATTTTGACTTGGGTCACATCCTGGAAAGTGAGTTCGCAATAGGAGACTAAGTGTCTCTTCACAGGACTTTGTCCACGTCCCATCATCGGTTTTGAGATATCCTGGGACCGTGTGTTCTTTCGATAAAATTTTTCGAAGTCTGGCTGATTCTGTTGTGTTTTCAATACTACTACAGAACGTTCGCCAGGTTGTGCGTTTAGCACTTGCTATTGCGCTTTTGAATTTCCGCTGACCATCTTTATATATATCCCAATCTGTCTGAGAATTTGTGGCCTTCGCTTTATTGAAAAGAGCTCTAGTTTTCCTCCTGATCTCTAGGAGATCTTTCGTCCACCATGGTGGAGACTTCCTGTTCTTTATTGTTCGCAACGGACATGCTTTCTCGTATGCATCTTTCAGAGTTTTGTTTAAAATTTCTGTAATAGCATCGATTTCTTTAGGTGTATTTATTGTGTGGCGGTGCAGTTTCCGGTTATTCTTCTCCACCTCTATGAAGAATGTTTCCCAGTTGGTCATCCTGGGATTCCTGCATTTGCCTATTGGTTCTACTTTTTCATTGATAAGCAATTCTATAATTCTGTGGTCTGAGAAGGATGGTTCCGACGACACTTTCCAGTCTCGCACAGTGAGGGTTTGTGAGTTACTATACAGTGTGATATCTAGTACCTCACGCCTATTCCTAGTTATGAAAGTTGGTTCGTTGCCAATATTGGCTATCAACAAATTATTCTCTACAATAAATTCTAAAAGAGACTCACCTCGAATATTGGTGTCAGTACTCCCCCAAAGTGTGTGATGGGAGTTGGCGTCACATCCTAAAATGACATCCCATTTCTCACACTCTGCTTTCTTAACCAGTGTTTTGGTTAGCTCAGGCGGTGGATTGTCTGAAGAGTCGGATGGCATGTAAACTGCCGCCAATGTTAGCGTGCGTTTTCCTTCTCTTTCCAGATTTACCACTGTTTGGTGTAAGGACATAGGGATACTTTTTGTCCTGAAAATAAAAGTTTACGGGGATGGGATTGGGGATGGAACTTTGCATGAAGAACCGCATTTAAAAAAAAAGAAGATTGAATATAAATACGGGAAGTGTCACTTCCAATACAACAAAAATTATTTAAAATCTTTATTTTTGAATTATTTTGATATGCCGGGCTTACCGCTACACAATTTGAAATTGAAAGTCGGCTCAGTTATAATTTTGTTGCGCAACCTCAATCCACCGAAATTTTGTAACTGATCGCGTTTGATTTGATTGAGGAAAACATTCTAACTCCGCGGATTCCGCTTATTCAAAAAGATTTGCCATTCGTTTTTAAGCGTATCAATTTCCCGTTTCGCTATGACAATTAATAAGTCTCAAGGACTATCGCTGGAATTTTGTGGAATCAATATTGAATTCCCACGTTTCTCCTACAGTCAAATGCATGAACTTTCGCTTTATACATCGTGTATCGTAAAGGACATGTGCATTGTGCATGCTCAGTATTATTATTTTCATTACATTAACGAATATGGGCGAAACAAAGTTCGCCGGGTCAGCTAGTATTTATCTATATATATAAAAAGAAAGCCTTAAAATTCTGTTCGTTTGTCGTCGATTCACGCCTTAACGCATTTACCGATTTTAACAAAACTTTCACACATATTTACAATTGGTCTATATATGATTTTTGTGCAGATTTGTCGCGAAAGCAAAACTTTGAGGGGATGAAAAGGGTTATGAAAGTTTGTATGGGGAAATGCACTTTGAAACAACAAACAAAAAATGGATAGAAATCGAATGGTGACATTTCAAATACAAAAAAAGAAAAAAATAAATTTAGAAGCATTTGTTGTTGTCAATTATTTCAATTATTTTCCGAGCAAATTGTTGTTGTGAACAATTTTGAATTTATTTTTTTAAATACCTATAGGCACCTACCTAATAAGTTTGTTCTATTAAATTATGTTTACTATGTTACATTAAGTAACATTTTAAAGTGGAGTAGATACTTTGAAAAAAAAAAAAAAAAAAACAATCACTTCAAAGGAGTCTGATGATGAATTAGTGGTGTAGTTCGAAATAACTATCATTCCTACCAAAGTGACTGTGTCTACAAGTTGTTGTTAAGAGTTCTTCCCTCGAAAAAACAACAATTCATAAACTGAAATTCGACATAATTTCCCAACAGAAATTGTCAGGGTTAATCCCAAACAAGCGAGAATCGTTGTTACTCCTCGCTTCCCCCACTCAGTAATTAACAAAAACAAATGGCAGTAAGCCAACGAATTCTTCCCAACAATAGCCTCTCTAGTCGTATGATTCTGTGGAATCTCACAGCTTGAGGGAAAAAGAGACGAATAGGCGAAGAAGCCCGAGAGAACGACAATTGACAAAATAAACACCTCGTAAAAACAACAACGCACTGAGGTAGGTCTTCCCCTCCGTTCTAATCCCAGTTGTCGGGCTTGTACTTGTCGCTCAGTTGGCGCAAGTGGTAGTCACTTGGTCAATTGGAGAAAAATCGAAATGCAAGTTCATTTCCTGACAGGGGAAAAAACAGAAATGTCTTTCCAAATGGAATTATATACGGAGAATTGACTGTCAGAATTCAAAACTATTCAAAAAAAAACAATCACTTCAAAGTAGTCTGATGATGAATTAGTGGTGTAGTTCGAAATAGCTATCATTCCTACCAAAGTGACTGTGTCTACAAGTTGTTGTCAAGAGTTCCAAACAAGCGAGAATCGTTGTTACTCCTCGCTTCCCCCACTCACTTTGATATTTGTTTGATGGTGTTTGAATCCATTATTTTCAGGATCCTTGCATTAGTACGAGTATGAGTAAGTTGAAATGTAGAGGTGATTGAGATGACGTGGACAATGATGTTGTTTAGCGTTTTGAGTTTTCACGTAGGGGTTGTTACGAAAAATGAGCGAGTAACAATCTTGGTACTCTGCTCATTCGTGAGTAGGGTTATGGCACCTGCAACAACATTAACCAATTTTTTCGACACTTGCAAAGCCACGAGTTTGAAAGAACACTTACTTATTGCGAAATGCGTCGTCGAAGAAGTTCCAGTGGCGGAAACAAGGTGAAGTAGTTTCCGGATTCCTTGGTGTTTATGCAAGTGACGCAATTGGTAGATAATACACAGTTCACCCGAAAAACGACTAATGCTTCTATATGAGAATGCTTTTATTTATTCACCTGAACCATTACGATCATTACTTTCTGGCACAACACCTGAATAAAAATATTTTTTGCAAATGTGCAATTCATGCTTCCAAATGACGTCTTTTGGAGCAACAAGTATAAGAAGGGATAATTTTATGCCGACATTTAAGGTACCAACCATACACAGCCACAAAATTTAATTGAAATCGGTTAAGTGGTTTGGGATATCGACAACAACGCCACCGGAAAAAAACAAAACATTGCTCAAATTCAGTTTTTTTTTCACGCACGCACGTAGGAACTGTACAACTACAATTTTTTTAAATGTTGAGAAAACTGAAAAAAAGACCGACTGGAAATTCGAAAAAGTGATTTGACAAAACAAAAATTAATAGGTATCTCATAAGACCAAAAAAAAAAAAAGGATTTTACAGTACAAATATATTCTTTTTTGCACCGTTTTTTTTTTTTTTTTTTTTGTAAACAAATTACACAAACATACGTTTACCAATTGCAACCAAACTTCACAAAAATCATATATAGACCAATACCAAAGATGTGTGAAAGTTTGGTTAAAATCGGTAAATGCGTTAAGGCGTGAATCGGCGACAAACGAACATAATTTTTAGGCTCAATTTTTATAATTATAGATTTGGGCGGAACGATTTTCGCCGGGTCAGCTAGTATTTATATAAAACAAAGTTGTATCCGTAAGAACGCCAACACTCGAGAACGTCCAATTGAGCTATCTTTTCTTTGTTGTGTCTGTCTCCACCTGAGGAAGGTTTAGACGTCGGGAAAAATGGAAAATTAATGGAAAAAAATAAATCGCAATATACAGTGAGATCGTGTTTGTCAAAATTCTACATGAATTTATGTGATGTGACATGTGAAACATCTATATAGGCGCAGGCGCGACTTGGGAGTAAAATCGACTAGACCGAGGCGGAAATTCCGTGGTGACGGCAGAAATTGGCCTGTCGCGATAGGTGGCGCTGATGTCGATCTCCGAAACTACTCAACTGATTTCAATGAAATTTTGTGGTTGTGTATGGTTGCTTGCACTTTTGAAGAAGGGGTAGGTTTGGAACCGATAGGTGGCGCTGTTGTCGATCTCCGAAACTACTCAACTGATCTCAATGAAATTTTGTGGATGTACCTATATGGTTGGTTGTAGTTTGACAGATAGGAAATAAACATTTTTTCAAGTCATTTAACTTAATTCTTAAAGTGAAGACTTACATATAGGGGCACGCTGGCCCTGGGGAGTAAACTGTTAAAGCTTGGTCTTACACAGACTCTGGACTACTGAATCATTTGTATCACAGACGAAGCCGGGCGGGAGCAGCTAGTTTATTATAAAGCAATTCAATATTAGTTTGATTTTTGCAACAACAAGGACTGTAGCTCTGCATAAAACTGTCCCTACCATTTGGTTCGAAGATAAGCACTTTCACAAACGACTGCTTGTGAGGTGCTAGGACTTGCTAGCAAAGTCCCTATAGCGACCTGTAGCGAAAGTTGTTTGTTAAAAATAAATTTCTTTGTTGTTCTATTTTTGGTTTTTGCTATACCTACATATAAGTATTTTATGTGGGGGCCCCTTTTTTCCCCTTTTTGAACTGTTACATTCAGGCTGGGATTCGAAAATATAAAACACTATTCTGTTTAACTTTGCCAATAAAATCACTTTATTTACACTTTCTACTTATTCACTTATTTAGTACCATGACAATATCACTTAAATCAATTCTTAAACGTTTCAATCCAATCGCTTTATTCACTGTATTACTTTACACTTATTTGTCTCACAACCGATTACTCTTTCGAACTTAACAATCGCGGGCTAAAAATCAACTGTACATCTCTGTTGTCAACGCGCCCCTTTTATATCCGCGCTGCCACCTATAAGCGAATATTCTAGAAGTAGATATATTCCAGATGTAGATATATTCCAGAACATGACAGGTTCCAGTCTCCAATTGGAAGTGGAACTTGGAGGGAAACCGAGTGCCCGATTCACCACAATTCCTAAGTGTCTGATTCACTAAGTGCCTGATTCACTAAGTGCCTGATTCACCACAGAACATTTTTAGCGGCAACGCTGCTATTGTAAAGGGTGTTTTTTTAGAAGTGCGGAACTCTAAATAAGCAACACTATTTTAACTGGCGGCCATTTTGTCAGCTGTCAAGTGATTTATTTGCGATATACTTAAATCTTACGCCTAAAAAGCGCTTTCAAATTGTGCAAATTTATTTTGAAAGTCATTGTTCTCTTCGAAACACGTATTGCGCCCTACGTCCATTTTACGGTCAACATAATCGTCAATCAGAGCAATTAATTCGATTAACTATTTAACTTTTTCGCACCGCGTTTACTCTAAATGATAATACGCATCCCCAGAGCGTAACGTAGAGGAAGACCCGAGTCAGTCTATCCGCCATCGTGCACGTGAATTGGATATGTTTCGAACCACTTTATGGAAGATTTTGCGGAAAGATCTTCCAACTCGTGCAAGAATTGAAGCCACATGATTACCTAGCAAGGTGTAGATTCGGTTAATGGACCCAAAACAAGATTGCCGTTGATCCCAATATTCATAAGCGAATTTTGTTTAGCGATGAAGCTCACTTTTGGTTGAATGGATACGTTAATAAACAAAAAATTGGAGTGATGATAATTGATAATCCTCAAGTGTATGTTGAGACACCGTTACATCCACAAAAACTGACTGTTTTGTGTGCTTTATGGGTTGGTGGAATAATTGGCCCGTACTTCTTTAAAAATATGCTGGCCAGAACGTTAAATGGTGACCGATATAGAGCCATGATTGCTGACTTTTTAGTTCATCAACTGAACAACCATGATGTGCGAGAGCTGTGGTTTCAACATGACGGCGGAACATATCACACACCTCGTGCCGCAATTGATTTATTGAAGGAAAAGTTTGTTTCATGTTTTGGACCCGTAAATTGGCCTCCAAGACGAGGACAAAAACACCCTTTACATGTGCAGCTCCAGCTCCAGCTATTCGTATTTAAATTATGTTTATTTATTTGTTTTAACTAATAATTGGCGGAGCGTATGCATCACGGCGTTATTTAAAATGATCTCTGGCATAATAAGCAACGACTGCACTCGCTTAGTGTATATAGTCTGCTAGGCTGCTGAGCCAGGCGCAGCGATGGTACACGTAGGAAGCAATCACTACATGTAGGTATTTTCGACTAAATACTTACTGAAAACCGTTTGGTGTAAACGTACGAATTTTTAATATTTAAAAAAAAAGTACATATGTTAAACCCGAAAACCTAACCTAAAATCAGTTTTCTCCTAGTGCGCCCTGCATTTGAAAAAAAAACCGATTACTGTGAAAGAAAAGAACTCAAATATGTTAAAAGTACCCGTGAATGGAATCAAGTTCTGCATTATGCAACAACCGCATCCAAACAAATCACTACCTACATTATATTAAAAAGTTTAATTTTTTATTCAAAACCGGATCAACCACAAAACTAGTTTCCGATTTTAGTTTCGGATGTATAGCTAAGGAAAAATATTCCAATTACACTCACCGCGCAGCTTTTCAGCATGTTTTTATGTTTGCGGTCTTGGAAGTTGGAGGCCACAACTGAACGTATCTATAGTCAAAAAAGGCACACGACCCACTTATCAGCGTGTATAGATAGCTTAATATGTAATTCTTCTTGTATGTGTTGCGTACTAAACTCAAGTTGGTACGTATACAAATTTACGATGTAAATTGAGCGCTGCTGCTCGAGATAGTGTCTTTACAAATCAGAATGGCTTGTGTTTTCATTCGGGTTTAGTCTTTTCGATCGAAAATATACAGAACATGGATCTCAACCAGAAGAACATTATCTACGTTGGGGGTTGCGGTGGTATCGGTTCAGCGACATGTAGACTTCTTCTTGAGAAGAAAATCGCTGTAAGTAGCAGTTGCCCCTGTTGTCAGTTCCAAACGAATTTGAGCTCTTGCGAGTTTTGAGTTGTCTCTGCAATTTCCGTTTGGCGATGAATTCGCTTATATTTTACCTCTCTATCCAGATAATACATGAATTCAAATCCGATTGTTTTTATTTGTGGTTGCATACAAAAATGTCATTCGATTGACACATCCACTCATCTTTGTAGAAGCTAGTAATTCTGGACCTGATCGAAAATAGCGAGCTAATCAAAGAGCTTGGGGCTGTAAATCCGTCAGCGAAAGTATATTTCCTCAAGGTCGACATTCGATGCAAAGAAAACATCAAAAAGGCCATTGATAAAGTTGTCTCCATAGTTAAACGAATTGATGTTCTGGTCAATGGAAGCGGACTGTCCAACGAGCTGGATCCTGATCTCACCTTTGGAGTTAATTTGGTATGTCTCGATAAAATCTAGTTATTTAAGATGTTAATCTGTTTTTCATCTTGCAGTTGGGATTGGTGCACACAACTCTGGCTGTCCTTCCATTGATGGACAAATCGAAGGGAAATGTTGGTGGCACCATCGTAAATATTGCCTCAGTGGCAGGTTTGGACCCATCGGCCCATTTACCTGTTTATAATGCCTCAAAAGCTGGTGTGGTGCATTTTTCGCGTTCACTTGCAGTAAGTAAACAGTTTTCATCAAAGTGTGTTAAGTGACATGGTATATTTCCAGACCGAATGGAACTTCAGCCAAACTGGAGTGTCCTTTATTACGATTTGTCCTGGCTTGACCAGAACTGGCCTATTGGATCAATTCAGGTCGGAGAAGTTGACTGACCGTTCAAAGGCCATGGCGCAGGCCATCGATTTGATTAAGAATCAGGGACCTGAGGATCTTGCCGAGAATATGATTCAAGCAATAGAGATAAATAAGAACGGTGCAGTGTATATTTGTGATACTGGTAAAATCTTGGAGGCCACCTTTCCCCGATACTGGCAAATTCAAAAATGAAAACTCCGAAGCATGGATAGAATGTGTGTGTTGTATTCTTCTTAAGCTAATAATAAAATAGGCACTTTATTCTGGTAAGATCAGTTTCAGCTTAAGAAGATCACTAGGTTGCTTTATACCTATTGGTAAGGCTGCTGAACTTGAGGCTTCAATTTCTATTGGTCCACGGCACATACAAAATAACGGGTGATTTCTTAAGAGGTTTAGAACTTTTTAAAAAAAAAAAACACACAAAAACTTCGAAAAAATGAATGAAATATTTATTTGAATCGATAGTTTGAACCTTGCAATTTAATGTTTAAAGATAATTTCATGCAAATGTTGTCCGCGGCTGCGTCTCAGGTAGTCCATCCGCTGAGTCCAATTTTGGCATACTCTTTCACACATATCGGCCGGTATCTCACGAATGAATGCATGGATGTTGGCTTCCAGTGCGTCAATCGAAGCGGGCTTGTCCCTATACACATTAGCCTTGACATACCCCCACAAAAAATAATCTAATGGTGTCAAATCGCACGATCTAGGCGGCCAATTGACCGGCCCGAAACGTGAAATTAACTGTTCACCAAACTCGCCTCGCAATTGCGCCATTGTTTCGCGTGCTGTGTGGCATGTGGCACCGTCTTGTTGAAACCACATATCATGCAAGTCAAGAACTTCCATTTCGGGCAAAAAAAAGTTTGTTATCATCGCTCGGTAGCGTTCACCATTGACAGTAACGCTGCGATTCGCATCATCTTTGAAGAAATATGGCCCAATAATGCCGCCGGCCCAATTCCAACTTTGGTTTTTTTTCACTGCGCCACCTCTCGCGAACGTCTGACAAACATCCGAGAGTATGACTGTCTTGAAAGAGCTTCTCAATTAGCCGTTTGGAGTCGGCATAAAATTGTAGATCCCTTCCATTCGTTCCAAAAATGAAAACGCACACAAGACGAATGGTTGTGAGAGGCTAGGCCTAGGGTCCCTCCGGACCTGTTGCGCCAACTATTTATTTTATTTATTTTATTAATGCCGCCGGCCCATAAACCGCACCAAACAGTGGCTTTTTCGGGATGCATTGGTAGCTGTTGCAATGCTTCTGGCTGATCTTCACTCCAAATGCGGCAATTTTGCTTATTTACGTACCCATTCAACCAAAAATGAGCCTCATCGCTGAACACAATTTTTCGATAAAAAAGCGGATCTTCGGCCAGCTTTCCAAGAGCCCATTCACCAAAAATTCGGCGTTGTGGTAGGTCGGCTGGCTTTAGTTCTTGCACAAGCTGTATCTTAAAAGGCTTTACGCACAAATCCTTCCGCAAAATTTTCCACGTAGTGCTGTAACAAAGGCCTAACTGCTGGGAACGGCGCCGAATCGACATTTCGCGGTCTTCTGTCACACTAGCTGATACGGCCGCAATATTTTCTTCACTACGCACAGTACGTAAACGTGTTGGTGGTTTAATGTCCAACAAAGTAAATTTGGTGCGAAATTTGGTCACAATCTTCCGAATAGACTGCTCAGAAGGTCGAGAATGCCGATCATAAAATGGAAGCAGCGCGCGATGAACATTTCGAACCGAGCACGAATTTTGATAGTAAAATTCAATAATTTGCAAGCGTTGTTCATTTGTAAGACGATCCATGGTTAAATTGCAAACCAAACTGAAGCTGTTTGACAGTGACACAAGGTACTAAACACACGTCAGCTGTCAAAACCAGTGTTGCCAAAACCAAACCAGCTAAAAAATCACCCTTTATATCTTAATATATAAAAACGTTCGTGCGTATGTATGACCGACGATAGCGGCTGAACCACTGAAGCTATCCCCCTTATATTTACACCATATGTTTGTGTGGTGCTCCGGATGGTTTATGTTTATTTTAGACCCTATAGAGGGCGCTGGGGTCGCTTTTTGAAAATTCTTATTTATGGACGAGATTTGGCTCAAATTAACACCATATAACACTTAAAACAAAAGAAAGCTTTTGCCAAAATTTGGACCCGATAGGTGGCGCTGGGAGATATTTACGACAAGTTAGATTTCCCTGCATATCAATTTTGTATCAACAACATTAAATTTAATTGTAATAATATAGTTGGCGTTGGTTGTCTAGGTATAATTTTTTGAATTTGACATTTCAGTAATTCATATTTCATATATAGCTGTGTACAATTGTTCGACGAAAACTCCAAATTAGTTTTTAATCAATTTTAAATAGGCAAATAAAACATTTCCGGCACAAATAACATAACCAAGGAAAATGTTCTTACTGGGCCAAATTTTATGATTCTTCTTTTGTTTTGTTTCTATTGGTGTATTTCAGGCTTAGGCAATCTTAAAAGATACAATTTTGGACCCGATAGGTGGCGCTGCTCCCGATCTCCGAAACAGCTCTACCGAGTTGATTGGAATTTGTGGATGGGTAGGTATGGTCGCTTCAAGATTGAAATATACCTTATACTTTGCAAAACATAAGCGGGATAGGAGAACGGGTTGTGGAAGCATTAAAATAATTAACGGACATTGTCCAAATAAACGACTTTGCGAAATGTGAGCAGGACTTAATACGAAAGGTATGAGCAAATCCGGGTGGGTACAGCTACATATAAAAAAGACTGACGTCCGTATGTGCGCACTCATAACTCGGGAACCAATCCTTCAATTTTTATGATTTTTGGTTTAAATTCGCATGAGCCCAAGGAAGGACATATTATGCTCCTTTTTTGTCGTGAAAACAAAAATTTATGGGGATTAGTTGAATTTTTTAATTCTTTGGATGTTCCGGGCTTACAATTGAAAGTCGGCTCATTTATAATTTTGTTACGCAACCTCAATGCACCGAGACTTTGTAACAGAACGCGTTTGATTTGGTGGTGAAGGATCTCAAATCAAATGTCATGCAAGTGACGATTTTGAGTGGAAAATCCAAAGGCAAACACTCTCATTCCGCAGATTCCGCTTATTCAGAACGATTTGCCATTCGTATTTAAGCGACTTAGATTTCCTGTGCGTCTCGCTTTCACTATGACAAATAATTCTTGAATTACCATGTTTCTCACATGGTCAATTTAGTGAAAAGCGGAAGGTTGGCCGAAACGTCAAAATCGTTGCGGTTTTATTGAAACAAATCAACATTGCTTTTCGTCATTTTTTCTATTGCATTTAATATAACTTTTGAATGAAGCATTTTAATTGGCCGAATTACATAAACTAGCAAGCGCATTGTACATGCTCGGAATTATTATTTTCATTACATTAACAAATTTGGGCGGAACGAAGTTTGCCGGGACAGCTAGTAAGACAATAAAAATTTAGAAAAAAAAATTAAAAAAGTTGTCAAAAATATTTTTTTTTGTGTCTTACGATGAATTGATTTTCAACTACAAATTGGTTGGTCATTAGACTTGCTATAAATTTGTTTGTCATGTCCTATTAATTGCTAAGCGCTATGAAGGTTGTATTATCATTTTGGGAGGCAAAATTTCGAACATAAATCTGCACCAAAATTGTATAAAAACAACAGGCCGAATTCAATGGATAGAACACAAAAAATTATTTTCTAAATAAACATTATTCATAGTTATTTTCGGCTGACTCCATTGTTTTCATTAATTCCTTTAGTTTGAAATTCTTTTCTATATCAAATTGAAAGTGGTTAAAATTTTGTAATAAATTTAATTTCTTTGTTTTTTATTTAATATTGTTTTCTGTCATTACACGGAAGAAACTTCATGAAAAATCGTACCCACTCAGCAATGTTCATAAGTCTCTCTTGAACGCCAACATACCTATAGGAACAAAATTGTCTTCTTTTATTTCAACGAGTTAATATTTCTCAGTTTATAACTTTATTTATATGTTGATTACATTAGTTATTAACCATTTTGCGAAATACATGTTTTCGTGGTGAAATAAAAAAAAAAAACGAATTAAAACTCTCAGAACACATCCATCAGCTGATAGAAACTCACCAAATACAAATAATCTCAGTCAGTGTTCTTAGCATTCCCTCTTCATTTTTCCCACGAAGCGTGGGCATTTTTCCCCTTTCATCGAACTCAAATTCCCTCGAAAAAATGTTGCTTTTAAAAGTAAGATTTGTATTCGGAAAGAAATTCATATTAAATTAGACTTCAGTATAAAAATTGCAGTTTTTTAACATAATAATGATTATTTCTTGGTACTAGAAACTGTTTTTTAAAAGGAGATCTGTTTTTTATGGACATTTAGTGTGTTGCAATGTAGTTTGAATGTTTTTTCGTCAGATTTCTTATAATTCTACAATTTTGATGCTTTATTCCGTTTCTGCACGTATGGTTTTTCGGCCATTAAAATTTCTACAAAAAGGTAGAAATACCACGATGTAGGATGACTGCTGAGTATCATTATTTTATTGCACCCACTCCACTTAGAATTCTTTTTCTTTTTTTGCTTTACACGTATTCACACGTATAGGAAATTTAAGAGGAAATTTAAGAGAGAATTCTTTTCAAAAATTGCGGGGGAATCGGGTAGGTGCGCGGGAGCTGACGGTCTATTTAATAATTAGATCACAAAAAAAAAAGAAACATAAATTAATGAGTTTTATTATTGAATTATTGATTGATATCTACTTCGATAGATTTCAATTTCTATTTCACAAACTTTATTTACGACGAGATGTAGAACATTGTCAACGGCGACGCGGCGAGACAGAAAAATATCGTTGTCTTTTCTCGTTCCCTCCCATTCCTATTCCCACTCGCAGTTTAACGTTTTGCACAACTTTTGCTCTGTGTAAACAAACAAATACATTGACAGAATCTGTTGGAAGTTTGCTCGAAAGAAAAAAGTGCTGCCAGTTACACTTTTCAACATTTTTAACGAGAAAAACAAAAAAGGGTTTGATTGGAAAATGTAACAAAGCGGAAAAGAAAGTAACATTGTAACAAAGTTATAACATAATTAAAAAGTGTGTCACTTTTGTTACACTCGTAACATTGTGACAACGATGTTTGATACTTGGTTTAAGATCTGGGTGGAGTGTGGTATCGGTGCGTGAATGAACATGAGTAGAGTTCCAATTCCTTCCTTCCTTAGATGGCGCTACAGTTCGGGGTGAACCTGGGCCTCAACCAATACGCCTCATCAGTTAACGCGATCTTTAGCTAACTGCCTCCAGTTGCGCACTACAAGTTGGTTGAGGTCCCCTTCCACTTGTGCGCGCCACCTAAGGCGAGGTCTTTCTCTACTGCGTTGTCCCTCCGGGTTGGAATCGAAGACTCTTCGGGCCGGAGCGTTGGTGTCCATTCGCTCTACATGTCCTAACCATCTTAGACGACTAATGCGTACTTTTCTGACCAGGTCGATGTCACTGTACAGCTCGTAGAGTTCGCTGTTAAATCTTCTCCTCCAAAGCCCGTCAACGCAAACGGGGCCAAAAATCACTCGAAGAATTTAGCGTTCGAAGCGACCAAGAAGATCCTCTGCGCCATAGAGCAGGGCAGGAATGATGAGAGTCTTATATATAGAATCTCCTTAGTGCTTCTTGACAAGGCCTCACTAATCAATTGCCGTCTTAGGCCAAAGAAACAGCGGTTGGAAAGTGTGATTCTTCGCTTGATTTCTGATGTGATGTCATTGTCAGAGTTTATAGCGGAGCCGAGGTAGACAAAGTCCCTAACTACCTCAAAATTATAACTGTCTATCGTGACGTTTTGTCCGATTCGTCGATGTACGATGTTGTGTGTCCCTTCTTGTTGACAGCATATATTTTGTTTTACCCTCATTAACCACTAAACCCATTTTTGCCGCTTCTGTACTAATACTTGCAAACGCACCAGTGACAGCTCGCTGTGTTCTGCCAACAATGTCAATGTCGTCAGCACATGCAAGCAGTTGCACAGACTTTTGGCAAAATTGTGCCTCTGGTGTTGGCTTGTGAGTTTCGCACAATTTTCTCAAGAATGGCTAATGAAACCGAGCACATCAGTTGCGGCGTTTTTGATGGCTTCTTGGCATCGGCGCCACTGGTCTTCGGCACTTGATGCAGGCAGCATAGGACTTTTCGAGAGGTTGAGGGATACGCGATCGGCAAAGGTTCTGGCGGTTTGTTGCGTTTGTAGTCGTCCAACGTTAAATATCCTCACAGTATTTTCTCGTTGTTGTGGCGTCTGGGATATCCGCATCCGTACCTTGGCTATGTTGGCCGCTCGGAAAGTTCGGTTCGCTCAGTAGTCCAGCATATCAAATACTGAGCCCCGTCGTCCACAAAAGTAGTGTGGCAATGAAATCTCACTTTTGTTGTCAAAGTCAACCCATAGCATAGGAATTGTTAGAGAGGACCTACCTATCTTCTATGATTCCCAAACCTGGCAGCTTCCTCAGAACAGAATCTATGATGAAATAAATTGTTTAAACTTATTTTCGATATGGTACCGATTGTTATGCAATCTACCAACAAAAATTTGTTTCACTCTACGGTTTTCGAGGCAAAAGATGCACGTATCTTTCTAGTTGATAAAAAAAATGCACCACCTATCTCACTTATCGCTAGCAATTATTTTAACGGCGAGTACACAAATCATCGGTTGAACTGAGCTCTGCCGCTTCAGTTAGAAACTTTGTCAAACAGTACGGCTTGAGTTTTCATTTGATCGAGTTTAGCCCTCTCCGTCGAATATGCAAAACATGGATCTCAACAAAAAGAACGTTGTCTACGTTGGAGGATGCGGTGGTATCGGTTCGGCAACCTGCAGACTTTTACTCAAGAAGAACATTGCAGTAAGTGTTATCTATATATCCCTATGATTAGTTTCAAAAGCAATTGAATTCGTGCGGACTATTTTCGGTGTAGCTATACTACCCATTTTTAACTTTGTGACTTTTTTGGAAAATGTAATAGTTTCACATAAGTCACACTGATATAATTCAAAATCCCCTCGAATTCAAAATACTCGTAATAAAGGATAGTTGTAAATTCGCTCCTCTTTGCAGAAGCTAGTGATTCTGGACTTGATCGAAAACAATGTACTAATCAAAGAGCTTGAGGCTCTAAATCCGTCAACGAAGGTGTACTTTCTAAAGATCGACATTCGTTGCAAAGACAACGTCAAAGAGGTCATAGATGAAGTCGTCTCCAAAATTGAACGAATCGACGTTCTTGTCAATGGAAGTGGACTATCCAACGAGTTAGATGCCGATCTCACCATAGGAGTTAATTTGGTATGTCTCCCTTGAATGAGCTTAACACTCAGCATCGACAAGTTGATTTACTTTTTTGTCTTTCAGGTGGGATTGGTGCACACAACTCTGACTGTTCTACCGCTGATGGACAAATCGAAGGGAAATGGTGGTGGAATTGTCGTCAATATTGCCTCTGTGGTAGGACTGGACCCTGCGGCTCTTTTGCCGGTCTACAATGCATCTAAAGCTGGTGTGGTGCAGTTCTCCCGTTCGCTGGCAGTAAGTTTGTTGCAATGCAGATAGTGTGCTATAAGTGATGAAGTCTTTTTACAGACTGAACCGAACTTCAGCCAAACTGGGGTATCTTTTATTGTGATTTGTCCTGGTTTTACCAGAACAGGGCTATTGGATCAATTTAGATCAGAGAAGTTGACTAATCGTTCAGAGGCCATGACGCAGGCCATTGATGATATTAAGAATCAGGGCCCCGAAGATCTTGCCAAATGTATGATTGAAGCAATTGAGATCAATAAGAACGGTGCTGTGTATATTTGTGATACAGGTAGAATCTTGGAGACGACTTTTCCACGACACTGGCAAATTATAAAGTAGATGTTGTAAGGAGCATTTGTGTCATTCTTAGGATACTAATAAAATGTTTCCCAATTGGAATATAGTATGTATATTGATTAATTTTATTTCACTTACAATGAAGATCGATTTCGGCATGGGAATTTATTTATGCATGTGACTTTCGCAAGGCTTTCGTTGAAGTCGCTACTGTGTGAATGGCATATCCCTATCCTTAAAGAGTAGAAGAAACATGAGCGATCCTGTTAACGTCTGCATTTATCTCGAAGGTTTTTTACCTATAATTTTATAAACAAAATAAGACTTTAACTGAAAAATATAAACTGCGGATTTTAAAAAATGCGAAAGCTAATAAAGAAAATGGCTTAAAGCATGAAATAGAAATTAGTTCAAGTTTTTTTAATATTACAAAGGATCAAGTTTTTGCACAGTGCTTTCGGCAAACAAGCTGCTCAGTAAATAATAGAGATGCCACGAATAGTAATTTGGCCGAATACCGAATACCGAATATTCGGCGAGGCTCATGGCCGAAGCGCCGAATATTCGGCGACACTTTGTATTAATTTCCGTGAGTGACAAGTCACAACTCGTCACTTACGAGTTTAAACTTGTATCGCTGAAGTTGTACGTATGTAGGCGCGAATTAAAACACTTGTTTCTTACTTTTAAAATTAAACAATATTTATTTGGAACTATGTCCTTTATTATTGAAATACTTTTTACTAATTCTAAAAGGAGCTTAAGGCTACTATGTAGTTACAATAAGACTGTTGATAAATTCATCATACAGTCGTATTTATATACTTTTCTTATCTATCTACAAGGAGACCCAAGCGTACAATCGTCTTGCTTGATAATGAAGAAGAGATAATATTCCAACATTGTATACAAACGATATTATCTCTTTTACATATGTTATCATTGTAGCGTTGTGTGCAAGACTGTACTAGAGACTAAAGATATCATTGAATACAAATAATGTTATCTTTTTTCTCAATATGTTTTGCTATGGATACTTAACTCCCCCCCTTGTTAAACGAAATCGTCCCGATTTTTCGACGCTATTTTTAACATTTCTCTTTCATAAGTTTTGTTATATGCGTCAATCTTTTTTTGTTTTTGACGATCTGTTATACATTGTATAGTTTTTATCATTACGTACGTAAATGCTAGAATAACAATCAGTGTTACAATTGTGTATATAGTTGATAATATCGGTTTTTCTTCAAAAGGAATAATTAGTTTTTTTAAAGTATCTATGTTATCGAATTTGTACATTGTATCTTCTTTAATTATTTGGTCGATGTAAGACTCTGAATTATGATTTCTTAATATAACTTCTTTAATTTGCTTATGCATGTTTTTGTATATTTTATCGTCTAGATTTATAGTATTTTCATAAGTAACTAAGTTTATACCATTAATTGTTTGATTATTTAACTTATGCTTACCGCTTAATAACATAACACCGGATTCAATTTCTAAGTCGTAATCGTATTCTTGTTTAATGTTGCATTTTGAAGTTATATTCTTTAAAAGTGGAATAAGACAATTTTCTTCTTCAAAGTTAATTTCACAAATGTTTTTACTTAGATGATTTTGACAATTTCTTGTTCTTAAATAAGTTTGGTTACATAAGGCAATTGTTTTATCTGTAATGATTTTTCCATGTCTGATTATGTGACCTAAGTATTCTACTTCTTCTTGAAAAAACTTACTTTTCTCATCAGATATTTTTAATGTGGCTTTATTGAGTACGTCGAATACTTGACTTATGTGCTGTATATGTTCTTCCTCAGATGAAGAATATATCAATACGTCATCAATGTAAACGTGTACGAATTTACCTACAAAGTCTCTCAAAATGTCGTCCACGCATCTCTGAAATATGCTTGGTGCATTTTTGAGCCCGAAAGGCATTCGTTTAAAATGATATTTTGCGCCATTTATAGCAAAAGCTGTTTTTTCTTTATCATCTGTTTTGATTTTAATTTGGTGGAAACCTGACTCCAAATCTAATGTTGTAAAGTACTTGGCTTTACCTAAATTTTGAATTGTCATGTTGACATCCGGAATGGGGTATCTGTCTGTTACAGTGTGAGCGTTAAGTTTTTGGAAATCAACAACCATGCGCCGTTTTGGTTTTCCTTTTTCGTCCAAACCTTTTTTAGGTACTGTCCATATGGGACTGTTATAAGGACTATGGCTTTTTTCTATTATATCGTCATGTAAGAGTTTCTGTATTTCTTTGTTTACGAATTCGTTATCTGCTATGGGATATGGATATTGTTTAACATAAACCGGATTATCATTGGTCGTCCTAATGCTTGCTTCTATAGTATCTGTAAAGGGTAACGGTCCTATGCTGTTATTAATCTTCATCAGTCTATCTATGTCTGCTTTATAAATATTATTTTCCCCAATTATGTAATTAATTTTCTGAATAGATTCGACACTGCTTATGGTAGTTAGAGTCATATTACTGAAATTTATTTCCGCGTTTAGAACTTTAAGTCCTTCATATCCTAATATCATATCAAAAGACTGAATATCCTCTAATTCAAAAAATGTTATATTTTTCTTTAATATCCTAACTACTTTCTTTGTATCTACCATAGAATAACCATGCATTGTTTTTATTTTTATAGGTTTAATTTTAATTTTTTTGCTAGAATCGCATTTTCTATTAATGTAATTATGGGTTGCACCAGTATCAATAAGAATTTTATAAATTTTCTTAGAAATAGTACTAGTTAAATTTAAGCAGGGCAACCCGTCTACTAGTTTAAATGATCTATTCTTATGTTATTATTTACCATACATTCCGTTTCATCTGCTTCTGCATATGTACTGCTGACATCGTCTCTGCGTTGTTGTCGGGAGTTATTTACTCTCTGCTGCTTGAAGTTCTGCTGATAAGATCGTTGCGGTCTGTTGTGTGTGTTGAAACTCCCGCTGCGTTCACGTTTCGCTGGTGGATTATATACATCGGGTTTGTATTGATTCCAATTTTGTCGCTGTGCATGTACAATTTGTCTCGAGTTTATCTCCATCGGCTGTGGTCCTTGATTGTGTTGCTGCATATTATCGTATTGCTTCTGGGGTTGATAATTCGTTGTTTGGCTCGAATAATTTGGTCTTCTTTCGTTTCTGCGTTCATGTGGCATATTTTTGTGGTGCTTATCCTGAGTGAGATGTAAATGCCTGTGCACATTATCATGTTCTATTCTGCGAGCAATTGCGAATGCGTGTTCTAGATCATTTATTGTAGCTGAATATAATGATCCTCTTGTAAAGTTGTCACTCATACCATCAATGAATATACGAACTGCGTCGTCGTTAGCATTTTTAATTAGTCTGTCGATTATATTCGGCGGATCACCTGACATAGTGATTTTTGATATTATTAAATTGAGATTTTTATTTATCTCGTCGTGGTATTCAGACAGTGTGCTTCTTTTTTGCGTGATGGCTTTCATCATGTCTTGTAGCACGTATAGAGGTTCTTGATTAGAGTACGTATAATCTAATCTGTTACGTATCGCCTCAAAATTAAAAATTGTGTTATAATTAGTTAACACATTCGCGGCTGCACCCTGTATTTTACTTTTCACTATAGTCAATGCTGCTGCGTACTTACTGTGTTGCTCCTGGTTTCTAAAGCTTCTAATCTTGCCATTAATACTGCGAGTTGTTCCATTTTGAACTCGTGTCTGTTGTCGTCGAATTTGTGTGTTTTTTTTTCTCCACATATACACTTTCACTGAATTGCTTTGCTGCTTCGTACGAAGAAGCTATATTTGTACCTGCTATGCTAGGTAATTCTTGTAACCGGTAACGCGAGTGTTCTGTTTATACTAGATTTCACTACTTGTTCCCGAGGTCCGCTCGATTGAAGTTAAAAAGTATATTTAACCTCCTGGCAGGATCGCCAATTAAAACACTTGTTTCTTACTTTTAAAATTAAACAATATTTATTTGGAACTATGTCCTTTATTATTGAAATACTTTTTACTAATTCTAAAAGGAGCTTAAGGCTACTATGTAGTTACAATAAGACTGTTGATAAATTCATCATACAGTCGTATTTATATACTTTTCTTATCTATCTACAAGGAGACCCAAGCGTACAATCGTCTTGCTTGATAATGAAGAAGAGATAATATTCCAACATTGTATACAAACGATATTATCTCTTTTACATATGTTATCATTGTAGCGTTGTGTGCAAGACTGTACTAGAGACTAAAGATATCATTGAATACAAATAATGTTATCTTTTTTCTCAATATGTTTTGCTATGGATACTTAACTCGCGGCCAGTTTTGTTTCATTTGCGATTAGGTCGCGTCGTGTCATAACACTTATTATTTGTTGTTATTTGTATGTCTGTTGGTGCTTCTTTACGTACTGAGTGTTTCTTTTTTTTTCATGATTTTCTATTAACTTTTCACTATTCGGTATTCGGCCGAATGTTGCAAACTATTCGGCCGAATACCGAATAGTGAAAAATGTGGCCGAATAGCCGAATACCGAATAGTTGCCGAATATTCGTGGCATCTCTAGTACCTAAATAATCAGGGCTCACAAAGAAATGATTAAGGATAGCAGTCGATGGGTGATCGCCAACGATGTCTATTCATATATTGATTGCTTATTTACGAAAATGCCTAAGAATTATCAAGGGCCTTGAGAGTTTATCGCCCTTGGCGATACATAAAAAAAATATCGTCACATTGTAACAGAGGAGTGGAAATGTGCATGTTTTAAGACCATTGATCCGCTTTGGCTTCTGTGATCGTTCGTTTGCTTTTATTAAATTAATTGCATTGGAAAAATGCCCATAAAATCAATGACAATATCATATTTAAAACCAAGTAATTATAATAATTAGTTGTTAAAAGCAGATAGATAAGGTCGAAACACGGATCAATTTATACACATTTTTAACAAATTATATAATTATATAAATAGGGCTTTAAATAATTATCAATAATATCGACTATTAGTTAACTGTCAGCTTAAATTAAAATATTATACAAACAGAAACAGTAGGTACCTACCAATAAATATTGCGACAGCTTTTTAGAGTGCAGAATTCAAATTACATAATGTATTTTCCTCTAAACGAGAATAATAATTGTTGTTAAATGTACATTTTTTAAATATATGTTTACACAAATTGTAATGAAATTCCCCCAGTAAATTTGTTTTGTTAAAAAGGAAAAATGACGCACACATTGGAAATGCACGAAATATCAGCGGATTATTTAAATTTATATCGAACTCAGTACTGCCCTATCACTTGATTTGAAAGAACTTTCAGTGCGATTTATACAATTTTACAATTATACGTAGGTTGATGATGTTGTAATAAAGGGGAAGTGCGGAAGTGCAAAAAAGGATTCAACCGATATTCGCAATTATGTATTTTGAGCGTCAAAAGTCAAAGTTTAATATTGTTGATGAATTGAAAAGCTGGAAGAAGCGTATCTCATGTAATCCCCGTCAGTAACGCGTTTTGCGAAGTCTTATGTTTATGTTTATGATCGACCTATACACTGAATGAAACCGAATACCAATTGATGTAATAAAGGCCGAATCTCTAAACAAAATCAGAAAAAGTAATCCGAACAAGTTCGTGTACCCACACTGGGTGAGGCTCCTCACAACCATTCGTTTTGTGTGAGTTTTTATTATTTGAACAGCTGAGAAGCTCTTAAATTACAGTTGTACTGTCGCATATTTATCACGTGTTCACGAGAGGTGGCGAAATGGAAAAACAAGGTTGAGATGTAATTTGTATTTTGTATTTTTTTTTTTTTTTTTTTTTTTTTTCGGGGATCGAACCAGAGTCCCTTGCTTATTAGTCCAGCACACTAGCCAATGAGCCAATGATCGCAAGGCTAAACCAATAATTCGGTTATCTAAAGTTATCTAGTTCTAAATCATCAAAATCGGTAAAAGCAAACATTTTTTATAGCTATGTGGTAATAATCAAAAGACATACTATTACAGTAGATATTGTTAAATTTAAATACCTAAGGATATTAACACACCTAATCAAAGAAAACGCTTTTGATTTTTTTTTTTTTTTAACGCACACAAGCGAAAAATAAAGAAACGAAGTAAAATGGGTTCCTCTCTTGTTTCTGTGCATTGAAATAAAACAAAATGTAATTTTTTTTTAAAAACTTGAGAGAAAACTTTTTGAATTATTCTTTCTAATTTATTTTCTCAACAACATTTTTTAAGCAAACAGTAGATAAACGTCATCAAATGATATACCTATTAAGGCACAAGGTTTTGGAAAAATTGACAACCTTAGATTTGGTAGAGCGTTTAGTAAAAACTTAAACACTTAATTTCATTTGATTGAAAGGGTAAAATAAAGGTTAAAGATTGGATTTTTGTGAACTTCTCTTTACAACAAAATTAACTGAATTATTTATTAAGCGCAATGACACATGACCTAAGAAAGATGTTAGCTAGCTAATGGCCAGATAATGATAAACATTACTGTCTCAATATTACAATTTCATCCCACAATTAACTACTTTCCGACGCAACTGAGTTTGTTTGTTGCTGTGGGGAGTGGAGAGTTTTTGCGTTATTTATCAGCCAGACTATGGTTGATTTATTCGTAATGCTGATTGAAAAAAACAAAAATATTAGTCAGCTTATTATAGTCATAGTGTGGCTGGTTAAATTCATCGATTGCTGCGAGCAAACCTTTGAATATGCTATCCAATATATTGTGTCCAAAGGGGATCCATGATTGAGATCAGATAGACAGGAGTGGAGGAGTCCCAACAAACAAGTGTTTCCAAAACTCAATCTCCATTTAATAGGGCAGTTTCCTAAATTGAATCAAGGAAGGTGAAAGAGTTTTACATTTTTTGCTAAATTTTGTCTACATATTCGGATCTATTCAGAATAAATTTAAAAAGCGTGGTTATTGCTGTTCAATAACTAGGTAGTTACGTAGGCTGCATAATGAAAGAGACTAACATTCTGAAGCCTAATAGTATGCAATGATCATCAGTGACTACGAATTTATATGAGTAGGTAGCTATTTCAACTGGCGTTCGCTTCGTACAGTGATATAGAAAAGTTTTTAAATCTTCTTTAAAAAAAAAAAAGTTAAAAAAATATTTTAGCCAAATTTTTCTAGAATTTGCAGTTAATAGCCGCTCTTGGTGAAAGCTAACAATAAGCTGCTTATTGATTTTGTTTATATTGTTATATAACCTATATAAGGCTCAATAGCATTTTTAGGTACTTCGAAAATTTCACTTTAATAATACCGGGCTTTTAGTCCAATAGCTTATATTATGCTACTTTGCAATTGCTATGAATCGCAATATCCCAATTGTCATGCTGGCGTCAACTTTTAACATTTACACAAAAAATCAAGTGTGCAGATTAATAAAAAGTAACGTGCTGATGGGTTGTGTTGTTCTTCTGCTATAACCTATAAGCCAAAGCCAAATATTTGTAGCAAGAAAAACAAACAACTCAGTCTTTGGCATAGCAATAGAATTCATAAATAACGTAACGTTCCTCGGCGTCTCTTGGGATGACAAATCATGGCGCATCATAAGTCCCCGAGACATAAGCCCCAAATACGTTTTTTTGTTTTTAAGTGCAATCGCCTCTTCATTCAGCTTCGAGAAACAGCAACTACAAATTTTTAAATTATTGCAAGGCTGTAAACTTATGTTTCGCAGATTCTCGAGTTTTCTCAGTACTTATGTCTATTTCTGAAATCAATGTTTTTGAAAATTTGCTCAAATAAAAAAAAAAAAAATCGCGTCTCGCCTTGGTAATACCATCTTCCACTTCCAAACATAGCAACAGATCCATAATATATAGGACCGTACTAAGTAATGTGAGTGTTTAAATTTTGTAGCGAATGGAAGGGACTTTCAATTTTATGTAGAACCTAACTTATCCACTGAGGATTTTCTCAGGATTTTAAATTTTTATTTTAAACTCCTGGACTTTTACCGCATATATTTTATGATTTTTCAGTAATCGAATTTGTTACCCCTTGGTTGTACATATGAGCCAGTGTTGCCAGAAGAAATATCTGAAAATCTTGTTTTTCCGAAATAAAAAATCTTTTTTTTTTAAGATTTTTTCAAAATATATGTATCTATACTTTAAATAAAACTTATATGTATTTCTTTTTTCGCAAAATTGGAATAGGTAGATATATATATACAGGTTGTCCGCCGACAAGGTATACTACTTTATTTGTTTATAATTTTTGATTAAATGAAAGAGAATGGATCTTATATTGATAAATATTTTGTTTAATGTCGGCAATTATGTGAGTACAATATCAGGTAAATGTCCGCCTCTGTTAGTCTCACAAATGCGAGCCCTTTTGAGCACATTTTTCATTACATTCTCACATATTTCACGCGGTATTTCATTAATTTCATCACGATATTTTGTTGGAGTTGCTCAAGCGTTTCTGGTTTGTTTGCATTAACCTTGCTTATCAGATATCCCCACAAAAAGAAGTCCGGCCGGAGCAGCCAAATCAGGCGACCGTGGAGGCCAATCAACATCACCATTTCTTGAAATAACTTGTTGTGGAAAAAAGTCTCACAGTAATTTCATTGTAATCCTGGCTGTATGCGATGTGGCACCGTCTTGTTGATACCACATGTTAATCAAGCACCAAGCATGAAGTTGTGGCATTAAAAAGTTTTCAATCATATCACAATATCGCTCCCCATTCACAGTTACCGTTACGCCGTTATCATTTGCAAAGAAGTAAGGTCCAATGACTCTTTCTGACCAAATTGCACATCAGACTGTAACTTTCATGTCCATGCTTGGGCCTATCACCTACAGACCCTCTTTCTTCGAAATCATTCACTACACGATAAATAGTGCGTTTTGAAGGCACGTTGTTTCTCCCAAAACTAACTTTCTCATCGTCACAGTAATCGATGATTGATTTTAATAAAATATTTTAACGATTAAAAAACGTTGGTTTATCGAATATTTTTTCGTAATAAATTTGCCACGTGTCTACTTCACGACTGCCAAATATGAACTGTCAAAACTAATGTTTTCCAAAACGGCGGCAAAACAAAGTAGTATACCTTCCCGGCGGACACCCTGTATATGACATATAATTTCATAGCTTATATGAAGGTCATAGCAATTCGGTTTATTAAAGCGCAAGAAATCCTTTGTACAGATTAAACTTTCAACTGTTTACTCAAACGATTACGAATTTCTGATTTACCTATTTAAATTTACAGCAAAAAATATTCCTTCAACATTATTGCAGTGGAGTGTGAAAGCGATAAAATTCGTTGAAATTCATGTTACGTTAGAGTCGATCGAAGGTTGGCAAAACAAAATTTGTACATGGGCTCTGCACGTAATAATGGAATCAATAGAAAAGGTTGTTTTAATTTGTTAGATATAGAAAATTCTTAATCTCAAAAATCTTGAAATTTGATGAATTTGAGGTAAGAAGTCTTGTACATATTTTTGAGCTCAAAAATCTTGAAAAAAAAGATATATCTTGTAATCTGGCATCACCGCATATGACTGTGAACCATATTGAGATGCTGTGTTAAGATTAAATAAATAATTGTTATTTATGGAAAATTTGTTGTCGCTCTTAGGCAAATAAGATCGAAATACATATTAAGTAAACTGCTCTGACTGGGAAACAAAAATTCAAGTTCACTGATATCATCAAGCATCACACAACTTTAATGGAGACCCACCTTCAACCATCCATCTTAATCGGCAATAAAACACTTCGATGTGTATCTTTGAAGTCATTTACAATGCTGCCCTTCAGCAGAGATAGCTTAGACATACAAGGTGAACGATTTGCCCATGTAAAGGTGTGTTATGATGGTATCATATGCAAATGCTAACTAACTACAAAGGGCCAATTCTCCAGTTGATGGTATAAAAGATACAACACCTCTTTGCATTGGCATCAGTTAGCTGCGTAAACACTTGTAAGCAATTTTTCATATCAAAGTAAAAAAAAATTTACCAACATGTTCAAATTGGTAAGTTGGATTTCGTCCTTATCCTTTGGATTTCAAATAGTTGCGTCTCTTTCAAGATTGCTCTTTTTGCCGTCTTCGCTGCTGCTTCAGCAGGACATTTGGGGCTTCAGTCACTCAGTCAACCTCATCATTTGCACAGTGCTCCAGCAACATCGTACCAGAGCATCCAACAACATCATGCTCCTTCAATTCCAATTATTACCCATATCAGTCCAGTCCATATTCCACAGTCAGTTCATGCCGCACCAGTCATTCACTCAGCTCCAATTGTGAACCATCATGCTCATGCTCTGCCAGTATACTCCGCACCACTGCTGCACTCTAGTCATTCGCTTCACTCAGCTCCGTCCGTACACTTAGTTCCATTGGAATCTCATCATGGGCATAGCCTCCACGGTCTTCATGGTGGACTCCACCATCACTAGGTTAGTTCTTCAAATCTCTGTAAAGCTTTTCTTTTCTTTGATGATAAATAAAAATGTTGAGTCTCTCTTTTAAACGAATTTCTTGTTTATTTGGGTAAAGTTAATATTATTCATCTAGTCAGATTTTTATTGCTTAGTGATAACTGGTCCTCAAATTATAAAGTATTTAAATTTGACAATTATTTTCTTTTTTTTAGACAAGGTGGTGAATAAATGAAAGCAAGATTTTGTGATTTGATTTCTTAACTTTTGTTATTAAGAAGGGTCACCATTTTCGGTATAGTTATAGCAATGTCAGCAAAGCGCGTAAATAGAGCAAGAATAATCACTTGTTCAAATTACTTGCAGTGGATTAAGAATTATAATACGAGTATATTATAATAATGCATGAAACACATAGTGCCATACTAATACCAAATTTTAGTCTCGACTTTAAATTTACGGAAGCTCACCGTTGCGATATTTGTATGGAATATAGCCACTGCGAATTACTAATATTTAGAGTCGAACTAATAAATGTTTATTGGTAGGCCCATAGCGTTTTGATGTAATTCTGTGTTGTTGTTTTTTTTTTTTTTTTTTTGGCGCACACTCTTGAATTCGGAAAACCAAACTTACATGTTGGCGTTTCAATTTCGAAATTTCTTGTTTTAAATAATACAAAAAAAGTAAACAAAATAATGATAAAAAGTTTTTTTTTTTTTTTTTAAGTAGCCAAATCTGGGGGTTTTTTAGAGTTATCTGGGGAAAATATTTTGACCGTCTTGCAAGACTGTTTGGCCGCCACTATAATGGAATTTGACACCGTTGGACTTCTTTCTTTGGGGATATTTAAAAGAAAAAGTATACGTCATAAAGCAAAAAACAATTCAAAAGCTAAAGGATGAGATAATTGAGCCATTGAAAATATGAGCCATCGGATAAAGGTATACCGTATACCACCGAAGCCGTGGCGAGCATTTGGACGATATTTTGTTTCACACATAATTGTCATAGATCCTTCTATCAAAATAAAAAATATTGAGATAATTCCCTGAAAACAATCAATATCGTGCGTTTTCGTTGGACCACCCTTTATTACGAAGAATCTTTCTCTTTAAAATGCCAAAAATATGTTATCTTAATAGAGCTGGGCAGTGATTATTAAACGCGATTGATAAAAGATATTGTTTTCCTTTTGATTTTTGAATGGTGGACAAAGTCGGCTACCACTTTGAAGTTGTGGTCCATTTTGACGTTCTGTTCTGCTGGAAGTTGGCTAGACCCTATCACCGGGCACTTAAAATCCCAATCGTGTACATACTCTTTTTTTTAGTTTCATATGGCCCTCGAGAAAGGTTTCTTAAAAGGCCCGCGCCTACAAGGACCCTGTCCTGAAATAGAGACCTTTTTACTTATCATCTAGATTATCGAATACCAAGCAAAAAGTTGAGAAAATAAAAGAAGATAACTAAAAAAAAAACCTTTCAGCTTGGAGTCAGTATTCAAATATAACACCTTCTGTATTTAAGCTTGAAGGGAGTTTTTGTCCACTTAGCCACTGGCATCCAAAATGAAACTAAAATGGCCAACCGACCAAGTAGTAGTACTTTGAAACAAATTTTACTTTTAAAGGATAATTTTGAAAGCTTTCCTTTACCCTCAAGGATGTCGAAAAAGCTCCGAATAAAACTGCTTAAAATTTCGTATCACTTCGCTATAATTTATTTCGAATTATATCCCAGAAATTTTAATGATGGAGTCCGTAGGAGATTGGAGCGGAATGAACTGAATGCACCAAGGGAGAGGTGTGTAAAACTTGGGAGCTGTGGACCAGAGGTGCAGCATGAACGGAGCTAAGTACTGGCGAAGCATGATGAACATGTGACAGGACTGGAGCAGAGTGCAAAACTGGAGCAGAGTGCAAAACTGGAGCAGAATGCAAAGCTGGAGCAGCATGGACTACTGGGGCAGCATGGACAACTGGAGCAGCAACATAGGACTTGACAACTGGAGCAACGACTGGTGTTACAATGGTCTTGCTGTGGTATTGAGTTTGACTTTGGTGTGAAATGGCACTTGGCGCGGAGTGCAAAGTAGCGCCAACAACGACCGGTTCAACGATTGAGTGAGTGCTCAGATGACCTGGTTTAGCAACGGCCACAGCTGCGAGGGCAAGGATAGCTACCTGCAAAGCGAAAGATAATTGAAATAAAAAACTGTTTCCTTGTATAACACAGGTACTACTTACGAATTTGAACATTTTTATGTTTGTTTGCAAGTTGCTTGTTTGGGAATAAACAGTTGACTGATGCTGATACCGTCCAAAGCTGCTGCTTTTATACTTCACTTAACGTGAAGTTTCCCTTTACCGATACGATAATATCTCTGTGCACTCTCATTTGACCGTACGAACAGCCATTAAGTGGTGGGCCATTGTAGTGGGTACACATATTTGGGTTCACCTTGAAATCTGAAATCTGACACAACATAGGTTTATCTGAGGCGAAGGACGGATTAGACTTTGTCATTTGAGGTGGGTTCGTTGCGTAAAGCCGTACATGCCTATCAAGGAGTGAACATCGATCTATAGTATGTTAATTTGAGCATCAGATACATTCGATTACGAGTACCTTTGAATTTTGTTTGAAGTGGGTGTGTCGACAATTATTATGTTTCGGATGCCATTGACTTAAACTTAAAGCATACAGCAGTGGATCATATTCCTATCGGGGCTGGGGTATAAATAGTGTTTGTGTAGGCTGAACTAGGCATCAGTAGAACTCAGTCCATCTCTGTGTTTACACGCAATCAACTCTAAAACCTTCAACATGTTCAAATACGTAAGTAGCTGCAAAGGATTTTAAGTCGCAGTCAATTGTGTATTAATCTACATTTTTTTTCCAGATCGTTTTTGTCGCCATGATCGCCATCGTTGCTGGCAAGCCAGGACATCTAGCCACTCACAGTGTGGTTGAGCCGGGCCATGTTGGATCTGTGGTTCACTCCGTGCCATCGGCTGTTTCATCTCAACAGATCACTCGTATTCACAATTCCGCTGTGGTTTCGCCCGTGCTTGCCCCAGTTGTAAAGTCCTATGTTGCTGCTCCAGTGGTTCATGCTGCTCCAGTGGTTCATGCTGCTCCAGTTGTCCATTCTGTTCATGCTGCTCCCGTTGTTCATGCCGCTCCAGCTCTACATGACGTGTCTCCAGTTGTGCACTCAGTTCATGCTGCTCCTCTTATTAAAACTGTTGTGTCACCAGCATACGGTCTGGCTCTGCACCATTAAATTGTTTTGTACATCTGAAATAAAGCTCAAAACTGTGTTAACAGAATATTTGTTCTTTGCTTGCTCGGTTAATATGGAAATTTCACTCTCTACTTACACGACAGAGATCCATTTTGGGTATTTTTTAGAGGTACAAAACTTTGAAATGGAATAAAACAAAGATGATTTTTTTTTAATTAACATAAAATTTACTTTATTTGAAATCTGCTGGCATTATAATTTAAATATGATTTCTTGCATTTGGCCACCACGACTGGCTCGGATGTAGTCTAATCGGGAGGTCCAATTTTCGATGACTTTTTCCAAGATTTGTGGCCTCATATCGGCAATAACGCGGCGAATGTTGTCCAGTCCAATGTGGTTAATCGTTTCGGGCTAATCGGCGTAGACTAGCGACTTCATATATCCCCAGAGAAAATAGTCCAGCGGCGTTAAATCGCACGATCTTGGAGGCCAATTTACGGGTCCACAACGTGAAACTATGCGGTTACCAAACGTTTCCTTCATGATGAAACTATGCACCAATTAACAAAGGCCCCACAATATCATTATAGTAAACAGCAACAACGTTTGATGTTCTGGATTGGGGTAATTTTTCATTATTTTGAGGCTACATTCTCATCGATAATTTGGGGTAAAATTACATTTTTGTTTGTGAAATAATACTTCAATTACTGTGGTCTTTTTTTGAGAATGAAAGAAATAAATAAATTGCAATCGATGAAATATCACCCCAAAGTAATGAACAATGGCCCCAAATTCAATGTAAAGAGCCTTAAATTACAACAAATACTTATAAAGTAAAGTTTTTTTAATTATTTTTATAAAAGCTTGAATTGTATTTTAAACGTTTTGCAATACGGACGCACTTATAAATTTGGCTGTTATCCACCGCTACTGCATCGGCCATTAATTTTAAGGCGCAAACTTTTATTTGAAATCCTGAGCTGAACCTTAATTTTTTTTTTTTCTAAAGCTTAAAGTCAGCAGAGGTTTTCAAATAACTTTTAATTTCAACTTCACAAAATTTGAGAATTTGACCGAATTTTTCACTTTTATTTTCTCAAATTTTCTAAAGTTAAAATTAGAAGTTATTTGAAAACCTGAGCTGAATTTTAACTTTAGAAAATTCGCGCGAATTTTTAACTTTAGTTATTTCACACCTTACCGTAGGTACTCTTCTTCTTCAGGGATAAAATATAACGCTCAACATCAAACCTCATTCTTCAATTATATTTCCTCTATCGTAACTTTTAAAGCACTCCTACGCAACTGCGTCATAAAATTACAAAGCCATAGATAACCTCGGAACTACAATTGAGCCTGATTAATGATTTATATCAAGTTGACGAGAGTACGAACACATGAACATATTAAGCAGCGAAGGGCGTATGACGAATGTACAATTACTACATTACGAGTTTATCTTGTTAAAGATTAATAAAAGTTAGCAACATAATGTACATAGTAGGTTTCAAATATACTTTTATCTGAATGTTGCATTTATTTTAGTCATAAACGTGGTAGGTATTATAAATAAAATACCTCTAAAAACTTAGTCACTAACTAAATGGTTATGATTTTTTTTTAAGATAAGTGACAACTTGCGCAACGAATAGTTAAACTGTGAAACTTAGCCTGTGACTGTGAGCAGCTTTGAAGTAATTAAAGTAATTTCATGTGCGCACTCTTTGACTATATTTCCACTAGTTTGAACGAGCCATTTTAATTGGAACATTAATTAACTTTTTTTTTTTTTTTGTTACTGAAGGTGAAAATCTCGAAAGACACAATGGGGTTAGAAACCCAGAGTAACCTAACCGCACTAAAAACACCTCCTTAATCATGACCAATCAAAGAAAGATCGACAAATGATTTTAATTTCAACGTTCAGTTGCGGTTGAGAAGGTATTACAATTTGAATACGGGTTCTCATTATTTAGATTATATGTAAGGTCGTGAGGTTTAATTCTTCCCAATCTACGAATATTGTATCGTACATTTAAGACGTCTTCTATTTCAGGATTAATACGCATCTGCAGACGCTCATTGAGACGAATTGCGTACTTTTTAATTACCTCCGTTACAAGATCAGTCTGCAAATCACGATGCAAGTCATTATTTCTAATATACCATGGGGCATTTACCATTCCCCGAAGAACTTTGTTTTGGAATGTCTGTATTATTTTAACATTTGCCTTCCTTGTACAACCCCATAATTGGACACCATATGTCCAAACAGGCTTCAATATCTGGTTATATAATAAAATTTTATTCTCAATGGACATTTCGGAATTAAGTTTTCTATATCTAATATTTAACTCTCCTACTTTCTTTTTCACATGGTCCTTCCATTTCAGCTTAGCATCTAGATTCATACCCAGATACTTAGCTGTGTTAGAATAAGGAACTACTTGGTTATTAATAACCGAACGTTACCAATTTTTTTATTTGTAAAATTTATATGAGTGGACTTTGACTCATATGAGTCTAATTCGCCATCGTTGTGCCCAATCACATATTTCGTTAACTGAATTTTGAAGCTTTTCTGTTGATTAAGTCACGCATCTATCAGTTGATAGAAGAGCAGTGTCGTCTGCGAATGTGGCTATCATCGTATCGTTGTAGTATACAATAAGTAAAGGGTTGGTCCCAGAACACTTCCCTGTGGAACTCCTGCTTGTAGTCCTAAAAGTTCAGAATACGCTGAACCATAACGAACTCTAAAGAATCTATTTGAAATATAAGATTTAAGTATAGTATACATAGTACTGTCTAGGTAGATCCCTATGAAGTTTATACTCTAAGCCCTTATGCCAGACCTTATCAAAAGCCTGAGCAACGTCCAAGAACAATGCAGAACAAACTTGTTTTTCTTCTAGTGATTTTTCTATAATATTTGTTATACGATGTACTTGGTCTATTGTCGAGTGCTTATTTCTAAGCCCGAACTGATGGGTGGGAATAAGCCTTCTCTGCTCTATGATTTGATCTAGTCTTTTAAGAAGCAGTTTCTCAAAAATTTTGGATAGTACAGGTAAAAGTGAAGTTGGCCTGTAAGAGGTGACTTCTGATGGAGGTTTACCTTGTTTAGGTATAACTATAATTTCTGCTATCTTCCAGTGATGTGGAACTTATCTTAGCTTAAAACAAGCATTAATTAAAAGCTTAAGTTTAACCAATGCTATGAAGGGTAGTTCCTTCAGGATTTGGGCAGTTATTAGATCATAACCTGGTGATTTTCTATTAGAGAGCTCATGAATACATGTGCTGATCTCTTTTAGCGAAACGTAAGTGATTACGTCCTCATAAATTCTATCAGAAAATTCAAGGCATTCGCCTGCCACGCTAGCTGGAAAAGGTTTAAAAACATTTGTCAAATGTTCTGAAAAAAGTTTGACCTTTTCTTTTGGGTCGCCGATCCATTTCCCATCAGATGTTCGTAACGGGGGATCTTGCGTTTGAGGTCTTTTTAAATATTTGGAGGCCTTCCAAAGGGAGTAGTCTGTGACTTTGTCAGCAGTTAAGTTGGAAAGGGCTCCCGGAAATTACGCCAGAGGAAATTACGCCAGAATTTTTTTTGGAAAAAATTCCAGAAAATTTTGCATACAAAAGTCTGGCTTTCTTTCCTAGGAAAAAAGGCCTGACTTTTCTGGCAATCTTTCCACAATTTCAGGCATTTTCCAAAAAGTTTTCTGGCGTTTTTTCCATTTTTAGAAATGGAAAAAACGCCAGAAAACTTTTTGGAAGAAATCTGTTTGGAAAAAAAGCCAGAAAAATTTCGAGCGTTTTTTCAACTTCTTGTTTTGGAAAAAGAGCCAGAAAACGGCTCCCTGAAATTACGCCAAATGAAATTACGCCAAAAAATGTAAATGGAAAAAAAGCCCAAAAACCTTAGAACAAACTTATGGCATGTTTTCCTAGGATAAAACGCCCAAATATTTTGACAAAAATGCCATGAATTTTGGCATTTTTTCCAAAACTCTTTTGGGTATTTTTTCCATTTAAGAAAACTGAAAAAGAGCCTTAAAATATGTTTTGGAAAAAAGACCAAACAAAATTTTTGGTATTTTTTCCAAATTGAAAAGGAAAAAACGCCAAAAAGTTAGTTTGGTTTACTTGAAAAGAAAAAAGCTCCAAAAAATTTTTGTTTATTGGGGTGATATTTCATATTTTGGGGCCATTTTTCATTTTAAATTTTGGGGTGATTTTTCATTATGAAAAAACTGTCATTTCCTTCCTAGGACTACAAAATCGAATTTTGTAGTCCTAGGAAGGAAATGACAGTTATAGTTGTCCTTGTTGTAGACAAAATGTTGACGATACTATTGAAGTGTATTCATAAATTATTTTCTAATAAAAACTAATATTCAAGCTATATAATGCAGTTTGGGGCTATTTTTCATTTTTGGATTTTTAATTTTTATATTTTGGGGCCTTTTTTCATTTTGTTTGGGGCGATATTTCCAGAAATTTTGGCAGAAAGAAAACAATTTTGTTTGATCTTATTTCCAAAACAAATTTGGAAATGAAACCAAAAAAAGAGCTTTTTCTGGCGTAATTTCCATTTTGCTTTTTTGGCAAGTTTTCCAAAACATTTGGCGTAATTTCCTGGCATTCGGCGAATTTTCCTTTTTTAATTTTTGGCCAATGCATTATTCTGCAAATTTTGGCTTTTTTTCCAAAAAACTTTTGGCGTAATTTCTTTTGGCGTAATTTCAGGGAGCCCCAGAAAACTGTAGTTGTTGTAACAAATTAACAGTAATATTAGTTATTCTTTTACAACATTTTTTTTTATTTTAAACATTACAGTTTGTGAGTAATAAAGTAATTAGGTAATCAAATAATACACGCCCGCCTCACGCGCAGGCCCGGCGCTAGCGCGGCGCGGGCGTACCGCGCCGGCCGTTTGCGTCGCGGCGCGCAACCCCCCCCCCCCCCCCCCCCCCGCCGGCACGATGATTCCCCAAGATTTCTTGTTTATTTACCTTATCACTCACAAACTATCTTGTTAAAAAATAAAATAAAGCAATTTCTGGTCTTTTTTCCAAAAAGAATTTGGAAATTAGGCCAGAATATATTTATTTTCTGGCCTAATTTCCATTTTACTTTCTTTTTCCACACTTGTCTGGCCTAATTTCCAACGTTTCTGGCGTATTTTCCAAACAATGTTCTGGTGCTTTTTCCAATTTTGACTAAATAAACATTTTCTGGCATTTTTTCCGAAAAAAATTCTGGCGTAATTTCCTCTGGCGAAATTTCCGGGAGCCGTTGGAAAGGTATTTAGTTAGAGATCTATTTTTAAATTCACTAATACTCTTTTTAAGTTTATTATTAAGTCTATTGAATATAGTTTTATCGCCGGGATATCTTGTCATTTGCCATTTTCTAATATTAGTTCCCTAATTTCTATGGAATATTTTACCGATGCTTGTTTACGTTGCTGACCAGTCGGTGTATTATCTTCTGCTGCCTGTTGTATATCGGCAATGAATTGTTCCACTTCGATGTCAATATACCTTGTTGCTACCAGTGGAGATCCAAGGTTTATAAAACCTTCGAGTATTTTTTTAAAATTACACCAGTTTGTTCTTTTGTTGGTAAGTCTATCATTGCTTATCTGCTCTACTAACATGCCGTTGACCGTTAAGATTACGGGTGTATGATCAGACGACAAATCATCACTGCTTTCAACTTTTAGTTCTTTTCTATTGATTCCTTTCGTTATGAAGAAGTCAATAAGGTCTGGTATTGTTGATGAGTCGGATGGCCAATAAGTAGGCGATCCAGTCGAAATAAAATTCCAATTAAAATTTCGCCCTGTTTTATAAAGCTTCCTGCCTTTTGTCGTTACTTATCTAGAACCCCAGTAGGTGTGTTTTGCATTGAAATCACCTCCAATGATAAAGTTATTACCTAGAGCTCGAAATAGGTCGTTAAGATCTTCCTCTGTAGGCGAATGTCTAGGTGGACAATATATAGAAGCTACGTTAATTTGCTTGCTTTTAGTCAGAATGTTTACTATCGCTACTTGCATGGTGTGTTTTCCTATTTTGGGCATTTTATAGGGTTTTAAAATACTTTTTACAATTACAGAGTGGTAACAGAGGTACCCAGGAATTCTAATCGTTGTTTCCTGTTTGAAGTGGGTTTCAGAAATCAGGCAGTCGTCAATGTCTTCATTGCATAGAAATACCTGAAATTCAGAAATGTGTTGGTGTAAACCGTTTGCATTCCAGGTTGCGACTTTTAGATTTTCAATCATTGTTATTTTGTTGATTTTTTCCTTTGGTTAGAAGCTTAATAACTTTATCTTGATCGTCCAATCTTTGAATAATAGTAGTAAGCATTTCCTTTACTGATATTTCTTGTTCTTTACGTATTTTTCACAATTTGGGAATATGATTTGTTATTAACTACTGCCGTGTTTATTTTAGTCGCAATTGGTATTTTGTCTTTTTTATTATTTTCGACATTTACCTGTTTCTTGTTTGTATTTTTAAGAGGGTTCTGTTTGTGTTTGGCAGTAGGTACCTCTTTTTTGATGCATTTAACTTTCTCTTCTCTTTTCTTTTTTGTGGACAACTATTTGTTGAATGTTTTCCTTCACATTTAACGCATGCAAAATCTCTTTTGCAATATCTTTGCATATGTCCGAAAGCTTGGCATCGTTTGCATTGAGATATAGTGTTGGATCTTCTTCGAAATGGCTCAATCTTGACAACAATATTCATTATTGATTTAATAGCGTATTTTTCAATATCTTCTTGATTGTGAAAGGAGAGCATAAAAAGGGGTTATTTTCTATTTCTTGTAGTTTGTTCCCCTTCATTACCTGTTGTTTTTTCTTTTTTAATTAAGTTTTTGGCTTCTATAATTTTGAATTTTTTATTAGTCAAGTCCTCAACAATAACATGTTCATCACAAGAGAAGTGAAGACCTCTGACGACTACCCTAATTGGTCTAGTAGCCTTATTTTCATATGTGTGCCATTGCAACTTACCAGTGATATCTCTGATTATAATTTTTAGCTCAACAAATCAGTCTACTCCAGAGATCATTATTGGTAATGGCTGTCTTTTCAAGCCAATGATTGTCTTTTCAGTCCTTTTATCATTCGTCTTAGCTTGCAAATTTGCATGTTTTGCCGTAGCCACATTGTCAAGATTTCTGGCAGATGTGTCAGGACTTTCTTCTGCCTTTCGGTTCTTCGTTGGCCTTTTGCTTTTAGTCAGATGTCTTTCTGTCTCTAGTGCAAGCTCCTCTTCATCAGTGAGGTATTCTTTTTGTTTATCTTGCTGTATTGATTAGATTGGTTGGACAGTACGGTCCAAAAGGCTAACCTTTATTTCAAGTTCTTTTATCTGTTTTTGTAAGCTTAAAACAATTTCTTCTAGATTTTTCCTTGCTTTAAGTTCAGCTTGCCATTCAGTGTAATAGCTGTTTGTTTTTAATTTCGCTTGTGAATATGTTGTACGTTCACTTTCAACTATATTGGTTTCAATTCCACATTTTACTTTTTGTATGTTCGGAATGGTTCCAATTATAGCACTATCGTAGGCCGTAAGTTGCTTTGGCACGACCATTTTTGGTGGAGTTCTCGGCGTAAGTGAACTCCTTTTGGAGCTTTGTTGTGGAAGCAATAAATGGTCCCCCCCAGAATCCATGGGACCGACCTCCGAGAAGGGTGGATTTTCCAGTTTACCTGGTCTGCCACCTGGGGTACTTATATTTGTTGTTTTGTTTCTTGCCATAATTTTTTTTGATCAGTTTTACTAGGTAGCTCAGTACGTTCTACACACAAACCCCCTGCCAGGAGGACCGGGTCATTTGTTTTACTTTTTTGCCGCATTGTTTTTGCGAAGTTTTCGTCTCCGCTTTTGTGGATTTTAGTCGCCTCTTACGACAGGCATGCCTACCTCGGGTATATTATGTCCCATACCCGAAGGGGTAATTTTTTAATTGATTAACTGATTGCCATTTTGCATAAATATTTCTCTTCACATATTTATTCTGAAATAGTGGATAAAGCTTAGGTACCTACTCGATCAAACGGAAAAATGTTAATTTAAACTTAAATTAAAAGTCGATTAGCAGCACAAGCTAGTTGTTAAAAGTTCAAAGATATTCTGCTTTACCAATAATCAAATTTAGTCTGGCAGTTTACGGAAAGACTCCAGACTTTCCAAAATCGCTTTACCAATAAACAAAAATAGTTGCCAGAATAACGCTAATTGTAGGGTTAAATGTTAATGGTGAGAAAGTCATGTTTATCTCGGGCATTAGCTAAATAAATCCTCCCTTAATGTCATTTTGAAGATGAGTGCTGCCCAACCGCCCAAAATCACGGTATTAAATTTCGTAATAGGAGCGAATTTTAATACGCTCTTGTTCAGCCTGAGCGTTCACAATTATAAATTAATTTTGGTAAATTGTAAATGTTTTCTGATTTTATTCGTTGTAATAGAATAATGCTAATGGTTTTTAGGTCTAACAAACACAAATTTGTTCAAATGTGTGCAAAAAAAAAAGAGGAAAAATATTGCAATTTTGTTTTGTTTCTAAACGCTTGAAGCATATATTTCTGTGTTTTCTCTTACCTATCTTGTTTAACCGCTAGTTCTTACTTTTGAATTGGTTTTCCCTTTAAAATAGCTTGCAAGCAATGAACGGATGCTTACTAAAAAAATATTTTATTTAAGTTTGGAATATTTCCAAGCCATTCTTGACAGTCGTCGCAAACGGAATAAAATATATACCTACTTGGACGGTTGAAAATCTCGCACTTCAAAGGTTGACCACATTCCTTAATTGTGGGTGGGCAAATGAGGGGAATTAACCATTAACGGGTAAACAAATGAGAGAAAAATCATATTAAGTAACCAAACCAATAAAATTGATTCAATATACCTACTTTTTTCAACAATTCTCAGAACCTAAGGCGACTCAGGTAGATATTTGGCTTCAACCAAACCCTTATTAAACTCTTTGCAAAAGGAGTTTGTTTAACGAGAATGAAGATGAGGAAACAATGGTTGGTGTGATAAGGTTGACTTCACAGAAAATATAGATATAAGAGTAGAATTGTCACCACTCAGCAAAATACAAGCAATTTAACAAATCTAGGAACTTCTGGGGGAATAGCAGGTAGTATGTGTGAATTCATGGAGGGGGAAACATGACAGTTTTCGTCCATAAAAATGTGCGCCACGGCTTTATATTTTTCTGCGAGAATTTAATTTTGTCGGTTTCTAAGTTTCCGTTCCGGAATTAAGTAATATAATCTACACAATTTTTAAGAGATCAAATTGTTTTTATTTTCACACTTCTATATACTTTGGCAAGCACTGTCTCGTTGATTTGCGAAATTATTCACTTGCTAAAGATTAAATAATAATATTGTGATCTTTACACCACCAATAAGGTTTGATTTGCATCAAAGCATTCTAATAAACTGTGTTATGTTTATTGAATAATTTAAAAGGTATCCTATTAAGAAACAAATGTGCTCATCAATCAATCATAAAGTATTAGAAATCAAAGGAAAGTGTCTATAAAAAGTACCGAAAATTGTGCCGGAACGAAGGATAGGGCATTACTGATTTGCATGTGATATTTGACAGATCAGCGGATACTTTGTGGATTTCCTATTTTGTGTTTTGTTGTTTACTTATAATAAGCCTGAAAAAGCCTGTGAAAGATATCTGTTGGGCAAATTTAATTGCAATTTATGCATTCCTTTTTTTAGAATAAAATCCTCGTTGTAAAAGAAACCACTGACATCGTTTTTCACGAAAACAAATCATGAAATTCAAATTCTGCGTGTAACAAATGTAATAGATTTAACAGAAAGTCTTCGTACTAGTAAAGGTGTGGGTCAAATTGTTTATTGGTACGCTTTCGAAAATGCTGTACATTTTCTTGTAAACTGGCAGTCAACTAATAGCCGACATTATATATATATATATATATATATAGATTTCGAGAGATATTCGAATCAGACCACCATTGTCGGGTCTCTTTTCGTCTCTCTACCACCATAAATCTTACCCAGAGAGACTTTCTGGATTTCTCCAGAGTTCTTCCCTGAGCTCAATTCCTAGTGTTAACGCTAGCATCTGTTTATGGGAGATCTGTTTCATCGATTGGGTCTCGACCCAATGATGTCCCAAGATCCTCATTCGTTTGCCAGCCAACGCCGGACATTGACACAGTATGTGTGCCGCTGTCTCAGGTTCTTCCAGGCATAGTTGACAGGTATCATCCTCTCTAAGGCCCATCTTCCTTAAGTGATACCCGAAATTACCATGTCCTGTTAACAAAGCCACCACCCACTTCAATGTTCCTCGACTCATGCTTAGAACCCTTCTTTGAGTGGAGCAGGTCGGCCAATTAATTGCCATTTTAGCCTGTCTACACTGTTCCACGGTTGACCACCTTCTCAGGTGTTCCGCCGTGATCCATTTGTGAATAAGCTGTTCTACCATTCCTTTGCCAATTGAAGAGAATGGTTCTGGTCCCAGCAACTTTTCAGTTGACCCCTGTTTTGCAAGGGAGTCCGCCTTTTCGTTGCCTTCGATCCCTATGTGTCCTCGTACCCAAGTCAGTGTTACTTCATTTTTAGATGAACACTTATTGAGTTTAAGTACACATTCCAGTGCCAATGATGTTGTTATGTTTGTTTGTTCCATGCTTCTGATCACCGCCTGATTGTCCAGTGCTATAAGGATGTTTCTTCCCTCCACCTGACTCTCAAGCAAGTAGTCCAACGCATGCAGCAATGCAATCATCTCAGCCTGGTATACAGAAGTGTGATTCCCGAGGCTAACGTGACGGGCTAGTTCCAGCTCTGCTGAATAGATACCGGCACCCGCTCCGTCATCCATCATGGATCCATCTGTGAAAATCACTATTTCACCACTCCTTTTTTCTGGAAGTAATCCATCCTCAATACGAGTTTTGTGATTCCTTTCCATAATACGCACCCTTGTTATCCCATCCATAGGCATGTTCAGTTCCCTAATCTCGTTTTTGACAAGTTCCAGGATCTTCCTATGTCCATAGATGGTACCACGATTGTGCCATTTCGCATCTCGATGCAAACGGAGTGCCGTTAGGGCCGCTGTTTTCTTAATAAATAAGTCTAGCGGTAAGATCCCTAGGATCACTTCCAATGCGCATGTTGGTGTTGTCCTTATTACACCTGTAACTCCTATACATGCCAAACGTTGGACCCTATCCAAGTGCTTCCTCACAGTTTTCTGGGAGGCTTTCGCCCACCAAACAACCGAGGCGTAGGTAATAATGGGTCTAGTTATCATCGTATACATCCAGTATGCTGACCTAGGCGAGAGTCCCCACCTCTGTCCACATACACGTTTGCACTGATGTAGCACCCTTTTTGCCTTCCTGACCTTCTCCTCAACATGGTAGTTCCAAGTAAGTCTAGTATCTAGATAGACTCCGAGATACTTAACCTTCTTGGCCATTTTTAGTTCCGATCCGAAAAGTGTTAAGGGTCGAAATTCCAGATTTTTCAACTTCCTTGTGAAGATTATTAGATCTGTTTTCTCCGCATTAATGGAAAGCCCTTGTTCCAGACACCACCGTTCCACCACTTTGAGCGCATTTCTCATGATATCTGCGGTGACGTCTATGAAACTGCCTCTGGCCATTATTGCTATGTCGTCGGCATATCCCACTGTGTGAATGCCAGTCGCCTCAAGTCTGTCGAGAAGAGAGTCCACAGTTATATTCCACAGTGTAGGTGAGAGAACACCTCCTTGTGGGCAACCTCTGCTAACCCTTCCTCTGAGTTTTGAGGTTCCCGTCTGAATATTTATCGCCCTTGTGTTCAACATATTGTCCACCCATCTTACCACCAATGGGTTAACCCTACGTTTTTCCAAGGCTTGTTTCAGACTTTCAAAGCATATCTTATCGAAGGCACCTTCAATGTCCATTATGGTGGTCATCGCAATGCCCCCGGTATTTAGCTCTTCTTCTGCAACGCGTACTACTTGATGTAGCGCTGTTTCTGTAGACATGCCTGCCCTGTAGGCATGCTGTCTACTATTTAAAGGATACATCTTAAGCGCAGTACTCTCCATATAGTCCACCACCACCCTTTCCATTGTTTTCAACAGAAAGGATGTTAGGCTAACCGGTCTGAAGGCCTTTGCCTCGGTGTAATCCTTTTTTCCCGGCTTTGGAAGGAAGACCACATTTGTCTCCCTCCATGTAATCGGGATGTAGCCTATTGCTAGGCATGCAACGTATATATTCCTGAGCCTTGGTGCAATTATGTCTACTCCCCATTGCATTAGACCTGGAAATATACCATCCGGCCCCGCGGTTTTGAAGGGTGAAAATGTTGCTATCGCACCCTTGACCGCTTCTGGTGTTACGATCCGTTCTGCTTCCGTCCTATCCATCCTGTTCGCTCCTTGTTTCCTTGGAGCCCAGGGCTGATCTGACTTATAGCTTCCTGGAAAGTGTACCTCCATCAGGACCTCATTTGTCTGTTCCAGTGTTTCCAACATCTCCCCATATCTATTACGAATGAGTCCGATCTTGGAAACTGGATCCCTGGAGACAATTTTTTGTAGTCTACTGACTTCAGACGTACTCCTCATACTCGAGCAAAAGTCCCTCCATGATTCCCTTTTACGTCGTCGCAGAGTAACATTCATCTCTTTCTTTTTCGCCTTATACTCATCCCATGCTTCGGGTTCTCCCCTCCTCATGGCGTGATTGAAGGCCTTCCTCACATCCTTCTTTAGCTTTTCAAGTTCCCTACACCACCAAGGCGCTGGATCTTGTTTTTCCACTAAGGTAGGTGTGCAAGCCACTCGATACGCAAATAGCCGACATTAGTGTTTGATTATTAGTAAGGCCGATTGACTAGAAATATTCTTAAAATGTGTAGGTAAGCAGTTTCGCGTGTAAAAAGTTCGACCAATATTATGTTGTGGCGCGAAAGTGACGTTGTAAGATTGATACAGGAAACTACACGCAAGAAAAACAGCTCGTCTCCAGATCCGGTACGAGTATAGGAGTACGATAACGTAGGCGACAAAAAGGATAACGTTTTTTTTAGAGGAGTTAAATAAAAGAACTCATTACTATGTATAAGTTAAGAATTCCTTCTTTTAACCACTCAACCGATTTCAATGAAATTTTGTGGATGTGTATGGTTGGTTGTAGTTTGGAAGATAGGATATACATATTTTTTCAATTCATTCAACTTAGTTCTTAAAGTGAAGATTTATATGGGCATGCGGGACCTGGGAGTGAACTGATAAAGCTTAGTCTTACACAGACACTAGACTACTGAATCAGTTAAATCTAAAGCAAACAGAAACTCTAAAAATAGAATACGTTCGATTGGATTGCGTTATGAAAACTTTGTAAATAAATGAATAGGTTGTGCTGTATTAAGATTATTATTATTACATTACACGTTTTTTTTTTTTTTTTTTTAATTTAGCGAGAGAAATTTCACATCTGGAGTGTGTTAATTATTTTCCTTTAATTTCAAGTTTGAAAGGACTTGATTTAAAAATAATATGAAAGAAAAGATTCCTGGCTTTCAAAGATTCTATAGGACATTATTGTAAGTATTACCAGTGTTCGTTAGTATTAGTTTTTAATTTTAAGTATTTTGCTTTTTTTAATTACCCCTCTCGTCTAAACGGAGCTATCTCGCTCCCCCTCCCATAGTAAAAAATGCTTGTATTTAATCCTTCTGTTAAAAATCATTATAATTTCTTGGCGCCTAAGTTGTCGTACTCTCCCACCAGACCCTTGAGTTGATTTAGGTAATTTAAAATTCATGCATGCTACCTTAGACGTTCGAGTCAAAGACTCTACATAGCATAGCTATCTTAACCCTAGATTACTAATCTATTTCAATAGGTTGTTATTACTAATCATCGTCGATTCGACTACGTATTAAAAAAAACTATTTTTTTTTTAATATTTAAAGGAAAACGATTTGTTTTAACTTGATAAATATTAATTCATTTATTGCCTTTTGTTATAAGTTATAACAAATAATAATACTACACAAACGTTATCTTTATTTTGATTTTAGAATCAGTCTCTTCAAATGCATACAGTCAAGTTAAGAGCAACAAAATTTAGTACCGAAAACAGAAATTTCTTTATTCATATTTTTTGAAATCAAACGATTATGTAAGTATAAAACAAACAAAAAATGCGAAAAAAATCAAAGTTCATTTTTTATACATGAGTGGCACACTTCAACTTTGTGCTCTCCACAAACGGTTTTTCCGCACTTGGCACATAATGACTTACTCATCCTTCTCTTTGACGATGGACAAAAGGCACAAATCTTTCTCTTTCTATTTTCTGGCTGTCCTGAACTAGTTCCTGGTTGTTTTAAAGCATTCGGTTCTAATATATTATTTATGACAGTTCTGAGGGAAGTTGGAATTGTTTTTTTTTAAAGTCACGTTATTACTAACCTTCGTCGATTCGGCTACGGAAAGTGGTTATAACTGAATAATGGCTGCGTAAACACTCGCATTGAATGTGTCACCCTTGAGAGATCAACCCTAAATGAGCATATATGGGGAATGGGCTAAACCAGAATACCGAGCGAAAAGAAAACAAAAGAAATTGGAATGAGCGTAGTCGTTTCGACGAAGGTTAGTAATCTAGGGTTAAAGCACTAATGTGTGGCGTCTTGACTAATTCTATGTGACTGTAAAATGTTTACCATTGAATAGTTTGCTCTAATAATCCGTTTTTTTCGAAACGAAGTTCCATTCTTTGGGTAAGAAGGATTGGTGGCAAACCAGAATGAGGTTCTTTTGTTGTATCAAGTGAGTTTAAATGAGGTCAACTAGTGCGAATGTGACAGCGTTGAGCAAACGAGGAGCTTAAAGTAATGGTTTTAGGCATAAATAGTAAAGTTCAAATCTGGCCTTACAAAATAAGAGTCGGCCATATTTTGCATATTTTCTCTTGTACTAAAAAGTAATCTTTTGTAACTACTAAAGCATGCAACAAGGAAATCAAATCTAGAAAATTAAATCATTATCGTCGTCAACTCCAATCGGAGAAGAGCTTTTCTCATTTCGTTGTCTCGTTGCTTTAGCATTTTTATTTCGTCGTCTCGTTGTATAAGCTAATGTCATCTCGCACTTTGCTTACATTATTCAATCCGCAGAACGTTCATACCTACTTGTCCGGCGTATTATACAACGACAGAAGTTTTTTCTAAGGAACAGTCGTAAAAGGCTTCGATTGAACATTGGCCTTAAGGGAATTGGCTTATTGGTACAGACCTGTAACTTCAGCAAACCTCACAATTGACTTTACCTCTACGAGAAATAACTATAGTTGGGGTAAATGGGGACGATTTTTGCATTTTCAAAGACACATTTTTTTCAGAAATATATAAAATATTAAGTTTAATTTTTTTTTAACTTTTTAAAACGGATATTATATTAGAAGATACAAGATGTTGCACATATGATGACATAATCAAGTTATAAGAGCCCAAAAAAGACATAGGGTAGTGTTTACATTTAACCCTTCCCTGTTTACATTTCCCCCATAGTTTATAAAAATACTGGGGTAAATTTGGACAGCAAATTTCTGTTCTCTTAGAGGTAGGAGCTCGCCTATGGGGTAAAAGTAAACATACATGAATTTCCGTTTCAGTTAAAGTTTTTTTTCAGGACTAAAATTCCGAGACCTATATTTAAAATGTGAAAATAACGGCCGTTTACATTTACCCCATGTTTACATTTACCCTAACCGACCCTACCCTAAAAACGTTCACGTAGAATGTCCATCGTGGCATCTGCTGTGTGCCTCTGAGCTCCGTGCTCCGTTCTGATGGATCCAGATTTTGTTTACCTACATATAGATCAATTTGGGCTAGAAGAAATTGGTTAGCATTATTCGGTAGCGCTCGCCGTTGATGGTGATGGCCCCCGAAAACCATCTTACGTACGGTAAAACGCTCGTAAGCCCAGTCGGCGAACAAACGGCGTTGCCTATGGTTATTAACTTTGACTTAATCTGGGTCAGTTGAATCTTGTACGGGTATATGCTCAAGTCCCGATGCAAAATTCGCCAATTGGTCTGCGAAAGGCTGACTTTATGGGCACGGCGAGGATTCGCTTTCCAAGTTTCTCCTTTTCATTTTCACGAACCGCGGCAATGTTTGCATCTGATCTGACGTTCCTTTGGCGTACGGGAATTGACTGATTGTTTACCGAACCGGTTGTCTTGAATTTGGCCACAACACGTTAGAAAATCAACTTTGAAAGGTTACTGTTTACTGACGTCCCAATTAAGAAACCCTTTAGGCCCCAGTTATAGCCATACGTAAAACGAAACCGTAGACAAAATATTTTGTTTTTTTTAACACTCAAACTTGATGGTTGGACTCACCTTGGTCTTAAAAAATGCTGCTTACGAATTTTAAAGTTATTTTATCAAAAAAAAAAAATAATAAGAAAATTGTCTTTAAATTTTCTAGAAAAAGTATTCATTTATTTTGCCGTGATCGGAAATACTTTTTCTTATGAAAAAAATTATAAATTCCTATTCTAGAAAGCTTAAAGATACAAATTTGCAATTTTTTTTTCCAAACTAACTTCATAGTTTATAGCCAACATTTTAAAACCAAAATTGAGTTAAACCATAAACTTTGGCAAAACACGCAAAAGAAAATTTGTACGGTCTCAATTACATTTTCAGTTGACAGCCAGCAATTTTCAATATGAAAACCAGATTTTTTTTTTTTTCAGTGCGTTGTTTTTTGAAGTTAGTGCTGGTATTCCTTAAGTTTTTATATCGCTGCTTCCAACTGTTGTAGATCAAAGCCCTCCGTGTCCAATATACAGCGTCGGATAAAGGATCAGGATAAAATCTTAACTATATATATTAGAATTGATCGATTTTAGCAATCACATCCATTGTTTTGTTTTTAGAAATCGAAAACACTGCGTGCCATATTTTCTGTCACTTTTTCGTGCGGTTTTAATAGCTAACTACCTTACTACCTATACCGACATGTTAGCTCTCAAACTGACGATGGCTGACGTTTTTAGTTATAAAATCCGCCTGATTCGCTCTGGCATGTAAATCTATCATATTAACAAAGAAAGGCACAACCGCACAATACCACATTCAAGGTCGACCATACGTACTCTTGCTTGTCGGCTTTACATCCGCGGCGACTGAACCAAACAAACGAAAAAATAAAATAAAAACAACACACCGACAATAGTGTTGAACACTTTATTCTCGTCATCACAAACCCGGTCGATATACCGGTCCGTACATCGGTGCCACATGGTCTTCCCCCACGGATATCGTATGAAAGTCTCTCACAGCCGGTATAACTGCAGGCGCATTGTACGAACGTCCGGAACCCCTAGATGGGGTCACCACTACTTTGCCGTTAAGTCGCGAATAGCTCTGGTGGTACACCACAGATGGCGCAGTGTCTATGATAACTCCCGCTTTAGCCACAGATGGTTCGATAATCTTGAGGTTTCCCAAATAACTAGACTGGGTACTCACTACCACTGCCAATAGCAGCACTGAACACAACTGTAATAGAAAAAATAGTTTAAACAATTTAAACGACCAATTGTCAGTGCACTCACTGCATTGACCATCATGTTCCTCAAATATAGGTCAGCAGTTAAGGAAAATTTTCGACACTTATGGCTAATTTTATTACAAAAAAAAATTAATTATTCCGAAGCGCAAACAACGAGACACGCTATACAATCTAGACTGCGGCCCACTGATGTACTGACACTTGCATGAAGGTGGTATACGTACATTCGAATGTTACTATTTCGATAGTAAAATGAAGGACGGTGGAGTGGTCTGGTCATGGTAATGCTACTCTTATGGTGCTTTATTAAGATGGAAACCGGTGAGTCATTCAGTTGAGTGACTTCATGAAACTGGTAACAGGATACAATGGACAACCACAAGCTGCTTTGTTGCTGTTTTAGATGGTGCCCGAGGTGGAAATCAGCTGATTTTTGGGCGAGTCAATTCGAATCGACCGGTATTATATAAGAGCGGAGCGGTTGTGGTGTTTGAATTATTAGGTAAATAAAGAAAGGTTATAATCAGGCGGAAGCTGTAATCAAATGAATGATGCTTTTTACGGAAGCTTTTAACTCACTAAGGCAACACTGTTACCACTAGTAGACTTTCAAAGTTGTTCAAACTTTGGCGAATTGTCGACAATAATACTTTGACGTTAGGTAAAAAGGGGTTAAGTCAGAAACTGCAGTTTTTCGTAAAACCAAATTAAAAGCAGTTTAGTTCAGTCTTAACTTAGTTAGTTTAGTCTGACTTATTGCCTAAAGACTGAATTATTACGATGGGAAGAAGTTGTGCTAGACTTAAATCGTTAATACCAAACGAAATAAAAAAAATTGAGTTAAACCCAATACAAAACCCAAAATGCATTTTTTGACTTAACCCCGTTTTACCCAACGTCAAATGGCATTACGACTAATGAATCTGTTTAGTACTTATGTTCAACTTATAGAACCTACATTTACACCGCACCTAAATTCAACATTTCGGGAAAGAAAATTCGAAATCCAATTTGGCTTCAACATTTCAAATGACAGCTGGTGTCAAAATGGATTACTGATCTTTTTTTCTGTTTAGAAGTCAGAAGTACGTAGGTAGTTGAACCGAAAGGATTAATTTTGTTTAGCTATATATACAGGTCTGTTCGCTTACATTCCCGAGCCAAACATTATGTAAACCTCAAAAAATTTAGCGCAACTCTCTCAGATAGCTGAAAATATACTCAAAAGTACGTGGATAGATTTCGAGCCACTTTCATCTTTGCCGTCTAATCCATATCACAAATAAATATAAAACTTACTCTTTGCTACAATTCAAACGTTCTAGGAGAACATTCCCCACAACCGAAATTTCTTTATTTTCTCTGATTTTATTTTGTCTGTACAATTGATTCTTAAGACGGATTTTGCTTTTGTTTGTTGTCAACTTTATGCAGTTGCCATGTTTGTAGAGACTTACCGGTTGAAATTATCCGAGCTGTTGCGAGCCAAGAGAGGAACATGTATAGACTTTGTGCGATTGCGATCGATTTATATCGATAGCGTTCGAATTAAACCGCGTACTCGAATGAACTCAATGTAAAAATGAATTTAAGTGCTAATTTAGACATATAAAATACATTCCTAACGCAATATGCAACCACTTCCTTCTTCTTTGTTTATACCTTTTTAGTTCCATCTTTATAATTTGAACTTGCTGAACCGGCGAACTTCGTTCCGCACAAATTCATTAATGTAGGTAATGAAATTAATAATTTCGAGCTTTCGCTTCATTCTTCATGTAATTCGGTCAATTAAAATTTTGTATTCAAAAGTTATATTTAAATTAAATAAATAGGTAAAGAAAATCAAATAATTGTCGGCCAACCTACCGCTTTTTCACTGAAGTGCTTTATGGTACACAACATTTTTTGTTCTATTTCTATTATCGGGTGCGTACACGTAAAAAGCGAGAGCATCGCCGGCACATCGTGAAATTCAAGATTTATGCCACACACATCCAGCGATTGTCCTTGCAACTTATGAATTGTCATAGCAAAAGCGAGACGTACGGGAAATTGAAGAAGCTTAAATACGAACGGCAAATCGTTCTGGATTAGTGGAATCCGCGGAATATCTTCGCCTTTGAATTTTCCAATAAAAATCGTTGCTTGAATAATATTTGATATTAAATTCTTCACAATCAAACGCGTTCCGTTACAACGTTTTGGTTCATTTAGGTTGCGCAACAAAGTGGGATAGTTTGTGGCTTCGTTTTCATCCATCACGGAGTCGACTGATTTGTATGAATGCAACTCACCAGCGATTTGGTTTTGAATGGCGAAATTCAGATGATCGAAATTCTTGTTTTTCGCAGCCAATCATGGTCAATATAATTCTGAGCGATATTCCGGAAAACATTCATGATTAGTTCTTCCGCTGTCGTTGTAAAGATGCAAACATTTTGTGGAAACTTAATCAGGCCGGTGATTAAGTTTGCTGAAATAAATCACACCATTGCCCATCGATAACAATTGCCTGGGGAACTCTGCAGCGGATTAGTCATTTTGTAAAGAAACTCGCAAGTTTGTTGTCAAATGCAATTTCTTGACGTATCGCCATAAAGTAGACGCCTTCAGGCAAGTATTCAATTCATCTGCCGGAGTTGATCTCGAAATGACAGGCAGCGTTTGACGAAAACCGCTTGATAGCAAGATCATTGCTCCACCGAAAGGTCGCTTATCATTACGTTAACGATTCAGGGCCTCCAATGCGCTTTTGTAAGCCATTGTGCATTCATCCCATGTGATAATCTTACATTGCTGCAGTACTTTCGCCATCGCAGTGTTCTTTGAAATGTTGCATGTAGGTTCTTCATCCACTTGCACATTTAATGGCAATTTCAATGCAGAATGAGCTGTTCGACCGCCTTCTAACAAAGTATCCACTATCCCAAAAGAGGCTAGGGCCAAAGCGATCTCAGATCTCGAACGAATTGTAGCCAAAATCAGTGAAATCATGAATGTATTTCCAGTTAAGCAATTTTCATCGTACACTTTCTTTTGTTCTTGATTCAACATTGGCACATTTGTTCGAACAGCTTGACTCAATGCGATTCGATCGAAGTCCATTTCTCGCTCCAATTCTCGATTAAATGCGTCTTGCATTGAACGATTTGGCTGTGGCATCCCCAATTTGCACAACAAATTGCCACTCATGAGCAGACACATATCCTCGATCAAAATCAAAGCTTTGTTGCGCATTTCATCTGACATCTCCAGTTCATTGTCCGATGTCACAGTGCGAATTCGATGCAGAATAATGTCATCCATATCATCTTTATATCTACTTCATTTCAAAAAGTTACTTAATGTAACATAGTAAACATAATTTATTAGAACAAACTTTTTAGGTAGGTACCTATATTTCAAAAACAAACAAAAATTTCAAAATTATTGACAACAACAATTTGCTTGGAAAATAATTAAAATACTTGACAACAACAATTTGCTTTTAAAATTTAAAACATATTTTTTTTTATTTGAAGTGTCACTACTCGATTTCTATCCAGTTTCTTTTTTTTTTCAAAGTGTATTTCCCCATACAAACTTTCATAACCTCTTTCATCCCCTCCAAGTTTTGTTTTCGCGACAAAAAGTAAATAAAAACCTGATATACAGCAATACGAACAAAAAAAATAATTATGAAAATCGTCCCAGGGGTTATCGAGTTACATGATCATCGAGTTACACCCCGAAAGAATTATATATGTAGAATATGTTGTTGTCAAAGGCCGAAGCTCAGGCGCTAGGTTTGATTAAAAATACTGCGGCCAAAGGTCGAAATTGGGTTTTATTTCGGCCTTTGGCTGATGTATTTTTAGACCCTAGGAGCGACTGAACTTCGTTGTTTGACTATAACATTATATGAATATGAAGAGAAATGTGATTGAAATCTTTGTTTGTTTTTGTAATTCTTTTTTGTTTTTTAATTGAAATAAATACGCTTATTTGCACATTAATAAAACAAATGATTTCCCTTTTTTCATTAATAAACAAAAATAAAATAGTCGAAATTTGAAATGTCCAGACGAGTCCCGGAATTTCAACATACATAATGTCCAGATATGTACTTATTTCGAACTGGCAACCCTATACGGGAGTTTGTTATATTTTGGGAAAAGACGTGAATACCCACAAAATCGACTCCTTATTGTGTTACAAAACTTAATAAGTTATACCAATTTTGGAGAGACTTACAAAAAAATTCAAACAAAACGCAGGACGTGTTCAAGCTTGTTTGATATTTCACACGCCGATGCGCTTTAATTGATGAAAATTGAACAAGATAACATTTTCTTGCAGCGCCAAAGAGAGCCTGGTCGACCCGGTTACTTTGCTGGAGTAGATTTCTATCTATTCTGGCAAAAAAGAGGAAAGGACGCGACTCAGGGCTATTAAAGAGGAAAACTGGCGAATGAAATATTTTTCGGCATCAACTTCTACAGTGGCGTCATCATATGAACCTTTACAGGATGAGTTATTTTCCTGTCCTGTACAGATTTTTTGCTGTGATATTACGGCCTCTGGTCGTATAAATGGTGCCTGTGTGCTTCTTGAGCAAAAACTTGACAGGGAAGTGCTTGTTGACGTCACTTTTACAAACTGGTGCTAAAAAGTGTTTTTGAAGCTAAAATCACTCAAGTGATCACAAGCCCTGATATCCCAATATTGAAAAAATTCAGAGAAAATTGGAAAATCGTCGACCCAAATAAGATTCAGTGCTATTGAGAAAACGTGAGGGGTAACTATCGAGAGTTGATAGAGCTCTCAATCATATTTTTAAACGGAGATAAAGAGCGGAAATTAAAAATTAGGCCCTCAGATGCAAGGATACTTTGGATACTGGCAAATTCAACTTGGTAGATACTGACACTTTTGCATTTTGTCATATGTTTAATAAAAATTCACTTAAGCCCGTATTTATAACCTATACCACGGTATTAATGAGCACATCTATACATGCAAGTAATAGTTAGGTAGCTAGCGTCTTTTAGATTAGACATAAGAGTAGGGTGGGGCAGATTCAACACTTTTTTAGCAGATTTAAAATAACTTCTTTCGCAAATAAATATTTGAAAATTGTTCTTATGTATTGAAAGCTATGATTTACTAGACAAATGAATAATTTCTTAAAAGCTAACTTCAAGCTGATAATTAAAACAAAAAAAGAAAAGGATAAATCTATATCTCATTGCGATGCCTATTTTTTGGAGCGTTTTTGCCCAAAATGTGTTTTTTCTCTGACTTTACTGCCTCTAACTCGCCATTACTCAAATAATTCTTAATCAATGCAAACAAAACAAAATACTTAGGAGAGCCAACACTTTCATAGTTATTTCAAGCCATCAATCAGCTAACATGAAAAAAAAATAATTTATTTTCTCAAATCGAACTCAGCAGCCGCGGTTCTTGATCATTGTTCTGCTTTGGGGTGGTTGGGTGGCGCACATCGCACAAGCACGTTCGTATGAAAAAAAACTGCGTGGTGTTTTCTCCAAATTAAGTGAAATGAAAGAGAAGTATGCGACGTGAATATGTATGAAATCAACAGCGACAATGTGTTTCTGAGGAAATGCGCACATGGCTGATGACGTGTGGTGAAAGTGATGGACGTATGGTGGAGGTGGTGTATATATATAAATTGAGTTCATGGTTCTTGTTTTAATGGTTGTTATAGTACCTACGTTGATAACTACAGTAAAGAATTGAAGAATTCAAGAAGTAAAGACGATGTAGGTGAATTATGTTGTTTGATTTATTTATTGTTAATGTAGATACAAATTTCCGTTAAGGCTTTTGTTTTTGTTAAAGAACTACGTCACCAAAACCACAATAGAACAGAACTACAACAGTACCATCTACCGAGGAATAGAATATCAACCAAATGTCTAGCTGATTCGTTCTTACTTCAGTTCGTACTCCTCGCACATTGACATATCGTTTCGCGCCTTTTAGCATTTTTTCATTCTTGTCTTGAAAGCGAATGGGAGAACAAACTGCGGTAAGAAATAAATCTAAAACTTAATAATTATATGTCTAAATCTGTTCATTTATAGAAATAAAATACATTCCAACTATTAATTTCACTCTCCTGTTCGCCTCTACAAGTCACAGCGTTTTATTTCGCAATTTGCAACTTCTCTGCCGAGAAGTAAATTGTGAAAAAGCCGCCAGCCGAGCAGTCGGAAATTCCCTTGCCGCCGAGGAATTCTGCTGCTTCCAAGAAAAGCCGCCATTTGCCGAGCAGTTTGAAATTCCCTTGCCGCCGAGGAGTTCTGCTGCTTCCAAAGAAAAAACCGCCAGCCGAGCAGTCGGAAATTCCCTTGCCGCCGAGGAATTCTGCTGCTTCCAAGGAAAAGCCGCCATTTGCCGAGCAGTTTGAAATTCCCTTGCCGCCGAGGAATTCTGCTGCGTCCATTTCGCAATTGCAACTTCCCTGCCGAGAAGTGAATTGTGAAAAGCCGCCATTTGCCGAGCAGTCTGAAATTCCCTTGCCGCCGAGGAATTCAGCTGCTTCCAAGGAAAGCCGCCATTTGCCAAGCAGTCTGAAATTCCCTTGCCGCCGAGGAATTCCGCTGCTTCCAAGGAATGCGCCGTACACCTCCAAGAAGAAGTCCACGTCTCAACGAACAGGAATCAGTCGTCGTCAGCCTGAACATGGATAGAGAAGTCGAAGCCGTAAATACCACTGCCGCCTCATCTACGGTTTTCGCTTCTCAAATAGTGCCAACTCTAGTCACATCCATAGATGCGACAGCCATCGCATCGACGGCTAATTCGAATGAGAATATTTTCCCAACAGAGACAGCGACCACCGCCATGGCTTCCGCAGCACAAAGACAAAGCATTTTGGAGGTAATGCAAATCAAACTATGTGCTCTTGAAAGTGAACTCAAAAGCACCCAAATGAAATTGGGCGAACGTGATTTGCAGTGCCAGTCTCTTAGAGAAGCGCTGCTTAACAGACCAATGCAATCCGTTTCATTTAATTCGCCAATTGCACAGTTGACTCCGCCGTTATACACAGCCGTTACGCATTGTTCAGCGGTAAATGCAGGTAACGTTTACAGCAATATGTCTTCACAGCCAACGGTATCGTTCACTAACCCGCTATTGCCGACATCAACTCTAAGCTGTTCATATGCTAGTACGGCCGATTTTATTACAAATACCAGCGTCCCAATTGCGTTTAACAATTTTAGAACGCAGTCGTCACCGTCACCATGGGTTTCTCAGCAGCCATTACAACAACATATAGTACAACAGAAGCAACAGCTGTCAAACCACAATAGCCAACAGCCTGTTCAGCAACAGCAGATGCGAGCTGTTGCTGCATTAGATCCAAATAAGATTATGCCAGTTAATATAATTGTTTGAGATTTTGTTAATATGTTTGAAAATTTGTTCTTAATTAGTAATGTTTGAGTTTTTTGTTTTTCTATGCGTTGTTAAATTCATATATGCTTACTACATTTATTTAACCATATCGTTTTGTTCTGTTTACTTTAACGCAACCATTGTATAAGTTACCCTACTTTTGCAACAGTTTCAAATTGTGTAATTTGTTGTTTATACCATTTAATTTGCTCTCTTCATCAACTATGTATGTACATACTTTTTTTCAACTGATGTTACCGTTTGACTCTGAGCTTGGACATGTTTTTGGCTTATCTCGGCCACTTGGATAACAGACGCTCAACTGGTAACATCAAAAAATAAAACAATCATCTCGTCGCATTACCCTCGTGTTATTTTTTGGGAATTTCTACTTTCGTTTGGAGTCTGACTCGTGCTTTTATTTTCTCTCGCTGGATTATCCTACATTTTGGTCCATATTCGAGCCGGATATATCCATGCAATTCGCAATATACAGTTCCTCAATTAATTATTCGGGTTCTCAGCTCTGTGGCAAATATTCGGCGAATCTATAATTCGAAATATCCTCGTGTGAATTCCTACGTGTATAAAAATCTTCTATTTTATAATTAAAACTAATCTAGCGCCATCATGGCTGACTCTACATCTCTTGCTGCTCTTCGTTCAATACGCGGTCATGTTAAAGGGTCCTTAACTAAGTTAGGAACATACGCGGAGAAAATTAACGACGCTGTACCTATTACAGACCTAAAAGTGCGTTTCAACAAAGTTGAAGAATTGTGGAAGGAATTCGACTCATCTCAAAAATTAATGTACGAATTTGCTGGTAGCGAAGATTACGTAGATCCTCTGCCAGAATTCGGAGAGTTTGAGGATAAATGTTTATCGGTTAAATCCAAACTTCTAACCGAAATTACCAACCGCGAGAAATCTCAAAACAGCAAAGACATCGTAGGTCAGTTAGCTGTTCAACAGAAAATGTTAGTGGACACCCTAAGCAAATCAAACGCGGCCGCGAAAAACAATGACTTCTTTCTCCCACAACTACGAATCGAGCCATTCTCGGGCAACTATCGGGAGTGGCCAACGTTTCGGGACATGTTCGAAGGAGCAGTCCATAATAAAACAAGCTTAACCCCTATTCAAAAATTTCATTTTTTAAAGTCATGTCTTCGAAATGAAGCGCTTAGTCTGCTCAATCATTTACCGCTATGTGATGCCACATACGAGCAGGCGTGGGCTAGACTTGAATCGCGTTACGATCGGCCCCGTTATGTTATAAATAGTCACGTGAAAGCATTTATGGAACTACCATCATCCCATTCCTTGAACGCCAGTACTCTGCGCAAAATATCAGACGGAGCTGATGAAATTGTGAGAGGGTTAACAGCTCTCAATTCCTTAAATCGAGATCCGTGGCTTATTTTCATCTTGTTGAATAAACTGGATCCCGAAACTCGGCAAGCGTGGTCAGAAGACAGTGTGGATGAGGACTATCCTACAATTGACCAGTTTCTTAACTTCCTGGATCGTCGATGTGAGGCTCTAGAGAACTCTAAGTTCAACGTACGAGAATTTAGCCGAAATAAAAACCCGGCGGTTAAAAGTATGCACGCTTCGCCCTCTATCTCATGTGCTAAGTGTCATGCTAAGCATACTATATCTCAGTGCCCAGACTTTCTGGCAATGGCAGTGCAGGCTCGAAGGGATTTCGTAAAAACCACCAAACTGTGCTTTAACTGCTTGCGTGGTGGGCATTCGTCGGCTCGCTGCCAATCCAAGTTTCGTTGTAGATTGTGCCACACCCGTCACCACAGTTTAGTCCACGACCAAATCGCTAATTCTTACCCGAATCAATCGACAAACGAACCCAGTAGTAATCCCTCAGACTGGGCGCAAACCCAGGAGTTTACTCCGCAAATAACAGCTAACTATTCGGATCTGCCCTCAACTTCAGCAGCAGCCCTCGTTAATAACCACTCGGTAAACAGCGCACCCCGTATTCCACAAGTTTTGCTACCCACAGCCATAGGCAAGGTAAAAGATGTAAACGGCAAATACCAGCACGTTAGAATCCTCATTGATTCAGGCTCACAGGTGTCTTTTGTTACTGAGTCCTGCATTCAAAAGCTCGGACTTAAAAGAAGATACGCTCGTATACCCATCAGCGGTATTGGATCTACCAACGCTGGTACATCCAGAGGCCTTACGACGCTGGTAATAAATTCACGCTGCGATTTATTTAGTATCTCGGTCGATACATATATATTATCAAGCGTAACTACATATTTGCCACCCAATTCATTTTCCATCGATGATTGGGATCACTTAAATCGATTGGAGTTAGCTGATATCTCCTTTAATAAATCAAGTTCAGTAGACATACTGCTAGGAGCAGATAAAGCTTGGGAAATTCTGCAAGGACAGGTCGTTCAGAGTAGGCTCGGGTATCCGATAGCACAAAAAACCATTTTCGGTTGGGTGTTGGCTGGTCGCTTACCATCTAATGAAGAGACTCATCTTGTTTCGCATCACTGCCGGTTAGATATCGATTCGATTTTGCAATCGTTTTGGACCATTGAAGAAGTGGATCCGAAATCGATTATATCTCACGATGATCGCATAATAGAAGATCACTTCCTTAAAACTCATCGCCGCAATTTGGATGGAAGATATGTTGTCGATCTCCCTTTCAAATCGGCTCCGCACTTCGATAATACCTTACGCGGCGCTATCTCGCGACTTCAATGGATGGAGAATAAGTTTTCTAAGAACAAGGAACTATTTGAGAACTACTCTCGTTTTCTTGACGAATACTTGGCTTTGGGACATATGACAAAAGTGCCTCTTTCGGATGTATCAAAGTCAAACGTGTTTTACCTTCCGCATCATGGTGTTCTGAAGCCGGATAGCACAACTACTAAGCTTCGTGTCGTCTTCGATGGGTCACACATGGACGCTTCCGGTCGCAGCCTTAATGACTCACTCATGATCGGGCCACCCATTCAACGCAATCTCTTTTCGGTATGCCTACGGTTTCGTCGGCACCAATTCGTTTTTACGGCAGATATTATCAAAATGTTTCGCCAAATTTTAGTGTCGGAAAAGGATATTGACTTTCAGCGAATCGTTTGGCGTAAATCACCCGTGGCACCCTTAGAACATTTTCGGTTGTCCACTGTAACGTACGGTACATCTTGCGCCCCTTTTTTGTCAGTTCGTGTCCTAGAACAACTCGCTAGAGACTACGAAACCGAATTTCCTATCGCGTCGGAGATAGTATTAAATGACTTTTACGTAGATGATGTAGTCTCAGGTGGTGATACGTTAGAGGAAGCTATTTTCAAACGCGATTCGCTTATCGAACTTCTCTCCAAAGGCGGTATGCAATTAAGCAAATGGCAAAGCAATTGTGCTGAACTTATTCGTGATACAGATAGTGGTTCCCGCGAAAATATATCTCTAGACACTGACGCGGATTCGTGGATCAAAGTGCTCGGTTTATATTGGAATTCAAAGTGTGATGTATTTAGTTTTCGTTTGAACTACACTCCCACTGAACTCATCACAAAGCGCCAAATTCTTCGAGATGTAGCCCGTATATTTGACCCCCTGGGTTTTCTTGCCCCTTCTGTTGTGCAATTAAAAATAATATTCCAAGAATTGTGGCACCGCAAACTGGATTGGGATGACAAAATCCCTATTTCCCTCGCAACAAACTGGAGGAAATATCGCGACGAACTAGTAATGTTCACTCAAATCCAAATACCCAGAACTATCGGTATCGGGAACGCAACATTTCAACTGCACGGATTTTCCGATGCATCGGCATCCGCATATGCCGCCGTGATTTATTCGCGTTACGAAAACTCTAATGGTGACGTCAAAACAAACATTATCGCGGCAAAATCTCGCGTTGCCCCTCTAAAACAACTCAGCATTCCCCGGCTAGAGCTCTGTGCAGCCGTTTTGCTATCTAGGCTACTCGTTTCCGTCCAAAGCTCACTTAATATCACCTTCAGCAACGTTTACGCGTGGTCTGACTCAAAAGTAGTCCTCTCGTGGTTGTCGTCCCCTCCTCGCCGTTGGAATATATTCGTAGGTAATCGAACAGCTGAGATCCTCAATGCTATCCCGAGGAACAGGTGGTTTCACGTTCGTTCGGAATGCAATCCAGCCGATTGTGCTTCTCGAGGCATACCACCATCGCAACTCATCGAACACCCTATTTGGTGGACGGGCCCACATTGGCTTCGAGACAGAATGGAAAATTGGCCTATGATCAGCGACTCGTACGAGGATTCTAACTGCATAACTGAGGAGAAAAATACCAAACCAGAATCATACCTTGTAGTCAACGAGGTCGCCGTGCATCCCTTTGACGTGCTTTCCACACGGATTTCTTCATGGATAATATTGGTTCGCACTGTCGCACTTCTGTATCGTTTCATATCGCGGTGTCGAAAACGACCAGAAACTTCATTTTGCCAACAGATCTTCGACGCCAAAATCCATCTGGTAAAATGGTTGCAGAATCGGTACTTTGGCGACTATGTCAAACACTACACCAAACATCGCTCCTTTCCTAATAATTGCCAAATTATAAATCTGTCTCCCTTTATAGATAACAACAGCATCCTAAGAGTCGGAGGAAGAATCGAACATGCAGCGTTATCATACAATGTGAAGCACCCGATCATATTACCTAATGGTCATGCCATTACGAAACTCATCGTCCTCGACGCACATAAACGGTATCTGCACCCAGGCATATCAACGCTCTTTGCCCTTGTCAAGCAAGAATATTGGATCATCGGCGGTCGGAACTTGATACGCAAAATCACCCATGATTGTGTCACCTGTTTTCGTCAGCGAAAGGCAACCACCAACCAACTAATGGGTAATCTCCCAGCTCAGCGAGTTCAAACGAGCCGACCGTTTGCCCAGTGTGGATGTGATTATGCCGGACCAATAGCTCTTAAAGTCAAATCGGGTCGTAAGTCTATACTATCTAAAGGTTACATATCACTTTTCGTTTGTTTAGTAACAAAAGCAGTTCACCTCGAACTTGTAAGTGATCTAACGACAGACGCGTTCCTTGCCGCGTTCCGGCGATTTGTCGCACGCCGTGGGAAACCATCGCACCTTTACTCGGACAACGGCACCAACTTTCGAGGAGCGGCTCGAATGCTATCTGAAATGCATGCACTGGTTTTGTCCGAGCAGCATAATTCGTCGGTTGCAGAATCTTTAGCTCGGGATGGCATCTACTGGCATTTTATTCCTCCTTCGGCACCACATTTTGGCGGTCTGTGGGAAGCAGGAATAAAGTCTGTTAAGCAGCACCTTCGGCGTGTCATCGGCACAGATAACCTGACATTTGAGCAATTTTATACGCTATTGACTCAAATCGAGGCCATCTTAAACTCGCGACCCCTCTGTCAAATTTCCGATACTGAACTTGATCCTCTAACCCCCGCCCATTTCTTTCTAGGCGAATCCTATGCAGCTGTTCCGGAGCCAACACTATCCATATCACCAAACCGCCTCTCCTGCTGGCAATTGTTGCAGTCAAAGATACAGGGTTATTGGAAACGATGGGCCATGGAGTATTTAACGTCCCTCCAACAACGACCTCGCTGGCAACAGACACAACCCAATCTCAAAATCAACGACCTAGTTGTTGTCAAGGATGCCAATCTACCCCCTGGGAAGTGGTTAATGGGACGCGTCATCGCCACACACCCGGGTAAAGACGACCATGTTCGAGTCGTTACTCTGAAAACGGCCAACGGCAACTTAATGCGACCAGTCCACAAATTGGCAGTTCTACCCGTATGCTGAAACTATGTTCCAGGGGCCGCGGAATGTTTGAGATTTTGTTAATATGTTTGAAAATTTGTTCTTAATTAGTAATGTTTGAGTTTTTTGTTTTTCTATGCGTTGTTAAATTCATATATGCTTACTACATTTATTTAACCATATCGTTTTGTTCTGTTTACTTTAACGCAACCATTGTATAAGTTACCCTACTTTTGCAACAGTTTCAAATTGTGTAATTTGTTGTTTATACCATTTAATTTGCTCTCTTCATCAACTATGTATGTACATACTTTTTTTCAACTGATGTTACCGTTTGACTCTGAGCTTGGACATGTTTTTGGCTTATCTCGGCCACTTGGATAACAGACGCTCAACTGGTAACATCAAAAAATAAAACAATCATCTCGTCGCATTACCCTCGTGTTATTTTTTGGGAATTTCTACTTTCGTTTGGAGTCTGACTCGTGCTTTTATTTTCTCTCGCTGGATTATCCTACAATAATCTTACCAGCTCAACCCGGTACCATGAATTCAGGATCACGTGTGCTTACCATTCACGTGCCAGCGTCAGCGCTACAAGAGAATCAGTTGAAACAGATACTTACAGCTCACTTGATTTCATCGATCATGCCGCTGACGACGCCTTTGGCATCGTCTGTTCTGCAGCAGCATGTTAATGCCGTTCTACAGAATGCTGCTATGCAAAAAAGATTCTCAACAGCAAAGCAATTGGATGGTTCTCTAGACAGATCCGATGAGTTTGAGTCGGAAGAAAGCGACGACAACATGGATAACGAAGACGACGACGAGTTGGACAAAGAAGAATACGAGGATGGCGAAAACGATGGCGGACCTGAGGAGGAGCCCTTGAATAGTGAGGACGATGTGACTGACTTTGGGGTGCGGCCAGCACCAGCAGTTGAAACCGAAGCAGATGTTCGCGCTCGTCGTAATTTGCAGTCAACTACAGTTAAGGTGGATGGAAGATTCCAAACAGGATTTCTATGGAAGCGTGACGACATCAAGCTCCCCGACTCCTACGCTATGGTAAAGAAGAGGCTCATTAGTATTCAGCGTAAATTGAAGCGCGATGATATGTTCGCTGCCGCGTTCAAGGATATCATCAAGATTTATGTCACCAAAGGCTACGCCCGCAAACTGCAGCCAGCAGAAGCCGCCATAACGGGCCCTAGGACGTGGTACCTTCCACATTTCGCCGTCGTCAATCCCAACAAGCCGGGAAAAGTACGACTCGTTTTTGACGCCGCCGCCACAGTCGACGAGACATCCCTCAATTCCTGTTTGCTGAAAGGACCACAGCAATACCAACCGATGCCATCGGTACTACTTGTGGAGACATACGTGAAATGTTCCACCAGGTGTTAATTCGACCAGAAGATAGGAGTTCACAGAGGTTTCTTTGGCGCGACGGTAATGAGGATATTTCGCCTGATGTGTACGAGATGACAGTTATGATTTTTGGCACCGCTTGTTCGCCATGTGCGGCCCAATATGTCAAAACTGTCAACGCCCTGGAACATGCTAATACCAGAGCAGTGAGGTCTATTTTGCAACATCACTATGTCGACGATTTCGTGGATAGCTTCCAGACAACAGAAGAGGCCATCAGCGTAGCGACGTTCGTATGTGCCAAAACAAGATGCGCTCCACTGAAACCAATAACCATACCACGCCTCGAACTTCAAGCCGCCGTTCTTGGAACTCGTTTGATGCAAACAATTATCCAAGAACACACTCTGGATGTCTGTCGATGTGTTCTTTGGAGCGATTCGAAGACGGTCATAAAGTGGATAGGATCCGTAAATCGTCGCTACAAGCCTTTCGTAGCTCATAGAATAGCAGAGATTTTAGCCGCAACTAACTAACGTGTCCGATGGTTGGGTGCTGTATGAATAGGGTAGGCACTGACTGGCGTCAACTTGGCGATGCCCAGTCGTTGTAACTGTTCATACACATCAATTGTGCTTATTTTACCTCCGCGTGGTAGCCACCGGGTACTGGTCTTGTCCTTCCGGGCATGACTTGCTAAACTTATAAGCGCGAGTGTTGAACACGAAGAAAATAGCAACACTATAATGCTCTGTCGGAATGACTGCCTGATCGAGTCTCAGAGGTCTTACATGAGCCCCTCAGAAAGAGGACGTACGGCGGATGAATTCACATGGTTGAATCAACGGTGGCGTCAACAGTCAACATGGCAGATACCTCAATGAGCTACTTTGACGTATTTGGAGCTGAGGTCATTGAGGATTTTTCAGCACTAGTCAGGGTGTTGAAATAGAGATGGTGGCGGAAGAGCCCTCAATGGGTCAACGGTAGCTCTCACATCCCCGCAGCGGGTTACTGACTCCGGAATATTCCGGCTCCTTTTGCCCAAGGGGTTACAGAAAGGGCCTGGTCCTCCAGGTTGGGGGTTGTGCGTGGGGTTAACGACCCTACCACGGAAAAAAAAGAATTGTTGCGAAGCAACCAAAAGCCTCGGATAAGGACGGATTCACTGTTGACGACCCTGCAAAACGAAAAAAGGACAATGACGTTCGGATCTGCACGTGGAATGTTCGAACTCTGAACAGACCGCGTGCAGCCGAACAACTAGCGGAGGCCCTAGACTGCTACAAAGCAGGTATCACCGCCATCCAGGAAGTGCGGTGGGATGGGCCGGGCAAAAGGAGGATGAAAAACTGTGACATTTACTACGGTGACTGCTACAGAGAACAAAAGCAGCGTCTATTTGGATGCGGATTTGTTGTAAGCGGCAGACTTAGGCAAGAAGTCTTGAGCTTTCGACACGTTAGTGAACGCCTTACAACTATCCGCATCAAGGCTAAATTCGCCAACATCAGCCTGATATGCGCTCACGCCCCCACAGAAGATAAAGACGATGCTACCAAAGAGTGTTTCTACGAGCTCCTCGACAAAACATATGAGCAATGTCCTAAGCATGACGTTAAAATCGTCTTGGGTGATTTTAACGCCAAAATAGGAAAGGAGGACATCTTTGGCAGCACAATCGGAAAACACAGCCTACACGACACCACGTCTGGAAACGGACTTAGGCTGATTGGTTTTGCTGCGGGACGTAATGTTACCATAGCTAGCTCACGGTTTCCTCACCTCAATATACACAAAGGAACATGGCGGTCACCTGATCATCAAACCGTCAACCAAATTGATCACGTTGCGATCGACGCAAGGCACTCCTCCAGTATTCTAGATGTCCGAACTTTCCGAGCGGCCAACATAGACTCGGACCACTACCTTGTTGTAGCCAAGGTACGGATGCGGATATCCAAGACGCCACAACAACGAGAAAATACTGTGAGGAGATTTAACGTTGGACGACTACAAACGCAACAAACCGCCAGAACCTTTGCCGATCGCGTATCCCTCAACCTCTCGAGAAGTCCTATGCTGCCAGCATCAAGTGCCGAAGACCAGTGGCGCCGATGCCAAGAAGCCATCAAAAACGCCGCAACTGATGTGCTCGGTTTCACCAGTCCACCCCCCCGAAACCCCTGGTTTGACGAAGAGTGCCGGCAAGCACATGCAGCAAAACAAAGTGCCTACGAAGCGTCGCTGCATAGAAGGACGAGAGCAGCTCGTCAGCTCTACGAGCAAAAAAGGAGGGAAGAACATCGGCTTCTCCGGAGAAAAAAGAGAGAGCATGAGAAGCGCGCGATCGAGGATATAGAGAGGTGTTACTCCAGGAACAATGTTCGGAAGTTTTACCAAAAGGTAAAAAGAACGTGTCATGGCAACAAGACCCGAACGGAGACCTGTAGAGACGAGCAAGGAAACCTTGTAGTAGAGTCACAGTCGGTGCTGAGGTCATGGAAAAACCATTTCTGCAGACTGCTAAACGGCGAAGACGACACAAATTCCGCTGTTAGGCAGAACGATCTATTCAACCTGGACGATGACAGCCAAGATTTCCGTCCACCTGACCAAAATGAAGTGAGGATAGCAATATCTAAGCTTAAATCAAACAAGGCTACTGGTCCAGACGGCTTACCTGCCGAGCTCTTCAAGGCAGCCGGAGATGACTTGGTAGAGTGCGTACACCAACTCATCTCCAAGATTTGGTTAGAGGAAAGTATGCCTGATGAATGGAACCTCAGCATTGTTTGCCCGATCCACAAGAAAGGAGACCCTCTAAACTGCGCCAACTACAGAGGCATCAGTCTCCTGAACACTGCGTATAAGATCATGTCTGCTGTATTGTGTGAACGCCTGAAACCATTCGTCAACGATCTGATAGGTCCCTATCAGTGCGGTTTTAGGCCCGGTAAGTCCACGACCGATCAAATATTCACACTACGGCAGATCCTGGAAAAAACCCAAGAATTCCAGATCGATACTCACTATCTTTTTGTCGATTTTAAGGCCGCATATGACAGCGTTTATAGAGACGAGCTATACAGAGCCATGTCTAGTTTTGGCATCCCTGCCAAACTTGTCAGATTGTGCAGAATGACGATGGAGAACGCTCGCTGCTCCGTAAAGGTCGGAAACAATCTCACCGAGACCTTTGATGTCAAAAAAGGATTTAGACAAGGTGATGCGCTGTCATGTGACTTCTTCAACATCATTCTTGAGAAGATTGTGCGAAACTCACAAGCCAACACCAGAGGCACAATTTTCTATAAGTCTGTGCAACTGCTTGCATACGCTGACGACATTGACATTGTTGGTACAACACAGCGAGCTGTCACTGGTGCGTTTGCAAGTATTAGTACAGAAGCGGCAAAAATGGGTTTAGTGGTGAATGAGGGTAAAACAAAATGTATGCTGTCAACAAGAAGGGACACACGACATCGACGAATCGGGCAGAACGTCACGATAGACAGCTATAACTTTGAGGTAGTTAGGGACTTTGTCTACCTCGGCTCCGCTGTAAACTCTGATAATGACATCACATCAGAAATCAAGCGAAGAATCACACTTGCCAACCGCTGTTTCTTTGGCCTAAGACGGCAATTGATTAGTAAGGCCTTGTCAAGAAGCACTAAGGAGATTCTTTATAAGACTCTCATCATCCCTGTCCTGCTCTATGGCGCAGAAGCATGGACCCTAGCAAAAACGGATGAGGATCTTCTTGGTCGCTTCGAACGCAAAATTCTTCGAGTGATTTTTGGTCCCGTTTGCGTTGACGGGATTTGGAGGAGAAGATTTAACAGTGAACTCTACGAGCTGTACAGCGACATCGACCTGGTCAGAAAAGTACGCATTAGTCGTCTAAGATGGTTAGGACATGTAGAGCGAATGGACACCAACGCTCCGGCCCGGAGAGTCTTCGATTCCAACCCGGAGGGACAACGCAGTAGAGGAAGACCTCGCCTTAGGTGGCGCGCGCAAGTGGAAGGGGACCTCAACCAACTTGGAGTGCGCAACTGGAGGCAGTTAGCCAAAGATCGCGCTAACTGGAGAGGCGTATTGGTTGAGGCCCAGGTCCACCCCGGACTGTAGCGCCACCTAAGTAGGTAACGTGTCCGATTGGAGATGGATATCAACAAGGGACAACGTCGCCGATGAAGCCACCCGATCGAACTGCCCGATCAACTTCAGTCCTTCATCAAGATGGCAAACGGGACCAGATTTCCTGAGGCACGAAGAACACCTGTGGCCTGCGGAATATGCCGAAGTCAATCTGCCCGAAGACAATGAAGAAGAGGAACTTCGCCGGAAGATCACCCTGCTAACTGTGAGTCATAAATTCATTGCATTTACTAATTTTTCTTCATACACAAAGCTTAAAAGAACGATCGCATGGGTCATACGATTCATTGGCCTCTTACGTCGAACCACGAAAGAAGCTAATGCTCTGACGGTGGAAGAACTACGTGTAGCTGAAATAGTGTTATTTCGCCAGGCACAAGGCGAAGTATATGCTGCCGAAATAAGTAATTTGGAAAACGCCAAAGGCCTTTCTAAAGGAACTGCCTTATACAACCTAATGCCATACATCGATGAGGAGGGTGTTTTGCGTGTCAGTGGTCGCATCGATGCAGCCAGTCGGCTTCCATATGCGACAAAACGCCCCATAATATTGCCGCCTAAACATGTGTTCACCGAACTCGTTGTGACGCATTACCATTCGAAGATGAAGCACCAGAAATTTGAGGCTACTATCTGCGAGATTCGCCGTTCGTTTTGGATTCCACACCTCAGGCAAGTGTTGCGAAGAATTGTCGCCAGATGTTACGTGTGCAAGATAGCGAGAGTCAAGCCTGCCGCACCTATGATGGGTCCACTTCCTGAGGATCGTCTGACGCCATTTGTCAGACCATTTTCATACACCGGCCTGGACTATTTCGGACCGATAACAGTTACTATTGGTCGTCGTACGGAAAAGAGGTGGGTGGCACTATTAACATGCCTCGTTATCCGAGCCATCCACCTAGAAGTAGCTTGTGATGTATCAACGGATGCGTGCATTTTGACCATTCGCATCTGGAGTACTCCGGCGTGCCGTTTCCAAGTTAGGAGTTCTTTACGTGGATATAAGTGAATCGGGCTGATTCATGGGGGCGGGGATGTTAAAGAACTACGTCACCAAAACCACAATAGAACAGAACTACAACAGTACCATCTACCGAGGAATAGAATATCAACCAAATGTCTAGCTGATTCGTTCTTACTTCAGTTCGTACTCCTCGCACATTGACATATCGTTTCGCGCCTTTTAGCATTTTTTCATTCTTGTCTTGAAAGCGAATGGGAGAACAAACTGCGGTAAGAAATAAATCTAAAACTTAATAATTATATGTCTAAATCTGTTCATTTATAGAAATAAAATACATTCCAACTATTAATTTCACTCTCCTGTTCGCCTCTACAAGTCACAGTTTTATTGGTTGTTTTGATATTACCTACGTTGTACCTACAGTAAGGAAGTGAAACTTTAGTACTTACGCTGTTGAATTTAATTTTCTTAAATTGGTGTTTAAGATTAATAGATTTATTTGACTTATTGTTTCACACCCAAACGATTGACACTCACAGCCAAAGAATTCCGATAAAAATGAATTAAATATCACTTGGTTGGTTGGTTGGTCTTGTGATCTTTCCGCTCTTGACTGAGGCCTCTGATCGTCTGATGGGCCCGTTGTGGTCCCCTCTTTTGTTTTAAGGAACTAAAATACATACATACAATAAATAGTTGGCGCAACAGGTCCGGAAAGACCCTAGGCCTAGCTTCTCGCAACCATTCGTTTTTGTGTGAGTTTTTTTCTTTTTGGAACGAATTCGGATCTACAATTTTATGGCGACTCCAAACGGCTAAATGAGAAGCTCTTTCAAGACAGTTATACTCTCGGATGTTTGCCAGACGATCGTGGGAGGTGGCACAGTGAAAAAACTCTAAGTTGGAGTTTGGGTCTTTGCGGGATTCGAACCTCGACCCCTCGCTTAGTAGTCCAACACACTAACCACTAGCCACTGCGGCTACTGCGTTTTTAGGAACTGTCGGAATAATATTATTGGGATGTGTGAGTGGATAGGGGGTAAGGGGTTGGTTAAATTATGGCCAGCCATTAGGTATATGTAAGATTTGTGTTTTCAGCAAATCTGTTTGTTCTCTTGGAGAACTACATGATGCCGCTTAGTTCCACATTTCTGAGGCATGTAAGGTGTGGTATCAATTGTGCTCACAGAATTTTGCTGCGTAGCCTCGCTGTAGCTGGATAGTGGCATAGGAAATGTTCTACATCTTCCTCCTCCTCCTGGCAGTTTGGGCATAACGATGTTTCTGAAATGCCAATTCTATTTCCGTGTTTATTAAGATTGATGTGTCCTGAAATAAGTCCCACCATCAGTCTAAATTGCGCTCTTCCAGGGTTAATCGCTAGTTTTGCCAATTTATTAGTTGGTGTTTCGAATATAATTTTAGCCACCCTGCATGTTTCTATGTGTTCCCAATATCTGCTAAAATCAACTTTGGCTCGTTGATTTATTGCCGTTTTAATAGTCGTCAGTAGCACGCCTATTTCTTTATCCGGTGGTTCTTCTTTTTTCCCCGCACCTTCCCTTGCTAGTTCGTCTGCTCTTTCGTTTCTCGTGATACCTTCGTGTCCCGGTACCCAAATAAGAGAGACGTTATTTTTACTAGATAGGATGTTCAATTTGTTTGTACACTCCCTTACCAGAATAGATTTCGTGATGGGGTTGCTTAGGGCGTTTATGGCTGCTTTACTGTCAGAATATATATCTGTTTGTCTCCCTGAGGTTTGGAGCGCTGTAAGCGTTTCCACTCCTTTAAGTATGGCAAAGACCTCTGCTTGAAACACAGTAGTAAAAGGTTCCGAATGCGTTACCAGTTGAGTCTCTGGGTCGGCACTATATATGCCTGACTGTCATTTCTTGTTGAGCTAGTTTGCTTCCAATATTCTCTTGAGGGAAAGACAGTTACGAAGTTTCTATCGAAATTTATGGATGTATTAGTTAGGTCACTTGGTTGATCGATAAGGGGTGTAATTTCTTTTATCAGGCCCATGATTTTCCGATGTCCAATTTTCATTCAAGAGTCGAAGTATCCGAGTGCATGCAATCTAACATATCACTTACCTCGTGTAAAGAAAAAAAATAGAAAAAAAAAATACTGAACGTGTACGATCTGAGAGAACAGTGTGGCATGATTTGCCATCAAACATTTGAATTAAAATTTAACTACCCTTCTGTAATAGAGAAAGTAAGAAGTAAACTCCATCGTCGAAAGTACCTCACCCTACCGTACACTAATATTTGACATACAAAAAATAAAGTGTTTTTTTTTATTCGTTATAATAAACTACTACTACAAAAATTGCGGTATTGTACATTGTACATGAAAAATAATGCATATTATTTTATATACAAAATTGAAATCTATTGCTTAACCTTGACCTGTTTCCGATGGAACAGCTCATTTACATATTTTTTCGATATCTAGATGTCGCTCCTTTCGTTGGAGAGAATCATTTACCCATAAAGGTATGCAAACATTTTTCTTTCGAACAAACTTCTACCAATTTCAGTCAATGTATTTGTTTGTTTACACAGAGCAAAAGTTGTACAAAACTTCAAACTGCGAGTGCGAATGGGAATGGGAGGGAACGAGAAAAGACAACAAAATTTTTCTGTCTCGCCTCGTCGCCGTTGATAATGTGTTACATCTCGTGGTGAATAATGTTCCTGAAATAGAAATTGAAATCTACTGCGATGGTCAATAATATTGTTTCTTTTTTTGTTTTTTTTTTTTTTTTTTTTTCAGTTGAAAAACGATGATTTTATTATTACAATTTTTTTCCAGTTTGTTTGATTTTTTTCCATTTGTTACACTTTTTGAAAAAAGATTGTTACACTTTTAAAAAAAGAACCTCCGGCAACACTGATAACTAGGCGTTACCTGGACAAGAACCTTTCGGAGATTAAGTGTTATATATGTAGGCAGAATATGCCTATCAACACAAACCTAAGTCCGCCACATCAAACAACAAACATTAAACTACAATCTACCGTTCTCCAAAATGCAACTTATCATTACCATATTTGGTCATTGTCATCATCACGCTTTTTGCTAAAACAAGAAGGAAGAGAGACTAACGAGTTGAGTCGAACAGCAGCCACGAAGAGCAACGGAAGGTTTTCTTTTTTTCGATCGATACGCTACGCAACGCTACGTTCAATAAAGTTCTGTCCCGCGACACATTTTCCTAATCTAATTTTGCCTAACCTAAGTTAATTATTACTAAATTACAACGCTTACAAACTAACACTAAAGTGAATTAAAGTACCCTTTCTGAATTATACTTACAATACGAAACGTGTTCTCATTTCACACCTCCCTTGAACACCCTCCCACATATATTACCTGGACAAGAACCTTTCGGAGATTTAGTGTTATACATGTCGAGTGTCGCTGTTATACATGTCGGTGTCGCTGTTATACATGTCGGTGTCATTGTTATACATGTCGGTGTCGCTGTTATACATGTCGGTGTCGCTGTTATACATGTCGGTGTCGCTGTTATACATGTCGGTGTCGCGAGTTTGATAATTTTTGCTCATCCAAATAGTGCCCAACGCGCCTAAAGAAGTTATCACTTCAAAAAAAAATGTACATATCCGCGGTGTGGTCCATGTCCATTAGCTAATGTTTGGAGAGAAAAGTTGGAGAACAGATAAAATTTAGTTTAGCTCGAGCAGTACTCAGCTTTAGTATTAAACGTGCACGTATTTATATTCACAATATCACTCTTCCAGTTGCAGCACGACTGTGTTCGCAACATTGAAACCGGTGCCGTGACCCCGTGACATTGTGCCAAGCGACATTATGCCAAATATAAGAATTTGGTACAATGACGCTTTTGAAAGTGAGACTAGGCCGAATTATAGCATTTGATATTAGGCGTTTTTCTTTTTTAGTTCAGAGCACAACCTGAACTGTTATACAAAAAGTTTGTGTTTCTTTTTTAGCTCAGATACATCAGAGCTCGAATTTGTGTTTCTTTTTTCGTTCAGAGCATGATCAGAGCGCGCTCTATGAGCTCAGAATTAATTGACTGAGCAGGCTGAGTAAAATGCTGACTACACATATACATTCACACTTCCAGTCACATTTGAGAGAAGAAAAAAACAGGAAAAACAGAAAATCATCCGAACGATCTGAGCACGCTCGGTTCAGAGCGCGCTCATATAGCTCGAGCTCAGTTCAGTGCTCAGCTCTGAACTAAAAAAGAAAAACGCCTATTATGACACTTTCTTGGAATATGTATGGGGGGGGGGGTTGCCCCCTGCAACGCCCCGGCTATAACCATGTATTGCGTTTGCAGCACTATTGTGTTGAGCCAGTAACTGAATTCATATCTTCATAATATCGAATATCTACACAACTGTAATATTTGTGGAACAAACAAATACTAAAAATTTGTTTGCGATCAGTGTCCCACATCCATAGCTTTTTTACGACAAGTGCGCAAGTAGGACAAACCAATTCTCTGCTTTGTTAATATTTTCGCTAGCTCTCGTCGCCGTGATACAAAACAATTTTCGCAAAAAAATTGCGAAAAATTATATGGAAAATTTGCTTATGGCACAAAACAATTCTAAAAACTATTGATTTTGGTGGATATGGAACAAAATCAATGTTCGATATCTCGGGACTGGAATGACGCAGAGCAAATCGAATCACAGATTTAAAGAGAGCATAGGTACAAGTTTCCATAGAATACGTTCCTAACTCAAAAAGGAATAAAGTGGCGTATGGAACAAAACAATTCTCAGGCGACGATTGGTTAGTCATAATATAATTTTAAGAGACGAATAATTTGATTTGTTTTGTTAATAAAACTATCTGAAGGAGTTGTTTTACATACTAGAAACATATTAAAAAGGACATTTTGTTGTGCATTTTTCGCTTTTGGATTGATGGAGTCAAATATCTCGGAGTGATCTTAGATACGAGAATAAGTTGGAACTCCCATATAAAAAACAAAAACCAAAAAAAAAAACTCGACCAATACCTAGCTATAAACTGGTAACCACGAGGATGGGGCCCCTGGTTCAGGACCAGGTTACGTTATTGTCTCTGTGGTTACCCGAAATCGCAGGAACTGGCGGTGTTCATTACAACTAGCGTTGATCTTTCTACTGTACCCACGGCGTTATTGTCAAACGTCTTTCTCAAATACTCTAAATATGTGTGCAAACCGTGAAATGTAGCCGTTAAGACAGGAGTTTGTCCCAAATATGAATTATTAATTTTGCGCCGAAACTATATACAACAAAGTTCTTCAGTTAATTTTTATTGTCTAATTAGCTACGTAAATCTGTTCACCGATCCTTGAACGATCGAGGGAATCACTCCGATCTTATTCCTCGTCGAAATGATGGAGCCGCGGAATAGATTGGCTAATCCCAAGAAGGGTCTCTTGAATTTGTGTCTTGGGCGCACTTCTTCCTCCTCTGAGCTGGTCACTGCAACGATGGGCTGGTGCCTCCTAATTTGTGTCTCTTCGTAAACCGTCTGTTCGGGCATCGTAACCGTCGGTTGAACTATTTTGGGCTCTTCTGTTGTTGTGGTAGTGGTGGTCGTTCTGGGTGGTGGTGAAGTCGAGCGCACTGGGTAGTAAACTTCTGGTAGTGGGGCGTAATACACAGGCACGCGATACTGATGATGACGATTCGCATAGGAATCGTATGCAAAGATCGGTTGATAGGGTTCTCTGTGTGCATAGTTTATATTGTACCGTCGTACTGCTGGCGCCAAAGCCACCGCTGGTGCTAGAGCTACGGCTGGGGGTTGAGTATACTGGAGGTCGTCATAATCATCGTAAATACCAGCGGCAGCCGCAACTCGAGCACGTGGTGGTGGGGGACCATAGACGGGAGCGTTGGGAAACTGCTGCCTGACATCGCTGTATGTAGGAGGCTTGACATATGCAGGTCTGGGTCCTGTCGCCCCTTCGTTTACATCTTGCGGAAAGCTGCGTAAAGGAGAAGCCCTTACCGGATCGGGTGGACCATACGTGGAATGGGGGGTGTAATCCACTGGCTCGTACCCAACCGGTCGTTGGTATATATCCTGTACATCCCGCACAGAAATCGCACTTTGACGCGGCTCGCAATCCTTAGTATCGCCCTGTAGAGCCAGGACTACCCCCAAAATCGCCGATAAGATAATCTATATGAACAATAAAATGATTAAATCATTTTAATACATCGCAGTGGCAGCTTACCAAGATGTTCATGTTGCTTAAACTTCGTACAACTGATGTGGTGACAGATCTTGTGTGGCCTCTTTTATACACGAGTACAGATGTTTTTTAACAACGTAATTAGACCAAGCCATCGTGACCCCAGTCGGTGCCTATCTACGAGTTCAAGCTCAGAGCAGAGATGAGCACAGATGATGTGCTAATGAGAGTGAAATCTTCACACTTGTGGAACCATGGGAACTAGATTTGGAGCACACAAAGAAGTGTCGGTCAAAGTTCCCAAAAAGCTGTATAGCATCTATAAAAATCCCAGCGACTGACATTGAAATTGGCGTAAATAAAGCACACTAAAATGGATTACTATCTCTAAATGCAAACAAGACGAAAACGCTTAGATGCTTCGAGGTAAAGTGAGTGCGAAAGTTATTACTTTTTAGAATTGGTTCTTTGACACTTAGATTATGAGACTCTTTTGACGGTTTCAAGTTGCTACGTAAGTTGATTTTATTCAAAAACCAAAGGACTATACAGCTATACAGTGTTGGACTTGGTAGGTTATTTTTTCATCTAATATTGGCCGAATCAAATTGGTCGTTGCCCAATCGATAAGTCCTGAAAACAGATTGACGTTGTGGATTCATGAAGTCAATCCTGTTTACCTATGTCAGCAAGATTGTGGACAACAGTTTGGCTTTGATGAGATACGGCAGTGGATAGGTACTCGTCGAATAAGCCAGCCTTATTGGAAGGGAGTCGGTGAGAGAATAGCTCCAGCCTTCGAGAGTATTGGATCGCAGCCTGACCGTTGTGCGACTAAAGTCGCAATTTGGCATTTTTTTTTTTTGAGAGCCTACCACAAATTGTTGCTTGGTCTTGGTCCTCTTTATAGTTGGGAAATGCGCTTCAAAAATTGCAAGGGGCGTTATTTCCAAAATAAAAAAACTTTTAAAGTATAGCACAGTGTTGCCTATCATAAAACTATTATAGCGCTTAGCGAGCCAATTCATGTTAAATATCATTCAAACATTATAAATTTGCATGATAGCTGCCTTCAGACATGGCACTTTTTTTCTCATTGGCCTTTTTTCTTGCGACTTTCCTGAATTTTTTTTATCAATAATTTGAAATCAGCTGCAAAGTCTTGTCTTTTCTTGCAGTTTTCATCATTTTGATAGAGGAATTTGGAATGTCCTGATGCACCGGGTTAGTGATAACTGATGATTGACTTTTACTGAATTTCCGTTTTATATCAACTGCATTTAATGCTCTTTATAAAGCATTTATTGGCTTACATAACAAACACTTTCTGATCAAATCAGCGAGAATCTTTTTTTATTACAAGGAGTGCCACTGTCAGTTTGCGTAATATGCATGCTTGCTTACTTTAATGCCCCAAATCGTGTTTCCAATAAATCAAATTGCATGCAGGGTTAGGTACTTAGAACTGAGGTGTGTTCCTGCAATTCCGTATGGTTACTATGTGAGTTAGCTAAAAAACGATTTCTTTGCAATGATGAAGTAAATGGGTTTGAAGAAAGCTCTCAAAATTGAGTAAAATAAAAAAAGTCCGGAGGGACCCAAGGCCTAGCTTCTCACAAACATTCGTTTTGTGTGAGTTTTTCATTTTTGCAACGAATGGAAGGGATCTACAATTTTATGCCGACTCCAAACGGCTAATTGAGAAGCAGTTAGACAGTTATACTCTCGGATGTTTGTCAGACGTTCGCGAGAGGTGACGCAGTGGATAGAATATTTTTCTACATCTGGAGCTGGCATCATTCATCGCCACGCTTTTAGAAGTAATAATCAATAGTAAGAGACTATAGAGTACGGTTTCCAGAACATCTCTTCTTTTTTGTCAGCGATCTATTTTACACTTTCTTTTTTATTGTTTGGTGATCGGAAAGTATGTCCTCTTTTTTTCGTTTGAGGTATATGGACACCCTACTATATGACCAAAATTACCAATATGGTCATATTTGCCTTGATGGTCATTTAAGGCATTTGTTAAAGAGAACGAAAATGAAAATAAATCACAATTCCACGAACTCAAACACCGATGACGACAAAATAGTTATTGTTTCATCAAAAATGCCAGCAATGCCATAACGAAATTTCAATAAAGTGCATAAAGTGCGGTTTTGTTATTTTGTTTAGATATTGGTTTTTACAGCATAAGTCACTTTTCGAATAAAATGTTAATGATGAAATTAGTACAAGTCATCTTATTTCCTTATTTACTAGAAAATATAAAAAAATACGATTTCTGTTTTTGAAGTCGACATATTATAAACACATATTCAAAATTTAATTAAAACAAAAAATCAAGGATTGAACGTTTTATTAAGTTTTTTCCGTCTCCTGAAAAATAACAATTTTTGACTTGTACTACTTCTACCGCCCAGCTTAGATTTATATTCTTCGACTTTTTTTGTATCCATTGTTTTGCATATATTCAAATATTACGTTGTCTTTGGAGTCTGAAATTTTAAAATTCGAATTACCTACGTGTATAGATAAAATTACGTTTAATGACATTTGTCAAACACATACGGCCTTAAGTGGGTAATTGTAGTAGAATGACTGGTACAATTTATTATCCACATTCTTTTCGCACGCGTTTATTGTCCGGGACAATAATTGCTTGCGAAAATTTGACATTTTTACTGCAGTGTTGCCAGCTTTTTTAAGAGGAAATTAAGAAATTTTGGAGCCAAAAATATACAAATTCAAATATGAAGATCAAAAATCCGTATTTTTCTGTAATTCATATGCGCACTTATTCTGATTGTATTGTTTTTAAAGACGATAATATTAAATTAAAAAAAAAAAAGAACAAAGAACAAAGCTCGTAATTGAGAAACTTTTCTAGTTTCCACTTTCCAAATGATACCTACCAAGAGATAAAAACATTTTGCTGGAAGTGGGGTCGGGGAATACCTGCATACTTGGACAGTGTGTGTTTTTATATTCATGCATATCTTGTGAGATGACTTTACTGCTGAGATGTGAAAATCTGTTCAAAAACTGTATGAAATGGAGCTGGTTCCTTTGCTATTAACTTTATAGAAAGCATTAGTTATACAAAAAAAAGTATGCATTTTTTTATAAGTACACATAAGGAACCTAAAAATCGCCAAACTTTAAAATAAATAGACTAAATTAGGATAAATTCCAAATGAGAATTTAAAGGAGCCACTGAAAAGTTTGAGTATTTATCCGCTGCCTTTTCGCAGACGTTTCGCTGTCCATTTGGAGGTCACCGGAAAATTTCCTTCGGGAACAGCTGCATACTCGGCTTTACTTAATCAAGCACTAATGTCGAGAATTAGTTAGCTGCCAGCCTTAGTAATAATGTAACAGCATTTGTGAAACGGTACCAATACCGATTATATCTTCACACTTTCTAGTGCGACAACATTCTTAGAATCTATTAGGTACATTTGTTGTCATCGCAAAATTCAAATTTCATAATTCGTTTTCGTGAAAAACAAGGTTTATTTTACAACGAAGATTTAATTCTAAGAAAAACGAATATAGGTAAACTGCAATCAAACTTCCCCAACATATATCTTTCAAAGGCTTTTTTAAGCTTATTAAAAACAAAAAACATAACACAAAATAAGAATTGCACAAAATATCTGCTGATCTGTCAAATATCATATGCAAATTAACCCTTCCACTCGTGCTGTGCATTAGCATTATAAGGGAACAAAAACCCCTTGAGCACTAGTGAATTATAAAAAAAAAAAAAAAAAAAAAGTAATGCCCTATTGTTCGTTTAGACACAATGGAACACAGACATTTATGCCTCAAGTGTTAAGAAATAAAATATAAATGCAATATTTTTGGTACGCGGAAAGAACTTCACGGGCAATAACTTCACATGGGAAATAACTTCACCTAGGGTGGGAAATAATTTCACTTTTTTATGTGAAGTTATTTCCCACTTGAAATGGGCGATAACATCACCACCAATTTTGTGAAATTATTTCCCACCTACAATTTGAGGTGGAGTGCGTAACTGGAGGCAGTTAGCCAAAGATCGCGCTAACTGGAGAGGCGTATTGGTTGAGGCCCAGGGAAGTTATTTCCCTGCACTTATATTTTTTCAATTTGTTATAAACAATAAACATTTTTACAAATTTGTGTTTTACAGACTTAAAACCATTTGCATTGTTGTAACGGGTGATTTTTTAGCTGGTTTGGTTTTGGCAACACTGGTTTTGACAGCTGACGTGTGTTTAGTACCTTGTGTCACTGTCAAGCAGCTTCAGTTTGGTTTGCAATTTAACCATGGATCGTCTTACAAATGAACAACGCTTGCAAATGCTCGGTTCGAAATGTTCATCGCGCGCTGCTTCCATTTTATGATCGGCATTCTCGACCTTCTGAGCAGTTTATTCGGAAGATTGTGACCAAATTTCGCACCAAATCTACTTTGTTGGACATAAAACCACCAACACGTTTACGTACTGTGCATAGTGAAGAAAATATTGCGGCCGTATCAGCTAGTGTGACAGAAGACCGCGAAATGTCGTTTCGGCGCCGTTCCCAGCAGTTAGGCCTTTATTACAGCACTACGTGGAAAATTTTGCGGAAGGATTTGTGCGTAAAGCCTTTTAAGATACAGCTTGTGCAAGAACTAAAGCCAGCCGACCTACCACAACGCCGAATTTTTGGTGAATGGGCTCTTGGAAAGCTGGCCGAGGATCCGCTTTTTTATCGAAAAATTGTGTTCAGCGATGAGGCTCATTTTTGGTTGAATGGGTACGTATATAAGCAAAATTGCCGCATTTGGAGTGAAGATCAGCCAAAAGCATTGCAACAGCTACCAATGCATCCCGAAAAAGCCACTGTTTGGTGCGGTTTATGGGCCGGCGGCATTATTGGGCCATATTTCTTCAAAGATGATGCGAATCGCAGCGTTACTGTCAATGGTGAACGCTACCGAGCGATGATAACAAACTTTTTTTTGCCCGAAATGGAAGTTCTTGACTTGCATGATATGTGGTTTCAACAAGACGGTGCCACATGCCACACAGCACTTAAACAATGGCGCAATTGCGAGGCGAGTTTGGTGAACAGTTAATTTCACGTTTCGGGCCGGTCAATTGGCCGCCTAGATCGTGCGATTTGACACCATTAGATTATTTTTTGTGGGGGTATGTCAAGGCTAATGTGTATAGGGACAAGCCCGCTTCGATTGACGCACTGGAAGCCAACATCCATGCATTCATTCGTGAGATACCGGCCGATATGTGTGAAAGAGTATGCCAAAATTGGACTTAGCGGATGGACTACCTGAGACGCAGCCGCGGTCAACATTTGCATGAAATTATCTTTAAACATTAAATTGCAAGGTTCAAACTATCGATTCAAATAAATATTTCATTCATTTTTTCGAATTTTTTGTGTTTTTTTTTTTAAAAAGTTCTAAACCTCTTAAAAATCACCCGTTATTACAACGAATGAAATTAGTAAACATTTACAAATTATTACAAAATATTTATTGACTACCGTCATTTTGAACAGTTTGGCAACACTCGTCTTCAAAATGATATTAAAGCGTAGTACGGAGTTCTTCTGAAACGAAATTTTCCAGTGGTCTCCAAATGGACAGCGAATTGTCTGCGAAAAGGCAGCGCAAAATAATTTGTGTAGATTTCCTTCAGCTGATACAAAAGTAGCAGTATTACCAGCACTCGCTACTTATTTCCAACTTGGCTCCTTAAAATTGCATTTCGGATTTATCGTAATTCACGCTGTTCACTTTTTTTAAAGTTTGGCGATTTTTAGGATCGAACGTACTCTTTTCGTATAACTAAACCTTTCTAAACCGTTATGTCTTTTTCTATTATTGGGCATTTCAGATTTTGATCTGAGATTTTAGATTTCTGCTGCTAAATCGAACATTAAATTCGAATTTTGTTTCTTTTGTGAGTTGTCCGCAAAAAAACATATTTTTCGCTTGCACTGGAAGTCCATTGGAATTGATTTTCACACATTTTTTAATATCAACCCATTTCGAATTAGTTTAATATAAAAACTCATTTAAATTTGTTTTTTTTTTTTAACATTGCAAAATGGAAAATAAAACAAAGTCTCTCAATTAGGATTAACTTTTATATTTAAGTTTGGATATTTTCGGCTTCAAAATTTCTCAATTTGGCTCCACCCTCTTATAAAAGCTTCCGCAAGCATTATATTCTGCCACGTATATTTGTTTATTGGTGAATGGATTTTGGAAAGTGCGGAGTCTTTGCGTAAACTGCCAGACTAAACTTAATTATTGGCAAGGCCGAGTGTTTTTGTCTCATCTATATCCTCTTTATAATATAGCGACTACTAATCGTTGGTGTGGAGAAACGAAGTGAAGAGTAAGGACACTAAAATTTACCAGGCTGTATGAATAAAGAGTTAAATTTGTTACAACTTCTCTAAAGCTATGTTGAGACAATAGCCAGATCTGATAATATTGTCAATTGCAAACCACATACAATAATAAATTGTGTGGTCAAATGCTGCGATATCTTAGTCTTACGTATGAGGAATTAATCGCATCCACAAATTTAAAAGCAGTGAGTCAGAAGTACACGGTTTTACGAAACGCGAATTGAATCGAAATATGAATTATACGATAAAGAGTGCTATCCCTGGGAGAATAGCCCACTTCGTCGAGTCTAAATGAACACACCGTTTACATCTTATCACAACTTCAATCCTATTTACTTGTTTTATTCGATTATTAGACGAGGCTTAAACATCACATTTAAGCATTAAAATAGAAAACTAATTATAAAAAAAATTAACGAAAAATCATTAGAGGGGATCAAGTTCAAGTCGATGCCGCACAGAATCTGCAGAGTGGAAGAAAGCTACGGTCCTGGCTGCTTAATTTACGCCTTAGACCATTCATCGTGCCCAAAATCAATGCTGAATGAATTTGATAACCGGTGCATGTGCGGCATATACCAACGGAGTGTGATAGGCGCGCACCACTTGCGAGGTGATTGTCCGAACAGCTGGAGCAACAATTGGCGTAATAACCTCGGCATGCTTGTGAACGACGGTCTGACTTTGGTGTGATACGGCTGTGGGAATCTTTTGTACCAATTCGCCGACCTTGGCGACAGTTGGCTCGTGAATGCGAATGGTCTCTGGCGCCAGGACAGTTCTAAGGCCAGGACTTGTGCTTATGCTAATTGGCAGTGAGATCGTCTCGGGCGGCAAAAGCTGATGTTGAATCGATACCGATCCCAGCGAAGAGCTTGTCAGTGAGGTGGACGATAAGTCAGCCGCTTGTAAAGCCGACGAATCCGTTGGTTCCGGGGTGGAAGTAGGCTCTGTTGATGAGGGTGTTGCTTGTGTCGGAGCTGGAGCCACTCGCGAAGATGCGGCTGCTTCGGCGGACTCCTCGGACGATGAAGTAATAATTACGCTGGGTGGCTGCTCTGGCTCTGGTTGAAAGAACGACGACAGTGATATGGTTTCCTCGGACGGCAACGTTGCTAGAAATTGAAGCGAGGGATAGGCAGCGGCTACCATTAACATTGACGACACGATGACAAGCTGTGGAAAAGCAATAAGAGTTACATCCCACGAGATATCCGCGATGCGGTCACTTTACCAGTTTGAACATTTTCCACTGGTGTTTGGGGGTCTTTTTTCGTCGGTTTGTTTGGATCACTCAGAATATGACACTCGAAGACACAAAAACGGAAAATCTCTATCAAATGATGCGCCGCGATATTCCAGTGCGAGATGCAGTGCGTTACTGATGCCTAACTTCTGTCAATATCTTGTTTTTATACGATCGCTTCAACCATGAGAAATCTAGATCTAGAAATCATCCAGATGCAAAGTCAACTTGACTGCGCATACCACAAAATATACGACGATCGACGACGCCCCATCAGATGGAGTGCACTATTGTGAAATCGAACTCTCAGATTTCCCTCTTCGTCAACGAGAATGACAGCGTCAAAGTTACGAGTATCTTGGATTGCTGCTGGCTGCATTCTCCCACAAAGGTTACCCTCTTGTCAGCCTCATAGCTCACATGGCGTATAGAAGGAAATTCGATCTGCGGATAGCAATAGGCGCCCACATTGAGGGCACTGCGCTGAATTTCGCACATAAGATTGCATGGAATCTGGAACTCTGGGTCAGACAAATTTGCATAATGTTGTGACAACACCTGTCGAGGGATGACTAATGGTTTCCATCCAGAGGAGAATGACCTTGCCGTGGTTGCAATTAGTTTATCCATTTCACAATGAATGCTTCATAAGCCGAAAGATATCAATGATACCTTTAGCAAGGGTGAATTGGAGCGGCAGTGTTTTCTTCTTCTTTTTTCGAGAACAATAATTCTGACTACCCTGCGGAACGAGAGTGGGGTGTGGGGCTGATGCGGTGAGATTTTATACTTGTAAGCTCGTTGCTGTAAACAAAAAAACTATGGGCACTTCTCAATAAATTGCTTCAGTAAAAAGCTCCTCTTTCAAACGCTCCGAGTCCAAGTCAGCAAAAAAACGGCTTAACTATGAGCTCCAGCATAAACAAACCATACTGAGACCCCCAACTCACAATCCTCTTGCCGCTGGCCCCCTCAATTTTTGCCTGGAATCCGCCATTTTGTTGTCCTATCCGTGTACGCCAATTCCTATCTGTTTCGCTTTGCCCACAGTGAACGGGAAAAAGATTAGGTGCGAATGTGTTGGTTGAGCGGATTTTTGACATTTGTCAATACGAATTTCTATGCAACAATACTAGCGCACCTAAACTTTTTCGGAGCGTAAAATTTAGCTTGTAGGCAAATAACTGTTAATCGGTCGAAGTTGGGGGTCTCAGTATTGTCTCTGAGCTCCAGTATCAGTTGAACCATAAACAAACCATACTGAGACCCCCAACTCACAATCCTCTTGCCGCTGGCCCCCTCAATTTTTGCCTGGAATCCGTTATTTTGTTGTCCTATCCGTGTACGCCAATTCCTATCTGTTTCGCTTTGCCCACAGTGAACGGGAAAAAGATTAGGTGCGAATGTGTTGGTTGAGCGGATTTTTGACATTTGTCAATACGAATTTCTATGCAACAATACTAGCGCACCTAAACTTTTTGGGAGCGTAAAATTTAGCTTGTAGGCAAATAACTGTTAATCGGTCGAAGTTGGGGGTCTCAGTATTGTCTCTGAGTTGGACCTCGCATGGGTGTAGGTTGAATTCAACGAAAGGCCGAATTCTTGCGCACGGATTTGTTGAAGGCGAAGTGATAGACAATACCAAATAAAAGTTGGTCACACTATTCGATTTTACAAATACATTTGATCAGGTTCAACCGGCTATTTTATGTCAAAAATAATTTTTCTCTAATTTTATTAAAAGAGCTGAAAGCGTGAAACTTTCTTCTTATACCAGTTAAATATAGTGTTGTTATTACATATTTTGATCGTTAAAAAGATGTACCCACTTCCATGCCCCTTTTTATATAAATACCATTTGGTTTTTGTAAACCGCCCACTTTAGCACTTTTTTTGAATAAAATCCTCCTAAACCAAAATGGTTTTTAAGGTATGCTGTAATAATGTACAAGTTCCTTCCAATAACTTAAATTATTGTAAATCATTATTGTTCTTATTCTTAAAGTATACGTTAACGTGGATAACCTTGTCAAAATAAAGGGATTAATTGGTTTATTGCCTAAACATTACAAAAAGTGAATTATTATTTTATGATCTAATAAAACAGATAAAAATATTAATTTTCCTCTGTTACCCCACATTGGGAGGCTTAATCTCAACAAACAATCCTTGTTTATATCCTGGTACATATCTTGGTATAATAAACCATTAATGGATAAATGGTGTTAGTTTTCAAAAGCCTTTACTGAAGAGCAGAGTGTGAAATTAAATATCAGTATGAATATTCCAAACAGAACCATTTCAGAACATTTTATCAATGTTTCGAATTCCCAAGAATTTATAACTTTGATCCAAAACAAATGCGAAAAAAAAACTCCAAAGATTATAATCTCGTTTAAAAAAGAAATGGATTGACTGTTTTAGACCGAAAACAAGATTTCTTTCAAAACATGAAGACATTTTTCAATCAAATGTGAAATATTGAAAAAAAGGCTAAAGGCCATGTGTTTGTCTTGCGCTTCACCGAATATGCATGTGTCATTTGATCTAAGCTATCGACTCCTCCTTTCGTTGAATTATAATAAAAATTTATTTCTGATTTGTTTTTATTTGACAGATGAGTGATGTTGTCATGATGCATGATCGACAAAATGATCACAGCTCGATTTTGTCATGTTTCTGTTGGTCTTGATAAGAAGTTCGCAAATATCTTCAACAACCTTTTGCGCTAAGTTTTCTGATCGGCTTGTTCCTTTCTTACCAAGTACGGTATCCCACGTAATGGATAACTAGAGCCACTGTCACAAATCCACCAAATGTTCATACCATAGATACTTATCTGGAAAGGGAACCAGTTGCTTATAAATAGTTAGGTTGCACCCGGGAATATAGTGCTTTAACAAACTTAAATTCACTCTTTCCCCAAGTCTCTAATTGGAGCCAGTTTATCCTTTTGCCTTCGAACAGTCCTGATGGTGTTTTTATCGGCAAATCGAATTAATCGCAACAATTGGGTATATCAGTTTCGTGATATAGGTACAAAATTTCTATAAAGAGGGCTCCAGAGTTCGTTGTAGTCAATAATTCCTTGTTTATTTCTTCCGGCAGTAATCAACATCCCTAAATATCAGATTTCAATGTCGTCAACTGGCTACCATAATGTTCCAATTGTAAGAACAGCTTCTATATTAGTGGAAGCTTCACCTTATTCAAAGCTGTTGCAATAATGTTGTGCGCTCGAGTTTTCCCCTTTGCAATTGGTGTTGATTTCCATGCCGTGCCATATTTTCCAACAAATTTTGAATTTTTGAATTTTGAAGAAAGGAAATGTTAATGCCTTATTTTACGGGACTATTCATCACACATTACATCGAACAAAGAAACGAATTTGCTGCTCGTAATAATATGTTTCATATGTGCCTCGGTTCGGGAGCTCACATTTGCAAAGGGTGTCAATAAGTATATTTATCATGATATCTAAAACTCTGGGACGTTCGGATGCATAGTTTAGTAAGTCTGACAGCTGTCTGACTAGATGTACTTCAGTTTTGATTGGCCCAGAGTGGTCACGTGGTTAGTTTTTGGAGTTGACGTTTATGGAGGGGAAGCCGACAAATCTAGTCAAGAAAAACCTGCCTGCGTACTCAGTTGACATTTCGAAGAGTCAGATTTAAAATAAACAGAGTGGTCGTGGCAGAATTCTGAAGAGTCGAAAAAAGGGCCGGTGAGAGAAAAAGGTGCGATTTCTAAGACAACTCTACAAATTTCGAGATTTCGCACGATATTAATTTAACAACCAATAGTTCGCATAACAGTGTAATAGTGTTGTGATTGGCAACCGTGTTACATTTTAAATGTACTTATTTGAAAAAAACAATTTTTGAAAAAATTATGAGGGTCTTTTCCGAATAATAAAGGTCAAAATCAAACAAAGGTAACGCTGAACGCAAGAATCCAAAAACAATTCAAGTTGGTAAGTCTACGCGTTCGGATTCCTATACTCTGTCCAAGAAAAATTGGCAGTACAGGGAAGATAGGATGTTTGTCTCTCAGTCTGGTTGCAATGACTTACATAAATCGGTCACTTTTTAAAGCTCTCACAGGGTTGCCGTAGTGCGTATGATAATTCGCCATAAGTCAGAGAGCAATACTGTTAGGGTTACCATCTTCCAATTTAAAATAAAAATATTGCTGAACGAAAAAAATTCCAATAACAAATTCTTTCGCTGACGTTTGACGAATTTAAGTCCGAGATCTTTTTGCAATATTGTATGCAAAGTTGATCTGCTTAGTTTTGTTATATTTGCACTTTTGTGTACTTCCAATAATATCTTGTCTAGCGTTGGAAGGTCATTATCCATTAAAAACTGATGGACTATCCGCCTAATCGCACATTTGTCCAAATCATCCACCTTGCTCTTGATACCGGAATTATTTTTCTTCTTTGGTGCTGAATTGTGGTTTTTGATTGCTTTTTCCCTTAAAAGCCTGTATACAGTTCGTTCCGTAATAAAAAAAAAACAGTAGCCGCATTTCCTACGGCTTCCGATTTACTTTTAAAAAGGCCATAGAATTTTCCAGTTGCATCAACAATTTGTTGTTTCTTTTCTTATTCCTTTGAATGAAGAATTTGTAGCCATGTTTCTGTTTATTCATATGCACAATGCTTAGATGCACTATCGGCGATTGAGATAACAACCATTGTTTCCGCCTTATATACACAAACATGCAATTAGAATAAAAAATTATATAACCACGACACAATGTCATATATCAAAACAGGTGGTAAAAGGACTGCACTTGTGCAGCTCTACATATATTTTTTAATATAAACATATATACCTAGATTACATATTTATTAAAAAATGATTACCCGTCAATGCAGAACTTCGCGGAAACAGTAGCAAAAAAAGGATCATAAAATCCTTTCAAGGCATTTGCTTTACTGGAGAGGAGTGACCGGATGTGGTAAAACCCAACGACCGAAAATAAACAGTATAGGTCTACCTGCTTCATCATTTTGATGTTTCAGTGTGAAAAATATGCTCTACAAAGTGAAATATGAATTTATACCTACCAAAACATGCAGAAATATGCCATAACGAATAAGGCTGAAAATTTGTACTTAGTTTTCTGTATTAAAATATTTAATCAAATTTTATCCCTTAAAATACCATGCTTTTGCATGAATCCGGTTTAGGTGCCCTAGTAATCACTACTAATTTATTGCAATATCTCTACAACGCATATATGATCACTTGTTGCGTTAATGAAATTAATGCATTAAAACACCTCACGAATAAACCTTATTTCTAAAAGACAACATTAAAAAATATGTTTTAACTGAATATTATTGGATCTTTCAGAAATACAAACAAACTAAAACCGAATGGCAGCACTCCACATAATATGCCGCTCTCAAAAGCTCCAAAAAGCTCCATAAAGCACCAAAACCGAAAGTTCTTTGACAAAATTCAAAGAAAAACTCTTAATGATATGCTAACATTGACATATATGGTAACACTTCTCTGATGTGCTTCAGTCACTCACACTGCTTATTTTTGTTGATGATAATAGCAAGCGAACACAAGACGATCGTGCTCATTCTGCCCGCGGCTGTGTGGCAGACTGGTTGTGGAGGGATGCGTACGAATTTCAGGAAAATGACAACAACAAAATTCTTTGGAATGCCAGTGGTTTCGTTTTTATTTCAGTGGCAAATCTTGTGTTTGAGTGCCGTGAGAGTACTACAGGCACCACTGGTAGAAAAAAGAGCTTCCCATAAGGCCTGTACTGACAATTTTTCTTGGACAGAGTACAGTCACGATGAATCTAGTTGACGTTTTACATAAACTAGTTTTCCGAACGTCCCCAATATATTTAAATTTATTTACCTAGTTGTTTTTTGTTTGACACATAAAACAATTGTTTAGAATATGAAAAAGACACAGTTCGATTAAAATTGTATCTAGAGAAATATAGCGCTTTTAGAATGGAATGTGCTTGCAAGACACACCTTTGTCGGATTAGGGTTTTAATCATATTTTCGAATTCTCGCGACAAATTCTTGGATACAACTTACAGCCTTTTCTTCTTGTCAAATGCATTGCCTTTCTTGACAAAATCAAACAGAAAACTACCAAATTACATGTTTGATGAACTAACGTTTTCGCACTCATGGCGAAGTATTACTCTAAGAACTTGTACGTATCGTACACGGTACACCTGTCTGAAAACAAGAAGTAAATTTTTAAGGGAAAAAATCGAACATAGGCAGTTTTCGAACTTACCTACCTATCACTGGACAGTTTCCTTTTAATGCTATAAGTTTATTTCTAATTTGTTTGTTAACTTTGAGCATATAAATTAATATGTATGTATTTGGATCTTGTGTTTAATCATCAATTCTTTAATTTTTCAAACGAATACACTATGTACTTCATGTATACTATTCTAAGAATTGAATCTCAATCAAACAGCGACTTACGGGTGCTGGACCTTGATTTTTTACTGAGACGTAAAATGCGCGCACAGACGAACATTAAGTTTGATAATAAAATTTTATCATTTGAACTTGCTACTCAATCTACTACTTGCCATAGTGATTTGGCCAGATTAGACAAACTCCACCAAAAAAACATGGCCACCATAGGCCGCCTACATCGGCATAATTGAAAAACCCTTTAGTTAAAACGATTTATATATAAAAGCAACAAACCTCAGTTTTTTTTTTTTTTTTTTTAAATTCGGCTTTCCATTTGTCATGGTATGTCTATGTCAAATTGATACTCGTTCCATTAAAACCACAAGCAGAATACCGATCTCGGTGCAACTATTAACTTCAACATCGTATCATATCTCCGCTCAATTAGGTGCGATTTCGAACGCCCATCCCATAAATCTTATTTTTATTTATTTATTTTTATTTATTTATTCATTCAAGCAAATTAATTCAACAAGCCGCTGATGCATTTATAATTTCCCCAACAGGTTTTTTTTTTTTCATTATTCAATGGTTGGCACTGCGAGCGTAAAAACGTGATGGTAGATGGTACTACGTCAAGGGGGACGGCATGCAAAATATACCAAAGAGGTGAATGTAATTTAATTAAAACATATATTCAAACACAGAAGATTAAGCGAATTAAGAGAAGCCCTTACTTTGGGGCGTTTTAAGCACATTACTGCCGCATTGACAGATGACAAAGCTAAAGCAGGTTAAACGCGCTCTATTTCTGTCCCTATTTTGTATTGTATTGAACTTGTCTATTACCGTTTATATTTATTTTACATTGTCATCATTGACAGCTGTCAATGTCACTGGAGTGTAGGCAAGTTTTGGAACAGAAGGTGAAAAATAAGTGTGTCGTAAACAGTCGTCAATGAACGCAAGAACAAGCGTGGGAAGCACAACATCAACGAAATTAAAAGAGCTTCACAAAAGACAAAGGTAAGTTTGAGGTAACACTTCAAAAAATCGATCACTAAGTTAGGGTATTGCTGGAGAGATGTCGCGTCGGTAGACATACCGCACCTATCCAAAATCAAATGAATAGTAAATCGCGCGAATCTTTTCGTTCTTTGTTTTGGTCAGTACGTATTGAAACCAGCGTTGCCAGACTGTCAAAATATTTCCACCAGATTTGTCTTTTTTTTCCGAAAAAAAATACAACATTTTTTCATTATTTCTAACTTTGTCAATTACGTAGTAAGGAAAAGATCATTCATGAATCAATCCTGACATTACAACGATGGAGGAATTCAAAAAAGTGGGCCTCGAAATTATTTCATTCTGTCCATCTGTCTATCCGTATACTCTGGAAGCCTCCAGCCTAAACGGTTGGCCGGATTTCGTTCAAACTTCTGATTTGGGGTTTGTTTTTTTATTGCAAGGTAATCTTAATATTAATGGTACTTTCTATTTAAAATATCCATACCAGTTTGATTTGTTCGCAAACGACTCTAACGATTTCAACCAATATTAATATTCAAATTTAAGTAGGTGAGGCTAACATGACTGCATACTTAGTTTTACGCTAAGAATCTAATAACGGTACTATGGAAATGTGGACATATCTGGAGTAAGACTCTTATGTAGAACAAATGAACTTCTTAGGTAATATGGTTATTTCTAACTTAATAGCACACTCAGTTTTTTCTTATATTTTTTCGTTCAATAGATTTAAAAAAAAAATTTTAATTTGGTTTCTTTAGTTTACCTGTAATGGGACCAAATTGTGTACTTAGAGGAAAATTGATGTTTCCAAAATTATTGTGTCCTTCATTTTCAGTTCGAATCACGGAAAACTCTAATTTTAGAAACTGCTCATATCTCGAAAATCGCATTTTTATAAAACTTTAAAACTAAGTAACGCTTACATCCCTAATAATATCTTTTATTCATTTTTCAGCTAAAAAGTTAAGCAATAGTATTTATCAAACTAAATGTTCCAAAATTTGTTACAGGCCTTCCGCATAATTTAAAAAAAAACGTGATTTTGATCGAAATACATATTTAGGATAGTTGGATAGTAGATAGATAGATATTTTTATTTCCTATAAGAAAGAATGTGGGTATGGGATTATTTATTGTCATTGCACATTTAACAGATATTGAAATATATATATATATTTTTTTTTTGTTATGTAGGAAAAAGAACTTGAATACGAAAAAAAAACCTTCAATATAAAAAAAGAAAATAAAAGTAGATAAGAACGAAAAACGGTATTAAACGTACTGGTGTATTTACCAGATTGATTTGTATAAACGAAATTAATAAATAGGTATTTAATACATAAATAAATAGATAAATAAATATACCTATAAATAAATAAATAAATAAATAAATAGATAAGTAAATATTACATATTTGGGATAGTAAAATAATTCTAACTAAGATCCCATACTCAGTTTTTCTCATAATATTCCAATAAATCCATTTTTTTTTAATTATTTTTCAAAATTGAGTACCCAATTCCCGATCTTCCCTTCTTTTTTAACCATATTAAATATGTTCATAAAATCAGAAACTCCCATTTCATTCATTTGCACCGCACACACGTTCATCGGCATAATTCAATTTATAGCTACTAGTGTAAATTCAAATACAGATGCCTGAATTCCTACACTACAGTCGACCTGGCTATGTGGAATACCGCTATAAGTGGGCCTAATTCTGGCCCACCTTCATTTTCCTTCAAAACAACTCCATAAGTGAAACTTTTTCTACCTATACTGATACTTAGAGTAAGTGTTGCAAATATTGCCCACCCTTAACATTTTTTAAAAAAAAACATAAATTTAAGTCTAATTCATTTATTATTTTTTTAAATAGTCTTACAAATTATTTTTATTTCAGTTTTTAGAAACTTTAATTAAAAAAAAACAAACATAGCTAAAAGTTAAAAACAAAAACTTAAAGGAACTCTATAATTTGAAAAAAGTGCTGCTAATATGGCCCACCTGGTGTTAAATATGGCCCAGGGTGGGCCTTCAAAAATCCCATTATTTTGTTGTTGATAGCCGATATGGCTTTCATCACGTCCTCCTTCCGCCAAGTCTTCCGTGGTTTTGAACTTTGTTTAGACATTTTAGCCTTCAAAAAAAACAAAAATTAAATTAAATAAATCAAATTTCAATCAAGAAAACGTTTCAAATATGGCCTACTTGGTCATATTACTAACACATGGGGTGGGCCATATTAAACACACTTTGATTTTGTTTACTCATTTTAATTTTCAACACACTTCATAAACTTTCTTTTATTTAACACTATTTAATTTTAGAAAAAAACTTATCAATTAAACACAGAATTTTATGTAAAAACAATTAAGAAAACTTACCAAAAAATTACAACGAAAGTATAGAAAACAAAATGCCCCGTATATCTTCCACACCGAGTTGAACGTGGTCGCAGTGAAATATTTTTTATTTCGCTATGGGTTATGGCCAGTTGTCCCAGATTAGGGGGAAAGTAGGCAATTTTGCCGACTTTTTTTAACAAAAGGGGAAAAAAGGGGGAAGAGATTTTTTGGGGGAAAACAATTTAAATGGGGGAAAAAAAACATTTAACATAAATTTTATTTAAATAACGTCTTCGAAAGACGACACTATTTTTAAAACTCATTCAATGATCCTAATCTTACAAGTCCACGTTGTCTTAAGAACAGAAATGTTCATTCACTTTGCGAATTGTCTAAATATTTCGGACATATTTTTTTTTCTTTAAATTGGGTTGAGATTGATAGGGTGTATAGACTACTAAGAAATTTAAACATCGAAAATATTTCAACTGACAATGTTCAAGAATTTTGGAGGAAAATATTAAAAACAAGTCTTGAAGAAGACGATATTACATTTCCGAACATGAAAAAAACGTATGGAGTTTATTTTTTGTCTTCCTCACAGCGGGGCCAATGCTGAAAAAATTTTCTCAGCAATAAAATTAAATAAAAGGAAAACACTAAACAAACTGTCTATTTCCACTTTGGCTGGAATTTTGTACACAAAAAATTTATTAAAAAAAACATTGTTGTGACTTTGTGGTAGAAAAAGGCTGCTTAAAACTTCACAAAACCGCAATGTACAAACTTTAAGGTACATATATATTTTTAAATATAACCTGTTTATTGATTTAAACATGAATATGTGATTTTAAAATTAATAACTACTTAGTTACGTAAGTTTTCTTTTTTGTTTTTTATTAGTATTTCATAATAATGACTGAATCTAATGCGTTCCTATTATTATTATTTTTTTTTTTTTTTTTTGCTTAGTTCTAAGATATTTAAATAAAACATACTTACTTACTTAGTTGGCGCTACAGTCTGGGGTGGACCTGGGCCTCAACCAATACGCCTCTCCAGTTAGCGTGATCTTTGGCTAACTGCCTCCAGTTGCGCACTCCAAGTTGGTTGAGGTCCCCTTCCACTTGCGCGCGCCACCTAAGGCGAGGTCTTCCTCTACTGCGTTGTCCCTCCGGGTTAGAATCGAAGACTCTTCGGGCCGGAGCGTTGGTGTCCATTCGCTCTACATGTCCCAGCCATCTTAGACGACTGATGCTTACTTTTCTGACTAGGTCGATGTCGCTGTACAGCTCGTAGAGTTCGCTGTTAAATCTTCTCCTCCAAAGCCCGTCAACGCAAACGGGACCAAAAATCACTCAAAGAATTTTGCGTTCGAAACGACCAAGGAGATCTTCATCCGCCTTTGATAGCGCCCATGCTTCTGCACCATAAAGCAGGACTGGGATGATGAGGGTCTTATACAGAGTTTCCTTAGTATTTCTCGACAAGGCCTTACTTATCAGTTGCCGTCTTAGGCCAAAGAAACAGCGGTTGGCAAGTGTGACTCTTCGTTTGATTTCTGATGTGATGTCGTTATCAGAGTTTATAGCGGAGCCGAGGTAGACAAAGTCCCTAACTACCTCAAAGTTATAGCTGTCTATCGTGACGTTCTGCCCGATTCGTCGATGTCATGTGTCCCTTCTTGTTGACAGCATATATTTTGTTTTACCCTCATTCACCACTAAACCCATTTTTGCCGCTTCTGCACTAATACTTGCAAACACACCAGTGACAGCTCGCTGTGTTGTACCAACAATGTCAATGTCGTCAGCGTATGCAAGCAGTTGCACAGACTTATAGAAAATTGTGCCTCTGGTGTTGACTTGTGAGTTTCGCACAATCTTCTCAAGAATGATGTTGAAGAAGTCACATGACAGCGCATCACCTTGTCTAAATCCTTTTTTGACATCAAAGGTCTCGGTGAGATTGTTTCCGACCTTTACGGAGCAGCGAGCGTTCTCCATCGTCATTCTGCACAATCTGACAAGCTTGGCAGGGATGCCAAAACTAGACATGGCTCTGTATAGCTCGTCTCTATAAACGCTGTTTTATGCGGCCTTAAAATCGACAAAAAGATGGTGAGTATCGATCTGGTATTCTTGGGTTTTTTCCAGGATCTGCCGTAGTGTGAATATTTGATCGGTCGTGGACTTACCGGGCCTAAAACCGCACTGATAGGGACCTATCAGATCGTTGACGAATGGTTTCAGGCGTTCACACAATACAGCAGACATGATCTTATACGCAGTGTTCAGGAGACTGATGCCTCTGTAGTTGGCGCAGTTAAGAGGGTCTCCTTTCTTGTGGATCGGACAAACAATGCTGAGGTTCCATTCATCAGGCATACTTTCCTCTAACCAAATCTTGGAGATGAGTTGGTGTATGCACTCTACCAAGTCATCTCCGGCTGCCTTGAAGAGCTCGGCAGGTAAGCCGTCTGGACCAGCAGCCTTGTTGGATTTAAGCTTAGATATTGCTATCCTCACTTCATTTTGGTCAGGTGGACGGAAATCTTGGCTGTCATCGTCCAGGTTGAATGGATCGTTCTGCCTAACAGCGGAATTTGTGTCGTCTTCGCCGTTTAGCAGTCTGCAGAAATGGTTTTTCCATGTCCTCAGCACCGACTGTGCCTCTACTACAAGGTTTCCTTGCTCGTCTCTACAGGTCTCCGTTCGGGTCTTGTTGGCATGGCACGTTCTTTTTACCTTTTGGTAAAACTTCCGAACATTGTTCCTGGAGTAACACCTCTCTATATCCTCGATCGCGCGCTTCTCATGCTCTCTCTTTTTTCTCCGGAGAAGCCGATGTTCTTCCCTCCTTTTTTGCTCGTAGAGCTGACGAGCTGCTCTCGTCCTTCTATGCAGCGACGCTTCGTAGGCACTTTGTTTTGCTGCATGTGCTTGCCGGCACTCTTCGTCAAACCAGGGGTTTCGGGGGGGTGGACTGGTGAAACCGAGCACATCAGTTGCGGCGTTTTTGATGGCTTCTTGGCATCGGCGCCACTGGTCTTCGGCACTTGATGCTGGCAGCATAGGACTTCTCGAGAGGTTGAGGGATACGCGATCGGCAAAGGTTCTGGCGGTTTGTTGCGTTTGTAGTCGTCCAACGTTAAATCTCCTCACAGTATTTTCTCGTTGTTGTGGCGTCTTGGATATCCGCATCCGTACCTTGGCTACAACAAGGTAGTGGTCCGAGTCTATGTTGGCCGCTCGGAAAGTTCGGACATCTAGAATACTGGAGGAGTGCCTTACGTCGATCGCAACGTGATCAATTTGGTTGACGGTTTGATGATCAGGTGACCGCCATGTTCCTTTGTGTATATTGAGGTGAGGAAACCGTGAGCTAGCTATGGTAACATTACGTCCCGCAGCAAAATCAATCAGCCTAAGTCCGTTTCCAGACGTGGTGTCGTGTAGGCTGTGTTTTCCGATTGTGCTACCAAAGATGTCCTCCTTTCCTATTTTGGCGTTAAAATCACCCAAGACGATTTTAACGTCATGCTTAGGACATTGCTCATATGTATTGTCGAGGAGCTCGTAGAAACACTCTTTGGTAGCATCGTCTTTATCTTCTGTGGGGGCGTGAGCGCATATCAGGCTGATGTTGGCGAATTTAGCCTTGATGCGGATAGTTGTAAGGCGTTCACTAACGTGTCGAAAGCTCAAGACTTCTTGCCTAAGTCTGCCGCTTACAACAAATCCGCATCCAAATAGACGCTGCTTTTGTTCTCTGTAGCAGTCACCGTAGTAAATGTCACAGTTTTTCATCCTCCTTTTGCCCGGCCCATCCCACCGCACTTCCTGGATGGCGGTGATACCTGCTTTGTAGCAGTCTAGGGCCTCCGCTAGTTGTTCGGCTGCACGCGGTCTGTTCAGAGTTCGAACATTCCACGTGCAGATCCGAACGTCATTGTCCTTTTTTCGTTTTGCAGGGTCGTCAACAGTGAATCCGTCCTTATCCGAGGATTTTGGTTGCTTCGCAACAATTCTTTTTTTTCCGTGGTAGGGTCGTTAACCCCACGCACAACCCCCAACCTGGAGGACCAGGCCCTTTCTGTAACCCCTTGGGCAAAAGGAGCCGGAATATTCCGGAGTCAGTAACCCGCTGCGGGGATGTGAGAGCTGCCGTTGACCCATTAAGGGCTCTTCCGCCACCATCTCTATTTCAACACCCTGACTAGTGCTGAAAAATCCTCAATGACCTCAGCTCCAAATACGTCAAAGTAGCTCATTGAGGTATCTGCCATGTTGACTGTTGACGCCACCGTTGATTCAACCATGTGAATTCATCCGCCGTACGTCCTCTTTCTGAAGGGCTCATGTAAGACCTCTGAGACTCGATCAGGCAGTCATTCCGACAGAGCATTATAGTGTTGCTATTTTCTTCGTGTTCAACACTCGCGCTTATAAGTTTAGCAAGTCATGCCCGGAAGGACAAGACCAGTACCCGGTGGCTACCACGCGGAGGTAAAATAAGCACAATTGATGTGTATGAACAGTTACAACGCCTGGGCATCGCCAAGTTGACGCCAATCAGTGCCTACCCTATTCGTACAACACCCAACCACCTGCTTTATAAGCAAATTCTAAAACCAGTATGGACGTACGGGCTCCAGCTGTGGGCATGCACATGCAAAACAAATTTACAGAAAATTCAAACATTTCAAAACAAAGTTCTACGGAATATAGTAAATGCACCATGGTACATAAGAAACGCTGATCTGCATAGAGATCTAGAAATAGAAATGATTGAAGATGAGGTCAAAAAAGTAGCTAATAGACATAAACTTAGGCTTCTCAATCACATCAGCTCAGAAATGAAGGAACTATTAAATACTAGCAATATGACTAGGAGGTTAAGAAGGATAAAACCTTTTGAACTAACTACATAGCTCGAAAAATAAAACAAAAACAGTATTAAATCCTCTATGGACAAATACTTAGAATATGAATTTTAAAATATGAAAGACAAATTGCTGATTGGTTTAACTACTAGGTGCAATAATTGGAAAGCTGGCTAATCCCCGCCCTGCGACAATGAAATACCAAGAAGGTTGTATCGCAGGGAAAACGGGAAGACGGGAGAAGGGGTTAGTGGGTAAAAATCACCACACTGTTACTGAGTTCGGGCTCGGTTTCGTCTTTGGAAGATTACCACCTCCCAGCGTAAAAAAAAAAAAAATTTTTGTAAACCATTCATCACTTGCACAGAATGCGTTTTCATCTTTATCGAAGTATACTTCATCGAAAATTGATTTAGCTTTTGCCTTTAATATTGGTCCAGTCATTGTGTACTTCTTTTCTTTAAGTTTATTTAGAAACCATTCAAAAAAAAAAAAAAGACTTTCCATTTCCGGAAATTCAGCGCTGTGTAAGGATTTACTTTTTGCTTCTTGATAGGTGTTGGAAACAGCATCTAATATCGCTTCTTCCTCAGATTTTATGTAGCTGATGGCAGATTTTGTTACATGGAAATCTAGAGCTAAGTGATTCGCTCAGAAATTAGAACCTCGAGTTCTAATTTTAAAGCATTCAATGCATTAAAAACTCAGGTTCTAATTTCTGGAAGATTCGAATTTCCGAAAGTTCTAATATGTGAGCGTCCGCTGTATTAAAAACAACTAGGTAGCATATTGTAATGTTCCTACATAATTTTCAATGGAAATCTAAATATTCAACAGGAAATAAATATAAAATAGCAGGATATCTATAATTTGAATTAAAGTATTCTAAGGCTTCGGCCACGCAATGAGCGACGAGCGACCGAGCGACTGAGCGACGAGTCGCTGAGCGTCGAATCTGAGCGATGGGTGGCCATTTACTGAACGACGTCGCTGAGCGATTATTGGGGAAAATGCCATCGTCAAGTGCGGTTCGTCTTAGCTTATTAGTTGAAAATCGCGTTCATATTTACAGATCGAGAATACGTAGCAAATTATGGTAGGTAAATTTCATCATTTATATCAAAATCTTCGCAGATTTACAGATCGATTTCGGCAATATTGTCGTATGTCAGTTCTTTCTTTCTTTTCACTCTTCATCGGTGACATTTTTATTTTTATAGTCTTTGTGGGTGTCTTTCTTGTAAATAAAAAATCTGAAAAAAATCTTCTAGAACAAACTTTAGGACGCAATTAAAGCAACCATTTTATTTCGAAAAATTAAAAGAACACAAAAGTAGCAGAGTTGCCATAACAATTCATATTTCATTAATTTGACATATTCTTCATGTCGTTACCAGAATGCAGTTTATATTTAGAATGATTTCACCAGTCCTGCCATAGCACTGGACGGCTTTAGACATCTAAAATTAAACTTTCTGTGTTTATTTTGTCCATCTTATTACTTCGTCGCTCAGCGATCGACTGAAAAATTAAAACAGATTTGATTGCAGAGCGACGTCGCTCTGTCGCTTAAAAAATCGCTCAGTCGCTCAGGGTTTATGTGGCCGCCTCCATACGATTTCATGTGTTTTAATTTTTTTGCGTCGCTCAGCGACTCGTCGCTCAGTCGCTCAGTCGCTCGTCGCTCATTGCGTGGCCGAAGCCTAATCCTAAAATACGCACTGCACATCAAAATTCAAACAAAATAAAAACCACACATCCACCCAAACATCTTAACATGGATACGAGTTTGTGCTAAATCAACGATTAGGATGACGATAACCACGATCCACCCCTACGCACAGACCGCAAGTTATGTTAAAATAAACAAACCAACAAAAAATGTTCTCAACGTTGTGTGGTGAATTGAAGCAAAAGGCAGGAAGAAAGCAGATGTAGCCCTGCAAACATTTTTCTTCAAAAATGAATCACAATGATTCAGTTAAATGAAGAAATTCTTCAGATATGAATTCATTTATGATTCAATTTGAATTCAATCTCCTGAGAAATCGGTCTTCATTTCTGAATCTCTTACATGATTCATAAATGATTTGAGAAACATTCACTACCTATTTATATTTTTTTATTCACTTTTATTCATTTAAGTGAAGGAAATTTAAATTCGAGTTCTGAAAACTTAGCTCATAATCATTTTTTTTCATTTATGTGAATGAAAATCCAATGTCAGTATTCCTTTTTATCTAAAACTAGATTCGGTTCACATAAATGAATGTTATATGAATGTATGTTCTTCATTTTTACTGAATATAAAGTGATTCTTCACTTTTGATGAATAAAATGTTTGCTGGGAGGTATCCGTAGGTACTTTCTGTGTGCGGTTTTTTTATGCGTGGAAAGTAGAAGAGAGAAGAAAAAGAGGCAAAGATTTATTTCACTCTTGGGTATATATGAAGCTTTTGAAAAAGCTTTTTTTTTTAAGTTGATTTCGTTTTCATACATCATCTTTTCCCATATGCAGCGTTGCCGTTTTGTAATCGGTCTTCCAGTCAGATTTGACTGAAAAAAAAACAGTCAAAAAACTAAAATCCAGTCAAAAGAAATGCAAACAAAAATTCAGCTAAAAATCCAGCGAAAATAAAACATCGAACAAAAAAGGCTAAAAATCATAAATAAACTTTATTCAAAACAAAACAAAATAACACAGAATCCATTAACGCTCACATTTATATTATAGCAAAGGCAAGTAAATGGCCGGGTTCCACTGCCCGCTAGACGTCTAGCAGAAAATATCCCAGATGAAGGAACGCTTGCGCTAGAACAATAGCGGCAGCGGCAAAGTCCCCACTACAATTAAAGAAATAATACAAATATAATAAAAATAATATCTGAATTGCTATTTTATTTACATTAATCCCAATTTTATCACAATTACACTTGCTCGGCTTCGTATTTACTTTTATTTTGTAAACGTTTGTACGATTTCCTGAAAGGTCGTTGTTTTTTTTTTTCAATGCGGCGGGTAGTTTTGCGCTAGATTAAGAAATTTCCCTGAAAGGGATATTTCACAAAAAGTGCTAGACGTCTAGCAATTTTGAGGAAATGTCTATTTTTTTATATGGAGTTTGACATGCCGCTAGTCATCTAGCGGCCGTGGAACGCGGCCAATACTTCATTGTAAGAGATCTATTGTGTTGAATACATACTTCATACTTTTGTCAAACAAATTAAAATCAAGAAAATGTTGTTCTGCTATTAATTGTAAAATGTATAGTATTGGAAAGAACTGGCACGAAACATTCAAAAACAGTCAAACAAAAATCGTATCCAGTTAAAAAACCAGCCGGCTGGATTGTAAAAAATCTTCCAGCTTCCAGCTAAATGCGTAACAATCCAGTCAGATCTGACTGGAAAACAGTCAAAATGGGAACGCTGCCCATATGGATGAGACATTTGTATATTTCTTATCTGTGCTATTAGGAAGATAGTGATCTGCCAAACAACAAAAAACAAACAGGTGCATTTGTCAATAAATGCGCGACTTAGCCGCGAAGGGCGTTTTCATTGGTACATGCATTTGTAGTAGTAGAGAGAGAGAGAGAGAGAGAGAGACGTCACCAGTGGAAATTCCGATTTGGCGCCAAAAAATATTGACATGCTGAAGTGCGCACCCATAGAGCCTAACCCGATTTCATCAAAATGTCAGCACTTCAGTCTAATCGGATTTTATCCACTTTCTTATGTTATAAATTCGTCGAGACTTCCGCTTTAAGTGTTCTCAACGCCCACTAGCACTCTATCGATTGAATCTAGTCAAAATTATTAAATCACTACCATACGCCACCAAACGGGTTACCCCATGAGTTTGAGAATCGTCAAAAGCCATAAGCTAGCTGCGAGTTTGCTAGCACCACGCCTCGCGCAATCAAATTGCAATCAATCAACAAATTGACGAAGGTCGCACTTTTAAGATTTTATTTACCGAAAGCAAGGAACGGTCTAAGGCACGTGATGGATTTAAAAACACGGTTCGATTCGCTACCGTTAGTTCAATTCGCTTTAATTTATTTTTTTTTATCGAAAAGTATTTGGAAGGTAATAAGGAATGAGAAAAAAAAATCCCATGGCCTTGGATATAGTCAACTTCCCGTCCAGGTAGACAGGGCTCTTATGCACGAAAGGTTATTGTTTCGCATAGATTTGGCGTTTATATAAATAATAAAGTGTCACCAAGCAAAGAGCGTCAGATAGAATTATCAACCAATCACGAAATGTTCAAAACCGTAAGTATTCTAAACGTGTTTTGGCGACAAAGAAATTGTTTAATAGTACGTTTGTCTCTTAGGTTGTACTTTTCGCCGCCCTTGCGGTTGCTGCTGTGAATGGCGGTATCATCGCAACTCAGACCATTGTGGAGCCTGCTCTAGACGTTATCCACAGTATTCCGACAACAGTATTCCATCAAATCTTCACAAGGTTGCACAATAAAGCTGCCATTGCTGATGTTGCTGCTCCAGTGGACGGGGCCGTTGAAGTCGCTCCAGTTAATGATGCAGTTGAAGTTGAAACCGCTGTAAAGGCAGCTGAACCGGAAGTTAAGGCTGCTGAAGTTGAATCAACTGCTCTAGTTGACGAGCCTGTATCTTCAGTTGTAAAGGTTGCCTCAGCTGAAGAGGTTGCCCCCGTAGAAGTTGCTGTTAAATCTGTTGAAACAGAGATAGTCCCGGTGGCGAAATCCGTCGAAGTTGCTCCTGCCGTAGAGGTTGCTCCAGTTGCACCAGTTATTAAGGCAGTTCCATTGTCTCCTGTTGTTCAAACCTATGCTGCCGCTCCAGTGCTAAGTCATGTGTACCACGCTGCTCCAACTGTAAACACATTCTCATCACCAATTTTTGTCGCCCATCCAGGCCCACTTGTGTACTCATCGTCATTTGTGAAGAATATTGCTTTGCCTTTGGTCTATACTGTGCAACATTAAATCTATTGAAATTGTAAGAAACCGAAGTTGAAAGGGAGTTTTTTGTTCAGAAAGTCTAAGCATACAGGGGCCTGAGTGAAATTCAGTCAGGTTGTCCTTAAGATATCCAAGCAATTAGTTGTGCGTTAGACGCCTTATAGGTACCTATATCATAGGGTTTGGTTGAGATTTATTTAACACATAAAATCTCACAACCATACAAAGGGGTAAAAATAAACTTTAATTTCTTTTCTTCTGACTCACTTACTTACTGACTCTTTTGTGGCTATTGTCGTGAGCCTACTCAGCTACAGTTACACATTCGGTTTTCACCAGCGCTACCAACCGTATGATAATTATGCTACATGTAATGATAATTTCAGGTCTTGTATCCTTGTATGATGTATGATAGCAACCCATTAGCATACGCAAAATGTATTATAATTTGCACATTCTATAAAAATTGTAGCATAAGTATAGAGCAGTTTGCTTTTATTCTCACAAAAAATCTATTACGCTACACATTTAAGGTATAAAAATTGCACTTTTCAATAAAACTGAAATTTGTCATCACTTACCAACCTAATACTTAGCACACTGCGTCACTGGACTGACTTCTTGCCTCAATTCTGAACACCTGTCCTTTTTAAAGCATGGTATACAGCGAAGCGTCTGCTAAAAGGAAGCGGAAAATAATTTGTGTTGATTTCCATCTATTTATTTCCAATTTGGCTTATTGAAATTGTCATTTCAGATTTACCGTAATTCACGCTTTTCCAATCAAGTGGATTTAGCTAAATCACGTTGGTATGGGAACATGGTATAATATAATAATTTAAATTTTTTTTTGTTCGTTAACATTGCAAAATGGAGACCAAAAAAAGTCTCTCAATTAGGAGTTTGTGTTGTTTTCTTTTAAATTTAATATTACCAAAAAATGTGCAGTTCCAAATTTCATATTTGAGTTTGGATATGTTCGGCTTCCAAATTTCTCAATTTTGCTCCACCCTCTTATGGGTGCAGCACAAATGCCAAATTTCAGCTAGCAATTAATGTCTCGGACAATAAACGTGTGCCAAAATAGAGTGGAGAATTGTACCAAGGAATCTACTACAACTACCCACTTTCCCGCTATCATTTCGCAGCAGCTTGTACTGCAAAACGAAAAGGAGAGCGAAATTTTTCGTTCATGATTTCGTTGTGTCACTTTTGTATGAGATATTTCGTTTGAGAAGTACTGCGTACCACGCTTAATGAATAAACAAATACGTAAAACGGTTTTCATATATATATTTTTTTAGTAAGTGAGTACCTTCCCCCCCCCCCCGCCATCCCCCACGGTCGTTCAAAAAAATTGTGTATGATAATTTGCTGTCTCGTAAGATAATTCGGAGCCAATTGTATGATAACTCATGTACAAGAATATGGCAGCACTGGTTTCCACCGAAGCCAACGACAAGTCTCTGATATGGATGATCCATACATTGATGACATAAGCAAATGAGGAAAAGAGTATACGAGACTTTTACAGGCCACATGTCTCTAAACCTCTCAATAAGCACATTGGCTTTGGCAGCATCAAGTGCAGAGAACCTGTTGCATAGCTGCAAGAGTGCCGTGATAGGCGTCACCTGTGTTGTGCTATGTACTGCTAGTTGGTAAATCTTCAAATAATCCTGCGATTTTTTTAAATTAAAACATAATCCGCATTCACATCGCTACAAATTGCTTTCTTATTAATAAGCAATTTGTGAGCATATTTTGTATGTATTCAATAAATTTAAGTTATTAGCATACCATACACGACACAGACTCATGTCGTTACAGACCAAGGATAATTCAAAAAGTTTTGAATTCACGCAGACGGTCGCTGCAAAGTATAGACATAGGATTTACACGACACTGATAAAGACAAATAATATTGGTTTGCAACATGTTTGTGTCGTGTATGTGCCCGATAACTACGATGACCATCCGTCCTTTATTTAAAAGAACAGTCCTTTCTTTTTCACCCCTGTCCTATATTATTTTTTATTTAATAAAGGACGGATTTTGTCATTTATTTTTTAAACTGTCCTTTAAAACACCGGCTAAAAATTGTTTGCATTTAGTGCAATTACAAATATTGTGTATAGTGAAAATTACTTGAAATTGTGTTACACCCTCAGTGCTTCAGTGCATGCTCACCTTAAATTTCAGTTTGTGCCTACCGGGTTCTAGTGCACCAACTGAAAGAGTATTTTCAACCATGAATAATGCTTGGAGCAGTGACAAATCACAAATGAATGTATATTGTTCGTAAGTGACGAGTTGTGACTTGTCACTCACGGAAATTACTACAAAGTGTCGCCAAATATTCGGCGCTTCGGCCACGAGCCTCGCCGAATATTCGGTATTCGGTATTCGGCCAAATTACTATTTGTGGCATCTCTAGTGCAAATGACTATGATGTTCGATTTGGCAGCAAAAATCTGAAAAGCCAAAATCGAAAACGAAATCAATTTTTTTTTTTAACAAATAAATCCATTATATAAAAATAAGCCGGGTTTTCCTTCCTGACCCTATAACGAACCGATTGCCACGGTTTTGCATTCGTTAGAAAGGTCTCATTCATTCATTTTTGTATTGGAAAATATACTTTGAAAAAAAAAAAGAAACTGCATGGAAATCAAGTAGTGAAACTTCAAATAAAAAAAAATATTTTAAATTTTAAAAGCAATTGTTGTTGTTTTTTTATATTTTTTTTTTTTTTTTTTTTTTTTTTTTCAAGCAAATTGTTTTTGTCAACAATTTTGATTTTATTTTTTTTTTTAAATACTAGCTGACCCGGCAAACTTCGTTCCGCCCAAATTTGTCAATGTAATGAAAATAATAATTCCGAGCATGCACAATGCACTAACTAATTTATGTAATTCGGCAATGATGTTGACGTGTCGTCCAACCATCCGCTTTTTCACTAAATTGACAATGTGAGAAACATGGGGAATCAAGACTGATGCTACAAATGCACAAACATCCATCGATTATCCTTGCAATAAATTATTTGTCATAGTGAAAGCGAGACGCACGGGAAATTGAAGTCAAACGAATGGTAAATCGTTCTGAATAAGCGAAATCTGCGGAATAAGAGTGTTTGCCTTTGAATTTTCCCCTCAAATTCATCACTTGCATGATATTTGATATGAGATCCTTCCCCACGAATCAAATGCGATCCGTTACAAAGTTTCGGTACATTGATGTTGCGCAACAAAATTTTAACTGAGCCGACTTTCAAATCCAATTTATGTTGAGGTAGGCCCGGAACATTTAAAGAATTCAAAAATTCAACTAATCCCCATAAAGTTTTTTTTTCACAACAAAAGGTAGAATTATGCCCTTCCTTCCAACCAAAAAATCATAAAAATCGAACTACCTGTCCCCGAGTTATGGATGCACATACGGACGTCAGTCTCTTTTATATGTAGGTAACTGTACCCACCCGGCTTTGCCCGTACCTTTCGTATTAAATTATGCTCACATTTCGCAAATTGCTTTATTTGGACAGCGTCCATTAATAATTTTCATCATATGACTTTAGAAATAGCGTTTGATTTTGTTTTTGAGTGAGACGTGCCACAATCCGTTTTCTTATCCCGCTTGTGTTTTTCAAAGTTCCACCTATAGGTCAAAAACTATCCGAAATTTAAAACTGGAAGCAACCATATCCATCTACAAAATTTCAATCAACTTGGTAGCGCTGATTCGACGATCGGCAACAGCGCCACCTATCAAGTCCAAAAGTATCCTATCCTTCAAGCGGGAACGAAGAATATAAATCTATAAAATTTCATTGAAATCGGGTGAGTGGTTTCGGAGATCGATTACAACGCCATATAGCGGGTCAAAAATCCTATCTTTTAAGTTTGCGTTAACCTGAAATACAACAATACGAACAAAACAAAAGAAGAATCATAAAAATTGACCCAGTGGTTATCGAGTTATATCATCATCATCGAGTTTCATCCCGAAAGAATTATAGGTATGAATTAAGAAGATTATTATTAAAGAAAATTTAATTTACCTGAATAACGACATACGCCTACAACGCCACATGTTGAGGATTTTCCGACGAGTGCACTAAGAAATTCAGTTTTTGTTAAAAATAATAAATTAATTATTTTATATGTATTTTATCAATATAATAACTCCGATCGAAGCATCTGTTTTAAACGATATTTATTTTGTTTACATCCTCGTTGACGATATTTGCAGCACGCATTCTGTCAATGTTATGCCAACGCCATAAGGTTACATCAAACAAATTTGAATTGTAAAAGCGCTATGGTTACATTCTCCTGACAATAACAAACACAACAAAAAAAAATTTAGCGAAATCGGTCCAGCCGTTCACGCGTGATGCCGTGACCAAGGGAAATAGGGATTCATTTTTATATATATAGATTCAACATTGGCACATTTGTTCGAACAGCTTGACTCAATGCGATTCGTTCGAAGTCCATTTCTCGCTCCTATTCTCGATTAACTGCGTCAAATCAAAGCTTTGTTGCGCATTTCATCTGACATCTCCAGTTCATTATCCGATGTCACAGTGCGAATTCGATGCAAAATATCGTCGGCCATAATATCATCTTTGTATAATCAAAGTATCTATCTACTTCATTTCAAAAAGTTACTTAATGTAACATAGTAAACATAATTTATTAGAACAAACTTTTTGGGTATACCTATATTTAAAAAAAAAAAAAAAATTTCAAAATTGTTGACAACAACAATTTGCTTGGAAAATAATTAAAATAATTGATAACAACAATTGCTCTTAAAATTCAAAATATATTTTTTTTTATTTGAAGTGTCACTACTTGATTTCTATCCCGTTAATTTTTTTTCAAAGTGTATTTCCCCATTCAAACTTTAATTTTCTAATTTTCCGCGCAATTTTCTTAATTTTTTCTTTCATAACTTTGTTCTCCTGACAATAACAAACACAACAAAAAAAGAATTAGCGAAATCGGTCCAGCCATTCTCTCGTGATGCCCTTACCAACGAACATCATTTCATTTTTATTTATATAGAAGATAGGTAGGTACCTAAAAAGTTTGTTCGAATAAATTATGTTTACTATGTTACAGTAACTTTTTTAAATGAAGTAGATACTTTGATTATAGTTACAAAGATGATTATTATGGCCGATGATATTTTACATCGAATTCGCGCTATGACATCGGATAATGAACTGGAGATGTCAGATGAATCAGCAACAAAGCTTTGATTTTGATCGAGGATATGTGTCTGCTCATGAGTGGCAATTTGTTGTGCAAATTGGGGAGGCCACAGCCAAATCGTTCAATGCAAGACGCACTTAATCGAGAACTGGAACGAGAAATGGACTTCGATCGAATCGCATTGAGTCAAACTGTTCGAACAAACGTGTCAATGTTGAATCCTAGCCCTAGCCTCTTCTGGGATAGTGACTACTTTTTTAGAAGCCGATCGAACAGATCATTCTGCATTGAAATTGCCATTGAATCTGCAAGTGGATGAAAAACCTACCTGCAACATTTCAAAGAACACTGCGGTGGCGAAAGTACTGCAGCAATGTAAGATTATCATATGGGACGAATGCACAATGGCTTACAAACGCGCATTGGAGGCCCTGAATCGTTTGCGTAATGATAAGCGACCCTTCGGTGGAGCAAAGATCTTGCTATCAAGCGATTTTCGTCAAACGCTGCCTGTCATTTCGAGATCAACTCCGGCAGATGAATTGAATGCTTGAAGGCGTTTGCTTTATGGCGATGCGTCAAGAAATTGCATTTGACAACAAGCATGCGAGTTTCCTTACAAAATGACCAGTCCGCTGCAGAGTTCTCCAGGCAATTGTTGGCGATGGGCAATGGTGTGATTCCAGCAAACTTAATCACTGGCCTGATTGAGTTTCCACAACATTTTTGCAACTTCACAACGACACCGGAAGAACTAATCATGAATGTTTTCCTGAATATCGCTCAGAATTTGTTGACCATGATTGACTGAGTGTAAAAGTGATTTTGGTTGCGATAAACAAGAACGTGAATCATTTGAATTTCGCCATTCAAAACCAAATCGCTGGTGAGTTGCATTCATACAAATCAGTCGATTCCGTGATGGATGAAAACGAAGCCACCAACTATCTCACTCTGTTGCGCAACCTAAATGAACCAAAACTTTGTAATGGTACGCGTTTGATTGTGAAGAATTTAATATCAAATATTAATTCGAAGGTGAAGATGTTCCTATTCCGCGGATTACACTTATTCAGAACGATTTGTCGTTCGTGTTTAAGCGTCTTATAATAAATAAAAAAATAAAAAGATAATAGAAATAGAACAAAAAATGTTTTATACCATACAGCTCTTCAGTGAAAAAGCGGTAGGTTAGCCGACAAGTAATTGATTTTATTTACCTATTTATTTAATTTTAATATAATTTTGAAAAAACAATTTGAATTGACCGAATTACATGACATCGGAATTTACCTACATTAATGAATTTGGGCGGTACGAAGTTCGCCGGGTCAGCTAGTACATAATAAATACAAAAATATTGGAAGCAAAATAATTATTGTCCTTTATTTTTTTCGGCGAATATGGTCACTGTACCTATAACCCAAGCATGCCAAACTTACGGCCCACTACAAATAATTGTGCGGCCTAGCCCCCGGTATGTATTATTTTGAGGTTCAGTTTATAATTTGCATTTTAAGTTTTCGGGTTTTCACACATATTCTTTCTTTTTTTAATGGCGAAAATACCATTAATATCAGCAATTAATATAAATAAAGTGCACGACTGGATCGAACGAAACTTTCTCGTTGATCAAAAGTTTGTTCAGTTGTTTTCTTATTTTATTAGGTAGGTACAAACCTAAGAAGTAGATTTAGTGTTAATTAAAATCCATTTTTGAGGAGATATTCATCTCATATGGCAGTAAATATCAAATAACAATGTGATATTCTATAAGTTGAACCTCTAATAACAGGCATTTGCCACAACTAATGATTAGAGATTTTTGGGTAATGGGAAATAAGCGTAGGTATACTAGAAGTTTCTGTTTTCTGATCTGTTAGGGAATGTATTAGTTTTTGACTGGAATATATTAGTGACGCTGGTTTAAGCCTTTAAGGTATGCCAATAATAACATTTTTAAGAATTCATATAAATATATGCTTTTGAATTTGCATATTGCATTAGCAGTTATAAACTGAATATCCCGATGGAAGTGTGTTGGTGTGCAAATGAAGTGCGATTTTCTGATTGTGTAAACTCCAGGTGCTTGGAATTATTTGAACTGATGTTCCCGGTTCCCACTTCCCAACAATACTAATACTGTACTGTACATACACATCGACTCGGGCTCCCATTCAGTGTTACCTTTCGAGACGCTTTAGAGTCATTTTGACTCCGGACTCATCTTTTTGAAAATCAGTGAATTCGGAATACTCTTAAAAATGTAGGATATTTTTGCTATAATTTAAAATTGTTCACTGTATTTAGCTCAATTCGAATGAATTGGGTTTTACCTGAGTTTAAATTCAACAGTTTGTTTATTTAAAAAAGAAAAGAAAATATTGAAATCGGAATGGGACTTCTTTTTATCATCCAGGACTCTGGACTCTTTCTGAACATTTTCAGAGATAACACTGCTCCCATTTGCATTCGTAAATTCGTCTTAATCTATGAGAGTGTGTGAGTTATTCAATTCAAATTCCTCTAGGCCTCCACTCTCTTCTCTATATAGTTGTTGTCAAGTCATTTTTATATGATTACTAGCTGACCCGGCAAACTTCGTTCCGCCCAAATTTGTTAATGTAATTAAAATAATAATTCCGAGCATGCACAATGCACTTACTAATTTATGTAATTCGGCAATGATGTTGACGTGTCGTCCAACCATCCGCTTTTTCACTAAATTGACAATGTGAGAAACATGGGGAATCAAGACTGATGCTACAAACGTCCATCGATTATCCTTGCAATAAATTATTTGTCATAGTGAAAGCGAGACGCACGGGAAATTGAAGTCGAACGAATGGTAAATCGTTCTGAATAAGCGAAATCGGCGGAATAAGAGTGTTTGCCTTTGAATTTTCCCCTCAAATTCATCACTTGCATGATATTTGATATGAGATCCTTCACCACGAATCAAATGCGATCCGTTACAAAGTTTCGGTACATTGATGTTGCGCAACAAAATTTTAACTGAACCAACTTTCAAATCCGAATTATGTAGATAAATATATAAATTATAAAAATTATAAAAATCGAACGATCCGTCCGAGTTATGAGTGCACATACGGACTCTTTTATACCCTCTTTTATATGTAACTGTACCCACCCGGCTTTGCCCGTACCTTTCGTATTAAATATTGCTCACATTTCGCAAATTGCTTTATTTGGACAGCGTCCATTAATAATTTTCATCATATGACTTTAGAAATAGCGTTTGATTTTGTTTTTGAGTGAGACGTGCCACAATCCGTTTTCTTATCCCGCTTGTGTTTTTCAAAATTTAAAACTGGAAGCAACCATATCCATCTACAAAATTTCAATCAACTTGGTAGCGCTGATTCGGCGATCGGCAACAGCGCCACCTATCAAGTCCAAAAGTATCCTATCCATCAAGCGGGAACGAAGAATATAAATCTATAAAATTTCATTGAAATCGGGTGAGTGGTTTCGGAGATCGATTACAACGCCATATAGCGGGTCAAAAATCCTATCTTTTAAGTTTGCGTTAACCTGAAATACAACAATACGAACAAAACAAAAGAAGAATCATAAAAATTGACCCAGTGGTTATCGAGTTATATCATCATCATCGAGTTTCATCCCGAAAGAATTATAGGTATGAATTAAGAAGATTATTATTAAAGAAAATTTAATTGACCTGAATAACGACATACGCCTACAACGCCACATGTTGAGGATTTTCCGACGATGTGCACTAAGAAATTCAGTTTTTGTTAAAAATAATAAATTAATTATTTTATATGTATTTTATCAATATAATAACTCCGATCGAAGCATCTGTTTTAAACGATATTTATTTTGTTTACATCCTCGTTGACGATATTTGCAGCACGCATTCTGTCAATGTTATGCCAACGCCATAAGGTTACATCAAACAAATTTGAATTGTAAAAGCGCTATGGTTACATTCTCCTGACAATAACAAACACAACAAAAAAAAAATTAGCGAAATCGGTCCAGCCGTTCACGCGTGATGCCGTGACCAAGGGAAATAGGGATTCATTTTTATATATATAGATTCAACATTGGCACATTTGTTCGAACAGCTTGACTCAATGCGATTCGTTCGAAGTCCATTTCTCGCTCCAATTCTCGATTAAATGCGGCAAATCAAAGCTTTGTTGCGCATTTCATCTGACATCTCCAGTTCATTATCCGATGTCACAGTGCGAATTCGATGCAAAATATCGTCGGCCATAATATCATCTTTATATAATCAAAGTACCTATCTACTTCATTTCAAAAAGTTACTTGAAGTAACATAGTAAACATAATTTATTAGAACAAACTTTTTGGGTATATCTACCTATATTTAAAAAAAAAAAAAAAACTTCAAAATTGTTGACAACAACAATTTGCTTGGAAAATAATTAAAATAATTGACAACAACAATTGTTTTTAAAATTCAAAAATTTTTTTTTTTATTTGAAGTGTCACTTCTTGATTTCTATCCAGTTAATTTTTTTTCAAAGTGTATTTCCCCATACAAACTTTAATTTTCTAATTTTCCGCGCAATTTTCTTAATTTTTTCTTTCATAACTTTGTTCTCCTGACAATAACAAACACAACAAAAAAAGAATTAGCGAAATCGGTCCAGCCGTTCTCTCGTGATGCCCTTACCAACGAACATCATTTCATTTTTATTTATATAGATTATATTTAGCACACAAATGAATTCTTAGAAAGTACAAATAACTTTGCAATTACATTTATATTTTTTAAGATTGTTTTTAAATTTTTTTTTTTTTGTACTAAGTCTGAAATTCTGATTATCAACTGATGTGAAATGTGATGTTTGTTTTAAGGATTTTGTTATTATGGATTTATATTTTTGTTTCTTTAATTTTTAATATATTTATGTAAGTACTAGCTGTCTTGGCGAACTTTGTTTCGCCCATATTCGTTAATGTAATGAAAATAATAATACCGAGCATGCACAATGCACATGTCCTTTACGGTACACGATGTATAAAGCGGAAGGTCATACATTTGACTTTAGGAGAAACATGGGAATTCAAGATTGATTTCCCAAAATTCCAGCGATTGTCCTCGAAGCTTTTTAATTGTCATAGCCAAACGGGAAATTGATACGCTCAAATACGAATGGTAAATCTTTCAATTTCAAATTGTGTAGCGGTAAGCCAGGCATATCAAAATAATTCAAAAATTAAACATTTTTAATAATTTTTGTTGTATTGGAAGTACACTACCCGTATTTCTATTCCATCTATTTTTTTTTTTAATGCGGTTCTCCATACAAAGTTCTATCCCCAATCCCATCCCCGTAAACTTTTATTTTCACTACAAAAAGTAGCATATGTCCTTTCCACCAAGCGCGATCCATTCCCGAGTTATGAGTGCACATACGGACGTCAGACTCTTTTACATAAAGCCGTACTCACCATACCAAAATAGTGTCCTATCTATCCAACTGTAACGAAGCATACAATAAATAGTTCTATCTTTCAAACTGTAACCAACCATATACATACATACAGCCACAAAATTTCATAGAAATCGGTTGATTGGTTCAGGAGATCAACAACAGCGCCACAAAAAAAAAAAAAAAAAAAATGTACTCAAATTCATGTTTTTTTCAGCACGCATAATACACACAGTTTTCCGATTTCAATCAAACTTCACAAAAACTATGTATAGACCAATACCAAAGATTTATGAAAGTTTTGTTACAATCGGTAAATATGTTAAGGCGTGAATCGGTGACAAACGAACACAATTTTATGGCTTAATTTTTATATATAAGTATAGATTATATATACATATTTTTTTTTTTTTTGTAATAAATACAGTAATTTGTTTGGTTTTGTGACTAATAAAATTGTAAAAAATGTTGTTACTGTTTTTTTTTTTTTTTTTGCTTAATTACATAGTATTTTATATGGGGGACCCGTTTTTTTGCTCGGGACCCTTTTTAATCCCCTTTTTGAAATTTTTCAGCGGCAACACAGGATCTGTGCCTTGATTTTGTGCGGTTTTTGTCGCAATTGCGCTAGGGAACGTTCCGAATCGGATTTGAATGTGTGAGTGCATAGAGCGCTGGACCCGCGTGACCGTTGTGCGAAAATTTGACACTTTTTTCGAGGACTCTAATACAATTTTTTGGTACTTTTTCCCTTTTTTTAGTTGAAAAAGGAACTTCGCAAATTCTTTAAACAACTGCGATTTCCAAATAAATATGTTTAAAATGTAACGCGGTTGCGTATCACAATACTATTATAACGTCAAGTGAGCCTATACTTGTTAAATATCGTGCGAAAATTCTAAATTTGTAGAGTAGCTTTAGGCCCCAGTTATAGTCATACGTAAAACAGAGCCGTACAAATTTTATTTTGCTTTTTTTGACCACTTAAAATTGAAAGTTGACCTCAATCTTGGTCTTAAAATGTTGCTTATGAATTATAAAATTAGTTTATCAAATTCGTTTTTCTAAAATAAGAATTTATAAATTTTTCCGTATGAAAAACGTAATCCGATCACAGAAAAATTAATAAATTCTTTTTCTATAAAATTGAAAGATAATTTGCTTATTTTTTGATAAACTTACTTTATAATTGATAAGCAACATTTAAAGATCAAGATTGAGGTCAACCATCCAGTTTAGGTGGTCAAAAAAAAAAAACAAAAGAAAATTGGAATAGTTTCGTTTTACGTATGGCATTTTGTACCTTAGTAATATTGCCCTTTACTGTTTCATGGCCCTGGGTGTTAGAGAAAGGTTATAAATTATAGTTTGAAAAAAAAAAAATTGATAATTTTCATAGAAATTTTCATATATAAAAAAAACTTAAACAAAAAAAATATAGATTTTTTTAGGATTTTTTTTTAAAAAATAGATGCAATTCGTTTTCGAATGACAAATTTTAGAATGAAAACCTTAAAGCCTTGATTTTGAATTATAAATATATAATAAAACTTAAAACATTGGCTGCAAATGTATCAAGTCATATTTAAATCAACATTCTAAGATCTCGTTCAATTTAGTTTTAAAAAGTTGCACATAAAAAAAATGCAAGAAAAAATTCCTTTTCTGAAGCTCTTCCGTAAATTTAGAATTTTCTCACAGTATTTAACAAGTATTGACTCGTTTTAACCGAAAATAGTGTTTTGATAGGGAACAGCGTTATATTTTAAACATATTATTTTTGAAATCACAGTTTTTGAAAACTCTCCGAAGTGTTTTTTCCAACTAACAAAAAGGAACAAATTAGGAACAAATTGTATCAGGTACCTCGGAAAAAGTATCAAATTGTCGCACAACGGTCACGATGTTGTCAGTTGTTCTCATCCGACATCCTTCTCGCAACCTAAATAGGTTGCGTATGGGAAAGCGCGCCTGGAATTTTCAGGAACAAGGCTACAATAGAACAGGAAATATTGGAAGCTGTCAGTTCTCGACATCACGCACACATTTATAGAATCCGCCTATACATGAACCCTTTCCGCAACCGCAATTGCGACAAAAACCGCACAAAATCAAGGCACTGGTCTTATGCCATGCGATGTCCCACTTTTCGCTTTCTTCTGTAGTTTGACTTCGTTGATATTTGTTGTTGACTTGCTTGCCTTGTTCGTCGGCCAATATTTGTGCGCATACGTCTTGGCATTTTTAAAAAATAACTTAAATTTGCTTTTCAATAACTATTTTGTCGCGTTTAAACTTTTAACATTTAATTTTTAACTTATCAACTGTGTAAAAAAAATGAAACTGTTGGAGCGATGCACAAAATCAAAAACAAACCGTCACTGTTAACCAACGTATAATACATTAATTTCATCTCGATTTTATCAATCCACTTTTTGAGAAAAAAAATCCGCACATAGTAGGTACCTACGTAGATTTCTAATTAATTTTTGATATAGAAAAGTCAAAATAAATAGCGCAAAAATCCAAAAAATCTAAAATGGAAAAATTAAAGAATAAAGTAGCCTATCGCAATACCCTATCCCGTAGCTTTCTATTAGTAAAAGAATTTTTGAAATCGGCTCGGTAGTTCCGGAGATTACCTTCCCCAAACAAACATTACCTCTTTATAATTATAGTAGTGTGATTTGAAAAAAAAAAAAAACATATTTTCTTCTGATACATTTGATACATTTTTGAGGCTCGAATTTAGATACTTTTGATACATTTAAGAAAAAAAAAGATACATTTTTCGAAAAGTCAACGGCAACGCTGCTGGGGATCCTGCCCTCTCGAATCAAATTTTCCTCCGAACACTCATTAATTTAGTGTAGTATGGTGAGTGTGACTTCTACGTTTGAGGCAAAATCGTCACCGGTGTTGTTATTTTGGGTACCAGTGCCTCTGGATTTGGTTACGGTCGCTGGTTCTGAGTTTTGGTGTTATAGTGACTTGGTACCGGATTCTACAGTGGTGGCGATCAGCGGTGATCAGTGGTGGCTATCAGGGGCGGGTGGTGGTATGATGTTGGATGGTAACCGATTTAGTAATGGATCGTTACAATATTTGCTAAAAATAGGTTTTGCGTTACTGTTATTTTATTTTTAATGGCTGTTGCAATTTTAGTTTTATGGTGCGGATTGAGTTTTAAAAATAAGTATGAACATCGGCTTTTGGGTAGTCATTTTTGAGAATTAATTAAAAAAACCGATTTCTTCCTATTTTTTGAAAAAAACTATGTACGTACGGGATCTTATTTAGAATACTGATAATATCTTTCATACGTCTTTTAATCAAAATCGTTAGAGCGGTTTTTCTCAAATTTGGCAAACAAACCAGTACCAAATATTGCAAAGTTAAGTTAAAAAAATACTATTGGTTAACTATTTAACTGAAAACCGATTATAAGTTATTGTTCGGTATGTACATAAACATTACTTGGTTGTTAACGTTTTATCGAAATCGAAAATGGGGTTTTCGTGATATTATCAGTCTTTAAATAAACGTTTTTGGTGATTCGAATTGAAAATTAATGACGCAGTCATTTTGAGGATATCAATTTTACTCTAAGTTTGCCGTTTGATCAATATCGTTTTGCCGTTTTCAGATGAAGTAAAGAAAACTCAATTTTGAAAAAAATAAGAACCACAACTGTACCCCTGGTGTAAGATTTGTGTTTTCAAAAACACAGCTTCACAAAGTTCAGAAGCCAGTATCAGAATATTGATTGTGCACAAACCCTCTCTCAATGGATACGCTGTCATTAAGAAAAAACTATTTACATTAACCACTTTCTAAAGCACCCAAAACAGCCAAAAAATAAAAACAAGCCCAAATACGGCCGCAATTATGCCTTGAAAAAGGTTTCAAGAATGTCCAAAGACAATAAAGCATGACCACAAAATACCTTGAAAAACCTTCAACAGCTCCAGAAATACCCAAGAAATGAAACGCCACAAATCATTTCAAAAATACGGGACGGAAATCAGTCCAACAATCGCTTTGAAAATACTCCCAGATAATCAAAAGTGTGCAATTATGCAAGAATGAGCGCTTCTGCATGAACTCGTGGGTAAATTGTTCTACCCCTTTTACGCAGAGGTGGTTCAAATTCAAACATCAACCGATGTAGCTTCTCTACGATATTAGGCCCAATTTTAGAAAATAATTTCATTCCGCCAACCCTATCACTCTCAAATAAGACCAACAAAAATCAAGCTCAATATTAAAATTAGCATTTATTTATCCATTTGCTGTCTTACTGCGGTCTAGTCTAGTCTTTTCAACAATTCGTCTCGATAGGAACAATAGATACAGCCTCGCATCAGTCAGTTAGCAGCATCTATCTTTCAGCCGCTACTTTCCTTACAAGCTCCTGTAGACGGGTCCATGCGCGTAGCCGAATGGAGCCAAGTACAACAGTGGTGAGCCGTGGCCGTACGAGTAGCCATAGTTATATAGGCTTCCATCGAAACTGCGCAAATAAGGTGTTTGAATAGCCGATCCAGCATAGGTCTTCAACAGAGGGGAACTTTCCAGAATCGGAGCTGTGTATGTCTTCACGACGGGCGTCGAGTAGCTACGAATGGCTGGCGCAACAATTGGTGTGACTTGGTTCGCCCGGCTATGGACAATCGTGCTACTCTGATGGGATACAGCTGTAGGAATACTCTCGACAAGATCACCCACCTTAGCCAGGGTGGATTCATGCACTTGAATGTGACCTGGCTCATGGATGATGGCGCTCTTGAGGACGGGTGCAGAGACCGCTTCGATAATATTGCTCGGCTTAGCGGTAGCAATGGCGAGGAGAGCAGATAACACCACCTGAAATGGAGATCGATTAAAATTGCAATAAAAGCAGCGGCCACTTAACAATCCTTACCAACTTGAACATTTTGAAATTGAGAATAAGATTTCTTCGTAGGTCTGTGTTGAACTCTGATAGAACTATCCAGGCTGACTGATGTCTCTCATTGGATCTGCTGCGATTCTTATATACTCCCAACTATGGATTCCATTGTCTGCCCAAAGGAGACTGCCTTCTCTTTCGCCCATTAACTGCTGTTGGTTCTAAGTCCTCTCCACGGACGAAGAACACGATTTTTACGATCGTACACGCACCACACACTGGTGATGACCATGAACATGATTTTTCTTTTCGCCTGCATACCGTCTCTTCCACTTGCACCGTACGTTAGTGCAATGTCACTGTCTCGGCAGTCGCTATGTCTGTGATAATTGAGCGCGTAAATCTAGAGTAAATGAGCCGACATTCCGGTTTCTTTCGATTCCTCGCGATGAATGCTCCATCTGCGGATGCGTGTGTTCGATTAGATCTGCGGCAGTCAGCGATGGCGGGTGCGCGTCAACAACAATGTGACAATTAATGTGGATGGCGGATTCGAGAACAGTCCTAAGGCTGCATGCTATCGCAGTTTGTCTCGTGGCCGATGTGGGTGGATGTTTGACACACAAGGTAGTAGCGCATCCAACACGCAATCGTCTCCATAGGTGACACTGGGATCGCTGACTGGGATTTGTCTTTTTAGGCCACGATTCGAGTATACGGTTGATTCATAATAGTTTATCCTAGAATCAGCGTCCTACACAGAAATCCCATTTGCGAACAAGCAGACAAACAGACGGAGCCAGACGCGCCAGAGCTAAGGTCTGCTTTATGTAACTGCCTGACAATTTGAATAAATAAATAGATCGGCGGAGAAAAATTGCGTGTCATGGTAAATTTAATGCCGAGTGTTTAATGGTGGCGTTGATTGGAGTCCTGATTGGGATCTTGCGGATTGTATGGTTATTGTGGCAACACCCAGGGAGGAAGGTATCACGCCATTGAATCAAAGGGACTTCGATATGCGTCAGTCGCCGTGGTATTCATTTTTTTTTTTTTCGATTGTCTGTAAGATGGGCTTGACTTTATAGTGCGACCACAGAGGAGAGTTAGAAGCTCTTAGAAGGTGTTGAGAGCTATATAGCAAAAAAAAAGTAAGTAGAAATCGGATATGGGCTATGGGCATGGATGGAAGCATCTTGTTGACAGGGATTGATGATTGAGGTTTTTGATGCCCTATTCTTTAAGCAACTTAGAATTATATGGACATAATGATAATGAGGTCTTACGTCTTGCTTCATATTAATACCACTGAAATATGGGCCAAATAAAAGGCTACGTCATATTCTCTGAGCTATGCCTATGATATCAATTTTCTGGCAAGTCCAAACTGTGGGCTAAGAATTGCTATAGAGAGTTAACTAGTGTTACGAACAGGCTGTAGGATATAAGGCCCCAAATCTGGGGTGTTATTTCATAATGAAACTAAAAATAATGAAAACTACTTTTTTTTATTATTGTTTATATTGGATAAACCAATTTAGATTAAAGGAACTTTTTATATACTCAACCTCGCACCCACCCCGTAATCTAACAGTTAACCCAAGCACGGGGGTTGTAGGGGGGCAGCATGCCCCCCATACATATTCCATGTCGGAAGGGTAACAATTAATATCTAATAAAAAATTAATTTTGGGGACTTATTTCATTTCTTATTTCGAAATAAGGCCCAAAAAAAGTAAATAACATCCCAAATTCTATTACAAATCGTTGTTGTTGTTTCCTGTATAATTTGTTAAGGCCTAATTTAATTTTTTTTTTGTTTTTTTTTGCCTTATTTTATAGGAGACTAGCTGACCCGGCGAACTTCGTTCCGCCCAAATTCATTAATGTAGGTAATGAAATTAATAATTCCGAGCTTTCGCTTCATTCTGCTTCATGTAATTCGGTCAATTCAAATTTTTTATTCAAAAGGTACCTACATTAAAATTAAATAAATAAATAAAATCAAAAACTTGTCGGCCAACCTACCGCTTTTTCACTGAAATGCTTTATGGTACACAACATTTTTTGTTCTATTTCTATTATCGGGTGTGTACACGTACAAAGCTTTGCCGACACGTGAAATTCAAGATTTATGCCAAACACATTCAGCGATTGTCCTTGCGACTTATTAATTGTCATAGCAAAAGCGAGACGTACGGGAAATTGAAGACTCTTAAATACGAACGGCAAATCGTTCTGAATAAGTGGAATCCGCATAATAACAACACCTTCGCCTATGAATTTTCCAATAAAAATCGTTGCTTGAATTATATTTGATATTAAATTCTTCACGCGTACCGCTACAAAGTTTTGGTTCATTTAGGTTGCGCAACAAAATTATTACTGAGACGATTTTTAGTTTCAATTGTATGGAGGCAAGCCCGAAACATCCAAAGAATTTAAAAATTCCGTGGGATAGTTGGTGGCTTCGTTTTCATCTATCACGGAGTCGACTGATTTGTATGAATGCAACTCACCAGGGATTTGGTTTTGAATGGCGAAATTCAAATGTTCGACGTTATTGTTTTTCGCAGCCAAAATCACTCTTCTCTTAAACTCAGCCAATGGTCAATATTATTCTGAGCGATATTCGGGAAAACATTCATGATTAGTTCTTCCAGTGTCGTTGTAAAGTTGTAAAAATGTTGTGGAAACTCAATCAGGCCCGTGATTAAGTTTGCAAGCATTCAATTCATCTGCCGGAGTTGATCTCGAAATGACAGGCAGCGTTTGACGAAAATCGCCACATAGCAAGATCATTGCTCTACCGAAAGGTCGCTTATCATTACGTAAACGATTCAGGGCCTCCAATGCGCGTTTGTAAGCCTTTGTGCATTCGTCCCATATGATAATCTTACATTGCTGCAGTACTTTCGCCATCGCAGTGTTCTTTGAAATGTTGCATGTAGGTTCTTCTTCCACTTGCAGATTCAATGGCAATTACAATGCAGGATGAACTGTTCGACCGCCTTCTAACAAAGTAGCCGCTATCCCAGAAGAGGCTAGGGCCAAAGCGATCTCAGATCTCGAACGAATTGTAGCCAAAATAAGTTAAATCATGAATGTATTTCCAGTTCCGCAATTTTCGTTATCGACTGCTTGCATCAATCTATCGTACACTTTCTTTTATTCTTGATTCAACATTGGCACATTTGTTCGAATAGCTTGACTCAATGCGATTCGACCGAAGTCCATTTCTCGCTCCAATTCTGGATTCAATGCGTCTTGCATTGAACGATTTGGCTGTGGCATCCCCAATCTGCACAACAAATTACCACTCATGATCAGACACATATCCTCGATCAAAATCAAAGCTTTGTTGCGCATTCCATCTGACATCTCCAGTTCATTATCCGATATCACAGTACGAATTCGATGCAAAATATCGTCGGCCATAGCATCTTTGTATAATCAATATCTACTTCATTTCAAAAAGTTACTTAATGTAACATAGTAAACATAATTTATTAGAACAAACTTTTTAGGTACCTATATAGGTATTTAAAAAAAAAACTTTCAAAATTGTTGACAACAACAATTTGGTTGAAAAATAATTAAAATAATTGACAACAACAATTGCTTTTAAAATTTAAAATATTTTTTTTGTATTTGAAGTGTCACTACTCGATTTCTATCCAGTTTATTTTTTTTCAAAGTGTACAAAAATGAATTTATTGGAATGGCGGTTGCACCTTCTTTCAAAAATTTATCATACTAATATATTAACCTTCTCTGCATGGTCTATTAACCAACAAAAAAAACTAAATCAATATCGGATGTGTGTGGTAGTCGGTAGGCTGTCACACACACATTTATCAAGTTATTTTTATATATATAGATTTATTTCGCAGAGCCTTATGAACAAACTTGAGGCCAGAGCGGAATTATTTTCTAAGCGAATAACGAGAAATATGAAAGCGATAATACCAGGTCTAGTGACACAAATCGGACCACTACCAGTAGGTAGTAGGTACCATTAACATATGGTTTCCAGAACATCTCTTTTAAAGAGAACATGTCCTCTTTTTTGTAAGCGATCTGTTTTACACTTTCTTTATTCGTTTGGCTCTTTTTTTGTCCTCTTTATTTGTTCTGTCCTCTTTTTGTTCTCTTTTTTCAATTTCATTATAATTTCATAATAAAAACAAGCCCTTCATTTTAAAACTTTTAAGTACGCCCATAAAAACTAGCAGTGGGTCTGGGTGCACTTTTCTGATGAATTTTATTTCTTTTCTCTTTTGTCAACGACACTCACGTGCCACATCTGTAGCAGTCACCTATGGTACGTGATGTCCACTTATACACAGTATAAATGTTTTCCTTGAATAACCAAACAGGAGGATGGGGGGGGGGGTATTGGGAGGGTAAATAAATAAATAGTTGGCGCAAAAGGTCCGGAGAGACCCTAGGCCTAGCTTCTCACCACCATTCGTTTTGTGTGAGTTTCTCATTTTTGGAACGAATGGAAGGGATCTACAATTTTATGCCGACTCCAAACGGCTAATTGAGAAGCTCTTTCAAGACATTTATACTCTCGGATGTTTGTCAGACGTTCGCGAGAGGTAGCGCAGCGGAAAAAAACCCTAAGTCGGAATTGGGTTTTTGCGGGATTCGAACCTGGGACCCCCGCATAGCAGTCCAACACACTAACCGCTAAGCTACTGCGACTATTGTATTGGGAGGGTAGAGGTTTGTAAAATATGTCCTCTTTTTTCGTTTGAGGTATGGAGACCCTACATTAACATGTTGAACATCAGCCCGGGCCCTGAATAATTTTCGATTTTCCGCCTCTAACTGTAAGTAATCACACTAATCACTACTGGTGAAGGTTTGAAGGAGAGATGTGAGGGCCTACCTAAAGGACGGCGGTATAATGACACCACTTCCAATGCAAGTTTTTAAAACCGAATTGTGTACAAACTATCAACGTGACCAATCAACCGATTAAGTACCTACTCTTAAGAAATTAATAACGATGATGAACAAATTCACAAAAACTGTTTTACTATTGATGAACCGTTTTTCAATATGAAAAAAGTGAATTCATCAATTTCGTTGGCAGAATTCTGATACGAATTTGGAGTATTTTCTTATGAACTAGGTTCATCATTTCATCAATATGACGAAAACATTTATTTTGATGAATTAAGTTAATTGTTCATCCAGTTGATGATTTATACTTCTTATTGATGAATGGAATTGAATGAATGGAAAGTAAGTATCTACGATTGCCAAGTTTTAAATTTATATCGTATTGATGATGGCATTCATTATATTGATAACCGCGTTCATCAAAAACCAGACTTGAATTTTTATTAAGGAGAATGTTGATGTAAGAGTTCATCTTATACTCGTAGATGAACTGATTCTTTATATTGATGAACAAAATTAAATTCGCCGTTACATTCATCATATTGATGAAATTCTTTCCTCGTTTTCTTCAATGTGGAGTATGCTGTAGGTGTACACACACGAAAGAAATTGTATTCGTACATAATTTCGAATTTGAAATGTTAATCAATTCTGACATTACGCTCATAAACGAACTCAAAAAAGTGTGATGCAAGTTTCTGACTGTCTGTCCGTCCCTCCACAGGCCTACAGCCTAGACGGCTGCCCGAATTTCGTTCAAACTTCGGATTTGGAGTTTGACGGCCTACATTTGATTTGTTCGAAAACGTCCTTAACGATTTCAATCAAAATTGATATTTAAGCTTAAGTAGGTGATGTTAACATGACTGCATACTCAGTGTTTTGCTAACGAATGGAATAACGGTATTTTTGAAATTCCTATATATGTATCTCGAAAACGGTCCATACGATTGTAACGAAAATTCATTTATAAGATAATTTATGCTCATTTATAACTCAATAGCAAACTCAGTTTTTCTCTATATTATCGTTCAATGGATTTTTGAAAAAAAAAAAATATTTTTAGCAAATATTTCCCCCTTCTTCTTTTTTCCAACCATATTAAACACGATCAAATTGCAAAAAAAAATTAAGATAATGTACATTACCACTTGGTAAAGAGTAGAGAAAATCTATTGTTCTTTACTTGTTTTTTTACGCTAAACAAACACTTACAAAATTAATTTGAAAATACTGTATAAAACTGAAATTCTCTAGTTCCTTTTTCGTACTTAGAACAGTATGCGGGACTCAATCTAAGGCAGTTATTTTCAACGCTGTGTGTTTGTTCTTATAACCACATAGTTAAGCTTCTCCGTGTGCTTAGATGCCTCCTGATTGTTTGGCTTGAAATTACTTTGCTACCAAAACAAAATTACGACAATTCTTGTTTGTGTTGTAAAATTCGACGGCTCGACATTGACTCCAAACAAGATTTTATATTTTGGCCTAGTTATTTTTTTAAACCAAATCCCACCCACATCTAACCTTCTATTTCCTTCATTCATGCGTTCTAGATTTCATTCAGTATTAGTGTGCAGTTTTGACGCCTTCTGTTTGTTTACAATATTACCCAAGTCGCAACTGAGCTGAGCGTTCAAGTTTTGGAAATGGACAAATTTTACTCAAACCGAACCGTATTTGCACATGGTACTCTTTGCGGGAATTTGAAGTAGGTACCAAGAACCATGCGTCATACTTATATTTTATAAATTAACCTCTGTAAGTGGAATAAACATGCGAATTTATTTATTTTCACATTTGCAAGAAAAAAGAAAAATCTTGGTTTTCCACCTTAAGTGAGTAGCATTCTTAATACAGGGTGGGCCAAATAAAATTTTCTTTTCAAAACGCAATAAAATGAACAACATTATTTTTTTTTTTTTTTTTTTTTTCTCATTTATTATGGTTTTATTAGTAAGAACAGACATTCAGATTAATCATGGAACACAACTTCGTTCAAGTGGCTTCCTCGGCTGACTTCGCGGTAGCGCATTCTGGACACTCCAATTTTCCAATACCTTCTGGATGGTTTCTGTATCTCACGGTCTGATTGGATGATATTGGCCTTAAGTGCTTGAATCGTTTCCCAATTGTGGACATAACATCGGTCCTTCACGGCTCCCCATAAAAAATAAAAGTCCAAAGGGGTTAAATCGCAGCTCCGAGGCGGCCAAAACGGCTGATAACGCGATTTGCGAGTTTGGTGCGCATATTATAGATTGTAGCATGGGCTGTGTTGCATGGTGCGCCATGCTGCGCGAACCAGAGGTCTTCCAAATCTATGTCTTCAGTAAAAAAAAAAGTCGGTTAACATGGCTCTGTAACGCCTCAGCCTCATTTTCGAAGAAAAATGGTCCAATGATGACACCTCTCCACAATCCGCACCAAACTGTCACCCCCCGTGGATGCATTGGCTTCTCGACAATAACGTGCGGGTTTTCCGATCCCCAAATGCAGCAATTTTGTTACTCGGCAGAAAAAAATATTTTTCGCCCAAAATCGTTGTCCAATTCGAGCAGCTTTAAGGCCCAAACTGCGAAGCGATAACAGCAGCCACATTCTCTGTCATGAGTGTTGTCCACTAGCATACCAGTCTCACGAACGCGGTGGGTGCTTCATTTCGGCAAAAAAAATTTTTCAAAAAACCCACTGTTTGGGCTATACTCACTTTGGTATTAAGTTTTCAGTATTTCCCAACGTTGTTCAAGCGTATAGCGACTCATTTCTTTCCGCGGATCTTTGATACTGACTTTCTGTCAAGATCTCGAGCGGGAAACGACTGTCTGTGTCAAAATAACCTATGATTTAAAAAGAAACCACTATGGTACACCCTTTATATTTAAAGGAGAGACTGACATAAATGGCCAACTATATTTCAATGAACCCGGTTCGACTGTGGAATCAGTTTTATTTAAACGAGCCTAAATTTAAATTCCCCATCATAACGATTAACGACATCATCGGAAACGTCTGCTATACTTATGGCGTAGATTAACTCATTTTCATGTCTGGTCCGAAAGTGATTTCATAAACCCAAGCTCGTTAAATCATCCAACCGTTGTAACAGAAGATGCGTCCACACTCATTCGAAATTTGATTGTTTACACATCATCTACTAAATACAAAATGAAAGTATCCAGACTTCTTTTATGTCCTTAAATACGCTGTCTCGTTTGGGTAATAGATAAACCCTAACTTTTATTTTACTGACTTCTGTTATAACCCGATATTAATATTAACATACTGAACCAAATACTCTGTTTTGACTTGCGGGTGCGGGTGTGTGGTTTATGGGCATAAGTGCCTCATCGTTACTTCCAATAGATCAAAACAAAGTCCCCCAAAAAAAAATTAAAAGACAAATTAATCAAATTGAATAAAATTGCGTCACCTATTACAGTTGTGAATACAACTTTATCCTATTGGTGTCTTTGGAAGAGAAACATCTCTATATCTAGCAGAGAATAGGAAATTGTGCAACCGAGCATCAAGCAAATCTTATACAGAGCGCATTCACTGGGTATTTCAATTTTCAGCAGTAAGCTGACATTTTCTTTCAATAACCCCACAAACAATCGCCTTTACAACCGGTGAATGAATACAGATACTATATGGACAGAATAGCTTGTATTCAGCGATCAATTGATGTAGTGTAACAATGTAATTGTTTGCCTTCTGAATGTCCTTTCGATTGAAATTGAAATCTTTATGATTTGTCTCCTGTCAGACGCACTCCGAAGTTCCAGCAAATGGTTTTGTTTAAGGAACAACTACTCGGATAGTAGATGAGGTGAGCCTGGGGTTATTTCCATGGACATCTGTGTAAGCTTTTGCAATCAGGTTAGTGCGTAGTAATGATGAATGAAATGGTAGGGGTTTATTCGGCATTTCGATTTTCGTAACACAATTACAACCGTGTGTGGGAAGGGATGAAATTGTGTCGTAAATTATTGAACAAGTTGAGGTCATGGGTTTTGAAATTTACACAGCTGAACAACTCTAAAGGGCTGATGATGCATCGTACTGTTTATATTTTCTGTTGTAATCCTGCCACAGCAAGCCGGTAAACAGAGAGGATAATCCGTTTTTAATGACATTTGTGATTCGGCTCTATCTGCTAATTTAAGCAGAGCATGATAGTGCTAATACTCGTAACATTCTGCCATTTTCTGTTAACACCAGCAATACTCAAGGAGCTTATAAATTCGCAACAGTGTTTACTTTATTGTTGGTTGTTATTCGATGTAGAAGCATCGTCGTGACGATGTCGTTCAATCGTTTTGTGCTTACGCGATTAGAGCCCAGGAATTTTATTCTCCAACAATTTCATAAACTTAAAATACGTTTAAACTATGAAGTGCGATGTGAACGCCGCCGTGTAACTATTGGGCACCAGAAATGTCAAACACAGTCGCCCCTTTTCAAAATGCTACCAAAAATTGCCCTCCCGATTTACATCAAGTCCCTGCATAGGAATTTCTAAGTATGTGTGCGGCAGAAATGGCGCTCGTTTGATTTGTACAGGCACGAATACTTATTTCAATATTTTCAATATTTTTTCGGAGCACATTACGAACAATTTGTTTCTAATAACACAAAAAACATTTCAATCTGATATTTTTCTTGTGTGTGTTGGTAAATTCCAGGGCAATTCTTTAAAAATATCCCGGGCACTTCTGTCGTGTTAAGAATTGACCTGGAAGTGTACTTTTTATTTCAATTAAACATAGAAAACATAGAAAGACCGCTTCTAGATTTGTTCTTTCCGTAGAAAGGGCAATTCTTTTCTTCAATCGAAAACGCCACTAGGTACCTACGCTAAAAATTGGTCGAATGTCGAATGTCGAATTTAGTAAGTCTGACAGCTGGCTGACTTCATGTGCCTCAATTTTGATTGGCCTAGATCGAACACAGGTCTTTTTGTTGACGTCCATGGAAGAGTAGCTGCCAAATCTAGTTACCAATTTCGTGACTAAGTAGGGGAGACTTCAGGTTTCACAGGTTTCTGAGGACATCAAGATGGCTGGACAACATCGAATAAGGAGAAGGAAACGAGGCCGAAATACAACACGGCTAAACCCCACAAATAAAGGGTATCACAATGGGTCCACAAGGACCTGAGTGTGGCGAAGCGAGAGTCACCCGCTTCGTCAGCCCAAAAACCTAACCTAACCTAAGTAGGGGAGACTGGGTACGGTTAAAACAACGCGAATATCTCGTGAGCCATACATGCAGCGTCTATGAGTATTAAGGGTGAATGAAGCAAAAACGAGTCCATAGACGAATAGCAGTCATGTATCGTTTTATCGGCGATTCAGTTGTAAGTAAGAGCTTATGTTCTATTTAGACTATCAAAAGTAAGTAATTTTGTTTGGTTATTTTTCATTTAACTGGGGTTTCTATCCATGCGAGATTGCTGTGCGTATTTTTTTTTTGTATGCAGTAAAGAGTGTAGAGTACAGTATGGTGACTAGTTTAAACGTGTCAGTGTTGTTTTCGTTACTTTATAAAAATGTTTGTACTTAAAGGGAGGGTTGGGGATGGTTGAACAAATTTTTCAGGGGACGGTTGAAACAATGTGTTTAATTATTTTTTTTATTAATATATATTATTTTAACGAAATCAGAAGATACAGAAAGTCTACAATATAAGTACACCGATACACCAGATTTATAAAAGGAGCATGAAGCAAGACTGAAACAAACCAGCTGAGCAAGCTTAGAAAAGGTTGGAAGGTGTAAAAAAAAAAAAAAGTAATGCAGCATTCCAGTGCTCTATTATATTTTTTATTCAGAAGAAGAGGAATAAAGGCAATAAACCTTGCAAATAAAGCAATATTTTTTGCGACATAGGGCCATATTTCAAAAACCAGTGGCCTTATGAGCACCCAAGCTCAGCAGCTGGAAGGGAACAAAGCTTATAGCTTGCAGTGGGGAGAACATACCACGCACCCATTCCATAACCATCTTTCTTCCACGTAGCGCTAATCAGGAGCCCAAAACATCCTTGGCACTGCTGGAAGCGCAAAATGATGGACTAAATGTCAGGGCATGGAAGATACTCCATGGTCGTAACGAGGGAACCGGGCAGGTACTGGCCCTGAGTATCGATCAGGAATCTCTGAATGCCATCAAAGATCAAAAAGGATCCTTGAGCTACCGGTTTGGCAGGGTGATAGTGAGCGGTCTCAGAAAGTCTGATGAAATCACCGGGCAAGCCCAAAACGAAATCAAGCAGAACTTGCAGAACACGCAACCCCAGAAGGAGCAATCTGATCCATCAGAGGTTGCAACGCCAAACTATACCGTGGTGCCGATGGTTCAGGACACTAAAGCAGCCGAGGAACCGATGCCCATCTTAGAGAGCATGCTCTCAGGTGGGAATCTGAATAACACGGTTCAGGATTCCGATAAGGCTGAGGAATCGATGTCCATCTCGGGGAGCACGATCTCAGATGGGGATCTAGACGACACGGCCATTGACCTCTTCCGGGATATAACCTTAACTCCGGATGAGGAAGAAAAGCTGCTGACTGAGGGCGAGGCAAAGGCCCCGCGCGAGCAATAGCTCGATGACCGCAGTCAGAAATAGTATTAAAATAGCGCAAGTAAACATTCACCATGCTAAAGGAGCCTCTGCTGCTATAGCCAGAATGTTTACTACCAGAGGCCTGGAACTAGCCTTAATACAAGAGCCATGGATCTTGAAAGGGCATGTCAAGGGATTAGCAAATAAGGATGCAGAGGTAATTTATGACACTCGGGCTGAAAAACCGAGGGCTTGCATTCTTATAGATAAAAGATATAAAGATAAATTTATTTTACTTTCAGCATACGCGACGCGAGACATGGTGCCAATACAAGTATCCCTTCATATAGATGGAGCACACCGCACCATTATCATCGCCTCTGTGTACTGCCCAGGAGATGAGCCAATGATCTCATCAGAGCTGCAAAGGCTAGTGGAGCATTCCAACAAGATCCGCATGCCACTGCTACTAGGATGCGATGCGAATGCCCATAATACAATCTGGGGAAGCACCGATACCAATACCAGGGGTGAGTACTTATTAGAATTTATTTTAAGTTCGTCTCTTGATATTTATAACGTAGGGAATACCCCCACTTTCGTAACCAGAGCTAGGCAAGAGGTACTTGACCTTACACTTGGTAGCACGAGTGTAACTAGACTAATTAGTAACTGGAGAGTATCTAGTGAGCCATCACTGTCCGACCACAGAATTATAGAATTCGAGTTGGAAAATACAAGCCTCACGAGAAATCTAGTAAGAAATCTAAGAAAAACCAATTGGGAAAATTACCAATTCGCTCTAGAAAGTAACCTGAAACGACTCGAAATGAGAAAATCTCCAGCACACTCTCTAGAATTGGAAAGTGCAGTTGAAGACATAACAGAAGCCATCACGAATGCGCTTGAAGGAAACTGCCCCCTAGGAAAAGAAAGGAGCAGGAAAGATATGCCATGATGGAACATAAATCTGTCAAAACTCAGATCCGCAACGCGCAAGTTGTTTAACACAGCAAAGCGAAACGGAGATTGGCAAAGCTACCAATTGGCTCTCACAACCTACAATAAAGAGATAAGAAAGGCTAAACGAAATAGCTTCAGGAAATTCTGTGAGACAATTTCAAATACTCCTACGGCGGCAAGGCTACATAAAGCTTTGGCAAAGACGGGAGGAATACCAATGTCTCTGAAGAAAACAGATGGCAGCTATACAGAAAACGAGGATCAGCGGGCGCTACTGCTTTTAGAAACTCATTTTCCAGATAGTTCGCTTGACATTAATGGGAATGTTACCATCTCAGCAAGGCCTCGGAAGGAAGACTGGGAAATAGCATCGGCCATCTGCTCCAGGCAGAGACTGGAATGGGCCATCAGCTCCTTTCAACCCTTCAAGGCACCAGGTGTGGACGGCATCATACCTGCTCAACTTCAGAAAGGGCGTGATGTAATCCTACCACACCTAATCAGAATAACAAAAAGTAGCATTGCTTTGGGCTATATACCAACGCAGTGGAGACGAGCGAGGGTGGTGTTCATACCGAAAGTGGGAAAAAAAGACCCATCACACCCAAAGTCATACAGACCCATTAGCCTGACGTCGTTCCTTCTAAAGACAACAGAAAAGGCAATGGACAACTACTTAAGGGAGGAAGTACTAAACACATCCCCCCTTCACTATCGGCAGCATGCATATAGAGCGGGCAGATCAACAGAGACCGCCCTATATCAGCTAACGGAAGTGATTAAAAGCGCTCTGAACGCGAAAGAAACGGTACTGTTTGATAATACGTCCCACGAGGCCATCAGACGATCCCTGGATAGAAAAGGAGTAAACAGTACAATATCCAGGTGGATGTGCGAACTACTGAGCACCAGATCAGCGGAGACTCAAACATCAACCGGGACTATCAAAGTAAACACAACTAGAGGATATCCACAGGGAGGGGTACTGTCACCCTTAATGTGGAGCCTAGTTGTGGACGAACTACTGGACAAACTAACCAGCCTTGGCATCAATATGCCGACGACATAGTATTGATTGCCAGGGGAAAGTTCGAGGGATCCCTCTGTGAAATTATACAGGGAGGACTAAGAGCAACCCAAGAATGGTGCCACACAGTTGGACTGAACATCAATCCGGAAAAAACTACTATAGTACCATTCACAAGGAAAAGGAAACTACAGGGACTAAAAGCAGTACGACTATCAGGCAAGGTACTGATACCAGTAAACGAAGTAAAATATCTGGGAGTATACCTAGATAGTAAACTCATGTGGCGGAAACACATGGAAGAAATTTCAAAAAAAGCAACACGCGCTCTTATGATATGCAAGAGCTTAGCGGGAAAATCGTGGGGATGCACTCCAAGTATCCTACGATGGATGTACATTGCAATTGTGAGACCTATGATCACATACGGAGCCGTAGCATGGGCGAAACGAAAAAGTCTAGTCACAACAAGAGACACTCTCAACAAGGTGCAAAGATTGGCGTGCCTATGCATTACCGGAGCGATGCGTACATGCCCAACCGCAGCCATGGAAGTACTATTAGAGCTTACCCCTCTACACCTCATGGTTGAGGATACGGCAGATAAAACAATCCTACGTATGGCAAAAGAAGGAATCGGAAGGGAGAAATGCATTAGTTCAAGAGAACACGATGTATTACTCGGAAAACTACCACTTCTAGCCATACCCAGAGATGATAGTATCAGGAAATTCAATTTTGAAAAGAATTTCATAACGAAACTCAGCAGTAAGAAAAACTGGAGCAACGAATCCATGATCTACGGACTGAGCCACCATACTGTAAAATGGTATACAGATGGATCGAGAACGGACGAAGGAACTGGTGCAGGAGTGTTTGGGCCAGGAACTAAACACTACGAATCCATGGGCAAATGTACCAGCATCTTCCAAGCGGAAATATGCGCTATAGATAGATGTGTTCGAATCATTCTCAAGAAAAACTACAAGAACTGTAATATAGCAGTGATGTCAGATAGTCAAGCTGCCATCAAGGCGCTTGACGCCTATATCATAAAGTCTAAGCTTGTATGGGAATGCCTGCACAGGCTTAACGAATTAGGCAAGAAAAACAGAGTAACCATCTGCTGGATACCTGGTCATGCAGGCATCACAGGCAATGAAGCTGCGGATTCTCTGGCAAGACAGGGTGCAGCGGAGCCCTTCATAGGGCCTGAACCATTCTGCGGCATAGGGGAACACACCCTACGAGAAGAGTTCAGGAGAATGGAAAAAGAAAAAAGAGCCACAATCTTTAAAAACACCAAAGGCCTGAGACAAGCAAAGAAACTCCTAGGGAACTATAACCTAAAAAGATTCAAGGCATGTATCGGTCTAAGCAAAAACAACCTAAGAATCCTAACAGGTCTCCTAACGGGACACTGCAGACTAAGGGAACACCTGAGGAAAATAGGCTTATCAGAGGAAGGACTCTGCAGATTCTGTGATGAGAGCGCAGAAACCCCAGACCACATTTTGGAATCCTGTGGAGCATTGATCCATAAGAGGATTACAAATCTGGGCAAGTACCAACTACTAGATAAGGATATACAAACCATGGACCCACTACTCATTCTCAGATTCATAAAAGAAACTGGACTGGATGAAGTGCTCTAGGATCGATATTCTTACCAAGGCTAAGACAGAGCAAGAACCCTCAAACACGATCCTTTATGGAACTGTAATATGATGGGGCTCTGGAAAAGGGCATGAACCTTTCCAAGGTATAAGCAGGGGGCACAATAGACCACGAGGTCGCAGTGCACTAGACCCTCTCTATTATTATTATTATTATATTATGCCGCTTTTGCAAAGTGACAAAAGGCCATATGTTCGAATATGGCCTTACGTCGCTTTGTGAAAGTAACTTAAGGCCATATTTCGAAATATTACCTTATATGGCCTTATGTCACATGGCCTTAAGTCACGGCACCGTTTGGTATCTTAGGGTTCACCCTGCTCTACCAACCCGTTTACCTATAGCCTAACATAAAAGCGAGAAGATCCATAAACCAAGTATTCGCTTTTGGCGAAAAAACGTGTTACTCGTTTTTATTCACTGCTGATGTTGGCAACCGTTGAGCTCTATCCAAAGCCCAAGTGAAACAAATGTCAAACTCCCTATAAAACAAATTGCATCTTACAATTGAGACGGGACCCGGTAAACCGCTTTCGGTGCCAATCACCATCACTTCCAACGAGCGAGATTCCAGCTCCCCCAGTCTCAAACTCTAAATTAGAGACGAAATAGAATGAAATTTCTTCAAATCTATATATATAAAAATGAACCCCTATTTCCCTTGGTCCCAGCATCACGCACAAACGGCTGGACCGATTTCGTTAACTCTTTTTTTGTTGTGTTTGTTATTGTCAGGAGAACAATGTTATGAAAGAAAAAATTAAGAAAATTGCGCGGAAAATTAGAAAATTAAAGTTTGAATGGGGAAATACACTTTGAAAAATAATTAACTGGATAGAAATCAAGTAGTGACACTTCAAATAAAAAAAAAATAATTTGAATTTTAAAAGCAATTGTTGTTGTCAATTATTTTAATTATTTTCCAAGCAAATTGTTGTTGTCAACAATTTTGAAGTTTTTTTTTTTTTTTTAATAATAGGTAGGTATACCCAAAAAGTTTGTTCTAATAAATTATGTTTACTATGTTACATTAAGCAACTTTTTGAAATGAAGTAGATAGGTACTTTGATTATACAAAGATGATATTATGGCCGACGATATTTTGCATCGAATTCGCACTGTGACATCGGATAATGAACTGGAGGGGATCATGACGTAATCTCGAATGACAAAATCTCGAATGCTAAAAATCTCGAATTTTTTTTTTTTAAATCTCGAATGCAAAAATCTCGAATGTACAAAAATCTCGAATGTACAAAAATCTAGAAAGACTATATCTCGAAAAAATCTCGAAAATAAAAAGTGAATTCGAGATTTTTTTTTTGCTTCTAGTTTAAGAGTTAAAATTCGTATAAAACATAAAATTGTATGTTCTGTTTATTAAATAATTTATTCATCTTTGAAAAACAATCACAAAATATCAAAATTTAACAAAACAAAACTAACAGATAATTCATTATAACAAATTAGTAATTTCAAAATCGAATATATACATAAACACAAATTTTATTTTCCTCAGATGATATACGTATAGAGATTATTTATTTTCATGCATTACAACAACTATGGGTTCATTTACAATTGTTGTGTTGCATGTAAACCAATGATCTATATAGATTACCTGGGAAAAATAAAAAAACAAGACATCTAATAATTGTAGCAATCTCGAATTAATATTAATTTTTGAGACAATGGTAACATTTTGCGCGCGCAAAATATTACCATTGTCTCAAAAATTAATATTAATTCGAGATTTTTTTTTTCGAGATTTTTGTTATTCGAGATTTTGGTTTCTAGATTTTTGCTTTCGAGATTTTTTTAATTCGAGATTTTTTTTTTCGAGATTTTTGCATTCGATATTTTAGCTTTCGAGATTTTTTTTTTCGAGATATCGTAGGTAACCCGAACTGGAGATGTCAGATGAAATGCGCAACAAAGCTCTGATTTGACGCATTTAATCGAGAATTGGAGCGAGAAATGGACTTCGAACGAATCGCATTGAGTCAACAAATGTGCCAATCGGAGTTATTATATTGATAAAATACATATAAAATAATTAATTTATTATTTTTAACAAAAACTGAATTTCTTAGTGCACATGGTCGGAAAATCCTCAACATGTGGCGTTGTATGCGTATGTCGTTTTTCAGTTCAATTAAATTTTCTTTAATAATAATCTTCTTAATTCATACCTATAATTCTTTCGGGATGAAACTCGATGATGATGATATAACTCGATAACCACTGGGTCAATTTTTATGATTCTTCTTTTGTTTTGTTCGTATTGTTGTATTTCATCCGATTTCAATGAAATTTTGTAGATTTATATTCTTCGTTCCCGCTTGAAGGAAAGGATACTTTTGGACCTGATAGGTGGCGCTGTTGCCGATCTCCAAAACAGCTCTACCAAGTTGATTGAAATTTTGTAAATGGATATGGTTGCTTCCAGTTTTAAATTGCGTATAGTTTTTGACCCTATAGGTGGTACTTTGAAAAACACAAGCGGGATATTTTCCCATTCAGTCCCATCCAAAAATAAAATCAAACGCTATTTCTAAAGTTGTATATAATTAAAAGAAGTACATTATACTACCTTTTGTTGTGAAAATAAAACGTTATGGAGATTAGTTGAATTTTTGAATTATTTAGACGTTCCGGGCTTACGTCTACATAATGTGGATATCACGTGCGACTTCAATTTCCCGTGCGTATCGCTTTCACTATGACAAATAATTTATTACAAGGATAATGGATGTTTGTGCATTTGTGGCATCAATCTTGATTTCCCATGTTTCTCATATTGTCAATTTAGTGAAAAAGCGGAAAGTTGGCCGACACGTCAAAATCATTGCGGTTTGGTTGAAACAAAACAACATAGCTATTCATCATTTATTTATATTGCATTTAATATGACTTTTGAATAAAGAATTTTAATTGGCCGAATTACATAAATTAGGAAATGCATTGTGAATGCTCGGAATTATTATTTTCATTACATTAACAAATTTGGGCGGAACGAAGTTTGCCGGGTCAGCTAGTTGCTTATAAATACAATTCCTACCAAATAAACTGTATTTTCAAATTGAAAGAAAAAAACTCATTGGTCAAACCACACAAAAGAATAATATTGTCAATTTCCTCGTAATGAAATCCGTCCTCAGCTCTTCAAATAACTGTATAAAAATCATCACCGTCTAAATTGTCATGAAACACGTTTTAATTAATTAATATCTATCAGTCGCATATAAGTTAATTGGTATAGCAACGGCATCCGTGCACAAAAATACCATCAAACAAGAAACACCGTTCGCCGAAGGATCATTTTCCCGCCAACAAACAGGTAAACTGAATATAATTGGTTGTAGTGGAACGTGATCAAAAGTGAAAGGAAGAATCTTCCTGTAGTACCTACAATTTGAATGCCAAGGCCAAATTGTTAAGATAATTTTATTTGTCTGGTTATGGGACATGCTGCAGCCGGTTTAGCCTGATGCCACATGATTCACTCTTTGTGTTCCATCAAACTCACCATTATGGAAAGAAGACAAACAGCTCTATCAAGTTTTTTACACGTCTATTACCCTCCGGATACAAGTTTTCTTCCTTGGATTTGTCCTTGAAGCATAAGAATATCAGAACACAAGGACCATATAAATAGTCTTCACAGCTTAAGAGCTGGTATCAAATTAGTTGCACTCGTTAACCACTGAAGAAGTAAACTTTCAGCAAGATGTTCAAATCCGTAAGTGAACCAATACAATTTGCACTCCAAATCTAATAAATTAAATTTAGATGATTCTATTGGCCGTCATCGCTGTGGCCACAGCTACCATTGCTACTCCACTTCTTGGCAGGTATGTGCCACAGCCCGGTTTGGCCCCAGCTAACACCGAGCACGCTGGCTATGTAAGTGGTCTTACCCCACTTGCCCGTCAATACTACACATACCCGTCAGCTTACCCAAGTGTGTATTCAGCCGAGCACATCCCATTGGCATACGCCAGTAACTATGTGAGTTAAATTAATTATATTCAAGAGGTGATTATTTAACTGGAGTTTCTCTATGTACCAACAGCTGTCGTATTCGGCGCCAGTTGAAGCACAATCTTACCATATTGCTTACTGAGTTCGCCTAAGAGCAGACATCTTTTTTTCAACTTACTAGATGTAGCAACCAACGCTCTCTACTTTTGAAAATTTAACAGAAAATAAAAATCGATTGGTGAATAATTTTAGGTGGTTTTATTTAAATTGTTTTTTCTTTTAGTTATACCATGTTCCCAGCAACGTTATTTAGCCAAAGTGATTTATAAATCACGAAACGCGTCTCCACCGAACTTTAAGTGTTTTAGTGTGACATTTACGTCAACAACACGATATGGAACAACCATCGATGCCGTCTTCCAGCGTAATCTAGATAGATTACAGTCTCGAATGTACATATCTTACTTCAGCTACCACAATCCGATTGTATCTATTCTACCAAAACTAGCACAGAACAAATAAATTATTGTTATTTCATAATATATCAAGAATACGGTTATTACAATTCCCTCTTTTCTCAATGACGTGTATCAAGCCACACACATACCGCACGCACGGTGTTTACACATATACATATTTCGGGACTGTTGGATACAGTCGCACCAATTTTTAAAAACACTTATAACTTAGCCTTAGTCAAATAATAAACAAACTGAAATGTATTTAAGAGGTTTATATTAGAGATGCCACGAATATTCGGCAACTATTCGGTATTCGGCCGAATGTTGCAAACTATTCGGCCGAATACCGAATAGTGAAAAGTTAATAGAAAATCATGAAAAAAAAAGAAACACTCAGTACGTAAAGAAGCACCAACAAACATACAAATAACAACAAATAATAAGTGTTATGACACGACCGCGACCTAATCGCAAATGAAACAAAACTGGCCGCGCCTACATACGTACAACTTCAGCGATACAAGTTTTCGTAAGTGACGAGTTGTGACTTGTCACTCACTGAAATTACTACAAAGTGTCGCCGAATATTCGGCGCTTCGGCCACGAGCCTCGCCGAATATTCGGTATTCGGTATTCGGCCAAATTACTATTCGTGGCATCTCTAGTTTATATGTTACAAAAAGATTATAATATTATAAGTATTTTAGTAAAATGAGTCAAACTTTTCTCGTTTATGTGTCTACGCCACAACACTTTCCCGAGAATCACAAATGAGATAGAAGTGATCAAAGCAATTTGTCGACTGCCTAATGAAAGTATCATTTTTATTTTGCGATCTATAACAAAATACTATGATAAGGATGAAACGATGGTGGATTGCAATCTACAATTTCCTTTAAATCGAACTAGCCACATCGATTAGAGACTAATGTAATGCAGCAACTTCTAAACAGTAAATTGATTATTGATGGCGTATGATTGATCATCGTGGATAATGAGTTATGACAGAATAAGGAAGCATATTTGGACACCAGAATATACTAGAAGCTTTATCAATTATTGGATTGAATATTAAAGTGAGATGTTAAACCAGACAGGGTTAAGTGATAAGTGAAGTTCAAAATAGAATCGGTTTTGTAACGAATTTATTGTTTAATTTATATTTATATTGATTAAAGTAATATTGTTTTATTAAATAAAAAAGTAGTTATATTATTAGGACATAAGTCGCAATGTTTGATTTTGTGGGACATAATCGCCTCGAATCAAATTTTGTCGAAGATTGGACATAAGTCCCAATTCGCAAACTTTCACGTATATAATATTTAGCAAATTATTGTAGATCTCCATTATGCATCCAACCACTTTTTTCACCATACCTACCTACCAGCAATTGTTTTTAATAATTTAGAAAATTAAACAAACGGTTTGATAATAGAATAATAATCATTTATTATTTCAGATAACAAAAACTGAACAAAATATACACTGCCGCTCACTTGAATAGGAACATGATCATTTTGTAGATTGTTTTGTTATTGCTATTCTCTCTTTGCTGATATCGGTCATTGCGGTTTGCATTTTAAAAGTATAAGAAAGTCGGGTTTGCAAGTTAAAAAAATAAAATAAGATTGTTTATCTGGTAGTACTGGTACTATTTCGGGATTTGCTTTTGATGATTTGGCAATGCCACAGAGTTTATTTACCTATGTACCTAGTTGTATTTTCCGGCATTCGCAAATCGCAACTCTCTCCCTTCATGCTGTCTTTCTCATTCAGTGGTGATTTGTTGACGCATGGAGCGAGTGGTTTGTGATTGTGAGGTGAAGGATAAGTTCCTACGATAAAGCAAGTACAGACTTGAAGGACAGGCATTTAAAGAGAGGTGAGCTAAGCTCGCTGAATAATCATTTTATTAGTAGTCCGTAGAAGAATATATATATTTAATATTTGAAGTAAAGTAAAGAATCTATTTGGTAGAATAGAAGTAATTTATGTCTTACTGAACATTGGTATAATATCCAACACACAGATATCGAGTAAGAAATTCGATCGTGTGTGTGTTGGTCTCCTGGTTCATGATGTATTAGTATTGGGAACATTGGTGTAACATCCAACAGACAGGGTTCGAATGAAAAGTTCGATTGTGTACGTGTTGGTCTCCTGGTTCATGATGTATTAGTATTGGGAACATTGGTGTAATATCCAACAGACAGGGTTCGAATGAAAAGTTCGATCGTGTACGTGTTGGTCTCCTGGTTCATGATGTATGAGCATTGGTATAACATCCATCGATTACTCTGCGATGGTTGCCTGGCTTTTGTTTATTCCTTGCATTGGTTTAACATCCACCAGTTCCCCTGCGAGCGAGAGGCTTAAAGGTGTGTGAGGTGGTCGCCTGGCAGAGGTATAGATTTTAATAAATGGTGTAAGTCCGTGGCGCGACGGCCGCCTGTGTAGTAGTAATTTTTGGCTTTTGTCTATACCTTGCATTGGTTTAACATCCACCAGTTCCCCTGCGAGCGAGAGGCTTAAAGGTGTGTGAGGTGGTCGCCTGGCAGAGGTATAGATTTTAATAAATGGTGTAAGTCCGTGGCGCGACGGCCGCCTGTGTAGTAGTAATTTTTGGCTTTCGTCTATACCTTGCATTGGTTTAACATCCACCAGTTCCCCTGCGAGCGAGAGGCTTAATGGTGTGTGAGGTGGTCGCCTGGCGGAGGTATAGATTCTAATAAATGGTTTAAGTCCGTTTTGCGACGGCCGCCTGTGTAGTAGTAGTATGATGTATGAGTAGTAGTAATTCGGTATTTCTCGATCGAACCACCTAAGAGAATTAGAATTAAAGGAATGCCTGTGTTGACGATGATATTCACAGGCTCTTATTTATTTCTTTTCAGGAGAGTTATTGACGAAAGGAGAGTTGCCACATCGAATATACGTTTATGTTTAATTGAAACAATATATTTATAAAAAAAAAAAAAAAAAAATTACTGCATTATTTGCTTGCTTATTTTATTATACTCTTATAATTCAGAAGTGGGATCATAACTCACAAGTGGTGGCAACTCTCAACTTTGTTTTTTTTTATTTATTTTTTTATTTTGATTTTGCACACGTTAAGAGTTTAAGGTTTCTCTTATTAGGTTTATATACATTTTATTTTACCTTTGACAGGTTAATTTTGTTTTGTGTTTTGCGTTGTTTATTTTTTTTCCACTCTCTCTTCGTACGAAGAAATTTGAAAATGGGAAGACATAAGAATAAAAGACGCAGAGAGCGGAGCTCAAGCAGAAGTTCGCATGAAAAGGAGCGTCTCAGGTCAAAGCGTAACAGAAGCAGAAATAATAGGGAACGATCTACGAGATTTTTAGGGACAGTAGATTCATTGGATAGACTAACAATGTAGGTACTTACGTCGGTAATGGAAAGAACAAGCATTAGGAATAAAGCCCCACACTTTAACGGTGATTCAGTTTCAGATTTTAGTCCGCAAGATACAGATCAGTCAGCAACTAAATGCTGTCATAAGGTTGACGAATTAAAGCATTTGGGTTGTCTGAGGAAGCGACTATTTACTTTGCTTTAGCGAAGTTAAAATGTATTGCACAACTTTGGTAGAAGGGTCTTCCAAGTGTAAAATGTTCATGGGTTGAGTGGAAGGTCAAAATTAAAACAGCTTTTCCCTTAAAGAGAGACTTTGAACAATTGACGGAAATGCTCAAGCGAAAGGAAAAAGCGGCTGGATGAAACTCATATTAAATATTTTCACGAAAAACTTGCTATGTTAAATCTTGCTGTTCCATGTATACCGGGAAGCATTGAAGATCGTTTAGTCATAATGAGTATTGTCGCTACTTGCATAATTAGTTTTTTCTATTTTTGGCATTTCATAAGATTTTAAAATACTTTTTACTACTACAGCACTACCTCCCCTGGTACTGTCAGATGAATGGGAAGAGCGGTGGCATAGGTACCCAGGGTTTGTAATCCTTGTTCCTTATTTAAAGTGGGTTTCAGAAATCAGGCAGACATCAATGTCTCCATTGCATAGAAATACTTGAAGTTCAGAGATGTGTTGGTGTAAACCCTTTGCATTCCAGGTTGCGAACTTCAGATTTCTAATCATGGTTATTTTTTTTTTTTTTTTTTTTTCTTTTGGAAACTTCTTTGCTCATTTGCTTAATTACTTCAGCTTGATTGTCCAATCTTTGAATAATAGTGGAAAGCATTCTTTGTTGTGTGTGTTTTTCACAATTTCGGAATACGATTTGGTATTTACAACTGGTGTATTTGTTTTACCCGCAATTGGTATTTTGTTTACTTTAGTGTTTTCAACATTTACCTGTTGCTTGCTTCTATTTTTGAGAGAGTTCTGTTGAAGGTTGGCAGTACCTCTCTTTTTATTTTCTTCACATTTTTTTTTCTTTTTTATTTTTGTTACCGGAAAGCCCCTATAATTTCCTGGGTGATTTCCATGATACTTGATGCATGTTACTTTCTCATTGATTTTTGTGGACAGTTATTTGTTGGATGTTTTCCTTCACATTTAACGCACGCAAAATCTCTTTTACAATAGCTTTGCGTGTGCCCGAAAGCTTGGTATCATTGCACTGGGATATCGAGTTGGTTCTTCACCGAAGTGGCTCAACCTTGACAACAATATTCATTATTGACTTAATAGCGTATACCTTTGCAATATTTTCTTGATTATGAAAGGATAGCATAAACAGGGTTTGTGACTTACAAAATTTTGAACTTTTTTTTTACTCAAGTCTTCAACAATATCATGCTCATCACACGGGAAGTGGAGACGTCTGGCGGCTACTCTGATTGGTCAAGTATCCTTATTTTCATATGAGTGCCATTGCACCTTCATTTTCGTTAGCTCATCAGTGATTTCTCTATAAGTGTCACTGTCATCGACATTTATTTTCCAATTGTTGTTATAGGTATTATATGATAAATCATTATTGGTGGTGGTAACAGTTGTCTTTTCAAGCCAATGGTTGTCTTTTCAACCCTTTTATCATTTGTCTTAGCTTGTACATTTGTATGTTTTGCCGTAGGCACATTGACAAGATTTCTATCAGATGTTTCAGGACTTTCTTCTGCCTTTCGTTTCTTCGTTGGTCTTCGTTTTTTTTTTTTTTTTTTTTTTTTTTTTTTTTTCAGATGTATTTCTGTCTCTAGAGCAAGCTCTTCTTCATCTGTGAGGTATTATTTTTGTTCATCTTGCTGAATTGGTTGGACAGTACGGTCCAAAAGGCTAACTTTAATTTCTGATCATTCTATCTGATTTTGCAACCTTTTAACAATTTGTTTAAAACTTTTCCTCTGGTATTGCAAGCCTTTAACAATTTCTTCTAAACTTTTCCTCGCTTTAAGTTCAGCTTGCCAGTCATTGTGGTAGCTGTTTTTTTTTTTGTAATTTTGCTTGTGAATCTGTTTTGTGTTCACTTTAAACTATAATGTTTTCAATTCAAGATTTAAATTTTTGTGTATTCGGAAAGCTTACAATTATAGCGATATCATTGGCCGCAGTTTTTTTTTTTTTGTTTTGGCGCGACCATTTTTGGTGGAGTTCTTGGGATGAGTGAACTCCTTCTGGAGCTTTGGTGGAGAGAAGCAATAAATGGTCCCTCCCAGAATCCCTGGGACCGACCTCTAAGGAGGGTGGATTTTCCATTTTGCCTGGTCTGCCACCTGGGTTATTTATATCTGTTGTTTTGTTCATTGCCATAATTTGTTGTTGTAATTGAATCAGTTTTACTAGGTAGTTCACTAAGTTCTACACACAAAATCCCTGCCAGGAGGACCGGTTCATTTGGTTTACTTTTTGCCGTATTTTTTTTTTTTTTTGCTGCGAGGTTTTCGTCTCCGCTTTTTGTGGACTTTGGTCGCCTTTTACGACAAGCATGCCCACCTCGGGTATATTCTGTCCCCTACCCTAAGAGGTGAAGGATGAAATCATGCACATCACTGTATTTTTGATTGAAGATCTCTGTGAAATTCGTAAAGAAGCATTAGAACACATAAGAAAAGAGCAAGACAGGCGGAAGCAGGAATGCGATGGACGTGGGAAGAGTCCTGAAAATTATGGAGAAGATGATTAAGTGCTCATTAAGCAGCAAGTATTAAAATTCGGTATGAGCAGGAAATCGGTTCCACCTTCTAAGGGACTATTTATAAGAAAAAGCCGTTCTTAAAATGTTCGTTATGTAGTCAAGGACATGGAGGGTACTAATCGCAGAACTCGTCGAACGAGTTATGAGAGAGTTATTGCCATTGACAGCATAAGACCTTGGGTACTGCCAGGTGATATACTGATAGTGAAGGGAATGATAATGATGCTACCAAAGATGAAGGACTCGAGGCGAGTCAAGTTCAGGATGGACGACTATAAGAAAGTCGGGTTTGCAAGTTAAAAAAATAAAATAAGATTGTTTATCTGGTAGTACTGGTACTATTTCGGGATTTGCTTTTGATGATTTGGCAATGCCACAGAGTTTATTTACCTATGTACCTAGTTGTATTTTCCGGCATTCGCAAATCGCAACTCTCTCCCTTCATGCTGTCTTTCTCATTCAGTGGTGATTTGTTGACGCATGGAGCGAGTGGTTTGTGATTGTGAGGTGAAGGATAAGTTCCTACGATAAAGCAAGTACAGACTTGAAGGACAGGCATTTAAAGAGAGGTGAGCTAAGCTCGCTGAATAATCATTTTATTAGTAGTCCGTAGAAGAATATATATATTTAATATTTGAAGTAAAGTAAAGAATCTATTTGGTAGAATAGAAGTAATTTATGTCTTACTGAACATTGGTATAATATCCAACACACAGATATCGAGTAAGAAATTCGATCGTGTGTGTGTTGGTCTCCTGGTTCATGATGTATTAGTATTGGGAACATTGGTGTAACATCCAACAGACAGGGTTCGAATGAAAAGTTCGATTGTGTACGTGTTGGTCTCCTGGTTCATGATGTATTAGTATTGGGAACATTGGTGTAATATCCAACAGACAGGGTTCGAATGAAAAGTTCGATCGTGTACGTGTTGGTCTCCTGGTTCATGATGTATGAGCATTGGTATAACATCCATCGATTACTCTGCGATGGTTGCCTGGCTTTTGTTTATTCCTTGCATTGGTTTAACATCCACCAGTTCCCCTGCGAGCGAGAGGCTTAAAGGTGTGTGAGGTGGTCGCCTGGCAGAGGTATAGATTTTAATAAATGGTGTAAGTCCGTGGCGCGACGGCCGCCTGTGTAGTAGTAATTTTTGGCTTTTGTCTATACCTTGCATTGGTTTAACATCCACCAGTTCCCCTGCGAGCGAGAGGCTTAAAGGTGTGTGAGGTGGTCGCCTGGCAGAGGTATAGATTTTAATAAATGGTGTAAGTCCGTGGCGCGACGGCCGCCTGTGTAGTAGTAATTTTTGGCTTTCGTCTATACCTTGCATTGGTTTAACATCCACCAGTTCCCCTGCGAGCGAGAGGCTTAATGGTGTGTGAGGTGGTCGCCTGGCGGAGGTATAGATTCTAATAAATGGTTTAAGTCCGTTTTGCGACGGCCGCCTGTGTAGTAGTAGTATGATGTATGAGTAGTAGTAATTCGGTATTTCTCGATCGAACCACCTAAGAGAATTAGAATTAAAGGAATGCCTGTGTTGACGATGATATTCACAGGCTCTTATTTATTTCTTTTCAGGAGAGTTATTGACGAAAGGAGAGTTGCCACATCGAATATACGTTTATGTTTAATTGAAACAATATATTTATAAAAAAAAAAAAAAAAAAATTACTGCATTATTTGCTTGCTTATTTTATTATACTCTTATAAAAGTAACGTTTATTAGGCTATTTTCAGAAGAAAGGAAGTGACAAAAAAGATTACCGTTACGATTGAAAAGTGGCTTGCTGTGAAAATCTACAAAAGTAATGCATTTTTTTTTTGGCTCATTAGAATAAGAACATGTACTTATTATAAAGAAAAATAATCGAAATCATTGAAATTCAATTTATTAATACAACATTTTTAATATTTATAATATTTTAATAATGTGTACATCCACCTTTGTTTAATATGACCTCGTACAAGCGATTAGGCATTGAGTCATAAAGATTCTTAATGTACACCAGTGAAACTTCAGACCAGGCGGTTTTAATAGCATTTATAAGCGATGTTTTGCTATCGAATTGTCTCCCAGATTCGTAAACTCTCCTAGTTAACCATCCCCAAACATTCTCAATAATATTGAGGTCTGGTGAATATGGAGGCCATTGCAATAAATCTATGTTCTGGGTTTGAATCCGCAAGTCTTAACAGATCGAGCGGTATGGATTGGAGCATTATCATGCTGAAAACACCACTTCGAAGGTCCAAACAGATTCCCCACTTCGGGAAATACCTTCTCTAGTACGTTTTTGTAAGCCACCGCGTTCATTTTTGAAGTTAAAAACTGCAGTTCGCAGGTTCCATAGTAGGTTATCGCTCCCCAAACCATTACACCACCTTCGCGACTATGGTGGCGATTCAAAAAATGCTCTTTCTTACGCAGATCGCGGAAATAAAAGTTGTATCCATCTGGCCCATCAAGATTGCATTTTTTTTCATCTGAAAATACAACGCGTTTCCATTCAGAATTCCAGGTCATACAGTTTCGTGAAAAAAACAATCGTGCCTCTTTGCGGGCAGCATTCAGTGGTGGTTTTTTTTAGTTTTAATCTTTTTAGGTGATTAGCACCCTTAATAACACGTTTTACTGTTGAAACACTTGCTGTTATTGCTAAATTTGATTTGATTTTTGCTGCAGACTGGTGAGAATTTGAAGCTGCTCGAATTATTGCCCTTCTGTCAGCTTCTGAAGTTACTTTTTTAGTACGGCCCTTCATGTTTTTCCCATACTCCGACTGATTCTGAAGAAAATTGTATACGACAGTAGAGCTCCTTCCAATTTTTTTTGCGATTTCTCTATAGGTCATCTTCATTTCTCTGTATGCGGAAACTCTTGCCTTTTCTTCCGTCGTTAATGCACTGCTTCGACCCATTATGCACAAAATTCGAAATAAAATATTAATCACTTATTGAAACAACTTTAACAGATCTAATCACTTTCAACGCGTGCGGTAAACTGATACAGTTTCATCTGTTCTTATTCTAATGAGCCAAAAAAAATGCATTACTTTTGTAGATGTTCACAGCAAGCCACTTTTCAATCGTAACGGTAATCTTTTTTGTCACTTCCTTTCTTCTGAAAATAGCCTAATAAACATTACTTTTAAAATGCAAACCGCAATGACCGATATCAGCAAAGAGAGAATAGCAAAAACAAAACAATCTACAAAATGATCATATTCCTATTCAAATGAGCGGCAGTGTATAACCTAAGCAAATATTTTAGTTTTATTTTCTCAAAAACTTGAGTTTTAAACTTTGATAGATTATTGGACAAAATATATAAACAAATTTGTTTTTTTTTTTTTTTTTTTTAATCTTTGTTTAGTTTCAGTTATTTTATTACAATATTTAACTTAACTACAAATACTTAAAGAAAAACTATTTTGCTGTTTATTTTCTTAATTATAGTTAGTTTTGATATAACATATAAGTTTCTTCTTAAATAATATAATATTATTTTCTGACTTAAGGTCATTTGGCAAGGCATTGAATAAGCTTAATACTTTATGAAACAATTATATACTGCGATCTTCTTGTTGATAATATGGCTGTACATTTGCCACATAAAAGATTTGGTTGTATAAATAATTAGGTAACATTTTTTTTTTTACTTTAAATATAAAAAGGAGCATCACAGTTCTTTGTTTAATTGTAAGCCAATGTAATGTATTTAGCAGTAGCTGTATATGTGTTAACATGTTGCACATTAAAATACATCGCATACCTCTGTTTTGTAATTTTTGCAACCTATCTGTCATTTGGTTATTTCCTAAAAACAAAATTGTTGAACAGTATTCATAGTGCGGTTTAATAACAACGTTGAATATTTTTATTGCACAAACCAATGATACCCCACACCTTATTCTTTGAGCAAAAAAAAAGTTTGACTGCTATACGTGTTCTTCTGAAAAAATCCTGTAAGCTTATAAAAAACATTCAAAATTGTTGGGTCCCGTGTGTTATAAGTCTCAAGAGTAAAAATTGGTACATATGTCCCGGGGACTTTCCCTGCGCCAATGTACTTGTAGTCAAAGTGATTTATTAATATAATTTGAACGGAACAGTTGTGTGCCTTTATGAATTGCAGTCTGACTAACAACATCTTATATTTTTCTTATTTATAAAGAGGCAATTACAAAATTACAAGTTATATTACAAGATCCTATCTGCGGAGACACTTGGCTCAACATCTTATATACAATACATATGCAGATACAACAAGGTTTGAATTGAATATCTATATAGAATATCTAACCATTAGGAAATTGTTCGTAGCTGAGCAACTGAGCAAAGCCGTAACAAAATGCACTTGGTCAGTTCACCATTCTTTTTATCAACGGAGCAAGTCACATTGCTTGCAAAAACTGATGCTGAACAGCGTTTGTGCTACTTATATCAAAGAACGCCGATTAAAACAAGCAAATAATACAATAAGATCACGCGCTTGTTATTAGATCTCCTCAAGATCGCAAACTCTATTGTCTTGTCGAAATGTTAAACAGTGCACCAGCCAGCGTGAGAAACGAAATCAGACATATAAAAATAGACTGCACTGGACTGTGACGATTTAATTACCTTCAACGTACCTAACTGGTCTAACCCATACTAGCATATCCGGTGATATAGTATATTAACCATCAGAGAAAGTTACGTACCTACTGACGTGACGATCCCCTTTTATTCAGCCATTCGCACTATGATATCAGACCACTTGCATTTATATAAAGCTTCTGATCATTAGCAACCATTTGAATCTATTCACAACTAGCAATTTAAAATTAGATTCAATTTGGAGCGCATTCACCACAATAAATTGCTCAGTTCCTTGGAACATAAATCCACATCCTCTGATGGCCACGGCGTCTTCAATGCAGGAGAGCGATATGCAAGTTCGAAAAGAAACACGTAGCCTTAGTCGTATCTAACCTACATTCGATTGGATAACTTCATTCAGACAGGAGGAGTAAATATGCCTTTTATCTGTATGGGTTTGTTCATCGTGAGTACTTACACATAATGGTACCATAATGAAGTAATCCTGCCACCGTATTAGCATCATTACCATCAGTAGCCATATCTAAAGTGGATATTGGTAAACAAACCCGGTCCAGCCGATGTCCAACTGATAAAATTGGATCTAATCACAGCTCCATGCTGAGACAATTAATTTTTCCAACAAGAATCATATCACAGGATAGGGGGACAAATCCTAATTGAAAATAACTCACCCGTTGCGATGCCACGGCTTGAAAATCGACAACCCAATCGCTGTGACACAAACTCAAGGATAAATGGGTTGATGACGTTACTTTATTCAGTATACTACAACAAAAAATTAAAAGTGATGAATTAGGCTGAATTAGCGCCGAACAACCATCCCAAATCATCTTGGTGTCTTGCCAAAGTAATTTGATTGACACAATGTCTTTAATCATGGTCTACTTTCATTGAATACCTGTAAAAAGATTGTCTTTTGTGGCGGAGCACCAACAATTGGTCGTTTTTTTACAGCGGCCAACACTAATCGAACACAAAACAGAAAACGAAAAGAAAAATAATCAATTAATTTATTTTAACAGAAAATGCGCTTTATTAAAAAGCTTAAATACGACTGCTTGTTAATTCCGATTTGCTTCAGAAACATTTCATAAATATTTATTTAATATCTCTTGAATATTTTCTTCAATCTGGACGCCGATGAAACATTTATGAAATTTTTAATTTTTATCCATTTTTCCATTAAATAATGATAAACTCTAAAGCGAATTCAGGAGGCTTAAAGTTATTACGAGATTAAACATTTAAAAGCATATTATTTCTTGTTTTTGTTTTTATAATTGGCGTATTTTTTTAGCTTCTATTTCAGTGTAAAATAAAGTAGGATTTTCAGCATGTAATAACAACAACTATGCTCTACTTGACACTTCGAGGAATCACAGTAGTTGTTGTAATTGCTGTGCTGATCCTACTTTACTTTACATTGCTGAGATCGAAGCTCAAAAAAACAGACCTATTGTCAGCCCGGGGATCCCACAATTTTTAGTTTTAGTTCAAATAATTTTAAAATGATTAGCCTACTCATTACTCCAAGTTTTTTTTTTTTTGACATTTCAATTTTAATATTTAAACAAATTCAAAAAAACAATGGGCCTTACCAACAACCAAATTTAGACACGACTTTAGCGCAAAAGTCGAAATTAAAATAAATTGTGTACCAACAATCAAGTTATCTTTGACTTTAAGGTAATCGACGTTGTAACTTTCGATTCGTAGAAAGTCTAGTCTAACCCATTATTAAAGTTTAAACGTCAGTCTGAAGGAAAGTCAATTGGCCGTTTTGAATTAAATTAGATAGGTAAGTTGAATTAATCAGTTATTTAAATATATTACAAATGTTTTATCGCAAAATATCTACATTTTATTTTGTCTTGTGCAGAAAATCGATTTTCTTCAATGCTGTTTTCCAAACCATTTTGATGCATGTTTTGTGCAATGTTATTATTGGACAGAAAATAAATAAATAAATAAACCTGTAGTGCCCAAAGAATTCTTTCTCCTAATTTTTTTGAAACCGGTCTATTTATTTTCATACACTTTTCTTTTTCGAGAAAATGCAGCCTCGCTAACCATGTGAATATCCGCAAAAATATCATCATCGCTGCTCAACATTATTGAAAAAGTACATAATTATAAAATATTCAAAATACAAAATGCCAATTTCAGCAAATTATTTGAAAGCTCGGAAATTATAACGCATTTGCGTTCTACTGTTATAATTTTGCGATAAAGTCAGATGTAGTTAAAGTTTCGATTAATTTGACTGTTGGTACCTATAAATTAAAAGTCGAAACTATAGTTAGTTTCGAAATTATTTAAACTCGTGTTTACGGTTTGGTTGTTGTTGAGGCCCATTGTCTACTTTCTGCCAGGAAACTTGTAAAACAAATTTCCCGTGACGAATGGGAAACTGCGAAACGTTTCATAAATATTTCTTTGGTGTCCATACCAAAGAAATATTTTAATTCACACTTAATTAACATTTTTTTTTTTCTGTTTCATTAATGTTTATGAAACGTTAATGAAATATTTATGAAATATTTCTTAAATGCATATGATATGTATCGTTTAGTTGATCTGAATGATTTGAAATTCATTTTAATTTCGATGTAATTTCTTAAAAACTAATTTAAAATTGCCCCCATCCTAGCACCAAACTTGACGAGTTGTGGGGGCTGAGTAGTGGTAAAGACTCTCGAGAATCTCTCCAGATGAACCATGAAACCAAAGGGTGCTCCCTCTCCCCTCCCTTCCCTTCTTGTCCCACTCCTTCCATTTTATTCCTTAACTCTTTCTCTTATCCTATCCTATTTCCGCCTGGGCCGGATAAAGGTGTCATACGACCCGTGCCGAATATCAGCCTGGCTGGGGGCCCAGTTTCAAAAATAGCTCAAGTCGTAAACGGAGTATCCGGATACCTGGCGACCTCCGGATTAGCCAGCCCTATCTGTGTAATGCGGATCTCTGCACAGACGGACCTCAATCCTCCGCTACTCGTGGGAATCAAAAATGAATAAAAATAAAATTTTAAAAAAACAAAAACAAAATGAGACCGGTTCTCCGTTAAAACCGGGCAGTAGTGCGGCGACTTCGCTGACTACTGGCACAGCCCCTGCAGCGGTGAGCGGTGGAAAAATCGTGACCATCCATGGTTCTTCTACTGTGAACAGCGGCAGCGCGCTTAAAAAAGATGCAAATCCTAGCAGTGGTGGGATTGTGACCATACATGATCCTACCACTGCTACCAGCGGTAGCAATATCGCTCATTCGTCTCCTAGTGGGACAGGGCGGCATCGCGCTCCCTCGAAAAGGACGCATAACACTCGTCGTCGTGCTGTTCATATCCTAAAGGTCCTCGGAGCTACTTTGAGGGCTGATAGGACCGCCGAACAGAACAGCAGAGTTGAATGGGCTGAATCATTCCTAAAGAACAATCCAATAGCGACTAGCAAGGACTCCACGTCCAAGCGCCAGAGATCGTTGGAGGGGACCACGCCGGCCCCCAAAAGACCTAAGGTGCATAGCACCGTCGCTTCAAACAGGTCATCCAACGTCACATCTCAGAAGTCGTTTAGTGACGTTCTTAAAAATAAAATTGTGCTTGCTGTGATCGATCGCAGTGATGATGATGGCACCATCTCCCCTGAACGATGGCAGGTGGTCAAGACGAAGCTTTCAGGCAGCTTCTTAAATGTCATGAGGGAAAACCCGGGACCACCTCCTATTACTTGCGATGGTGGATGGCATCAGGGCCACGTGAAGCTTATCGCCTGCGATGATCAGAGGTCCTGCGATCTCTATAAGTTTGCCATAGGCAAACTCGGAGAAGTTTGGCCGGGTGCGAAACTCGATGTCGTCGCAAGGGAGGATATCCCAAGCCGACCTAGAACTCGTACCTGGATCCCAGCCGAACCCTCATCAAGTGAGGAGGTTCTCGAAATTATTCGATTGAGCAATCCTACACTCCCGACTCACAACTGGAAGGTTGTAAAGCTGGAGGAGCAACGAGGTCTCTATAGGTGCGCTCTTATCGTCATCAACAAAGAGTCGCTTGCTCCCTTAACGCTCAGTAAAGGGGTGATTAGATTCGGTTTCGAATCTATCACCCTTAAAGTTTACAAAAAAGATGAGCTTGATTCAGGCAACATGCCTCCCTACCCTACGGGTTCAGAACCTGGAGCCTCAGACCCTGGAGCATTGGTTTCATTTCCATCACTGGATGACGATGCCTCCAGCACAATCACTCCTACCATGGATCACGAACTTTCGGACATGGACATGGACGATTTCAACAAAATTCTTCTGAGCGAGGATGAACTTCTTGGTTCATCTTCAGAAGCGGAAGAACTTAACAACACCGTGGTGGAGGTCTCTCCGCCTGATTGTAGCAAGAATGCTGCAGTTAGTGCAGATTAACCTCCATCACTCCATTGAGGCTTCGGCCGCCCTCATCCTCCGCCTATCAAAGAGCAGAGAAGACATAGTCTTGATACAGGAACCATGGTTTGACAACAGCGTGGTTCGTGGACTCGAGACTCCTGGATACGAAAAGCTGTATGTGACTGATAAAGGTAGACCCAGATCATGTATACTAGCGAAACGTAGCCTTAAATTACTTTTACTCCCTATTTTCAGTGATCTAGATGTAACTGTTGCTAAACTAGTGACTCCGAAAGGCGCATACTGGATAGCATCGGCATATCTGGCCTATGACTACACGGGCCCTCTCCCTGGGGAAAAACTAGAGAGAGTGATCGCGGAAGCAGAGAGGACCAAAACCAACCTCATAATCGGGTGTGATGCTAATGCTCACCACTCGGTATGGGGTAGTACTGACATCAATGATAGAGGTGAGTTACTTTTTGATTACATTTTAAAAACAAACCTTATCATAAGCAATGTAGGAACCGAACCTACTTTCATAACAAAAAACCGACAAGAAGTTTTAGACATCACCCTTGTCTCCGATACTGTTAGTCAACTGATTACCAACTGGAAAGTATCAGCTGAGCACTCCTTTTCAGATCATCGATATATTCAATTCAATTTAGCCGATGACTCTCCTTGCCAACTTCCTTTCAGAAATTTCAGAAAAACAGATTGGCTCAAATATAGGGAGACTCTGAAACAATCAATTACCCCAGAGCTCTCAAGTACCCCCTGTAATGCCAATGAGCTTGATCTTAAAGTCAAGAATCTTACGTTGGCTTTAAACAAGGCAATGTCCTCCTCGTGTCCCCTAATTCTTCCAAGAGGGAAGAAGAAACCACATTGGTGGTCTTCGGAGTTGGGACTTAGTAAATCAAATTGCAGAAAACTTTTCAATCGTGCCAAAGACACAAGAAAAGCGACTGATTGGGACTCCTACAAAGAAGCCCTTAAATTATATAAGAAAGATTTAAGAAAAGCCAAACGAGTATCTTGGAGAATCTTCTGTGGTAAGATAGAAGAATCCTCCGAAGCATCAAGGCTAAGAAAGATACTCTCGACAAACCCAACTATGTCAAGCTGTCTGAAAAAGACAGATGGCTCTTGGACGACTTCTAGCGAAGAATCGCTTAATCTGCTGCTCGACACCCATTTCCCAGGCAGCTGTAAAGGTATTGCCCAAACAGATCCAAACAGATCAAACTTGCAATGTACCAACTTACAAGGTCTGATCACTAGAGAAAAAGTGCTTTGGGCGCTGCATAGCTTCAAACCATACAAATCTTCGGGACCAGATGGCATAATACCGGCCGAGCTTCAAAGAACATCGGATATCATTCTGCCAACGCTAATGACAATCCTGAGAAGCTGTCTAGATCTGGTGTACATCCCATTGCTATGGAGAGAAGTTAAAGTAGTTTTTATACCCAAAGCAGGTAAATGCTCTCACGTGAGTCCGAAAGATCTCAGACCTATTAGTCTTTCATCATTTCTCCTAAAAACTTTGGAGCGACTGATTGAAATCCATTTACGCAATAGCATTGACAAAAATCGACTGTCAACAGCTCAACATGCTTACTCTAAGAGCAAATCAGTAGAAACGGCCCTACACACGCTAACGCGCTCCATAGAAGATTCCCTTCGTCATAAGGAGTATACAATGGTTGCATTCCTGGATATAGAGGGCGCCTTCAACAACGTCGACTCATCTGCAATCGCTGGTGCTCTGGCAGCTCTGAACGTTGACGTCTCACTTGGCAAGCTGATCAATTTGATGCTTAATAGCCGGATTATCAACTCAAGTCTAGGTGGGATATCTTCCAGAAGATCTGTCAGTAGAGGAACACCACAAGGTGGTGTCCTGTCTCCCCTTCTCTGGAATTTAGTGGTGAATCAACTGCTGATATCCCTGGAAGCGGAAGGCTACAATGTGATTGCCTATGCGGACGACGTTGCTATTGCCGTCTCGGGAAAGTACCTTAACACTTTAAAAGAACTTCTACAACACGCTCTCAACAAGCTAATAAAATGGACAAACAGTTGTGGGTTGGGTGTAAACCCTCACAAAACTGAACTTGTCCTCTTCTCTAGGAAATATAAGATTCCACACATTGACCCTCCATCTATAAATGGCACTAGCTTGACGTTCTCAAATGAAGCTAAATACTTAGGCCTTATTTTTGATAGAAAGTTAACCTGGAAGCCTAACATCCAAGAAAGAGTTAAGAAGGCCACTGTGGCACTTTTCTCTTGCAAAAAAGCCATAGGGAACAAATGGGGTTTACAGCCCCGCGTCACTCACTGGCTATATGTCTCGGTCATAAGACCTATACTCACGTACGGTGTGGTTGTCTGGTGGACTGCCTTAGAAAAAGCGATTAATCGCGATAAATTAAGCAAAGTCCAAAGAACGGCTTGCTTGTGCATCGGCGGAGCTCTTCGCAGCACCCCCTCCGCTGCACTTGACATCCTGTTTCATCTGACACCCATTGACATCTTCAGCAGGCAAACGGCAGCTTCGGCAGCCGTACGCCTCAAAGCTATTTCACAATGGACAAGCAAAACAACTGGCCATGCCGCTATCCTCAACAACATTAGGAACCTTCCAGTAAACATCGACTACACCACACCAGAACTACAATTTGATAAAAACTTCCAGGTCTCCATTCCTACTAGATCATTCTGGGAGGAGGAAGCATCCGTGGATGATGAATCGATCCACTTCTACACAGATGGTTCGAAAACTGTGGACGGTGTTGGTGGCGGTGTCTTCTCTAATAGACTTAATCTTAGTCTCTCCTTCCGTCTTCCTGATCACTGTAGCGTTTTTCAGGCGGAAATAATGGCGATAAAAGAGGTCTTATCTTGGCTAAGGGAAAACGTGATATCTGCTAAAGATATCCGTATCTTCTCTGATAGCCAAGCCGCTATCAAGTGCCTGGAATCAGTTTCCACGAATTCCATAACAGCCCAAGACTGCCGTTCGTCTCTCATGGAGATGGCGGAGCAGTTCAACATTCACCTTTGTTGGGTGCCGGGGCATAGGGACATTCCAGGTAACTGCAGGGCTGATGAACTCGCCAAACACGGAACTACGATACCTCTGCTCCCAATTAAGGATTCCTTAGGTATTCCACTCGCTACTTGCAAACTCAAAATAAAGCTGGACGCTATCGAAAGAACAAATCTTAGGTGGTCAACCGGCTCGACTTGTCTAGTGACAAAGCAGATCTGGCCAAAGCTGGATCTAAAGCGTTCTAGGCATCTGATCTCCCTCGATAGGAAGCATATTAGTGCTACAATAGGTGTCATCACGGGACACTGTCTTATCGGCAGGCATGCAAAAAGGCTTGGCGTATTCTCTAACGATTTTTGCAGAAGCTGTTTTGACGAGGAGGAGGAGGAGACTGTTCTCCATCTTCTCTGTACTTGTCCGGCTCTCTCACAGAGACGAAAACTCCACTTTGGAGCTTTCTACCTTAGTGATCTGAACGATCTAAAAAACATAGACATCCGAAATCTACTACGCTTCATCAGAAGCTCCGATTGGTTCAACGAGTAGGAGGAATGAATTATAGATTCACGTGGTATCACAAGGGACCTTATAATGGTCTAAGTGTGTCGACTAACCTAACCAGTTAGCCGACAGCCATTTCAACCTAACCTAACCTAACCTAATTTAAAATTGTATGTTCAAATATGCAGCAAATAAACAATATTTTTCTGCTAGTATTTCGGTTTTTCTTGGCATATTAAGGTGTATGTATCCATACCAGAGAAAGATTTATTTAAATGTTGATTAAATATTTTCGATTTCAAAAACATTTCATAAACATTTGTCAAACTGAAATGTTTTTGCTGGTATACACGCCAATGAAGTATTTATTAAATGTTTAGGAAATATTTGTTGTTATTGAAAAGGGCAGAGGCTCGAAAACAACAACATAATATTTTGCGTTTTATTTCTAAAAGGTACCTAATGGTTTACAATCAGTAAGAAATGTAATGAAAATCGTATCGCAGCTTGCACGTCTGGTTCGCTTAGATTTAGAATAAGAATTTAGAAAAATAGAATTTTTAGACAAAGTAAATAACAGCGGTTTAAGCTTGAAATTCCAGAGGAACACACTGAAGTTGAAGATGAACTCAAAATTGGTGTGCGTACCATTATAAAACAGCATTGCGTTCGGTTTCTCAATCACATTTAAGTAAATGTTTCATAAACATTTATTTAACAAAAAAAAACATTTCATAAACATTTTTTTGCTTATGAAATATTTCGCTGGTCTGGGCATACTTTTATATAATGAAAAAGCAACATCTCGAAAAACGGACGGGAAATTTATTCGAACGTGAAAAAATGCTTATTAATTTTCTGTGTTATGAATGGTGTTTAATATTTTAGTCTGGCAACGTGACTGTGTGGCTTGGTTATCGTTTACAGGCACACCAACATTTAAGAATGAAACAAACAACGCCAAACAACGCAGCGAGGAATAGTAGAATACATTTTCAGATCATGAGTTGGGTTGTGATCTCGATGAAAAGCAAGATTATTATGCTGTTTGTTGTAAGTGCATGTAAATCGATGATCTATATGGAACGAGGTTGATAAAAAAAGGGCTAATGTTAATGAACTTTTTGTTTATATAAATACGAGTAATTCTCACAGGAAATTATTTCGAGCTGATTGGGAATGCTGCTAAGGAAAAAGGTAAAATTGGCGTTCCCTCGATAAAGCAAAAGTTTTCAAATTGTTGTGCTTGCGGATGAGTGGAGACTTTGCATGTGAGAAGTTGTTCTTCCAAGTGCTTTAAGCTATCATTGTAATGAAAGACATTTTGTAAGACAGCTACAGAAGCAGTGGAACAGTATTTTCAATAAATTCCATGCAACTAACTGCAGTTTCTTATCTAACCCCTAAAAGCAGTAAGTACATACTACCAATTCCACTTGCCCCCAATCACAGGTTTATCTCGAACCAAAAGCGCACTGCCTCCTCTCAATAAACCGACTCTTAATCACTGACTGAGACGACAACATCCGGCTTGCTACGTTTGATCGACTGAATCATACCGTCAAACCGCAGCGATTGCGAAAAGCTCTGAAGTTGCGCAAATAACAGTCCGCGACCATATCAAATGCGATAGTTGCTGCAAAGTCTTGACACTTTCCCGCTCGCAGTTCCAGTACCTAAGTCTATGGCTCGTGTCAAATGGGGCCAATACGATGTTACACACTAACGTATAACTACATTTCGAATTGATTTTGGGAGACAAAACCAGACAATCCGTGATGCAATTGATTGAATGTCTCGAACCAATTCATATCTACAGGCAGAGACAACAAAACAAAATCAAATCCACCCAAGATTATACAACATAATTGGTATGCGTGCATGGAATTAATCGATATCTTGATTATAGCTCTTCGGTGCGGGTCACCAACATCTTTACCACTATAGACGTCATTATATCCTCTTCTTTGCAACCAAATTGGTAAACGAAAGTGATTATACTGGCAGTGCGGTAGTGGGTGAGTCACTGGATTGCAGCGATCTAAAGTGGCCAACGGATTCATGGCGTGAGTAGTGCTTTTGTTTGTTTATCAAGTTTTTGGGTACATCAACAACAGCGATAAGGTTCAGCGTAACGCCATCAAATATTCGATTGTCACAGGTTTGATTGATTGCTGTGACTCGAGCGTTTTGTAATAGTGGGTGTTTGTTATTGTGTTCTGTTTTTGGGTGTACGTGTACGGCACGTTATTGCTAATTTTTTTTCTTACGTTGTTGGTCAACGATATTTTGACACGTCCACTATGAGTGCACTATACCTGTCACAAGTTTATGACAGGTTGTGGCAATTATTTCAAGGTTGACAGAGTGGCACGATGTTATAATTACAGGTAAACACCTACGTAACGAACAGATTCAAGGCCAAAGTTATTGACAACTCTTTAAGGAGCTAGTCATTTTTGCTTAGAGATCCCTATAATAAGATTGAAATATTACAAAATATTTGGTGTTGGTAACTCAGGTTTTATCGATAATTTTGCATTTTTTGGAAAATTAAGTTTTCTGTTGCAAGAATGATGTGTTACCTGAATGTTTTTAATGCCCATAGGTAGACGTCAGGGGGCGTATACGCACTATTTTGTTTTAAGTTGCTTTACACTGACGTTTTTTCTCGTGTCAAAGAGAATATTTCTATCAACTGGAGTATTTATAATTTGAATTTATAAGATGTAAAAAGGGCAAAAGGAGTTATGTTCTATTACTGAATATAAGTAGGTTCTTGGTGCTTGGTACTTTTTAACAAAATTCTGTGATTCCCGATAGGAGCGACACACCAATAGCTGTTAATTGACAGGTAGGTAGGGTATTATAGTATTTCGAAAAAAACAACCGACAATTTATTTATTGGAATCTGAGCGGTGTTCATTTGGTTCTGCAAAACTGACCTCGTCATCGGTATTCGTCTCAACAGAACCAACCATCTGATGAAAGGGTCACCAATTTTATTGGAATCGTGGGTGGTGGATGCGAATAAAAAGGTAGGTAGGTCACTTGTTGTGGAGGGAGTTGCTGCTAGGAAGCTTGATGTTGGCGGAGTTGACGGTTGATAGCTTGATGTGGATGGACCTGAAAGTATGGAACTCGATGACGGAACTGTGAGTACTGGATGACGCACACTGGTATCAGGAGAATTTGGCCATTTTGTATTCCCGAACACTTTTTCGTTCGGATTTACTACACAAGGATTTGTGCAATGAATGTATCTACTTCATTTATGTAAATATTTTTGTTTGAATGGCCCGCCTCCAGTGGCTTCCAACTATTTTCTGTTAAATAAAAAGTTATATATCATAGCATTTCAATTTCGATTATAAGTTTACCTTTTGCCATTCTTTTTCTGTTCTTACAGGTGGTCCTGAGTAGTTGAGTGTCGCAGCTACCGACTCCCACAAATTTTTCACAACGTCGCTTTGCACCTTACTTACTTACTTAGGTGGCGCTACAGTCCGGGGTGGACCTGGGCCTCAACCAATACGCCTCTCCAGTTAGCGCGATCTTTGGCTAACTGCCTCCAGTTGCGCACTCCAAGTTGGTTGAGGTCCCCTTCCACTTGCGCGCGCCACCTAAGGCGAGGTCTTCCTCTACTGCGTTGTCCCTCCGGGTTAGAATCGAAGACTCTTCGGGCCGGAGCGTTGGTGTCCATTCGCTCTACATGTCCCAGCCATCTTAGACGACTGATGCGTACTTTTCTGACTAGGTCGATGTCGCTGTACAGCTCGTAGAGTTCGCTGTTAAATCTACTCCTCCAAAGACCGTCAACGCAAACGGGACCAAAAATTCACTCGAAGAATTTTGCGTTCGAAACGACCAAGGAGATCTTCATCCGCCTTTGATAGCGCCCATGCTTCTGCACCATAAAGCGGACTGGGATGATGAGGGTCTTATACAGAGTTTCCTTAGTATTTCTCGACAAGGCCTTACTTATCAGTTGCCGTCTAAGGTCAAAGAAACAGCGGTTGGCAAGTGTGATTCTTCGTTTGATTTCTGATGTGATGTCGTTATCAGAGTTTATAGCGGAGCCGAGGTAGACAAAGTCCCTAACTACCTCAAAGTTATAGCTGTCTATCGTGACGTTCTGCCCGATTCATCGATGTTGTGTGTCCCTTCTTGTTGACAGCATATATTTTGTTTTACCCTCATTCACCACTAAACCCATTTTTGCCGCTTCTGTACTAATACTTGCAAACGCACCAGTGACAGCTCGCTGTGTTGTACCAACAATGTCAATGTCGTCAGCGTATGCAAGCAGTTGCACAGACTTATAGAAAATTATGCCTCTGGTGTTGGCTTGTGAGTTTCGCACAATCTTCTCAAGAGTGATGTTGAAGAAGTCACATGACAGCGCATCACCTTGTCTAAATCCTTTTTTGACATCAAAGGTCTCGGTGAGATTGTTTCCGACCTTTACGGAGCAGCGAGCGTTCTCCATCGTCATTCTGCACAATCTGACAAGTTTGGCAGGGATGCCAAAACTATACATGGCTCTGTATAGCTCGTCTCTATAAACGCTGTCATATGCGGCCTTAAAATCGATAAAAAGATGGTGAGTATCGATCTGGTATTCTTGGGTTTTTTCCAGGATCTGCACCTAAACCTCTTTTAAAATTTGTTGTAAACGATATATTTTGTTCCCAGCATTTCATTTGACCGGGGTTTGTTATTTTCCCCCTTAATAAGAGAACTATGAAATCACTGCATCAATATAAACAATTACCAAACCTCACATGTTTAGAGTTTGTAATCGACAATAATCGTTTAGTGCAATTAAAACGACTGTCAGATAGAATTAGGTAGTTCCGGACCTGTATAGTTCCTGGAACTATGTCCTATGTCGGAAACATTTCTTCTCTTTCCGTAAACTGCATCTAAGCATGTCTAAACGGCGCAGGGACATAAGTCCCCGGGACATAAGTCCCAATTTTTAATATTGGGACTTATGACCCACTTGAGTGAGACATAAATCCCAAATTCGATTTGGGACTTATGCCCCACACCATCGGGACATAAGTCCCAAAATTGTTTTGCCGAAGATGGGACATAAGTCCCAAGTTTTCGCATAGGTAATAGTTAGCAAAATATTGTGAAATCTATTAGGCATACAACCCCTTTTTCCACTACACACACCAAAAATAATTGTTCTTAATAATTTAGAAAATTAAACTAACAGTTTTGAACACACCAAAAATATAATCCAACCAAATATTTTAATTTTATTTTCTTAAATTCTCAAAAACTTGAGTTTTATATTTTCTTTTGAGGATATGAGAAAATATATCAACAAAATTTCTTTCGTTTGAGAATAAAGCTTATAAAATTTTAGGTTTTGAGAATTTGAGAAAATAAAACTCAAAAAATCGCGCGATTTTTTTAGTTTTATTTTCTTTTTGCGAGCAATGCAAAGTCTGAGCCCTTACAAAACATTTGCAGTGATTATAGTCTCTCACTTTCCATTTCCCCGAAAGTAGTTTATAATATTAAAAACTGAACTTACTAAGAAACCAACTACTGAAATGCTTGCATTGTGTTCCACAAATTGTCAGTAAACTCATTGTTTTTTTTTTTTTTTTTTTGTAATTTTAAGTAATGCGTTTGACTTTCCTCTGGGAAAATCTGTAAGCTTATAAAAAAAATTGTTGGGTGGGACATAAGGCCCAACATTTTTGTTTGGGACTTATGTCCCGATGGTGTGGGACATAAGTCCCAAATCGAATTTGGGATTTATGTCTCACTCAAGTGGGTCATAAGTCCCAATATTAAAAATTGGGACTTATGTCCCGGGGACTTATGTCCCTGCGCCGTCTAAACGTGTTCGATGTAGTTCAGATTGCACAGAGATGAGTGAACGAAAGGAAAGAAACATTATCTATACGCAAATATAGAAATAGAACAAATGGATACTACGATACGAGTATCATTATTAAACACATTGCGAAATTCGCGCGCCGAGTGTCGATGGACAGGAAGAGTGCGTGCATGTTTCTTTAGGACTGGAATTGGAATCAAGCACGTTATAAAAATGGGAAAAAAAAGAAATTCATGTCCACATTTCACATACGACGAATACGATAATGGTTATGAAGGGTATGTAAGCCTTAACAGTTCACTCCCTCTTTTATATCCATTTCCTTTTGCTGTAGTAGATATCTAGATACTATCCAATTAATCCAATTAATTGCTTTCTAATTGGATATTGGAGTAGGATAGCATATCTCGGCAAGGGAATAATATTTGCAATGTTATAATGTTTCTTTTCATTTCTGTTTAGACGTATATGTCGACTACAACTCAAATTGACTGTGGTGAAGTTAGATCAAATTATTGATCCAAGTCGCTACGCAACAAAAAATATATACCTCTACTGAGAGCACAAAAACACTTTCGCATCAAAAAAAGGGCGAAAAGAGATAACCAATTAATTGTTATGAGTGCTAAGGATAATAAATGGTCTCCCAAGTATTTTTCATTTCTTTTTGAATCTTCAACTACCTACCCATAAACATAATTCCAAACTCGTTCAATGCTTTCCATTAATTTTCCTTTAACGCAAAAATTATATAGATTGATGGAACTACATAGTTCCGCGGACATGTTTCTGAGAACTACTCTGTCCAAGAAAAATTGTCAGTATACGAGCATTATGGAGCAGCTTTTTTCTACCAGTGGTGCCTGTAGCTACTCTCACGGCACTCAAACACAAGATTTGCCACTGAAATAAAAACGAAACCCCTGGCATTCCAAAGAATTTGTTGTTGTAATTCTCCTGAAATTCGCATACATCGCATACTTTCGGTTATGGTGCTTTTTGGTGCTTTTGAGAGCGGCATATTATGTGGGGTATTGCCATTCGGTTTTAATTTGTTTGTATTTCTGAAAGATCCAATAATATACAGTTAAAACATATTTTTTAATGTTGTCTTTTTGAAAAAAGGTTTATTCATGAGGTGTTTTAATGCATTCATTTCATTAACGCAACAAGTGATCATTTATGTGCGTTGTAGAGATATTGCGATAAATTAATAGTGATAAAGTGCTTCGCTCGCCGCCTTATCACTGTGCTGTGACCTTAATCCAATAGAATTGGTTTGAGCTCAAGTGAAAAGGCTGAAATAAGAGGTTTATTAAAAACCACACTTAAAAGGGTTGACAATGAAAAATGGCATCGATGTGTCCAACACGTTGAACAGGTTGTTGAGCCAAATATGTGGAAAATGGACGTTTTCGCCAAGGAAGCAGTTGATAGGTTAATGATAAACCTAAATAACGAGAGCAGTAGCAGTAATTACTCATCGGATTAGTTGATGTTTTAATAAGTTATATTAGAAATTAGTATTTTATGTTTAACAATATTTATAATAATAAATTGTAGAAGTAGTCGCAGTGGCTTAGTGTTAGTGTGTTGGACTACTAAGCGAGAGGTCTCAGGTTCGAATACCGCAAAAACTCAAATTCCAACTGCGCTACCTCTCGCGAACGTCTGACAAACATCCGAGAGTATAAATGTCTTGTAAGAGCTTCTCAATTAGCCGTTTGGAGTCGGCATAAAACTGTAGATCCCTTCCATTCGTTTCAAAAATGAAAAAAACTCTCACAAAACGAATGGTTGTGAGAAGCTAGGCCTAGGGTCCCTCCGGACCTGTTGCGCCAACTATTTATTTTTTTTAAATTGGATTACGGTGATTTATTTTTTCGTTTTGATATTTTTTTTTTTTTTTGTGATACGAAATTTATATTTTTTTGTTGGAAAACAAACTAAAGCGTTAGGCCAACTGGGTATACCCTTTAAAAGAAGCGAATATTAGAAAAGAAAAACTAAAAAGATAAACGGAATTTATTTCGTTCAGCAATATTTTTATTTTAAACTAGCTGTAAACTTCGTACGCGGCGTGAGACTGTGTAATTTCCAATAGAAGAAATTTGACCGTTTTCTCAACGGCATATTTGTTTAAAATCAACAGTCTAGCTAAAAAAAAAAAGCGGTGAACATTGTCAATGTGAAACAATGAATCAAACAAATCTACTTACCTAAAACACTAATTTAAGAAAATTAAATTCAACCAAGTAAGTACTAAAGTTTCATTTCCTTACTGTAGGTACAACGTAGGTAATATCAAAACAACCACTAAAAAAAAAGCCTTAACGGAAATTTGTATCTACACCAACAATAAATAAATCAAACAACATAATTCACCTATATCGTCTTTGCTTCTTGAATTCTTCAATTCTTTACTGTAGGTATCAACGTAGGTACTAAATATAACAACCATTAAAACAAAAACCATGAACTCAATTTCTATATACACCACCTCCACCATACGTCCATTACCAGACCACACGTCATCAGCCACCTGCGTATTTTCTCAAAAACACAATTTCGCGATCAACGATCAAGAACCGCGGCTGCTGATAATATTCGATTTGAGAAAATAAATTAATTTTTTTGGTGTTAGATTTTAGGTTGTAGCTCAGCTTCTAGAGGACATAGAAAGCTTATTGATGACTTGAAATAACTATAAAAGTGTTGGCTCTCCTAAGTATTTTGTTTTGTTTGCATTGATTAAGAATTATTTCAGTAAGGGAAAGTTAAAGGCAGTAAAGTCTGAAAAAAAAAAACACATTTTGGTCAAAAACGCTCCAAAAAATAGGCATGATAATGAAAGGGAATAGCCTATGTGTTGCCAAAAATCTTAAGGAACATTTCAAAAAAAGTTTCATCGAAATCTGTGCATTAGTTTTCACGCCATTAGGTAACAAAAAAATTGCCTACAGTTTTATTATAAGTATAGATTGGAAGATGGTAGCCCTAAAAGTATTTCTCTCTGAGTTATGGCGAATTATCATACACACTACGGCAACCCTGTCAGAGCTTAAAAAAGGGACCGATTTATGTAAGTCATTGCAACCAGACTGAGAGAAAAACATCCTATCTTCCCTGTACTGACAATTTTTCTTGGACAGAGTATAGTTCCATTCCAAAAAAGAACCGTTCCATGCTCGTTCCATCATTGGAACTATTTAGCACAACTCTACTGTCAGAATGCGAAAAACTGTTTTGACATTTGTAGAACATGTGTTTCACGCTACTTAAACGGCACATGTCGTTAAGCGACATAAAACGATTTCAAAAAACTCCAATTGTCGTTTAATATGTATAAACGCCACGTAGAATAAGGGTACAGGGTAGGATAATATCTTGATTCCTAATATAATTTTCTACGTTTTTTTGACAGCAAGCTTAATTTTGTTTTTAAGATTTACCTTTTTAATTGCCGATTTTAATTCGTTACATCTACTATACTTCTTTGTTTTCCATACACAGTTAAAGCGCCACCTCAAAATATTTTAGCTATAATTTTTAATATTGTTGAGTAAAATAACCTGTAGCCTGCTATAAATGTTAAAAATATAAAAGAAAATAGTAAATCGTTTTGGCAACAGGGCTGAAAAACGTGTAACAATCGTAACTTTTAAGACTTTTAAGTCAAATCTAAAGTGGCATCTGTCATATCCAAATAGTTGAAGTTCCCACTGGGGTGATGGGTGAAATCCCAACAGCTTATCTTTACTATAATAAAACTATAACTTTTTTTCTGGCTGTAAACTGTGTGCTATGAATAGATTCAAAAAGTACTGCACGAATTTGATTCCGGTTTTCTAAGTTGCATAGGAAATTGTTAAGATTCGGTTATAGGATATGTTTTACCATAATTCGCTGTCCGGAAGCGGAAATCTAAGCTGATATCTAAGAAAAGTTAAAACTCTGGAATGCCTTTTAGCTCTTGCTTTGGAATGACTCATCCAAATGAAATGGTACTTTTTTTAATACAGAGTCCAATTATCTACAAAGATTTTAAGATATAAATCATCTTTTTACGGTATCCTAAAGTCGAACAATAAGCAATAAACAATAAATTTTATACAATTCAAAAAAGTAAAATGTTCGATTGAAGTTAGATCGTTGGATTTTCCCGGCGTTCAATGGAGGAAATTATGTGTGTGTGTGCGGCAAAACCTGTTTCTCTCTGTACACTTTCGGCGGTGCGCTTTTTCTTTCTCTTTTTTTATGCACCTTTTGGGCTTTATGTTGTTTTTTTTTTTTTTTTGTTCACGTTTTTAAATTGAACTGGATACTGGAGTATTAATGAATAATGAGTAGAGTAGTGGGAATGAGATGCATATTGAGAGAGATAGGTCTGTAACTGTAATTGAGATTGGGAGGGAGTCACACTCAGTCGTTATAGTGACATAATTTATTAGAACAAACTTTTAAGGTATATTAAAAAAAAAAACTTCAAAATTGTGGACAACAACAATTTGCTTGCAAAATAATTAAAATAATTGACAACAAAAATTGCCTTAAAATTTAAAATATTTCTTTTTTTTTATTTGAAGTGTCACTACTCGATTTCTTTCCAGTTTCTTTTTTTTCAAAGTGTATTTCCCCATACAAACTTTCATAACCTCTTTCATCCCCTCCAAGTTTTGTTTTCGCGACAAAAAGTAAATAAATACCTGATATACAGCAATACGAACAAAACAAAAAAAGAATTATGAAAACCGTCCCAGGGGTTATCGAGTTACGTCCTCATCGAGTTTCACCCCGAAGGAATTATATATATAGAAGAAAGATAGAAGAAGAAGATAAAACAAATTTGGGCCCTTATTTAATTTTCTCTTTTGGGGCCTTCTTTCATCGCAGGGCCTTGTTTCATATTTGAAATTGGGGTTTTATTTCATTATGAAATAACACCCCAAATTTTGGGCCTCATTTCATTTTCTCATTTGAAAAATATAAATTGTTTGCGAAGTTTTTATAAAATGAACAGACAAACAGACAGAATATGATATGAGAATGAATGAATCCATATCATTCGAAATTTTGTACGAAAACGATATCTTTGTCCTACTACTTTTATACGATAAATTAAAAAATACAATTGAGCTCAAGAAGATACAATCGGAACTAAGATTTGCTTACAGTTCACACAGTTCACTTTTCATCCCGGTCTGTTTTGCTCTAAATTTTTATAGTGATGTATTAAAATATTAATCCATGAGTAAAACTATTTTCAAAGTGGTGTATTTTTTCGATATCTACCTAGATGTCCCTTTTTCGCTTATAAAAAAAAACCGCATAATTTTCGAAAATTGTGGTACATTTTTTAGCATTATACATCCTTACAAAAGGTAAGGTCGATTTTCGACCACAAGCGAAACTAGTGTTGAATAAACACTAGACTTTTTCACAATGTATTTTCTATGAATCTGTCTACTCAAAAAATAATTCTCATACCAATTAGAAGAAATATTAGTAATTGTGTCAACATTGGGTAATTACAACTTAACTTTGAAGAGGTCCTCCTGGCTCATCAATCTCTCCAACCCAAATCCAAATTGAATCCAAACACTGTAAAAATTCTCTTTGTACTCCTTTGCTGAATATTTCCAACCGTTCTATTTCTGAAGGCAATTTCTTAGAGGTATGGAAGATGTCATTTCTGGTTCCTATTCATAAGTATGGCTCAAAAAATAATGTGAAGAAGTAACTATACTTTTTGAAAGTATCGTTAAAAATACCTAAGCTTAAGTTTTAGACGAGGGAATATTTGTTCGAGAAGTTCAACATGCGTTCGTATATGCACGGTCTACTGTTACGAATTTGGTATTTTTCATCTTACATTATTGCATTACATTACGTCAAGTCGATGTCATAATCACCGATTTTAGTAAAGCTTTCGATTCTGTTCAGCACTCAATTCTTCTCGAATCATTAGTATATTTTGGGTTGCATTCTCATTCTATTCTTCATCCACACTATCAAAATATGGAACTCCGCGTTACCTACTCGGATTAAAACAATTTCTAATATCACAAGTATCTAAAGCGCCATTCTTCTTTATTTCTAATCGAAAATTTCTTATAATTAATACCTAACAAAATATCTTAACTTAACTTGTCGACAAAAGGCATCCAAAAAATTTGTATATACCTTTAAAGTCGCCTTCAATACAAGATTTCCTTTGGTTTCTGCAGTAAGCAGAGATGCTTTTGCTGAGATAAGGGATACCTACTCATTAGGGTGGGTCAAAACAATTTATTTTTTTTAATTATGGGTTCTAATAGCGAGTAACTGCTACTCGCCTTACTTTTACCCATAAACACTCAGCTATCAGTATTTTCCTCTGAGAATTGCATCAGCAAAAACTTATAGTTGAATACACCATTTACTGCGCCAATACTTCATTATTTGATTGTATTTTTGCAAGGGTGTTTTGCTATGTTTTGATGTTTTGTGTTTAATGATGAGTTGCATCTCTGGCGTTTAATATAAAAAATGAGAAAAGAAACAAATTAAATACCTACCGTAACTCCGTAACTGTTCACAAAGTAATCAAGGAGCCAAGGAACTTCTGAGAAACGGGGAAGATTTTGAACCCCCGGAATTATTGGTAAAATATGCTTCAAAGTATAAATTCACAGACGGTTGCCATACGAAGTAACAACTTTGTTTGTTTTGAACGAAACATTTTATTTTTTAAAAATAATTTAGATTAAATTAGATTTGACTCATTTTTGTTTATTTTATTTCCCTGTTTTTTTTTTTAGTTATTACTATTTAATCGGTATAAATAAATTAATTATTTACCATAGAAAAAAAAATTGTTTCTACCGCTTTTCTACCACCTTGGTGTGCCTACACACCTTATTTTTATTAAAGAAGACATATAAAAAAATGCATTAAGTTCAAATTACATTTTTTAGCTGCTGGCAGTTTTTTTTTTTTTTGACATTCCAAGATTATTTGAAAATAAATTCCTTTCAAAATTGCTTTGTAAATCTCAAGTTTTTTTTTCATATTTTTGCCATTTGTCCCGTCGAGCTGCGAGCAAAATCTGGCAACCCTTTTCTATAGCTATGTTGCACAATTTAATTTTAATTTAATTTTACTTTAGTTTAATTTAAATTTAATTGCTAATACAAGTAAAAAAAATATCGTCCTAATACTCATACTAATACTGATTGAATACAATTTCTTTTATGTGGAAGCACAACATGTTTCTTTTGAAAATAACTTAACTCTAAGTACAAGCATCGCAAATAGTATTTTGACAAGACTAATTTAATTAATTCAGAGGTGAACAATTTTGAATTTTAAAATGTATTCACTTAATCCTAGGTAAGGTTACGTTAGGTTGAGTATTGTTGAGATCGTCACAAAAGACTAGGCACCATAGCAGGCCCATCGCCACCCCCAGAAAATCATTACGGTTAAAGCCTAAACCAAATCGTCTAAACATTTAATTTCCCTACAAAATTTAAGTATTATCTCAATATTTTTTGAGAAACCAATCTTCTCTAAGTTATTAAACTTTCTTTCTTTTTACTCCGAGCAATTGCTTCGCATTTGCAAAGAAGGTTAGAGGTGTCTTCCGCTACTTATATGTCCTCACAGTACCTACCTACATCTACATACATCCGTATAAGATAAGCCTACCCTCGTAAAAAAATAAAATTGGGCATAATTACTTTGACAAATAAATTTTAAGAAGAAAAAAAGAAGAGAATTCAACATTTAAAAAGGAACAAAATAACATTTTTCAATCAAAAAAATTTATTCGCCTTGAATCTCAAACTTTCTGTAATTATCTTCGAACCGATTCGACGAATTTTTGCAGAAATTCTGCAAGAAGGTCAAAGAAGGTCTCCCAGAGGGGAGAGAGGAGCAGAACCAGACCTCCGAGCCAGAGACATAGTTATATTAGCCTTTAATATAACCCCATACATTTTTAATATAAATAAATCTTGGATTTGGGGTAGCTGGTTGTGTGTTTCTAGTTCAATATTAATATCCTCCAAAAGTTACACAACCACTGGATATGTGTGACAAGGAGCATTATTCCGTTTGGCGAATTAATGATTGTCGGTTCGATTAGTCGATCGCCAGATGGAGATGCGTGATTGTTTAAAGTTTGTGCTGGATGATTGTTCCATCGATTGGAACCGAATCTACTCAGCCGTTGGACGATTCACAACCCCAGAATATTACAGCAGTCATTTTTGACGAGTTGTTTTTGACATCCGAGAAAATGTTTATTCGGTGATCAAATGACTCAAATGAGCACTCGCGCTCCCACAAAATTTGCTGCCAGAAGCTTATGGTTTATATACTCGTGGACTCTTGAGCCCAAATATTCTCCATAAGCTACAAACTTAGTATTTCACGCAGACTTATTGCTTCAGAAATACATCTTGTATATATGGAGTCTATACCTTATGAATCTATAAACGAAGATGACCCATGCTTGTTATTATCACCATCATCGCCCCCAGTTCTTTTTAAAAGAAAATTAAACTCCCAATACTAAAGCGAAATAAATATTGACAACCTTAATCAAAACTGACCTTGATTAAAAGGCACCCAAAGCAAAGCCTCAAAAGTTCAACATCAAAATAGTCAACACAACCAATCGATCGATATCTAATTAGCATTCAGTTGACGTGAAAAGTTTAACCTACTTTATCGTACCTATTTGTTAAAGTTTACAATTTATTCATTTAAATATAACTGACATCTATGGCTGGGCTGACCAGCGACCACCAGTGACTCATTGTCATATTGCAGTGCGGTGCTGCCAAAACTCGCCCACTGCTAGATAGAGTTGACGCAGTGTAATTTGCACTTTGCAAGGTGTAATTATGAATTCGAGCTGATGTCGGTTATGCAACATAATCGAAAAACCAGGGAATCCCCAAGGCTACACTGCAACAGCAATGCCTGACTGCTTCGACTGTGAATTGTTTGCTTATTTTCTTACTTTGCTTAGTTTCTTTCGGGTTTTTTTTTTTTCGTTTTTGTGTTATCCAGCTATACGTTTCTATATTCACTTTTGATTTTCCACTCCGATTATTATGTCTGTCTGGGATTTTCCAGATTTTCTTTAGTGCACTCTTTTCTGGTTGCAATTTTTTTTTGTGGGAATTCCGAGGAGCTAATGAACTCCAGCAACTTTGGGTTCCAGTGGGTTGGTTACTCAATTCTTTATAAGCCAAAGGAGACATTTGCTAGACAAGCGTGGATTTTCCCAGAATCGATGTCGTAACCGATTCGTTAGTGGGATGTTGATGTCTGTTGCAACTCGAGGTAAATTTGACATGCATTTCCATTCTCTATGCATTTAAATATGATCATGCGTAAGTCGACTGTAATAACATATTCATCGTGAGTTGGTTTTGATTTTCAATTTACATGAAATGGAAAATAGCTGACCTACTCTAAACTGATGGAGAATTCGGTGGTCATTAGTGCAGCTGTAGAGTGTACAATAAATAACAGGCTCTACTTACTTTCCGGTTGACATAGTAACCTGCACAAATGTAATGTACTAGTGTAAAAGCTTTGTAATTATGACCTTGTTATTAGAACACAAAATGCAACCTCGATCTAAACACTAAACCGACACGAATTGTTGTTCAAATTTTATAAAATTCCCTTATTCGGTGTTTTTTTTTTAAGAGAGGCAAGATTGTTTTGGACAAGAAATTGTTAAATGTTTCACATTTACTTGAAACGAAATATAGGAGGTAAACCAATCATCATTTGCAGCGGCCCCTTTGCAAAAGTGTAATTTAAATTCCACAATATATTTCGGTAAAATTTAAAAGAAATGTAAACTGCATTATATCCTTGACAGAATTTGTCGGCTGTTCACGTAATCCATCTAAGGGCCCAGTTATATTCATACGTAAAACGAGAACGTAGAAAAATGTTACATACTTGATGGTTGAACTCAATATTGCTCTTAAAATGTTGCTTATGGATTATGTACGATATAAGGGTTGTTTATAAAAAAAAATAAGCAAATTATCTTTAAATTTTCTACAAAATTAATTTATTAATTTTTCCGTGATCTAAGTCAACCAAAATAGGTAAATGCTGTCAGATTTCTGTCTAACTAGGAAAAAACACAAAAAAATAATTAATAAATCACAGTTTTCTTTTGCAATTTCCGTCAGTCGTTTACGAAGCCCTAGCGCTTACGTGTGTATGCAAAAACATACAAAAATTTACATAAAATAAATGCTGCCAATCGCAGCCAACCATGGGGAATACCACATTTTCACATCACTGAATGACATTGGTTATTATAAATATTTTTAAAATGCGAATGATATAATTTGTTTGTTTAATAAAACTATCTAAATGAGATGTTTTATATAATAATATAATACGCTTTTGGATATCATTAACTTTGATTTCATGTATACATTTTTCTTAAATAACTGATGAAAGTTTGCTCAAAAGCCATATCCTAGGTTGGAGTTAGGTGGTGAGCCTGAATTTTTTTAAGTTACGTGACATTTGTTTATACAAATTTATATCTAAGTTGAAGCTCTCAGTACCAGGTAATTGTCGCAAGTTTTGATTAGAAAATTAAGCGCCTACTGTACCACTTTATAAGCTTTTATACTTTAAACAATTTTGGTTTAGGGATATAAGCGTTCCTATACTAGAAGTTTCTGTTTTCTGGTCTGTTAGGGCCTGTGTCTATTTTTGACGGGAATAGATAAGTGACGCTGGTTTAAGGTGTCAATGATCACATTATGTAAGAATTCAGAGTTTCGTTTTTGAATTCGCATTAGCAGTTGGGTAAATGGAAACACTTTCTGCCTTTTTTAAACCAAATTTTGAAAAAAAAAAAAAAAAGTTTGGTACTTCCTTTCAACTTTCGGATATTAATATTATTATTAAAAAACACCAAGAATTGTAGAGTTGTGGTGATCATTGCTCTTCTGATCTGTAACCATGAAGCGCAAAATAGTGCTGTTTACATTTACCCCGGCGTTGTTTACATTTCCCCAATTATTTTGAAAATCCAGGGGTAAATGGAAACAGTCCGTTTGATTCCTGTAGACACTAGGGACTTCGGTATAGGGTGCATGTAAACAAGTAAGAACTGGCTAATGATTGATACTGATTTTGTACGACTAACATTTTCAGTGATATATGAAAATCACCGGCTAGTAAGTGCGGCGACAGATTGGCGGCAATTTAAATTGTTTTTTTTTTTTCTTGGCCTGTTTTGAAAGGATAAAATAACCGCCGTTTACAATTACCCCGTATTTAGATTTGCCCCAACTGACCCTAACTGAATATACCGATGAACGTGTGTGGGGTGCAAATGAAATGCGATTTTCTAAGTGTGTAAACTCCAAGTGGTTCGTGCATATTCAATGTTGTTGGAAAAAAAAAAGAAGAAGTGAGTCACATTTTGATCCCATTTTTAATGCCTGTTTTAATTTAATTTTAAAGTGTGATATTGACTACTTGTGGGTAGTAATTTTTGAGAAAAAAAACTACAAAAATCTTATTTAGAATACTGATACTGTTTTTAATATAAATTTTCATCAAAATTTGGCAGATGAAACAGTACCAAATATTGCAGTATGTATTTAGTTTGTACAATGGGTACTATTGCTCAAGTATTTAGCTGAACCGAGTATAAGTTATTGTTCGGGGTGTAAGCATTACTTGGTTTTTAAGGTTTTATGGAAGTTAAAAATGGGGTTTCCGAGATATGAGCTGGGCCTCAACCAATACGCCTCTCCAATTAGCGCGATCTTTGGCTAACTGCCTCCAGTTGCGCACTCCAAGTTGGTTGAGGTCCCCTTCCACTTGCGCGTGCCACCTAAGGCGAGGTCTTCCTCTACTGCGGTGTCCCTCCGGGTTGGAATCGAAGACTCTCCGGGCTGGAGCGTTGGTGTCCATTCGCTCTACATGTCCTAACCATCTTAGACGACTAATGCGTACTTTTCTGACCAGGTCGATGTCGCTGTACAGCTCGTAGAGTTTGCTGTTAAATCTTCTCCTCCAAATCCCGTCAACGCAAACGGGACCAAAAATCACTCGAAGAATATTGCGTTCGAAGCGACTAAGAAGATCCTCATCCGTTTTTGCTAGGGTCCATACTTCTGCGCCATAGAGCAAAACAGGGATGATGAGAGTCTTATATAGAATCTCCTTAGTGCTTCTTGACAAGGCCTTACTAATCAATTGCCGTCTTAGGCCAAAGAAACAGCGGTTGGCAAGAGTGATTCTTCGCTTGATTTCTGAGGTGATGTCATTTTCAGAGTTAATAGCGGATTCGAGGTAGACAAAGTCCCTAACTACCTCAAAGTTATAGCTGTCTATCGTGACGTTCTGTCCGATTCGTCGATGTTGTGTTTCCCTTCTTGTTGACAGCATATATTTTGTTTTACCCTCATTCACCACAAAACCCATTTTTGCCGCTTCTGTACTAATACTAGCAAACGCTCCAGTAACAGCTCGCTGTGTTCTGCCAACAATGTCAATGTCGTCAGCGTATGCAAGTATAGTTGCACAGACTTATGGAAAATTGTGCCTCTGGTATTGGCTTGTGAGTTTCGCACAATTTTCTCAAGAATGATGTTGAAGAAGTTACATGACAGCGCGTCGCCTTGTCTAAATCCTTTCTTGACATCAAAGGTCTTGGTGAGATTGTTTCCGACCTTTACGGAGCAGTGAGCGTTCTCCATCGTCATTCTGCACAATCTGACAAGTTTGGCAGGGATGCCAAAACTAGACATGGCTCTGTATAGCTCGTCTCTATAAATACTGTCATATTATGCGGCCTTAAAATCGATAAAAAGATGGTGAGTATCGATCTGGACTTCTTGGGTTTTCTCCAGGATCTGCCGTAGTGTGAATATTTGATCGGTCGTGGACTTACCGAGCCTAAAACCGCACTGATAGGGACCTATCAGATCGTTGACGAAAGGTTTCAGGCTTTCACACAGTACAGCAGACATGATCTTATACGCAGTGTTAAGGAGACTGATGCCCCTATAGTTGGCGCAGTTTAGAGAGTCTCCTTTCTTGTGGATCGGGCAAACGATGCTGAAGTTCCATTCATCAGGCATACTTTCCTCTAACCAAATTTTGGAGACGAGTTGGTGTATGCACTCTACCAAGTCATCTCCGGCTGCCTTGAAGAGCTCGGCAGGTAAGCCGTCTGCAGCTTGGATATTGCTATCCTCACTTCATTTTGGTCAGGTGGACGGAAGTCTTGGCTTTCATCGTCCAGGTTGAATGGTTCGTTCTGCCTGACTGCGGAATTTGTGTCGTCTTCGCCGTTTAGCAGTCTGCAGAAATGGTTTTTCCATGTCCTCAGCACCGACTGTGACTCTACTACAAGGTTTCCTTGTTCGTCTCTACAGGTCTCCGTACGGGTCTTGTTCGCATGACACGTTCTTTTTACCTTTTGGTAAAACTTCCGAACATTGTCGGCACTCTTCGTCAAACCAGGGGTTTCGGGGGGGTGGGCTGGTGAATCGTATGGACCGTATGCGAGATATGTCCATATTTCAAACGTAGGTAGGCTATTGTTACCCTATTCGATTTTTTAGAAAATCATGTTAACCTCAGCTACTTACGCTCAAATATTAATTTACGTTGAAATCGTTGGAACTCTTTTCGAACAAATCAAACTGGTATACAAATTTTATGTACATGGGAAGTACCCTTAATATTGAGGTTACCGAGCAAAAAAAATGGACTCGAACTGTAAGCCCCCAAACTCCAAATCCGAAGTATGAACGAAATCCGGGCAGAGGCCTCGGTACATGTGGACAGACAGACAGACGGACAGAATTTTGGACCCACTTTTTTGAGTTTCATCATCACGAGTTCGAAATTTTGTGCGATTAAAATAGGTATCTTTTTCTTACATACTACGTAATGGAAAAAGTTAAAAATGTCAATAAGCTAATGCTATCATCTCACTTCAACTAAATACCTGCGGTGGTGTGGATCTGGGAAGTATCATAGTCAAGTAGACATTAGTTGTCTTAACTATGTGCTGAAGATTCTAATCTGACAAATGTTCAGAAAAACAAATCTAACGAAAAAAATGAAACTTGCTAAGGCCAAACTCCAAGCAGTACATTAATTCCTTAGATTTTGTCCTAAACTACCTACCTACAAATTGTCGAGCTTTAGAAAATTGATCGCAAGCAACGAATCGAAAGATTCACCACCTCACTGGCATAATGGAACCGACCTTATAATAGGTATTTTGTCACTGTAAACTCAGTCTTATCTGGATTTAAACAAACAAACAAAAGTTTTCTATTAGACTCTACGAAAGAGTTAATTAAATCACCAATTTCATGTGTGATAACTTCAAGTATTCCCGATCAACCGATCATTTTTGAAAAACGTTTAAAAATTGATTTTGCTTGACCACTTGAATAATCAATCCGAAAAATCATCCTTTCCACCTAACCGACCTTGGCCCAGTGCCCCATATGCCCACGCTTCTGACAAACTAGCCACCGAAAAAACCCGAATGCAAATTTTCTAAGAAACTAATTCGATACATTCAACGTGAGTGAGTTCAACGAATTTTGTTCACTTCCACTCCCAACAACTGATTAATAAATTGTTCATAGCATGCGATAAACAATAAATAATCATTCAGGGCGGCAGTTTACCACCGCAAGCCTCTCATTCACTTTTCGTTCCGATGAAATTTCCAAAAAAGATTTCATTGAAAATTTCTGAAAATTATATTATTTGTGTTTCTCAAATCACGCGATCACAAGAAGGTTATTGGCCAAAGCCAAGTCAAATGCTCTTCGGTTATTCCGACTAGCCTGACATTGGGGTAATACGACGACGACGACAGCATAGCTGCTTTCTTGCGAAATCCGGTATTCTGCAGTAAGACTCAGTGACGTCAGTTGTGACATGATTGCGCATAATAGGTTAGCATGAATAACTCGACTCCAACGGAAAAAGGCGCTTAGGCTTAGGATAGCTTGAGACTGAAACAGAAAATTACATAAACACTGCGATAGAAAACAGTTTCGGAAAACTTCAAAGCAAGGAATTGCCATCACCATCTTTTAACGAAAATAGAGAAATTTCCATTTATCCAAATGGTTGGTTCAATCCAAGATTGGAAAAGACCAAAGAAAACAAGTAAAAAATTGTCTCGTGGATTAAATAATACATCTTGGCTCTCTCGCAATGAAAGTGTTAATCCCCATAGAGTACGCCAACGCGCCAACTCGGCGAGCTATTTCGCAACGGTGCCGGTGATAATCTCCGGTCTGCACTACATTTTGCTCTCATGAAACAGAATCAAAATAAAAGCGAATTTGTCCACATAAGTGTCGGCTTGAGTTTATCATTTCTAGTGCATGGTGACTAAAGGGTTATTATGTGGATTATGGGGCCAAGCTGTTGGTTTTTGGCGTAACATACATAATCGGGATCACTTCGGGTGTTGTGTATTCTATACGTGTAACTTAAAGTGAATATTATATTGCAGAGCTGCAAGCAGGTTTGACGATATGTCCGAACGTAATGTTGGTAGGGAATTAGCAAGTTGTTATGACAATAAATGAGTACGAAGACTTTGGATTGGAACCTGTTGCCAGGTGAAATTGGGTTTATGATTTTCTTTAACAGCTAATGTTTGAAAGTCAACGTTGGTAAAAGAAGATTTTTGTAAATAATGTACAACAGCTTTAAGTCATAATCACATTCAGGAAAATGTTTAAAAAAAAGTTAGAAAAGTAGACAACAAATATAAAACCACACGCATATTATAGTGCTATCTATCGTCAGAAAAAAAGATATGGCCAAGCTTATTCCTTGACGTCTCACAAGCCTTTGATAAGGTGTGGTATGACGGCTTGAAATAAAATAACGACAAGTTCTTCCCGTACACCTATATGATATTCCAGAATCATATCTCGGTTCTCGGGAATAGACTAGACATGGAAATGAACACTCTGAGCTTAAGGAAATTTCGGCCGGAGTGCCGCAAGGAAGTGTTCTTGGGCCCCTTCTCTATCTGTTATAGACTCGCGTTATACCAAAAGAAGAAGGCACTACTCTCGCTACGTTCACCGACGACACCGCTATCCTAGCAGTAGGAAATGCAATTGAAGAAACGACTGCAAAACTGCAAATCGCATTGTAACGGGTGATTTTTTAAGAGGCTTAGAACTTTTAAAAAAAAAAAAACACAAAAAATTCGAAAAAATGAATGAAATATTTATTTGAATCGATAGTTTGAACCTTGCAATTTAATGTTTAAAGATAATTTCATGCAAATGTTGACCGCGGCTGCGTCTCAGGTAGTCCATCCGCTGAGTCCAATTTTAGCATACTCTTTCACACATATCGGCCGGTATCTCACGAATGAATGCATGGATGTTGGCTTCCAGTGCGTCAATAGAAGCGGGCTTGTCCCTATACACATTAGCCTTGACATACCCCCACAAAAAATAATCTAATGGTGTCAAATCGCACGATCTAGGCGGCCAATTGACCGGCCCGAAAGGTGAAATTAACTGTTCACCAAACTCGCCTCGCAATTGCGCCATTGTTTCGCGTCCTGTGTGGCATGTGGCACCGTCTTGTTGAAACCACATATCATGCAAGTCAAGAACTTCCATTTCGGGCAAAAAAAAGTTTGTTATCATCGCTCGGTAGCGTTCACCATTGACAGTAACGCTGCGATTCGCATCATCTTTGAAGAAATATGGCCCAATAATGCCGCCGGCCCATAAACCGCACCAAACAGTGGCTTTTTCGGGATGCATTGGTAGCTGTTGCAATGCTTCTGGCTGATCTTCACTCCAAATGCGGCAATTTTGCTTATTTACGTACCCATTCAACCAAAAATGAGCCTCATCGCTGAACACAATTTTTCGATAAAAAAGCGGATCCTCGGCCAGCTTTCCAAGAGCCCATTCACCAAAAATTCGGCGTTGTGGTAGGTCGGCTGGCTTTAGTTCTTGCACAAGCTGTATCTTAAAAGGCTTTACGCACAAATCCTTCCGCAAAATTTTCCACGTAGTGCTGTAACAAAGGGCTAACTGCTGGGAACGGCGCCGAATCGACATTTCGCGGTCTTCTGTCACACTAGCTGATACGGCCGCAATATTTTCTTCACTACGCACAGTACGTAAACGTGTTGGTGGTTTAATGTCCAACAAAGTAAATTTGGTGCGAAATTTGGTCACAATCTTCCGAATAGACTGCTCAGAAGGTCAAGAATGCCGATCATAAAATGGAAGCAGCGCGCGATGAACATTTCGAACCGAGCACGAATTTTGATAGTAAAATTCAATAATTTGCAAGCGTTGTTCATTTGTAAGACGATCCATGGTTAAATTGCAAACCAAACTGAAGCTGTTTGACAGTGACACAAGGTACTAAACACACGTCAGCTGTCAAAACCAGTGTTGCCAAAACCAAACCAGCTAAAAAATCACCCGTTACCTTATAGTTGCAGTATCTAACAATCTTTCGAAGGGTGGTGTTTTTAGTCAGTAAAGATCTGACACTACTATGAGCACGCGCTTGCTATTCTCATAGTGTCTTTGGAAGATTTTCACCTACCCTTGGTAAAAAAAAAAAAAAAAAATATGCTGTGTGAAAGTAGCCAAAATAAGTATGCACGTGGTGCGTTTGTTGATAGGCGAAGCCGAGGCGATGTAATGGGACTTGGAGAACTGAAGGTGCTGCCTCAAATTTAAACGCGATCCCATCTACATTGCGGCGTGGAGACAGAATCTTACGCAATCGAGTTCAGACTTCAGAGACTACATCAAGATATGATAACTGAACCACTTAATTCGATATTCCACATCTGTAATTTCAAAAGACTAATAAGACAATAAATACATCACTACATACGACTTTTTTGTATTTAAAATATTTGTATTACTAATTTGGAGTGTTTTTTGAATAGATATGTAATTAAATTCTTCGTCAAACTACTGCTTAATTTGTAATTAAACAAAAAAAAAACATTTAAGACGTCACGAACGAATCTATTTCTCATATCCGGTTCCATGGAAATGAACTCTTCTGCGACATACTCGAACACTTCGAAGTGACTTGTTTCTGGATCATTCGCCCTCTTGCAGTAGGTTGAGCAGCAAGAATTGCTGCACTGTCACCAATTCTTTAAAAACTCTTCGCGCATTCGGTTCGGTTCGATGTCTTTGACCTAACACATAATTTTGCCAGCGATTTGCTCAGTAAATTTTCCCAGTAGGATTTTTCAAAAATTGTTGGGATATATTTTCCTAATCGGGTCGATAGGGTTAAAACAAAAGCTGCTGACAAAACGTGAAATGTCAGAAAAAGGTATGTTTTCTCTAGTCTAAAACGTTGACTTTCAGAGCCGCCTGCTGAGCATATTGTATTTAAACTATTTTTAGTCTGTGTCGGTTTTTGCAACTTGCAAAATGCAAAAGCTCAGAGTACCTTGAGCTTTGAAAAATATCTATATATATAAAAAGAAAACCTTAAAATTGTGTTCGTTTGTCGTCGATTCACGCCTTAACGCATTTATCGATTTGAACCAAACTTTCACACATACATATTTGCTATTGGTATTTGTATGAAGTTTTGTCGCGAAAACAAAACTTTGAGGGGATGAAAAATGCTATGAAAGTTTGTATGGGGAAATGCACTTTGAAACAACAAAAAAATGGATAGAAATCGAGTAGTGACATTTCAAATACAAAAAAAAAAAAAAAAATTATTTCAAAAGCAATTGTTGTTGTCAATGATTTCAATTATTTTCCGAGCAAATTGTTATTGTGAACAATTTTGAATTTTTTTTTAAATATAGGTACCTACCTAATAAGTTTGTTCTTTTAATTTATGTTTACTATGTTACATTTAGTAACATTTTAAAGTGGAGTAGATACTTTGATATTTGTTTGATGGTGTTTGAATCCATTATTTTCAGGATCCTTGCATTAGTATGAGTGAGTTAGTTGAAATGTAGTGGTGATTGAGATGACGTGAACAATGATGTTGTTCACCGTTTTGAGTTTTCACGTAGGGGTTGTTACGAAAAATGAGCGAGTAATAACATTTCGTGGTGTTTATGCAAGTGATGCAATTGGTAGAATATACACAGTTCACCCGAAACACAACGAATGCTTCTATTTGAGAATGCTTTTGGTCAATGTTTGTGGCCCTACTTCGTTCGAAGCGCTGCGGACTGGTGACGGTGTGTTGTGTGCTATGGCCGACGATATTTTGCATCGAATTCCCACTGTGACATCGGATCGGATAATCATCTGATGTGAGATGAAAAGCGCAACAAAGCTTTAATTTTGATCGAGGATAATGTGTCTACTCATGAGTGGCAATTTTTGGTTTAAAATGATGACACAAAGATATTTTCAGGAAATCTAGATGGTTTTGGCGTTCATCAAGATTAAGATTATATGGCCTTTTATAGTGATTTGACGTCTCGAGAAGTTAAAAACTACGAGTTGGAAGATTTTGACAATACAACAACACTCGAAATTTATAATGAGGCATTAGTTATAATTGAAGATATGTGCTTAGCAATTGCAAATAAAACATTGTCACAATTAGGTTTGCCAGCTCCTAATTGACCATTGCATGACGTATTTAATCAAGAAATGCAACGTGAACAACAATACGATATAAATGAACTGAACACATTTATAAATTTGAATCTGCCGAAATTGAACCGAGAACAAAGAAATGTAAGTATATGATACAATAATTCAAGCTATACAAAACGAAAGCGGAGGAATGTTTTTTTTTTATACGCGCCAGGTGGTACCGGAAAAACGTTTTTGATTTCCATGCTACTACCGAAGAATATAGCATTAGCACTTGCATCGTCTGGAATAGCTGCTACATTGGATGGTGGTCGTACAGCGCACTCCGCACTTAAATTTCCTACCATTGAATATGCAAATTAATGAAAATCAAACGTGTAATATTTCTAAAAATTCTGGAATGGGAAGAGTTTTGCAAATTAATTGTGTGGGATGAATGTACAATGTCACATAAGAGATCGGTGGAAGCTTTGGATAGGACTTTGAATAATTAGGAAATATTTGGTGGCGCTTTAATATTATTGGTTGGTGATTTCCGTCAAACACTGCCAGTGATACCCCGTGCAACTCCAGCAGATGAATAAAAGGCATATTTAAAGTCATCAAATTTATGGAGAAATGTATGTACAAACACTCACTTTAACAACAAATGTGAGAGTATAAATACAAAATGACTCATCGTCTGAAGAATTTTTTAGGCAAATACTGTCGATAGGAAATGGACAAATTCCTATTGATAACACTGGATTAATCACTTTGCCAGATAATTTTTGTAATTTCGCACAAGCAAAACAACAATTGGTTTCAAGTGTTTTTCCAAACATAGCGCAAAATTATAAAAATCGCAATTGGTTAGCTGAAAGAGCAATATTGGCTGCCAAAAATGAGGACGTCGGCCAATTGAATGCGGATATTTTAACTGATGTGCCTGGTGAGATTGTAACGTATCAATCAGTAGACACGGTCACAAATCAAGATGACGCTGTCAATTATCCGATGGAATTTCTGAATTCGTTGGATTTACCTGGATTGCCGCCTCATCGTTTACAATTGAAAATTGGTGCACCAATTATTCTTCTTCGGAATATAAATCAGCCTCGATTGTGCAACGGAACAAGATTAGCAGTAAAAAAGGTTATGAACAATCTTATTGAAGCAACGATTTTAAAAGGAAAATTTAAAGGTGAAGATGTATTGATTCCGCGTATTCCAATGATTCCACCAGATTTAACTTTTGAATTCAAAAGACTGCAATTTCCGATACGTCTTGCGTTCGCTATGACAATAAATAATGCGCAAGGACAATCGTTGAAATTGTGTGGAATCGACCTAGACACCTAGAGTATCCATGCTTCTCCCACGGACAATTATATGTATCATGTATACGTGTAGGAAAGTCATCAGTTCTGTTTATTTATACTACTACCCAGGACAAAACAAAAAATGTAGTTTATGAAAAGGCTCTGCGATAGTTACAAAAACACATACTTTAAATAAAAATAATAGTGATTAAGTTCTCCACAACATTTTTGTTTTTTTTTTTTTTTTTTGACGAAACATTTATTTTTTGTTTTTTATATTTGGCATCAAAACACCAAATCTTCACCGAACCACGATCCCTTCCCGAGTTACGAGTGCACGCACATACGGACGTCAGTCTCTTTTTCATATAGCCGTATCCACCATACCAAAATATGTAGTATCCTCTTTTTCAAACTGTAACCGACCAAACACAGCCACAAAATTCCATTGAAATTGGTTGAGTGGTTTAGGAGATCGACAACAGCGCCACAAATATGTTTTTTTTTTGCACCGTTTTTTGTAAACAAATTACACAAACATACGTTTACCATTTGCAACCAAACTTCACAAAAATCATATAAAGACCAATACCAAAGATGTATGGAAGTTTGGTTAAAATCGGTAAATGCGTTAAGACGTGTATTGGCGAACACAATTTTAAGGCTCAATTTTTATATATATAGATTTGGGCGGAACGAAGTTCGCCGGGTCAGCTAGTTGTTTTATTAAAAATAAAACGGAATGATATCTACTTTATGTAGATTTTCCTGAATGTGATTGTGTCTTAAATCTACCAAACTTGTAGAATTATAGCATATTCAAGCGCGGTGCAGTAGTTTAACTATTACCTACGTAAGGGGCTTGAATCTAGCCTAAGTAGCTGGAACGTGGATCTTATGACAAGCAACCAAAATCAATCAAACAAGAAGTATCGTGATGAAATGTTGACGCCGGATTGAATTTCTACGATAGAATAGCCAAACACTACGCCTAAGAATAAAATTTGTACATCTACAGAAAGTTTGTTCGGATTTATGCCTTAGATTTGCAATCAAAATCAAACTACCAAGTAATACCTAATTTTAATATATATGCTACAGAGTTAGTGGATTACAAGGAACCGAGTCGATTTGTTTAAGGAAACACGGTTAAAAATGACCTATTTACTATTTCCTCTTCAAATGTCCTATGCCGTAAATAACCCTTACTTTGTTTAATAAATAAATAGTTGGCGCAACAGGCCCGGAGGGACCCTAGGCCTAGCTTCTCACAACCATTCGTTTTTTGTGTGAGTTTTTCATTTTTGGAACGAATGGAAGGGATCTACAATTTTTATGCCGACTCCAAACGGCTAATTGAGAAGCTTTTTCAAGACATTTATTTATACTCTCGGACCCCTCGCATAGCAGTCCAACACACTAACCACTTAGCTACTGCGCCTACTTTGTTTGGTTGATAATAATTTAGAAACTTGGTTGATAACAAACGATAGTACTTTTTTTTAGCAGTTTGCATTTAAGCTTTTTAAATCCGTAATTTTCAATAACGAAAACGGATTTTTTTTTAAACATGGGCATAGTAATTTTAACTTTTTTTTTTAACCGAGTAAGATCGGACTAATGAATTTCTTCATGCGACGCTTCTAGTTTTAGACCTTTTTTTTAACCAATGAAAAGCCGGGTGAAGATTCGACATTCTCCACACAGAATCTGTATTCGGTTTCCGGACGAAGGTATACATTTTATTTGGGTGATATCTAAGGCCATAATGACATGTGAGGAAGCCCACTATCTTTCTTAAATTATGCTTACTGATCATAAGCAGTGTTCAACACGAAGTTTTTGTTTCCGATTCATTAATTAGCCTTCTGTCCAACTGACTGCGCAGTAGTGTTCTGGTCCACAGAGATCAGATTCGGAACCAGTCCTAGCTATATTGTCTGCATGTTCGTATCCTGCAATACCTTGATGACCCGGTACGCAGCCGCCAAGTTTTAGCTTGTTGTGGTTGGCTAGGGTTTGAATTTTTTTTTGTATGATTGCACCTTAAATAATTTTTTTGGAGATTAGATCAGCGCAAGTTTCGATCGGCTGGATTTCCACTTGAAAACCCGTGGGATACATTCCCCTTCCCATGGCTATATCGAGGCTTTGGTGTGGTTTCCAAAGACAACAGCTCCAACTCCGAAGTCCATTTTTAATCCGTTGGTGTACGAGACTATGCTTTTTGGGTCCAGTGTAGCAACACCATTGGTCCAACTAGCGCGATCAAGTAATTACATCTCTTATAATTTCCCGAAACTCTATTCCCTAACCATAATATCCGGGACGGACTATGTCCAAGTTTGGGCTTAAGTATTTTCAGGTGCCCCACATGTTCAACTGATTTAAGCCCCTAATCTAGCTGCAATTTAATGGCGCATCTAGCAGCCGTTTTCATAATGAATAATTGCAGGGTTTAGAGCCCAATAATGGCCTCAAGTGCTGTGCAAATGCAAAGCTTGTTTTCCATAATCCGTTCAAATACTTTCGGCCATCAAATATGGACATTAGCAAAGGTGTTTAAAGAAATCATTTGTCGGTTTCAAAACACACCTGTTCGATAAATGTTCAGTCCCGTTTGCGCCGACTTTCTTTGGAGGAGAAATGTTAACAACGTATTCTACGACTAAACAGCGACATTGGTGCGGTCAGAAAAGTGGACATCAGTTGCAAGGACATTTTGGAAAAAAAACGACTTCTAATTTCTTGCTTAATGAGTCGTTGCCCCAAACCCGAAAAGAGCTTACCTCTCAGCAAATGCTATGTTTCGGACACCAGAGGCACATACCATTTTTCTATCGTTCTAATTTTCTTAATTCTGTTTCTGAAAGTATTCTGCCCATTTCCCGCATAACTAAGTAAAGTACCTAATTAAAAATCACATATTGTTTGGTTTCTTTTATAATGAGCATGCGCAAATAATTGATGGTATGGTAGACTTGCACAGAGTAGGTATCAGTCGGTTATTAGAATTCGGATGAAATTGTAAAATTAGGTCCTTCGCTCGAACAAATACACAACTACTTCAACTCAGTGAAATTGACCCGTACATGACCAGACCATGCTCTGGTCGTACGTAATTTGCGCATAAACAGTAAATTTCCGTTGTCCATCTGCCACCAAATAACCATAAGCATAACCATATATAAACCTATCTCATTAGTATCTCGTAACAGCAAAAAGGTTTTTTTTTTTAAGTAATAATACCAAACCAACAATTATACCCATACACATCACAGTGGTACTCCAAGCGATCATTCCTACTTTGCGAATGCAATGCCCCCTATAGCCCCCGTTTCATCCAGACTCTTAAACGGATCGAAACCAATCCGACGAAGGAGAAAGTGTACAACTTTTCTGTTTTTTTTTTTTTTTTTTTTTTTCAGCTAAACCCTTTCCTTCGTTGGACCGAATTTCCTTCTCTTTCTTTAATGTGTCGATTCATTTACATAGTATACTCGCCGGCTTTTGATTTCATCCAAGTGAGACCCCAAAAAAGTACGAAAAACCCGAAGGTAAACCGAAACACAAAAAAGAAACATTACTCACTCGCACCGTATGCACAATTCTCCCTCCACCACTTCCATAAACGTCTCAAGCTAGACTTTGTAATATGCCATGCAGTGACGTAGTATCTCTAGCCTCTGCATGGTTCAAGCGATAATTTTTGGACTTGGGATGGGATCCTATATAACCAGAGGTTCAAGCTAAACTCAAGCCAGTTCAACACCTTCATTCGAATCGCAACCCAAGCAGCAACGTATCAGCTGTTATAACGAAGATTGATATTTTTTATAATTTTGTGGATTACATAAGAGTGCAGTAACGGATTATTGTTATATTTAGTACCACAGTGCTAAAAACGACATATCTTGTGGATAAATAAATTTACACAAAAGGTAAGTGTGGGGAAGAAGTGTTGTGTGCAAAATGAAAATGAAAGTGAATGCGTTGTCTTAAGAGAAACAACAAAGAAACAGAAAACAAAGTAATAATGCCCGAGAAATGTTTTATTGTACCCCGGGAAAAGTGCTGCGAATTTTTCAAATTGAATAACGATTTTTCGGGTAGCAGAGTAGTGATAGTTAATTCAAATTCTATGCAATGTGATTATTATTCGAAAGAGTGCAACGTTTGATATGATGTGCAACTGCATGCGAAGTGAAATTAAAAAGAACACGAATCGGCGTTTCACGTCATGTGAAGTTCAGTGACTTGAAAAAACGCATCACAAAATCAACTTCTTTGATAGAAGTTCTTTCAATGAACTCTTAACTTTGCTGAGAAATGAGAGAATCCATGATTTAATTTATTATGACAGCTGTCAAACTCTCCGAATTATTAAATATATAAAAAGTGGAAAATTTTAAAATCTGGATTATAAAAATACGGTAGCACCTTGTCCTGGAAATTAATTGCTTTTAGTGAGTGGAATTTCGCACGCTGGCTGTCAGAAAATACCTGAATATAAACAAATTTTGTTGAACAAATAAGTGCACGTATTAATCATGATGAGAAATATTTAAGTTGGAAATATCTACACAACAACTGTAGAAATGAAACTCTTATTGATGGTTTGACATTGTTATTGGTTTCTCTGGTGCGCATTGGCTGTGTTTGTTTTGCAATGTTTAATTGCTGTAGAATAGATCTGCCAAACAAAGCAAAACTAGCGTCAAAACAGTTCTTGTTTGTAGATTTAAAACTATCACTAAATTGTAAAGCTTATATACATAATGTAACAATTTAACAGAATAAATAAGAACCAACTATTAAAATGCTATATGCAACTACTGTCAAAAAAAAAAAAAAAAAAAGTTTAAGAAACATCATACTATAATATTATCTTTCTGCATTTAGTTTTCGGTGATAGCTTATCTCTGACTAAAAAGATGTATTACAATCTAACTAAGTAACGAGTTGTTTTCGAGTAACGAGTAACAATTTATTTCTGTATGCTATCTTCCGCATTAAACGTATTATATGGACTGGTTAAATCAACTGACACATATAAATATATAGCTTTTATAGATCGCGTTGACGAATATTTTCATTAGATACTCAAATGGCATCCATCGAGACTAGCATTACATAACGTATTTAACTGTGTTTCATATAGTTCAGGGAATTACAAATATCTCTATAATGGCCTATTTCTAAAAACACAAAACAACCCTTTTATTTGCATTTTCGCCGTTTTAGCGATAGATAGCATTGTGTCCACTGCAATAGCGCCTGTTCTTTGTGCAAAAGAATTAACTCCCAATAAAATTAAATTTTTGACGTACAAAAGTGTTTGGGCAAATGTTTGAAATTAATGCACTCCTTTGCCAAGATCCTTTATGTAAGGGTTTAAATATAGCCTCATATCAAGTATTAATTTTAACAAATGCTACATCAAAAAGGATCAAGTCGCCTTAAGCCACCAGATACCGGATGTTCGATAAATCTGCCTCTGCCCACAATCACGGACCGCAACCAACTGCACCATTATGCAAAATACCACTCCCTAAATCTTTCCGCAACTTTCGCATTCACTCAAGTGCATCATGCGCAGCAGAAATGACACACACAATTGAATTCCAAAATCAATTACTATACGCACACAAACAAATCAGAAATGAGGAAGAAATGGAAAGTTTAGGCAAATTAATTTCGCAATTATTCAAAAGCAAATTGATCCATTTAACCCAAAACTGTATCTACAACAACTTGCAACGAAAAAGGTTAAGCGATCTCAGCGGACCCCTTTTAGTTCAAACACAAAAAAAAATCCATGAAACAAGAAATTTGTATCTCTTATGAGATAACCACCGTTGTTTCATAATGCCATGCTACGCAGTCCAAACTCAGCACTGTAAACTTGAACACAAAGCCAAACAGCTCCAAGATCACATCAGAGTCATATAATCATTACTGCCATCCAGGGGACTCTACTTTGGCATCATATTTCCGATACACTGTAACTATATGTGAGGTAATAACTGCCGTTTTCCCCGGCAGCATGAACGAAGAAGTCATCAGCATCGCACCGACTCCCTCTCTCGGCAAATAATGTGGTAACGACCTTAAATTAGCTTTTGTATGTCTCTTGTCTCTGTCTCGGATGCGCGGCGACGATGATGAAAGTAAAAGTGATCTTTCTTCATTTTGAGATACAGTTTGATGTTTACGTTTTGTGTTGTCATAAGAGATGCGGTGATAGCTCACTGAAAATGGGCACGATGACCGTTTTTTTGTCTGCATTTTGTAGGTTAATTTGACCAATCGATTGTATAACCTCAAGTGACCTTAAGTTTCGTCTCGTTTTAGGAACACAATGAGGATCTATCAGTTGGCTGTTGTGGCAGCCGCGCTTTTGACAGTTGTCGTGGCTATAGAGACCGATACCAAGAAGTCTGATGAAGAGGAATATCAGGGTCGGTATGCTGTTAAGGAGCCTGTCTACAGCAACGACACCGAAGTCGATGAGATCATTAATCATATCCTTATGAGCCGGCGTGAGGGCCGTAACTTGGGAGACTACGATCAGGTGTATGCCGATGGAAACGTAGAGATGGCGCTGCAACAGGGCGACGACACACAAGCGAGGAACCTAATTAAGGAAAAGCTTTGCGTTCTCGGTCTGATGAGTTGCGAGCCTGAGCAGAAGAATCCCTTCTATTCGACCATATTTGCTCAGGGACCACCGCCACCGAATCGTGTTGGAGGGCCATACGGACCGCCACGGCCAATGCCACCACCCGGAAATCGCTATGGACAGCCGATCAATAAATTCGGTCCACCACAGTCGAACTCATTTGGATCTCCAGGACCAAACTCATTTGGCCCATCAAATCCGAATAAGTTCGGACCTCCAAGGAAGGTCGGCTATGAAGGGCCACTTTCTAAGCCCGTCTATGGACGTCCGCAAAGCTTGGGGCCAGTCTACAATGGACCATTCCTTGAATCACCACCACCATCGGCCATCGACTCGTCTGCTTCATTCTCAAAGCCTCCACCTGGTGCCATTATCTACGGCTCAAAGCCACCTGGGCCCGTGTTCGATGGAAGTGATGCTCCGTACAACTTTGAACAAACTGTCGGTGAAAAGATTCAAGTTGCCAGTTCCCAACAGAACAATTTCTACGCCCACCAATCAGGAGACTCTCTTAAAGCTCAGTCGCTAGCTACGGCCGCTTCGGCACTTCAACAGCACGTGCATCACCACTATCACCATGTTGAGGGAGAGGGAGCTGCTGTGAAGACTCCATCTGTGTCCCTTCCCATTGGAAGTGGCGGTACCGTCAATACCGATTTCTCGGCTTTGGCCCAATCGTCCGCTGGATTCGCTCCAATCTCAACTGGAGGCTTCTCAGAGTCTCAAGCCTTCGCAGCCGGCTTCAATGGTGCCTCGCAGGGAAGTTTAATTTCAGGATCCAATGGCTTTAACGCAAACGGATTTAACTCAAATTCTGGCTTTAACTCTATCCAGAAGCCAAACACAGGGGAGTTCTATAAACCTGCTGGAGGTCTTGGAGGCTTTGGTGCATCAGATCAATCTTTAAACGGAGACTTTGCTCCTAACGGTGGATCTGGGTCTGGTTTCGGTCAATCTGGCTTCGGATCGAATGGTCTTTCCGGAAGTGGACTCTCTGGAAGCTACCACTCGCAGAACCCCGACTACTTCAAGAAGGAACTGCAACCCGGCTCATCGGCTCAATTTGGTGGCAACAACTTCAACAGCGGTTTCAATGACAACAAATACGCGGCTACTCAATTCGGAAGCGCTTATGACACATCCAGACAACAAACCGTCGACTGTACATGTGTGCCGTTTAACCAGTGCCCTGCTGCTGATAGAATCGGACGCAAGGATGACCTTATTCTCCCTATCGACCCTCGTAACTTAGGCAAAGACATCGAGGCATTGAGCGATGAGGCGGCAGCCAATATTACAACCACTGCCATTGAAGGTAAGGAGGTACCCCAAGACGAAACATCCAAGAAGACCAAACGTGAAGCTCCAGCCGAGGATAATGAATCTGATGAGGACACCAATGTTCAGCCTACCGATGCCGAAGGGGTAAGAATTGATAAAAATATTCTATAATCCCTATCCTAACCTGGCTCCTCACCCTGCTTCTTAAATGTTCTACCCTAAGTCTAGCTTTCACATATTACTCTCTGTCTATCTCCCTCGCTCTATCTGCCTGCGTCGGAACTTCGTCAAAGAGGATGAGGTAGCCCCGCTGTGTGGTTAGTTTATGTGAAGGCTCTATACCGTAACTAACATATGACTAACCTAACAGCACCCCTGGGGAGATTTGTGGTACGCACGCACGCATGCTCATAACCCGTCTCAGACTGTATCCTCTAATTTGATCCTTTTCTCCGTAACTCCTAGCGTCAGGCAGACTTTTTCAATAGACCAATACCATCATTTGGTCTAAGCCAGAGAAAAGTTTTACCAACGTTTGGAGTCTCCTTTGGACTGCCCTATCCCGCTGGAGCTTATCCGGTAAATGCAATCGGTGGCTTACATCCTGCACAGAATCCACACTTTGGATCAATAAGTCCGAATGGTCTGAACTTGGGCTTAGTCAATGTCAATCCTTTGGTTTCACTTCAAGTAAGTAAAACCGAGCTGGGTGACAAAGTTGTCAAGCCGTTGGTCAACCTTCATGTGACTCCCAATGAGAATATTATAAAAAAGGTCGGAGACCTTTTCAAGCCTCGCCCGCCGAAGGCTCAATACAATCATCACTATCATCATCATGACCATTATGAGGGCGCGGGACTTCATCATCACAGTAGCCCGAATGGACATCAAGTCTATGCAGAGTATTACCCGTCGGGGCCTGGCGGGCCTATTTATCAGAGCGCACCATCCTATCTGACGGGAACGTCCTTTGATCACAGCCATGATCACTATGATTACAGTCAAAGTCACTTTGATCACAGCTCTACGAGTCAAAGCTTTTATCCGTCATCGGGGTCTTATCCATCATTAGGGTCATACCCATCGTCAGGACCTTCTTATCATACTTCGGGATCATCTTATCCCACGACAGGAGGAGGCGGCAGCGGCTATTATAGTCAAGACAATTACGGTTCTGGGTACGGTGTGTATGAGAGAAGCTCCAACTATAGCGGGTCCAGGAACCCAATCACGTTTAATGGGGCCGCTGCCTCTAGTGGCTTACATTCTGGTAATCAACGGTATGGCAAGCAATTAAACTACGCCGACGCATTAAGGCCGATTCCTACGCAAGCTCCTGGAGCTGCAGAGGGGAGTGAAAGGATTTCATTTCCACGAGATCGAAGGCGACGAAGTGCCGATAATGGTAGAGAGAGTATTAAGGCTGAAGAGGTAACCAATATGATCCAAGACAAGACCTTCCTATTTTTTAGTAACCACATGCAGCAGCCTTTCTTACCTATATGTGTCCCGTTTTGTTTTACAGCGTGCCTACTATGGAAGACCAGGTCAACAACAGCTACAACCACAACAATGTCGTTCCAACGAAGTCTGTTGCCGTCGTCCATTCCGTCCACCACAACAACAGCAATTGGGTCGTTGCGGCACCCGTAACGCAGCTGGGATCACTGGTCGCATCAAGAATCCCGTCTACATTGATGGTGACAGTGAGTTCGGCGAGTACCCATGGCATGTAGCAATTTTGAAGAAGGATCCCAAAGAGTCTGTCTACGTTTGCGGTGGAACCTTGATCGATGGTCAACACATAATCACTGCTGCTCATTGCATCAAGACGTAAGTTTCAAAATCGTTTTAAAGCCTTTAGCACCTCCCTAACAAGAGCCTTCTTCTTCAATAGCTATCAAGGCTTCGATCTTAGGGTCCGTTTGGGTGAATGGGACGTCAACCATGACGTGGAATTCTTCCCCTACATCGAACGTGATGTAATCTCCGTTCACGTCCACCCTGAATACTATGCCGGAACCCTTGACAACGATCTCGCTGTTCTTAAGTTAGACCAACCGGTTGACTTCACCAAGAGTCCTCACATTAGCCCCGCTTGCATGCCCGACAAATACTCAGATTTTACCGGAGCCCGTTGCTGGACAACCGGATGGGGTAAGGACGCTTTCGGTGATCACGGCAAATATCAGAACATTCTCAAGGAAGTCGATGTGCCAATTCTCGGACAACAGCAGTGCCAGAATCAACTGAGACAAACGCGTTTGGGATACAACTATAAGCTGAACCCCGGTTTTGTGTGCGCTGGCGGTGAAGAGGGCAAAGATGCCTGCAAGGGTGATGGGGGTGGTCCGTTGGTCTGCGAACGGAATGGTGTCTGGAATGTTGTTGGTGTCGTTTCATGGGGCATTGGATGTGGTGAAGTGAATGTTCCCGGAGTGTATGTTCGAGTGTCACACTACTTGGATTGGATTAGGCAGATTACCCAGTACTACAAATGAGTGATGGTGGCGGATGTGTTCCATTTTGATATCCAATTCTGAAGACGGAAGTGTGCGTTCAGTCGTGTCATTGTGTTTTTTTTTTTTTTAATTAAATTATTTATTTATGAATATGTATTTGTTAAATGTTTAAGTATGAGAGTCTAGTGAATTTGGCACATTAGCCGATTTGATATACATATCTACATATATATATATTTTTAATTTATTTGTGAAAGTAAATTTTAAGGATTTATTTATGTGAATTTCCCTATCCATATTTATACCAATGAATAAAAATGCTCATATCATGAAAATGTCAAGATTCTTTTTTATTTCGTAAAAAAAAATCTACCTCCTTTCATAAAAAATACATATTTCACCATACAGTCCGTAACAATTGGATAGCCTCACATATCGTTTTTCTTTAACTTTCTGTTTTGAGAGCTCTTTGATGTGTACCCAAGGAAATATGCATTAGATGACAAGCTAAAAGCAAGAGTTTCTGACAGAGAGCTTTTAATTTTTTTTTTTTAAGTTAACGGTACTTTTTGAGCTAGTTTTGTTTTTTTTTTTTTTTTTTTTTTTATAATTCACTAGTGCTCAAGGGGTTTTTATTCCCTTATAATGCTAATGCACAGCACGAGTGGAAGGGTTAATAGGGAGGATAGAGAAGAGGTACTGGTGCACATTGGTCTTAAACAATTGTGGGCTGTAATGAGAGGGGAAAACCGTGTGAGGCAATGCATTCCACATGCGTGTTGTTCGGCTCACAAAAGAATCTCTATATTTTACAGTACGTCCGAAGGTAGGCTTAAGGGTGAACTGATGTGCATTCGATGTGTGACGGGTGTTGCGAGAGAATTGTTGAAGGGGCGGAATGCAGTTAGCTATTTCATCAGAGCATCGATGGTGAAAATATCGATAAAATAAAGAAAGGCAAGAAACATTTCTGCGATGTTCGAGCGGGTCAATAGACTCCGCTATATTTCTATCGCCTATAAGTTTTATCGCGCGCTTTTGAATTCTGTCTAGTAGGTGCAAAGAAGTTTTTGGTGCACCTGACCAGATATGAGCGTTGTACTCAAGCTTAGGCCGAATAAAGGCCTTGTATATTGTAGCTAAGTCGAAGGGTGTAAAGTACTTCTTACATCGATTTAAGAAACCTAGACATTTCGCAGCGTTTTTGGCGACTTCGTATATGTGGTCATTCCAACGGAGTTTGTCGTTGACACATATACCAAGTATGGAAAGTCGTTCGGTTTCGTCGATGCAAGTCCCATTCATGGATAATGGGTTAGGGTTCAGGTTTCGCTTTAATGATATAAGGCAGCATTGTGTTTTGGAAGCATTAAATTCCACTCTATTGATTGTACCCCATTTTATAATGCTGTCAAGATCGGAATTTAATGTGTTTAGCATACGTCGCCGTTCCAGATCCACGGCCGAAGAGCAGGGACGTGAGTCAGGGAACGAATATGAAAAACTGAGGGTGCTATCATCAGCGAAAGAATGTATTGGATTAGAAGTGACAGACAAGAGATCATTGATGAATATGAGAAAGGGTGTCGGAGACAAAACAGAGCCTTGGGGAACACCAGCATTTATATGGTGAATTGCAGACTTGAAACCGTCCAACACAACTTGAATTGAACGGCCAGAAAGGTAGTTTCTAATCCATTGAAGAAGAGACGCGTCGATCCCATAGGCACGCATTTTCGACAAAAGAGCTTGGTGCCAAACTCTGTCAAATGCTTTCGAAATATCAAGCGCAACAATCTTCGTTTCACCAGAGTGGTGGAGAGATTGGTTCCACTTTTCGGTGAGATAAGTCATCGAATCACCAGTGGACCTGCTGCTACTAAAACCGTATTGCCGGTCATTGAGAAGTTTTCGTGATTCAAGATATTTCATAAGCTGACGGTTTATCAGCGTTTCCATGACCTTGGAAAGAATGGACGTAAGTGCAATGGGTCGGTAGTTGGTGGGTGAAGAAGAATCGCCTTTTTTTGGAACGGGCTGGACAAATGCAGTTTTCCATCTACTCGGAAAGAGTCCAGAAGAGTAGGACAAGTGGAAAAGCTTACGCAGTGGTTTTGCCAGCGTGGAAGAACACCTCTTCAGAATTATGGGGGATATACCATCTGGACCAGCGGATTTGTGAATGTTAAGATCTTTTAATACTCTTGCTACTGTGCGAGTGCGGAAATGTATTTGTCCCATGAAATATTCGACGCTCTCGAGCACAGGTGGAGACATGATGCAATCTGGAATGTTGGAGCTTGCGGCGAATTGCGCAGCCAGCAGATTTGCTTTGTCCAAAGAGCTGACAGCTGGAATGTCATTGTAAACGAGTGTGGGGATTGACGACGTGGTGGAGTTCTTAATATTTTTCACGAAAGATCAAAACTGTTTACTACCACTGGGACAGTGAAGTATTTTTTGTCGTAAGTTTTGGTCATGAGAAAATTTTGCACGTCGTATCACGGAGTTGCAGTCATTTCGGACTCGTCGAAACTTTTTTCGGTTTTCCTCGGTTGGGTTTGCTTTATAAGCCCGAAAGCTCAACTCTCTCAACCTGATAGCCTCTTTGCAGCTCGAGTCGCACCAAGCATTCTCCTTAGGTATAATACTCTTTTTTCTGTTGGGAATAAAGGATTTCATACCCAGGAGAATGGTGTTTGTTATCATTTCAGCGGCGGCATCCACGTCACTATCGAGGAAGCATAGTGACCAGTTAAAGCTCCCAAAAAATAAGTTAAGGCCGTCCCAATTGGCTTTCTCATAATGCCATACCGTTTTTTTGGGAGCTTGTTCTTTAACTGTGTGGTTTTTGTATGAGAATTTAGCTGAAATGACACAATGGTCCGACGAACCTAGAGGCGACGTTACGTCAATAGAATATTTATCTGGATGAGAGGTGAGGAACAAGTCCAATGTGTTAGCGGCATGATCTGCAGCATCCGGAATCCGTGTAGGCTCGTTTACAAGCTGAGTTAAGCTGTTAATCTCAGCGAAAATCCTAACATACCTTCCTTCGGGTGTTGACTGTCCAGAATGTCGAAGCCAATCGGAATTGTGTATATTGAAATCGCCCGCAATGACAATTTCAGTATGAGGATACTGGGAAACAATTCCTAAGATGGAGCTAGACAGCTCATCAAACTCGTTAAAAGTAGATGAACAGTCAATGTTTGGACTTCTATAAATAAAACAGGAGTGTATTATTTGCTTACGGACATTGAATTTTAACCATATGTAATTCCGCATTGGAGCAATGGTTATATTGTGGTGGAAATTCGTAAGCAATATCATCACGGACGTAAACGGCGAGCCCGCGATGTAAAAAGAATAATGACACTAAGTGATATCCTGGTAAATCAAAATTTGAGGGAATCGAATTTCTATCCACCTGTGTCTCACAAAGTGCCAAAACAGCTGGTTTGAATTGAAAGACATGGACATTCATTTTAATATGAATTTTTTTCTGTAACATTAGAAAAGTCTCAACTAACTTTCTTACTCACTGTAAGCGAGAGTTTAGCAGCGTAATTATCGGAAATAAACAGTCTATAGATAGAAAACAAATCTTTAAATGCAACGGAAATTGCTAAAATAGAGGATTACCATAAGCAAAATCTCTCTAATCGTGCTATAGCTAAAAAACATAAGAAATAAGTTCGATTAATTCCGTATCACTTTCATTGCTGGATGAATCAACTAATATTGTTAATAAATGAGGTAAATTTAATCTATGAATTCTGTTTTTTTCATTCATTTTTCACTACAAAAGCGTTCCCTAACTTTTTCGTAAGTATCTCTCTCTGTAAGAGAGTTTATCACCACCACCGCCATTTTGACAGTCTTTTCCATTCTTACTACAAAAAAAAACCAAAAAAAAAAATGTATGTTAACATCTTTTTTAAATGAAAGCAAACCGTCAAAAAACAAAAAAGTTTTTCTATAAATACTTACCTATTAGAAAAAATAAGGAGAAAACGAAATCAGCAAATAATGAAGGACATTGTCAGCTTCAACTGTCAAAACAAAGCATTATGTAAATCTATTTTTGCAAATTATTTGTATTTTATTTAGAAATCAATCGGGACGCAAATTTCGAATGTTTTATAATATATCAGAAAGAACATCAATTTAATGACACTTCACTCTTCAAAATCGGTCAAGCCGTTTGCGCTACAGGCAGTGGCGAAGCGAGGGGGGCAAGGGGGCACAGGCCCTGGACGGTACTTTCCTAGGGCGGCAATTTGGACCAGTTTTTTTTTTTAATTTGTTAAAAATATATAATTTATATGAATTTATTAATATAATTTCGGCAAGTTCTGGTTAGAAGGCTATAAGCGCCTACTGTAATATTTTATAAACTCTTACAGTTTACAAGATGTTTGAGTACTAGGACAAGCGTGGTAGGAGTTTCTGTTTTTTTTTTATCTATTTTTTGATTGCAATCGATATCCGTACATATACGAGTTTATATAAGAATACAGAGATTTGTTTTTGAATTTGCATTAGAAGTTATAAAATGAATATCGCGATGGACATGTGTGGGGGTGTAAATGAAGTGGGATTTTCTTATCGTATAACTCTCCAAGTTGTATTTGCAAAAAAAAAAAGTTTTGCCTTGCTGCTATTGCATTTTTAATGGAAGTGCGGCGTTTTAAACAAAAATGAACACAGATGACAGATCGCTTTTCCGTAGCAATTTTTCAGAAATAATTAAAAAAATGATTTATTTTAATTTTTTTTTGAGAAAAGCTAAATACCTACATTGTCTTTAATACACTGCCAGTCATAAGATTAGAAGCAGGCATTTCTGAGAAGTAAAATCGATATTTCTCGCGTTATATGATGACGGTTGCTAAAAATTGCATAATTCGCCGTTACTTTATAATATATACCGTTTAAACCGAAAAAAAAATATTTACTAAACAAAAATCGTTGATTTGTTCACTGCTTCTAACCTAATGACACAATTTATTTCCGCGTATTTTTTACTCAATTTACAATTTGTCTTCAAAGTTCCGTTAGCTAAATCTCTCCTATACACTCATTTCATATTTTGTTGCTAACTCTTGCCATAGCCATTTTTTTTCTAATCCATCATATAACGGGAGAAATATAGATTTTACTTCTCAGAAATGCCTGCTTCTAATCTTATGACTGGCAGTGTATGTATTTTGATCACAATCGTTAGAGAGGTTTTTGTAAAACGACAGAGGCAAAACCGTACCAAATGTGCAATGTTTAGTTTGAATTATACTATTGCCTAACTATTTAGCTGAAAACTGACTAATTGTTCAGAATGTAAGCATTACTTGGTTTTTAGAGTTTTATCGAAATTAAAATTGGGATTTTCGAGATATAAGCAGTTTTTAAAATAAGCATTTTCGGTGATTCGAATTTAAAATTAAGGCCAAAATAATTTTGAAAACATAAATTTTACACTAACTACTCATTTTGGTCAAAATCTTCATCGCCTGTTACTAGAAAACTTGGGTATGGTACGTTTCGCGTAAATTGTTGGGAAAATTGACGTTTCGCCGGGGTGTAAAAATTATCAATCTGGGAAATAGTAAAGCGGCGAAACGACAATTCGTTGAAAAATTACTTGACCAAATAACAAACAAGATAGTAGAACAATGCCAATCAACAAATTGCGAAATGATTTTTGCGAAATGATCAAAAATCATTTCAAACAAATTGCGAAAGATAAACACGCCAATTAGTAGTTAATTGCGTAATGATTGAAAAATTTGAAAAACAAATTGCAATTCAGGCTTGCAAAATAAAGGAAATATTTAACGACTAAAGAGAAGCAAAGAAAAGCCGAATGAATCTTGCAAAATAATGGTAATCCTAATATAATATAGAAAAAAAAAACTTAGGCTCAGTTAGAAATGACCATATTACCTTAGAAATAAATTTTTGTTTTCGAGATAATTCGAAATTTCAAAAGTACTGATATTCGATTCCAGAAATTTTACCAAGCTTACAAAAGTTTTTTTAGGTGTGAAAACATTACGGGAGCGGCATAGATTGGGTCTGCCCCGGGCGGATCAGACACACGCTACGCCACTGGCTACAGGGGGTCACGTTGGAACATACCGTACATAGGATACGCGCGAAACACATAACCCTCCCTTTGTTCAGTCGGGTAGAAAGAGCAAGTGCCTGTTTTATGTTTTCGGTTTCGTTTGCTTAATACGAATTCTGAAATCTGAGAGCGAATCTTAAGAAGCCCAATCGAAACCCATATTAGGTTTCTGATTTTACCGACACCTTCCATTACGAATGCTGCCAATCGCTTTCGTTAACCACCACTAGGCAGGGGTTATCGAGATTCTTATACGTTCGAAAAATTTAAATTCGACGTTAAAACTGCCTTCCTCGAACTTGTCCCAATACACTTGTTTAATTCAACATCTTGTTTGATTATACCTACTACACGGAAATTCGAAAAAGAAAAATAATCAATTAAAGCTTTAGTTATGGAAACAAATAGGAAACAACAAATTAACAACTCTTAACAGTGGTATTGCATTTTGTAAAACCATTATAAAACATGTTTGAATGTACGTTACAACGTTCGTGTATTAATATTACCAGTATATGATGGGTTTATTTGTGCATGGCTTTGATTTCTTCTTTTAGGGCAATGTAGCATTTTTGCAGTTTTCCAATATTTTCTACTACTTTTCCCCGTTCCTCCTAAGAAATTATAGTTTAAAATATCAGCACATTTGGGCAGTGTACGTATAATTATAAACGACCAACAAAATATTTAACCCGCTTTGGTTCAAAATTATTACTGTAGGTAAACGCCATTAATAGCCATGTGGTGACCCTTTGACAAGTGCACAACTTTTTACGGTTGATTAGCTCAAATGAACACATGCAAAGTATGGCTACACTGTTCTGAATATAAATCGATATAAAGATTTCTTAACATGTAATTTATGATGTGTCTAATAATGGCTGTTGTTAAATCGTTCATGTAAGCAGGCATTAAAAGCTTACTAATTTGCATACCTTAATTGCTTGCAGATCAAATTTCCTCCGAATTAAAAATCCTCTAACCAATGCCTGAATTATTACAGCAGCTTCGTCTGGAGTAAGCAACCAAAAGTATGGATAATAAGGCCTGTCCCTAAAAAATCAACTATTATTACAGATTTAAAAAAAAAAATAACATAATACATACTGTTTTTTGTAGATCAGATGAATTGACATCCATTTACCTTTTCTCTCTCCTCGTGCTGGATTTGTATTGTAAAGAACCTCTGCTAGCGCATCTATAAAATTAAAAAATCGAACTGGTTGTACCAGAATTCCGTTCTTTAATGAAGCAGCGCAAACACTTTCGAATGCCGGCACTAAGCAAGGAAATAACTCGCGATTTAGGTAACCAGAGGCAAACTCAAACGTGGGAACGTTTTCTTGGTTTTTGTTTCTCATAAAGTTCTCAAACTCCTTGTCCTCTGCAACTATATCCTCCCACATTGTTGGCTTGATAGTCAAGGATTTTAGTCTCTTAGGGTTACATCTGTTAAGCTTTGCTGTTGAATGCTGGTAGTTTCCAATGCGATTAAGACCAAACATATTGGCGTTCTTGAAAACACAGACTGTACGAGTCTTATGGACTTAAGTTCTGATTAATTTCCCCGAAGCTATTAGAATATTGAAAACCAAATTGAATCAAAATCTCGATTGAATAAACAATCAAAAAGTTTCTACACAAAAAAAAAACGGTTTAGGAAATCGTATGCGATTATAATTAAAGCAAGTAGGGTAGGTGTACCAGTACCCGGCCAGTCACTAGTAGCCGGCCACTTTGCGTTAAATAGTTTATAATAAGTAAATTAATCGCTATTTTCACGGGCCAAAAATTGGGGCTATAATTTTTGGCCTATTTATCGTGCTGGTAAAATTTGACGGCTGTGAACTTCACTAAACTGCAAGAAAAAAAATGCAAAGTCTTCCAGGTAGTGAAAAGTGTGTTTTAGAGTTCGAAATTGTTAATGGAGGTATCAAACGGAAAACGTAGGTTTCAGTATTTTTCTTAAATATTTACGAACTTTTTTATTGTTTATCTGTTAAGTTATATAGGTGATTATTATTCATAATATGTGCCAAAAACACGGAATTTTCATTTCTTTTTAAGTATTAGATGGTGGCCGGTCACTAGAACTTTTTCTTTGAGGTGTTTAAGTGTCCGGCCAAGGTGTACAAGGTGGATAAGGTTGCATTTATCCATGATACTAAGCCAACTTTGCCATGCATCCTTCAACCAGCTGACGTTAGTGTGTTTAAGCCACTAAAACAAGACTGGAAGAAGACGGTAAAGCAATGGAACATGAATAACATAGGAAATGTTCTAACTCTTAAAGACTTTTGCCCACTTCTAGAAATCTTGCTCATAATACCATAAGAAATGGATTCAGAAAGTTTGGCTTTTTCCCATTTGATGCAAATGCTATAGATTATGGAAACTGAGTTCAAGAAATACTTAAAAAAGTGTCTACAATATCCTATAAATACTGCAAACTTTTGCCTTCTGAAGAAGATCGGTTTGCAATAGCAGCATCGGGGGTCATTGTTGTTAAGTCTACAAACTTGAAATTATCTGAATTATATAGTGTATATATGCATATAATATATATGTAACAAAAGTAAATATGTATTTTTATTAAATAATCGATTAAAATCGGGTTTAAATGTTTAATTTACTTTGTAATATCCTGGCCGGATACTGGTACAAAAGTGGCCGACTACTGAATTTTGCTGGCCGGGTACTGGTGAAATTTGACTTCTTTCAAAAAATTAATTTTAATTTTAAATGCAAGAACCCAATTATATTCAACCATTTTTTTTATCAAACAAAATTTGTCTATCAAAAGCAAAAAAAAAGAAAAACCTTGTTTAAATGGCCAGTTGAATTAGTAATCACGGATCAAAGTATGAAAAAGTGCTAGGTGGCCGGGTACTGGTACATCTACCCTAGCTGGTACCTACATTGACACCACAAAAACGAAAAAACACAGTGAAACTACTGTCTCTTGTTCTATAATCATTTGTCAACCACATCATTGGCCGAAAAAAATGTAATGTTCGGCCCTGTTAATTAAAATCGACCAAATATTCATACATAACATTGAGCTTGAATAGAACAACCCTCAAAATGTTATTGTGTAAATTTCGTTTTAAAATCAAACGAATTTTAATGCACAAGATTTGTAAGCTTGCGTCACATAGCGTCGTTACCCTATTCACACCGAGCCGAAAACCATGATTTCGGGAAAACACTCGAAAACTTCATCGAAAACAGAAGTTTTCCCATAAATATTTCAGTTTTCAAAACGAGTCGTTTAAAGTCTTTTTTGCACGAAAACACCACGAAAACGACTTCTAATCTTTGGGTTGTTGAAACACACACCTTTTGCAACATTCAGTAGAGCCAGTGGTTAGGGACAGCCAGACGTAGGGATTTTCGATCTAAAAATGATTAGGAAAAAAGGACAGGTTTGTATAACGTAGGGATTTTTTTCGGACGAAGCATGTTTATCTTATTTGTAAGTAAATTGATCTGCCCAGTCAAAAAATGTTTATTATTTTTGTTCACTATTATATTTCGGTCTTACATTCGTCGATATTAGCTAAGGAATGAAATGAGATGACATAATTTGAAGAGTATATTCGTGTATGTACATAATATAAAAAACTATGTAGAGAGATTGTATTGAAAATTATTCGACGGTGTAGGGAAAAGTAGGCATTTTCTTCTTGTATTGTAGGGATTTTTCTGTGTTTTCTGTAGGATCACTGAGTAGAGCAGCTGACCGATTGTCTACGACAACATAGGCATTCGCCCAAAACTAACGAAAAACACATCAGCGATCATCCTCGCTAACAGCAGCTGCAACGATGGAAAATGCTATCGTCTGGCTAGCGGTTGTTGCGACCGATACTTACATCATACGAGCAAGCACCATCCGATGATGGAGCAACGACGATGGAAAATACCATCGTCTGCCTAGCGGTTGTGGCGGCCAGTTACCTACATACATATGGGCAAGCACCATCCGATGCAGGCAGCAACGAGGATGAACAACAACATCGGCTGTGTAGCGGTGGTTGCGACCGGCAACCAGCAACACACAAGAGCATAAAGAGCAACGGAAGCAACTGGGATGAACAACAACATCGGCTGTGTAGCGGTGGTTGCGACCGACAACCAGCACAGCGCACACAAGCAGGAGCGACAACAGCAGCAGCAGCAACGGGTACGGCACCGTGGGGGTAGCGGTAGTTGCGACCGATGTGCAGCAAGCACTGCCAGCGATATAGCATTCGTTTTTCAACCTTCAACTCGTCAACTTCTTCACAGTTTAGAGCAGCATTGAGCAGAGCAGTAGAGCATCGAGCAGTTTCCCCAACAGAAAAAAAATAAAATACAGTCCACCCTTTTAACAATGTATTAATGTCAATTATTCATGATAAATAAAATCTTTTTAAAAAGCAACTTTGCTATCGAAACATTGGTCAATCGAGCCAAATAATTAGAGCCAGTGCGGTACAATAACAAATATCCAAATAGAGCAGTGCGTTATAAAAAAAAAAAAATATAAAGTGCAAGTGCAGTTGAGCTAAAGTTACGAGCAATTGGGCAGTGCAGCCGATAGGGCAAAATTAAGTGCAAGTGCAGTTGAGCTAAAGTTACGAGCAATTGGGCAGTGCAGCCGATAGGGCAAAATAAAGTGCGAGTGCAGTTGAGCCAAAGTTAGGAGCAAATTGGTGCAGTGCAGCCGTGCTAAGGCAATATAAAAAAAAAAACAACCAGTGCAGTGTAGCCGTACCGAAGCGGCAAAAATAAGAAAATAAAACATTTCAAAAGAGCTCGATTCCTTGTGTGGACGCAGCGTTTCCGAAGGGTCGACCTGAACTGCTGCGAGTCACACACGGTCTTACGGTGCGAGCGAAATTTACGCAAAAGGTTAGACAGTGCCTCAAAATAAACCAGCGCAAGTGCAACAAAAATCTCGAGACAGGGCGAGTGCAATGGGCGACCTAGCAAAGAGAGATGTATTCCGTGCGTCAATACTACGATTTTCGAAAGCAGTGACCGAAGGCAGCTACGCTCAAGCTGATCAGGCCTTCCTCAAAACCAAGCTTGAGGCAGCCGAATTCGCGTTTGAAAAGCTCCTGGTAGAGCACATGGGGCTGGTGGAACGAGCCGCCTCAACGACCGAGCTTGAAGCGCACGACAAGTATGTGGCGTCAGTGGAAGAAGCGCACCACGTCGTTGTCGCCAAATTGCGCGCGAATTAAAACACTTGTTTCTTACTTTTAAAATTAAACAATATTTATTTGGAACTATGTCCTTTATTATTGAAATACTTTTTACTAATTCTAAAAGGAGCTTAAGGCTACTATGTAGTTACAATAAGACTGTTGATAAATTCATCATACAGTCGTATTTATATACTTTTCTTATCTATCTACAAGGAGACCCAAGCGTACAATCGTCTTGCTTGATAATGAAGAAGAGATAATATTCCAACATTGTATACAAACGATATTATCTCTTTTACATATGTTATCATTGTAGCGTTGTGTGCAAGACTGTACTAGAGACTAAAGATATCATTGAATACAAATAATGTTATCTTTTTTCTCAATATGTTTTGCTATGGATACTTAACTCCCCCCCTTGTTAAACGAAATCGTCCCGATTTTTCGACGCTATTTTTAACATTTCTCTTTCATAAGTTTTGTTATATGCGTCAATCTTTTTTTGTTTTTGACGATCTGTTATACATTGTATAGTTTTTATCATTACGTACGTAAATGCTAGAATAACAATCAGTGTTACAATTGTGTATATAGTTGATAATATCGGTTTTTCTTCAAAAGGAATAATTAGTTTTTTTAAAGTATCTATGTTATCGAATTTGTACATTGTATCTTCTTTAATTATTTGGTCGATGTAAGACTCTGAATTATGATTTCTTAATATAACTTCTTTAATTTGCTTATGCATGTTTTTGTATATTTTATCGTCTAGATTTATAGTATTTTCATAAGTAACTAAGTTTATACCATTAATTGTTTGATTATTTAACTTATGCTTACCGCTTAATAACATAACACCGGATTCAATTTCTAAGTCGTAATCGTATTCTTGTTTAATGTTGCATTTTGAAGTTATATTCTTTAAAAGTGGAATAAGACAATTTTCTTCTTCAAAGTTAATTTCACAAATGTTTTTACTTAGATGATTTTGACAATTTCTTGTTCTTAAATAAGTTTGGTTACATAAGGCAATTGTTTTATCTGTAATGATTTTTCCATGTTTTGAATTTAAAGGTGTTACTTTATACAATTTACATGATTTAATTAGAACTGGATATTTATATATTGTGATGAAGAATTCATCAGTTCTAGCTAATAATATTTTAGAGTACTCAAGTATATTTATTATGGGTACTTGAATTATTTCATGTTGAATAATATTTTTAATGTCATCTAAGTCTAGGCTTTCTGATAAATATTCATTATTTTTTGCTGCATTAATTGTTCTGGTCAATAATAATAATTGTTCGTACACTTGTTCTATTACTAAATGTTCTTTAAGGCTCTGACCTTCGAATTGTTGCAAAATTTGTTCAAATCTAGAATTTATAGTTTTTTGTTTATTATTGTTTTCTATGAGATTATTTATACTCGTTTCTATGTTAACTAAGTCATAATGGTCAGGATTACCAAACACATATTTGAAAGCTGTTCCTAAAAAGTTAATTGATCTAGTATGCCTAGTATGTTCTTGTAATTGGTCTGCTAAATTCTTAATTTTACTTAACCAAATTTTTTCTTCTTGTGTAGGTTGATATTTACTAGTTACGATATTTACGTAAGGTTGAAATATCGAAGTCAGGTTGGTGGCATGTAACAAATAAGTTTGTTCTTTGAATAAATACACGTCATCTGTTTGCGTAAGTATAAACTTCTTGTTTAGTAACTCAGTTATTTGAACGTTTCCTTGCCCTTCTTGACTCTGTACAATTCCTAGTAATGTTAGGAATATTAATATTTTCGTCATCTGAAAAATGATAATTCTTTATGTTATCCTTGTGAATTTTTATTCCTTCTTTAGAGATTACAGTGTCTCCTTTATCTTCTTCTACTATTCTTGTTATGTATCTGGCGTTAGATTTCTTTCTAAGACCTGTGATTCTTACCATTATCTTATCTCCTTTTTTATACTCTCTGTGTCGAGTTCCTTTATTTAGACGTTCGATCACTTTTTTGGATGCTGAGTTTAGTTTATTTATTATAATTTCACTATTGCTATATTTATTTTGATTAAAGAAAATGTCTCTAGGTTTCAAACCGGTAACTGAGTGTATAGAATTATTTAATTCACGCACTGTTCTAAATATTTCTTCGATAAGTCTTGTTTTATTCTGAATTGTGAATATTCTAGACAGTTCAGTTATTGTACCGTTTACACGTTCTACCTGACCGTTCGCTGTCGATCTGTATACTGGAGTTTCTACTTTAGTTATGTTGTATTTCAAACACATTTGGTTCACCATTTCTGTTTTGAATCCCTTCTCGTTATCTGTCATGAGTCGTTCACATTTTGGGAAATAATTAGATAAGACCTCTTCCATAACGTCGTACAGTCTGTTTCGAGTTTCGATTTCCCGAAGGATTGTATATTTAGAATACTTATCTACTGTTACAAGGAAAGTATACTTGTCGTTGAAGTATATGTCCATATGAATGTGTGTTCCCACATGTGTTGGTATTTCTGAATTATTCAGAGGTTCTCTGATAGGTTTTCTTTCATATTTTCCAAATAGACATGCTATGCATTTTCTGTTGAAACTCTTTGCTTGTTTATTTAGATCGGGCCAGTAATATTTCTCTGAGATTTCTTGTATATTGTTACGTAACCCTCGGTGTGCTCTTTCGTGAGTTACCCTTACAAGTTTTAGTTGTTCCTCCAAATTTGTCACGTCTTGAAGTTTTCTTGGTGTGAATATAAATCTTACTAGTGGGAATTCTTTTTTTATGTTTTCACCATATTTGTATATGTTTTCAAATTTCGTATGCAAAGCTACAATCTTTTGGGGTTGTATAACTTCTTTCATCTGCCTTAGTAAAGAGTCTTTGTCCTTAAACTTTATTATGAGTCTTATTTTGTTACTAAAATAGATTTGTGTTTCGATATTATTTGTTATATCTTCAATAAGTTCGAACTGTGCAGTGTATGCATTAAAAGGCTGATTCACAGTTTTTATTATATCATTAGAAGAACTTTCAGCTGAATGTGCTGTTTCTATGGTAGAAGTATTTATGCGTTGACGTGATAATGCGTCAGCTACAAGATTTAGGTTTCCTGGTTTATAAACTAATTTTGCTCCAAAGTCTTCAATGATTCCCTTCCAACGTTTCAGCTTTGTGTTGGGATTTTTTTCTGATACAGAATATATAAGGCTCTGGTGATCGGTATATATGGTTAAGTCTGCTATACCATATATGTAGTTTCTGAGTTTTTGTAAGGACCATATGATCGCTAATAGCTCTTTCTCGTTTGTGCTATAGTTCTCTTCTGTCTTACTCAGTGTTCTTGACAAGAAGTGTATAGGTTGCTTATTCTGACTTAGTACGGCTCCAATAGCTATGTTGGATGCATCAGTAGTAAGCTCGAATGGTTTACTATAATCCGGTTGAAAAAGTTCGACTTGTTCTTTCAAATAATTTTTTAAAATTCTAATCGCTTCTAATGCTGAATCATTCAGATTTAACTTAATATTTTTACTTTGTTTTTTGTTTACTTTACCGTTATCTCCTCGTAAATATAATGTCAGGGGCTTGGCTATGCTTGCGTATCCTTTTATAAACTTACGATAGTAACCTGTAAGACCTAAAAATCCTCTCAAATCCTTTACCGTTTGTGGGACTGGAAAATTTTCTATAGCTGCTATTTTCTCAGGGTTCGTAGTGATTCTACCATGTCTGATTATGTGACCTAAGTATTCTACTTCTTCTTGAAAAAACTTACTTTTCTCATCAGATATTTTTAATGTGGCTTTATTGAGTACGTCGAATACTTGACTTATGTGCTGTATATGTTCTTCCTCAGATGAAGAATATATCAATACGTCATCAATGTAAACGTGTACGAATTTACCTACAAAGTCTCTCAAAATGTCGTCCACGCATCTCTGAAATATGCTTGGTGCATTTTTGAGCCCGAAAGGCATTCGTTTAAAATGATATTTTGCGCCATTTATAGCAAAAGCTGTTTTTTCTTTATCATCTGTTTTGATTTTAATTTGGTGGAAACCTGACTCCAAATCTAATGTTGTAAAGTACTTGGCTTTACCTAAATTTTGAATTGTCATGTTGACATCCGGAATGGGGTATCTGTCTGTTACAGTGTGAGCGTTAAGTTTTTGGAAATCAACAACCATGCGCCGTTTTGGTTTTCCTTTTTCGTCCAAACCTTTTTTAGGTACTGTCCATATGGGACTGTTATAAGGACTATGGCTTTTTTCTATTATATCGTCATGTAAGAGTTTCTGTATTTCTTTGTTTACGAATTCGTTATCTGCTATGGGATATGGATATTGTTTAACATAAACCGGATTATCATTGGTCGTCCTAATGCTTGCTTCTATAGTATCTGTAAAGGGTAACGGTCCTATGCTGTTATTAATCTTCATCAGTCTATCTATGTCTGCTTTATAAATATTATTTTCCCCAATTATGTAATTAATTTTCTGAATAGATTCGACACTGCTTATGGTAGTTAGAGTCATATTACTGAAATTTATTTCCGCGTTTAGAACTTTAAGTCCTTCATATCCTAATATCATATCAAAAGACTGAATATCCTCTAATTCAAAAAATGTTATATTTTTCTTTAATATCCTAACTACTTTCTTTGTATCTACCATAGAATAACCATGCATTGTTTTTATTTTTATAGGTTTAATTTTAATTTTTTTGCTAGAATCGCATTTTCTATTAATGTAATTATGGGTTGCACCAGTATCAATAAGAATTTTATAAATTTTCTTAGAAATAGTACTAGTTAAATTTAAGCAGGGCAACCCGTCTACTAGTTTAAATGATCTATTCTTATGTTATTATTTACCATACATTCCGTTTCATCTGCTTCTGCATATGTACTGCTGACATCGTCTCTGCGTTGTTGTCGGGAGTTATTTACTCTCTGCTGCTTGAAGTTCTGCTGATAAGATCGTTGCGGTCTGTTGTGTGTGTTGAAACTCCCGCTGTGTTCACGTTTCGCTGGTGGATTATATACATCGGGTTTGTATTGATTCCAATTTTGTCGCTGTGCATGTACAATTTGTCTCGAGTTTATCTCCATCGGCTGTGGTCCTTGATTGTGTTGCTGCATATTATCGTATTGCTTCTGGGGTTGATAATTCGTTGTTTGGCTCGAATAATTTGGTCTTCTTTCGTTTCTGCGTTCATGTGGCATATTTTTGTGGTGCTTATCCTGAGTGAGATGTAAATGCCTGTGCACATTATCATGTTCTATTCTGCGAGCAATTGCGAATGCGTGTTCTAGATCATTTATTGTAGCTGAATATAATGATCCTCTTGTAAAGTTGTCACTCATACCATCAATGAATATACGAACTGCGTCGTCGTTAGCATTTTTAATTAGTCTGTCGATTATATTCGGCGGATCACCTGACATAGTGATTTTTGATATTATTAAATTGAGATTTTTATTTATCTCGTCGTGGTATTCAGACAGTGTGCTTCTTTTTTGCGTGATGGCTTTCATCATGTCTTGTAGCACGTATAGAGGTTCTTGATTAGAGTACGTATAATCTAATCTGTTACGTATCGCCTCAAAATTAAAAATTGTGTTATAATTAGTTAACACATTCGCGGCTGCACCCTGTATTTTACTTTTCACTATAGTCAATGCTGCTGCGTACTTACTGTGTGTTTTGAAGTTTTTAATGCTGTCCATTAATCTGGATGCTTCTTCGCGCCACGACCGATAATTTGATTGATCGCCGTTGAAAATAGGTAGGCTTTTAAATGCGTCTAACTGTATTTCACTACCATCTGTATATGTGGTTCTTATTTCCTCTAGCACAGGTATGTTTGGTACTATGCCTAATCCAGATTTTACTTCATTTAGTTTTGTTTCTAAATTAGTGTTTATTTGATTTTGGTTAGTTATTATTGCTGCTAACCTTGCATTCTCTGTGCGTGTGTGCTCTAGGGTTTGTGTTACTGTGTTGCTCCTGGTTTCTAAAGCTTCTAATCTTGCCATTAATACTGCGAGTTGTTCCATTTTGAACTCGTGTCTGTTGTCGTCGAATTTGTGTGTTTTTTTTCTCCACATATACACTTTCACTGAATTGCTTTGCTGCTTCGTACGAAGAAGCTATATTTGTACCTGCTATGCTAGGTAATTCTTGTAACCGGTAACGCGAGTGTTCTGTTTATACTAGATTTCACTACTTGTTCCCGAGGTCCGCTCGATTGAAGTTAAAAAGTATATTTAACCTCCTGGCAGGATCGCCAATTAAAACACTTGTTTCTTACTTTTAAAATTAAACAATATTTATTTGGAACTATGTCCTTTATTATTGAAATACTTTTTACTAATTCTAAAAGGAGCTTAAGGCTACTATGTAGTTACAATAAGACTGTTGATAAATTCATCATACAGTCGTATTTATATACTTTTCTTATCTATCTACAAGGAGACCCAAGCGTACAATCGTCTTGCTTGATAATGAAGAAGAGATAATATTCCAACATTGTATACAAACGATATTATCTCTTTTACATATGTTATCATTGTAGCGTTGTGTGCAAGACTGTACTAGAGACTAAAGATATCATTGAATACAAATAATGTTATCTTTTTTCTCAATATGTTTTGCTATGGATACTTAACTCGCGCGCATATCTCAGCTGGAACCGAACAGTGCACCCAGTGAGGGGACTAGCGCTCCGGCCACCCCCCAACCAAGCGTAATACAGGTCCGGCAGGAACGACCGTCGAAGATCCCAGTATTCAAGGGCGATTATACCAAATGGCGTGAGTTCCGGGATCAATTTCTAACAGAAGTGCATAACAACAGCGGAATGGCTCAGGTCACAAAAATGCGCGAACTAAAGCAAGCATTAGAAGGCGCGCCAGCTAGGCTGATCAGCAGGTGGCAGGTCACGGAAGGAAATTATGCGGAGGCATGGGCAAAACTCAATGAGGTTTACGACAATAAGCAAAATATCGTAGACGCTCATCTAAATGCCCTGCATGCAATTCCGAACATCGGAAAGGACTCCTGCAAGTCACGAGGAATACGTGATCTGGTCAATGAAGCAAATGTACATTTAAGTTCATTGAAGGTGCTTGGTCTGGACACATCATCTTGGGATCCAATCATAGTGAACATGCTCAGGGCTAGACTCGACACAGACACAAACCACGCGTGGCAGATGGTCAGAGAGGACGTGTGCCAAATAGCGACATTGAAGGAGTTTCTGCAGTTTTTGGAAAGAAGAGCAAGTGCACTCGATTCAGCATTCTACGACCAGTTCGAGAGACCGGTCGAAAGGCCAAACAATGCGCAATACAAGGAGAGGACTACCATGAGCACGCTAAGCAGCGGGAAGAGAAGCGGGGCACCACCAAAGTGTCCTTTGTGCAAAGCGCCGCACCCATTGTATCGCTGCGGCGATTTTTTGGCGCTATCAATACAGAGCAGGGGCGAAAGAGTACGCAGCTGGAAGCTGTGTACCAACTGTCTCAAGAGCGGGCATATAGCGCAAACCTGTCAATCCGGAGCATGCCGAAGATGCGACAGGAAACACAACAGCGTACTTTGTCCAGAGCAGAACATCCCCGGAAGAAGTCTAGCGGTGGTAACACATGTAGAGCAGCCGAATCAACCATCCACTTCCCGAGCAGCCAAGGGTAACCAAGCGGATGCATAGCAACTAGTGCACCCATCTTGCGCAAATCGGAACAAGCAGCGTGTCATCCCGTCGCAGAGCGCCGATCCTGGGATTCCACCAGTTTCCGACGAAATCGAGCCGAGCAGTATCAAACTTGATTGTGCGTTATTAGCCACGGCGTGCATCAAGGTAAGGAGCGGAGCAGGACAACCGATCGAGGCAAGGGCACTCCTAGATTGCGGGAGTCAAATCAGCCTCATCACTGAAAGGTGTGTCCAGAGAATGGGCATTAGAAGGCGCAAGTGCGATTTCCAAGTGCAAGGAATCGGTTCCAACGCCGGAGTGCGTATCACAGGAACCGTATACGTCAGTTTATCATCACGCATTGAGCCAACGTTCGCAATGAACTGCCAGCTGTTCATCATCGCGAAGATAACTTCATACCTCCCCACCAGAGATTTACCGCAAGTGCAATACGCGGCTGTGAGCGAGCTGAAACTGGCCGACGAAAACTTCAACAAACCGGCCAAAATAGAGATTCTACTTGGGGCACAAGTATGGGCAGAAATCATCAAGAGCAACATCAAGAAATACAAATCAGGACTGACGGCGCAAGACACGAGCTTCGGTTGGATATTGTTCGGCCAGATGCAACCGAATCCAGCACAAGCGTTTCGAACCACGCTATTAGCAACAGAATCGCCAGATTTGCAGCTCAACGAGCTGTTGAGAAAATTTTGGGAGATGGAAGAGCTGAGCGAACCAAGAGCAAAATCGGCGGATGATGAATGGGTCGAAGAAAACTTCAAGAGCACATATTGGCGCGACCCATCCGGACGATACGTTGTCACCATCCCCATTAACCCACACGCACAGACATTGGGCAGTTCCAGAGCAGTCGCCATGAAACGATTTCTCCAACTAGAGAAGAGACTAAGTGCAAATAGCGAGCTGAAGGAGAAATACGTCAATTTCATGCGCGAATACAAGCAGTTGGGCCACATGGTGGTGGCCACCAGACCACCTCGGACAGACAAGTGCGCATACTACATACCTCACCATTGCGTCTCGAAGAAATTTCGTGTCGTCTTCGACGCATCATGCAAAAGCGACAATGGCATATCGCTGAACGACGTGCAGTTCCACGGACCAAAACTCCAAGATGACCTTTCAACAATACTCACCCGCTTCCGCAGTTACAAGGTAGCAGTCAGCGCTGACGTGCGGAAAATGTTTCGGCAGGTGCGCGTCGACCCGGAGCAATGGGATCTCCAGAGAATATTTTGGAGAGAAAATCCCGATCAAGAGCTAAGCGAGTACTGGCTAACCGTCGTCACCTATGGCATGGCGTCCAGTAGCTTCAACGCGGTTAGAGCCATGGTCCAATGCGCGTTGGATAACGAGCAGGCATACCCCCGAGCATACGAAGCCATAACCAAGAATTTCTACATGGACGATATGCTTACTGGAGCGGATTCAGAGCAAGGAGCAGTTGAACTGACCCAGTCTATAGTGGAGTCACTGGCCAAAGGCGGTTTCGAACTGGACAAGTTCACTTCAACGAGCGAGCAGATGCGAGCAGCCTTTCCGGGCACAGGAAACACAAGCGCAGAGCACACTTTCCCGGAAGAGACCGGGACTTCAATACTAGGCCTGGTATGGAACTCTTCAACGGACGAGATACGGTTCAAGGTGCAATCGGATGAGGCGGAGAGCAGAGCCACAAAGCGCAACATCGTAAGTGCAGTCGCAAGGCTATATGATCCAAACGGCTACCTCGCGCCCGTAATCATAAGTGCGAAGATCATTATCCAGGACCTGTGGCGAACTGGAGTACAGTGGGACGACCAACCACCTACAGAGCATGTATCCAAATGGGAAAGTTTCCGCCAGCAACTCAAACACCTACCGTCAGTTCGAGTTCCGAGGTGGGTAGGCAGTGAGAGCACGAGCAAAATGGAGCTACACGGATTCGCCGACGCATCCGAACGAGCATATGCGGCGGTGATCTACTTGCGATCGACATCGAGCAAAGGCGACATCAAGAGCATCCTGGTCGCATCAAAAACGAGGGTTGCCCCATTGAAGACAATCACGATACCAAGACTAGAGCTATGCGCAGCGAATCTATTGTGCAAGGTGATGAAGCAGGTGGTCGAAGCCGGCTCATTTCAAGGAATACCGGTATTTTATTGGAGCGATTCCATGATGGTGCATTATTGGATCACAAAGTTACCATTCGAGCAGAAAACATTTGTGGCCAATCGGGTGAAGTCCATCCAAGAGCTATCTGGGAACCATCCCTGGAGACATGTCAGATCTGGAGATAACCCAGCAGACCTAGGCTCAAGAGGAGTCAAGGCAGAGCAACTGATTGAATCGGAGTTATGGTGGCACGGCCCGTCGTGGCTCAAGGAGCAGGAGCACAATTGGCCACAAGTGCCAATACAACTGAACCTCAAGCAACAAGAGCGAGCGGATCGAGAAGCTAGAGCATTGACCGTAGGAAAGCTGACGATACTAACACCGACGAGCCTGACCATCAGAGACATCAGTCTACTGGATCGAAAGGCAACGCTACAGAGCATCCTGAGGATAACAGCCTTAGTATTGAGGTTCGTCCAAAACTGCAAAAGGGGCAGGAGACAGGTGCAGGTCCAATTAGTCACGATGGTACCACCAGTGACAACTTCAGAGCGAGAGCGAGCATTACATTACTGGGTCAAGGTCACCCAACAAGGGCATTACATTCGAGAGCACAACCAAATCATCAGAAAGGAGCAAATTGACAGCGCCAGCAAGATACTTACTCTCAGTCCTGTCATAGACGCCGAGGGGATACTGAGGGTTGGCGGCCGCCTCAAGGATGCATTGCTTCCATATGACAGCATGCACCCCATAATCTTACCATCCAAGAGCAAGCTGAGCGAGCTGATCCTTCGGGAAGCGCACATCGTTACGAAGCATGGCGGGGTGCAGTTGTGCATGCAGTACGTGCGGCAGAAGTTCTGGATCACAACACTTCGGCAGGCGTTGAAATGTCACATAGGGCGCTGCATCGCATGTTTTCGCCAGAAGAAGACCGTAACAGAACAGCAGATGGGCAGCCTTCCACGCGATCGAGTGCAGCCGGCAAGAGCATTCAGGCATAGCGGCGTCGACTATGCTGGCCCAGTGCAAATCAAGGCCAGAGCAGGCCGATGCAATATCATTGAAAAGGGCTACATCGCAGTATTCGTGTGCATGGTGACAAGAGCGATCCACCTTGAGCTGGTGAGCAACCAAACAACGGAAGCCTTCTTGGCCGCTTTCCAGCGATTTACTGGGCGACGTGGCGCTTGCTCAGTGCTATGGAGCGATAACGCCACCACATTCGTCGGAGCAGACAGAACACTTCGCAGGAGCGCGAAAGATTGGGGTCACAGACTTCCGACCGAGCAAATTGCAGCCATGGGAACCGAGTGGAAATTCATAGTGCCAGGAGCTCCTCACCAGGGCGGAATCTGGGAGGCCGGAGTGAAATCACTCAAACATCATCTGCGAAGACTTATGGGCAAACAAGTATTCACCTTCGAGACCTTGGCCACCACATTAGTGCTCATTGAAGCTTGTCTCAACTCGAGACCACTCAGTGCACTATCAGATGACCCGGATGACTTGTGCGCGCTCACCCCCGGTCACTTCCTGATAGGAGAGCAAATCGTGCAGCCACTAACAACAGATGTCAGCCAAGTACCTCAAGCCCGTCTCAAGCTGTGGAACATCATTAACCAGATCCAGCAGCACTTTTGGAAGAGATGGCACGCCGAATACTTGAACACCTTGCAGCAGCGTTTTAAATGGAGTCAACGGCGTGAGAACGTTAAGGTCGGGGAGTTAGTCCTAATCAAGCAGGAGAATACACCACCCACAGTATGGCCATTGGGGCGGATAACGGCGGTCCATCTAGGGCCAGATGGACTCGTACGCAGTGCAACCGTGCGAACTGAGCATACAACTTTAGCGCGACCAGTGCAGAAGCTATGCGTCCTTCCCAAGGACGAAGAGAGCGAGTCCAATTGAAGAACACCCATCAATTGGGGGGGGGGAATGTCTACGACAACATAGGCATTCGCCCAAAACTAACGAAAAACACATCAGCGATCATCCTCGCTAACAGCAGCTGCAACGATGGAAAATGCTATCGTCTGGCTAGCGGTTGTTGCGACCGATACTTACATCATACGAGCAAGCACCATCCGATGATGGAGCAACGACGATGGAAAATACCATCGTCTGCCTAGCGGTTGTGGCGGCCAGTTACCTACATACATATGGGCAAGCACCATCCGATGCAGGCAGCAACGAGGATGAACAACAACATCGGCTGTGTAGCGGTGGTTGCGACCGGCAACCAGCAACACACAAGAGCATAAAGAGCAACGGAAGCAACTGGGATGAACAACAACATCGGCTGTGTAGCGGTGGTTGCGACCGACAACCAGCACAGCGCACACAAGCAGGAGCGACAACAGCGGCAGCAGCAACGGGTACGGCACCGTGGGGGTAGCGGTAGTTGCGACCGATGTGCAGCAAGCACTGCCAGCGATATAGCATTCGTTTTTCAACCTTCAACTCGTCAACTTCTTCACAGTTTAGAGCAGCATTGAGCAGAGCAGTAGAGCATCGAGCAGTTTCCCCAACAGAAAAAAATAAAATACAGTCCACCCTTTTAACAATGTATTAATGTCAATTATTCATGATAAATAAAATCTTTTTAAAAAGCAACTTTGCTATCGAAACACCGATAAAAAACCACAACTCACAACTTAAAATAATTTTCCATTCTAATTGATGGGCTAGTTTTACTTTTAAATGCTCTGATTCCATTTTATTTGTTAATTAATGCGATCGAAATTGGTAAACAAAATAGTTTACACAGAAGTTTCACAACTAGTGTCTCACAGCTCAATGAAACATCCAACGAAAACTAGTTATTGTTCGGTGGGAGGAATGTAATTTCGAGTTTTCGACGAAAACATTGCGGTGTAAAAAAGGGTATAAATCATCGTGGAAAATTACGAGATCTGCGTTAAGTATTCTCCAAGCAAATTCGGAGAGTTTTTTTTATGAGGTGGTAAATTTCTGCAGTTTACGCAGTTTATTAGTATTTTTACGCATTTAAGTGAATTCTCTAAATAATTAACTTTGAGTAAGGATCCTTTTTGCGATCTTTGCTCAAACCATAGTTTTTCTCGAAAAAAAAGGTCTTGAGTGAATTAAATATTTATCCTCAACTTTTTAACTGGATCACTCGATAAAATAAGACTTCTACATAAAAACAGTATAACTACTTTATTGTCATCGAATTCCTTAGCTTAATTAAAGTTTTTTTAGGACACAAAAATCACTTAGCCTTCACTCTCTATGTAAGATGTACTAACAATAACATTAATGACCACTTTCACTGTGTCCACCAGATATGTCCACCGGTTCGTGTTCGTTTTGTTCAACTTGTTCTTCTTCGTAATGGTCGCCATGGTCTGTGTTACTAACGCTCTCATGCAACTCAATAGTAGCTCGTGCTCCAGCTTGAGATGCATTCGCTTGGGCCTCAGACGCAGATGATGATGCTTTTAAGGCTGCCTCCTTTGTAGCTTCATAGTCGACCCTGGCATCTTTGAGTTGTTCCTCAAGCCTATCGAGTCGCGATTTAGCCTGTCCAACCATTGCGGACTGAGAGGCCAGTTGGCCAGCCACCTCAGATGCGGCCTTTTCTGCATATTCAGCCACTACCTTGGCATCATTTACTGCGGAGACCAAAATCGAAACATGATTGCTGGCAACCTGTGCGGTCTGTTGAGATAGCTTCGCTGCCGACTTCGCTGATTGTAGTTGTTCCAACTCTCTGGCCAAAGAGCGGTGTGCCTCCGAGGATTGTTGCTCCAGTTCTTGTAAGATAACCTGTTTTCCCGCCAAAGCCGCCTGAGCTGTCGCTGCTGCTTGGACTGCCGACTGAGCTAAGGTATTCTTGGCAATAAAAGCGGCCTGCTTGGCGGCAGCATGTTGATTAGCCACGGCTGAGTGGGCTTGGTTTGCTGATCCTTGAGCTATAGACCTCAATCCGCTTCCAATGCTATAGCCACTAGACTTGTGGGGCGAAGGTTGTCCCGATAACGATGGATGAGCGGGTTGTCTGTATTCGTAATAGTTTTGCGGTTCAACTTTAGCAGACTCGAAGTGAGCTGGTGCTGATTGTTTGTACTCGTATCCGTTTCCGTATCCATTTCGTTTCTTTATTACACGATCTGCAGACGTGGACAAAACTAAAGAAAAGAAAGTATTTCGTTCAAACAGCTGTTATATATTTGAAGTGACGTTGAAGGACTTACCCAAGACAACGATAATGGTCAACAACAACATCTTGAAATGAAGCATGGTTTGATATGCAATGCAGTCGCTTTAGCTAATGCCGTCAATGTTGCATCTAAACCGCATTTTATAGCTAAAAAGCACATATAACCAAAAAGACGGAACCTGCTTGAAGCGCCTCTCGGGCATCGGATGGGAGAAAAACTAGTAGACCATGCTTCGTCCAATGAAAGTACAAACAAATATTTAAATGCACACTCGTGTGTTGTGCCTGGAAGAGTAAGTTAAATTCGTGCAACAAAACGCTTTTATGCGGGGTTCACTCATCTGAGGATTGACCATCGAATCCAGTTTTAGTCTTGGTATACCAACGACTGCAGGAGGAAGTAGTATTTGCCAGTGCACTACACAATGACTGTGCAAACTGCGAAGTGGCGCCGTGGCGGTAGCAGCAGGTTTGCTATTATGGTCTTTGGTGCTCCTTTCCTCATATCAGCCGGTATATTTATAAAATTGGTATATGTAGGTAGTAACTAGGTTTATGGTTTTGAAGCCAGTTCTTTCAAAGTGGTTCGTTGTAACTGAACCATAGTTGTAAATTAGATGAAACGCGGTACTTAAGCCAATTTAACGCATATAACCAGCACTTTATTGTCTCAATTTGTATGTCGTGTACATGTTGCGTATACCTATATATTAACTACAAGCCCTTTGTTTTAGGTTAGTCTTCTAAGGCTATTTCAGGATATTTATTTATTTATCTAAATAATTTAAAAAAATCAATTAACAATATTTAAGGACATATATTCATTCTTTATGGGCCCAACCTGTAGAATTAAGTTTTCTCCCATAAGTAAAATAAGAAATAAATAGTTGGCGCAACAGGTCCGGAAAGACCCTAGGCCTAGCTTCTCACAACCATTCTTTTTCATTTTTGGAACGAATGGAAGGGATCTACACTTTTATGCCGACTCCAAACGGGTAATTGAGAAGCTCTTTCAAGACAGTTATACTCTCGGATGTTTGTCGGACGTTCGCGAGGGGTGGCGCACTGGAAAAAGCTCTAGGTTGGAATTTGGGTTTTTGCGGGATTCGAACCTCGCCGACCCTCACCAACACACTAAGCCACTGCACCTATACATGTTTCTTATTAAACTCTCCTGAAGGGAATAATATATAATAATTTCATCTACAACCAATTCAATCATTCTTTAAAGCTTAACCTTACTTTTTGTGAATTATTGAACAATTATTGAACTGACCATCTATCTTTTATTTAAAAGTGCATTTCCTTTTTACTATTATTTTTTTTTTTTTTTAATACTGATTGTCTTTTACTTTTGAAACTTTCCTTTTAAACACTCACTACAAATTATTTGCATTTAGGGCAATTAAAAATATTCCGCCGTACTAATTAGAGTCGGAACTAAAAATGTTTATTTGTATAGGTCCATTATTTATAAGTATAGATAGGTACCTAACCTACGTATAATTATTACATCTCATCTCTCTTGAAATTTAGTTTATACCGTCAGTGCTTCACTGCATCCTCTCCTTAAATTTCAGTTTGTGCCTGGTTCTATTCTAATGCACCAACTGAGGAGTATAATGCGATCACGAATAAATCCCCATTTAGATCATTCAGTTTCAGTTGGGCTATCAGTTAAACTGATGAGAGCAGTGCATTTAGACGTCAGTCCGGTATTCAGTTGAGCATTCATTTTACTCTTAATACTTTGACAAAAGCAACATCAACAAGCTAAATAAACGTGTACAAATGTGCCATTAAGTACCTAATATATAAGTTATGAAGCTAGGTAAATTTGTAGGTATACGAATACTCTAGGTATACCAAATGAATATACAATTAATTTTAAACTAGAGTTCGCCCAGTAGTAGAAAACTCTACCATTATTATTACCTTCCTTATACACAACCAGCCTTATTTATAGACACAGCGAAGAGTCTGCTTATCTTTACGCACCCTCTAATTTGATTTGAAAATAAAAGTTTCAGGAACGCCACGTAGAGGCTGCGTAAATCTTTTACGCGATGTTGATCTAAAAAACATCGTATGGTATAGGCAATATGCGTCGTAAGGGAATGTAACAAATACGGCTGAACATATTTAAAAACGAACGACAGACAGCAAATATGCTTTAGAAGCTTCAGCGAATTGCCTGCCTCGGCATTACAGGTGCTATGAGCACTTATTAGACTTTTTTTTCGAGATTTTTACATTCGAGATATCGTAGTGAACCCGTATGTACATATGCCTATATATTTACAGAATCCATATGTGAATATGAAATTAAATGATGAAATCAGAGACAAACCATACTGAGACCCCCAACTCACAATCCTCTTGCCGCTGGCCCCCTCATTTTTTTTTTTTCAAACTCGCTATTTTGTTTTCCTATCGGTGGTATGTCAATTTCGAATCCGTGTGACATGTAAAAACACACAAAAAATATAAAATCAATGCTGCCAACCGCTACCAACCATGGGGGAATGTGATAGAATTCGGGAATACGACATTTTAAGATAACTGAATGCTATTGGTTGATTATTATAAATTTTCAAAAGTCGATTAATATAATTTGTTTGGTTAATAATACTATCTTAATGAGTTTTTTGTATACTAGAAACATATTAGGACAAACATTGTTGTGTATTTTCCGCTTTTAAATATCATTTACTTCGATTTCATGTGTACATTTTTCTTAAATAACTGAAGAAAAATCGCTCAAAATGTTTTTATTTTCCTACAACCATTCGAAGTAATCATTTTTCATAAATATTTTCAGAAAAAGTGCACTTACTTATTCCCAAAATAAAATACTACTCAAGCGTAATGAATAATTTCAAATTTAACGGACAAAATTCTATGAACGCTGGCAGCAACTTTGCCGACAACGGAAGTCACCGGAAGTTGTTGATATTTTTTGAGGGTGTGTTGGTGTGTTGAAGTTGCGTGACATTTGTCAATACGAATTTCTATGTATCAATACTAGCGCACTAAATTGTGTACACTTCGTTCAAGTATTGCTTGTAGGCAAAGTAACGGGAAATCGGCCGAAGTTGGGGGTCTCAGTATTGTCTCTGGATGAAATGATATTTAAGTTAAGTAATGATTATGCGTAAATACAAAGTTTTAAGATCCCCTCCCTTTGTTAGTCATGTTGCAAGATGTTGCATTGGCTCGTGATTATCGCGCCGCGTAACAGCCGACCTTTACATTGACCTAATTTCAATGAATGTTTTTTTTTTTTTTTTAAGTGAAACTTCTTATGCGACTTCCAACTCAATGTCGCGTTAAACGTTTAACGCTAATAATTGGATACTCAAAGGTGTGAGCGAGGGTGAGGGTGGCTCACATTGCACAGCACAAGCACGTTCATATGAAAAAAAATGAGTGGTGTTTTCTCCAACAAAAGTGAAACGAAAGAGAAGTATGCGAGGTGAATGTGTATAATCAACAACCACAATGTGTTTCTGAGGAAAAGCGCAGATGGCTGTTGACGTGCGCTGAAGGACTACAGTGGGGGAAATAGCAAACCAGATCGGAAAAGCGTAGGTCATAATGGGTCTTATGAGTGATTTGTAGAGTAAAAGTTTAGTTCTCTTTTTAAGGGTGCTATGTCTAAGGAAGGGCATAAGCATGTTGGATATTTTTTTGGATTTTTGAAGGCTGTATCTGGCGTGGTTGTTAAATTTTAACAGGTTGTTAAAATGAACGCCCAGGTATTTAATAGATTTTTTGATCCGAATGGTGCAGTCATCTATCCTTAATTCCAGTTTCCGGCTTTCTCTGACCACCCCCTCTGGTCCCTTGCCACTTGCGTTCCTAAAGCAGATAAGCTCCGATTTAGGTTTATTAATTTTAATCCCCCAGGTTTTATAATAGTTATCTATGGCTGTAGTGTGCTTTTCGAGTAGACGAAGGGCTACTAGAGGGTAGTCATGACTAGCATAAGCGATGGTGTCATCTGCATAGAGTAGGCCAGTGGAGTCGCCAATAGCATCATTGAAGGTACTCCGCTATCGCTTGCGCAATTGCTTGACTTGGAACCTTTGATCTGTATAAAGAATGATCTATCACTAAGGAAGCTTTCTAGGAGATTAATAATGTGTGGGGGGAAGAGCAACTGGGAGCACTTATGAAGGAGGCCATCCCTCCAAACGCTGTCAAAGGCCTTCTCAACATCCAGGGAGCAGGCCACCGTGCATTTCTTTTTTCTCAGATTGAGAGTAATGTCGTTGTGAAGTTTGAGTAACGCATGTACCTACCGTAGAATGCCCTCTACGAAAGCCAAATTGGTGTTCCGGTATGAATTCAATGGGGTTATCCTCAGGGGAGAATAAGTTGTTTAGTATAATCCTTTCTAGGATTTTCCCAACATTGGAGAGTAAGGAGATCGGTCTGAAGTTGGTAATCTCAAAGTTGTTTGGCTTCTTGCACATCGGTAGTAATCTTGCCGTTTTCCAAATGGGAGGGAAATATCCGTTGTTAATGCAGTTATTAAAAACAATAGTCAAAAACCGTAGTGCTGTAGGGGGAGTTTTTTTAAAATGAAATTGCTAATACCGTCAGGGCCAAAGGATTTCTTAGGATGGGGTAAGTTGATTATGCATGACACGTCTTCTTGATCAGTGAAGATGTGCATAGCCAATGGGGATAGCGATGTGTTGCTAGGTGAAAAATTGAAAATATGTTCTGGTTTGTTCGCCTTAATCAAGAGGGCGGAGGATTTAGCTTCATTGGTGATACTTAAGTTAAAAACGGGAATCTGTTCCTTATAGATTTCTTTGAAGTAGTTTTCGAAAGCTAATACAATATCGTCCTCATTAGTGAGACTTATGTTATTGATTAAGACATTGTTGCATGTGTGAACTTTTTCTTTTTTCCCACTATTTCCCACCTCTTTGAATGCCTGTGGCCCCGGGATAATCTTAGCGATTCTATCGTAAAGCTTCTTATTTAGCCAAATATTGACTTTGTCCTGAATGATTTTTTTAAGAAGTGAAATCCTTGAAGAAAGTTGTCTGTATTCTGCATTAATTCTGTTGTAGGTGTTATGATACAGTCTTTTAAGCTGCTTTTGCCACTGGTGTTTTTTTTAAAGAGGAGCTCAATGTCGCTTGGGAGGTCTTTATATTTTTTAAAATTTATAACGGGGTTCGTTGAATGTTGTCTTAATGCGTCGTGGAGAGTAGTGTTGAACTTCAGAATTGAATCATCAATATCAGAGTTAGACAGGCATTGCATATGAGAAGGGATACAGTTGTCGAGGGCTCTCTCAAGATCCTCGCAGAAGTTAGGCCAGATAGTATTTGCAAAGGATTGTCTAGGTATATTCTCTTGCAGACAGATAGACGCGTCATCCAATCTTAGGCTTAGTGATAGAGGATAGTGATCAGTAAAAGTTGGAAGGGTTTGAATACTAAAGTTTTGATTAAAATGATCAAGGAAGTGATTAGACACCAGAAAGTGATCCAGAACAGAGGAGCTCCTAGGAAACGTTGGAGATGAAGAAGTTATGTTTGAGTATGACGGAGAGTTGGTCTGTAACCAACTTTCAAGGTTTTTACCGTTAAGGTTGTATCTTGTATCTCCCCAGGTAGGGCTTCTAGCGTTCAGGTCACCTCCAATAATGATCCCATCAAATGTGTTTGCTAACGACTCTATCTTAGAGAGCTCCTCTTTGAAAGCTGCAGTTTGGCAATTCGTAGGAAAGTAAATAGAAATAAGGATGTTCTTGGTAATATTGTTAGTAGTAATCTTAATTGAGACGAATTTACCAGGGAAAAGGTTGGATGACCAGTCAACCTTCCCGTAGGCTATATTTTTTTTAGGACTATTGCCACTCCCTGTTTTTGGTCGTGCCGCAAAATATTAAAATTGTCAAGGAAAACTTTATGCCTACCGTGCAAGTGCGTTTCCTGGATGAACGCAATTGAAATGTTGTTAGCGAGGAGAATTTTATGTAATTCAATTCTCCTGCTGTGTTCAATCAAGGACGAAATGTTGAAGGTAAATAGGTTTAATAACATTATGGCGAGCTGATCATTATTTGGTTAACCAGATCCAAGTATGCCATTTTTTTTAAGGACCGAGTCAAATTTGTCCAAATTGGACATAAAGTTTTCTATTCTTGCAAGGAGGGCATTGATCTCAAGACCAAACAAATCCTTTGAGAGCTCGAAGAACTGATCGATTGCGCTAGAACCCACCCTAAGATTGGGCTTATTCATAGCAGGGGTAACTGATGCTTGCTGAAAATGACTGGCAAACGATATTTTGGGAGAAACAGTATTATTGTTTGAAATGTTAAAAGAGATTGCTTTCGCATTCTCCCTTTTATCTTTTGCATCCATGAACATTTTTTTTATTGTTGTTCATACTGTTTATATGCTTTGCAGCCCTTAAAGTTCGCTGAGTGTTCTTCCCCGCAGTTAACGCAGGCAGCTTTAGAACCCTCCTCCCTCAGGATGGGACATAGGCCAGGGCCATGCCTATCAACACATTTGACACATTTATACTCATTGGCACAAGGGTTGGGTTCGATATCCCGCTTTTTATAATGCCGATTCTTAAAATCCCGCTATTAAAATCCCGCTTTTTATAATCCCGCTTTTTATAATCCCGCTTTTTTAAAATCCCGCTTTTTAAAATCCCGCCTCTTATAATCCCGTTTTTTATAATCCCGTTTCTTATTATCCCGCTTTTACAATCAAAAGTACCTAGTTGTTTTATTTTAAAAAATCGCGCGATTTTTTTAAAATAAAACAACTACTTTTGATTGTAAAAGCGGGATAATAAGAAAATGAAAATAAATTAAGCAGTGTTTTTTTAAAATGCATTTTTAGAGGAAGTAACAAAATAATAAATAAATAATATCAAAATACATTTTTAAGTAATAAATATGACAATATTCAATAATTAAAAAAAAAAAAAAATGTTATATGATATTCTACACAATATAAATTGGCGTAAGCTCCAATTATTATTACAGCAGTAAATGATAAGGGTAAAACCGTTAGCAAGAGGAAGGTTTTTATGTGTATTATATACTATTTTCGCAATGCGTAAACACAATGTTGAATATGTAAGCAAAAACAAATATGTGCTTACAGTAAAAACTAAAAACATTCGGATGCATTTTCTTTTTGGTCGAATATTTTTAATATTTTTAAATAAATAATAATAGAATAAGAAAGCGCATATAACCAACATCTATTTTTTTTTTTGATAACAATATTTTGTAAAAAAAAACGGGATTAGCGGGAAAAGGCGGGATTTTAAAAAGCGGGATTATAATAGATCGGGATTTTGAACAAGCGGGATTTCAGAAGACGGGATTTTAAGAAAACAGTATTTTAGCAGACGGGATTTTAAAACTTTTTTTTCGGGATTTTTGAAAAGCGGGATTTCAAAAAGCGGGATTCCGATACGCTCCCTTGGCACAATTCTTTGCTAGGTGACCAAACTGTTGGCATCTTCTACACTGCAAAACCCCCTTATTGCCCCTAGGCTTTTCCCAATAGACCTGGGTGTTAAAAAGAAATCTAATTTTAATTACTTCGTCCGCCTTTGTTCCAGGGAGAAGTTTTACAACAAACAAATTGTACTGTATACCGGTTTGTTTGGAACGGAGTGTTTCGAATTTGGAAACTTTATCCACATTCGAAACCCTCGTCCCTAGTTCTTCCAGAATTTCCGATTCCAGATACCCGCTAGATAGACCCCTAAGAACGAGATTGGTGGTCTTGTCCTCTTTTAACGTGTAGGAGAAAGCCTGGACCTCGTTATTAGATCTGAAGAGTTCCAACGGGTTGGGTTCGATATCCCGCTTTTTATAATGCCGATTCTTAAAATCCCGCTATTAAAATCCCGCTTTTTATAATCCCGCTTTTTTAAAATCCCGCTTTTTAAAATCCTGCCTCTTATAATCCCGTTTTTCATAATCCCGTTTCTTATTATCCCGCTTTTACAATCAAAAGTAGTTGTTTGATTTTAAAAAAATCGCGCGATTTTTTAAAATAAAACAACTACTTTTGATTGTAAAAGCGGGATAATAAGAACATTAAAATAAATTAAGCAATGAGTGTTTTTTTGAAATGCAGTTTATTTTAACATTTATCATTTTAAGAGGAAGTAACAATATAAGAAATAAATAATATCAAAATACATTTTTAAGTAATAAATATGACAATCTTCAATAATTAAAAAAAAAAAAAAAATGTTATATGATATTCTACACAATATAAATTGGCGTAAACACCAATTATTATTACAGCAGTAAATGATAAGGGTAAAACCGTTAGCAAGAGGAAGGTTTTTATGTGCATTATATACTATTTTCTTTTGTAGGCGCAGTGGCTTAGTGGTTAGTGTGTTGGACTACTACGCCAGGGGTCGAGGTTCGAATCCCGCAAAAAGCCATAGGTATTCCAACTTAGGGTTTTTTTCACTGCGCCACCTCTCGCGAACGTCTGACCAACATCCGAGAGAGTATGACTGTCTTGAAAGAGCTTCTCAATTCTACAGAAACTGTAGATCCCTTCCATTCGTTCCAAAAATGAAAACTCACACAAAACGAATGGTTGTGAGAAGCTAGGCCTAGGGCCCCTTCGGACCTGTTGCGCCAACAATTTATTTATTTATATACTATTTTCGCAATGCGTAAAAACAATGTTGAATATGTAAGCAAAAACAAAATAATATGTACTTACACAGTAAAAACTGAAAACATTCGGATGCATTTTCTTTTTGGTCGTGTATTTTTAATATTTGTAAATATATAATAATAGAATAAAAAAGCGCATATAACCAACATCTATTTTTTTTTATAGCAATATTTTGTAAAAAAAAAACGGGATTAGCGGGAATAGGCGGGATTTTAAAAAGCGGGATTATAATAGATCGGGATTTTGAACAAGCGGGATTTTAGAAGACGGGATTTTAAAAAAAACAGTATTTTAGCAGACGGGATTTCAATTCTAATTCAATTCAATTTCAATTTCAATTTTATTTGGCAAGGTACAAATAAGAACAAACGTCTTTTATAGTACAACAAAGCTCACAAGAATCTGCACATTAAATTAATTTTGGAATATTAGGAGCACAATTAAATGAATGATTAAATTAAATTTATAGTTTAAAAACAAAAAACAAAATCTTAAATTAAATTAAAAAATATAAGATATACAGAGGAAGGAGTTAAATAGATGAAAAAGAGGGAGATGAAGGGGGAAGAGAAGAGAAAGCTGAAATGAAAAAGAAAACTATAAGAATAGATTACAATGACGAGAAGTGTGCAAATAAAGCACTTTTAAATTGATTGGCTCCTATTACTTGTTTGATGGTTGTAGGCAGTGAATTCCACAGTCTGGACACATGAACAAAAAAGAGGCGGGACGAATTTAAATATTTAGAGCTAGGCGTAATGAGATTAAAAGTTCTTGGCGACTGAACAAATTTTAAAACTTTTTTTTCGGGATTTTTGAAAAGCGGGATTTCAAAAAGCGGGATTCCGATACGCTCCCGTTCCAACAACTCCCGATGGACCCCCCCGTCGTCAACGTACAATTTGCTACTATTACCGCGATTTACGATTTTATAGTTAAATTTAACTGAATTACTTCGGAAATCCGAAATTAGCTTACGCACATCTACATTTTTCATAATTATTGGAGGACAAAACTTACCCTTGTACAGGTTAGGTTGTTTCTCTTGATCAGTGTTAGTGTTGATGTTGATGCCGCCTTTCGCTGAATGTGGAGATGAGCCGGTGGTAACACTCATGGTGTTGGTGTCCTTGATGGTCTGATGTTCGGTTGCAGAATTTGAGGTGGTGATTTCGTCGCTTACGGTGGTTTGTACGGGAATGCTGGTGTTCTTTCTATTGTTGGCACTGTTGAATAGGCTTTTAATGCCGATTTTTCCAAGGATGTTAAATTGATTGTCGTCACTTGGCAGGGAGGTATCCATTTGATGGCGCTACACGCAGAGGCAGTATGTCTTCTGTCAGGCGGTTGCCATTCGTGGAGAGTGGCGGCAGAAACGGTTGACACAGGAGATGTAGTTTTGTTGTCGGTTGGTGTTGGAGTGGACGTGCCAGTATCGGTTGGTTCAGTTGGAGGCGATGCATTGATAACTGCGCAATTATCCATTTTGCTGTCTTCTTTGAGAAGGAGGAGTTGATGGGCCGCTGCGATTTTTCTTGGACTGTTGCAAGTAACTGGGCTTGGCCTTGTTTTAATTGTGGTTTTTATTTTGAGGGCGTCTTTAGCCTTCATGATAAAGCATGTTGAGGAAGCTTCAATTCGAAGCAACGATGTAGACGTGGGTTTTGCCACGATCCTGCGGTCTCAAAAAATCGCTTAGAATCCGAATCACGTGGCGGCATCGACGTTTAAAAACCGCCAAAGAATGATGTTTTTTTTACTAAGGAACACTTATGAATTATTATTTTAAGGGAAGAAGACTTCTTTTCCCATTAAATGTTAAAAATTAAAAGAAATTCAAAACTTTCCGCACAAGTAGAAAAAAACGTGTTCTTGGTTGAGCTGTCAGACGTCGAATCTCTGATTTCAATGAGGGCGTTCAAGTATCTAGTTTAGTAAGTCTGACAGCTGTCTGACTAGATCTATCTCGGTTGTGATTGGCTGCATTCAAGAATCTAGTTATCTTAAGTCGACTAGATTGGTCTGGATAAGATGTAACCTGAACGCAAAAACTAGATTGGTCGGGAACGTCACTTTTTCTACGTCAGCCACATACCCGAACTGTCAACTTAGTACTCAGTCACGAATTTCTGACTAGATTCGTCGGCTACCCCTCCATAAACGTCAAATGTCACAGGTGCCCACGTGACCGATTTAAACCAATCACAACCGAGATAGATCTAGTCAGACAGCTGTCAGACTTACTAAACTAGATACTTGAACGCCCTCCTTGGTTTAAATCGGTCACGTGGGCACCTGTGACATTTGACGTTTATGGAGGGGTAGCCGACGAATCTAGTCAAGAAATTCGTGACTGAGTACTAAGTTGACAGTTCGGGTATGTGGCTGACATAGAAAAAGTGACGTTCCCGACCAATCTAGTTTTTGCGTTCAGGTTACATACTATCCAGACCAATCTAGTCGACTTAAGATAACTAGATTCTTGAATGCGGCCAATTACACGAATTGATTTTGACAATTCAAATTTTCGAAAAAGAGTTCATAAACTCGTTTTGGAACGCGTTTGGAAATTAGAATTTTATTTTTTCGCATATTCGCAATAGCACAGACACAACCCTAATAGTGCTTGGTGAATACAACGAAAAAACTCGCAGTTATGAGCCTCGTAAACTAATAATTGATTTAAGAGCGCTTGATAAATACCGCCCTTATACATAAATAATTTACAAAATAGATTCACCCGATGCAATGCCTTTCTTTGCTTTAGAACAAATTCACGAAAACCTAAATGGCCTCTACCATTTGTCAAACTCAAGCGCACTTGAATTGGTAAATCTGAGAAAATATCTAGATTCGCAAAAGTGCTCTGAAATCTGAAAAATATTGCTTTTTTTTGTACCAAACGAACATAAAAACTGCTCTGAGAGCAAAAAAAAGTGCTCTGGGAGCGCCCAATCGAATACCACATTAATGAACACAACTTGTCGCACACACCTTATAAATATTCGAAATTCGATATTCGTAAGTCACCAACAGCTGATAGCCACAACTGTCACTTTTCTAACCTTTCCTTTGCATAATTTTATTTGCCTTGTCTAATAGTTCATTTTATAATATTTTCTCAATAAAACCATGTCGGTTGTGAAGTACATTGGCCGGAAAACCGATTTCCGTGGCAAGACCCTGTGGGAAATTCTCGGTAATTTGAAAAACTTTGGTGTCGGCCGTGTCGTTGTGCGCAGCATGTTTGAGCGCTATGCAGAACCATCATTTATGAGAATTCTTAAAGTTGAAGCTGTTCCAAACGAAGTAAGTCGTTTTTAATCATGCTACCTGCGGTTTCTAATGAGATGAGCATTTTAGGAAATTCGCAAAGTGCGCGTCACCATAGAGCGCACATTCCGCGGAGTTACCCAACCAAAACCAGTTGTTCTCTTTAGCACCACATACAAGGCTGATTATCGGCTAATTCCCAAAGACGAAGAAGCCGAATACTGTAAAATTACAAAACAAAATCAGGAAGAAGTCCTTCCACGTGAAATCGATTTCCCACCATTGCTGCGAGAATACATTACGGATGAGACCGGGGTTTCAAATCCCATGATGAAGGTGCACTTTAAGACCAAAGTTAATAAACTTGCGCGTCTGGCTAAGGAGGGTGAAAAACCAACGCTGGAGTTAAGTATGGGATTGGGCAAACCAGCAAGTCCAAAGCTGTACGAGAATTGTTTGTAAATAGGAGTAGATGAATAAAGACCAAGGTTAAAGTAGTTAAACACAGTTTGTGGCTTTTATTCTTCTGTATGTTAGTTTAACTTAAATCGAGTTAGATTAAGATTCACTTTTGGAATGTACACTGTAGGGTGCTAAATATGTTATGACTTGATCTGGGCTAGTTTTCGGGTTAGTTTGTCCACTTCCAGTCCAAGAACGTCAAGATTTTCCTAAATAAGAGGAAAAATATCAGATGTGTCGCAGAGTTATAAAGTGATATAGCCTACCTTTAAGGTTATATTCTTGAGCAAAGTGTCCTCCAATACCGCTTGGAGCTTTTTATTGATTTCGAGCGAAAGTTCCAGGGTCATGCTCTGATTGGGGCCCTTGATGCCAGAGTATATGGCCGACATAACCCCACCGTACTTGGCCAACTCGCTCTTGTTCTGATCACTTTTGGAAGAGGTTAATGCACCAGCTTGGTCTCGCATCATATAATACTGTACGACTTTTGACTTCTTTTGCAACTCGGCGACCAGCGACAGCGTGTGATTCTCTAGGAAGTCGATCTTCTCTGTTTGCCTTGCAGAGGCCTGCTGAAGGCGGAGGATTCTCTCTACCAAATGCTGCTTTGAAGGACCCTGGAAGTTGATAGCATTTAAAGACGTGTCATGGGTTAATCTTAAATCTTACGGCCTCACCTGAATATCGCGGTTCATCGTTGACGTGGTACTTTGTGCTTCAGATTCACTGTCACTGCGACTATTGTTGCTGTCGCGGGAAACGATTTGCTCTTGACTTGTAATTTTTAGCTGACAATTTTTGCATAAACTCTGAGTTTTAGGCGATGATGGGTTTGAAGACGTATTCGCTTCAGAGGATTTTTTGTATTTTTGAAGTTCTCTTTGAAGTTCCTGGATAAAAGGAGTTGACATAGGGTGCATGGGCACAATTTAGGCGGATAAACTTACTTTAACTACTTGGGAATGTTTCTTTTTGATAGCTTCCAGGTCTCCTTGGGCATTGTCCAACTTAACCTTTACAGACTCGTACAATTTTGTCTTCTCCGAGAGATGCTTAGTAAGCAACAGCCTTTCGTCGTTCTTTTGTTGAACTTCTTGTTTTAAATGTAACTCGATCTTATTGTATTTGGTGTCAAAGTCTAGTTTCTCCCTTTTAAGAATCTCGTTTTCGGCATCAACGCCTTTGACCTTAAAAGAGAAACAACATAAAGAGAATGGTAACTGTCGTGACCTTAGAACTTTTGGAATGGGTCTGCGAAATCAATTTTTTAAGCTAAGTGGAATGCGATTAAAAGAACCTTTTCTTTCATATTCTCCCAAAACCATTGTTCTAAAGGCGTTTTTCTTTTTTAGTTCAGAGCACAACCTGAACTGTTATACAAAAAGTTTGTGTTTCTTTTTTAGCTCAGATACATCAGAGCTCGAATTTGTGTTTCTTTTTTCGTTCAGAACGTGATCAGAGCGCGCTCTATGAGCTCAGAATTAATTGACTGAGCAGGCTGAGTAAAATACTGATTACACATATACATTCACACTTCCAGTCCTATTTGAGAGAAAAGAAAAACAGGAAAAACAGAAAATCATCAGAACGATCTGAGCACGCTCAGTTCAGAGCGCGCTCATATAGCTCGAGCTCAGTTCAGTGCTCAGCTCTGAACTAAAAAAGAAAAACGCCTTAAGAAAATAAAAAATAAAAAATATTTGACCGAAAATTTTTCCCTGCTACTGTAGGATACGAAACAACCGATTACATATTTTTCGCACTCAGAATCATTCTAATAGAACACAATTATAATGGAAGAACGTACCGCCTCGGTGGCGCAGTAGGCAGCGCGTAAGTCTCATAATCTTAAGGTCGTGAGTTCGAGCCTCACCCGGGGCATAGATTTTTTGTTTTGATTTATTTGCTCTCAAAATTAACTCTCACCTTCGACGCCTGTAAACAAATTTGGTTTTGAAGACCGACAATCATCTCACTCATCTCCTTATTGATGCTAAGTAGTTCTCGTTCTTTAGTATGCAGCTGGTCAAGATCTTGTGTGGAATCTTGGACTTTGTCTTCTAGCTCTCGAAGATTTGCATTGAGGGTGTTGATTTTGTCCTCATTTCTGTAAACACAAATAGAAATTGGTCAAAAATTTAAGTGCTAGTGAAAAAAAAGGACCCCTACATGGTATGCTGGGTGCGAAGCACTTGCAGTTCCTCCAGCTGCCCGCGAAGCTTAGCAGAGTTCAGCATTTCTTCACTATAAGAGTTCTGTACAACGGCGTGTTCCTGACGGATGCATTCTAGTTCTCTGGAAATGCTAGTGTTCTAAAAGGAAGACTATTTGTTGGGAGATTTAATACGATTTGGATTTCGTAGCTACCTCAAGAATTTCTTTGCTGATGCTATCCTGCAGTTGGTTAATCTTCTCAGTCGCCTGTTTAAGTTCTTTGGTTAGCGATTCAATTGCTTTGTCTTTTTTTTCTAGTTCGTGTCTAAGCAAAATCGTTGTGGCCTCGTATTCGACTTTTAGTTTTTCTGTGCATAAAATTTGCAGTTAAGGTTTTTTAGTTTATTTGGTAAAGCAAAGGAAAGCACTTACCATTTGCCTTCTCCTCGGCCGGTTTTGGAGCATTCCGCTCTTCCTCTAGCTTCTTTTCAGCAGCCTGTTTGTAATGAAATACATTAAAAACTTTCAGATAATTGCATGTAATAAGTTATGTTACTAATTTTGCTTCAGCTTCTTGAGCCAACTTGACCATGTTCCACTTAAATTTCATCTCCAGACTGTTGAATTCGGCCTTTTGTTTGTCGAGCTCTTTTTGGAATTTTTTAACTTCGTTGCACTACAAGGGTAATGATTCTAAGTCCTTAGACCGACGTCAGTCACAAAAGCTTACCTTTTCATCGAGCATGTGAGTAATCCTTGTCTTTTCCTCATTCAGCGTGTGAAATTTGGTCGAAATATTTTTGACTTCCTTGCGCGAGTCAGCTAGCTGCTTCTCAATGGATTCCTTTTGTTTTTTGGCATCGATTAAAGACTTTTCCTTTGTAGCGAATGTTATGACGATGCTCTCTTTTTCCTTGGTAGCTAATTCTTTTTCCTTGCGGAACTAAACAAAGGAACACAGTAAAATTTACATAACAAAATACATGTGCATGTGTCTTACCGCAGACTTCTCTTTCTCTAGAAGGGCATTCTCGCGCTGGTACAGAGTGATTGTGTTGTCCTTTTGTGACAGTGCCTTCTTCAATTGATCTATTTGACTTTCGTAATTTTTAAGCTGCTCTTGGATTCTACTGTATTCTTCAGTAACCTTTGGGGATGGCAGTGTAGTTGCAGCAGAAATCGGTGATGACTGAGCACGTGTTAAATGTGATGGAGATGATTGTAAAACATCCCTGGCGTCCTCTGTTACAGAGTCGGAAAAGCCTTCAGATGACACGAAGGAACGAACACTTTGAATTGTGACGGGATGGCTTTCTTTTGGTAGCGATAAAATTGCAGATGAGGCAGCTGGCAATGGCTGAGTTTTAAGCGTTGCATTTGTTAGCTCTGATTGAGATTGTTGTGAAACATGGCTGGTTTCTTTTGGTCCTAAAGAGGAAACGGCTTGGAGTGGGACGTCTGGGAGAAGTGTATTTACCTCGCTACAATCATTTTGGACTGTGTCCAGGTAGTTTTCCCTTTTTACAGAAGATTTGTGACTTTGAGCAGACTCTGAAACGTCCTGTTTTTGTTTAGTAAGTTTTAAAAGGTCTTCATCTTGTGCTTTTAATTCTGAAGCCTCATTTTCTGTTTGCAAACTCTGATCACCAGAATTCACGAGTGAAATTAAAGACGACTCTGGAATGTTTTCAATGTTTTCTACACGTTCCGATGTGTATTGCGATGCATTTTTAACGTTGGCTGTAGATGTGGATGACTGATATTCATTGCATTGCTGAGTATCCAAAGTAGAGTTAGAATCTTTGTTTACATCGTCAATGTTTGGTTCTGCTCCTTTTGCTGCCAATTCCTCAACAATATGTGAAATTTGATATGGTTCTAGCACTTCCTTGTCCCTGTTTTCTGTCACATTATCTTTGTCCTGTAGAACACCATGTAATGCTAATGCTATGTTATCTGTTATTTCCATTGTAGTTTTATTTTATGAACAGTAAATAAAATAAATTAAATAAATTTGCAAAGTAATCCCGTCTACATGTTTACACGTCAAAAAGGTGTTTTAGTAGAAAACTAGAAATTGAAAATTATGTGAGTAGGTATGTTCAAATGCTATACGTCTTATGGTGGATACAAATTAATGCCCGCGTTCCACTGCCCGCTAGATGAATAGCGGTTTGTCAAACTGCACATAATAAACTGATTTTTCACAAAAAGTGCTAGACGTCTAGCACAAATGGTGAAATTCCATTTTTTTTTTATATGAAGTTTGACATATCCGCTACTCATCTAGCGGGAAGTGGAACGCGGGCAATGAGTGCTGATGGAAGACTTTTCTTAGCATTGCCCGCGTTCTACTGCCCGCAAGATGAGTAGTGGCCATGTCATACTTCTTATAAAAAAAAAAATGGAATTTCATCATATAAAAAAAACTGAAATTTCACCATTTGTGCTAGACGTCTAGGTATGTCAGTTTTTTTTATATGGAGTTTGACATGCCGCTAGTCATCTAGCGGGCAGTGGAACGCGGCCATTTGCGTTGTGTTTGAATTAATGTTATGTTTTTATCAAAGATAATGGAATACAGAGATAGATAACTTTCCAGTGGAAAGGCGCCTACAAACTGTTTTCCGGAAAAATGCAATTCAATTCAAGAATTTGGTATTCTCTAATGTGTATTTAAATATTTTTTTCACTTTAATCAAAACCTCCACAAAAACCAAACAAATTCAATACGAAACCCAAATCAATTGGACTGCGCGATGCCCATCATAAATCAATATTGTTACATAATGATGCGAAGCAGTAAACAGCCCTGCTGCTGAGATGGTGAGTCAGTCGAGTTGTAGCCGTTGAAGAGGAAAGCTCTCGAATAAAGTCTAATCTCAATCAGAACGGTATCGTGGTTTTTATTTTTCTGCTTTCGGTTTGCTCGTTGGGTTGTTGTTCCACTTGGTTTTATTCTACAGATCAGAAGTGGGATAAAGAAAAAAAAACGCTAAACGCCAAATCGGTGCCACTATCGGTTTTTTTTTTTTCCTGCCTATATATCGCCTAGCTGCCGCCAGAATTTCTAGCGAGGAACGGGAAAGAAGAGAAAAAAAAAAACACAGTATATAGCAACGATCTGTGTGTGGATTTTTCCCTTGGATTGAGCGTACGCCGTACGGTTCGTCGACGAATTCTGAGTTGAGTGCTCGGTGCCGTTCGTTTTTTTTGTCTCTGCTAATCGCGCATAGAAAAGAAAACAAACAAAAAAAACGATCTGGAACAGTGGCCGCAACAAGCGCATGCATGTCGATTTTCTTTTTGCAAAATTTTTTTTTTTTGTTTTTTTTTTTTTTGTTTTTGTCTGCCCTCTATTCGGTGGTTCGCCATAGGTTGTATTGGCTATTGATTTCTTCGTCTGCGTATAGAGCGATGGATAGCAGGAAGGCGCGGGAGGAGGAGTATGGATCGATGACCAGGGACCAGTTACGCGAGGAGTTGAAGAAGCGAGGCTTGGAACAGGGCGGCCTCAAAGAGGAGCTGCTGGAGCGGCTTTTGAATGCGACGGATTTGGAACCCGACGACGACGAGTTCCAAGAGATGCGTAATGAGCTGCGAAGACTGAGGGCTAAATTTGTGGAACTTGCGACGGCACACTCGGAACAGACGGCTCGTGGGACGGAAAGGCCGCCAATTGTCGGTACACCGGGGGCAGATGCGTGTTCTTCCCGTGATGCTGTTGTCGAACCGAGGGCAGATGCGTGCTGCTCCCGTAACGTATACACCGTCCAGGAAATTGCGGATATGTTGCCGCAGTTCGACCCCAAGGCCATGGCGGGAATGTCATCTAAAGCTTGGATAAGAAAAGTGGGGGATATCCAACGCATCTATGGGGTAGATGAGAAGTTGGTCTTGATGGCGGCAACAGCTAAATTGGTAGGTGCGGCTAAGTTATGGAGCTGTGGGACGACGCTGGAATCTCTGGAGCAGTTTTTCAGTGAGTTGTGTCAGAACTTTCCGACAGTGGATGATGACGCAGATATTCACGATCGCCTGCGTGAACGTAGGCAAAAACAGGGTAAGGACGTGCAAGAGTATATTTTCGAGATGAAAATGATTGCGTCGAGGGGACAAGTTCAGAGCAGCTCTCTGGTGAAATATATTACACAGGGGATCACGGATGGGGAGTGTTTAGAAGCATTCCGCGCAGTGAGGCCGGCGTCAGTAGGCGAGATTCTGGAGAGGGTCCGTTGGGTTGTTGGTCTGAGGACCAAGAGTTGGCGTGCGACGGAGAACTCTCGGCGGCGTGAAGTGTGGCGTGGTGAAGCGGATCGACGTGGAGTAGAGCGGCAAGACACTGATCCGACAGGAAGAGAGGCAAGGTGTTTCCAGTGCCAACAAGTGGGGCACTTCCGTAAAGATTGTCCGTCACGACGGGGCCAGGTGGCGGAGGGCGGACGAGACACGGGGAGAGGTGAAAATCCGCGTCAAATGCTGATAACGGTTGACAGGACAGAATACATTAAGGAAGCGAGGATAAACGGGCATAGCATGGTAGCATTTATCGACATGGGCAACGATTGCGTAACATTGCGCGTAACGGAAGCGGAGGATGGTAAGCTGAATTACTCTCCATTCAAGATGACTTTGAATGGGTTTGGTGGTGGAATATGTACCACAATAGGTCGCTTAAATGCGGAGATTTCCGTGGATCAACTGACATCTTGGTGTGAGGTCCTGGTGGTACCTAACGATAGTCAAGCTTACCCCGTTATTATAGGTCGAGAGCTGCTTGACCAACCACAGGTAAGGATCGAAAAATCATTTAAGAGACTGTCTATCTTCGATGGCTTGCAAAGCGGGGCACAGCAAGTGCTTGCGGCCGAGGTGGAGTGTCAAAAGATTTCGAGGAAGAAACTAGAGGTATTGGATCTCGATGTTGGGGACGTCGGAGAAAACAATAGGCGGATGCTGCAGAATATCGTCGACACCCATCGGGACTGTTTCGCATTGAGCATCGAGGAGTTGGGAGAGTCTAAACTGGGTGAGTGCGTAATACAGTTGTCTTCAGCGCATCCAGTCTGCGTACAACCGTATAGGCTCCCGTTTGCTAAACGGGCAGTAGTAAAGGAGGAAGTGGAGGAATTGCTGAAGCTAGGGGTAATTCGGCCGTCATCATCGGACTATTGTTCGCCGATTGTATTGACGAAGAAGAAGGATGGGACAGACCGGTTCTGTATAGATTTTCGCGCGCTCAACAAGGTCACTCAGAAGCGTAAATTCCCGATGCCCGTAATAGACGAAGTGCTGGCATCACTGAGCGGAAATGCGTTCTTTACTGTGCTGGACTTGGCGTCAGGCTATCATCAAATTCGTATGGAGGAAGGCAGCAAGAAATACACAGCGTTTACGACCGATGAGGGATGTTTCGAGTTCAATAGAATGCCTTTTGGCCTCGTAAACGCTCCGGCGCATTTTCAAGCTTGTATGAATTCGGTAAAGTCACGGTTACAGAAAGGCGATGTAGCGGTGTACCTGGACGACACAATCATAGCCAGCAAAACGGTCGAAGAAGGTTTGGATAAGCTGCGGAGGGTTCTGATGGCGCTGAAGGAGTCCGGATTAACTCTGAACGTCAGCAAATGCGTGTTTTTCAAACCAAGGATTGAGTTTCTGGGGTACGAGGTGGATAAAGATGGGCTGAGGCCGAGCCGGATGAAAACAACCGCAATCACCGAGTTCCCAGCACCCCGGAGCGTCCATGAGGTGCGTCAGTTCTTGGGACTTACCAGGTTCTTTAGAAAGTTCGTGAAGGACTATGCGCAGTTAGCGGTACCCCTGACTGATCTGACCAAACAGGATCAAAATTTCGTATGGGAAACCCAACAAGAGGAGGCCTTCCAGCGCCTTAAAGGGATCTTAAGTAATCCGCCAGTGCTAGTGCTGTTCGATCCAAGCTGCGAGCATGAGATGCATACTGATGCGTCAGCCGTGGGCCTAGCAGGAATCTTGTTTCAGAAGGCGAAGGAAGACTCGGTCTTGCGTCCAGTTCTATTCTACAGTCGCAAGCTCTCGGAAGATGAAAGGAAGTATCATTCCTACGAACTGGATCGTTTCAGAGTTTACTTGCTGGGAAAACATTTCAAAGTGGTAACGGATTGCGAAGCGATCATCGCAACAAAGAACAAGCCGAAGGTAATTCCGCGAGTGGGTAGGTGGTGGCTTAAGCTACAGGAATTCACATTCGAAACTGTGCATCAACCAGGGAGAAAAGCAGCTTATGTGGACGCTTTAAGTCGACAACCGGTGGATGACGAGAAGACAATGGAAGAGGCATCTTTGTTCGTGCTCAACCTGTACATCACGGAAGACGATTGGCTAGCGACTATGCAGTGGCAGGACACTAAGCTGCGGGAGATAATAAAGGAGCTTAAGTCGTCCGAACCAACGGCTAGGAAACAGCAGCTGAAAAAGGAATTTCATCTGAAGGGGCCGAGGGTATTTCGGCTGGTGGAAGGTGCCGAAAGGTGGGTGGTGCCTCACGCGATAAGATGGAGTATTTTGAAGCTCTGTCACGACGACGTGGGTCACTTGGCTGAGGAGAAGACACTGATACGGGCACGTGAAACCTTTTGGTTTCCAAGAATGCGGAGTTTCACCCGGGAATACATCAAGGCCTGCGTGGAATGCGCGTACTCCAAAAAGAAAGGCGGGATGATGGAAGGAGAGTTGCACAGCGCGGATCGAGTGCCTTTACCTTTCGACACCATCCATCTCGACCACCTTGGGCCGTTCTCTCGGGGGAAAGGGTGAACTAGGTATGTACTAGCGATGGTGGATAGTTTCACGAAATACGTGTCGCTGCGAGCTGTAAAGTCTGCAAACACGAAAGGGGTGATCAACGCGCTGACTGAGGTTTCGGCATATTTTGGCGTACCGAGGCGGATAGTCACCGATCGTGGGACAGCATTTACGTCCAAGATGTTTGAGCAGTATTGCGAAGGCAACGGGGTGGAGCATATCAGAACCGCGGTCAGGACCCCTCGAGCGAATGGCCAAGTGGAACGATGTAATAGGACTATCCTTGCAGCTTTAAAGTGTGCACAATCTTCCGAAATGGACTGGGCGGGTCAGCTGCGAACAATTCAGTGGGGGTTGAACACTGCAAGAAACTCCACTACAAAGGCGAGCCCACACGAGCTATTGTTTTCGTATACACCGAGGGACATCCTTGGTAACAAGCTGCTATTGGAGTTAGGTCAAACCAGTGCAATCGGGCCGGATGAAATGGACCAAAGGAGAAAGAGAGCGTTGCAGTATATCGAGAAGAGCCAGACGGAGCAGAAACGGCGCTACGATCTGCGACATCGCAAGCCATCCAAATACGATGTGGATGACCTGGTCTTAGTCGAGCATGAGGCGGCCGCAACAGGTGAATCCCGTAAGCTAGAGCCGCTTTACCGTGGACCGTACATCATAGGGCGAGTACTGCCGAACGACCGTTATGTTGTCTCATACCCGGAATGCAGCGGAATCAGCGTAAGTTTAACAGCATAATGAGCTCTGACAAAATTAAACCATGGTGCGAGCTGCCGGATGAAGGGCTTGTCGACGTAGTAGCTGAGGCGACAACCTCGGATGATGACGACGATTTCAATGACGCTGAGGTGATGGGGGGCGCCGATCGTGAGGACACGAGCGATGATAGGATGGCCGAAATGTTACATAATGATGCGAAGCAGTAAACAGCCCTGCTGCTGAGATGGTGAGTCAGTCGAGTTGTAGCCGTTGAAGAGGAAAGCTCTCGAATAAAGTCTAATCTCAATCAGAACGGTATCGTGGTTTTTATTTTTCTGCTTTCGGTTTGCTCGTTGGGTTGTTGTTCCACTCGGTTTTATTCTACAATATGATTAGTGGTCGGCCATTAGGAACATGCTTCTTCGTTGCTCACACGTTCATAGGGAAGGGAATGAAATTACAAAAATAACAATCCAAGCAAATGGGTTTTGGGGGGAAAACTCGAAATTGCATACACGCCGAACAATAACTAGTTTTCGTTTGACGTTTCTATCAGCTGTGAGACACTAGCCGTGAAACTTCTGTGTAAACTATTTTGCTTACACATTTCGATCGCATTAAATAACAAATAAAATTAATTCAGGGGATTTAAAAAAAGGTTAAGAACGAACTTTTCGTTCGTGGGTTTGTGGATCGCGACTGTTTTGTGTAGATTGTGAATAAATTGTTACAGTTCGCGGCAGAAATTTTCAATTCGCGGGAAAATTACTTTAATTGTTAATTTAGCTGTTTAAATCAATTGAGACTCATGTTTTTTTAGACTAGATGTTAGATTAATTAAATATAAAGGTTTTGTGATTGAACAAATGGCAATTTTCAATTCATAAATACAGTTAAATTGATTTGTTCGCAATGCGCCTATTCGCAATTCGCTCTCATGTGAATAGTCCTTTAAAAAATTAAACTGATACGCGGGTATCTGCGACCAAAAAAAGTTTTCATGTGAATGAAGTGTCAGAAACTACGAATATTCGCGTGTTCGCAGTTCACAATTCGCTCTCATGTCAATAGTCCTTTAGTATGGAAAATGAGTTTAATGTCGTTTTCCATTGGGATTTTCAGATTTTGCTCTCAGATTTCAGATTTCTCGTGCCCAATGGAACATAAAACGAGATTTTTCTTCCTTTGCATCTGTGGTGGTGCGTGTTTTAAAAACCACCCTATATTAAATTGTAATTTGTGTTTATAAAAATCCATTCAATTTATTTTAATAACTATTGCAGCGGCCAAATGTAATTTTTTTCTATTTTGCACAGACTTCTCGTCTAAAAAGGTAAGTAAACACACTTTAAAGTTTGACAAACGACAAATGTTTTGGTGTTAGTGCAAATAGGTGTGAATCTCGCTCGGATATCGAGATTCGCAAAATTGCTCTGACTCTCAAAAAAATTGTTTTTTTTTTGCGCCCAATGGAACATGAAATCTGACAGCCAGCTGATTTCGAGAGCAGAGAAACTGCTCTGACTCTGAAAAAAGTGCTTTTTCTGTCCCAATGGAAAACGACATAAGTTGTGACATTTGTTCGGTCAGCTGCTCTGGTGAATGTTGCAAAAGGTGTGTAGATCTGTTGGAGTTAGTGAAAGGAAGCCTCAGGTAAGAAATAAATGATTTTTTGGGCAATAGATTTTTTCTCAAATTTTTATTTTATTTTGCCAAATCAAAAACGACATTAGTTAAAAATAGGTGTGTAAATCTCAAATTTGCAGCCAATTGTCGAACAATCTTTGGTCGTTGCCACTTTGCCAGGCTATAGTAGTCCGGCGACGAGTCGCTAAGGTGTGTGGAACCAAAATCAATCATCATAATCATGGGAGCGAGTTTTATTTAGTCTAGATGTTCCCCTTTTAGTCATGGGTTTTAGAAAATCGCTGCTGATTCCTGAATTGATATTTGCTGCGACCATAGCCATCTATGCAAAATATTGGGAATTTGAAATCGTTGAGGAATTTATTATACTTTGGTGTGGAGTGCCGAACCTAAAATGGTCAAATGAAAACAACCCCTTAGTCACGAAATAAATTCCACTTCCAGTTCTAATTGGAAACTCAAATCTGTCAAATGTCAATGCCATCTGTCAGCTGTCAAGTGTAACTCACCACACTTAGCTAATTCTCGAACCATCCAGAATAGTTGGAATACGCTAGGAGGCGTTTTTTTTTAGTTGAGAGCACAACCTGAACTGTTATACAAAAAGTTTGTGTTTCTTTTTTAAGCGTGGTATGCACCTCTTCACAAACGAAATATCCCATACAAAAGTGACACAACGAAATCATGAACGAAAAATTCCGCTCTCCTTTTCGTTTTGCAGTACGCAGCTGCTGCGAAATGATGGCGGAAAAGTGAGTAGTTGTAGTAGATTGCTTGGTACAATTCTCCACTCTCATTTCGCACACGTTTATTGTCCGGGACATTCTTTGCTTGCGGAAATTTGGCATTTGTGCTGCAGTGTTGCCAGCTTTCAGAAGAGGGTGGAGTCAAATTGAGAAATTTTGAAGCCGAAAATATTCAAACTCAAATATGAAAATTAAACCTGCATATTTTTTTGTAATATCAATTAAAAAAACAAACAAACAAACTCGTAATTCAGAGACTTTTTTTTTAGTTTCCATTTTGCAATGTTAACAAAAAAAAAAAAAAAACAGCGCAAATGTAAACGAGTTTTTATATTAAACTACCTACTTCGAAATGGGTTGGTATAAATGTGTGAAAATCAATTGCAATGAATTTCTGGTGCAAGTGAAAAATATGTTTTTTTTTGCGGCCAACTCACAAAAGAAACCAAATTCGGATTTAATGTTTCATTTGGCAGTAGAAATCTGAAATCTCAGATCAAAATCTGAATTGCCCAATAATCGAAAAAGACATACATAACTGTTTAGAAAGTTTTAGTTAATCGAAAAGAGTACGTTCACAATAGAATTATAAATTCCTGAGTATCCCAAAAACGCCAAACTTTAAATAAAGTGAATAGCGTAAATTACGATAAATCCGAAATGACAATTTTAAAAAGCCAAATTGGAAATAAATAGCCAGTGCTGGTAACACTGATACTTGTGTATCAGCTGATGGAAATCTACACAGATTATTTTCCGCTGCCTTTTCGCAGACGTTTCGCTGTCCATTTGGAGACCACCGGAAAATTTCGTTTGTGAAGAGGTGCATACCACGCTTTAGCTCAGATACATCAGAGCTCGAATTTGTGTTTCTTTTTTCGTTCAGAGCATGATCAGAGCGCGCTCTATGAGCTATGAGGAAAAACAGAAAATCATCAGAACGATCTGAGCACGCTCGGTTCAGAGCGCGCTCATATAGCTCGAGCTCAGTTCAGTGCTCAGCTCTGAACTAAAATATATTTATTTATGTTATGTTAAATTTATTTATAATTTTGTTTTATCGATTTTGAATGGCAATTTCTGCTACATAAACTAAATCAATCAATCAATGTGATATTTTAAGTCAGTAGAACAACGATCGTTAGTCATTGAAGTTTTGTTTTTTAATTGCCTTGAAGCGAATCCCTTGACCTCACAATTTGAAAAAAAAAAAAAAAAACGGAAAGAATCTATAGTTCATCATGTCTATTTCAATATTTTAATGTTCAGTGTATAAAAGAACTACGTACGAGAAAGGTTTTTATTTTTAGTTATGTAATCAAACTACATTTGACACAAAATCGTTGTTTCGAAGCTAGCTAGTCGTTTCTCCAAGTGACAAGAACTTCGTCCGTTCGAAATCTTTGCGTAATTGTGGACTCTTCGAATGGCATTCGCGTTGCAGAACGATACATTTCAGCACCAGCATGGGCAATCATTAGGCCATTATCGATGCAGTACCTCTCGTCAATGGCGAAGAGTTTACCTCCTCGTTCGTTGCACATTATTTCCATCATCTCTTGAAGACGCAAGTTGCAGCCAACTCCACCGACAATGAGAACCTACAATCACGGTGATTAGTTGCATTCAAATTGTTTTACTACTCACTTCACTGGAACTGCAATGCGCCATAGCTCTCTCGGTAATCTCTACTAACATGGCGAATATTGTCTCTTGCAGCGAGTAGCAGAGATCTTCCTTCGAATACTCTTCTTCGGACTCCTCCTTTTTCCGTTTGTTTTTTCGCCGACTGGGCTCCGCTATGTCTTCTATATTGGATAGGATTCCAGAGAAGCTGACGTCCATTCCTAAAAACGCTCAGAATTTGTTGGTAGACTTCTTCGTTTCCAAACCATTTACTTACCCTTGACCACATAGGGTAACCTGATGAATTTCTTTCCATTCTTCGCCAACTGTTCAATGTTATAGCCCGGACTTGGATCGTTCGACAACTTTATAATACGTGCAAACTTATCCAAGCAATTGCCAACGGCAATATCAATTGTTTCACCAAAAATTCGATATCTCTTGTTGGAGTAAGCTATTACTTGTGTATTACCGCCACTCACGTATAAAACAATTGGGTTTTTTGCCGTCGTTATTAGTCGGCCCATTTCGATGTGTCCTATGCAGTGATTCACACCAAGCAGTGGTTTCTTCCAAATTAATGATAGTGTTCGTGCTGCAAGAGCACCGACAAGCAAACATGGTCCCATCCCTGGGCCTTTGGTGTAGCATATCACATCAATTTCAGAATGGTCGATCTTTGCTTCTATCAGAGCGGCTTTGACAAGGCCAGTTATCTTCTCCCGATGGTGTTTCGCTGTTTCACGAGGCTGAAAACCTGAAGGCAAAATTAAATCGAATTCATGACTGCCGCGGACTAAAATAGTTTGCACTTTTGCTGTACCTTCGCCTGGTGGAGTTATGTAGGTTTTTCGAACATTTGCCAAAACTTCCCCATCTCTGATTATTCCGACACCAATTTTGTTTGCACTACCCTCTATGCCAAGTGCACAAACCATCCTGATTTATTGTAATGTACCTAATATTATTTCCAAATAGTTGTAAATTCTGAAAGGTAAACAATTGAACAACCTAAGAAATATTGACATTTCTCTAATCCAGCCGTGATAGGAAGCCAGTACCTTTATAATTTTTGTAATAGATTTCCTAGGTGTAGGGAAGAAAATTGACAGTGTTTATAGATCGTGGGACTAATCCCATTTCGATTGTGAATTAAAGGCCCGATTCGCCAGGGTTTTCACCATTTTCCTGGTGGAGACGATAAAACTTACGTTAATCCGGATTTTTTTTTACTTTTTTTATATTTTTATTGAACGCCCTGGTTTTTTACACTTCAGCCCATGCAAAAATAAAGATTCCAACCGCTACACCGACAGAAATATCAAATTCTGAAGAGGACTTAAAACAATCCTATCTCAGCAAAAGTAAAGTACAACAACTTAGAGATGAGCACAAAATCAATACCTGTGATTTAGTCACAGTGATTTCAAAATCGCAATCACTACCTGTGATCGAATTTCAAATAAAGCGTGATTGCGACTTTTCACTCTTTCCATTTTATATTTTTTCCCATCACAGTGAGTTTGTAAATCACGACTCAACACAAACAGAAAAAGTCGCAACAAATCGCAATCACAGGTTAAGCAGCGAAACAGTGAAATAAGGGTAGGTAGAATCACAGTCGCAGTCACAGTTTGAAAATCACGACTCACGAGTCACGAGTCACGACAAACAGCAAAAGTCGCAATCACAGGACAAAGAGCGAAACAATGAAATAAGAGCAGGAGCCACGAGGGCGAGGGACACACAAGAATAGAGAATCAAAATCAAAAGGCAAATGAAGAGAATGCCAAACTGCGAATCAAAGTGGCAACTGGCAATGGCAAGTAGCAACAAGAAAGTAGGCACCAGTGATGGGAAACATAAACAAACCATAGTATTGTCTCTGATGGGAAACTCACACAAAAAGAATGTCTGTGAGAAGCTAGGCCTAGGGTCTCTCCAGACCTGTTGCGCCAACTATGTATGTAATCTTGAATTCCCATGTTTCTCCTAAGGTCAAATGTATAACCTTCCGCTCTATACATCGTGTATCGTAAAGGACATGTGCATTGTGCATGCTTGGTTTTATTATTTTCATTACATTAACAAATATGGGCGAAACAAAGTTCGCCGGGTCAGCTAGTGTAGATATAAATATAAGTTGATATATTTACAAACAATGTTTAATTAATGATTATAGGTATATTTATAATCCAAAATCAAGGCTTTAAGGTTTTCATTTTAAAATTTGTGATTCGAAAACGAATTGCATCTATTTTTTGAACTATCTTAAGGACATCTCTAATGTGTGTCTATTTTTTTTTATTATTATTATATTTTTTTTTTATGTGAAAATTTAGATGAAAGTGATCAATTTACCGTCTGTATTGTATTACGAGCGTAAAACAAAAACTACTATAATTTATAACCTAACACTCAGAGTGGTGAAACAAAAGTGCAATTACTATGGTCCCAGTTATAGCCTACGTAAAAATAAACCGTATCATTTTTTTTTTGCTTTTTTAACTATGTATTTAACCTTGATGGTTAAACTCAATATAGGTATAAAAATGTTGCTTATGAATATTATAAAGTTAGTTTATCAAATTCATTTTTCTAAAATAAGAAGAAGCAGAAGAACAGAAAAATTATTCAATTCTTTTTCTTGAAAATTTAAAGACAATTGGCTTATTTTTTGATAAACTGTCTTTATAATTTATTAGCAAGAGCAACATTTTAAGACCAAGATTGAGGTCAACCATCAAGTTAAGTCAAAAAAAGCAAAAGCAAATTTGTACGGTTCCGTTCTACGTATGACTATAACTGGGGCCTAAAGCTACTCAGTAAATTTAGAATTTTCGCACGATATTTAACAAGCTTAGGCTTGCTTGACGATATAATAGTATTGTGATACTCAACCGCGTTACATTTTAAGAATATTTATTTGGAGATCACAGTTGTTTGAAGAATTTGCGAATTTCCTTTTTCAACTAAAAAAGTACCAACAAATTGTATTAGAGTCCTCGAAAAAAGTGCCAATTTTTTCACAACGGTCACGCTGGTCCAGTGCACGGTGCACTCACACATTCAAATCCGATTCGGAACGTTCCCTAGCGCAATTGCGGCAAAAACCGCACAAAAACAAGGCATTGAGAGCGAATCCGAAGAAGCCCAAACCAGAGTATATCTAATATGAGTAGAGACACTCTCTCCACATATACATTTCCTTCTACCACAAAGAAAAATGCATAAAAAACCCTACAATAAGTGGGAGAAGCGTGAACGGATCTGTTTTAACCCTTATACAACGACCCCTGTAAAAAAAAGGGTACACACTATATTGTGCCTGTACCACTATATGCGGAGCGCTTCGTAAGACGAACGATCGTGGGTTTTTTCATAATGCTTTTTTAAAGGCGTCACCACTTGATCATCGGTGTGTGTATCATTTCACTTTGTGCAGTGCTACCTGCTTTGTTTTTTTAAATGGTTTTATGGCTGGTTTTTAGTGATTTTTTTTGCACTAATTACGCCTAATTAAGGAACATCTTTAATTGCCATTCAGAAGAAAATATGAAAATAAATGTTTTTTCTTTGCTTTGACTTCCCTGAAAATAATGCAATCCTGTGTTCCGCTCAGTAACAATAAAAATTATTTGACTCATAATTTTCTAGTTTCTATGGTAATTGGTCACACTGGTTTTGCTATAAGATGGGGTAGGCGGTGCTTACGTTTTTTCATAATGTATTTCCAAAGGCGTATTGACTTGCATTCTTATCAGTGCTGCGAAACAAGTCAAGAAACAACATTACGGGGTGACGCGTGTTAGTGCAAAAATAAGAGAATAAGTGATGAAGTTAAAGTTCAAATGTTTTTTGAATATAAAAATATTGCAAGAAGAAATGGGAAAACATACTTTAAAGTGTTTGGCTTGCGGTCGAGAGAAAAAAACAAAATTTGGGAGTCAAATATTTTTCTGTACCGAAAAATAGTAATAGTGAAAGGTAAAAGCAAAAACTTAAAAAAAAAATTGTGTTTACATGTGTAAAACAATTGACCGAAGAAGGCATGAAACCACGCCTTGTAATCTCTTTTTTTATGTAGAAAATACAAAAATATTTTATATGTTTGACAGTCCTCATCTTTTTAAATCCTTCTGGCGTAATTTTATGAAATACGACATTGTTGCACTTGATAACAAGAAAGTAAACTGGAATGACGTAGTTAATTTCTACTTGTGGGGCAAGAATCGTTCATTCAGATTGGCTCCTAAATTAACAGACGAACATATTTTTCCAAATTACTTCCAGAAGATGCGTGTGAGGCTTGCTACTCAAACATTAAGTGCAACAGTTTCAGCTGGTATTTATACACATGCCAGTGTAGGTGCTGTATCCTCAACTACTATCAATACTGCTGAAATGATCTGCTGAAATGATCGAAAAACTAGATAGGTACGAAATTCGTCTAAATTTAAGGACCCCAAAAAATACAGAAGGCCATTTTTCGTGAATGAAGAGCAAGTCAATTTCTTAGGTTAGGTTAGGTTAGGTAAGGTGGCTGTCTAGAAAGACACACTTAGGCCGCATAAAATTACGGCCCTTTGTGATACCACATGAGTTAAGGGAAGGGAAGGTAAGGCCAGAGTGTTCTAGGCCGGACATACTAGTGGGCGTAAATGCTCTCTTTGTGCCTGTGACTTTTGTCTTCTTTGTCCAAAAAGAACAATTCTAACGTCTCGTGTAGAGAGTTGGGGCAGTTTGACCTCGGATAGGGGAGGGGTGACCGAAACAGTCGTCCCCTCGCCTGTAATCCTCAGTCAACATGTTAAAGGGAGAGATTGGGGGATAACTAACTGGACGATATGTCTTCGGATACAAGCGCCGGGCAAACCGAAGCAGTGTACCCTTCGCCTGTAATCCTACAACGTCTCGTCCGATTCTTATGTCTCGTGTAGAGAGTTGGGGCAGTTTGACCTCGGATAGGAGAGGGGTGACCGAAACAGTCGTCCCCTCGCCTGTAATCCTCAGTCAACATGTTAAAGGGAGAGATTGGGGGATAACTAACTGGACGATATGTCTTCGGATACAAGCGCCGGGCAAACCGAAGCAGTGTACCCTTCGCCTGTAATCCTACAACGTCTAGTCCGATTCTTATGTCTCGTGTAGAGAAGTCAATTTCTTAAATGATATGAATATATTTCTGCAAAATATTACTTTTCTTGATAAGTGTACCAATGTAACTAAGAAAATGCGATTTTTAAAAGGATGGCAGCAGAATATAAATGCTCTCATTGCCATTTCAAGTGATTTAAGAGCAGATGGTATTGAGTTCCTTTTAACGAGAAACCTGAATCAAGATTGTCTGGAAAATACCTTCTCTGTTTTACGCAACCGAGGAGGAAATAACAAGTTACTGACTCCGTTTCAATTCATTTGTGCATTTAAAAGATCATTTTCAGTAAAGTACATGGAAGATATAACCCACGGAAACTGCGAGCCAACTGAAACCTTAGAGCTTCCCGACATTGTAATGCAATCACCAAAAAAGAGTGATAAAGTGGTTAACATTTTCAAAACCGAATCTGACTATAAAACTGTTGATTTCGGTAGTGAAAATGCGATTTATTATTTTGCGGGCTATATTTAAAAAAAATACCGTCAAAAACACAAGTGTGAGTTGGAATTAAGTCAGAAACCTAGTGTTGCCTCCATATTCACTGATTTCAAAGAATATGAAGGTGCGCGCTTAACGCGCCGTTCTCAAAACTTTTTAGATGCGTTAGAGAGTCTGGAGCAAAAATGTATCTCTCGTTTTCCCAATTTATACTTTTGCAATCATTTTGAAATGGAAATGTATAATATATTACAGAATGAATTTGATTACTTTTGCTGTAAAAATCAAAATAAATAATTTCTTATAAAATTCTATGTACGTTTTCAAGTGTATCACATTATCAAAAAATTTAATAGAATTATCAAAAAAGCCAACAACAATCAAAAATATCTTAGCGTAACACACATGTAATTCTTTTTTAATTTTGAATAAAAATGTATGACAAGTTAATGGTTGCCTTTTTTAAAAGGAGCACCCTGTGCCTGTTTCCAAAAAAAAGCTTGTCCTCTTTTATCCCTCTCTTATACAGTACCTTTTATATCCATCTACTTCTAGTGTCTGTGTGACACAGACGTAAGGACTGATAACGAAAAAATCGAGAGTGTCTCTACTCATAATAGATATACTCTGGCCCAAACGAATACCATATAAGTGAAACGAAAGAGAAGTATGCGACGTGAATGTGTATGTAATCAACAGCGACAATGTGTTTCTGAGGAAATGCGCAGATGGCTGATGACATGCGCTGATGGACGTTTGGTGGTGTATATAGAAATTGAGTTCAAGGTTTTTGTTTTAATGGTTGCTATAGTAGCTACGTTGATACCTACAGTAAAAAATTGAAGAAGTAAAAACAATTTAGGTGAAATTACACAGTCTCACGCCGCGTACGAAGTTGCGGGCACAGCTAGTAATTTAATAGGGTATTATTTTTGAAGTGAAACTTCTAATGCGACTTCCAACTAGGGTTGCCATATTTTGCTCGCAGCTCGACGTGACAAATTGCATAAATATGGAAAAAACCCGGGATTTCTAAATTTCTCCCGGGACAAAATAAAAAATCATTTTTATTCATTTAAATGACAACGTTCGAAATCTAGCTGACTGAATAGGTAGATGGATTTTAGTTTTAATTGGCCCAGAGTGGTCACGTGTATAGTTTTTGCAGTTGACATTATTATGGAGGGGAAGCCGACGAATCGGGTCACTCAATTGACATTTCGAAGAGTCAAATTTAAAATAAACAGAGTGGCCACTCGCTGCAGAATTCTGAAGAGTCGAGAAAAGGTCCGGTGAGAGAAAAAGCCAAGCTACTCTGCAAATTTAGAATTTTCGCACGATATTTAACAACCATTAGTTCGCATAACAGTATAATAGTGTTGTGGTTGGCAACCGTGTCATATTTTAAATGTACTTATTTCAGAATAAATATTTTTGAAAATGTATGAAGTGACTTTTCTAAATAAAAAGGGCAAAATCACACACAGGTAACGCTGACCGCAAGAATATAAAAACAATTCAAGTTGTATAGTCAACGCTTTCGGATACCTATACCTAGTCCCGACATATCTAAGTAGTTGACGTTTTACAGAAACTAAGAATCCGAACGTCCCCATTCCTATATACTAGCTACTAGGTGTGCTTTGTTGAAAATGTCAAGGAGAATTTGTTAAGCCCGTATGATACGACATTTTCCCCACATGTTTTCCTCATTTTTTTAAACATTAAATCAGGCTAAAAAGACAGCTGCGTGTAAAGGAGACTAAAGTGTAATAGAACAAAATTTCAAACAAATTAATTTTCAAATAATCTTGAAATGTCAAGAAAAAAAAAGAAAGCTGCCAGCTGATATGTTCACGTTAATAAGGTTGGGGTGCACGCACTCGCTCCATATCGGGAATTTTCGTTGTCGTTTCTCGTGCTGCTCCTGTTTATTAAGCGTAGTACGGACCATAAACCAACCATACTGAGACCCCCAACTCACAATCAGCGTTGCCACTTAAATCTTAAGCAAATGTAGTACATTAGAGAAAAAAAAGTAGCATTTTCAAACAAAATGTAGTACCTGTTTTTTTTTTGTATTGAAATTAAATAGTTATATATAATATAATATTTATTTAGATAGTTTTTCAAATTATAAGTTTCCAAAACTATTTTTTTGTTTGTTTAATTCCACCTTTATTGCCACAATGTCGCTATTTTGAGGTCCACATTTCAAAATAAGATCGAAAGCCCCAGTCAACAAGCGCCACTGCTCATTTAAAATTTCCAAATTTGCTTTCTTACAGGGAAACTCCTTAAATAAATTTTAAATGGTTGGTTCTTACGAAATGTAGTACTTTTGGGTAACGATGTAGTATGTAGTACGGAGTTAAAAAATCCAGCAAATATGTAGCACAGTACTACATATGTAGTACAAGTGGCAACGCTGCTCACAATCCTCTTGCCGTTGGCCTCCTCAATTTTTGCCAGGAATCCGCCATTTTGTTGTCCTATCCGTGTACGCCAATTCCTATCTGTTTCGCTTTGCTCACAGTGAATGGGAAAAAGATTAGGTGCGAATGTGTTGGTTGAGAGAATTTTTGACATTTGTCAATACGAATTTCTATGCAACAATACTAGCGCACCTAAACTTTTTGGGAGCGTAAAATTTAGCTTGTAGGCAAATAACTGTTAATCGGTCGAAGTTGGGGGTCTCAGTATTGTCTCTGGTACGGACCTCTTCTGAAACGAAATTTTCCGGTGGTCTCCAAATGGACAGCGAAACGTCTGCGAAAAGGCAGCGGAAAATAATTTGTGTAGATTTCCATCAGCTGATACACAAGTAGCAGTGTTACCAGCACTGGCTATTTATTTCCAATTTGGCTCCTTAAAATTATCATTTCGGATTTATCGTAATTTACGCTATTCACTTTATTTAAAGTTTGGCGATTTTTGGGATACTAAGGAATTTATAATTCTATTGCGAACGTACTCTTTTCGATTAACTAAAACTTTCTAAACAGTTATGTCTTTTTCGATTATTAGGCATTTCAGATTTTGATCTGAGATTTCAGATTTCTACTGCCAAATGGAACATTAAATCCGAATTTGGTTTCTTTAATGAGTTGGCCAGAAAAAAAACATATCTTTCACTTGCACCGGAAATTCATTGCAATTGATTTTCACACATTTATACCAACCCATTTCGAAGTAGGTAGTTTAATATAAAAACTCGTTTACATTTGCGCTGTTTTTTTTTTTTTTTGTTAACATTGCAAAATGGAAACTAAAAAAAAAGTCTCTGAATTACGAGTTTGTATTGTTTTTTTTAATTGATATTACAAAAAAATATGCAGGGTTAATTTTCATATTTGAGTTTGAATATTTTCGGCTTCAAAATTTCTCAATTTGACTCCACCCTCTTCGGAAAGCTGGCAACACTGCAGCACAAATGCCAAATTTCCGCAAGCAAAGAATGTCCCGGACAATAAACGTGTGCGAAAAGAGAGTGGAGAATTGTACCAAGCAATCTACTACAACTACTCACTTTTCCGCCATCATTTCGCAGCAGCTGCGTACTTCAAAACGAAAAGGAGAGCGGAATTTTTCGTTCGTGATTTCGTTGTGTCACTTTTGTATGGGATATTTCGTTTGTGAAGAGGTGCATACCACGCTTTAATTTTAAAAGTCTAAAAAATGTAATAAAAGATGTCTGCAGTAGTTTATTTGTTTATGAATTTTAGTCGCAACCCGGGACAAAAGCTGTCCGGGTGGGACAACCAAAATTCTGTCTTAAATCCGGACGTCCCGGGCTTCACTTCTTCCGCGCGGAGGGACTCCACGCACTATTCTTCTGAGAAGAACATTTTTAGGAATTTCGTATTCATGACAATTTTTTTTTTTGTATTTTTGGTTGATTTTTTATGAGCACTATTGATTTCAAAGTTTTCATTTCAGTTGACATTTTATTTCTCAACTTATTTTGAACTATGTTCATCATACTAAAAATGAGTTCCAATTTGGCATTTGGATGTGGAAGCAACATTACAGTTCGAGCAAGTTGGAATATTATTGCAATTTGCAAGTGTCAAACACGAATACCAAGGATGTAACATCACCAGGGGCGTAATAATTTAGAAAAACATGTTTTTGCAAAAAGTCACTATAAAAGTAACTATAGAATTTTTTAGTGACAAAAAATAAATTTTTGTAACTAAACTTTTGAAAATTCCACTAGAAAATGCGACAAAGTCGTAATGTTTCTTAATCCAGGCAAACCACCGAACGAGAAAAAAGTCATCTCCATTCTTGCAATTATTTCCAAAGTTTTTGAGAGAATATTACTCAGACGCTTACAACCAATTATAGAAGAAAACTGTCTTATATGCGAAATGCGACCACCAGTTCGGGTTTAGAAGCAAACATTGGACAATCGATCAAGTGCATCGGATAACTGACGTAATAGAGAAAGCTCTAGAAGAAAATAAAATTTGCTCTGCCGTATACTTGGACGTTTCGCAAGCATTTGATAAGGTGTGGCATGAAGGACAAATTAAGACAAGTTCTCCCCCAACGGTTATGGAAAATTCTAGAATCGTGTCTAGAGAATAGACTCTTTCGTGTTAAACACGGAAACGAATATTCGGAATTTAAAGAAATAAGGGCAGGTGTGCCGCAAGGAAGCGTCCTTGCGCCTCTCCTGTACTTTTTTTTATATACTTCTCCCGGGAAAGGCGAACCTATAACGCTTCAACAGCGCCCCGAGATGCCTGCATATGTATGTTAGCTTTGCACTTAAATTGCTGCAAATTGTAGTCTTCTGGAAATATATCCACAGGAAGCGAGTTCCAAATTTTGCTTGTCCTGTAACAGAAGGAGTTTTGGAAAGTTGATGTCCTCGCGGTTGTCAAGTGTACTGTATGGTCATGAGCATTAGCAGCCTGTCTTGTTGGGCGCCAAAAAGTTGCATTTCGAGGGATAATGTCTTTGAGTTCCTCAGAACATCTACCATGGAAGTACCTATCAGTGGCGTGGCGTGAACATTTTTAAATGGGAAGTCGAAGCAAAATCAATTCAAGCCACCTTTTTTATACTTTAAGTCATTAATATTTAAAATTTATAACGAGCTTAAGGCATACTTAAAGTGGCTTCTATAGAAGCCCTTATTGACAGACGCATGATGCCATAACTTAAAGCAAATTCAGATTACCTAATGATTATACCTAATAAAAAATAAAGATATGTAATTCAGAAATTTTTTAGTGTTCATTTGCCAGCCAACTGAATTTTTAAAGCAAAACACACCCTTACCTACCTCAACAACTACCTGTAATTATTCACACAAGAGACAATAAGAAAACAAGAAGTAAAAGAAAATCGAATAGCTCGAAGAAAAGCGCGTTATTTTGTTCATATCATAACCAAACAAACACATACGACATACCCAAAACACAACCCAGTGGCCATGCCCATGGCCAGTACCAGTAACAAGCTCTGGCTCTGGGAAGAAAAAAAGAGATACAAACAAATGTTCACTCAGTACTCAGCCGTCAAAATGAACTTTGTGAGAACCGCGAATAACTCGAAGAAAAGCGGGTTATTTTCTACAATGGGTGTTGAACAAAGAGGTGTCAGAGTCAGACAAAAAACTCAGGGAAGAAAAAAAGAGATAACAAGCAAATTTTCTCTCAAAATGAACTATAAAGTGAGAACTTTAATAACCCGACTTATTTTGGGTTACCTTCGCTTTGTCGCCACGAGACGATGACGACACGTTGTATGAAAATGGATACACACACGATTTTTATATGAGTGCTTTTGTGTGTGTACCATTTGGTGAGTATTCACATTCATTTGGTAGTGTTTCATGTATATTCGGTTTTTGGTAGATAGTTAGTGTTGCCTGGTGGAGATTTCAAAAGGTAACTCGGTAGGAATCGAGTTATATGGACGCCACGCCACTGGTACCTATAGAACAAGCATAGGTCAGCGACTTGTCTTCTGTGCACCAACGGTTGTAGATTCGATGTGAGTGTAGGGTCTCCAATGAGTCGAACTGCTCGTCTCTGTATGCTATCAAGCAGGTTAAGTGAATGTTTTGGGGCCGAGCTCCATATATGGGAACAATATTCCAAGCCTGATCTAACCTGTGCTTTGTAGAGAAGGAGAAGTTGCTTGGGGCTAAAGTACCTCTTTGCTCTAAATAGGTAGCTCAACTTTGCGGACGCCGATTTTGCGATATAGGATATGTGGTCCTGCCATGTGATTCCGGAATTGACTGTGACTCCTAGAAGGTGCATTAAGTCCTTGTGATGGATTGGATGGTCATCCATTTGGATCTGAGGAACTGTTGGTGCATTTTTTCTGGAAAATTTTGTGAGCTGTGTCTTGTTTGTATTAAATACAACCAAGTTGTCCTTTCCCCACTTCAAGATTTTGTCCAGATCATCATTTAGAGAATTAAATTGTTCACATCTCTGATTGTGTGATGTAGCCGTATTTACAGGCCCACTGTTCGAGATGGAGGATATAAGAGTGCTGTCATCTGCAAAGCTGTAGATATTAATATTTGTCGATCCAAGCAAATCGTTGATGTGGAGAAGAAAAATAGTTGGAGAAAGAATAGATCCTTGGGCCACTCCTGCATTTATAGCAAACGAATTGGATGATACACCATCTACAACAACTTGGATCGATCTTCCCAGAAGAACATTTTGCATCCATCCACAGAGTTGTTGTGGTAATCCGTAAGACGCTAACTTGCCTAATAGGGCTCTATGCCAGACTCGGTCAAATGCCTTTGATATGTCCAAGGCTACGGCTCTGGATTCGCCGTGTTGTTCAATTGATTGTGTCCATAAGTGCGTTACGTAGCTTAACAGGTCACCAGTGGAACGACGGCTCCGAAATCCGTATTGCCTGTCGCTTATTAATCGATAGCCTTCTAAATATTTGATTATTTGACATTTGACATGACATTTCTTCCCTTTCTTTGGAATAGGTTGAATGCGAGCGGTCTTCCAGCAAGAAGGAAACGTCTTCTGGGAATACGACATGCTTAACAGCTTACAGAGTACAGGTGCAAGTTCTGGTGCACAGTTCTTGAGTACTATAGCCGGGATTCCATCGGGTCCCGTTGCCTTATTGCAATCTAGTTCTTTAAGGATGCGTTGAATTATTCGAGGCCGAAATTTCACTTCTGCCATCGATGATTGCATCCTCGGGATATTTGGTGGCTCTAGCTGTGCAGAATCTAGGGTGGAATTCTTTGAAAACATGCTAGCGAAAAGATCTGCCTTTTCTTTAGGTGTTGTTGCTAGCGTGCCGTCTTCTTTTACTAGAGTTGGAAAAGAAGAGTAACTAAAGTTATTACTGATTGCCTTTGCCATGGACCAGAATGCGCGTGAGCCGCTAGGACATCCAATCACTTTGTTAGTGACTCTTTCGCTGTAAGTTGTCTTCGCCGATTCAATAATTAGGTTGCATCTATTTCGAAGAATTGTAAATTCAGATCTTTTTAGTTCTGAAGGGTTTGACCGCCATTCACGGAAAGCCTTGTTTTTCGCTGCGGTAGCTCGCTTGCATTCTTTGTTAAACCACGGTTTATTTGAAGCGAATTTTTTGATGCAATGTGGAATATAAAGTTCCATACCGAGTAAAATATTTTCGGCTACGGCTTCTACGCACATATTGACATCAGTATCCTTTTATTTACGCGTGATATTCCGCAAACAGAAGGTACTACCGTTACCGTAGCCACTTTTGCCGATGACACTGCTATACTAACAGTGGGTACAATGACCAAAGAAACAAACAAAGTATTACAAGGCACGCTTAACCGGGTCTATGTGGATTTTACATATAAAAAAAAAAACAAATAACTTGCCTGTATTTATAAATAGTGAGTAAAAATCTCACACTACTATGAGCACGCGCCGAGTGTCCTCATAGTGTCTTCTAGAAGATTTCCACCTACCTCGGAGAAAAAAAAAAAAAAAAAAGAACTAAAACGGCAACCGTGTTCTTAACACATCCACTGCCACGTCATTCAAAAATGAATGCCACTCATGTGGCTCCTATAAGGCCATAACATTCAAAATGAATGACATGAAATATTATATCGAAATATTTAAACAAATATCAAACGTGAAACAAAGTTGTATCTAGGTATGTTTTTTTTCATCAGTTGTTTTCCTAAATATCAATATAAACTATCTTAGTCCTCCGAAGACACTCTTAATTTGCTTTTACATACTCACTTTCCGGGTTGTACACCCCAAACTACTGTCCAGTTCACACCGAACATCGCAACTACTGTTGCAACAATTCCAGAAGGTATAATAACTGATGACAAAATTAACTGTGCGATTGAGACTTTTTCTCCATTTAAATCTCCTGGAGTTGACGGTATTATTCCAATCATGCTCAGAAAGCCAGGTCAATTATTATACCAGCCTTGATAAGACTCTTCACACGCTGCCTAGAATGTGGTCCATTCCCAGGGCACGGCGAGAAGTAAAGGTCGTCTTCATTCCGAAGGCAGGCAAGTCTAGCCACACGATTGCTAAGGACTTCAGGCCTATAAGCCTAACATCTTTCACCCTGAAAACCTTCGAAAAGCTTTTAAACGTTTTTATCCGTAGTCGGCTTGACGATAGTGTGATCTCAACGGCTCAGCATGCCTACATTAAAGGTAAAGAGACCGCGTTACATGAGGTCACCAGCATCATTGAAAAGTCCCTAAAGGACAAAGAACACACAATAGCCGCACTCCTAAACATTGAAGGAGCATTCGATAATGTCAAGACGTGCGCAGTAAAGAGAGCACTTCTCAATTCCAACGTTGACCAAACGCTAACAAATATGATTGAAAGTATGCTCACTGAAAGAAACATTGATGCAAAACTAGGTGACACTGATCTTACAGTGATAGCCTCAAGAGGTAGGTACACCACAAAGAGGAGTTTAATCCCCCTTACTCTGGGTCCTTGTCATAAACGAAATACTAGTAAAATTCGAAAATAAAGGGGTCAAAGTAACTGCTTATGCAGACGATGTAGTAACACATGCTACAGGTAAGTTCTTACCTACCATAAACGAACTACTAGAATACGCATTACTAACAACACTTAAACAATGCAGTCTTGGAATCAATCCACAGAAAACTAAACTAGTATCGTTCAGTAACAAAAAGAGTGATTCCAAACTTCGATCCTCCAACTATTGAGGGTATACCCCTTAGGGTAACCGCACTGAAAAAAAAAGTCGGCGTCGTATTGATGAATGGCGTTCATCAACATGATATTCATTGATATGACGTAATTTTCATAAATATGATGAACAAATTCATGAAAACTTTTTGACAATTGATGAACAGTTTTTCAATATGATGAAAATGAGTTCATCAATTTTTTCAACAGGATTCTGAAGAGAATTTAGCGTATGTTTTTTATGAACTACGTTCATTATTTCATCAAAACATTTCATCAATATGACGAAAACACTTATTTTGATGAATTTAGTCATTTGTTCATTCGTGCGTTCGTCAAAAAACAGACATTAATTTTTATAAAGGAGAACGTTGATGTAAACCTTCATAATATAGATGAACTAATTCGTTATATTGATGAAAAAAATTAAATTCACCGTTATATTCATCATATTGATGAATGGAATCCTCATATTGATGAACTTTTTTCATCGGTTTCTTCAATGTGATGCACAGATTGTTAATATGATGTATGCTGTAGGTGTACACACGCGATGTTGGTACAGCATTTATACTCACACACGCATGATGAATCTTTTAATGTATATATGCGTAGATAACAGTGGCGTCTCGTCAGGGTGTGCAAGGTGTGCATTGCACACCCTGATCTAACGAAAATAAGTCCCTCATCAAACACTCTGTAATAATAATTACACACAAATAATGATATGCACAATTCCATAACCCATAAAACCTCCATAACACAGCCAACAGCTACAGCCTACAACATACCTATTCATATTCATCCTTTATAAATTATTATAAATCTTCTTTCAAAATTCCTTCACCGCTGAGAAAAAAAAAATTAACTCGTAATAACCTTAAATTTTCAAAATAATCAATATAAATTAACTGCACTTCGCGAACTCGCCAAGCGCCCTCTTAGATCAGATACGAACTGCGAACTTAACTCATTTCGCCTGTCTCACTTGGCGAGCTGCATGTGCAGTCAGTACACTAAGCTACAAAACCTTTGAGTAGGAGGGTTTTCCCTACTCAAGTAAACTTTATTAAGGATACATGATTCATGTATCGGAAAACACACATATCGTTGTTTTCCTTGGTTAACACTCGTACAAAAACTCGCTGTGCACCATTCTGTTGATTTCATCAAATAAATTCATCCAACTCCAAACTATATCCCTCTACAAGAATTCTCCAGTATTCATCCCCATCGTCATTCGTCGGCCGCACGCCATAGATGAAAAAAGGCTTACTATTGTACTAATTTCTGTACTATTTAACTTTCCCGAGTACGCAAGTACCACTTCTCAATTTTGAGTACTATTTGTACTATTTTTAATTTTCGGAATAAATCGAACATGTATGAGGTTATTTCACTTACTTTTTATTATTTACTCCAAAAATTAAACCCAAGTCCATAACATCATTAAACCCGAACACAAGAAGGTATTTTAACTCAGCTTAAAATTTCAATTTCATAATATGTTTTAACATTTCTTCGTTTCTTAACGATGGAGAGAGAGAGTTCTTGAGGTGTACGGAAGTGTTTTTTTAGAAGTGTTTTTTTAGTTATCCCAGCGAAATTTAAATATTTACTTAAATTAAAGACATTTATTTGGTTTGACCTGTCAAATAAACAAGAAAGCTCAACAAAGCGTGGGCTTTTGAACTCAAAAGTTCGCTACAAATCAAAAACAAATATATCTGGTAAGAATAATATTTTTGTTTTTCCTTGTCACAAATATGGACAACTGTTCGCGCTGTGAAGACCCACTGCCCATGGATGGGGAGTACATAATGTGCGGAAAGTGTAAGGGGTGCTATCATGCTGAATGCACCACTGTTGCATTGAGTACTTGGAGAAAATGGTCAACGGCATCAAGAAAAACATGGGAATGTACTTTTTGCAGGGGAAAGGAAAAAGTAAGGCAGATCCAGCAAGAAGAAATTCAGCAATCAAAAAGATTAAGACCAGATGACTCTCCTAAACAACCAACAGCTGACAAAAGCTGCAAAATCGCCTCGTCCCCAGCACAGCACTACATAAACGACCCAAACCACCAATCCATCGAAAACGAGCTAAAAGAAATTAAAGAAATGCTCAAAGAATACTCTAAATCTGTAGAGTTCACGAGTACAAAGTATGATGAACTGAATAACGCACTTACCAAAAACAATCAACTGATCGAAAGTCTAATGAAAGAAATTAGTGAATATAAAAAACTAAACGAAATGAAAGACACGCAAATAGCAAGTCTTCAAACAAAAATAAACACACTGGAACAAAAACAAATCGAGAAAAATATAGAAATAAAAAATGTACCCATGAAAGCAACAGATAACGCATTTGAATTTGTTAGTGCAATTGGTGAGACACTAGAATTGCAAATAAATGAAAACGACATCGAAGAAATTTACGCATACACAGATCGGACTAACAAACAATTGAAAAATCTCTCAGTGAGCTTCGCACGTAAGAACACAAAAACTGGGGCCAGATTCTGTAAGGCGAAACGATCAAACGTTTTCGTGCGCAGGAATATTTTGCCCTATGTTACACAAGCAAATTTCTTCGTGCAAACGAAAGCGTTTTTCGTTTCGTTTTTTACAGAATCCCACCCCTGCTTTTCTCGAAAAAGCAAAAAACAAAAAAAAAATAACGTACGAAGAGATCTGTGAAAGGGTAAACAGAGAGAAAAATTCAGGGCACTCAAAGCAAATAATATACATAAACAGTCAGTTAACCCCTCACTCAGCGTTACCAAGTCAGTGCTTTCAGCGTTAATTTTAGTGCCCAAAATTCAGTTTTAGTGCCGAAAAAGTAGATTTAGCGCTTGGGCGTTTTTTAGTGCTTTGAAAAATATTTTAGTGCTTTTTTAACGCTGCCGCTGCACACCGCCTTTTTTTTCTCTTTCTTCGAATGCAGACGCCATTTTATACAAGTTCATCCCTCTTGAAAAGTAATGCGTTCTTCTCTTAGCCATTTCGCTAATTTTGATTGATCTCGCAAAACTATTTAATCGTTATATGTACCTATAGTGAAAACTGCAAAGCTACAAAGGGAATAAATGGAATGGAGAATCCCAAAAAATTTGAAGTGGCAATCAAAAACTTCAAAAGATTTATGGCTAGAAAGTCATAGTCAGACATATTTTAAGGGAGTCAGTAAGTAAAAAGCCTTTCCAAAATATTTGCGAATTAGCCTTAAAATTGCTATGTTTGCCAGACTCAAATGGAGATGCGGAAATGTTGTTGTTTTTTTTTCTTTTATTTTTGTTATCTACTTTGGAGCTGTTTTAAAAAAAAAAGTCAGTTTTGGTGCCCAAGGGGTCAAAATTAACGCTGACAATTTTGAAAACGGTGCTCGAACGCCAGAATGACTTGGCAACGCTGCCCTCACTTCAAGAAATTGCTATGGTTAACCAAGTCAAAAGCAAGAGAAGCAAGTTGGAAGTATGTATGGTTTAAAAACAACAAAGTGCTTGCAAGAAAGAACGAGGGAAACATTGTGGTGGAAATAGAGACAACTGCGGATGTCGATAAGATAGTATAACAAATTTATTGCAAAATGTACACTTGCGACCAAAATTTTACAGAAAAATAATAATGGAAAATAAAGCAAATAATGGGACAAAAATAAACTTTAAAAAATTGGAAACATATGAGGAAATGAAAAATTATATAAAAAAAGTAAACGGATTGTCTGTCTTTTTCTTAAACATACAATCTATTAAAACAAATTGGAATGAATTTATGATTTATATAAGTGAATTCTTGCAAGAAATTGATGTAATCATATTGTCAGAAATAAACATAAAAAAAGAAGAAAATAATCTTTATAAAATAAGTGGGTTTAACAATGAATCGTATAATAGATCCAATAGAAGAGGAGGCGGGATATTAATTTTCTTGAGAGATGATATATTATATGAGAAAACTGAAATCGTTCCTATATCGTTTGAATCCATAATTTTAAACGTGCGTAGAAAACATCTGGAAGTCACATTACTGGCAGTCTATAGACCACCAATACAAAACGTAACTCACTTTATCGCTGAATTAAGTGACCAGATAGATGCAATCGAAAAGAACAAAACATTACTCTTAATAGGAGATGTAAACATAAATATAAACAACCTGCATGATCCCGTAGTGAGTAACTATCTCTCTATGATATCATCGAGGGGTCTGTTAAATACGATACACTCGGTAACGAGAGTGGATGTGGCTAGGAACAGTAAGACTCTAATCGATCATTGCATGGTACGATCAAGGAATGAAATAAGATCTGGGGTAGCTGAAATAAATGTATCGGATCATTTTGGCCTGTTTTGTGCGATTTTATGCAACAGTAATAAAGGGACTATTAAAAACGAACAAAAAGAAATTGTCGTTAGCCACAATCTCGTAAGAAAATGAAACGAGTATGATTGGGAACAACTTGATCAATTCACTGAAGTAAATGATTTTTATGAAAACTTCAGAAATATTTTTACAAACATAATGAAATCCTCAACTGTAGTTAAAAATCAAAGGAAAATGAGGGGAAATGAGTCTAAATGGATAACTAATGAGCTCAGAATCGCATGCCTTGAAAGAGATAGACTGTACAGGAAGTACAGAAGCAATAGAAGAAATTTATTGTATGAAAATGAATTTAAAAAATTTCGAAATGACTTAAACAAACAAATAAAATCTACAAAATCAATGTACTATAAAGAGCTATTTCAAAGATCGAGCAACAATCCAAAAGAAACATGGAAAATAGTCAACACAATACTAGGAAGAAAATCCATCAACTTAGATGATATTTTATCTAAAAACTTTGCAAGTGAGAATAACTTTGAAAATCTTGCAAACCAATTTGCTAAAAAAATATCACATGAAATAGAAACCACAATCCATAAATGTGAATATAAATGCTACAATGGTCCATCAAATAGTGTTCAGCGTTCAATGTATCTGGATGAAGTCACGGACAGAGAAATAGAAAATATATTAAATTCATTAAATGAAAATAAGTCGGCGGGAATAGATGGAATTAGACCTAGAGATCTGAAAAAGTGTTCGATAGCAATGGCTCCAATTCTATCAAAGATAACTAAAATGAGCTTGGAGCAATCAACAGTACCAACAATGCTGAAGACATGGATAGTTCGGCCAGTATATAAAAGTGGAAAGAAAAATGAAATTTCGAACTATAAGGCCTATATCTATCCTATCATCTATAGATAAGGTACTAGAAGAGGTTGTTGCTAAAAGGCTGTATGAGTATGTTGAAAAATATAAGCTACTAGAAAAAAATCAATTTGGGTTTAGAAAAAATAAAAGTATTAATCGACTACTGGGAGATTTCGCAAACAGAATCAATTTCAGTCTTGAAAAAAATCACAATGTGATTGCACTCTTTATTGATTTTAAAAAGGCGTTTGATACTTTATGTCATAAAACCATTCTGAAGCAGTTAGAAAAAGTTGGAGTAAGGGGATCAATCCTAATATGGTTTGAAAAATACCTAAAAGAAAGGAAATTTAAGGTTCGAATCAAGGAACACCTTAGCGAAGAGGAGAACGCGAAATATGGCGTACCACAAGGATCCAAGTTAGGTCCTCTTCTTTTCATTATATACGTGAATGAACTGATATCAACTTTAAAATACAGCACTGGTTTTGCATATGCAGATGATACAGCCATTATTGTAAGTCATAAAAACGTCGAAGCAGCGGAAAAAATGATGCAAATTGATTTCAATGCAATCTTGGCATGGTGTCATGATCATGGCCTTGTCATAAATGCACATAAAACAAAGGTGATGCACATCCGACCACCACATATATTAAGGTATAAATTAACAATTAAGATGCACAGCGATGAATGTCTACATACAGCAGGAAACCAACTGCAACTACAAAATGAGGATAACTGCGAAATGATTATTGAGAATGTATCAGCATACAAATACCTTGGAGTAATAGTGGACTATAGCCTGAAATGGGGCCAACACCTGCAGGCCCTCACATTGAAACTTCGGCAATCTGGATACGCGCTATTCCACCTTAGTTACTTATGTACACCTGATGTTCTTAGACAATTCTATTTCGGACTTGTCGAATCGCACCTGAGATACGGAATTTTAGCGTGGGGAAATGCACCACAACAACAAAATTTAAAATCAACGTTAACAAGGATACAGAAATTGGTATATCGATCAAAATTACGTACACACAACATCAACTGGCATCAAATTGATAGCAGCACGAGACTTTTAAACATACAAAACCTACACAAGCTGGAGATAATATCACAATTCGAAGACGACACCAACCACAGGATCCCGACACAACAAATTGTTAACACCAGACGAAGACACCAAGACCGATACGACATCCCGAGATACTGGAACGAGTATGGAAGACGAAAATATGATGTAACGATCCCTACAACATTCAATGAACTACCCGTAGATTTACGCAACTTACAAAAACCAATTTTTTTGAAAAAAGTTAAACAATTTTATAAGAATCTCGAACAATTTTAACTTTAAAAAACATACATTTCTAAAATTTTAATTGTAAATCATATGTATCAGAACTCAAAATAATAGTAAAATTTTCTAAATAATCTTCTGCAGACAAGCCGATACGGCTTTGCAGATATAAATGTACAAACAACTGTAATTTTTTGAGACAATAATAAAATTGAATTGAATTGAATTGAATTGAATTGATGAAAATGTTGAAGGCTTCGTAGTTAGAAGACGAATTTAGAACTGATGGAACAGCATAAATGGTGTATCAACTTCGTCCTCGTCTATATCGAATGCACAAGCGGGCTAGGGTTAGATGTCGTTTAGTTTCGGAAATATTTCCGACTAAAAAAAGAGGCATATTGGAGGTTTAATTTATAATTATGTAATACAATAAAATTAAAAATCAGCACTCAGCAAATCAAAGCAGTTGCCAAGTGACAAACAACAACACATAAATGTAAATTTATGTGAAATTAAACATTACGTAGGTGTAAAATCGATCTAAAATCGGTTTAAACTCCACCATTAAATGCATTTGTATCCAGCGGGTTTAGTGCAAATTTTTGAGTGATTATTATATGTGTTGTTTTTTTTTTTTTTGCTTGAATGCAATAACATAAATTTATGGCATTTGAAAAAAAAAAGTAGGTACCTACTAGTTTGTACGTTTCAGTACTATTTCATTTCAGTTTTTAGTACACTTGAGAAAAGTCGATTTTCATCACTCGCACGCCGCCGTACTTAAATCGCTTTACTTTGATGAACTTGTAGTAAACTCGTGCGAAGGTTTTCTGTGCACGGGCTGTATTAATTTTCTCTTCTTTTGCATATCTGTTCTGTTCTGTTTCCGTAAAGCGTCATAAGTCAAATACACAATGTATTACATCGATACTCGTGCAAATAAAAGCTGTGCACGAAAGCCGATGAATGAATGGTTGAACTTAGCTTTTCGTTTAAGTGGTTGGGGATTGGGGTTGCAGTTTCGTGCGGTGCTTTTGATTTTGTATGCGAAAGTTTTATTTTTCTATATTTTATTTTGAAAACAAAATAAGATATCAAAAACAGCAAAACAATGATTGAGAAAACAATAAAAGGGACGTGTTTTCAGGCAAACAATTGATATTTCTAAAAAATGTATAATTTTAAAGAATTTGCACACCCATCTAAATAATTCACGCGACGCTGCTGGTAGATAATTATTATGTCATTGCTCATCAAGCGTAAAGTATCTACACAGGGTGACATAGAAGAAAATTGTGAATGGTTTTACGATGAACGGTGAATATCTTAAAAGATTTGATGCATGTGATTTAGAAATTTCATCACATAATTATTTGTTTATCTTTTAATTATATTCCCCCAAAAGTATCCATTTGCATTTTAAACAATGTATTGACAAAAACTGCAGTATATACAATTTAAAACAATTAATGAAGTGTGAAAAATTCAATGTTAGTGTAAGAATGGTGGAAATATAAAACAGCTATAGATTAACTTCGATTATTCACATTATATAAAATGTTATAAATTTTGCATAAATAGCTTTAATACATTAATATAGGTATTTTAAGTATTTATTATGTTATCAGTATAATGAAACTTATATAATTAGAACCCATATCTTCGATGGAGCGCCTCATTTACCCTAAAAAGAATGCAATTTACCTAGCCTTAATTAAAGGTATGCAATTAATGTATAACTTTAATTCAGTTGCATAGATATATCTGGGAGGTGTTGACCAAGTGATTTCGTTTCAATGATTTTACTATGTAAACGAACGTTTTTCGGCATAAATTGTTTGCTCTAAATGTTCATAGCGACATTTTAAAAGCTAAATCATGAGTAAGACTATCTAATTTTCAAAGGGGCTTATTTTTCCAAAATCTTGATATAGCTTTTTCATTTGTAAAAAGTAAAACGTAAATATCGAAAAATGTTGTTGTACGTGTTTTAGAATACATACTTCTAAAAGGTAAGTTAAGCTACGTTTCCACCGAACACAAATACCAAGACTAAGTACAAGAGGTTTAGGATTAATCCCGAAGTGTTTCCACCAAATAAAAGAAGATTAACTTGACGTATTCTCTCTGGCTCTGTCCATTTGAGAGAAAATGACATTTCACGAGAGAGAGAGAGAGAGAGAGAGAGAGAGAGAGAGAGAGAGAGAAAGAGAGAGAGAGGATTGAGAGAGAGAGAGAGAGAGAGAGAGAGAGAGAGAGAGAGAGACACATTTTTCCATTTTTGATGTCTTTTATTTCATTTTTTTTTTTTTTTTTTTTTCACTTTTGACATATCGAGCTGTGAAAAGTGTGTTTGTTTTATTTCTAATCTCCCTTTTTATGAGATTACTTTCGTATGATAAATTCCGAGATTTATGCGGGATTTACGGCAATTTTTCTAAATCTCGCAGTTATTCTCCGGTGGAAACTTAGCAGTAGGGTCGATTTTTGACGTTAAATAAATATGTCATTAAAATAAAACTACAATTATCATGAATTTTCTACAACGATTTTCCTTTGGTAAAAAAAAGAGCTCGCTAAATAATTATAACGTTGTGATTTCATTACACACATAAGTATAAAAAAATACCTATTTACTTTTTAAAAATACATATTTTCAAAATCAATGTAATATTGTTATTTAACCAAATTTTTCTCGTACATTGTTCTCTCACGCCTCAACATTATAAAATTCAACAGAATGGATCAATAAAATTATAACTAAATAACAAAAAACGCAAAAACACATTTCAAACACAAATGTATGCACATGCACCCTATAACTCTATGCATATGGCAGGCAAATGGCCGTTCTCTGATTCTCATTGGGATTATGAAAAAAAAAAAAAAAAAAATTGTCCCAGGAGTGATAAAAGTAACTCAGAAATAAAATTTATTTTTATAAATCTTCAATATTTCTTGAGCGCGTGAGTTTTTGCCACTACACTTTATTGACTTTCGTGGTAAAACTGATTTTCGTTTGAATATTTTCCTTTCGGATGCGAAGAAATTCAATAGTTAAATTCACATAATATTACCATTACCATTATCATGACATTATGCTCGTTTAAGTATTTTAGCATCCCCATGAAAGTGGGAAGGCTATATCTTTACGATTCATATTGGTGTCAGTATTTTTATTTCATGTTTTTATTTGTGTGAATAATCTTACAACTACATGAAAACAAATTTGACAGCACAGAACTTGTGCATCATATTGATGAACAAATTTGTCAATATGATGAATACATTCATCACATTATGAAATTAAAGGGGAATTTGGGTTTATCATATTGATGAATTTTTCATAATATTGATGAACAAAGTTGATGAATGATGAACAACATCATATTGACGAAATCGGTTTCATCATACTAATGAAAAAGTTCACTGGACTAAAATTGTTGATTTTTTCATCACATTGATGAACTTTTTCACTACTATGGTGTACCTTTTTTTTCAGTGCGTGAGTGCCAAATATCTGGGTATAAACTTAGAAGCTTAATTGGAAAATAAACATCAAGGAAAGAGTTAAAAAAGCTGCAAATACTTTTTACGCATGCAACCGAATCTTCGACAAAAGGTGGGGACCAAACCCAACAATAATTTAGGGATATATACGGCTGTAGTGCGTACAATACTCACGTACGGAAGCTTATTAGTCTGATGGCACAAACAATGCATCGAATCTCAAACTTATGACCAAAATACAAAGACTAAACAACCTGATGTATAATTGAGATCACTATTACTCTTGCAATCACACCTACACAACATAACATATAGTAATACAAGAATATTATACAACTACACATGCCTGCTGGTCTCACTCTTTGATTGTCTTTCTACTCCAGTCAGTTGTAATTCCGAGCTTGATGAATAAACATAATATACTTAAGTCATGCACGTCTTTTAATAAAAATACAACATGGCGCAGTCGGTAGCTATATTATAACAGCTAAAAAAAAAAACTAACGATACGAGTATTACATTATAAATGAATAATTAAAAATCAAAAGCTACAGCTAAACACATTATAAAAAAAAAAAAAAAAAAAAAAAAAAAAAAAACATTTAAAATGGCAGCAAGTGGTGATTATTTTCAAAAACCGGGTCCATTGCTATTAGACGGTAATGTTAAAGAAAATTGGAGAAAATTTCACAACATGTGGAAAATATACTCCATTGCAACGAAAACGAATGCTGAGTCTGAGAAAATACAGACCGCAAGATTTCTGTCGTGTGCGGGTGAACAAGCGATCGAAATCTATCAAACGCTACCATTGGGGGATGCAAATAAAGAAAAAATTCAACACGTGATCGACGCATTTCAATCGTACTGTGTTCCACGAAGTAACGTTGTCTACGAGCGATATGTATTTTTTTCCCGTAACCAGAAAGAAGCAGAACCGTTTGAACAGTTTTTGTCAGATGTCGTCAAACTAGCGGAAAACTGCGAATTTCTGGACCAAAAAGAATACATGATAAGAGATAGAATCGTGATGGGAATAACTGAGCAGAATTTAAGACTCCAGTTGCTGAAAACCGATGGCCTCGACTTGGCTAAAGCAAAAGAACTATGTCGAGTAGCTGAGCAAGCGAGTATGCAGGCACAACAGATGCAAGCAGAAAGGGGATCGATTGCTGCTATCCAATCCAGAAAAGAAGAAATCTACACAAATTCAAAAAAAACTCATAATTCTAATCAATTTGCTAATTCATTCTTAAATTCTAATTCCAGGTCATTTGTAACAAAGAAAAGAGACCAGCAGCCTAGTGTTGAACATGGACAAACTTCTGGGAGATATAAGGGCAAGGTGTGCAACAAGTGTAATAGAAATCACCAGCCAGGGAAATGCCCGGCATTTGGAAGAAGGTGTTTAGCTTGCGGGAAGTTTAATCACTTTGCATCGGTCTGCAATTCAACTCGAATTAACAGTATTCATGTAAATGAGTCAACCTACGGTAGTGATAGCGAGAGTGGTGAGTCAGTGGCTTATGTTGGTGCGATTAATCAGGTGCGACAAAGTAGAAATAGTAGTAGTAATAGTTGGTTTGAAACTTTAACTATTGAGAACAAGCTTATTGAATTCAAACTTGACAGTGGTGCGGACGTAAATATAATCACACGTGAGACGGTACGGAAGATCGGTAGTGAAAATAAAATTAAACCATGCTCAGCTAGGTTGGAGGCATATGGAGGTTCTGCTATTGCGACTGTGGGTTCTGTGCGTCTTTGCACGCAATATAAAAAGTACATCGCTAATGTAGATTTCATTGTGGTTGAGGGTAGATCTCAGCCATTGCTAGGTCTGAAAACATGCGTGGAGTTCGATTTGATCCGTAGAGTTTTTGAAATTGTTACTAGTGCTCAATTACTAACAGAAAATAGTGATGTTTTTTCTGGTGATGGACGGTTTCCGGAAAAATGTACACTAGAACTAAAACCAAATACTATACCAGTCAGCAAGCCTCCGCGTAGGATACCGATCGGTATTAGGAGTAGGGTTAAGGAAGCTCTTGCTGACATGGAGCGACGGGGAATTATAAGTAAGTGGGAAGGGCCAACAGCATGGTCACATCAATTGGTAGTGGTTGAAAAGGCAAATGGTTCATTGAGGTTATGCCTCGATCCTAATGCACTTAATAAACACCTAAAAGATGAACATTGCATAATTCCAACACTAGATGATTTTTCTGAGGCGATGAGGGAGTACTCTTTATTTACAGTCCTTGATCTGAAGGAGGGATTTTGGCAGCTCGGGTTATGTGCTTCAGCTAAACAGTTAACAGTTTTCACTACAATGTTCGGTACATACGTTTATAATGTGCTTCCTTTCGGTCTAAAACCAGCAGCTGAAAAGTTTCAACAATTAAACATGAAATATTTTGGTAGTCTGCCTGGGGTTTTTGTGTACATAGACGATTTGATAGTAGGGGGGAAAAACAAAAAAGAACATGATGAAAACCTAAAAAGAGTCATTGATAAGGCACGTGAGATAAATGTCAAATTCAATAAAGCGAAAGTACAGTTTTGTGTTAAAAAAGTAAGATATTTGGGTCATATTTTTACTGGAGATACCATTAGTCCTGACCCGAGTCGGGTTGAAGCAATTTTGAATATTAAAGATCCGCACGATAGAAAACAACTAGAGCGGATAATGGGTATGTTTAATTATCTCCGTGCATTTATACCGAATTTCTCGGAAATTAATGCCCCGCTTCGAGAATTACTTAAAAAAAATAACGAGTTTCGGTGGACATCTACTCACACTGAAGTCTTAAATAAAATAAAAGAGGTACTAGCAAAACACTCCATTCTTCACACATTTGACCCCACTAAAAACATAACTCTTCAAACTGATGCATCTCAGTATGGTCTCGGTTGTTGTCTGTTACAAGATAATAAACCTGTGGCATATGCATCTAAGAGCCTTACAGATACCGAGACCAGATACGCACAAATTGAAAAGGAGTTATTGGCAGTGGTTTACGCCTGTGAGAAATTTAATCATTATGTCTATGGACATCGGTTTACTATACATTCGGATCACAAGCCTTTAGTGTCAATTTTAGAAAAAGATGTGAGTCAAATTCACTCGTCTCGTTTACAACGGATGAAAATTAAGCTTTCGAAATATGATCTCGAGATTAAATATGTCCCCGGTAAGCTATTATATGTAGCTGATTTGTTATCGAGGAATTTAATTCATGATCCAGAAGTTAAAATGGAGCATACATTAAAGGATTTAGTCCATAGCATTGACATGAGTGACCCTAAAAGAAAGCTATTCGTAGAAGAAACAAAAACAGATCATGTTCTTCAATACCTTAAAAACTTTTATAATGCTGGATGGCCAATGAACAAACAACAGTTGCCTGATTGTGTTAAGTTTTACTGGCAATTTAAAGACAAGATTTATGTGGATAACGATCTTGTATTTTTTGATAATCGTGTTGTTGCGTTCAAAAAACGCTCCAAAAATAAAAGTGTGGTCGTCTCCCACCTTCCCACTTTCCGACCCATCCTTTCTTTTGACCCTTTCGTCCTTTGGCTGTTCTCTTGAGGAAGTGGCATAGCCGATCTTGTTGGGTATATTTAAATGCCCAACGATCGTGCTCGCCATGCCCCTCGGGAGGATAGCAAAAGCAGGTACCCCAACAGCCCAATTGGACGGGCAGGGACGGACGGTCCTAGAAGAGAGAGAGCGCCTTCTCGAAAATACAAGACAGACAGCAACACGGGTGGACAAAACAACCAAACATGAGATACAGCAATGGCAAACGAGCAAAATTAAAAACACAGTATATATGTGTCGACGAAACCAAACAAATAGAGTACCAAAATGGCCAACGAAAACTTCCAATAGTCAACACACTATGTAGATCATCTGTTGCGAAGCAAACATAACGTTGAAAACAAATCACGGGCGGGACATACACGAAACACAACAGAGTCACATCTTACAAAATATCACCACAGACGCAAGACAAGATGATATCAACAGAGAATATGAAATGTCCACCCCAACGTCAACATCCAGTGGCTAAGGGCCCCAACATAAAGAATTTATGTGTAAGAAATGGCACACTATCGGCTCATCCCCCAAACCCCAAAATCTGTGCGAAAGTCCACGTAATTAGAATAGGGAAATAAAAAGGAAAAGAACGAACTAGGATTTGATTAGCAACCTCTGTCCCCAAGACGCTGCTTTCCATAAATAGGAACAAGGTCCCATGATCCCTAAGCAGTGTAAGTCTCAATAGCTCGCCTGCTAAAGAACCTATAGTTTTGGTAGAGGGAACAAAAAAAAAGGAACCGATAGGGGAATAATGTCGCGAACGGGTTCTAACACGGATTTTACTCGATCTCTATCAGGGCCAAATATTTTAAAGTTGCTCAAATGAGTAACAGCGTCAAAAAAATAATAATTAAGGTACTGAATGGAATGTGTGAAGAGCGTGTGTGAGTGCGTTCAGTGAAAAGTCTGAGATTGGGAAATATCCCCAATACTCGGGCGAATTCACCAAAGAGCGCAAACAGTATGCGTGAGAGCAAGAACGGGAGTCTGAACGAAACCTCACCAAATAAGGAGTGTTTCAGTGGCGGACAATAAGATCCCGTACTTGCGGAATATAAGTGATGTATGTATGAGAGCAAGGGTGAGAGAAGAAAGCATGAGGCATGAAGAAAAAAATCACTTCTTGGTTAACTGCGAGATCGGCTAGATTGAGCTCGAATAACATCCGTACAGCGAACATTTTTGAGAAGTTTTTTTGAGGCTTATATTAAAGTTAAGATAAAGGAAAAAGGTTTAAATTCATAATTAAAGGCTATTAGTTGAATAGCAGTTTCATAGTTAGGAAAGATTTACAAGAAAAGGTGAAATAAAGGAGGCGAGCAAGGAGGAATACAAGCGGCAGGACAGACACAGAATTACCTACCAGGACAGGTCATTGGGGACAAAGGAAGCAAGTTAAGTAGAGTGTTTTGTTGTTAAAGTGCATTTGTGAAATAATTCAGAGAACCGTGTTAGTTAGGACATTAAAGCATAATTTTATTACGTTGGCTTTCGTTCCGACAAAATCCCGGAAAAGCGGGACACGCGACCCGTTCACCCAACTGTAAAAATTCGGGAAGTAGCGATAGTGGGCAATTTCATCGGCGTCCAACATTTGTTCTACCACCCAACCAATTCGTTAAATAAAACGCCATTTTTCCCTCACGGAATTTATAACGAAGTGAAAATCAATTCTTTTTTTTTCATTGAGTTCATTTATCGTTTTCATCATCGGGAAGTTGTTCTATAAGGTTTCACAATTCCTTCTAAAAAGATTGTGTGGCGCCCACTGTAACCCAACCAAAAATTGGATTTACGTATCCTCTTCAAGAAACAGGCTAAGTACCCATTCCGTTTTCAGCATAAATACTTTTACTTTAATTGCTAAAAGCCCTGAACTGAACCCACCCCAGCTGAGCGGCCGAGGCGGTAGCATCCAACCGGCTACCTGTTGCACTTTTCCCCCACCATATACCACCGGCGAATTTGCATCAACGATTTGACATTTCTCTACCCATACCCATTAGCGACTTTTAACCCATCGGCGCAGCGGCGGCTGCAAATTTTCACGTGTTCTTTTCTCTTTTTTCACGCAAAAATTAGAATCGTTCCCCCTTAATTCTTAACTCGCGGAAAAGTGTAACAAATTGGCGCCCAACGTGGGGCTTTTATTTTCGTTATATCAAATAATACCTATTAATATTCAATTACCCAATTCGTTAATAAAATCTTTAATCGATTCAAAGAAAAATCATCTTGTGTACTTGTAGCACATATATATATGTACAGTGTACACTCGCTGTGTTGTGTTCGTTGGTTGATCGGGAAGTTTGTGTTTAATTCTTTTTTGTTCTTTTTACTTTGTCTGCTTTTATTTTCCCAGGTTGTGATTTGTGAATCATTTGGATTGGAAAACCCCTATTGGATACCAAACCCAAACAAAAAGAAGTGTGGTGAATGGTGATATTCCTAATCTCAAGTAGGTCATTTAATTATTTTTATTATATTGCCATTATTCATATATACATATATATACATATATATATATATACCTACCGGCACATTGGAATTGCATTCCGTGTAGGTATAACAGAATTCCAAAGTAGCAGCTGTAACGTTTATTTTTTTTTAATAGTGGATTTTTTTTTGTTCGTGTTACATCGGCTGGCGGCTACGTCATTTTAGGGTTGCCATCGATTACTTTTTCGCTGGATATAAATATTTTTTTTTGCTGTGACATTTTATCATCATCTTATTAATTGATTCTTTTTAACAACATTTTCTTATTTATTTTTTTTAATAATATAAATACAATATAATAATTTCTGGTGTTCTGTTAAAAGGTATTCTTGTTTTCACACCTTTTGCTGGGGATTTGTTTTAAAGTTTTCAGTGCGAGATTTAAGTTGGTTCGGTACTTATTCGTGATTTTTTTTTTCTTTTGGTTTTGTTCATTTTTCGGTAGAATTTAAATCGTTCCTCGTACGCTTTTCAATTTACGTTGATAATCAGTGATACATTTTGCTTTTATTTGTTTTGGGATTCGTGATTTTGGAAAATTCTTGTGGTCATTTCGAAACGTTTCTTAAAGTTGAGGTTTTATATTTTCTTTTGTGGCTTTGGAAATTGATAGATCTTTAACCAATCAAAAAGTTTTTTTTTCTGTGGAACCTTGTGCATATTGGGGACATTTTATTTGGTTTAAGGCATATATAGGAATCTTTTAAGCCAGGTGTAATTTCTTTTACCAGTTTTCATTCAAGCTAGTGTTAGTTGCTTCCTTTGTGTTAGGTGTAGAATAGGAACGTAGTCTTTTGGGGAATAAATAAATTATATACAGTAAAAATAAAATGGAGATCAATAGGTTAGCTCAAGAGGAGTTGTACTACGAGATGGACGTGCGGGGGTTATCGAGAGGCACGGTCTCAGAAATGAGACAATCGCTTAGGGCAGCAAGAATGCTAGAGCGTAGGGGATCTTTAGGTACAGATGTCAGCTACCCTTTCTCTTTTGAAGAAGATATGAAGGCTATTGAAGGGAAAGCACAGGAGATCGAAAACCTATTGAAGGATAAACCTAGCGATCCTAAGTCAGGGGAGTTTTTGAAGATCGTAACGAAGATCGAATGGTGTTTGCGAAGATTAGATAGAGCTCGCCCTGAGGACAGTGAAGAGGAAAGTTTCAAGTTGAAATTGCGAAACCAGTTAGTAGGCTTGGCGGCTAGACTTGAGTTCGACGACGAAGATGAAACGGAATCTGAGGAAAAAGCAGCTCCGTCCAGGGTAGCAGTAAGGCTCGCACCACCATCGCCAACTATACAACCTGCAAGGGTAGCACAACAAGCTGAACCCTTACAACAACAACAACAACAACAGGAAACACAGCGACAGCAAACATTTAGTGAATCAGCATCTGTGACTCAAGATAGATGCACCGAGCGAATTGAGAAGTGGGACGTTAAGTTTACTGGGGAACGCTGTGGGGCTTCGGTAAACGCATTTTTAGAGAGAGTTGAGGAGCTTAGGCAGGCAAGAAGCGTTTCAGAAGCGCACCTCTTTAGGTCGGCAGTAGATTTATTCACCGGGAAGGCACTCATCTGGTTTAGGGCGATCCGAGTTAATGTTAGGACATGGAATGAGTTGGTATGTGAACTCAAGGCAGAGTTCCTACCACCGAATTATGATGATCTTCTTATGGATGAGATTAGGCGACGTACCCAGGGACAGGCGGAGTCGATTGGTGTATACGTCGCCACGATGTCAAACATGTTCGGGAGGTTATCAGAACCCTTATCGGAAAGAAGAAAGCTCGCCATTCTTCAGAAAAATTTGGCACCGTTCTACCAGACACAACTTGGCTTGGCGGACCCGAAAACGGTGAGCGACCTTGTTGCGTTGGGTAGACGGTTAGAGACTGTTAGGGCGAATGTGGAGACTTTCACCCCTCCACCTAGTAATCGGTCGAGAAACCTGCTGGAACCCGATTTAGCATACGTTGCGGTCGAGGAACCAGTAGTAGCGGTTGTAAGTAGAGAACCTCAACCTGTGAGGTGCTTTAACTGCAACCAGGAAGGGCATTTTGCCAGTAGGTGTTCTGCTCCTAGGCGTTGCATAGGCTGTGGGCAACAGGGGGTTGTTCGCAGGAACTGTAGGAATTGTTCGGGAAACGGACAACGCACTCTCGGGTCGGCAGGACGAGAGTGCCGTTGAATTCTCTGATTAGGTCGCCTGCTGGTAACCAGTTGGCTTGTAATGAAGTTGTCCAGTTAGGTTTCACACTTGAAGCAAATTGCAATGATAGGCGTCCATACCTTAGGGTCAGCATTTTTGGGGTTAACTTGTTAGGTTTATTAGATTCAGGCGCATCACGCTCGATTATAGGTAGGAATGGTTGGACGATCTTAAAAGATTTAGGTATAGTTCTAAGAAAAGGCAATGTAGATAGGGTCACTCTAGCGGATGGTGTAGGGATAGGTGTAGCAGGTGTCGTAATGTTGCCAATTATAGTGCAGGGAAAAGTAGTGTTGTTGGACTGCCTCGTCATTCCTAGTATTCCGCAATTTCTCATATTAGGGGCAGATTTCTGGAGGCTTTCAGGAATCGTGCCGGATTTATCTTCAGGTCAGTGGAGTTTTTCGAACCAAAGTTCTCTGGCTTCCATAACTGAGAATAGGGACTTATCAGATCTGAACGAGACGCAACAACAACTGTTAGGTAGTTCTATAGAATCAATATTTAGGGACATGCCTGAAGGTATTGGTTGCACCCATCTGGTGGAACATAAAATCAGGACCAACGCTGAGCCGATAAAACAACGGTATTATCCGGTTTCTCCAGCAGTCCAGGTCCACATAGATAGGGAATTAGCCGAAATGATTAAGGACGATATCGTTGAGACATCGAATAGCCCTTGGGCTTCTCCTATAGTCATGATTAGGAAAAAGGATAATAGTTATAGGTTTTGTGTAGATTATAGGAAACTTAACAAGGTAACCGAAAGGGATGCGTATCCTCTCCCCTTCATTTCAGCTACCTTGGATAAGCTTAGGGACGCGAAATTTTTGTCTTCTTTAGACATCAAATCAGCTTATTGGCAAATACCAGTTGAGGAAAGTTCACGACCTTATACGGCCTTTACTGTCCCAAATAGAGGACTGTTTCAGTTTAAAAGGATGCCTTTTGGATTACATAATGCTCCCGCGACGTGGCAGCGATTCATAGACAACGTGCTTGGAGCCGATTTGGAACCGCACGTCTTTGTCTACCTAGACGACATAATAATCGTTACCAGTTCGTTCGAAAGGCACTTAGAGATTTTGAAGGAGGTATTTAGGCGATTGACAGAAGCAGGTTTGAAAGTTAGTCGGGAGAAGTGCAATTTTTGCAGACCATCCCTTAAATTTTTAGGTTACGTAGTAGATCGCAACGGCCTCCATGTAGACCCTGAGAAGGTCGAGAGTATGTTGAATATTCCAACCCCTAAAAATGTCAAAGAAGTGAGGAGTTTCGTCGGAACGGTATCCTGGTATAGGAGATTTGTGCCAAACTTCGCGAGTTTGGTTAAACCCATGACCGAGTTACTCAAGAAAAGTAGGAAATTTTGCTGGACAGAAGCATGCGAAGAAAGCTTCAGAAAAGCCAAAGAGTGCTTGGTAGCAGCGCCCATCCTGACGTGTCCGGATTTTACGAGGTCTTTCTTCGTGCAGACAGATGCCTCGGATTTTGGGATTGGAGCGGTCTTGAGCCAGAATTTTGACGAAGGAGAGAAAGTAATATGTTACTTAAGTCGGTCACTCAATAGGTGTGAACGGAATTATTCAACTACAGAGAAGGAATGTTTAGCTGTGTTATGGGCTATAGAGAAGCTAAGACCATACCTCGAAGGGGTTAAGTTTACGGTCATTACCGACCATTATTCCTTGGTATGGCTTAGTAAGTTGAAAGATCCTGCTGGTAGATTAGCGCGTTGGGCTGTTCGTTTACAACAGTTCGATTTTGAGATTATGCACAGGAAGGGTAGGGATCATGTAGTGCCAGATATGCTCTCCAGGAGCGTGCCAGAGATAGCTGGGATTGAAGAGCACAGGTCCGATCCGTGGATAATCCGGATGATCGAAAAGGTGGAAGAAAAGCCGTTGGACTTTCCAACGTGGCGGGTTGAGCAGGGGATTTTATACAAGTTTGTGAAGGCAAGTCACATATTAGTCCATGATCAGAACTCAGAGTGGAAGGTGGTCGTTGGGAAAAGTGATAGGGCTAGAATACTGGGGAATTGTCACGACAATCCGCTAGCAGGACATATGGGTGTTAGGAAGACTTTAGCTAGGGTATCAGAGAAGTATTATTGGCCCAAAATGAGGTCCGATATTACAAAATATGTTAGGAGTTGCAAGATTTGTCAAAGTGTGAAACCGGTCAACGATAAGCCGGCTGGGTACATGACGGAGAGGAAAGGGGTAACCGATCCGTGGGAGATGGTTTCGGTAGATTTAGTTGGTCCACTTCCTAAATCGAGTAGGGGTTTTGTCTATATCTTAACGGTCGTTGATTATTTTACTAAATTCCCTTTATTATTCGCTCTTAGGTCGGCTACTGCAAAAGCCGTTTGTAAGGAGTTGGAAGAAAACGTTTTCCTTTTGTTTGGTGTTCCAAAGTACCTTGTCTGCGATAATGGTCCACAGTTTAGGAGTAAGGAACTAAAAGCTCTTTGTGAAGAGTATGGTTCCACTTTTAAGTTTACCGCTCATTACCACCCGCAAGCAAACCCGGCGGAAAGAATAAATCAGATAATAAAAACAACACTAAGATCTTACGTATCTGATAATCACAGGGTCTGGGATAAGCAATTAGCTAAGGTAGCGTGTTGTATACGCACAGCAACGCACGACGTATTGGGGGTATCTCCGTACTATGCGAATTTTGGTCGAGGTATGGTGACTTTCGGGCGAACGTCCTTAACCACCATTCCGTGTGAGGGGAGCATAAGTACGGATACAGGCGAACGATTTAGGCAACTTAGGGTAGAGATAGGCAAAAGATTAGAAGCGGCATCCAAGAAGTCAGCGCAGGCATATAATCTGCGGAGAAGGGACGTACAATACCTTCCGAATGAACTAGTCTGGAGAAAGAATTATGTCCTCTCGGACGCCGCCAATTACTACACCGCAAAGTTGGCCCCAAAATACGTCGGCCCTTTCCAAATTAAAAAGAGAGTCTCAGCGTGGACGTATACTCTCGAAGATAGCGATGGCAACGAGAAAGGTACTTGGAACGTAAAAGACCTTAAGCCTTACTGCGATGATCCTGGACGTTAAAAGTATAAGTCGTGTAACAGAAGGGTTACGCAAAGTGGTACTGAGAGCAAATAGTTCTGTGATGTACATTACCTCTTGCCAAGTGCGATTGAGAAGTCGATGTTATATGGTTGTGATGTTTACTCCGGTCTTTCTTAACGAAATACCAGTCTTGCCTCCTCGGGAGGTAAGGAAGGAGTTTGTTGCGTTCAAAAAACGCTCCAAAAATAAAAGTGTGGTCGTCTCCCACCTTCCCACTTTCCGACCCATCCTTTCTTTTGACCCTTTCGTCCTTTGGCTGTTCTCTTGAGGAAGTGGCATAGCCGATCTTGTTGGGTATATTTAAATGCCCAACGATCGTGCTCGCCATGCCCCTCGGGAGGATAGCAAAAGCAGGTACCCCAACAGCCCAATTGGACGGGCAGGGACGGACGGTCCTAGAAGAGAGAGAGCGCCTTCTCGAAAATACAAGACAGACAGCAACACGGGTGGACAAAACAACCAAACATGAGATACAGCAATGGCAAACGAGCAAAATTAAAAACACAGTATATATGTGTCGACGAAACCAAACAAATAGAGTACCAAAATGGCCAACGAAAACTTCCAATAGTCAACACACTATGTAGATCATCTGTTGCGAAGCAAACATAACGTTGAAAACAAATCACGGGCGGGACATACACGAAACACAACAGAGTCACATCTTACAAAATATCACCACAGACGCAAGACAAGATGATATCAACAGAGAATATGAAATGTCCACCCCAACGTCAACATCCAGTGGCTAAGGGCCCCAACATAAAGAATTTATGTGTAAGAAATGGCACACTATCGGCTCATCCCCCAAACCCCAAAATCTGTGCGAAAGTCCACGTAATTAGAATAGGGAAATAAAAAGGAAAAGAACGAACTAGGATTTGATTAGCAACCTCTGTCCCCAAGACGCTGCTTTCCATAAATAGGAACAAGGTCCCATGATCCCTAAGCAGTGTAAGTCTCAATAGCTCGCCTGCTAAAGAACCTATAGTTTTGGTAGAGGGAACAAAAAAAAAGGAACCGATAGGGGAATAATGTCGCGAACGGGTTCTAACACGGATTTTACTCGATCTCTATCAGGGCCAAATATTTTAAAGTTGCTCAAATGAGTAACAGCGTCAAAAAAATAATAATTAAGGTACTGAATGGAATGTGTGAAGAGCGTGTGTGAGTGCGTTCAGTGAAAAGTCTGAGATTGGGAAATATCCCCAATACTCGGGCGAATTCACCAAAGAGCGCAAACAGTATGCGTGAGAGCAAGAACGGGAGTCTGAACGAAACCTCACCAAATAAGGAGTGTTTCAGTGGCGGACAATAAGATCCCGTACTTGCGGAATATAAGTGATGTATGTATGAGAGCAAGGGTGAGAGAAGAAAGCATGAGGCATGAAGAAAAAAATCACTTCTTGGTTAACTGCGAGATCGGCTAGATTGAGCTCGAATAACATCCGTACAGCGAACATTTTTGAGAAGTTTTTTTGAGGCTTATATTAAAGTTAAGATAAAGGAAAAAGGTTTAAATTCATAATTAAAGGCTATTAGTTGAATAGCAGTTTCATAGTTAGGAAAGATTTACAAGAAAAGGTGAAATAAAGGAGGCGAGCAAGGAGGAATACAAGCGGCAGGACAGACACAGAATTACCTACCAGGACAGGTCATTGGGGACAAAGGAAGCAAGTTAAGTAGAGTGTTTTGTTGTTAAAGTGCATTTGTGAAATAATTCAGAGAACCGTGTTAGTTAGGACATTAAAGCATAATTTTATTACGTTGGCTTTCGTTCCGACAAAATCCCGGAAAAGCGGGACACGCGACCCGTTCACCCAACTGTAAAAATTCGGGAAGTAGCGATAGTGGGCAATTTCATCGGCGTCCAACATTTGTTCTACCACCCAACCAATTCGTTAAATAAAACGCCATTTTTCCCTCACGGAATTTATAACGAAGTGAAAATCAATTCTTTTTTTTTCATTGAGTTCATTTATCGTTTTCATCATCGGGAAGTTGTTCTATAAGGTTTCACAATTCCTTCTAAAAAGATTGTGTGGCGCCCACTGTAACCCAACCAAAAATTGGATTTACGTATCCTCTTCAAGAAACAGGCTAAGTACCCATTCCGTTTTCAGCATAAATACTTTTACTTTAATTGCTAAAAGCCCTGAACTGAACCCACCCCAGCTGAGCGGCCGAGGCGGTAGCATCCAACCGGCTACCTGTTGCACTTTTCCCCCACCATATACCACCGGCGAATTTGCATCAACGATTTGACATTTCTCTACCCATACCCATTAGCGACTTTTAACCCATCGGCGCAGCGGCGGCTGCAAATTTTCTCGTGTTCTTTTCTCTTTTTTCACGCAAAAATTAGAATCGTTCCCCCTTAATTCTTAACTCGCGGAAAAGTGTAACAGTGTAATAGTCCCTAGAACTTTGATTGGGGAAATGTTAGACCTTCTACATAAATCGCATATGGGGATAACCAAAACCTTAAGCAGAGCCAAGGGCTCTCTCTATTGGCCGTATATGGCTAGAGATATTGAGAATATGGTCCAAAGCTGTCTCAAATGTGAAAAGTATAGGCCTGAAAATAAAAAGCATTCACTAATGATGCATCCTCCACCTGATACCCCGTTTCAGAAAATAGGAGTGGATTGCCTTGATTATGGGGGAAAGTCATATTTAGTAGCTATCGATTACTTTTCGAAGTGGATTGAGCTCTGCCACATACATGATAAGACCGCAAATACGGTAAAAAGTGCTTTAGAGCAAATATTTTCTGTTCATGGCATACCTCAGAAAATCATAGCCGACAACCAACCCTTTAATTCCTTTGCACTTCGGAAATTCGCAGAACATTTTAATTTTGATTTTGTCTTCAGCAGTCCTCGATATCCGAAATCAAATGGCCAGGCAGAAAAGGCGGTTCATATAGTCAAGTCAATGTTAAGGAAAATTGAGAGGGAAGATGGCAATTTAAAGATCGCTCTTTTAGAGTATAGAACGACACCTATTCCTGGTATAGGGTTTTCACCAGCGGAAATGCTGATGAGTCGTAAGTTAAGAACATTGTTGCCAATACAAAAGGAAGAGTTAATTCCAAGAATTCCAAAAGATTTATATAGCATATTAAAGGAACGTCAAAGAAATGTATACGAAAATAACAATCCTGCTCGACCTCGCCGAGAACTAGAACTAAAAGAGGGTGAAAATATAGTTTACAAGCATAATGGGAAGTGGGAACCAGCTCGAATTGTGTCGAAACATGAGTTGCCTCGGTCGTATCTTCTCCAGAATGAAAACAATCGAATTATACGTCGTAACACAACTCATTTGCGTAGGTCATACCACTCACCATCGTTCATAACGCCTGAAACAGAAGCAATAGAGCAAGAGCATCCACATGCATCTGAAAATATCAGTGATACCGTGAAAGACGCAACCTCTATGCAGCATGATCATGCTCAGTGTGATTTACCTATGTCAAGCAAAGATAATAATAACAACATCGATAAAGATTTGTCGCACCCTCAAGCCACTGATCATTATATTACCAAATTTGGTCGCATAAGTAAAAAACCTTCGTTCTATCATCCTTAAAAGTTACCTACCGTTTAAATTTAAAACTTAATTATTGCCTTCTAATATCATCAAATGAATTTTAAAGTGAATTAACCATCTAGTGATATTATAAGGAGGTAAACCATCTCATTATTTTGAATCGGATAATAGCGGATAATTAAATGTTTTTGATTCTGTTGAGAAGAGAGATGATGTATAATTGAGATCACTATTACTCTTGCAATCACACCTACACAACATAACATATAGTAATACAAGAATATTATACAACTACACATGCCTGCTGGTCTCACTCTTTGATTGTCTTTCTACTCCAGTCAGTTGTAATTCCGAGCTTGATGAATAAACATAATATACTTAAGTCATGCACGTCTTTTAATAAAAATACAACACAACCTAGTACCGTTAGCACTATATATGCAAGAATCTGCAGCAAAAAGTGCCCTTGTGGGAGATGCAATAAACCATTCTCTTGCTATTTTCCCAGCAGGGAGGAATGGAATACAGATGAACCCACAAAAGGGAAATCGATATCCATCTACACATATGGATCTAAGATGGACTGTGGAACAGGTGCTGGAATTTTCTCTGAGGAGTTAAATATACGCCACTCAATCAGGCTGCCTGATCACAGTAGTGTCTTTCAGCTTTCAGGCGGAAGTTCTGGCAATCGCCGAAGCTACCCATATGGTCAATGTTAGCAATACCAAATAATGATATTACCATAAATTCATTGACAGCCAGGCGGCTATAAACGCAGTGTCTGCTATTGAAATAAAATCGCCACTGCCGCGAAGAGCTTAAGGTTCTCTGCTCGCAGCACACCACCAAGACACAGAGACAAAACCGGCAACGAGACGGCCGATGAACGGTGCCGTGACATAAGGCCAAGCGTCATAAGGCCAAATCTCTAAATTTGGCCTTGTGACGCTTTGCGAAAGTGACATAAGGCCAATTTCTAGCGTTTGGCATTATGACACTTTGATAAAGCGTCATAAGGCCAATTTGGCTTTATGACACTTTCGGAACCTTGCCTGCCAATAGAAGACCCAGATATTTAAAATGAGAACGAAAAATGTAAGGCTTTATGCATCTATGTGAACATAGTTGTGTAACTCTTCTTTGACTTCTTATCCAAGATGACAAACAAGAATGGAAATACCTGTGGATTTATAAATTACTATCTGCACGCGCCGATAAAACAGCTAATTTTAATCACATCACATCACATCACATCACATCACATCACACTATATTATAATATTATATTATATTATATTATTTATTTATTTATTTATTTATTATATAAAGAGGTAATGTTTGTTTGGGGAAGGTAATCTCCGGAACTACCGAACCGATTTCAAAAATTCTTTTATTAATAACGGGTGATTTTTTAAGAGGCTTAGAACTTTTTTAAAAAAAAAAAAACACAAAAAATTCGAAAAAATGAATGAAATATTTATTTGAATCGATAGTTTGAACCTTGCAATTTAATGTTTAAAGATAATTTCATGCAAATGTTGACCGCGGCTGCGTCTCAGGTAGTCCATCCGCTGAGTCCAATTTTGGCAAACTCTTTCACACATATCGGCCGGTATCTCACGAATGAATGCATGGATGTTGGCTTCCAGTGCGTCAATCGAAGCGGGCTTGTCCCTATACACATTAGCCTTGACATACCCCCACAAAAAATAATCTAATGGTGTCAAATCGCACGATCTAGGCGGCCAATTGACAAGCTGTATCTTAAAAGGCTTTACGCACAAATCCTTCCGCAAAATTATCCACGTAGTGCTGTAACGGCGCCGAATCGACATTTCGCGGTCTTCTGTCACACTAGCTGATATGGCCGCAATATTTTCTTCACTACGCACAGTACGTAAACGTGTTGGTGGTTTAATGTCCAACAAAGTAAATTTGGTGCGAAATTTGGTCACAATCTTCCGAATAGACTGCTCAGAAGGTCGAGAATGCCGATCATAAAATGGAAGCAGCGCGCGATGAACATTTCGAACCGAGCACGAATTTTGATAGTAAAATTCAATAATTTGCAAGCGTTGTTCATTTGTAAGACGATCCATGGTTAAATTGCAAACCAAACTGAAGCTGTTTGACAGTGACACAAGGTACTGAACACACGTCAGCTGTCAAAACCAGTGTTGCCAAAACCAAACCAGCTAAAAAATCACCCATTAGAAAGCTACGGGATAGAGTATTGCGATAGGCTACTTTATTTTAATTTTTGCATTTTAGATTTTTTTGATTTTCTGCGCTATTTATTTTGAATTTTCTATATCAAAAACTAATAAGTAATCTACGTACCTACTATGTGCGGATTTTTTTTTTTTTTTTTCAAAAATGGATTGATAAAATCGAGATGAAATTAATCACATCACATCACACTGTTATATAAAGAGGTAATGTTTGTTTGTGGAAGGTAATCTCCGGAACTACCGAGCCGATTTCAAAAAATCTTTTACTAATATAAAGCTACGGGATAGAGTATTGCGATAGGCTATTTTAATTTTTGCATTTTAGATTTTTTTGATTTTCTGCGCTATTTATTTTGACTTTTCTATATCAAAAATTAATAAGAAAACTACGTAGGGTAAAGGCACTAGTATCCGGACAGTTAACGTATTTGGTAACTTTGATTTCCAACAGTTTGGTCAATATTAAAGCTACCTCAAAAAGATAAAATGTTTGAAGAAGTGGCGAATGGCGATATTTATTAATAATAATGCATTAACATTTTTTTTGAATGCTACGTTCTAAATATTTATAAAAAATAAATTCAAAAAAGTTCGATTTACACTAGTATCCGGACAGCAGAATTTAGTTTCCGGACACTTTTTTTTTAGTGTCCGGACAGAAAAGTTTATATGAAGTTTAAGTCGTTTTTTGCCTTTATTTGATTAAAAAAATATTTTTTTTATAAAATATAGGTACTTTAACTTATAAATATATGTACCCACATTAAAATGATAACTTCTAAAACGATATTGGTATCAACTCCAACATTTCCTAATTGTTCTGACAATGCCTCAATCACATCGAAAGCAATCTTTAATTTTGATGTTTTAGTCGATTGTTCTTCATCGAATAATTCTGGAGTTTGAGTTTGAACTATTCTTAATCTCTCCACATTGTTTTTAGCGCATTTCGTATAATAAATAGCTGATGGGTCAAAGGAATACAAGCCACATCTTTTAAATGCATTTTGTATGGTAGCAACCGTATCTTCTTTTTTTTTGACAATAGCATCTTTCAAAAGGGGACAGAAGTTTCTCTTTGTTTAAGGTCGTTCCACGTTATTAATCAGTTAAAAACCATGGTTTTGGCATGCTGTCAACAATGTCTTTTGGAGGACGCAAGTATGGAACCAGTTAGGTTAAGGGGTTAGGTTTATGGGTGGATACGGCAGAGCGAGCCCTACCGCACCCCACTTAGGTCCATGTGGACCCATTGTGATGGCCTTGAGGGGGGTTAGCTGATGTTGTTGGCGGTGATGTGTGTTACTTCACAGTTACTCGACCTTGTCCAGTCATCCCGATGTTCTCAGAAACATGTAAAGATCAGATAGTGAGACATCAGAAAGTTCATGAACGTCATGGAAGTAATAGCTTCCAAGTGTTCTGTTCCTCAAGTGACAGAGATTCGGGCAATGGCAAAGGAAGTGAGGTGTGTCCTCATATATATCGTCATTCTTGAGTTTCAATTTCATTGTGTGGTTTTTTAGGAAGTTGTAACCTGTTAATCAGGATCAAACCGCATAAGCTTGCTAGTCCGACTAGGATTATATTCCGGCCATAGCTTCCGTGTTATTTCCCAAGTGGTTAAATCTTTCCACCTGTTATTGGCTTTCATTCGGATCTTATTTTTCAATCTCTCTCTGAGGTTGCAAAGTGGTGGTTTGATGGACTTAATCGCCCGATCTTGATCCATAGCAGAACCATTTCTTGTTAGTTCATCGGCCATCTCATTGCCGGTTTCCTCCCTGTGTCCAGGGATCCAGCAGAGGCGAACTAGCTTCGATTTTATTTCAATAGCAGACACTGTTTTTATAGCCGCCTGGCTGTCAATGAATATGGTAATATCTGTATTTGGTATTGCTAAATGGAAACAGTAATATGGGTTCAAAAAAAGTTCCGTCTGCTGAAAAAAACAATTAGCACCGTTAACGTCTCTTTTTCATTTCTAGCAGCAATTTGGTATATGTTTTTGTAATCTTTTGGGGCTATAACCTTGCCAGTTTTTGGACAGATGCATTCGTCACTATTTAAATTTAATTCGTTTAGGCTCGCTTATGATTTGCTCCAGACCAATGCTTTTCAAATATTCAATTATTTCCCTAACATTTTAATATGGGTACTGGATGACTGCTGCCCTAACCTTGCTGATGTTTAACAGATCGTGGACCTTAATAAGAAATCCAAACTTGTAAAGATCGGCACACCACTGAGCAATCCGTTCCTGCTCTTCATTTGTCAAATAAGGATCTTGTCCCATTTTCGTAGCTTTTTCACCAATCTTTTGCCCTTTAACCGGTCATGTAATGTTGAACGGCATAAAACAGCTTTACACGAATGATTAACTGATTTGTCCCTAGGTATATCGTCTAAGGCATTAGCTATACTTTCTGCAACCACGTCTTAAAAAACGAGTAAAAATAAAATGCCTATTACGATAATTAGAGCTTTGAAAACCGAAAATAACGTTCAAAACAATGAGTTGTCCGGAAACTGAAACTAATTTTTCAGTACCCGGACAGATATATTCTCACTTAGTATACCCTGTCCGAATACTGAAAACCTGCGAGAAAAACACAATTCCTTTTCTCTCTCTCGTTACAAAACATACATAAGTATGGTTTAGGAACATTTAAACGAGAATTTGTATTTCCACTCAAATTTTCAGTATCCGGACAGGTTGTCCGGATACCGAAAATGCTCTTTAATTTTAGTTTTAGTATCCGGACACTAAAAATTAGGCCAACAAAATAATTTTATTCTATTTTTTTTTTTAATTATGAAAGTGGGTTCTATTTAAAGGAAAACAGAGTACTTTCCAGAAGAATACGTTAAAAAATACTCTTTGAATAACTTAATTTTCGTAAATGCTCGCACTATTTTTTTGGCATGCAAAATGACAATAAAACCACACTCTCGGAGCTCAGCCACAACACTGCCGCTTAACTCTTACATTATGCATCTGATTGATTTCAAACTTCGTATGGATATGAGTGACACATAAAGGATTATATTATTGTTGATATTTGAGATATACCTATTATTATCAGATAAACAACAAAGTGTCCGGACACTAACACTGTCCGGATACTAGTGCCTCTACCCTACCTACTTGCGGATTTTTTTTTTTTTTTTTTTTTTTTTTTTTTCAAAAAGTGGATTGATAAAATCGAAATAAAGTTAATGTATTATACGTTTGTCAACAGTGATGGTTTGTTTTTGATTTTGTGCAACGCTCCAACAGTTTTGTTTCTTTTAGGTAAAAATTAAATGTAAAAAGTTTAAACGCGGACAAAATAGTTATTGAAAAGAAAATTTCAGTGATTTTTAAAAAATGCCTAGACGAATGCGCAAACATTTTGGCCGACGAACAAGGCAAGCAAGTCAACAACAAATATCAACGAAGCCAGACTACAGAAGAAAGCGGAAAGTGGGACATCGCATGGCATAAGACCAGATCAACAGGAAAAAATTTGAGAGTGCAAGTAATGAGAACAGCGTCAAATCCTACTGCTGCTGGGATGGGAACAAGTTCAAATCGGAGTGGCAAGATGCGCGTCGTTTTCGTTGCTGACATTCAAACGACTGGCATTTCAGTAGAACTAACAGAAAACTATGGCGTTGATGCGATTTTCGATATTGGAACGATGACTTTAATTGTGTGCCACCATTAAAACGCACTAAAAATCTGCTGTGCGAGTGGCAAAGTGAAATTAGCACCTGCGGAGCTATTTGAATCGGAGGGTTTTCTAAAATCTAAAGAACATTTGACAGTACAACTACTTTTTTCGTACGACTTCATTGGGAACAAAAATCATTCAAAAAACTGCTTTCATGCCGACTGGCAGGGCATTATTTTCTCTTATACATCACGTAAACACACATTTTCTAACAATGGCACGGGATTCTACGTCGCAGAATTCGGATTAACAGATTCAAGGCCAAATTTACCATCGGCTGCGTGCCTTCTTGCCAGTAAATGAGGACGTACAGCAATATTCGCAGGCGTACTTCATTTTGTCGGGGGATGATCAAGTCGATAGCATGTACAGAGGGCAAACAGGTGTGACAAAAAACGTCATTCGACAATTGCAACCATTATAAATACAATAAACGCTTTCATTACAATGTTTAAAACGGTGATAGAGAAAATGAACTTAGATCGCAGATTTATTTTCATACCTGATAATAGAACCGCACTTTGGAAAAAATAGAATGGATAGGAAACGGGTAGTGTCACTTCCAATTTCATCATCAGTTATCATTTTGTTGAGCAACCTTAATGCACCGAAACTTTGTAAAACTTGAAACTTGTTGATTGTGAAGAATCTCAAATCAAATGTCATGCAAGGACGATTTTGAGTTTAAAAGGCAAACATTGTCATATCGCGGACTCCGCTTACTCAGAACGATTTGGCATTTAAGCGTCTATGAAAAATAATAATAAAGAATGTGAATTGACGGAATTATATAAAGTAGCATGCGTTGTGCATGCTTGAAAATATTATTTTCATTACACTTATGAATTTGGGCCGAACGGAGTTCGCCGGGTCAGCTAGTCTATTAATATAGTAATTTTTATATCCACAGGTATTTCCATTCTTGTTTGTCCTCTTGGATAAGAAGTCAAAGAAGAGTTACACAACTATGTTCACATAGATGCATAGAGCGAAAATTTGGCTTTATGTCACTTTCCCGATTTGGCCTTATGACGCTTTATGAAAGTGTCATAATACCAAATGCTAAAATTTGGCATTATGTCACTTTCGCAAAGCGTAATAAGGCCGAATTTCGAGATTTGGCCTCATGTTGCTTGGCCTTATGTCACGGCGCCCCGATGAACTAGCAACTAGAACTATAAATGGTTCTGCTATGGATCAAGATCGGGCGATTAAGTCCATCAAACCACCACTTTGCAATCTCAGAGAGAGAGTGGAAAATAAGATCCGCATGAAAGCCAATAACAGGTGGAAAGACCTAACCACTTGTGAAATATCACGGAAGCTATGGCCGGAATATAATCCTGTTGGACTAGCAAGCTCACGCGGTTTGATAGAACGTCGATGTATAAACTGGTAGGGGCCCTAACAGGTCACAACTTCCTAAGAAACCACACAATGAAATTGAAACTCAAGAATGACGATTGACGATATATGAAGGTAGGCGCAGTGGCTTAGTGGTTAGTGTGTTGGACTACTAAGCGAGGGGTCGAGGTTCGAATCTCGTAAAAACCCAAATTCCAATTAAGGGTTTTTCCACTGCGCCACCTCTCGCGAAAGTCTGACAAACATCCGAGAGTATAACTGTCTTGAAAGAGCTTCTCAATTAGCCGTTTGGAGTCGGCATAACATTTTAGATCCCTTCCATTCGTTCCAAAAATGAAAAACGCACACAAAACGAATGGTTGTGAGACGCTCGGCCTAGGGTTCCCCCGGACCTGTTGCGCCAACTATTTTTTTTTTTTGCGGAGACGAGGAGGTACACGATAACACACCCCACTTCCTCTGTTAATGCCCAAGTCTATGCCACTTGAGGAACAGAACACTTGGAAGATACAACTTCCATGACATACACGAACTTTCAGATGTATCTTTATCAAATCTTTACAGGTTCATAAACACATCAGGATGGCTGGACAAGGTCGAGTAATTGTGAAGGAACAGGCATAACTGCCAACAACATCGGCCAACCCCCCAACAAGAGCATCACAATGGGTCCTCATGGACCTAAGTGGGGTGCGGTAGGGCTCGCTCTAAAAAAAAAAACCCGCACAAAATCAAGGCATAGCTTCCTTAATACATATTCATTTTGTCCATAGTGTCATGCATTATTAAACGTCACGGCCTTATCTTGCTTATGCCCAGTCAAGTCGTACACAAATGAATAGCACGGCCCTTGTGAAAATATTGTGTGTTACTCATGTTTGAATAACGTGGCCTGTGGCGAAAATATGTTATTTTTTGAATTAAAACAGTTAAAACACGTTTAATATTTTTTTTTATTTTCAATTTCATAAATGTTGCCAAAATTGACTTTGCAGTTGGCACTTGGCAGTGAATATGGATAGCCAAGCCGCGGATTTATAGAAACAGAGAAAGCAGAAATATCGTGGAAATTTTCTGACCAAGAGGCATTCAAATTTGTTGCTGACATTTCATCAAAACATCTAGATTTTACATGCTTAACAACACACTCAAGTCAATAAAAAAGGGTTAGTTTTCAAGGGTAATAATTAAAAAAAAACTGCAACTTTTATACTAAAGGCTAGTTTAAAGTGATTCTATATCCGTACGTATAATAAAAAAAAGGCTATTGCAGAATTACAGCAGATCCAAAAAATATCCCGCTGATCCCGCTGTAAAAGGCGAATTTTGTGGCATTTTCGAGTGGCCTTCTTCAAATTTCGCTTTTATTTGTGCGAAATAGACATTCATATTTATTTAGGCTTAGAGCAACAAAAAAGCTGCATTTCAGATAATTCACTCTGTAGTAAAATATAGAAATATAGTTTTGGCCAAACAAATTATGGGTAGTTCAACCATTTTCGGGGTTCTTTCTATAAAAAATGTCAAATATTATTTAAAAAGTACCTACTGTCATGTCGAGGCAGAGTTGCAAGACGGTCAAAATATTTTCCCCCAGATAACTCTGAAAAACCCCCAGATTTGGCTACTTTTTTAAAAAAAAAAAACCCCAACTTTTTTTCATTCTTTTTTTAAAACTTTTTATGTATGATTAAAAACAAGAAATTTCGAAATTGAAACGCCAACACGTAAGTTTGGTTTTCCTATTGCAAAAGTGTGCGCAAAAAAAAAAAAAACAACACAGTGTCAACGCATGTTGCATTTTGAAACATAGTGGATTGATTATTTTACTGCATTTTAAAATAACATACACAGTTAAAGGCTACCAAAAAGGATTTTATAACAAAAATAAAATAAAATAGATTTTAAAAAACTCCTAGATTTTCCCCTATACAATTTCTCCCCCCAAATTTCCCCCCGTCGACCAAAAAAAAAACCCTAAATCTGGGGGAAAACCCACAAACTGGCAACACTGTGTTGAGGTGAACAGACTATATAGTATTAAACGACGCGGCGTTCGGTAAATATTTTCATGAATATTTGAATGCAAATTAGTAATTAAGATATTTCAAAACCGCTGATGGAAATTTTTCAAATCTTTTATTGAGCTTAATGTGCTAGGTCTCCTACAAAAAAATAATAAATTGGCCTGCTTGAAAATTCTTTGTAATCATTCATTAGGACCAACACACCGAAAATAAATCAAATCCCTCATCCAAACAGCCGCATTAAGTTTGTTTAAAGTTGATCTTCGATTCCTCTCCAGTAGCGCGTCATCTCTATAGGAAAGAGTTTCTTGCTCTCAAGTATGTAAACAGCTCCGTTTTCATCTCTCTCCAGAGCTTGAAGTATGCAGCGGGATACATCGGCAGCACTATAAATCAGCCAAATCATCAAAAACAATGTTACCTTTTAACCTATTACTCATCTTACCTCTGTTTCTCCAATCTATCTAATACTCGATAAGACTCATCGCTCATATCACTAAATAAAATCTTTTCGGTAAAATTTGTAAACATATCCGTGATAGTAGCGCCAGGACATAGAGTGATAAATTTGATTCCAGTCTTTTGGTAATAGAAGTCATTCTGGAAACGCAGAAAGATTAAAGCGCGAGCTAATTATATTATACTGTCAGCTTCTAACCCCCAAACACCGAGTAAATCCAATAATAGCATGTTTCGTCGATGAGTACACAGGAAGCAGAAACATTGGATCGAGTCCGACAACTGATGACATATTCGCTACGAGTCCACCTTGACCACCGTTTTCTTTGCTCATGTGCTTCATCGCTGATAGAGTAGAGTTAATGATACCACCCTATAAAGGCTGTGTTAGTTAACCAGAAATTCTAGCTTGGAAAGTCTTCCGAATACAGGCAACTTATATTGCGCAACATAAATATGAACATACACGCACATTGCCGTTTATCCTTACCAAATTTACTTGCAGTGTCCGTGGCACATCTAAGTCATTGAATATGCCAGCAACATTCACAACTATATCGATGTTTCCGAAACTTTTCATAATCTCTTCATAGGCCGCCTCTAAGCCTTGCTTATTGGCAACGTCCATTTTAATGAGAAGCACTGTTTGTGCAGGATGGGCTGCTTTGATTTTAGTAATAACTTCGAGGTTTTCCTGGACATCGATGAGGGCAATGTTCTGGAAATTATAAAAAAGTAGCATTCCATTTGTGGCCATATAATAAAGCGTTAGACGAACTCACCGCAGCTTCATTTTTCAAAAGCTGCACGCAAACTTGCAGACCAATTCCACCAGTTCCTCCGGTGATAACTACATTCTTTCCGCGGAAAGCCATTTTGGTAGATGAATATTTTGTTTTTCAAATGTATACTTCAATAATATTTGAGAGGAGTCTAAACTTTGCACGGCTTCACGGCTTGTTTGGCTACAGACTGACACGGAATTGCAATTGGGAATACATTTTATACCACCTCGCATGAAGAGATGATAGAAATTGATGGATTGAGTATCACAGACGGCGTATTCAATTGAAAAGCAAAAGCCGGTATGACATTTCTTATTTCATCAGGTGTTACAAATTACAATATCTAGTATGTAGTTTTTTTTATGAGATTACGTTGTAACTATCTGATTTCAGTTGAGAGCATATTTGTGAATTTGAACGCAAATGTAGATAACGGCAGTCTCGCGGAGCACATTACAAAAATATTTTAATATTGTTATACTAATTTGCTGCGCAATAGCTGTGAAGTTGGAAGTTACCAACAACTGCTATTAGCCTGATAACGTATCACTTTCAATAATCCAACATTCCCATTCCTATATTTAGCTGAGCGTCATCATTATTTTTCTAAACGGCTTTTAAAGCTAAAATGTCCAAGTGACTTATTTGTCAATTCTGTGACCTTATTCTTCTTTCAGCCTCTCTAAGTTACGCTAACAATTTTATAATCTTAAATTTCACTAAAATCTCAATTTATTTAATAAAAATAAAAAATAATAATAATAAATAAAAAAAAAATATACCTACTTGAATTTGTGAATTGTTGAAAAAATCTAGTAGCGTTTACCATGCCAACTTTACTCGTTTTTTATTGCTTTATAATTGCTAACATCGAACCGATCTCACAACTTAGCCAAACCTAGTCGAATGCTTGAAGTCGCGCATTGGCTTAAGCTAGATTACCCATGCAATTGTATTAAAGTTCTTCCTTAACCTTTGAACTTAATATTTGCATGGGGTGTATACTAATTAGATTTGCGGCACAAACTATCAAGATCGTAAGCTTCATGGATATCAGCAAATATTCAGTCCAACACAACATGCAATTAAAAAGTGCTGCTATAGAAAATACGCTATTACAGTCCCTCACAAGCTTCAACCCATCCGTGCATATGAAGATTAAATTTCCTTAGCCATTAATAAGTGAGATGCGATCGGTGAGTAGTCAAGTCATTCAAGTGCTACGGGCGTTGTCCCTTGTAAGGTCTGTTATGTGTGTCATATCGTTATAAAGTGAACAGTGTGTTATCTGGTATTATTTAATTGATTTTAGATATCGATTACATTGCACAATTAGAGCATTTAAATAATGGTTTGTTGAGGTGCGTTCTTTAAGTATCAATTTCATGCGAAACTTGTTCGGAGGTAGACTTTTGATATAAAATTAAAGATAATTGGGATAATACTGATTGTGCGGCTTACAATAATTTGCAATTACTAATTGCGGTTCCAGTTGGGTATCTATCTAAACACGAATCAAGAAAGCGTGTGATAATTAATTTACCTGCATATGCGACTGTTACCTGATAGATATATTGTTATCAATTAAACATTAAAACTTATTTTCAGCTTTTTCCCTATAATTAGCTATTATATACATACTGTTTAAAGGCGAATAGTTTATTTATTTTTTTTTGTTAATAAAGATATCTACAGGGGATGTCCTACTTGTCAATTCAAGAACGTCAAACATTTGCGCAGTGATGGGTATCACTGCTTATTTGCTGATGCGATGCACAGTTTATGCTGATGCGTTGCTGATTGAATACGACGTTTGAATTTTAGAACGCATTCTTTGTTAGTAAAATTAAGTAATTGAACACTTATACATTTTTAGGGGAGAGCACCTACGATAACTTTGGCGCCAAAAATTGATAACGGTTTTTTATAGAGCGGGTAAGTACAATCATTTTTTACTATGGGAGGGGGGGGGGGTCTATCTCACTCCGTTTGGGCTGGAGGGGTAATTTAAGAAAAAATAAAAAAAAAATACTTAAAATTCAAGAAAAATATATTAGATATAAAAAAACGGAAACACTTACAATAAAGTACTTTATCATTTTTCAAATCTAGGAACCCTTTATTTCAATCTATTTTCAAACGAAGTTATTGCTGTTTTTGAAAAAAATAAAATAAATACATACTTCCAAACTTGAAATTGAAGGAAAACAAAATTTAGAAAAATGTTGAATGCTGATTTTTTTCAAAATTCTGAACAAAGACACTATACTTGTTTATGTGGGAGACAGACTGCTGGTATTGATACTATGGCATGAATACCTTGGTATAACGAATACCAGTAGGTACCCCTGACACACAGAGTTTCTTAGTATAGACTGACAGTAGGTAGTATACTTTGAAATATGTGTTGTCGGGAAATAAGCAAACCGGGCCAGTGATGGGACTTCTAGCACTTAAATGGTATTTACCTCTTTTTACATTTTCGGAAATGCTACCAACCTGTTCTACCACCTTTTGCTCATCGCTATTTGCTAATAATATTTCTTCTCCATCATTTGATTAAATTTACTTTTACATAGCTATCAGTATTATTCTCTGAGAATTGCATCAGCAAAAACTTCCAGTCCAGTGGTACATTATTTCTTTATATGGCTGGATTTGTGCGAGTGTGTTTTGATATGTTTTGACATTATGTGTTTAATGATGAGTTGAATCTATGGGGTTTTTTCTATAGTTCTTTCAAAATGTCAATTCAAAATTAAAAAGATGACATGGGAAATTTCACATTCAAAAACCTTTCATCATAAATGCTACAACTTTGTTGTTTACTTCCTAGTAGCGCAGGTGCTGAACGTAAATTTACACATCTAAAAACTGTTCACAACACCTTAGCTGCCAAGGAACGGTGAAGATGTTGAACCCCCGGAATTTTTGGCAAAATATGCTTCAAAATATAAGTTTACAGGCGGTTGAAATATAAAGTAAATTTTGTTTGTTTTGCATGACAAATGTGATTTTTAAAAATAATTTAAATTAGTAATAAGAAATGACTGATTTATGTCCCTGTTTTTTGTTTTTATTATTACTATTTATTTGATATAAATAAATGAATTATATACCATGAACAAAATGTGTTCTACCAATTTTCTACCACCGCTTCGCTTTTCTCAAGTCCCATCACTGGGCATACTCTGTCAAAAAAGCTACGCAGACTTCCCACTAGAGGGAAATTGGCGCTGCAATCAATAAGAGCGTAGTATACCACGAACATTTTGTGGATATTAATACTAGCTATCAAATGTAGTATACCAGCTTTTAATGTAGTATGGAGTTGACACACATATGGTATAGAACGTAGTAATGCAATACCATAGTATCAATACCAGCAGTCTGTCTCCCACATTACAGATTGATTAAGGAACTTTGTATATACTCAACCACGAACCCACCCCGTAATCCAAAAGTAAACTCAAGCAGGGAGGTTGGCACCAGAACGTGCCAATTGCCCCCCCATCCATGTTCCATGTTGAAAGAGTAACAATTCGCGCACGGTAGGTGCTGTTTTCCAAGAAATCTGTTGACATTGCTGCCTGGCAGGCGGCTTTAAAGTTTTTTCCATTTTCTCAAGGGATAGAAGACATAAATCAATCTGTTTTTTAGTAGTCGATTGAGAATTGCAAGGGGTAGTAAATACTACAAATAATTTTAGTGTATTTGTTCACAATTTTGAAGAAATCAGCAATCAATATTTTTTTTAAATATTTATATTGTTTTTTTTTTAAAAACTATTAACTGAAATAACTTGGTTTGAAAATAATTTGAAAGAACAGTTTCCTGGCTTTCAAAAATGGTATATTACCTTAGTGTAATTTTTTTTTAAATTGCCGCTACCGCCCAAACATAGTAAAAAATGCTTATTTTTGACCCCTCTACAAAAAATCTTTATTAATTTTTGGCGCCAAAGTTATCGTATTCGTGACCATTTTTATGTCAAAAGCATAATGTATCTACTGATAAAAATGTTTATTTACTTACTTTTCTTTCTCTTCCGACACTTTTCTTACTCTTTTGCCGGCGAATCAACAGCTCATCAGGTACTTCTGTGATGTCCTTTTTCGTTATGTTTGTTGTTCGCGCATCAGTTTGATCAACTTTGCAATAAGAGGGATTTTTTTTTATTATGCCCTCATGATCTATTCCATGATTAACAACAGAGATAAAGCATACTGAAACCCTCAACTCGCAATCCTCTTGCCGCTGGTCTCCTCAATTTCGGTAATTCGGGAATAAGACATTTCAAATAAATGAATGCTATTGGTTGGTTATTATATATTTTAAAAGGAAAATAAAATAGAAATAAAATGTTTTTTTACCTACTAGAAACATTTTATGACAAATATGTTTTGTATTTTTGAGACAATGGTAACAATTTGCGCGCGCAAAATGTTATCATTGTCTCAAAAATGTATATTAATTCGAGATTACTACAAATTTTAAGAGTTTTTTTTTTTTTCCCAGGTAATCTATTAGATCATTGGTTTACATGCAACACAACAACTGTTAATGAACCCATAGTTGTTGTAATGCATGAAAATCAATAATCTATACACATCATCTGAGGAAAATAAAAAAGCCTATTCTCTTGACAACAATCAACCACGTGCAGCACATTGTCCATTATGTGCGCTAGTTATCAGCTGTTATTATTATTTTTGATTTTTTGATGAGTTTTTTGTATTGTTTTGATATTTTTTACTTTGTTTAGTTAGTTGTATTTATAGATATACTCAAACTTGAAATTATTAATTTGTTATAATGAATTATCCGTTATTTTTCTTTTGTTAAATTTTGATATTTTGTAAATTTTTTTTTCCAATATGAATAAATTATTTGATAAACAGAACATACAATTTTATGTTTTATACGAATTTTAGCTCTTAAACTAGATAAAAAAATATCTGGAATTCACTTTTTATTTTCGAGATTTTTTCGAGATATAGTCTTTCGAGATTTTTGTACATTCGAAATTTTTGCATTCGAGATTTAAAAAAAAAACAAATCGAGATTTTTAGCATTCGAGATTACGTCATGATCCCGGTGGGTTTGCTGGGGCCTGATGAAGAAGAATATACAATACAGATTCATGCGGTTGAGATGAATATCGGAAGTGAATTTGGTTGTCTGAGCTAGAGGAGCGCATTGCTATTGCTACTGTGTCGTGAACTGATGACGAACAGAACATAGACATTCATTTTCAGTTGTATGGTCATCAAAAGGAAGTCTTACGCACAACAATTAATATCCAATATTGTAATCCTAATCCGATTATAGAAGTGGAGCCTTACGATTCAAAAATGAAGATATGTGTTACTGACGAAACGCCTTTCCATTGTGGGCCGCGAAGGCTTTCCTATGCTGAAAGAGTGGAAGTGGGAGTGATCGTTGATGATCTGTTAGCAAAGGGGATAATTAGGTGCAGTAACTCGCCGTATGCCTCAGCTGTAGTGTTGGTTAGGAAGAAAAGTGGGGAGGGTAGACTTTGTATAGACTACAGGTTACTCAATAAGAAAACTGTTCGTGATAACTTTCCACTGCCGTTAATTGAAGACTGTTTAAAATATTTAGAAGGAAAGAAATATTCCACTACGTTAGACCTGAAGAACGGCTTCCATCAGGTGCAAATGCATGAAGATTCGATTAAATACACTTCATTTGTAACTCCCTTAGGTCAATATGAGTACATATAAAAAAATGCCGTTTGGATTGAAAAATGCTCCTGGTTTCTTTCAACGTTTCATTTACGACATCCTTCGGGATTTGGTGGATTCGGGAAAAATTGTTGTTTTTATAGACGATATAACCATTGCCACTGCAGATTTTGAAGGTCATATAATAATATTAACTGAAGTCCTTAGCCGTCTGTATAAAAGGGGCTTGGAACTTAGAATGGACAAGTGAAAGTTTGGATATTATGAAATAAATTTCTTAGGATACAAAGTTAGTTCAGATGGGATAAGACCTAATGATACACATATATATATATAGCATACTTCAAGCAATTGCAGCAGTGTCTTGGTTTATTTTCTTATTTTAGGAAATTTGTTCCGCCATTCTCTTCTGTTGCGAAACCTTTGACTAACCTTCTGAAGAAATCTTCCGCCAATCTTCTTCAACTTTGACGCTACTTGTGAAAGCGCATTTAAAAAAATTAAACGGCTGTTGGTTTCTGCCCCAGTTTTGGCCAAATATAGTCCCCGAAGAGAAACCGAACTGCATACGAATGCGAGTAAATTAGGGTTTGGTGCTGTGCTTATGCAAAAACAAGACGATGGAAAATTCCCTCCTGTAGCGTATTTTTCTAAAACGGCTTCTGAAAGTGAATCGAGATTGCATAGCTTCGAGTTGGAAACATTAGCGATCGTGTATTCCCTTGAACGGTTTAAGACCCAATTGAAAGGGATTTTGTTTACAATTAATACCTACTGATTGTAATGCTCTGGCACAAGCAATGGGAAAGAAACAGGTGAATCAAAGAATTGCTAGGTGGGTGTTCAGTTTTGAAAATTACAATTACAAAGTGAAACATCGCAGTGGAATTTCGATGGGTCATATAGATGCCATTAGTAGATATCATTTAATTAACTCAGATGATGTATATGATACCGACTTAAATATACAGATTACTCAAAATCGAGATGATGTCATCAGAAAACTTAGAGATGAGTTTGAAATGGGTGTTGTACAGAACTTTGAACTTAGGGATGGGCTAGTTTTTAAACGAGACAAGCAAGCAAATCACCTCCAGCTTTATGTACCTACCTACTGAAATGGAGAATAATATCATGAGAAATCGGTCACGTCGACCAAGACGGATAGTGAGTAATAGGGGAACATGCTTTACTTCAAAAGAGTTTTCAGAGTTTTTGGAGAAAAATAGTGTTGAACACGTAAAGGTAGCAGTTGCGTCACCTCAGGCTAATGGGCAGGTTGAAAGGGTGAGCCGCGTGTTGAAAGCAATGCTAGCTAAACTGACAGAACCAGTTAGTCATTCTGATTATGTGGGTAAACTTGTTAATGTAGAATACGCGATAAATATTTCAGTTCATTCGACAACTCGAATGTCACCTAGTGAGTTACTGTTTGGAGTTGGGCAAAGAGGTAGGATAGTTGACGAATTGACAGACTACCTTGAAGATAGATTTGGGTGAGGGAATCGTGACATGGAAGGAAATCGCACTGAGGCTCTTAAAAACATAGAAAAGTCACAAGAATACAATCTTAGCTACTTCCTGAAACACACTGTACCAGCTAAAACCTATGACATCGGAGATTTTGTAGTTATGAAAAAAGTTGACACAACAGTGGGGACAAATAAGAAATTTATAGCCAAATACAAGGGTCCTTATGTAATCACTAAGAAGTTACTCAATGATAGATATTTAATAACAGACATTGAAAACTGTCAAGTGACACAGATTCCTTATGAAGGTGTAGTTGAATCAAATCGCTTACGCATGTGGTTAAAAAAAGGGATTATTTTGAAAAAAAAAAAAAAAAAATAGTAGCACAGGTATTTTTTAGTTTTCAAAAATAAATGTGGGCACAAAACTTGTTTTTTTTTTAACTTTAAGAAAAAAATTAAAAAAAAAACATAGGAACAGCAGCAGATTCATCTATTTTAGAACCTCCAGGAGCACAAGACACATTTAGAGCTCCTTTTGCCTTTACCGCCACCAAGAAATCCAATTTCAGTAAATATCTACACTCCTTTTCACTTGAATAGCACATTTCATATATTTGTTGTTATTTGCTTATCAATAAATATTCTTCTTCCTCGTTGTTATTGTTTTTGTTTGTTTTGTCTTCATCTTCATTTCAACTTTCATAAAAAAAATATGGTGCACTGGAAATGTACCGTTATATGCTTTCTGCTGTTTTCTTTTAGTGTTGTGTATAATTGAAGCGAATTTTTTGTTTCACTTGAATAGCACATCGTGGTTGAAAGTTCATTTACTCAGTGCAAGTTTTCAATTATTGATCAAAGCTAAATTTAATTATTATTTGTATAACATTGTGTTTAATTTAAAATTATAATGGGCCGCGGAAAAGCTTTAACGGGCGAGGAACAAGGCAAAATAAAAGCCTATAGAGATTGTGGCCTTTCTGTGAGTGATATAGCGGAAAAAATCGGAAGAAGCAGAAAAGTAATTTGCAATTTTATTCAAAATGAACTCAAGTACGGGAAAAATATGAAAGGTCGTACGCAGAGTGTACTTTCTGCTGCAGATAAGCGGGCAATTCTGCGCAACGCTTCGAATTCGCATGATTCCTTGGCCAAAATTAAAGAAAAATCAGGAGGCCAAGCAAGTAAAACAACTGTTTGGCGGGTCATTTCTAAAGCACAACACATCAAACATCTTAAACTAAAAAAAACCACCACTTACCCCTCAACGTAAAGAAATGCGATTAACATTTTGCCGATCGAACATGTCATGGAACAAAGAATGGCACCGAGTTGTTTTTTCAGATGAGAAAAAATTCAATTTGGAGGGTCCTGATGGCTTCCATTATTATTTTCACGATTTGAGGAAGGAAACTCATCAGTTAGATCGCTTACACAGTCGAGAGGGTGGTGTTATGGTTTGGGGGGCCATATCATATTATGGAGTCTGTGAGCTTCAAATATTAACAACAAACATGAACGCTAGAACTTATATAAATGTTCTAGAGAAGTCTTTTCCGACATTGGACGATCTCTTTGGGCCTCTATCGTGGACTTTTCAACACGATAATGCTCCTATACACACTGCCCGTGTGGTAAAATCGTGGATCGAGTCCAAAAATGTCACGCTTTTGAGCTGGCCGCCATACTCGCCGGACCTTAACATTATAGAAAATGTTTGGGGATGGCTGGTCCGGAAAGTTTATGAGTCGGGAAAGCAGTTTTCAACAAAAACTGAGCTAATCGAAGCAATTCAACGAGCCTGGACTTTAATTTCCCTTGAATATATAAAAAGTTTGTATGATTCAATACCAAACAGGATCTATGAGACAATATTAAACAAGGGAGGCTCCATCCATTATTAAATATTTTTAGTTTTTTTTTTAAATTCATATTAATATGTATATAGGTATTTGTTCATACTTAAAATATTATTAGGTGTACATAATAATATAATATATTGAAGTGTGCTATTCATGTGAAATAAGAAACAAGTCCTATTTTTTCAGTATTTTTCTTTTCTAGCTTGGTTTTGAGAACGTGTTGGGCATTTGAAAGAAATGTTACTTTTTTCTATAAGATTAACTTTTATACTTGCAGCTAAAAAATAAAAACAAATCTTGGCTTTATTATTAAAGATAATATAAAAAGAATAATGGCAGTTTGCATGGTGTGCTATTCAAGTGAAACGGAGTGTATAATTCAAGTTTAGGTTAGGTTAGAGTGGCAGGCAGCCTCAAGTGCAGCCTCACTTAGGCCAAAGTAGGCCCATTGTGATACCACAGGACTACCCGTTGAACCAGCCGGGGCTAAGAATGAAGCGTTGGAGGTTGGTTGATTCCTATGTTTGCGAATTCGCTGAGATTGTTGAAGAAGTTTTTTGTTTTCTACAAACGTGCAAAGAAGGTGAAGAATAGTCTCCTCCTCCTCCTCGTATATACGAGAGCATGTCTGCCTATCATGCAGTGTCCCACGATGACACCTACTAAAGTGCTTATCATGTAAGATTTTTGGGGCGCTTGGAATAACAATATTTCGAGCATTAATACATAAAAATTCACGGAGCTCAAAAAAAAAAAAAAAAAAACATAACCACCAAACCACAATCTCAGGCCAACGGAAAACAAAAACAAACCTTTGGCCACAAGGAAAAACAGCACTTAACATAAGTCACTTTTTACAATTTTTCAAGAGAGCGGTTTGAATGTTTACCTTTCCGTGTGCGTAGTATGACGTATGTTTTTTTTTTTTTTCTTCTATAATTCAAAAACCGTAACAGATAAAAATACAAAAAAAAATATGGCAAAAAGAATGGAATATTTCGCATACGATGGTGTAAAAAACTCAATTTCGACATAAGTTGACTTATGTTGTTTTTCCTTTTTGCCACAGAAACTATATCCGTCGGAACGGAAAATTCTCCGATTTTTTACGATTCGATGCGATTAAGTGAATTTTTTTTGTTGAATTTTTGACAACTAGGTTGCGATATCCTCCGACAGAAATTGGTTGCGGAATTTGTTTTCGAGATTTCGAGGCCCCATAAGTCTGGCCCGGGAGATCGAATGTAGACCGAATTTTCAAACCCCAAAACCCCTACCTGCGCTCGCCCCTGGCGGTGCGCCATCGCAATTGTTTTTCCCTTCCGAAGTCGGACCTGGAATTGAATTTGAGCCTCCGAAAGAGTATGCATTGCGGAGAACTTTCCATTCCGACGGATACCTCGCTAAGCCGATAATATCTATTTATCCAGATTGGTGGTCATCTGAATAAATTGCTTCAACTTAAAATTATGTGTCCATTTCCTTTAATTCAGTTTCTGCAAACAATTTTGCCAAATCTAATTTGATCATTATCTTATTTCTGTCAGAAAACTTTTTGAATGTGTGTTGTGTTACTGGTTGTTGTTGATCTCTTCTACATTTTCATTGTTGTAGATATTGGTAGCTATGGACGCCAAAGTGATATCTAAATCGAAAATTCAAAATTTTATAAACGTTTTTTTAGATAGCAAGATACTTTTGCCACCAAAACTACTACCAGGAACAAGTGAACCAATGCCTAACGTCCCTACTTAGGTGACGAAGGGTTTGGCTATTTGATGCTCCCTTTTCTTAAAACAGTTTCCGTCATAGACGAGAGAAAGAAAACTTTTAATAAAAGACTGTCGAGCACGACGTACTGTTGAGAATACGTTTGGTATTCTAGCACAAAAGCGGAGAATATCTTTAAGACCAATCGAAAGTGAAGTCGAGACTACTGTAGGTACATGTTGTAGAAGCGGCATGATTATGTTCTTCATAATTATGATAAACAAAGCAGGGAACCATTGCTATAACTGATAACGAAACCCAAAATGAACCTATTTAAGCGCTGACAACACGAAGACCAACCGAAGATCTAACGCTGCTGCATTTCAAATAATAATATAAAAAATGTGTATCTTATTTTAACAACGATAGTTTGTAAATAAATAAATATGGAAATAAATTGCGCAAATGAATCGAAAAAATCCTGTCCTCGTCTCCCATATTTCCCCCTTTAACAATGGTTTTGGGTAATTTCGTACAAATTCAATTAATTTTTCCATACGTATCACATTCACAATTTCAAAATCATTTACGCGTCGCGTCAATGAAAATAATCTGTAATTTTTCACAACACCGCACCGCCGCGGTGAAATTGACTCAACGTAAAAAACGCGCTCTGAATAAGAGATGATATGGATTGAGTAGGTACCATTGTTTATCACAAGAAACTCCATTATCAGTCTGAAGTCGGGCTTGCGCCAGAGTTTAACAACTAAACTTCTAAATAAATGCTAATTTCTTTTTGGAATCTCTTGTTTATTTGACTACTGGCTGTATTATAAGATATATTTAGAAAATGTATGATATATTTATGCACAATGGAGGAAATAAACATATTCGTGTCCAATATCCAATTTGTTTTACAAAAGCTTAAAAAAAATACAAATACAATACTTTTTTTAAGCATGAGAAAAGAAAACTTATATATATTAAATTTTAAAATTTCGTACACATTACGTATTTCATTTTTTTTTTTTTATTAAATGATTGAATGGAGGTGTTAAAGATTCGTCTCTGGCGGGGTCAAAATATTTTATTATTATAGTTCTTATATGTTTATTTTCCTTTAACACACTCCTGTTTTTGTACGTCTAGTTGTTGGTCGAACTGGAATATATAGATTTGATGGTATGATTTATATGTTTTATTTACGAAAAAACAGAAGACATTATGTACTCAAAGTCCGTATAACCAAAAAGAATAAGCAGAAGCAAAAGAAACCGAAAAGACCAAAAACCAAAATAAATACGAAATAAAACAACAAATGTTTAATAATACGATTAAATATTAAGTAGCTCCTTCTTTGTCTATACATCATTATTTTTTGTTGGTATGCTCTTTAATAAAAATTAAAAAGAATTAGGACAAGAAAAAAATTAATATCACAAACATATGCGTATAATACATAATATACTAGTACTGGTGAAAAGATTTAGATTTTTAATTTTAAGAGTGTGAGGATCAAAGTTCCTCGATTTGCAAATCAAAATTTTTAAATTAAAAAAGTAATATTTTGCTTTAATGGCTTTTATCGTACGTGTCCTTGTGTTGGTATCCAGAGACATAACCTGATGCATCTACTAAATTTTTGCGACCAGCAATACCCTTTCCCTTGCCTGAATCATCAAAACGTTCCTTGTGAGATCCTGTATACTTTGTGGTGTCAGTTAGACGATCAACAGTTGCGGATGCTTTTCCAGCCTAAGGAGAAATAATGTGTCAGAAAATGAATGCCAACGAGTAAAAAAGTATAGCTGAACTTACGGAAACCTGTGGCACACCAGGTGCACCCGAATTGGCCAATTTTTTCTTGATTTCTTCGAGATCTACTTTCTTGGCTTTTGCCAAATCATCAAGGAATTTGTTATAATCGTCGAAGGAGATCTTCATGGCTTTGAACTTCTTGAAATGGATACCTGTATCGGTTGTGGTGATCTTCTTGTCGATCACTTTAGCCTGCTTCATCCACTTGTCAGATTGAGAAAGGGTGATCAGTTTGCCATCGGATTTGATATCACCGAATTTTGAGAAGGCCTTAAAGTTGTCGCGAAGGCTTACAGCTGGCTTTGGATCTTCAATAGCCATTTGAGCTACCTCAGCTACTGGGGGTTCTGATCCATTGGTTGGAGTTTCTGCCATTGTTCCTCTGAAATTAAAATAAGAATGGGATTAAATGAGGAAATTGTTCGAAATTGGTTTGGTTTTGGAAAAATCAGAATTTTTCTGAAGTTTTGTGAACTTACCTATAGATAGCTACGTGTGAATACATTTTTTTTTATATTTCTGATAAGCTATTTTGTTAAATAAAACATTTACATAGGACAGAACTGAGCTACTTAAGATATTGTTTGATTCTTTGCGTGGTAACAGTTGCAATTGGATAGATTTCCTTAGGCTATACTAAATGTTAAAACGGACATGGAGATTAATTTGTGCTATCAAATAATATGTTCAATTTTATGCTTATGTAATAACTGCTTTAATACAATGGAGCCGCAGGTAATTATAATAATGAATGCTTAGCAGAAGTCTCTAAGTGAACAAAAACCTGCTTTAGACGAACGCTTTATGAGCAGATTTACCGATTTCAATAGAACATGCAAATAGTACTACAGCTAAATGTCTCAAGTCGAATGGATTGGCTTGGAGTTTGGACTACAACTTTATATGTATACCTAGGTACCCATGTAATGGAATTGTCAACTTAGTACTCAAACGTAATTCTTGACTGGATTTGTCAGTTTCTTTGTTAGCTCCATAAATGTCAATTGAAAAAAAAAATCACTTTCAATAAAAACGTGTAAATAGAAGAAGAATAGTTCCGGACAACATTAGTGTCAAATAAGATAAGAACTGGACGATTTTATATGGATGGAGCATAGTTTTGTTACAAAAAATTCTGAAAAGTTAATAATAAATTACCAAATACAGGAAGAAAATATTGCATTGCTAAAATTAACTACCTATTTATTAAACGTAATTATTTGTATTTATTTATTTAACAATTTTTATGAACAAAGCAATATGTAGATAATCTGGCCATTTAATTTTTTATTGATTTTATTTATTTAACGTATAATTTATTGTCAAAGTGACAAGTGTTGAATTCACAAGCAATAAATAATAAATTTACAAAAAAACATTTTGATGGGAAATAACATTTATAAGAAAACTAGCTGACCCGACGAACTTTGTTTCGCCCATATTCGTTAATGTAATGAAAATAATAATACTCAGCATGCACTATGCACGTCCTTTGCGATTACGATACACGATGTATAAAGCGGAAGTTCATACATTTGACTTTAGGAGAAACATGGGAATTCAATATTGATTCCACAAAATTCCAGCGATAGTCCTTGAGACTTATTAATTGTCATAGCGAAACGGGAAATTGCTACGCTTTAATACGAATAGCAAATCTTTCTGAATAAGCCGAATTCGCGGAATTAGAATGATTTCCTTTGAATTTTTCACTCGAAATCGTCGCTTTTTCCATGACATTTGATTTGAGATTCTTCACAAAATTTCGGTGGATTGAGGTTGCGCAACAAAATTATAATTGAGCCGACTTTCAATTTCAAATTGTGTAGCGGTAAGCCTGTCATATCAAAATAATTCAAAAATAAAGATTTTAAATAATTTTTGTTGTATTGGAAGTGACACTTCCCGTTTTTCTATTCAATCTTCTTTTTTTTTTTAATGCGGTTCTTCATGCAAAATTCCATCCCCAATCCCATCCCGTAAACTTTTATTTTCACGACAAAAAAAATAGCATAAATGTCCTTCCTTGGGTCAATACGAATCCACGAAGCACGATCCATTCCCGAGTTATGAGTGCACATACGGACGACAGTCTTTTTTACATATAGCCGTAAACACCGTACCAAAATAGTGTCCTATCTTTCAAACTGTAACCAACCATGCCCCAAAATTTCATTGAAATCGGTTAAGTGGTTTATGAGATTGAACACAGCGCCACCTATCGTGTCCAAAATAGTGATAGATAGGACTATTTTGGACACGATAGGTGGCGAAAAAAATAGTCCTATCTATCAAACTGCACCCGTAGTCGCAGTAGCTTAGTGGTTAGTGTGTTGGACTGCTATGCGGGGGTCCCAGGTTCGAATCCCGCAAGAACCCAACTCCGACTTAGGGTTTTTTTCCGCTGCGCTACCTCTCGCGAACGTCTGACAAACATCCGAGAGTATAAATGTCTTGAAAGGGCTTCTCAATTAGCCGTTTGGAGTCGGCATAAAATTGTAGATCCCTTCCATTCGTTCCAAAAATGAAAAACTCACACAAAACGAATGGTTGTGAGAAGCTAGGCCTAGGGTCTCTCCGGACCTGTTGCGCCAACTATTTATTCATTTATTAAACTGTACCCAACCATACACAGCCACAAAATTTATTCAAATCGGTTAGGCTTATGATATCGACAACAGAGTCACCTATGGGATCCAAAATATCTATCTATCTTTCAAATTGTAACCAACCAAACACAGCCACAAAATTTAATTGAAAACGGTTGAGTGGTTTAGGAAAAAAAACAAAAAATTACTCAAATTCATGTTTTTTTTTTTCACGCACGATTAAGTTTTCCGATTCCAGCGTAGGAACCGTACAACTAAAATTTTTCAAAATGTTGAGAAAACTGAAAAAAAAAACCGACTGGAAATTCGAAAAAAGTAATTTGACAAAACAAAATGTATTTCTCATAAGACCAAAAAAAAAAAAAAATATTTTACCAATTGCAACCAAACTTCACGAAAGTCATATAATTAGACCAATAACAAAGATGTGAGAAAGTTTGGTTAAAATCGGTAAATGCGTTAAGGCGTGATTCGGCGACAAACGAACACTTAATATTTGATATTAAATTCTTCATATTGGGATAGTTGGTGGCTTCGTTTTCATCCATCACGGAGTCGACTGATTTGTATGAATGCAACTCACCAGTGATTTGGTTTTGAATGGTGAAATGCAAGTGATCGACGTTCTTGTTTTTCGCAGCCAAAATTACTCTTACACTCAGCCAATCATAGCCAATATAATTCTGAGCGATATTCGGGAAAACATTCATGATTTGTTCTTTCGGTGTCGTTGTAAAGTTGCAAAAATGTTGTTGAAACTAAATCAGGCCGGTGATTAAGTTTGCTGGAATCACACCATTGCCCATCGCCTGGAGAACTCTGCAGCTGACTGGCCATTTTGTAAAGAAACTCGCATGTTTGTTGTCAAATGCCATTTCTTGACGTATCGCCATAAAACAGACGCCTTCAGGCAAGCATTCAATTCATCTGCCGGAGTTGATCTCGAAATGACAGGCAGCGTTTGACGAAAATCGCCTGATAGCAAGATCATTGATCCACCGAAAGGTCGCTTATCATTACGTAAACGATTCAGGGCCTCCAATGCGCGTTTGTAAGCCATTGTGCATTCGTCCCATATGATAATCTTACATAGCTGCAGTACTTTCGCCATCGCAGTGTTCTTTGAAATGTTGCATGTAGGTTCTTCATCCACTTGCAGATTCAATGGCAATTTCAATGCAGTTCGACTGTTCGCTGTTTGACCGCCTTCTAACAAAGTAGCCACTATCCCAGAAGAGGCTTGGGCCAAAGCGATCTCAGATCTCGAACGAATTTTAGCCAAAATCAGTAAAATCAGGAATGTATTTCCAGTTCCACCGGGCGCATCAAGGAAGAAAATTCCGCCATTTTCGTTATCGACTGCTTGCATCAATTCATCGTACACTTTCTTTTGTTCTTGATTCAACATTGGCACATTTGTTCGAACAGCTTGATTCAATGCGATTCGATCGAAGTCCATTTCTCGCTCTAATTCTCGATTAAATGCGTCTTGCATTGAACGATTTGGCTGTGGCATCCCCAATTTGCACAACAAATTGCCACTCATGATCAGACACATATCCTCGATCAAAATCAAAGCTTTGTTGCGCATTTCATCTGACATCTCCAGTTCATTGTCCGATGTCACAGTGCGAATTCGATGCAGAATAATGTCATCCATATCATCTTTATATCGACTTCAAAGTATCTACTTCATTTAAAAAAGTTACTTAATGTAACATAGTAAACATAATTTATTAGAACAAACTTTTTAGGTACATACATAATATGTAGGTTGTAGGTACCTTTATTTCAAAAACAAACAAAAATTTCAAAATTATTGACAACAACAATTTGCTTGGAAAATAATTAAAATACTTGACAACAACAATTTGCTTTTAAAATTTAAAATATATTTTTTTTATTTGAAGTATCACTACTCGATTTATATACAGTTTCTTTTTTTTTCAAAGTGTATTTCCCCATACAAACTTTCATAACCTCTTTCATCCCCTCCAAGTTTTATTTTCGCGACAAAAAGTAAATAAAAACCTGATATACAGCAATACGAACAAAACAAAAAAAGAATTATGAAAATCGTCCCAGGGGTTATCGAGTTACGTGGCCATCGAGTTACACCCCGAAAGAATTATATATATATATAGAAGACAATGAAAAAAAAGCAACAAAACTAACTACAGTTGTTATAAAAGACAATGAAAAAAAAAAAAAACAGTTATTTAATAAACGATATTCATAAAAAAACTAGTTATGGGTGAATAGTCAAAAGACAACAACTATTCCTTAACACCTTTTAAAAAAATAAATAATAATATCTGGAAGTGAATTAAACAAACGGGGTGCGGTGGCATAGTACAATCTTTAAATGTAGGTATGCCTTATAAATCGTAGGAACGGTCACCAAACTTCTAGTATTGACCCGCAAATTATAGTTATCTACGTTTCAAAGTAAAATTCCGAGTTTTCGAAAAATAAGGTATATGAATAAAAAGACACTAGGAGTTCTGCGATTTGCTCTGTATAAAATCCGTGTTTCATGTTTTTGTTTTATCAATTTTGGCTCCGTTTTATTAATAATGCACCACCCCAACAAGAGATACCATATTACAGCTTAGATTTTAGAAGACCATTATATGCGAGATCTATGATTGATTTTGGACAATATGAAAAACGGACGGGAAATTTATTCGCATGTGAAAAATATGCTTGATTTTTTGTGATATGCATGGTGTTGAATATTTTAGTTTGGCAACGTTTTAGGCACACCAACATTTAAAAATGAAACAAACAAAGCCAAACAACGCAGCGAGAAATAGTATAATTACGGTGACCATCCGTCCTTTATTTAAAAGGACAGTCCTTTCTTTTTTACCCCTGTCCTTTATTATTTTCTTTTTAATAAAGGACGGATTTTGTCCTTTGTTTTTGAAAGTGTCCTTTAAAACACCGACTAAAAATTGTTTGCATTTAGTGCAATTAAAAGTGCTATCTATAATGTAAATTACTTGAAATTGTGTTTACACTCTCAGTGTTTCAATGCATGCTTACCTTAAATTTCAGTTTGTGCCTACTGGGTTCTATTGCACCAACTGAGTATTTTCAATCATGAATAATGCTTGGAGCAGTGAAAAATCAAAATTGAATGTATATGCTGAAACCCGTACTTAGGATTTAGAGAATTTTGTAATGAAAATGAAGATGTTTTTAAATCTATCCACCCTTCTCAAAAATACGAAAAATAAGACTGGCTTTTAAAAACGTTTTAAAATGATTTACTACCTACCTTTCACACTTTTTATTCAATGAAGAAAGACAGTTTATATACCTATATATATATTTTTGTTTTGTGTAGACCTAAATAATGTTAATTTTTTCTTGGCAAATCGAACATAAAAAGCAGTCGCAGTCCCAATCACAAAAAGAAAATTATTTTTTCTCAAAAAGTCAATCTTGTTGAAACAGCTGTCAACAAATCAGTCATTCCAAGTTATTCAAATTATAAATACGGAACGAAAAAGTTAATATAAGAAAGAAGAAGGAAGTGGTAGCATACCTCAATATTGAATTAGCAATATACATATTTAATATGTTTAAATTAAATTCATTACAATAATATAGCTAAAAAATGAATTCTTTAGGTTCAACCATTTGTGATTTCTAAATAGAAAAAAAGACCAATAATCAATTCATTGACTAGCTGTCATTTGAAATGTTAAAATTTCAGTGGGAACGTAAAATTGGATTTCGGATTTTTTTTCCGAAATGTTGAATTTAGGTGCGCTGTAAATGTACCATGATGTTCGATTTGGCAACAGAGATCTGAAATCTCAGCTCAACATCTGAAAAGCCAAAATCGAAAACGACATTAACGTTTTTTTTTAACAAATACCTACATAATAAATACAAAAACATTGGAAGCAAAATAATTACTGTCCTTTATTTTTTTTTCGGCAAATATGGTCACCGTAAGTGTAATACATTTTCAGTACCTTGATTTTGTGTGGTTTTTGTCCGCAATTACGCTAGGGAACGTTCCGAATCGGATTTGAATGTGTGAGTGCACCGCGCGCTGGACCAGCGTGACCGTTGTGCAAAAATTTTACACTTTTTTCGGGGACTCTAATATTTGGTAATTTGTTGGTACTTTTTTCCTTTTTCTTAGTTAAAAAAGAAACTTCGCAAATTCTTTAAACAACTCTGATTTATAAATAAATATGTTTGAAATGTAACGCGGTTGCGTATCACAATGCAAGCTAATACTTGTTAAATATCGTGCGAAATTTCTAAATTTGTAGAGTAGCTTTAGGCCCCAGTTATAGCCATACCTACGGTGACCATATTTTTAAGAGCCAAACCCGGGACAGAAAAAGTGAAAATGTATAACAGCACTCAAATTTCCAAAAAATAACAAAAAATTGTATGTATGTTGGGATGTATGTCCCGTATTTCTTAAAAAAAAATTAAAAAAAAAAACGGGACAGGCTATTGAAATACGGGACTGTCCCGGGAAATACGGGACGTATGGTCACCGTAGCCATACCTAAAACAAAACCGCACGAATTTTATTTTGCTTTTTTTTACCACTTAAACTTGGTGGGTGACCTCAATATTGGTCTTAAAATGTTGCTTATGAATTATAAAGTCGGTTTATAAAAAAAAAATAAGCCAATTATCTTTAAATTTTCTAGAACAAGCATTTATTAATTTTTCTGTGATCGGAAAAAGTTTTTCGTACGGAAAAAGTTATAAATTCTTATTTTAGAAAAATGAATTTGATAAACTAACTTTATAATTAATAAGCAACATTTTTATACCTAGATTGAGTTTAACCATCAAGGTTAAGTGGTCAAAAAAAGCAAAAAAATAAAAAAAATGGTGCGGTTTCGTTTTACGTATGGCTATAACTGAAACCTTAGCAATTGCAGTTTTTGTTTCACCGCCCTGAGTGTTAGAGAAAGGTTATAAATTACAGTTTTTGTTTTACGCTCGTAATACAATACAGATGGTAATGGTGAAAGATGGTGATCACTTTTATCTAAATTTTCATATAAACAAAATTAATAACAAAAAAAATAAACACAAATAGATGCAATTCGTTTTCGAATGACAAGTTTTAAAATGAAAACCTTAAAGCCTTGATTTTGACTTATAAATATAAAGAACTAAGGCCCCAGTTATAGCTTTCATTGAAATGCATCATTGAAAATTTTGATTTACGATTTTAAGACGATTAATCAAACAATATTGGCTTTAGTTGGTATCAAAATAAAGCTAATCAATTGTGGAATTTTTTTACGAAAAAAACAACTTAATTCTGATTAAAACTTTTCTTTAAATCCACTTTTATTATTTCACTGATTGAAATTGATTTCAATGAACAGCTGATTTTCGTTCCTCTAATTTGGAACCCAATCGTTTCAATGATGTGTTCGATTCTCTTTCTGTTCTCAGCTGTCAGTTTTGCTTTCAATGATCAACTCCAACCTCGAAACGGAATTGTTTATTGCAAGTTGTTCTTTTGTACAGTAACTTTTTCTTTTTTTTTATTAAACTGAGCATTTTCAATAATAATAATAACATTTTATTACATTTTGTTTCTTTTATGCAATCCCATAATTCCGATTATTTACTTGCTTTCCGATTTTTGGAGTCTTCTCTGTTTAGTTTCACTGACAGGTCCTTCCACTGACAGCAACTTTCATTGAAAAGTTGCTATAACTGACTTGTCAAAAAAAGTAAACCATTATTCCACTGATTTGTTGCAATGATGCATTTCAATGATAGCTATAACTGGGGCCTTAATTAAACGTTGTTTGTAAATATATCAACATATATTTATATCTACATTTTAAGATCTCGTTCAGTTTAGTTTTGAGAAGTTGCAAGAAAAGATGCAAGAAAAAAGTGCCTTTACAGAAGCTCTTCTGCGAATTTAGAATTTTCTCACAATATTTAACAAGTATTGATTTGTTGTGATAGGGAACCGCATTATTTTTAGACATATTTATTTTGAAATCGTAGTTTTTGAAAACTTTCCGAAGTACTTTTTCCAGCTAACAAAATGGAATAAAGTAGGAACAAATTGTATCAGGCTCCTTGAAAAAAGTACCAAATTGTCGCACAACTGTCACGCTGTTGTCAGTTGTTCTTATCCGACATCCTTCTCGCTACCTAATTAGGTTGCGTATGGGAAAGCTTGCCTGGAATTTTCAGAACAAGGCTGGAATAGAACAGGAAATATTGGAAGTTGTCACTTCTCACTTGTCAGTTCTCGGACCTCACGCACGCATTTATAGAATCCGCCTATACGTGAACTCTTTTCGCAACCGCCATTGCGGGAAAAACCGCACAAAATTAAGGCACAGATCATGATTTGTGATCTCGATGAATAGCAGGATCATATGCTGTTGTTGTAATTACATGTAAATCGATAATCTATAATGATCATTTCTGATAATAAAATACGGCTATTGCGATAACTGCGACGGTAATACATGAAAGTTAAGATGAACAACCTCTGTTTACTTGTGATTTGTAAAGCCATTTATAAAATGGTAGGTAGTTACATATATTTTTTGCCTAATATATCAATATCTGGCACAGACACTATAGTTATACCCTCGCGGGCCGGTACCGGCAGTGATTTATCAAACTATTACTGATTGTTTGTTAACAGCATACTATCATTTTAAATTCGAAATAACACTTAGTCACGAATTTATTTCAAGACCAACCAATAATACCACGAAAAGGAAAATTTAAGTATTATATTGCAACATTCAGTTACAGGAGAGCGTATATATCAATATAAACCAAAGCTTCTACCGCACAAATACACCTTTCTATCAGATTGGACGGATAGAAACTAAAGCGCTAGAACAAATGTTTGTGATTAGGTTTAGCTATATAGATTGTGGAAATAATATTTAAAGAGGCGAATTGCTCATGCTTTTTGCGAAAACATTCTCCATCCCTCTCTGAACTTAAAAACACATACAGCAACAATGTGGTGTGTAGTTTTGTTTATCTCAAACGAGTACGAACAAAAAAAGAATTGACAAAAGAATGACACATGAGTACAACGAGTTTTGCGGTTTAGCATTTGGACGATTAAGTCTGGAAAAAAACATATTGTGACGTAGAAATTTTCAACCGAGGAAAATTTATGTTTATGGCTTCTACTGCGCTTTGTTTTTTACTGAAAGAGTCTGAAGATTTGTCCATCAACACCCGGACTTGAACATCGTGAGATCAACCCAGACAACGATGTAATGGGAGAAGACAGATACAATTTATGAAAAATAGATTTAAGAAAATAAACATTACGGTATACAATGACTCTGTTGTTGAGCCAACACATTTCACCACCATTTGTTACCTAGCCTTAAGTCAAATTGTATATATACCAAAAGTTCAATAATTACAAATGTTAAATGTAGGTAATCTCTGTCAAGTGATGTTCCCACTTACGTAGATGAAGACTGCCGCAAAGTAGAAGTGTTAACAAATGAATTTAAAATGAACATAGCCACGTCTCATATACTCCATTCCAACTGAATAGGCACAAAACTATGTGGCTCATTATTTCCACACAATATTCATGAATCTATCATTTCATGCTGCTAACTGTTTGTCTTTGATATTCCCAAAAGAAATGAGAAAGAATAATTAAAAAAGCTGAAGTTCAAGCCGCTTTAAATGATTAAATGATTAGCACAGTTGATCACTCTTCTTACCGTTACAATACCATTTTTGCAGCTAAATCACAGGAGTTGGAAGCACATTGCAAAATTATTCTTCTATCAGTCGCTCTTGTGGCCGTTTTTAGGGTTCCGTAGCCAAATGGCAAAAATTCGTCATGTCTGTCTGTCTGTCTGTCCGTTGTATGTCACAGCCACTTTCTCCGAAACTATAAGAGCTATACCGTTGAAACTTGGTAAGTAGATGTATTCTGTGAACCGCATTAAGATTTTACACAAATATAAAAAAAAAGTAAATTTTGGGGGTCCCCAAACATAGAACTGAAACTCAAAAATGTTTTTTTCATCAAACCCAAACGTGTGGGGTATCTATGAATAGGTCTTCAAAAATGATATTTAGGTTTCTAATATCATTTTTTTTAAAGTGAATATTTTGCGCGAGAGACACTTCCAAAGTGGTAAAATGTTGGCCCCCCACCCCCTCCCCCCTAACTTCTAAAATAAGAGAACGATAAAACTAAAAAAAATATATGATGTACATTACCATGTAAACTTCAAACGAGAATTTTTTGAACGAGATCTAGCGATTAATTTTTTTTTATACGTCATAAATCGTAAACCTCAATTTACCTTTAATACAATCAACTCAAAAAAAAAAAAATAGTGCGTGGAGTCCCTCCGCGCGGAAGAAGTGAAACTTCGTAATGTGGAAATGAAAATAGGAAGGGGTAGAAATTGATTTTTAGTGAAATCATATTGTTTCTTTAAGCCTAGTATCCTGCTCGCGCTAAATTTTAGCGCCCCTAGTCTCCACTTCGTTTCTCCACACCAAAGATAAATGGTCGCTAAATTATTATTAAACATTATGTAGATGGGACAAAACCCATATGTTTATGAAGCATGAGTACCATGACAGATATCAGTAAACTTAATTTTAATAGAATTTTCGAATTTCTAGCTTGAAGGACGTAAGAAACCTAGAAATTATAAGAAGAACTTCGACTTATCGTGTCCTCAAACTTTCCACAATCTCCTTACCATAGTGGAACACTTGTTTTTACCCAAAAGACGAGGCCAAATGAAAGCATAAGCCCCCCTGAAATGCGATTCGCTATCTCTGTTTTGGCTCTATGGTTTATAGTCCAGGATCCCTAGTACATTTTTTTAACTTGATTAGTATCAAGCTAATTTTCCGTGAGTAGCTTAATTTTGATAAGACGCCCACAATTTCCTTTGCGAAAATTCTTGACTGTGGTAGCTAACAGAGCTAGCAAGGCTAAAATATGTCGATTTGATGATTCTCAATTATTTATTACTAACTGGATTGTGTTTTATTAAATCGTAAGACAATTATCTAAATTATTTGAAAAAATATTTGTCCTACAAAATCGATGGTCTGATCAAAGAGTCCCCCCCTTCCAACATGTATCGATAACGAGATCACCAAAACTGATTACTAACCAGCTGATTTTTTTTTTATTTATTAGTTAGTATTTATATAATTTAACAGTCATATTGTCCTACAAATTCCGTGGCATGTTATCCCGGTCCTACGCTCAAAAGTTGTAGTACAGATCCTTGATGTAAAAATAATTACTATCAAGTTGAATCTTCGAGAATAGCATCGTTTTGATTAGACGCCCAAAATTTCCTTTGGGAAAATTCTTGATTGTGGTAGCTAACAGAGGTAGCAAGGCTAAAATATGTCGATTCGATGATTCTCAAATATTTATTACTAACTGGATTGTGTTTTTTTAAATCTTAAGATAATTATCTAAATTATTTAAAAAAATATTTGTCCTACAAATTCCGTGGTACGTTATCCCGGTCCTACGCTCAAAAGTAGTAGTACAGAATAGCTTGGTACCAGTGTTACCTTTCGGGACGCTTAAGAGTCATTTTGACTCCTTTTTGAGCGCCTGGACTCCGGACTCATCTTTAAAAAAATCAGTGAATTCGGCCCCTTTTAAAAATGTAGGATATTTTTGCTATAATTCAAAATTGTTCAGTGTATTTAGTTGAATTCGAAAAAATTGGTTTTACCTTAATTTGAATTTAACAGTTTGTTTATTTAAAAAACCAAAAAAAAATATTGAAATCGGAATGGGACTCCTTTTTTCATCGAGGACTCTTTTTTGGACTCTTTCTGAAAATTTTCAGAGGTAACACTGTTGGTACGCTATCGCGGTGCTCCAATTGAATGTGTTGAATGTTGATGAGGGTGGGTTTTTTTTTTTTTTTTTTCCATGTCGTCCATAATACGTTCAGCTTTGTTTTTGTTGTCTGTTGCTTTTATGAATGAGATGAGCAATGAGCAGGTACCTACTTTGTGTGTAGTTTGCATGTGCATTTCTTTTTCTGTGGAAGAATTTCTGCATTACGATTTACGAGATTTTTCAATTCTTGTTTGAGCACATATGAATTGAAATTTTGATTTCTAACTTCTATGGGCATATGACTCATTTACTCGGTCGGTGTGTTTAAAAGATTTTTTCACTGTATCTTATGTTACAAATAGGAAAACGAAAAAATTACAATTCTTGTCGGACTAGTGATACGTACCTGTTTTTTTGTAGGACATTGTTTTATTTGGGCAGAGAACACACTAACCTATTATTAATATTTTTGTCCTACAGTTAGTAATGATAAAAATGGTCTTATGGTCTTAACAATTTCTGAGCGTAGGACCGGGATAACATACCACGGAATTTGTAGGACAATATGACTGTTAAATTATATAAATACTAACTAATAAATAAAAAAAAAATCAGCTGGTTAGTAATCAGTTTTGGTGATCTCGTTATCGATACATGTTGGAAGGGGGGGACTCTTTGATCAGACCATCGATTTTGTAGGACAAATATTTTTTCAAATAATTTAGATAATTGTCTTACGATTTAATAAAACACAATCCAGTTAGTAATAAATAATTGAGAATCATCAAATCGACATATTTTAGCCTTGCTAGCTCTGTTAGCTACCACAGTCAAGAATTTTCGCAAAGGAAATTGTGGGCGTCTTATCAAAATTAAGCTACTCACGGAAAATTAGCTTGATACTAATCAAGTTAAAAAAATGTACAAGGGATCCTGGACTATTAGCTTTGCGTTTTGTTTTATTTACCACGAGAAACATTGTCTGCGTTTTTCGCCAAAAAGAACAAAAAAATCATTGCAAACACAACACAAACACTTTCCTCCGTTTTTTCATGTCAAAATTTATCTTCGATTTAATGCACCGGACATTTATTTCGCGAGCTAAATGAGTGGAGTTTTTTCATCGATTTAGCGTGTGAACAGGATACTGATGCTTTGCTTAACTGCCTCGCTCAATTTTATCTTTGTAGACATTTTTGTATGGGAGATAAAATCTAGCGCGAGCAGGATACTAGGCTTTAAGACAAACTTTATTAACATTGCTTACAATTCACAATTGATCGCATCTTTTAATTATCATTTTCGAGTGGAGAAATATCCAAATCCATAACATTTACAATGGGATAATGACAACTAAAGTAAGATACGATATGTTGGAAGTCGCATTAGAAGTTTCACTTCAAAAATACTACCCTATTAAATAATATGTGTATCAAATCAAGCTAAAACAAGTAAATGAAATAATGAGGACGCTACTCGTTGCTAACGCTCGCGCTGGCCTGTAACAGGTATACGTATACTACGCGCATGCGTTCGAGTGCCACGCATTCACTCTCGCTCTGTCTCCTTCTATTCCCCCTCCCCAGGAGCATTGAACTTTTAACGCAACCTTGTTGGAAGTCGCATTAGAAGTTTCACTTCAATAAGACATTAATTGCCAATTTAGTCATTACTTTTGGAAATTAATCTTCACCACAGAATATTCTTCTCCCAGCATTTGGTGGCAATAAACTCACTCACCATTGCATACTCTGAAGCGTGAGCGGTACCCTCACACCTTTGAGTATGCAATGCTTATAGTAGATTAAACATTTAAGAAGTTTCACTTCAATAAATCAAACAACATAATTCACCTATATCGTCTTTACTTCTAGAATTCTTCAATTATTTACTGTAGGTATCAACGTATGTAGGTATGTACTATAACAAACATTAAAACAAAAACCTTGAACTCAATTTCTATATACACCACGTCCATCAGCGCACGTCAACAGCCATCTGCGCATTTCCTCAGAAACAACCACCACTTTTTTCATATGAACGTGCTTGTGCTGTGCAATGTGCGCCACCCTCACCCTCGCTCACACCTTTGAGTATCCAATTATTAGCGTTAAACGTTTAACGCGTCCTTGAGTTGGAAGTCGCATAAGAAGTTTCACTTCAAAAAAAAAAAACATTTAATTACATAAACATAAACCTTATACATAAACCCTGAACCATTATTTCCTAATAATAAATGACTAGGTTCGCCCAGTGGTCCAAAATCGACCACACAGTTTTTACATTATCATCATATAAATGAAATTGGTGTAGCAATATTTGTCTTGAAGCGAATTTTACAATCTGTCTTTAAATAAACAATTCGTAATAATTACTGATCGTATTCGGGTCAATGTTGGAACAAACATTAGTACCTAGCTAATATTGTACTAAACTTTTTTAATGTTGAAAAAAGATAGTACTAAAATTAATGAAAATGTAGGTAGGTATTGCATTTTGTTTCATGTATTTTTATAATTTTTATTCAAGAATATTTTTAAGTTTTTGCTTAAATGCAGTTGAAGTGGTTGCAGCTGAATTTGATGCTGCTGCAGTTGATGCCAGAAACTCGATTAAGTAAAGAGTAGTTGACTTTCGGTTGAAATCTTGAAAGACTAATCACTTATTTCTTAAAAGAAAATCGCGAAAAAACAGCAATGAAAATATCTGCGCACAATTAAAGGCATATTTTCTCTTAGACTCATTTTTGATTAAATGAAATTGGTAATGCTTTTCTCTCTGATACTGATTGATTAATATATAGATAAGTAACTTATAAGAGACAGAGAACACATATCTCTTCCTTCGCTAAACTACCACCTTTCGTCGGTGACGCCGGCTGCAGAGATTATTGTTGTTGTTGTAATCAACGTAATTTAAAGCACTATTTTACCTATTTTGCAAATCCTTTTTTGAAATTATAATATTTTTCGACCGATCTATGAGTGACACGCTTCAAATTGGTAAACAAATAAATGGAATTGGTATTCATTTAGTAAGTAAAATATGATCTGAAAGAAATCGTGTCGGCGATTAATATATAGATATAAAACCACACTATTATTAAAATATCGATCAAAGTTACAACGAACTATGTACAAGAACTTTTATGTTATGTTACTTGCTGTTTCGGAACCCTTCATGAGCGACTCCGACTCGCACTTGTCTTACTTTTTGTTTTATAATCTCCTTTCGTATTTTTCCCATACGACACTTTATTTCTCAAAAACGAATAGATCAAGATAAGGCTTGGTCCAATTTTGGTAGCTATAGTACGCCCGGGTAACGCTTGGTCCTTAGGTACCTAATTCTACCTTAGCCTTCTCAATACTCCTAAGTGATTTTGCTGTACCCATTTTCTCCAAATTTGCAAACAAATTACAATTAAATAAATAAATTCGCACAAAAAACTTCAAAAATTGTGGTTCAATTTTCTCGGAACACACATAATGACTATGTACCTATTCAGTTGTAGGTAGGTACTTTCTTTATGAAATGTTTTGCAAGAGAGCCAGACCAAACGGCGCTTTTTAATTATTCTTTTAAATTATTCTTTCTCGTTTCTTTTGGCAATATCATAGACACACAGTTAGCAGAATCAAATGATAGATTATCATGCATACAGCATACTGCATACATTATGTGGAAATAATGAGCCACATAGATTTGAAAAAGCGTATGCCTATTAAGTTAAGTAGGTGTTGCGATTTAATTTAAAAACCCAAGTAGCACTATGTGCCGTTTTGTTACCACGACTCATTTGACCTGGTTGTTTAAGATTGTCGAATAGGAAAGTTTAGATCCAGCCTATGGAATTTACAAAGGTTATAAGTTCCCCAATAATGTTTCGAGAAGCGAGACCTCCTCAAGGCAGTCGAAAAAGGGTTTAACAAAAGATCGCTCTCTGGCCCTAGCTAGTGCTGGACAGGCGCAAAGGAAATGAGTGAGTGTTTTCTTTTCGGCTGTGTCATTACAGCTGCGGCAGTGTGTATTATGTGGGATGCCTAATCTAATTGCGTGTTCCCCTATTGGCCAATTGCCCGTGGTTATCGCTGTTATTCGGCAATATCTTTTCGTGTTTTACTTAAAAGGTGGGTTGTTTTATCCGTGCTGTAGTTTGGCCACATCCTTCTGGGTGTGATACAGTTGGCCTCCTCCATCTGAGGTTGGCCTTCGATAGGAATTCTATAGTGAGATCTTTGCTTTGACTGCTACGACCGGCATTTGAACCGATTCCGCAAGTTAACAGAGAAGGGTTGAGCCTCGCCTGGCCATCTCGTCAGCATGTTCGTTGCCGCAAACATTTCTGTGACCTGGAACCCAAATCAGGGTAACCTTGTACTTGTCAAGCGAGGCCAGCTTCCTACGGCACTCTAATAGTAGCCTTGATGGAAGCTTGAATATCAATGAAAATGTCTATCCTCGGAATGTATGCCTCGGAACAGGCCTCGCGGATAGCTATTAATTCCGCCTGGATTACAATGCCCGTATCCGGAAGCCTAAAGGATTTTGAGATGTTTGGAGACTCAGAAAAAAAGCCTGCACCTACTCCACAGTCCATTTTTTTTGAACAGTCTGTGTAGATTGTAAAATTTTTGTCCCTATTCACCCGCCCATGTTTCCAATATAATCTTGAAGGAAATTCTATGTAGAAATGCTTAGTGAAATACATTTTGGGAGTAATATAGTCCGTTAAGGGTAGTATGAGTTCTCTTAATAGAGAAAGCAGAATGTTGCTATGGTCGTAGGGTCTCGTAGACCAGCACCCCGACTCTCTGAGTCTGATCGCACTATGTGCTGTGATGTTTGTAATGCGGAGGTCTAAGGGTAAAAGATGCAGAATGACTGTAAGGGCGCCTGATGGTTTTGACCGTAGAGCGCCTGTGGTACCTATGCATGCCGTTCTTTGTACTGTATTTAGTTTAGTTATGTTGTAAGCTTTGCTTAGAGCCGGCCACCAAACTATTGACCCATAGGTAAGTATTGGTCGTACGACGACTGTGTACATCCAAAGGGTGAGTTTTGGGTTCAGGCCCCATCTTTTGCCAAATGTTCTGTTGCAGGCATTCGATTTTTGTTGTAAGTCCTGTATGAATATCAGAATATGTTGCGAAAACAAATTTAGTGTCCACGCTCACAACATTGAAAAAAATCAGCATACAACATTTTCTCTTTCTTTAATAAATATGTAGGCATATCAATTTTGAAAGTATGTTTTTTACAAACTATAAAATAATAGGGAGGTCCTGGCTCTCAAAAATGCTATTTTACTATGGAAATAGTTTAGTTTTAATATTTTTTTTTTATTTACCCCTCCCGCCGAAACGAAGCAAGATGGACCCCGTCAATGTAAAAATACTTTTATTTATCCCCTCTACAAGAAAACATAATTTTTGGCGCCTCTAAGTTATCGTACTTGTGCCGAATGATACTCTGATGTTCTGTTATTGAAGGTAGCCCTACCGATTTTCCTCCATAATTAACCTACTTGTAACATTTGAAAAGTTCAGGGTCTTAACGAACAAGATCTTGGCCATTCGATTACTTAAATTAGCAGACTATTTATAGCTTGTTTATAAAGTTCAATAGTCGTTTATGTGGATTTAAGAGTAAGACACGACGACCATTAATACGCACGGCCGATCACACTAATCGTATGCTGTTTTATTAAATAATCACATACACGCGTACCAATTAAGTATAAACTGAATAAAAAAATTAATTACTCGCGCCAATCACATCCCTCTTACTCCACGATTTACCACATACCACCAGCCATAACAAACAACAAATTTGCTATCCTCAAGAGTGTGTCTACATTTAAATGCCGACGGAACGTTGAATTAACATCGCTCTGCAAAGGTATAGCCTGGTATAGCGTTACTGACTGCAAGGAATATACTGTATACTGAAATTAAAACTTTCAAAATAGTTTATCGAAATATTCATACTACATGCTGCGCGGAACACCCATGTTCTCATTACCAATAAATGATAACTAGACTCCAATAAATTGTTAATTTTCTTAACTGACTGACACATTGAGCAGACCACCACCGACTATGCTCCGATGCGGATACCATAACATTGAGGTAGGTCTACGCTGCATTCTCCTCGTTACGTTATTGTTGAATGTAAATCAGAGTGCTGATAAGATGACGCCCGCTTTAACGCACTTAGAAGAAATAACGACATCAAATCAATAAAAAGGATAAAGGCGACATTTACTGCTCATCTCAATTGTGATTTTGGTGTTTTTTTTTATTAGTCTGTTGTAAAATTGTAAATGACTTGTAATCGCATCTGACAGCGGTCAAACAAAATGGTGTTAAATAAAATAAGGATCTGGTATCATGATGATTTTATTGCTTCATCACGGGGCTCTCTTGTATTAGGGTACCTGTAGGTTGTGAAATGTAGTTACTTGTACTTTTTTTTTTTAAATTCTTTCTTAAATTGACTAAAATCGGTCTCAAAAACAATCCCCTATCCTAGTGCTATTGCCGGTGTATATTGCGCCAATCTTATTCATTCCAATTTGAACTCTGAAAAAAAGTTACTGCTTTACGAATACTTACAGACTACTCTATACCGTGAACGTAATATCTAATAGCGTAAGAAACCTCGATAACGTGAACCAAAAATGTATGTACACAATTAAACATGTTCATTTGTTCGTTCGCTGGTTTGTTGGTTTTTGCATACATGTTTCTTTGCAAAAATGTATTTTAAAAAGCCGAAATTCTAAATTTGAAAATAGCTATTCAAATGTTTGATAAAGCACTAAAACGGGCTGCAGCTAGTACTACGGAGTATACCAACATGTGCAGAAAGTACTGCAAATAAGATAATGGAAATTAAATCTAAATAAATATCAATAAAACTACTGTCCGAGTGTATTTTATGGGTAAGAAAACACGATTGGATAACTTGAATATTATTGTTTGCGAGAACGGCCGTTGCAATAATAAGTTCACGCTATCCCGAAAGGGGCCCCGAAATAACTTATACGGAAATAACTTATATAGCAGTTACTACGGTTTCAAACCGTAGTAATTTATATGATAACGGTCATATAAGTTATTACGATATGGAACCGCAATAGCTTATATATAAGTTATTTCGTTTTTAAATCCGCAATAACTTATATATAAGTAATTGCGGGTTGAATCCGCAATAATTCATATATAAGTTATTACGACATGAAACCGAAATAACTTATATATAAGCTATTGCGGTTTGAAACCGTAATAACTTATATCGATAAATTGAAATATTTCGTTTTTTGTTTAATTCAATATAGAAGAACAATGAATGCATTTTCCTTCATAGGAGTGAAAAATAGGGCTGAGGTTTCCATTATGCGCACTAAGCAAATTCATTTTTTTTATTTTTCTTATATAAATTGGCTTATTCTAAGATGTACTGTAGAAGAATTTTTTTGAGGAAACTTTTTTTTCTATTTTTTTTTTATTTTTAAAGTTTTCAGTTTTCACTGAAAAGTGCCTGTATACAAACTGCACAAATGGACGCGTTACTTTAAATACACCAGACTTTCTTAAAGGCGCCTGCCTGACAGTTGTTGACATACCCTTAGCGGAGCGACGAAGTCGCGTGAGCGTCTAAACCCTGCGAAAAAAAGGGTTAAAATCCTGTTAGCGAGCGAAGCGAGCCCTCCACCCCTACTTTAAATACACCATACTTTCTTACAGACAATTTTGAATCAATGTCATAATACCAATATTGTGATCTTAATCATATATTTTATTACGACATTAGACCGTAATAACTTATATATGAATTATTGCGTTTTCAATCCGCAATAACTAATATATAAGTAATTTCGGTTTCATATCGTAATAATTTATATATAAGTTATTACGATTTAAAACCGAAATTACTTATATATTAGTTATTGCGGATTGAAAACGCAATAATTCATATATAAGTTATTACGGTTTAAACCGTAATAACTGCTATATAAGTTATTTCCGTATAAGTTATTTCATGGTGCCATCCCGAAAGCACTGTAAAAATTATTCTCTGTTCGGTATTTATATGAAGTACGAAATTAGCGTTGTTTTTGTATTGCATTGCTTTACTTTATTCCAAAAGCAAAAAAGCAAAAAAAAAAAAAAAAATTAATATGTAGAAACCCGCAAGGGCACTTCTGTTCTTCTTCTCTGGAGAGAGAGAGAGGTAACGGGCTTAACGACTCCGCGGACCCTAGTCATTAAAACCCAGAAGCGTCTGACCCATATTGGGTGGCTCCCTGGTCAGCGTCTGTTCTCCATGTTAGGAGCGGCTGTGCATCCAACAGTTTAAATTTTTAACAAAAGTCAAAATGAATATGGAAATGCAATGGATAAAACAAAAGATATTAATACCCCAGTTACACTGGTAAATCCACTCTCTTCGGAGGTCGGTTCCATGGATTCTGGGGGGGGGGGGGGACCATTTATTGCTAAGCAACGACCCGTTTGGGAGAAGTAGAAGGGTAGAGAGAACACCCCCATCTAAAAAAGAAGAAAGTAGTAAAATACTGAAGGCTAAATATTTAGAAGCCTGTAAAGAAAGAGATGGGTATAAGCAACTCAATGAGACACTGCTTAAGGAAATAAATAACCTTAAGAAAGAGTTGCAATTGTTGAAGGAAGAATTCAACAACCAAAAAAAAGTGAATGTCCAACCTGCCGAGTTCTCAACAGATGAAGAAGAACTTAAAAAAGAGACAGAAGGCCAGCGTCACACGGGGAATACAAATAAAAAACGCAAGATGAGTATATCCCCAAAAATCTCATCCGCAAAAGAAAGCAGCACAATCACAGTGTATGCTTCCAATAAAGAAAACAAAATACTAAACTCAACCAAGCCTCCGCCAATTATTGCACTGCAGGTTTATAAGTATGAAAGCCTGGCCAAGATATTGGAGGAAAATAAAATTAAAGCTAGTACAGCTCTAATTAACAAAAACGACATTAAAATTAATGTGGTTGAAGAAGAGGGATACAGAAACCTCACTAAAATTCTGAACCAGAAAAAAATGCAATGGTATTCGTATGAGAATAAGCAAACCAGACCATTTAAGGTTGTAGCGAAAAAACTGCATTACTCATGCTCACCTGAAAGCATAAAAAAAGAGTTAATCGACAGAGATTTTAAAATATTGGATGTGATAAATATGCTTAAGTATAAAAGCAAAGTACCGCTTCCAAGTTTTATACTCAGTTTCGAACATGACCAAGATAAAGAAAAAATATATGGAATCAAGAACATACTTGGGATGAAAGTTCAAATTCATGCCTTAAGAAAATCAAAATTAGTGCCCCAATGCAAAAATTGTCAAAGGTATGGGCATACGCATAAATATTGCAGCTCCAATCCAAGATGTGTAAAGTGTGCAGGAAGTCACCACACTAAAGAATGCATGAAGGAAAAAGTTTAGCACCCTAAATGTGCAAACTGCAATGAAAACCATCCTGCTAACTATAGAGGATGTTCAGTTGCAAAAGAAATACAACTTGCAAAAGATAAAAAACAAAAGAAACCTCTTAAAACGTCACACAGTGAAGCTCAAAAAACCGAACACCAAGTGATTATCAAAAAGGACCCAAGACAAAAGCCAACAGGTCCCAAAATGACGTATGCTCAGGCAGCATCAAAACCAACTGGAATACCAGCAGAGAAAGCTGTAAAACACAAAGCAGAGCCAAACACTGCGATGGAAGTCCTCATGAAACAAATCCTTAACAAGATTGATTCCATGGAAAAATGCAATAAAACGATATTAGATAGAATATCATTGCTAGAGAGACAGAACAGCAACAAAAAAGCTGTGCCAAAAAGACAAACATGATGAACAGAATAAAAATTCTTGAATGGAATGCTAATGGTATCGAGAATCGAAAGGATGAGATACAAGTCATTCTCGTCATAAATCAGACAGATATATGTCTTATTTCTGAGACACACTTCAAATTTACTACTGACTTTAAACTGCAGGGATATGAATTATATCACTCCCCACATCCTCACAATTGTGCAAAAGGTTGAGCTGCAGTGTTAATAAAGAATACGATTGAACACCATATAGAAGCAAAATTCCAATCATCCGCTATACAAGGAATTTCCATAAGTATAAAAACGAGCAGTGGACAAATATCTGTTGCAGCAGTATACTGCTCTCCTAGCTATAGACTATAGAAAAATGATTTTAAAAGTCTTTTCCGCATATTTCACAATAGATTCATCGCGGGAGGGGATTTTAATGCCAAGAATAAATATTGGGGATCTAGATTAACAAATACTAGAGGCAGAGAATTATATGAAACTATTAAAGAAGTCGGCGCCAAATATCACTCAACGGGGAAACCTACCTACTGGCCTACAGATAGGAATAAAACCCCAGATCTTGTTGACTTCTTTATAACGAAAAATATATCTTCAAATAAAATAAATATAGAGGAAGGTCCTGATCTTCAATCAGATCATTCCTCAATACTTCTTACACTTGGCGATAGAATAATAATAAAAGAACATAGCCCTAAACTAGTTAATAGACTGACTGATTGGAACCACTTCAGGCAGAAATTGGAAGAATGTATCCAATTATCATCAGCTATTCAAACAGAAGATCAGCTAGAAGAAGCAGTGCAAATATTTACACTGGATATACAAAAAGCTGCATGGGCTGCAACTCCCAAAAGAACAAAGAAGATTAAACAAAACTCTTATCCTCGTGAAATATGTGAAATTATTACAGAAAAGAGGAAAGCTAGAAAACGTTGGCTGTTGGCAACAGACAAGGGCGCCAAGCGATAAAACCACACTGAACAACTTAAATAATAAGCTCAGAAAATCTATAAGGGAATTTAATAACGAGTCTTTAAAAACGTATCTTACCAGTCTGACAAATGATGCTAGTACCGACTACTCGCTCTGGAAGGCAACAAAGAAAATGAACAGGCCAATAGCTCACATTCCGCCAGTAAAAACCAAAGAAGGTAACTGAGCAAAAAGCAGTCAAGAAAAAGCAAATACTTTTGCAGATTACCTTGAAAACGTCTTCAAACCTTATGAAGATAAAGATTATCAAGAAAACGAAGAAAGGTGCGAAGAAGACAGACCTATTAGGCCGGTAACAGCTAAAGAACTTGCCAAAGAAATCAAAGAGGGCATAAACATAAAAAAAGCTCCAGGGTTCGATTTAATCACAGGGGAAATTTTAAAACAATTTCCTCGAAAAGGTTTAAAAAAGCTAGCGCAGATTATAAATGCTGCATTTAAGTTGAGATATGTGCCAAGCATGTGGAAGGTCGCGGAGGTAGTAATGATACCAAAACCAGGTAAAGCGAAGTAACCTCATATCGCCCAATATCGATACTACCAATGTTGTCCAAGCTATTCGAAAAAATGCTGGCAAAACGTCTGCAAAAAATAATTGATGAAAAATTGCTAGTTCCAATTCATCAATTTGGGTTTAGAAACAAGCACTCTACAATTGATCAAGTGCATAGAATCACAGACAAGATCGAAAAAGCATTCGAAGAGAAAAATGTGTGCTCTACAATATTTCTTGATATAGCACAAGCTTTCGATAAAGTCTGGCATAAGGGACTGATCCATAAATTACAAAGGCAACTGCCGGAGCAGTATTCAACAATTCTGGAGTCATATATAACAGATCGATTCTTCAGAATTAAACAAGAGACAGAGTACTCAACACTAAGAGGAATTAAGGCTGGTGTACCACAAGGTAGTGTGCTGGGTCCAGTGCTATACCTTCTGTTTACTAGTGATCTGCCTGAAAGTGAAGGAACTACTATAGCAACTTTTGCAGATGACACTGCTGTGCTTGCTGTTGGAGCAACTGTCGAAACTGCAACACAAAAGCTCCAAATGGCAATAAACGGTATTTCAGAATGGACCAAAAAGTGGCAGATTAGATTGAATGACCTAAAGTCAGTCCATATTAATTTTACGTATAAAAACGTAACACACATTCCAGTATACATTAATAACAATGTAGTGGAATACTCAAATACAGCTAAATATCTGGGCATGACCCTAGACGCTAAACTGCGTTGGAAAGCGCATGTAAAGAAAAAGAGAGATGAGCTGGACATGCGATACAGTAAAATGTATTGGCTTATTGGGAGGTACTCATCCCTGTCCAACTACAATAAATTACTGCTATACAAGCAAGTCTTGAAACCAGTATGGATCTACGGGCTCCAATTGTGGGCATGCACATGCCAATCAAATTTACAAAAAATTCAAGTCTTCCAAAATAAAGTACTAAAAAACATAGTTAATGCACCTTGGTACATACGCAACGCTGATCTACATAGAGATCTAAATATTGAAATGATTGAAGATGAAGTTAGAAAGGTTGCCCAAAGGCACAGAAGTAGGCTTCATAACCACGTTAACGTTGAACTTACAGAACTTTTAAATACTGACAATGTAATCAGAAGATTGAGGCGGGTAAAACCCCTTGATCTATAAGAGTTAGCCAAGGCCAAGAGATTAGGTAATATCTTCAAATAAAAAAGTTTCGAAATTCGACAAACGGCGGATTTTTCTTATGAATTTTCAAAATATTTTAAAAATAAATTGCCGATTAGTCGAACGACTAGGTGCAATCCCATTTCGGGATGACGAAAGTCAGTCCCTCCCGGGAGGTTTTTTAGAGGTTGTTCGAGTCCCTCACTATTGCAGAAGCATCCCTCGCGTACTTGCTCTGCAATGTCTTTCGATGATTTTTCCTTCCAGCGAACCCCCAAACAAAAAAAAACAAAAAAAAATATGTATGTAGAAACAAAAATGATCTGTAGGCAGTAAAGTATGAAATTATATCACACCTATTATTATAGCCTTTATTAAGTTCAACAACTCTTACGGGTTCTTACAAATTAAGAAATTTTCTAAAATGGTTAGCCAATGAAAAAATATAAGCAATTATAAGTATACACACTCGGCGATACTAATAATCATATTTAGTATCCAGGCTAAATTGTTCGAACAATGGCGAAATTTTCCATACAAAATTGCATAAATAATGACCTAGAAAATATTTAGTGTGAAGGTCAAAAATAATTATTGGTAAGGCCATGAAAGATAAAGCCAATTTATCATAAGACGGACGCGCGCACTTCTGAAAAATAATGAGAGTTTGGTGAAAAAAAGCCAACACGTTGATACCCGGTTATCAGTTTGCCTTTGCATAGGTACTCATTAAAATATTTTTCTAAGTTACCTATTTATTTATACATTTTTACTACGCCTTTGCCAGTTTCTATATTGTTCAAGGCCCGGCTTCTTTTAGAATAATCATTTCTTTAATGCATCCAAAATTTTGATTATACTTATCATAATCTGAATAAGTTTCTACAGCTGTTATTGAATTTAATTGACATGGGTAGGTCAGGAATTGAAGTTGAAATGAAAATTGAGTCCATTTTCTTGGTCAATTTCATCACAATAAATAAGTCATACGATGACATAATCTGACTATCTGCGTATGGGTGTGCTTTTTAGATCTGAAGAGCGAAGAATTAAATGTACGGCCATCAGTGCTGCCGCAAGCTTTTTTAAAAGTGTAACAATTTTGTTCAAAAATGTAACAAATGGATAAAAAATTTAACAAACTGGAAAAAATTGTAATAGTAAAATCATCGTTTTTCAACTCAAAAAAATCTTTATTAGGAATTCTTTATCACATTTCCAAAAAAGCTCTTTTTTGTCCATTTTGTGTTTAACAAATAAAAAAAAAAGTAAAAAAGAAACAAAATGATTGACCATCGAAGTAGATTTCAATTTCTATTTCACAAACTTTATTTACCACGAGATGTAGAACATTGGCAACGGCGACGCGGCGATACAGAAAAATATTGTTGTCTTTTCTCGTTCCCTCCCATTCCCAATCCCACTCGCAGATCGCAGTTTATCGTTTTGCACAACTTTTGCTCTGTGTAAACAAACAAATACATTGACAGAAATTGGTAGAAGTTTGCTCGAGAGAAAAAAGTGCTGCCAGTTCAACTTTTCAATATTTTTAATGAGAAAAACAAAAAAGGATTTTAATGGGAAAAAATGTAACAAAGCGAAAAAGAAAGTAACAATGTAAAAAAAAATATAAAACAATTAAAAAGTGTAACACTTTTGTTACACTTGTAACATTGTGGCAACGCTGACGGCCATCTAATTATGTTTAGTAATAGTGAAATTTTACACAGTAAATACATACACTAGTTGGCAAAAGTATTCTGACAAAACTAAAAGTTAAATTTTAAAGAATTCTAGGAAGAAATGAACAAAAAGTAGGCAATTATTAAGTTTGAACACATTAATTTAAATTAATTAAAATGAATAAAATTAAATTGTACTTGTTTGTTGGCTTATGTAATACAAAGCTGATGCTTTTCTGTTTTGATAGTTTCATTTACTTGTGCTGCTCTGTTTGTGTTTACAGACTTAATCTTTCAGGCTCTAACAAAAAGCTTTAAAAAGCCGGAGCTCAAGCAATAAAAACATTAGCGGTAGAATTTTAGAGTTCAAAATAGATCACCATATCGGCATAAGAGACTTAATGAATTTCTTCACATTCCTTCCCTGATTTTGATTCTTAGTATCAACGCTGGCATTTACTTAAAAAATATCTGTTTTATTCACTTAGTATCCACCTGTTGATGTTCCAAGATCTTCACTCTTCTGCAAGCTATCAACCTCTGAAAGGTCCATATTTAAAAAATATTAGCCGAAATTCCTATTTATTTAGATAACATTATAATGTTCCTCGGCTCATGCAGCTTAGAGCATGCGGAGAAGGTCGGGAAATGTATTGCCAGAATGCCAGGTGAAGTAGCCACCCTCCTTATGTTATCATGAGTTTGAAAACCTGCTATCGATGTACGTTTACGTTCCTCTTTGACTTGGTACTTCAATGTCACTGCCTGTTTGTCGCACGAAAATTGTAAAATACGTTTACTACCATTGACAGCAATTCGATTATGGTAAAGCTCAAATTCAGATTTTTCCTTTCTTAGTGGATTTTTATTGAAACTAAAATAAACATTTAAAATTTTTAAATCCTCATTTTATTTTCAAAAGTAAGAAAATCGTAGAATCTAACATTTTATACGCGAACAATGTATACAATTCGTTAACAACTACTACCGATTCTATGCACGTATGTATAATTTATCGCATTCATTTCTTTGTATGCACCTCGATATAGACTATTTATAGCCACACACTGTTTATCAACAAACGTGTGTTACCAGAGTTATCAAAAATGCTTCATTCCAATCAAGTACACAGTCATACTTGAGATTAAAATTAAGGTATAGCTGTAAGTGTGTGAAGAACCGGCTGTGTAATACTAAACGATTTTCCAATACGCCCTTGGCCTTCATTTATACTTAAAATAAATGATTTAATATAGCTTAGGGCTAAATAACTAGTTAAACTATTCAAAACCTGTTGTCATTACTTAACTCTCAAATATGACATCATGTGTATAGGTAGGTAGAAACACGGAAATTTAAAAGTTTGTTCATATCGCTTATTAATAGGTAATGACACCATTAATATAGATGTTATCACATAACCTGTCTAGTGTATTTGTCATCAATGCCATTGCCATATCTCAGACGAAGCTAATTGTTAAACATTACCTACATGAAATAAATGGAATAAGCTCCGAACGAAAAAGGCAATCAAGCGCCATGCTCAACAAATGTGTTTCCATCTTGAGAAAGAGTGAAACACTTCCACGTCCACAGACATCGTCAATAGCTATAATTGTTATTACTAAAAATTTCAACCGATAATTATGCTAATCAGCTGGGAAGAGGCATCCGTTTAACCTAACCGGTTTACATTGCATGCAACGTGCTCGTCTCACAGGGTGTGGTCAAATGTCAAACTAACTTATAACTCTGCTAACAATTGATAAATTATCATCAGTGGAACTGGAGCCACAAAAACTCTTCCGAAGAGAACTTTCCCAATTCAAACAAACAAACAATGGAATACATGACCTAAAAAACGCAATGTCTGCTTCCCGCTGTTCTCATTTTTGAACGCTTTGTCGAAAATGGAAGCGAAATCCTTCTGAAGAATGACGTTCCTTTATTGCGTGTGAGAACATAACTTTCACTTGATATAGAAAGCTGTGTGTGTATGCTAGTGTATGCTTATGGATAAGGTATCCTTAAAAGAAAACAAACAAAATGACATCACATACAGAGAGAAACCCCATGTCTATGCGCATGTTTTATTATTTCATTAATCATCCCGCCATCGTCGTCATCATCCGGAAGAGGATGCCTGAACTGATGCTTACATTAAAATCATTTTTATTTGTTCTATTAGAAAAACCTAAAACAACTACCTAGTAGTAGTAGTAGTATGGTAGGTACAGTTTCGAAACATTGCGCCGTACTAATAACAAATTTTAGTCTCGACTTTAAATTTACGGAAGCTCACAATTGCGAAATTTGTATTGAAAATAAAGCCACTGTAAACCATTAAAATTTAGAGTCGGAACTAAAAATGTTTATTGGTAAGGCCCATTGCATTTAGGTTGACATAAGTTGCCCCCACCTTCAAACGGAACAAAGCTGAATAAAATATCACGTATACGGTATACAGTATACACGACCTCGATTGGGGAGATTAAATCCACCTCCGCCTCACTGTTTGTAAACAAATCTGTATCCATTTTGTATCTATTTTCGCAATTGTTACTTTTTGGGGTTGGCTTTTGAGGGTGATTGCTTGCAAGTGCCTACATTTTTTCCAAAAGAAGCAAATACAAATGAAAAATATCTTCCCATACCAACCTTGTTTTGAAATATTTTTTTAATCCAAATATGAAACAAGCTCTTTAAATAGAAATACTACACGTCTATATTGAAGGACAGACACACTTTGACCACCGGACCACGACCACGACGAACTAAGCAGTTGACGGAATTCAACTGAAAAAATACTGAACTCAGACGAAATCAACGAGTGTATATTCAATACTGTTTGTTACTGGATAGTGGTGGCGCAATTTTGCGTTTAATTTTTCACGACGCAACCGCCGCGACGATGGGCAATGCGAAGGCATTTGAATGTCGTTTGTGTGACTCCGGGGAGTTGAGTGAAATTCAGTTGAGTGAGAATGCAAGGGGTCACCCTTATAGTTTTGCTGAAGCTTTCTTCGGCAAATGTTCTTTTATCTAAAATATAAAAAAGGCAGTGGCATGCGTATGTATATGATCAAGTAAAAGTGATACAGCCGCAACAAAAAGTTTTGTATTTCTGGAAATATGAAATTATTATTTTTGTGTTTTCCATACTTCTTACTTTGCAATGCGATGACTGTTAGCTTTTCGTCAGATAAAACCGGACTATGAAATGGAAATACTATACAGTTTTCTTTAAAGCAATATAAAAGACCCATTTTAGATGTTTCATTTTATGTAATACCTACATTCCTAAATCTTCGTATCAACTAGGGTTTCCATACATAACTCTTTTGGGGCGCCATGACCACTTTTCCGCCTTAAAAATTACTTTGTTCCCCAAAATTCAAAATACGAAAGGGAATAGAAAAGTCCTGCTTTTTCATTCACTAAGAAAAAAAATGTTGTCCACTTTTCCTATTCTTCTCTTCATTGTTTGGATTTGCGGAGCCATAGTAAAAAACATGTAGGTACCTATACGAAGTGTTACACAAACTTTCACAACCTGGAGTTCATACATTTAAGAAATTTATTAAATATAATATTTGAATTTGTAAATATTTCGCTATATTAATTTTTTTTTCGCTCCCATACAAAATTCTCCCAAAAATTTAGCTGAGCTAAATTTAAGCGAATCCATTTAGGTGAGTGGTTCGCAGCTCGAGCTAAATAATCAAATATCTCGACGATGAGTAGGCTGTAGGAAAAAAGGCCCAATGAAATAAGGCCCCAAAACAGAAAATGAAATAAGGCCCTAAATTTCAAATATGAAATAAGGCCCCGCTGCGATGAAATAAGGCCCCAAAATAAAAAGAAATAAGGCCCAAATTTGTGGTTTATTTCATAATGAAATTAAAAATAATGAAAACTACTTTTCAATTTATATTGCTGATGTTGGATAAATTAGTTTAGATTAAAGGAACTTTTTATATACTCAACCTCATACCCACCCCGCAATCTAACAGTAAACCCAAGCAGGGGGGTTGCAGGGGGGCAACATGCCCCCCATACGCATTCCATATCGGAAGGGTAGCAATTAAAAATAAAAAAATAATTTTGGGGACTTATTTCATTTCTTCTTTTCATTTAGAAATAAGGCCCCAAAAGAAGAAATAGCACCCAAATTCAATTAAAAATCTGGAAACAACAACAACGATTTTTAATAGAATTTGGGGTGTTATTTTCTTTTTTGGGGCCTTTTTTCTTAATGAAAATTGGGGTTTTATTTGATTTTGAAATAAGACCCCAAAAGAAGAAATGAAATAAGTCCCCAAACAAATTTTTTAATTATTAATTGTTACCCTTCCGATATGGAATGCGTACCCCCCTGCTTGGGTTTACTGTTAGATTGCGGGGTGGGTGCGAGGTTGAGTATATAAAAGGTTCCTTTAATCTAAACTATTTTATCCAATATTAACAATATTAAATGAAAAGTAGTTTTCATTATTTTTAATTTCATCACATCACATCACATCACATCACATCACATCATCACATCACACTATTATATAAAGAGGTAATGTTTGTTTGGGGAAGCTAATCTCCGGAACTACCGAACCGATTTCAAAAATTCTTTTACTAATAGAAAGCTACGGGATAGAGTATTGCGATAGGCTACTTTATTTTTTCATTTTTCCATTTTAGATTTTGTTGATTTTCTGCGCTATTTATTTTGACTTTTCTATATCAAAAATTAATTAGAAATCTACGTAGGTACCTACTAGTTGTGTGCGGATTTTTTTTTTTTTTAAAGTAGATTGATAAAATCGAGATAAATTTAATGTATTATACGTTGGTCAACAGTGATGGTTTGTTTTTGATTTTGTGCATCGCTCCAACAGTTTCATTTCTTTTATACAGTTGATAAGGTAAAAATTAAATGTAAAAAGTTTAAACGCGGACAAAATAATTATTGAAAAGCAAATTTCAGTGATTTTTAAAAAAATGCCAAGACAAGACGAATGCGCGCACATATTGGCCAATGAACAAGGCAAGCAAGTCAATATCAACGAAGCCAAACTACAGAAGAAAGCGATAAGTGGGACATCACATGGCATAGGACCAGATCAACAGTCAGGAAAATTGAGAGTGCAAGTAATGAAAACTGCGTCAAATCTTACTGCTGCTGGGATGGGAACAAGATCAAATCGGAGTGGCAAGATGAGCGTCGTTGCTGACATTCGAACGACTGGCATTTCAGTAGAACGAAGAGAAAACTATGTCGGTGATGCGATTTCGATATTGGAGCGATGACTATAATGTGTGCCACCATTAAAACGCCCTAAAAAACTGCTGTGCGAATGGCAAAGTAAAAGTAGCACCTGCGGAGCAATTTGAATCGGAGGATTTTCTAAAGAACATTTGACAGTACAACTGCTGTTTTCATATGACTACATTGGGAACAAAAATTATTAAAAAAACTGGTTTCATGCCGGCTGGCAGGGCAATATTTTCTCTTATACATCATGCACACATTTTCTAACAATGGCACGGGATTCTAAGCCGCAAAATTCGGATTAACAGATTCAAGGCCAAACTTACCATCGGATGGGTGTCTTCTTGCCAGTAAATGAGGACGTACAGCAATATTCGCAGGTGTACTTCATTTTGTCGGCGGATGATCAAGTCGATAGCCTGTACAGAGGGCGAACAGGAGTGACAAAAAACGTCATTCGACAATTGCAACCATTATAAATGCAATCAACGCCTTCAATTACAATGTTTAAAACGGCGATAGAGAAAATGAACTTTGAAGATCGCAGATTTCTTTTCAAACCTGATAATAGAACCGCACTTTGGAAAAAATAGAATGGATAGGAAACGGGTAGTGTCACTTCCAATACAGGAAATATTATTTAAAATTTTTAATTTTTTGATTCGGACTTACCGCTTTACAATTTGAAATTAAAAGTCGGCTCAATTATTATTTTGTTGAGCAACCTTAGTGCACCGAAACTTTGTATCGGATCGCGTTTGAAATGATTGTGAAGAATCTCAAATCAAATGTCATGCAAGGACTATTTTGAGTTTAAAAGGCGAGCATTGTCATATCGCGGACTCCGCTTACTCAGAACGATTTTGCATCTAAGCGTCTATGACAAATAATAAGTCGCAAGGATAATCGCTGGATATTTGTAGCATCAATCTTGAATTCCCATGTTTTTCACATGGTCCAATTGTATGTGGCGTGCTCACCTGTGGGAAAACCACTTTAGTACAAAAGCGGAAGGTTGGCCAGCACCTCAATCATTGCAGTTTTATTGAAATACATTGATTGTTGTCCTCGTAACAACATTCCAAAACAATAAAAAAATCAATCCTTTTCTTCAGATTTTGTAGTATTTATTTGTTATCAAATGTCTTCCAAATATTCTAAATACTACAAAATTCCTATAAAAGATACATTATTAGGAGTTACACTTTAATAAAGTTTATATATATTACTTTTTTAGTTTTTTTTCCTTGGGAATATTCCTTTTTTTACGCTTTAAATATTTTTGTCACTTGTGTTGCGGTGTTTCTCGTTGTCTAAAAATGTTAATGTGAAAAGAGTAATGGCGGCCTTTTGACTTTTTCCAATGTTCAGCCGGCAGCCATTATTGAAGCATCGACTCAGATTAATTCAGCCGGTCGCGCTGACAGCAGTATTGCCAACACTCCCCCCTGGTATATCGGAAGCTTCCACCGATTTACCATTCCTGTGGACATCGAAAACGGCTAATTTAACTGCTGGTCTTTCATATATTCCCTTTAACGTCTGTACGATAGCTTTTCGAACTTGTCCATCTTTGGCCTTGGTTACATCGATTATCCTTCCCTTTGGCCAGGTATTGCGAGGACTGGCCTCGTCGACGACTATCACAATATCACCTTTTTCGATGGGTTTAGCGTACTGGAACCACTTTGTGCGACGAGTCAAGGTCGGAAGATACTCTCGAATCCATCTTTTCCAAAATTTGTTTGCGAATTGCTGAGCCTTGAGCCAGTTCCTTTTAAGCAAGATGTTATCATCGCATAGGATTCCATCCGGTTTTTCCCCATTAGCTGATCCTAGCAAGAAATGGTTGGGTGTTAGTGCTTCATCGTTTTCATCGTCAAGTGGTAAGTATGTTAACGGCCGGGTATTTATTATTCTTTCAGCTTCTAGTAGCATGCTGTGAAGTAGTTCATCTGCGGGATTCCGAACAGGCATAACTTGTTTTAGCGTTTTCTTCACCGACTGTACCAGTCGCTCCCAGCTCCCCCCCATGTGAGGTGCTGCTGGAGGATTGAAAATCCATTTTGTCAGAGGGCTGGAGAATTTTTCAGCTATTTGTGAGTTGAACATTTCAACAGTTTCTCGCAGCTCTCGTTCGGCTCCATGAAAATTCGTTCCATTGTCACATCGTATTTCAATTGGGATTCCTCTCCTTGCTATAAATCTTTTCAAGGCAAGAATGCAGGAGTCCGAAGATAGAGTACTGGCCACCTCTATGTGGATTGCTCTAGTGGTCAAGCACGTTAATAAAACGCCCCATCGCTTCTCAGTACGCCTTCCGATGGACACCGTCATTGGTCCGAAGTAGTCGAGTCCTACGTAGGAGAAAGGACGGGTAAATGTTGACAGTCTGGCTTGTGGCAGTTCGCCCATCTCTGGCGCATTCGGTAAGGCTCTTCGATTCTTACATTCTTGACATTCTCTCTTTTCAGCTTTCACGATGGTTCGTAGTTGTGATATGAAATATTTTTGTCGCAGTTCGTTAATTACTGTCTCGTTGTTCTGATGATGGAAACGTTGGTGATATGAACGAACAATCAATCGCGTTATATGATGACCTTTGGGCATTATAATTGGTCGTTTCACTCCGCTTTCAACCCTAATAGCCGCGTCAATACGTCCTCGACAACGTAGAACCCCTTTCTCATCCATATATGGTGACAGTGTATATAAGGAACTGGACTTGTCTAGGTATTTTTTGTTTTCCAGTGGTGTATCTTTGTTTTTAATCATAGCATCTGTTTCAGCGCGGTAATACTCGGATTGAGCTTGTTGATATAAATAGTTTTCCGCTTGAAGGTACTCTTCCTTTTCAATGTACCCAGTTTGCTTTGCCACACGTTTTTTGTAAGCTGTCAAATTCCAGACGAAACGGAAAACCATTACCACTGTTCGAACAAGCCTTGTCCAACTAGAGAACCGTTCAAAATCGATTACATTTGATTTTAGGATTCCATCCGTTGAATGGTGGAGAACATGCGCTCTAAGCTCCTCCGTAGTGGTTTCACGAACGGTCGAATCTTTTGGCCATATATCTTCGGGTTCTTGGAGAAACGATGGCCCACTAAACCACCGATGGGATGAGGTGAAATTAGGCGTACCAGTCCATTTAGTGGCGTCGTCCGCAACATTTAGCTTAGAGGGCACGTATCGCCACTGGTGAATACTTGTGATTTCAAGTATTTCACTTACCCGGAAAGCAACAAATTGGCGATACTTGCGGTGGTCTGATTGTATCCAGCTGAGTACGGTTTTTGAGTCGGACCAAAATACCTGTTGTGAAACTTCAATGGAGAGCCCTTCGACAATACTTTTCGCCAGTCGAGATCCGAGTCTGGCAGCTTCCAGCTCTAGACGTGGAATTGATGTCATTTTCAACGGTGCAACTCGTGTTTTCGAAGATACTATGCTGCAGTCTACTTCGTTGCCACTGGTAACCCTTAAATAAGCGACCGCGGCGAATGCATTCTCGCTTGCGTCTACAAATACGTGAAGCTGCAAGTCGTCATGTTCTCCAAATTTAGCTTTCTTGAGGTAGCACCTTGGTATTTTTACATTATGGATGTTTCTTAAGTGACTTACCCAAATGCACCATTTCTGGTAGTGAACATCTAAAATTGGATCATCCCATCCTAAAGAAGCTCTCCAAATGTCCTGCATCAAGACCTTGATATATACAACGAAATGCGCAATTAATCCGAGTGGATCGAAGATAGTCATCATCACACCCAGTACTTGTCGCTTTGTGGGGCGTGTGTTTCCATGGATGAGTTGACGAAAGGATTCTTTTGGTGACAAAACAAACGTAAAACAATCAGAGGATGTGCACCACCACATGCCTAGCACACGTTCAGTTGATTCTGCTTCGGAACTGATGCTTAGATTTATCATTTCATGTCGTCCATCACCAAGCGCCTGAATTACCTTTGGAGAGTTGGAAATCCAATTACGGATTTCAAAGCCGGCCTTTGAATGAATAAATCTAATTTCCTTTGCGAGCTTGATTGCTTCTTCTTCCGTATTTACGCTTTCTAGTAAGTCGTCGACGTAATGATTTTGTACTATGGACTTGACTGCCCTCGGGAATTGCTGTTCATACTCCAGTGCATTTATATTTTTTACATATTGAGCGCAACTTGGCGAACATGTAGCGCCAAACGTTAGGACCTGCATTACGTATACACTCGGATTACAATTTTGAATATCCTCACTCCACAGGAAACGTTGTAGTTGTTGGTCTTCTTCGCGAACCAGCACTTGGTGAAACATTTCACGGATATCACCACAAATTGCAATTGGCCTCTCCCGAAAACGATACAAAACTGATTGTAAAGAGATGAGCTGGTCAGGACCTTTTGACAACACTGAGTTTAAAGAAACTCCATCGACTCGTGCAGCTGCATCCCAAACTATACGCAGCTTTTCAGGTTTGTTTATGTTGGTGACCGTGAAAATGGGTAAATACCATACTCTACCACTATTCATCTTCAAGTCGTCTTCAGAGAGTTTCCGTATATAGTTCTTTGCGATGTAGTTTTCCATTTGCAATTTTAGCTTATTTGCAAGTACTGGATCTTTTAAAAGTTTCCTGCGGAGGCAGTCGAAACGTCGTTGAGCCATTGGCAAACTGTTAGGCATCTCAAATGTATCGTATCTCCAGAGTAGTGGCACTTCAAATCTGTTGCCCTTCTTTATCGTATGGGTCTCTAACATTTGCCTCGCACGTTCTTCTTCGGGTGGTATCAAAATGTTATTTGGCGTTGTCACACCCAAGCTGTCCAGTGAATAATACTCTTTCATCATTTTATTAAGAGTATCATCTCTCTTTTCACATTCACAAATATGGAAGTTGTGGAACTGATATTGTGCTACCTCACTTTTCCCATACACAACCCATCCCAGGCGTGTTTTAGTTGCGGCTGGCTCGTTTGCATGACCTTCCCTGACTTTTTGAGGAAGTCCCATTTTAAAGTTGTCCAATCCAATCAAAACACGCGGAATAGCATGCGTATAGGATTCCAGTGGAATACCCTTTAGATGAGAATACTTAGAGACCAAATCGCTTACCTCAAGAGACTGCTCTGGCAGATTTAAAGACTTCACAGTTCTTATATTTCGCAGTGGATATCTTGTGTGACTGGTTGTCGCAGAAATTTCAACTGTGACAACTAGCGAGTCATCTTCAACACGATGAGTTTGTCCGGTCCACTTCAGACATAACGGCTCGGGACGTCCTGTAAGATTAAGTTCAGCTGCGAGCGAGCTATCCATCAGCGTAACCGATGATCCTTCGTCCAGAAAAGCGAATGTTTTTATACTCATTTCTGCATTATATACTATTACAGGGACGATGCGAAAGAGGATTGACTGATTTGAAGATCTATGTGTGTTGCAATTATGATGAAATTGATCAGGCCAAGTTTGAGGTATAGCATGAACTGGTTGAATGGTTGGTTCATATCTTTGTTTGTGTAGCATTGAGTTATGCCTGTATGTACATCCTTGAACGCCGCATTGTTTACGTGATCGGCAACTTGAGTTGAAATGTGGTACTAGACAGGTACGACACAAACGCAATCGCTTAACAATTTCCCATTTCTCCCTCAGATTCATATTGAAGAACTTGTCACAGTTTTCCACACGATCACAGTTTTGATTGCAGACTTTGCAGCTATTCGATCTTTGACCTACGCTGCTAGTATAATTTTCTTGTCGGTTTTCAGCATGTGCGTTAATATATGCTTTCTCTTTTGTTTGACGTTTTTCATTTTTGGTTTCCATAAAGCATGATGGCGTAAGTGTGACATCACTAACAGCCTCGGCTAGTTCGAATAGCCATGTACTAAAACTGGACAAGTTAGCTACAGGTAATGATTTTTTATGAACAGCCCAGTTCAACTTTGTTTGTGCTGGTAGTTTGTCGACTAGTTCCTGCAACAATACTGGATTAGACAAATGTCCCTCAAGACCAGAAGCCTCCATGGTAGCACACATATTTTGTACAGATAAGGCGAACGATATTATTGTTTCTAACCTATCTGCTCGGGGCGCAGGCTCATTTCGCATTTTTACAATCAGTGATTGGATGATGATCTCAGGGCGTCCGTACATCATACGAAGAGTTGCTAAAATACCTGGAACATTAGCAGGCAAAAGTAATCTACTTCTTACCAGATCCATCGCTTTTCCTCTTAGGCATTTCTGCAAGCGCATAAGGTTTTCTTCTTGGCCGAAGCCACACAGCCTGGTGCTTACTTCGTAGCTGCTGATAAACAATGGCCAGTCTTCTGGATTGCCGCTGAATATCGGAAGTTCTTTTGCCAATGACTGTCGAGCGGCTATCTGATGACTGGTAAGTTGCACAAATTCAGGTGGTTGTGGTTCCATGGGCTGGTTTATGTCTACTTGGGTATTGGTGTTGTATTGGTGATTATATATTACCTGGGTTTGTGGTGCGGGCAAGCCTCCACTTGCCAATGCTGGCGATGAACCAACTGCATTGCTTGAACAAAGAGTGGGAATGTAGCAGGTTTGCAAAGAATTTGCAGTGCGATATGTCGTATCATTTGATATTATTTTATTCGAATATGATGAAGATGGCAAAATATTTGCCACATGGTCGTTGGAATGCTGCTGTGTTGCGAGTTTTGTTTCTGCCAAATTCGTGGACATTTTTAACACTTGCTGTTCAGCTAAATTTGCATCTGTTGGCCTTTCTTTAGGCTGACCTTGATTTTGGATCGGTATATTCTCTTCGTCTTCGCTGCTGCTTTCTTCCAAAAGAAGTTGGAATTTTTTTCTTAGATACTCTGCATCTCGCCTTTCCTGCATCGCCCTCTCTTCTTCAAGCAGTTTTAGTTGAATCAGTCTACGTTTAGATTGTATTGTAGATTTCAATGATTTGACTGACGATGCACCGTCATCAGCAGCCATTTTGTTTTCAGTGCAATTCTTACAAGACCACTCCCGAGTCGCAATTTCTTCTGTGGTTCCAGTACATGTGAAATGAAACCATTCTTTGCACTCATCACATTCCACCATTTCGTCGTTATCTGGTTCTTGACACAGCGAGCAGCCCGCCTTTGCATAAATCCTTTTGCGGATTCGCTCGGACTGTCGAATTTTTCCTCTTGGAGTGGCGTTATTTTCTTCACACATGATTATTATTTGCGTTTAAAAAAGAATTTTGTAGAATTGTTGTCCTCGTAACAACATTCCAAAACAATAAAAAAATCAATCCTTTTCTTCAGATTTTGTAGTATTTATTTGTTATCAAATGTCTTCCAAATATTCTAAATACTACAAAATTCCTATAAAAGATACATTATTAGGAGTTACACTTTAATAAAGTTTATATATATTACTTTTTTAGTTTTTTTTCCTTGGGAATATTCCTTTTTTTACGCTTTAAATATTTTTGTCACTTGTATTGCGGTGTTTCTCGTTGTCTAAAAATGTTAATGTGAAAAGAGTAATGGCGGCCTTTTGACTTTTTCCAATGTTCAGCCGGCAGCCATTATTGAAGCATCGACTCAGATTAATTCAGCCGGTCGCGCTGACAGCAGTATTGCCAACATTGATATTGCTATACTTCAGTTATTTCTATTGTGTTTATTATAACTTTTGAATAAAGAATTTGAATTGACGGAATTACATAAAGTAGCATGCGCTGTGCATGCTTGGAAATATTATTTTCATTACATTTATGAATTTGGGCGGAACGGAGTTCGCCGGGTCAGCTAGTTATGAAATAAACCACAAATTTGAGGCCTTATTTCTTTTTATTTTGCGGCCTTATTTCATCGCAGTGGGGCCTTATTTCATAATTGAATTTGGGATGTTATGTCGTTATGAAATAACACCCCAAATTTGGGGCCTTATTTCATTTTTTCTTTTGGGGCCTTTTTTCATTTCGGCCTTATTTCCTACAGCCATCAACAAAATCAACGAATAGGTATTATAGTTATCAACCTATCAACATTTTTGATAGTATTAGATTTAAGATCTGTTGTGAATAGTTTTAGCGATAAAATTGGTATTACGGTTCTCAAAAAACTTGATATTCATAAAATTTTCTATCAAACAGAAATTTCAAAAACTGAATACAAATTAGAAACGTCAAACTTCGAAACAGAACCCATTTTCAATAATATTTTTGTTAGCATTCACAATGGGGTACAAATTATCGATGAATTGATAAATTTTTTCAAGTATCAATTAATTGATATGGCTATCAAACCATAATAGAGCTGTAAGGACATTTTGATGTTCGTTAAAAATGTTTGTCCTTGGTATTTTTAACGGACGTACATTTAGTTCAATGTACAGGGTGGGCAATAATTATTAGATAAGTATATATTCAGAAATTCATATCTTTGGAACGAAGCCATATTTATAAATAAATAAATATTATATTATAAATAAATCAGATTATGATGACCCAGGTCCACCAGAGACTGTAGCGCCACCAATGTAAGTATCTATTCTGATATGTTATAAAAACTGAAAAATCCAACAACGGACTTCTTTTTTACCAATATATTGGTACCTATGCTATAGGTATTACTTTTATGAATGCTGGGGCCGCAGTTTTCATCCACTATATTATAAAGAAACAATAGTTACTCGAACAATTTTGACAACTATAGCAAAAAAATGTCGTTTCCGCTCAAAAAATCAAAATTACTTGGTTCTTGTGTGTATTGAGTTGGCCGCAAAAAACGTTTTGAAGTGAAACTTCTTATGCGACTTCCAACAAGGTTGCGATCATAGAGGAACCAAACTAGAGAGCCAACTCCCGTGCACCTACCCGATTTTCCCCGCAAATTTTGAATGACAGCCCTCTCTCGCGCGCTCTTATTTTTCCTGTCGGTGAATACGTGTAATTAATGGCCGCCCGGTGGTACTTTTTCAATTAAAAATAATTTGTAAATGCAATTATAACAATAAATGTAACACGAATAAATGTTGAGTATAGTTTTTTATATAGCTTTACTTGTTCCATCCATATTCGGTTCCAAAAAATGTTCATCCATTCACATTTCAGATCTTTTTAATTTTGTTTATATGAATTACATATTTGACAGCAGAATTCATGCAGCTGAAAATTGGGGGTTGTTCCATAAATAGGTTAACAACATGCAAGTTAAGCCCAAGGTTCCACTAAGGCAAAAGTAAACTTTATGTGGTATTCGATTGGGCACTCTCAGAGCACTTTTTATGCTCTCAGAGTAGTTTTTATGTTCGTTTGAGACAAAAAAGCAATCTTTTTCAGATTTCAGAGCACTTTTGCGAAACTAGATAGTTTCTCAGATTTACCAACACAGGTGCGTTTGAGTTTGACAACTGGTGGAGGGCGTTTAGGTTTTCGTGAATTTGTTCTACTGCAAAGAAAGATATTGGCATCGGGTGAATCTATTTTTGTAAATTGAATATGTATAAATATTTAAAAATCAATCGAGACGCAAATTTCGAATGTTTTAATTTAAAATTTAACCAGTGAATAGAAAACGCTTTGAAAAGTGTTGAAGGCTGCATATATTCGAATAGCACGAATATTATCACAAAAAAGAGCAATTGACATTTTTATGTTCGATTAGCCACACGAAATCTGAAATCTGAGAGCAAATCTGAAGAAGCCCAAACGAATACCACATTAGTAGTTGTTGGAATTGCGTGCTGAAAATCCTACTTTACTTTTGTTTGCTGAGATCGAAGCTCAAAAAAACACGCCTAATAATGTCGTATTTAATTGGATTTTGCGATATAATTTCCGATTTCGGATTTGGCGTATTCAATCGTGAGAATCCAAATAATTTTGTTCATTGTAGGTATTCTCATATTCTATTTCGTTTTTTGTAGATATAGCGCATTACTTTTAACAAATTTCAGTCTCAACATTAAACTTATGGTAGCTCATTATTGCAAACATTTTTTTTTTTTTGGAAAATAGAGTTTATTTTGAATTACTAATGTCATTTTCCATTGGAATTTTCAGAATTTGCTCAAAGATTTCAGATTTTTCGTGTCCAATGGAACATAAATGAGATTCTTTGCATTTATGGTGGTGCGTGTTTTAAAAGTCAGCTGTTCTTAAATTGTAGTTTGTGTTTACAAAAATCTATTAAATTTATGTTAATACCCTTTGCACTGACCAAATGTAAATCGTTCTCTATTTTTCACAGACTTGTCGTCTGTAAAAACGTAAAAAACACACTTTCAGTTTGACAAATGACAAATGTTTGGTGTTAGTGTAAGTAGGTGTGAATTTCGCTCAGAAATGAAGATTCGCAAATTTACCCAGACTCTGAAAAAAAGTTAAAGCTAAATTTGAGAGCGTACCTATAAACGGAACAAAAATATTGAATTAATTTTTTGAATTTAACAAATTTATGATTGCACATATTTATATTGTGTAAGTATGCATTTTACGCATCAATTAGAGATTGTAAAATATGCTGAAACTGAAATATGTTTTTCCCACGGCATACAAATTGTTTCCCCTACATTGTGTTTAAATATTGAAGTAAGGAGATTAAAATCAAATAAAAAAAGGCAAAAGTGCAAAAAACCGTGTTAGTTCATTTTTCTCTGATTAATAACATGAGATGGATTTCCGATATTGACAAATGATTATTAAAAGGTATTTGACATTGTGATGAAATTATATTAGGTATATTATATCCGAAATTCGATTTTCCAACAAATTCATAAACTTTAAAAAAGTTTAAATTGAAATGCGATGTAACTAATCGGCACCGAAAATGACGAACACAGTCGCCCCCACTTAAAATTCCACCAATAATGGCCGCCCGATTGACATAAAGTCCCTGCACAGGAATATACTAAGTGTGCGTGCGGCAGCAATGGCGCTCCTTTGATTTGTACATACACGAATACTAAGAATATTCCTGTGCAGGACAAGGTCATAGAAAGCTTGTGGGCAAATGTACCGTTTCTGCTCTCAGTTGGCTCTCTAGTTTGGATACTCTCTGGTTGCGATAAAAGTTTAACGCTACCATGGAGGGGGTATGAAAGCACTGTTGCGTTAAACATTCAACGCTTCTGGGAAGGGGGAATAGAAGGAGACAGGGCGACAGTGAATGCGTGGCACTTGAACGCATGCGCGTAGTATACCTTTTACAGGCCAGCGCGAGCGTTAGCAACGAGTAGCGTTCTCATTATTTCATTTACTTGCTTTAGTTTGATTTGATACACATATAATTTAATACGGTAATATTTTTGAAGTACATATCTTACTTTAGTTGTCATAATCCCATTGTAAATGTTATAGATTTGGATATTTCTCCACTCGAAAATGATAATTAAAAGATGCGGTCAATTGTGATTTGCTAGCAATGTTAATAAAGTTTGTCTTAAAGATATAATATGATTTTAATAAAAATCAATTTCTACCCCTTCCTATTTTCATTTCCACATTACGAAGTTTCATTTCTTTCGCGCGGAGGGACTCTACGCACTATTTTTTTTTTTTTTTTCACTTGCACTGAAAATCCATTTCAATAGATTTTTACCCATTTTTATAATAACGCATTTCAAAATAATTTAACATAAAAACTCGTTTCCACACGCGTAAAATAAATAATTCAGCTAATGAATAATCCTTCCAATGATAAACAATTTGTAGCCGCCAGATGTGTGTCATAAACATTGGTATTAGTGAATCTGAGAAAAAGTCGTGATTTCTCAAAAGTGCCTTAGATCACTTAAGATAGTACTGACATTTTTTACAAATCGAACATGAAAATCAATCTCGATAGAAAAATATGGATTTTTTTTTTTTTCAAATAAGTCGAAATAAGTTACCATACCGTGCCGGTGCTCGCATGTGTGATATAAACAAAATGGCACTATTGTTTATTTAATATGAAACAGTTTTATTAGTGCAGTTTCGTGGCCTAAAAACCTCAGAACTACTTGTTTCGAATTAAAATGTTTAGAAAAAATTACCTAAATAAAGATAGAGTTGCTGAAATTACTGAAATGGAATTTTCGCAGTTTTTCGCTGGGTACGTTCATAAATACTCAACATCTAAAAATCACCAATGTGATGTTTTTTTTTTTTTTTGGCAAATAATATTTAAGTATCATTTATTGTATAACCAATTAAAATTGGTAGGTAAATGATTTCTTTTTGTGTACTAAGTATGACTGCATGCCGCAGCTGAAAACCCTGTTAGTTATCCAGCTTTTTTTTGTTATCTGTGCATGTATTATGTATAAATAATAATATAAATGTCAACATTATATAAATGTATGCAACGGGTAATATATTTCGTAGTTACAATCCCGAAACAATGATACCTAGGTCAATTGAATTGATGGAACACTTAAAAAGGGCCAAAGTTGAATTCATATCCTTATCCTTACTATAAGCAATGTCAGTTTTAGTGCTCAACAATTATATTACTACTACTTCCAATTTAAAATATTTATGGGAAGGTCATGTACCTCGGACCGCTTATACCTAGAACTGAGTGCCAATTCCTGGCAAATGACTGAACAATGTTGATAAAAGTTCTTCCATAAACTTTCCTGTATATCTATGGGATTCACTTCAGTTTGGGTTTATGAGCGTATAAGCACGGAGGTGTAAAAAAAATATAATGAAACAAATCACACCCCCGAAAGTATATTTTGTGTGTTTTTTGTGAATTGTTGTACTCATTCAATTAAGATATTTCTTTCGAATTACTGGTTTCAATATTTAATAGTTTATTTGATACAGCAGTGCAAAATAAAGTGCTAAAATTTATTATTTATACAAAAAGTTTAGTGAATGTACCTTGGACCTATGTCTATGCATGTACTTCGGACCGGTAACTTACAACTGCAAGTAATTATAATGAACACAATTGATTTCGGTCCAAGTTACATATACACTAAGAAACCAAGGTACATTCACTGTATGTTCCTCAGACCGTTCGAGGTTTGCTTACGAAGAAGGATTTTCCAGGCATACGTTAACTTCTTTGGAAATAATTTGAACACTAACTCATATCCAATGTAATAAATCTTTATAAAGGAAAATTGGATAAATTTGCGTTAAACGAAGGAAGCATTTAAAATTGTGAAATCCGGTCCAGGGTACATGACCTTCCCCTATAGGTACCTATGCCGAAAATATGAAAAATGGCTGCATTTTGTATGCCAAAAAATCGTATCTATTATTTTTCCTTTGAAAAGTTATGGAAGTTTTTGGAATGCTTATCATATTGTAAGATATTTTTATCAGCTACGCGAAAGCGACTCGCTTTAGTCTCTGTCAACTGTATTCATCGGTCAATCTTTAGTCTCTGTCGACTGTATTCATCGGTCAATCTTTCTATAACAAGTGATGACATCAATTTCCTCTGAGTGCTCACTATCACTTTCACTATCAGTATCAGTCCACGTACAAAGTGTCTGTATATCGCCAGCGCCAGCCAAAGCTTTTGAGTAAAAAGGTCGGCTGCTTAGCTTATGCTACTCTACTAGGTACTCAAGTTTATTGTTAGAGCGAATCAACTATGTCTGGTTTCGTGTCGCGACAGTAGACTTGCTGACGAGTGTGTATTTTTAGGCTAATTCGCCCCCCGCTAGACAAAGAAGCTAGTTTATGACTTTATTGAAAACATTTTGTAAAGGGATAAGGGGGTGCGTCTGTTCCACTTTGCCACTATTTTTGTCAGAGCAATAAGCACTGTTTCCAAATCAAAACAAAACATTTCTACATAGGTACATTATAAACTACAGAATTTTGCGTGTGAACAATGATAATGTATTATAATTATGAGATTATAACAGTTTCCAGAATTTCATTCTAGACAAATGTATTGTTTCGCGCAAGCTACTTACTAATAGATGATATCATACGAAACGGCTGTTCATACATGCATAACATTAATGAATAAAAAACAAAGAAATTGGGGAATAGCGTGAGTTGTTCTATGATATGATGAGATGATAGCGTCATGCGTCACTCGCGGAAAAGGAATGCAAAGTTTGTATCCAAACAACTCAGAGCAGAAGTAGGAGATGATTAATAATTTTCAGTTGCAGTTAATTTGATCAAAAATATGTGGGATGAAATTATGTTAGGTACGTAGAAAGAAGTCGCGTGCCCGGAAATCAACATGATCAACGCCTTTTAAAATTGTTAAACAATTAATGCAATTAAACAATTAAAATGACACGATTCTGATACAACAAACTACGTTTTATTTATTTATTTATTGCCATAAAAGTACAAAAACTTTCCTAGACATTATATAGGTACAAATTGTTAACAAAAGTCAATAATTTGTACGCGAGAGTGCTGTATCGTAGCTCAGGCAAATTAGTGGAAAGCAAAGAAAACAGACCGTCACAAAAATAATACGTGTCAGAATAAATAAAAACACAAAACCACTTTCTTTATTCCTTATCAATAATATTTGCACCTATCACCAGAGACAATACTGAGACCAAATGAAATGGGCAAATGAGCGGAATTAAACCCATAGCCAGTGTTGCCAGAATTTCAAAAAAGAAAATGCTAGATTGGAAAAAAAAATATGCTAGAATGTATGAAGACAAAAAATAAAAATGCTAGACAAAAAAAAAGTGTTTTTCGGTAGCTTTAAAAAAAAGTAAAAAAAAATATACCTTTGTCATATATTTTCAAATTCATCTGAATGCATTTTTTTACTTATCCATATTTTGAGTTAAGAATTTCGACCATAAAAAATATCTCAGAAAATAAAAAATATAAAAACCATGTTTTTTTAAAACAATGAATTTTATTTTTTATTAAACATTAAAGTATCAGTCTTCAGAAACAAATATCAATAGTAACTACAGTGGGTGAATTTTTTTGGTGTTTGAGATCCACCATAGATAAATAAATCCTTCACCAAATGTCTCAATTAATAAGCCCATGTATCAAAGGGCATGGTAGTACCCAGCGAAGTTCTAGCATACACCCTTTTTACAGGAACAAACTCAGGCGATTTTTGACTATCCTCTATCTTCAGTATCAATGAAGTCAGAAACTTCAAATTCGGAATATTTTCTAAGTTGATCAAGCACAAGCGCCTCAGTAAACTTTTCAGCATAAGTGGTTCCTGAAATAAAGGGCTTCAAAAATCACAAAAACCGTAACTGACTGACTGACAGATCATCAAAATTATGGAGTACTCCCCGACATTGTGAAATCTTCTAATTTTGCACAGCGGTATGTCTTGTGGGGCAATCAAAGGAATAATTGAGGTTTCTTTATAAGGGGACGTGTTATTCATCCACTTTCTCAGAATTGTTGTCAATTATATGGAGGACTTCCGATTGCTGTAGAATAATGAAATTTGGTTGAGCTCGAAAATTTAGGATTTTTTATTCGACGCTATTATCATTTTGAAAATATACATGCAACTTCAAAGTTCATGACTTTTCTAAGAACTTATTACTGACTGAAATTTGGTGGGCTTACCTGGCAAGTTTTCTTTTATTACGCCAATTCGAAAGGTTTTAAAAACTTGATCAGTGAACCCACCAAATTTAAGTCAATAGTGATTAAATAAAAAAATGTCTCTCTTAATTTGTAGTTATTTCAGTATTGTTCTACTTCGAATATTTCATATTAAACCTCAATAAAGTAAGAACTTAGTGTACTTTTATATGTCGGTAGGTACTTTCCACGACTGACTTTGTTACATAGAGTTTTTTTTTCTATAGAAGAGCTCTCTGGTTCCTTTTTAACATTAATGTTTTTGGTCTGATACTTATCTCCACGTACCCAATAGACACGCACGTTCACATTTCATATGCGTGGAAAAATGGTGGGAAACATCTTAAACTTCGATGCACTGTATATCAGCTTAAGGTACGGGAATGACAAAAATTCCGGAGCAAATATCGAAAAATACAAAAATCCAAAAAAATGCTAAAACAGCATCTGGCATTTTTCTTTTTTAAGAAAATGCTTTCAAATCTTCGAAAATGTTAGATCTAGCATTAAAAATGCCAGAACGGCATCACTGCCCATAGCGGGTAAACAAATGGGAGAGAAATCATATACCCCCAACTTCAGACGATTTCCCGTTACCTTACCTACAAGCAATACTTGTACACGAAGTGTACACAATTAAGTGCGCTAGTATTGATACATAGAAATTCGTATTGACAAATGTCACGAAATTTGAACACACCAACACACCCTCAAAAAATATCAACAGATTCCGGTGACTTTCGGTGTCGGCAAAGTTGCTGCCAGCGTTCATAGAATTTTGTCCGTTAAATTTGAAATTATTCGTTACGCGTGAATAGTATTTTATTTTAGGAATAAGTGCACTTTTTCTGAAAATATTTATGAAAAATGATAACTGCAGAATGGTTGTAGAAAAATAAAAACATTTTGAGCAATTTTTCTTCAGTTATTTAAGTAAAATTTACTCGTGAAATCGAAGTTAATGATATTCAAAAGCGGAAAATACACAACAATGTTGGTCCTAATATGTTTCTAGTATATAAAACAACTCATTTAGATAGTATTATTAATCAAACAAATTATATTAATCGTCTTTAAAAATTTATAATAACTAACCAATAGCATTCAGTTATCTTAAAATGTTGTATTCTCGAACTCTATCACATTCCCCCATGGTTGGTAGCGGTTGGCAGCATTGATTTTATATTTTTTGTATGTTTTTACATGTCACACGGATTCTAAATTGACATAATACCGATAGGAAAACAAAATAGCGAATTTGAATACAAAACTGAGGGGGCCAGCGGCAAGAGGATTGTGAGTCGGGGCTTGGGGGTCTCAGTATTGTCTCTGTCTCTCACATTGCTGCCTGCTATCTGACTGACTCTCGTCATACAATTATTAGAAACTTCTCGGTCTTTCGTTAAGTTTTATATCATCGCTCAATACATCGACCGCAGAGTTGCAATACTCGTGCAGTTCGATACAAGTGCTATACTAAGGAATCTGTTACTTCTTAAGGAACCAGTCTATCCAACACAAGGAAGACCATCAGTAAAGTGCAAAGATTGGCATGCCTATATAATACAGATTGGAGCTAACTCCGTTGCACCACTTGGTTGGAAATGTGCAGGTAAAGCGATTCTAAGAATGACCAAGGAACAAGTAGGAAGACGAAAGTGCATACTCATCAAAAGATTTGATTTCCAAAAGAACTTTGTTACCAAGCTCAGCAATAAGAAGAACTGGATCAGTGAATCCACATATCACAGACTGAGCAATCACACAACAAAACGGCACGCAGATGGGTCAAGAACTGATGAGGGAACTGGAGCGGGAGTATTTGGGCCTGGAACCAAATATTCTGAACCAATGGGGAAAAGGACCAGCATCTTCCAAGCTGAAATCTATACCCAGCGAAAAAACAACGTAAAATCAAGAAAAACCACTTCGATTTAAATAATTTTCGGAATGATTTAGCTTCGACTACGAACATTTTTAAATCAAAGTGGCATGGCATTAATTCGAAGGGTTTTTCTACTCTAAAAAGTACATATTTTTTACGTACCTTGATTTGATGTGGGATCATGCTTATTTCAAATTCATTTATCTTTAAATCAGTATATTATACATTTCGATCCAACAACAATGCATCGTAGATTCAAATGGCTGTAGGAAATAAGCCCCAATGAAATAAGGCCCCAAAAGAGAAAATGAAATAAGCCCCAAATTTGGGGTCTTATTTCATAATGAAATAACACCCCAAATTCAACTATGAAATAAGGCCCCACTGCAATGAAATAAGGCCCCAAAACAAAATGAAATAAGGCCCCAAATTTGGGGTTTATTTCATAATGAAGTTAAAAATAAAGAAAACTACTTTTTATTTAATATTGTAGATATTGGATAAACTAATTGAGATTAAAGAAACTTTTTATATACTCAACCTCGCACTCACCCCGTAATCTAACAGTAAATCCAAGCGGGGGATTGCAGGGGGCAGCATGCCCCCCCATACGCATTCCATATCGGAAGGGTAACAATTAATAGTTAAAAAAATAATTTTGGGGACTTATTTCATTTCTTCTTTTGGGGTCTTATTTCATAATGAAATAAGACCCCGATTTTCATTAGGAAATAAGGCCCCAAAAAAGGAAATAACACCCCAAATTCTATTAAAAATCGTTGTTGTTGTTTCCTGTATAATTTTTTGGGGCCTTATTTCATTTTCTTTTTGGGGCCTTATTTCATTGGGGCCTTATTTCGCAGAGCCCATACGTTTAACTTTGAAAATACTATGCTTTATCCTTAATTTGACTACGACTCATCATACAATCAAATGTGTTTGAGTTTAAAAATATTATGAATGCATTTTGAAGTAACCACTGTGAATTGTGTATTCAAACAAATTCAATTTTGAAAATACTATGTTAAGGCATTAATTTAACTTCGCTCAAGTATTGATTCAAAGTGAACCCATTTTGAATAAGCATTTTTTAACTTTAATCTTAGCATAATACTTCGTAGTCATAACCTCTTTAGACTTTGAAAATATCATGTTTAATATTTGATATTAAGTGCATATTTTTCCATTGTTTTTTTTTTAATAAAAAAAACTTGCAACAATTTAAATTTTTAAACAGTTTTATTTTCAGTAACATGAAATTATTTTATAAACTAAAAATACAAAGAATTTATTTTTATCTATAGAAAAAAAATTTTTTTAACATACGTTCATTCATACATTATTTACTTCCTATAAATGTAAAGAATTTTGTGGACTCTTATTAACATGTTGCACTTTAAAACTATATTGAGAGTAGTTTAAAATAATTAAAAAAAAACATGGCCATAATGTAAAAGTGAATACGTTCCACTTTGAATCTAGGGTGACTTTATTTAAAATTACATTGCTTATTAAAATCAAATATGTTTCAACGTGAAAAGAAATATTCTTTAAAAAAGTTTAGTCAACGTAAAATCAAATAGAACGTTTTAGAAAACAGATGTGTCCAAATCAACGTCGATAGAAACAAAGTCAGCTATATGATATAGATATTATGGCGCTTAATTCCCGCATCATTAAATCCAAATTTGTATGGGAATGCCTACAACAACTTAATAAACTGGGACGGAGTTACAAAATAGCCCTTTGCTGGGTGCGTGGCCACGCAGGAATAGAGGAAGGATCAGGAATTTTCACAGGTTCTGAACCATTCTGCGGAATAGGGGATCACACCCTCAAAGAAGAATTTAGTCCCGAATTATATTGGGGACTTATGTCCCATTAAAGTGGGACATAAGTCCCAAAAAATCAACTCGGGACTTATGTCTCGGGGACTTATGTCCCTGCGCCTTCTAGAACATGTACTAGGATCATGTGGAGCACTGACTTACAAAAGACTGCAATACTTGGGCAAGCACTAATTATCAGATGGGAAAGTACTTGAGAAATACCTACTGGAGCCAGCTCTCATACTCAGTTTCTTAAAGGAAACAGGGCTAGAGAGAGTGCTATAGGAAGGATTTCTTCCGCCATGGAGAAACTAGAGTACAAAAAGCTCCAAAATGATTCCGAAAGGAATTATACTGTGAGGGGAACTCAAGAGGGAATATACCTCTCTGAGGTATAAGCAGGGGGTACAATAGACTAAAAGTTCGCGATACAACAACCCTTTTCACATAACAAATAAATAATAATACTTCTTAAATCAAGGTGAGGTATATTTAAATTTAAAAGACTTATCTTCGGAGAGTCAATCTCACCAATAAGAATTCTATGCACAAAAATAACTCTTACTACTGCGTTCTCCTATACTAAAGAGGACCTAATCAATTGTAGTCTAGATTGATATGAGCGTAAGTTACTAAGAACAACCCAAGGAAGTCCCCTTAAGATTCAAGTATTTTAATATGTATGTACATTATAACAGGGACACCAAACAAAAGCATTTCGTCGCCTGAGAATTGTTTTGTTCCATACGCCACTTTTGTCGTTTTTGAGTTAGGAACGGATTCAATAGTTTTGTATGCTCTTTTCAAATCTGTGATTCGATTTGCTCTATGTCTTTCCAATCCCGAGATATCGAGCGTCAACTTTGCCGCATATCCACCAAAATCAGCAGTTTGTATAATTGTTTTGTGCCATAAACCATTTTTTGTCGTTTGGGACAAATTATCTATATAATTTTGTGCAATTTTTTTGCGAAAATTGTTTTGTTCCATGTGCATATCACTGCGACAATAGATAGACAAAATATTTACGAAATTGAGAATTGGTTTGTCCTACGTTGACTTGTGTTAAAGAAAAGCACAAGTCAAATAAAAGTAGACTTTTACTTAAATTAACGTAGCGTGTGAACGGTTTAGCAAAAAACTTTGAAAATTGTTAGGTAAACTCTTTATAAGTCTATCTTTTCTTTCTGTTTTTTTTTTTTTTCTCGGAAAATTGCCAATGGCGTATGGAACAAAACAATTCTCAGGCGACGGTATTCTAAAATGGATCTAACAAATGAACGATAAAGAATTTTGATAACATATGGGTCAGAGAAATCACTTGCATAGCGCCTTAATATCCCCCAAGCTTTATTTATTCTATTCGTAATGTTATCAATGTGAGGTGGCTAAAGGTTAGTTTTGCATGCAAAACCACCCACAGCTCTTTTATAAAACAAACACGCGTGATGGAAATACCACTGAAAGAATAGTTATGCATAATAGGGGACATAAAACGTGCATATTTATTAATTACAGAGATTTGCTCACATTTAATGAGAGATAGTTGAAGACAAATATTTAAACGTTGGAAAAAATTATTTGGTTTACAATCGATACAATCGATAAGTGTGCTTGAGATCGTCAGCATAAGGAATCATTTTCATCTTCTATGATGCCCTTGTACACATCGATTTTAACAATTCAATTCAATTCAATTTATTATTATAAAATATTATGGTGCATTAAGATATAAATCTTTTATAGTACTTAGATATAAGGTATACAGCTGCTGCAATTAAAGCAAGGTAGTAAATCTTATAATTACTTACTTTTAATATACAATAATCAGAGAAAAACAAAAAAAAAATTGTCCCACACCATGCCAAGAAAAGGGTCTCAACACGATTACATTTCCGCCTCCGTGTTCTATAGTTTTGAGTGTGTATTTTGGGTTGTGCTGTTGATTCGGAGGAGGCCACACATATTTTTCCGTCCGACCCGAATCTACAGAACTCATCACTCTAGAGCATATTTTTCCAAAAATGTGTGTATGCATAACTTAAATTTTTTTATATCAAACAAACAGTTTTTTATGGGCTATGCAGCATCTTAAGTTATTTTAATTTAAACGTCGTCTAATTGTTCTGCAGAGTGCAGATGTCTTGAAAGAGTCTGCAGCCCAGGATCTGCGTGTAAATTCGTCTTCTCTAATGGTGGTTTTTATGGCGCGGGGAGCTCCGGCAACGTCTCTGCGGTTCCAAATGTCTCAAAATGGCAAATTGCATTACAAACAAGTTTTCTGGAACAGCCTATTAAATTTGCTATTTCGGAAACCGTTTTTCCTTGAGATTTCATCTCAACAATAATCAATCTTGTTTTATCCATAGTATAATGCTGCCCTTTTTCCATATCTAAGGTATCATTTTGAGAAGAAAAAAAGAAGTGTTTTGTAAAAAATTAAACATAAGTATACCTTACGAATTCAAGGTCCAAATAAAACAAAAAAGTTTACATACGAGTAAATTTAAGTATGCTAATTATATGACCATGCCTCAGCAATGATAATTCACAACTATTCCCTCTTACCATTAGTATTATATTAAAAACCTAGGAATTATAACGGATCTATTTTCTCTAATGTGGTAGGTATTCGTTTGGGCTTCTTCAGATTCGCTCTCAGATTTCAGATTTTGTGTGGCTTATCGAACATAAAAACGTCACTTGCTCTTTTTTGTGATAATATTCGTTTGATTCGAATATGTGTAGCCTTCAACACTTTTCAAAGCGTTTTCCATTCTTTGGTTAAATTTTAAATTACAACATTCGAATTTTGCGTCTCGATTCATTTTTAAATATTTATACATTACCAATTTATAAAAATAGATTCGCCCGATGCAATGCCTTTCTTTGCTGTAGAACAAATTCACGAAAATCTAAACGCCCTCCAACAGTTGTCAAACTCAAACGCACTTGTATTCGTAAATCTGAGAAAATATCTAGATTCGCAAAAGTGCTCTGAAATCTGAAAAAGATTGTTTTTTTTTTTGTACCAAACGAACATAAAAACTGCTCTGAGAGCAAAAAAAAGTGCTCTGACAGCGCCCAATCGAATACCACATAATAGTCACATGTTACATCAAACTAGAAATTCAGTTACTTCAACTAGATGGAAAGAGTGCTATTTATGTGTCCACGACGGTATACGTGATTATGTATGAATTGATTCTCAATGCATTGCATTGCAGGTATAAAACGTTAAGTGAAGTGTGAAAATATAGATATACAGGTCCCAAAAGTTAGATTTCAATATTGCTTCCTTTTTGACAGTAGAAAAAGACGGCGTTAAACCCGAAACCGATTCACTAAAAACACACGCCAAAGAACTTAATGCAAATATGCAGAAGAAGCCCTAAGGCGAATTGGGAAACGATATTCTTATTTACTTGTTGGTAAAAAAAAAGACATGGATCACAGCTAGAATAAGTAAACAAACAAACAAGCCAAGATGTTTTGCTTATCACACTTTTATATAAAGAGGTAATGTTTGTTTGGGGAAGGTAATCTGCGGAACTACCGAACCGATTTCAAAAATTCTTTTACTAATAGAAAGCTACGGGATAGAGTATTGCGATAGGCTACTTTATTTTTTAACTTTTCCATTTCAGATTTTTTTTGATTTTCTGCACTATTCATTTTGACTTTTCTATATCAAAAATTAATTAGAAAACTACGTAGGTACCTACTATGTGCGGATTTTTTTTTTTTTTTTTTTTTTCTTAAAGTAGATTGATAAAATCGAGATAAATTTAATGTATTATAAGTTGGTCAACAGTGATGGTTTGTTTTTGATTTTGTGCATCGCTCCAAGAGTTTCATTTCTTTTATACAGTTGATAAGGTAAAAATTAAATGTAAAAAGTTTAAACGCGGACAAAATAATTATTGAAAAGCAAATTTCACTGATTTTTAAAAAAATGCCAAGACGAATGCGCGCACATATTGGCCAATGAACAAGGCAAGCAAGTCAACAAAAAATATCAACGAAGCCAAACTACAGAAGAAAGCGATAAGTGGGACATCACATGGCATAGGACCACATCAACAGTAGGAAAACTGAGAGTGCAAGTAATGAAAACTGCGTCAAATCTTACTGCTGCTGGGATGGGAACAAGATCAAATCGGAGTGGCAAGATGCGCGTCGTTGCTGACATTCGAACGACTGGCATTTTAGTAGAACGAACAGAAAACTATATCGGTGATGCAATTTTCGATATTGGAGCGATGACTGTAATTGTGTGCCACCATTAAAACGCGCTAAAAAGAACTTCTGTGCGAGTGGCAAAGTCAAATTAGCACCTGCGGAGCCATTTGAATCGGAGGATTTTCTAGAGTATTAACTTAAATGTAACTTAAATTCAACCTAAATTTAACTTAAATGTAACTTAAATATAACCTAAATTTAACTTAAATGTAACTTTAATTCAACCTAAATTTAACTTAAATGTAACTTAAATTTAACTTAAATGTAACCTAAATATAACCTAAATTTAACTTAAATGTAACTTAAATGCAACTTAAATTTAACTTAAATGTAACTTAAATTCAACCTAAATTTAACTTAAATGTAACTTAAATTTAACTTAAATGTAACATAAATATAACCTAAATTTAACTTAAATGTAACTTAAATGCAACTTAAATTTAACTTAAATGTAACTTAAATTCAACCTAAATTTAACTTAAATGTAACTTAAATTTAACTTAAATGTAACCTAAATATAACCTAAATTTAACTTAAATGCAACTTAAATGCAACTTAAATTTAACTTAAATGTAACTTAAATTCAACCTAAATCTAACTTAAATGTAACTTAAATTTAACTTAAATGTAACCTAAATATAACCTAAATTTAACTTAAATGTAACTTAAATGCAACTTAAATTTAACTTAAATGTAACTTAAATTCAACCTAAATTTAACTGAAATGTAACTTAAATTTAACTTAAATGTAACCTAAATATAACCTAAATTTAACTTAAATGCAACTTAAATGCAACTTAAATTTAACTTAAATTTAACTTAAATTCAACCTAAATTTAACTCCGTTGCGCCCAAATTCATAAATGTAATGAAAATAATATTTCCAAGCATGCACAGCGCATGCTACTTTATGTAATTCCGTCAATTCAAATTCTTTATTCAAAAGTTATATTAAATACAATAGAAATAACTGAAGTATAGCAATATCGATGTATTTCAATAAAACCGCAATGATTGACGTGCCGGCCAACCATCCGCTTTTGTACTAAAGTGGTTTGCCTACAGGTGAGCACGCCATATACAATTGGACCATGTGAAAAACATGGGAATTCAAGATTGATGCTACAAATATCCAGCGATTATCCTTGCGACTTATTATTTGTCATAGACACTCAAATGCCAAATCGTTCTGAGTAATCGGAGTCCGCGATATGACAATGTTTGCCTTTTAAACTCAAAATCGTGATTACATGACATTTGATTTGAGATTCTTCACAATTATATCAAACGCGATCCGATACAACGTTCCGGTGCATTAAGGGCCGTTTTATTCACTCGAAGTTGAACACAACTTGAGGAGTTTGATATATGTATAAAAATCCCCATGCCCTAAGGTTGTTCAACAAAATGATAATTGAGCCGAATTTTAATTTCAAATTGTGAAGCGGTAAGTCCGAAACATCCGAATTAGAAAATTAAAAATTTTAAATAATTTTTCTTGTATCGGAAGTGATACCACCCGTTTCCTATCCATTCTATTTTTTCCAAAGTGCGGTTCCTTTATCAGGATTGAAGACAAATCTGCGATCTTCTAAGTTCATTTTCTCTATCGCCGTTTTAAACATTGTAATGAAAGCGTTGATTGCATTATAATAATGGTTGCAATTGTCGAGTTATGTTTTTTGTCACTCCTGTTTGCCCTCTGTAACGCCTATCGACTTGATCATCCCCCGACAAAATGAAGTACACCTGCGAATTTTGCTGTAAGTCCTCATTTACTGGCAAAAAGGCATCCATCCGATGGTAAATTTGGCCTTGAATCTGTTAATCCGAATTTTGCGGCGTAGAATCCCGTGCCATTGTTAGAAAATGTGTGCATGATGTATAAGAGAAAATATTGCCCTGCCAGTCGGCATGAAACCAGTTTTTTTAATAATTTTTGTTCCCAATGTAGTCATACGAAAACAGCAGTTGTACTGTCAAATGTTCTTTAGAAAATCCTCCGATTCAAATTGCTCCGCAGGTGCTACTTTTACTTTGCCATTCGCACAGCAGTTTTTTAGCGCGTTTTAATGGTGGCACACAATTATAGTCATCGCTCCAATATCGAAAATCGCATCACCGACATAGTTTTCTGTTCTTTCTACTGAAATGCCAGTCCTTCGAATGTCAGCAACGACGTGCATCTTGCCACTCCGATTTGAACTTGCTCCCATACCAGCAATAGTAGGATTTGACGCAGTTCTCATTACTTGCACTCTCAATTTTCTTGACTGTTGATCTGATGGTCTTATCCCATGCGATGTCCCACTTTTCGCTTTCTTCTGTAGTTTGGCTTCGTTGATATTTTTTGTTGTTGACTTGCTTGCCTTGTTCGTCGGCCAATATTTGTGCGCATTCGTCTTGGCATTTTTTTAAAAATCACTGAAATTTGTTTTTCAATAACTATTTTGTCCGCGTTTAAACTTTTTACATTTAATTTTTACGTTATCAACTGTATAAACGCAATGAAACTTTTGTGCGATGCATAAAATCAAAAAAAAACCATCACTGTTGACCAACTTATAATACAGTAATTTTATCTCGATTTTATCAATCTACTTTTTGAAAAAAAAAAGAAAAAAATTTCGCACATTGTAGGTACGTAGTTTTCTAATTAATTTTTGATATAGAAAAGTCAAAATAAATAGCGCAGAAAATCAACAAAATCTAAAATGGAAAAATAAAAAAATAAAGTAGCCTATCGCAATACTCTATCCCGCAGCTTTCTATTAGTAAAAGAATTTTTGAAATCGGTTCGATAGTTCCGGAGATTACCTTCCCCAAACAAACATTACCTCTTTATATAACTAAAATGTAACTAAAATGTAACTTAAATGTAACTAAAATGTAACTTAAATGTAACTAAAATGTAACTAAAATGTAACTAAAATGTAACTTAAATGTAACTAAAATGTAACTTAAATGTAACTTAAATGTAACTTAAATGTAACTAAAATGTAACTTAAATGTAACTTAAATGTAACTTAAATGTAACTAAAATGTAACTAAAATGTAACCTAAATGTAACTAAAATGTAACTTAAATGTAACTTAAATGTATCTAAAATGTAACTTAAATTTAACTTAAATGTAACTAAAATGTAACTAAAATGTAACTTAAATGTAACTAAAATGTAACAAAATGTAACTTAAATTTAATTTAAATGTAACTAAAATGTAACTTAAATGTAACTAAAATGTAACTAAAATGTAACTTAAGTTTAACTTAAATGTAACTAAAATGTAACTTAAATGTAACTAAAATGTAACTAAAATGTAATTTAAATGTAACTAAAATGTAACTAAAATGTAACTAAAATGTAACTAAAATGTAACTTAAATGTAACTTAAATGTAACTAAAATGTAACTAAAATGTAACTTAAATGTAACTTAAATGTAACTTAAATGTTACTAAAATGTAACTTAAATGTAAATTAAATGTAACTAAAATGTAACTAAAATGTAACTTAAATGTAACTAAAATGTAACTTAAATGTAACTTAAATTTAACTTAAATGTAACTAAAATGTAACTAAAATGTAACTAAAATGTAACTTAAATGTAACTAAAATGTAACTAAAATGTAACTAAAATGTAACTAAAATGTAACTAAAATGTAACTTAAATGTAACTTAAATTTAACTTAAATGTAACTAAAATGTAACTTAAATGAAACTTAAATTTAACTTAAATGTAACTAAAATGTAACTAAAATGTAACTAAAATGTAACTAAAATGTAACTAAAATGTAACTAAAATGTAACTTAAATGTAACTTAAATGTAACACAAATTTAACTTAAATGTAACTAAAATGTAACTAAAATGTAACTTAAATGAAACTTAAATTTAACTTAAATGTAACTAAAATGTAACTTAAATGTAACCAAAATGTAACTAAAATGTAACTTAAATGTAACTTAAATGTAACTAAAATGTAACAAAAATGTAACTAAAATGTAACTAAAATGTAACTTAAATTTAACTTTAATGTAACTAAAATGTAACTAAAATGTAACTAAAATGTAACTAAAATGTAACTAAAATGTAACTTAAATTTAACTTAAATTTAACTTAAATGTAGCTTAAATGTAACTTAAATGTAACTTAAATGTAACTAAGATGTAACTAAAATGTAACTTAAATTTAACTTAAATGTAACTAAAATGTAACTTAAATGTAACTAAAATGTAACTAAAATGTAACTAAAATGTAACTAAAATGTAACTTAAATTTAACTTAAATGTAACTAAAATTTAACTTAAATGTAACTAAAATGTAACTAAAATGTAACCAAAATGTAACTAAAATGTAACTAAAATGTAACTTAAATGTAACTTAAATTTAACTTAAATGTAACTTAAATGTAACTAAAATGTAACTAAAACGTAACTAAAATGTAACTTAAATGTAACTAAAATTTAACTTAAATGTAACTTAAATGTAACTTAAATGTAACTAAAATGTAACTTAAATTTAACTTAAATGTAACTAAAATGTAACTTAAATGTAACTAAAATTTAACTTAGATGTAACTTAAATGTAACTTAAATGTAACTAAAATGTAACTTAAATTTAACTTAAATGTAACTAAAATTTAACTTAAATGTAACTTAAATGTAACTTAAATGTAACTTAAATGTAACTTAAATGTAACTTAAATTTAACTTAAATGTAACTTAAATGTAACTTAAATTTAACTTAAATTTAACTTAAATGTAACTTAAATTTAACTTAAATTTAACTTAAATGTAACTTAAATGTAACTAAAATGTAACTAAAATGTAACTTAAATGTAACTTAAATTTAACTTAAATGTAACTTAAATTTAACTTAAATGTAACTAAAATGTAACTAAAATGTAACTTAAATGTAACTTAAATGTAACTAAAATGTAACTTAAATGTAACTTAAATGTAACTAAAATGTAACTAAAATGTAACTTAAATGCAACTTAAATTTAACTTAAATGTAACTAAAATGTAACTAAAATGTAACTTAAATGTAACTTAAATTGAACTTAAATGTAACTTAAATGTAACTAAAATGTAACTTAAATGTAACTTAAATATAACCTAAATTTAACTTAAATGTAACTTAAATGCAACTTAAATTTAACTTAAATGTAACTTAAATTCAACCTGAATTTAACTTAAATGTAACTTAAATTTAACTTAAATGTAACCTAAATATAACCTAAATTTAACTTAAATGCAACTTAAATGCAACTTAAATTTAACTTAAATGTAACTAAAATGTAACTAAAATGTAACTAAAATGTAACTTAAATTTAACTTAAATGTAACTAAAATGTAACTAAAATGTAACTTGAATGTAACTAAAATGTAACTTAAATGTAACTTAAATGTAACTAAAATGTAACTAAAATGTAACTTAAATGTAACTTAAATTTAACTTAAATGTAACTAAAATGTAACTAAAATGTAACTTAAATATAACTTAAATTGAACTTATATGTAACTTAAATGTAACTAAAATGTAACTTAAATGTAACTTAAATATAACCTAAATTTAACTTAAATGTAACTTAAATGCAACTTAAATTTAACTTAAATGTAACTTAAATGTAACACGAATTTAACTTAAATGTAACTAAAATGTAACTAAAATGTAACACAAATTTAACTTAAATGTAACTAAAATGTAACTAAAATGTAACTTAAATGAAACTTAAATTTAACTTAAATGTAACTAAAATGTAACTAAAATGTAACTTAAATGTAACCAAAATGTAACTAAAATGTAACTTAAATGTAACTTAAATGTAACTAAAATCTAACAAAAATGTAACTAAAATGTAACTAAAATGTAACTTAAATTTAACTTAAATGTAACTAAAATGTAACTAAAATGTAACTAAAATGTAACTAAAATGTAACTTAAATTTAACTTAAATGTAACTAAAATTTAACTTAAATGTAACTAAAATGTAACTAAAATGTAACCAAAATGTAACTAAAATGTAACTAAAATGTAACTTAAATGTAACTTAAATTTAACTTAAATGTAACTTAAATGTAACTAAAATGTAACTAAAACGTAACTAAAATGTAACTTAAATGTAACTAAAATTTAACTTAAATGTAACTTAAATGTAACTTAAATGTAACTAAAATGTAACTTAAATTTAACTTAAATGTAACTAAAATATAACTTAAATGTAACTTAAATTCAACCTAAATTTAACTTAAATGTAACTTAAATGTAACTAAAATGTAACTAAAATGTAACCAAAATGTAACTTAAATGTAACTTAAATTTAACTTAAATGTAACTAAAATGTAACTAAAATGTAACTTAAATGTAACCGAAATGTAACTAAAATGTAACTTAAATCTTAAATGTAACTTAAATGTAACTAAAATGTAACAAAAATGTAACTAAAATGTAACTTAAATGTAACCAAAATGTAACTAAAATGTAACTTAAATGTAACTAAAATGTAACTTAAATTTAACTTAAATGTAACTAAAATGTAACTTAAATGTAACTAAAATGTAACTAAAATGTAACTAATATGTAACTTAAATTTAACTTAAATGTAACTAAAATTTAACTTAAATGTAACTTAAATTCAACCTAAATTTAACTTAAATGTAACTTAAATGTAACTAAAATGTAACTTAAATGTAACTTAAATTTAACTTAAATGTAACTTAAATTTAACTTAAATGTAACTAAAATGTAACTAAAATGTAACCAAAATGTAACTAAAATGTAACAAAAAATGTAACTTAAATGTAACTTAAATTTAACTTAAATGTAACTTAAATGTAACTAAAATGTAACTAAAATGTAACTAAAATGTAACTTAAATGTAACTAAAATTTAACTTAAATGTAACTTAAATGTAACTTAAATGTAACTAAAATTTAACTTAAATTTAACTTAAATGTAACTAAAATGTAACTTAAATGTAACTTAAATGTAACTAAAATGTAACTAAAATGTAACTTAAATGTAACTAAAACGTAACTTAAATGTAACTAAAATGTAACTTAAATGTAACTTAAATGTAACTAAAATGTAACTAAAATGTAACTTAAATGTAACTTAAATGTAACTTAAATTTAACTTAAATGTAACTTAAATGTAACTAAAATGTAACTTAAATGTAACTTAAATTTAACTTAAATGTAACTTAAATGTAACTAAAATGTAACTTAAATGTAACTTAAATATAACCTAAATTTAACTTAAATGTAACTTAAATGCAACTTAAATTTAACTTAAATGTAACTTAAACTCAACCTGAATTTAACTTAAATGTAACTTAAATTTAACTTAAATGTAACCTAAATATAACCTAAATTTAACTTAAATGCAACTTAAATGCAACTTAAATTTAACTTAAATGTAACTTAAATGTAACTAAAATGTAACTTAAATGTAACTAAAATGTAACTAAAATGTAACTAAAACGTAACTTAAATGTAACTAAAATGTAACTAAAATGTAACTAAAATGTAACTTAAATGTAACTAAAATGTAACTAAAATGTAACTTAAATTTAACTTAAATGTAACTAAAATGTAACTAAAATGTAACTTAAATGTAACTAAAATGTAACTTAAATGTAACTTAAATGTAACTAAAATGTAACTAAAATGTAACTTAAATGTAACTTAAATTTAACTTAAATGTAACTAAAATGTAACTAAAATGTAACTTAAATGTAACTTAAATTGAACTTAAATGTAACTTAAATGTAACTAAAATGTAACTTAAATGTAACTTAAATATAACCTAAATTTAACTTATATGTAACTTAAATGCAACTTAAATTTAACTTAAATGTAACTTAAATTCAACCTAAATTTAACTTAAATGTAACTTAAATTTAACTTAAATGTAACCTAAATATAACCTAAATTTAACATAAATGTAACTTAAATGCAACTTAAATTTAACTTAAATGTAACTTAAATTCAACCTAAATTTAACTTAAATGTAACTTAAATTTAACTTAAATGTAACCTAAATATAACCTAAATTTAACTTAAATGTAACTTAAATGCAACTTAAATTTAACTTAAATGTAACTTAAATTCAACCTAAATTTAACTTAAATTAACTTAAATTTAACTTAAATGTAACCTAAATATAACCTAAATTTAACTTAAATGCAACTTAAATGCAACTTAAATTTAACTTAAATGTAACTTAAATTCAACCTAAATTTAACTTAAATGTAACTTAAATTTAACTTAAATGTAACCTAAATATAACCTAAATTTAACTAAAATGTAACTTAAATGCAACTTAAATTTAAATTAAATGTAACTTAAATTCAACCTAAATTTAACGTAAATGTAACTTAAATTTAACTTAAATGTAACCTAAATATAACTTAAATTTAACTTTAATTTAACTTAAATGTAACCTAAATATAACTTAAATTTAACTAAAATGTAACTTAAATGCAACTTAAATTTAACTTAAATGTAACTTAAATTCAACCTAAATTTAACGTAAATGTAACTTAAATTTAACTTAAATGTAACCTAAATATAACCTAAATTTAACTTAAATGTAACTTAAATGCAACTTAAATTTAACTTAAATGTAACTTAAATTCAACCTAAATTTAACTTAAATTTAACTGAAATTTAACTTAAATGTAACTTAAATTCAACCTAAATTTAACTTAAATGTAACATAAATTTAACTTAAATGTAACCTAAATATAACCTAAATTTTACTTAAATTTAACTTTAATGTAACTTAAATTTAACTTAAATGTAACCTAAATATAACGTAAATTTAACTTAAATGTAACCTAAATATAACCTAAATGCAACTTAAATTTAACTTAAATGTAACTTAAATTCAACCTAAATTTAACTTAAATGTAACATAAATTTAACTTAAATGTAATCTAAATATAACCAAAATTTTACTTAAATTTAACTTAAATGTAACTTAAATTTAACTTAAATGTAACCTAAATATAACCTAAATTTAACTAAAATGTACCTAACTTAAATGCAACTTAAATTTAACTTAAATGTAACTTAAATTCAACCTAAATTTAACTTAAATGTAACTTAAATTTAACTTAAATGTAACCTAAATATAACCTAAATTTAACTTAAATGTAACTTAAATGCAACTTAAATTTAACTTAAATGTAAATTAAATTCAACCTAAATTTAACTTAAATGTAACATAAATTTTACTTAAATGTAACGTAAATATAACCTAAATTTTACTTAAATTTAACTTAAATGTAACTTAAATTTAACTTAAATGTAACCTAAATATAACCTAAATTTAACTAAAATGTAACTTAAATGCAACTTAAATTTAACTTAAATGTAACTTAAATTCAACCTAAATTTAACTTAAATGTAACTTAAATTTAACTTAAATGTAACCTAAATATAACCTAAATTTAACTTAAATGTAACTTAAATGCAACTTAAATTTAACTTAAATGTAACTTAAATTCAACCTAAATTTAACTTAAATGTAACTTAAATTTAACTTAAATGTAACCTAAATATAACCTAAATTTAACTTAAATTTAACTTAAATGTAACTTAAATTTAACTTAAATGTAACCTAAATATAACCTAAATTTAACTTAAATGCAACTTAAATGCAACTTAAATTTAACTTAAATGTAACTTAAATTTAACCTAAATTTAACTTAAATGCAACTTAAATTTAACTTAAATGTAACCTAAATATAACCTAAATTTAACTTAAATTTAACTTAAATGTAACCTAAATATAACCTAAATTTAACTTAAATGCAACTTAAATGCAACTTAAATTTAACTTAAATGTAACTTAAATTTAACCTAAATTTAACTTAAATGTAACTTAAATGCAACTTAAATTTAACTTAAATGTAACTTAAATTCAACCTAAATTTAACTTAAATGTAACTTAAATTTAACTTAAATGTAACCTAAATATAACCTAAATTTAACTTAAATTTAACTTAAATTTAACTTAAATGTAACCTAAATATAACCTAAATTTAACTTAAATGCAACTTAAATGCAACTTAAATTTAACTTAAATGTAACTAAAATGTAACTAAAATGTAACTAAAATGTAACTAAAATGTAACTAAAATGTAACTTAAATTTAACTTAAATGTAACTAAAATTTAACTTAAATGTAACTAAAATGTAACTAAAATGTAACCAAAATGTAACTAAAATGTAACTAAAATGTAACTTAAATGTAACTTAAATTAACCTTAAATGTAACTTAAATGTAACTAAAATGTAACTAAAACGTAACTAAAATGTAACTTAAATGTAACTAAAATTTAACTTAAATGTAACTTAAATGTAACTTAAATGTAACTAAAATGTAACTTAAATTTAACTTAAATGTAACTAAAATGTAACTTAAATGTAACTAAAATTTAACTTAGATGTAACTTAAATGTAACTTAAATGTAACTAAAATGTAACTTAAATTTAACTTAAATGTAACTAAAATTTAACTTAAATGTAACTTAAATTCAACCTAAATTTAACTTAAATGTAACTTAAATGTAACTAAAATGTAACTAAAATGTAACCAAAATGTAACTTAAATGTAACTTAAATTTAACTTAAATGTAACTAAAATGTAACTAAAATGTAACTTAAATGTAACCAAAATGTAACTAAAATGTAACTTAAATCTTAAATGTAACTTAAATGTAACTAAAATGTAACAAAAATGTAACTAAAATGTAACTTAAATGTAACCAAAATGTAACTAAAATGTAACTTAAATGTAACTAAAATGTAACTTAAATTTAACTTAAATGTAACTAAAATGTAACTTAAATGTAACTAAAATGTAACTAAAATGTAACTAATATGTAACTTAAATTTAACTTAAATGTAACTAAAATTTAACTTAAATGTAACTTAAATTCAACCTAAATTTAACTTAAATGTAACTTAAATGTAACTAAAATGTAACTTAAATGTAACTTAAATTTAACTTAAATGCAACTTAAATTTAACTTAAATGTAACTAAAATGTAACTAAAATGTAACCAAAATGTAACTAAAATGTAACAAAAAATGTAACTTAAATGTAACTTAAATTTAACTTAAATGTAACTTAAATGTAACTAAAATGTAACTAAAATGTAACTAAAATGTAACTTAAATGTAACTAAAATTTAACTTAAATGTAACTTAAATGTAACTTAAATGTAACTAAAATTTAACTTAAATTTAACTTAAATGTAACTAAAATGTAACTTAAATGTAACTTAAATGTAACTAAAATGTAACTAAAATGTAACTTAAATGTAACTAAAACGTAACTTAAATGTAACTAAAATGTAACTTAAATGTAACTTAAATGTAACTAAAATGTAACTAAAATGTAACTTAAATGTAACTTAAATGTAACTTAAATTTAACTTAAATGTAACTTAAATGTAACTAAAATGTAACTTAAATGTAACTTAAATTTAACTTAAATGTAACTTAAATGTAACTAAAATGTAACTTAAATGTAACTTAAATATAACCTAAATTTAACTTAAATGTAACTTAAATGCAACTTAAATTTAACTTAAATGTAACTTAAACTCAACCTGAATTTAACTTAAATGTAACTTAAATTTAACTTAAATGTAACCTAAATATAACCTAAATTTAACTTAAATGTAACTTAAATGTAACTAAAATGTAACTTAAATGTAACTAAAATGTAACTAAAATGTAACTAAAACGTAACTTAAATGTAACTAAAATGTAACTAAAATGTAACTAAAATGTAACTTAAATGTAACTAAAATGTAACTAAAATGTAACTTAAATTTAACTTAAATGTAACTAAAATGTAACTAAAATGTAACTTAAATGTAACTAAAATTTAACTTAAATGTAACTTAAATGTAACTAAAATGTAACTAAAATGTAACTTAAATGTAACTTAAATTTAACTTAAATGTAACTAAAATGTAACTAAAATGTAACTTAAATGTAACTTAAATTGAAATTAAAAGTAACTTAAATGTAACTAAAATGTAACTTAAATGTAACTTAAATATAACCTAAATTTAACTTATATGTAACTTAAATGCAACTTAAATTTAACTTAAATGTAACTTAAATTCAACCTAAATTTAACTTAAATGTAACTTAAATTTAACTTAAATGTAACCTAAATATAACCTAAATTTAACATAAATGTAACTTAAATGCAACTTAAATTTAACTTAAATGTAACTTAAATTCAACCTAAATTTAACTTAAATGTAACTTAAATTTAACTTAAATGTAACCTAAATATAACCTAAATTTAACTTAAATGTAACTTAAATGCAACTTAAATTTAACTTAAATGTAACTTAAATTCAACCTAAATTTAACTTAAATTAACTTAAATTTAACTTAAATGTAACCTAAATATAACCTAAATTTAACTTAAATGCAACTTAAATGCAACTTAAATTTAACTTAAATGTAACTTAAATTCAACCTAAATTTAACTTAAATGTAACTTAAATTTAACTTAAATGTAACCTAAATATAACGTAAATTTAACTAAAATGTAACTTAAATGCAACTTAAATTTAAATTAAATGTAACTTAAATTTAACCTAAATTTAACGTAAATGTAACTTAAATTTAACTTAAATGTAACCTAAATATAACTTAAATTTAACTTTAATTTAACTTAAATGTAACCTAAATATAACTTAAATTTAACTAAAATGTAACTTAAATGCAACTTAAATTTAACTTAAATGTAACTTAAATTCAACCTAAATTTAACGTAAATGTAACTTAAATTTAACTTAAATGTAACCTAAATATAACCTAAATTTAACTTAAATGTAACTTAAATGCAACTTAAATTTAACTTAAATGTAACTTAAATTCAACCTAAATTTAACTTAAATCACAGACAATAAATATACAGATGTCTTATGCCTGTACAAAATTTTGAAGCATATTTTTTCCTTACCAGACAACCTTTTTCATCGCCTTACCAGACAAGGAGCTTTCAAAATAAGCGTTGAGAATAAAGCTCTTTTATTTCCTAGTGCCTTTCCTTCGCTCCATTCATTTGTGTTTGCAAAGAGCTTGCCCCCTTCCCTTACGCCTTGTTCTTGTGGGCTTATGACAAAGCAAGAGGAAAGGAATTTATTATAAATTGCCGAATAATGAAAGAGAAAGATAACAAAAATATAGTAATACACCAAGTAAGCAGAACGCAGCGTTGCCACTTTGCTGCAACAGCAGTAAATCTACTGCATTTTTCGCAAAAAAACAAATCTGCTGCCACTAAATCCAATCTACTGCACTTTTTTTGTTTGATAAACCTTCTCATGGATCATGAAACCAATTTCTCTCTGTCTATATTTCTATTATTTTCTGGTTTTCTGCTTAACTAACGGGATTTTGAGCTGAGAGGATTTTTGAAATTTAAATTCTTGTAGTATCGCCTATCGTGTCAGTGTGGAAAACTCTTATTTAACAAGACGAAAATGATTAAAAAAAAAAAAAGGATAAATATTTATTGAAAACCACAAACAAAAAAGTTAAAATTGTTCTGACCATTAGTAGTGCTGCTGCAGAGCGAAAGTTTTCCATTGTAAGACATTTAAAAAATAAACTACGAAACAAACTTAACGTGAATGTCAATGAATGTCTGAAATGAATGTCAGAAACGGTTGCTGGACACCCATAGAGCCCACTCTCCTGGGCTTTAGTATTTCCAAAATGTTAATTTATTTAATGGAACGTTTATAAAAACAATATTAGTGATTATCTACTGCGGAAAGATCGAATCTACTGCATATTTTTTAATGATCTACTGCGCTCCTCTTTTTTTGAAGTGGCAACGCTAAGCAGAAGCACGCTGCCAGATATTGATAAGATGTGCGATTCTCTAACTGTAGCAGCAGCAAGCATAATTCGTTTCGAATCACTTGATGCCAGACTCTAGAAGAAATCTTCTTTTTTTTTTCATGTTATTTGGTTTCAAGTGATGTGCATTTTTAATAAAAGCGAGTCCTTTTTGCCTTGTGGTTGAGACACAGCAAGAGCAAAGGAATGAAAATAATTATGTAATCTCTATATATACAGGGTATCCGCCGGGAAGGTGTAATACTTTGTTTTGCCGCCATTTTGGTAAACATTAGTTGCAAGTTCATATTTGGCAGTCGTGAAGTAGACCCGTGACAAATTTATTGTGGAAAAATATTCGATAAACTAACGTGTTTTAATCGTTAAAATTTTTTATCAAAATCAATCATCGATTAGTTACGTACGTGAAATTTTTGGGAGTGCCAAAAAAACGCACTATTTATCGTGTAGTGAATAATTTCAAAGAAAGAGGGTCTGTGGGTGATAGGCCCAAGCATGGACCACAACGTACCAGAGACAATACTTAGACCCCCAAGCCCCAACTCACAATCCTCTTGCCGCTGGCCCCGTTTTTTTTTTTTTTTTTTTTTTCAAATTCGTCATTTTGTTTTCCTATCGGCGTTATGTCTATTTAGAATCCGTGTGACATGCAAACACATACAAAAAATATAAAATCAATGCTGCCAACTGCTACCAAGCATGGGGGAATGTGATTGAATTTGGCATCCAATAATTCTTCCTATTAAATATTTATTTTGACTTTTCTATCTCAAAAATTAATTAGAAAGCTAAGTACTATGTACGGATTTTTTTTATTTTTTTTTTTTTTTCAAAAAGTAGATTGATAAAATAACCACTGGGCCAATTTTCATGATTCTTCTTTTGTTTTGTTCGTATTGTTGTATTTCAGGTTTAGGCAATCTTAAACGATAGGATACTTTTAGACCCGATAGGTGGCGTCCATCTCCGAAACCACTCGACCGATCTCAATGAATGTTTTTGGATACGTATGGCTGGTTCCCGCTAAAAAAAGATAGGATCATTTTGGACACGATAGGCGGTGCTGTTGTCGATCTCCGAAACCAAACAACCTATTTTATGAAATTCTATAGATGGAAATGGTTGTTGAAGCTTGAGAGATAGGATACTTTTCGACCAGATAGATGGCGCTGTCGCCGATTTCCGAAACAGATCTACTGATTTCATTGAAGTTTTGTTGGTTCCAGTTTGAAAGACGGGATAGTTTTGGAACCTATAGGTGGTACTTTGCAAAACATAACCGGGATAGGAAAACTATTTGTGGCACCTCCCATAGCGTGGAAACGCTATTTCTCAAGTTGTGTAATTAAATTTATTAATGGACACTGTCCAAATAAAGCACTTTGGGAAACGTGACCAATGTGACTTAATGTGAAAGGTGCGGGCAAAGCCGGGTGGGTACAGCTACATATAAAGACTGACGTCCGTACGTACACTCATAACTCGGGATCATTCCGTTTTTCTGATTTTTGGTTTAAATTCGCATTGCCCCAATTAAGGACATATAATATGCTACTTTCTGTTTGTATGGCATTTTGAAAAAAAAAATTGTCTGGATAAAAAACTCACTTCCAACACAACAAAAATTACGTTATTAAATCACCTACACAATTTGAAATTGAACCGATGAATTTATAAGAAAAATAAATAGGTTTTTGACCTTCTTAATGGAAAACATGCGCTTACACGGAATGATCAAAAGTTTAGTTTTTTACAGAAAATGCAAATTTATATGCTAAACATTGAACCGATAAAAGCGAGAAATAGAGCATTCTGTTTCAAAGGTTATTTTATTAAAATGTAGGTACAATTTGACTCGTTATCTCAGGCCGAAGTTGCTTATTAAAAACAACTAGGTAGCATATTATAATGTTCCTACATAATTTTCAATGGAAATCTAAATATTCAACAGGAAATAAATATAGAATAGCAGGATATCTACAACCTGAACTAAAATATCCTAAACCTAAAATACGCACTGCACATCAAAATTCAAACAAAATAACAACCAAACATCTTAACATGGATACGAGTTTGTGCTAAATCAATGATGACGATCACGATAACCACGATCCACCCCTACGCACAAACCGCAAGTTAAAATAAACAAACCAAAAAAAAAAAAAATGTTCTCAACGTTGTGTGAATTGAAGCAAAAGGCAGGAAGAAAGCAATGTACTTTCTGTGTGCGGTTTTTTTATGCGTGGAAAGTAGAAGAGAGAAGAAAAAGAGGCAAAGATTCATTTAACTATTGTGCATATGAAGCTTTTGAAAAAGCTTTTTTTTTAAGTAGATTTCGTTTTCATACATCATCTTTTCCCATATGGATGAGACATCTGTATATTTCTTATCTGTGCTTAAATTTAACTGAAATTTAACTTAAATGTAACTTAAATTCAACCTAAATTTAACTTAAATGTAACATAAATTTAACTTAAATGTAACCTAAATATAACCTAAATTTTACTTAAATTTAACTTTAATGTAACTTAAATTTAACTTAAATGTAACCTAAATATAACGTAAATTTAACTTAAATGTAACCTAAATATAACCTAAATGCAACTTAAATTTAACATAAATGTAACTTAAATGCAACTTAAATTTAACTTAAATGTAACTTAAATTCAACCTAAATTTAACTTAAATGTAACATAAATTTAACTTAAATGTAATCTAAATATAACCAAAATTTTACTTAAATTTAACTTAAATGTAACTTAAATTTAACTTAAATGTAACCTAAATATAACCTAAATTTAACTAAAATGTACCTAACTTAAATGCAACTTAAATTTAACTTAAATGTAACTTAAATTCAACCTAAATTTAACTTAAATGTAACTTAAATTTAACTTAAATGTAACCTAAATATAACCTAAATTTAACTTAAATGTAACTTAAATGCAACTTAAATTTAACTTAAATGTAAATTAAATTCAACCTAAATTTAACTTAAATGTAACATAAATTTTACTTAAATGTAACGTAAATATAACCTAAATTTTACTTAAATTTAACTTAAATGTAACTTAAATTTAACTTAAATGTAACCTAAATATAACCTAAATTTAACTAAAATGTAACTTAAATGCAACTTAAATTTAACTTAAATGTAACTTAAATTCAACCTAAATTTAACTTAAATGTAACTTAAATTTAACTTAAATGTAACCTAAATATAACCTAAATTTAACTTAAATGTAACTTAAATGCAACTTAAATTTAACTTAAATGTAACTTAAATTCAACCTAAATTTAACTTAAATGTAACTTAAATTTAACTTAAATGTAACCTAAATATAACCTAAATTTAACTTAAATTTAACTTAAATGTAACTTAAATTTAACTTAAATGTAACCTAAATATAACCTAAATTTAACTTAAATGCAACTTAAATGCAACTTAAATTTAACTTAAATGTAACTTAAATTTAACCTAAATTTAACTTAAATGCAACTTAAATTTAACTTAAATGTAACCTAAATATAACCTAAATTTAACTTAAATTTAACTTAAATGTAACCTAAATATAACCTAAATTTAACTTAAATGCAACTTAAATTTAACTTAAATGTAACTTAAATTCAACCTAAATTTAACTTAAATGTAACTTAAATTTAACTTAAATTTAACCTAAATATAACCTAAATTTAACTTAAATGTAACTTAAATGCAACTTAAATTTAACTTAAATGTAACTTAAATTCAACCTAAATTTAACTTAAATGTAACTTAAATTTAACTTAAATGTAACCTAAATATAACTTAAATGCAACTTAAATTTAACTCAAATGTAACTTAAATTTGACTCAAATGTAACCTAAATATAACCTAAATTTAACATAAATGTAACTTAAATGCAACTTAAATTTAACTTAAATGTAACCTAAATATAACCTAAATTTAACATAAATGTAACCTAAATACAACTTAAATTTAACATAAATGTAACTTAAATGCAACTTAAATTTAACTTAAATATAACTTAAATTCAACCTAAATTTAACTTAAATGTAACTTAAATGCAACTTAAACTTAACTCAAATGTAACTTAAATTAAACTTAAATGTAACCTAAATATAACCTAAATTTAACATAAATTTAACTTAAATGTAACTTAAATGTTACCTAAATATAACCTAAATTTAACATAAATTTAACTTAAATGTAACCTAAATATAACGTAAATTTAACTTAAATGTAACCTAAATATAACCTAAATTTAACATAAATGTAACTTAAATGCAACTTAAATTTAACTTAAATGTAACTTAAATTCAACCTAAATTTAACTTAAATGTAACTTAAATGCAGCTTAAATTTAACTTAAATGTAACCTAAATAAAACGTAAATTTAATTTAAATGTAACCTAAATATAACCTAAATTTAACATAAATGTAACTTAAATGCAACTTAAATATAACTCAAATTCAACCTAAATTTAACTTAAATGTAACTTAAATGCAACTTAAATTTAACTCAAATGTAACTTAAATTTAACTTAAATGTAACCTAAATATAACCTAAATTTAACATAAATTTAACTTAAATGTAACTTAAATGTAACCTAAATATAACCTAAATTTAACATAAATTTAACTTTAATGTAACCTAAATATAACGTAAATTTAACTTAAATGTAACCTAAATATAACCTAAATTTAACATAAATGTAACTTAAATGCAACTTAAATTTAACTTAAATGTAACTTAAATTCAACCTAAATTTAACTTAAATGTAACATAAATTTAACTTAAATGTAACCTAAATATAACCTAAATTTTACTTAAATTTAACTTAAATGTAACCTAAATATAACCTAAATTTAACTAAAATGTAACTTAAATGCAACTTAAATTTAACTTAAATGTTACTTAAATTCAACCTAAATTTAACTTAAATGTAACTTAAATTTAACTTAAATGTAACCCAAATATATCCTAAATTTAACTTAAATTTAACTTAAATGTAACTTAAATTTAACTTAAATGTAACCTAAATATAACCTAAATTTAACTAAAATGCAACTTAAATGCAATTTAAATTTAACTTAAATGTAACTTAAATTTAACCTAAATTTAACTTAAATGCAACTTAAATTTAACTTAAATGTAACCTAAATATAACCTAAATTTAACTTAAATTTAACTTAAATGTAACTTAAATATAACCTAAATTTAACTTAAATGCAACTTAAATTTAACTTAAATGTAACTTAAACTCAATCTAAATTTAACTTAAATGTAACTTAAATTTAACTTAAATGTAACCTAAATATAACCTAAATTTAACTTAAATGTAACTTAAATGCAACTTAAATTTAACTTAAATGTTACTTAAATTCAACCTAAATTTAACTTAAATGTAACTTAAATTTAACTTAAATGTAACCCAAATATATCCTAAATTTAACTTAAATTTAACTTAAATGTAACTTAAATTTAACTTAAATGTAACCTAAATATAACCTAAATTTAACTAAAATGCAACTTAAATGCAATTTAAATTTAACTTAAATGTAACTTAAATTTAACCTAAATTTAACTTAAATGCAACTTAAATTTAACTTAAATGTAACCTAAATATAACCTAAATTTAACTTAAATTTAACTTAAATGTAACTTAAATATAACCTAAATTTAACTTAAATGCAACTTAAATTTAACTTAAATGTAACTTAAACTCAATCTAAATTTAACTTAAATGTAACTTAAATTTAACTTAAATGTAACCTTAATATAACCTAAATTTAACTTAAATGTAACCTAAGTACAACTTAAATTTAACATAAATGTAACTTAAATGCAACTTAAAGTTAACTTAAATATAACTTAAATTCAACCTAAATTTAACTTAAATGTAACTTAAATGCAACTTAAATTTAACTCAAATGTAACTTAAATTAAACTTAACTGTAACCTAAATATAACCTAAATTTAACATAAATTTAACTTAAATGTAACTTAAATGTAGGTAACCTAAATATAACCTAAATTTAACATAAATTTAACTTAAATGTAACCTAAATATAACGTAAATTTAACTTAAATGTAACCTAAATATAACCTAAATTTAACATAAATGTAACTTAAATGCAACTTAAATTTAACTTAAATGTAACTTAAATTCAACCTAAATTTAACTTAAATGTAACTTAAATTTAACTTAAATGTAACTTAATTTAACCTAAATATAACCTTAATTAAACTAAAATTTAACTTAAATTTAACCTAAATCTATCTATCTATATTTATAAAAATAAGTTGTATTGTGTTTGTCGCCAATGTTCTCTGTAATGCTTGAACCGATTTTGATTCTGGAAATTTCGCATGAAAGCTATCGTTAATACCATGGTTCGTACGTACGTATATACGGTCTTTGTAGGTGTATTGGTTCATGAGATATAAGTCTTAAGCTTTTTTTTTTTTTTTGGATGGGCCGTGCCACTCCCCTTTGTCCAATTTACCAAAATACCTGTGAATATTCGTCAAAATTGGACAACGGGGCGCAGTGGCGTAGCAAGGGGGGGGCAAGGGGGGCATAGGCCCCAGGCGGCACTTTGCCAGGGGCGGCAATTTGGAGCGTTTTTTTTTTGTTTTTTAATTAATTTTAAAAAACGGACACTGCTTCACAGTAAGTAATCAGACATTCCTTGTGTTGCTTAACAACAAAATCCAATGAACGCTGCTCCCTAGTATGCAACTACATTTTTTCAGAAATGTAAAACATAAATTAAACACTGTGCACATCTGCATTCGAAAATGCCTACCCCTTTTCTCTTTTCTCGCTAGAAGTTGGGTGCGTGCGTATGTAACTGTAAGCGATGTTGTGCTGGAAACTGGAGTTAGTGCGAATAAGTAATTTTAGTTTTGCTTTTGTTGGTATTAGAGGTATCTTATATAATTATGATTACACAACCTTGGCGCAACAAAAAAAAAAGGTATACTTTTCTATTGTTTTATTTTGCTCAAAAGAAGTGAATTTTGGATTTATTTTATGCTGCATATTCAAAATGATTGAAAAAAAGAAGAAGTGGGCAATATTTGCAAAAAATAAGTTTTGCCTTGTTGCTATTGCATTTATAATGGAAGTGCTGATACTAATACCAACCCTACAGAATTTTCTGTATATCTACAGAACTTTCACTTTGCCTACAGAAATACAGAATTTAAACTAAAATATACAGAAATCTCAGATTCCACTAAAAACTTGATTTCCTTAGTTTTGCGTTGGTATATTTCTTTGACCTAAACAAAGAAATGCAACCGGAGCATCCAAAAACTCTTTCTTGCTGTACGACAAAATATTCATAACGTTTAACAAAATTTTGGAGTGTTTTTTTTTTTAACCAGAGTAGGTAGTAGGTGGATTCCAGGTTGCAGCGATACCAGCGGCTAATAAAAATTATGTAATTGTAAAAAATTAATAAATACTATAGTTAAAGACTGATATTTTATGCCACTCAAATTTTACATTTTTAGCACTTTTATTATGTTAAAAAAGAAGTCTGGATACAGAATTACACAAAATTTTTATCTTTCATCTACAGACTTTTGAAAATTAGGGTTGGCATCACTGAGTGCTGAGTTCTAAAAAAAAATATGAAATATGAAATATGAGAAATAATTTAAAAATTGATTTATTTGAATTTTTTTGAGGAAATCTAGGTAAGGGGTCTTATTTGAAATACGGATATTATCTTAAGTATGCATTTTGATCAAAATCGTTAGACCAGTTTTTGTAATTACGCAGACAAAACCGTACCAAATTTTGCAATGTTTAGTTTAAAAAATATACTATTGCCTAACTATATAGCTGAAAATTGACTTCCTAAAAGTTATTTATCGGGATGTAAGTATTACTTTGTTTTTAGAGTTTTATCGAAATCAAAATTAGGGTTCTCGAGGTATAAGCAGTTTTCAAAATTAGCGTTTTCGGTGATTCATTTTGGTCAAAATCTTAATCGCCGTTTCCTTAGAAAACTAAAGAAAACCAAATTTTCAAAAATCTATTGTACGATAATATAAAGATAAACTGAGCCTGCCATTCAGTTAGAAAGGACGATATTACCTTAGAAATAAATTTTTATTTTCGAGATATTTCGAAATTTCCAAAGTACCTACCGTTATTCGATTCCAAAATTTTTACCAAGTTTACAAAGGTCTTTTTAAAAAGAAATAGTTGGCGCAACAGGTCCGGAGAGACCCTAGGCCTAGCTTCTCACAACCATTCGTTTTTGTGTGAGTTTCTCATTTTTGGAACGAATGGAAGGGATCTACAGTTTTATGCCGACTCCAAACGGCTAATTGAGAAGCTCTTTCAAGACATTTATACTCTCGGATGTTTGTCAGACGTTCGCGAGAGGTAGCGCAGCGGAAAAAAACCCTTAGTCGGAATTGGGTTTTTGCGGGATTCGAACCTGGGACCCCCGCATAGCAGTCCAACACACTAACCACTAAGCTACTGCGACTACACACTTTTTAGTATATGAAAAATTACGGGGGCGGCATAAATTGGGTGTGCCCCGGGCGGCTCCAACCCACGCTACGCCACTGACGGGGCGTGGCACCGCTAACAAAAAAAAATAAGAAACAATAAGAATCTTAAATTTCGAAAGCCACCGAATCGATTGAGTTCTTAGCTTTTGGCCCAGGAGTATACCTGTGCATATTCTACATCGTTTGCGCGCTGCGAATCAAAATCCGAACATTCAATTCACACCAAACGTGTATTATGATATGAGGCATTGATTTTGATTGAAGACACATGTTTGCCAGCGACCTTTTCGATCGTGATTTGCAAAGGGAAACACACTCTGATTCTGTCGAACTGGGGATATTACTTCAAACAAATCTTCCGCAGTTGGTTCCAGAACAACGCATTGCGTATGATGACAGAATTGTGCGTGCAATCGCAGAACAAAGCGGTGGACTGTTCTTCATAGATGCGCCCGGAGGTACAGGCAAGACTTTTCTTCTTTCACTCATTTTGGCAACCATACGATCACAAAATAATATTGCACTGGCCATAGCATCATCTGGAATTGCGGGAACTCTTTTGGATGGTGGCCAACCAGCGCATTCAGCTTTGGAACTGCCGTTGAATTTGCAAAACACTGAGGCCCCAACATGCAACATCAGCAAAAACTCTCGAATGTTCAAAGTACTTCCAACGTGTCAAATCATTTCGGACGAGTGTACAATGTCTCACAACAAAGCATTGGAAGTGCTTGATCGTACACTGCGAGATTTGAGAGGACACGCACGGATCTTCGGAGGTGCACTCATTTTATTGTCTGGTGATTTTCGACAAATACTGTCGAATATACCGTTCAACACCCGCTGATGAACATAATCCATGTCTCAAATCATCAGTTTTATGGCATCATTTACAGAAATTATCAGTGGCTCAGTACGCGTGCTATATTAGCAGCCAAAAACATCGATGTCAATACCATCAACTTCACTATACAGAATGGAATACCTGGCGAAACGACAACATATAAGATATAAGTCCATCGATACTGTGGTGAATCAAGACGAAGTTGTCAACTATCCAACTGAATTCTTGAATTCGCTTGATTTCCCAGGCATTCCACCGCACTTTCTTACATTGAAAATTGGCGTACCCATCATTCTTCTTCGAAACATAAATCCACCACGACTTTGCAACGGGTCCAGACTGTCAGTCAAGAAAATGATGAACAATGCTATAGAGGCAACAATTTTTACTGGAAAATTCAAAGGTGAAGACGTACTATTGTCGCATATCCCTATGATCCTGACGCGTATCTGTCATTCGACAATCGTTGCAAGTGTGTGGATTTAATTTGGAGAATCCATGCTACTTACATGGGCATCGAACTTCTTTTGGATGAATCCGAGTATGTGGAAGAGTTAGTACTGATTGAACTACAAGCATTCGATAAAAGGAAAAGCGCCACTGCATTAAAAATTACGTGGCAGAGATTGTCCCTTTTTACGAAATTCTGTCGCCGCCACTTAAGAAAATAATCTTGAGGAGAACATTTAATTTTATTTTACCGCCTGTTGATCTTGATACTATTTAAATACCTAAGAAATGAAAACCAATTCACGCATAATATGTCAAATAGGACAACAAATTTCAAATCAGCTGTTAATTGACAGCTTTTCCACTTCTTACACTAAGAAATTTGTTGAGGGGTAACATCGTGCTCTCTCAATGACGCTCTCTTTGACGAACCTTTCGAGTTAAGGAACGTCACTGAGTAAAAATTCGTAAGATTTAAAAGTAAAGGAACAGAACTAATGACTCAAATAATGAATTGAATATTTGTGTAATGTCTTTCCTTCAAATTTATTTTAGTTGATGGCGTTGCAACGCGCGCAGGGTAGGTACAGCTAGTCTAATATAAATGTACCTACATATTTTTGCAATCGCTTTGGCAATACCTCTTTCACAGTTCTATGGAAGTGAAAAAAAAAAAAAAAAAACAATTGTATACCTATGTCCCGTGCATAAATGGTAGATACTCCAAACGATAACGACGCAAATAAGTCTACCACTACCAATTATCCCTGGCGCTATCAACATTTTTATTTTAAGCTCCTCACCTAATTAACAAATGGCGCCAAGACATGACACTATGCTAGAATTAAAATGGGATTACCATGTAATCCGGAGATTTACGATCTCCCTGCCAAACTCTTTTTCCATCGAGAACACAACTCAATTAGATAAACAAAATTCCTTTGCCAGCGTCCATTAAATCGTGACTTTTTTTTCATACTGCGTCATCCCGCAGCCGATTGCAATTATTGTTACTGTAGATAAGTGGCAGACAATCGCTTCTTCGATTGACGGCGGGGCTACTAAGGCCTCGAACGACATTGTATACCACTGGCGAACTGCGATAGGTGAAGACATTAAACGTTGCCATCAAGGCGAAGTCATCTGCGAGGCTCAAGTAGATCCCGCCGACTCAACTGTCGACAAACAAACAAAACAGACAAGTTTTATTTTGTGCCTCCTGTCCAGCAATTCACTGTGCTGTCAACTACGGCAGTATCTCAAGGTTACGTGCATTTTTTTGTTTTTTTGTTCAATATTTTTTACTTTTACATGTGCGCGAGAAGATCGTCTGCCGCACGACTTTGCAACACACAACGCAGTCTCAATAACACCAACAATTCAGGAACTAGTTTCCCATTGAGTCCCTCAAACAAGCAGGCCCTTGGCCTTCACTTACCTTGCAATAACCTGATCGCCCCGCAAGTCGGGGCACACAACTGTCAATTAGTGAAAGGGATTTCCGCATACTCCCAGCGGTGAGCGTGTTTTACCCGCACTTCCCATTGGATTCCAATGCAAAATTGGGAATGGGAGGCCGATCGTTCGAAATTGAAAGTGATTCTTAGCGCGCAGGTCAGCAGTGTTTCACCCGAAGGCCTTGTTAAGGAATTGTTTTGATTGTGCATATATTGCAAAGGAACAACTCAATCCTCTTGCGGTGCCTCGTGTACCTATAAAAGGAGAAGAGTACACCGAAGACAGGCAGAGTTCTTTGAAACGAGTACTAGTACACATCACTAGCAGCGTTTTTTAGTTTCAATCAAAACAAACCAATCCCAAACGATCATAATGAAATTCTTCGTTGCATTCGCGGCTTTGCTTGCGGTCGCTTCAGCCAGTCAGCTGTACTATTCCCCAATCTTAGTTCGTTCCGGAATTCAATCGAATGTTCAGAAGTACCACACTCAGGACGATCTCGGACAATACTCGTATGGATACAGCGAACCATTGTCCGTCAAGGAGGAAGTGAGGACTTTGGACGGAGTTACCCGTGGATCCTACAGCTACCAAGACCCTAAGGGAGAATTGCAGACTGTCGACTATATTGCTGATGCTGGTGGTTTCCGTGTTGCCGCTACCAACTTGCCCAAACCAGTTGAGATTCCAGCAATTACTCCAGCAGAGGCGCCCCTATCCGTTACCGAAACCCCGGAAGTAGCTGCTGCCAGATCAGCACATTTGGTTGCTTTCGAGGAAGCCAAGCAACGTGGCAGGTCCGCTTCATCGTTTGCACCAGCTCCAGCGGCATTTGACCAGAATGACTTACCTCGTCCAGTTGAAGATACTCCTGAAGTTGCGCGCGCTAAAGTGGAACATTTCAATGCTGTTGAGAATGCCAAACTGAGGAACGCTGTCCTGGAGGCCAATGAAGTGCCGGTGCAGGGCGCTCAAATAATTTCTGCTGGCTCTCCGTTTCAATACATCAGCGGTGCTGCACATGCTCTGCCCATTCAGTACAGATCGGCTGTGTTGCCAAGTGGATTTTCATACTCCTACGGTTTGAACGGCGCCACCATTCCCAGTAACAGATTCTTAACCTCGCACTACATTTATCAGTGACTTTCTATCCCCAGTAGTTCCGAATGGTTTGAATCGATATTGTTGTAGAATTTGAATATGAAATAAAATTGTTTGTGTATAAATTGTTGGATAGTCAGTCAATAATTAGGTTAAGATATCCCCGAACCCCGACTGACATGAAACTTGACAGAAGTAATTGGCAAAAACTGATATTTTCGAAAATTTTGAAACCGCATTGATACAACTTTGCTCTGAGAAGGAGATAACTTGCCGACTATACGGGACGTGGGACATGGGGACGTGGGGATTTCGATACTGGGTATTCATTTTATAAGTTTCTTTTTGAGAAATGCTGGGTTGCATCGGGTTTGGTATTTTTGTTCTCAAAACACTGTTGAAGTAAGGCCAACGTACAAAAATGTCTCAAAAGATGAAACTCCGTCCAAGATAAATTTATTTCCCTCTAAATTTTAGTATTTATTTTTACAGTTATAAAATTACAAAGGAGAGCCATCACACAATTTAAAGTACAGAGATATGATATGTAGGGTTGTATATCTTTCAACTGAAATAATCTTACATATATATTTTAAATACAATTTTATAAATTCAGATTATTTTTTGAAGGGAAACAACTAGAAAACCCTACATTTAAGAACATACATAGAAAGTCTCCACAAAATGTAAGCTGGCGAATAATTGCAAGGGAAATTTCGCATTCTCATTTTTCTCAGTGCTAGAGAATTCGCTCGTCCCACGGCCCCAGTGAAAAATAATTCAAAAGTAGAGAACTGCAGTGTATCGTGGGATTTATCCTTTTTTTTTTTACTTTAAAAAACCGGATCTGAAGGCAAAAAAAAAATCGTGGTATTTAAAAAGGAAAAAAGTTGAAGGTTTTTTATGGAGGGACAATTTTTCTCCCTTTGTGGCTCTCTATTTCTATCCAACTTTTGTATAAAGGAACAGAGATCGAATAATTTTTTTTTCAAATGAGTATTAAGTTTAGTAAGTCTGACAGTTGACTGACTTAATAGGCGCTTTCCTTTTTTAGTTCAGATCAGAACCTGACTGTTATACAAAAAGTTCGTGTTTCTTTTTCAGTTAGAACCAGCGATGCCAGATGTGGGGATTTTTCCACATTTTGGGGAATTTTTCGCTGAATGGGGGGAAAAGTCCTTAAAATGGGGAAAAACGACATACACGCATGTTTATTAATTTTGCATAATTTCGAACTGAACTTTACTGGTTAGAACAATTCGAAGCTAAAATTTGTGTTTCTTTTGTTCGTTCAGAGCATGATCAGAGCGCGCTCTATGAGCTCAGAATAAATTAGCTGAGTAAAAAGCTGAACCAAAAAAAAAAAAAAAAAAAACGCCTAATGGGGACGTTCGGTTTTCTAGATCGATCACATGAACAGATTTTTTTTGTTGTCGTTTATGGACGGGTTAGCTGACAAGCCTAGTCCAAGAACTTCGTGACTAATGGCATTTTTTATTGAAGATCCGGGAGAAATGCCCCGATATTCAGAATTGCTCTTTTCAATTCGTTGAAATAGTGGTAGACACCATATGTGAGATTTGGTATTCTGTTAAGTACTACTTTTTTTTCCACAGTAAATATGAATGTTTTAATAGGCCAAATCAATATAATTCAATCTAAGTTTACATTGCACTCATAATTGTATGTTTTCGGATCACAAAGCGAAAAATGTATTTCTAATAATACAACAAACACTTCATTTTGACTTTTTTTTTGTGTGTGTTGGTGAGTTCAGGGTAATTCTTTAAAAATATCCCAGACACTTCCGTCGTGTTAAGAATTGACCTGGAAGTACACTTTTTTCCAATGAAAAATAGAAAACATAGAAAGAGCACTTCTGTGCCTTGATTTTGTGCGGTTTTGCCGCAATTGCGCTAGGGAACGTTCCGAATCCGATTTGGATGTGTGAGTGCACCGCGCGCTGGACCAGCGTGACCATTGTTCAAAAATTTAACACTTTTTTTCGAGGACTCTAATACAATTTGTTGGTACTTTTCCCTTTTTTAGTTGAAAAAAGAACTTCGCAAATTCTTTAAAGAACTGTGATTTCCAAATAAATATTTTTAATATGGAACGCGGTTGAGTATCACAATACTATTATTTATAACGTTTGGCGAGCTAATACTTGTGAAAATATTGTGCGAAAATTGCAAAATTTGGAGAGAAGCCTTAGGTCCCAGTTATAGCCATACGTAAAACGGAACCGCACAAATTTTCTTTTGCTTTTTTTGACCACTTAAACTTGGTGGGTGACCTCAATGTTGGTTTTAAAATGTTTCTTATGAGTTATAAAGTTGGTTTATTTCGGAGTGATTTTTCCTTAAATAACTGGGGGAAAATTGCTCAAAATGTTTGTATTTTCCCGCAACCAATATACCTACATTGTTTTTTTTTCACCCAGCATGTACAACCCCATACAAATATAGCTTGTAGGCAAGTATTGGAAAATCGGTCGAAGTTGGGGGTCTCAGTATTATAACTACAACCTTTCGTTTAGGTATGTAAAATTTAAATTTTTCTACGCATAGAAGGGTCCAAAGTTTTATACTCTCGAAATTGGCATGAAGGCTTTTTTGCTGTTTAAATACTAACAAAGTTCTCTGCGTGAGATAAAAAAAAAAAAAAAAAAAAAAACACAACAGTACCCTAAGCCAAACTTCCCACAACGGTTGAGTTGAAAAGATTTTCCTGGACAGTTATACTGGAAGTTCTTAAGGCGTTGAAAAAAAAATTATCATTATGTTATTGAATAAAACTATAAAGTGGAGTGATCACATTAACTTAACAGTTGGGAAAGTTTATGGTATTCTTCCGTTTTTTTGGGCGGCTCACTACTTTACTCTCATAAATCGCGAGTCCTATTATCTATGACCATAATTACACCAGTGTTAGCCTATGGTAGGGTTGTTAATGTCGCCTAGAACAATACAGCTCGATATACCTTATAGGTCTACGAAGATACGACCACATTTGACTTTTCTCTTACCGGATCTGTAACATCACTTTTGATAGACCTTTACAGTACTGTACCATATTAATATTGCATACGAAAATTTAAACCACATCAACCCCGTAAACTTTTAAACCGATTAACATTTTGTGCACCTATCAGGACTAGACAAATTTTATCCCCGCGCTATTCTTGTTTAACGTCTGAACGTCACTTTGTTGTTAAAGCCACTAGACTCTGGAATTCCCTCCGACGCCAAATCAGAGAAATTCAACTGACAATGAGATTTCCAACTGAACTAAGATTTTTTTATCTACCAATTAAATTTAATTTTTTCCTTATCCTTGTTATTTAAATTTTTTTTTTAATTTGTATCTTGTATGTATCTTGTTTTTATGTAATTATCATGTACCAAATTTTTATTGTATTTCTGAATTTGAATCGCCCGTTTATATTTCAATATTTTTATATTTTTAATTGTTATGCTTTTCGTTTAATGGTATAGTCTTCATTATTGTTTCTTCTTCTAAGTCAATTATTGAGCTTATCACTATTTTTTAAAGATGTAATATATTAATGTGTAAGCCTTCTACTTAAATAAATAAAAAATAAAAAAATTTCGATACATCAGTAATGTCAACATTTTGTAAATACATACCTCATTTCTTACACTTAATACTCTTAGTTAGTTAATTCTTAAGTTCGACGTATGGTTGTACAATGTACAGGTACACTAGCCCATATTATTAACATTCTTTTCAACTGGGCAGCATATTGATTTTTTATTTTATAAAGGGGCCATCTAAAGGTTTCTTTTTAAATCATAGCTTATTTTGAAACTGACAGCTGTGACAGAAAATCAGTCTCATACCTCCGCGGAACGAAATGAGTCGCTTTACGCTTGAACAATGAAGGAAATATTGAAAAATTATTTCAAAAGTGAGTGCTGTGTTGCCCAAACAGTGCGTCTTTGAAAATAAGTTTTGGGCGAAATGAAGCATAATCCGCGCCTGCTGTACGCAAGTTTGTGCATTGCCGCATCTGTCCTCTCGGAAAAAAAACCCGCACGTTTTTGTCGAGAAACCAATGCATTCATAGACAGACAGTTTGGAGCGGATTGTGGAGTGGTGGCATCATTGGACCATGCAGGATGGCGCGCCATGCCACACAGCCCATGCCACAATCTCTTGCTAATAAAGCCATAATACATGGAAAACAATTTGTTCATTTTATTGCATTTTTTAAAAGAAACTTGCCACCCTCTACATAAGTAGCATTCACGATTCCACCCAATTTTTTTTGATCGGACAGACAATTCGATGTTACACAGTGACGTTCAAAAAAATTAATGAATAAATAAAATTATAAATCATTTTTTACGATCTTTACAGTTTTCCTTCAAAATTTTTCAATTTTCTCCTATGTACTTTTTTAGAGCGTACACAAATACAACAACAAAATGTAACTCAATTCGCAAGAGTTATTGGCGGTCTAACGGATGCAACTCTGTTTAATATACTCGGATAGGGACATAGAAAAAAATAAATAAAAATAGTCTGTCGTAAAATTTTCTAGAAAAGAAAAATTTCTTTCATAAAGCTTTATAATATGTAAAGGGTGGTTAAGTTTTAAGGGCCAATGTTGATTCTGAATAAAACACAAATTAGGAAACTATTGTCATATCTTTTTATTATGATAATACTGGTATGGTTCAATTATTTATGGAACAAAATGTCGGCCAAATGGCCGCCGCGACCTCGGCGGCATACCTCCATCTGATGGTTCAAATTTTCGATGATGCTGAAGCATAATTGAGATAGCTCTTGAATTGTTGCTGGCTTATCGACGTACACCTTTTCTCCACATGAGATAACACGGCCATTGAATTTGTCGCGCAAAAGAGCTATTGTTTCGTTAGCTGGCACCGTCCTGTTGAAACCCCATATCGTCCACATCCGTATCTTCCAATTCGGGCCATAAAAGTTCGTTATCACCTCACGATAGCGAACGCCATTCACAGTCACTGCCTGACCGGCCTCATTTTGGAAAAAATACGGCCCGATGATGCCGCCAGCCCATAAACCGCACCAAACAGTCACTCTCTCTGGGTGCATTGGTTTTTCGACAATCACTCTTGGATTATCATTCGACCAAATGCGGCAATTCTGCTTATTGACGAATCCATTGAGGTGAAAATGGACGATTAGATTAACCGAAAAAAATCACGAAGTGCACGATATGCATTTTGATTTGAACGCCCATTTTCATAATAAGCCTGAATAACTTTAACGCGTTGCTCGATTATGTATCTTTCCATGGTTCAAATTGAGTTAATCTGAAATTGAGGAATGTCAAATGAAATTCTGAAAAAAAACTTGACGCTTAAGTGTGGTTCACATTCAACATCGGCCCTTAAAATTTAACCCTTTACAAGACTATCATCTGCAGTTTCTTTGCATACTTTACATATCTACCAAATTGTGTAAACACTTAAACGAGGATTCCCTCAAGCTATCTAGGCCTTGGCATTGACCTTCACTTTTGTTGCAATGACCTAATCGGTAGGCACATAAGAGTCGATTATAGTGAAAGGGATTTCCGCATACTCCCAGTGGTTGCATGTGTTTATGCATTTCATATTCCAACAAAAAGTTGGGAGGACAACCGTGCGAAATTGAAAGCAATGCGTATCTACTTAACTGACCGATGCCGGTTTGCATTGCTCCAAGGCCGAGTATGGGAATTGTTTTGACTTTGGGGATAACTCGATTTATGCTAGCAGGATGGCGCCTTGCGTATAAAAGGAGAACAAAACGCAGCAGACAATCAGAGTTCTTCAAAGCGAGTACTAGTACACATCACTAGCAGCGTTTTTTAGTTTCAATCAAAACAAACAAATCCCAAACAGTCATAATGAAGTTCTTCGTTGCATTCTCGGCTTTGCTTGCGGTCACTTCAGCCAGTGGGCTGTACTATACCCCGTTCCTGGTTCGAGCTGCTATCCAACAGCAGCAGTACCATAGCCAAGACGCATTAGGTCAATATTCGTATGGATACAGGGGACCATTGTCCGCCAAGCAGGAAGTTAAGACCTTGGACGGAGTTACCCGTGGATCCTACAGCTACCAAGATGCTGAGGGAAAACTGCAGACGGTCGATTACATAGCAGATGATGGTGGTTTCCGTGTTGCCGCTACCAATTTACCCAAACCAGTTGAAATTCCAAAAATTACTCCAGCAGAGGAGCCTTTACCTGTAGCTGAGACTCCCGAAGTAGCTGCCGCCAGATCAGCTCATTTGGTTGCTTTTGAGGAAGCTAAGCAACGCGGCACGTCCGCCTCATCGTCTGCACCAGTTCCGGTGATGTTCGCCCAAAATGACTTACCACGTCCAGTTGAAGATACTCCTGAGGTGTCACGCGCTAAGGTAGAACATTTAAATGCTGTCGAGAACGCCAAACTGAGGAACGCTGTCCTGGAGGCAAATGAAGTGCCGGTACAGGGTGCTCAAATTATTTCTCCATTCCAATACATCAGCGGTGCTGCACATGCACTTCCTATTCAATACAGATCGACTATCGTGCCGAGTGGATTTTCATACTCATACGGTCTAAATGGTGAGATCCATCCTGCGGGGCAGTATCTCAGCTCGCGCTACATCCAGCAGTGAATTTCTATACCTTCAGTTGAAATCGCAGATGGTTTAAAAATATTGTTGACCAATTTGAATACGAAATAAATTTATTTGTGTAAAAAGCTTGATTTTCATTGCAAAAACTAACAATTTAGATGAGTACAAATTGTTGTGGCGCCCATTTTTATTTACATCCAGCAGCGTGTAACCCAGAACTTTTCTTCTGCTTTCGATTACCTCATTAACAACGGTTTAGTAATAAGTATAGCCTGGCTGCTTACTTACTTTTTTTGAATATTTTTGATTTCAAAATTGTGCCAGCCAATGCCCCAATGGGGACGGTCAAGTAACTAAGTAAGTTTGAGCTGGCTGACTTGTATCAGTTTTGACTGAATTAGATCTTTCACATGGACAGCTTTTTCAGTTGACGTTTATAAACGACGAATCTTATCAAGAAATTCGGCTCTGAGTAGGTACTAATGTGGTATTCGAATCTGAGCACTCGAAGAGCACTTGTTTTGCTCTAAGTCACTTTTTATGTGACTATATGAAAAAAAAAAAAACAATCTTTTTCCGATTTCAGAGCACTTGCTAATTTGGATTTTTTTCTCAGATTTTCTTCAGATTTACCAATCCAAGTGCGTTTGAGTTTCACAACTTCACTTACATTTTCGTGATGTTTTCCTGCTTGCATCGGGTTAATCTATATTTGTAAATTATCTAATATATAAAATTATCGTGTCACGGGGTGCGTTGTTGAACTCCTCCGAAACGGCTCCATCGATTTTCGTGAAACTTAGTGTGCATATGGGCTAGGGTTGAGAATCGGACAACATCTATTTTTCATATCCCTAAATGTTAAGGGTGGTCTACCATTAAATTTTTATTTTTTTTTATGTGGAAATACACTTTGAAAAAAAAGAAACTGAATAAAACCGAGTGGTGACACTTCAAATACAAAAAACAAAAAATATTTTAAATTTTAAAAGCAATAGCGGCTACTTTGTTAGAAGGCATTAAAATTGCCATTGAATCTGCAAGTGGATGAAGAACCTACATGCAACATTTCAAAGAACACTGCGATGGCGAAAGTACTGCAGCAATGTAAGATTATCATATGGGACGAATGCACAATCTGCCTGCCATTTCGAGATCAACTCCGGCAGATGAATTGAATGCTTGCCTGAAGGCGTCTGCTATGCGAGTTTCTTTACAAAATGACCAGTCCGCTGCAGAGTTCTCCAGGCAACTGTTGGCGATGGGCAATGGTGTGATTCCAGCAGACTTAATCAGCAGCCTGATTAAGTTTTCACAAAATGTTTGCAACCTTACAATCTTGAATTCCAATGTTTCTAATGTTGTTTTCCAAACAACAGGCGTCTTTTTGTTGGGTCCCAAATCCCCAGAAATCTTTTCAGATCTCAGATTTTACGCTGCTCAATGCTCATGGAACATGCAACGAAATTGATCTGCTTTTGTAAATTAGTGCGTTACTTGACAAAAATATCAGCTGTTATGGAAATCGACTGGAAAAATATTTCCTCTGTTGTAAATACAAATGAAGTATTTTTGGTGATTTTTAGTCATATCATAACCCGTGCAAAGTATAGTGGTTATTGTCGCTGTATCTAATAGAACAAAAAATGTTGTGTACCATAAAGCACTTCAGTGAAAAAGCGGAAGGTTGACCGACACGTAAATCATTGCAATTTGATTGAAAAACATCGACAATGTTATTCTTATTACTATTGTATTGAATATTACTTTTGAATATGATTGGCTTGGATTAGACACATTAGTTCAAATGAATGTAGTGTTCGTAAGAGATCCGACTTTGCTTGCCTCAAATCATCAAATCTGTGGCGCTATGTGAGAAACGTCAGCTGATAGCAAACATGAGAGTTGCATTGCTGAACGATCAATCCGCTCCAGATTTTTTGCTGACTATCGGTAATGTCCGTGCTCCTGATCTCGACGAATTGAGCGGATTGATTTTATTTCCTTCCAATTTTTGCAATTTTGTCTCATCGAAAGACGAGCATATCAACAAAGTATTCCCGAACATCATTGCTAACCACAAAAATAACGAATGGTTTAGTAAGCGAGTAATTTTAGAGCTTAAACCAGCCAAAACTATGCAATGGAACGGGTTTGGTGATAAGAAAACTGCTGATCAATGTGTTTTAAAGAAAGAAGTTCATTTCGAGGATACCGCCTCAGTTATAATTTTGTTTCGCAAGCTCAATGCACCGACGTTTTGTAACGGAACGCGTTGGATTTGATGGTGAAGGATCTGAAATTAAATGTCATACAAGCGACGGTTTTGGGGGGAAAATTCAAAGTCAAACACTCTCATTCCGCAGATTCCGCTTATTCAGAACGATTTACCATTCGTACTTAAACGACTTAAATTTCCCGTATTTCTCACATGGTCAACTTAGTGAAAAAGCGGAAGGTTGGCCGAAATGTAAAAATCATTGCCGTTTGATTGAAAAAATCAACATTGCTATTCGTCATTTATTTCTATTGCATTTAATATGACTTATGAATAAAGAATTTTAATTGACAAAATTACATATATTAGCAAATGCATTGTGTTGCTCGGAATTATCATTTTCATTACTTTAACACATTTTGGCGGCACGAAGTTTGCCGGGTCAGCTGGTTTAGATATAAATATTTAGAAATCAATTTGGCCGAAAATTTCTAATGTTTTAATATAAAATTTAACCTGTGAATAGAAAATGCTTATGGAAGTGTCAAAAGCTACACATACACATGTTCCAATTGATGAGATAACACAGATAACAAAAAAAAAAATGGCAAGTAGGGTTCTTATGTTCGATAGAGTATTTCGCGAAGCTATCCCTTTCACATCTGTACTTTTTCTTTCACTTAAATGTCAAACCAACTTCTAGGAAAACAAACCAAATTTTATATGGCGGGAGATATGAATTATTTTGTTTGAAGATTAGAAATTTATGATAAAGTATGAAATTCTACCTAAAAACATTGCAGAATTAATATTGTGTTTGCTAAAAGTTTTTATAAAGTGTAATGATTGAGTACCGCAGTTTGAGTAGTCGCAGTGGCTTAGTGTTAGTGTGTTGGACTACTAAGCGATGGGTCTCAGGTTCGAATCCCGCAAAAACCCAAATTCCAACATATGGTTTTTTCCACTGCGCTACCTCTCGCGAACGTCTGACAAACATCCGAGAGTATAACCGTCTTGAAAGAGCTTCTCAATTAGCCGTTTGGAGTCGGCATAAAATTGTAGATCCCTTCCATTCGTTCCAAAAATGAAAAACGAATGGTAGTGAGAAGCTAGGCCTAGGGTCCCTCCGGACCTGTTGCGCCAACTATTTATTTTTATGTCATTTGACGTTTATTTTACGTACTTTTCTATTATTTTACTAAAACAAAGCCTAATTTCTACTCCCTTCGAAATTTTGGAAATGTGTCCCGCTTTTGTTTCAAATAAATCTGGTCACTATAGACAAACCATACTGAGACTCGAAATCCTCTTGCCGCTGGCCCCCTCATTTTTTTTTTTTTTTTTTTTCAAATTCGCCATCTTGTTTACCTACATATCGGTGTTCTGTCAATTTAGAATCCGTGTGACATGCGAAAACATACAAAAATATAAAATCAATGCTGGCAACCGCTACCAACCATGGGATAATGTGATAGAGTTCGGAAATACCACATTTTAACATAATACATAATTGAATGATATTGGTAATATATAATAATTAATAATTAATAATATGATAATTTTAAAAGGCTAATAATATAAATATTTTTTTTTTTGTTAATAAAGCTATCTAAATGATACTAGAAACATTTTGGACAAATATGGTTCTGTATTTTCCGCTTTTGGATATCATTGACTTAGATTTCATGAGTGAATTTTTTTTAAACTACTGAAGAAAAATTATTCAAAATTTTTTCATTTTCCTTTAACCAATATACATATTTTTCATTAATATTTTCAGCAAAAGTGCACTTATTCCTAAAATAAAATACTATTCACACGTAACGAATAATTTCAAATTTAACGGACAAAATTCTATGAACGCTGGCAGCAACTTTGCCGACAGCGGAAGTGGGACACGCAAGGTGCGAGAGTGTTGGTGTGTAAAGTTACGTGACATTTGTCAATACGAATTTCTATGTAACAATACTAACGCACTTAGCGTGTACCACCCCATAAAAATATAGCTTGTAGGCAAGCAACGGAAAATCGGCCGAAGATGGGGGTCTCAGTATCGTGTCTGGGTTTCTGCGCCAACTGAACTCTAAACCACCGAATAGTACTATAGTTTCTCTCTCTCATCGATAGTCTATCGATAGATAGTATCGATAGTTTTCAGTTTCGGAATAAAACTATCGATACTATCGAAATGTTAAACTATCGTTACGCCTCAAGCTCGGGTGTTACACTTGATTTTGCTCCTCATAAAATTTCCGTACCGGGCCTTAAAACTCAAATCGTTTCTTAAGGAGTTTGAGTACACTCCAAAACCAAAAACCTCGGAGAAAAAAAAAATAAATAAATAAATAAAAAATATTAGTAGGTATCAACTTATTTTGTAACTTCGGACGGTAGATATATCAAAGATGAAGCAGCATTAAAGTCAGCAAAGACAAGTACATAATTGTTTCGATGCAGATGTATAAAATTGTCGATTGCATTGAAGGGATTATGTTTCCAAGCTCAGAGCAAAAATATAAAACTCAAACAAATTTTGTCCTTATTAATTAACTTTTTTTTTCACTTAGAATTTTAAAATGTATACTGTTAGAAAAGAAATAACACCTAAGATTTAAAAACATCCAAACAAAAATCCATCCAGCTAAAAAAAACAACCGGCTGGATTGTACAAAATTTACAAACTAGTTTATGTTATTTCCCTTACAGTTTAAAGCAAATAAATTCATTATCATTGATTCTGTCATAAGATATAATATATTCTTTTTATTAAAGTGCAATGAAAAATTAGAAAAATATTATTTAAAGAATTATTATTTTTGTCAGCCATACAACTTTTTTCGTTATACGTCAAGACAAATACTGAATTGATTTTCAGCTACAAATTGGTTGGTCATCTGATTCAATTGTTTTCATTAATAACTTGTGTACCTATATAAAATTGTTTAAAATTTTGCAATAAATTTAATTTGTTTTTTCTTTGCGCTTCTGTTTTCTGTAATATTCATGGAAAATTCATGAAAAGATTATAACTCAAAAATCGTACCTAATCAGAAATGTTCATATCTCTCCCCTGAACCCCAACATATTTTCAAATTCAATATTCCTTATCAATTTTTCCCTTTCAATTCGTTGCCTTTTTTCTGTTGACATTCGCCGACGAAATAAATGTTCACCAAAAACAATAAATGAAAACAGCAGTGTTGCCACTAAAAAAAGCAAATCCGGTCAAATCCGACCGAATGACCGATTTTTATTTTTTTAAATTCGGTCCATAAATCCGCTCAAAAATTAAATTACGAATTTTTGACCAGAAGTCCGGTTAAAAATAGAATATAATAATTTAGGTACTTTTACGAAAACTAGAAAACAAAAATGAACTGATATAATATATATTTATAAATTATTAAAAAAAAAAACATCATCTTCAGCTATTGGAATCACTTGAATTATAATTTTTGGGGAATATAAAAATTATAATTCAAGGTTGTCGCTATTTTTGCTATGATTTTAAGGCTATTGTAGAAAAGCCTTTTTTTCAACGCGTTTATTTTCTTCTTCTCGCTCCAATACATACAATTTTGAAAAAACGTAGCGGTTCATATTCAGATTCACTTCCTATAAATCTTGCAGGGTATAATACTAACCTCACTTCAGTCTTGTTTGAATGCACACCCCCAGTCACAGTTTGGTGGGAGCCAAATGAAAAAAAATGAGACTGCCGCGAGGTCTTGGAGCTGTATTCTAGGATTATTCACAATAAATTGTGCGTGTTCGTTAAAGTATGGCCAAGTTTTATTCAAATTATAGAAATCTTTCTTTATGTCTAGTCATAGAACAATTTCTTTTCCGGCCAAAAAAGGGTTTTCCGGTTAAAATATTTGTTGTTTCGGTTAGACCGGATTTCAAAAGTTTCTCCGGTCAGTGTGAAGAGTTTTCGGTCAAATATGACCGGAATCCGGTCAGAATGGCAACACTGGAAAACAGGCACAATAATTGTAGGAACAAAAATTTCTTATTTAGTTAATAGGGATATTATTACTAGCGTGCCCGGCGAACTTCGCCCCGCCCAAAATAGAATTTTTGACTTAAATAATTTGGAGTATTCACTATTCCACTTGAATTTAATTTTGTTTATCCAAAATATCTCTTGACAAATACGATCTCACTGTATAATACGAGCAAAATTAAAAAAAAAAATTAAACTCCCCGTACAAAATGTATGAGAAGTCAATTTTCACGATCTTCCCAATTTCCCTTTAAAATTTTCCAATTTGAACCTTCCTTAAGCGTAGACAAACACAACATAGAGAAGATAGCTCAAATCGGACGATTCGTTCTCGAGTTATGGATGGGCGGTCTTACGGATGCGGCTTTGTTTTAGATATTGCCCAAATTCGTTAATGTCATGAAAATAATAATTCCGATTTCCGAGTATGAACAATGCAATTGCTACTTAATGTAATTCGGTCAATTCTTTATTCAAGTCGATTTGTTTCAATCAAACCGTAATGATTGACGTGTCGGCCAACCTTCCGCTTTTTCACTAAATTGACTATGTGAGAAACATGGGAATTGAAGATTGATGTTACAAATGCACAAATATCCAGCGATTATCCTTGCGACTTTGAGATCCTTCACCATCAAATCAAACGCGTTATGCAACAAAATTATAACTGAGTCGACTTTCAATTTCAAATTGTATAGGGGTAAGCGCTGAACATGCAAAGAAATCAAAAATTCAAATAATCCCCACAAAGTTTTGTTTTCACGACAAAAAACAAAAAGTGGTTCAACGCGTTCCTTTTCTTTTTGGTTATATTTCATTTCGATGAGCGAATTCTCTCGCAATGAGAGAAATGTAAGTTTTAGTCAAAATTGAACCAGAAAGTAAGGGAACCTATTATGTCCTTCCTTGGGCCCATGCGAATTTAAACCAAAAATCATAAAAATCGAACGATTCGTTCTCGTGTTATGAGTGCACATACGGGCGTCAGTAGGGATGAAACGATACCTTCAGTATCGAAAACTATCCGGGTATCGGATGAAATGTATCGATACATACTTGTATCGAATTAAAATTGCAGATGAAGACAATCATTAACTTTTAAGTTTTTATTTTTAAGAAGAATAAAATACATTTAGTATCTTTTGTATTTCCTACATCAGTTTTTCTAGATGTTTTCCAATTAATCGGTTTCTGGTTTGGCTGATTGTTGCCCTTGGAAAACAATCTTTTACAAGGTACTGAACGCATTCCTAGAGAGTTTATTTCATTTTGTAAAAGAATTCGTAAAGACTGTAAGAGTGTGCGTAAAGAGATATAAAATGCGTGGTGTGTGTGTTTAAGTACTGCAAACATTTTTATATGTGTGCTGAGAGTGTGTGATTTCTGTGTTGTGCGAAGAGGAATACAATATTGCATGAACATTGGTTATGTGCGAACTTTCATTTGATGCAAGTACTTTTAAGCGATACTTGCGATACTTACTTGGTATCGCAACCAAAGGTATCGATTCCCAAAGTACTTGATATCGAATCAAAAGTATCGAGTATGTACTTGTATTTACTTGTATCGATTCATCCATAGGCGTCAGTCTCTTTTATATCTATCTGTGCCCGCTCGGCTTTGCTCGCACCTTTCGTATTAAGTCCCGCTCACATTTCGCAAAGTAGGTACTTTATTTGAACAATGCCCATTAATAATTTCAAGTATACAACTTTAGAAATAGCGTTTGATTATATGTTTGAATGGGAGGTGCTACAACCCATTTTCCTAGCCCGCTAATGTTTCGCAAAGTACGTACCTACTATCTTTCAAACTGGAATCAACCATACCCATCCACAAAACTTTAATCAACGTGGTAAAGCTGTTTCAGAGATCGACAGCAACGCCGCCTATCAGGTCAAAAAGTATCCTACACTTGAAGCAGGAACGAACAATATACATCCACAAAATTTCATTGAAATCGGTTGAGTGGTTTCGGAGACCGACAACAGAGCCACCTATCGGGTAAAAAGTATCCTATCTTTTAAGACTGCCTTAAGCTGAAATACAACAATACGTACAAAACAAAAGAAGTATTATGAAAACTGGCCCAGTGGCTATCGAGTGATATAACTCATCGAGTTTCACCCCGATAGAATTATGTATATAGAAGATTATTATTGACGATAATTGAATAATTGAATTGAACTGAAAAACGAAATATTCGCCTACAGGGCACATGTTGAGAATTTTCCTGCTTTCCTTTTTTCCTAAACCACTTCTGATTCAAGACGAACAAAACAAAACAAAAATCATTCTCTGGAGCCTTTGCCCGACTAACGCACAGGAATTGATTTTTATATATATAGAGATTATTAAAAATCAGTGGCTTTAAAAAGTACGGTGTGCCTGTCGAAGTTGCTGTAGACGTGTCAATATGTTTCTTGCAGAATTTTGCTTTCCGCAAGTATCGGGTAACTAGAACCGCGCAATCATTGTTTTTCCTAAATGCAATACTTTACTGAAATGAGTAAGCTCCCTATAGCATATTTGGCTGTTTTCTCCGTTACCTAAAGCACAACTTGAAGTTAGCACCATTTTAATTTCAAGCGTTACCACAACTGTTTCGCAAACCTTCAGAAACCATTTTATAATGTAAATACGGGTATGTAGGTACCATAATTGCAATCCGATACTAACATATTATAAAATTCCTACTCGTCTGCATAAACCACAACTAGATCATATGCATGATCAACTGTCAGTTGTGACGATTGCCACAATTTCCTGCGTTCGATCAAGGTCTTCGCGTGAAGCATAAGACCAAAGGTGGATGCTCCGAGAAGTTACAACAAAGAAGTGCCAGTCCCCGTTGATAGCACATCGATCCAAACGTCATTAATGCTGAACTAGTTTCTTGGTTCTATATGCATTATAAATACGTGCGTTCGCTGCAACTTAATCAGCAGTGGGTAACTTAACACTTTATTAGCCAGTTCAAAGCAAGATCTCTTCAGAAACAAAATGAAAGGATTTATTACGTTTTTGACAGTAATCGCATGGGCGAAGGCCTCTCAGTTTTTTTCGATAAATGACATTGGTCCGCTTCAATATGGAATCGGTGATGGCAGTATTGCACGACAAGAGATTCGAACACCAGATGGAGTAATCCGTGGAACGGTCACTTACATCGATGGCGATGGAAAGTCAAAAACCATTGCTTATGGAGGCGATAACGATGTAAGTCTTTTAGAGGCGACTGGCTTGGAAGGACAACATGATGAATCTACACAACAGAGCCAGGAGATGAATGGGGAATCAGTTCAACAAATGACTGACAACGAAAATGAAGGAAAAGAAGAGGAGGACGAACCAACTGTGCAGAATGGTACACCTGAAGGCGATGGCTCAGCAGAGCAATCTACTCCAGCAGCTATCCTTCCTCAGCCTGTTCAGTATACACCAGAAGTAGCTGCTGCTCGCGCTGCTCACTTTGTTGCCAGAGACCAGGCTATTTACCTACAACGAGTAACCAGCAATCAAAAGCAGCTTTTTAATCAGCCTCAACTGATTAATCATCCTTTTTTTGATTACCCATCATACTTCAGGGACTACTATGGAGCTGCCAAGCCTCTTCGAACAGTAAATCCATTTTATTACTTGTAAAAATTTATCTGAATAAAACACGAATGTGTATGTAATGCAACGCAAATTGAATAAGAGGTGTTATGCTGCACTCAACGAACTCACAATATTAAAAAGGTATTTTCGTCATAGCATCAATGGTTGCTCGCAGAGAAAACAATTGCAAAACAGTTGTATAGTCACTTAAAAGCAGTGCAAAAACTCGTGGTTTGGTTTAAACAAAACACTCTACAAGTTGTGAAGTTTGTCCATTTGTATGTGGATTTTAAATTATATCACGTAAAAACTGCTTGCCCTATCCTATTCAGAAATATAGCTATAGAACTGAATACGGAGTAGGATTTTGTGTTTATTCTGTCGGAATCGGCCAGCTCATGCAATATAAATGGGTGTGCAATTTTAAATTTTTTAACTTTTTTGAAAAAGGGCAGATGTCACTAGGTCTGGCAATATGTCACATTTCTCTCATTGCGAGAAAAGAAAAGAAACACGTTAAACCACAAATTTGAAATAAAATAAATATTAAAATGTCAGTAGAGGTAGAACAAAGCACAAATTTATATTTAAAACCAAGATTCGAAATTTATATAATATATATATATATAGGTATATATATATTTATTTTATAATATTTTAATGCTATACTCTATACAATCCCAAAATATAAATGAATTCTAATAAAAAGTCAGTTACAAATTAGGATTTGTAACAATTTGACAACCCTCTGTCAGCAATAAGCAACTAGCCCAACGAAATTTCTTAGGCTAATATTTGCAGATTTTTTATGGAGGGTAAATGTTTTGTTCTCTTCTGCCCAACTTTTGCGTACGGGAACGAAGTTTGATTATATTTGGCTAATGTGTATGTGTTCGAATGCTTCTTTAGGGAAAAGACCTACTATAGGTCGACAGACGGCACATTAAGTTTTTCAAAAAACTTTATTTTTACACACAGTTTTAAATGTCAGCTTAAGGGCGCGAGTTTTACCGCCGCTTTTGACAGCTGTTATATAATATACTGGAATAGGCGAATTGCGATCAAATTATGAATTGAAATTTGCTATTTATTCTATCACAAAATCATTACCTATATTCAATTCATCTAACATCTTATCTAAAAAAAAACATGAATGTCCATTGATTTAAACAGCTAAATTAACAATTAAAGAAATTTTCCTGTGAATTGAAAATTCTTACCGCGAACTGTCACACAATTCTGTTCGACGTGGCGGGCGGTTGAAACGTCGCGTTCAAATAATCTTACCCTTTCGTAAAATAATCTCACCGCTGGCTGTGTTAAAGACGCGTTCTGTTTAAAGGTCTTTCGTCGTGGTCTTTCTAAGCAAAGTTATTCACTAAGAAAAGGAAAAAACACTAGGTATGGGACCATTTTTTCTTAATTTTACTAGAGCACATCGATTGTGTCAACTAACCTACCGGGGTGCACACTTTTTCTCATATCTAGCAAAACTGAAACAAGTGACCACTCCAGTTTGACAATAATTGACATTTGCTCTAAATAAAACTTTTAAACTTTTCTGAAACTTCTTTAAGTAATAAATGGTTTCAATTAATAGATAATTGATACATTTTATGTCTTATATTTATCTTGAATTATCCAGGGGTCGAATCGCCACTTCCGTGAACGAGCTACCCGTTCACGGAATTAAGTTGGTTTTACATGTGAAACAAAAACAAATTCCGTCACGAAATGCTCGATCACGGAGGACGCGATTCGACTCCTGGTTTGGCTGTTTTTTAGTTTAGCTTATTTCATCAAACAAAGTTATAATACTCCAGTGATTACTTGATACAATAAATATAAAATATTAAACATTACCCCCATTAAAGTTATATAAAATTAAGAACAGGTTAATTTTAAATAAATATCTTTTAAGATTAAAATCTATCATGTCGCAAACAGTATTTGTTTTTCTTAAACACCTAGATATTGGTTCATTAGCGGCATAAACAGTTCTGTGGAATGTGATATTGAAAAAAGGTTAGTTCCTAAGCATTCTCGCAGGAACATTTAACCCAAAGATAAAATAGAAGGACAATCAATACTATCCGCCAAAATGTCCCGAATGAACATAACCTCGGAATAATTCCTTCGTGTGCGATAAAACCCAACATCGAATTGCTTTTAGCAACTACAAAATCGATGTGCCTCAAAAAATTAAGTTTTTGTTCAAAAATTACACCGAGGCCTTTTTTTAAATGTTATTATAGATAATGCCGTATTGGTAATTTTATACGTAATGTTAATTGACGAACGTTTGTGACAAACATTTAAACTTTGACATTTAGAAATATTAAAGGCTGGTACGCTGTTCAAGTGAAATCCAGTTTTTCATACAAATTTTTCACCGTGAAATGTCAAAATGAACTTTCCACATGTTCACTTGGCAGTACGCAGTCCGAGTGAAAAATAGCGCTTCAAAAACTGAGCTGTAGGTAGCGATAGTAAAATCTCTCCACAGCTATTTCACTTGGTTTTTATTTTCCGTCGCATTAAATTTTTGACGTTTCGGCGTGAAAAATTATTCGTAGACAGGCGGTTAAGAAATTTACATCAATTTCAGATGTTTCTTTAAGAGAGTTATACCCTTTCCGCACTTCTAATATCATTTTTGCATTGAATATAGTACCGTAAACCTACGTGTAAAAAAAGTTGGTGGCATGGATGATCTTTTTGATGAGCAGGGTGCCTCAGTAAATTGTTATACACTGTTTTCCTCAACATAAGCATACAGATTTTTAATCGGCGGTCAGATCAATTATATAAAATGCTTTGTGGATACTAAAATAGCAAATTTAGTATTCTCATACAGAAAATGATTTATTCCAAGCTCGCAGTTCGCGACATGGCGGCATGTATAAATGATTGAAGGCGTATTGAATGAGAGTTACTTTAATAAATAATAAATCCTTAAATATTAATGTGGCATTCGATTGGGCGCTCTCAGAGCAATTTTTATGTTCGCTTGGTACAAAAAAATAAAAACAATCTTTTTCAGATTTCAGAGCGCTTTTGCGAATCTATATTTTTTCTCAGATTTACCAATGCAAGTGCGTTTGGGTTTTTTTTTTTCTACTGCAAAAAAAGTAATTGCATCGGGTGAATCTATTTATGTATAAATATTTAGAAATCAGTCAGGACGCTTATTTAGAATGTTTGAATATAAAATCTAACCAGTGAATGGAAAACGTTGAAGGCTACACATATTCGAATCGCACGAATGTTAACACAACAAAAAAATATGCGTGGAGTCCCTCCGCGCGGAAGAAGTGAAACTTCGTAATGTGGAAATGAAAATAGGAAGGGGTAGAAATTGATTTTTAGTGAAATCAAACAAATTATATTAATCGTCTTTTAAAAATTTATAATAACCAACCAAACCATTCAACCTGGATGATGAGGATCAACAATACCGTCCACCCGACCTGGACGAAGTGAAGATAGCTATATCTAAACTTAAGTCCAACAAAGCCGCTGGAGCAGATGGCCTAGCCGCCGAGCTGTTCAAAGCGGCAGGCGATGACTTGACTAAAATATGGTCTTGGTTGGCCAGTGAGTAGAGAGGAAGCAGTGTCCGAATTGCCATATACGAGTTTTAAAATCGAGAAGTTTTTTTGTTAGTAGTTTAGAGAGTTTTTTTTGGAAAATTTGAGTCCGACGTAAAGGGACAAAAAAAATTATTTAATATCCAGCGAATAGAAAGGAAAATGAAGGAGAAAAGGAGAACAGAGGATTAGTGGCAGGACTAGGTGAAGGAAATATAAAACGCCAGGACGGCAGAGTAGTGGAGAAGGGGGAAGAAGGAGCCCGAAAAGAAAGATAAGTAGAGTGGAATAAAGTGTTCGTAGTTAGGTTATTGATTAAAAGCAAAAGTGATTCCGTTGGTTTCCGTTACGAAAAACTCCCGAAAAAGAACGGGACACGCGACCCTTTTCTAGTGTTATTTTTAACCGTTTGGACAACGCGATAACGAGCCAATTCCCAACGGCTAGGAAACTGTCATCGAAACCTTGAATTCAATCTGTCGCAATCGACAATTTTTTTTTATAACGACCGTCTGGTCGCCTCGCACTCCAAAAACTTAATTTAATTTCGTACCATATCATCAATAAACAGCCGTGCTCAAACTGAGCTTTTATAACGCAACATACATTTGTCTTCATTTTATTTTTCCCCTACAGCAATCATCGTCGGCATTGTCTTCCAAAGGTTTAACAATTCCTTTCAAAGATTGTTTGGCGCCCACCCTATCGCAGCGTTTCTGCATTTCATTTTTGAACCCACCCCAGCTGAGTGGCCGAGAGTGGCAGCGACCAACGCGCTGCTTGTTGCACACAATTTTCCCTTTTGTTCGCCCTTCGCCATTTGGATTTTCGCCCATCCATCATTCTCGACTTTTAATCGCCCGGTACGCAGCCGAATCTGCAATCGCGTTTGTTTTTTTATTATTTTATAAAAAGGGAAACATTTTGCAACATAGGAAGGAAGGAAAGCATTGGCTGAGTTCATTAAAGTAAAAATGCGGCAGCACTGCAATTTTTGCGTTCATTAATGTAAAAATACTGCATTGTCTTTGCATGAGGCAAATAAGCAGTGCGTTCATATAAGTCAAATGACAGTCAAACTGCGATCAACTCTGCATTGAATTTTGTTTTGTTGCCGAGTTGCAGGAAGATGGAAGGAAAAAATATGTCAATAAAATAAATGAAAATTTAATATATTTATCCAAAATAAATGAAGGATTTTTTTTATTAAAAAGTTCAAATACATTATCTGTCTTCTTAACATTGCCTACAAGATCTTATCTGCCGTTTTGTGTAAACATCTGAAGCCTTTCGGAAACAACCTAATTGGTCCATATCAGTGTGGCTTCAGGCCAGGAAGGTCAACCATCGACCAAATATTCACACTGCGGCAGATCTTGGAAAAAACCCAGAAATCGATACCCATCACCTTTTCATCGATTTGATATAATTGGCAGAATGCAGCGTAATGTAAATGGCGCGTTTGTGAGTATTGCGACTGAGGAGACTGTCAGCTAAAAAGGACACCCAACACCGACGGCTCGGACAGAAACTCACAATAGGCAGATATAACTTTGAGGTGGTAAAGGGCTTTGTCTACCTAGGCTCCCTATGAACTCAGACAATGACACCAGCGTTGAAATTAAACGAAGAATAACTCTTGCCAACCGCTGTTTCTTTGGGCTAAGAAAGCAATTGAGTAGCAAAGCCCTCTCTTGAACAACTAAAGTGACCCTTTATAAGACCCTAATCGTCCCATTCCTGCTATATGGCGCAGAGGCATGGACTCTATCAAAAGCGGATAATAACTCTAGGTTGTTTCGAGAGGAAAACTCTTCGAGTGATTTTTGGTTCCGTCTGCATTGACGATGAACGGAGGAGAAGATTCAACGACGAACTGTACGGGCTGTACAGCGACATCGGCCTAGTCAGAAGAGTGAAGATCCAACGACTGAGGTGGCTGGGTCATGTAGAGCGTATAGACACGAACGCTCCGGCCTGGAAGATCTTCGAATCCACACCCGAGGGAAGGCGCAGTAGAGGAAGGCCGCGACTCAGGTGGCGCACGCAAGTGGAAGGAGACCTTAACCAACTTAGCGTGCGAAACTGGACATCTAGCTAAAGATCGCGCTGGCTGGAGACGCTTGTTGGTTGAGGCCCAGGTCCACTCCGGACTGTAGCGCCACCTTAAGTAAGAAGTAACCAATAGCATTCAGTTATCTTAAAATGTGGTAGGTATTCCCGAATTCTATCACATTCCCCCATGGTTGGTAGCGGTTGGCAGCATTGATTTTATTTTTTTGGTATGTTTTTGCATGTCACACGGATTCTAAATTGCCATACCACCGATACAAAAACAATATGGCGAATTTGAATAAAAATGTAGGGGGCCAGCGGCAAGAGGATTGCGAGTTGGTGGTCTCAGTATTATCTCTGCCCGCAACTTCGTACGCGGCGTGAGACTGTGTAATTTCCAATAAGAGATATTTGACCGTTTTCTCAATGGCATATTTGTTTAAGATCAACAGTCTAGCTAAAACAAAGCGGTGAATATTGTCAATGTGAAACAATAAATCAAACAAATCTATTTACCTAAAACACCAATTTAAGAAAATTTAATTCAACAGCGTAAGTTCCACTTCCTTACTGTAGGTATCAACGTAGGTAATCGGCCCTAGCGAGGTATCCATCGGAACGGAAAATTCTCCGCACCACATACTCTTTCGGAAGCTCAAATTGCATTCGAGCTTCGAGGTGTCCGACTTCGGAAGAGAATTATGAACAATTGCGATGGCGCACCGCGGTGCATGGATTTGACATGCGACAGACTTAAGAGATGCGCAAAGTATATTGAAATATCGATAAGTCAATTTGTCTTCCGATACTTATAAATAATAAATATTTAACGAGCTTTAAATTATCATTTATAGCAAAAGCGAGTTTAATTTCATAATTTTAACAAGGAAGGATGTCACTTCGTCAATAAATTGTACGCTGGCGTTAACTAGAATACAAATCAATTAACCTATATTTCTGTTTAAATTATATCGATTCAGTTAAATATCGATACGTTTTGTAAAATACCATCTATATATTTAAACATCTGTTGGTACCGAGTTGTCAAAAGATGAAAATAATTCAATTAAAGTCAAAAACTATTTCCTAAATTTATAATAAAAAAACTTAAAAATGGACAGTGTGGCCTTATTTTTGGAAGCCGAGTTCAGAGAAAAAAGGACACAAGAAAAAGAAAAGAGGAGGATTTTAAGACAAGAGTGCAAATTTTACGATTTGACTGATGCATCGTAAGTTCTACATACTTTTTGAACACTAAATTCAACAATCCCTTACAGATTAAAAAATAACTTACGCCTCAATAAACTGGCATTTGATTACGTCCTTCAGCAAATAAACGATTTATATAAGGATGATTATCGCTCTGATGCCGTAACACCGGAGCACAAACTAGCTGCGTGTTTAAGATTCTTCGCTGAAGGAAGTTACCAGCATGGGGTAGGAAAAGATTACCAGTCCGCTATTGGTCAAACGACCTTTTCAAGTGTTCTAAAGGAAACACTGGATATAATGGAACGGGCTCTATGTAACAAATGGATATCCTTAAAGATGTCAGAGGAAGATATTCAGCAATCGAAAGTTTCTTTCTATGAAAAAACGGGATTCCCGGGAGTGATTGGTTGTGTGGATGGCACTCATGTCCAAATAATTGCGCCCGTAAATAATAAGCATCTCTTTCTGAATCGTAAAGGACATTTCAGTCTTAACGTTATGATTGTAATTATTTCAAGCAGAAATGAAATTTAGTTATCTAATCAACCATGTCTTTTGTTTCCTCATAGATTTGCGAATATAAGATGAAGATCACAGCTGTAAATGCCAACTACAAAGGGTCCAACCACGACTCCCATGTTTGGTCCTTGAGTCTGCATAGGCGTTATTTTGAACAGAACTATTTATGTAGTGCAAGGGATATCTGGCTGCTTGGTGAGTAATTTTTTTTTAATTACTTTATTGTCATCAATTTTATTTTTACAAGTTGATTCGGGATATCCATTGGAGCCCTGGCTTTCGACACCATTCAGGACACCCAGCACACATAGTGTTGAGAGCTGCTATAATAGGGCACACACAAGCGCCAGAAATATAGTTGAACGGACCATAGGCTTGTTAAAAAGCTAGTTCCGTTGCTTATTGAGTGCTCGACAACTTCACTATTGCCCAAGCAATATCAAGCAATTTTTCTATAACGAAATAACAACTTCTGACAGGCTTCTTTCCAATGAAAGATCCTGCATGTTCCGCAATTTAGACGCGGTTAATCCTATCTTGTCAAGTCGAACGGTTTCGTTCTTTGTAGTCGGCGCAATAAATTGTTCTCGTCCAAAATTTGTCGGACTGAATTGTTGACATGTCCGATTAGTCGGTTTCTATGCTTTCTCGCGAAGCTTCTAGTTTCAGCTTCAATTGTTGGAATTCCGAGATCTCTGTGGATATCTTCGTTTCTAATATACCATGGTGCTTGTACAATTTCTCTAAGCACTTTATTTTGAAAAGTTTGTAGAATATTGACATTTGTTTTCTTGGTACAACCCCAGAGTTGTATACCGTAGGTCCACTCCGGCTTTAGCACTTGCTTGTATAGAAGCAGTTTGTTTTCAGTACTGAGCTGGGAATGTTTTCCGAGTAACCAGTACATTTCTCTATATTTGATATTGAGTTCTTTACGTTTCATTTTCACGTGAGAATTCCATTTCAGCTTTGCGTCGAGTGTCATTCCCAGGTATTTGGCCTCGTTTGCAAAGGGTATTCGAGCCAAGTTTAAAAAAATTGGCAATTCATTTGTTTTCTTATACGTGAAATTCACGTGAACAGATTTAGTTTCGTTGAGGGTGATCCGCCAGTCCCTCGTCCATTCATTTACCTTATTCAGTGCGATTTTAAGTTTTGCAGTCGTTTCTTCAATTGTATTACCTACTGCTAGGATAGCGGTGTCGTCGGCGAACGTAGCAAGAGTAGTGCCATCTTCTCTTGGTATATCGCGAGTATATAACAGATAGAGAAGGGGCCCAAGGACACTTCCTTGCGGCACGCCGGCCGAAATTTCCTTAAGCTCAGAGTATTCGTTTCCATGCCTAACACGGAAGAGTCTATTCCCGAGGTATGATTCTAAAATATCATATAGGCGTACGGGAAGAACTTGTCGTAATTTAAATTGTAAGCCGTCATGCCACATCTTGTCAAAGGCTTGTGAGACGTCAAGGAATACGCTCGAGCATATTTTTTTTTCTTCAAATGCTTTCTCAATTACGTCAGTAATTCTATGCACTTGGTCAATCGTGGAATGCTTTGTTCTGAACCCAAAATGGTGGTCAGGGATAAGATTATTGTTTCCTGCAACCGGTTGTAGGCGCGTTAGTAAGATTCTCTCGAAAACTTTGGATATAACTGGAAGAAGGGACGTTGGTCTATATGACTTTACTTCATTTGGCGGTTTCCCTGGTCTTAAAACCATTATGACCTCCACAACTTTCCATTGGCTCGGTACGTGTTTTAGTCTGAGCGCGGCATTTATAATATGAAGAAGCTTAATTAATGCTTTTCTTGGTAGAACTTTGAGAACTTCTCCCGTGATCAAATCATAACCAGGAGCTTTCTTAGGTTTTAGGGATTCAATCTCACGTTTTAGTTCCCTTAGCGTTGCACTTGTGAGTATTAAATCGTCGGATTGTAATTCCGTCCCAATAACACTGTCGTGTACCGCCCGACCATCGTGCGGTTTAAAGGTTTCTTCTAAATGGGCGGCAAAAACGTCAGCTTTTTCCTTATCTTCCCTTGCCCATTCACTATGATTTATTTTAATTGGCGGCGCCGGGATTTTGGGCCTTTTGGTGCCTTTTACTGCTTTCCAAAGTGAATAATTGGAATCTTTTTTCGCCGTTAAACTTTCAAGGTAAGAACCTATCGCATGATTTTTAAAGTCCTTAATAGCTGTCTTTAAAAAATTGCACAAATAATTCAAATGTGTTTTATGTTGCGGAGCGCGACTCTGTTGCCATTTTTTACGCGCCTTCCTTTTTTTGTTGACCAATTCTTTTATTTCGGGAGGATATCGTAGACTATATTTGGCCGGCGTTTTCCTTGGATTAGGCGTATTATTCCAGGAAGCGAGCTGTACGATTTCAACGAAGTGATCTACTTCAACCCTCAAGTTCATAGGGTGTCGTAAGTGGAACGATAAGTTCAACATTCTCTTCAATTTCGTGCCTAAAGCCTTATTTACCTAGTTTTACGCTCAATGTTAGAATAACCGGTGAATGATCAGATGACAGATCAAAGCTCTCTTCAACTTTAATGTGGTTGGTAGATATTCCTTTCACGACGAAAAAATCGATCAGGTCAGGTATTTTTGAAGTATCAGTTGGCCAGTAGGTCGGTTTGCCCGTCGAGTGGCAATCACAACTACACTCCATACCTGCCCCATATAGCATTCTTCCTTGTTCCTTTTCGCGAGATATATCTAGAACCCCAGAACGTGTGTTTTGCATTAAAATCGCCGCCAATAATGAAGTTTGGTTTGATCGATCTAAGCAAGTTAGTATAATCAGTTTTTACAAGCGCGGAACGCGGTGGACAGTAGATAGATGAAATTCTAAGAGTACGCTGACTATTTTTTACTCGAATCGTGCACAGTTGCATAGTTTCAAGCTCTATCTTCAGGTCTTCGTATTGTTCAATGCAGTCTTTAATAAACAATGACGATCCACCTCTCGCGTTTCCCGAAGGGTGACAAGCGTGGAAGTCATTATAGCCTTTTATTTTTAAGCTCGATCCCCTTTTCACGTGAGTTTCAGAAATTAAGCAAATGTCAAGATCTTTCTCGCGTATGAATATTTCCAATTCGTCGAGTTTTTGCAAAAGACCGTTTGCATTCCAAGTGCATATTTTTAACATTGGTTTGTCATTCATATTTTATTTGATGTACGCGTTTTCCGTGAATTATTTTCGAGCTTAACCAAGCGATCGAGAATAATTTTATTTATTTTGCTTTGTTCTTCAAGTTTCTGGAGAATAACTGAGAAAACATGTGAAGCAGGGTCCGGCGAAGTTTCAACGTTATTTGCTCCTTCGGATGCCGCGGCCTGAGCGTAGGTCTGCACTCTGGCTGTCCGAGGGCCACTATTCGCCACTATTGGCTTTCCTGATTTTAACTTTTCAGTAGCGTTTCTTTTGACAACAGAGGTCGAGGGCTTTTCTGTTGTCTCTCTTTCTTTGACATTATTACGCTCTTGAAGCGGAGGTTTTACATTGCCTACTACCTCCTGGGCGGTCTTACGCTTTGTCTTTGTTGGCGGCTTTGTTTTTATATTTTGTGGCTTAAGGAGCGCATCTCTCCGTTTTTGCAACTCCTTAGCTACTTCGCAACCTCTATAATTTGCCGGGTGCTTTCCATTACAGTTGGCACAGGTAGCGGAGGATTGTTTATTTGCTCCACAGTCTTGGGAGAAATGATTTCCGGCGCATCGCGGCTCTTTTTTGCAATACATTTGCGTATGATTAAATTCTTGGCAACGTTTGCACTGTGGAATTATTTTTAAATTTCTGCGCATGGGCTCGATTTTTACCACAATATTTAGTATTGTTTTAATTCGGTAGATATCTTCGATATTATCAGACCTATCGAAAGTAAGCATAAAGAGCGGCAGTCCACGCCTTACCAGGACATCCCTATCTTCTTCCGATTTCTGTTTCTCCTTCTTGATGATATTAACGGCATCAAGAATTTTAAACCCTTTGGCTTTAAGGTCGTTTATAACATCTTCTTTTTTGCATGAGGGGTGGAGTCCCCTTGCTACAACACGATGTGGCCTTTCTGACTTTATTTCGAAAGTATACCACTGGATCTTCTCAGTATTTAGCTTTTGAGACACTGCCCGGTAGTCTTCGTGGTTATCGACGTTAATTTTCCACGCATTATTCCTCAATGATGTAACCTTAAATTTCGATATTATCGTTCCTTCAAAGAGGCTGTGCAATTTATTATACTCCGTTACCCCAACGACGTTTATTGGAGGCCGCCGCCAATTAAAATAAATCAAAATGAATGGGCAAGGGAAGATAAGGAAAAAGCGGACGTTTTTGCCGCCCATTTAGAAGAAACCTTTTACCTTCACAAGTGCAACGCTATGGGAACTAAAACGTGAAATTGAATCCCTAAAACCTAAGAAAGCTGCTGGTTATGATTTGATCACGGGAGAAGTTCTCAAAGTTCTACCAAGAAAAGCATTAATTAAGCTTCTTCATATTATAAATGCCGCGCTCAGACTAAAACACGTGCCGAGCCAATGGAACGTTGCGGAGGTCATAATGGTTTTAAAACCAGGAAAACCGCCAAATGAAGTAAAGTCGTATAGACCGATTTCCCTTCTTCCAGTTATATCCAAAGTTTTCGAGAGAATTTTACTAATGCGCCTACAACCGGTTATAGAATATAATAACCTTATCCCTGAACACCAGTTTGGGTTCAGAACAAAGCATTCCACGATTGACCAAGTGCATAGAATTACTGACGTAATTGAGAAAGCATTTGAAGAAAAAAAAATATGCTCGAGCGTATTCCTTGACGTCTCACAAGCCTTTGACAAGATGTGGCATGACGGCTTACAATTTAAATTACGACAAGTTCTTCCCGTACGCCTATATGATATTTTAGAATCATACCTCGGGAATAGACTCTTCCGTGTTAGGCATGGAAACGAATACTCTGAGCTTAAGGAAATTTCGGCCGGCGTGCCGCAAGGAAGTGTCCTTGGGCCCCTTCTCTATCTGTTATATACTCGCGATATACCAAGAGAAGATGGCACTACTCTCGCTACGTTCGCCGACGACACCGCTATCCTAGCAGTAGGTAATACAATTGAAGAAACGACTGCAAAAATTCAAATCGCACTGAATAAGGTAAATGAATGGACGAGGGACTGGCGGATCGCCCTCAACGAAACTAAATCTGTTCACGTGAATTTCACATATAAGAAAACTAATGACTTGCCAATTTTCCTAAACTTGGCCCGAATACCCTTTGCAAATGAGGCCAACTACCTTGGAATGACACTCGATGCAAAGCTGAAATGGAATTCTCACGTGAAAATGAAACGTAAAGAACTCGATATCAAATATAGAGAAATGTACTGGCTCCTGGGAAAATATTCCCAGATCAGTACCGAAAACAAACTGCTTCTATACAAGCAAGTGCTAAAGTCGGTGTGGACCTACGGTATACACTTTTGGGGTTGTACCAAGAAAACAAATGCCAATATTCTACAAACTTTTCAAAATAAAGTGCTTAGAGAAATTGTACAAGCACCATGGTATATTAGAAACGACGATATCCACAGGGATCTTGGAATTCCAACAATTGTTGAAGCTGAAACTAGAAGCTTCGCGAGAAAGCATAGAAACCGACTAATCGGACATGTCAACAATTCAGTCCGACAAATTTTGGACGAGAACAATTTATTGCGCCGACTACAAAGAACGAAACCGTTCGACTTGACAAGATAGGATTAACCGCGTCTAAATTGCGGAACATGCAGGATCTTTCATTGGAAAGAAGCCTGTCAGAAGTTGTTATTTCGTTATAGAAAAATTACTTGATAAGATATATCTTAGTTGCAGTATCTAACAATCTTTCGAAGGGTGGTGTTTTTAGTCAGTATAAAAATCTGACACTACTATGAGCACGCGCTTGCTATTCTCATTGTGTCTTTGGAAGATTTTGAAAAAAAAATTAACGAATCTTGCTTGAATCTAGTTTATTAAAAAAAATCAATTCCATAACTATACACGATCAGTCCATTATCCTCCTTCAGTGAATAACATGCTAGGTCACAAAGTGTGTATTCGGCAAAAGAGCACCACTCAGGCCGTAGGTGTACGAATATCCATTCGGCAGCAGAGTTGAACGATATGAAAGTTGAAGTGGGGCGAGAATCGGTGAACTATGGAGCAGCGAAAACTCATTGTCGATCTTTTCAATTGCAGCATTCCTTAGCTTAGCCTCTTCGACGGCATTCAAGTGTTCTGCTTTGGCTTGTGCCACTTCGGGTGTGTCCTCAACTTGTCGTGGTAATTCAATGGGAGCCTCAGTCACTGGCTCTGGTTCTATGTCACCATTTCGCTTTTTAGCTTCTTCCACAGCAGCCAAATGAGCAGATTTTGCAGCAGCAACTTCTGGTGTGTCCTCAACCTGCTGAGGTATATCCTGTGCAGGTGCTTCTGGAACCTCAACTGGTTTGGGCAGATTAGTAGCTTCAACTCGGAAACCTCCCTCATCGGCTGTATAGTCAACAGTCTGAATAATTCCATCTGAGTCGGTATAGCTATATGATCCCCGAGTTACGCCATCCAAAGTCTTAACTTCTTGTTTTGCCGACATGGGTTCGCTATATCCAAAGGCATACTGACCGAATTTATCCTGCGCGTGGTATTGATGCTTGGTTGCTGGTATGACCAAACCAGCTGGAGCGTAATATGATACACTAGCTGAAGCAACTGCCATCAAGGCGCAAAATACGACAACGATTCCCATCATAATCGTGCGTTGATGGTGGTGGTGGTGATGTTCAGTGAATAGAAGACGCTGCTATTGAAGTGAACTAGTACTCGCTTCTGAGAACTCTGAGTCTGCATATGATGGATGGTGGAGTTTTATACCACATTGTGATGGAATGTCATCTTAAATGTGGGGCTTTCAAATACAACCCATGCATGTGAGTGAAGCGTAAAAACCGCATAGCCTACTTGCGATTCTGAAGCACCAGAAGGGAACGACCTTGACAAAGGTAACCAATAACAAGCGGTTATTTCATTTTTAATATCAGAAATCAGACAGTTGCGTGAATATGCAGTACACCTATGCATTATGGGATTGTTGCAGTTAAAAAAGAGCTAAAATATTGTCTTTTACAAAGAATGGGGGTCAACCGAGCTAAATAGAGATGAGAAAATTGAATGAACTCTTGCATCTATACAAATATGTTGAAGAGCTTCTCATAAGAGAGTGAACTTTAACTTTATACAGAAAACAAACAACAAAAGGGCGATGGCAAGTGATAATAACCTGATCTCAGGGGCTTACTACCCCTTCGGTTTGGCTTTATCCCGCCTGAAGCATTTCTCCATATAGACATGCAAGGGTTAGTCCAGAAAAAATATGGTATACCGGTATTGTACTGCACAGATAAGCAACTCATCCACGGCGAGTACGCCGCCAATGCTCAGGAGCTCCTCCTATTTATCACTGCAATTGGGGTACGCGACAAGGTCGAAGAGGGTTGATGAACTCTCCGGGGCCGATGCTCTACTTAAGTAGCATCGTCCATAGTTTTAAGCTAGATATAAGTTGGTAGGTATTTTGTTGGCGGCTGTCAGGCGACCATGAACATAATCAGGATGCTGATGAAATCTTTGTGCATCCAGCTCTGTAAGCTAAATCGGAAAAGAAGGCCACTGAAGAGGCGAATGCTAGATGAATATCCATCATGTAATCAATCGAAAATGTCTCTCTACGCCTGTAAGAATCCTAATGGAGCATAACAATCAGAGATTTGCGAGGCTGCGCGCTGCGGTACGAGGGAGTTATAGACGATACAACATACTTCCTATGTCAGTGTCCAGGTCTCCAACACTTCTTCTTCCACAATCCAACGAGCTATATATCACACCAACGGACAAAATAATGAAATTCATCAAATCCTCAATGGTTTGTATGCAATGATACAGTAAGTAATTAATTAATAATTTAATTAACAATAAGACGTACAGAAAAAGTTCCTATACGGATAAGGCATATAATCTTTCCCCGCCGGGTATCACAATGGGTCAATTTTGACCTGAGTGTGGCGCGAAATTATTCCCCGCCAGCCCGCCAACATAACCTAAAGTTCCTAAGTTTTCTAAAGTTTCTTGAAAATTAAAAAAACAAAACAAATCATAGCTGTCGATAAATTAAAGGCCGAAAGGCAATCATTTTAAGCATATTGATAAGAGCGTTCGCTAAAAGGCAGTAAGCTAGAATAATATAAACGTTAGTTTTAAATTAAGTCGCTTTTGTCTAGTAGTATCTAAATTTAAAAAAAAAATAATAATAAATAGTTGGCGCGACAGGTCGACAGGTTCGTTTTCTGTGAGTTAATTTTTTCAGTTTTGGATTTGGAACAAATGGAAGGGATCTACAATTCTATGCCGACTCCAAACGGCTAATTGAGAAGCTCTTTCAAGACAGTTATACTCTCGGATGTTTGTCAGACGTTCGCGAGAGGTGGCACAGTGAAAAAAACCCTAAGTTGGAATTTGTTTTTTTTTTTTTTTTGCGGGATGTAAGTATAATAATTTAAAAAAAAAAAAAAACGATTGGTAGATCAAGAAAAGAGACACAATTACTTTGGTTCTTAGCAACCGTTTAATGATACAAAAAGTATATGCATGATACTGCACATCATCACTACATAGTATAAAACAAAGTCGCTTTCTCTATCCCAATGTCCCTATGTCCATATGTATGCTTAAATCTTTAAAACTACGCAACAGATTTTGATGTGGTTTTTTTAATAGATAGAGTGATTGAAGAGGAAGGTTTATATGTGTAATAACATCCATTAATACTGGAGAAATACTGTTATTTTTGAGGTATCTAATGTGATATCGTGAATAATTACATTTTTTCCGCTTACATTGCAAACGCAGTCTGAACACTATACGTGCGAACCCGGGGCGGGTCCAATAGCAATAATCAACTTTAGTCTGGCAGTTTACGGAAAGACTCCAGACTTTCCAAAATCGCTTTACCAATAAACAAAAATAGCTGCCAGAATATCGCTAACTGTAGAGTTAAATGTTAATCGTGAGAAAGTCATCTTTATCTCGGGCATTAGCTAAATAAATCCTCCCTTAATGTCATTTTGAAGACGACTGTTGCCCAACGGTCCAAAATCACGGTATTAAATTTCGTAATAGGAGCGAATTTAAATACGCTGTTGTTCAGCCAGGGCGTTTAAAATTATAAATTAGTTTTAATAAATTGTAAAATTTTTCTAATTTTATTCGTTGTAATACAACAACACAAATGTTTTTTAAGTCTAACAAACACAAATTTGTACAAATGTATGCATAAAATTGAAAAATATTACAATTTTGTTTTATTTCTGAACGCTTGAAGCATATATTTCTGTGTTTTTACTCTGTTTTATCTTGCTTAACCGCTAATTCTGCTTTTGAATTGGTTTTCCTTTTAAAATACATAGTTTGCAAGCAATGAACGGATGCTAATTTAAAAAAAAATATTTTATATAAGTTTGTGATATTTTCAAGCCATTCTTGACAGTCGTAAACGGAATAAAATATATGCTTCTTAAGTTTAAACGGCTCATACCTGAATACCTACTATTTTCAACAATTCTCAGAACCTCAGGCGGCTAAGGTAGATATTTGGCTGAAACCAAACCCTTATTAGACTCTTTGCAAAAGGAGTTTGTTTACCGAGAATGAGGATGAGGAAACAATGGTTGGAGGGAAAAGGTTGATAAGCCTATATATAAGAATAGAATTGTAACCACTCAGCAAAATACAAGCAATTTAACAAATTAAGGAACTTCTGGAGGAATAGCAGGTAGTATGCGGGAATTCATGGAAGGGGAAACGTGACAGTTTTTGCCCATAAAAATGTGTACCCCGCAGATGCGACAATTTAAAATTTTGTTCTAACTTTCCCGAATTAAGTAATATAGGTAATCTATAAAATTTTCAAAAGATCAAATTTTATTTTCACACTTCTATATACTTTGGCAAGCACTGTCTCGTTGCAAATTGAAATTCAAAAACGGAAGCGATAGGTTCTTAAAATGCTTTGGCTTCCTACGTGATAGCTATTTCTGAAATGAATTAACAAGCTATTATTTCTATTTGCGAAAATATTCACTTGCTAAAAAAAAAGCCTCAAAAAGTCTTTAAAAGATATCGGTTGGGCAGATTTAATTGCAATTTATGTATTCCTTTTTTTTGGAATAAAATTCTCGTTGTGAAAGAAACGACTGACCTTGTTTTTCACGAAAACAAATAATAATTATGAAATTCAAATTCTGCGTGACAACAAATGTAATAGATTCAACAGAAAGTCAGAAAGTTGGTATGTATTCGATTGCGATTGACATGTTCTGGTACACTTCTCTTACATAATGCAAGCGTATGTCAATATGTTTGCTCCGTGTCCGTTCATGAAAGACTGGGTTTTATTACTATATGCTGAGCGCTCTGGTTATCACAAAAGATAATTGTTAGATTTTTTAAGATGTCTTGAAATTGCGCAAAGAAACTGCTTCCTTGGATGCAGCAGTCAATGCCATTTATTCCATATATTCCGCCTCTGTACTCGATAGCGCCACTGTTTGTTGCTTCTTCTTTGCCCAGGATATCGCACCGCGCGCCGCCAAGTTTAAAGACGTAGCCAGTGTAAGATCGGCGGTCGTGATTTGTTGCCCAATCAGCATCCGAGTAACCGCACAGTGGCTGACCTAGTTGACGATAGGACAAAAAATAGTTAGAAGTGTTTCTCAAATACCTTAGTACATGCTTCGCAGCAAGCATTATGTTCCTCATGCGGATTGTTATTGAACTGCGACAACTTGTTGACAGAGTGTAGAATGTCAGGCCTAGTTGCATGGACTATGTACATTAGGTTAGGTTAGGTTAACGGGTTGGTAGAGCAGGTAGACCCTACTATACCCCACTTATCTCCTTGTGGACTCATTGTGATACCCTTTGTTGGGGGTTTATCGTTGGTGCTGTAGATGGTTAGCACATGTTTCTCCTTCATATATCTACCCGACGTTGTCCAGCCATCCTGATATCCTCAAGAACCCGTAAATATCAGAGAGTGTAATATCAGAAAGTTCTTCTAGGTCATGGAAGTAATAGCTTCCAAGTGTTCTCTTCCTCAAGTGACAGAGGATCGGGCAATGACAGAGGAAGTGAGGTGTGTCCTCATGAACCTCTTCGTCCCCGCAGCCTCTACATATATCGTCATCTTTGAGTTTTAGCTTCATCGTGTGGTTTCTTAGAAAGTTATGACCCGTTAAAGCCCCTACCAGCTTAGACAGCGATGACCTGTCAAACTGTAAAAGTTTGATGGTTCGGCCACTGTTATATACTGGCCATAGCTTCCGAGATACTTCACAGGTAGTTAGTTCTTTCCACCTGTTATTGGTTTTCATACGAATCTTGTTCCCCACTCGTTCTCTGAGACTACAGAGTGGAGGCTTGATCGATTGTAGTGCTCTATCAATAGGATATGTGGTCCTGCCATGTGATTCCTGAATTGAGTGTGACTCCTAGAAGGTGCATTGAGTCCTTGGGATGGATTGCATGGTCATCCATTTGGATCTGAGGAGCTGTTGATGCATTTTTTCTGGAAAATGTTGTGAGCTGTGTCTTGTTTGCATTAAATACAACCAAGTTTTCCTTTCCCCACTTCAAGATTTTGTCCAGATCATCATTTAGAGAATTAATTTGTTCACATCTCTGATTGTGTGATTTAGCCGTATTCACAGGCCCACTGTTCTGATATTAAACGGAGAATTAACTTATGCCAATAGCTGTTTCATTGGGCTTAGAAGTCAATTGAGGAGTAAGGCCCTCTCTCGAACAACTACAGTGAATTTTTATTAGACTCTAATCATCCCAGTCCTGGTCTATGGCGCAGAGGCTTGGACCCTTTCAAAAGCGCGTGGTTAAACTTGTTTGTTTCGAGAGGAAAATTCCTCGAGTGATTTTTGCTTCCGTCTGCATGGACGGTGATTGGAGGAGGAGATACAACGAACGGGCTCTACAGCGACATCAACCTAGACAAAAGAGTAAAGGTCCAACGACTGAGGTGACTGGGTCATGTTGAACGAATGGACACGAATGCTCCGGCCCGGAAAATCTTCGAGTCCACACCTGAGGGACGGTGCAGAAGTGGAAGGGGACCTTACCCAACTTAGCGTGCGAAACTGGAGACAGATGGCTGAAGATCGTGCTGGCTCTGACTGTAGGAAATAAGGCCCCAATGAAATAAGGCCCCAAAAGAGAAAATGAAACAAGGCCCCAAATTTGGGGTCTTATTTCATAATGAAATAACACCCCAATTTCAACTATGAAATAAGGCCCCACTGCGATGAAATAGGGCCCCAAAACAAAATGAAATCAGGCCCCAAATTGGGGGCTTGATTTCATAATCAAGTTAAAAATAATGAAAACTACTTTTTATTTTATATTGTTGATATTGGATAAACTAATTTAGATTAAAGATATTTTTTATATACTCAACCTCGCACTCATCCCGTAATCTAACAGTAAATCCAAGCAGGGGGGTTGCAGGGGGGCAGCATGCCCCCCCCCTACGCATTCCATATCGGAAGGGTAACAATTAATAATAAGAAAAATAATTTTGGGGACTTATTTCATTTCTTCTTTTGGGGTCTTATTTCATAATGAAATAAGACCCCAATTTCCATTAGGAAATAAGGCCCCAAAAAAGGAAATAACACCCCAAATTGTATTTAAAATCGTTGTTGTTGTTTCCTGTATAATTTTTTGGGGCCTTATTTCATTTTCTTTTTGGGGCCTTATTTCATTGGGGCCTTATTTCGCAGAGCCGCTGGCTCTAGACGCTTGTTGGTTAATGCCCAGGTCCTCCCCAGACTGTAGCGCCACCTAAAGTAGGTACGTAACGCTTTTTTCGAGGTATTAAAATATTTGTTGCAGCGATCAAGAAAAACTCGAAACATTAGCGACTTCAAATAATATGAGTTCTTTTGATTGGGAGGCATTAGATCTTACTCTATTAATTTTGCCGCATTATACGCTCTTACGATCGAAATTTTATGTGTTTAGCATACGCTGCCTTTTAGGGTCGTATTACAGGAACGTAAATTAGGAAACGAATTCACTGATTGTGCTTATATATTGTGATATCTATGTTAATGAAGGAATGTATTTTGTATTACATTTGAAGTTTTGAAAAGGATTGCATTTATGATAATTACTTTGCAAAATAAAAGGAAAGCGAGCCCGTCGTTCTGTGTTCTATTTCCTTACAGTTCCCCCGAAAAAGACTTCCTTCACTGCCGTTTTTATTGGCGAATTTTGATGAAAGAATCTCCGCATATTCGCCGAAATCTGCACCAAAAGACAAACTTACAATTAATATTCCTGCAAGAATTTTAAACGGAAACACGATTTTTTTTAAATACCAGACAAAAGAATTTCTGCTGAAGAGATGCCAATTATGTTGGCCATTGACCACTCAGTATATAGTCCAACACAATCCTACTTAGATAATAAATAGACATCGACTAGTGCTTCTTTTCAGTGAAGGCGTTTGTCTTGGACTTTAAAAGTGTTGTAGATGGTAAAATAAATAAATAACTTCATAAGCGCAACTGTGTGGGGAAGCAAACATATTATTTATTTAAGAACCAAGAAAATCGTTACATTTTGACTAAGGAATTTTACTAGAGATCAGCAATATATATGTTCAGTTTCCAATCCAGTTGTTCCATCACTTATAACTGCCAGTGAACGTTCATAGTGATCTCCTTCATGGTTCCCAAATTAACGATATATATAGCACCGTTCTTGTCCATTTCAATTGCTTTGATCAAATTGTTGGCCACATCCTCGGGTTTTTGATGCTTAGCAGCCAACATTTGATCAATCAACTCCTTGGAGCTGTCCAGAGTTGTATTGTTACGCAAGTTTTGCATAAGCTCAGATTGAGTTAATCCTGGCAAAACTCCAATCACAGATACTCCAGTGCGAAGTAAGATGGTTTCGTCCTATAAAAAAAAATTATAAACACAATAGAAGATAGATGGTTTTAATAGGAGTTTACGCTAAGTGAACGAGTGAATCCAATGACACCATGCTTGGCAGCCGAATAAACAGCCAAGGCAGCATTTGGTTCCAAACCATAAACCGAAGCAATGTTGACAATTAGACCTCCACGTCCCATTTGGGTCTTGTCCATCAATGGAAGTGCCAATAAGGTGGTGTTAATCAAACCGGTCTAAAAAAAAAAAGTTTCAATTATACACAACCTTTGTGGTGAATCATCCGCCGCGTTATTTACCAAATTGACACCAATGGTGGTCTCCACATCACGATCCATCAACACTCCTGCTGAATTGATTAGAAGATCGATGTTCTTAATCGTCTGGGCAATCTTCTGCATTCCCTTCTCAATGCTCTGGCGAGACATAATGTCCATGCCGATCCAGAGAATATTGACGTCAGATGCCTCAGCTTGAAGTTTGCGCAAGTTCTCATTGTTTTCTATTTTGCTCGCGATCACCAGATTCTAGAAAAGAAATCAGACTTTCAAAGCGCAAATCCTTCCATTAAGTTTCAATGGGTACTCACCGCAATCTTCTTCTTCAAGAGGAGACGGGCAGTTGCCATGCCGATGCCGCCATATCCTCCAACGAGAACAACATTCTTTCCAGCTAAATCCAACATGATGATGGGATAAAAGTTTTGTGTATGTATGTACTTGTTGAGAAGACTCAAAGGAGAAGATTCACTTGAGAGTGCTGTTACAACTGAATTGAAATGCCGTCTGAGGCGGTATTTATTTGGAAAATTCGGATTGATTCGTTCGTACACCTCACGGGTCAATCGATTACACAGCACCCAGAATTGATTGTAGCTGTGCACTGATAAAGCATTTATTTTGTTAACTTTCTTTTTATTTAAATACCGTGTTGTCATGCCCTTAAGTTGATTGTTTATCGCGGCAGACAAAGCTACGTTGAGGTTTTTTGTTTAACCGCCTTGATAAGATGTTTGTGAGAGTGCCAATGACCCCCCCCCCCCCCCCCCCCCTATTCTTACTACCTCTTGCAGTTTGCAAATTTTGATAATAACTGTTTTTATGTTTGAATTTATTATAATAATAATAATTGTCGCAAATTAGCAGGCTATAATTTGGATGACATTAGGTATCAGCACTCTAAGAAGTTACTGATATATTATTTCCAAATTAAGAAAATATGAAGAATTGTTAGCTGAAAGGGTTGTTTCCCAAATCTAAAACACGCCAACTACGGCAAGTACATACCTATATGTGTGTATGTACACATTTATATTTGCGAGGAAAACTAAATTTACGAATACTACAATGAAAAGGATTCCCGCTATTCACTATATGTCTACTGATATTCTTCGGATCACAATATTACTTTGAATGTCCTTTAGTATTTCATTAAAGTCACAATGGAAAATGTAGAATAGATAAACTTAGTCAGTAAAATCATTATCAAAACTAAATGTAATATGCTCTTAAATCTATTTAGGGCCGATATCCTTCGGTGGGACATAAGTTCAAAATTTTACTGTGGAGTTATGTCCTTCCAAAGTGGGATATAAGTCCATAATTTATTTTTCAAAGATGGGACATAATTCCAATTCCAAAATTTTGTAAGTTAAAGAATATGCATATCACTACATAGTATAAAACAAAGTCGCTTTCTCTTCTTCTTTAAAACTACGCAACGGATTTTGATGCGGTTTTTTATTAGATAGAGTGATTGAAGAGGAATATGTATAATAACATCCATTAAATAGTGGAGAAATACTGTTATTTTTGAGGTTTCTAATGTGATGTCGTAAGTAATGAATATCACTAGTATGAATATAAGATCATGAAATTTCTCAATTCCACAGGCTGGTTTTGAGCTCCCTTTACTCCCTTCTCCTCCTTTTTCTTCAGTTTCCATTAGTTGTGGCCTCAAAACGACGCTCACTGCTCTATTTGTGTCTTTCCTTATCAGAAGACGGAAATACTGACACTTAAACCAACCAACCAGAAAAATATGCTATTTTAAAAAATTCCAAACCCCATGCTACATTTTTAAATAAAAACAACACCCACATTCTTACAACATTATAGTATAATTGGCAATTTAATATTTTAACGAAAAGGAAAAAATAATTCTAAAGTTAAAAGTCAATTTATTTACTCAAAAAACTTTTTGTTTTAGATTCCGAAATTTGAGAAAATAAAAGTAACAAATTCATGACAAAACAAAAATGAATTTCTTGTGTAATATGGTCATTTCTAACTTAAAAGCAAACTAATTTTTTGTCTATATAATCGTACAGCCAATTTCCTCTCGTTTGTCGGAAACGGCGATAACGATTTTGACTTAATGTTTTCAAAGTAAAAAAAACAAGTAATGCTTACGGGAACAATAAATTGTGCTCAGTTTTCAGCTTAATAGTTAAGCAATAGTATTCTACAAACTAAACATTGCCAATTTTGATACTGTTTTGTCTGCGTAATTTTACAAAAACCGCACCAACGATTTTGACCAAAATATATATCAAAGAAAATAATATAAGTAGATATTCTAAATAAGATCCCGTAATAAGTTTTTCTCAAAAAATTCGAATAAACCCGTTTTTTAACTATTTTTCAAAAATGACTACCGAAGAGCCACGATCTGTGTTCATATATTTTTTTAAAACTCAACACCGCACTTCCATTAAAAATGCAATAACAGCAGAGCAAAACTTATTTTTGGCAAATATTACCGACATCTTCTTTTTTCAACTAATTCAAAATAATATATATATGTATGTTAAAATTTCGATCTTTCACAAACAATACATGCAATCGTTGACAACTTAAGCCAGCGTCATTAATCTATTCCAGTCAAAAATAAAATCAAGCCCTATAAGATCAAAAAAGAGAAACTCCTAATACTCTTGTCCCCGTACTCAAAAATCGTATAAAGTGTAAGCGCTTATAAAATAGTACAGTAGGCGCTTATAACCAGAGACAAAGGCTGTCGTTCTCGTTTGATTCGGCCGATTTCCCGTTACCTTGCCTACAAACTATATAATTATTTTTACGGAGTGTACACAATTTAGTGCGCTAGTATTGATACATAGAAATTCGTATTGACAAATGTCACGAAACTTCAACACACCAACACACCCTCAAAAAATATCAACAGCTTCCGGTGACTTCCGATGTCGGCAAAGTTGCTGTCAGCGTGCATAGAATTTTGTCCTTTAAATTTGAAATTATTCGTTACGCGTGAATAGTGTTTTATTTTAGGAATAAGCGCACTTTTTCTGTAAATATTTATGAAAAATGATTACTGCAGAATGGTTGTAGGAAAATAAAAACATTTTTAGCAATTTTTCTTCAGTTATTTAAGAAAAATGTACACATGAAATCGAAGTTAATGATATTCAAAAGCGGAAAATAAACAACAATGTTTGTCCTAATATGTTTCTAGTATATAAAATTATTAACCAAACAAATTATATTAATCGACTTTTGAAAATTTATAATAATCAACCAATAGCATTCAGTTATCTTAAAATGTCGTATTCCCGAACTCTATCATATTCACCCATGGTTGGTAGCGGTTGGCAGCATTTATTTTATATTTTTTGTATGTTTTTACATGTCACACGGATTCTGAATTGACATAACACCGATAGGAAAACAAAATGGGTAATTTGAAAAAAAAAAAAAACTGAGGGGGCAGCGGCAAGAGGATTGTGAGTTGGGGGTCTCAGGATTGTCTCTGAAGTCGACAAAAAGCAGTACAAAGCAGTACCTACCTATAGCGTATACGATATAGCTATGTATGAGGCCAGTGGCGTAGCGATGGGGGAAGGGAGTGGCAAGGGGGGCACAGGCCCCGGGCGGTACTTTGCTGGGGGCGGCAATTGTTGCGCCTGTACTATTTTATAAGCTCTTACAGTTAACAAGATGTCTGAGTACGAGGACAAGCGTAGTAGGAGTTTCTGTTTTTTATAGTCAAGGATCCATGGCCCATTTTTTCACTTGATTACTATCAAGCTAATTTTCCGTGAGTAGCTTCATTTTGATAAGACGCCCAACAATTTCCTGTGCGAAAATTCTTGATTGTGGTAGCTAACAGAGGTAGCAAGGATAAAATATGTCGATTTGATGATTCTCAAATATTTATTACTAACTGGATTGTTTTTTATTAAATTCTAAGATAATTAGGTATCTAGGTTAGGTTAGGTTAGGTTGAAATGGCTGTCGGCTAACTGGTTAGGTTAGTCGACACACTTAGACCATTATAAGGTCCCTTGTGATACCACGTGAATCTATAATTCTATAATTCATTCCTTGAACCAATCGGAGCTTCTAATGAAGCGTAGTAGATTTCGGATGTCTATGTTTTTTAGATCGTTCAGATCACTAAAGTAGAACGCTCCAAAGTGGAGTTTTCGTCTTTGTGAGAGAGCCGGACAAGTACAGAGAAGATGGAGAACAGTCTCCTCCTCCTCCTCGTCAAAACAGCTTCTGCAAAAATCGTTAGAGAATACGCCAAGCCTTTTTGCATGCCTGCCGATAAGACAGTGTCCCGTGATGACACCTATTGTAGCACTAATATGCTTCCTATCGAGGGAGATCAGATGCCTAGAACCATTTAGATCCAACTTTGGCCAGATCTGCTTTGTCGCTAGACAAGTCGAGCCGGTTGACCACCTAAGATTTGTTCTTTCGATAGCGTCCAGCTTTATTTTGAGTTTGCAAGTAGCGAGTGGAATACCTAAGGAATCCTTAATTGGGAGTAGAGGTATCGTAGCTCCGTGTTTGGCAAGTTCATCAGCCCTGCAGTTACCTGGAATGTCCCTATGTCCCGGCACCCAACAAAGGTGAATGTTGAACTGCTCCGCCATCTCTCTGAGAGACGAACGACAGTCTTGGGCTGTTATGGAATTCGTGGAGACTGATTCCAGGCACTTGATAGCGGCTTGACTATCAGAGAAGATACGGATATCTTTAGCAGATATCACGTTTTCCCTTAGCCAAGATAAGACCTCTTTTATCGACATTATTTCCGCCTGAAAAACGCTACAGTGATCAGGAAGACGGAAGGAGAGACTAAGATTAAGTATATTAGAGAAGACACCGCCACCAACACCGTCCACAGTTTTCGAAGGTATCTAAATTATTTGAAAAAATATTTGTCCTACAAAATCTATGGTTTGATCAAAGAGTCCCCTGCTTCCAACATGTATCGATAACGAGATCACCAAAAGTGATTACTAACCAGTTGATTTTTTTTTATTACTAAGTTAATATTTATATAACTTAACAGTCATATTGTCCTACAAATTCCGTGGTATGTTATCCCGGTTCTACGCTCAGAAATTGTTAATACCATAAGACCATTTTTATCATTACTAACTGTAGGACAAAAATATTACATAATAGGTTAGTGTGTTCTCTGCCCAAATAAAACAATGTTCTACAAAAAAAACAGGTATGTATCACTAGTCCGACAAGAATTGTCATTTTTTCGTTTTCCTGTTTGTAACATAAGATACAGTGAAAAAATCGTTTTTAAAATTTTTATTATGACTTTATTTTTTTGGCAAACTAGGTACAACAATAATTGATAAACAAACATGTATCTGTAATTATTCGGATTATTTACATTACTTCAATAAAAGCGTATTACATAAAGTAAAAAATAATAATAATAATGTATATACAAATAGTATACTTTTTTACTAATAACTGAGAGCAACATCTATTCAACAGTAACCGATGAGAATTTTTAAATAAATTTGCTTTACAATGTTTCCCTACAAAATTCTACCCCCACAACAATTTAAACACACCGAGTATGCCCATAGATGATATAAATCAAATTTTCAATTCATATGTGCTCAAACAAGAATTGAAAAATCTCGCAAATCGTAATGCAGAAATTCTTCCACAGAAAAAGAAATGCACATCCAAACTACACACAAAGTAGGTACCTGCTCATCTCATTCATAAAAGCAACAGAAAACAAAAACAAACATTTGCAGTGATGCCATTCTGGCATTTTTAATGCTAGATCTAGCAGTTTACGAAAACTTGAAAACATTTTTTTAAAAAAGAAAAATGCCTGGTGCTTTTTTAGCATTTTTTTTGATTTTTGTATTTTTTGATATTTGCTTTGGAATTTTAGTCATTCGTGTACATTAAACTGATATACAGTGCATCGAAGTTTAATATGTTTCCCATCACTTTCCTACGCATATGAAATGTGAACTGTGAGCGAGTAATGTGTGAGTCCGATGAATCATGTCTATTAGGTACGTGGAGATAAGTAGATCAGACCAAAAACATAAATGTTAAAAAAAGAGCCAGAGAGTTCTTCTATATAAAAACCTCTATGTAACAAAGTCAGCCGTGCAAAGTACCGAGATCTAAGACCACACCAAGTTCTTACTTTATCAAGGTTTAATACGAAATATTTAAAGTAGAGCAATACTGAAATAACTACAAGTTAAGAGAGAAATTATTATTATTACTGACTAAAATTTGGTGGGTTCACTGATCAAGTTCTACAGCAATCGGAAGTCCTCCATATAATTGACAACAATTCTGAGAAGGTGAGTGGATACCATGTTCCCTTATAAAGAAATCTCAAATGTTCGAGTTATTCCTTTGATTGCGCCACAAGACATACCGTTGTGCAAAATTACAAGATTCAACGATGTCGGGGAGTACTCCATAATTTTTATTACCTATCAGTCAGTCAGTTACGGTTTTTGTGATTTTTAAGCCCTATACTTCAGGTGGTTGGGTGTTGAATGAATAGGGTTGCCCAGTTGTTGCAACTGTTGTGCTTATTTTACCTCCTAGTGGTCACCGCCAGATACTGGTCTATGTCCATCCAGAATTGAGTTGCTGAACTTATAAGTGCCAGTGTTGAACACGTAGAAAATAGCAACACTATAATGTTCTGTTGGAGTTGACTGTCTGCTGCTCTTACATCCCCGCAGCGGGTTACTGACTTCGGAATATTCCGGGTTTGGGGTTGTGCGTGAGGTTAACTACCCTACCACGGAAAAAAAAATTATGTTGCGAAGCAACCAAAAGCCTCGTATGAGGACGGATTCACTGTCGACGACCCTGCAAGACGGAAAAAAGACAATGACGTTCGGATCTGCACGTGGAATGTTCGAACTCTGAATAGACCGCGTGCAGCCGAACAACTAGCGGAGGCCCTAAAACGGCGATAGAGAAAATGAACTCAGACGATCGCAGATTGGATAGAATGGATTGGAAGTGGGTAGTGTCATTTCCAATACAAGAACATTTATTTAAAATTTTTAATTTGTGAATTCTTTGGATGTTCAAACTTTGTATCGAATCGCGTGAAGAATTTCAAATCAAATGTCATGCAAGGACGATTTTGAGGGGAAAAATTAAAAGGCAAACATTGTCATATCGCGGAGTCGGAAATATTATTTTCATTACATCAACGAATTTGGGCGCAACGGAGTTCGCCGGGTCAACTAGTCTTCTCTATATTGTTATTAGATATACTTATAATTCTTTCGGGGTGAAACTCGATGACGATATAATTCGTAACCACTGTGCCAATATTCATGATTCTTCTTTTGTTTTCTTCGTATTGTTATATTCAGGCTTAGACGGTCTTAGACGATAGGTAGCGCTGTCGTCAATCTCCGAAACTGTTCAACCAATTTCAATAAAATTTTGTGGATGTATATGGTTGTTCCAGCTTGAAAAATATGATTCTTTTACACCTGATAGGTGACGCTGTTGTCGATTTTCGAAATAATTTTATTAAGTTGATTGAAATTTTTGGGTAGGGATCTATGGTTGCTTTCAGTTTGAAAGATAGGATATAGTTGGACCCTATTGTTGGTACCTACTTTCTACTTTGCATTCAAAAATAATATCAAACTATATTTGTAAAGGTTTACCTATAGGTATAATAGGTATAATACGAAAGGTACTAGCAAAGCAGGGTGGGTAAGTCTTACGGGCTGATGTTGATTTTGAATAAAACACAAATTATTTAGGAAATTATTATCATCTCTTTTTATTATGATAATATTGGTATGGTTCAATTATGTATGGAATAAAATATCGGCCAAATGGGCGCCGCGACCTCGGCGGCACACCTCCATCCGATGGTCCAAATTTTCGATGACGCTGAGGCATAATTGAAGTTCTATGCCGTTAATGTGCCGAATTATCTCATTTTTTAGCTCTTGAATTGTTGCTGGCTTATCGACGTACACCTTTTCTTTTAAATAACCCCAAAGAAAGAAGTCCAACGGTGTCGCAAAAGAGCCATTGTTTCGTTAGCTGTGTGGCAAGTGGCACCGTTCTGTTGAAACCACATATCGTCCACATCCATACCTTCCAATTCGGGCCATAAAAAGTTCGTTATCATCTCACGATAGCGAGCATCATTCACAGTAACTGCCTGACCAGCCTCATTTTGGAAAAAATACGGCCCGATGATGCCGCCAGCCCATAAACTGCACCAAACAATCACTCTTTGTGGGTGACCATTGACGACGCTTGAAATGGTCAAGAGGCTTTAGTTCTTGAATCAATTGCACCTTGTAAGCGCGTAAATGCAAGTCTTTATGCATAATGTTCATCAACGACGAGCGTGAGAGGTGCCATTGTTGGGCACGACGACGAGTTGAGGTGGACGGCTCTTCAGCCACACTATCGCGAACAGCAGCAATATTTTCTGCAGTACGAGCTATACGAGCATGAACTGGTGTTTTCACATCTCCTACAGACCCGGTTGGTTTTTATTCATACGTAACGTAGCAAATGCTTCGACTTTGACATTTCTCTTGAGTAAAATCAATTGCTACGCTTTATTCATACGACCCATTAGGGCTAATGCGCGAAACAGATTAACACAGCCACATCAACTTTGACAACATTTTAGAACCACTGTATTTTAATTATTTTGAACATTTTTAGCACAGCAACATCGACAGCAACGTCAACGTTAGAGCTAATCCCGCTGTTGCTGTTGCGGTCGCTGTGTTAATCTGTTTCTCGTATAACGTCTATGTCGCTGTCGAAGCTATTGCCCACTTTCAGCAAGACATAACTTGACATAAAAAAGTGAAATTATTTTCCATTCGAGGTGAAGCTGTTTCCCAAGTGAAGTAGTTTCCCTGTACCTCATTTGTCGTTTGCTGAAGGTAACTCGGAGATAATGTATATCAGGCAAAAATGTCTGTGAATTTCGATAGCATTCATTAAATATTATAGTTAAAATTTCCCTCAAGATACAACTTTCGGTAAACAAGTTCTGAAACCAACAATATGACCTAATTAGAAAACGATTAGCTGAAAATTCATCAAGCAGCTACCTACTAGTATATATACCATTGAATAGTGCTCTGCAGGCGTCAGTCCCATTATAATCTTCCATAGATTCACAACACCAACAACAGTCGATCCAATCATGAAATTATTTGTTTGCTGTTTATTTCTCTGTGCTGTTGGCATAATATCGCCGGCTCAATCGCAGGACTTACCGGAGGTAGCTGCAGCTAAAGCAGCACACTTTGAAGCAGTCCGTCGTGCTGAATTGGTAATTGCTAACGCACCACCCGTCAGCCACCATCAAAAGCCCGCAGTTGTCGAAACAACTCAACACAAATTGGGCTTAAATGTTCACGATACGCCTGAAGTAGCTGCCGCTAAGGCTGCGCACTATGAAGCTGTACGCGACGCTGAATACGCTACATCGCTTGCGAATGCCACTGGTAAAGTTCCTGCCTCAAAGCCAATCGGAGCCATCTCAGTACCCTTTGCTCAACCATCTGCACCTGTACACTATCCTGCTCCTGGTCATTACTCAGCTCCAGCAGTGCACCATTACAATTCAGCACCAGTTATTCCAACCACTCAACATAAACTTGGCGTTAATGTGCATGATACACCCGAAGTAGCTGCCGCCAAGGCCATTCATAACGAAGCTGTCCGTCGAGCTCAGCAAACTTCCGGCGCAGTTTCCAATGATCACAGTAATACCCATTATTCAGCTCCAGCAGTCCATCATTACCAGTCAGCACCCGTCATGCAAACCAACCAACATCAGCTCGGTGTTAGTGTGCATGACACACCTGAAGTAGCTGCCGCTAAAGCTGCTCACTTTGAAGCTCTACGTCGTGCTGAAATGACCGCTGGCCCCCATATTAATGATCAATATGCACCAATGGCCCATCAAGTTATGTATATGGCAGTTCCGTACCATCAAAGTATCAACTATAATCGCATGGCAGTAGCTGTGCCTCAAACTAATCAGCACAAACTTGGAGTGAATGTTCACGATACGCCTGAAGTAGCTGATGCTAAGAAGGCGCATTTGGAAGCATTTCGTCAGGCCCAACTTCTTGCGGCAAAAGAGCCCGAGTTCCTAGCCAACAATAATTTTGCTAATCCCGCTCATCAATACGGGCAAGTCTATTAATCGCATGTTATAAGCGAACATTGTTATTAAGTTTTAAAATAAATATTTTTAAATATTACTTTTATCTTCTGTTATTTGTTTTATGTAACCGACGCGAAGTTCTTAGTACCTACTTATGATGAGTATGGGAATGACAATAAACCTAATTAGCTAGTTCAAATCAGAAAAAATGGCATTGGATCCATCCATTTTCTGATTGTTTTCCAAAATTCGTTATTCAATCGCAATCACTGTTCTCAGAACATTCAATGAGATTGATGATTGATCTGAATTTGTACAGTCCACCAAGGACCACGGAAACAGGAAACACTCATATAAGAATAAATTGCTTCTAAGAAACTGAGGTGGAAACACAAGTGTCTTTTCTTTATATGTCCATATAAAAAAAAACTGATATAAGAAGCACGCTTATAAGTTGTAAGAAACACTCGGATATAAGAAACGAACTTTCATTCACAGAGCCGATTATTCCAGGGTAAACGCGGAACTTCGTTCCGCCCAAATTCATAATGCTACTCAAATTCGTTCGTGTCAGTCAACCTTCCACTTTTTCACTGAAGTCCTTTACGGTACACGATGTATAAAGCGGAAGGTTAGAAGGTAACGCCATGAACTATGGGAACTCAAGATTGATTCCACGAAATTCCAGCGATTTGATTAGTAGTCATATCTAAACGGGAAATTGATACGCTTAAATACGAATGGCAAATCGTTCAGAGCGGATTTAGAATGTTTTCCATCAAATTTTCTACTCCAAATCGTCGCTTATTGCATGGCATTTGATTTGAGATTCTTCACAATCAAATCAAACGCGATCAATTACAAAATTTCGGTGGATTGAGGTTACGCAACGAAATTAAAACTGAGCCGACTTTCAATTTCAAATTGTGTAGCATAAGCATAACATTAAAATAATTTAAAAATTAAACATTTTAAGTACATAGTTAATGTTTGTTTTATTGGAAGTGACACTACCCGTTTTTCTATCCAATCAATTTTTTACAAAGTTCTGTCCCCGATCCCATCCCCTCATTCAAACTGTAACCAACCATATACAGCCACGAAAACAGCTGGGTAGGAGAAACCAAATAGCCCTCTGCTGGGTGCCTGACTACGTGGGAATAGAGGATAATGAAATGGCCGACTGCCGAGCAATAAAGGTAGCGTCAGAAGCTTTCATAGGTCCTGAACCATTCTGCGGAAGTACGAAATAGGGGATCACACCTTCAAAGAAAAATTTAGGAAACTAGAGAAAGAAAACAGGGCAAATTAAAACGTAAAGGTAGTTTCTTGACAAAAGTAAAAAGCTCTCACTGGATAGTTCATTTTGAGCGAACATTTACTTGTTATCTCTTTTTGTCTTCCCTGAGCACTGTGTTTGACACCTCTTTGTTCAACACCCACTTCGTTATGTAGAAAATAATAGTTAGGGATGTTACGGAGGTGGTTTTACCGGAGTCGGAGTCGGAGTCGGAGGCGGAGGCGGAGGTCGCACTCAGACACAAATTATCTTATATATAAAAATCACGTGTCACAGGTTGCTCCGCGATGGAATCCTAAACTACTGAACCGATTTTAACTCATTTTGCACATTGTGTGCAGTTTTGTCCCACTTGAGAGATAGGATAGTTTATACCTCAATTTATAGTCGCTGATTTTTTTATTCCAATAAATTAATTTTTGTACACTTTGAAAAAAAAGAAAAAAAGAAACTGGATAGAAATCGAGTACTGACGCTTCAAATACAAAAAAAAAATATTTTAAATTTTAAAAGCAATTGTTGTTGTCAATTATTTTAATTATTTTCCAACTAAATTGTTGTTGTCAACAATTTTGAAAGTTTTTTTTTTTTTTAAATACCTATAGGTACCTCAAAAGTTTGTTCTAATAAATTATGTTTACTATAGGCCTGTTTTTTTGAGCTTCGAACTCAGCAAAGCAAAGCAAAGTAGGATTTTCAGCACGCAATTACAACAACTACTGTGATTCCTCGAAGTGTCAAGTAGGGCGTAGTTGTTGTAATTGCATGCTGAAAATCCTTCTTTGCTTTGCTTTGCTGAGATCGAAGCTCAAAAAAACACGCCTTATGTTACATTAAGTAACTTTTTGAAATGAAGTAGATACCTAGTTTGATTATACAAAGATGATATGGCCGACGATATTTTGCATCGAATTCGTACTGTGATATCGGATAATGAACTGGAGATGTCAGATGGAATGCGCAACAAAGCTTTGATTTTGATCGAGGATATGTGTCTGCTCATGAGTGGCAATTTGTTGTGCAAATTGGGGATGCCACAGCCAAGACGCATTTAATGCAGAATTGGAGCGAGAAATGGACTTCGGTCGAATCGCATTGAGTTAAGCTGTTCGAACAAATGTGCCAATGTTGAATCAAGAATAAAAGAAAGTGTACGATGAATTGATGCAAGCAGTCGATAACGAAAATTGCGGAACTGGAAATACATTCATGATTTCACTTAATTTAGCTACAATTCGTTCGAGATCTGAGATCGCTTTGGCCCTAGCCTCTTCTGGGATAGCGGCTACTTTGTTAGAAGGCGGTCGAAAAGCTCATCCTGCATTGAAATTGCCATTGAATCTGCAAGTGGAAGAAGAACCTACATGCAACATTTCAAAGAACACTGCGATGCGAAAGTACTGCAGCAATGTAAGATTATTATATGGGACGATTGCACAATGGCTTACAAATGCGCATTGGAGGCCCTGAATCGTTTACGTAATGACCTTTCGGTGGAGCAATGATCACCGGCCTGATTGAGATTCCACAAAATTTTTGCAACCTTACAACGACACCGGAAGAACTAATCATGAATGTTTTCCCAAATATCGCTCAGAATAATATTGACCATGATTGGCTGAGTGTAAGAGGAGATTGATTTTGGCTGCAAAAAACAAGAACGTCGAACATTTGAATTTCGCCATTCAAAACCAAATCGCTGGTGAGTTGCATTCATACAAATCAGTCGACTCCGTGATGGATGAAAACGAAGCCACCTACTATCCCACGGAATTTTTAAATTCTTTGGATGCTTCGGGCTTGCCTCCACACAATTTGAAACTTAAAATCGTCTCAGTAATAATTTTGTTGCGCAACCTAAATGAACCAAAACTTTGTAGCGGTACGCGTTTGATTGTGAAGAATTTAATATCAAATATAATTCAAGCAACGATTTTGATTGGAAAATTCATAGGCGAAGGTGCTGTTATTTCGCGGATTCCACTTATTCAGAACGATTTGCCGTTCGTATTTATGTAAGCGTCTTCAATTTCCCGTACGTCTCGCTTTTGCTAAGACAATTAATAAGTCGCAAGGACAATCGCTGGATGTGTGTGTGGAATAAATCTTGAATTTCACGTGTCGGCAAAGCTCTCGCTTTGTACGTGTACACACCCGATAATAGAAATAGAACAAAAAATGTTGTGTACCATTAATCATTTCACTGAAAAAGCGGTAGGTTGGCCGACAAGGATTTGATTTTATTTATTTACTTAATTTTAATATACCTTTTGAATAGAATGAAGCGAAAGCTCGGAATTATAAACTTCATTACCTACATTAATGAATTTGGGCGGAACGAAGTTCGCCGGGCCAGCTAGTTAATATATAAAATTTGAAAATATAAAATTGGCACACTCACTCTCAACTTCAATGCAAATCTCGCCTAGTTATGTAAAATACCTAAAAGAGTGAAAAGACAGTCGTATTGTAAAATGTCACAACTCGATAATTCTTTGTTGTTCATGTTCATCGGTCGCCTCGTCACCCATGATGGTGCTCCGATAAACCTCCGATGTGATTATGTATATCGGAACCGAAGCCGGATTCGGAGGTGCAATTTAAACCGGAAGTTCCGACATATCGGATTCGGAGTCGAAGCTCCGTATCATCCCTAGAAAATAACGCTCTTTTCTTCGAGTTATTCTCAGTCTCACTAAGTTGACTATTTTTGAGTATGGGCAATATTGGGCATGGCGCATGGGGATGTGGCTATGAACAAAATAACACGCTTTTCTTCGAGTTATTCGATACCTACCTATTCGATTTCATTGTCCTGGCAGGTAGTATGTTGAGGTAGGTAAGGGGAAGTGTTTTGGTTTACATTACATTAAAAATTTAGTTGACTGATTGCAGTGCACGACTTAAAGTCAATTTAGTATTGTGAACCCAATTAGCAAATGTTCAATGTATGGTTTTGTTTCAACAGATGTAAGGTTTTTTACATTTGTATGGGATTAATAATTTTGCTTCGACTTCCCACTTGAAAATGTTTACCCCACGCCACTGCTACATAGGTAGAGGTACCTACTAGGACCTACCTCTACATACACACTGTATTTGTTATTCGGATTTGGTTTGTGTGGAGCTAACAGTTAACAAATAAACTTTAAATTGCAATGTTCTCCTCTTTACTGAAGTGTTTTGGTCAATCTTCAATCTACCAATATCCTTATTATGTTTCAACTTGATCATCACCAATCTTTAGTTTTGTGGTTTTAAAATTCTACGCCCACTATGAAATAGCTTCAACTTGAACTTGTGGTGAACATCAAAAGTGCAACAAAACGGACATTCACTGAATTAGCTGTACAGGTAGGAAGAATTCCCCCTATTCTCTCTATCTTTTTTTCCGCCATCTGTGAACAAATAACACTCCTTATAAACACATAATTATAATCCTTACTTATGTATACCAGATGCCGGTTAAGTAAATATAAAGAGTTGGTTTGGTTTTGGTCAATGTTAACCCCCCTGGTCAAATTTGGCCTGTTTGACCTTTTATAACAACGCATTTCGAAATAATCTATATTAGGTATATAAAAATTGAGCCTTAAAATTGTGTTCGTTTGTCGCCGATTCACGCATTAACGCATTTACTGATTTTAACCAAATTTTCACACATCTTTGGTATTGGTCTATGATTTTTGTGAAGTTTGGTTGCAACTGGTAAACGTATGTTTGTGTAATTTGTTTACAAAAAACGATGCAAAAAAATATATTTGTACTGTAAAATTTGTTTTTTTTTTTTGGTCTTATGAGAAATAAATTTTTGTTTTGTCAAATTCCTTTTTTCGAATTTCCAGTCGGTTTTTTTTTTTTTTTTTCAATTTTCTCAAGATTTTGAAAAATTGGAGTTGTACGGTTCCTACGCTGGAATCGGAAAACTTAAACTGCATTTACACTATCACGCATGCGCATTTTTGCACGAGACTGGACAGAGAGATCCGTTTTTCCGCAGTCAATGCTAATAAAGGCGTAGGAATGAGATCACAAATCAGACGCCTAAGATGTCATGGATGTTCTACCCATAGTTATAGAAACGTAAAGCGGAAGTTCCGGCAACCAAAATTTCTGCAATCACATGAAAACATTTCTATTTCCGATTTAATATGTGTAAAATGAGAGTGTTAATTAGTTTCAGTAAATTAAACCAACAATTCATCAATCATTTATACGAAATAAATAAATAATTGTACGTTCATCACTTCCGGAAGCCATTTTGTTTTATAGGAAAACGAAATTTCATAAGCTATAAAAATATCAATATGCATAGCTTTCCCATAATTCCTACCACGTAAACAAGATGGCCGACCAAAAAACGTATCAAGTATTTGCGTGTTAGGTAATGCTGTCCCTTTCAGTCAGACGGCTGTATAGTATTGGGCATCCCTTTAATTTTCCGTAATAGGAAACCGTGTGACCGTGTAAATGCACCATTATGCGTGCGTGGAAAAAAACACGAACTTGAGTAAATGTTGTTTTTACCGGTGGCGTTGTTGTCGATATCCTAAACCACTCAACCGATTTCAATTAAATTTTGTGGCTGTGTATGGTTGGTTATAGTTTGTAAGATAGGGCTATTTGGGAATCGATAGGTGGCGCTGTGTTCGATCTCCTAAACCGTTCAACCGATTTCAATGAAATTTTGGGGCTGTGTAGATATGGTTGGTTACAGTTTGAAAGATAGGACTATTTATTGTATTGTTCGTTGCAGTTGGATAGATAGGACACTATTTTGGTATGGTGGGTACGGCTATATGTAAAAGAGACTGATGTCCGTATGTGACATATGCTACTTTTTGTCGTGAAAATAAAAGTTTACGGGGATGGGATTGGGGATGGAACTTTGCATGGAGAACCGCATTTTAAAAAAAGACGATTGAATAGAAATACGGGTAGTGTCACCTCCAATACAACAAAAATTATTTAAAATCTTTAATTTTTGAATTATTTTGAGCCGGGCTTATCGCTACACAATTTGAAATTGAAAGTCGGCTCAGTTATAATTTTGTTGCGCAACCTCAATCCACCCAAATTTTGTAACTAATCGCGTTTGATTTAATTGTGAAGAATCTCAAATCCAATTTTCACACATCTTTGGTATTGGTCTATGATTTTTGTGAAGTTTGGTTGCAACTGGTAAACGTATGTTTGTGTAATTTGTTTACAAAAAACCATGCAAAAAAATATATTTGTACTGTAAAATTTGTTTTTTTTTTTTGGTCTTATGAGAAATAAATTTTTATTTTGTCAAATTCCTTTTTTCGAATTTCCAGTCGGTTTTTTTTTTTTTTTTTCAATTTTCTCAAGATTTTGAAAAATTGGAGTTGTACGGTTCCTACGCTGGAATCGGAAAACTTAAACTGCATTTACACTATCACGCATGCGCATTTTTGCACGAGACTGGACAGAGAGATCCGTTTTTCCGCAGTCAATGCTAATAAAGGCGTAGGAATGAGATCACAAATCAGACGCCTAAGATGTCATGGATGTTCTACCCATAGTTATAGAAACGTAAAGCGGAAGTTCCGGCAACCAAAATTTCTGCAATCACATGAAAACATTTCTATTTCCGATTTAATATGTGTAAAATGAGAGTGTTAATTAGTTTCAGTAAATTAAACCAACAATTCATCAATCATTTATACGAAATAAATAAATAATTGTACGTTCATCACTTCCGGAAGCCATTTTGTTTTATAGGAAAACGAAATTTCATAAGCTATAAAAATATCAATATGCATAGCTTTCCCATAATTCCTACCACGTAAACAAGATGGCCGACCAAAAAACGTATCAAGTATTTGCGTGTTAGGTAATGCTGTCCCTTTCAGTCAGACGGCTGTATAGTATTGGGCATCCCTTTAATTTTCCGTAATAGGAAACCGTGTGACCGTGTAAATGCACCATTATGCGTGCGTGGAAAAAAACACGAACTTGAGTAAATGTTGTTTTTACCGGTGGCGTTGTTGTCGATATCCTAAACCACTCAACCGATTTCAATTAAATTTTGTGGCTGTGTATGGTTGGTTATAGTTTGTAAGATAGGGCTATTTGGGAATCGATAGGTGGCGCTGTGTTCGATCTCCTAAACCGTTCAACCGATTTCAATGAAATTTTGGGGCTGTGTAGATATGGTTGGTTACAGTTTGAAAGATAGGACTATTTATTGTATTGTTCGTTGCAGTTGGATAGATAGGACACTATTTTGGTATGGTGGGTACGGCTATATGTAAAAGAGACTGATGTCCGTATGTGACATATGCTACTTTTTGTCGTGAAAATAAAAGTTTACGGGGATGGGATTGGGGATGGAACTTTGCATGGAGAACCGCATTTTAAAAAAAGACGATTGAATAGAAATACGGGTAGTGTCACCTCCAATACAACAAAAATTATTTAAAATCTTTAATTTTTGAATTATTTTGAGCCGGGCTTATCGCTACACAATTTGAAATTGAAAGTCGGCTCAGTTATAATTTTGTTGCGCAACCTCAATCCACCCAAATTTTGTAACTAATCGCGTTTGATTTAATTGTGAAGAATCTCAAATCCAATGTCATGGAATAAGCGACGATTTTGATTGGAAAATTCAAAGGAAAACATTCTAATTCCGCGAATTCCATTTATTCAGAAAGATTCACCATTCGTATTTAAGCGTATCAATTTCCCGTTTCGCTATGACCATTAATAAGTCTCAAGGACAATCACTGGAAAGTTGTGGAATCAATCTTGAATTCCCATGTTTCTCCTAAAGTCAACTGTATGACCTTCCGTTTTATACATCGTGTACCGTAAAGGACATGCGCATTGTGCATGTTCGGTATTATTATTTTCATTACATTAACGAATATGGGCGAAACAAAGTTCGCCGGGTCAGCTAGTTTAATATAAAAATCGTTGTATAGTGAAAATATGTGTAAGTAAGTATTAGAAAAAATTGAAATTTGTCAAAATTACCCCAGATCAAAACAAAAATGTTTTTTTGGCTAATCGAACATAAAAAGCAATCTCGATCAAAAAAAAAATGTTTTTGCCAAAAAAATCATCTGTTTTCCAAATCGAAAAAGACATACCTAAGTTTCGGCATTTTTAAAAATGATTTATTCTTTTGACTTTTTAATGACTTTACACACATAACTAACATGGAAAATTAAAGGGATGCTAAATAATAAATCGCTGTGTGACTGAAATGGAGAGTATTACCTAACACGCAAAAAAACTTGACACGTATTTTGGTCCGCCATCTTGTTTACGTGGTAGGAATTATAGGCATGTTGATATTTTAATAGCAATGGTTAACGAAATTCCGCGGTCCTATAAAACAATATGGCCGGAAGTGATGAACGGGCAATTATTACAAACTAATTACTACACTCATTTCACATGTTTTAAATCAGAAATAGAAATAAATGTTATCAATTATTTACAGAAATGGTGGTGGCCGGAACTTGTGTTTATTTCCGTTTTAAGGGTCTATAATTATGGGTAGAACATCCATGGCACCTAAGGCGTCTGATTTGTGATAGCATTGACTGCGGAAAAACGGATTTCCCTGTCCTGTCTCGTGCAAAAATGCTCGTGCGTGATGGTGTAAATAATGCAGTTAAAATTATCTGAATAGATATGAGATTTGACGTCGGCATGAAACAGGTGGGTGCACAAAAAAAAGGTGACAAAGGTGACTGAGCTAGTCTCTAAAAAAATTGTTTGTCGTAATCTTTTTTTAAATATTTGTGAATCTCGATGATTCATTAAAAAATAGAATCAAAATTACGTAACCAAAATTTCCCTCTAGAAACAACTATTGTTGGTAATCAAGTTGCAATATAACCTAATTACAAAACGATTAACTGAAAATTCTTACAGTTGTCACCTATATATACCTACCATTGGATAGTGATCTGCAGAAGCCAGTCTCTTTATAATCGTCCATAGATTTACAACACCAACAACAGTCGATCCAATCATGAACTTATTTGTTTGCTGTTTGTTCTTTTGTGCCTTTAGCGTAATATCTCAAGCTCAATCGCAGGACCTACCGGAAGTAGCTGCAGCTAAAGCAGCACACTTTGAAGCAGTCCGTCGCGAAGAATTGCTAATTGCGCCTTCAGTCAGCCACCGTCCAGTTGTCGAAACAACTCAACACAAATTGGGCTTAAATGTTCACGATACGCCTGAAGTAGCTGCCGCTAAGGCTGCTCACTATGAAGCTGTGCGCAACGCAGAATACGCTGCATATGTTGCAAACGCCACTGGCCGAGTTCCTGACTTAAGACCAATCGGAACTACTCCGGTGCCTATACTGTTCAACCATCTGCACCTGTGAACTTTTCAGCTCCTGCGGTGCACTATTATACAATCCAGAAGTTAATGGGTATGATACTGATACACCCAATATAGCTGCCGCCAGGGCCATTCATAATGAAGCTGTCCGCCGAGCCATACAAACTTCGGGGGCAGTTTCCAATGAACGCAGTTACACTAATTTTACCTACTATAACGCTGTTCGTCGTGCAGAAATAGCCAGCGCTGCTTCCACTTCTAATGATGATGGCTCATTTGCATCGGATCCCGGATACCAAGAATCTACTCCAATCGTTTTAGTTGCTCCAGTTGCTGATCGCATGGTTCCCATTATTGCGGGCGTAACTTTTAAAAATACACTATCGACAAAATTTAAATTTTTATGATAACCACATCTTTCTACAAGCAATTATTCCCTCTATTTATTGATTTTTGTTTTGGTCTGAGAAGGCAAAATAAACCACAAAATCGTTTATTTTGGACATCATAATCAATACTACTCGACCTTAAGCCCGCACCAGACTTGTAACATGTGGTGTGTTGTGGTGTGGTCTGTCGTTTCGTGTTCTGTGCACACTTATCTAGTCGCAGCGTTTCCCAAATGGTGTTCCGCGGAACCCTGGGGTTCCGTGGAAGGATAAAAGGGGTTCCGTAGAATTACGGGTTCCGTTTGAATTACGCAACGAGCTCAAGATATTCTTCGTCGAACAGCCCATTTCTGCATCCGTAAGAACGCTTGTTGAACTCTTGCACGATGAGCAATGGTTGGTGAAATTGGCCTATTTGGCCGATTTATTCGATAAACTAAATGTAATTTGCCAGTCCTTACAGGGAAGAACCACAATCAAATTTACAGTTAACGACAAAATAACTTCGCTTAAAACCAAATTTGGTTTCTGGATAGAATGTGTTAACCAAAAAAATTACGAAAGTTTTACTCTTTTAAACGGATTTTTGGAAGAAAATATGTTGCAGCTTACTTCAGATGATGAAAGAAGCATACACCAAAATTTGATTACCCTTAAAAAATCGTTGGAAGAGTATTTTCCCGAGAAAAAGGACGACATCGACTGGGTACAGAATCCATTTGGAAATTATAGCCAACCATCAATGCTAACTGTGCCAGAGTATGAAAATTTGATCGACATCAAAAGTTAATCCCTTCTAAAACAAAATTTTGAATCAGAAGATTCTAATTTAAATACATTTTGGGCTGGACTGAAAGATGAATACCCTGCAGTGGCTTCCATTTGTAACAACTTACCGATGCGAGGCTGGGTTTTCGGCTTACACTTACACGAAAAACAAATACAGAAACAGACTGGACGCAGCTCCAGACCTTCGCATTCAGTTGTCGGACATTAAGCCTAATTTTAAGGATATTTTAAGTAAATATGTGAAAAATTGCATTCCTCACATTAAAAAGTTGCAGCGTATTTTTTGTTGTGCAATAAATGTTTTATAAAACTTAAAATAATTATATTTGTATCATTTATTATTTCTTTTCTTGTCAAACATAAAAATATCCAAACCGCACTTCAAGGAACGATGTTTTCTGTTAATATCAATATGGGGGTCCGCCAAAAAAAGTTTGATCATTTAGGGTACCGTGGCCGAAAAAAATTGGGAACCCCTGAGTGTGCTGTCATTTTTTGTAAATGAATTCAAATGTTGTTTGTTTTGCTTTTTTGACGTTATTGATTTCATAGTTCATGTGTACTCTTTCTTTCACATATGCAATTTCAGATAATATATGTCTCGTTTCATTGCGCCATAGAGCGTTGTGGAGCAATCGGTACAGAAGCGATTTCGACACAACGGCACACACTGCAACACAACACGCGAGAAATATATGTTTCTACGCATATGAAATCTATTGGACTGATAGCATTGTATATTGAGACTATAGTACTATCACTTCGACGAGAAGATCATTGCGCTCCAAGCGCACAAAACCCGAAGCTCGAATATTTGAGTGGGTGAAGATCATAGATTTCGTTGTTCAGAGTTCAGTTGGCGGGCGCAGATACCTCAATGGTGGCAGTTGTAATGGTGTCAGCGCTGGTGGTTGCTATTTTTTAAAGGGAAAAGAACCCAAATGAATGCGTATGCATTTGCACTGCTGTGTTATGACTTATGATGCTTTCCCTTTCCGATTTCAGAGTATGGATGAGGGGTGGGTTTTGTAATGTATTCTTTTTCTGCCTTTTTGGTTCGATTTCATAACATTTTCAGGTTTGTTTTTGTTGTCTGTTGCTTTTATGAATGACATGAGCATGTACCTACTTTGTGTGTAGTTGGATGTGCATTTCTTTTTCTGTGGAAGAATTTCTGCATTACGATTTGCGAGATTTTTCAATTCTTGGTTGAGCACACATGAATTGAAAATTTGATTTCTATCTTCTATGGGCAAGGGCATATGACTGATTTACTCGATGGGTTTAAATTGTTGTGGGGGTAGAATTTTGTAGGGAAAAATTGTGAAATAAATTGCAAATTTATTTAAAAATTCACATCTGTTACTTTTGAATAGATGCTGCTCTCAATTATCAGTTATTATCTAGTAAAAAAGTATACACCATGCCTCCTTATTTTAAAAATACCACGTTGAAGTTTTCATTATGAACAGGTGGATAGGTCCTCATTTCTGAAACTGGTTAAATTGGAATTAGGGTTTTTTATCTCACTCCCATACTATTTTTCATACTTTTTTTTATTTAACTAAGACTCGTTTCAGAAAACTAATAAAGCCATGAAATACTGTTTCATTACCCGAACTCTAACCTATGACTGGTTCTTTAAGAAAACATCATATTGGCACTACCCAATGCACTAAGGCCCATTTACCAAATATAATATTTTATAACGGAAGAGTCAGAACTTCTTATTCTTATGGAATATATATAAATATCAACGGCCATCCGCATAATAATGTTTTGTGTTTTAGTGCATTGGTATGCTTTTTACAAGGGGCATCAATCTAAAATCTTAAAATTGTCTGCTATGTAGCATTTCTCCGTAAATTTAGGTTTTAAGAAATTTGGAAAAACCTAAGTTAAATTTATTCTTCCCGGAATAATTGTAAAAAAAAAACAGGTAGTTATGGTTAGTTTTCTGGGATTCTCATTCCTAAAGAAACGCCCCTATTTTTTTTTTTTTTTTCAGTTTAGGGTAATAAGATAGACCATTTTGTTGATTTTTTGACTTTTTAACTTGGACAAAGACATCATTCTTTATCTTATTTACAACCCTATGGTAATTTTAACTTAGTTTTTTCTATAGGTATGCAATTCCAAAATTTAGATAGATATCGAACCATATTCAATGAAAAGTTATGAAAACGCACAAACGCAAAACATTATTTTTCGAATAATTCAATGATTCGGTAATAGTTGCAATGCATAGAAACCTGGGGTCAGATTCTGAAAGGCGAAACGTTCAAACGTTTTCGTGTGCATGAAGAAATTTGCTTGTAGGTATTTGGGCAAATCTTTCTTGCGCTCGATTTCAATAATAATGTTACCGTGTAACTGACAACAATTTTACAATACATACTATCCTATTCAATTAAATAAATAATATATTGCCTACCTACCTATTTTCTTCGTGTGTTATTTTATAGAATTTTAAAAAAATAATACGAGACAAGAATTATTACCTAGTACGAAAATTAAAAAAAAAAAAAAAAAAAAAATAAGTAAACTAAAAAGGGTTTTTAAGACTCATTTGCGCAATTTATATCCATATTTATTTATGTACATACTATCAATTAAAAATATTAATTCTTCTTCCGAGCTGCTTTGCATTTTGCAAAAAATGCTGACAACTACCTATAATTCTGTTTCTGCGTTAAAAAAATCGTATCTCCTTATGTGGTGGATCGGGATTTTTAAGATTCGCTCTTAGATTTCGTGTGTCTAATTTTGTGTTGATATTCGTGTACCTTTTCGATTATATCTATCCTTCGATACTTTTCTACACGTTTCCCAATCACTGGCTAAATTTTATAGGTATTAAGACCTTCGAAATTTGCGTCCCGATTGATCTCTAAATATTTAAACATACCTACCTAAATAATTTACAAAAATAGATAAACCCGAAGCAATGTGTTTTTTTGCAGTAGAAAAACATTACGCAAACGTTAACAAACTCCACCAGTCGTCAAATTCAAACGCACTTTTATTGATAAATCTGAAGCAAATCTGAGAAAAAATCTAGATTCGCAAAAGTGCTCTGAAATCTGAAAAGATTGCTTTGTTTGTACCTACCAAACAAACATAAAAAGTGATCAATAAGTATCAACTTTTATTCGGAATAGCATATATCGGTTGTAATAACGTTTCGTCGTCTTTTTTTAGGTAAGTAGGTTTATCCTCATGCGGACGTTTTTATGCCAATTTGTTTTGTAAATGAAATAACCTCAAAACAATATCGTGCGACTTATAAACAATGTCAGTTAATTCTCTACGAACGCATGGGTAGGAAGGTTTTTATTTTCTGAATATGACATTACCTATCAATCGCACTCTGATTATGTAGGTAAGGTATGTCAATTCCAAAACAGATACTAAATAATAGATTTTATACGTACCTAGACCTACCCTACATATATGAGGATAAAAACAATCCGATGAAAGACAATCAGCGACCCTAAAATTCGCACGACCAAAGCCACCTGTAGATCAAGGTCATTAATTTTATCTCCTTTCCCATATTTGGAAAGTGAAATTCACATCCACAATTGGAGTTCATTAATTGTAGATATTATTTCAAATAATATCATTAAATTGTTGGACATGAGTTCATAACTAACAGAAGAACGACAAAAACATTAATTGCAATAAATTCCATTTGCGTTCAAATATCGACAGAACGAATTTTCAAATCAAAATAAAAGATCAACCGTCATCTCATCATAAAAACGAACGCAAACAGAATCCTTTTCTTTCATAAGTGCAAATACCTAAATTTGCCTCTCATACGACCGAAATTCCAAATCAGAAATTTGTCATCGTTTCTTTTTCACAGAAACTAGATACACATTCACGAAAACCTCATTGTGTGAGTAACACAGAAAAGAATCCCAAATGCAGTTTTTGTCCCTTTTTTTGCTACCTACCCATCGTCATCAGCCACCACCACCAATTGTTCGGTTAACTAATTACAAAAACAAATGTGATTTTTCCTCTCATATTTTGGTTCGACAAGAAACTTAGCCGACAACAACGCTATCTGGTGTCGGAAACGGTCAAAAATTTTTTCGTGTTGATGATAGTACTATAGTCTCTATATACAATGCTGATAGCTAGTGTTCCTTAAACATCGATAGTTTTACATTTCGATAGTATCGATAGTTTCGGAATAAAACTATCGATATTATCGATAGTAGGTATCGATAGTCTTATATGCTTACGATTTTCTAAGGACGGGGTGTAGATTTGTTCATAATTTATTAAGTAAAAACATTTAAAGACAAACATATTTTATTCGAATACCGAAGTAGCTGTGGTCAAGAAATGTTTTCAAAGGACGCGCATTTGTATTTTATTGTAGTTCAAGCTATAAGGCTGTATGCCAATCACGCATATGAATGCCAACAACAAATGACCAGATTAGCTCTCAAATGCCCAAAATGTCAGGATTATCAAATTTGTATATTAGACTATATGACCAAAATTACCAATATGGTCATTTAAGGTATTTGTTATTTATAAACAAATGTTGTTGTAGGGTTCCACAAAAAAAAAGAAAAGGAAAATGAAAATAATTCACAATTTCACGAACTCAAACGCTGATGACAACAAAATAATTCTTGTTCCATCAAAAATGCCAGCAATGCCATAACGAAATTTCAATGAAGTGCATATCGGTATATAGGGCTTTGTGCTGACATTCGTGCTTATTGTCCGATTACACTATATGCTATTTGGGCATTTTTATCTGTAAAAATCAGCCTGGTCATATGTGGCATTTAGGTTATTAGAGCATATGAGATATGCCCGATCCCATTACATTCGGCCAAAGCGAGGTACGCGTCGGAACGGAAAATTCTCCGTAACGCATACTCTTTCGGAGGCTCAAATTCCATCCGACTTCGGAAGGGAAATAAACAATTGCAATGGCGCACTGCAAACGTAATTCGCTAATATGCGTTATAAAATATCGGAACAATACTCCGAACAGTTGTTCCGAAGAAAACCTCGCATCAAAAATCCTCCGAATCGCATAAAATCGAGAACTGTCAGAAATTGGAATTTTATGACCACTTGGCATACAGTCTAATCTTAACTTTACTTAAAGGCGCCTTTTTTATACGTCGAAAAGTAGTAATCCTATTACGGAACTACTTTTGACGTATGAATATCAGAACTTTACTTGAGTGTAAGGGCGCTACATTTTTGAAGTGAAACTTCTTATGCGACTTCCAACTCAAGGTCGCGTTAAACGTTTAACGCTAATAAAAGCATTGGATACATACTCAAAGGTGTGAGGCAGGGTAAGGGAGGCGCACATTGCACAAGCACGTTCATATGAAAAGAAAACTGCGTGGTGTTTTTTCCAAATTAAGTGAAACGAAAGAGAAGTATGCGAGGTGAATATGTATGGAATCAACAGCGACAATGTGTTTCTGAGGAAATGCGCAGATGGCTGACGACGTGCGCTGATGTGTGGTGGTGTATATAGAAATTGAGTTCAAGGTTTTTGTTTTAATGGTTGTTATAGTACCTACGTTGATACCTACAGTAAAGAATTAAAGAATTCAAGAAGTAAAGACGATATAGGTGAATTATGTTGTTTGATTTATTGAAGTGAACTTCTTTACGACTTCCAACAAGGTTGTGTTCAACGCTTAACGCTACTATAAGCATTGCATACTCAAAGGTGTGAGGGTACCGCTCACGCTTCAGAGTATGCAATGGTGAGTGAGTTTATTGGCACCAAATGCTGGGAGAGGAATATTCTGTGGTGAAGATTAATTTCCAAAAATAATGACTAAATCGACAATTAATGTCTTGTTGAAGTGAAACTTCTAATGCAACTTCCAACAAGGTTGCATTAAATGTTTAACGCTACCATGGAGGGGGTATGAAAGCACTGTTGCGTTAAACGTTCAACGCTCCTGGGGAGGGGGAATAGAAGGAGACAGAGCGAGAGTGAATGCGTGGCACTCGAACGCATGCTCGTAGTATACCTGTTACAGGCCCAGCGCGAGCGTTAGCAACGAGTAGCGTCCTCATCATTTCATTTAGGTACTTTTTTTATTTTGATTTGATACACATATTATTTAATTGGGTAGTATTTTTGAAGTGAAACTTCTAATGCGACTTCCAACATTTTGTATCTTACTTTAGTTGTTATAATCCCATTGTAAATGTTATAGATTTGGATATTTCTCCACTCGAAAATGATAATTAAAAGATGCGATCAATTGTGAATTGTGAGCAATGTTAATAAAGTTTATCTTAAAGAAACAATATGATTTCACTAAAAATCAATTTCTACCCCTTCCTATTTTCATTTCCACATTACGAAGTTTCACTTCTTCAGCGCGGAGGAACTCCAAAAAATTAATGCAAAATTTATGAGTGCGTTCACTTGATGATTTTTTTAATTTTTTTTAATAGAATATTCAAAATTTATCTTTGAGTCGGAGATCAGAGTATAGAGCAATACTTGAGCCAAATTATCCAAATGGGTACCTAGTTCAGCACAACGCTGATTACATCCCGGGTCCCGTCATGTAGGTACAATAAAATTACGAGCGCTCCTCTCTAGTAAATGCCTGTGTTTTGCTAAACAAAAATAAAAATTTGAACCCAGTTTGTGTAAACACTTTTGTAACGCCATCTGTACCTATATGGTGACATGACACATACTGTGAACCACTGTGAAAGCCGACTGGCGTCATTTACCCCATTTGAGGGACTGAATTGTTAGTTAATTTAAAACCAGAGACAATACTGAGACCCCCAACTGACAATCCCCTTGCCGCTGGCCACTTCAATCCTTTTTCAAATTCGCCATTTTGTTTTTCTGTCGGTGTTCAGTCAATTTACAATCCGTGTGACATGCAATAACATACAAAAAATATAAAATCAATGCTGGCAACCGCTGCCAACCGTGGGCGAATGTGATAGAGTTCGGGAGAACCACATTTTAACATATTATTATTATTATGTGAAAAGGGTTGTTGTACTGCGACCTTTTGGTCTATTGTACCCAGTGTTGCCAGGTCGTGGGGGATTCCCCTTTTTGTGGGGAATTTCAAGAAAAAAATATGCGAAAGGGGAAAAGGGGAATCTTCTTTCTTCCAGAACGAAATGTGGGGAAAATAAAAAAAAAAAATTAATTTCAATACTTCACTCCAATATTGGGCACATTCATTAATCTAGTTATCTTCAGTAGACTAGATTGGTCTGGATAAGTCTTAAACTGAACGCAAAAACTAGATTGGTCGGGAACATTACTTTTTCTACATCAAGCACATTATGCGAACTGTCAATTTAGTACTCAGTCACAATTTCTTGACTCATCGTCGGCTACCCCTCCAAAAATGTCAACTGCTTATATGACTGATTTCAGCCAATCAAAACCGAGATACATCTAGTCAGACGGCTGCTGTCAGAATTACTAAACTAGAAGCTTGAACGTCCCCATTGCCTTTTAAATAGAACCAGGGTTGTGCTGAGGTACCTAATAGGGTAATTTGGCTTAAGTATCTTAGCTTTCGCTCAGTGCTCCGAGCAAAAGAGAAATGACTCATTTTATTTGAACTTCTCTTCTGTTACACAATACGTTTGATAAACATAATTTTTCGATTCTACAATGCTTTTAATTTATTTTTTTTACTTTGTTATAGACTTTTCAGTACATTTTTAACATAATTATGCTACAGCCATATAAAATCTGTTTTGTTCTCCTATCAGTTTTTCAGTTGTCACTTGTTTTTTTCTTATTAGTTGACACTGACGTTGTTGCGAAATACCCTTTAACTGGTTAAAATATTAGCCAAGTGAATGGACTCAATTATTTTTTTGTAACTACAAAAAACTGCCTCTTGTGTGGAATGGCTCGCAAAATGGCTCAACTCTTCGTACGCAAGTAGCGCGTTTCATTATAATCGTATACCTATGAATGAGATTTATTGGCAAAAACTGTATAAGATCTAGACCGCAATAGAATAAAACCACTGCTCCTTTTAACATTATAAAAATAAGTAAAAGTTTATATATACAATAATTCATTTGAAGTTTTCTATTTACAAGAATTCCCCTTGTGGGATATTTGTTGTGGGTGAGTGCATTCCATGCATTGTGACGTTGTTCGCCGTCACGTCAACAAGCCATATTCAATATGCACAAGTTCATTCTTACTAGATTTCAGTTTTTATATTGGAACTTAGGTGAAAAATTTGTAAGAAGCAGTCAGTTTACTCAATATTTAGATTGTGGGGAATCCATGGGGAAAACCACCACGAAGAATGGGGAAAAAGGGGAATTTAAAGGTCTGTGATGGGGAATTCCACTTAAAGCGCCTGGCAACACTGATTATACCCCCTGCTTACGCCTCAGAGAGGTATAATCCCTCATAAGAGTTTCCCTCACAATATAATTCCTTTCGGAATCATTTTAGAGGTTTTTGCACTCTTCTTTCTCCTTGGCGGAAGAAATCCATCCTATAGCACTTTCTCCAGTCCAGTTTCCTTTAGGAATCTAAGGATGAGAGCTGGCTCCAGGGACAATATTTCCTCATCAGATAGTTGGTACTTGCCCAAGTATTTCAATCTTTTATGGTTCAATGCCCCACATGATCCCAGCAAGTGTTCTGGGATTTCACTGGACTCATCGCAGAATCTGCAGAGACCTTCTTCAGATATACCCAGTTTCCTGAGGTGTTCCTTGAGTCTACAGTGCCCCGTTAGGAACCCCGTTAGGATACGGAGGTTGTTTTTGCTCATGCCGATGCAAGCTTGGAATCTTTTCTGGTTGTATTGCCCTAGAAGTTTCTTAGCCTGCCTCATGCCCTGAGTGTTATGCCAGGTTCTTGCCCTGTTTTCTTTCTCTAGTTTCCTAAATTCTTCGTTGAGGGTGTGATCCCCTATTCCACAGAATGGTTCAGGACCTATGAAAGTTTCTGATGCTCCCTTTCTTGCTAGGGAGTCGGCTATTTCATTACCCTCTATTCCTACGTGGCCAGGCACCCAGCAGAGGGTTATTTTGTTTCTCCTACCCAGTTCATTAAGTTTTTGTAGGCATTCCCACACAAGTTTGGATTTAATGATGTAGGAACTAAGTGCCATAATAGCAGCCTGGCTGTCTGACATTATAGCTATATCACAGTTGATTTTGTTTCTGTCGAGGTTGATTTGGATGCATCTGTCTATGGCATAGATTTCAGCCTGGAAGATGCTGGTATTTTTGCCCATTGATTCAGAATATTTGGTTCCAGGCCCAAATACTCCCGCTCCAGTTCCCTCTTCAGTTCTCGATCCATCTGTGTACCACTTCGTTGTATGATTGCTCAGTCTGTGAATTGTGGATTCGTTGCTCCAGTTCTTCTTATTGCTGAGCTTAGCAACAAAGTTCTTTTGAAAATCAAATCTTTTGATGATATCGTCTCTAGGAAAGGCTAATAATGGATGTTTCTTGAGTAGTGCGTCAATCTGTCTCGGTGTGATGCACTTTTCTCTTCCTAATCCTTCTTTGGCCATTCTTAGAACCGTTTTACTTGCACATTCCTCAACCACGAGGTGCAGTGGAGTTAGCTCCAGTAGCACTTCCATAGCTGCGGTTGGGCAAGTTCTCATGGCCCCTGTAATACATAGGCATGCCAGTCTTTGCACTTTATTGAGTGTCTTCCTTGTGGTGGATAGACTGGTTCTTTTTGCCCATGCAATTGCGCCATACGTGATCATTGGTCTCACAATAGCAATATACATCCATCTGAGGATGGTCGGGCTGCATCCCCAGGATTTGCCAGCTAGGCTTCGACAGATCATTAAAGCCCGCGTTGCTTTCCTGGTTATCTCCTCTGTATGTTTTTTCCAAAGCAGTTTGCTGTCCAGGTTTAGCCCCAGATATTTAACTTCATTGACTGATGTCAGTAATGTACCCGACAGCCTTATCGGCCTCAGCCGTTCAAGTTTTCTTTTTCTCGTGAAAGGTACTATTGTTGTTTTTGCTGGATTTAGGTTTAGCCCAGCCGTTTCGCACCAACCACGAGTTATTTCGAGTCCCATTTGTATAATGTCACAAAGGGTTCCCTCAAATTTGCCCCTGACAATAATAACTATGTCATCAGCATATGCCTGACAGTTGATGCCATGGTTTGTCAATTTCTCAAGTAACTCGTCCACTACAAGACTCCACATTAGGGGAGATAGAACTCCTCCTTGCGGACAGCCTCTTGCTGTGTTAACCTTGATAATACCGTCTGATGTGTGAGTCTCTGCTGATCTTGTGCTCAGGAGTTCATACATCCACCTCGATACTGTGTTATTTACTCCTTTTCTATCAAGAGCTCGTATAATTGCATCATGCGATGTATTATCAAATGCTCCTTCGATGTCCAAGAAAGCACACAATACTATTTCTTTCGCTTCAAGAGCGCTTTCAATAATCTCAGTTAGCTGGTACAGAGCAGTCTCCGTAGATCTGCCCGCTCTGTAGGCATGCTGACGATGATGAAGAGGCGATATACTCAGTACATCTTCTCTTAGGTAGTTGTCCACAGCCTTTTCCATCGTTTTGAGAAGGAACGAAGTAAGGCTGATTGGTCTATAGGACTTCGGTAGACTTGGGTCCTTTTTTCCCACTTTCGGAATGAACACTACCTTCGCTCGTCTCCACTGGTTTGGTATGTAGCCCAGTGCCAGACTGCTTTTGAAAATTCTTGCCAAATGTGGAAGCAATTTACCTTGCCCTTTTTGTAGTAGGACTGGCGTAATTCCATCCACCCCCGGTGATTTAAAAGGTTGAAAGGAGTCAATTGCCCATTGTAGTCGCCCTCTCGAGAAGATTTCGGTTGATATTTTCCAATCCTCTTTCCGAGGTCTTTGAATATTGGTTGTGCTCCTATTGTCCGTACTGGGATGGCTGCCAGGAAAATGAGTTTCTAATAGAAGTCGTGCCCTCTGTTGCTCATTTTCTGTAAAGCTGCCATCCGGTTTTCTGAGAGACATTGATATTCCTTCTGTTTTTGCTAGTGCTTTATGCACTCTGGCCGCAACAGGAGTGTTCACAATTGTCTCACAGAATTGTCTAAAGCTTTCTCGTTTTGCTTTCCTTATTTCTTTGTTGTATGAAGTCAGTGCCATTCTGTAGCTCTGCCAGTCTCCAGTGCGCTTAGCTGTGTTAAACAGTTTACGCGTCATTGACCGAAGTCTTGACAGATTGTTGCTCCACCATGGAACCTTATTCTTCTTTCCACTTCTGCTTATTGGGCAGCTAGTTTCAAACGCACTTGTGATGGCTGATGTTATGCCCTCCACTGTGTGTTCCAATTCCAGATGATAGCCTGGAGCTCTCCTAATATTTACTTGCTCCAGACTGCCCTCAATAGACGATTCAAAGAGATCCCAGTTTGTCTTCCTTGGATTTCTAACTGGTTTAGTTGTGATACAAGTGTTGTCTAGATTAAAGGTAATGATCCTGTGATCAGACATAGATGGCTCACTAGATACTCTCCAGTCTCTAACAAATCTACTCATACTATGGCTTCCTAGTGTAAGATCTAGTACCTCTTGCCTAGCTCGAGTTACAAAAGTGGGGGTATTACCTACGTTATAGATATCAAGAGAAGAGCTTAGGAAAAATTCTAATAATGACTCACCTCTGATATTAGTGTCAGTACTCCCCCAAATGGTATTGTGAGCATTGGCATCACATCCTATAAGCAACGGCAGTTGGAGCTTATTTGAGTGCTCCACAAGGCGTTGTAGTTCCATAGATACTGCTGGTTCGTCCCCAGCACAGTAGGCAGATGCGATGATGATGGTGCGGTACACTCCTTCCAGTTCCAGAGTTACCTGTAATGGCACCAGGTCTCGCGTAGCATATTCTGAAAGTAGAATAAAACTTAGTTTTTTTGTTAATAAGAATGCAAGCCCTAGGGTTAAGTACACGAGTGTCCCAGATTACCTTTGCATTCTGGCATGCGAGTCCTTTGACTGCTCCTCTCAGGATCCACGGCTCCTGAATCAATACAATGCCCAGTCCATTAGTTGTGAACATCCGTGCTATTACGGCTGATGCCGCTATAGCATGGTGGATGTTCACCTGGGCCATTCTTAATGTGGGGAACATTTTAACATAACTGAGTGCTATTAGTTATTTTATTTATCATATATTTCTAAAAGGCGATTAATACAGGGTGGTCGCCGGGAAGGTATACTACTTTGTTTTGCCGCCATTTTGGTAAAAATTAGTCTTGACAGTTCATATTTAGCAGTCGTGATGTAGACACGTTGCAAATTTATTATGAAAAAATATTCGATAAACCAACGTGCCGCACATATGCCATTAGGATGTTACAGCTAGCCCATGACAACCCCGATTTTCATGAAAAAATCAAAATGAGTGACGACGGACATTTTCATTTGAATGGATATGTCAATAAACAGAATAGTCGGTTCTGGGCAATGGAAAACCCTCAAATTATTCATCAGTCACCTTTGCATCCATTAAAAGTTACAGTCTGGTGTGAAATTTGGAAGGAATCATTGGACCTTACTTCTTCAAAAATGAAAACGGCGTAACGGTAACTGTGAATGGGGAGCGATATCGTGATATGATTGAAAACTTTTTAACTCCACGACTTCATGATTTGGGCTTGATTAACATGTGGTATCAACAAGACGGTGCCACATCGCATACAGCCAGGATTACAATGGAAGACTTCTTTTCACAACAAGTTATTTCAAGAAATGGGGATGTTGATTGGCCTCCACGGTCGCCTGATTTGACTACCCCGGACTTTTTTTTGTGGGGACATCTGAAAAGCAAGGTTTATGCAAATAAACCAGAAACGCTTGAGCAACTCAAATAAAGTATTCGTGATGAAATTAATGAAATACCGCTTGAAATGTGTGAGAATGTATTGAAAAATGTGCTCACAAGGGCTCGCATTTGTGAGACTAACAGAGGCGGACATTTACCTGATATTGTATTCCATAAATAATTGCCGGCACTAAATAAAACATTTATTGATATAAGATCCATTCTCTTTCATTTAATAAAAAATTGTAAACAAACAAAGTAGTATACCTTCCCGGCGGACACCCTGTATAATTTGTTTGGTTCATAAAACTATCTAAATGAGGTTTTGTATACAAGAAACATATTAGGACAAACATGGTTGTGTACTTTCCGCTTTTGAATTACTTCAATTTCATGAGTAAAATTTTCTTAAATAACTGAAGAAAGTTTGCACAAAATGTTTTTATTTTCTTACCACAAATCTACATTGTGGAGTTTTCATACATATTTTCAGGAAAATTACACTTATTCCTAAAAAAAAAAAGTACTTTCCACACGTAACGAATAATTTCAGATTTAACGGATAAGATTCAATGAACGATGGCAGCAACTTTACCCTCAGCGTTCATATTTTTTGAGGGAGTTTAGTGACATTATGTCAATACGAATTTCTATGTATCAATACTAGCGCACTCAGCATTGTCTCTGTTTAAAACCAAAACCAACTACAGGTTGGTTGTTTTCCTTACTCGCTCTTGTCTTCTGTGAGAATTATTCAAGAAGGAAGGAGTGATTTTTAAAAGTATAATCAAAAGGACATTTTACAATCATCAATAAAAAATCCTTAGAAATTTATCTAGATTAAATTTGTAATAATTTACAAGTTACAACGTTGGATAGGTTGTAATTCCAATAATTAAATGTGTTAGTACATTTAATGTTCAGATAAAGAACTTTAGACGTAAAAAATGGAAATGGAATGGAAAAAAACGAAGTGAGTACATCTTCGCAAACGGATATAATCCCTAACGAAGGGAACACGGTCCGAGAAAGGGCGCAGAAAGTAGTTATAGCGATCGACAAGAATAGATATTCTATGCCAACCGTCAAAATAAATAGAGACGTGAAGCCAATGGTAACCGGTCCAAGGAGCAACCGTTTTAAGCCCTTGCTCTAAAAAAAAACGCGGATAAACTCGCCGACAAAAGCAAGCAGTAACAATTTGGCACCTCCGCCTAAGCAAATGGCAGGACAACAGTAACGAACTGATAAGAGTAGTTCGCAGCAACCGACACCAAATTTAGAAGCTAAGTCGACAGAAGAATGGGTGAAGGTTCAAAAAAAAACTCGCGCCGCAGATTTAAAAAAAAAACAGTACGCCCGGATGCGATAGTTATCAAAAAGAACGGCGATCTATCGTACGCTGACCTACTCCGGAAGTTGAAAGTGGATCCTGCACTTAAGGAAGAAGCGCTGAGTGAGAAACGGTAACGTCTGGTCGCTTACACAGAAGGTTTTGCTAGAATGCAGGGATATATACGAAGTGACATCGAACGAGGGTATCTGTTTCGCTTTAACATATAAACCAGAGACAATACTGAGACAACCAACTCACAATCCTCTTGCCGCTGGCCCCCTCAATTTTTTTTTTTTTTTTTTTTTTTCAAATTCGCCATTTTGTTTTCCTATAGGTGTTATGTCAATTTAGAATCCGTGTGACATGTAAAAACATACAAAAAATATAAAATCAATGCTGCCAACCGCTACCAACCATGGGGGAATGTGATAGAGTTCGGGATTCGGGAATACGACATTTTAATATAACTGAATGCTATTGGTTAATTATTATAAATTTTCAAAAGTCGATTAATATAATTTGTTTGGTGAATAATTTTATATACTAGAAACATATTAGGACAAACATTGTTGTTTATTTTCCGCTTTTGAATATCATTAACTTCGATTTCATGTGTACATTTTTCTTAAATAACTGAAGAAAATTTGCTCAAAATGTTTTTATTCTCCTACAACCATTCTGCAGTAATCATTTTTCATAAATATTTACAGAAAAAGTGCGCTTATTCCTAAAATAAAACACTATTCACGCGTAACGAATAATTTTAAATTTAACGGACAAAATTCTATGAACGCTGGTAGCAACTTTGCCGACACCGGAAGTCACGATATAGATGTTGATATTTTTTGAGGGTGTGTTGGTGTGTTGAAGTTTCGTGACATTTGTCAATACGAATTTCTATGTATCAATACTAGCGCACTAAATTGTGTACACACCGTACAAGTATTGCTTGTAGGCAAGGTAACGGGAAATCGGCCGAAGTTGGGGGTCTCAGTATTGTCTCTGGTAGCTATTCTCTGAGAGCCATAATAGAATCCTATTTGGAAATAATTGGGTAGCCGATACGGCAAAAACATCTGCAATTTTGGTTTGCGGAGATGCCTCCTTTCAGGAATACCCAGAGTTCCCCGAGGACTTCTTTAAGGGCTAAGATAAACAGTATTTACATATATACCTAGCTGCTATATTCCACCTAGCGCTACTATCGACATTTGTGAGAAGGTTTCAGATAGGGTAGTTGCCGATGCTACCGGTAAGAGCCCCGTAATAATCACAGGTGATTTTAATGCATTGGCCTCGGAATGGAAAAGTTCATATATACAAATCGCAGAGGAACTATTCTACTAGATATTGTTTTAGCTAACAGCGGAAATACAAACACTTTTAGTACAGCAAGATGGGGATATATTCACCCCTATTACAGAATCCGATGAATAGTCTGCGGATGGCTTCCGACAACTTTTTTTGCTATTATAGAATCCGCTGTAACGGATGTCGGTTACGTAGTTTGGTTTTGTTTAGATTATGAAATACGCAGCCCATCCGCACTCCATATAACTTTGAACGTTTTAAATCCACACCAAAATCATTGCGGATGCAACATAAACAAAAAATGAAAAGCACCAAAAAGTACGTCAATTCACATACATTTAAGTTCTTTAATGTAGTTTTTAGTTTTATGCAGAGCGCAATTTGAGAAGGTGAATGAGGCATGAGGCAATGAAGAGAGAGAGCCGGTTATTGTGAAAATTTTGAATTTTGAATAAAAAAAACGCCGGATTTATTGAATTATTTGAATTCTTTGGGTTTCTTTCCGTTTAAAGAAGTCCGGAATGGAAAATTAAAAAAAAAAATTTATAAGTAGGTATACTAAAAAAAATTGATTGATTCTTTAAATTTCGATATGTTTGGTTAGACTTTATAAGTCAATAAAATAATTTAACCAACAACAAGCGATCGCTTTACGCGATGGGTGGTAAAGCCAGCGAAGAACAATTTGTTGGTCCAGTGGAAGAAGATTGGTTAGTTTAAGAGATGCTGTTAATGGCGTTCTCAAACGTTAGATTTCGGAATCGCAAAAAAGAAAAGAAAACGCGAAGCAATAACAATAGCTACCTCTGACTCTTCTGCACCCGCCTGTTCTGGAGATGTGTTAAACGAACATGAAACTATTGAAGTGGACATTTTGGATGAATTCGATGCCGAAAATAAAAACCCAAACATTGTCCCATCACCCGTTCCACCACAAAAATGCTCTCGAGCAACTAAATGAAGGGAAATTGAATCCATTATTTTATTTCTATTTCTTATTTCGTTTAAAATTGTATTTACTTTAATACCCTTTTGCTGTATTTTGTTAACAATTCTAAATTGTTTAAATTTTTTTTGGCATTAAGGGCGATATTTATCAAGCGCTCTTAAATCGATTATCATGTGGTATTCGATTGGGCGCTCTCAGAGCAGTTTTTATGTTCATTTGGTACAAAAAAACAATCTTTTTCAGATTTCAGAGCACTTTTGCTAATCTAGATATTTTCTCAGATTTAACAATGCAAGTGCGCTCGAGTTTGACAACTGGTGGAGGGCGATTAGTTTTCGTGAATTTGTTCTAAAGCAAAGAAAAGCATTGCATCGGGTGAACCTACTTGTATGAATTATTTATGTATAAATATTTAAAAATCAATCGGGACGCACATTTCCAATGTTTTAATTTAAAATTTTAACAGTGAGTACGAAGCTCTTAGTTTAATATTGGTCGATGAATACCGCCCTTAGTTTAATATTGTTCGATAAATACCGCTCTAAATGCCAAAAACTAACAGCATCGATAAGATAGTTCGAAAATGATAAGTAAGTGTTACGGATCGGCAATGTTTCCGGCGGATTTGATAATTATATTTATCGCGGATGTGAATAGGCTGTGGATCGAGTCAACTCCCCGAGATGATTATTGATATAACCTTTACCCGCATTAACCTGCTGCGAGAAGCTAACTGGAGCGTGAAGGACGATTACACGCATAGTGTACACTATTTTATTTATCGCAAGCACTGGGCCAGCAAACCGCACTGGCAGGGCAACACTAAAGCGATCTAAATGGAATCTAAATGTAACACGCTTGATGAAGATCCTTTAAGCTTCGTCGTTAGTAAGTCGATAATTAAAGCTAGAAGTGCAGGGGAATTTATAACGTAGGTATCGCGGCTCCTATTCAATGCCTTTAATACGTCAATTTCTTTTAAAGAAAAACGATTAAGAACAGCAAGCGTCTTTGTTTTAGGACTCTCTGCGAGGAACTCCATAATGACGTCTGGGGCAAAGCTTGTACAAAATCGTATCGATGAGGCTAAAAGGCGCCCGCATGCAATCACCGACGTGCCCAGTATTTTTACGACAAGTAGTTGACACTAGTTGCTCGCCAGGAGAGCAGGGAGATGAGTAGTCAAAGTGTCCATGAGATCGCGATTATACCTATCACAACACGCGAAGAAGTATTGAAAGTCTTTTTAGTGATTGTTCTTCTATTGATTGGTACCCTATCTGTTTGATATCTGACGTTAATAAACAAACTGAATTCCTGACCACCACTATTGACTACCTCTTTAACAAACATATTCCAGTTAAGACACGTGTTATAAAGTCACATAGCTGCCCTTGGCTATCGAATGATATTCCCATGCAATCAAAAGGAGAGACTCCGCATATCGCGCGCCGTTGGAAACGCTTCGGGTGTGATGAAATGCTTGGATGTTTTAAATTTAATCATTACTAACCTTATTAAATCCGCTAAGCTCAGCTACTATAGTTATAGATTTAATTCTTATCGTTCCTCTAAGTTTCTGTGGAGTGAAGTTCGGAATATTGGTCTACCTACCCGTCCGCCTGGAAAAAGTCTAAAATCATCCCGATTCCTAAAAAAGGAACAAACTCAGAATACAGACCTATAGCTATCCTCCCTTTTTTATCCAAAGCATTTGAATTAATTGTAAGCTCCCAAATAAAAGTGTTTATCAAAGACAAGCAGCTTCTAAATTCACTGCAGTCAGGCTTCCGGTTCGGACATAGCTGTACATCTGCTTTACTTAAAATTTCTGACGATGTTAGACAAGCAATTGACACTAATTATACAACTGTGATAACATTACTTGACTTTTCTAAAGCATTTGACTGTGTTAATCCAAATATCCTCTGTGATAAACTTATGACATATTTTAACTTCTCTGACACTTCTAACAAACTAATTTTTTCATATATGACTAATCGCTTGCAAGCTGTTTCATGTAATAGTAAAATGTCTTCGTTTCTTCCTGTTAATTGTGGTGTTCCTCAAGGAACTATTCTTGGTCCATTATTGTTCTCTCTATTTATTAATGATCTACCTTCCGTTTTATTACACTGTCAGTATCATATATATGCTGACGATGTTCAGTTGTACATAAGGTTTCCTATTGGCATGATTGAAGATGCTGATGCAAAAATAAACGACGATCTCTTTTCTATTTTCGAGTGGTCAACACGCAATGCTCTAAAGCTGAACCCCGGAAAAACTAAAGCCATACCAATATCCAAATATCAACCAGATATTTCCGATTTTCCTCCTATCTTTATAAATTCCTGCCAAGTTGAATATGCTAACCATCAGGCAAAAAATCTGGGAATTATCTCTAACAATAAGCTGACCTGAGATGTTCACATAAATTCAATAATTAATAAAATATATGCATCGCTACGTGGTTCATCTGTTACAAAAACAATTTTACCTACCCAAGTCAAACTAAAATTGGTAAAGGCACTAGTTATACCCATATTTCATATGGCTGTGAGCTGCTTGCCGATCCTGACTCATACTCGCTTCAAAAACTGAAAGTTGCTTTCAACTCAATTGCCCGTTATGTTTTCAATCTTCGTAGATTTGATCATATTTCATCTGAAGCTCGTCTAATCCTTGGTTGTAACTTGAAGACTTTTTTCAAATATCGTTGCTGTGCTTAACTCTTCAAAACTATTCATGTGAAGGAACCTATCTATTTGTTTGATAAAATTAATTTCTGTTCATCAAATCGCTGCATAGTCTTACGTCCTGCTACATTTACCTGCTTGACATCACGCAGGCAATTTTTCATTTATGCTGTCAAACTCTGGAATTATCTACCCATTCCTGTGAAGTCCTTAATCGAACGCCGTAAATTTCTAACAGTTTGTTTCTAACACCTCCCCAGTTTCATATTTTGAAAAGTCATTTTGCTTTTCCTCTTCCTTGGTTGCGCTTTTATTTTGTTGCTCTAAATTTAATTTTACTCTATTTATATATATGTATTTTCTTTTGTTCTAATTAATTTTAACTAAGCATTCTTGCCATTAAATGTTATATTGTCATTTATATCCTGTACTAATTATAAGTTTATCTTGATGTACAGCGTTTCTGAATTAATAAATATCAAATATCAAATATCAAGCCTGCAAGAAGGTACGCGATAGAAAGTCCCTTGGACTGGATGGTATTCCAAAGGGAAAGGGAAATCCAAATGAACCCTCACCTTATCGTCGCGTCGTGTTTGTAACTAGACACGGTTGGTAAAATCCTCGACCGCAATTGAAATAGCAGGAGTCCCATGGGAACACCAATACGCAATCAGCGCGGTAATACGTTGGAAACGTTGGAAAGGAAGTACCAAGAAATACTGCGCCGTTATAACATTAGATGTAAAAAACGTGTTTAATTTGGCGAATTTGGAACGCATAATGAGCTGTCTTTACCGGATTATCTATGCGTAAAATTATATCGTACTACTTTTGAAAAAAAAACTTCTATCTGACTCAGTTATTGACGCGTGATGCAGTGATGCCAGATCGTGGGTAATTACTAAATGGTCTTTCAAATTAAGCTTAAATGGCGAAAAATTACAATTTGTTAACGCTGTAAACAACAAAAAATTGTGCATTTCGTTGTTTTTTAACGTCGGAATGGCCAAAAAAGGGCATTTTTGATAAACGTCGCCGGCAATTCAGTCCGAAAAGTCTGGAACCACTGGGGTCATGGCTGAAACAGAGAATATCTCTTTAAACATTGCGAAATCGTTTCTGAAAACGCTAAACATGTGTTTTTTCATTGCACGCGATACGAAACCGAGACAGATTTGGAGCTTGGCCAACTGCCGTCAATGTCGTAAATTATATGCTTCTGAATACTGTAAACTGGATCAGTGTAAGTGAAGTGGAATTTGGAATACTCAGCTATCTTAGGCGTTTAGAGCGTCAACGCAAAGCGAATGATAGAGAAAGCTAAGTACTCACACCGACCCCCGCGAAGTTATGCCTTACGGTGGTTTCGCGGGGCCCAGAGTATGGGTCATAAAAACATTCTTCCGCTGCCCAAAATTGTTCCGTTGCTCTTCGTACTCATATAATAAATAGCACAAAAAAGTTGAACTCAACAATCTACGAACACAATTCTTCAAATGTCATACATCTATATATCTCGCATTCTCATGTGACAACAACCTTCCGATTCAAGTGCTCATTGAACAAAACTGTGTGGAAGTGCAAAACGAACTAGAAAAAACAACTAGAGCGCATCAGCAAGTAGGTATTACTCGCAGAAGCGGAATTTCAAAAGCATTACACTCTATATGCTATACCAAGAAGCCAATTAGATCCACAGAGACAGACAACACGATGAACAACTTGCTATAATGCCACCGAACCTATATGATATTCTGCAACTCAATCTGTCACAAAGCCTCATTAAATGTTTTATAAATCTTCCGCAGTTATTATGATCTCTCGATGGTAGCAATTCAGACTCAGGTCACTCAAAGCCAATTCGGATCAAGTTACAGTGGGATCAGAAATGCATTAGCCACTCAAAGTGAAGGTGGCCTTATATTACTAATGAGGGTGTCTCAGGAATTTGTTGCGAGCAGGTCAAGTGTCGTACTCTCAAATTCATACGCGCAATCATTGCAAGTCCAGACGCCAAAATTACGCTGCCCAACGAGATCAACGAGATTTCATCAATTCGCCGTCATTCGATCCTATCTTATGCAGTGCAATATACACCCATGCCGGCCGGTATAACAATAAATCTGCGCATGGGATGGAAATTGGATCCATATGGTGGAATTAGTATAGGGAGTTTCGAGGTCAGTTGCGCAAATGACATCTACCCAAGAGAGGGATGACGACTGACGCAACTGACCACTAAAGCAGTCTGCGCTCTAACTGAGATGGTTAGATAATGAGTATAAAAGCCGACTACACTTGTCAAAAAGGCATCAGTTGTCTTCTTGGTCTCATCTAAGAATCTGCACATTTTTGGATTAAGTTTCTAGGATCAATTTGAAGATGAAGGCATTTTTAGTTCTGGTTGCGACTTTCGCTGTAGCCAGTGCGTCAGTGGTTCAGTTCTCACCAACACTGTATACGGCTGCCATTCCAATTACAACTCAATATCACGCTCAGGATGGTTTGGGCCAATACTCGTATGGATATAGTGGAGGTCCATCGGCTAAAGCCGAGTACAAATCGTTGGATGGCGTAACTCGTGGATCGTACAGCTATGTGGATGCCGATGGAGAGCTACAAACTGTTCAGTACACAGCTGATAGTGCAAATGGTTTCCAAGCATCGGCAACAAATCTGCCAAGGGCTCCCATCGATAATAAGGCCGCTCCAAAGCCAGTCGAGGACACCCCTGAAGTTGCTATGGCTAAAGTTGAACACTTTGCCGCCTTCCGGGAAGCTGAGCTAAGAGCCGCCGAAGAACCAGCTAATGGAGATGCAAATGGTAATGATAACGAAGACCCTGATGAGCAAACGTCAAATGCAGCGTCGTCGGAGCGATCCGGTGGAGTTTCTCGTGAAACAACCTCTGCCGAAACTGAAAGTCCAAATGATTTGAATGGCTCTAGCGAACGTAGCTCAGAACAATCGCAAGCCAGTAGCTCCTCTCAGGAATCGACTAACGGAAATGGCAATGGCAATACAAATACCAACGGAAATGGAGCCAACGGCATCAGCCGACTTTCTAATAACGGCCTCAACAGTGATCTTGGCAATGGTTTCAGTGGACTCAGCAGCAGTCTAAACAGCGGTTTCGCGGACTTTACCGGACTCAGCCTTGACTCGATCAATAGCAACAACCAATTGGCCTCATCTGCCTTGAACAGCTTAAGCAGTCTTCAGTTAAATGGAGATTTCTCAAGCAGTTTTGACAGTAATAACGCCGCCATGAGATTTTCTGAAATCACTCCAGCTACAACATCTCAACTACGCCCAGTCACATTGACAGCAGTTCGAGTGCCATCCACGTCATACCTACGCGTTTCTACTCCAACTCACGGCTATAGCATTATTTCGCCAACAGTTCTAACGGCTGTGCCTACCCTCCGAGCCACATCAAGTCAAACAATTAGCCGTAGACTGCCAATTTCGTTGGGTTCGACTTTCTTAACCCAAGAATTGCAATGAACACGTTGACTGAGAATATATAATAGATGAACGCCCTGCCCCCAATGTGTGAACTTCAAAAACGACCAGTGATCAAAAGGAATTGTTAAATCGTCTAGCTTTAAAAAATATATATCCACACACATATTTTATATAATTAAATACCTTAGGACCTGCTGTCAATTTATTACAAATAAGCCTCTTTCTGTCTTATAGAAAAACACTCGTCGTATACGTACCTGTTTTACTCTATGTCTTAAATCTAAGCTTTATGTTGTATGCTTCTGTTTTATCAATGAGGACTCTTGCGATGTTTTATTGTGAATTGTAACGGTTTTTGGTAAATAATGTTTGTATGTTTTATCTCAAGTGCACAAAATATAATAAAGTTGAACTTAAAAGAAATTTCATCTATAATTTAAGGATAGTGATCCGTTTTATCTTGACCTAGCAGCACCTAACCTATCTTTTGAGCCTTCTATTAGTAAGATACAACCAGTGTTGCTATATCATTGAATTTACATTTGTGAACACTTAATAAGATAGTAGAAATATGATCTTAGGTTGAAATTAAAGTTCCGAATTTCCCAAAAAATTTTACTTTTTTCCTTTTTTCCATGAGACGTTTTCTAATCATCGAAATCCACGAAAATGTAAATTTCTCACTAGTTAAAAACACTGAATATAACATCTGCCTAATTTTCCTTGTCCTAGTCCTTCAAGGACAGTGCATTGTTGTTTTTGGAACCATTTCGAAAACCAAAACCAACTTTTTTCTCCAATTCTTTGAAGCTTAAAGTAAATTTATTTTCTCAACAAAACTTTTTTTTTTAGGTTTACGTCATTTTCGATTTGGCTTTTCAGATTTTGATCTCAGATTTTTGCCGCCAAATTGAACATGAAATGCAAATTTTATTGGTTCTTCTATGTATTGGGAAAATATCGTCAGATCAAACAAAAAAGATTTTTTTTTTTTTGGCAAATCGAAATGGAAAAAAATGTATCTTTCTCCAAATCGAAAACGACATTAGATTTAAATTGATTAAATATCTATTTAAAGTCTTGAAAGCTAATAACTCCGTTCAAGTAGAACAAACATCAAAAAACACACGTGCAGAATTTTGCATGCAGTGGAAAGAGAACCCACACGTTTAAATGGGAGTGAACACATGTAAATTCAGCATGCGTTGCAGTACTGCAAGTTGTTGCTATTTCTAAATCCACTGCAAAAGACAATACCACCACAACACAGAAAAATAAAAAATTGAATTTGAACGGATTTGGCATCATTGCGTTTGCCGTTTATTTCAAATATTTTGCGGCTGACACAAAAATGGAAGAAAAAGAAACAGCGGTTGGCAAGTGTGATTCTTCGCTTGATTTCTGATGTGATGTCATTATCAGAGTTTATAGCTGAGCCGAGGTAGACAAAGTCCCTAACTACCTCAAAGTTATAGCTGTCTATCGTGACGTTCTGTCCGATTCGTCGATGTTGTGTGTCCCTTCTTGTTGACAGCATATATTTTGTTTTACCCTCATTCACCACTAAACAACATAAAATAACATATATATAACATAAATAACATAACGTTGAAAACAACGAAAACATTATTTCAGCTAATCGGCTAAGGTATAAAAGCAATACAATTTTGCGAATTTTATTGAATTTCTCAATTTTCATTTTCAATGAATTTAATTACAAACAAAAACAAATCAGCTGCTTAGTCGGCGAATGACAGTAGGTGATGCATGCATGTCAAAGAATTTTCTGCACATTTGTTTTGGTTGCAGACTGCATGCTTCACTGCGTCCAGAAATTCTGCACATGTGTTTTGGGCATTATATCTTCTACGTAGCATGACATACATTTTCTCGTGAAGCCTCCTCGTTTCTCCTTTGAAGCAAAAGGAGGTGAAAAATCCCTCGATGCGATGTAGAAATTAATGTTGGGATATTTTCTCTTACATACATTTTTGATCAAATGAAATTTTTTTTCCTTTCTCCACTTTATCACTTTTGAATATTTTTTAAAAAAAATCGTTGTATTAATACGTAAACATCCGAGCTTTCCGTACGCTTTTCTAGTATTTAAGCTTAGTACGCTACTCGAGCCGATTCTAGGTACTCTTCGTCGAGGTATTTATTAAAAAAAACACATCCTTGCTTACTTCTCCCATTCTCCGCAATACAAAATTGCAACAAAACAACAGAACACAGCGATCTGTCAAAATTTAGCTTGAGAAAATGTACCGCAACATTAAGTCTAAATTTTGACAAATACATGAACTACATTCTAAAACAAAGGTTTGATTATTTAGCTCGAGCAGCGTACCACTCAACTAAATGGGTTCGCTTAAATTTACTTACTTACTTAAGGTGGCGCTACAGTCCGGGGTGGACCTGGGCCTCAACCAATACGCCTCTCCAGTTAGCGCGATCTTTGGCTAACTGCCTCCAGTTGCGCACTCCAAGTTGGTTGAGGTCCCCTTCCACTTGAGCGCGCCACCTAAGGCGAGGTCTTCCTCTACTGCGTTGTCCCTCCGGGTTGGAATCGAAGACTCTCCGGGCCGGAGCGTTGGTGTCCATTCGCTCTACATGTCCTAACCATCTTAGACGACTAATGCGTACTTTTCTGACCAGGTCGATGTCGCTGTACAGCTCGTAGAGTTCGCTGTTAAATCTTCTCCTCCAAATCCCGTCAACGCAAACGGGACCAAAAATCACTTGAAGATCTTGGTTCGAAGCGACCAAGAAGATCCTCATCCGTTTTTGCTAGGGTCCATGCTTCTGCGCCTTAGTGCTTCTTGACAAGGCCTTACTAATCAATTGCCGTCTTAGGCCAAAGAAACAGCGGTTGGCAAGTGTGATTCTTCGCTTGATTTCAGAGAGAATTTTGTATGGGAGCGAAAATGTAGCTCGAGCAGCGTACTAAGCAAGCTTTACCGAATATGAAATGAGGAGAATGAAACTTATGTTATTTTAAAGGTACTGTGCCGTAGATGTCCACAAACCCAAAATCGTGGGTATGTCGCCATTAAGCCTGGTAAAATGAAGTTATGAATTCCCCATATAAAACTGGTAATTGAAATAATTTTGGTGACAATCAATTTGTCGCCGCCATAAATTAACATAGTAACGTATTAAAATATAAATAGACTAGGACCTGTTTCAGATGGAACAGCTGATTTACATATTTTTTCTATATTTTTTAGTTTATAAAAACCGTTGGAGACAAACATTTACCCATAAAGGTATGCAATGTAAGTATCCCTAAAAGTAAGCAATTGTGTACCTACTTTATTGTAATTCAGGGGCATGATACTATACAGGGTGTCCGCCGGGAAGGTATACTACTTTGTTTGTTTATAATTTTTGATTAAATCAAAGAGAATGGATCTTATATTGATAAATGTTTTATTTAATGCCGGCAATTATGTATGGAATACAATATCAGGTAAATGTCCGCCTCTGTTAGTCTCACAAATGCGAGCCCTTTTGTATATATATATAGTTGGCGCAACAGGTCCGGAGGGACCCTAGGCCTAGCTTCTCACAACCATTCGTTTTGTGTGAGTTTTTCATTTTTGGAACGAATGGAAGGGATCTACAATTTTATATGCCGACTCCAAACGGCGAATTGAGAAGCTTTTTCAAGACAAATATACTCGGATGTTTGTTAGACGTTCGCGAGCCCTTTTGAGCACATTTTTTATTACATTCTCACACATTTCACGCGGTATTTCATTAATTTCATCACGAATATTTTGTCTGTGTTGCTCAAGCGTTTCTGGTTTGTTTGCATAAACCTTGCTTTTCAGATATCCCCACAAAAATAAGTCAACATCAACATCACCATTTCTTGAAATAACTTGTTGTGGAAAGAGGTCTCGCAGTAATTCCATTGTAATCCTGGCTGTATGCGATGTGGCACCGTCTTGTTGATACCACATGTTCATCAAGCCCAAAGCATGAAGTTGTGGCGTTAAAAAGTTTTCAATCATATCACGATATCGCTCCCCATTCACAGTTACCGTTACGCCGTTTTCATTTTCAAAGAAGTAAGGTCCAATGATTCCTCCTGACCAAATTGCACACCAGACTGTAACTTTTAATGGATGCAAAGGTGACTGATGAATCACCCACAGACCCTCTTTCTTCGAAATCATTCACTACAGGATAAATAGTGCGTTTTGGTGGCACGTTGTTTCTCCCAAAAATTTTCACGTAACTTTCTCATCGTCACAGTAATCGATGATTGATTTTGATAAAATGTTTTAACGATTAAAACACGTTGGTTTATCGAATATTTCTCCGCAATAAATTTGCCACGTGTCTACTTCACGAGTGCCAAATAAAAATATGTACTGTCAAGACTGATGTTTACCAAAATGGTGGCAAAACAAAGTAGTATAGCTTCCCGGCGGAAACCCTGTACATATCTACGAGGTGTTGACGACGCGACGCCCGGTTGGTTTGAATGAAATACTATGGAAACGAACATTTTTCGGTATAACTTTTTTGCTCTAAATTTTTATTGTGCATGTGACATCTTAAAATTTTAAACATGAGTAAAACTAGGTATTTTTAAAGAGGAGTATTTTTTTATATTTCCTATTGATGTCTCTTTTTTGCTTATAAAAAAAACACCATTATTATCAAAACACCTAATCTAAAAAATAGGTCACAAAGTGTTAAAAGTTAATGATATAAAGAGCAATCATATGATTCTCAACTTAGGGGTACCTCAAGGTTCTGTTTTGGGTCCGATTTTGTTTTGTTTGTGTACATATACCCGCTTTTTGTATTAAATTTTAAAGGTATTCCAACCGCTTTTGCAGGCTTCGCATATGGCTCTGTCAGTCGCCTTGATCTGGTTTCCGACATAAATTGGGACCTAAATCTCTTAAGGATCTGGTTTGCTAAACACAACTTGGTTATAAGCTCCAAAACAAAAATCATGATTTTTAGTTTGTCGGTTATTCCTGACTTTTATATGAATATTTACTTTCATGCATATCTGACTGCCTAAGATTCCAAAGTACTTGTTGCAACTGTCGATCTAGTTCTTCTTATCCTACTTTTTACGATAACCTGAACTGCAGTGATAAATGTTTCCAGATCGAAAATGTCAGTGAACTCAAATACCTGGGCCTGACCTTAGATTCAAGGTTTAGCTTTTCGAATCATATAGAAACTTTGGGGAAATATGTTGCCCTTAGGCATTTTTTCTATCTGCGTAATATCTGTTCAACTACGTTATAAAAAATGATTTATTATCGTATTGTCCAATCGAAACTACAATACGGTATTACTTGTTGGGGCGGTGCTTGTAAGAACAAAATACAGCCACTATTGATTATTCAGAAATATGTATATCGTGAGAAAATTATGCCGCAAGCCTTTTAGACATCCTTCTTATCCTTTGTTCTGTGCCTTAAAAACTTTCCTTATGAAGTCTGGCAACCGCAATTTCCGACTGATTTCTAATTATAATCTACGTGGAAACTTTTCGTATTCAGTATCTGTTCCTCAGTTTCATACTTCTGCTTATCGTAATTTTTATAATATTTCATCTATTCGTATATTCAATTAACTGCCTCAGTCATTCAGGTCAATATCTATGAAATGTTTCTCAAACTTGTAAAAAATTGGCTTCTCAATCTAAATTTCGCTACCGTAGAATCTTTTCTCTTTGACAATTTGGTATAACTACGGTGACCATCCGTCCTGTCCTATTTTATTTTCTTTTTAATAAAGGACGGATTTTGTCCTTTATTTTTGAAACTATCCTTTAAAACACCGACTACAATTTTTTTTTCATTTTGTGCAATTAAAAATGTTATGTATAATGTAAATTACTTGAAATTGTGTTTACACCCTCAGTGCTTCAGTGCATGCTTACCTTAAATTTCAGTTTGTACCTACCGGGTTCTAGTGCACCAACTGAGTATTTTCAATCATGACTAACGCTTGGAGCAGTGACAAATCACAATTGAATGTATGTATATTAGGGTGTCCCTTATTTTTCGACTTTTTTTTTTGAACGCATATGTTCTTATTTTATTTATTTGATTCTAAAACGCAACCGAAAAAAAAATTAGGTCATTTGGAGTATGTTAACCCGTGCCGACTTGGATCGAAACATGTCAGCACAAGCTACACTGAAAAAGTAGCACGTGTCTAAGAAAATTTTTATTGCATTTAATTTTTGATGTCAATGTAATTAAGAAGCAATACAAAAAGCATTTACTTAACGGGAGATGTAAATCACCAAATAAAGGGTGCTAAATAACCGTCAAATCGACAAGTTCTTGAAGTTTTATTTTTTAATATGCGGGAAGTTAAATTGACAGTCAGCGAAAGCGAAAATCTTGTTATTCGCGAGTGTACTATTTTTTGGGAAAAGTCAAGAATCCATAAAAAGCACTACCCAACTCTGTGAAGAAGCTTATAAGTTTGTATCAAGCTTGGAGAGCATTGCAAATAAATTCAAAGAAAACCCAGGAGTTGCATAAACGACGAGAATCAGATTTCCAGGGCTCTAATCGCGTAAGCACAAAACGATTGAACGATATCGTCTCGACGATGCTTCTACTTCGTGTAACAACCAAAAAACGATAAGCGTTGAAACGATTGAACGAACATCGTTTTTTGTTGCTTCACGTTACTATTTCAAATGTCAAATACCCTCGTCGAAACGATTCGATTGAACGATGGCTATTTTGCAATCGTTTCATCGTTTTTGGTGCATTTTTTCAGTTTTATTTAGGTCTGAGAGAAGTATAAACAAATATTTAAAGGAAGAAACACACTTTTGTTTTCTTTGAAGGCAACTCGCTCTTATCCGCGTATAGTAAAAGAATGCATTTTTTGCAAAGTACAATTACAACTCAATCTTTATTGGCATTTTAATTATTTTAAGAAATACATATATATTTCGAAAGCCTTTAGCATATTGTAGATTCTTCCTACCCGTTCGTAGACGTTTCGTCATCCAATAGGTACATATATGGTTTTGGAATTTCCATCCAAAGTCCATTGGACTATGGTCAGTTCCTACACAATGTTGGGTATCTGCGTATGTGCGTACACTTTCACTTAACATTTCTAAAAATCCATCTATCTATTTTTGTATTAAATTCACAACTCCATGTCAATTGAAAATAAAGGAAACTAAACAAATTCAATAAGAAAAAAAAATAATAATTTCCATATTTTTTGATTTTTTAAGTGTCAGACTTTGTTTACAGTCATTTTCAAACTGTTCAAAATGAAAACGATGAACGATTCGATTGAACGATACGACGATGATGTTATATGAAGCAAACTAAAAACGAGATCGTTTTGTACAATCGTTTCGACGACTATCGTTTCATAAATTACGCGATGAGAGCCCAGGACGATTTGGATAACATATTTGACATAGGTCATGTTGAGCTCTTTAAAAAATTAAAATAGAAGAGGAAAGAGTCGTTTTACAGCGTTAGAGACAGTCAGGACGACCGGGCTGCTTAGCGGGGGTTGAGAAAAAAACAAGCTGAAAAGGAAGATAGGTTTAGACAAAGGCGATTAGAAAAAGAACAAAAACGTAGTAAGAACGTGTCATCGGCAATACCATCTTCTTCTTTAGCGTCCTTGGAGGAGGAGTTTCAGCCTTAGACAGATGTCAGTTGAGGATAAGAGTCTCTGTTTATATACTTCAGGCTACAGGGGAATCTCTAGGGCTTAACTTTGAGGATTTTGCAATCAATAAGTCTTCGATTCAACGCGTTCGGGCACGGATTAGAAAAGAACGGGCAGAAAACATTAAAACCGATTTTCAAAATAATATTCCGAAGGTCGTTACTGTTCACTGGGATGGGAAATTGTTTCCTGGCTTGAATGTTAGGTGTGCTAGGGAAGAACGACTTACTATTACTATTACTTTTGGAGATGGGGAACAACTTCTATCCTTGCCAAAATTGGAAAATTCTTCTGGTAAAGAACGAGATTTTTAGAGCAATTAAGGACTGAAATTTGGATGATAAAGTTCAGATTATTTGTGTTGCGATACAACTGCATCTTACACATGTCGTTAGACCTGTTCTCTTGGAACAAAAATTATAAAGAGAGATAGTCATTTTTAGTTGTCGGCATCAAATGTATGAGCTCGTGCTTTAAAGTGTCTTCGAAACGAACAGTAACAATGAGTCCAGACATACCTATTTTTAAAGCGTTTGGAGATGGATGGAAAAATATTGACACTAATTTCAACAATTTTCAAACCGGTGCAGACATTGAAATTACCGAATTTTTAAGTTCTTACTTTGGAGAGTTCTTACTGAACCTTCAACAATATTCTTAGAAGGAGATGTCGATAAGTAACTAAAAATCAGGCCCCCAAAAATCGTTCAGCAGAAGAAGAGCAAAAACAATTTCTCCTTAGTTGTGTGAAAGAGCACAGGAAGTTATATCCTGATTGCAGGAAAGAAGTTTTGAAGAGGAAGTATCCGCAATAATTTCTTTTTGTTACCAATTATTCTTATTTAAGTGTTTAGTATAGTTATTTAATACAAATTTGAAATTGAAATGAAATATTTGCATGTGAAAAAATTTTTTTTCTTAATTTTTCGTACAGATTTTCAATGTTGACTTTGCTAGTCTAGTCGGCACGGGTTAGCATCATTCCAGGAGCAAAATATTTTGCATCGAAGTGGATTTCGGATATTTTTTTCCTGAAATGTTGAATTTAAGTTCGATGTAAATGTAGGTACCATGACGTTCAATTTGGCAGCAGAAATCTGAAATCTCAGCTCAGCATCTGAAAAGCCAAAATCGAAAACGACATTACCGTTTTTTTTTTAACAAATACATAATAAATACAAGAACATTGAAGCAAAATAATTATTGTCCTTTATTTTTTTTCGGCAAATATGGTCATCGTAGGTAACGGGTGATTTTTTAAGAGGTTTAGAACTTTTTTTTTAAAAAAAACACAAAAATTCGAAAAAATGAATGAAATATTTATTTGAATCGATAGTTTGAACCTTGCAATTTAATGTTTAAAGATAATTTCATGCAAATGTTGACCGCGGCTGCGTCTCAGGTAGTCCATCCGCTGAGTCCAATATTGGCATACTCTTTCACACATATCGGCCGGTATCTCACGAATGAATGCATGGATGTTGGCTTCCAGTGCGTCAATCGAAGCGGGCTTGTCCCTATACACATTAGCCTTGACATACCCCCACAAAAAATAATCTAATGGTGTCAAATCGCACGATCTAGGCGGCCAATTGACCGGCCCGAAACGTGAAATTAACTGTTCACCAAACTCGCCTCGCAATTGCGCCATTGTTTCGCGTGCTGTGTGGCATGTGGCACCGTCTTGTTGAAACCACATATCATGCAAGTCAAGAACTTCCATTTCGGGCAGAAAAAAGTTTGTTATCATCGCTCGGTAGCGTTCACCATTGACAGTAACGCTGCGATTCGCATCATCTTTGAAGAAATATGGCCCAATAATGCCGCCGGCCCATAAACCGCACCAAACAGTGGCTTTTTCGGGATGCATTGGTAGCTGTTGCAATGCTTCTGGCTGATCTTCACTCCAAATGCGGCAATTTTGCTTATTTACGTACCCATTCACCAAAAATTCGGCGTTGTGGTAGGTCGGCTGGCTTTAGTTCTTGCACAAGCTGTATCTTAAAAGGCTTTACGCACAAATCCTTCCGCAAAATTTTCCACGTAGTGCTGTAACAAAGGCCTAACTGCTGGGAACGGCGCCGAATCGACATTTCGCGGTCTTCTGTCACACTAGCTGATACGGCCGCAATATTTTCTTCACTACGCACAGTACGTAAAGGTGTTGGTGGTTTAATGTCCAACAAAGTAAATTTGGTGCGAAATTTGGTCACAATCTTCCGAATAGACTGCTCAGAAGGTCGAGAATGCCGATCATAAAATGGAAGCAGCGCGCGATGAACATTTCGAACCGAGCACGAATTTTGATAGTAAAATTCAATAATTTGCAAGCGTTGTTCATTTGTAAGACGATCCATGGTTAAATTGCAAACCAAACTGAAGCTGTTTGACAGTGACACAAGGTACTAAACACACGTCAGCTGTCAAAACCAGTGTTGCCAAAACCAAACCAGCTAAAAAATCACCCGTTATAACCTTTGATATGAGTTTTTTTTTTTTTTTATGGTTGATTCTTTGATTTCTACTTTAGAGTAAATTGTGAAACAATTATGTAAAATTGTGATTTTTTTTTTAAAGGGTCACCCCACCCATATAATAATCTAACTTTCTAATAAATATGATTTACAATGTAAAGGTGTATTTTGAATACTTTTATACATAATACAGAATATGAAATGAATTTCAATTATTAATTTTATTACTGTTATTAATGTTAATTTATTTTAATTTTTATTATTTATTTTTTTTTTTTTGAAATATTTATGTACATAGAAATTTATGGAATTAATAATAAACTAATAATAATAATAATATTTCACGGGCAAACCGTAACTTCCTGGCGAATGGGACATTTTCTGTGGTGCCTATTGGATGTTTTAACCAACTACTGGTTATATAAGTTGAATACTTAAATAAGGTAACTTATCTATCTGTAGGCATTTTCTTTGTTACCTAATGGCGTGAAAACTACTGCACAGATTTCGATGAAACTTGTTTTGAAATGTTCCTTAAGATTCTGAGAAACACATAGACTATTCCTACCATGACTATTTTTTGGGGCGTTTTTGACCAAAATGTGTTTTTTTTTTCTGACTTTACTGCCTTTAACTCGCCATTACTCAAACAATTCTTAATCAATACAAACAAATACAATACTTAGGAGAGCCAAGACTTTTATAGTTATTTCAAGCCATCAATCAGCTTTCTATGTCCTCTAGAAGCTGAGCTACAACCTTAAATCTAACATGAAAAAAAAAAATTATTTTCTCAAATCGAACATTATCAGCAGGCGCGGTTCTTGATCGTTGTTCTGCTTTGGGGTGGTTGGGTGGCGCACATCGCACAAGCGCGTTCATATGAAAAAAAAAAAAAAAAAAACTGCGTGGTGTTTCCTCCAAATTAAGTGAAACGAATTCGTAAATCGAAAAATGACTCTTATAGGAAATTTTGTGAGGACCAGTAGGCTTGTTAAAGTCCTCAATAGGGACAGACCAAATAAACTGGAGTCGCTCCAAAAATCTGATGGTGCCTACACTGAGACAAAGGCGGAGACTTTTAGTCTCCTACTGGAGACTCACTTCCCGGAAAATTAGGTTACTACATGCTCTTCAGTGGTACCGGAAACGGTGGCCACTCCTGAACTGTCAAACACCACGCGGCGTATGTTGCATCCAGAGTAGTGACGGATGAGGCCATCAAATATGCAATTGCATCGTTTGAGGGTTTCAAGTCACCTGGTCCGGATGGCATCCATCCGGTTATGCTGAAACAAGGTTGTAGTCAGCTGATGCTGACGCTGAAAATAATTTTCACCGCTAGCTTAGCCTTGGCCTACATACCTTCTCCTTGGCGTATGGTTAAAGTCGTGTTCATACCAAAAATAGGTAAGACTAACTACACTCTCGCCAAAAGTTTCAGACCCATATGTAAGTCTGTCCTCCTTCCTGCTGAAAAGTTTGGAGAGACTGGTTGAGCTGCACGTGCGCAATGTCGCTCTTCGATCGCACCCTCTTTCAGAGATGCAACATGCCTATCAGCGCGGAAAATCCTGTGAAACTGCGCTTCAGAACCTTGTTGGTAGGATTGAAAGTGCTCTTGATCGGAAGGAGTACGCGTTGGGCATTTTCGTCGACATTGAGGGTACTTTTGACAATGCGACTTTTGATAGCATGAGCAATGCAGCCAGACATCATGGTATAGATGAAACATTGGTGTTGTGGATTAAAGCAATGCTAATGTTCAGGACGTTGTTTGCCGAGGCGGATTGGGCAAATGCGTCGTGACAGGGGTAAACAGGGGCTGCCCTCAAGGCGGTGTTCTGTCTCCCCTTTTATGGTGTATGGTAGTTGACTCTCTGCTAACGCTTCTCAATCTTCCTGGAACCTATACTCAAGCATACGCGGATAATGTCTGTCTATCGGTTCTGACCTAGGGGCTTGATCGATGGCTAGTGCACAAGAAATGGACTTTCAGTGAATCCTCTTAAAACGACTGTTGTTCTCTTCACGAGAAGGAGGAAGGTCACTGGTCTGACTCAGCTTGTGTTAGGTTAGGTTAGGTAAGGTGGGTGTCTAGAAAGACATACTTAGACCGTATATAATTTCGGCTCTTTGTGAAACCACATGAGTTAAGGGAATGGGGGGGGGGGGAAGAAGGCCAGAGTGGGCGCATTGCTATCTTTGTGCTTATGACTTTTTGTCTTCTTTGTCTAAACATTTCCTACGTCTCGTGCAGAGAGTTGGAGCAGTTTGTCCTCGGATAGGGGAAGGTTGACCGAAACAGTCTTCCCCTCGCCTGTAGTCCTCAGACAAGTCCTTGAAGGAAGGAGACTGGGAATAACTAATTGGACGATATGTCTTCGGATACAAGCGCCGGGTAAACCGAAACAGTGTACCCTTCGCTTGTAATCCTTTAACGTCTGATCATGATGGCGTAACCGAGTGCGCTATTGGTGATTAATAGATGTGTACCTTACTTGAGAGATTTGTTAAGGCTGGTGAAGGAGGAGGTGACCGGTCGACAATATGCCTTCGGATGGACGTGTGGTGACCGTATCGGTACAACCCTCGCTTTTGTCCTCTGGCAACTTATCGAATAGGGCGGATGTAGCAAAAAGCGCGGTATTAGTGGCGATTGCAGCAATCAGCCTACAACGCATATTGCGGGATGTTGCAACTTGGTCAAAAGGTGAGTTTGACCAAGTGACGGTTTGTTTCGGATGTACGAAGGGTGATCGAAACAGTCTACCCCTCGATTGCAATCCACAGACAGCCCGTCTAAGAGAAGATAGAGCGAGCAGTCGTCGGTAAGACCAACTGCTGGCGCTGAGTGTATATGTAAGATCATTGATCATTTGCTTATACAGCGTATGTCTGTGCTAGACAAGTCACTTAGGTCATCGAAGAAGTAGTCTCCTAAGTTGGTTTTGCGCAAATTAGCAAGAGCTGGACAGTTGCAAAGAAGATGATCCTCCTCCTCATCCATGCATCTTCTGCAAAAATCATTGTAGGGCGTACCCAACTTACGGGCGTGCCTACCTGTCAAACTGATTCTTTTTCTACCTACAGAGAGAAGTCTTTGAGTCCTTTTAGCATCTAGTTTTGGTCAGATTTTCTTGGGTATGACGCAGGTATCTATGCTGTTCCACCTATTGTTTGCAGCCTTTATTGCCTCTTTGATAGATTGCATAGGCGTACGGTTCACTATTGTTGTATGAGTGAAGGCTGCTTCCTTGTCTGGCTAGTTCATCCGCTTTGCAGTTGCCCGGAATGTCACTGTAACCTGGAACCCAGCACAGGGTTACTGAACTGAAGATTCATAGCTGCCTGACTGTCTATGCAGAGGGCGATAGCCTTACCGTTTATCGCCAACAAGGCAAGTCTGCAAGCTACATCGCGTATAGCCATTATTTCAGCCTGAAAGACGCTACAGTGGTCTGGGAGACGTAAGGCAATATTCAACTCGGGTGATTGAGAGAAGACTCCCACTCCCGTGCCTTCCGCCATTTTTGATCCATCTGTATAGATTTCAAGTGCGTAGTTATTTTCGATTGTGCCATTTTACCATTCGGAACGTTCTGGGATTATTTCTTTGTATTTAATGTTAAAGTCCTCGAAAGGAATAGTGTAATCCGTTTTGTTTGGCATTATGCTAGGAAGAATACTCATATGGCCCGTCAAAGAGTTGGTCCATTTCTGAGATTCTCTAAGTCTTAAGGCTACCATGGACGCAATAATTTTCTCGCAGATATCGACAGGAAGAAGGTGTAGGATTGTGTCTAAGGCGGCCGAAGGTGTTGATCTGAGTGCCCCTGTAATGCACATGCTGGCTGATCTTTGTATACGTTCCAGAGATCTGGAATTTAATTTTTTCTCTAGTGCCGGCCACAAGACCAGGATTCCGTAGAACAAAATAGGTCTGACCACCGCAGTATAGAGCCAATTTGTTACCTTGGGCTGAAGGCCCCATCATGGACCCAGGGCCTTCCTACAGGTATGTATAGCGACCGCGGCCTTTCTTGTACGATCCTGAATGCTTAGCTTCCAATTAAGCTTGCTGTCTAAAATTATGCCTAGGTATTTTGCATTATTAGTAAATTTTAGCTCTTTGTTTTAAGTTTTGGAGGAGCTATGCTAAGAATTTTGTATCTGTTAGTGAACAAGATTAGCTCTGTCTTTGATGGATTGACTTCAAGTCCCACCGTCTCCGTCCATTTAACTTACTTGTACAGAGCAGATTCCATAAGGTCTCTAATTGGATTAGGAAATTTGCCAGGTATGGCAATAGCGATGTCATCTGCGTAGGCTATGACTTTATACCCCGTGTTTCTCAGGATGATGAGTGCTTCGTTAACTACTAAGATCCAAAGTAGTGGCGACAGCACCTCCCCTGGGGTGTACCTCTATCCACTGACCGTTTGGTTTGACAGCTCCCCAGCTCGGATAAGATTACTCTGCTGCTAAGCATGTTTTCTATCCAGACGCGTAGACAGTCGTCAACCTTTAGCCTACGGAGTGCGTTAGAGATTACCTTCTGTTTTGACATTATTGAAGACGCCTTCAATGTCTAGAAAATATACCATCACAAACTCTTTGATTGAGAGTGATTTTTCGATGGTACCTACTAGTGAATGTAGAGCTGTCTCCACCGAGAAACCCTTACGATAGGCGTGTTGGGAATCGGACAGGGAGTTAGCTATTAAGTTCTTTCGAATGTATGTGTCAATGAGTCTTTCCAGGGTCTTTAGGAAGAAGGAGAGACTGATTGGCCTAAGATCCTTAGCGGAAACATGTGAGGTCTTGCCACACTTTGGTATGAAGACAACATTAACCCTTTACCATGAGGCAGGAGTGTAGCCGAATTGTAGACAATTTCGGAAGATCACCTCGAGCCAGGGGGTCAATGTATCAAGAGCTTTCTGAATCTCTACTGGTGTTATTTTATCTGTTCCAGGAGATTTATACGGAAGGAAGCTGTTAACGGCCCATTGATAGGCCCTGATTAGCTTAGGCTTAGGCGAATTAGGCTGCAGCCTAGGGCGCGAGGATCGGAGGGGGCGCGGTAAAATCATGTCTTCGCATGTACTAATCTAGCATCATTGCATCTACCCTACATATTTAAACAAGACCGAGACAAAAAACTAAAACTAAATGTGCTTGAGAGTCCCTGATTTTAACAATAAATTTTGAAATTTAAAAAAGCGCGCGTAAAACAAACACTGACTTGTTACTTGAATCGGTCGGTGGTCGAGCGAGTGGGTGAACTGGTAACAGAGTGCCTAGTGCAAGTTTTGTATTATCCGCTTCGCAATAACGGATGTTAATTTTAACTTAATTTTGTATGGAAAATTCGGAATTTAAACAGTGCAACCTAGTTCTCGCATTTGCCGCTAGACGACTCTGTATCATATTCTATTCTCTTTATCGTCTAGGTTGCACTGTTTACATTCCCATGCAAAATAATCTTCACGTATACGCTCGTTTCTGTGAGGCGAATTAAACAAAACTCTCACTAGGCACTAAGCGCAACTTGCCTCGACCCTAAGGTTGAATGTCATGCAGATTAAAGAACAACGTTAGTTCCGCTTGCAGATCGATCTGCAAACTTTTATGAGTATTATAAACCATGTTAAAATTTTCCACTACTACTCTACCTATTTACTACTTTTTAGACCGTCCGTAACACACCTGACAGGGACGCGTCCTCAGAATTAGCCTAGGGCGGTCAGAACTCTTGATCAGGCCCTGCCCATTGAATATTGCGGCCGTTGACAATCCCAAACGGTATTTAGTGGGTCAGATAGTGGGGTAATGTTGATGATGTGACATCTATTGAATTTCCCTGAAAGTGAGTGTTTATGAGAAGATCCAGTCTCCTCGTTTGATGAGGTCCATTCCCCATTGGATTTTTGAATATAGCTAGGCATGGGTGGAGATTTTGAAATAATTTTTCTCAGCCTGCTTGAGTCGAAACTGCTTTCTGTGCTACCCAGAAGAGTCTCCATGACTGCCGGTGGGCTTTTGCAATCTCTGCCTTATATTGTCTTAGGCTGTTTTTGTATCTGTGCCAGTCCTGTAGGCGAGAGGACTTGGCCGAATTAAAACATTTCCTGCTTTCTTTGCGCAACTTTGCTAGGTGAGTATTCCACCACGAGTTACATAGTTACATACATGTAACTTGTATAAATCTGGATATTGTAAGAAAAGTGTTTTGTTTTAATATTACTGGCGTTCACATGACTTCAATTTTGAAAATTTTCCGTTAGCCAACACAGATCTCTTCCCTTCATAATTGTAGAAACCATTTCCCGTCCAATTAAGATATTAATAGATTCTGGAGCAGGTACTTCTTTGATTCAAATGGACTTATTTCACAGATCCTTTAAATCGGACTTTGGAACCCCTTTAGTGCTCAAATCCATTAACGAATTCCAGACAATCCAACAAATTACGGAAACACTCTCGATCTGTTTCTCACAACAGAGCCAGATAATTATGAAATAAAAGTGTCGGCAATTCTTTTCTTCAATCGAGAACGCCATAAGATTTACGCATTATTTGTGTCATATGTTCGATATATTATAACAATAATTAAACTCGTTTGTTACAAACAAAATTGACGCATATGGGGAAAAAGTACTGCACTTCCCTCCGCAGCCAACAAAACCGATCTCAATATATGAAAAATAAAACGCAATACTATTTATATGCATATTTGTTTTATATAAAACTTCTTCATTTGCTCGTCTTGTGACAAACATTAATAGAATACAAATTTGTTTCGTTTGTTTTTTTACTTTGATGCTGTATGTTTTCTATACACAAATTAATTATATTTATTTTCATTAATGATTTACAATATTTATTAAATCCTACATAAAACAAAAGAAAAAGACCTATATTCAAATATTTAAGAAGAAAAAAAACATTGGTTATACATGAGTAAAGAAACAAGTTGATTTTAAACGTTTAATTTGAACTCGTTTTTTTCACAAGTATCAAACTTGTGTTTATTTAGTTCTTTTATTTTTTTTATGAAAGTGCGCAGAAAGAAAAACATTCCTTTATTGCCAATTTAAATAAAAGTAGGAATTTATATTCTTTATAATAATGAGAAATGCATTTGTAAAGAACAAATAAAAATCAGTGCTGCGGCCTGCGGAAATACAAATGAAAAACTCAACGAGTTTGACCATCATTTTTTATTATTTTTCGTTTTTTTTTTTTCGGGTTTTTTTTTTTTTTTTTGTACATGCTTCATATTTTAACTCTTAATTCAGAAAATATTATAGTAAGTATAGGAATTATTGACGAGGAATATTGGGAGAAAAGATTTCTTATTTAATTGAGTAATGTTCGTTCTCTGACTCTCGGTTAGATTTGTTTTTTTATTTTAAAATGCGAACGAAAAGCTTTTTCGGGGAACTGAAAATTAATAAACATACAAACATACTAATGCTAATCCGCGCGCGCAGTCTGTGATTTAATTTAACGCCTAATATATGAAATCAATTTCTTATTCGCTGTTTCGTGTTATTTGCTTTGTGTGGTGGTGTGACATGGGGAGAGGGATGGGCACATGCTTATCTCTTTCTTTTGTTTAAGAAAATCATGAAATAAATATCGCTTTCTCAAATTTACATAATTATATATATTTGATGTGATTTCTCGGTTGCAAATTTCCATTCTTGTTATATTGTTTTCGTTTTCTTATTTCTTCTTATAAAGTAATTATTTCTTAGCGTATGTATGTAAATTTCTCTCTCGCTCTAGTTTATTTTTTATTATAATTATTATTATTATTATAATTCGTGGTAAAAAGTTTTTTTTTATTAATATTATGTTTTCTTTTTTTGATTCTTTAAATTTCGGTTCATTTTATATGGTTAATTAAATCTAATCATTTGTGTGTGTTGATAATTTGTATTTTTTTTTATTTTTTTTTAGTATTATTATTATTATTATTATCGCGCAATTATTTATTTGTAGATAATATTCATGACTAACTGTAAATTACTTGCGTGCGTTTTTAACTAATTGTAAATGATTTGCTTTTGCTTTCAACTCTTTTATCATTCACTTGTGAAATCTTCTTCTAGTGTTTAAAAATATATGTTTATCCCATTGGCGCGAAATTTGTTTCCTCTCCTCATCAATAGAATCTGCTGCTTTTCGTTTAATTTCAAATATTACATATTACAAATATAATTTTTCATATATATCTCGCTTTCTTTTAATTGTTTTCCACACATTTTTGTTTTTAATTGTTAATGTAAATCGAGAGTTATGTACTGAGAAAACAAAAATTATCTAGACACAAAAAAAAATATATATAAATACATTTTTCTTTTTCTTTTTCTCAACATTTTTTTCTGTGTACACGCATTTTTTGTTTAGTTTCCTACTTTTTACCATTTTGTTTGTTTATTAAATATATATCTTTGTATCTTCAGTTCGTATATGTGGGAGGGAAGGACGACGTCAGCAGATAAAAAAAATATTTATTTTTTTCATACCATTTTTGTGTTACTCACTGTATATTATTGGCCTGGAAGAAGAGAAGAAATGGAATTAGGTTACCAGGCGTGAATTGAGTTAGATGGAAAAGGACATGCATTATGTATAAATTCGAATATTTACTTTGTGAATTTTTAAGTTTTCTTATTGCTATTGTTAATGATCGAAGAATGTATCCGACAATTTCCGTCTATCACCATCGTTTTTTCTGGCTGCATTTAAAATATATATGTATTTACAATTACCAACGGCTTTAGGCCCGATATTTATGTACAATAAAAATATATAAAATTAAAATATGTATACAAAATTACTTAAGAATGCTTCGTCGAGGGAAATGGTACAAACAAATCTCAGTCACACAGAGTTGATCGTTTAATTTAAAATAAACGAAGAGACAGACATAATCTCAACAAAATTCTGACGAATTTTGGATGACGCCTACAAAACAAAAACGCTGCAAGAGTAGATATCAGAGAACTGTATAGCATTTAAAAACAAAACTACCGAGTTTTATGTCCGGTTTGTTCAATCTTGGTTATCTTTAACCATCCGTTATTCCAGCTGTTAACCATCGAATGCGTTCAGCAAAATATAGAACAGAGAATCAGTGATTGCGTCAAATAAAACAAAAAAAAGTGATTGCGTCGCATCTGCTTAAATGATCAAGACAGGTCTTTGCGCTTCAATCGACCTCAGAATCTTTAAGACTACATTACGCAGCATAATGCTTGCTGACAAAGCGAACTCTTCTTCACTGTGCCGATGGCTATGGATTTTCTACTGCACTTAACTACTTTTCTCAGTCCTACATCAATGAACGCATGTGTCTTAGATGGAAAACTGACTCTCCCCAAAACAAAATCATTTTGCTGAACAAACATAACATCTACGTGGTATCATCAGGATCCAAGTGTGACAGAAGGTTCGTAGGCAACAACCTACCTAGTGCTCTGATCGCGGTAAACGTCTAGTGTATTGCGAAGTCTTCTTTGCTTGTGGTTTCATTTGAATTCATGTCAACTCACTAATGAATGCTGGTTCACCCTTAATCATCCGCTCTATCCAACACTGAGCTGTAGTGACATTTGAAAAAACGCCACGACAGCCCTTCTTTTTTTGCAAGAAGATCCAGAAGAGGAGGGAAATAGGGAGCGTGCAGTATTTAATTGCATATTCATTATGACATAGCTGCTACACATAAACTTTTTGTACAATATTGTGCGAACAAAAAGAAAAATGCAAATAATAGAATGAACGAATTAATATATATATAATGCAAGATGGAGTGAAGCAATAAAATCGTTCACATCGGTTTCGTTGACGTTTTAAACTGACATATATAGAATACGCTACACGCCAAAATAATGGATACAAAGGATGGAGTAAGATTATATCCAACATTTTTGGCCGATGACAGCTCTCATAAATTGAAATAAAGCACATGCGTTAGGGAGAATATTGAGAGAACGAGAAAATGGCGATTGTCGTTGAATAAATTAACATGAGGTTTTCTTCTCCAAAAATTGTTTTGTGTTTCACAAAAACAAAGTTTCTCTTTCCTAAAAAATTCCTGTATTATTTGATTATGAACATTATGTTTTTATTTTTTTATTACTAAAAATAAATACATACATTAATGAAATTTCGGCTCTGCGAAATAAGGCCCAAAAATGAAAATGAAATAAGTCCCCAGAAAATTATACAGGAAACAACAAAAACGATTTTTTTTTTTAATTTTGGGTGTTATTTCCTTTTTGAGGACCTTATTTCCTTATGAAACTTTGGAGTCTTAATTCATAATGAAAGAAGTATAATAAAGAAGAAATAAAGTAAGTCCCCAAAACAATTTTTTTGTTATTAATTGTTACCCTTCCGACATGGAATACGTATGCTTGGATTTACTGTTAGATTACAGGGTGGGTGCGAGGTTGAGTATATACAAAATTCCTTTAATTTTAATTAGTTTATCCAATATCGACAATATTAAATTAAAATCTAATAAAAAAAATAACACCCCAAATTTGGGGCCTTATTTCATTTTCTCTTTTGGGGCCTTATTTCCTGCAGCCAAAATTTCTAGCTAAATAAATTACTTATCAAAAACAAACCGACCCGAAAAAAAAATGTAATGGATTTGGTCACACTATTACCTAAAATTAGCGCACGAATAGATGAAAGGGTTGACAATATCATTACTGTGAAGAAACAGCGTTGGGGCATCAAGTCCTTCGCTTCATTCAATTCACATGTCCCCGATGGCATTCTGCCGGGTATTCTTCAACGGGCTCCAGGTACAGTTACGAATATGATAGGAAATATGTTTATACACTGCCTGCGATTACTGCAGAGAAAGACTTCAGAACTATTAGTCTGTCGTCATTTCTCCTCAAGACATTTGAAAGGCTTATTCACATTCATATAAGAAACAAGTGCTGCAGCGGTACCTTATGCATGCATTTTAAAAATGTAAATCAGTAGAGGCGGCTCTACACAGTAGAAGGCAAAATAGAGGGCAGCCTTCACCAGAAAGAATTTGCACTAGCTGCCTTTTTGAATATTGAGGGGGCTTTTAATAATGTCAGGGAGAGATACAATCAAAAGCGCCTTGAAAAAGATAAATGTCGAGCATAGCATTACCAATTGGCTATGCGAAATGCTCTAGACGAAAAATATCAATTCCAATCTCGGAAACAGTTCAATAAGAAAATCTGTTACTAGAGGCACCCTCCAAGGAGGGGCGATCTCTCTCCTCCTCTGGGTGTTATAAATATATTAATATATTTAAGGTTCCGAGTCATCGCTTACGCGAATGAAGTAGTTATCATTGTTCAAGAAAAAATCCTAAACACGATTAGTGAACTTATGGAAACAGTCCTCAAGCGAGTTGGACCTGCATATGGCCCTGAGACTTCCGGACACGTGCAGAGTGTTCCAGGCAGAGATTCTGGCCTTACTCAAAGCTGTGGAGATGAGATCGATACGCAATAAGAATATCGCCATCTACATTGAAAGCCAGGCTGCGCTTAAAGCGCTGGAGTCACATACCACTAAATCCGAACAAGTCAAGAATTGCCGCACAATGCTTAAAGGATTATGTTCGCAAAACCGTGTCAGATTGTGTTTGGTTACTTGGGTATTGTGATATTGAGGGTAACCAAAAGGCCGAAGTTTTGCCCAAGGACGGAGTCGAGCTCCCACTCAATATTAATGAGTGAGGGTATCAGACCACCTATGGCCGTTGCTAGACGGGTTGTCTTTGAGAAAACCTTCAGTAACGCACAAAGTCTCAAAGGCACTGTGGCTCGCTTTAAATCGGAAAACGTCTAAAGAATTGATCTAGTAGGTAGGAATACTCTCTGGACACTGCCTTCTAAGGAAGCACGCCATGAGACTAGGCTTAGCTTGTAAAATTTGACGAATTTGACGAATGCTGCTCATGGGGTGGGAATGCTGCACGGGCTGGGGAGTCCGGCTGCGAATCGCTTCGGTGCGTAGAACCAATCGTCGTCGAAGTAGAAGGCAGCAGCTAGGCAGATACTTCTTTGATAATTTAGAATAGTTTAGTTCCTCAAACAATATTGGAACCATAACTAAATTCTGTAGGTAAATTGACTGTTTGGGCGTCGGTCAATCACTGAATGACAAATAAACTGAAAAAATGAAACGATTTGTTGCAAAGCTATGGTTTGGTGACCGAATTGAAAAAACGGTCAACAAGCACTCATTGGTTAACAGTTATTACTGATTTATAATCATAGGTTGACCTAAATCTGTAATAACCTAACAAACGTTTTAACCAGCTGGGATAAGACTGGCCCTTAGTCTGATTACGTTCTCCTTCATGTAATTCACAAAACTGCCCTACTGTTGAGGTAGAATTCAACAGTTATAGAAGAAGTCTGCCTTATTTCATATTGTCTGAGGTTTAGCTCATCGTCATGACAACGACAAACGAGCGGAAGAGTTTATGTGGAATTTAAATCGCTATCAGTCTTATCAATAAAATATTCTTGGTCCAAAACAACTAAGTCTGTTCGATACCGTAAGTATCATTTGTATGATCATTTGGAATTCACATGCATTGTTACATAAATCAGTCTGCTTTACTAACAACTAATTTTTGTACCGACTTTAAATTTATCGACATCAAAAAAGCTATATATTTCATACATTACGCAATTGTGATGTAATTTTAGTTAGGCGCATTGACTAAGGGACAAATTCTGTTACCAACATTTTAGTTACAATTCTACAAAGTTACACAAATTTACCAGATTGGGGGAAACTACAACAAAAAAGCAAATATGATTGTTTACCTGCAGCTACAGCCGTCACTTGCGGTTGTGAGTTAGTCTCCTGTGATTTCTGAGTTTGCGATTGGCTTTGTGGCTGTTGCATGTTTTGGTTCTTTTGTGGAAGAGTTTGGCTATTTTGTTGTCCCATACGATTGTTGTTATTGTTGTTGTTGCGGTTTCGGTTGTTGAAATTACCGCCCCTATAACCTCGGTTGTATCCACCGTAGTTGTTCATATTGCGATTGTAGTAGCTACCACGCCCACGATAGCTAAAAATAAGGTCGGTAGTTAGTTATGTTCATGGACAAAAGAATTACAATCAAATTTCAGTTACCTTCCACGTCTTGTCGATGAAACACCAAAAGTCTCACTATTCAACTTGCGCTCCTGACGCCAATCGTTTTTCTTATTTTTCGAACGGTCTTGTGCTGCTTCACATGAGATATTATCGAAAAACGATTTGGTCTTGTCATAGCCGACGGTGATCTCCTCATCTTCGGGCTCATGTTCGCCCGCGCCAGTCTCATTGCCAGAATCATCTTTTTTATCTGTCTCACCGTTGATCTGCGAAGTTGGAGAAGAACACTTGAAACACAAGCAGCAACAAGTGATCGACAGAGTGCGTTTTTTTTTTTTTTTTTTTTTGTTTTTTTTTTTTTATTTTTTTTTTTAATAAACAAAAGCAAATACATATTAATTATAATTGAATCAAATTTATTGAGGATATAAGTTAACGAAAAATTAATAAAATGCTGATATGAAAATAGAAAATGATTAAAGAAGCATTTGAGGAGGACAGAGTATGGTTGGTTCAAAATGAATTAAATTTTAAAATCGAAACAATAGAACGTGCTTTTTATTCATTGTGACAAGAATTAAAATAAACAATATAGAACCGATGAACAAAATAAAGAAGACCAAATAAAGATCACCTACATAAGTATTCTTGCTATAGCACACAACAAGATTAGATGGCCTAATCGATAGAACGTTGCCTATCCACAACAATAAATTCCCCCAAAGGTTTGTGTAATTAATTTTGGAATAGAATTGCAGGTTGCTTTATTAAATTATTATGTAGTCGCAGTAGCTTATTGGTTAGTGTGTTGGACTGCTATGCGGGGGTCCCAGGTTGGAATCCCGCAAAAACCCAATTCCGACTTAGAGTTTTTTTCCGCTGCGCTACCTCTCGCGAATGTCTGACAAACATCTGAGTCTTGAAAGAGCTTCTCAATTAGCCGTTTGGAGTCGGCATAAAATTGTAGATCCCTTCCATTCGTTCCAAAAATGAGAAACTCACACAAAACGAATGGTTGTGAGAAGCTAGGCCTAGGGTCTCTCCGGACCTGTTGCGCCAACTATTTATTTATTTTTATTAAATTACTGCTGCAAAAGTGAAGCATCATTTTACTTTCAAACCGAGCACTGACAAATTTTACGAATGCACATATGGAGGACTTTTTCTGACTCTAAAATTACTTTGGCGCAATCGCGTCACTCTACATGTGGTACCCAAAATGACAGAAAACACAACCATCTATATTTGTGCCACTTTTAGTAGCCTCTTCTGTTAGTTGCTGGTTTCATTTCTTTGAATTCATTGAATTACTTTTGTGTTCCGCTGGGCTCTCGTGTCAGATGATGTTGATTGTTTACTATAACGTAGCTCCCGCAAATGTATCCACAATGCCAATCGCTGTTTTTTTTTTTTTTTTTTTTTTTTTTTTTTTTTCTTAAAAAGTCAGGGCAATCGAGCGCCATTCTTTATACATAATAGCTTTATTATACCCGTCTTCCTCTATGAAAAAAAAAAAACGACTAAGATATGTATTGCGGAAATTACTAACGAGTGGAGGAGAAGCATATTTTTGCAAGATTATGGATATGTAACTGGGAAACACAGTTAGGGATCATTCGCATTAAGGCTGAAATCACCAACATTTGTCTGATGATGTTCCGAAGAATATTTCTATGAGGCCCAAGACAGGAAATATAATAGCGTTTTAAGTGGGACATTGAATTCGAAGTTGCTTATTTGATTGCCTAAATAAGGAAGAAGTCGAAATAACAAAACATCCGAACACGAACAAACGCAGTATAAGAAGGTGAAAGATAGCTTTAGCCAAAATTGATCGCAATATTTCAACTGGGGCAGCTACATAGGCATAAGTCACCTAAACTTCGCATACAAGATTCTCTGACGGCTAAAACCGATCGATCAATGAACCCATTATTTGTCCTTATAAGTCCAAAAGTGAAGTACACAAAAAGTTTATCTTGAAAAAATTAGTATGAGAGTGACAGGCTAGAATGAAATTTCTTCATACGAAATTGTTAAGATCAACAATTCAACATTCAACAACGAATCTTTAGTCTGTCCCAATACTCGCAACGGAGGAACATTTTTGAGTTATGAGGCAAATGCGGCTTATGGTTTCAAAGTGCTGATACAAACATCTATATACCGTGGTGATTAACCAAATCACTGGTTATGGAAGCAGAGCGCGACAAATGGGATATAATCCTAGGCTGCGATGCAAACTCCCACCATACGCTCTGGGGAAGTACCGACATCAACGACCGAGGTGAGTTGAGTCTCTCTTAGAATTTATTATACAAAACTAGCTGACCCGGCGAACTTCGTTCCGCCCAAATTAAGTAATGTAGGTAATGAAATTAATAATTCCGAGCTTTCGCTTCATTCTACTTCATGTAATTCGGTCAATTCAACTTTTTTATTCAAAATTTATATGAAAATTAAATAAATAGGTAAATAAAATCAAATACTTGTCGCCAACCTACTGCTTTTTCACTGAAGTGCTTTATGGTACACAACATTTTTTGTTTTATTTCTATTATCGGGTGCGTACACGATACACGTACAAAGCGAGAGCTTTGCCGACACGTGAAATTCAAGATTTATGCCACACACAACCAGCGATTGTCCTTGCGACTTATTTACTGTCATAGCAAAAGCGAGACGTACGCGAAATTGAAGACGCTTAAATATGAACGGCAAATCGTTCTGAATAAGTGGAATCCGCGGAATAAGAACATCTTCGCCTTTGAATTTTCCAATAAAAATCGTCGCTTGAATAATATTTGATATTAAATTCTTCACAATCGAACGCGTACCGTTACAAAGTTTTGGTTCATTTAGGTTGCGCAACAAAATTATTACTGAGACGATTTTTAGTTTCAAATTGTGTGGAGGCAAGCCAGAAACATCCAAAGAATTTAAAAATTCCGTGGAATAGTTGGTGACTTCGTTTTCATCCATCACGGAGTCGACTGATTTGTATAAACGCAACTCACCAGAGATTTGATTTTGAATGGCGAAATTCAAATGATCGACGTTCTTGTTTTTCGCCGCCAAAATCACTCTTACACTCAGCCAATCATGGTCAATATAATTCTGAGCGATATTCGGGAAAACATTCATGATTAGTTCTTCCAGTGTCGTTGTAAAGTTGCAAAAATTTTGTGGAAACTCAATCAGCCCGGTGATTAAGTTTGCTGGACTCACACAATTGCCCATCGCCAACTATTGCCTGGAGAACTCTGCAGCGGACTGTTGTCAAATGAAATTTCTTGACGTATCGCCATAAAGCAGACGCCTTCAGGCAAGCATTCAATTCATCTGCCTGAGATGATCCCGAAACGACAGGCAGCGTTTGACGAAAATCGCCTGATAGCAAGATCATTGCTCCACCGAAAGGTCATTACGTAAACGATTCAGAGCCTCCAATGCGCGTTTGTAAGCCATTGCGCATTCGTCCTCGCAGTATTCTTTGAAATGTTGCATGTAGGTTCTTCATCCACTTGCAGATTCAATGGCAATTTCAATGCTGCTTGACCGCCTTCTAACAAAGTAGCCGCTATCCCAGAAAAGGCTAGGGCCAAAGCGATCTCAGATCTCGAACGAATTGTAGCCAAAATCAGTGAAATCAGGAACGTATTTCCAGTTCCACCGGGCGCATCAAGGAAGAAAATTCCGCTATTTTCGTTGTCGACTGGTTGCATCAATTCGTCGTCACTTTCTTTTGTTCTTGATTAAATATTGGCACATTTGTTCGAACAGCTTGACTCAATGCGATTCGATCGAAGTCCATTTCTCGCTCCAATTCTCGATTAAATGCATCTTGCATTGAACGATTTGGCTGCGGCATCCCCAATTTGAACAACAAATTGCCACTCATGAGCAGACACATATCCTCGATCAAAATCAAAGCTTTGTTGCGCATTTCATCTGACATCTCCAGTTCATTATCCGATGTCATGGTGCGAGTTCGATGCAAAATATCGTCGGCCATATCATCTTTGTATAATCAAAGTATCTACTTCATTTCAAAAAGTTACTTTATGTAACATAGTAAACGTAATTTATTAGAACAAACTTTTTAGGTTCCTATAGGTATTTAAAAAAAAAAACTTTCAAAATTGTTGACAACAACAATTTGGTTGGAAAATAATTAAAATAATTGACAACAACAATTGCTTTTAAAATTTAAAATATTTTTTTTTGTATTTGAAGTGTCACTACTCGATTTCTATCCAGTTTCTTTTTTTTTTTTTTCAAAGTGTACCAAAATGAATTTATTGGAATGGCGGTTGCGCCTTCTTTCAAAAATGTATCATACTAATGAAAAAACCTTCTCTGCATGGTCTATTAACCAACAAAAAAACTAAATCAAAATCGGATGTGTGTGGCAGTCGCTAGGCAGTCACACACACACATTTAGTAAGTTATTTTTATATATATAGAAGAAGATAGATAGATAGATAACTTGTTAGTAGCCAATATTGGCAACGAACCAACTTTTATATTTATGAGGTCTTAGATATAACTCTACATGTATAGCAACTCACTAACCCTCACTGTGCGGGAGTGGAATGTGTCCACAGAACCATCCTTCTCAGACCACAAAATTATAGAATTCCTCATTGGAGAGAAAATTGCCCCTTTGGGCAAATATAGAAATCCTAGAATGACTAACTGGGAAACATTCTTATTAGTAGCTAAGAATCTCCTTTAAATCAGAAGGAGAACCAAAGCTCTCTTCAACTTGACAAAGGCCACGAACTCCCAACAGAGGGGAGTATATACAAGGTCGGCCAGCAGAAATTCAAAATGGCCATAATTAGTGCTAAACGCACAACCTGGCGCACATTCTGTAGTGATATCGAAAGAGCCACAGAATCGGCTAGACTTCGAACAATCCTGTACAAAGAAAATCTGAAGGATACTAATGGTACTTGGACACAATCCTGTGAGGAGACTCTCAGTTTTTACTACGAATCAGACTAATCAGTCTAGTTTTAATCCCACATTAGCGACAATTCCGGTAGAACTTGTAACCAAAGATAAACTAAACTGGGCAATTGATACATTCTCTCCGTTCAAATCTTCTGGATGCGACGGCATTTTACCAATCATGCTCCAGAAAGCTAAGACCACTATTACACCGATCTTAAAAAGACTTTTCATTCGCAATCTGGAATGCAGCTGCATTCATAAAACCTTCAAAAATGTTAAAACGTGCGCAGTAAAGATAGCACTATAGAATTCAAATGTTGACCAAAGTCTCACTCATCTGATTATAAACTTACTTAGCGAATGGAACATCAAAGCGAAAATAAGTGACACTGAACTTAGAGTAACTGCAGCTAGGGGCACGCAGATGATGTAGTCTTGCTTGTAAAAGTAAAATTCCTACAAACCATAAGTGACCTGTTAGGGAATTCACTAAGAAAACTCAGTACGTGGACAAAGCAATGCGGCCTCGGGGTTAATCCCCAAAAAACCGAGCTTGTCCCTTTTAACGGGTGATTTTTTAAGAGGTTTAGAACTTTTTTTTAAAAAAAAAAACACAAAAAATTCGAAAAAATGAATGAAATATTTATTTGAATCGATAGTTTGAACCTTGCAATTTAATGTTTAAAGATAATTTCATGCAAATGTTGACCGCGGCTGCGTCTCAGGTAGTCCATCCGCTGAGTCCAATTTTGGCATACTCTTTCACACATATCGGCCGGTATCTCACGAATGAATGCATGGATGTTGGCTTCCAGTGCGTCAATCGAAGCGGGCTTGTCCCTATACACATTCATGCTTATTTTGACATTCGAACGAATAGCCAATTCATACAAATGTCTCTATTCGTTCGAATGAACTCTGTGTATTTTGATAGACATTCGTTCGAATTGGCTATTCGTTCGAATGTCAAAATAAGCATGATTAGCCTTGACATACCCCCACAAAAAATAATCTAATGGTGTCAAATCGCACGATCTAGGCGGCCAATTGACCGGCCCGAAACGTGAAATTAACTGTTCACCAAACTCGCCTCGCAATTGCGCCATTGTTTCGCGTGCTGTGTCGCATGTGGCACCGTCTTGTTGAAACCACATATCATGCAAGTCAAGAACTTCCATTTCGGGCAAAAAAAAGTTTGTTATCATCGCTCGGTAGCGTTCACCATTGACAGTAACGCTGCGATTCGCATCATCTTTGAAGAAATATGGCCCAATAATGCCGCCGGCCCATAAACCGCACCAAACAGTGGCTTTTTCGGGATGCATTGGTAGCCGTTGCAATGCTTCTGGCTGATCTTCACTCCAAATGCGGCAATTTTGCTTATTTACGTACCCATTCAACCAAAAATGAGCCTCATCGCTGAACACAATTTTTCGATAAAAAAGCGGATCCTCGGCCAGCTTTCCAAGAGCCCATTCACCAAAAATTCGGCGTTGTGGTAGGTCGGCTGGCTTTAGTTCTTGCACAATCTGTATCTTAAAAGGCTTTACGCACAAATCCTTCCGCAAAATTTTCCACGTAGTGCTGTAACAAAGGCCTAACTGCTGGGAACGGCGCCGAATCGACATTTCGCGGTCTTCTGTCACACTAGCTGATACGGCCGCAATATTTTCTTCAATACGCACAGTAACACAATGGGCCTAATTTGGCCTAAGTGAGGCTGCACTTGAGGCGGCCTGCCACTCTAACCTAACCTAACCTAACAGTACGTAAACGTGTTGGTGGTTTAATGTCCAACAAAGTAAATTTGGTGCGAAATTTGGTCACAATCTTCCGAATAGACTGCTCAGAAGGTCGAGAATGCCGATCATAAAATGGAAGCAGCGCGCGATGAACATTTCGAACCGAGCACGAATTTTGATAGTAAAATTCAATAATTTGCAAGCGTTGTTCATTTGTAAGACGATCCATGGTTAAATTGCAAACCAAACTGAAGCTGTTTGACAGTGACACAAGGTACTAAACACACGTCAGCTGTCAAAACCAGTGTTGCCAAAACCAAACCAGCTAAAAAATCACCCGTTACAAACAAAAGAATAATACCACAATTCGAGCCACCAACTCTTGAGGGAATACCTCTAACGGAGACAGATAGGGCAAAATACCTAGGTATGATCCTCGATAGGAAAGTTAATTGGAGGATCTACGAAATAAGGCCCCAAAAGAAGAAATGAAGTAAGTCCCCAAAACTAATTTTTTATTAATTATTGTTACCCTTCCGACATGGAATACATAGCTGCGACCCCCTTTCTTTGGTTTATTGTTAGACTAGCTGTGCCCGCAACTGCGTACGCGGCGTGAGACTGTGTAATTTTCAATAAAAGCGATGAACATTGTCAATGTGAAACAATAAATCAAACAAATCTATTTACCTAAAACACCAATTTACGAAAATAAAATTCAACAGCGTAAGTACTAAAGTTCCAATTCCTTACTGTAGGTATCAACGTAGGTAATATCAAAACAACCACTAAAACAAAAACAAAAGCCTTAACGGAAATTTGTATCGACACCAACAATAAATAAATCAAACAACATAATTCACCTAAATCGTCTTTACCTCTTGAATTCTTCGATTCTTTACCGCAGGTATCAACGTAGACTATAACAACCATTAAAACAAAAACCTTGAACTCAATTTCTATATACACCACCATACGTCCATCAGCGCATGTCATCAGCCACCTGCGCATTTCCTCATACACATTGTCGCCAGTGCTGTCGAAAGTACTGCAAAAGCAATCTGTCAAACATGCGGGAATGGTTTAACCTCTCGACCTCACAAATAATAAGAGGAGTAACAAACAGACTATAAAAATAATGATTTCCAACCTCAGGAGAGGAGTAGAACCTTAAGAAGAAGGAAAGGAAATTGGAAAATTCGTAAAAATTAATTTCCAATACATTTTGTACGGGGATTTTTTTTAATTTTGATCGCAATATCTATACAGTGAGATCGTATTTGTCAAAAATTCTACACGAATTATTTATTTAGTAGAATATCTTTACGGAAACAATTTTGTTTAGCACGGGCAAAGCTGAAAACACATGAAAATGGGCGGACGTGCATTGGTCCCGATTTGGAATGTGATTTTAATTACATCGTGCCGAAACCACTCAGGAATAACAGAGAACTGAAGCAACTATATCCGAAATCCGATTATCATTTTATATGCAGTGATGCATTTACTTTTACAATCTGTCTTTTGAAATATGTTAACACGACACATCTTACTAAAACGCATGCCCAATAGATCACTCGTATTTAAAGATTCCTCAATCTATGGCAAGTCTAATAGCATCCGCACGAGTTTGCTTATATGTAATAGGCAAAAGGTTACATAGCTTGAAATCTACTTACAATGCGCACGCGTTCAACATTTAAACGTTGTTCTTGATTCAACAACATTATGTTAACACGACAATTTGTAAACAATGGCAAGTGTTATTGTTCGTTTAAAAATAGTTTAGTATAAAAATACAAGTACAAAGACGACAGAGAGAGATGATACAGGTGTCTAATTTGTATGGGAGCGAAAGGAAAGCATTTATACGAAACAAATGAACAAAAATAACAAAAGGAAAATAAAAAAAAATAAAAAAACGAAAAAAATACCTGCTCAGTTTTGGGTTCGTCGCCCACCTTAAGTTTTGATAGCTGCGAACGAAGCTCTTCGAACTTATTGTTGGCCTGTTCAAAGTCAAAGTCTTGCTCAAACTTGATAGTGTTCTTGGGGCGCGTATTTTTGCTCGGATTTCCGCTCATTTGCCTGTATCCCTGCAATTGACACAGACACGATGATTGCATTATAAACACCGTAGGTTAGTGGTTATATATTGTTTACCTGATTCGGCAGACGTCCACGACCACGGTTTCGCATGTTGTTGTTGTTATTATTGTTGTTGTTGTTGTTGCCGCGATTCATGGTCCAGCCGCGGTTATTTTGATTTTGATTTCGTTGATTATTATAGTGGTTACGGTTATCGTGATTGTTGTAGTTATTATGCTGGTTGTTTTCTAGTCTACCAGAGTCGCGACGATCTCTTTGGAAATAACCACCATTATTTCCACTACCACCACCGCCGCTACCACCGGTGCCTCCGCCGCCTCCACTTCCGTTGCCGGTGTTATTGTTGTTACCGCCGCCTCGTTGCTGATGGTTTTGTCGCTTATGTCCTGCATCACGATTACCAGCATTGTTGTGTTGTTGTTGTTGTTGTTGTTGTTGATTTACTTGGACGGCCATATCGGCAGATGGACTCTTCCTTGATACTAAACTAATCGGCGTTGTCGACCGGGACGCACCAGCAAGCAAATCTAAGACGGAAACTAAGTAACATTGAAATTTGTGCGTTCGCATAAATCAATGACAATTAATTTCACACACAAAATGTAATCATATAGTAAAAATGGCAGAAGGAGAATTGGATTGTTATTGGGATTAGTGGATTTACAAGACAACAAATCAGAACATATCACTTGCTGTGAAACACAATGATAAGGTATGGGTGGATGGGATAAGGTCATTCGGGAATTGCACATGTGAATAAGCAACGCAACGAACACACAAACTACAGAACAACAAACAAACACAGACAAACAAAAAGCATGTAATGCAGCATTCAAGCCAAAGATTATATTAAGTTGAAGATTTAGAAATAAACTAGAACACGATGAAGAAACTACTTGAAAACTCGCAAACGCAAAAACGACTACCATCTACATCTAAGCATATTACGAACTACGTTAAAAGTCCAAAGCAATGTTGCCATCAGTTAAACTACATGGCACATAGACTGTTCTCTAAATCGTCAATTGAAACGCCTGTTATTCTCCGATCTAACCGGCCGTTTACTAATGGACACTTTTTTCAAAACCCTATTGGTGTGCGCTTACCAACATCCCAATTGTAAAATAGTATAGTGCTCTGAAACACTGGATGAGAATAATTTTTTTGTAGAACCGAACCGAGTGGATTAAGATAGTTGGAAGCACTTTTGAACGTTATCCTTGTAAATACCATTATTACACTATTATTACTCAAGAAGTAAATTTACAAGAGGTCATCGTTGGATACTTGAAATGTGGCGCTGTTAGCATCAGCATTTCGGAGAAGCTTTAAACGTCGAAGAGGATGACTTGGACAAAAGTTTTAGCTGACGGAAATGTGGTTTAAGGGCTTGCTGATCTATTTCTTCCTTTTTAAAGCATAAATTCATCGTTAATTTTTTCAAATTTTTAAGCAATACACTATTCTGTTTGAATGTTTTTCAGCTTTATACATCTCTGACAATTGTAGTTCCGATTATATAAAGTACTATATAATTTTGTTCCTGTCCAGTCATATACTTAGCCCTACTTTGTCTAATTTGGCAGTCGTAGATTATATCGTTAAAAGATAATAAAATCGATTTAATTGTATAAAACAAATACAGATTGGGATTATTGCAAAAATTAAAATCCATTGATGTAAAGAAATTTGTTAATGGTGCTCGGTCTCTTCAGATTTCTATAACAGGTGAGTAGGTGCGTATCTATTTTGAGCTGAATCTCGAGATTCAAGTAGAGTAAATCAAAGATTTTTTTTTTTTTCTTAACATTGCCAATAGAAACGTCTCATCATACCCCAGTACTATGCCATAATCACAAGGATCTCTACATTAACTTGAAGACGTGTATACAAAAAGACAGAAACATCTAAACAAAACAAAACACGAGTGTACAAAAACATTTCATCTGTGAGCAGACACTGTAGACCAAGGATTTAATATTTTAGCATAGTTTGGCGCCTGAGTTAATCGTTTTGCCCGCCAATTGTTTGACCGATTTGTATGTACATTTTCTTATTTTCAACCACGGGGGTAAAAATTAAATTTCTAATAATAAAAAAAAAAAGAGTTCATGCAAAAAAAAATATTAAAACTAATCTTCAATTTAAATGCAAAGCGCAATACCATATAGTAGGTAAGTTAGGTATATTGTATTTAAGAAAAAATGAAAATTGTGTATTTGTTCGTGTGTGCTAAAATACGCCAAAGAATTACCATCACACCTTGGTCTTTGTGTTCAGCCGCGGAGGTCGAGGGGGCATTAGGAGGAGCAGCCGTTGATGAATTGTTTATCGGATTTAAACTAAATTCTTGAGGAATGCCGTCGTTTAACTCACTTGGTTGTTTCGGTTTGTTGAGCATAAACGAACCGGGCGCCAATCCTGTCGCCGTTGCCGATGATGAACCCATTCCACCAAGACCACCCATTGCTCCAAATGGATTTCCATAATTGCCCATTGGCGGATTCATTGCCTGCATTGGGAAATGTGGCATCAAGTGCTGCCCATTGGGTAATTGCACTTGCATAATAGCCGGATCATTTGGATGTGGCATACCATTGTTGACCACACGTATATCCTTGATGTCCGAGCCACGGAATAGAATATAATCATAGATCTGACTCTGTGGTGCGATTTGAAACTGAGTTTCACGGTCTTCCGTGCCAAATGATCGCACTGAAAAAAGAAAATAATAAAAAATGTATTAAAAATGTGAAAAAAAACAATTGCTTCAAATAGGTACATAAATTGTTGATGTGTGTAGTATCCACTTTTTGGAACACTGATACATACGGTAAATTATTACTATTAATTATTATTTTAAATCATTACATGTCAGTTTGATAATCTAAACATCTAGTCTCCTTTCTAACCTACTGAATATTTTGTGTTTAAAATGCCTTCTCATTCTACACAATCAGGGCTATCGTGAACAAAATTCCCCCTGAAATATTTCCCATTTATCGAAAATAGGTATCGACAATGAGAAAAAATAGAAGGGCATAGGATTGGTATACTTCAAACAACAGAGAGCAACATTTTGTAATCATGCAAGTATTTTGTTTAAAGTTTGTTTTTCAAAATGTACTAAAACAAATTTAATAGGTTTAGCTTAGCTCAACTAATCAAAAACAATTGGAGATGATGGTAAATTTATTCCATGAAAATCCTCAGTAAAGAACCCAGGCATGCACTCATGACCATCCAATCCATCACAAGGACTCAATGTACCTTCTAGGAGTCACAGTCAATTCAGGAATCACATGGCAGAACCACATATCCTATATCGCAAAATCGGCGTCCGCAAAGTTGAGCTACCTATTTAGAGCAAAGAGGTACCTTAGCCCCAAGCAACTTCTCCTTCTCTACAAAGCACAGGTTAGACCAGGCTTGGAATATTGTTCCCATGTACTGAGCTCGGCCCCAAAACATTCACTCAACCTGCTTGATAGCATACAGAGACGAGCAGTTCGACTCATTGGAGACCCTACACTCACATCGAATCTACAACCGTTGGTGCACAGAAGACAAGTCGCTGACCTATGCTTGTTCTATAGGTACTTCCATGGTAGATGTTCTGAGGAACTCAAAGACATTATCCCTCGAAATACAACTTTTGGGCGTCCAACAAGACAGGCTGCTAATGCTCATGACCATACAGTACACTTGACAACCGCGAGGACATCAACTTTCAAAAACTCCTTCTGTTACAGGACAAGCAAACTTTGGAACTCGCTTCGTGGGGATATATTTCCAGAAGACTACAACTTGCAGCAATTTAAAGGCAGAACAAACATACATCTGCAGGCATCTCGGGGCGCTGTTGAAGCGTTATAGGTTCGCCTTTCCCGGGAGAAGTATATAAAAAAAAAAAAAAAAAAAAAAAAACAGAGAGCAACATTTTGTAATCATGCAAGTATTTTGTTTAAAGTTTGTTTTTCAAAATGTACTAAAACAAATTCAATAGGTTTAGCTTAGCCCAACTAATCAAAAACAATTGGAGATGATGGTAAATTTATTCCATGAAAATCCTCAGTAAAGAACCGCAGGCATGTACTCAGCTTGATGATGGCAGGAGTGCCGAATGTTTTTATGATTGTTGACAGATTGTCTGAGAGAAAATCCAGCCGATATTTGAACATTGGTTTATTGACCCTCTAGTACCTACTGGTGAATTCTAATAAAAAACATATAAAATGTCTAATAACTATCTATATTCCGACGCTATTTAATTTCTATTTAGAAAGCCTGTGGTAGCTCTAAGAGATGGGATTTATTTCTTAAGATTCTTTTCAGTTTCACTTAATATTTTTCTTGTTGAATTTGTTCCTCGGCCAGCAATCGTTGTGAAGTAGCTAAGGAGTTGCAAAAACGGAGAGATGAGCTGCTTAAGCCACAAAATAGAAAAACAAAGACAAAGCCTAAGACCGCCCAGGAAGTAGTAGGCAATATGAAACCTCCGGTTCAAGAGCGTAATAATGTCAGAGAAAGAGAGACAACAAACAAGCCCTCGACCTCTATTTCACATCTTTTCTCAGGTATTCTCCAGAAACATGAAGAACAAAGCAAAATAAATAAAATTATTCTCGATCGGTTGGTTAAGATCGAAATTAATTCACTTAAAACGCGAACATCAAAAAAAAATATGAATGAAAAACCAATGTTAAACATTGGCACTTGGAATGCAAACGGACTTTTAGAAAAATTCATACGCGAGAAAGATCTTGACATTTGGGATCGAATTTTAAAATAAAAGGCTATGACTTCCGTGCTTGTCACCCTTCGGGAAAAGCAAGAGGTGGATCGTCATTGTTTATTAAAGACTGTATTGAACAATATGAAGACCTGAAGATAGAGCTTGAAACTATGCAACTGTGCACGATTCGAGTAAAAAATAGTCAGCGTACTCTTAGAATTTCATCTATCTACAATCCACCGCGTTCCGCGCTTGAAAAAACCGACTATACTAACTTGCTTAAATCGCTCAAACCAAACTTCATTATTGACGGCGATTTTAATGCAAAACACACGTTCTGGGGTTCTAGATACATCTCGCGAAAAGGTAGAATGCTCTATGGGGCAGGTATGGAGTATAGCTGCGATTTCCACTCGACAGGCAAACCGACCTACTGGCCAACTGATACTTCAAAAATAACTGCTGATCGATTTTTTCGTCGTGAAAGGAATACCTACCAACCAAATTGAAGTTGAAGAGAGCTTTGATCTGTCATCTGATCATTTGCCGGTTATTTTGATGTTGAGCGTAACACTAGTCAATAACCTAAAGCCAGCGAGATTGACTTGAACTGAGCGTTCCACGATATCCGTTCTACAATATCCTCCCGAAATAAAATAATTGGTGAACGAAAAAAGGAAGGCGCGTAAAAAATGGCAACAGAGTCGCGCTCCGTAACATAAAACACATTTTGAATTATTTGTGCACTTTGTTGAAGACAGTTATTAATGACTTTAAAAATCGTGCGAAAGGTTCTTACCTTGAAAGTTTAACGGCGAAAAAAGATTCCAATTATTCACTTTGGAAAGCTGTAAAAGGCTCAAAAGGCCCAAAAGGCCCAAAATTCCCGCGCCACCAATTAAAATAAATCAAAACGAATGGGAAAGGGAAGATAAGGAAAAAGCTGACGTTTTTGCAGCACATCTAGAAGAAACCTTTAAACCGTACGATGTTCGGGCGGTTCACGACAGTGTTAATGGGACGGAATACCTATCCGACGATTCAACACTCACAAGTACAACGCTAAGGGAACTAAATCTTGAAATCGAATCTCTAAATACTAAGAAATCTCCTGGTTATGATTTGATCACGAGAGAAGTTCTCAAAGTTCTACCAAGAAAAGCCGTAATTACCTATGCATTAATTAATGCCGCGCTCAGACTAAAACCCGTGCCGAGCCAATGGAAAGTTGCGGAGGTCATAATGGTTTTAAAACCAGGAAAAAAAAAATCGTAAAGACCAATTTTCCTTCTTCCAGCCATATCCAAAGTTTTCGAGAGAATATTGCTAAGGCGCCTACAACCGGTTATAGAAGACAATAATCTTATCCCTGACCACCAGTTTTGGTTCAGAACCAAGCATTCGACGATTAACCAAGTGCATAGAATTACCGACGTAATCGAAAAAGCGTATTCCTTGACGTCTCACAGGCCTTTGATAAGGTGTGGCATGACGGCTTAAATTACGACAAGTTCTTCCTGTACGCCTATGCGATGTTCTAGAATTATATCTCGGGAATACTTTTCCGTGTTAGACATGAAAACGAATACTCTGAGCTTAAGGAAATTTCGGCCGGCGTACCGCAAGGAAGTGTCCTTGGGCCCCTTCTCTATCTTTTATACACTCGCGATATACCCAGAGATGGCATTACTTTCGCTACGTTCGCCGATAACACCGCTATCCTAGCAGTAGGTAATACAATTGAAGAAACGACTGCAAAACTGCAAATCGCACTGAATAAGATAAATGAATGGATTAGGGGTTGGCGGATCGCCTCAACGAAACTAAATCTGTTCAAGGGAATTTCACGTATAAGAAAATTAATGACTTGCCAATTTTTCTAAACTTGGCCAAAATACCCTTTGCAAACGAGGCCAAATACCTGGGAATGAATGAATGACACTCGAAACGCAAAGAACTCGATATCAAATATAGAGAAATGTACTGGTTACTCGGAAAACATTCCCAGTTCAGTACCGAAAACAAACTGCTTCTATACAAGCCGGTGTGTATCTACGGTATACAACTTTGGGGTTGTACCAAGAAAACAAATGCCAATATTTTACAAACTTTCCAAAACAAAGTGCTAAGAGAAACTGTACCAGCACCATGGTATATTCGAAGCGACAATATCCACAGGGATCTCGGAGTACCAACAATTGAAGCTGAAACTAGAAGCTTCGCAAGAAACCGACTAATCGGACATGTCAACAATACAGTCCGACAAATTTTGGACTAGAGCAATTTATTGCGCACAAAGAATGAATGAATGAATGATATTTATTTATTTAGCTTTTAAAAGCCATTTTGTTGTACAATGTATATTACAATAGTATCGTTTTTAAACTATCTGTTAGTTTCATTATCTTTTTAAACTGTTCGACTTGGAAGACTAACCTCGTCAAGTTGCGGAACATGCAGGATCTTTTATTGGGAAGTAGCCTGTCAAAAGTTGTTATTTCGTGAACTTTGGAAGATTTTTACCTACCCTCGGTAAAAAAAAAAAAAACAGAAAGAGTATTTTTTTATGTCAATGGAATGGTTTTAGAAGTGATTTTTCGATTACGGACGCTTCTTTTGCCCAATGCTTCGAAGAAACGAACACGATTTGATCTGTCGAAGAGAAGTTTAAAGAAATGTTAGGAATATACTAATTCCCCTGACTAAACACATCAACTGCGTAGTAACGCGAAAGCCTCCCCCTTTCTGAACCCATTGCGCGTCGAATAAGCAAATGTTGAAAACAAAACAAACTTTAATGTAGTTTTTTTATGAGTATGTACTAATAAATAAAATATCTAATTTTAACACGAGGTAAGCATTATGTGATATATATGTAGACATGTATGGCACAATAGGCTCCTTTAAGAAGCCGCAGTGCCAGAGCCCCTTGAAGGCTCTCCCGCTTCATAATGTAAGCACTTTATCTACCCGTTATATTCCTTATTCCGGTCTAGCTATCGCATAGGTAATAAGAATAACTGATGGCCACCATAAGACCGAGTTCATGAAATAAAAAGCGGTAAATGGGGTTTTGCTTATACAAGTAAACAGGGACAACGCTATTTACTAATCTATAAAATGTACACAGTATCTGTCGCCGGCAAACACAACAACAATGAGAGATTAACCAATTTTTTTTTCCCCTTGTCATCTGCGATCATGTTGTAACGGGATTCAAAAGAGATGCCGCTTGATTTTTATTTACAGCAATTCTTTAACTCCTCCAATCGAATGAGGATAGATCATTTTTCCACACGTTCATAAGATAAAACTGCGCGATATTTCGCAAAATAAAACAAAAATGCTTCGGTATAAGATATAAAATGGACGACCAAGAATTGTGAGCCGCCGATGTCGCCAAAAGTGGGCCACTTGTTGTAGTATCCACAATCTTCAACACTAAAATCATTTTTTTTCGAAAGAGACCCACCAAAAAGTTTCTTTTTTATTCGGTGAAAGAACTTTTCTCTCCATGCAACGTTGCGCATTTTGTCCACATTACATAGGTATTTGCAAAATATATGATGGAAGAAAAAACACAAAAATAACAGAGTTATACATAAATACATGTACATGTATATATTTATATATATTAGATGTTAATGGAGGCCAGAAAGAAAAAAGAGGAAAAAAACTTACCGCTCGATAATGCAATTGTACATTCGTTCGGATCAACGGTGTACAATCGGCCCTCGTATCTAATGTCCGCCTTTGAAATGAGGCTTATTTTTGAGCCCAACTCGGGCATTCCGCCACTAGTCATGTTGGCCAAATTGTCTTTTTCTTCGGTTAAAGTTTTTTGCCTTGATGCTGGTTTCCACTTCACAAAAAAAAATTAAACAGAAAGGAAACTTTCAATTCACTGCATGTGATGTAAAATAAAAAAAAAATAACTAGAGAAAGAAAAATGAAGATATGACTCGAAACTTTTATTCATGCAGGAATAACATTTCCCAATAAAATTGTGAAATTTCATCTAGCACTTAGAATTAGATTCGGTTTTTCACAAATTACAACGAACTTTAGCAATTTTATGAGACTTATTTTCTGGAAATTAATTCTTCTTTGTTCCTCACACACAATAATGGCGTACCTTTTGAGGTTTTCGTCGTCTTCTCCGACGTTCACACTTTTCGTTCGGTCCAACAGCGAAGAAAAAAAATTGAAGAATGATGATGGCGTTCACGGATTGTACTTTTGCCAGGGAAATTTTTAGATGCAAACAGCTGACGGAGTGAGCGCGATTTCATAAAAAAAAAAACCCAATATATTTCGGGGAAATTAAAAAGATGGCCGTGGGAAATATAAGGGCGGAAAATTTAAAAAATAGGTAATAGTTACATCGAAATAATAGCTGCTCTTCAGTGATAAAAGTTTTTTGTTCTAAATAAAACAATGGTACCTTTGGTGTATAAACTGGAGAGTGTAACTACACTAGTGATATGGTAGTTATTGCTTCGAAATATAGAAGAACGAAATCATTTTTAAACTTCCCTTTCAAGGGAAATTTTTTTGTTAGGGCTATAACACATCAGTGGTACAGTACGCAAATTTTTGATCGAAAAAGTGTCACGTCAGCCTTGAGAATTTCGATAAGTATCAACCAACTAGCTTCGATTTATCAATCAGAAGTCAGGAACGCACTATTTTTAAGGACTAATGTCAAAATGAACTTTCCGTTTCTACATGGAAATTTCATTCGTGAAATGATGACAGCCAATGGCCGGGTTCCACTGCCCGCTAAACATCTAGCACAAAATATCCCATGTGAAGGAACGCTCCCGCTGGAACACTATCGGTAGCGGCAAAGTCCCCACTACAATGAAAGAAATGATTCAAATATTATAAAAATAATATCTGAATTGCTATTTTATTTACATTATTACCAATTTTATCACAATTAAACTCATCGGCTTTGTATTAATTTTAATTTTGTAAACGTTTGAACGATTTCCGTTGACAGGTCGTTGTTTTTTTTCTCCTCAATGCAGCTGGTAGTTTGGCGCTAGATTGAGAAATTTCCCTGAAAGGGATATTTCACAAAAAGTGATAGACGTCTAGCGCAAATGGTGAAATGTAAATTTTTTTTATATGGAGTTTGACATGCCGCTAGTCATCTAGCGGGCAGTGGAACGCGGCCAATACGTAATGCGAGAAACAGATTAACACAGCGACAGCGACAGCAACAGCGAATTTAGGATTAGCTCTAACGTTGACCTGGCTGTCGATGTTGCTGTGCTAATGTGTTCAAAGTAATTAAAATACATTGGTTCTAAAAAGCTGTTAAAGTTGCTGTATGATTTGCAATAATACTCAAAAAAGTTCTATGTTTGTCCTACATAGAACAATTCGATTCACTTTTTATATTTTTGACGCGCCTTTTTTTTTATTAGGTAGTGTTACATTCAGGCTGGGATTCGAAAAGATAAAACACTATTCTGTTCAACTGTTCCAATAAAATCTCTTTATTTACACTTTCCAAATATTCACTTATTTATCTCCAAAACAATATCACTTTAATCAATTCTTAAACGTCTCAATCCAATCGCTTTATTCACTTTATTACTTTACTCTTATCTATCTCTCAGAACAATATCGCCTTAATCAATTCTCAAACGTTTCAATCCAATCGCTTTATTACTTATCTCACAACCGATTGATCCCTCGAACTTAACACCATCGCTTGTTAAAAATCAACTGCAACTCTCTGTTGTCAACGCGCCCCTTTTATATCCGCGCTGCCACCTATCGGCGAATATTTTAGAAGTAGATAGACTCCAGTGCCTTGATTTTGTGCGGTTTTTGTCGCAATTGCGGTTGCGGAAAGGGTTCACGTATAGGCGGATTCTATAAATGTGTGCGTGATGTCGAGAACTGACAGCTTCCAATATTTCCTGTTCTATTGTAGCCTTGTTCCTGAAAATTTCAGGCGCGCTTTCCCATTCGCAACCTATTTAGGTTGCGAGAAGGATGTCGGATGAGAACAACTGACAACAGCGTGACCGTTGTGCGACAATTTGGTACTTTTTCCGATGACCCTGATACAATTTGTTACTAATTCGTTCCTTTTTGTTAGTTGGAAAAGACACTTCGGGGAGTTTTCAAAAACTGTGATTTCAAAATAAATATGTTAAGAATATAACGCTGTTCCCAACACAACAATATTTTCGGTTAAAACGAGCCAATACCTACTTGTTAAACATTGTGAGAAAATTCTAAATTTGCTGAAGAGCTTCAGATAAGGCACTTTTTTCTTGCATTTTTTTTTTCTGTGCAACTTTTTAAAACTAAATTGAACGAGATCTTAAAATGTGGATATAAATATGAGTTGAAATATTTATAATTCAAAATCAAGGCTTTAAGGTTTTCATTTTAAAATTTGTCATTCGAAAACGAATTGCATCTATTTTTTTAACTATCTTAAGGACATCTCTAATGTGTGTTTATTAGTTTTTTACATGAAATTTTAGACGAAAGTGATCAATTCCCCGTCTGTATATATTACGAGCGTAAAACAAAAACTGTAATTTATATTTATTTCTCTAACACTCAGGGCGGTTAAACAATAAAGGGCAATATTACTAAGGTCCAAATGTCATACGTAAAACGAAAACGTACCAATTTTCTTTTGTTTTTTTTTTTTACCACTTAAACTTGATGGTGGACCTCAATCTTGATCTTAAAATGTTGATTATACATTATAAATTTAGTTTATCATATTCATTTTTCTAAAATAAGAATTTATAATTTGTTCCCTACGAAAAACGTTTCCGATAACAGAACACTTAAAGATAATTTTCTTATTTATTATTAATACTTTTTCTCTTTCTTTTTTCGATAAACTAACTTTATAATTCATAAGCAACATTTTAAGACTTAGATTAAGGTCAACCATCAAGTTTAAGTGGTCAAAAAAAGCAAAAGAACATGTTTACGGTTCCGTTTAACGGATGGCTATAACTGGGGCCTAAAGCTTCTCTGCAAATTTTACAATTTTCGCACAATATTTTCACAGGTATTGGCTCGCTTAACGTTATAATAGTATTGCGATACTCAACCGCGTTTAATTTTAAACATATTTATTTGGAAATCACAGTTGTTTAAAGAATTTGCTAAGTTCCTTTTTCAATTAAAAAAAGGGAAAAAGTACCAACAAATTGTATTAGAGTCCTCGAAAAAAGTGTCAAATTTTTGCACAACGGTCACGCTGGTCCAGCGCGCGGTGCACTCACACATTCAAATCCGATTCGGAACGTTCCCTAGCGCAATAGAGTAGTTCGCGACAACGTCAGTGTCAAATGAGAAAAAAAAAAACAAAGTGACAGCTGAGCAACTTGTAGGAAAACAAACGAAATTTAATATGGCGGAAGATAGGAATAAATTTGAAATTTAATAAAAATGCACGTAAATGCTCTGAAATCGGGAAAAGATTGTTGTTTTTAAGTAGCAATCAAACATTAGAAGTGACCAAGAGCAAAATAAAGTGTTCTAAGAAGTCCATAGAATAGCACATCAGTGTTTATTAAGTGTTAAAAGTAACTTAGATCTCGTATTTTTTTTTACGTGATCTTCTGGCAATGCGTTGTTTGTTGCCGCTGGAATCTTAAAGGTGATAGAGATGAGTTAAATTTACCGGCGTACCCCAGGTGGAGGCTTGGAAACCAATCTGGATTCAAATCGTCCACAGTTTGGCACATTTACCTAAATATAATATTTTTCACAATGGTTACATTATTGTAAATATATCAACATACCTGAAATAAAATGCCTGGAACAAACACGAGCTATTTTCATATTAATTTTCTTTAAATTTATAGCAGCTAGCCATCGTTTGCGCCTCTCCTTGGACAGATTTCTGAATTTCAGGTTTTGTTCTTAATTGTGGAAACATATAAAAACGTATGTCTTCATTTTTCACCGCGTTGTTCGTACAGTTTTTAATGCAACAATTTGTCGGCATTTTTTCTTATTTTATTATGTTCATTGCCGCCAACACTTAGCAAACACAATATTAATTCCGCAGTGTTTAAAGATAGTATTTTGCACTTTATCATAAAATTTCAGTCATACAAAAAACAACTTATTTTATATTTATTGCCGCCGCCACAACACGCGCGATAAGGTTGTTTTTTTTTTTAACTATAACTCTTCCAAAACTTTTAGCAAACACAATATTAATTCTGCAATGTTTTTAGGTAGTATTTTGCACTTTATTATTAACTTTTAATCTTCAAACGAAACAAATCATATCTCCCGCCGTATAAAATTTGGTTTGTTTTCCTACAAGTTGGTTTGACGTTTAAGTGAAAGAGAAAGCAAAGTTTTGAAAGGGATAGCTTCGCGAAATACCCTATAGAGCAAAGTTTTGAAAGGGAAAGTTTTGAAAGGAAACCCTATAGGGCATTTCGCGAAGCTATCTCTTTCAAAACTTTGCTTTCTCTTTCACTTAAACGTCAAACCAACTTGTAGGAAAACAAACCAAATTTTATACGGCGGGAGATATGATTTGTTTCGTTTGAAGATTAAAAGTTTATAATAAAGTGCAAAATACTACCTAAAAACATTGCAGAATTAATATTGTGTTTGCTGAAAGTCTTGGAAGAGTTATAGTTACAAAAAACAACCTTATCGCGCGTGTTGTGGCGGCGGCAATAACAAAATAAAATAAGTTGTTTTTTGTATGATTAAAATTTTATGATAAAGTGCAAAACACTATCTTTAAACACTGCGGAATTAACTTTGTGTTTGCTAAAAGTGTTGGCGGCAATGAACATAATAAAATAAGACAAAATGCCGACAAATTGTTGCATTAAGAACTGTACGAACAACGCAGTGAAAAATGAAGACATACGTTTTTATATATTTCCACAATGAAGAACAAAACCTGAAATTCGAAATCTGTCTAAGGAGAGGCACAAACGATAGCTAGCTGCTATAAATTTAAAGAAAATTAATATTGAAATAGCTCGTGGTGTTCCAGGCATTTTATTTCAGGTATGTTGATATATTTACAATAATGTAACCATTGTGACAGATATTATATTTAGGTAAATGTGCCAAACTGTAGACGATTTGAATCCGGATTGGTTTCCAAGCCTCCACCTGGGGTACGCCGGTAAATTTAACTCATCTCTATCACCTTTAAGATTCCAGCGGCACAAACAACGCATTGCCAGAAGATCAAGTAGAAAAATACGAGATCAAAGTTACCTTTAACACTTAATAAACACTGATGTGCTATTCGATGGATTTCTTAGAGCACTTTATTTTGCTCTTGGTCACTTCTAATGTTTGATTGCTACTTAAAAACAACAATCTTTTCCCGATTTCAGAGCATTTACGTGAATTTTTATTAAATTTCAAATTTATTCCTATCTTCCGCCATATAAAATTTCATTTGTTTTCCTACAAGTTGCTCAGCTGTCACTTTGTTTTTTTTTTCTCATTTGACACTGACGTTGTCGCGAACTACTCTATTGCGACAAAAACCGCACAAAATCAAGGCACAGATGTGTACTCCATATCTTCTCCAATCCAGATTGTACTAGAATAACTTGACATTGGAGATTCCAGTCTCCAATTGGAAGTGGAACTTGAAGAGGGAAACAGATTGTTACCAGGTGCCCGATTCACCACAATTCCTAAGTGTCCGATTCACTAAGTGCCTGTCACTAAGTGCCTGATTTACCACAGTAGGTACAGCGCTTTGCTTCGATTTACAAAATGTATTATCGTTCCCCAAAGCTAAGATTTGTTCTTTCTTCTAAAATACTTCACAAATGCCAGTACCTACCAAAAGAAATTCTTAGAAGGCATAAGCTACCTGAGTCTAAGATTAAATCTTTCAAGGCAAGGTTATCCTTCATGCCAAAAATTGATTTGGATTTTTTTTTTTTTTTTTTTTTTTTTTCAATAAATAATAGAAAATCCAAAGTAATTTTAATACTTATTGGTTTTCAGCTTTACTGAAACTATGAAGTGATCATTTTTATTTATTTATTTACTACTTGAGTTGATATTATTTTATAATATTGTGGTGAATCAGGCACTTAGGAATTGTGGTGAATCGAGCACTTAATCACCCTCCAAGTTCCACTTCCAATTGGAGACTGGAATCTTTTGTTGAAATAGAAGATGTCATTGCAACCCTACCTTAAGTGACAGCTGACAACTTCACAATTGTCTTTCCTCCTGTCAAATCTAAATTGTCAGAAACTTACTTTTTTCCTTCTCTTTCGATTCTTACTCCGAAGTCAAAGGAAGTCTTAATAAACTAATCTGGAAATAAAATATAAATCTCTCGTTTTTCTTAACAGGTTATGGGCCCAGAATAATTGCAATATTCAATAACATATCGGGGAATTGATATTTTGTGAAAATATTCGCCCTGGAAAATTTTAAACATTTCCGTACTGGAGTTCCCATGACATAACCACAAAAAATGAGCAGCAATATGCTAGGCCGCATTCAACTCTTCAATGGAGAAAATTTTGCTTCTTGGAAGCCACAAATGGAGGCGATTCTTCATAAAGCCAGACTAACTGGCTATGTATATGGAACTACACTACGACCGATGGATCCAGATTCACAACAGACTTGGGACGACAAGGACATGGACGCAAGGGCCGAGTTGCTTTTAGCAATAGAACCAAGCATCGTTTCACTGGTAAAAGATAAAAAATTGTCAAAAGATATTTGGAACTTCCTCAGCGAGACATATGATCGGAAGGGACCCAGACAGAAGGCGGAGGAATTTAGGCGTCTCATCAACATGAAGATGGAAGCGAACCAAAGCATGGACGAATTTATTCGCGAGTTCAAGACGACCGTTAATAAATTGCAGGAAATGGAGGCGACACTGGATAAGGATTTATTGGTGGTCGTACTCCTGGATGGCTTGTCTGACGAATACAAAGATGTACAAGCTGCATTTGACGCCCAAAGCAAGTATCCAGAGGTTGACGTTGTGTGCAGTAGACTTTTGGAAGTAAGTGATCGAAAGAGAGAAATAACCGGACAACCCAGCACAGCGTTATACACCAAGTGGAAAAATAAACCTAAAAGGTCAACCTACAACAATAAAGGTAATTCATTTCCATTTAATTGTCGCGTATGTGGGAAAAAAGGCCATATGGCGAAAGACTGCTACCAGAATAAGGAAAAGGCAAAAACAGCACAGTCGACCACTACTGACGATACCGACTATGGCTTTATAATAACAGAGGAATCTGCATTTAAAGTGGCCACTAACGACAAAAACTGGTGTCTTGATTCTGGAGCTACCTCCCATATGTGCTCGTCAAAATCTTTGTTCGAAAGCCTGGAAATGTGTGAAAGGGATTCTTACGTCACTTTAGCAAACGGACAGCGAGTGCGAATAGTTGGAATCGGAACGGCAATTTTGCCATCGCATTTGAGCAGTGTTGGAAAAAACATTAAATTATTCAGCACACTATATATTCCAAATCTAAAGGAAAACCTCATATCAGTAAGCAAAGCGACAAGTAACAACTTAAAAGTCGTATTCGAGGCTAATCAGGCGAAATTGTATAGCAAATCCGGCACATTGTTGATCACAGCTGACCAAAGGCAAGGTTTATATATAGTCTCTGGAAAACATAGAGCCCTAGTCACACACGAAGGAAATAATTCGCTGAGCTTGTGGCACCGAAGGATGGGCCATCTTAATATTACATCGTTGAAACAACTTCAGTCAACAGGAATGGTGACTGGTTTACCAGAAAAGTTTAGATCTGACGAAAGCAGTTGTGTTTCATGCATTTGTGCTAAACAATCGACCAAACCATTCAGTGTGTGTGAAAACAAGAGGACAAGTAAACGATTGGAGTTAATTCACTCGGATTTGTGTGGTCCCATGCGTACTCAGTCGTTGAGTAAGGCAGTATATTTCATTTCGTTCATAGACGATTATTCTCGACGCATGTTTGTATATTTCATGCAAAAGAAAAGCGAAGCCTTAGACAAATTTAAATTATTCAAGGCATTCGCAGAAAAACAAACAGGAGAATCAATCAAATCTCTAAGAACCGATAACGGGACGGAATACACCAATTTCAAATTTAAAGAATTCTTGGAAGAAAATGGAATCGACCATGAATTTTCTGCACCACACACGCCTCAACAAAATGGTATAGCGGAGAGGGCCAACCGGACCCTACTGGAAATGGCGAGATGTTTGAAGCTGGAGGCAAAACTACCTGATTACCTGTGGGCAGAACTGGTGTGTACAGCAGCCTTCATTCGCAACAGGTGCCCAACAAAATTAAATGGCCAAACCACCCCAGAGGAACTGTGGACGGGAAGAAAACCAGACGTGTCATCATTCAAGTGCATCGGGACAAGGGCATACGTACTGGACAAAGGGAGTAATCTCGGAAAATTCGAGCCGAAAAGCAACGCGCATGTAGTTGTGGGCTATAGCAATGAGCATGGCACATATCGGCTCTGGAAACCTGGAACACGTATAGTCATCAGAAGCAGGGATGTACGATTCTTGGAAGAAGAATTCAATAACGTTGGAAATGCAGAAGCAAACCTGTCAAACTTCTACATCTTCGATCTTAAAACGTCGGAAAATCAAATCACTGCAAGTGAAGAACCAGCAAAAGCAATATCTGGTAAAGTGACCGAAGAAGACAGCTTGGAGGATTCAACTGAAGAGGATGCTGAAACAACTTTAGTGGATACTAGTTTACAAGTACCAAGCATTAATGAAGAAGTTTACAGTGTTGGAGCTGACCCTGTGAACGTGAAGCAGCTGGAAAGCAACGAAAATCGAGACGAGTGGTTCAAAGCCATGCAAGAGGAGTACGAATCACTTATACGGAATGGAACATGGGTGTTGGTGGAAAGGCCAACTGACCGACAGGTAATAAAATCTAAATGGGTTTTTAAAACTAAATATTTTGCAGACGGAACAGTAGAGCGGAGAAAAGCCAGGCTGGTTGCAAAGGGATTCGACCAAATTCAAGGGGTTGACTACTTTGATACGTATTCTCCGGTAGCCACCATCCATTCCATTCGACTAACATTGGCAATTGCAATACAACATAATCTGAAGCTACACCATCTTGACGTTTCTGCAGCGTACCTCAATGGGGATTTAGACACAGTCATCTTCATGGAGCAACCCGACATTTTCGAGCAGGACGCTGCCAATAAGGTGTGTATGTTGAAAAAGGCAATATATGGCCTTAAACAATCAGGCCGCCAGTGGAACTTTAAGTTGGACAAGACATTAAAGGATCTTGGATTCACGCAGTCGTCATACGATAAATGCATCTACTATAAAATTACAAAGACGAATTTTTCGATCATCACAGTTTACGTCGATGATCTCCTAGTAGCAACAAACGATCCTGAAGACTACTCAGTGACTTATACTACATTGTCAAACAAGTTCGATATTCGCGATCTGGGTGAACCGAAGCTATGCGTAGGTCTTGAAATCACGAAGGAAAACGAGAAGATCAGCATCCGGCAAATGGGATACATCAACAGCCTTATTAACTCGTACAATATGAATGAAGCGAAACCATCACGCTTACCTTCGCTAGTTAAGCTCAGCATTCAAAGGGAACCAAACATCAAGGGCGAAAGCGAGAGAGTTGATAACACTGCATATAGGCAACTAATCGGGCGTTTGCTTTATTTATCTAATTTCAGTAGGCCGGACATCTCGTACATCGTGAACATTCTCTCACAACACGTTGAAGATCCGAGACGTCAGCATTGGACAGCAGCGCTTAATGTTATAAGGTACTTGATTGGGACTAAAACAGCAAACATCACATACCGAAAAACCAGTCAAAAGTTCAAAGCCTTTTCGGACTCTGATTGGGCTGCCGATATAGACGACAGAAGATCACAATCCGGGTATGTTTTTCTCTATGCCGGAGGAGCCATTCACTGGGGATCCCGAAAGCAGAGAATAGTAGCCACATCCAGCACAGAGGCCGAATACATCACATTATCATCAGTGGCAAAGGATGCAGCATACTTCCGTAACATTTTGCTTGAACTTAAACTACACGACGGGTATATTGATATCTTCTGCGATAACCAAAGCGCAAAACACATCGCAAGTGACCAGTCAAACCAAGGGAGAACGAAACACATCGATGTCCGATACCACTACATTCGGGATGCAGTAGCCGAACATATTGTCAACATCAACTTCCTCAAGTCTGAAGATATGATAGCCGACGCATTCACGAAGCAGTTACCATCAACAACACATTACAAACATTTTATAGACATGGGTATGTCATTTGAGTAATTTTTGTTTATATAATGAATTCAAATGAATTGTGAATTTTTGTATACTTAAATAATTTCCTATGTTCTAACGGAAGGTAGACAATTATGAACTTGAGCGGGGGTGTTGAAATAGAAGATGTCATTGCAACCCTACCTTAAGTGACAGCTGACAACTTCACAATTGTCTTTCCTCCTGTCAAATCTAAATTGTCAGAAACTTACTTTTTTCCTTCTCTTTCGATTCTTACTCCGAAGTCAAAGGAAGTCTTAATAAACTAATCTGGAAATAAAATATAAATCTCTCGTTTTTCTTAACATCTTTCAAGTTAGCTAAAGGCTAGTACGCTGCTCAAGTGAAGTGAAATTTTCACTGCTCTCCAAAAAATGCTGTGAAATCGAAAGTGAAATATTTTTTTGGAGATCTTCGTGGAGAAATTAATGCAGGGTGACTGAGTTAAACATTTTTTTTTTTTCTGCTGGGAATTCCATAAGATTTGGGATAGCTATACTATAAAATAAACATACTTTTTTCACTCTTATTTTACTTAAAATGAAAACAGATGGAGGAAAGAAATTACGAACTTTGTTTTATTGTAGGTAGTTCATATGCTCTAGTAGTGTTTAATTTTGGCAATAATATCTGATTTGTACATAAGACCAGTGTAACACATTTTAACAATCAAGAGAGCATAGAGAGTATACCGCACCTTTTGAAAGATCCGGGAATTATATTGATTTGATTACTGAACCTCATTGTAGTAGAACATTCGAATACTGCTGTATTTTTATTTGCAAAAGTTTCTTATGTGGTATTTGATTATGCTTCTTCAAATTCGCTCTCAGATTTCAGATTTCGTGTGGCTAATCGAACATAAGAACATCACTTGCCCTTTTTTGTGTTGACATTCGTGCGATTGGAATATGTGTAGCCTTCAACACTTTTCAAAGCGTTTTCCATTCACTGGTTACATTTTATATGCAAAAATTCTAAATTAGCGTCCCGATTGGTTTCTAAATATTTATACATAAATAAATTACACAAATAGATTCACCCGATGCAATAACTCTCTTTGTTGTAGAGAAAAAAACAAACTGAAACGCACTTGTATTGGTAAATCTGAGAAAATATATAGATTCGCAAAAGCGCGAATATTGCTTTTTTTTTGTACCGAGCGCACATATAAAGTGCTCTGAGAGTTCCAAATCGAATGCCAAAATTATATTAGGATTTATTATTAATTAAAGTAACTCTCATTCATTCAGTAATAGTAATAAAAATGCATAAAAAGAGTATCGTGTTCAATTTTATAACGCAATTGCAGCAGCCGCCGTGTCGCCTTTACAAAAGGGAACTGCGAGCTGCGAACAAATCATTTTTTGTATGAAAACACTTAATTGCCCTTTTAGTAGGTATCCATAAACCATTTTATGTAATTGATCTGACCGCCGATTAAAAATCTGTGTGGTTACCTATCTTGAGCAAAACAGTGTATAACAATTTACTGAGGCACCCTGCTCATCAAAAAGGTCATCCATGCCACCAACTTTTTGTACACCTAGCTTTAAGGTACTATATTCAATGCAAAAATGATAAAAGAAGTTCGAAAAATGCAGTACTCTCTTAAAGAAACATCTGAAATTGAAATTAATTTCTCAACCGTCGTCCTACGAATCATTTTTCACGCCGAAATGTCAAAAATTTAATGCGACGGACAAAAAAAACCAAGTGAAATAGCTGTGGAGAGATTTTAGTATCGCCACCTACAGCTGAGTTTTTGAAGCGCAATTTTTCACTTGAGCTGCGTACTGCCAAGTGAAATTTCCCTGTGGAAAGTTCATTTTGACATTTCGCGGTGAAAAATTTGTATGAAAAACTGGATTTCACTTGAGCAGCGTACTAGCCTTAATTCTAGAACCATCGAGAGAAGAGGAGAGTTGTACTTCTGGAATATTCGCTGATAGGCAGCAGAGCGGATATAAAAGGGGCGCATTGAGAACAGAGATGTACAGTTGATTTTTAACCAGTGATTTATGAAGTTCGAAAGAGTAATCGGTTGTGAGATAAGTAAGTGAAAAGTAGGTAATACAGTGAATAAAGCGATTGGATTGAAACGTTTAAGAATTGATTTAAGTGATATTGTTTTGGTACTTAATAAGTGAATAAGTAGAAAGTGTAAATAAAGTGATTTTATTGGAAAAGTTAAACAGAATAGTGTTTTATCTTTTCGAATCCCAGCCTGAATGTAACATTGGTGTCAGAAGTGGGATAAAACTTATTCTGTGCTAAGTGTCTAACTGCTATTAAGACTAACGGCCATATTATTCACTCCGGGTGTAACTCAGGTTTAAGTAAATTTTAAACCCGACCATTAATCCGAATTTTTTAAACCCGAAAATTTAAACTTATGTCCATATTATTCACTGAAAAACATGCATTAAGCCCGCTGGATTAAAGATGGATTTAAATGCGGATTTAAAAAACTTTAACCCGTTTTTAATCCGGTTTAAACCTATGTAATGTCAAATTTCAGAAATAATGACATTTATTTTTTATTGTTTATCACATTTTATGGGAAATTGTTTTTGGTTTTTCATTTTCATTAAATAAATTGAAAAATAACCTAAAATGAAAGGTGTCGGCAAAGTGAATGATGAGGACAAGGACTACAGCAGCCGTGATCGCGAAAATGAAAGTCTGTCACCCGTCGACGATGAAGCAGATAGAGAAGACGAATGAATGAGATTTTTATTATCAAAAAACTATTAAATTAAAATATTTTTTTTAAATTTTTACTCGCGCTCAAGGGGTTATGAATACCCTTATAATGCGGGGCACAGCGCGGTATTCAAGTTTTTTTTTTTTTTAAGGAAGAGAAAGAGGGATAGGAAAGAGCTTGTGGCGCAGTGGATATTCTCCACGAGTGGCGTCCTAATAGCTAGGGGAGAATTGTTGATATTTGTGTTCGCTTATAACTCACTTAAACTTATTCGCAGTTTTTATTTGTGAAAAATGTTTCGTGGTACTGGCTCGGATTTGAACACGTAACCTCCCACTCAACAAGCGAACACTCTATCACTGCGCCACGGCCACCCGCAAAATATGAAAGAAAACGCAACTATTTTTTTTTTTTATTTTAATTATATTATCCGCTGACGACGAAGACATCAACATTTCGTCAATATCGAGAATGAAATCCATTTTTTTCCGCGTCTTGATTCTTTTTTTGATTTTATTTCAATTTGTATTTCCTGCCTCCTGCAGGCGAAGAAATGTCAAAAATCAAAATGTGAGCTAAACAAAGGAGTGAATATTATCAAATTGTGTTTTAATCCGAGTTAAAGTATTTAAACGGCACCATGAAATAACTTATACGGAAATAACTTATATAGCAGTTATTACGGTTTAAACCGTAATAACTTATATATGAATTATTGCGTTTTCAATCCGCAATAACTAATATATAAGTAATTTCGGTTTTAAATCGTAATAACTTATATATAAATTATTACGATATGAAACCGAAATTACTTATATATTAGTTATTGCGGATTGAAAACGCAATAATTCATATATAAGTTATTACGGTCTAATGTCGTAATAAAATATATGATTAAGATCACAATATTGGTATTATGACATTGATTCAAAATTGTCTGTAAGAAAGTATGGTGTATTTAAAGTAGGGGTGGAGGGCTCGCTTCGCTCGCTAACAGGATTTTAACCCTTTTTTTCGCAAGGTTTAGACGCTCACGCGACTTCGTCGCTCCGCTAAGGGTATGTCAACAACTGTCAGGCAGGCGCCTTTAAGAAAGTCTGGTGTATTTAAAGTAACGCGTCCATTTGTGCAGTTTGTATACAGGCACTTTTCAGTGAAAACTGAAAACTTTAAAAATAAAAAAAAAAATAGAAAAAAAAGTTTCCTCAAAAAAATTCTTCTACAGTACATCTTAGAATAAGCCAATTTATATAAGAAAAATAAAAAAAATGAATTTGCTTAGTGCGCATAATGGAAACCTCAGCCCTATTTTTCACTCCTATGAAGGAAAATGCATTCATTGTTCTTCTATATTGAATTAAACAAAAAACGAAATATTTCAATTTATCGATATAAGTTATTACGGTTTCAAACCGCAATAGCTTATATATAAGTTATTTCGGTTTCATGTCGTAATAACTTATATATGAATTATTGCGGATTCAACCCGCAATTACTTATATATAAGTTATTGCGGATTTAAAAACGAAATAACTTATATATAAGCTATTGCGGTTCCATATCGTAATAACTTATATGACCGTTATCATATAAATTACTACGGTTTGAAACCGTAGTAACTGCTATATAAGTTATTTCCGTATAAGTTATTTCGGGGCCCCATTTAAACTTGTCTCCGGAGTGCAGTTTAAATCCAATCGGATTAAACGCTGTTAAGTTTAAAAAAATGGGTTTATGTTCGGGTTTAACTACTGAATATTATGGACTTGGGTTTATTTTTTGGGTTAAAAATAATATGGCCGTTACTAAACGCTTTCCTTTTTCTCGATCACAACAGTTAGCTTTCAACAACAGGCAATGGCAGAACTTGAAATCATATGTTTATTAAAAAATAAATTAAAATGTGTGACCATTTTTTTCTTTATCTGAAAATGTCTTATTTATTATTTATTATAATATAATAACACACACTTTGTTTTTCCATGGTATAGATCTCATTGCAACGCCTTCTTCTAACCGTTTTCTATTCTATTTTTTTTTTTTTTCAATGTTTTAAGGGAAAACATGTACCATTTGACTAAAGCCTAGTATGCAGTTCCAGGAAAGCTAAAATTAAGCGCCTCTCCAATATTTCTGCCCACCACTTCGCTTAATGTTCGCTTAATTTTGACAGTGTAAGTTCCGTCAAAAAAAAAAAAAAAAAAAACCCTGTGTTGGCACGCTGATTACTGTTATCACTTGGTACATGTTTTCCCTTTAAATATTGAAAAAAAAAAAAAAAAAACATGGATAGAAGACGGTTACAAGTGCACCTGTGCAAGTCATAGCAATAGCAACAAACCGAAGAAAGAAAATGCTTCTGTACATGTGAATCCATATTTACAACTGAGAAAAATAAAAGGATGTTTTTCCAAAGACGTAAGTCATTACGAATATTGTTTAAAACTTATTCCTTTTACATACGTAGGTACTTGATACTTTCAGTTTTTGGACATGGTGTCGAATGTGAATATGTTCAAGGAAAATGGAACCAGATGCATTTCAAAATTTGTATGAACTATTGGAACCGCTATTAAAACCCAAGAGAAATACTTGGCCAAATGATAACATTACTCCATTGGAAAAATTAGCCGTTGTTATAACGGGTGATTTTTTAAGAGGCTTAGAACTTTTTTTTAAAAAAAAACACAAAAAATTCGAAAAAATGAATGAAATATTTATTTGAATCGATAGTTTGAACCTTGCAATTTAATGTTTAAAGATAATTTCATGCAAATGTTGACCGCGGCTGCGTCTCAGGTAGTCCATCCGCTGAGTCCAATTTTGGCATAGGGGAGACTGGGTACGGTTGAAACACAGGACGGTTGAAACAACACGAATATCTCGTGAGCCATACGCGGAGCGTGTATGAGTATTAGGGGTGAATTAAGCAAAAACAAGTCCGTAGACGAATAGCAGTAATACATCGTTCATTCGGCGGTTCAGTTGTGAGTGAGAGCTTATGTTCTATTTAGACTACCAAAAGTAATTTGGTTATTTTTCATTTTACTGGGTTTCTATCCATGCGAGATTGCTGTGCGTATTTTTTTTGTATGCAGTAAGGAGTCTAGAGTAGATCATGATGACTAGTTTAAACGTGTCAGTGTTGTTTTCGTTACTTTGTAGATTTTTTTTACTTAAAGGGGGGTTGGGGACGGTTGAAACAATTTTTCGGGGGACGGTTGAAACAATGTCTTTAATTATTTTGTTATTCTTATATAATATTTTAACGAAATTAGAAGAACCAGAAAGTCTTCTACAATATACACCGATACACCAAAGAAAGAACAAATAAAAAAGGATCATGAAGCAAGACTGTAACAAACCAGCTAACCAAGCTAAGAAATGGTTGGAAGGTGTAAAAAAGAAAATAAAAGTTACGAAAGTAAAAAAAAATAATAATAATGCAGCATTCCAGTGCTCTATTATTATTTTTTTATTCAGAAGAAAAGGAGTTCTATTGCCTTGTCTGCTTGTCAACGTATTCAGGGAGCAGATCTAGTGAAAGTTGGATACAAATGTGTCACCAGTAAAATGTGGGCTCACAAAGAGTGCACAGAAGGTTGCTATAGTTATGTTTGGCACAATTGTGATTCGGAATATTCCGACAACTGAATTTTATCGATTGTATTATCGAAATTAAAGTAATGTTCCTTTTGTTTATTTTCAATTAATTTAATGAATAAGATTCTTTTTTTTTTTCTTTAATTTTTTGTTGCTTAGAAATACTGTTTATTTTTTTTTTATTTCTACATAAAACAATGACGTGATGAATATTGTCAAACAAAACTATTATTTATAATAAAAGTTAATTAAATATGTAACAATGGAAGATTATGTTCATGTTTCAACTGACCCCAACAACTGTTTCAACCGACCCTGGTATGGGTACGGTTGAAACAAATTTTCATTTTTGTTTTAATATGATGTACTACGCAAAATATCACACCGAATACTTAAAAAACACTTTACATTTATACATAGAACCATGCTCCTACATTTCACATAACTTGATCACCGTTTAGCTTATAAACGGCAATGGTATGGACGGTATAAGCGAAATTGTTTCAACCGTACCCAGTCTCCCCTACTCTTTCACACATATCGGCCGGTATCTCACGAATGAATGCATGGATGTTGGCTTCCAGTGCGTCAATTGAAGCGGGCTTGTCCCTATACACATTAGCCTTGACATACCCCCACAAAAAATAATCTAATGGTGTCAAATCGCACGATCTAGGCGGCCAATTGACCGGCCCGAAACGTGAAATTAACTGTTCACCAAACTCGCCTCGCAATTGCGCCATTGTTTCGCGTGCTGTGTGGCATGTGGCACCGTCTTGTTGAAACCACATATCATGCAAGTCAAGAACTTCCATTTCGGGCAAAAAAAAGTTTGTTATCATCGCTCGGTAGCGTTCACCATTGACAGTAACGCTGCGATTCGCATCATCTTTGAAGAAATATGGCCCAATAATGCCGCCGGCCCATAAACCGCACCAAACAGTGGCTTTTTCGGGATGCATTGGTAGCTGTTGCAATGCTTCTGGCTGATCTTCACTCCAAATGCGGCAATTTTGCTTATTTACGTACCCATTCAACCAAAAATGAGCCTCATCGCTGAACACAATTTTTCGATAAAAAAGCGGATCCTCGGCCAGCTTTCCAAGAGCCCATTCACCAAAAATTCGGCGTTGTGGTAGGTCGGCTGGCTTTAGTTCTTGCACAAGCTGTATCTTAAAAGGCTTTACGCACAAATCCTTCAGCAAAATTTTCCACGTAGTGCTGTAACAAAGGCCTAACTGCTGGGAACGGCGCCGAATCGACATTTCGCGGTCTTCTGTCACACTAGCTGATACGGCCGCAATATTTTCTTCACTACGCACAGTACGTAAACGTGTTGGTGGTTTAATGTCCAACAAAGTAAATTTGGTGCGAAATTTGGTCACAATCTTCCGAATAGACTGCTCAGAAGGTCGAGAATGCCGATCATAAAATGGAAGCAGCGCGCGATGAACATTTCGAACCGAGCACGAATTTTGATAGTAAAATTCAATAATTTGCAAGCGTTGTTCATTTGTAAGACGATCCATGGTTAAATTGCAAACCAGAGACAATACTGAGACCCCCAACTTCGGCCGATTTCCCGTTACCTTGCCTACAAGCAATACTTGTACGAAGTTTACACAATTTATTGCGTTAGTATTGATACATAGAAATTCGTATTGACAAATGTCACGAAACTTCTACACACCAACACACCCTCAAAAAATATCAACAACTTCCGGTGACTTCCGGTGTCGGCAAAGTTGCTGCCAGCGTTCATAGAATTTTGTCCGTTAAATTTGAAATTACTCGTTTCGTGTAAATAGTATTTTATTTGAGGAATAAGTGCACTTTTTCTGAATATATTTATGAAAAATGATTACTGCAGAATAGTTGTAGGAAAATAAAAACATTTAAGAAAAATCTACTCGTGAAATCGATGTTAATGATATTCAAAAGCGGAAAATACACAACAATGTTTGTCCTAATATGTTTCTAGTATACAAAAAAAACTCATTTAGATAGTATTATTAACCAAACAAATTACAATAATCGTCTTTTGAAAATTTATAATAACCAACCAATAGCATTCAGTTAACTTAAAATGTCGTATTTCCGAACTCTATCACATTCCCCCATGGTTGGTAGCTGTTGGCAGCATTGATTTTATATTTTTTGTATGTTTTTACATGTCACACGGATTCTAAATTGACAGAACACCGATAGGAAAACAAAATGGCGAATTTGAAAAAAAAAATGAGGGGGCCAGCGGCAAGAGGATTGTGAGTTCGGGGTCTCAGTATTGTCTCTGTTGCAAACCAAACTGAAGCTGTTTGACAGTGACACAAGGTACTAAACACACGTCAGCTGTCAAAACCAGTGTTGCCAAAACCAAACCAGCTAAAAAATCACCCTTTAGAATATGCAGTATGCTTAATAAGGAACTCCTGCAGCTTTTATGTAACTTATGCTATTTTTCTCTTTTTTAGGTATCTGGCCACTGGAACCATACATATAGCTTCGGTATATAGAATCAGAAAACAATCTTTCGGAGAAATCTTAAACGAAGTTTGTCATATGCGAGGCGTTTAGCAATGAGGTCCCCACTCTGAACGAAAACGAATTCATTAAAATTGCAAACGAATTCAACGCCGAATGGAATTTGCCTAACTGTTTGGGGGCTATTGACGGTAAACATATACCCTTAAAATGTCCACCAAACGCAGCAAGCTTATTTTATAATTACAAGATTTATATCGCAAACAGACTTATTCGATATCATATTTAAACCATTTACTTATAGGGATTTCATAGAATTGTCTTGACGGCTATCTCCAATGCGAACTACAGGTTCGTTTACATTGATGTGGGGGCATTTGGTAGCGAAGGCGATGCAAATGTTTTTAGCTCATCTCAAATTCGAAAGGACATCTTCATTAAAATATTCTATTTCTAAAAAGAAAATAAATTAAAAATAACGAATTTCTTTGTTTTGAACAGCGAACCATTCTCCATTACTGTTAATTTGATTCGTTTAAATTTTTGTTTCGAATAGGTAACGATATTTTCCCTCATCTGTCAAAATTAGCTGTGAAAAAATGTATTTTGCATTAACACGCTTACTTAAATTCTGTAGAGATTTTTCGTACAGTGGCTAACAAATTTAGCTTGAACTGCGTACTGCTTGGCTTAACTGCGTTGCTTAAATTTATCTTTGGAGACATTTTTGTATGGGAGCTTAATTTAAGCGCGAGCAGCATACTAGGCTCGCGGTGAAAAAGGTGTATGAAAAACTGGATTTAAAGCCAATTGCGTACTAGCCTTATCAGTTTTTGTTATTCTTGATGAACTTTTTTTTTCAAATCTTTGATATGTTTTTCACCGAACTTCTAAAATGATATCCCAGTATACACATATTTAATAATGTAGGTACCTGCCTGTTAATTTTTACTCACATTTTACACACTGACCGCACTCATCAAACGTCATCAAAAAGTGACAGCGCCTGCTGTCAATCGAATATAAATTTCCCACCCCCTTCAAAAAATCTGTCATCTTCGAAAAGTCAAAAAACTGCATCAAATCAGTTTCGAATTTTCTTCATCCTTCAAAAAGTCGTGTACCTTCTCTAGCCACCATGGCGGCAACAATAGGCAGAATCTGTGGCTCTAATTTATTAAAAACTAACTCCTGTTTATCCCGGCAGCAGGTATTTACTTTCTTCAACAAATTAGTATCATCTTCCACCAAAAAAAGTGCAAATTTCCACCAACATTAATCTTTTCCTTTCGAGTGCATAACATCTTCGAAAAAAAATCTTCAACACCCCGATTAAAGGAATATTTTACTGGGAAATCTTGGGCAAAATTTAAATTTTACATAAATAATTAGTTTTTCAAAAGCAAGTACTTGTGCTAGTGTGCTCCATTAATGCGATTATACAAATTTTCATTGTGCTATCTCAGTGCAAAAATTCGATTAATGTTTTATTATGTAACCCATAGTAGGATTTTTCTTCTCTGTTCTTTCGAACACCGAAGTAATATTGAGGGGAAATTCTTATTGCACCCTGTTACCTCACAATTGTATAGTGAAATGTTAAGAATTAAAAAAATAAAAATAATAATAATAATAATTCTATACCATTTCAGGTGCATAATTTTGCCACCAGCAAAGCATGGACCAGTGGCCAAAAGAAGGTAACATACGTCAGCTTGTGTAATGCCTTATGCCTGAAAGGTGTATTGCCATAACCTATAAAAAAAATTAAGGAAATATTATCTATTCCTTAGATGATGGCAGATTTAGATTATAATTTTGTGTTGTTTTTTCTTCTGTTTTCGCAGCTATTAGCAACTGTAGGCGCTGTTACTGGCGGTGTTGGAGCTCTTATTTTTGCCCTCGAGCAATCAGTGCAAGCTTCCGGTACTGAGGTCCACCCACCAGCAATGCCATGGAGCCACAAGGGTGTTATTTCGTCGCTGGACCATTCTAGGTATGTTCCATAATACTTTACTATGTGCTTTAAAAGAAAATGATACACGTTTTCTTATTTACAAAGAAGCCGTTAACATTCTCCATGAAAAACTTTTTTTTATGTAGTTTACAAATACATCATATATGTAGGTATGTGTTGTACAGGCGTTTAAATCAGTCCTCTACTTTCTAAAATCTATTACTTCCTTTCCAATTTGAGAAGGTTTTAATTAAAATATGGATATTACTACCTACCTAAGTCTTAACCGATTTTCCTGTATAAACTTTTCTTCTTTTTTTTTATAACTCACATCTAACATTGAAGGCTCTGTTCAAACTAAAATTGTTTACTACTTCAAACGCGCATTGGCATATAGTTCAACTTCTGAGGCTGAATCCATAGACTGTACGCAACCACTTGGCTGCAAGTTTTTTTTTTTTTTTTTTCAACCCAAACAAAGGGTTTAATAGTTGAGCTAGACGTCTCAGACTCAATCCTGTAAATTACACCTAAAGGTCCACCCGCCACCTCTTGTGAACGCCTGACAAACACACGATATCATAACTGTCCTCAAAAGAGCTCTTTAAAGCAGTCGTCATTCAGCATAAAAGTGCAGTTTCGTCCGTTCGTCCTGATGGTCTCATTATGAATTGCAATTTATTTAATTTCAAAAGAACAGTAGTAAATGCACTTAATATTTAATCTTACTATTTGGTAGATTTATATTGGTGCAAAATTGATTGTCAGTAGATGTTAGACCGGATATCAAAATAATTGTCTCAGACGTAGGTCTGGACAGCGGATATTTTTCTTGTTCGTTCGATTTTTAATGTTGACCCTCATGATTGACTCTTTACCATACGCAATTTTGTGTTTTTTTTTTTTTGTTCAACTTGACGCGTCTTGCTTGTTTTCCTTAACAGTATTCGCCGTGGCTACGAGGTGTACAAACAGGTATGCTCAGCCTGTCATTCGTTGCGCCATATCGCTTATCGTAACTTGGTTGGCGTAACGCATACCGAAGCTGAGGCCAAGGCAGAGGCTGAACAAGTCACGGTTAGTATAAGACAAGCGAACCACTTGTGCTTGTATATAAACACAGCATGCCTATTATTATTTTTTAGGTCAAGGATGGTCCCGATGATACCGGAAACTACTACGACAGGCCTGGTAAGCTGTCCGATTATATCCCAGGCCCCTATCCTAACGAGGAGGCTGCTCGTGCTGCCAACAATGGTGCCTATCCACCAGATTTGAGTTACATTGTGTCGGCCCGCAAAGGTGGTGAAGATTATATCTTCTCGCTGCTTACTGGCTATCATGAAGCGCCAGCTGGTGTTGTTCTTCGTGAGGGACAATACTTTAACCCCTACTTTGCAGGTGGTGCTATTTCAATGGCCCAAGTCTTGTACAATGAGGTAATTGATTTACCATTATGTATGTAGTGTAAAACATAAAACTGTTTTCCATCTAGGTGATTGAATACGAGGACGGAACACCCCCAACTGCCAGTCAGTTGGCCAAAGATGTCGCCACATTCTTGAAATGGACATCTGAGCCAGAGCACGATCAACGCAAACAAATGATCATTAAGGCCTTTGGCATCTTTACGTTCTTGATTGTGATCTCGTATTACATTAAGAGGCATCAATGGTCTTCATTAAAAACGAGAAAGATGGATTTTATTCCAAAGAAGAAGTAAACACAACAACAGCAACCGACCGCCGCTATGTACGAACAACAAATAGCAGCAGAAGCAAACTACCAGACTTAAAAATCCACACTAATAGAACATTTGTTACAGTTAAACTTAAAAACAAAAACAACCAAAAAATACTAAGATAGATATCAATAAAGGTTATCTTCGTCTTTAATGGAAGTTTAGTGAGTGTTTTAACGAAAAACAAAACCAAAACGAAAAATGTAGTTAAATTTCCTATTATTTTGAAATGGAGAAAGATGCTCTTATAATGCAGCTGCGTCTTTTATTTAAAATTGCGATTTATGAACGCCTGCCCTCTGTGTTTAGCCATTTATCTATCTTTCTATAGTAATAATATTCACTCCTTTGCCACATACAACAGAACGTCAGTCCCGTAAAGGTATCTAGTAAAATTTTAATTTAATTTATTTTTAAATGGTTGTGCGCTATGATGCTGAAAATTAAAAAAAACAAATAATAAGGAAGAAGAACATTGTAAAATATATGGTTCGAATTAAAAAGTATGACGTGTTAAATAGAATCAAGAGCGCAATAAAGAGAGTCATTAGAGTCGGCGGAGTTTTTGTTATTAATTGCAGAAGAAGGTATCGTCTACGGATCTTGAGCCAGAATCCGAAGGTCATTATGGCCCCTTAGTTCATTGTCTCTTTTTTCTTGACGGTCGAACTTACAACTTTGTTATTTTGCTTATGTTATTGTTTCTATTCGAATTGCTCTGAATGTCAGACCCGTTTGCTGATACTACTCATAGCGATTTTTTATCGATTATTTTTATCCGATCTGTACGAAATCGTTCCGATACAACTTTCGGCAAAATGTTTCGATGACATATAGCGCAACTTGTCGCATTGCGTGGAACCGCGTTATACTACTTGTAAAAAAAAAAAAAAAAAAACTAGTATAAAGAACTCCTTAAAAAAAAACGGAGTCCGACGAAGTCGTGGGTAACTGATTATGTTATTATTTAGCCGCAAAAAGGTAAGTAGTAGAATAGGAAGCAGATATGGCATATTTTCCATTTAATTGCTTATTTTTTTTAAACTGATTTTAATTTTGTCGGTAAGTTCATCTACAATTATCCGAAGATTGTTCACCTTGTCGTGGTGGGGCGGCTTAAGAAGAGGAACAGGATGTTAGATAAGGGTAGTGGCCCAACTCCTCTGGTAGAACTGAATGTGAATTGAAAAACCAAGATCCAATCCGATCAATCGATCAAGCCTTAACTCCAAGATGACTGCTCTGCAATGTCAAGGGAGCTGTGATAAGGTAGGTAAACCTACTGGTTCACAGAGTTCAGAGGTAATTGAATCGCTAATGGAGACTCCTCGGGGGCAGCTCAATCCTCTGTTGTAATGTTGTTGTGGATAGGTATTGGGGATCTCTGCCTATTTGATCTGTTTAATTCTCCCCTACTCGTAGGTACACATACGAACCTAAATAACAAAAATAAATGCCATCGGAAAACGAGGTGGTAGGCTTGGAAGGGGTCGAGTAGCTGTTGGACGGCGCTGGAATGAACCCGAATAAGCTCGATGGGTCAGTGGACTCTGATGGGAAACCGAAAGAGTTAGCTGACCAATTATCAGTGGAGGTGGACAATACGGGGCAGAAATGCGCCAAGAGGTAAGCCGAATTGGAAGAGGAAGAAAGACTCGACTCCGAGCGGAAGTTAAACAAACAACTGAAGCAAAGGATGATGAGGGTCAGAAGGAAACAAAGATTGACCTTGGCCAAATCTGTCTCGGTGGAAGGCATTAACAATTCGGTCGATGAGTTGACTGAATCGGTTGCCAATATGACTTCGACCGAAACCTCTCCAAAAGACGCTGGATCTAGGAAACGATTCAAATGTTCCGGGACTATGAATCCAATTGAAACTGAGAAGAAGGGGATGGAAGGCGGAAAGGAGGACGGACAGTTTGCTCAACATGGGGTCAGTCTACAGGTATACCACACTGAAGTGGTTATGTCGATGGACAACATGTACAGCGGAGAACCTGGACCAAGCAAGGTAAAGCGAAAGCTGAACCAATCCTTGGGAAGGAGACGAAAAGCAAGCAGATGATGCTAAGCCATACACTAGATATCTAGATATCGGTGTTAAGGAGGTAACCTTGGGGGAAGGGACTATAGCAATAAAATGGGGTAACCAAGAAACCAAAGGTCGGCTATGTGAGACTGTAGGAAAGATGACCGACCTATGGGGGGGAATCAACCTTAAAATAGCCAGGCTTCACACACTAAAGGATGTGCAAAGGTTGATAATCTTCGTTCCCGGTCAACCCATGAGCAAAGATGTCATCCTTGCCAGACTTTGACGTCAAAATTCCTGTGTAAAAAACACTTCTAAATGGAGGGTTATTCATGCCGGAAGACATGATGACAACAAAATTTGTGGAACCAAGCTGACGATCTGGTGCCCGAGGGAGGAAGCGAGGCTGGTTAGACAAGCAGTTGATAGACTGTTTTGCGGGTTCGACGTAGCATTCGTGAAGTTCCAAGAATCATCGGAAACTCAACATGGAAAGACACCCGGTAGGACGACGAAGTGATAGACACCATGGATCTGGGATCAACACAGGTCGGGCCGGAGAAAGCTCAGGGTGATTCAATTGAACCTTCTGCACAGCAAAGCAGCATCAGTAATGATGACTAAATGCTTTGATGAGGATTCGTTTGATATAACCCTGATACAGGAGCCTTGGATCTTTAGAGGAAAGATTAGAGCATTATGCGCAAGCCAGCCATCGTCGTGAGGCGCGAAGTTCAAGCATATAAATTGCCGGATCTGTGTGCCCCAGACCTTGCAGAAGTATACGAGTAGGATCAGGTGCGGCAACATTTGTTATAGCATCTGCATACCTGCCGTATGATTCGCCAGATCCTCCTCCGACAAGAGAGTTAGAGTCTTTGTTGAATGCATGCCGGAACAGGAACGAGGATTTAATAATTGGTTGTGATGCCAATGCACATAACACAGTGTGGGGCAGCACCAACGATAATTACAGAGGAGAAGCATTATTCGAATTTGTATCATGCAAGCAAGCAAGGTTCGAATCCCGCAAAAACCCAAATTCCAACTTAGGGTTTTTCACTGCGCCACCTGTCGCGAACGTCTGACAAACATCAGAGAGTATAAGCGTCTTGAAAGTGCTTCTCAATTAGCCGTTTGGAGTCGGTATGAAATTGTAGATCCCTTCCATTCGTTTCAAGAATGAAAAAACCCACACAAAAACGAATGGTTGTGAGAAGCTAGACCTAGGGTCCTTCCGGAGCTGTTGCGCCAACTATTTTTTTTTTTTTTTTTTATCATGCAAGCTATCTTAAACAGGGGAATAGAGCCAACCTTCGTGGATGTGAGGCGAAAGGAAGTGATCGATGTTAACCTGCAGTAGCAGGTAGCCAGATAATTGAAGGGTAATCGATCAGGCTACATTGCCGGATCACAGAGCCATTTTATTTGATGTTTGCTATGGATCTAAGAGAAAAAAAGATTGGAAATACATCAGAATTCCGAAGAACACGGAAAGGACAAAATACCTTGAAATATTGGAGGAAGAACTGAATGTAACAGGATTCGGAATACCGAAAAACAGTTGGCCTGTAGAATCATAGCTTAAGCATTTCATTTGATGTTCGCTATGGATCTAAGAGAAAAAAAGATCGGAAATACATCAGAATTCCGAAGAACACGGATATGACAAAATACCTTGAAATATTGGAGGAAGAACTGAATGTAACAGGACTCGGAATACCGAAAAATAGTTGGCCTGTAGAATCATAGCTTAAGCATCTGCAATCAGCTGTTAAAGATGCGTTTCGATTGGCTTGCATACCAACTTTAGTGGAAAAACAAGATCCTGCGCCTTGGTGGTGCCGGGACCTTGAAAAGGGGCTTTGAGGAAGGCCTTCAATCACGCCATGAGGAGGGGAGAACTCGAAGCATGGGATGAGTATAAGGCGAAAAAGAAAGAGATGAATGTTATTCTCCGACGAGACGACGTAAAAGGGCTGCAAAAGATTGTCTCGAAAGATCCAGTCTCCAAAATCGGACTCATTCGTAATAGAGATGGGGAGATGGTGGAAACACTGGATTACAAAAATGAGGTTCTAATGGAGGTAAACTTTCTAGGAAGCTATAACACTAGAAGCGATCAAGGGTGCAAAAGCAACATTTTCACCATTAAAAACCGCGTGGTATATTTCCATGTCTTTTCAATGGGGAGTAGATGTAATTGTACCAAGGCTCAGGAATATATACGCTGCGTGCCCAGCAATAGGCTACATCCCGGTTACATGGACGGAGACAAATGTGGTCTTCCTTCCAAGCCGGGGAAAAAGGATTACACCGAGGCAAAATCCTTCAGACCAGGTACCGGAGGAAGAGCTAAATACCGGTGGCATTGCGATGACCACCATAATGGACATTGAAGGTGCCTTCGATAACATATGCTTTGAAAGTCCGAAACAAGCCTTGGAAAAACGTAGGGTTAACCCACTGGTGGTAAGATGGGTGGACAATATATTGAAAACAAGAGCGATAAATAATCAGACTGGTACCTCAAAACTCTGAGGAAGGGTTAACAGAGGTTGCCACAAGAAGGTGTTCTCTCACCTACACTGTGGAATGTCACTGTCGACTCTCTTCTCGACAGACTTGAGGCGACTGGCATTCACACAGTGGGATATGCCGACGACACAGCTATAATGGCCAGAGGCATTTTCATAGACGTCACAGCAGATATCATGAAGAATGCGCTCAAAGTGGTTGAACGGTGGTTAATGTGGAGACAACAGATCTAATAATCTTCCCAAAGAAGAAGATGAAAAATCTGGAATTTCAACACTTTTGGGATCACAACTAGCAACAACCAAGAAGGTTAAGTATCTAGGAGTCTATTTAGATACTAGAGTTACTTGGAACTACCATGTTGAGGAAAAGGTCAGGAAGGCAAAGAGGGTACTACATAAGTGCAAACGTGTATGTGGACAGGGGTGGGGACTCTCCCCTAGGTCGGCATACTGGATGTATACGATGATAACTAGACGCATTACACCTACGCCTCGGTTGTATGGTGGACGAAAACCTCACAGAAAACTGTGAGGAAGCACCTAGATAGGGTCAACTGCTTAGCATGTATAGGGGTGCAATAAGGACGACACCAACTAGAAGTGATCCTGGGGATGTTACCGCTAGCCTTATTTATTAAGAAAACAGCGGCCCTAACGGCACTTCGTTTGCATCGAGATGCGAAATGGCACAATCGTAGTACCTACCAACTATGGACATAGGAAGATCCTGGAACTTGTCAAAAACTAGATTAGGGAGCTGAACATGCCTATGGATGGGATAACAAGGGTGCGTATTATGGAAAGGAATCACAATACTCGTATTGAGAACGGATTACTTCCAGAAAAAAGGATCGGTGAAATAGTGATTATCACAGATGGATCCATGATGGATGGCGGAGCGGGTGCCGATATCTATTCAGCAGAGCTGGAACTAGCCCGTCACGTTAACTTCGGGAAATACACTTCCATATACCAGGCTGAAATGATTGCATTGCTGCATGCGTTGGACTACTTGCTTGAGAGTCAGCTAGAGGGAAGAAATATCCTTATAGCACTGGACAATCATTCGGTGATCAGACGCATGGAACAGACAAACATCACAACATCATTCTCACTGGAATGTGTACTTAAGCTCAATAAGTGTTCATCTAAAAATTAAGTTACAATGAATTGGGTACGAGGACACAGGGATCGAAGACAACGAAGAGGCGGACTCTCTTGCAAAACAGGGGTCAACTCCCTTGCAAAGAAGGGTTCTAGGCATGAGTCGAGGAACTTTGAAGTAGGTGGTGGCTTTGTCAACAGGACATGGTTATTTCGAGTAGCACTTAAGGAATATGGACCTTAGAGAGGATTATACCTGTAAACAATGCCTGGAGGAACCTGAGACACCGGCGCATATACTGTGTCAATGTCCGGCGTTGGCTGGCAGAAGAATGAAGACCCAGTCGATGAAACATATCTCCCATAAACAGATGCTAGCGTTAACACTAGGAATCGAGCCCGAAATCTATATGTATAACTTTTTATTTTTTGGAAGCAATTTAAGACAAAGATTGAGTTTAACCATTTAGTTTAAGTAATAAAATAAAGCAAAAGAACATTTTTACGGTTTCGTTTTACGTATGGCCATCACTGGGACGTTAATAGTGAAATTATTCGCCATGCGGCATATGAGCAGAGCACTCCACACTAGGGATGTTACGGAGGTGGTTTTACCGGAGTCGGAAGCGTCATACCAACCTCCGCTAAGTCGGAGTTGAATCGGAGTCGGAGGCGGAGGTCGCACGCAGAGTCTGCGTTACCTCTGAAAATTTTCAGAAAGAATCCAAAAAAGAGTCCCGTAGTAATACCTCTGAAAATTTGTATAAAGAGTCAAAAAAGAGTCCCATTTTGATCTAGGCTTTCTTAATGCGCGCTCAGTGGACTTCGACTTTCGAGTTTGAATACCCTTATTAACAAAAAACGCCATTATTTTTATTCGTTATAATTATATTGCAAATTCAGGTAAAGAAGTTTATAAGTAAGTTACAGAAAAGGAGTCCGATTTCACTGATTTTCAAAAAGATGAGTCCTGGAGTCCGGGCGTTCAAAAAGAGTCAAAAGGATGCTAAAGCGTCCCCAAAGGTAACGCTGAGTCGCAGACATTAATTATAAAATTAGAAAATAATATAAAATTGACGCACGCACTCTTAACTTCAATGCAAATCCTGCCTAGTTATGTAAAATACATAAAAGAGTGAAAAGACAGTCGTATTGTAAAATGTCGCAACTCGATAATTCTTTCTGGTTCATGTTCATCGGTCGCCTCGTCACCTATGGTGCTCCGATAAACCTCCGATGTGATTATATCGGAACCGAAGTCGGGTTCGGAGGTGCAATTTAAACCGGAAGTTCCGACATATCGGATTCGGAGTCGAAGCTCCGTATCATCCCTACTCCACACGACCGACACCAATACATGTCAGTTATCAGCATGCCTTACTTTTTCAAAGACCTTTGACTACAGCTTGTAGGGACAAGCAAACTTTGAAATCCGCTTTCTGGGGACATATTCTTACAAAATTATAATTTATCACCCCTATCGAGGTATCCGTTCGGAACGGAATTTTCTCCGATATGTACGAAATCGCAGAAATTCCATTCGAGGTATCCGTTCCGATACAACTTTCGGAAAAATTCTCCGATGGCATATAGCGCACCTTGTCGCATTGCGTGGAACCGCGTTATACCACTTATTTTTGACAGTCACACGGCAATTTTTTCCGAAGCTCTCCGTCAACGAATTGCTGCGGAATATTTTCATGTGAAATAAACGCATTTAGTTATATGCTTCATTTATTTTGTTCCGGAAAGGATACTTTGAACGCAATTTGAGTTCCGATCGGATTTCACTTTCGTATCGGAATTTTCTCCGAACGGATACCTCGATAGGGGTGTATGTCTTTATCATCGCCATAATACCACCATTTTCCTACATACCTACCATCATCATCATCAATTCATTAAAACCAGTGATTGGCATGGGGCGGCAACAAATATCTATATACTTATACTTACATAACTTTGGCCACGTTTTCTTTTGTCTACTGAATCGCGTCGTCCGTGAACGAGTATTATGTGACAGAATTTGTTTTTGTTTCATATGTAAAATCAACTGCTTTTGTAAAGAACGTCTGGGACATTTTTTTTTTTTCACCCGTGTTGAACACAGAGGATTCTCTTCCGCACCCAACATTTTTGACAAGTTGTATGCCACAATTCCTAATTGTATGTATGATTTTTGACCAAGAAATATTTAGGATGAATTGCAGATTCATTATGATTCATGTAATTAACATCTCCTCCGTCTCAATGAGCATTCCTTTTTTTCTTCCTGCATAGCCCAAATCCATTGCGCTAGGGAACGTTCCGAATCAGATTTGAATGAATTCGACACTTTTTTCGATGCCCCTGGTATGATTTGTTGCTATTTTTTCTCCTTTTTTTTTTTGATTTGAAAAGGCACGCGGCTGTCTATCAGAACACGATCATAGTTTTAAGAGAGACAATACTTGTTAAATATCGTGCGAAAATTCTTAAATCGCAGAGTAGCTTTAAAAATTACACTTTTTTCTATCACCACTTTTTTTTCCTTTTTTTTTTTTTTTGCTACTTTTCAGAATTTCGCAACAACCTACCTGAGTGTTACCTATGTGGTATTCGTTTGGGCTTCTTCAGATTCGCTCTCAGATTTCAGATTTCGTGTGGCTAATCGAACATAAAAACGTCACTTGCTCTTTTTTGTGATAATATTCGTGGGATTCGAATATGTGTAGCCTTTCTTTAACTTTGCAAAGCGTTTTCCATTCATTGGTTAAATTTTAAATTAAAACATTCGAAATTTGCGTCCCGATTGATTTTTAAATATTTATACATAAATAATTTACAAAAACAGATTCACCCGATGCAATGCCTTTCTTTGCTTTAGAACAAATTCACGAAAAACTAAACGCCCTCCACCAATTGTCAAACTCAAACGCACTTGTGTTGGTAAATCTGAGAAAATATCTAGATTCGCAAAAGTGCTCTGAAATCGGAAAAAAATGCTTTTTTGGTACCAAACGAACATAAAAACTGCTCTGAGAGAAAAAAAAAAAAAGAGAGCGCCCAATCGAATACCACATTAGAGAAAGGTTCTAAGTTTTAGTTTTAGTTTGATTGACAATACAATATAGACTGTAAATAGATGATTCTCCAACAAATATTCTTCTATAAATAAAACCAAAACAAACCAATCACATTAGAAGTAAATGTCTTTAAGATTGTACTGTGGATAAGCCATTACTACAAAACAGTAGATGAAATTCGTTTTCAAATAGCAAATTGTAAATTGAAAACCTTTTAGCCTTGATTTTTATTTATTATTAATAGGTACATTTACTTATATATATAAATTAATTAAAAATTGGTTGTAAATTTTATCCACTCATTTTTGTATTTACTTTTCAAGATCTCGTTAAATTTTGTTCAAAAGTCCCAAAAAAAGGGGCGGTAAAAGAAAAAAGTGAATTTTTCTGAAGCTACTCTGCAAATTAAAAATTTTCTCACAATATTTAACAAGCATTGGCCCGCTTTACACTATGACGTTGAGATGGGGAACCGCGTTATATTTTAAATATATTTATTTTGAAATTTGTTATTGAAAACTTTTTAAATGTCTATTTACATGAGCGCGAATTGCGAACAAATCAATTTAATTGTATTTATGAATTAAATTAAATTATTTCTGTTCTCCTACCAAAGCATTATATTAAATTAACCTAATCTAACAACAAATGCCTTCCAAAAACCTATGGTGGTAGTCTCCCTGATGCAATCCAAAAGAGAGCTGATCAAATCCCTTTCTGAACTGAAAACGAAAAAACAGGTCTTAGTATCGACATGATACCATAGCGCCCAGAATTTCTTCATAATTTTCCTCTCATACCAACATACCCTTAATTGAAATAATAAGGGAACCACATTTACTTTGTTAGGTAATTTGGATTTTATTTTTCGTTTTCAAGCGCTTTATCACTTTAACTTTATTTTTTAATCTCATCATCATATTAAAATTGAAAAAAAAGGAAATAAAATTAAGACATAGTTAATGACACAACTATAAAGAGAGAAATGCATGAGAAGGAGATAAATAGAGAGAGTGTGTGTATGAATAACTCAAGATGACAGCGCATTACACTCCTCGAAAATTAAAACGAAAAGCTTATCATAAATCAATACAAATAATAATAAAAAAAAAAAAAACAAAATAAAAACACAAACTAATTTACACAATTTCATTTCAGTTGTTTTGTTTCTTGTTTATAATAGTTTACTGTTAAATAAATTTATAATTAATTGTTTTTAATCATTTATAATGATGTAATGCTATTTATTATTTGTTTTTCTTTTTTCATTTCTCTTACGCATTTTTTCCTTTTCTTTGTTTTTTAATAAATATATTTTATAAGTTTAATGCTTCTTTTTGTTTTTAAACCGTTTTCTTGTTTACGTTGCTTATTAATTGGAGAATTCATATTTATCATAATTATAATAGTAATAATAATATAATAATGAAATAAAATCGCCTGCTATCCTTTCATCTTACAAGTTAATTTCTATTTTATTTTTTGCGTTATTTTTATTTTGCATAGGTGTTGCAATGTTGATGGTTTTGCGTTGCTTTGCTGTTTGTTGGTTGGTTCTTTTTTAGAATTGCGCTTCAAAGAAGACGACGACGACGATGACGAAGAAGAAGAGAATATTAGGTTGGTTTTCTGTTCAATTGAAATTAGCATTCCATTTTTATTTTTACTTAATAATTGGTATTTTACTGTGTATTTGTGTCACGGTTTGTAACAATATGCTGTTCCTCTACCTTCCGCTTTTTTATTTTTCTTTACAGAACATGTTTTTTATTATTGTTTTTTTTTTTTTTTTGTTGTTGTTGATTTTTTACTCCTTAAACATTTTTTTGTTAGATTTTTTTTTTTTTAATTTTTTTGTTGTTGTTTTGGGGGACAAAATGAAGTTTAGTTTGTTTCTTTTATTTAAAAAAATAAAACGCTCAACTAAAAACAGCTGCCTTCTGGTGGTTGCGCCAATTTTAAATTTTCTTTGCAAGTCATAATCCTACGAATTTCCTGAAGCATTGATTTTATAGTGTACTCACGATTCCATCTGGCTAGCATGGGAACTAATCTATGATCGACCTGAGAAAGATGAACAGTGCATAATTAAAGAACTATTTAGGGGAGGATTGAGGGTACTTACCACTCCATTACTTTGATTAATACAGTTAATATTGATTTTTGACAAAAATCGTAGAGATGGAGGATCATCTGGATAGCGTTCACCGCACTCAATTTTAAGTGAATATATTCGGTTTTCGTACGGTGTCTGTTACAGGGTTTTTGTGTTGTATAGTACGTATTTAAGGTATATAAGGTGCACTTACTCTAGGCGGTCCAATGATCATTCCTGTCCAATGTGTTAATGTCATATCATCGTCATTTTCGAGACCCCAAGAAATCGTTCCATCTCCGACTCCCTTTTGTCCTTGTTCTAGTTCCTCTAGTAAACGGAAATTTCGTGGGACCACTAAAAAACAAAAAAAAAACATTTGTTTTTGAATTTGTTCTATAAAAGAAAGATTGGTGGTTAATTTTAAAATTGAACGACTTCTCGATATATTCGTACTAGTTTTAACTTTGTTACTAGCTGTCCGTGTATAATACGCCGATAGGACCAATGTATTTCTAGCAGTGGACATAAAATTTTGTTAATATTTAAATGATTCTTTTGACTTGACAAAAGTTTGCTTGGTTTTTTTTCCCTTTACGTTAAAGATTTACCTAGAAAAACATAAGTTGGATAAATGACTGAGCTACGCAGAAATAAACAGGAAATACAAAAAAAAAAAAAAGTGCAGAATTTTGCGTTCCTGTTTAGCGCTGTTCTAATAAAATAAACATCAGAATATCTGCAAATGCAAATTTTCTCATTGATATTTACATTGGGAAAATGTCGGTGAACGCCACCGATGTTTTGTCTTTTATCAGAGAGTCAGCATCAGCACCTATAAAAGCCGGAATAGAACAGAACTGTATTCGGAATGAATCAGCAGTGAATAGACCAGCAATAGAGAAGGGAACAATATTGGGCGACTTAAAAAAAAACACGCAACAATAAAACTAGGATACTGTCAAGCGATAAGTAATATTGTGAAAGGGTCAAAGGGGTTCCGTAGAAAAAAGCATAATCGTGCTATCGCGTCGCACCGAAATTTTTCTTCAGACAAATTCATACATCTAGCCATCAGCATTTTTTGTTAAACATACAAAAATGTTTCATAAAACTATTTTTATGTCATCTATTCTTTAATTTCCTGTCAAACATAAAAATATCCACACCGCACTTTAAGGAACTATATTTTCTGTTCATATTAATATGGGGGTTCCGTGGCTGAACAAAATTTTAATTTTAATTTATAATTAATTTAATTTATTTATAAAAAAATTATTAATAACAAAAACCAAACAAATGACCGTATTCATTACAAAAAATATATATATATTATAGTAATTATAAATATTCTGCGCAATACTAATAATCGTACTTACTATTAAAAACTAAAAGTGTAGGTATTTTATTTAACACTATTGATTCCTTTTTTTATATTTCATGAACCCTTTCTATTACCTACCATTGCTTCTCAGATCTTTACGTACCAATCTAATAAAATGAGAAAACAACCAACAAAACTTTCGATGAACGAGAAAATTCTATTCGACCCATTCGTGCTAGGTTTTTATTTCAAAAAGAGTTTTATCTCTTTCTTCTGTCAAATTGTTGAGTTCTGGTTTTGGATGGTTTAGATGGGTGCCTTTATCGACAAAAATGAAGATACATATTTATACTTTTTACTTTTCTTGTATTCTTTTTCATTCAATAAAGAATCAAGTCGTACTTTAGCAAATCCATTAGGAATGGAAAGTTGGTGGTTAGTTTTAAGGTTAACATTTAGAGGTCTTACTATATTAGTAGTTGGTCTATACAGATCACCAAGCTCGTCACAATCTAGATTTTGTGAACTTTTTCGAGAGTGTCTAGACAAACTACCAATAAATGAAAATAATATCATAGTGATGGGAGATGTAAATATTGACTGGCTGAGATGTGATACATTATGCACTAAGGATTAAGCAAATATTAAGAGATAACGCATTCAAACAAATTGTGCAACAACCAACAAGAATCACACCTCATTCGCGTACCATTATAGACTATGTAATTACAAACAATGACAAAGTGAGTGCCAATGTTGTTGATAATCTTAAAGTAAGTGATCATGAAAGCATCGAAATTAGCTTGGAAATGAACATAGTAATAAAAAGTGAAAACAAATCAAAAATAAAAATATTAAAGTACGATAGGAGAAAATTTCGCGAGCGTGTACAAAGAAACTTAGAACTGGTTGGAGATGACGATAGTGAAGATGTGAATAGAATAGCAAGGAATGCAACGGAGTGCTTAAAAGAAGCTGTAGATTCTCTTAAATGTGAAAGAAATGTAAATATGTCTGGCACAAATCAGTGGTTTATTAACGCACTTAAATCCAAAAAAAAAATGATAAAATACTTAAATATAGATTAGCTGTTGATAATCTTAAAGTAAGTGATCATGAAAGCATCGAAATTAGCTTAGAAATGAACATAGTAATAAAAAGTGAAAACAAATCAAAAATAAAAATATTAAAGTACGATAGGAGAAAATTTCGCGAGCGTGTACAAAGAAACTTAGAACTGGTTGGAGATGACGATAGTGAAGATGTGAATAGAATAGCAAGGAATGCAACGGAGTGCTTAAAAGAAGCTGTAGATTCTCTTAAATGTGAAAGAAATGTAAATATGTCTGGCACAAATCAGTGGTTTATTAACGCACTTAAATCCAAACAAAAAAATGATAAAATACTTAAATATAGATTAGCTGTTGATAATCTTAAAGTAAGTGATCATGAAAGCATCGAAATTAGCTTAGAAATGAACATAGTAATAAAAAGTGAAAACAAATCAAAAATAAAAATATTAAAGTACGATAGGAGAAAATTTCGCGAGCGTGTACAAAGAAACTTAGAACTGGTTGGAGATGACGATAGTGAAGATGTGAATAGAATAGCAAGGAATGCAACGGAGTGCTTAAAAGAAGCTGTAGATTCTCTTAAATGTGAAAGAAATGTAAATATGTCTGGCACAAATCAGTGGTTTATTAACGCACTTAAATCCAAAAAAAAAATGATAAAATACTTAAATATAGATTAGCTGTGTTTTCAAATTCACCAAATGACTGGCAAAACTATAGAACAGCTAGAAATAACTTTAAATCAGCTCTAGAAAAATACAATCAGCTAGAAACCAAAAATCAATGTGGAGAGCTATAAAATCATTAGTTCTAAAAGAAACAAAAAGTGCAATAAAGGGTGTTGTTTTTGAAAATGACTTAGTGAATGACTGTAAAAGTATGTCAAGTAAATTCAATGTGTTTTTTGTTAATAGTGTTCTTGAACTTAATAGAGCTATCCCCCAAGTGTTATATGTTAACTTAATTCCCACAGTTAATGCAACGTTTAAATTTAAAAGTATTTCAATGGATGAACTCAAAAGCATATTGAAAAATATGAAAAACAAAAAAGATCCGAATATGTTGAGTGTGAGCATGATTAGTGACGCGATGTATTGCATAGGACCGAAGCTATGTAAAATTATAAATAAATCCCTGGCTAATGGAGTTTTCCCAGAAATATGGAAAGAGTCATTAGTAGTCCCGATTGGAAAAACAAAGAATCCTACGAAACCAGCAGATTTCCGCCCAATCAATATGCTATTCAACGAAGCAAAGATTTTGGAGAAAATTGTACAGCAACAGCTTCAAAAATATATGGAGGACAATCTACTTTTTGCAGAGTGCCAATCAGGATTCAAAGGAAGACATAGTTGCGAGTCGTTAATTAACCTTATTTTGGCTGATTGGAAAAATGAGGTACACTCAAAAAATAAAATTGTTGCTGTTTTCATCGATTTAAGACGAGCATTTGAAACAATTGATAGAGGTATCCTACTCGACAAACTGGATAAATACGGTATTAAGGAAAATGAAATGAGATGGTTCGAGTCGTATTTGAAAGGACGGAAGCAAAGGACAAGAGTGAATGATGCAGTTTCGGAGGCGATAAATGTAGTCCTAGGTGTACCACAAGGATCTGTTTTGGGAGCACTCCTTTTTATAATATATATTAATGAAATGCCTGTTGTAATTAAATGTTCGCGACTCCAACTTTTCGCAGATGATATTCTTATATATGTTTCGTGTAATAACTTAAATGAATGCATTCAAAAAATTAACTGTGATTTAAAGGAATTGGATAAATGGTTTAAGATGAACAAATTAAGTTTAAATGTAAACAAAACAAAGTGTATGTATATTAATGGACATTCAGATAATAGGGTGATAATAAATGACGAAACTGTGGAAGTTGTTAGTGAGATTAAGTATTTGGGAATTATAATTGATAAAAATTTGAACTTTAACAGTCACATTGAATATATATCAAAGAAGATAAGTAAAAAAATTGGTTTCTTTGGTAGGATACGAAAAAGAATGTCAATAATAAGTGCAATAAATGTATATAATACGATAATTAAGCCCCATTTTGAATACTGTTCAACGATTATTTATTTAGCAAACAGTACAATGTTAGAGAGACTACAGAAATTTCAAAATAAAGCTATGCGTATTATACTAAAATGCCACTGGCTAACTCCGATTGTGAATATGTTAAATGTATTGAAATGGTAAAGTGTTCGACAAAGGACAATTATGAATGTTTTAATATTTGTATTTAAAATGAAAAATGATTTGTTGCCCAATTATCTATTTAGTAAAATGATATATGTTAGTAATGTGCACACCTATAATGTCCGTAACAGAAATAGTTTACGTCTTCCACTTTTTAGAACAAAAAAAGCACAAAACATCGTTTTTTATAATGGTTTTAAAATGTTCAATGAACTCCCCAATGAGTATCAATGTGAAAATAATTTGTTAAGATTTAAACAACTGATTGTTAACTATGTAAAAGTAATGTATGAATAAGTAGTGTAACGCATATTTCCTCCATTTTTTAAAACTTTTTATTGTTTGTATATATTTATCTTCCTGTATTATAATAGCTAAATATTGCTAAATAAATGAAATGAAATGAAATGAAATGATTCATTTAAATTTCTGTTCTTGTGAGGGTTAAATTGAAAAAGGAGCCATTTTTATCATTTTTAGAAAAGTGCCAAACGGCAACGCTGCTTTCTGGTTCAATTCTGGCAATATGTCACCTTTCTCTCATTGCGAGAGAATTCGCTCACCGAAATGAAATATATAAGCAAAACGAAAAGGTACGCGTTGAACCACAAATTTGGAAAATGTAATTTTTTTCTAGGTGGGAAGTGGGACACTGAGAGGTGGGAGCACACATTTATATTTAATACCAAGATTTGAATTGAATTTATTGCCGAAATTAAAAAGTTAATTTTTTGCATCTATGGCAGTCAGAACTCGGAAGCTGCGCATATTTTTGTCAGATTGTGTAGGTAGTCTCCGATTGTCAATTAGTTATGCTTCAAAGTGTATTGTTTTTATCTTCTTTTTTTTTTTAAATTTATATTTATTTGTTTAGCCTACGACACTCCGGGAAAGATACCAATTTAATGAAACCTCACTCTTCCGGTCAAGCCGGGGTGTCAGGGCGTTCCGTAGGAACGTACATAGGATACGCCCGAAACACATAACCCTCCCTGTTTCCAGTCGGGTAAAAAGGACAAACCCCCTTTTTGGCAATCATGCAATGTTAACTTAAATATACCTACACCACTTATTAGTTCAATGCATAATAGTTAAAAATGAGTTTTGAAACACTTCAATCTGTTTTGTTAAAAAAAAATCATGCGAATATAAAAAAAAGTCGTTAAAATATCTGATAAACTCGAAGAATTTGCTAATTTACTAACAAAATTAGTTGGTTCATCTACCTAGCGCTAAAAGCGATCTGGAATTAATCGAACTTCTTTTTGATGAATCCAAGTATGTGGAAGTGTTAGCACTGATTAAGCTACAAGCATTCGATAAGAGGAAGAAGCGACACAGCATTAAAGATTACATGGAGGAGATTGTTCCTTCTTACAGCGACGAAAGATTTCGTCGGCACTTTCGAAAAGAATCTTGAGGGAGCATTTAATTTTATTTTGCCGCCTATTGATACCATTTTAATACGCAAAAAATCAAAACAAATGTAGACATTTGCCAAAAGGGACAACTAATCAAATTCAATTTCAAATTCAAATCAGCTGTTGATTGTAAGGTAACAGCTTGACATCTTTTCCAATTCTTACACAAGAAATTAGTTGAGTAAAAAATCGTAAGATTCTCAGTGGAGGGGTAATATCTTGCTCTCTCGACGACGCTCTCTTCTACGAATTTTTCGAGTTAAGGAACAGCATTGAGTAAAAATCATAAGATTTAAAAGTAAATCAGCAGACCTCTTATATGTGTACCTATTTCAACTTTGACAGCCCCCACATATAACTACCCCCCACAAACAAACCACATTGTGTATGTGTTCCAGTAGTTAAAAAGAAGACTTCTTTGTTTAAGTATGGATAATATTTACTAAAATTCATGCTTATTTTGAGATTCGAACGAAAAGCCAATTCTAACGAATGTCTATCAAAATACACAAAGTTCATTCGAACGAATAGAGACATTCGTTAGAATTGGCTATTCGTTCGAATCTCAAAATAAGCATGAATATGTTTATCTTCTTGGATCACAAGGGACCTTATAATGGTCTAAGTGTGTCGACCAACCTAACCAGTTAGCCGACAGCCATTTCAACCTAACCTATGTTTATCTTAAGAAATCGTTTCTTCTGCGGTTCTCAGTAGTCTGCGTCTTAATTTAACATTTACACTTTATGAAAAGTTATATGGAAGAAAACTGATAATCTTATGATTCGCGATCATTTAATATAATACTTTATATAATGTTTATGTACAAATATTAATATTGTGTGAAAGTATATATTTTACATTATTTCACTCTTGATAGTGAGTGAGACATACTGTCTACGGAGACTGCATAGGCTATTTTGCAATGCAGTTGGAGAACTCTCAAACCAAAAGATCTGTTGCTACTAAAAAACAAAAAAAAAAAACAATGACACAAGCGGTATAATCTTGTCATTTTGTATAGTACATCAAACATCCGCAGACATTTAAAGATCCAATTATAATTGCCCATATATTATATCGCCTGTCGCGGCCTATATATGATATGTAATTGATTTATATTATATTTCGGCTAACAAAGCAAAGGTTCCTGACTTCATAGATATCGCATTGCACTGATAAAGACCACAGTACAACAAACTTTTTGCCTGCAAACAGTGCTCAGGAATTACAATTATTGTTCTGCAATATCGGCTGTTTTTATTATTTTTTTCGTTAGCATTTTTTAAATCCGTTCCTATGACATAAGCCTGAGGCCACAATACATTCACTGTAAATAAAAGGCGATATAAAAAACACATCGATTAAATCATCTTACGCGTCTGAGAAAGCATCGAAATTACATTTTATTCTTCTTATCTACTTCATTGGCGGTATGAGTCTCATTTTCGTGAGCTAACATCAATCACAAAATTCAATCGGTTTTCAACGTGTGATGATGTTAATCTAATTAAAAAAGAAATCATGTAGCTATCGAGCAATTATTGTGGTCATCTAACCAACTTCACTTGAACATTATCAAAACACTGTAAGTTTCCCTTTAACTGAATTTACAAGTAAAAGGATTTTGTAGGAGAGGTACAAAATGAAAAATCTTTTAAAGGGCGTGTAAAAAAATAACTACAAAACTCATGTAGAAAAAAATATTTTTTTTCCCTTGTCGAAACGAAAAATTGACATTTGCACTTGTGAGGCAGAGTTTTCTTCTGCTTTCTATGATAATGGCATATTATATCGAAACGTGTTTTCTGAGAAATCTCGCCATCCACAGTAAATAAGCTAAACAACAAAATACTTTACACTTTCCAGAACATGTTTAGTGCAGAATTTCACATTAAAATACTTGCGAAAACAATTGAAAAATGAATTTTATTTCTTACCAACACCGGTGCTAGGTTGGTTCGCCATTGTGGTTTTGCTTTTTTTGTTCTGCTCGGCGATATGAGAGGTCTCTTTCTAGCATACAGGCTACGCCAATGGTGGTAGCCCTTCAATAATGATTCGTCGTCGTCGCTCTCGTATTCACCGTGTACACCTTCGATTTTCTATAAATGAAATTTACTCGTGACAAATTAAAGTTACACCAAAAAAGAAAAACACAACAAAAGGGAAATTATACAATACAATATAATTTTAAAATAAATTCAAGGATTTTACTTTGAAGTGGCGTAATTTATACGCTTGCAACAAAAAAATAATTTTACGAACGGCAAACAGAGCTCTACCTCTGACTTTCGTGGAGTTAATAATGTGTGTGAGTGTGCGTGAATTTTTTTCAACTGGTTTCGGCTTTCGAAACTGGAAGGCAAAATGTGAATTCGCCGGAATTCAAATTCATTCCAAATTTTCGAATATATGTGAAGTTAGATACAGTTTAATATCGGCAACAGGAAATGCCGTAGTGGTCTTGAAAAAAGATCGCATCAAATCACCGCGAATAGTGCAGCTTACAAATTATTGACATTATCCGTTTTTCTTGTTTATGCCAGAGCCATTGCTGCCAACCGTATGATAACTATGCTACATGTATGATAATGTTACATTCAGGCTGGGATTCAAAAAGATAAAACACTATTCTGTTTAACTTTTCCAATAAAATCACTTTATTTACACTTTCTAATTATTCACTTATTAAGTACCAAAACAATATGACTTGAAACAATTCTTAAACGACTCAAACCAATCACTTAATTCACTGTATTACTTTACACTTAATTATCTTCACAACCGATTACTATTTCGAAGTTTACCAATCACTGCTTAAATCAACTGTGTCTCTTCTCAAACATGCCCTTTTATATCCGCTCTGTCACCTATCGCGAATATTCCAATTATTCTGGATGGTTCTAGAATTAGATATATAGTGGTTCTAGAATTTGAGTGTGGTGAGTTACACTTGACAGCAGAGACAATACTGAGACCCCCAACTTCGGCCGATTTTCCGTTACTTGCCTACAAGCTATAAATTTCTATGGGGTGCGTGGTACACGCTAAGTGCGTTAGTATTGTTACATAGAAATTCGTATTGAAAAATGTCACGCAACTTCACTCACCAACACACTCGCACCTTGCTGCCAGCGTTCATAGAATTTTGTCAGTTAAATTTGAAATTATTCGTTTCGTGTAAATAGTATTTTATTTTAGGAATAAGTGCATTTTTGCTGAAAATATTTATGAAAAATGATTACTGCAGAATGGTTGTAGGAAAATAAAAACATTTTGAGCAATTTTTCTTCAGTTATTTAAGAAAAATGTACACATGAAATCGAAGTTAATGATATTCAAAAGCAAAAAATACACAACAGTATTTGTCCTAATATGTTTCTAGTATTTATAACATCTCATTTATATCGCATTATTAACTAAACAAATTATATTAATCGTTTTTTAAAAATTACTAATAACCAACCAATACCATTCAGTTATCTTAAAATGTGGTATTCTCGAACTCTAACACATTCCCCCATGGTTGGTAGCGGTTGGCAGCATTGAATTTATGTTTTTTGTATGTTTTAACATGTCACACGGATTCTGAATAGACATAACACCGATAGGAAAACACCGATAGGAATTTGAAAAAAACTGAGGGGGCCAGCGGCAAGAGGATTGTGAGTTGGGGGTCTCAGTATTGTCTCTGCTTGACAGATGGGATTGACATTTGACAGATTGGATTTTCCAATTAGAACTGAAAGTGGAACTTGTTTGGTGGTAAAGTGGTTGTTTTCATTTCACCATTTTAGGCTCGAAACTCTACACCACAATATCCCCCTCTTAAACTTGTTCGTCCCGAACAAACTCGCTAACATACCATATCGTCAATTCTTGGTAGGGGATAGCTGTCCTTCTTGGTTACGTTGATTAGCTGGCGATAGTCCACGCAGAATCTGGTACTTCCGTCTTTCTTCTTAACCAGGACGACCGGCGATGCCCACGGACTTTTTCAGCTTTCAATCAGTCCCTCCTTTTCCATCGCCGACACCATTTCTGCAACCTCCGTCTGGGAGGCTGACGAATTGGTCTAACATCCCCGGTATCTATTCGGTGTTGTACGAGATGTGTTCGGCCATACTCGCCATTCTGGGAAGCAAATATATCAGCGAACTCGTTGATTAGACTCCCTGCCATGGCCCGCTGCTCCTGACCCAACTCACACTCTCCGAGTATATTCTTTTTCAATTCGGATATCTCCGTAGGTAATATTTCGTCCTTACTTACCACTGTCGTTAGAGCTGCGACGTTCTCGTTTCCGACAACTGCCCTGTCTACGTTCAGCTCTACACTGCCGCCGTAGATGTCCGACTTTGTTGGAGTTCCAGCAATTATTTCTCTCACACGGTGAAATCCTTGAGATGCTTGGTCAGCAGCTTTCTTCGTTAAGGCAAATGCCAGTGCCTCAGGAAGAGTTCTCTTTCCACCCATTCGTAGAGCCATCTGCAGTTGTTTGTCCTCTATAAAAATAAATAAATAGTTGGCGCAACAGGTCCGGAGGGACCCGAGGCCTAGCTTCTCACAACCATTCGTTTTGTTTTTCATTTTTGGAACGAATGGAAGGGATCTACAATTTTATGCCGACTCCAAACGGCTAATTGAGAAGCTCTTTCAAGACATTTATACCTTTGGATGTTTGTCAGACGTTCGCGAGAGGTAGCGCAGTGGAAAAAACCATAAGTTGGAATTTTAGGTTTTTGCGGGATTCGAACCTGAGACCCCTCGCTTAGTAGCCCAACACATTAACACTAAGCCACTGCGACTTTGGCTTGTGTAAAACGTTCAATAGCCATTTCGTTGATGACATCCTCGCAGGCATTGGGATACGAAAAATGTAACAGGCGTTCGATATCCTCCCCTCTTCTGGATTCTACTGCGCAGTTGCACTCTATACACTTGCTGCATGTCAAATAAAATTAGCTGTGTTATCGATGTTTGTTTCGAGCTCTTTAGTTATGTTCTCGTGTTTGTGGAATGTTTGATTAATTTCTTCAAACTTGGTATCATGCTCGTTTCATTTTTCATCAGTTGCGTCGATTTTAACTTCTCGAACATTCTTAAATTCTTCCACGGCATCTTTTTGTACGGCGACAATGGAATTTTTCTGTTCTTCAAGAGAATTCTTCTGTTCTTCTAGAGAATTCTTCTGTTCTTCTAGAGAATTCTTCTGTTCTGCGAACTTAGATTCCATAGAATTTTTCTGTTCTGCGAACTTCAATTCCTTAGAATTCTTCTTTTCTTCCATCTTGGCAAGAAGTAATTCCATCATAGCGCTTATATCAACGCCTGTATTTACTTGTTCTTCTGGTACGTCGAATAGCATAGATTTTTGATCTGCTCCCTCGCATTGGACAGCTTCCTGTAGACGAAGTATGAGGTCACTTTTCCCTACAGCTGTGGAGAGATTCCGCTTTTCTAGTTCACTTTTTAATTGGGGTATGCTTAGTTGTACCAATAAACGACCCATTTTGTTTGTCTTTTGTAATTTAAAAGTTCATAGGATCATTTTTTTTAAGCTTTAGTCTTAATAGCACTTAGACACTTAGCACAAAATACCAACAACCAATGTAACATTCAGGCTGGGACTCGAAAAGATAAAACACTATTCTGTTTAACTTTTCCAATTAAATCACTTTATTTACACTTTCTAATTATTCACTTATTAAGTACCAAAACAATATCACTTAAAACAATTCTTAAACGACTCTAACCAATCACTTAATTCACTGTATTACTTTACACTTAATTATCTTCACAACCGATTACTATTTCGAAGTTCACCAATCCACTGCTTAAAAATCAACTGTGTCTCCCTCTTCTCAAACATGCCCTTTTATATCCGCTCTGCCACCTATTGCGAATATTCCAATTATTCTGGATGGTTCTAGAATTTAGATATATAGTGGTTCTAGAATTTGAGTGTGGTGAGTCACACTTGACAGATGACAGATGGCATTGACATACAAGCACCATGGTATATTAGAAACGACGATATCCACGGAGATCTCGGAATTCCAATAATTGAAGCTGAAACAAAAAGCTTCGCGAGAAAGCATAGAAACCGACTAATCGGACTTGTCAACAATTCAGTCCGACAAATTCTGGACGAGAACAATTTATTGCGCCGACTACAAAGAACGAAACCGTTCGACTTGGCAAGATAGGATTAACCGCGTCTTAATTGCGGAACATGCAGGATCTTTCATTGGAAAGTAGCCTGTCAAAAGTTGTTATTTCGTTATAGAAAAATTGCTTGATAAGTTATATCTTAGTTGCAGTATCTAACAATTCTTCGAAGGGTGGTGTTTTTAGTCAGTAAAAATCTGACACTACTATGAGCACGCGCTTGCTATTCTCATAGTAGGTCTGTTCCTTTACTTTTGTAGTAAGAATGGAAAAGACTGTCAAAATGGAAGTGGTGGGGATAAATTCTCTCACAGAGAGAGACGCTTACGAAAAAGTTAAGGAACGCTTTTTTAGTAATTTATGAAAAATGACAGATACATAAATCAAATATTCAAAAAATTCTACGAAAAGTCGTTAAAATGTCTGATAAACTCGAGGAATTTGTTAATTTACTAAGAAAATTAGTTCTATCATTTATTTATAACTTTATTTTAATGAATCTGAGTATGTGGAAGAGTTTGTACTGATTGAACTACAAGCATTCGAGAAGAGGAAAAAGCGACACTGCATTAAGAATTACATGGAAGAGATTGTACCTTGTTACAGTAAGGAAGAATTTCGACGCCAATATCGAAAAGAATCTTAAAGAGAACATTTAATTTTATTTTGCCGCCTGTTGATACCATTCTAATAAGCAAGAAGTCAACAAATAATCAACGCATATTTCAAATGGGACAACAAATTTCAAATCAGCTGTTAGTTGTAAGGTGACTGTAAGCTTTTTCACTTCTTACACCAAGAAATTTGTTGAGTAAAAATTCGTAAGATTCTCAGTGGAGGGGTAAAATCTTGCTCTCTCGATGACGCTCTCTTTTACGAATTTTTTGAGTTAAGGAACGGCACTGACTAAAAATTCGTAAGAATTCGTAAGAATTAGTAAAAATTCGTAAGATTTAAAAGTAAAAGAACAGACCTAGTGTCTTTGGAAGATTTTCACCTACCCTCGGTAAAAAAAAATTTGACAGATTTGAGTTTCCAATTAGAACTGGAAGTGGAACTTGTTTGGTGATAAAGGGGTTGTTTTTATTTTACCATTTTAGGCTCGACTTTACTTACTTACTTAAGGTGGCGCTACAGTCCGGGGTGGACCTGGGCCTCAACCAATACGCCTCTCCAGTTAGCGCGATCTTTGGCTAACTGCCTCCAGTTGCGCACTCCAAGTTGGTTGAGGTCGCCTTCCACTTGCGCGCGCCACCTAAGGCGAGGTTTTCCTCTACTGCGTTGTCCCTCCGGGTTGGAATCGAAGATTCTGCGGGCCGGAGCGTTGGTGTCCGTTCGCTCTACATGTCCTAACCATCTTAGACGACTAATGCGTACTTTTCTGACCAGGTCGATGTCGCTGTACAGCTCGTAGATTTCACTGTTAAATCTTCTCCTCCAAATCCCGTCAACGCAAACGGGACCAAAAATCACTCGAAGAATTTTGCGTTCGAAGCGACCAAGAAGATCCTCATCCGTTTTTGCTAGGGTCCATGCTTCTGCGCCATAGAGCAGGACAGGGATGATGAGAGTCTTATATAGAATCTCCTTAGTGCTTCTTGACAAGGCCTTACTAATCAATTGCCGTCTTAGGCCAAAGAAACAGCGGTTGGCAAGAGTGATTCTTCGCTTGATTTCTGAGGTGATGTAATTTTCAGAGTTAGTAGCGGATCCGAGGTAGACAAAGTCCCTAACTACCTCAAAGTTATAGCTGTCTATCGTGACGTTCTGTACGATTCGTCGATGTTGTGTGTCCCTTCTTGTTGACAGCATATATTTTGTTTTACCCTCATTCACCACTAAACCCATTTTTGCCGCTTCTATACTAATACTAGCAAACGCTCCAGTAACAGCTCGCTGTGTTCTGCCAACAATGTCAATGTCGTCAGCGTATGCAAGTAGTTGCACAGACTTATGGAAAATTGTGCCTCTGGTGTTGGCTTGTGAGTTTCGCACAATTTTCTCAAGAATGATGTTGAAGAAGTTACATGACAGCGCGTCGCCCTGTCTAAATCCTTTTTTGACATCAAAGGTCTCGGTGAGATTGTTTCCGATCTTTACGGAGCAGCGAGCATTCTCCATCGTCATTCTGCACAATCTGACAAGTTTGGCAGGTATGCCAAAACTAGACATGGCTCTGTATAGCTCTACTCTATAAATGCTGTCATATGCGGCCTTAAAATCGATAAAAAGATGGTGAGTATCGATCTGGACTTCTTGGGATTTCTCCAGGATCTGCCGTAGTGTGAATATTTGATCGGTCGTGGATTAACCGGGCCTAAAACCGCACTGATAGGGACCTATCAGATCGTTGACGAAAGGTTTCAGGCGTTCAAACAGTACAGCAGACATGATCTTATACGCAGTGTTAAGGAGACTGATGCCTCTATAGTTGGCGCAGTTTAGAGAGTCTTCTTTCTTGTGGATCGGCCAAACGATGCTGAGGTTCCATTCATCAGGCATACTTTCCTCTAACCAAATTTTGGAGACGAGTTGGTGTATGCACTCTACCAAGTCATCTCCGCCTGCCTTGAAGAGCTCGGCAGGCAAGCCGTCTGGTCCAGCAGCCTTGTTGGACTTCAGCTTGGAAATTGCTATCCTCACTTCATTTTGGTCAGGTGGACGGAAGTCTTGGCTTTCATCGTCCAGGTTGAATGGTTCGTTCTGCCTGACACCGGAATTTGTGTCGTCTTCGCTTAGCAGTCTGCAGAAATGGTTTTTCCATGTCCTCAGCACCAACTGTGACTCTACTACAAAGTTTCCTTGTTCGTCGTAGGCACTTTGTTTTGCTGCATGTGCTTGCCGGCACTCTTCGTCAAACCAGGGGTTTCGGGGGGGGTGGGCTGGTGAAACCGAGCACATCAGTTGCGGCGTTTTTGATGGCTTCTTGGCATCGGCGCCACTGGTCTTCGGCACTTGATGCTGGCAGCATAGGACTTCTCAAGAGGTTGAGGGATACGCGATCGGCAAAGGTTCTGGCGGTTTGTTGCGTTTGTAGCCGTCCAACGTTACAACGTTAAATCTCCTCAAAGTATTTTCTCGCTGTTGTGGCGTCTGGGATATCCGCATCCGTACCTTGGCTACAACAAGGTAGTGGTCCGAGTCTATGTTGGCCGCTCGGAAAGTTCGGACATCTAGAATACTGGAGTAGTGCCTTGCGTCGATCGCAACGTGATCAATTTGGTTGACGGTTTGATGATCTGGTGACCGCCATGTTCCTTTGTGTATATTGAGGTGAGGAAACCGTGAGCTAGCTATGGTAACATTACGTCCCGCAGCAAAATCAATCAGCCTAAGTCCGTTTCCAGACGTGGTGTCGTGTAGGCTATGTTTTCCGATTTTGCTACCAAAGATGTCCTCCTTTCCTATCACCCAAGACGATTTTAACGTCATGCTTAGGACATTGCTCATATGTTTCGTCGAGGAGCTCGTAGAAACATTCTTTGGTAGCATCGTCTTTATCTTCTGTGGGGGCGTGAGCGCATATCAGGCTGATGTTGGCGAATTTAGCCTTGATGCGGATAGTTGTAAGGCGTTCACTAACGTGTCGAAAGCTCAAGACTTCTTGCCTAAGTCTGCCGCTTACAACAAATCCGCATCCAAATAGACGCTACTTTTGTTCTCTGTAGCAGTCACCGTAGTAAATGTCACAGTTTTTCATCCTCCTTTTGCCCGACCCATCCCACCGCGCTTCCTGGATGGCGGTGATACCTGCTTTGTAGCAGTCTAGGGCCTCCGCTAGTTGTTCGGCTGCACGAGGTCTGTTCAGAGTTCGAACATTCCACGTGCAGATCCGAACGTCATTGTCCTTTTTTCGTTTTGCAGGGTCGTCAACAGTGAATCCGTCCTTATCCGAGGCTTTTGGTTGCTTCGCAACAGTGCTTTTTTTTCGTGGTAGGGTAGTTAACCCCACGCACAACCCCCAACCTGGAGGACCAGGCCCTTTCTGTAACCCCTTGGGCAAAAGGAGCCGGAATATTCCGGAGTCAGTAGCCCGCTGCGGGGATGTGAGAGCTGCCGTTGACCCATTAAGGGCTCTTCCGCCACCATCTCTATTTCAACACCCTGACTAGTGCTGAAAAATCCTCAATGACCTCAGCTCCAAATACGTCGAAGTAGCTCATTGAGGTATCTGCCATGTTGACTGTTGACGCCACCGTTGATTCAACCATGTGCATTCATCCGCCGTACGTCCTCTTTCTGAGGGGCTCATGTAAGACCTCTGAGACTCGATCAGGCAGTCATTCCGACAGAGCATTATAGTGTTGCTATTTTCTTCGTGTTCAACACTCGCGCTTATAAGTTTAGCAAGTCATGCCCGGAAGGACAAGACCAGTACCCGGTGGCTACCACGCGGAGGTAAAATAAGCACAATTGATGTGTATGAACAGTTACAACGCCTGGGCATCGCCAAGTTGACGCCAATCAGTGCCTTCCCTATTCATACAACACCCAACCACTGATAGTACTATAGTCTCTATAACAATGTGGGTACACACCATTGTATATGGAGACTATATCTCTATATACAATAGTACACACACAACTATACGAGTATACGCAACACTGCAACAGGTACATTCATGTGAATTGTGAACAGAAGTGCTTCTGTTTTCTTCTCATTGTTTTTGCTATTTCGTTTGGTTCTCTTTTGCATTTTTCTTTTCTCAGTGACATGACAGTAAGTGGTGTCTATGGTGAAAGCAAAACTATGGTTGCCGTCAATGATAGGAAAAATAAAATAATCGGGCCGATAGCCTGTAGAGGCGCAAGTGTCGATTTCCTCAAGTGAGAGTACTATTATATAGTTTCATAATAACAATGATATTACCTATTGCCTCACCATACATATTTTTTAGCACTTCCTCCCCTTTTTTTTTGGTCGCAAATCAGCTCCTGTTTACCGTTTCAATAAAACCATTGGTTGTTTATTCTCATCCTGTCCTTCCGAACGCTTATAGGTTTAGTTTTGTTTATAGGTAAAATATCCTGTTTTAGCGTCAACATAATCTTTTTACGCATTTGCTGTTCGCTGTTAAGATCATGCTCAATTGAGATAGCCGTACCACGTAACTTTCCTGTGTTTTTCAGCACCTCGTATTCTATTTCGATTGGCGTTGTTATTTGGAGTTTTTCTCTGCAGGCCTTTTCGACCGCTTCAGTTGCGGACTCTTGTGTTTCGATGTTTCTAAATAGAAGATTTTTTTTTTTTTGATTTGGTCTTCCAGTTGAATCATAAGTCGTTTATCATTATCTCGCTCCTCTTTAAGTTTTTTAACTTCTTCCTTAAGTGCTTGGTTTTCACTTGAAAATTCACATATCTTCAATGACAATTCATCTACTTGGGTCTTTACTTCTTGTATATCATCTTTTGTCGACAAGTTTTTAAGTTTTTCATCAAAGAATACGTACATAGAGCTTTGTATCAAGTCCTTGAGGTCGTTGACATTCATGGTACCTACGGAGCTACCCAGCGGCTTTAAAATATTATTATTTACTTTCTCTACAACTAACCTGTCCTAATTTAAATAAAATAATGATCCGCCCATGTCTAGTGATGCGAATGGTTAAGGTTTTTAGTAGAGCTCGCTTACGATTACGCATCAGTGTGACCCACTACTCGGAATAGAGGAGGTATATAGAAGTGGATATAATTTATTCAAGCAAGTAGAGCACCAGACAACCGAAAGCTCTGGCTTTTTGCAAAGCGTGGTTTCCAGAGGACCATATCGCTTTATTTATCCATATCATGTATAAGTGCAATTAATTATACACAAATTTAAGGCTCACTAAATAAAGCAATTTTGAGTATTTTTGCACTTATCATCTGTATCCTACATAATAGCTAACGCGACCTTCATATTTTAATGGTAAGAATCTGCTCGAATGCCATGCATTCGCCACGTGTTATCGGTCGTTCACAGCGAATGGGAGGATACAATCGCGAACTCCTTGAGCTGTACCAAGGTGTGGATGTAGTCCAAGAAGCCAAAATACTTTGACCATGTATAGCAAATGGCCAATAATGCTCCAAGAAGATCTTCTACGACGGATTCTGTGATAATTCTTTCGGGGTTCGTAGCAAAATTCCGAATACGACGGATTCTGTGATAGACCCGAATATATATCTCCGCTTCAATGACCAAGCCATCACCAGAGGTATATATAACTGAAGGCAGCGTGTACGGGATCGCAGAGGCTGCACTGTAGTATCTCAGGCAGATAATTCACTGGTCGGGAGCATGCTAAGGTTAAAGAAAGACGCAGTCTCCCGGCGCAAGTAAGACGTATAACGTATTCCCGCAGTGCTAAATGAATCAAATTAAAGGGCAAGCAGATGTGTTGTATTTGGTTACAAATACTTTATTGAACAAATAAATATAAAAGATTATATTAGTACAAAGGATTAGCAAAAAGTCGAGTTAAAAGGTGGCACGTTCAGAAGAAAGCGATACGATGACTGCATTCCCTGAAGTTGGTTGCAGTTCAGACGTCAAGAAATAGTGCTGCCCAACATCTCCCCTCTTAAGATTGCGGAGTGCGTGAGAGGACTTCGACCGGAATCCGTCGAGCCTCTATACGTTTTGGTTTCACAGGTTTTGGCGTTGACCAATCATCAATCGGCTGCACCTCCGCAGCTGGTGCGTCCATTTTGAATTCTTGGAGAAGAAATTGTATTGGAATTTGCGCCTCCCGTGGAGAAGCGGCGTCAGGAACAAGCCTTGATTTTATTTGATCAGCGTGCGCTCGAATAAGTTTTTCCTTATCTCCAACGCTGATGAGCACATCATAAATTACGTTTCCAATTCGTTTGGTGATCTCGCCTGGTGCCCAGAATGACTTGTTTAGTTTAAATTCTTTTGCATAAACTTTGTCACCTTTCTTGAAAGATCTATCCTTAGCACCATGCTTGTTATTGTACTGGACTTCCATTTTGATGTTGCGATCAGTTGTCGTAGGTTTTGGTGCATTCAGCATATCGAATACGGTTCTCATTTTTCGACCAATAAAACACTCTGCAGGTGATTTGTTATCTGGAACGTTTGGGTTAGGTGTAGAGCGATAGACTTCAAGAAAAGTATGCAGAGCGTCTAGGGATGTTTCCTCATCTTGCAGTTTTTTTAAAGATCTCTTGAGGGTATCTACGAACCTTTCCGCTTGACCGTTGGAACTGGGATGAAATCGAACCGTTCGAGTATGTTGAATGCCTCGATGAGAACACCATGATTCAAATTTTTCTGAACAGAATTGTGTTCCATTGTCTGTGACTAGTTGTTCTGGATTCCCAAAAAGGCCACAGTATTGGTTGAGCAAGTTGATAGTAGCATTTGTTGTAGATGATGAAGTTTCGTAAATGTGCGGGTATTTGGAAAAAGAATCTACGACTACTAAATAATACTTGCCATTTAGTGGTCCGGCATAGTCTGCATGTATTCGTTCAAGTGGACGTGTTGTCAATGGCCACGACTGCAATGTTGCTTTAGTTGGAGATTTTGCAGCTAACTGGCAACGGTGACATTGACGAACATACTGCTCTATGTCCTTATCTATGTTTGGCCAGTAAACGTAGCTGCGTGCAATAGATTTGCAGCGGTCGATTGCAAAATGCCCACGATGAATCTGCTTCAGTATACGCTTTCGGTATTTAGGTGGTATTACTATTCGTGATGCTGATAGAATGCATCCATTCACCATGGAAAGTGTTTCCCGACGAGCGAAGTACGGTTTAATGTCGTCATGTACGCTTTTTGCATCTGCTGGCCAACCTGTTTGCATGTGATGGATTATACTTTGGAAAACTTGATCGACTTTGGTAGCTTCAACCAACATTTTGTGGGTCACAGGAAGGGTTTCCAGAGATTCGTCGAGTACGGTTTTTACATCTTCTTCAAAAGATATAGATGCGACCACGTAGTCATTTGAAGGTTTTTCGTGTGAACTAATGAGTCGAGATAATACATCAGCGTGTCCGAAGTCAGCTGTATTGACGTACTTGATATCGAAATCATAAGCGAGTAAGATAAGTGCCCATCTTTGAAGTCGATTTGCTGTATACACCGGAATGCCTTTTTTTGAACCAAAGATTGCTAATAAGGGTTTATGATCCGTGTGTAGTGTAAATCTACGTCCAAAAAGCATCTTGTGAAATCGCTGTACTGCAAATATAAGAGCAAGTCCTTCTTTCTCTATTTGACTGTAGTTCCGTTCTGCAGGCGTCAGTGCTCGAGAGATGTGGTAAATAGCTCTGATAGATTTGTCCGTCAATGTGTGGTATATGACTGCGCCAATGCCATGATTGGAAGCATCTGCAGCCACATGTATTGGTAAAGCTGGGTTGTAATGTGTTAAGAGCAGGTCGGATTTCAGAATCTGCTTGAATTTTTCCATAGCTTGTTGACATTTAGCAGTCCATTTGAAATGCTCGTTACTCTTTAGTAGGTTGTCCATCGGTTCTCGGAGTGTACGCATATAAGGAACGTATTTCCCATATTGATTAATCGAACCAAGTAGTGAACGAACTTCTGTTATGTTGGTCGGAATCTTTAGTGAGTCGATTGCCTTTATTTTCTCGGGATCCGGACGAATACCTTCTTTATCGATGACTTGTCCTAAGTAGATTAGGCGCTTCTGAAAGAATTTGCATTTCTCGTACTTCAGATGGAATCCGAAATCTTGCAGTCGTTGAAGAAGCTGATGTAAATTCTTTGTATGATCTTCAATGGATTTGCTAGCAAGTAATATGTCGTCGATGTACGCATGTGCTCCATCAATACCTGCGCATAGCTCATCCATGATTCGCTGAAAAGCTCCAGGGGCGCATTTTATGCCTGGTGTTAGACGATTAAATCGGTAAAGTCCCTTGTGCGTGTTGACTGTGAGCAATTCTTTGGAATCATCTTCAACTTCAGCCTGAAGGTAAGCGTCGGAGAGATCAGCATGACTAAAAATTATGCAATCATGGCAATCTGCAAAAATTTCATCAGGAGTTGGCAACGGATACTGGTTAGACTCTATAGCATTGTTAAGACCTGTAGAGTAATCAGCGCAGATTCTTATTTTGCCATTTCTTTTGCTTACCACGATAGGAGCAGCCCACTTTGATGTATCTACGGGTGTTATAATGTTGGCGCTTTCTAACCGGTGCAATTCTTGTTCGATGTCAAAACGTGCTGCGTATGGAACAGGACGTTTCGGTACAAAAACTGGCTTAGCTTCTTGTTTTAGTTGAATATGCACTTTTGTTTTTGTGCATAACCCGAGATCGTTGTTAAACACTGCTGGATACTGCTGTTTTAGGGTTTTGGAAAGATCCTCGTTGTGCTGTATAGTGCGACACCATGCGTTGATCGGTCTATTCCAGAGGTCGAATTTGTCAATCCAGTCGATTCCCATTATGTTTAAATTGTCAACTTCGGAAATGAAACATCTTACGGATTTTGTGATGTTGCCAATAGTAATGTCGCAGTCGATCTCGGCTACAAGTTTCACAGAGTTTGCGTTGGCGTCATTTGCGATATGTTGTGTTTCATAAGCTAATGGTTCACCAATGGCTTCCCATGTAGCAGTCGAAATGATAGTAATATCTGACGCAGTATCTATCTGGAGTTTCACTTGATGATTATTTATATTAACAGAAATGTACTTACGCAAATCCTGAAACTTAAGCGTTTTTGTGGAGTATACTGCCGTTGTTCGAAATTTCTGGTACTTCTTTTTTTCTTTAGAGTGTTCCCTGTTGATTGAAGAATCGTTTGCCAGAAACTTAGATTTCTTAGTTGCGCTGTGGCAAAAATTGTCCTTGTGTCCGACTTGGTGACATTTGATGCATTTGTGCTTTGCATAGGGGCAAAATTTGACGTAATGCATATCGCCACAAAGCCAGCATGGTGATTTTGGAAGTTTGGAGGGACGAGGAGAACGTTTCTTCTGTTGTATTGAGCAGACTTGAGGTGATCCATGTTCAATCATCGTTGTGTCACTTTTCAGGTTACGTAATTTTTCTGTTTCTTCCAGAAGTGCGTCAATATTGGTACTTTCCTTGCTTTCGTTAAGAAGACTGAGTAAGCGAATGCGAATATCACTATCTTTGTTGGCTTTTAGTCCCAGGACGAAAATCAAACACTTGAATTGGTCTATTTTGAGTTCGTTGATCTTGAATAATTCACATTGCAGATTTACGCGGCTTGCGTATGTTTGGAAGTCTTCGCTGTCCGTTTTGTGGATTTGAAGGCATCTGTAGCGTTGAGCCACGACGGTTTCCTTTTTTCCAAAAAGCTTCGAGAGTTTCTCGACGGTATCCTTTAGAGACATTTCCAACGGCTTCTTTGGTAGGACGAAATTTTTGAAGCGCTCGTGGACCAAGTTATTCATTTTTCTCCAAAGCAGCGCGACTTTGTCTGCTTCAGGGAGAGATTTTGCTTCTCGCTCGAAAATATCTGTATATCGGTCGTACCAGGTTTCAAAAACGAGTCCATTATCTGCGTCGTATACGAACTCAGTCATGGAGTTTGCTAGGGAATCCATAAGAGACGTTTTGCTTGATTGTTCCTGTCCAGCAGAACCACTAACATTTGGTGAGTTGCCATATTGAGCTTGCATCTCGACGACTTTTTTTAATTGTAGCAGAATTTCGGTGTGCGCTGTAATTGATGCTTGGTGTTCAGCCAATAATTCTGCGATTTTTTGTTCAGCCATCTTGATTTTTTTTTCCGATTATGTCCTCGTGTGTAAAAAATATTTTCTTTTGTTGCAAGTGTGGGGGGTGTATTTTGATGAAAATACGACTATACCTCGTCGCCAATTGTTGTATTTGGTTACAAATACTTTATTGAACAAATAAATATAAAAGATTATATTAGTACAAAGGATTAGCAAAAAGTCGAGTTAAAAGGTGGCACGTTCAGAAGAAAGCGATACGATGACTGCATTCCCTGAAGTTGGTTGCAGTTCAGACGTCAAGAAATAGTGCTGCCCAACAAGATGCTCCACGGGTCCACGTCCGGGTCAATGAAGAACCAGCTACACAGCCCAGTATAGAGCAGATAGGCTTACCTATAAAAGAGCTCTGTTTTTTTTTAAAGCCGTCGTCTGTAATGGCTTACAGGCTAGGCTTTAAAGAGTGTGGAAGTAGTGTTTCGGTAGAATGAATACACTGAATACTGGAAGATACGAAGGATTTTGAAGTGGAGACAAAGCACACAATCATCAACTCATTTTTCTTCAGCCGTTATCAAGACTAGATTTCTGAAAAACTGTCTTAAATTGCACCTGACTGGCATTGGGTATTGAAGTATTTTAACAACCATGTTTCCATGGGTATTCGTTGGCCATAATTTCAATATTTCATATTGATTCATGTCGACTGCTTCGCAACTGCTACACTTGGCACTTAGTTTTGTGTAATCGATGCTTCTGGTCGTTAGAAAAGGAAATACGAAATACATTTTTTTTCATTCGATTGATTCGTTTTTCTTGTGATAAAATTCGAAACTAAATTTCGATGGCTTCCCACTCGGTGATTACGTTAGAGAAGCCCCTGCAGCATCTGGGACTTGCTGATTGGCATTCTCGCGTAAACCAATTGAGAAATGTGGCCAACGCACGGCGTGGAGATGCCTTCGATTTACGCCACTCATCCCGGACACTTCGAAATGAAACCCGCATTGAAGCCGACTGGAGTAATTATGAAACTAACGAGGCCCTGTCCGATAGGTATAATCTCAAACAAGGTAAAAGAATAACACCCTCAACCTCATAGCAATTAACTCTCCATACAGAATAGCGGAACTAAATCGGTGGAGAAAAACAATCCAAAAGACGTTTGAACGGATTGGGCAAGAGGTGAATTTATTGAAAGTAGAAACTGCGTCAACCGAACGAGAATTGGAAGCGATGGTTACCCCATTGACAGTGATATCAGAATGTTTGACTATGCGTGACTGTCGTTTAGGGTCAGAGCTTACCTACGATGATGCTGATACTGAACTAAAGAAGGAATTAGCCGTGTTGGAGAACAATCAGCGTTTGTTGCGGGAACAATGCCAGTTCGCCTGGGAGAAACTGACTCGTCTGGAGGAAGTTCAGTTTAGAATTGGATTAGAGTTAGATAACAAGATGGAAGCCGAACGGGTTGACGTAACCCAATTGGATTTGAATAAATTTTCAGCAAACATTTCTTTTAAAACTGATCCAACGAGACACCCTAAGAAGTATATCAAAATATTCATGACTGTGCGATAATGCAATGACGACTTTACTTACAGCTCGTGTACCTACGAAGCTTGGTTGGAGTCAACAAAAAATCTAAAGCAAATGGCGGAGAATGAGTTATCTGACACCTATTCCATTCGCGAATCTCTTTTCGTGTGCCGCGAGAAGGCTAGAAACATTTTGCACTCCCAGCAGGATAGGACCGAGCATTCTATTCGGAAGAGAATTTTTGAAACCCAACGTGCTCGTAACGAGCTAGAGTGGCAAAAACTTAAGGTATTATTTCATTAAAAGTGTTTCTCTTACAAAAGGGTATTCCTTTTTTTTTCAGATGAGGGAGGAAATGGAAAAGACAGCTTGTGAGATCAAAATACTCGAACAGGCTTTACGAGATAAGACGGATGCCTTAAAGCTGTCCGAAACCAGACTGGAGAATCGAGCTCAGCGCTCAGGAACTGAACAGTGTCTCGATGAAGCATATGACAAACTTTGCGTTGAAGTAGCAAAAATGCAAACGATTCGCAGAAGTCTTCAGGATAAGATTGACTCTGCAAAGACTAACTATAGTCTACTGGAGGAGCATGCACAAAAAATTGACGTGGACTTAGAAAATAAGCAGCATTCTTTAATGACAGATATCAGAGGTATAGATTTGAGGGCACGTTTGAAAGTTGGTGAGTTTGCGCAGGAATCTGGAAGTTCGGCTCAGACAGAGCGCAATATTAAACTGACAAAGATGGAGGAGGAAATACCCAAAAATTAGAGGGGGTTTGGTTTTGCTTCGATCATTAATTGTGCTTTTTAGAAAATATAAATGCTATGTGTCGTGTGAAAGCGGTGTTTGTTGTAAAAAAAAAAAAAAACCGGAAGCGGCATCTAGAGTAAGACCAGGTCGTAGAGCGCATATAACGGCAAAATATGCGTGCCTGTCCCGCAGATACTTGTTTTATACGTGAGCATTACTTTCTAGTTACTCTTTTTAAAGGTTTTCTGCAAAAGTGACGGAACCCGTAAGTGGTAAACAGTTTTTTTTTTTTTATGTGAAGCAAGATCGCTGCTGTTTAAAGACGCGTATTGGTTTATTTAATTGGAGTCACTAAATTACACTGGCAGGTTTCTAAGTCATCCATCTGGAACCTTATAGCCGTAATAATCTCAAGTAAGGATAGTTTCCTAAAAATGATAAGTCAAATAGACAAAGAGATTCTTGCTTACCTACTCATGTAATTGAAAATATCGCGTTAAAATTTCAAATTTTGTATGCTTCTGTCATCGCTGAAAGTTTTTTTCGTCGCACGTCGCCTGCGCCACATAGCAACAATGAGTCATTTAGAATATCTTCCCTTTTAAGGTTAAATTTTTCCAATACAAGATTCATGTAGACAGCTATATTTAACTTAATCCGATCCGTTTGAACTAATACACAAACTTAAAATTAAATTTAATTTCACCCGACAGCGGTCTAAAACTCACACTCCAGTCAATCCTACTTGTGTCTTTGGCGACCCCGTTCGTTTCCGGAATAAGATGCACACCCTGCCTGACAAACATATCCCATTGCACGTAGCGACCCACAACTATAGGTTGAGTTGGCCCAGTTGACACGATCGACTTTGGGCTATCCTTACCATCGATATTCCAATCCACCCATAGAGCAATGCCATTGCAGAACCCCTCCCTAGCAAGCAGAAAGTTAAATCGAAGCCAGAAAGGAAATACAATACCCACTCTTCTATTGTCATTGATCCTGAATAGTTTTTATTCTCTTGGAAGTTTTGGAATGAAACACTCAGAACCTCCACTTCCTTTGCCAGAGCTTTACAGGGATACTCCCATAGTGGTTGAGCCTCCACAACTGCATCAGCAAGAAGAGAAGACGTCTGTGAAAAATGACAAAGTAATGAAATTTTTAAAGATAATTAATTAGATACTTACTTCGACCATTTTATCGAAAATGCCCAAATCAAATCCCTCACATGTGCCCAGTGGCGCCCGAATCTTCTGCAGATCGATAAATTCCACCGGTATGGCAAAGACTTTAGCGGAATTTGGACAGATATTGACGCCGTCCTTTAATTTGTCTTTAATTTTCATTAGAAGAGTTCCGATATAAAACCCATCCCAGGGAAGAATTGAAGTAATGAAATAGGGCTCAGCGAACACATGAGTAACTTCTTCCATATTGTCAACTTCGTCCAATTTTTCGATGATTTTGATATTACTCATACCAAGGAAGTTTTTTTTAATATAGGAGTTGAGGAAGTTCTTTGAGAAGCGGTGTGGTTCGAAGCAAGTGACGAATTTGGCTCCTAATTTCGCAGTCGACAATCCCAATAAAGAGCCATCAGATATCGACAGGACAACAGAAGATTTGGCGATATTCTCCTCTAGAAAACGCAGGTAACGCTTATTTCGAATACTTTGATTCATCTGTCCTATTCTGCTGCGCGAGTATGTCATATGGAGACTGCAGGTACATGAATACCTTTTCACTTTTCGCTCCTTTTCTTCAGTTGGCCACACATCAAACCAAAACGAGTACTCGTCATGATTCGCACTTAGTACGAATTCCTGCTGTGACTGTAGGTTTAACGGTTTTGGAATATAATAAGCCGCTTGCATCCAGTGATCTCTCCAAGGAATCACATTCTGAATAGGAATTTTTAAATTCCTTTCCTTTGAAAGATTTTCAAAGTCCGGATGTGCCCAGTAGGGGGCACAACTGAGAACAATCTCTCCTTCCTGATCCATATTGATCGACCACCAAAAGAAAACCATATCAGTAGAGCCATGAGTCTCCGCTTGAAGTTTTAAATTATTAAACCGGTCTGTGGCCATGCCACTCACTTCACTGAAGTTAAATTCAAATACCATCACTGGGTTAGTGATCTGGTGTATCTGATTCAAAGGTATCTGACTTAACTGCATGTCATGAACCCCAGCCTCACCATTGCACTGATTTATGGACGGCGGAGTCTCTAGTAACACTTCGCCGTCCAAGTTAGTAACATGTTTTGCACGATTCCATGCAAATGCTAATGAACTTTGTACAACCTGCGCATAAACTGCGGCTGAACAGGGTATCAAAATACAATCGTCTGTAAGCAAATGCTTGTGTGCATGATTGTAAATACCAATCGCACCCTCACCAATCAGTTCCGTGTCAAGAATCTCTGTTACTAGCACGTTAGCTCTACGTTTCATATCCTTACTCTCACCTACCTGGATTTCCGTTGAACGCTTCTTGATTAATTTTATCTTTTCTCCCATTCCATTAGCTTGCATTATCTTCTCAGCACAATGAGCCATTGGCATGAAGGCTTCACAAGCCGTAACAGTATCAGCTCCAGATGCAACTGCCATCATTGAGAGAATTCCAGTTCCGGTACCGATATCAAGAACATGCGCTTCCTTACCTGAGTCATGAAGATGCCGAATGGTTTTTTTTAGGGCAGCATAGTACTTCTGATTTCGTTCGGTATCATGAAGCATATCACCGAATGCGGATCTGGCAACTTCTTGGTGATAGTCGTAGTCTTCAGCCTTCGATTCCCATTCAGATAGACCAGTGATAGGATTAAGAATTTGTGTGAATAGACTCATGGCACGTAGATTTAAACTCGATGCGAAGATTTTAAAAATTTGCTGCATTCGAATGCTTTTTGTTTTGGGCAGTGATCTATCTCTGTGGTCGCGATGCACACATGTTTGACAGCTGTCAAATTTAAAAATGAATTCAAAGACGGAAAGAGACAGACTAAATTCAGCACGGCGAATTTGAATCACTGCGTTCCACTCAGTAGCAAACTCCCTTCGTTTATCTCACGAAGCGTGGTAATTTTTCCTTATCACTACTCATAATCCCTTTTTAAAACCCACGATACTTTTTCGCCTCAAAATCCAGTTTTTAGAAGTAAGATTTGTTATACAAGGAAATAAAATCACGGTTAATTAACTTTTAGTATAAAAATCACAGTTCGTAACATTATTACGATTAGTTTTTGGTACTAGAAAACTTAGATAAAAGAAGATTTATATGGGCAGTTTTTATGCACATTCAGTGTGTCGATAATCATGGTGAAATGAAGGTGTTTTCATGAAATTTCAGCAAAAATTTATAGTTTGAATGTTTTTTGTTAGATTCCTCCAAATCCCACGATTTGGTGCTTTTTCCCTTTATCCCACGAAAGGCTTTTCGAACATCGAAATTCCCACAAAAAGGGATAAAACCCACGATATAATAACACTGGTTCCACTGCCTCCTCTCCATAGGTATAAAAAAAAATACATTTCACCAATTGCGCTAGACGTCAACCACTTTTTGTGAAATATCCCTTTCAAGGAAATTTCTCAATCTAGCGGGAACTACCCGCTGCATTGAGAAAAAACAACTGCCAAAGGAAATCGTTCAAACTTTAATGCGTGGTAGGTAAGGTAAGATTATGCCAAGTGGTCATAAAATGCCAATTTCTTATGTCGATTTCCATTGGGACAGAAAAAGCACTTTTTTTGAGATTCAGAGCAATTTTGCGAATCTCGATATCCGAGCGAGATTCACACCTATTTGCACTAACACCAAAACATTTGTCGTTTGTCAAACTTTAAAGTGTGTTTACTTACGTTTGTAGACGAAAAGTCTGTGAAAAATAGAAAATAAATATATTTGGCCGCTGCAAAAGTTATTAAAATACATTGAATGGATTTTTATAAACACAAATTACAATTTAAGAACAGGTGACTTTTAAAACACGCACCACCACAGATGCAAAGGAAGAAAAATCTCGTTTTATGTTCCATTGGACACGAAAAATCTGAAATCTCAGAGCAAAATCTGAAAATCCCAATGGAAAACGACATTACAGTTCTCCTGTCAAAATATGGTCATATCTCATATGCCCTAATGACCTAAATGCCACATATGACCACACTGATTTTGACCGATAAAAATGCCCAAATAGCATATAGTGTAATCGGACAATAAGCACGAATGCCAGCATAAACCCTATATGCCCATATGCACTTTATTGAAATTTCGTTGTGGCATTGCTGGCATTTTTGATGGAACAAGAATTATTTTGTTGCCATCGGTGTTTTAGTTCTTGGGATTGTGATTTATTTTCATTTTCGTTCTCTTATTTTCTGGAAAAATAACAAATATGAAATGAAAAAATAGCAAATGCCTTAAATGACCATCGAGGCAAATATGACCATATTGGTAATTTTGGTCATATAATCTTATATAGAGTTTTGATAATCCTGGCATTTTGGTCATTTGACAGCTAATCTGGTCATTATTGCCTGTTGGCATTCATATGCATAATGCAAGTCCTACAACAAAAACAAACAAAAATGACCAATCTTCAGAATTTTATATTTCTGTCGGTTTAGCAGGTAGAATCTTTTTTTTTGCATGGACCGAAGTGGACCGGGGCGTCCAACAAAAATGAAAGAAGAAAAAAAAAAAAACTCCGGATTGACGTAAGTTTTATCGTCTTCTCCAGGAAAATGGTGAAAACCCTAGCGAATCGGGACCTTATTGATACTTTGTGAATTGAAAAAATATAAGCTATTGTGAACATTGCCGATTCTTACTTATGTGGTATTCGTTTGGGCTTCTTCAGATTCGCTCTCAGATTTCAGATTTCGTGTGGCTAATCGAACATAAAAACGTCACTTGTTCTTTTTTGTGATAATATTCGTGCGATTCGAATATGTGTAGCCTTCAACACTTTTCAAAACGTTTTCCATTCACTGCTTAGGTTTTAAATTAAAACATTCCAAATTTGCGTCTCAATTCATTTTTAAATATTTATACATAACCAATTTACTAAAATAAATTCACCCGATGCAATGCCTTTCTTTGCTGTAGAACAAATTCACGAAAACCTAAACGCACTCCACCAGTTGTCAAACTCAAACGCACTTGTGTTGGTAAATCTGTGAAAATATCTAGATTCGCAAAAGTGCTCTGAAATCTGAAAAATATTGCTTTTTTTTGTACCAAACGAACATTAGAACTGATCTGAGAGCAAAAAAAAGTGATCTGAGAGCGCCCAAACGAATACCACATTACTTATCATTTTCAACCAGGCCCAACCCATAGAATCCGTCGCGTCCGTTGCGGCAACGTTTTCGACTGACAGTTCAATAGAATACACAGTAGCATCAAGGTATATAGAATACATGGTATGATATTCCGGAGGAAAATATTGGTTCAGTTCTGCGCATGTACGTCACGTGTATCACATATTTTGGCACTTCAGAACAAATTAGTTCACATTCATGTGCTTTATATTAGGGTTGTGGATTTTAAATTAATAAAAATGTGATTTGCAAGATATAGTGCCGAAATTTTTTTAAAGTGAGCTGATGGTGGTACGATACCACTTGTTTCCACAGCAATACAACAAAGAAATCTAATGTTGACAGCTGTTATTCGCAGTTTTATTCATCAATCAAATTTCATAACCATAATGTATAAATAGTCCTTTATAATCTGCGAAAATATTAGAAATAAAAACAAGTACATATCAGTTTTATAATTAGTTCAGCGTTTTATTCATTTTTCTTTTTTTGCAGTGATATTCGTAATAAGTGTTTTGTTAAGAATTCGAATCTTAAAGAACATTTTGCCCCGGAAAAACAACTTCTTGATCGCGCGATCTAAATCAATAGGTTCGGCAAGGTCTATGTTTTTATGTAATTTTGTCCAGTTTTTAGACCAGTCGAGTTATATTCATTAAAAATACTTTCAAGAAGTCGTATTTTTTCGATAAAAATAGTGTTGGGTTTTCGAAGTCCACCATCGCTGACTTGATCTGTCCATGTGAAGGATCCGGTCGGTTGTTCTTCAGCATAATTTTGCAGTAGGTTCATTGGTGTCCTGGGTAACTTGCTCACTTGGAAGGGTTTTCCTTTGAAAATACAAATTTTAAATTAGGTACTAATTACGTACATATTTATAATTTGTTCACACTTAAAACTCACAAAATTTCGCGCACAATTTTTTGTTTTGTATTCCGCCTTTCATAATTCTCCTGGCGCTTATTGTCAGAGTCCTTGGAAGTGAAAGGCAATTCCTACTGTTTTTGGGTGAATAGTTTAGCAGCTCATGTTTCAAGTTTCGCGCATATTGGTCACTGTTAAAGTGTTTCGAGCAAACAAATGCATTATTTGCATTAAACTTGTCTTTTCTACCACACTTTTTTCATAGATTCAACCTTGGGAAATCTGAAAAACGACAATTTTTCGCGCCCGGGAACCTTGTTTTGCTTTCGTTTCTTGTCGTTGTTATTATTATAGCCGAATATCGCACAAATAACCATTTTATTTTTATTTGTTTAAAAAATATTCCACAAAAACCTTAAGAGAACGTCGAACTTGCACTGAAATGTCAAAACAGTGTGATACACGTGACGTAACAGTGTGCGAGTGAGATAGGATGCGGACATGCGCAATGTTTTACCATGTTATTCTATATACCTTGCAGTAGCATAGACCATTGACTTACTATTATGGACTGCTAGTGAAATGTCAGTTCCATACAAGCCCTGCCCAAAAAATGACGCCAACATAACTAGCGCTCTTGGTTCACAGCGAATAAAAAGTGTAACAAAATTCCAACCATCTTGGATTTCTCCATAGAAAACTAGGGACACCTATTGGGTGTTAGCGGATTTGCTAACTAAAACGGCTGAAATTTAAATTGTTGCAGAATGTTTAACAATAGATGTCGGACTGAAAATATGGTAGTTCGAGTTGTAAATAATAGATGAAACCAAACAAATTTGAATTAAGAATCGTATTAATGTATTTATTGCACCATAATGGGGCATTTACACGGTCACACATTCCTATCACGGAAAATTAAAGGGATGCCCAATACTAAACAGCCGTCTGACTGAAAGGGACAGCATTACCTAACACGCAAAAAAACGTGATACGTTTTTTGGTCGGCCATCTTGTTTGCGTGGTAGGAATTATGGGAAAGCTATGCATGTTCATATTTTTATAGCGATGGCTTACGAAATTTCGTTTTCCTATAAAACAAAATGGCTTCCGGAAGGGATGAAGGTACATTTATTTATTAATTTCGTAAAAATGATTGATGAATTGTTGGTTTAATTTACTGAAACTAATTAACACTCTCATTTCACATATTTTAAATCGGAAATAGAAATGTTTTCATGTGATTGCAGAAATGTTGGTCGCCGGAACTTCCGCTTTACGTATCTATAATTATGGGTAGAACATCCATGACACCTTAGGCGTCTGATTTGTGATCTCATTCCTTCGCCTTTATTAGCATTGACTGCGGACAAACGGATCTCTCTGTCCCGTCTCGTGCAAAAATGCGCGTGCGTGATAGTGTAAATGCGGTTTAAAATGTACAGCTTTGGTATTTTTATGTCGAATGAGTTTTTTATTGTTTACATTTTGAACATTTGATTGTTTAAGTTATTTTGTGATCTACAAATGCACTTATATGTTAATAAATGCAACAATCTCTTCAAATGGTGAGTTGTTCATCAGTGATGTAGGCAAAAATTAGTATATCCGCCTCGTTTTCCACTACAGAGAATGGAAGTAGCTCCCATTTTTAAGACGATGCAGTAAAATATTGGTATTGTCACTAGAAATGCAGTTTGCTTTAGCAGACGAACGAACTTCATTAATCATTATGAATAAGTAATCGTTTATAGGTAAGCTAAAGCAAGCTGTTGGATTATTATTAAAACCACCCCTAGATTTTATGCTCGAAAGCAAAAGTTCTAAGTGAACTTGCCTTGGGGCAATTATGTTGAAATCCGTTTTTCTGTTTCAGTCTAATAAAAATCTATATCTATTGTTACATTTGGGCTGGGATTCGAAAAGATAAAACACTATTCTGTTTAACTGTTCCAATAAAATCTCTTTATTTACACTTTCCAAATATTCACTTATTTAACTCCAAAACAATATCACTTTAATCAATTCTCAAATCTATTCGCTTTATTACTTTCACTTTATTACTTTACACTTATTTATCTCTCAGTACAATATCACTTTATTACTTTACACTTATTTATCTCTCAGTACAATATCACTTTATTACTTTTCTTAAACTCTCAATCCAATCGCTTTGTTCTATTACTTCACACTTATCTTACTTCGAACTCAATTATCGCGCGCTAAAAATCAACTGACTGCCTGTTGTCAACGCGCCCCTTTTATATCCGCGCTGCCACCTATCGGCGAATATTCTAGAAATGGATAGCAGATGCACTCCCGATGTATACTCCATCTCTTCTCCAGAAGGTACTAGAATCACTTGACAGATTCTATTCCATTCTCCAATTGGAAGTGGAACATGGGGTGTTACCAGGTGCCCGATTCACCACAATTCCTAAGTGTGTGATTCACTAAGTGCCTGTCACTAAGTGTCCGATTCACCAAGTGCCCGATTTACCACATTATCCCCCTCTTAAACTTGTTCGTCCCGAACAAACTCGCTAGCATTTTCACCATTATAGCGATGAAGACGATCCACATGAACGACTTTCAGCTTGCCTCTTCCTCGTTGGATGCGATAGACAACGTCGTTGATGTGCGTCACGATTTTATAGGGGCCTTCCCAGTCTTGTTGCAATTTAGGTGATAGGCCTTTTCTTCGATGGGGATTATATAGCCATACCAGATCTCCTTCCTGGAATCCTGTAGTTGTCGTTTTAGTGTCGTACCTGGTTTTCATGCGGTCACTGGCTATCTTAATCTTTTCCCTAGTCCCTCGATGCACGTCCCTGATGATATCCCTGAGGTCTGCAACATAGTCTTCCTCATTCTTGGGTTCTTCGCATGGGGATCCAAACATCAACTCGCTTGGCAGGCGGACTGTTCGACCAAAGAGTACTTCAGATGGAGTATGCCCTGTGGTGTTATGTACTGCATTTCGATAGGCCAATAAAAACAAGGGAATCTGCTTATCCCAATCTCTTTGGTCATCGGCAACAATCTTAGAGAGGTGTTCATCTAGGGTTCTGTTGAAGCGCTCTACCATCCCATCTGATTGTGGATGAAGGGGTGTTGTCCTTGTCTTGTGAATCCCGAGTAGCTGGCACACTCCTTGGAAAATCTTGGACTCGAAGTTTCGTCCCTGATCCGAATGCAGTTCCATCGGTACACCGAACCTGCTTACCCAGTTATAGACAATTTGCTCCACCACGGTTTTAGCTTCTTGGTTAGGGATAGCAAATGCTTCAGGCCACTTACTGAAGTAGTCCATAACAACAAGGATGTAACGATTTCCATTGTTCGTTTCAGGAAACGGTCCCGCAATATCAATTGCTATCCTTTCGAAGGGAGCTCCAACATTGTATTGATGCATCTTGCCTCGGACTTTCACTCTCGGGCCTTTGCTGGCCGCACATGTTACGCATTTCCTGCACCAATTCTCAACATCCTCCCTTGCATGGACCCAGTAGTAGCGTTCCCGTACTTTATCGAGTGTTTTATTTACTCCCAAGTGGCCTCCAGACACTCCATCATGCAATTCCCTTAGCACTTCGATAACTTTCGACCTGGGCAAAACAAGCTGCATTACGAAAGACGTTCCATCCGAGCTCTCCCATCTTCTTTTTAGAATGCCGTCTTGTACATGAAGGGAGTCCCACTGCGCCCAGTATGCCTTGAGCTCCGGGCTCCTATTGGATATCTCCTGCCAGTCTGGTTTTCCTTCATGCTCCTTCCAGGCGAGAATCGGCTCGATATCCGGATCTTCCATTTGAGCCTCCCGTATTTCACGCGCACTCCAGCCACTGTTGGGGTTAGCTCTCACCCTTTGAATGGACACGACTTCTTTTTCCTCATGTCGTAAGCAATGTTTGCAGTCTGCTTTGCACGGTCGACGGGAGAGAGCGTCTGCATTAGAGTGAAGACTTCCCTTTCGATGTTGTATTTCGTAGTCGTACATCTGCAACCGTTCGATCCACCTCGCGACTTGTCCTTCAGGATTTTTAAAATGTAGCAGCCATTTTAAAGACGCATGGTCTGTGCGAAGGATGAATTTCCGCCCATAAAGGTACTTGTGGAAATGTTTTGTTGCCAATACCAGTGCAAGGAGTTCGCGCCTGGTAACACAGTAGTTCCTTTCTGGCTTTGAGAGCACTTTGCTGAAGTACGAAACTACCTTCTCTTGGCCATCGTGCACCTGGGAAAGAACGGCTCCAATTCCCACATTACTAGCGTCTGCATCCACAATAAATGTTTTCCCAGGAGTGGGGTACGCTAATATGGGGGCGTCGCACAACTGTCGCTTAAGTTCTTTGAAGCTCTTCTCGCACTCACCTGACCATTTGAATTGTTTGCCTTTTTCTGTCAGTTGATGCAGACTCTTTGCGATCCCGGCAAAGTCCTTTACAAATCGTCTATAATAGGTCGCAAGTCCCAGGAAGCTTCTCAGTTGATGTTTGTCTTTAGGAACCGGCCAGTTTTTCACTGCATCGACCTTCTCTGGATCAGTCTTCACTCCTTCGGAAGAGATGATGTGTCCGAGATATTTCACTTCTGGTCTAAATAGAGCACACTTCTTCGGGTTCAGTTTTAATTGCGCACTTCGTAGCCTTTGGAACACTTCCTTTAGGTTGTCTCGATGTTCGTGAAATGTTTTTCCTACCACGATGACATCGTCCAAGTAGACCAAACAGGTTTTCCACGTGAGTCCCAGCAAAACGCGCTCCATTAGACGTTCAAATGTTGCTGGAGCATTGCACAGTCCAAATGGCATTACTGTAAACTGCCAGAGTCCGTTACCTGCTGTGAATGCTGTTTTCTCACGGTCTTCTGGATGGATCTGTACTTGCCAGTAGCCACTCTTCAGATCAAGAGTCGAAAACCATTTAGCTCCAGACAGTGTGTCCAAGGTATCGTCAATTCTTGGCAGGGGGTAGCTGTCCTTCTTGGTGACGTTGTTCAGCTGACGATAGTCCACGCAGAATCTCGTACTTCCGTCTTTCTTCTTGACCAGGACGACCGGTGATGCCCACGGACTTTTCGAGCTTTCAATCAGTCCCTCCTTTTCCATCGTCGACACCATTTCTGCAACCTCCGACTGCTTAGCCAATGGTAGTCGTCTGGGAGGCTGTCGAATTGGTCTCGCATCTCCGGTGTCGATTCGGTGTTGTACGAGATGTGTTCGGCCATACTCGCCTGTCTGCGAAGCAAATATATCAGCGAACTCGTTGATAAGACTCCCTGCCCTGGCCCGCTGCTCCTGATCCAGCTCACACTCTCCGAGTATATTCTTGTTTATTTCCGATACCTCCGTAGGTCTAACTGGTTTCGCAGGACTTTCGATGGACAACTTTGTAACCGCCGTAATCGGTACGCACTTTCCGACAACTTCCCCTTGCTTCAGCTTCACGCTTTTATGCTCCACATTGAGGACACGAACGGGAACCAAGTTGTTTTTGGGTTCCACGAGCATCTTTCCCACGATATAGTTCTGATAATGGTTTTCTGGATCTGGCTCGATTAGATAGAATCGGTGGCTCCCATGATCACCTTCCAGCCTTGTCCAAATCACTGTCTCTGACGAAGGTGGTAATATTTCGTCCTCACTTACAACTGTCCTTAGAGCTGCGACGTTCTCGTTCCCGTAAACCATCGGAATCTCGACGTTCCTGTACTTTAAAACTTGTAAACCGATGTCGAGTACTACATCGTGCGCCTTCATAAAGTCGATTCCGATGATGCATTCGTCACATATATCAGCCACTAAGAATGCATGGGAGAAGACTATTCCTGCAAGATTTATCGTCAAGAGTACCTCACCATACACCTTTGCCGTTGCTCCAGTCGCTGTTTTCAGACAGTAACTGCTGTTGTTATGCAGCCATGATTGGCGAACGATGTCCCTTCTGATTATGGAAGCGGTGGCACCTGTATCAATGGTGGCGACATATTTTTTCTGGCCGATATGTGCTTCCACTGTCAAGCTCCTGTTACATCGTTTGGTCTGGGAAACCTGAATTGTGGTCCTGGGGGCGTCGATTCCAGAAACCAGCTTCTGCCCCGCGAAGTTGGTTCTTACTCGTTTCCCGACTGACGGCTTTGTGATGTTCCATCCGCCGAATGTTCAGGTGCCTCCTCGTTACGACTCCTAATTCTGCAATGTGGACAACTGCCTTGTCTACGTTCAGCTCTGCACTGCCGTTGTAGATGTCCAATTTTGTTGCAGTTCCAGCAACGGATCGGTCCCCTGCGAGAATTATTCCGGTCTACTACTTCTGTTCTCTGGCATGAGCATTCAACGGATGTTATTTCTCTTACACGGTGAAACCCTTGAGATGCTTGGTCAGCAGCTTTCATCGTTAAGGCAAATGCCAGTGCCTCAGGAAGAGTTCTCTTTCCAGCCATGCGTAGAGCCATCTGCAGTTGTCTGTCTTCTATGGCTTGTGTAAAGGCTTCAATAGCCATTTCATTGATGACATCCTCGCCGGCATTGGGATATGACAAATGCGCTAGCCGTTCGATATCCGCTTGCAACTGCTGGAGTGTTTCTCCCCTCTTCTGGATTCTACTGCGCAGTTGCACTCTATATACTTGCTGCATATGGTCGTCACCAAATCGCATCTCAATAGCTTTCACCAGAGCGTCGTAATTGCGTTGTTTTTCTTCTGAGATAGTTTGAAGCAATTCTGCAGCTGAACCTCGTAATGCGAGCGTTAGTGCAATCGACTTTTCCTCGTCGTCCCATCCATTGGTCGTTGCAGCTGCTTCAAACTGTCTCTTATAAATTGGCCATGATGTTTGACCATCAAAAACGGGTGGTTGCATCTCTTTCCTTCTTGGGCAGTCAGCAGAATATTCGCGAACCTTTTGTTTCTTAACTTTCTCGAGCTCTTTGGCTATGTTCTCGATGTTTGTTTCGAGCTCTTCGAATTTGGAATCATGCTCGTTTAATTTTTCGTCAATTGCATCGATTTTTACTTCGAGAACATTCTTAAATTCTTCCACGGCATCTTTTTGTGCGGCGACAATGGAATTCTTCTGTTCTTCCATAGAATTCTTTTGTTCTGCGAATTTCGATTCCATGGAATTTTCCATCTTGGCAAGAAGTAATTCCATCATAGCGCTAATATCAATGCCGGTACTTACTTGTTCTTCTACCACGTCGAATAGCATGGATTTCGGATCTGCTCCCTCGCATTCGACAGCTTCCTGCAGACGAAGTATGAGGTCACTTTTTCCTCCAGCTGTGGAGAGATTCCGTTTTTCTAGTTCACTTTTTAATTGGGGTATACTTAGATGTAGCAATAAACGACCCATTTTGTTTGTCTTTTGTAATTTCAAAATTCACAAATTCACAAATTCACTTTCACTTTTTTTTTTTTTTTTTTTTTTTTTTTTTAGTCTTAATAGCAGTTAGACACTAAGCACAGAATAAGTTTTATCCCACTTCTGACACCAATGTTACATTTGGGCTGGGATTCGAAAAGATAAAACACTATTCTGTTTAACTGTTCCAATAAAATCTCTTTATTTACACTTTCCAAATATTCACTTATTTAACTCCAAAACAATATCACTTTAATCAATTCTCAAATCTATTCGCTTTATTACTTTCACTTTATTACTTTACACTTATTTATCTCTCAGTACAATATCACTTTATTACTTTACACTTATTTATCTCTCAGTACAATATCACTTTATTACTTTTCTTAAACTCTCAATCCAATCGCTTTGTTCTATTACTTCACACTTATCTTACTTCGAACTCAATTATCGCGCGCTAAAAATCAACTGACTGCCTGTTGTCAACGCGCCCCTTTTATATCCGCGCTGCCACCTATCGGCGAATATTCTAGAAATGGATAGCAGATGCACTCCCGATGTATACTCCATCTCTTCTCCAGAAGGTACTAGAATCACTTGACAGATTCTATTCCATTCTCCAATTGGAAGTGGAACATGGGGTGTTACCAGGTGCCCGATTCACCACAATTCCTAAGTGTGTGATTCACTAAGTGCCTGTCACTAAGTGTCCGATTCACCAAGTGCCCGATTTACCACACTATCTATACTTATAATAAAACTGTAGGCAATTTTTCTGTTACCTAATGGCGTGAAAACTACTGCACAGATTTCGATGAAACTTTTTTTGAAATGTTTCTTAAGATTCTGTGCAACATATAGACTATTCCTTTCATTGCCATGCCTATTTTTTTGGAGCGTTTTTGACCAAAATGTGTTTTTTTTTTCGACTTTACTGCCTTTAACTTGCCATTACTCAAATAATTCTTTATCAATGCAAACAAAACAAAATACTTAGGAGAGCCAACACTTTTATAGATATTTCAAGCCATCAATCAGCTTTCTATGTCCTCTAGAAGCTGAGCTACAACCTAAAATCTGACATGAAAAAAAGAAATTTATTTTCTGAAATCGAATATTATCAGCCGCCGCGGTTCTTGATCGTTGTTCTGCTTTGGGGTGGTTTTTGGTGGCGCACATCGCACAAGCAAGTTCATATAAATATGAAAAAAAAACCAGCCACAACGTGTTTCTGAGGAAATGCGCAGATGGCTGATGACGTGTGGTGTGGTGGGGGACGTATGGTGGAGGTGGTGTATATAGAAATTGAGTTCAAGGTTTTTGTTGTAATGGTTTTTATAGTACCTACGTTGATACTTACAGTAAAGAATTGAAAAATTCAAGAAGTAAAGACGATATAGGTGACTTATGTTGTTTGATTTATTTATTGTTGGTGTAGATACAAATTTCCGTTAAGGCTTTTGTTTATGTGGTTGTTTTGATATTACCTACGTGGTACCTACAGTAAGGAAGTGAAACTTCAGTACTTACGCTGTTGAATTTAATTTTCTTAAATTGGTGTTTTAGGTAAATAAATTTGTTTGATTTATTGTTTCAATGTCGACAATGTTCACCGCTTTTTTTTAGCTAGATTGTTGATGTTAAACAAATATGCCGTTGAGAAAACGGTCAAATCTCTTTTATTGGAAACTACACAGTCTCACGACGCGTACGAAGTTGCGGGCACAGCTAGTAACAAATAAATTTGTTGAGTATGTCAGTTCCATACGTGGCCCAAATAAGCCCAAAACAAGACACCTTACCTATGAAAATCGATTTTTTTTTTTTCAGAGCATATGGAATATAACAAATTACAGCCATTATATCTTTTAAATTGCGATAATAGAACACCGTTTCTGCACAACCGACTTAACAGAAATCAAAACAAATTGTGAGTTTCTAACAAAGGAAATAAACATTCCTACTTACATACATATGTACGTATGAATAGCTATTTTTTGGAAATTTCGCAAAAACTGCTCTCTCACTCACGCACACATTTCTTTTTTAGTAAGTTGGTGCTTGGTGAGTTTTACTTAATTCTCGGAATTCGGTATTCCGTTGTGTATAAACATTTCTTTCCAATTTCGATTTCTGCATCTCAGGTTTCCAATTTATTCCGCTGTGAACCAAGAGCGCTAGCGCTAATGTTGGAACCAACGTGAAGTTGGCTACTAGCAGTCCATGTATAATAGGTCTATGGGGCAGGGCTTGTATGGAACTGACATTTCACTAGCAGTCCATATATAGTAACTCAATGGCTGTCCCTTTCAGTCAGACGGCTGTTTAGTATTGGGCATCCATTTAATTTTCCGTGATAGGATTGTGTGACCGTGTAAATGCACTATAACAAAACAACAGCAACAACAACTTTGACAACTTTTTAGAACCAATGAGGGCGTTCAAGTATCTAGTTTAGTAAGTCTGACAGCTGTCGGACTAGATCTATCTCGGTTGTGATTGGTTTAAATCGGTCACGTGGGCACCTGTGACATTTGACGTTTATGGAGGGGTAGCCGACGAATCTAGTCAAGAAATTCGTGACTGAGTACTAAGTTGACAGTTCGGGTATGTGGCTGACGTAGAAAAAGTGACGTTCCCGACCAATCTAGTTTTTGCGTTCAGGTTAGATCTTATCCAGACCAATCTAGTCGACTTAAGATAACTAGATTCTTGAATGCGGCCAATGTATTTTAATTACTTTGAACACATTAGCACAGCAACATCGACAGCGAAGTCAACGTTGAAGCTGTTAAAAATTCGCTGTTGCCGTTGCTGTTTTAATCTGTTTCTCGCATAACACAGCAAAAGCTACTTTGACAATATTTTAGAACCAATGTATTTTAATTACGTTGAACACATTGGGGATGTTCGGATTCATAGTTTAGTAAGTTGACAAGCTGCCTGACTAGATGTATTTCAGTTTTGATTGGCCCAGAGTAGTCACGTGATTAGTTTTTGCAGTTGACGTTTATCGAGGGGAAGCCGACAAATCTAGTCAAGAAAATCCTGCCAGCATACTCAGTTGACATTTCGAAGAGTCAGATTTAAAATAAACAGAGTGGCCGTGGCAGAATTCTGAAGAGTCGAAAAAAGGGCCAGTGAGAGAAAAGGGTGCCATTTCGAATTTTTGCACGATATTTAACAACCATTAGTTCGCATAACAGTGTAATAGTGTTGTGATAGGCAACCGTGTTACATTTTAAATGTACTTATTTGAAAATATCAATTTTTGAAAAAATTATGACGGGTCTTTTCCGAATAAAAAGGGCAAATCAAACACAGGCAACGCTGACCGCGAGAATACAAAAACAATTCAAGTCGCTCAGTCAACGCGTTCGGATTCCTAGTCACGACGAATCTAGTTGACGTTTTACATAAACTATGAATCCAAACGTCCCCATTAGCACAGCAACATCGACGATCGACAGCGACATCAACGTTAAGGACTATTCACATGAGAGCGAATTGCGAATAGGCGAATTGCGAACAAGTCAATTTAACTATATTTATGAACTGAAAATTGCTATTTGTTATATCACAAAACCATTATATTTAATTAATCTAACATCTAGTCTAAAAAAAAACATGACTCTCAATTGATTTAAACAGCTAAATTAACAATTAAGGCAATTTTCCCGCGAATTGAAAATTCTTGCCGCGAACTGTCACACTTTACCTATTCACAATCCACACAAGACATTCGCGATCCACAAACCCAAGAATGAAAAATTCGTTCGAACTTAAGGACCATTCACATAAAGGATCATTCACATGAGAGCGAATTGCGAACTGCGAACACGCGAATATTCGTGGTTTCTGACACTTCATTCACATGAAAACTTTTTTTGGTCGCAGATACCCGCATATCAGTTTCATTTTTAAAGGTTAAGTTCGAACGAATTTTTCATTCGTGGGTTTGTGGATCGCGACTGTTTTGTGTGGATTGTGAATAAAGTGTGACAGTTCGCGGCAAGAATTTTCAATTCGCGGGCAAATTGCCTTAATTGTTAATTTAGCTGTTTAAATCAATTGAGAGTCATAGTTTTTTAGACTAGATGTTAGATTAATTAAATAAATGGTTTTGTGATAGCAAATACCAATTTTCAATTCATAAATGCAGTTAAATTGATTTGTTCGCAATTCGCCTATTCGCAGTTCGCTCTCATGTGAATGGTCCTTAAGAGCGAACTGCGAATAGGCGAATTGCGAACTAATCAATTTAACTGCATTTATGAATTGAAAATTTGTATTTGTTCTATCACAAAACCATTATATTTAATTAATCTAACAGCTAGTCTAAAAAAAACATTACTCTCAATTGATTTAAACAGCTAAATTAACAATTAAAGCAATTTTCCCGCGAACTGAAAATTCTTGCCGCGAACTGTCACACTTTATTCACAATCCACACAAAACAGTCGCGATCCACAAACCCACGATAGAAAAAATCGTTCGAACTTAACCTTTAAAAATGAAACTGATACGCGGGTATCTGCGACCAAAAAAAGTTTTCATGTGAATGAAGTGTCAGAAACCACAAATATTCGCGTGTTCGCAGTTCGCAATTCGCTCTCATGTGAATAGTCTTTAAATTCGCTGTTGCTGTTGCTGTCGCTGTGTTAATCTGTTTCTCGCATTAGAAATATTGAATTCGCTTCATTCCACAAAAAATATCCCTTTCTTTCGAACAGCCAACTTCAAAAAGTCATGTCGCGCTCTTTTCGCATGCAAAAACTACGCCATATTGTTATTTACAGCGCAATGGGCATTTTCTTGTGGCTGGCTTAGTCTGTGGTTATTCAAATTTTCGTTGACTGTGCAAAGGAATTTATTCTTAAAATCTGCAGTCGAAACCCGGTGTTTTGTATGAAAAGTTCAAACGAATTGTAATTAAAAATATCTTCTGGCGAACATGTCAAACATTGTGCTAGATAAGGAAACATTCTTCCGTCGAATAAAGCGACTATACTCGGAGTGGAAGGTAAAATCAAATTGGACTGCATGAAATGTGATTTCCTAAACGTGAATTCATTTTTCTGTGTGCCCTGCAATTGTTAATAGTTTTGAAGTTATAATTTAATATATTTAGGCCTCAACGTTTGATCACGATGATTCACTACAAAAAGTTGACTGTATTTTGTCCTGTGTTGGCGTAGATGAGGATGTAGTTTATAGCAAATCAACAGCTCTACAGGTTAGGAAGAAGCTGCTTTGAATTTGTTCTTTTGCTAAGCGCTAATATGAATTTGTTCCTTTTCCTAGTCATGGCTGCTTGGCTATGAATTGACAGATACAATATGCTTGCTCACCGAGAAGTCAGTGTACTTCTTAACAAGCAAAAAAAAAATTGAATTCTTAAAGCAAATCGAAAATAGCAAAGAGGATGATGTGCCGCCCATTAAATTATTGGTTCGGGATAGGGTGAGTTTTTGCAAACATCTACAAATATGTCTTATTATTTCCATGTTTTCCTTAGAACGATAAAGATAAGGCTAATTTTACAAAACTCATCAACGCCATGAAAGATTCGAAGAAAGGACATACTTTAGGTGTGTTCTCAAAAGATGGTTTTCCCGGTGAGTTTTGTGAATCGTGGAAAGCCGAGTTAAAGCAACAGAAGTTTGAAAATGTTGATATTGGAGCTGCTGTGGCATATATTATGTGTCCTAAAGATGAGCCAGAAATTAATAGCATCCGGAAGGCTTCGTTAGTGTCTGTGGATTTGTTCAATAAATATCTCAAGGATCAAATTATGGATATTATCGATTCAGACAAGGTGAGTATTATAGATTATTGGAAAAAGGAAAAAGATCAAAACTGGTCGAATATATAAAAAGGGAGGTCTAGAGAAAACGTACGATGTTAATTGTAAATAAAACAAAAAGTTTTCAGAGAATTATCTTAATATTTTGTATTATGATAGAAGGATCTATGACAATTAAGTGTGAAACAAAATATCGGCCAAATACTCGTCACGGCTTCGGTGGCATACCTCTATCCGATGGTCCATATTTGCAATGACTGAGACATATTTAAGGTTCAATGCCGGCCTCATTTTCGAAGAAGTACGGCCCGATGACGAAGTCAGCCCACAAACCGCACCAAGCAGTCACTCTTTGTGAATGCATCTGCTTTTCAATAATCACTCGTTGATTCTCATTTGCCCAAATGCGGCAATTTTTTTTGAGAATATTTAAAAGAAAAAATGTACCTACGTCAATAAGCCAAGAACAATTCAAGAGCTAACTTAAGGTTACTTAAGGTGGCGCTACAGTCCGGGGTGGACCTGGGCCTAAATTCAAGAGCTAAAGGATGAGATAATTCGGCACATTAATGACATTGAACCTCAATTGTGTCTCAGAGTCTTATGGACCATCGGATAGAGGTACGCCACCAAAGCCGTGGCGAGCATTGGGTGGATATTTTGTTTCACACATAATTGTCTAGATCCTTCTATCATAATAAAAAAATATGAAGATAACTAGCTGACCTGTGCTCGCCTTGCTTCGCCAGAGTTCCACTTCTCAAATTTAAAACAAAATAATCAGCGCTATACAACGTAGCTTACGTAGCTTACCCGAAAAAAGAGAAGAAAAACTGCCAGTCAAACAATCCAAACAAATACCTAGGTAGGCTAACTTCTATTATTCCCTCTCAATCTCATTTACATTCCACTTGTAGGTTAGGTTAGGTTGGGTTAACGGGTTGGTAGAGCAGGTAGACCCTACTATACCCCACTTAGGTCCTTGTGAACGCATTGTGATACCCTTTGTTGGGGGTTTATCGTTGGTGCTGTAGATGGTTAGCACATGTCTCTCCTTAATATATCTCCCCGACGTTGTCCAGCCATCCTGATATCCTCAAGAACCTGTAAATATCAGAGAGTGTAATATCAGAAGGTTCTTCTAAGTCATGGAAGTAATAGCTTCCAAGTGTTCTCTTCCTCAAGTGACAGAGGCTCGGGCAGTGACAGAGGAAGTGAGGTGTGTCCTCATGAACCTCTTCGTCCCCGCAGCCTCTACATATATCGTCATCTTTGAGATTTAGTTTCATCGTGTGGTTTCTTAGAAAGATATGACCCGTTAAAGCCCCTACCAGCTTAGACAGCGATGACCTGTCAAACTGTAGAGGTTTGATGGTTCGGCCACTGTCGTATACTGGCCATAGCTTCCAAGATACTTCACAGGTAGTTAGTTCTTTCCACCTGTTATTGGTTTTCATACGAATCTTGTTCTCCACTCGTTCTCTGAGATTACAGAGTGGAGGCTTGATCGACTGTAGTGCTCTATCATGATCCATTGCAGACCCTTTTCTCGCCAGTTCGTCAGCAATCTCATTGCCGGCTTTGTCACTGTGTCCAGGGACCCAGCAAAGATTGGTAGCGTGCTGCGAGCAGAGAACCTTGAGCTCTTCGCGACAGCTATGAACTAGCTTGGATTTTATTTCAATAGCAGAAATTGCCTTTATAGCCGCCTGGCTGTCAATGAAAATGGTAATATCATTGCGTGGTATTGCCAACAATGACACCCTTCGGGCTGCCTCCGCGATTGCCAGAACCTCTGCTTGGAAGACACTGCTGCTGTCAGGAAGCCTAATGGAGCAGTATATATTTAATTCCTCACAGAATATACCGGCACCGGTTCCACAGCCCATCTTTGTTCCATCTGTGTAGATGGATATCGATTTCCCCTTAGTGGGTTCGTCTGAATTCCATTCATCTCTGCTCGGAAAAGAGTAGGAGAATGGTCTATCAAAGTTCAGATGGGGAGACATATAGTCAGAAATGACAACGTTCCCAACGTATTTACTTAGAATATGTGCGTGGCCAAAATTACATGGGTTCCAGGTATTAGTTTGACTAATCCTTAAAGCACTTTTGGCATCAGATTCTTCCATGTAGAGGTCCAGAGGAGTCAAATTGAGGATTGCCTCCAATCCAGCTGTGGGTGTAGTTCTCATTGCGCTGGTTGTCCCTATACATGCTAGTCTTTGTATCTTTGTCATTGCCTTGAGATTGGTTGCCTTGCCCGCGGCTTGCCACCAGACTATGCTGCCATATGTGAGTATTGGCCGCACGATTGCCGTGTACATCCACAGGATTATTTTGGGGTTTGGTCCCCACCTCCTGCCGAAGATGCGGTTACATGCGTAGAAAGCATTAGCTGCTTTCTTCACTCTTTAATTGACGTTCGGCTTCCAATTAAGTTTCCTATCGAGGATCATACCTAGGTATTTTTCCCTATCTGTCACCTTTAGAGGTATTCCCTCAAGAGTTGGTGGCTCGAATAGTGGTATTATTCTTTTGTTTGTAAAAAGGACAAGCTCGGTTTTTTGAGGGTTAACCCCGAGGCCGCATTGCTTTGTCCACGTACTGAGAGTTCTTAGTTAATTCCCTAACAGGTCGCTTATGGTTTGTAGGAATTTTCCTTGTACAAGCAAGACTACATCATCTGCGTATGCAGTCACCTTGACACCCATATTCTTAAATCTCATTAATAGCTCATTAATGACAAGTACCCAGAGTAGAGGAGAAATGACCCCTCCCTGCGGAGTGCCTCTAGCTGCAGTTACTCTAAGTTCAGTGTCACCTATTTTCGCGTTGATGTTCCTCTCGCTAAGTAAGTTTATAATCAGATTAGTGAGAGATTGGTCAACATTTGAATTCTGTAGTGCTCTCTTTACTGCGCACGTTTTAGCATTATTGAAGGCACCTTCAATATCCAGGAACGCCGCCAGAGTATATTCTTTATCTTTTAATGACCTCTCTATGGTGCTAACGACCTCATGCAATGCGGTTTCCACCCCTTTATCTTTAATATAAGCATGTTGGGCGGAGGAGATCGCATTGTCATCTAGCCGGCAGCGTATAAAGACGTTCATTAGTTTTTCGAAAGTTTTCAGAATAAAAGATGTCAGACTTATCGGCCTGAAGTCTTTGGCGGTGGTGTGGCTAGATTTTCCCGCCTTTGGAATAAAAACGACCTTAACCTCTCGCCAGGTTTTAGGAATGTAGCCGCATTCCAGACTACGAATGAAAAGTCTTTTTAAGATCGGGGTAATAGTAGTCTTAGCTTTCTGGAGCATGATTGGAAAAATACCGTCGCATCCAGGAGATTTGAACGGAGAGAATGTATCAATTGCCCAGTTTAGTTTATCTTCGGTTACAAGTTCTGTCGGAATTGTCGCTAACGTGGTAGTAAAACTAGACTGATTAGCCTGGTTCATAGTACAACCCGGAAAATGAGTCTGCAGAAGTAGACTGAGCGTCTCCTCACCGGATTTTGTCCAAGTACCATTACTATCCTTGAGTTGTAAGTTGTTACATTTTATACTCCATCTCTCCCAATCAAATAACCCATATGTGCCACAGCCACACTCGCTCACTTACTACTCAAACACAAACATCCTCAAGTTCAAATTAAAAAAAGAGAAAAAAAAATATATATATAGTAAAAAAGCGGCAATTGCACAAACAGGTTTTAGAATGCACATGAATCACTATCACTAATAAGATCAGAATCACTATAGCGCATTTTAAATATCACAAATCACAACTGAGTGTGACTCCCTCAATCTCAATTACATAACTATCTCTCTCAATCCCATGCACCATATTCGCTCTACTACTCAACTCATTGTCATTATAATGTACCTACATTAATAATTTAAAAACGTGAGCAAAACAAATAGTGCGTGGAGTCCCTCCGCGCGGAAGAAGTGAAACTTCGTAATGTGGAAATGAAAATTGTAAGGGATAGAAATTGATTCTTAGTGAAATCATATTGTTTGCCTAGTATCCTGCTCGCTCTAAATTTTAGCGCCCCAAGTCTCCACTTTGTTTCTCCACACCAAAGATAAATGGTCCCTAAATTATTATTAAACATGATATAGATGTGGGATGGGGCCAAAGCGTAGGATATCACCCTACGAAACGAAACATAAAAGTACGGGACAAACATAACGCAACAGACCGACACACTTGTATATAATACGCAACAAAGAACACAACATACTTCCCCTCAAAATCGTTCGACCGACAGTAAATAAGTACCTCTAGCATGCGTCCCTCTTCATTCTTTTGTTCATTACATTTCCGCAATTTGCATTTTCTCAGTACAGTCTATCGTGAACCTTTAATGAAGTAGTTTGTGCCACAGCGTCAACTAGTGCATACCTATTATTGAATAAAATGTTTTAAAAAGAGTTTCGGTGTTTAATTTGAGCCACGTAGAGAAATCCTACAAATTTTGGGGACTCAGCCGAGATTGAAGCTGGAGTGTGTTTTTTTCTCGCGAATCAAACAATTTAATTTTCAAACGAGCGAATGTACGAGAAAACGTAAACCAGTGAGTGGCAAAGGAAAAACTGGATAGAAAAGTGATGTGCGAAGAACTTTAAAAGACAAAAAGAAAAGAAAAGGCTCGTGTGTGAAAATCGTCAAATTATCCATACGAGCGAGAAGTGAAAAATAATAAGTAAAAAGAATATTCATAAAAGTGGCAGCAACAGAAAGGCGATTGTGCGTGGAAAAAAAAAAAAAAACCTCGTGATCGAAATCGCCAAATTATCGACACAGGTAATAAAATTCCAACCTCATCGCTGTTGTGTGCCCCAACGGGAACGAGAGAGAGAGGCAGCGTGTCGTGTCCAGACACAGAAGGTAGCGGTAGAAGGCGAGACAACGCACGAAGGTAGCGGTAGAAGGCGAGACAACGCACGAAGGAAGCAGTAGAAGGCGAGACAACGCACGAAGAGAAGGCGATAAAGAAAAACAAATACATACATTTATATGAGGGTGAGTGACGTCTGTGGCTTTTTCCTTTTTTTTTTTTGATTATATTCCGAGAAATAAATTAAATTAAAAGAAATAATACTGTAAATGGAGAGGGAGGCAATTTTGGCATTAACGGTAGAGGGATTGAGGGAAAAACTGACTGACTTAAACTTACCAACAGTAGGGCTAAAAAATGTACTACAGGTGAGGCTCCTCCAACATTACGGTCTGGGCAGAAACATAGAGGCAAGAGAAGAGGTCGACGAGATTGAGGTTCGTGACGACGACGAGGAAAGCGTATCGTCTGTCCAAGTGAATACGCAACCGGCTAGGGGGGGAATATTCACATTGAGAGACATCGAAGATTCACTCATGCCATTCTACGGATCGAACAATGCGGACGTCAATCTGTGGTTGCGGGGATTCGAGGAGAGTGCTGTCACCGTGCAATGGAGCGAGCTCCAAAAATTTATATACGCCAAACAGTTGCTAAAAGGGGCGGCCAATCTTTACATTCGAAGCCAATCGGATGTAAAAGATTGGAAAACATTGAAGAAGGCGCTCATTGACGAATTTGGGGTAACGTTGTCCCCAGCGGAAGTTCATCGTCAGCTTAGGAGCCGTAAGAAGAAACCCAGCGAATCTTTCAGGGAATATTTATACGCGCTAATGGAACTAGGCAAATCAGTTCAGCTGGACGAGGCGAGTCTCATCGAGTACTACATCGAAGGAATTCCAGACAGCAGGTCGAACAAACTCGCTCTCTATCAGGCCAAGACTGTTCGTGACTTGAAAGTACAAATTCAAATCTATGAAGGGATGCGTGGACCGAACCAAGAGTCGTCATACTCAAGGGGAGGGGCACAAGCGGGGACAAGTAGTAGTAGTCAGATAGTCAAAGAAGAGAGAAGAGAGCGTAAATGTTTTAAGTGCGGCGAGAATTCACATGTAAAGAAAAACTGTAGAGCTAGGGACATTAAGTGTTTCACTTGTGGACAGGTAGGCCACAAATCGTTTGAATGCAGGAGAGGCAACAACCAGTCTGGACAGAGGCGTCCTGAGCAGAGATCGCGTGTTCATACTGCACCAACGGATGACACAGATGATATCTCCGAGGTCCGAGTTTCGTTGGCAGTGAGCTGCAATAGAATATTTAAAGATATTGTGGTCAAGGGAAAGAGAGTGTCGGCGTTATTTGACACGGGTAGCGACGTTAATCTTCTCCGTTATGACACACTGGTCAGACTAGAGTACTCCGAACTCAGTCCGATCAAGAAGAGCTTGTCCGGGCTAGGGCAAAAGAAGGTTGTTACACTAGATCGTTTAGATGCAAATGTACGCATAGACGGGGTAGATCTACTTTTATCGTTTCACGTAGTCAAGGAGGTCGACATACCTTACTCCGCTGTTATTGGAAACGAGATAGTGAAGATGGTAGACGTGAAGATCACTGAGGATGGCGCAGAGTTTGTGAAGAGGCAAACTAATGAAGATGCGGCTGACAGGGAGAAGAAACCAGTTCAGGAAGCTGAATCCACAACTGAGTTTGGCGTTAAAGGCAGCGCGGTCACACGGGCATCCGCGAGGAGGACGGTAAGCGACATGAGTCGTGAGTGCTTAGCCAACAGGGGCCAGAGGTGCCAGGGATTGGAAGCAATAGGTCCAAAGGGATCAAGGAGCGTCGTCGTTGATGAGAATGTGGACATTCCAGAGTTTGAAGCAGTTTGCTTGTCAGCTGAGGAGGATGTTGAGAACAGGCCTACTATTGACCTTAATCACCTGAGTTTCCTCGAGAGCGAAAAGTTGAGGTCGATTATCAGCGGTTATACGCCAAGGAGAGCTAAACAGTCGCCAGTCGAGATGAAGTTGGTGCTGACCGATGAAATTCCTGTGTACCAGAGACCAAGGAGAATGTCGTACGCAGATCAGCAGGTTGTGGAAGAGCAGGTGGCAGAGTGGATGCAGAAGGGTATCATACAGCCTAGTACGTCAGAGTATGCGTCACCAATCGTCCTAGTCCAGAAGAGGAACGGAGCCAAACGACTCTGCTGTGACTACAGGAAGTTGAACGAGAAGGTTGTACGAGATAATTTCCCGATGATACTGATTGACGATGTACTAGACCGGCTGCAAGGGGCGAAAGTGTATACTACCTTGGATTTAGCCAATGGATTCCTTCATGTTCCCATTGAGGTAAATTCGAGAAAATATACCTCGTTTGTCACACACAACGGTCAGTTTGAGTTCTGCTACGTGCCCTTTGGCATATCGAATTCACCGGCAGTGTTTTGCCGATACATATCCTCAGTGTTGCGAGAGCTGATTCAGGACGGAACGATAATTCTGTACATGGATGACATCATCATTCCCGCTAAGGAAACGGATGAAGGCTTGCGAAAGTTAGAGGCCGTGCTGAATGTTGCTGCGGACAATGGGTTACAGATCCGATGGGATAAATGCCAGTTTTTGAGGAGCAAGATTGACTTTCTGGGTTATGTCGTGGAAGAAAACACTATCCGACCATCGAAGGAAAAAACAAAAGCAGTTCGAGAGTTCCCAGTACCTGTCGACCGGAAATCGCTTCAACGTTTTCTTGGTCTCACATCGTACTTCCGGAGGTTTATTGCAGCGTTTGCGACGGTAGCCAAACCACTATCGGATATGTTGAGAAAGGAGGCTCAGTTTAAGATGGATGTCGAACAAATAGTCGCGTTTGAACAGCTGAAGGAGGCGTTAACCAGCGAACCAGTGCTAAAATTATTTGATCCCAAGGCATTAACCGAGGTTCATACCGACGCTAGCATGTATGGATATGGGGCTGTTCTGCTGCAAAAGGACACCGAAGATCAGCAGTTCCACCCTATTCAGTATATGAGCCGAAAGACGACACCTATGGAAGAGAAATACCATTCGTATGAGCTGGAAGTTCTAGCTATCATAGAGGCGCTGAAGAAGTGGCGAATTTACTTGATGGGAATCAAAGTGAAAATAGTGACTGACTGTAACGCGTTCACCATGACGATGTCCAAAAAAGATGTTCCGCTAAGAGTATCTCGTTGGGCAATGTTTTTACAGGATTTCGACTATCTTATAGAACACAGACCAGCGAATAAGATGAAGCATGTAGATGCCTTAAGTCGAGTGTCATGCCTGAGCCATATGACGATTACTTTATGAAAGCAGGCGTATTGTGCAAAGATCCCGTCAAGGAACTTATTGTGATTCCGTCATCAATGGAACAGGAGATCATCACCATCGCGCACCAACAAGGACATTTCGCTGTCAAGAAAACTCAAGACCTGTTGGAGCGAGAGTTCTATATCCCAAGTCTGACAAAGAAGGTAAGGAGTGTAGTTAGAGGATGTGTTAAATGCATCATCACAGAGTCAAAAGCTGGGAAAAAGGAGGGACTGTTGACGCCAATCGACAAAGAAGACCGACCACTAGGAACCTACCACGTCGATCATGTTGGTCCCATGGAGATGACTCGTAAGCAGTACAATCACTTACTAGTGGTTGTGGACGCTTTCTCGAAGTTTGTTTGGCTCTATCCAGTGAAGAGCACAGGATCTAACGAAGTAGTCGATAGACTAAGGAAACAGGCAGCAATTTTTGGGAATCCCAAACGGATAATATCCGATCGAGGAACGGCGTTCACCTCGAATGTCTTCAGTGAGTATTGTAAAGGCGAGAGGATACAGCACTTGTTAATAGCGACTGGGGTTCCAAGGGGAAACGGACAGGTGGAAAGGATCCATAGAATAATCATCCCAATGTTGGCCAAATCATGCATTGATAGTCCAAGCCAATGGTATAAGAATGTCGAGGAGGTCCAACAAACTTTGAACAACTCTCCTTCCAGGAGTACACAGTTCAGTCCTTTCCAAATTCTAACTGGAGTAAAGATGCGAGTACCTAATTTGACAGTTTTACGAGAATTGATGGACGAAGTAGCAATCGAAGAGCTGAATGATGAAAGGGATGAGGTGCGCAATGAAGTCCGCGAGAACATCCACCGGATACAGCAGGAAAACAAGAAGACCTACGACAAATCGAGAGTTCCGGAGCAAGTCTACAACGTAAACGACCTGGTTGCCATCAAGCGTACCCAGTTTGGCACAAGTTTAAAGCTGCGTCCAAGATATTTCGGACCCTATAAAGTGACCAAAAAGATGGCCAACGGAAGGTACGAGGTCCAAAAAGTAGGCGACCATGAGGGACCAAACAACACCAACACCGTTGCGAAGTTCATGAAGAAGTGGACGCGATCATTCGGGGACGAATGATATGTCAGGACAGCCGAATGTGGGATGGGGCCAAAGCGTAGGATATCACCCTACGAAACGAAACATAAAAGTACGGGACAAACATAACGCAACAGACCGACACACTTGTATATAATACGCAACAAAGAACACAACATACTTCCCCTCAAAATCGTTCGACCGACAGTAAATAAGTACCTCTAGCATGCGTCCCTCTTCATTCTTTTGTTCATTACATTTCCGCAATTTGCATTTTCTCAGTACAGTCTATCGTGAACCTTTAATGAAGTAGTTTGTGCCACAGCGTCAACTAGTGCATACCTATTATTGAATAAAATGTTTTAAAAAGAGTTTCGGTGTTTAATTTGAGCCACGTAGAGAAATCCTACATAGATGGGACAAAACCCATATGCTTATGAACCATGAGTACCATGACAGATATCATTAAACGTAATTTTAATAGAATTTTCGAATTTCAAACTTGAAAGACGTAAGAAACCTAGAAATTATAAGAAGAAGTTCGACATGTGTCCTCAAACTTTCCACAATCTCCTTACCATAGTGGAACACTTGTTATTACCCAAAAGACGACGCCAAATGACAGCATAAGTCCCCCTGAAAATCGATTCGCTTTATTTATATTTATATGTATCTCTGTTTTGGCTCTGTTGTAAGCATTGTCTGCGTTTTCCGCCAAAAAAAAAAAAAAAATCATTGCAAACACTACTACACAAACACTTTCCTCCGTTTTTTTATGTCAAATTTTATCTTCGATTTAATGCACCGGACATTTATTTCGCGAGCTAAATGAGTGGAGACTTTTCATCGGCCCATCTATATGAAGTTAAGGACTTAGCGTGCGAACAGGATACTGATGCTTTGCTAAACTGCCTCGCTCAATTTTATCTTTGTAGACATTTTTGTAGATAAAATTTAGCGCGAGCAGGATACTAGGCTTTAAGACAAACTTTATTAACACTTTATTAGCATTGCTTACAATTCACAATTGATCGCATCTTTTAATTATCATTTTCGAGTGGAGAAATATCCAAATCTATAACATTTACAATGGGATTATGAGTTTATATTTAATAATATTTAATTGCTTAATACAAGCATGTAACAAACTAACAATAAAACAATAAACAATAAAGTAAACTTAAGACTAAAAAATACAAATACAAATAATAAGGGTAAAAAACGTAAACATAACACTAAAGCGCATAATGATTTATTAAATATAAACTATAAGAGACAAAAAAATGGTTAGTTAAAGGGAAATGAGATATTTATGACTAAGGCAATTTAAGAAGCGCACTTTTAAGAGTTGCTTTGGTACAATTTAGGTCAAATAAATTGGGCGCCATGTTTGCTTTGCAAAGCATTCTTGTTAAAGGCTCGTGTTGGCCATAGTCAGTGCGGTGATGGGGAAGGCGGAAAAAGGGAATTGATCGTAAACGACGAGGATTGGTATTTATTGAAATCTTATGCAGTAGATGCGGGCAATCTATGTTACCAGATAGTAACTGATGAATAAAAATTATGTCAGCAATATCGCGACGAGTCATAAGAGCCTTTAAATTGAGCAACTTAAGGCGATTCTCGTAGGGAGGTAAATTGTGAGGGTCATCCCAGTCAAGTCCACGTAAGGCGAAACGAATGAATCTACGTTGGACAGCTTCGATTCTCAAAATATGTACCTGATGGTAAGGTGACCAGACTTGGCTGGCATATTCAAGAAGTGGTCTAACAAACGTCGTATATAGGGATTTAGTGACATAGGGGTTTGAAAACTCCTTCGACCAACGTTTAACAAACCCAAGTGCAGAATTAGCCCTGTTAATAATGTTGTCGATGTGATGTCGAAAATTAAGTTGAGCGTCGCAGATAATGCCCAGATCACGAATAGATGAAACAGTGGATACAGACTCGTTGTTTATGAAATAAGATCTTTGATTCAGGGGATGACGTTTACGGGAGAAAGTTATAGCTTGACATTTTTTCACGTTAAGTTCCAATCGATTCTGTTGACACCAGGTGTAGAAGTGATTAAGGTCAGTTTGTAGTGAGAGAGAATCAGCGGTGCAAGATATTTGTTTAGAGAATCTCATATCATCTGCGTAGATCTCCAGGTCTGAGAGTATAATGACACGTACTACATCATTTATTGTCAAATTAAAGATCAATGGACCGAGATGACTCCCCTGTGGTACACCAGAGGATGCGATGATTGGCTTAGAAATGGCAGATCTAAAAAGGACACTAAACTTGCGATCTTCCAAATAGGACTTAATCCATGAAGTAAATCGCGGAGGGAAACCGATCGCTTTTAGTTTGAAGAGTATGACATTGTGAGAGATCTTGTCGAACGCTTTGCTAAAATCGGTAGCCACAACATCCACTTCCTTACCATTTTCCAAGGCACATAATGTGCTAGAGACAAAATCCGTAAGGTTTGTAGTTGTAGATCTGCCCTTAAAAAACCCATGTTGCTTCGGGGAGAGTATTGATTTACAATGAAAGAACATTGACTCGTAAACGATGCTCTCAAAGAGTTTTGGTATGGATGATAGTTTGGCAATAGGTCGATAGTTGGAGATATCGCTCTTGCAGCCCTTTTTGTGGATGGGAATGATAAATGACAGTCCAGAGTCAAAGAGATGAGTATAGAGATCCGCTATTACTCGGCATTCAGCAATACGTATATGAGTGGGTTGTAGAGTGTAGTTGATTGTTATTTCGAAAGATTCAATGCTTGAGGGATACCGTAACCGTGTTATGCAATGAGAACCATAAAAATTCTTGTGTAAGTCACGGTTTGTAGAGAGGGCAGAACATAGTACTAAAAATATGTACTCACACTGACAGAAGGAGAAGAGTTGTTGATATGAAGAAGAGATGCGTGATGAATGTGAAAAACGGGCTTGATGAAAGAGAGAAGGCAATGAGTTTCTCCGCACTGCGGTAAATTCCGAAAGAAAAAGTTAATGGCGAAAACTTCGAGCGACGCAAAACAAAAATGTCGCGAAATATTAAAACGATAAAGCGAAATGCACTTCACAGGTATAAGCTGAATACAAAGATGCAGATCATAAATAAATTCATTAATAGACACATTAAAGATAGTTGTCTTAAGTTTTGACAACTAAAGTAAGATACGAAATGTTGGAAGTCGCATTAGAAGTTCAACAAGACATTGATTGCCGATTTAGTCATTATTTTTGGAAATTAATCTTCACCACAGAACATTCCTCTCCCAGCATTTGGTGCCAATAAACTCACTCACCATTGATAACTCACACCTTTGAGTATGCAATGCTTATAGTAGCGTTAAGCGTTTAACACAACCTTGTTGGAAGTCGCATAAGAAGTTTCACTTCAATTAATCAAACAACATAATTCACCTATATCGTCTTTACTTCTTGAATTCTTCAATTCTTTACTGTAGGTACCAACGTAGGTCCTATAACAACCATTAAAACAAAAACCTTGAACTCAATTTCTATATACACCACCATACGTCCATCAGCGCACGTCAACAGCCATCTGCGCATTTCCTCAGAAACACATTGTCGCTGTTGATTACATACACATTCACGTCGCATACTTCTCTTTCGTTTCACTTAATTTGGAGAAAACACCACTCTGTTTTTTTTTCATATGAACGTGCTTGTGCAATGTGCCCCACCCTCACCCTCCCTCAAACCTTTGAGTATCCAATGCTTTTATTAGCGTTAAACGTTTAACGCGACCTTGAGTTGGAAGTCGCATAAGAAGTTTCACTTCAATAACCTCAAGAAAGAAATTGCATTGATATCCACTTCTTACGAAAAACAACCCTAGATACACACACGAGCAACATACATGACACCTACAAAACCAGTTTTTCATGCCATACATCACTGAAGGTACGCCCACATGCTATATAATCATCAACCAAAATAAGCAGTGTGTGTGTGACTGAAGCACATCAGAAGAGTGCTACCCAATGAAAGCATATCATTAAGGGTTTTTCTTTGAATTTTGTCAAAGAACTTTCGGTTTTGGTAATTTTTGGTGCTTTCGAGAGCGGCATATTATGTGGGGTGTTGCCATTCAGTTTTAATTTGTTTTTATTTTTGAAAGATCCAATAATATTGATTTAAAACATATTTTTTAATGTTGTCTTCTAGAAATAAGGTTTATTCGTGAGGTGTTTTAATGCATTCATTTCATTAACGCAACAAGTGATCATATATGTGCGTTGTAGAGATATTGCGAAAAATAATAGAGATTACTAAGACAACTCAACCGGATTCATGCAAAAGCATGGTATTTTTTGGGATAAAATTTGATTAAATATTTTAATATAGAAAACTAAGTACCTACAAATTTTCAGCCTTATTCGTTAGGGCATATTTCTGCATGTTTTGGTAGGTATAAATTCATATTTCACTTATTTACACTGATATATCAAAATGATGAAGCAGGTAAACCTATACTGTTTATTTTCGGTCGTTGGGTTAAGCAGTAAAGCAAATGCCTTGAAAGGATTTTATGATCTTTTCTTTTGCTACTGTTTCCGCGAAGTTCTGCATTGACGGGTAATAATTTTTTAACTAATATTAAAAAATGTATGTAGAGCTGCACAAGTGCAGTCCTTTTACCATCTGTTTAGGTATATGACATTGCGTCGTGCTTATATAATTTTGTATTCTAATTGCCTGTTTGTCTATTTATATATATATATATTTTTTTTTTGGAAAACAAACTAAAGCGATTAGGCCTACTGGTGATACCCTTAAAAAAACGCGCCTATTATCTTATCGGAAAAGGAAAAAGATAAACGGAATTTATTTCGTTCAGCAATATTTATATTTTAAATTGGAAGATGGTAACCCTAACAGTATTGCTCTCTGAGTTATGGCGACTTATCGTACACACTACGGCAATCCTGTGAGAGCTTTAAAAAGGGACCGATTTATGTAAGTCATTGCAACCAGACTGAGAGACAAACATCCCTGTACTTTTTTTTTTTTTTTTTTTCGTGGGTAGGTGGAAACCTTGCATAGGCACCAATGGTCCGACGTCCATTGGTAGTGTCAGATTCTTACTGACTAAAACCACCTCCCGAATCTTTCCGTTTATTCCCTCGCGGAACTACCGCTAGGTATTACTTCGCGAGGGACGGATTCGAGCTGTTTGCTTCGTCATATGTTGTTTAGCGAATTCGCGTTCCGCTGCCGTTCTAAACTCCTTAGATCGCACATTATTCGTACTGCTGCATCGTTCACAGCAGCCCAAAGATCTTCGGATTTCAACATAATATTGGACAATGTTTTCTGGTGTTGGCGGTTCACCAAATGCTTCACGCAATACAGCTCTTTCGTTTGCATACCGAGCACATTTGAAGAAAACGTGTTCCACGTTCTCTACCGCGTTTACGCAGCGAGGACAGGATGGGCTCGAATCACGGTTTCGCTTGAATAGGTATTCCCGGAAACCACCGTGACCAGTCAAGAACTGTGTAAGATAATAGTTCAGTTCCCCGTGTTTTCGGTTTACCCAACTTTCAATCCTTGGGATTAGTCGGTACGTCCATCTCCCTTTTTGAGACTCGTTCCATTGTTGTTGCCACGTTTCTATGCTGCGGCTTCTTTCGAGTTTCTTCGTTTGATTTGCGCTTGACCCGTTTTGGGCGCGATTGTCATAAACTCGCCTAGCTTCTAAAGCTAGGATATCGATTGGTACCATAGAGGATAGTACCAATATCGAGTCGTGGGATACCGTTCGATACGCACTGCTAACTCGTAGTGCACATAATCTATACACAGATTTGGTTTCCTTAACGTGTGTCTTTTTATTCGCGACGTCAGACCATATTTGTGCCCCGTACAGCTGTATGGAGGCTACAACCCTCGCAAGCATTAGTCTTTTGCCTTGCTTCGGACCGCCAATATTCGACATGAGTCTCGAAAGAGCGCCTATAGTTTTGGACGATTTCTCGCAGGTGTATGCGAGGTGATGTCGGAAATTAAGCCGCGCATCAATCATCACTCCCAGATATTTTATAAATGGGCTGGAAATAATGTTGTGCTCTCCGACTTTGATCGTTATCGTCTCTAGCACCTTTCTACTTGTAATGAGCACGGATTCCGTTTTATGGTCCGCGAGGTCTAAACTCATATCGCGTAGCCAATTCTTTATCAGTGCTATTGCTTCGTTGCTATACAACTCGATTTCTTCAAGCCGTTTCGCCACGACTACAACCGCAATATCGTCCGCGAACCCTATAATGGAGACTTCCCTGGGGACTGGAAGTCGAAGGATGGCGTCAAACATCACGTTCCACAGTAAAGGACCTAACACCGATCCTTGGGGCACGCCTCCTGTAATTTTATACAATTTCGTCCCGTCGTCGGAGTCGTAAAGGAGCAACCTATCGGTGAAGTAGCTCCTGATTAGTCTTAATATGTACTTCGGTACATTTAATCTTTTGAGGCACTGTAAGATACGCAACCAATTCGCCGAGTTAAAAGCATTTTTCACGTCAAGAGTAACCACGGCGCAATACTTTTTACTGCCTCCTTTCCATCGTCTACCTTCTATAGCCGATTGGGCTTTGTCTATTACGACTTTAATAGCGTCGATTGTCGATCGGCCCTTTCTAAAGCCGTACTGGTGTTCCGCGAGCCCATCATTGGCTTCAATGATAGGCTGTAGTCTGCTACATATAATTCGCTCTAAAATTTTTCCCATAGTGTCGAGCATACAGAGCGGTCGATAAGATGAGGGCTCCTCCGGAGGTTTATTTCCTTTCGGTAATAATACCAACCGTTGGTATTTCCATTGTTCCGGAAATATTCCCTCGCTTAAGCACGCATTATACATACTAACGAAAACGTCAGGGCGGGCTTTCATCGATATTTTTACAGCCCGGTTTGGTATGCCGTCTGGACCAGGAGCTTTTCGATCCTCTACCCTCTCGATTGCTGCCGTGAGTTCATTGATTGTTACGGCAGGAATATGTTCGTGTATTTCTTCGATCTCGCTTAGAACTCCGCCCTGATTAGAGGGGAACAGAGTTTCTACGATTCTGCGGAGTAATAGCGGGCAAGTTGGTGCCGGCCTCTGAGGCGTCTTGAGCTTCGCGGTTATAATTTTGTACGCTTTACCCCAAACGTTTCCGTTCAATTGCGTACAAAGATCCTTAAAGCACTGTCTTTTGCTAGCCTTAATGGCGGATTTGAGTGCGGCGGGTGCTTCTTTATACGCTGTCCTCAAAATCAAATGTCTATCCGTATCGCGTCTAGACCGTTGGTATTTTCTTCGTGCCTTTAGATATCGTCGTTCCACCAATACGTTGGACGCCGGCGGTTTTGTGTTCCCGTTCGAGCCATTGATAAATCGCAGGCAGCGTGCAGTTGTCGCGTTACTTGACGTACGATCTCATTCGCTGTTCTCCCTTCAACTATAGCTTTAGTGATTTCGTACTCTAAAAGCTCCTCATCTAAGGTGTTCGCGTTCCATTTCATCTTGGTAGTTTGTGGCCGAGGGTTTCGAGGTCGTGTAGGACTATGGAGATCGATTAAAATGGCATTGTGGTCACTATGGGTGTAGTGATTGCTGACGCGCCAAGTCGTGTGCCTGAATAAGTTACTACTAACGAACGTAATATCCACGATCGAGCTCGCACCCGCTCTACTAAACGTGTTCACATTTCCCACGTTAGCTACGACGACGTGTAAACTAGAGAGAGCTTCAAGTAGAATGGTTCCTCTTTTATTCGTTAGCACGCTTCCCCATTCTACTGCCCATGCGTTAAAATCACCGGCTATAATAGTTGGGGTATGATCCTTAGCATCAAGAACTATGCTTTCGACGACTCGTTCGTATTGCTCAATCGTAAGGCTTGGGGGTATATAACAGCTGTATATGTATACATCGTTTATCGCCGAAGGGTGGTATCTGAAACGTGGTATTACCACATGCCCATACGGCGGCTTTTTTCGTCGCATCATGTGCCCAGTTACCCGAATTAATGTTGCAATATTGCTCCGAGAGTATTGCAATGTCGACCTTATGCTCGTGGACCGTTTGATTGCAAAATTTTCATGTTTTCGCGTGTAAGCTCTCAAGGGCTTTTTTATACTCTGGGCACCTAGCACTACCGGTTATATGTCCAAAGTCTACTCCGTTTGCACTGCAGTGCAGGCATTTTGGTTTTGCCTTGCAGTCCTTCAATTTATGCCCGTTTTCTCCGCATCCGAGGCATGCATTGGATCGATCGGTAGGGCTTTTGCACGTTCTTGCTATATGGCCAAACCCGAGGCATCTAAAGCATTTTTTTGGAGAAATTTTTTCTCGGATCCTGCAATAGATCCAACCAACGCGCACTTTTCCCGTAGTAAGTAGACGGTTTCCGATGTCTGCAGGCAACCGTAGTGTGGCCGCCTGAGTCCCGCCAAAAGTTCTCCTCATCTTCCCTGTACTGACAATTTTTCTTGGACAGAGTATAGTCCAGAGAGTATCCAAACTAGAGAGCCAACTCCCGTGCACCTACCCGATTTACCCCGCAAATTTTGAATGACAGCAGCCCTCTCTCGCGCGCTCTTATTTTTCCTGTCGGTGAATACGTGTAATTAATGGCCGCCCGGTGGTACTTTTTCAATTAAAAATAATTTGTAAATGCATTTATAACAATAAATGTACCACGAATAAATGTTGAGTATGAATATTTTATATAGCTTTACTTGTTCTCTATCCATATTCGGTTCCAAAAAATCTTCATCCATTCACATTTCAAATCTTTTTAATTTTGTTTATATGAATAATATATTTGACAGCAGAATTCATGCAGCTGAACCTTGGGGGTTGTTCCGTAAATAGGTTAACAACATGCAAGTTAAGCCCGGGGTTCCAGTAGGGCAAAAGTAAACTTTCTGTGGTATTCGATTGGGCGCTCTCAGAGCACTTTTTTTTTTGCTCTCAGAGCAGTTTTTATGTTCGTTTGGTACAAAAAAAAGCAATCTTTTTTCAGATTTCAGAGCACTTTTGCGAATCTAGATATTTTCTCAGATTTACCAATACAAGTGCGTTTGAGTTTGACAACTGATGGAGGACTTTTTGGTTGTTTTCGTTCGTTTATTTAACACCATATTTGTACACAATCAAAGTGCGATTGGAAATTCTGTAGTTGAATAACACTGAACAGTGTTGAATGATGTTACATAAGAACAAATGCTTTTCATATTTAAAAAAAAAAACGTATAAATATCGTAAAAATTCAAGTAGCCTTGTCTTTAAACTCCTAACAAAAATACAATAGGCCTGTTTTTTTTAGCTTTTATCTCAGCAAAGCAAAGCCAAAGCCAAGCAACCACTACGCTCTATTTGACACTATGAGGACTCTTAGTAGTTGTTGGAATTGCGTGATGATAATCCTTACTTACTTTGGTTTGCTGAGATCGAAGCTGAAAAAAACACGCCTAATAATGTAGTATGTAATTGGATTTTGCGATATAATTTCCGATTTCGGATTTGGCGTATTCAATCGTGAGAATCCAAATAATTTTGTTTATTGTAGGTATTCTCATGTTTTATTTCGTTTTTTGTAGATATAGCGCATTACTTTTGACAAATTTCAGTCTCAACATTAAATTTATGGCAGCTCATTATTGCAAAAAAAAATTTTTTTTTTGGAAAATAGAGTTTATTTTGAATTATCAATGTCATTTTCCATTGGAATTTTCAGAATTTGCTCTCAGACTTCAGATTTTTTGTGCCCAATGGAACATAAAACGAGATTTTTCTTTCTTTGCTTTATGTCTTTATGGTGCTGCGTGTTTTAAAAGTCAGCTGTTCTTAAATTGCAATTTTTGTTTACAAAATCTATTAAATTTATGTTAATACCCTTTGCACTGACCAAATGTAAATTGTTCTCTATTTTTCACAGACTTGTCGTCTGTAAAAAGGAAAATAACTCACTTTCAGTTTGACAAATGACAAATGCTCAGAAATGAAGATTCGCAAATTTATCCAGACTCTGAAAAAAAGTTAAAGCTAAATTTGAGAGCAATAGTACCTATAAACGGAACAAAAACAATTATTTAGTTATTAATTAGTTTTTTGAATTTAACAAATTCATGCTTGCACATATTTATATTGTGTTAGTATGCATTTTAAAATATTAGGGGTATTCACGATCCGGTGCAACTGGTCTTGTATCATTGCAAAAGTGCAAAAGTGCAACTTTTGTTCGCACCACAACAACAAAATATACTGACAAAAATTTCGCTACACTTTTGCACTTTAGCTATACCCTGACCCTATTGTAACCGAAAAATACAACAGAGTAGCGTTATCAAGTTGACAGTTCGCTAAATTATGAATTCCTGTGTGCAGGTATCGGAAAAAAACAAAGAGAATGAAAAACAAAAATAAGTGCGGCCGAAGGGAAAATCATAATTTTTGTTATGTAATATTAATTAATTAACATAATTTTGTCTCCATTATCTTCCAATAAATTGAATCGTTTTTCTTTTTCGCTTTTTAAAAGATTTTTCTTAGAACAAATGTCAATTGTCAGATTGGGTCTGACTTTGTTTCAGTTTTACTATAGATGAGAAAAAGTGTGTTCACGATCTGATAAAAAAAAAATAAAATTTCGCAATTTTACTAGGTCTGTTACACCGAATCGTGAATACCCCTATTCTGAAACTGAAATATGTATTTTCCATGGTATAAAAATATTTTCCCCTACATTGTATTTAAATATTAAAGTTTAGAGATTAAAATCAACAAAAAAAAGGCAAAAGTGCAAAAAAAGTGTTATTTCATTTTTCTCTGATTAATAACATGAGATGGATTTCTGACATTGACAAATAATTTATATATTAGGTATATTATTTCCGAAATTCGATTTTCCAACAATTTCATACCTTTAAAAATGTTTAAATTGAACTGCGATGTGAACGCCGTGTAACTAATCGGCACCAAAAATGACGAACACAGTCGCCCCCACTTAAAATTCCACCAATAATGGCCGCCCGATTGACATAAAGTCCCTGCACAGGAATATACTAAGTGTGCGTGAGGCAGCAATGGCGCTCCTTTGATTTGTACATACACGAATACTAAGAATATTCCTGTGCAGGACAAGGTCATAGGAAGCTTGTGGGCAAATGTACCGTTTCTGCTCTCAGTTGGCTCTCTAGTTTGGATCCTCTCTGGTATAGTCATTTTGCAAGTGGATGCTATGTTGCAAATCAAATAGAGATGGCGCTTCACGTTCCAAATTTTGTAGAACATTATGGGTAGAGAGATTACAGCGTTATTTATTTATTATTATTATTATTATTTTTTTTTTTTTTTTCAAAAATCAAATTTTTAAAAAAATTGATACAAGTTGCATCACACACAAAATACAAGTAAGTTAAGTAAAATATATCAATGATTCTGCCGTTGAGGTCCTGTTCCATGCGTCACCTTAGGATTGACACGTTAAATTGTTCCGTGATGTTAAATGTGATAATTTCCTTAAAATTACTGATTGTCGAATTGCTTATTTAGGAAATGATATGCAATTTCAACACACAAACAAAAAGCTGCCACTGCAAAGCCGCCTCCAAGCAAAAAAAGGGATATTGCAAAATGCTCCAAGGAAAGCGGTAGAAGCTCCGGTGCATCCGGGTCAATAAACGCTATCAATCCATTTGCTATACCGTCATCATTTAGATCGGCCTTAAACTTCTTAAAGATACCACTTTCATAAATTCTAAAAAAAAAATCTGTATACAGATCAGCATATGGAGATGTAAAAGGAAAAGTAAAACACGGTATTATGCTGAACACAGGCTCGTCAATAATTTTAACTCTTGGCGTTCTCAAATAACGCTGTTGATGTGCATAAAAAGAATATTTTTCCACACTTAATATTTCCATGCGGGACGTGTTCAGAATTCGACGCTGTTGATTCCAGTTTTGAATATCTATGATTTCAATTTTGTCTAAAATCTTGTTCGATACGCCATGGTTTCTATAAATCTCCTTATAAACTATGTCTGCTGAAATGGGTAATTTCGAAGCAACTGCCTCCTCGATGGAGTTAATCTGCCTTTCATAGACGCGAGTAGTTAGAAACGTAGAGAGATGTGCCAAGTACAAGTTTGACAACAAAAGCCCTATAACTAGGAGTGAAATATAGATAATGAGCAAAATCTTCGAATTATGACTTCGAATTTCCAATGATATATACAGTAGTCCACTGATTGCCTGCAAGAGGGCTAGTCCGAAGTCGAAGTTTTTTATTATTGTCCTTGAGCCAAAGTATAGTAATATAGCAAATGAAAAGAGCATAGTCGCTATAGCGGCCCATGTCCAATTGTCAAACGGCAGCACAAAGTACATAAACTGGTCCACTGGCCTGGAGTAAGGCACCATTAGGTAGTAGAAAACCACCTCGAATCCATGTGAACACAGATATTCGTTGTAGAGTTGAAGGAAGGGGTGTAAATTAATGTCAATTTCACCTTTTTTTACAGCCTCTACCACGTCGGTAAAAACCAGTGCATTTGGATAGGGCTCCGGTAGAACAACCTCTTGGACGGTTGCATTGTAATGATCAACGAAGAGCATGAATGTTTTTAGAAATAATCCTGAGTAGATGAGTTTTCCTTGCCGATTAACATATCGAAATGAACGGGGTGGATCATTTGCCATTGGCGTTCTTATTGGGTGCAAGTGGAAATTATTGGTTATTGGCTTTAGTAAACTGCTCTCGTTGATATGTTTGATGTTGACAACTGATAGTTTCGGAAATGGATGAAATTCTGATAGACGAGGTACCCCATCACGCAAATAAAGTGCAACAGTGTTTGTGTATCCATTCTTCCAAGCCCAGTGAAATATTGGGTATGGATCCGCTGAACCAAAAAGAATAAACATTATGTTTACATGATGTATTCGATGAAGGACGTGGTTTAAGCTTTTTTTTATCTTTGTACTCGAATCGTAACCAATGCAGACGACGGCTAAGATCTTCTTGTCCAACTCGTAGATGAATTGAAAGTCGACTTCCTGCGTAATCAGTATGCTTGGTACTCTCAAAGAAAAAAGATCTAAAGTATCCAAAAGGCAATTGTCGAAATCAAAGAACACGTTCGTTTCGCAGATAAATCGAGTGTTTGTCTCTTCGATTTGAGATATCAAATCTTCTTGAATATAGGCCGCACGAACTTGGCCACACACAACGGTAATGAACAGAATAGACAACTTCATGGCGCACTGAGGTTTGTTAATGATTTGATTAATTTGTAGTGCAAGCGTTTGTCGCACAATCTGATTTAATACGAATAAAAATATACCTTCTTAAATGTTTATTCATGACTTATTTTCGTGTAATTATTTCTGTTGCAGCTGTTATTAAATAACTTTTAATTGAGGCGATTTCGAGTCGTAGCTGTAATCAAGTTAACAAAACATAAATAAGTCATTCGTTTATTTGCTGGAACTCGATTTTAATTGCATTTAATAGTGATTACTACCTCCTGTTCCATGGTGTGTGTCATTGAGATAATCCAAATTGTGCAGTTGATTCTCTATTCAAGAAAATGTTTGGGTTTGAATTGAGTTTTGTTAGCCTTCAATTTATCTTTCTCCCTCGTATATTGTTCGTGTCAGCTATGTCCAATTAATTAATTCAGTGGAGTTCTGGGGCCATAACGAAAGCTCTCTACTTTGGCAGGTATGGAACATTCGATGGCATACTAGAACTGCTGAAATTGTACTCCATCTCTGCGCTTTAACTTAAGTAATGTCTACGTCTTCAGGACCAAAGCCCACCACTAGTGATTTGTTCTTCGATTGCTTTTCAAGTTGTAGAAACAGCGACTGCGAGAGCTTGACTTCCGCGCTGACATCTGTTTTTATTTTTTTAAATACTTCTATCGCTCTAAAATTCGTCCATGGCGACGTATGTTTAATTCATATATTTTGGATTTGATTTCCATTACGCACAAGTCCAGATTGATTGCGTCAGTGTCATCGGTGTTTGTAAGTAATTGCCTTAACTTTTGAAAAATGGAACACCCACTGTTGGTTTGTGATTTTGGAATGCCCTGTCTAATATTTATAAGCTATAACAGGCGAGATGGCCCAACTAACGGACAATAAGTAGATCAGGCGACAATTAAACGAAACTAGTCCTCTTCACAACTAAGTACAAATTTGTTAGGTAGACTCTTACGCAATGATACCCTTCTCTTCCCATCGTTACTGAAAAAAACAAGTCAACAAAATGTCTTCTTCTCATCTCATTACAGAAAGTGAAGCACTCTAAGCTAGCCGAAGGCGTTGAAGGTGCACTCACCGACAAAAAATACGTGACTGGCGTTGACACTTCTCAGTTGGACATGTGTTACCCTCCGATTATCCAATCCGGAGGGGTTTATTCCTTAAAGTTCTCGGCACTCAGCGACAAAAACTACTTACACTTTGGTGCAATAGTTTGCTCCCTGGGAGCACGTTACAAGTCATATTGCTCAAACATTTCCCGCACACTTTTGGTCAATCCCACTGAAAAGATTCAAGAGGATTACAACTTCCTCGTCACTGTTCAAGAAGAGATCCTTAAACTCCTAAAGCCTGGCGCAAAACTTAATCAGATCTTTGACGCGACCATTGAGTTTGTGAAGAAAGAGAAACCTAAACTTATAGATAATCTTACCAAAACGTTTGGTTTTGCTATGGGAATCGAATTCCGTGAGAACTCTATTATTATCGGTCCCAAATGCCAAGCGACAGTTAAGCGTGGGATGATATTTAATGTGAACGTCGGCCTCGCAAACTTGACCAACAATGAGTCATCTGACAAGGAGGGCAAGAAATACTCACTCTTCATTGGCGACACAGTGTTGGTCACTGATACTCCACCAGCAAATATTATGACGCCGTCAAAGAAGAAGATAAAAAACATTGGCATCTTCATTAAAGAGGACGACGACGATGACGAAGACGAGGACGACAAGAAGAAGGAAGAAGAGGACAACAGTACACAGATTATTGGTCGCAGCAAACGAAATGCCGTACTCGAGAATAAGCTGAGAAACGAACACAGCACGGAGGAGAAGCGTAAGCAACATCAGAAGGAACTCGCTCAGTTGCTTAACGAAAAGGCCAAGGAGCGACTTGCCAAGCAAGGAGAGTCCAAGGAGATTGAGAAAGTGAGAAAGAATACGGTATCGTACAAGAGTGTCAGTCAGATGCCGCGCGAGCCAGAAGTTAAAGAATTGAAGCTGTATGTGGACAAGAAGTACGAGACAGTAATTATGCCAATATTTGGTATCCCAGTCCCGTTCCATATATCTACTATCAAGAATATTTCCCAGTCGGTTGAGGGTGAGTATACGTATCTGCGTATCAACTTCTTTCATCCCGGTGCAACCATGGGACGGAACGAGGGAGGCATGTACCCACAACCAGAGGCGACTTTTGTCAAAGAAGTGTAAGTGAATAAGTGATCTTGAAGTAAAAGTGAATACAACATTGTTTTCTTTGTAGGACTTACCGCAGCACCAACAGCAAAGAGCCAGGCGAGTTATCAGCACCTTCTTCGAATCTGAACAACGCGTTTCGTCTCATCAAGGAAGTGCAAAAGCGCTTTAAAACTCGGGAAGCAGAGGAACGCGAAAAGGAAGACCTCGTTAAGCAAGACACTCTGGTTCTATCCCAAAACAAGGGTAATCCCAAACTTAAGGATTTGTACATTCGCCCAAATATCGTGACCAAACGTATGACTGGCAGTTTGGAAGCTCACATCAACGGCTTCCGCTATGTGTCCGTTCGCGGTGACAAAGTGGACATTCTGTACAATAACATCAAAAGCGCCTTCTTTCAGCCATGTGACGGCGAAATGATCATCTTATTACACTTCCATCTCAAGCACGCAATCATGTTTGGCAAGAAGAAGCATGTCGATGTTCAGTTTTACACTGAGGTCGGTGAGATCACTACAGATTTGGGCAAACACCAGCACATGCACGATCGCGATGATTTGGCCGCCGAACAAGCCGAGCGGGAGTTGCGACACAAACTTAAAACCGCATTCAAGAGTTTCTGCGAGAAAGTGGAAGCGATGACCAAGCAGCAAGTTGAATTCGATACACCATTCCGTGAGTTAGGCTTCCCGGGTGCCCCATTCCGCAGTACAGTGCTTTTGCAGCCAACCTCTGGAAGTTTGGTAAATTTGACGGAATGGCCGCCATTTGTCATTACCCTGGAGGACGTGGAATTGGTGCACTTTGAGAGAGTCCAATTCCACTTGCGAAACTTTGATATGATATTTGTGTTTAAGGATTACATTAAGAAGGTGGCGATGGTAAATGCTATACCGATGAATATGCTTGATCATGTCAAAGAGTGGTTAAAGTAAGTTACTTACCTGCTTTTCTACTTAAAATAAATTGTTAACGTGCGCCTTTTTTAATAGCTCATGTGATATTCGCTATTCTGAGGGTATCCAGTCGTTGAACTGGACAAAAATCATGAAAACTATCACAGATGATCCAGATGGTTTCTTCGAAAGTGGCGGATGGACTTTCCTCGACCCCGAATCTGATGGAGAAGCCGCTAACGAGAGTGCGGAGTCGGAGGAGGACGACGCCTACGAACCCACTGACGTCGAAGACGATGACGAATCCGATGACGACTCCGAATACTCAGACGCATCTGAAGACGATAGCTATGAGAGTGATGGTAATCCAAAACAATATGAAATGCAAATTCGGTTTGTATGAATGTTTACCCCCCACCTTTGTAGAGGAACTTGGCACAGATGAGGAATCTGGCAAAGACTGGTCCGATTTGGAACGCGAAGCAGCAGAAGAGGATAGAAATCAACAGTATGTCCATGATGGCAAGGAAAATGGCAAAACAAGCAGCAGCAGGGATCACCCTTCTTCGAAGAGCTCTAAACGCAGGTAAATCCTCGAAGGTTCCGATTCCATTACTTATATTATAAATATGTCCTAACTTGTGAACTACTTGTTTCTCCTTGAATTCTATATCCAAGAAGAGAACGTGATATTCAGCCACAGAAAAAGAGTAAATCCTCAAAAGACAAACACTCGTCATCACATAGGTTTGTAGTTGAACCGTTTGTGGTTTCTTTTGACTGGATTTTGTTTTTGAGTTTGGAAATTTCTTTACAACAATCTATAAAATTAAAAGCTACCAACTGAAACTGTTAATTTTACATTTTACAGTAGCCATTCAAAATCATCGAAAGAAAAACATCACGATCGGAGTAGAGACAAACACGACAAGGACAAGAGTCGAGACAAGAATCGGAGTAGCCATCACAATGACAAGAAACGTTCACGCGAAGACAGCAAGGATCATGGCCACAAATCGAAGAAATCAAAACGTTGAGCAACCCTTATTGATAAGATGGCGGAACATGTTACCATCCAAGAATATCTATGTTTTTCCAATGTTTCCGTTTTTTTTTTTTTTTTTTCTGTAGTTTTTTAAGTACGCCTTCATTTATTTTGTACTCTCAACTTTGAAGCAACATGATGAGTCCCTTTTTCTGTTTATTATTCTTTTGTTATACCATCATTGTCACTGGATCCATAGTAGCCTCCTATTTTGTTTGTTAAACAAATTAATACATATAACGACTGTTCATTACCAACCACATCCGCACACTTCTTGTTTTATCCAAAACATTTACTGTAAGTCAGTTACAATTACAAGTTTATACAAAAAACCAACCGATTCCAATGTTATAATGCGATAAGTACATATGCAAGATAATAATTATTTAATAAAAACTTATGAAAATTACTTTTGTAAATGACGTAGTTTTCTTTTCTTTGATTATTCGACACTCCTGTTTCGGGGTGGGCCTTCGGCTTTGCCAAACCAATTTGCAGTTGTGCACGCCATATTGGTTGCGCTACATTTCCAAGTAATCGATCTACGTAATATTAATATAACTGACCCTAGCCAATTATAAAAAAGCAAATACAAGCAATACAGCTTACCGTCAACTCTTCGCTAGCATTGCATCAAATCTAAAATCAGATGGATGGAATTTCATCTTCACTGATGGTTCAAAAACTACAAACAACACATGATTTGCCGTGACCCTCGAAAATGGATCTATTGTTTGCATTGGCAACTTACCGGAACTCACCTCAATATTTACAGCAGAAGCCTTTGCCATCCTTCGAGCAATTAAGACAGTAACGAATCGCCGAGGTAAACATGTCATATGTTCTGATAGCATATCTGTCCTAAACGCCGTAAAAAATCCAAACAACAACACAGAACTGATATCAAAAATCAGATATCAACTCGTAAAAGCACCAAAGAACGTCAAACTGATGTGGACTCCTGGACATGTCGGGATCCTAGGTAATGAAAACGCTGATACTGCAGCCAACTCGGCCAAAAACGCTCCAGTTTATAGTTTCAACGTATTCACCAAACTAGATTTGTTAAAACGCATTCTAACATTCACAAGAACCCTTATCAAAAACGATTGGAGTCTATACCACCACCACTACAAAAAAATAAATCCTGAGAAACTCAACCCTGTTTACCATCACTACCTAAACAAAAAATATCAAACTTTATACGACTACGCCTTGGACATACCTCAGCATCTCATCAACACCTTCTTACTAAGAACAGCCCACCAGATTGCCCCACCTGCAAAACCACCCTGGATTTAACCCACATCCTAGTAACTTGCCCCGTTTCTAAACACATCATCAATAACCTTTTTCCGAATAAATCTATATACGAAATACTCAGTAACCCCAGTCCCACGAACATTGTAAAAATTTAGAATTTTCTTACAAAAGCTAATATTGTCATTTAACTTATATACACTAGAGAGCATCACTAGTACACTCTGCAGCTAGGCTCATTAAAATTATATTATCTTGTAATTTTTAATTACCTGCTAATAAAAAATAATAATAAAAATATTAATATAAGCTTGTCTTTCACCGAATCTCTGGAGTAGAGTTGAAGATTTGCCGTGCTGGAGCATTGATGTCGAGGAGCTCTGTATGCCCCAGCAATCTAAGTCGATTAGTTCGAATCCCCTTGTCTAGGTCTACATTAAAACTGTACATACAAAATGTATCATAATAAACACTTTTCAGACGAAACAACCTAGTGTGGGTGTGTGGGCGGATAAAATCCATAGTCCAACTTCTGCTTAGTTGCGTCTGAGAGCAATCTATGAGCAATGTAATCCACTTATGGATTAAGTTAACAGAGTAACCCAGAGCCGTAATCTTGGACTTCTCAAAGGCATAGAGCCCTGCTTAGAAAATTAGCCTTTTGTGGACTACCACAAGTCCACAAAAACTCTGCAGATGGATGCAATGCTATGTTCTGGAGACATCGATCGATCTGGTAGATGCTGTAACATCGAATTAATTTCGTATCAACGCAGAAGTTCATATTAATAATCTGCTTACGTCGACTATCAATTATAATCATAACTGGACCCACTTTTGAAGAGGGGAATAGAAAACTTGTTCTTAACGTGCAGAATACACAATTCACAATGCGATAATATAATAGTAATTTTAGTGCCCAGGCTAAATTTTTCGAACTCACATTGAAGAAATTTTCCATACCAAGTCGAATGTTGTGACCTACAAAATATGAAGGTTAACATTTGTCCACAACAAATATGCATACCTATCTGTATCACAATTCGTTAAACACATACAATTAACTTTGCTGTGGGGGCGAAATGTTATTATGGCAAGCACGACATTTTATTGAAGCAAGACCCGAACGGAGACCTGTAGAGACGAACAAGGAAACCTTGTAGTAGAGTCACAGTCGGTGCTGAGGACATGGAAAAACCATTTCTGCAGACTGTTAAACGGCGAAGACGACACAAATTCCGCTGTTAGGCAGAACCATTCAACCTGGCCGATGACAGCCAAGATTTCCGTCCACCTGACCAAAATGAAGTGAGGATAGCAATGTCTAAGCTTAAATCCAACAAGGCTGCTGGTCCAGACGGCTTACCTGCCGAGCTCTTCAAGGCAGCCGGAGATGACTTGGTAGAGTGCATACACCAACTCATCTCCAAGATTTGGTTAGAGGAAAGTATGCCTGATGAATGGAACCTCAGCATTGTTTGCCCGATCCAGAAGAAAGGAGACCCTCTAAACTGCGCCAACTACAGAGGCATCAGTCTCCTGAACACTGCGTATAAGATCATGTCTGCTGTATTGTGTGAACGCCTGAAACCATTCGTCAACGATCTGATAGGTCCCTATCAGTGCGGTTTTAGGCCCGGTAAGTCCACGACCGATCAAATATTCACACTACGGCAGATCCTGGAAAAAACCCAAGAATACCAGATCGATACTCACCATCTTTTTATCGATTTTAAGGCCGCATATGACAGCGTTTATAGAGACGAGCTATACAGAGCCATGTCTAGTTTTGGCATCCCTGCCAAACTTGTCAGATTGTGCAGAATGACGATGGAGAACGCTCGCTGCTCCGTAAAAGTCGGAAACAATCTCACCGAGACCTTTGATGTCAAAAAAGGATTTAGACAAGGTGATGCGCTGTCATGTGACTTCTTCAACATCATTCTTGAGATTTGAGCCATGTCGGCAACGTAAACCTTTTATCATAAGAGAGAGCCATACATTATAGCCTCCAGTTATATACACTCCTTAAGCGCAAAAGTACATTCGTACTTACAAGTTTCAAATATGTAACAAAATGTTTTATAAGTCTCAATAAAAAACTTGAAAAACATCATTCTTGAGAAGATTGTGCGAAACTCACAAGCCAACACCAGAGGCACAATTTTCTATAAGTCTGTGCAACTGCTTGCATACGCTGACGACATTGACATTGTTGGTACAACACAGCGAGCTGTCACTGGTGCGTTTGCAAGTATTAGTACAGAAGCGGCAAAAATGGGTTTAGTGGTGAATGAGGGTAAAACAAAATATTATGCTGTCAACAAGAAGGGACACACGACATCGACGAATCGGGCAGAACGTCACGATAGACAGCTATAACTTTGAGGTAGTTAGGGACTTTGTCTACCTCGGCTCCGCTATAAACTCTGGTAACGACATCACATCAGAAATCAAACGAAGAATCACACTTGCCAACCGCTGTTTCTTTGGCCTAAGACGGCAACTGATAAGTAAGGCCTTGTCGAGAAATACTAAGGAAACTCTGTATAAGACCCTCATCATCCCAGTCCTGCTTTATGGTGCAGAAGCATGGGCGCTATCAAAGGCGGATGAAGATCTCCTTGGTCGTTTCGAACGCAAAATTCTTCGAGTGATTTTTGGTCCCGTTTGCGTTGACGGGCTTTGGAGGAGAAGATTTAACAGCGAACTCTACGAGCTGTACAGCGACATCGACCTAGTCAGAAAAGTACGCATCAGTCGTCTAAGATGGCTGGGACATGTAGAGCGAACGGACACCAACACTCCGGCCCGAAGAGTCTTCGATTCTAACCCGGAGGGACAACGCAGTAGAGGAAGACCTCGCCTTAGGTGGCGCGCGCAAGTGGAAGGGGACCTCAACCAACTTGGAGTGCGCAACTGGAGGCAGTTAGCCAAAGATCGCGCTAACTGGAGAGGCGTATTAATTGAGGCCCAGGTCCACCCCGGACTGTAGCGCCACCTAAGTAAGTAAGTAAGTAAATTCGTTGCTTCACTTGCAGCAAATTAAAAAAAAACAAATTCTAGAAATAATTGAATTGTTTATTTCTATTAGAAATGTGAAAGGACGTTGTACAAATCTTTACAAACATACCTAATTTGATTTGGATATTGAAAAAAAAAAAAAAACGAATTTTATAATAAATACCGCTACATACTTTTTTTGTTAGGGAAAAACTTTTGCCTGGCTATACCACTCCTTCCGTTATTTGCACTAACGTTGGTCTTTTTAACATCAAACATATTTTTCGACCTGTTAATCGGGAAACGCATTTTATTTTTTAACCACGTAGTGAATGCTCTTTCATTATCCTGCATCTTACGCACTTCAGCTTCGGTGGATTTTAAGTTCTTTTCCAAAACAACATTGTGTTTTTTTTGCAGCGTCTGTTCACGTTTATCCAACTGATCCCGACTCAGTCCATATTCCGACATATAACCAGTGTATTTAGGTAGCTTCCCTCCTTCGGAATTTCGATACTCGCAGCATGTTTTGTAGTTTAGTTTCAAACTTGTAATATCTGGAGAACGGGAATTCAATCTTTTGGCTGTGTTCTTGCGACGAAATGTAAAGTGTCGACTAAAGTTTTTCTTTTCAGAACTTTCGTCCTTGTCAGGCAGGTGATCTGGAGGAAGGTACGAAGCAACTATGATCGAAAGTTTGTCATCTTCATCCTCATCCTTTGGGTCGTCGTCATCGTTAGGATTGATTTCTTCAGCTGTTTCCTCTTCTTGCTTAAATTTGAAATTATTCGCTGTTGTTTCGACCTTTCGACCAAAGGTGGCGTTAATTTCATTGGTGTCTTCATCTAATCTTCGTCCAGTATCCATGTCCATGACAATAATCTCTTCACAGATCTCTTCAACTTCTTCATCAGAGTCGGGCATTTTAATCTCGATTGCTTCTATCTTTTTCTGAACTTCTAGCGCCAATATCTCCGCACATTCTTCTATGGCCGAGATAGTTTGCTCATTTGGTATCACATTTTCTTCGGCATCTTCATCTTTATCTTCGCCTTTATCCTCTGACGGATCTTCACCATCGGGATCTTCTTCAGAATTCGGTTCGTATTCCTCTAGATTAGTACAAAATTTCACTTTTCTTTTCTGGTCCGATTGTATATCGTCCGCAGCGGCCTCTTCATCAAAGAGCTCCTTGTTTGCTTCCTTAATTTTATCCACTATGTTGTATTCGTAAACTGGTTTTAGGACTATCAAAAAGTGGGTTTTATTAAATTCTACACAGACAGGATTGAAAATATCAAACTTACAGTACACCTCACAGTCCTCGTCTGTATCACAATCGTGTTCGAGCATTTTTTGTAGCTGTTACTTCTTTCTAGAATTAGTAGTCAAAAAATCGAAACAAAAAAATCTTTAGCTATTTTTAGGATCAGGAATTCAACCCCTGGTGCTTTCCAATTTCATGGAATTTATTACAGCGTCATATCGCACGACCGTGAATACAAAATCGGAATATTAAAAGTTTTCTCAACAATCAAAGTATCTATCTATTACCAGTATAGAACTCTACAAGGCAAATCGCCGCTTCTTTGTTTCTACATGCGGAGAGTACCTGTTCACGCTTGTATCTGGGCAACGAAATGGATTAAAACTGTTGGATCGATTGCTGATTTGGTTGGTATCGCGGAATTTGTTGGATACTAGAATGGTACATTTAAAGTGAATATATCATATATATAATAGCAAAGTAGAACACAAGCGGACTGAACCAAGTCAGTTGACGAAGTGACAACGCTAGTCACTTTGAAAACTCGTGTGAGAACAATTTTTGAGCGACCATAGACACATTTTTGGAATAACTCATTCAAGAGTTTACTTTTGCGATGAAAAGCAGTGGACGGGGTTCGGGGACATTATTGTTAATCCAACCGATTAATTGAGTACGAACATGCAAATCTAATAACAAAAAAAAAGCTGTTTTCATTCGATGGATTAATCAGAGAAGACGAATTCGATTACAAATCGATAGTCATTGGGTTATTTTTGGTAGTTCTCTCGGGGAAGGTAGGTAATCGTATTTGCAGGGTTGCAACTAACCGTGAAGGGTAGCCTAACAATATAGTTTAATTTGAGTTTATGTTGTTTTGGATAGACACAGTTTTTTTTTAATGTTCATATACTGGAATACAAACATACTAGTGAAAGATGTCACTTGTTGTGACGTAAGAACTTGAAATCTGTAAGAAGATTGTGCTAGTAATAACCTCAAGAATTTCAGCATCATAAGCCGATCGAAATAAAAGGAGACTCCATCAATTCTGACAATGTGAACAAGTGAGGATTGCCATCAGTAATCATATAGACTTTTCATCGATAAATTCATGTAGGTACATAAACATTCATCGGAACATGAAAATGTAAAAACTACACAAACAGAAACAGAAAAGTACTTCGAATCGAATGTATGTATGGCGAATCGCTGTAACCAATGACGAAGAAAAAATCATCTAGACTTCTAGAGGATATATCTATACTTATAATAAAACTGTAGGCAATTTTTCTGTTACCTAATGGCGTGAAAACTACTGCACAGATTTCAATGAAACTTTTTTTGAAATGTTCCTTAAGATTTTGTGCAACACATTAGCCATTCCCTTTCATTGCCATGCCTATTTTTTGGAGCGTTTTTGACCAGAATGTGTTTTTTTTTCTGACTTTACTGCCGTTAACTCGCCATTACTCAAATAATTCTTAATCAATGCAAACAAAACAAAATACTTAGGAAAGCCAACACTTTTATAGTTATTTCAAGCCATCAATCAGCTTTCTATGTCTTCTAGAAACTGAGCTACAACCTAAAATCTAACACAAAAAAAAAATAAACTTATTTTCTTAAATCGAATATTATAAGCCGCCACGGTTCTTAATCGTTGTTCTGCTTTGGGGTGGTTTGGTGGCGCACATCGCACAAGCACGTACATATGAAAAAAAAAAAAAAACAGCCACAATGTGTTTCTGAGGAAATGCGCAGATGGCTGATGACGTGTGGTGTGGTGGTGGACGTACGGTGGAGGTGGTGTATATAGAAATTGAATACCTACGGCAAAGAATTGAAGAATTCAAGAAGTAAAGACGATATAGGTGAATTATGTTGTTTGATTTATTTATTGTTGGTGTAGATACAAATTTCCGTTAAGGCTTTTGTTTTAGTGGTTGTTTTGATATTACCTACAGTAAGGAAGTGAAACTTTAGTACTTACGCTGTTGAATTTAATTTTCTTAAATTGGTGTTTTAGGTAAATAGATTATTTGTTTGATTCATTGTTCCACATTGACAATGTTCACCGCTTTTCTTTTTAGCTTGACTGTTGATTTTAAACAAATATGCTGTTGAGAAAACGGTCAAATCTCTTTTATTGGAAATTACAGTCTCACGCCGCGTACGAAGTTGCGGGCACAGCTAGTATTATATATATGCGAATCCATAGAGGAAGATTTAAGATTTCGTAAATTTAACGGAGAACGATATGCATGTTTATATGGCGGACGACATGTTTTCAAAAACTAGGCATGCAAAGGTAAATGTTTGCCTCTTTTCATTTTAAATAAAATCTAACGACGCTCGCGACGCATTTACCAAAATTTTGTTATTTACCGGGATTGGCTGAGTTCAAAACCTAAATAATCTAATTATGGCTGGCCCTTGCGCCGTTATTAAGAGAATAAGTAATTTGACAAGTATTTTAAATTAGCTTTTTATTTGTTATTTCATTTACATGCAATCGCCAAAATTATTGCGAAAATAGTCTTTTTTTTTATTTGTTTTTATTTTTTATATAGTTTTTTTTTGCTTAATCTATACGAAAACTTCATAAGACACAAAATAAAGTGCAAGAAATCAATTCATTTGAAAAATATTTGATCATATCAAATTACCCATGCAAATTAATATTTTTATTTTCTAATTTTCAAAAGCTAAGGAATAATTTGGCACTTGAATAATAGTTTTTTGTATGTAAATAAAACCATAATACACTTATACACATTTTTATTTTTTGCCCAGAAGACAGTTAGGTACTACGGGGATTCTTTTTTGCAGAAGCATGTTTATGTTATGTTCATTCGTTCCCAAAATGAAAAACTCACACAAAACGAATGGTTGTGAGAAGCTAGGCCTTGGGTCTCTCCAGACCTGTTGCGCCAACTATTTATTTATTTATGTTTATGTTTACTAATTATAGTTTCTTAAAAAGGTCGCTTGAAGCTTTTAAAGGTATTCTTAAATTTCTTGTGGTTTTGTAAAAATAGTTTTTAACAAAAATATTGGTATAAAAAACGTTTTCCAGGAGGGGATGGTACATTTATAACATTTCTGTTTCTACCCTAAATTTCTTAACATTGTATTGCCCATTTTAGCAAATACATTTTTGTATAAGTTCATTGTGGTGTTTTATTAATTAAAACTGTTACTTCGCACAATTTGAGCAATTGTAGTAATCTTATTGTAGTTATTTTGCTTTTTTATTGCATTATTGAGTGTCTTTCAGTGATTGGTGTTCTGTGTCCAGAAATAGAAGAATAATTGTGTTTCTCTTACCTATTTGAAACTAGTGCTGAATAAATATCGTGTAGAGTTTGTGTACGAGTATACCTACATGTAAACGTTGTTTCATCTTGTACAAAGAAAACAATTTGTTGCTTTTCATCAATACAATTTCATTTGTAATAGATTTATTGGTTGCTGATTGATTTATTTTAACATAAATTATATAATATTGTAGTCGTATGAAATTCGAAAATTCCAAACAGGCACTCATCAAGTAAAGGACGGATGAAACAAAAATCATTTTTAAACTTAAATATGGGGAAACCCTGTTCTGGCCAACTATTTGATTAAAAAAAGGCTATCGGAACATTACATCGGTAGAAGGCACCTAAAAGAACGAAAGAAGGTTTTAATTGTTTATATTCGCAAATTCTAAATTTTTGTAACCTGTAACGGTTGTAAAAGGAGGAGGGATAATTAAGTTTAGACGATCTAAGTAAAAAATGTTGTATGTTGTCTTTTAACAAATTTCGACGTTATAATGAACTAAATACATATATAATATACAAACACGAATTTTGTTGGAAGAATCGGCTGCGATTCCACACTGAAAAACAAAACGCAAACATATACCGAACCCTTATGTGAAATGGGAAACGTACAAAAAATTTAACCACTGAAGGAGGAAAAGGTACACATTCCAAAAATTATGAGAAATTAAACTAAGAATGCCAAAGTGTATACCTACTGTATACATATTTTCATGCAACGACTGAGTCAAAAAAAGAAAATTTTCCCATAGATTAGATTGTGGGAGGAGTTGGTATAGAATATCCCAGATCACTGCGGCCACAAGAGGGCCTATTGTGATATCCTCTATTTAGAGCTTATGCATGATGCCGCAGTTTGTTAGAAAGGCGGCTGACTCTTTGGCAGCTATGTCGGCTGCTTCGAGGTAGAATTTACATAGGTTACGTTGACGTATTTTAGCTAAGCAGTTGCAATCACATAATATTTGTTCTGTTGTTCCTATGTCCTCGTTGCACATTCTGCAGGTATTACGAGTATATTGTGCCATTCCCATAGTCATTGTGTTTTTTGACATGATAGTGTCCTGTTAGATATCCTGTGCCTTTTCGAATCTGACATCTACTTAGTTTTAGTAGTTGTTTTATTATGGGAATTGTTTGGCATGAAGATTTTAGCTTGTTTGTTTCCTTCAGTTTCTCTGTTCTCATAGAGGTGTATTGTGTATAAAACAAATCGAAAAACATTTCTGGAATATTTTCCTTTTTCTAGTCATTTTATGAAATAATCCGTTAAAATTTGACAAATCGTTTATGCATAGGTTAGCAAACTTCCGTCTCTAGTTCAGTGATTATAAACAAATGCAAATAATCACATTCTTGACTTAAAGCTTTTTTTTACCTTAAAAAATACCTTTCAGGTGTTATGTTTTCATTAAATGCTTTTCAGCTTACTGTAATTGCTCTACAAGTGCATTATATTAGTAGCTTTTCTACAAGCAGGTATTTTACTTAAAACTTGTCTTTTAAGATTTTTTTTTTGTATATTTAAAATAAAGTTTGTAATAATTTTTTTTTTTTTTTAGTTTAAATTAGTGGAAAAATGTAAACTTTCCAGCCTCTTTTAACTACCATTATAAGGCTTTACCACTTCGTATTTTCACTTAAAAGTTAATTTGTTCTTTGGAAGTTTTGGAATATAACTTATGTGGTTTTCCATTGGGACCACCAGAAATCTTTTTCAGATCTCAGATTTTACTGTGCTCATGGAACGCGCAACGAGATTGATCTGCTTTTGTAAATAAATGGATTAGTGCGTTAATTGACAACAATATCAGCTGTTCAAATGGCATTCGTTTTTGGCTAAATCACAAATGGATATCGCCCTTAAATATGTTTTCCTTCTTGTAGATACAAATGAAGTATTATTGGTGGTTTGTAGTCTTCAGATGACGAGGGAGATAATGAAGATAATAATTCCTCCGAAATCATATCCATAGCTATTTATGTATTTTGTTATTTTGGTTTTCACGAAACTTTGCGCATTTGCCCCGAAATGAAACTTCTTAAACTGACGTTAAACAGCTGTACAAAGTATATTGGTATGCGTAAATCTGAAAAAAATATCGAGATCTGCGAAAAGTGATCCGAATCGAAAAAAAAATTGATTTTTCGTCCCAATGGAACGCAAAAAGTGATTTAGATCAAAAAAAAGATTGATTTTTTGTCCCAATGGAAAACCACATTAGTTTCCACGATAAACATTGTTTTTTTTTTTTTTTTTTTGATTTACGAGAAACTCTGATGTGTGGAATGTGTACCTTTTTCTACTCAGTAGTGGTAAAGTTGTTGGTTATTGCACGAAGCTGTCGGAAAATAGCAAATTTAGTTAACGCATGTTGCATGTATATGCCTTCTGTAATTACCTCTATTCTTAGACAGACAGTTACCTGTAACAGCTGAACGTAATAGCGATGTAACTAGCTATCACCTCTAAAGCTAAAATTAGCCTGCTAACTTGCTAACTATGTTACACGAGCTGATTTTCCGAGCAATAATTTAAGTGCCATTAAACAACTTTTCCAGGACGGTTGTACTGTCTGATGTTTGCTTGTGAAACGTTCGCGGGTGGTGTCGCAGTGGAAAAAACCTAAAGCTGTAATTTGCATTTTTGTTTCGGCCTATGAATCGCGACTCGACTATTTTCTAGCTCTTCCGAGTTTCGACTTTCAGAGCCAAAAGGGGAATTAAATACTCGTCAAGTTACTGATTCTCTTCTCTCTTTCCTTTTTGTGTATTTTTTGTTGTTTTATGCCAATGTGAATATACTACACGCTTGTGGGGTTGCTCACTATTTAAATCGAGAATGCGAATGAAGCTAGGTTACAACTTTCCATGAATGATAAACTGATAAAAATACGGCCGGAAAAATAAACTTTATAAATGCGTATTGGAATCAACAATCAACCAGCAACAATCCATCGGAAACTACAACCAAATAATAAAAAACCAAACAAATGAAAACATTTTTTTTTTTTTCAAAATGACTTAAATTATTTATTTATTTTTACAACCATTTCTTTATATATATTTTTTTAACTCCGTGTATTATCTGTCTAGCTCAATTAATCTCAAATTTATCTTTTCTATTTAAAAACAAAATCAAAATTACAATGATTTATTTTTTGTTTGCTTTTACATCATACACGTCAAGCCATTTTATAAATTCTATAAATTACATATATAAAATAATTTACCCACTAAAAAAGTACAGTTCATATTTTGTATAAACTCTTAAACTTTATACTTCAATCTTCGAAACAGAAGAGTTTTGCATACTTTTATCTCTATTTCTAATTTCAACTAAAGTCTTTCTGGTTAAGTTTGTAAATATGTATTGAAAACTCAAAACGAAAACAAATTATTTTCCGATCACTTAGTCTTATATTATAATATATATGTATAAAGAAAAGTCTTTCAAAAGATATTCAACAAATAATAAAAAAACATTCTCCTCTAGTCACTTTAGCAGTGAATACAAAACAAAAAAAAATAATAATAATTTATAAGTTTTTTTAAATTTTTTAAATAATAAATCCGACGGAATTGAGTTAAAAATTATTCGAAATATTTTTTTGCAGTCATTACTGTGTTATCTCTTTAGTTTTCTATTTCATTACGAAAACGTTTTATAAATAAAAATATAAAACAAAAGAAACTTTCGTACGATGACAACTTTATCAATTATTTGTTACGGGTATGGCAAACCCCCAGCTGCCAATGTAGGACGCGTATTTTTATGTGAACAATGGCAGGTGGTAGAAGTCAAACCCTCGATATCCTTTTGCGGCCAACCAGATGTAGACTACATGATACGCTCCCGGTATGAAGCAAATAAGGCCGGCTACAAAGAACACGACACCTTGAGATGTTTTCGTTGGATCAGCTACGGCGAAGGTGCCCATCACAAAGAGTCCAGTTCCGACTAAGAGCAGGGTAACTGCTGCTAGAACAGTTCTCCAATTCTCGCGTACCTTCGGATGCCGCCAGCAATATGTGTTTGTCTCGTCCGTGGGTAGGTTACCGTATTCTTGTATGAGGGAATCACTGTCGCGCGACGTTGTGTCATCGGCATATTTGTAGTTTCTGCAACGATATAAAAATATATAGCGCCGATTTTTTATTTCAATTTTGGAACAAGTGTATTATATTGAATATGTATTTGAGATGTTTTATTAAGTAGTAAAGTACTGTCTACTTTCTACTACATTGCAATCGAAAGGTTGTGACAGTTGCAGAAAGCCTGCTAAATGTCAGTAGAGCACATATCCGAACTATTGTCGGGGTAGTAACGCTAACAGATTATGTGTACTAGGAAGAAATGCAGCTCAGGAATTTCCGAAAATATAGGAAAAAGGTATTTTTCACGAACGCAATAGGTATTTTGTTGGTTTCCTGGTACAAAATTTAACTTAACTATTTATAAACAAAGGTTCAACGGTACAACACAAAGCGAATGGTTGTGAGAAGCTAGACATAGAATCATTACGCCTCTGTTGCGCCAAGTATTTATTTATTTATTTTGTAAAGAACATCGAAAATTCACAATACTTTTTCATTGATTTATGCAAAAAATGTGCGTACAAAATGTTTAGCAAAAGGTCACCAAAAAACAGACTTGGATTTTCGTAGCAATTGATTCGTTTTATCATACCGATCGCCAGCGGTAAGCCTTGGAGCTAGTGTTATTAATTTAAGACCAACTTATGCATTGTGTCAGTGTCAGTGGCTTAGGGTTAGTGTGTTGGACTACTAAGCGAGTGGTCTCAGGTTCGAATCCCGCAAAAACCCAAATTCCAACTTATGGTTTTTTTCCACTGCGCTACCTCTCGCGAACGTCTGACAAACATCCGAGAGTATAAATGTCTTGAAAGAGCTTCTCAATTAGCCGTTTGGAGTCGGCATAAAATTGTAGATCCCTTCCATTCGTTCCAAAAATGAAAAAATCACACAAAACGAATTGTTGTGAGAAGCTAGACATAGGGTCATTACGCCTCTGTTGCGCCAAGTATTTATTTATTTATTTTGTAAAGAACATCGAAAATTCACAATACTTTTTCATTGATTTATGCAAAAAATGTGCGTACAAAATGTTTAGCAAAAGGTCACCAAAAAACAGACTTGGATTTTCGTAGCAATTGATTCGTTTTATCATACCGATCGCCAGCGGTAAGCCTTGGAGCTAGTGTTATTAATTTAAGACCAACTTATGCATTGTGTCAGTGTCAGTGGCTTAGGGTTAGTGTGTTGGACTACTAAGCGAGTGGTCTCAGGTTCGAATCCCGCAAAAACCCAAATTCCAACTTATGTTTTTTTTCCACTGCGCTACCTCTCGCGAACGTCTGACAAACATCCGAGAGTATAAATGTCTTGAAAGAGCTTCTCAATTAGCCGTTTGGAGTCGGCATAAAATTGTAGATCCCTTCCATTCGTTCCAAAAATGAAAAAATCACACAAAACGAATTGTTGTGAGAAGCTAGGCCTAGGGTCCTTCCGGACCTGTTGCGCCAACTATTTATTTAACTTGCGCATTTATGATTACTGGTTAATAAATAATAATAATTATCATACCGATCTAAATAAAAGTTAAATAGCGCCGCTTTTCGAACATGTCAAAAATTGGTACATATTAACTCAAATAAGTTTTTAGTCATACGAAACGTAGCTAATGCTTTGATGTTGACATTACTTTTAAGCAAAAACAATTGCTATGTGTACTTGTGTAGTGTCTGGAAATGATTAAATATTAGAATAGTGTTATCTACTACTTATATGTATATATACCACCCATTGTTACATTAAATTATTATGGATAAGTAAAGCAACCGACACGGACCCGTAATGCCATTGAGTAAAATTCAGGAATTTAGTAGGTAGTACCTAGTTAATTTGTTTAAGAAGAAGCTCAATTCTCAGTATTTTAAATTTCTTTTAAGTTATGTCACGTTGACATTTATTTTTACGCTTTTTCATCTAGACAAATCATACTGAGACCCCCAACTTAATAATTGTAAGAGAATTATTCTCTTGCCGCTGGCCCCCTCAAATTTTTATTTTTTTTTTATTTTTCAAACTCTTACATTTTATTTTCCTATATCCTTGAAATGTCAATTATAATCTGTCTGATATACAAAAACATAGAAAACTTAAAAAAAAAAGTGTGTGTGTCAGTTCCGACGCACGACTGGAGTTTACTCCCTACGATAATAATTATGATATAATATCGAATAGAAAAATAGGGCGAATGAACGCATCTTCTAAAATAATAAGAGAAACAAACATATATCTGTAATTATTCGGATTATTTATATTTATTACTTCAATAAAAGCGTATTACATAAAGTACAAAATAATAATAAGTAATAACTGAGAGCAACTACATCTATTCAACAGTAACAGATGTGAATTTTTAAATAAATTTTAAAGAAATAAATGAAAGCAATAGATAAAAAGTTATTTATATTATTTCAATAAATATTAAAAATTCAATTATTTTCAAAATAATTTAAACACACCGAGTAAATCAGTCATATTATGCCCATAGAAGATAGAAATCAAATTTTCAATTCATGCTCAAACAAGAATTGAAAAATCTCGCAAATCGTTTTTTACTATCGATACTATCGATGTTTCAAAAAAAATTATCGATACTATCATCGCAACGCATATATGATTGAGGAAAAACTCAGTTTCGGTATCGATAAGTATCGATCATTTTATTCCAAAACTATCGATACTATCGAAATGTTAAACTATCCCTCATGCTCGAGTAACAAACTATCGTTACCCTCAAGCTCGAGTAACAAACTATCGTTACCCTCAATTTCGAGTGTAACACTTGATTTTAATCCTCATAAAATTTCCGTACCGGGCCCTTTAACTCAAATCGTTTCTTAAGGAGGTAAACTCCAAAAAATTCTGCCAAATGTGAGGGAATATGTTAGAGTTCGGGAATATGTACCACATTTCAACATTACTGTCGGCGAATAGTTTGATTTCCTAAATCCTAAAAAGATTTAAGGAACTTTTACAAGAACTTTTTCCTAATGAAAGTGGGATTAGCCTTTTCTTGAAAAACTTGTTTTGTAAATAAAAATAGTTCAAATATATTAGGACAACACACTTTCAATGGCAAATATAGCTATAGAGGATCGATCGATTGTGCAACAGCATTTTAAAATAACACATTCATTTCATCCACCATTGTCATGCTCTATTTGGAATCATTTAGTTGTGAAAATAACGAAGAATCTATACGCAAGGTACCTCGTTCTTAAGTGTGTAAGTTACTCAGCGTTTCTTACCTTCACGGAATGCCTATAAACTTAATTTTTCAGCGGAAGCTCATTTTAAGGTTAGCAAAAAGGATATTATACATTGCACACCGTATTCCACAGTTATAAGTCAAAGCCATTAATTTACCCTCAGCACCGTTCTCTTGTTAGCTATACATCTTGATGCAAATTGCCGCTTAGAAACTAACTAACTAACTATACTAACATAATGAAGATATATCGTCACTTCACACATAGCAAAGCAACACCTTTCCGAATCAATTTTACGCAGTTATTCCCTTTGCGATGTATATATAGCTATATTCCATCAATTTGTGGAAGTTATATTCTAATTGCATTAAAGCATAGACTAGAATCGGTAGGGGCAGTGGGCACCTACGGCAACGACAATTCAATTTAATGTAGTTCTAATCGGGTATGCACCCACTAGGCACATGAAAGAGAACTATTCAAGGTCATATCACGCTAATGAAACCGTAACTCTGCACAATGGTAATGGTAATCCCATTTAAAAGTAGGTGTAGGCCATAAGAGGAAACTGAAGGTATTTGCACGATTTGTATTATTTCCATTTATATCAACTAATTCTTATGACTTCCGATTGATGGTTTGGTGGAAATTGTTGCTGAATTTTTTTTTCTGGATCGGTTTACTTTTTCAAGAATTCAAGGGAATTTTGGAAAACACCTACCAAACTTCAAGTGTTGACCTTCTGAAATGCGTTGGAGCTTTTTCTTCAGCTAGTGCGTTTAAGACAGTGTTACTGACAAGAAACTAAATGGAAACGAAATAAATTTTAAAAAGTACATGCAAGCTTTGTTGCTACTTCTTGTTAGATTTATACACGCGCAGATTATTACCAAGGACAAGGGTTTTTGTTTTTGCTTCCCGCCTGACGCCACATATCTGTAAAACTTAAAATGTATTTACTTTTAAAAATATAAAAATCCCTTTTAAATGGGCGGTCCCCTAAAAGGAGTGGGAGGAAATACACCTTTTTTCAAACAAGTGCCCCATTTTCTACGATACTTTACTATATATATTTCAGAAAGTCAGAATTTAAATTAATATTTTTCGCTTAAAAAAAAAACGAATATTTTGAAAACGGATTTGTGTTGTGATGTTGTTTTAAGCGTTTAAGCAGTACAGTGGGCCTTTAATAAACATTTTTAGTTTCGACTCTAACCCTTAAATGCATCATTTAAAAAAAAATGTTTTATGGTAACAAACAACTCGTACAATACTCTGTTATTAATAATTTTTGACAAAAAATATTTTAAATAATGAAAAATTGTTAAAAAGTATTTGTGCCATATATGGCACACCATGCATTAAGCACGTTTGAAATTAATAAAACATATTTGAAATTTAAATTGCGAAATTCATACAAATACAAATGTTTAGGATTTTTATAATACTGATATTTAATATTCATTTGATCAAAGGTACATTAGGGACAAAAAGCAGTTTTCAGTATTTTTCAAAACAAAACAAATAATAATAATTAGGGATATTTTCAATAGAAAAAGAAAATAAGAAATATAAATAAACTAGCTGAACCCCGCCGCTTCGAAAGGCAGTGATAGAATTTAAATATTTTTTTGGCACTTTGTTTTATATTAGCTGACCCGGCGAACTTCGTTCCGCCCAAGTTAGTTAATGAAATGAAAATAATAATTCCGAGCATGCACAATGCACATGCTCCTCAATTTCTTTTGTATCAGCCTTTCGCCTTTCGCTTTTTACTAAAATCCTTTAAATTAATTTCACAATTTACATAAATTCTTATGTCACCCACTGACAGCATTAGCTGTCACGGCAATAAATTTGAACTCAATCGATTCGGTGGCTTTCAAAATATGAGATTTTAAATTTTTTTTCGGAACGTTAATCAGCAGTCAGATCCTTTACATACAAATTCGATAATCTTCAGTTCTTGGGTTCACTGAAAAAAATGAATAAAATCAGCTCACGGAAACTACGAAAATTCAATTCGATTGAATTATTTATCTAATTAATTTAACTCACAATGAAATGCACAAAACTATTCGAAAAACGAAAATATTGTCTATTCGATGTGAGCCGGAAATGAATTTCACAATTTACATAAATTCTTATGACACCCACAACTCAGCATTAACTGTCACGGCAATAAATTTGAGCTCAATCGATTTGGTGGATTTCAAAATATAAGATTTTTTTTTTATGGGTGGTGCCACGCCCCTTTGTCCAATATTGACCAATCTTCACAGGTATACTCCTGGGCTAATACGTAAGATTGTGTGTAAATTTGAACTCACTCGATGGTGGCTTTTGAAATAAAATATTTTTTTTTGTATGGGCGGTACCACACCCCTTTGTCCAATTTTGACCAATATTCACAGGTACACTCCTGGGCCAATATCTAAGATTGTGTGTGAATTTCAACTCAATCGATTCGGTGGCTTTCGAAATTTAAGGTTTTTAATGTTTTTCTTGTATGGGCGGTGCCACGCCCCTTTGTCCAAAATTGGTCGTACCAACTCAAAAACTTTCGCTTACTTTATTTACATTTGATTAAAGTAAGTAGTACATTTAAGCACAAATGTATTAAGTATTACAAAAAAATAGTAGGCTGATTGCTGCAATCGCCACTAATACTACGCTTTTTGCTACATCCGCCCTATTTGATAAGTTGCCAGAGGACACAGGCGAGATATATCAGAGGATAATAGGCCACTTGGGCTTATTCATTCCATCCCCATTAAATTATAATTACTTTTTTACATTTGAGACACAAAGTAAAACAATACTTTGTGGTCTCATAAGAAATATTCGGCGCCGCTCTGTCGGATGCTTGTTTAAGCATTCCATAACATTTTATGGATCGACACGCTAATCAATTCTAAATGCCTTCTGCAATTAAATATACTTTGTCACCAATGACAAAGTTTCCTCGATGTCGCTCTGTCGAACACTTGTGTAATCAAACACAATGGTCGGACCGACGATTCTGTTACATACCGAGGTTACATTTTAGATGAAGAACTTTGACCCAAGTAGTTGTAGATCAATCCGCGAATTTAAAGCACCTCTTTCCATCTTCAGTACCTGAAGAAATTAATAAAATATATTTTTTTGTTAAGCCTCGAAACAAAACAGTTATTTGGCGCAGTCGGTAGGATAGCGAGTTAGTACACCGAGCGAAAATCGGTAGTATCAAACAAAAAAACTCGAACTCATAGTGTTAACGTTGCAAAGCAACAATCATCGCGATTTAATTTATTAAGTGTGAGTACAGTTTAAAATAAAAACAAAAAGCGAAACATTGAGTTACAACTCGAAAGTAGCAATAAAAAAGATATTTTAAACCAATACCACATTAATGTCAATCGATCAACCTAGTAGACAAGTTGAAAAAGATAGACAAGTGAGAGGTACTCGGGGACAAAACGAAGAAGAGAGTGATAGCGAAAACGAAGCAAACAACCGAAATAAAATGAATCTAACATTTAGTGATTTAATTAGAGAGGTAAGGTCCACCCCGGTATTCAAGGGAGATGACTCGTACGCCCTCTCATCGTTCCTAAACGAAGCCTTTTACATGATGTCAATGATACAAGATGCCGGACAGTTGGCATACATACAACGTATATTAATATCTAAAATCCAGGGAGAAGCGTTAAACACAATATTAAGATTACATCCGGATAGCAGTTGGAGCCAGGTGAAAACATAACTACAAAGGACGTATGGCGTTTATGAGGAATATGCAGCTCTAAAGGAAAAAGCAGATGGGATAAAATTTAGTAATGTAAATCAATTTGATCAAAAACTTAAAGAGGTATTAGATAAGATTAAAATATCGGTTAGATGGAAATCCACCTATGGATTTCAAGCCTGAGTATAATGAGCAAAGTATATATAATAAGTTTTTATTTAGAATTCCTAGAGAAGAGGAAATGTATCTAAGAGCGAGGGGTATTAATAATTTAGAAGAGGCTTACCAAAACCTATTAGCAACAGGATTGAAAGAAAAGGTAGAAAGTAGAATGCAAAACAATAACAGAAATAATAATGCGTTTCAAACACCGAACATTAGACCACAACAACCATTACGACCACAGTTCCAACACAATCCTAATAATTTCCGTAATAATTATAATAACAATTTTACACAACAAAGGAACAATAATAATTTTAGACAGCAAAGACCATGGAATAATTCAGAAAATTTTAGAAATAATAACTAGCGACAACATTCTCAACAATTTCGACAGCACAGTTATGTAACTAGAACCAATGGATGTTGATAACATTAATAGACAACATTCAGGAGAATTCGAATTACCCATAGTAGATAAGATAGATTGCCTTATTGATACAGGATCGTCCATATCAATTTTGGATCAGAATCTATTACCACACATAATTAATAACAGTATTTACCCAGTAGATATTAACACAGTTAATGGACCATCAATAATACATTTTGAAAAGATAACAGAAGTACCAAGAGAGTTTAAAATAAATGCAACGATGTTTTGGAAATTGATGAACTTAGACAGAAAGAAGTTTGACGCAATAATCGGAACAATTTTACTAATACCAATGAGAGCTAAGATAGAGTTTGATCAGCAAATGTTAGAAATCAATAATGAAACGATAAAATTCAAAGGATATAATTGTCCTTATGCGTACGAAGAAATAAATAATCTTAGGCCCGCAGATGAAAACAATAATATATTAGAAAGATTAGATACTACAAAACTTAATTCGGAAGATTTCTTAAGCAGAATAAATACAGATAACCATGAAATTAATGCTATAGACGATACTGATATGGCAACCGTCCATAGCCAAAAAGAAAATTTAGATCATTTACCTATAGTCGAAAATATAGTTAACAAATACAGAACACAGATAATATTAATGGAAACAAAAACTATTGATATTAAAGTAATAAATAAAAATAGGAAAATATACATTTCCAGAGAAGATATTGAAAATAACAGACTAAACGATATTTTTAGAAGGTTTATAAAGACAGGAAGAACGGGAATATACACAGAATTGGAGGATCACATGTATAACATAGTTCAACAAAAACTAATAGAATTATTTATACTCTGTCCAAGAAAAATTGTCAGTACAGGGAAGATAGGATGTTTGTCTCTCAGTCTGGTTGCAATGACTTACATAAATCGGTCCCTTTTTAAAGCTCTCACAGGGTTGCCGTAGCAATACTGTTAGGGTTACCATCTTCCAATTTAAAATAAAAATATTGCTGAACGAAATTAATTCCAACAACAAATTCTTTCGCTGACGTTTGACGAATTTAAGTCCGAGATCTTTTTGCAATATTGTATGCAAAGTTGATCTGCTTAGTTTTGTTATATTTTCACTTTTTTGTACTTCCAATAATATCTTGTCTAGCGTTGGAAAGTCATTATCCATTAAAAACTGATAGACTATCCGCCTAATCGCACATTTGTCCAAATCATCATCCTTGCTCTTGATACCGGAATTATTTTTCTTCTTTGGTGGTGAATTGTGGCGTTTGATTGTTTTTTCCCTTAAAAGCCTGTATACAGTTCGTTCCGTAACAAAAAAAAACAGTAGCCGCATTTCCTACGGCTTCCGATTTACTTTTAAAAAGGTCATAGAATTTTTCATTTGCATCAACAATTTGTTGTTTCTTTTCTTAGATCCTTTGAATGAAGACTTTGTAGCCATGTTTCTGTTTATTCATATGCACAATAAAGTTAACCACTTGCTTAGATGCACTATCCGCGATTGAGATAACAACCATTGTTTCCGCCTTATATACACAAACAGGCAATTAGAATACAAAATTATATAACCACGACACAATGTCATATAATGTCATATACAGGTGGTAAAAGGACTACACTTGTGCAGCTCTACATACATTTTTTAATATAAACATATATACCTAGATTACATATTTATTAAAAAATTATTACCCGTCAATGCAGAACTTCGCGGAAACAGTAGCAAAAAAAAGGAAAGCTTTACTGGAGTGACCGGATGTGGTAAAACCCAACGACCGAAAATAAACAGTATAGGTCTACCTGCTTCATCATTTTGATATTTCAGTGTAAAAACTATGCTCTACAAAGTGAAATATGAATTTATACCTACCAAAACATGCAGAAATATGCCCTAACGAATAAGACTGAAAATTTGTACTTAGTTTTCTGTAATAAAATATTTAATCAAATTTTATCCCTTAAAATACCATGCTTTTGGTTGAATCCGGTTGAGTTGCCCTAGTAATCACTATTAATTTATTGCAATATCTCTACAACGCACATATGATCACTTGTTGCGTTAATGAAATGAATGCATTAAAACACCTCACGAATAAACATTATTTTTAAAAGACAACGTTCAAAAATATGTTTTAACTGAATATTATTGGATCTTTCAGAAATAACGGGTGATTTTTTAAGAGGTTTAGAACTTTTTTTTAAAAAAAAACACAAAAAATTCGAAAAAAAGAATGAAATATTTATTTGAATCGATAGTTTGAACCTTGCAATTTAATGTTTAAAGATAATTTCATGCAAATGTTGACCGCGGCTGCGTCTCAGGTAGTCCATCCGCTGAGTCCAATTTTGGCATACTCTTTCACACATATCGGCCGGTATCTCACGAATGAATGCATGGATGTTGGCTTCCAGTGCGTCAATCGAAGCGGGCTTGTCCCTATACACATTAGCCTTGACATACCCCCACAAAAAATAATCTAATGGTGTCAAATCGCACGATCTAGGCGGCCAATTGACCGGCCCGAAACGTGAAATTAACTGTTCACCAAACTCGCCTCGCAATTGCGCCATTGTTTCGCGTGCTGTGTGGCATGTGGCACCGTCTGAAACCACATATCATGCAAGTCAAGAACTTCCATTTCGGGCAAAAAAAAGTTTGTTATCATCGCTCGGTAGCGTTCACCATTGACAGTAACGCTGCGATTCGCATCATCTTTGAAGAAATATGGCCCAATAATGCCGCCGGCCCATAAACCGCACCAAACAGTGGCTTTTTCGGGATGCATTGGTAGCCGTTGCAATGCTTCTGGCTGATCTTCACTCCAAATGCGGCAATTTTGCTTATTTACGTACCCATTCAACCAAAAATGAGCCTCATCGCTGAACACAATTTTTCGATAAAAAAGCGGATCCTCGGCCAGCTTTCCAAGAGCCCATTCACCAAAAATTCGGCGTTGTGGTAGGTCGGCTGGCTTTAGTTCTTGCACAAGCTGTATCTTAAAAGGCTTTACGCACAAATCCTTCCGCAAAATTTTCCACGTAGTGCTGTAACAAAGGCCTAACTGCTGGGAACGGCGCCGAATCGACATTTCGCGGTCTTCTGTCACACTAGCTGATACGGCCGCAATATTTTCTTCAATACGCACAGTACGTAAATATCGTACTTCGATATCGATCCTGTGGTAACACAATGGGCCTAATTTGGCCTAAGTGAGGCTGCACTTGAGGCGGCCTGCCACTCTAACCTAACCTAACCTAACAGTACGTAAACGTGTTGGTGGTTTAATGTCCAACAAAGTAAATTTGGTGCGCGAAATTTGGTCACAATCTTCCGAATAGACTGCTCAGAAGGTCGAGAATGCCGATCATAAAATGGAAGCAGCGCGCGATGAACATTTCGAACCGAGCACGAATTTTGATAGTAAAATTCAATAATTTGCAAGCGTTGTTCATTTGTAAGACGATCCATGGTTAAATTGCAAACCAAACTGAAGCTGTTTGACAGTGACACAAGGTACTAAACACACGTCAGCTGTCAAAACCAGTGTTGCCAAAACCAAACCAGCTAAAAAATCACCCGTTACAAACAAATTAAAACCGAATGGCACCACCCCACATAATATGTCGCTCTCAAAAGCTCCAAAAAGCACCAAAACCGAAAGTTCTTTGCCAAAATTCAAAGAAAAACCCTTAATGATATGCTAACATTGACAAATGGTAACACTTCTCTGATGTGCTTCAGTCACTCACACTGCTTATTTTGGTTGATGATAATTACGGTGACCATCCGTCCTTTATTTAAAAGGACAGTCCTTTCTTTTTAACCCCTGTCCTATATTATTTTCTTTTTAATAAAGGACGGATTTTGTCCTTTATTTTTGAAACTGTCCTTTAAAACACTGACTAAAAAATGCTTGCATTTAGTTCAATTAAAAATATTACGTATAATGTACATACATTACTTGAAATTGGGTTTACACCCTCAGTGCTTCAGTGCACACCTTAATTTCAGTGCACACCTTAAATTTCAGTTTGTGCCTACCGGGTTCTAGTGCACGGTGCACCAACTGAAAAGTATTTTCAATCATGAATAACCCTTGGAGGTTGGAGCAGTGACAAATCACAAATGAATGTATATGCTGTTAAGGCTAGTCTTATAACTAAATGTAGTTTCGGAAAACCCTACTTAGAATTTAGAGGTTTTCGTAATGAAAATGAAGATGTTTTTAAATCCATCCACATTTTTTTTCTGTAGACCCAAAAGCAATACCGATCACAAAAAGAAATTGATTTTTCTCCAAAAAATTAATCTTTTTAGCAAATCGAAGACGATGACTAATCAGTCCGCTGACTAACAAAAAAAAAAAGCAGTTGTCAACATATCAATTATTTCAAGTTATTCAAATTAAGAATATAAAACTAAAAAGTTATTATAACAAAGAAGAAGGAAGTGGTTGCATTGCATACCTCTATATTGAGTCAGCAATAGGTTATATTTAATATGGCTGAACTAGCACTTAAATTCATAACAATAATATAGCTAAAAAAATGAATTCTTTAGGTTCAACCATTTCTGATTATTAAACAGAAAAAAAGATCAACAATCAATTCTGAAACTAGGTGTCATTTGAAATGTCGAAGTTTCAGTGGGAACGCAAAATCGGATTTCGGAATTTTTTTTTCAGAAATGTTGACTTTAGGTACGGTGTAAATGTACCTACTATGATGTTCGATTTTGCAGCAGAAATTTGAAATCTCAGCTCAACATCTGAAAAGCCAAAATCGAAAACGAGATTAACTTTTTTTTTTTTTTTTGAAATACAAAAATATTGGAAGTAAAATAATTATTGTCCTTTATTTTTTTTCGGCGAATATGGTCACCGTAATGATAATAGCAAGCGAACACAAGCGATCGTGCTCATTCTGCCCGCGGCTGTGTGGCAGACTGGTTGTGGAGGGATGCATGCGAATTTCAGTAAAATTACAACAACAAAATTCTTTGGAATGCCAGTGGTTTCGTTTTTATTTCAGTGGCAAATCTTGTGTTTGAGTGCCGTGAGAGTACTACAGGCACCACTGGTAGAAAAAAGAGCTTCCCATAAGGCCTGTACTGACAATTTTTCTTGGACAGAGTATAGTAACGATAAAACTATAAAGTTTAGAAGATGCACTATTCTTACGGAAGAATTACGAAGCGAAGAAGAGGCAATCAGATATTAAAAACGTTCATGAACAAGAATCCAATCATAGAGGAGTAGATGAAAACTATGAATACTTAAAACATAAAATATATCATCCCAAATTAAAAGAAATAATAAATAGACTAGGTTCGCCCAGTGGTGCTGGAACAAACATTAGTAGCTAATATTGTACTAAACTTTTTTAATGTTGAAAAAAGATAGTAACTAAAATTAAAGAAAATGTAGGTAGGTACCTATTGCATTTTGTTTCATGTATTTTTATATTTATATTTAGCAGACATGATCTTATACGCAGTGTTCAGGAGACTGATGCCTCTATAGTTGGCGCAGTTTAGAGATTCAGGAGACTCTCTAAACTGTGGATCGGGCAAACGATGCTGAGGTTCCATTCATCAGGCATACTTTCGTCTGACCAAATCTTGGAGACGAGTTGGTGTATGTTAGTTGTTGTTTATTTAGCTCATTTAAGCCATTTTGACATTATGTTTACATAGTCATATAGTTTATAATATATAACTCAAGAATGTTACAATTAAATTATAATTTGTTCTTACTGATAATTAATTCTAGCGTATTCAATTAACTTTCTCTTGAATTCATTAAAATTATTTATGTTCCTTAAACTGCTTGGTAGATTATTATATCCTTGAAAACCCATATAAGAAATGTTTCGCTGTCCTCTAACTGTTCGCATCCGCTGGATTTGAAGATTGCCTATACTCCTCAGTTGATATGAATCACCACCGATGGTTTGCGCGTCATTACATAAATAACCAGGGAGCATATTGTTTTTAATTTTATACACAAATAGCATAGTCATTACATATAGTCTCTGATTTACATTTAACCATCTTAAGGTGTTGAGCATAAATATAATTGGTGTGTATCTATTACATTTTATTATAGCTCTCATTGCTTTATTCTGTAATATCTGTAATCTGTTTTTATAACTTTCAGGACATATATACAATACACTAGCACAATAGTCAAAATGAGGCTTAATCAGTACATTATACACAACGATAGCTGAACAAGTGGATATATTACACCTAATTTTTCTCAAAACACCAATCTTTTTTGACACTTTTTTACAAATATAATTTATATGTTCCTTAAAGCTTAGGGATTCGTCGAGCATGACACCAAGATATTTAATTTTACTCACAACTTCAATTTGTTCATTGTCTATATGTACACTTATACTTAAAGGACTTCTGACAGGACGCGGATTGAATATCATACACTTAGTTTTGTTTACATTTAATACAAGTTTGTTCATCTTCAGCCATTTATTTATATTCTCGAGATCTACGTTAATATTATTTATGCATGTTTGTAAATCGTTACCGGACGTAAAAAGAAGTCCATCATCAGCGAATAACACAAGTTTAGATGATTGTACAACTTTCGTCATATCGTTAATATAGAGTAAAAATAACACGACCCCTAGTATTGTGCCCTGTGGTATTCCTACATTTACATAAAGTGGAGCTGATATTTTGTCATTCACAATAGTTCGTTGGGTTCTACCGGTAATAAAAGACTTAAACCAGTTTAACTCCGTCGATTTAATACCATAACAATTAAGTTTTTTTATTAATATTTCGTGATTTACGGTTTCAAATGCACGTTTTAGGTCCAAAAATACGGCAACTATCACATTCTTACTGTCGATTTCACGTTTCCACTCACAAATTACAAAATTGAGGCATGTTTCACAAGAGTGGTTAGCCCTAAATCCAGATTGAAATCTATCTAGTATACCATGCTGATCTACGTGGTTCTGGAGTTGCATCATTACACATTTTTCTAAAACTTTTTCGTAAATTGGCATCATATTAATTGGACGATAATCACTGAATTGTTTTGCACTTTGTATTTTCTTTATAGGTATTATTAGTGACTCTTTCCACGTTTCGGGATAGACACCCAGAGCTAAAGACGTGTTTATTATCCTCTGCAGAACTGGTCCAGTTATATTTAAGGAGTCCTTAATCATTTTGGAATTCATAAAATTAAAGTCTTTCTTTTTGTTTATCATTTCTATTGCACGATTAATTATTTCTATACTAACGACACTGAACTTAAAATCTATATTGCACTCATTTATTATATTCACATATTCGTAAGGTATAATTGATTGGGTAATGTTGGTAATGCTTTGAAGGAAAAATTTATTAAACTTATCACAGAGAATTGAGTTATCATTTATAATCGTACCATCATCTGATTGGACAACATTTACAGTATCTTTATTACTTTGTAACACATATTTCTTTAAATTAGACCACATATCTTTTTGGTTATTAGCATTTTCTATCCGTCTTTTTAGGAATGCTGATTTTGCTGCACATATACACCTCTTATATCGATTCCTACATTGGTAGTATGCACTCCAGTCGTTAGGATTACCATACAATATGGCTTTTTTATACAAATTTATTTTTAACAATTTCATTTGTTTGAGTTCATTATTGAACCATTCAGCATTTTTGTAAGGCACTAACTTTTCTTTGATCATAGGGCTTATTGCTTTTTTAATTTCAAACACAAATTCATCACACAAATTATTAAAGTTATATGGTTGTTCACTATCAAAGTTAGCAAAGAAGGAGCTTGCACACAGATTCATAACCAGATGGTCTCTGTTGTATAGACAGTATTTAATCGGCTTCATTTTATTGCACGTATTCCCATTTTTTATTAATATTTCTAATGATTCATGATCACTAATTTTAAAAGCATGATTTATTTTATATCTTATTCTATTTTTACAATTAGTTATAACATAGTCAATTAATGTACTCGAGGTGGCTGTTATCCTAGTTGGTTCAGAATTCATCATATATAAACCGTTGTCATTTATTATATTCGAAACTCTTTGTCTGTATGTGTCTAATGTTTCAAACCAATTTATATTGAGGTCTCCTATTATAATAAAATTGCTATTGCACTGAAGTAAAAACTCGACCCAGTTATCTAGGTTATCACAAAAGTCTTTTTTTTTAGATAAGTGAGATCTGTATATTGCACAAATATATATCACAGGGTTGTTTATGTATTGCACTCTTATCACTAAACACCAAAATCGCATACTAACAATGAATTTTTTTACAATATAACATTTAAAAATATTTTTGACATATATCGAAACACCACCAGTATGACTAGATTGACTTTCACAGTGAAATGGGTAGTAACCATCAAGATGAACATAATCTAAATCATCATTTGTATCTTCAGATATTGTTAAATGTGTTTCCGATATTGCTACCACATCAATATTCTCACTTTCCACTAAACATTGCAACTGATTAAAGTTGTTCGTTAGTCCTTGTATATTCAAATAAACACATTTCATGTCATTTAATTGCTAATAGTCAGTACGCTCTTCAGCGATTTTAAGTTTTCTTTTGAATACTGGACAGTTTGGGCTATTGGCGCTATATCCTATATCCTATTTTCACCCAAGACGATTTTAACGCCATGCTTAGGACATTGCTCATATGTTTTGTCGAGGAGCTCGTAGAAACGCTCTTTGGTAGCATCGTCTTTTTCTTCTGTGGGGGCGTGAGCGCATATTAGGCTGATGTTGGCGAATTTAGCCTTTATGCGGATCGTTGTAAGGCGTTCACTTACGTGTCGAAAGCTCACGACTTCTTGCCTAAGTCTGCCGCTTACAACAAATCCGCATCCAAATAGACGCTGCTTTTGTTCCCTATACCAGTCACCGTAGTAAATGTCACAGTTTTTCATCCTTCTTTTGCCCGGCCCATCCCACCGCACTTCCTGGATGGCGGTGATATCTGCTTTGTAGCAGTCTAGGGCCTCCGCTAATTGTTCGGCTGCACGCGGTCTATTCAGGGTTCGAACATTCCACGTGCAGATCCGAACGTCGTTGTCCTTTTTTCGTTTTGCAGGGTCGTCAACAGTAAATCGATCCATATCCGAGGCTCTTGGTTGCTTCGCAACAGTGTTGTTTTTCCGTGGTTGGGTAGTTAGCCCCACGCACAACCCCCAACTTGGAGGACCAGGACCTAAGGACTGTACCAACTTGAAGAGTTCGCTGGTAAATCTAGTCCTCCAGAGGCCGTCAATGCAAACGGTACCAACAATTAATCGAATAATTTTGCGTTCAAAACGACCCATACGATCTTCATCCGCCTTTGATAGCGACCATGCTCCTGCACCATAAAAAAGAACTGGGATGACGAGGATCATATATACCTATTCTCCTTAGTATTTCTCGACAAGGCTTTACTAATCAATTGCCTTCTTAGACCGAAGTAACAGCGGTTGGGAAGTGTTATGTGTGATTCTTCGCTTGATTTCTGAGGTGATATCATTTTCAGAATTGATAGCGGAGCCGAGGAAGACAAAGTCCCAAACGACATCCAAATTATAGCTCTCTATCGTGACGTTCTGTCCGATTCGTCGATGTTGTGTGTCCCTTCTTGTTGACAGCATATCTTTTGTTTTGCCCTCATTCACCACTAAAGCCATTTTTGCCGCTTCTGCACTGATGCTTGTAAACACGCCAGGGACAGCTCGCTGAGTTCTGCTTATGGTGTCGATATCGTCAGAGTATGCAAGTAGTTGCACAGACTTCTAAAAAGTGCCTCTGGTGTTGGCTTGCGAGTTTTGCACAAGAATGATGTTGAAAAAGCCACATGACAGCGAGTCACCTTGTCTAAATCCTTTTTTGACATCAAAGGTCTCGGTGAGCTTGTTTCCGACTTTTATGCAGTGGCGAGCGTTCTCCATCGTCATTCTGTACAATCTGACAAGTTTGTTAGGGATGGAAAAACTAGACATGGCTCTGTATAGCTCGTCTCTTTAAATGCTGTCATATGCGGCCTTCAAATCGATAGATAGGTGGTGGGTACCGACCTGGACTTCTTGGGTTTTCTACAGAATCTGCTGTAATGTGAATATTTGATCGGTCGTGGAATTCGTACATACTACCTACTTGTTATTCCTCCAGAAGTTCCTAAATTTGTTATTTCGCGTCTAAAATACACGCTGTATGCTCAGACTTTTTATATCTAGTCTGATAGCGGTTTGGTTGCAGCCAAATCCCTACCGAGTCACCTAAGTTACTGAGAATTGTTGGAAAAAGTAGGTATTCAACCTCCTAGCTGTTTTATACGCCCTTAAGCGAACATTGTTGCATTAAAATAAGTAAAGTGTTATAAAATGACTTCTTTCCTTTTACATTCGTTTTCCGAGGTTGCTTGTTAAAGGGGAGATTCAAACCTCTTCTTCTTCAGTCATTCAAGCCGACCACACGTCTCTCTCTAAGTATCTCACTTTATATTATGTTACATACCTAATGAATTTAGTTGAATTTATTATTAGTAATATGATTAATGAATCAAAAATAATAATAGTTTAAGTCGAAAGATTTCATTTACTTAAACCAACGGAAACTTAACACTAGCCAGAACGCATGTAGATGTTGCTAGACTAAAGGTAATTAGTACTGGCCACTGGCCTTTAGGAACTGACGCAGCGAAGCTTGGCATCCCACATAACACCTGCCATAGCTGCGTCAAGTAAGTGTTTTTAATCATTTCATTTAATCAAAAATATTTAGAAATCTAACAAAAATGCAATATGTTTTCATTCATTTGCGTCTGGTTGACTTAAAAATCATTTGCATAGTTGTATTCTATAGAATAAAATCATAAAACATTTAAAATTTATAACGACTCTTCAAAATGATATTAAGGGATGATTTTTTAAGCTAATACCCCAGATGAACGTGGCTTTCTCAAAATGAATATTTGACACTGCTACGGTTACCGATATTCAATGGCAACTATATTTGTTTATTGGTAAAGGGATTTTGGAAAGTGTGTAGCCTTTGCGTAAGCTGACAGACTAAATTTGATAATTGGTAAGGCCGATTGTATTTTGTACTCCATTGCTAAGAGATTTTGTTTTTATTCCACCAAATTTTGTGTGCAAACTTTATCCAATAATTAGTTTTCCATTACAATTCCCTAACCTTGACGTTAATTCATTATAGTACGCATACTCTCGCTCCATTCGTCAGTCAAACTCAGACTTCTTTGTTTCAGCGACAACTTAATTAAAAACAGATTTTTTTCGTTTTTCTGAACCATTCGCGTGAGTTATGTATTCACAGTCTCTCCCTAGCAATTTAGATATCCGGCTATCGGATACTTTTCAGCACCTCAACGGTGAAAACAGATATTCAAAGTAGTGTTCTCACATAGACAGCACATTCTTGCACGTACCAGACGGAAACTTGAATATCCGTTTGGTCGTACATTCTGCTGATCAAACATTATGGATACAGAAAGAAAAGATCTTGGAAAATCTCGGTAGAGTAAGTTTTCGAGTTTGATTTTAGCAGCCAACCTTGTCGGTCGGTTTTTTCTCGCATCGTTAAAGTAACGTAATTGTGTTGCACTTAGATTATAAACCATATTAACTCGATTAATAAATAAAAGAATATAAATAAAAGAAAAGAAGTGTTTTTTTTTTATTGATTATTACGTGATAAAAGAATTAACTGGCGCAGTCGGTAGGATAACTCTTACACGGGTTATCTAGTGATACGAACAAAAGAAAATATTGTGAAAAGTGCATTTACTCGAATTAAAATCAATAACGATTACGAGGAAATAAAAATTGTGAAAAGTGCATTAACTCGAATAAAAATCAATAACGATTACGAGGAAATAAAAATAGAAGTGAGTGTTGATGATTACAAGAAGACAAGCGAGATTTGACGAACAGAGACAAAACCTAGAGGAAATTAACATGGAAGCAGCAAACGTCGAACTCCAACAACAACTGAGATTGAGGGAACAGCAATTAGAACAACTAACAAATGCTTTCCAACATCTCCAGGCAAGAGAAACAACACGATTGGATCGTGAGAGGATTCTTCGTGAAGTAGCCCATATGAGCACTTTCACCGGAAAAGGCGAAGTGACAATAAATAGTTTTCTTAAGAACGTGGAATATTATCTAAACGATTTCCCAAATGAAGACACCAAGAAGTTCATAATACGGACAGTATACAATGAAAAGATCCAGGGAGAGGCAAAGGAGATCATCATTAACGTACGAGATCCAGAGAACTGGGAAACCATCAAGAAGCAGCTAAAACTGAGGTATCGACCAGATGTGGAGCCATCAGACATCTATAAAAATATTCACAGCATCAAAGTTAATACCGTAAGTGAGCTATTAATAGAAATACAAAAAATTAAATTCAAAAGTGATGAACTTATAAATTTTTATCAAGGTGATAACGCCATAGATTTAAGTAACGTAGACTCTCTATTAGTCAATATGTTAAAAGAAATATGCCAAGGTACACTATTAGAAAAAATCTATGAGGTGAAAGAAATTGATACAATTTTTGAAATAATGTTAAAAAGAAAGTACGAAGATACTTGCATAAGAGAAGAATATAGAAAAAATAAATATAAAATGGGAAACAATAACCAACATGGGTATGTAGGGCAATCTCGAAATATAGTTACGTATTCGGGCCAAAATCGCCGAGAACAGAATACAAATACCAATACCAACCCTAGAAATTTTGCTATGCATTCGGGCCAAAATCGCCAAGAACAGAATGTTAATAACAACTATAGAAATTTCAATACACATTCGGGCCAAGATCGCCAGGAACAGAATGTGGGCAATAACTATAATAATAATCTAGGAACGAATAATAATTATCGAAACCCTGCTCAGTATAATAATAGATACTCCGGACAGTATCGACAGTTTAATAATAATTCAGGTAGATATAGAAATTCAGGACAATTCCGCCAACAACAAAACCATGAACCAATGGATATAGGGAATATAGAAGGAGATAATTATAACGAGTTTTTTTGCAACTAGCCTCGGATTTACCCACTATAAAAATAACTATAAACAAAATAAAATACCTAGCATTAATAGACACAGGGTCATCTTTTAGCATTATGGACGCCAAAGTTAAAGAATTCAAAACGGTTAAAATAAAGCCGATTCCTTTTACCACAGTTAATGGTAATGACAAGATTAGATTAGAAGCTCATACTCCAGCACCCGAAGAACTTAATCTTCCAAAAGGAGCATTAATAAGATGGAAGGTGATAAATTTGCACAATAGAAAATACCAGTTCATAATTGGTATAGACATTCTAAATAGACTACACACACTTATAGATTTAGAAGCCAAAACCATGAATCTAAACGATCAGAAAATACTATTAGTAGGTAATCCATATACATATAACGAAATACATACACTAGAAAATGTTGACAAAAATACTTTATCGCTATTAAAGCTAGACCATTTAAATAATGAGGAATATGAAGCCATAAATAAGTTAATTAAAAGATTTAATAAATTATTCTTCCGGGAAGGGGATAGACTAACTAGCACCCCAGAAATAGAACACGAAATCAAAACCACCACGGATCAGCAAATAAATTCTAAACTTTATAGGTATCCTCCTAAACATGAGAGTGAAGTTAGGAGACAAATAGCCGAAATGGAGGGACAAGGTATCATAAGAAAAAGTCACTCGAAATATTGCAGTCCACTAATAGTAATCCCGAAGAAAAATGATAATTCCGGAACTCAAAAGTACCGACTAGTCATTGACTACCGGAAACTCAACGAAATAACTATTGACGATAAATTCCCACTTCCTAATATAGATTCTATATTAGACAAGTTGGGAAGATCCCAATATTTCACAACGATAGACTTGGCAAAAGGCTATCATCAAATATTAGTTAAAGAAGAGGACAGAAAAAAGACGGCATTTGTAACACCACATGGGTTATATGAATTCGTGAGAATGCCGTTCGGTTTGAAGAATGCCCCAGCGACATTCCAAAGACTGATGAACGAAATTTTCAGGGATTACATTAATAAAACCTGTGTGATCTATTTGGACGACATACTTATTTTTAGTACGACTCTCCACGAACATATTAACGCAATAACAGACATTTTTAAAGTATTAGAATCAAAAGGTTTAAAATTGCAAATAGACAAGTGTAATTTTCTAAAAAAGGAGACAGACTTTTTAGGACATGTACTGACTAGAGACGGACTGAAACCCAATCCTAATAAAATAGAGGTGATCGAACAGCTAGAATTGCCGAAATCACAGAAACAAATAAAAAGCTTCTTAGGTTTAACAGGATTTTATAGGAAGTTCATAAAAGACTACGCAAAGGTAGCTCTTCCAATCACCAAATACCTTAAGAAGAATACTAAAATTAATGTTAATGACCCACTATATGTAGAAGCATTCGAAAAGATGAAAACTCTGATTACTAGTCATCCAATCCTGAGGTTTCCAGATTTCGGAAAACAATTCCAACTAACTACAGATGCATCCAATTATGCATTAGGTGCAATCCTTTCACAGGAAGGACACCCTGTTTGTTTCGCATCCAGGACCCTAAATAAACATGAATGCAACTATTCAGCTACTGATAAGGAATTCTTAGCGATTATGTGGTCAGTAAACTATTTCCGTCCATATTTATACGGTAATAGGTTTAAAATATTCACAGACCACCAGCCGATAAAATATTTACATTCTAAATATAAAGGCAAAGACATCTCCCCAAGGCATCAACGCTGGCTTCTTAAATTAGGTGAATACAACTTCGAGATAGATTACATAAAAGGTAAAGAAAATAGGGTAGCCGACTTTTTAAGTCGAATACAGACTAACAAGGACACTAATTCTAATGAGGGAGAAAATACTTTCCTAAATAATACAGACGATAACGACTCAGACTTAGCAATACTATTTAATACTGAAGAAGATAGCCCAAACGAAGACGACGACGAAGATGAGAATGAAGAATATGACGCATTAACAATGGCTACAATGCATTCAGCTGAGGAAGAATTACTAAACCACATCCCAATTAAAGAAGAAATAGTTAACAAATACAAAACTCAAATAATCTTAACTAATAATAAAACTGAAGAGGTAGAAATAATACACGATAAACGTATAATTTATATTGCAGAATATGATTTCGAAAATCTAGAAGATATACTTAAAAGATTTATAAAAAAAGGAATAACAGGAATATACTTCGAATTAAATGACCATCAGTATAATGTAGTTCAGGAAAAATTAATCCAACTATTTTCAAATGATAATAAAATAAATTTTATAAAGTGTTCCTATAGGGCACAAGATATTAGAACCGAAACAGAAGCCGTAAAGCAAATTTCATTTTACCACGTGAAAGAGAGTATGCACTCCGGTATTCAAGAAACGTTTAACGGCATGAAAAACAAAATATATTTCCCAAAATTACTCGAACTAATCCAAATCGTTATTAATCAATGCGAAGTCTGCCAACAAGTAAAGTACGATCGTAAACCAATACGACCAAAATTAAATCTTACTGAAACAGCTACAGAACTAAATGAATTCATACATATAGATACATTCGTCATTCTTAAATGCAGTTTTCTTACTGTAATAGACAAGTTCTCTAAATTCGGGTTTGCGTACTATTTAACGGACAGAAATCACATCACTCTAGTAGAAGAATTAGAGAGTCATTTTACCAAAGCAGGAAAACCAAAAAATATAATTGCAGACAATGAATTCAACTCAATACACATAAAGGAATTTCTTCAAAATGAAAATATTAATATTCATTTTACAAAACCAAACTCACACACCGGGAACGCAGACATAGAAAGGTTCCATAGCACCCTATTAGAAAAGTGTAGAATTTTAAAATTAAATACAACAAATATTTCAGTTAAAAGATTAGTGCAGCAAGCAATTCGTAATTACAATGAAAGAATTCATTCAACAATTAAAACAGGTCCAAGCGTAGTACAGTTTCACAAAATAGATTTTGATAGAATTAGGAATAACTTAAAAAAGCGAAAAAAAGAAATTTATTGATAAAGCAAATAAAAAGAGGGAAATTTATAACGAAACAAGATCTACCGGGTTTATAAAAAACTATAAGGCAGTCAGGCATAAGCATCAACCTAGATTTAGAAAGAGTAAGCTTTCCAATATACATTTAACCAATATTAAACGCCAACCTAAATTTGCAGCTATTCATGACGACATTACTACTAATACTATTGGCAATACCAACTAACGGACTACTAAGTATTGAAGAAATAAAAGAACAGACTGGGTTTACAGAAATAAAAATTAACGAAGCAGACATAGTCACCAAAACTGACATAATAATTCATTTAATTAAACCACAACAAATAATAGATATATTAAACGACATTGCGAAAAACATCGAAAAACTTGACGTGGGACACAAAGAACTACTTAAACTAGAACTTAAACATTTGACAAATAAAGTAAAAACCATTATTCCTAGAGAAAGCCGTCAGAAGAGAGGATTAGTGAACATTGTAGGTAGTGCATCCAAATGGCTGTTTGGCACCATGGATGAAGAAGATAGAGAACATATTGAAAATCATTTAAGAAATGTAGAAATTAATAACCACAATGCCATAACCAACTTAAATCAGCAAATTTTAATTAACGATAACGTCAGCAAATCTTTTAAGCAAATAAAGGATATAATAGAAAAAGATAGAACGATAATACTAGGACAGTTAAACAATGTAGCAAGTAAAACAATAAATCAAAATTTATTTTACGACCAGTTGTTTAAAGTTCAAATAATAAAAGACAAAATTGAGCATATCCAAGATAATTTAGCCTCAGCAAGGTATGGGATATTACATCCGAATATACTTACAGATGAAGAAATAGAAAAGTATAACATAGACTTAAACAAAATGAAATATATAAAACTAGGCATAACTAAATTCGAAGAAAATGTATTAGTATTTGCAATCAAAATCCCAAAAGAAATAGAAAAAATACAACTAAGAATTATTGTTCCAATTCCAAACAAAAATAAAAAGGAAATAGATTATCCAAATGAGATTGTGTTCAAAAACAATAACTTGACATATCAATATAAAGAACTAAGATCATTAAACGAATTAAGTTTAAGCAAACATTGTACTATTCAACATAATTGTAAACTTATAAAGAATAATAATACCGAAATCCTTACACTAGACGACGAAACTATTGTAATTAAAAATGCAAATCAATTGAAAATAAACCAAAATTGTGATGAAAGAAATTTAAATATAACTGGAAATGTATTAATCCATTTTAGCAATTGTGAAATAAGAATTTTAGATCATTATTTTTCAAACGTCAAAGAGATTTTCCAAGAAAGATTCTACTACCCCAGAAATGAAAATTTTAAGAATTTTAGCGACAAGATAACATTAGATGATATTGTGCTAGAAAATGAAAGTAATATTAATAAAATAGAAGAATTGCAATATCATAGGAATGTGTCCTATGGAATAAATTTGGGCTTGATTATTATCATACTCATTATAATATTGATTCTTTTGATATTTGGTAAAAAGCAGAGATCTATTAAAGTAAATAATAAAATTCAGGAGAATTTCAATCTAAAGGGGGGAGAAGTTATGTATTCACAGTCTCTCCCTAGCACATTAGATATCCGGCTATCGGATACTTTTCAGCACCTCAACGGTGAAAACAGATATTCAAAGTAGTGTTCTCACATAGACAGCACATTCTTGCACGTACCAGACGGAAACTTGAATATCCGTTTGGTCGTACATTCTGCTGATCAAACATTATGGATACAGAAAGAAAAGATCTTGGAAAATCTCGGTAGAGTAAGTTTTCGAGTTTGATTTTAGCAGCCAACCTTGTCGGTCGGTTTTTTCTCGCATCGTTAAAGTAACGTAATTGTGTTGCACTTAGATTATAAACCATATTAACTCGATTAATAAATAAAAGAATATAAATAAAAGAAAAGAAGTGTTTTTTTTTTATTGATTATTACGTGATAAAAGAATTAACTCGTGTCATCCACATATATGTGTTCACAGTTCAGTGCAGGCATACTTTCGACAAAATTTAAAACAGAGAACATTCTCTACGCTGTCATGATGACTTACAAACTTTAAGATGCTGGTTTGCGTTTCACAAGCTAGTTATTAGCCAAAAAACAAAAATGATGAGTTTCAAGTTATCGGGTGCTGCTCCGACAGATTTTGGTATATTTTATCACTCATATGACTGCAAAAGATATTCTCTACCTGTGCACAGCTGTGGTAGAAGCAATTTTCTTGAAACAGAGCAATGTTCCTCTAATTGTTTCAATATTGAATTAGTTCAAAACTTTAAATATTTAGGAGTACTGATTGACTGCAAGCTGAATTGGAAAGATCACATTCAAACAGTCAAATCACATATGATGCTTGTATCACGTAAAATGTATATGCTAAGAGCCTATTGCTCAAAAAAAGTACTAACTATGTTTTATCATTGTCTTGCTAACTCAAAGTTACAATACGGTATCACTTGTTGGGGCGGAGTATACTTCAATAGTTTTCGGACACTTTTGGTAGCACAAAAACGTCTAATTCGAAATATTTGTGGTAAAAACAGATTTACTTCTAGCGGGCCTCTTTTTTGTGAATTGCGTATTCTTCCACTTAGGCATCTCTATGTATTTAAGGTTCTGAGGGAGTTTTTTAAGCAAAGTGGTAACATTGCATCAAGAAACTCCAGTCTTTATAATTTACGTGTTAACAGTTTAAGCCTTGTTGATGTACCTATTGCCCAAAGGACTCACTTTTTTAATTTTTATTATGTGTGTGCGCCTAGACTATTTAACAAACTTCCTGTTTCAATTAGATCAATCCACAGTTTTTCTTTGTTTACTCAAAAATTAAAAGGTTGGCTCTTCACTAAGAATAATGATGAGATTGAGCTACTGTTTAGAGTTGTTACATAAATTAATGTCAAAAGCATGAAACTTTTAAAATGGCATTCATAATTCATATCTGTTTGTTACCCCACATCAATTTGTATCTTATAAGTTTATTTGTAAGGTCGTTCGCCACTAACTATAAATAGTTACAGAACGATCATTGGATTTATTCGCTCCATTTACTTATGCTTTTGATAAACACTTGTATTTTTGAAATTGTAAGTAGGTAAGTGATAATGAATAAACAATAAATGAAATGAAAATGAAATGAATGAAATGTCATTCTTCCGCAGCTCATTTTGAAGAGAAATTAAATTAATCACAACAAAATAAAAAAACCTCAATAAACAGCGGCACAAATGACGTCATATAAATAATTACACATAATGCAAACTAACTTCTTAGTAAAACAATTAACATTTTTTGCTTGCATGACTGAAAGGAGTTGTTGGTGTTGATGGAACTCTCTTTTGATCTTATCTTTGGAATAAGTGGATGGAGTGTAAATATTTCCTAGGGCATAAACGCTACACTATTACCATATAACTACCGGCATTGCCGTCAGTAATTATCCAATTGAACTTGGCAACGCAGAACGCGAAGTCCAACCCAAGCCAAATGGATAACGTTGATGACTTTTTATGTGGTTTCGTGCTTTCGGAACAATTAGTACATGCGATATATGTACATATAATATACATATGTGCGGGCATGGGTATAGTGATGGCAGTGTTGTGACAGGAGAAAATTAAGCTCAGCTAACACTTGTTATCACTAATTGGCGATTCAACATAAATGGAGGTGCAGTGATACCGATTGCTTACGGTGTCAATGTGTCAAAGTTTAATCTCAATAATGTGATTAGAGCATTAGAGTGTGTGCAATTCATTTTGAATTTGCTGTAGATTTGGTGACTTAAGTTCGTAGAGTAGATTGTCGTGTGCATGGGTTGTGAAGTGAAGTACTTCAATTGATTTATGTTATTTATAATGCTTTGGCTAGACGATTGATATACGAGTATCTACTGTTTGTAGCCTCAATTGAGAATGTAGTTTTCTGCTGAAGATATAAATACCTATCTAAGAAGTGCAATTTCCCCAGAGCCATAATTAATTTGTTGAATGACAGTGGTGGAGAGCCAATGTAAGGCAAACAAAGACTATTTTGAGAATTTTTTTTTTTATTAACAAAAATACATTAACGGAAAAAGTGGAGCTTCTTCGGTATATTGAGTGTTTGGGTCGTTTACTAACTCTGTCATAGCCTTTGTCACTCTATTGGTTGGCCTGAATTAACTACGTAACAAGTCTTTCAGTCAATGTCATGGAGCATGAAGATTTAGGTAAGAACAGCCTGAGTAGTGAGTAGATACTCAGTCAGGGCTGGCTTCCCAGATTTTGAAAAAGTCGCAAAAAAAGGGGATTTGTATACAAAAAGGGGCAATATGTACTAATTTTTCGACAAATGGCACAAAAAAAAAACCCAAATTGTTGCATTGAACATGGAAGATATTGCTAAATGGATAAACTTATGAAAATAACTGATAGAAAAAGGACGGATTCAGATCCCAATTAATTGTGAACTATAGTTTCGTGAAGTATTTATTATGTAAAATTTCGAGTTTTATACAAAAAGTGTTATTTTTCTGCAAATTACAGAAACGAGGCAAATTTGGACGATTTTGGAAAAGTGGTCTCATTGGGGATAGAGAGAAAAAAAGTGCACGACTGGGTGGAACAAAACTTTCTCGTTCATCAAAAGTTTTGTTGGTTGTTTTCTTATTTAATTAGATTGGTTCGTAAAGATCTGAGAAGCAATGATAGGTAATAGAAAGGGTTCATGAAACATAGAAAAAGGAATACATAGTGTAAAATTCACTTTTAGTTTTTAATAGTTGAAGCTCTAGAAAAAGACAATAGTCGCAAGTTCTTGTTAGATATTTATAAGCGCCTACTGTACTATTTTATAGCTTTTACACTTTACAAGTTTTTGAGTACAAGAACAAGATTTTCTTTTTGACTGGAATAGATTATAGACGCTGGCTTAAGTTGTCAATGATTGGAAGTATTGTTCGTGATAGATCGATATCTTTACATATAAATATATATTTTTTGAATTTGAATTAGCAGTTATTAACTGCTGAGATATTCTGATTGATAAAACTCCAAGTGGTTGGAATTTATTTAAGATGCATTTTCAAAATGGTTGAAAAAAAGTAGAAGTAGGTAATATTTGCTGAAAATAAGTTTTGCGTTGCCGTTATTGCATTTCGAATACCTAGCTGTTGCAACTTTGAATTTTAAAGTGCGGTATTGATTTCTTCGAATTTTTTGAGAAAAACTAAGTACAGTATCTATTGGAGAACTCACTACGTGCACTTAACTTGTGGACAAAACAATGTGGTCTGGGAATCAATCCCCAAAAAACCGAACTTGTGCTATTCACAAATAAAAGGAACATACCGCAATTCGAGCCACCAGCTATTGAGGGAACTCCCCTAAGAGTGGCAGAAAATGCGAAATATCTGGGAATAATTCTAGATAGGAAACTAAATTGGAAACCAAACATCAAAGAAAGAGTAAAGAAAGCCGCAAATGCATTCTATGCATGCAGCCGTATCTTCGGCAGAAAATGGGGACCAAACCCTAGAGTAATTCTGTGGATGTACACGGCTATAGTGCGACCGATACTCACATATGGCAACTTAGTCTGGTGGCAAGCCGCGGACAAGGTAACCAATCTGAAAGAAATGACAAAAATACAAAGATTAGCATGTATAGGAACAACCAGTGCAATCAGAACGACACCAACCGCTGGATTGGAGGCCATTCTCAACTTACTACCCCTGGACCTATATATGCAAGAATCGGCCGTCAAAAGTGCACTCAGGATTAGCCAAACACAAGGCTGGAATCCTAATGCTACAGGACATGCGCAGATTTTGAAGAGATACGTAGAGAACGATGTTAGCTCTGACTACATGTCTCCCTACCTAGATTTCGACAAGCCATTCTCCTGCTCCTTTCCGAGCAGGGAGGAATGGGAAACAAACGAACCCGCTAAAAGGAAATCTATATCCATCTACACAGATGGATCAAAGATGGACTATGGCACTGGAGCCGGTCTATTCTCGGAGGAATTAAATATACGCCGCTCAATCAGGCTTCCTGATCACAGCAGTGTCTTCCAGGCCGAGGTTCTGGCAATTATGGAAGCGGCGTGTATGGTGTCAATGAGGGCAATACCACGTAATGATATTACCATATTCATTGATAGCCAGGCAGCCATTAAAGCTATTTCGGCTACTGAAATCAAATCAAAGCTAATTCGCAGCTGTCGCGAAGAGCTCAAAGCTCTTGGCTCGCAGCATAATATAAATCTCTGCTGGGTTCCTGGACACAGGGACAAAGCCGGCAATGAGATTGCAGACGAACTGGCAAGAAAGGGGTCTGCAATGGACCATGATCAGGCACTACAATCGATCAAACCACCACTCTGTAACCTCAGAGAACGGGTGGAAAACAAGATCCGAATGAAAGCCAACAACAGGTGGAAAACACTAACAACCTGTGAAATATCAAGGAAGCTTTGGCCTGAATATGACAAAAGACGGACCAACAAACTCTTGAAGTTTGACAGATCATCGCTGTCTAAGTTGGTAGGTGCTCTGACAGGTCATAACTTCCTAAGAAACCATACAATGAAATTAAACCTCATAGACGACGACATCTGCAGGGGCTGCGGTGATGAGGAGACGCATGAGGACACACCTCACTTCCTCTGTCACTGCCCGAGCCTCTGTCACTTGCGAAATAGGACACTTGGAAGATATTACTTCCAAGACATTCAAGAACTCTCAAACATCTCACTCTTTGATCTTCACAGGTTTTTGAGGACATCAAGATGGCTGGACAACATCGAATAAGGAGAAGGAAACGTGGCCGAAATACAACACGGCTAAACCCCACAAATAAAGGGTATCACAATGGGTCCACAAGGACCTGAGTGTGGCGAAGCGAGGGTCACCCGCTTCGTCAGCCCAAAAACCTAACCTAACCTAAGTACAGTATCTTATTTAAAATACTGATATTATCGTTAATATGAATTTTGATCAAAATCGTTAGAGCGGTTTTTGTTAAATTTGGCAGACAAAACAGTAACGAAAATTGCAACGTTCAGTTTGAAAAATACTATTTGTTAACTATATAGCTACAAACCGATTATAGGTTATTATTCGCGATAGAATTACTTGGTTTTAAAAGTTTTATCGAAGTCAAAAATGGGGTTTTCGAGATATGAGTAGTTTTTAAAATTAGCGGGTTCGGTGATTCGAATTGAGAATTAAGTACGCAGCAATTTTAAGAACATCAGTATTACTCTATGCATTTTGGTCAAAATCGTTATTGCCGTTTTCTGGTAAGCTAAGGAAAACTAAATTTAAAAAATGACTTTTTCAAAAATCGATTTTACGATAATATCTACCGAGAAAAACTGAGTTTGCCATTAAGTTGGAAATGACCATATAACCGTAGAAATTAATTTATGTTACCGTATGGACCGTTTTCGAGATATGTCCAAATTTTAAAAGCACCTTTACTCGAATTTTTAGTCAAAAACTGGGTATGTAGTCATGGTAACCTCACCCACTTAAGCTTAAATATCAATTTTGGTTGAAATTGTTTGAGCCGTTTTTGAGCAAATCAAACTGGTACGAACAGTTTATATGGGAAGTGCCATTAATATTGAGGTAACCTTGCAAAATAAAAAACAGTCCGAGCCCTACCTAACCCCACAAACTCAAAATCCGAAGTTTCTATAAATTTTCAATTTACGATATTTTAATTAATAACTCATATACACATTTCTTCAACGAATATAATATGAGTTGTGGATTATTAATGCAAACAATGTCGACCTCAATGGCTGCGAGTCGTCACTGTAATTCAATCACACAGAACGAAGAGCGGAAAATTCTCAGTTTGTGTACACAAATCGATCACCGCCTTATTAAAAATGTCACCAGATAATAATACATATACATTACATTTTTTGTCAACAACGAAATAACGATGATGCACATATTTTTAATAGATTCAGTGACGGCGATAAAAATATTAATAATTTTTCTTATCTCACCGCCATCATAAATAGATCAAAACTGAATCAATCTGTGACCCATACAAATTTTATAATTAATTAAATCCCATTCACTCTGCTTTATGGATTCATCTAATTTGCCACTTGTACTTTGATCTGCTACAGAGCAAATTAATTACGCAAAAGTTGTATTTCATAAATATGGAAGTATTACGCAGAAGATAGGAAAATAATACACACACAAAAAAAATTTCAACCGCAATAATCACATTTGACTTATTCGCAGATTCATTTTCAACCACAAAACATATATTTGGTCCCCTATTTACCGTAGCAGTTGTATATAATATATATATTTCTTGTATTAATTTGTTTTCTTATTGCTTGTTTGCTAGTGGTAATCGTCGATATATTTATATGTGTTATATAGATAGATGTATTTTAGCTTGTTGGCTTTTTTCAATACAGAAATACACTTTTCGTCTACATGCGAAGTTACGAAGAAATATCACAAATAAATACATTTGTAACATGGTAAATGACAACCAAAACAGTTGGTACAGGTACAGCAGGTACTTTCTTAGAGACAAACAACTTGCGCAGGTTAACAAAACACGAAACCTACACGAAAACTAAAATGAATAATAGGTTTTCAAAGACTGAAAGTTCTCATATTTATTTATTACTAGCTGACCCGGCGAACTCCGTCCCGCCTAAATTCGTTAATGTAATGAAAATAATATTTACGAGCATGCACAATGAATGCTGTTCTATTATAAGATGTTTTGAAGACAAATCTGCGATTGTCTGAGTTCATTTTCTCCATCGCCGTTTTGAACATCGTAATCAAAGCGTTGTTCTTGTTTGCATAATAATAATTGTTGCAATTGTCAAATGACGTTTTTTGTCACTCCTGTTTGCCAGGAGTACAGAGGTACTGCCTATCGACTTGATCATCCTCCGACGAAATGAAATACACCTGCGGATATTGGTGTACGGCTTCATTGACTGACAAGAATGCACCCATCCGATGGTAAATTTGGCCTTGAATCTGTTAGAACATGTGTGTGCATGATGTATAAGAGAAAATAATTGCCCTGCAAGTCGGCATGAAACCAGTTTTTTGAATGATTTTTGTTCCGAACGAAGTCGTACGGAAAAATTTGTTGTACTGTCGAATGTTCTTTAGAAAATCTACCGATTCAAATGGCTCCGGAGGTGCTAATTTCACTTTGCCACTCGCACAGCAAAGGTCGCTCTAATATCGAAAATCGCATCACCGCCATAATTTTCTGTTGGTTTATAGTCATACTGAAAAGCCAGTCGTTTGAATGTCGACAACGACGCCCGTCTTGCCACTATTCGATTTGAACTTGTTCCCATGTCGCATCCCAGCAGCAGTACGATTTGACGCAGTTCTCATTACTTGCACTCTTAATTTTCTTGCCTGTTGGTCTGGTCTTATGTCATACGATGTCCCATTCTTCGCGTTCTTCTTCAGTTTGGCTTCATTGCTATATTTGTTATTGACTGGCTTGCCTTATTCATCGGCCAATATAGGTATGCGCGCATTCGTCTTGGAATTTTTTAAAACTCACTGAAATTTGCTTTTCAATATCTATTTTGTCCGCTTTTAAACTTTTTGCATTCAATTTTTAACTTCTCAACTGTATAAAAGAAATTAAACTGTTGGAGCGAAAATCAAAAAAAAAAAAAAACATCACTATTGACCATCGTATATAATAAACTAATCTGAAATTCTCGATTCAATCTACATTTTGGAAAAAAAACCGCACATAGTACGTAGTTTTCTAATAAATTTTTGAGATAGAAACGTTAAAATGAATATTTAATAGGAAGAATTATTGGATGCGAAATCAGGACCGCATGACGACTATCCTGAATTTTCTCTCTTCCTAAACCTGATATACAGCAATACGAACAAGACCATAAAAGAATCATGAAAATCGACCCAGGGGTTATCGAGTTATAACATCATCGAGTTTCACCCCGAAAGAATTATATATATAGAAGATATATACGTATTAGTTATATTTTTTTATGTCAGAGAACTGTTCGCAATCTAACGAAATTTCTTAAAGAAATCTTCCACGTTGGCGCACGTAACGTGTCAGCTCTCTCGGTGGTGCATGACGTCATACACGTCATTTAAAAATATCCTTTTTTTATCAAGCCGTGTATAAGTTGGTACATATATAAAATATACATGTATTAAATTATGACTTTAAAGGAAACCTAATTTTATACGCACCAGCAGCAGTAATCATTTCCGTTCTACTGATGATTTTAGCGACGATCATGTTTGAAAAAGTTAACAACATGACGTGTTGACACGCCATAGCCATCATTTTTGTAAACGTATTGCATTTTTTTTAGTTTAATTTTTCATATCGTTGTGAGTGGACGCTTTCCAACAATAAAAATTCAAAAATGTTCGTTTGCATAATAAAAGTGTTATATATGTATATAGGTAGGTATAAATAATAACTAATAATAATAATTGTAATCATAATAATTACAATTCTTATTATAATGTAATTACAGTTTTTATAATTATAATTAGTATGTGTTATTCATTATATCACGTTTGACGTTTATAGACGTCATGTGCCTGTGGGTATTTTTTATTCAGCAATACGCCCAGAGCGTTATACACGTCCGTAAAATCCATAAATATTTAACAATATTATACTTGTTGATTTCAATTCTGTCGCAGACGAAAAAATAAAAGAAGAATTCCGCAATTTGGAAAGTTGCATTAAGAACACTCTCAAATTTCCTGTGAAGAACATTTATTAAGTATAATTCCATTTTTTTCCCTCTTCTTTATAATCTACTTACGCAATTTACTTGCCGTGATTAAAAATTCAAAGGCGGAAAAAATATGAAAAAAACGTGACGATTGATGACACTTCTTCAAAAACGTCATTATTATTTTTTTTCGTTAGGGAACAAATGCTGCCATCTCAAACTTGATCGGTCCGGTCAAATTAGCTTTCATTACTTCCAAAGTCAATTCAGTCCAAACGAAATGTTTCTATGTACAATAGTTGTTAAAATATTCAAAATGCACCACCGCAAGTCATCAAAAATAAATACCGTGCGCGACCGTGTTAAGTATTGGTATATGTGATGACGACTTCGGCGCAGGGACATAAGTAACTTGGGACTTATGTCCCATCTTCGGCAAAACAATTTTGGGACTTATAACCCACTTGAGTGAGACATAAATAGCAAATTCGATTTGGGACTTATGTCCCACACCATCGGGACATAAGTCCCAAAATTGTTTTGCCGAAGATGGGACATAAGTCCCAAGTTTTCGCATAGATAATAGTTAGCAATATATTGAGAAATCCATTAGGCATCCAACCCCTTTTTCCACTACACACACCAACAATAATTGTTCTTAATAATTTAAAAAAAATTAAACTAACAGTTTGGGACAAACCAAAAATATAATCTTACCAAATATTTTAATTTTATTTTCTTAAATTCTCAAAAACTAGAGTTTTATATTTTCTTTTGAGGATATGAGAAAATGTATTAACAAAATTTCTTTCGTTTGAGAAAAAAGCTTATAAAATTTTAGGTTTTGAGAATTTTTTCGCCCGCGCGATGCAAAGTCTGAGCCCTTACATTACATTTGCAGTGATTATAGTCTCACTTTCCATTTCCCCGAAAGTAGCTTATAATATTAAAAACTGGACTAACTAAGAAACCAATTACTGAAATGCTTGTATTGTGTTCCACAATTTGTTAGTAAACTCATCGTTTTTTTTTTTTTTTTTTTTTTGAATTTTAAGTAATGCGTTTGACTTTCTTCTGGGAAAATCTGTAAGCTTATCAAAAAAAAAAAAAAAAATGTTGGGTGGGACATAAGGCCCAACATTTTTGAGTGGCTTGAACTTGCACCAGCCAAATCAGCCCACCGCAACGAAACATAATACATCATTTTTTACACATTTATTACAGTTAGTCCGAATTTTATTACACTTGCCGTTCTCGAGATATCGCGTGCTGGTGTAGGTTTTATTTGAACCTACACCACCACTCTATAACTCGTGATGCAGTTGAGATATTTGGTTCAATCCTAAACCAGAATTTATTACAAATTTATTACAGCTGCACCAAATCAATTTACAGTTCAAAAATCAGAAATTTACAAAACTACAAGCTTTAGAAGATACCCATGTAAAATTCCAAAACATAGGATTTTACATTAACATGGAATATTTTATTACACCACACCGCCTGATGTAATATTACTTTTTTTGACTAAAATGCCTTCAGAAGATTACAATAGACAAACATTCACCATATGGATGTGCATTTTTAGCCCTACATAGAAATACAGACATTAGAAAATTGCCACTGTCACTTAGTATACTTATTTATACTTAAGTATTATACCACACCTCCTTAAGAAAAAATATCTTATTAAAACGCTTTTAGAGGGTAGCAATAGGCATTTCTATACTGTAGAAAATTGCATTTTTACCACCGCTTTGAATTACAGGCATTAGAAATACATATCTAATAAAAATTCAAAAATATCACATTTTCCTGAAACATAGAATAATTTATTACACCACACCGCCTACTGTAATAAAAGTTATTTCGGCTTAGATGCCTTCAGAAGGTTCCAATAGACTAGCCTTCACCAGAAGAATGTGCACTTTTATCCCCGCCTTGAGGTACAAGCCTTAGAAAATTGCACTAAAAATTCAAAAACAGCTCATTTTCCTGCAACATAGAATAATTTATTACACCACACCGCCTACTGTAATAAAAGTTATTTCGGCTAAGATGTCTTTAGAAGGTTCCAATAGACTAGCCTTCACAAGGGCGATGTGCACTTTAACCCCCGCCTTGAGCTACAAGCCTTAGAAAATTGCACTAAAAATTCAAAAATATCACATTTTCCTGCAACACAGAATAATTTATTACACCACACCGCCTACTGTAATAAAAGTTATTTCGGCTTAGATGCCTTCAGAAGGCTCCAATAGACTAGCCTTCACAAGGGCGATGTGCACTTTAACCCCCGCCTTGAGCTACAAGGCTTAGAAAATTGCACTAAAAATTCAAAAACATCTCATTTTCCTGCAACATAGAATAATTTATTACACCACACCGCCTACTGTAATAAAAGTTATTTCGGCTTAGATGCCTTCAGAAGGCTCCAATAGACTAGCCTTCACAAGGGCGATGTGCACTTTAACCCCCGCCTTGAGCTACAAGCCAAATGGCTCCGGACTCCGGAAGTGCTAATTTCACTTTGCCACTCGCACAGCAAAGGTCGCTCTTATATCGAAAATCGCATCACCGCCATAATTTTCTGTTGGTTTATAGTCATACTGAAAAGCCAGTCGTTTGAATTTCGACAACTGCGCCCGTCTTGCCACTATTCGATTTGAACTTGTTCCCATGTCGCATCCCAGCAGCAGTACGATTTGACGCAGTTCTCATTACTTGCACTCTCAATTTTCTTGCCTGTTGGTCTGGTCTTATGTCATACGATGTCCCATTCTTCGCGTTCTTCTTCAGTTTGGCTTCATTGCTATATTTGTTGTTGACTTGCTTGCCTTATTCATCGTCCAATATAGGTATGCGCGCATTCGTCTTGGCATTTTTAAAAAATCACTGAAATTTGCTTATAGCTATTTTGTCCGCTTTTAAACTTTTTGCATTCAATTTTTAACTTCTCAACTGTATAAAAGAAATGAAACTGTTGGAGCGAAAATCAAAAAAAAAAAAAAAAACATCACTGTTGACCATCGTATATAATAAACTAATCTGAAATTCTCGATTCAATCTACATTTTGGAAACAAAAAATCCGCACATAGTACGTAGTTTTCTAATAAATTTTTGAGATAGAAACGTTAAAATGAATATTTATAGGAAGAATTATTGGATGCCAAATCAGGACCGCATGGCGACTATCCTGAATTTTCTCTCTTCCTAAACCTGATATACAGCAATACGAACAAGACCAAAAAAGAATCATGAAAATCGTCCCAGGGCTTATCGAGTTATAACATCATCGAGTTTATCCCCCAAAAGAATTATATATATAGAAGATATATACGACTATACGTATTAGTCATATTTCGCAATCTAACGAAATTTCTTAAAGAAATCTTCCACGTTGGCGCACGTAACGTGTAAGCTCTCTCGGTGGTGCATGACGTCATACACGTCATTTAAAAATATCCTTTTTTTATCAAGCCGTGTATAAGTTGGTACATATATAACATATACATGTATTAAATTATGAGTTTAAAGGAGACCTAATTTTATACGCACCAGCAGCAGTAATCATATCCGTTCTACTGATGATTTTAGCGACATTTGGCCTATTTGGGTTTGATGGGCGATGAACGATCTTGTTTGAAAAAGTTAACGACATGACGTGTTGACACGCCATAGCCATCATACAAAACGTATTGCATTTTTTTTAGTTTAATTTTTCATTTCTTTGTGAGTGGACGCTTTCCAAAAATAAAAATTCAAAAATTTTCGTTTGCATAATAAAAGTGTTATACATGTACATAGGTATAAATAATAACTAATATTAATTATAATCATAATAATTACAATTATTATTATAATGTAATTACAATTTTTATAATTATAATTAGTATGTGTTATTCATTATATCACGTTTGACGTTTATAGACGCCATGTGCCTTGTGCCATGAGCCGTTATACACGTCCCATCTTCGGCAAAACAATTTTGGGACTTATAACCCACTTGAGTGAGACATAAATCCCAAATTCGATTTGGGACGTATGTCCCACACCATCGGGACATAAGTCCCAAAATTGTTTTGCGGAAGATGGGAGATAAGTCCCAAGTTTTCGCATAGATAATAGTGAGCAATATATTGTTAAATCCATTAGGCATCCAACCCCTTTCTCCACTACACACACCAACAATAATTGTTCTTAACAATTTAGAAAATTAAACTAACAGTTTGGGACAAACCAAAAATATAATCTAAGCAAATATTTTAATTTTATTTTCTTAAATTCTCAAAAACTAGAGTTTTATATTTTCTTTTGAGGATATGAGAAAATGTGTTAACAAAATTTCTTTCGTTTGAGAAAAAAGCTTATAAAATTTTAGGCGATGCAAAGTCTGAGCCCTTACATTACATTTGCAGTGATTATAGTCTCACTTTCCATTTCCCCGAAAGTAGCTTATAATATTAAAAACTGGACTAACTAAGAAACCAATTACTGAAATAAATGCTTGTATTGTGTTCCACAAATTGTTAGTAAACTCATTATTTTATTTTTTTTTGGAATTTTAAGTAATGCGTTTGACTTTCTTTTGGGAAACTCTGTAATTATCAAAAAAAATTGTTGGGTGGGACATAAAGCCCAACATTTTTGTTTGGGATTTATGTCCCGATGGTGTGGGACATAAGTCCCAAATCGAATTTGGGATTTATGTCTCACTCAAGTGGGTTATAAGTCCCAAAATTAAGAATCGGGAGTTATGTCCCGGGGACTTCTGTCCCTGCGCCGACGACTTCCGGCTAAAAAAAAAAACCTTCCTGCATTAACATTCCTTTGCATTGAGAATGCGAGAAGGCAGATCCAGCAATTTAAAATTGGTTTAAGCGCTTAAACAAAATGTTTTTCCAGAACCGCCGGAAGAGGGCAAAATTGTGACACCAAACTAGGTGCCAAGTGCCGTGAACTTGAATTTTGATGCATCTACACTATCATAAATTATCTTAGAATTATACAAACAGAAACAAGGCTGCACAAATATTGAACAAGTTTGTACGACTTATGCCGTTTATTTCTATTCTCACTTATCCAATAAAGGTTATGTCTACCTCTCTACAGTTATATTTGTATATTTCAAAACATTTATTCATATAATACTCGTACTCCTATTTGTTGATAACTATAGATGATATACCTGTTGCTGTTGTTGTTCATTAATTGAGTTTGGACTTTAGAACTAAGTTCAAGTTATTCATCTTAATCTCCACAGAACCATTCAATTTCTTACTTCACTCGACATTTATATGACTTTGTATTTATATATATAGGTACTTAAAAATAAGTACATTATCATTATGTCCACATCAGTTTTTCTTTTTACAAATTCTTATAATAGAAAACCACTGTCAACAGTTAAGATAACATAAGCTTAAAAGAAAAATAATACAAAATAATATCATTCCTCGACGCAGTTCCATTGGTTGGCACCATATCGCACAATGTTGAGTTGTGCATTCCTTCTCCGCCAGACAAATCTATTTTTATCTGCGCAATCTTACCGGCAATTCAACAATTCTTTTATGCGTTTTATACGAGTACGCGTCGCAAGAAAACTCTGACTTAAAGTCAGTGTCAATCACTATGTCTCCCAATAGAACTTACTGATCAAGCCAAGAAAATATTCCGGAAATTACCTATAATTGAAGGCGACGAACGATACACGGGAAAACAAAACGCGAATCTGAATAATCCCTTCCTGCCTAGAAAAGCTGTTCGGCATACTAAAGAAAGAGGCGACGTGACTGTAACTATAACTCTTACCGTGTTTACTGATTACCATATTGAAATGGCGATAGTATTTATGTGTTGGGCGCAGAACAGATATAGTGTGTCAGACATTCTAAGCATACCTACTCGGAGATCAACATAGGCCTCGCGACCATATTCGCCTTTTGATTGATATATTCAAGAGCTTGGCATTAATTCTACTTGCAACAGTTGGAGATGATTTTATATATTCAGATGGTTTTATGAGTTTATAAAATTTAAAAGGTTCATTTTCTGCTATAACTTGAGCCAAAGTATGAATCCAAAAAATAATAAAATTCAAAGGCAGACGTAAGTATAAAGCCGGGTGCGTTTTTCATTTCACAATAAATAGCAGAGACAATACCGAGACCCCCAACTCACAATCCTCTTGCCGCTGGCCAAAATTCGTGACATGCAAAAACATACAAAAAAAAATCTATCTTAATAATTATATAAAAACGTTCGTGCGTATGTATGACCGACCATCACGGCTGAACCACTGAAGCTATCCCCCTTATATTCGCACCATATGTTTGTGTGGTGCTCCGGATGGTTTTATGTTTTGCTGGGTTCGCTTTTTTGAAAATTCTTATTTATGGACCGATTTGACTCAAATTAAGACCACTTAAAAAAAAAGGAAGATTTGCCAAAATTTGAACCCGATAGGTGGCGCTGGGAGATATATACACCTAGTTAGATTTTCCTGCATATCAATTTTGTACAAACAACATTAAATTTAATTGTAATAATACATTTAATCGGAGTTTGGCAGATGGGCCGGTGCAACACGGATGGGACACAAAAGCCATGATGCAACTTCCTGAGATAAAGAATTCCGGAGGTAAACTAGTCTCCCATTCGGATCTCCGGGGGGGACTATCTCAGGGGGTTCAACATGCAAATAATCACCCACAAAACTTGCATGACGTCAGACATCAACGAACACAAAGACAAAAGAGACTAAACACTAACAGAAGAAAGCTAGCAACAGATTTCTGCAACATTCGAGGTCTAGGACTCAACAATGTCAACGTCAGCTGTGTGCACCAGCATCTGCAAGAAAAAAAGCCAGACGTCCTAGTTTTAACAGAGACTCAAATAAACTCAACAACTGATTACACATATCTTCAATGTCCAGAATACGAACTACATCCTCGTTTTCGATATAAGGGGGGACTATGTGTGTTTGTCCGAGAAGATCTGGCGTGTGTAAGAGAAGAAGAGATGGAACCTACGGATCTCGACATAATATGGCTAAAGGTCGTTCTACAAAGTTGTACCAAATTCGTTTGCTGCCTGTACCGCTCACCAAACGATAACGAACCATCTAAATTATTTCGTCATTTATCCGATAAGGTAGATTGGATACAAATTCATCATCCAACCGCTGAAGTTATTATACTTGGTGACTTGAATGCCCATAACATGGATTGGCTACGATATTCTAACCAAACGGACGAGGCAGGGAAACAAGCTGAAGACTTCGCCATTTGCTGCAATTTCACTCAGCTCGTTGATAAGCCCACGCGAATTCCAGACAATCCAACAAATTATGGAAACACTCTCGATCTGTTTCTCACAACAGAGCCAGATAATTATGAAATAAAAGTGTCTGCTCCCTTAGGGAATTCGGATCATGCTCTAATATCTGCTATCCTCTCTATACCGATACCAATAGGAGCGAAAAAGGATCGTTATCGTTCGATTTGGAATTATAGTAAATCTAACTGGGACGAGCTGCGTAATTTCTTCGCTTCGTTGCCATGGGCTGATATGTGCTTTAGAGATACTGATGTCAATATGTGCGCAGAAGCCGTAACCGAAAATATTTTACTCGGTATGGAACTTAATATTCCACATTGCATCAAAAAATTAGCTTCAAATAAACCGTGGTTTAACAAAGAATGCAAGCGAGCTACCGCAGCGAAAAACAAGGCTTTCCGTGAATGGCGGTCAAACCCTTCAGAACTAAAAAGATCTGAATTTACAATTCTTCGAAATAGATGCAACCTAATTATAGAATCGGCGAAGACAACTTACAGCGAAAGAGTCACTAACAAAGTGATTGGATTTCCTAGCGGCTCACGCGCATTCTGGTCCATGGCAAAGGCAATCAGTAATAACTTTAGTTGCTCTTCTTTTCCAACTCTATAGTAAAAGAAGACGGCACGCTAGCAACAACACCTAAAGAAAAGGCAGATCTTTTTGCTAGCATGTTTTCAAAGAATTCCAACCTAGATTCTGCACAGCTAGAGCCACCAAATATCCCGAGGATACAATCATCGATGGCAGAAGTAAAATTTCGGCCTCGACTAATTCAAAGCATCCTTAAAGAACTAGATTGCAATAAGGCAACGGGACCCGATGGAATCCCGGCTATAGTACTCAAGAACTGTGCACCAGAACTTGCACCTGTACTCTGTAAGCTGTTTAGCATGTCGTACTCCCAGAAGACGTTTCCTTCTTGCTGGAAGACCGCTCGCATTCAACCTATTCCAAAGAAAGGGAAGAAATGTGTGCCACAAAACTATCGTCCAATAGCGTTACTTTCAATGCTCTCTAAAGTAATGGAAAAGGCAATAAATGTCGAAATAATCAAATATCTAGAAGGCCATCGATTAATAAGCGACAGGCAATACGGATTTCGGAGCCGTCGTTCCACTGGTGACCTGCTAAGCTACGTAACGCACTTATGGACACAATCAATTGAACAACACGGCGAATCCAGAGCCGTAGCCTTGGACATATCAAAGGCATTTGACCGAGTCTGGCATAGAGCTCTATTAGGCAAGTTAGCGTCTTACGGATTACCACAACAACTCTGCGGATGGATGCAAAATTTTCTTCTGGGAAGATCGATCCAAGTTGTTGTAGATGGTTTGTCATCCAATTCGTTTGCTATAAATGCAGGAGTGCCCCAAGGATCTATTCTTTCTCCAACTCTATTCTTTTCCACATCAACGATTTGCTAGGATCGACAAATAATAATATCTACAGCTTTGCAGATGACAGCACTCTTATATCCTCCATCTCGAACAATGGGCCTGTGAATACGGCTACATCACACAGTCAGAGATGTGAACAAATTAATTCTCTAAATGATGATCTGGACAAAATCTTGAAGTGGGGAAAGGACAATTTGGTTGTATTTAATGCAAACAAGACACAGTTCACAACATTTTCCACAAAAAATGCATCAACAGTTCCTCAGATCCAAATGGATGACCATCCAATCCATCACAAGGACTCAATGCACCTTTTAGGAGTCACAGTCAATTCAGGAATCACATGGCAGAACCACATATCCTATATCGCAAAATCGGCATCCGCAGAGTTGAGGTACTTTAGCCCCAAGCAACTTCTCCTTCTCTACAAAGCACAGGTAAGACCAGGCTTGGAATATTGTTTCCATATATGGAGCTCGGACCCAAAACATTCACTTAACCTGCTTGATAGCATACAGAGACGAGCAGTTCGACACATTGGAGACCCTACACTCACATCGAATCTACAACCGTTGGTGCACAGAAGACAAGTCGCTGACCTATGCTTGTTCTATAGGTACTTCCATGGTAGATGTTCTGAGGAACTCAAAGACATTATCCCTCGAAATGCAACTTTTGGGCGCCCAACAAGACAGGCTGCTAATGCTCATGACCATACAGTACACTTGACAGCCGCGAGGACATCAACTTTCAAAAACTCCTTCTGTTACAGGGCAAGCAAACTTTGGAACTCGCTTCCTGGGGATATATTTCCGGAAGACTACAATTTGCAGCAATTTAAGTGCAGAACAAACATACATCTGCAGGCATCTCGGGGCGCTGTTGAAGCGTTATAGGTTCGCCTTTCCCGGGAGAAGTATATAAAAAAAAAAAAAAAATACTTTTTTTGAATTTGACATTTCAGTAATTTATTCATATTTGATTTAGCTGTACAATTGTTCGACGAAAACTCCAAATCAGTTTTTAATCAATTTTAAATAGGTAAATAACATTTCCATTCGATTTCCGGCACAAATAACATAACCAAGGAAAATGTTCTTACTGGGCCAAATTTTATGATTCTTCTTTTGTTTTGTTCGTATTGGTGTATTTCAGGCTTAGGCAGTCTTAAAAGATAAAATTTTGGACCGAATATGTGGCGTTGTTGTCGATCTCCGAAACAGCTCTACCGAGTTGATTGAAGTTTGTGGATGGGTAGGTATGGTTGCTTCAAGATTGAAATATACTATTGTTTCGGACCCTATAGATGGAATTTTTGCAAAAAATAAGCGGGATAGGAGAACGGGTTGTGGAAGCATTAAAATTATTAATGGACATTGTCCAAATAAAGGACTTTGCAAAATGTGAGCAGGATTTAATACGAAAGGTATGAGCAAAGGCGGGTGGGTACAGCTACATCCGTATGTGCGCCATCATAACTCGGGAACCAATCCTTCAATTTTTATGATTTATGGTTTAAATTCGCATGGCCAAAGAAAGACATATGCTTCTTTTTGTCGTGAATACAAAACTTTATGGGGATTAGTTGAATTTTTGAATTCTTTGGATGTTCCGGGCTTACATCTATACAATTGAAAGTCGGCTCATTTATAATTTTGTTGCGCAACCTCAATGCACCGAGACTTTGTAACAGAACGCATTTGATTTGGTAGTGAAGGATCTCAAATCAAATGTCATGCAAGCGACGGTTTTGAGGAAAAAATTCAAAGACAAACATTCTCATTCCAGGGAATCCTCTTATTGAGAACGAATTTGTACGTCGTGTAACCATTTTAGTCAAAAAGCGGAAGGTTGACCGACACGTTAATATTCTTTGTTGCGTTTGTCTATGTCTAAGGAAGGTTCATTCATACGGCGACAAAATTGGAAAATTTGAACGGTAAATTGGAAAGTTTGTGAAAATTGATTTTCCATACAATTTCTACGGCTCTCCGTTTTTATTTTTATTTTTTTTAAATTTGATCTGTATACTACCAGTGAGATCGTATTCGTCAAAAGCTATAGTTGGGATCAATAAAATTAATTTCAGGTGGAAGTGAAGATTATTTTAGTCAAAAAGTCAATTTTGGGCGGGACGAAGTTCGCCGGGCAAGCTAGTACACATATAATAAAACTGTAGGCATATTCTTTGTTACCTAATGGCATGAAAACTACTGCACAGATTTCGATGAAACTTTTTTTGAAATGTTCATAGGCTATTCCCTTCATTGCCATGCCTATTTTTGAAGCGTTTTTGACCAAAATGTGTGTTTTTTTTTTTGACTTTACTGCCTTTTACTCGCCATTACTCAAACAATTCTTTATAAATGCAAAGGCAAACAAAACAAAATATTTAGAAGAGCCAACACTTTTATAGTTATTTCAAGCCATCAATCAGCTTTCTATGTCCTCTAGAAGCTGAGCTACAATCTAAAATCTAACATGAAAAAAAAAAAAAAATTATTTTCTCAAATCGAACATTATTATCAGTCACGGTTCTTGATCGTTGTTCTGCTTTGGGGTGGTTGGGTGGCGCACATCGCACAAGCACGTTCATATGAAAAAAAAAAAACTGCGTGGTGTTTTCTCCAAATTAAGTGTTTCTGAGGAAATGCGCAGTGCGCAGATGGCTGATGGACGTATGGTGGTGTATATAGAAATTGCGTTCAAGGTTTTCGTTTTAATGGTTGTTATAGTACCTACCTACGTTGATACCTTCAGTAAAGAATTGAAGAATTCAAGAAGTTAAGACGATATAGGTGAATTATGTTGTTTGATTTATTTATTGTTGGTGTAGATACAAATTTCCGTTAAGGCTTTTGTTTGAGTGGTTGTTTTGATATTACCTACAGTAAGGAAGTGGAACTTTAGTACTTACGCTGTAGAATTCAATTTTCTTAAATTGGTGTTTTATGTAAATAGATTTGTTTGATTTATTGTTTCACATTGACAATGTTCACCGCTTTGTTTTAGCTAGACTGTTGATTTTAAACAAATATGCCGTGGAGAAAACGTTCAAATCTTTTTTATTAAAAATTACACAGTCTCACGCCGCGTACGAAGTTTCGGGCACAGCTATTATAAAATAAATGCTGCCAGCCGTGGGGGAATGTGATAGAGTTCATGAATACCAATGCCAACAAAAAATACTATCCACAAATAACGCTGAAGAGCCCTTGCCGACAGGTGATTGGTTGCTTGACTGAGACTGAGTCCCAAACACAGAAAAAGGCAATGTGCAACGGTGCATTGTCTTTTTCTGGGAAGAGAACGTAAGCGAATCTCGGAAGCCCAGAATTACCGACAGGGCATCCACGGGTGATCTTTAGCCGTTGGAATGCTGGTCGTGTCATATTCTGCTCAACCGACACCCGCCCACGCTCACTTGAGCGGGCCGTATGTCACTATATGCCAGAATTTTTGAGTTAAGTGAAATTTGTTAATACGTATTTCTAAGTAACAATACTAACGCATTTAGCATGTATCAGCCCATAAAAATATAGCTTGGAGGCAAGTAACGGAAAATCGGCCGAAGTTGTTGTTCTCAGTATATTGTCTCAGGCACCTTCCATGTCTAAAAGGCTGCCAACGTAAATTATCTGAGGTTAAAGGACTTCTCAATGCTTCTAGTGACCAGTGTTGCCATAATTTCAAAAAAAGGAAAATGCTAGACTGCAAAAAAAAATATGCTAAAATGTATGAAGCCAAAAAATAAAAATGCTAGACAAAACAAAATAATATGTTTTCACCGGCTTTTTACAATTAAAAAAAAAAAAATTATTTTGTCTTTTATACCACAAATTCATCTGATTGTATATTTTTTCCTATCCTAGCCTATTACATAACATAAAATGTACCTCTCTCTTTAGTAAGGAATTTCGACCCTAAAAAATATCTCGGAAAATAATAAAAATCATGATAAACAATGAATTTTATTTATATTGAACATTAAAGTATCAGTAGCAACAGTGGGTAAATATTTTTGACGTTTGAGGTCCACCGTAGATAAGATATAAATCCTTCAACGCACGTCTGAATTAATTAGCCCATGTATCAAAGGGCATGGTAGCGCCCAGTCAAGTACTGGCATTACACACTTTTTACAGGAACAAACTCAGGCGATTTTCGACCCCCCTTTATCTTCTGTACCAATGAAGTCAGAAACTTCATTTTAGCATTAGTGTTTCCTGAAATATAGGGCTTCAAAAATCCCAAAAACCGCAACTGACTGACAGATCATCAAAATTATGGTATACTCCCCGACATCGTGGAATCTTGTAATTTTACACAACTTGTGGTCTTGTGGTGCAAGCAAACGAATAAATAAAAAAATTTAGGTTTCTCTATAAGGGGACCTGGTATCCACCCACTTTCTCAGAACTATTGTCAATTATAAGGAGGACTTCCGATTGCTGTAGAATAATGAAATTTGGTTTATCAGTAGAGCTCGAAAATCTAAGATTTTTCATTCGACGTGTCTGAATATTGTCATTTTGAAAATATACATGCAACTCAAAAGTTCATGACTTTTCTAAGAACTTATTACTGACTAAAATTTGTTGGGCTTACTTGGCAAGTTTCCTTTTTATTACGCCAAATTCGAAAGGTTTTAAAAACTTGATCAGCAAACAAATCAGCACCAAATTTTATTCAGTAATGATTAAATAATATTTTTTTTTTTTCAGTATTGTTCTACTTTAAATATTTCGTATTAAGCCTTAATAAAGTAAGAACTTGGTTTACTTTTAGATCGCGGTACTTTTCACGGCTGACTTTGTTAAAAACATACCTAGAGGTTTCCATACAGAAGAACTATCTGGCTTATTTTTAACATTTATGTTTTTGTTCTAATCTACTTATCTCCACGTAGGTACCCAATAGGCATGATTCATCGCACTCACACATTATCCGCTCACATTTCACATTTGATATGCGTGGGAAAGTGGTGGAAAACATCTTAAACTTCGATGCACTGTATATCAGCTTAAGGTACACGAATGACGAAAATTCCAGAGCAAATACAGAAAAATACTAAAATCAAAAAAAAAAAAAAAAAAAAAAATACTAAAATAGCATCTGGCATATTTCTTTTTTAAAAAAAATGCTTTCAAATCTTCGAAAATGCTAGATCTACCATTAAAAATGCCAGAATGGCATCACTGCTATACTCTGTTCAATTTATATTTTCAGTACAGGGTAGATAGGGGGAGATGGGGTACATTGATACATGGGGCACAGATACAACCGGCATTGTTAGAAAACAAGGCACATCAGACCACTCAACGAAGCACACAGCGCAACGTGTCTATCAATGCGCAAATATATCTGGTTGACATCACTGTTCAGTTATCGCTTTGGACCTAACATGCACAAACGTGTTTCGTACGTCTTCAAGTAAATTTTTTGTCATTTTTTTCGACTGAGTTTTTTTTAATAGGATTTGTGTTAACAGTTTCATATGAAGTTATTTGGTGAATATATGTCCTTCGTAATTTGATATTTACTAAAAATGTTGTTATTAAACATTGCTTTTACTGCATTTAATATATATATTTTTTTAAGCCAGTTGGGGCACATTGATACATACGACCCTGGGGTAGTTTGATGAGTATCAATGCACCTGCAGAACAGCTTCCCTATTTAATTTTAAAATCAATTGTTGTCCTTACAACAAAAGGACTATAAATATCAAGTTCCTTATTTTGAGTTCTTTAGTTTACGTTATTTATGTAAGAAGCTTAGGAAAGCATTCATTTCTAATTAAAACTAATTTAAACTTAGGTTAACATGAATTATCAAATACCAAAACACTGTTTGTATTGTTATTTGTTATTAAAATACTAAATAATATTTTAATAATTGAAGTTTTTCAATAATAATACTGATTAAATTGCTATGAATCAAAGTGACTCGAACGTGTACCAATGTACCCCGTGAGTTGGGGCAGTTTGATACAAATTTCATTTTTTTTTAAATAGGTTCTTATATTTTTTGTGAATGGATTTTAGAGTAAATTCGTCTGATGTTAGCTAGTTATAAGGACACTCAACACATCACATATTTTATTTTGTTATTTCTTTCATCATGCTATCTTTTATTTGAGTCTCAAGCAAAATCGTATCAATGTACCCCAACTCCCCCTAGGCTATTTGCCTTTCACCCTTACTATTATGGATTTTAATAAGCTGTCTTCATTTTAAAGCTCTCACATGGTTGCCATAGTGAGCACTATAAATTGGCATATTTCTCTCACAAATATCGGTAGGGTAACCAAATACCAACCCTTTATTAAGAAAAAATGGTTTAACTGCATATTAACAGATCCTTCAGAAATACAAAATAATTGAAGGAGTACCTAAAAACTGTATGGCAACATCCCACATAATCAAATTCATTTATTCGCTCTCAAAAGCTTTAAAAAGCACCAAAACCGAAAGTTCTTTGACAAAATTCAAAGAAAAACCCTTAATGATATGCTAAAATTGACATATGGTAACATTTCTCTGATGTGCTTCAGTCACTCACACTCAGAGATGGCAAAAATGCCTCTTTTTTTGAATTACTACATTTTTTACGTCTGCTACGTAACTGAGGTAGTTAAGTAGTTAACGTAGTCAAAGGTAGCAAACGTAGCGGTAACTGTCAAAATGTAGTTAGCGCTTTTAGATCCAACCGTAAAACGGATAAACTAAAAAATTTAAATTCTGCTCCGCTTTAATTTGTATTGAAATATAATTGTTTTTTATTACATAAGCATGTAGCAAATGTAGGTAGTAAATGAAACAAATCAGGCGGGTAGTTTACTCGATTTACTACGCGTAGTTAATTGAGTAGATTACTTCACGTAAACTACTCTGCCATCTCTGCTCACACTGCTTATTTTGGTTGATGAATGATGATAATAGCAAGCGACCGCAAGACGATCGTGCTCATTCTGCCGGCGGCTGCGGGGCAGACTGGTTCTGGTGGGATGTATGCGAATTTCAGGAAAATTACAACAACAAAATTATTTGGAATGCCAGTGGTTTCGTTATTATTTCAGTGGCAAATCTTGTATTTGAGTGCCGTGAGAGTAGCTACAGGCACCACTGGTAGAAAAAAGAGCTTCCCATAAGGCCTTTTTTTTTATAATTTTACTCGCGCTCAAGGGGTTATGAAAACCCTTATAATGCGGGGCACAGCGCGGCATTCAAGTTTTTTTTTTTTAGGAAGAGAAAGAGGGATAGGAAAGAGTTTGTGGCGCAGTGGATATTCTCCACGAGTGGCGTCCTAATAGCTAGGGGAGAATTGTTGATATTTGTGTTCGCTTATAATTCACTTAAACTTGTTCCAGTTTTTATTTGTGAAAAATGTTTCGTGGTACTGGCTCGGATTTGAACACGTAACCTCCCACTCAACAAGCGAACACTCTATCACTGCGCCACGGCCACCCGTTATGATAATGAAAATATAAATTGAACAGAGTATAGTGACGTCACGTAGTGCTATTTCCGCAGATCTGCCCTTAAAAGTGCTGTGCACAACATAAAGAATCATTAACTTCTAGACTAGAAAATAGGAGGGACTTATTGGCCTGTAATCCTTCGCTTCGGAGTGACTACGCTTCCCAGCTTCGGGGATGAAGACAACCCTCACTATACTCCAGCTGTCTGGAATTAATCCCAATTTCAGACAACCCATGAATATGTATGCATGCAAGTATGTTTCGATCACGGTATGCGATAAAAAAATGTGCCTACAACAAACTCTATTCTGTTTTTCTTCCTTATTGTTACAATTTACAGACATTTCAAACCAATAATGCAGTTTTCATTTTTTTGCCCATTTGTCTTACGTTATGCTATATGCGCATGGTTTGCTCTCATAGGCTTTTTCCCACGTAATATTAAATTTACACGTGGTGTGCATGCCATATGTTCGCCCAGTGTACACTCACTGTCGTCTCCATCTTCCAAGCCAGCGGCCAGCCATGTTTGAATCGGATTAAATGTCTCCACTGCAGTTCTTGAATCGGCTTTGTGTCATGCGTCATGTGTGCTATTTTAATTGGTGACAATATAAACGTTTTGTTGTGCACCTTTTTCTTCGAGTCAAAGTTTCGCTTTTTTAACCATGTAAACGATTCGATTAGCGCGTCCCAGAGTAACAAGCTCTGATTCATCACTTCAATTGATTTATAGATTGGTGTCGAGGAGCGTCTACACATTTCATAGAAACAGAGACACACATCGTACAGCACTCTCAATAAACCTGCAACTGATGTCTTTAAACTTGATCATTTGAACATTTGGGGTCTGACAATAAAATCGGATATTGCACGTTGGTCACGTTTTGTGTCTATTTTTCGTATACCGGAAGTATTTATATATTTGGCTCTGAGAAGAGCCTTAGTCAGTAGATTTGTACAAAACCCTCCATGTTGTGAGTAGGCATTGTGCGTATGTGTGCTCATCCAATTTGAGTAAACGAATGGTAAAGTTGAAAGGTTTCATTGACCTTGTTGTAGTTGCGAGCATGAACTATTAAAGAACTTTCTTTCCTTCCTTTGTCGTTGCTAGAAATGGCGTTTTTGGAGAATTTCTGAAGTCTGAAAGTTTCGTATGCTAATTGATGGGTTATGTCAAGATGTGTTCACTGACGTAATTTTATTGACGTAATAACTTAGAAAATAATGAAATAAGTTGGCCGCTAGAATGCGTTTCTTGTTTAATAAGGGCGATCAAAGGCTAAACTTAATTTAATTTCTCTTTGATAACGTTAATGAGTTCATTTATGAAAATTGAATGTTTGGTTTGAGGTGGCTTTGTTGTCTTACTTGTATTTATGGCGATGACTAAGAAATAGACGGATAAAGTTTTTGACTAGGTATACAACGCGCAACGTAAAAAATGATTCCTTATTCTATGGCGATAATGTATAAATGTATAAGTACATTTAAAAACTAATAGAGAAAAATTTGTAATACACAGTTTAGGTGAAAGAAACTTTGCTTTGATCGAAATTCAACGTTAATGCAAGAACCCATAAAATAGAACATTAAGCTGCAAATAAATGAAAATTCTAAAAACGGCAATAATTATATACAACTAGCTGACCCGGCGAACTTCGTTCCGCCATTTTATTCGTTCGTGTCAGTTTATGACACATAGAATTGACTTAATGAGAAACATGGGAATTCAAGATTGATTCCATAAAATTCCAGCGATTATCCCTGCGACTTATTAATTGTCATAGCAAAACGGGAAATTGATACGCTTGCCTTTGAATTTTCCACTCAAAACCGTCGCTTATATGACTTTTGATATGATAATCTTCACAATCAAATCAAACGCGATTCGTTACAAAATTTCGGTGGATTAAGGTTGCGCAACAAAATTATAACTGCGCCGACTTTCATTTTCAAATTGTGTAGCGGTAAGACCGGAATATGAAAACTAGGTATTTAATAATTAAACATTTTGTATATTTTATTTTGTATTGGAAGTGGTACTACCCGTTTTTCAATTCTATTTTTTTTTTTAAAGGCGCGGCTCTCCATATAAAGTTCTATCCCCAATCCCGTCCCCTTAAGCTCTTATTTTCACGACCAAAAGTAGCCTATGTCCTTCCTTGGGTCACTACGAATCCACCGAGCATGATCCATTCCCGAGTTATGAGTGCACATACGGACGTCAGTCTCGTTTACATACAGCTGTACCCACACGGTTTTGCCCGTACCTATTAAATCCCACCCAGATTTCGCAAAGTTCCCAATGTACAATAATAATTTCATTTATATAACTTTAGATATACCTGGCGTTTGAATTTTCTGTTTTTTTGAATAGGAGGTGCTACAACCCGTTTTCCTACATACCAACTTCTTCATACCCTGATTATCTTTTACAAAGTGCCACCTATCGGGTCCAAAACTATCCTATTCTTAAAAATTTAACCAACCATACATATACTTTCTATTCTACTGTAAACCATACACATTTACAAAATTTCATTAAAATCGGTTGAGTAGCTTGGGGGATCGACAACAGCGCCACCTATCGTGTCGATAAAAGTCCTGCTCCTGAGCTGTAAACACAATGTTAATGTGTGGAGAAAACCCAAAACATACTGAATTTCATGTGTTTTTCATTCACGCACAACACACACACACACATACGTTTTCCGATTGCAACCAAACTTCACAAAAGCCATATACAGACCAATAGCAAAACGAACACAATTTTAAGGCTTCTTTGTCCAATATTGACCAATCCTTACAGGAATACTCCCAGGACAATACCTAAGATTATCTATAAATATAAACTCAATCGATTCAGTAGCTTTCGAAATATAAGATTTTTAATGTTTTTTTTTTTTTTCGTGTATGAGCGGTGCCACGCCCCTTTGTCTAATTTCGACCAATCTTAACAGGAATACTTCTGGGCCAATACCTAGGATTGTGTGTAAATTTGAACTCAATCGATTGGGTGGTTTTCGAAATATAATATTTTGAATGCATTTTTTGTATGGGAGGTGCCACGCCACTATAACCACCTAATCGATTGAGTTCAAATTCACACACAATCTTACTTATTGGCCAATGAGTATACCTGTAAAGATTAGTCAAAATTGGACAAAAGGGAGGGGCACCGCCCATACAAAAAAAAAAAAAAAAAAAAAACATTAAAAGTCTTATATCTCATGAACCAATACACCTACAAAGACCGTATATACGTACGAACCATGGTATTAATTTCACCTTTCACGGGATATTTACAGAATCAAAATCGGTTCACGCATTCCAGAGAACATTGGCGACTAAAACAATTGAACTTATTTTTATATATGTAATTATATAGATTAACCAGTGAGACGGTATTATTTCAGTGATACATTAGTTTTCTTTATGTTATAAGGAATGTCCAATGTGTGAAAAATAATCTATATCCTTTCACAAACGTCAAAATGAGGCAAAACGTTTTTTTTTTTTTTTTTTTCAAAAATTTGCCCCACAAAGCATACCCGCAATATCCATGCAATTCTAAAGCTAAGAAAAATAAATTTTAAGAAAATAACTCAACACGGTGTTTTATAATCATTGCCTGAAGTAAGATTTTGTCTAGTAGAAACATTGCCAACCGCAAGCTAAAAAAGCGTCACTAGATAGCAATGAAACCTTTTACTATAGGTGTGTTTTTTTGAGCTTCGATCTCCGCACAGCAAATAAAAAAATGTGCAAATAAACGGTCCCAACAGCTGTTCAGAAGAAGGCCTACAGACTAAACGGCTGACCGGATTTCGTTCAAACTTCGGATTTCGGGGCCGTTTTTTATTTTGCAAGGTAACCTCAATATTAATGGTACTTCCCATACAAAGTGTTCGTACCAGTTTGATTTGCTCGAAAAAGGCTCTAACGATTTCAACCAAAATTGATATTTATGCTTAAGTGGGTTAGGTTAACATGACACATACCCAGTTTTTGGCTAAAAACTCGAGTAACGGTACTTTTGAAATTTGGTCATATCTCGAAAACGGTCTATACGATTGTAACAAAACTTAATTTCTAAGGTAATATGGTCATTTCCAACTTAATGCCAACTCAGTTTTTCTGGGTATTATCGTAAAATGGATTTTTGAAAAAAGTAAATTTTTTTAAATTTAGTTTTCCTTAATTTCCCTGAAAACGGCAATAACGATTTTGACCAAAATGCAAACTTAGAGTAAAATTGATGTTCTTAAAATTGTTGCGTTCTTAATTTTTAATTCGAATCACCGTAAACGCTAATTTTAAAAAATGCTTATATCTCGAAAACCAATTTTTGACTTCGACAAAACTTTAATATTGCGAACTTGGTACCTACTGTTTTGTCTGCCAAATTTTACAAAAACCGCTCTAACGATTTTGATCAAAATACATATAAACGATAATATCAGTATTCTAAATAAGCTGTCATACTTAGCTTTTTCTCAAAAAATTCGAAGAAATAAGTTTTTTTAATTTTTCCTCAAAAATGACTACCCAAAAGCCGATCTGTGTTCATATATAGTTTTAAAACTCAACACCGCTCTTTAAAATGTTTACTTATTAAAATATTACCCACTTCTACTTTTTTTCAAGCATTTTAAATATGCACCTTAAAATAAATAGTCTTAGTATATAAGTAAATTTTAACGATGTAATGAGTGATATTTTTGAGAATGAAATGTTAAAAAATAATTAAATGTTTTGTGTATGAAAAAACTGTTGTAGTTGGAAAACAAATTAATTGGTTAAACAATGATTTAAGAATGCAAAGGACTGAAAAAATACAAAGTCACATAAGATTTGTAATGACGGGATTAAGTGAAGATTGGGAGAGATATAAAAGACTGAGAAATTCCTATAAAAATAACTGTGATAGAGCCGAACGTGACTATATAAATAATAAAATTAATAATGCTGACAATAAGAAATCAATGTGGAAAACAATTAAAACACTCGTTTTACGAGAAGAAAAAACAAACATTAATTACATTGATTTTAATGGGTCGAAAATAAAGTGCAATAAACTTATAGCAGCTAAATTTAACAAATACTTTATTAAAAGTGTGAAGGACATTAATGACTCTATTCCGCCTGTGTTTTGGGTTAATAAGGAGTCTCACAGGCAATGTTGTTTTAAATTTAGAACACTAGATTCGCTAGATAAGTTAATAAAAATAATTGATATGATGCCGAATAAAAATTACTTTAACATGAGTAAACAAATGTTAAAAGACAGTTTTAATTTTGTGAGCCCTGCTTTATTAAACATTATTAGCCATTCTTTGAAAAGTGGCGTTTTCCCGGCAAACTGGAAAACATCGATCATTACCCCAGTGCAAGAAGTGATAGACTCTGACAAGTGTGAACATTTTAGACCCGTTAATATGCTTCCCCTATATAAAAATGTGTTAGAGAAAGTGGTGCAAATACAGTTGGAGGAATACTTTGAAGATAAAAAAATTATCGTTGAAGAGCAATCTGGTTTCCCGAAAAAATATTCTTGTGAGACAGCCCTGAACTATATTCTTGCAGAGTGGAAGGAGAAAATCCACATAAATAAAAAGGTAGCTGCAGTGTTTCTCGATTTGAAAAGAGCTTTTGAGACGGTGGATCGTGGAATACTATTCAAAAAACTTGACATATATGGGGTAAGAGGTGTAGAGTTAGGATGGGTTAGTTCATATCTTGAGAACCGGAAGCAGAGAGTCAGATAATCTTGAAGTTGAACTAGGTGTTCCGCAAGGATCTGTGCTTGCAGCGTTGCTGTTCTTGGTCTATATTAATGATGTGAAATTATTTCTTAAACATTGCCAGATAGTACTTTTTGCGGACGATGGTCTATTATTGTTGAAAATGAAATGGAAGATTGTAAAAATTATATGAATATGAATAAACTTAAGCTAAATATAGAAAAAACAAAAGTAATGTTCCTAAATGAAAGTTATGATGGATTAATGTTTGAAGACATACAATGCGTTGATGTTGTTAAATATCTGGGAATAATATTAGATAGAAAATTAGATTTCAAAAAACATTTCGAGTATGTGCAAAACAAAGTGGCTAAGAAAATCGGCTTCCTTCTTAGAATAAGAAAGAAACTAAGTATTTTTATGGCCATTAAAATATATAATACTTTAATAAGGCCCCATTTTGAATATTGTCCAACAATATTACTACTGGGGAATGAGGGTATGATAGAAAAATTGCAGACATTACAAAATAAAGCTATGAGATCTATATTACTATGCAATAGATACACACCAATAAGGAATATGCTTGAGATGTTGAAGTGGCTTAATATCAAGCAAAGAATAATAATGTGTACATTAATATTTATATATAGAATAAAAAATAATTTGTTGCCACAGTACCTAAATAGGAGATTAACTCTAAGAAGTAATTTGCAACCATACTATTTAAGAAACAACAATAATTTTAATCTAGATCTGTTTCATAATAATAAAACACAAAATATGTTTTTCTATAAAGGGATTAAAATATACAATAAATTATCCAATAATGTGAAATTTGAAACAAATTTTAACAAATATAAACATGAAATATTGAATTTTGTGAGAAACAATTATTAAGACTAGGTTCGCCCAGTGGTCGAAAATCGACCACACAGTTTTTACATTATCATCATATAAATAAAATTGGTGTAGCAATATTTGACTTGTAGCGAATTTTACTATCTGTCTTTAAATAAACAATTCGTAATAATTACTGATCGTATTCGGGTCAATGCTGGAATAAACATTAGTAGCTAATATTTTACCAAACTTTTTTAATGTTGAAAAAAGATAGTACTAAAATTAAAGTACCTATTGCATTTTGTTTCATGTTTCTGTATTTTTATATTTTTTATTCGAGAATATTTTTAAGTTTTTGCTTAAATGCAGCTGATTTGGTTGCAGCTGAATTTGATGCTGCTGCAGTTGATGTCAGAAACTCGATTAAGTAAAGAGTAGTTAACTTTCGGTTGAAATCTTGAAAGACTAATCCCTTATTTCTTAAAAGAAAATCGCGAAAAAAATGAAAATATCTGCGCACAATTAAAGGCATATTTTCTCTTAGACTCATTTTTGATGAAATGAAATTGGTAATGCTTTTCTCCACTTTGTAATTTTTTACCATTATTTATAAAAATAAATTATAAGCACCCGCCAAATCTACCTGTTATGGACTTCACTTGAGAAGAAAGGTTATTCCGTCAGAAGTCTATTAAAATGTGATTCTACAAAAGATTTCTACTAACCTTTTTAATAGTAGGTTCCTACCAACTCAATTCTCAATCAATTCTTATCACAAAACTCAAATGTTCATCCATACCACATTTGAGAAGTGCAAATATTCCCAAATTTCCCTTTTCTCAGGGGTGAAAAATGTATATCTACTCTTTGTACACGCCAGCGACGACGCTATTTTGAAATCAGTCTCTCTACAATCTTGTGTCGATCGGCGATCGATAGACAATTTCGGAAGCCGGGGTATATTAATTGTTTGAAGTGCACAATTAAGTTTGGACTATATAAGTCCGTCCGAACTTAATGGAATTTTGCACGCGCAAGTTTACAGGAGATATTTAGTTCACTTTGCGACAACAAATCAATCTAAAAAAAAACGTGTGTGCACTTTAAACAACTAATATACCCTTACCTCCGAAAATGTCTCTATCGATTGACACAACCCACAAGACTGATTTAAACACAGCATCGTCGCTGCCGTCGGCGTGTGCAAGGAAATACACATTTTTCAACTCCAGAGGAAAGGCAAATTTGGGAAATTTTGCACTTCTAAAGTGTTTATGGCTAGTCAGGAAATCGAATGGGCGATCACACAAGACTGATTTCAACACAGCATCGTCGCTGGCGTGTGCAAAGAATACACATTTTTCAACTCCAGAGGAAAGGGAAATTTGGGAAATTTTGCACTTCTAAAATGTTTATGGCTTATCAGGGAATCGACTGGGCGAATCGCGAAGGCGAAATGTACTTTCATAATTCATCAAACTAATCCAATCACTCCTGCGCATGGTTGCCACTTGCAAAACAAATTATCAACCAAAAATGGAAAAAAAAAGTTACCAAACCAAGCTAAAAGTTACCAAAAATCTGGAAAAATGATAAAAACACGAAAAAATCGTACATATCGTCTTGAGCCAGTATGAATATGACTTTTTGGTATCGTTTGATTTTTCTCTGATTTACGAACTTAATATAAAAAAAATGTCATGGTAGTAGAAAAATGCACCTATGTTTAAGCCTAGTATGCACTTTATGCAGAACACGTAAAGCCTATCAAGTGGAATCCAATTTTTAATACAAATTTTTCTCCGCGATATGTCAAATTTAACTTTCCACGTGAAAATATGAGTTGGCAGTACGCAGTTCGAGTGAAAAATAGTTACTTCAAAGAATGTCAAAAGAGTGTCTGGTTTTATTGTCAGTCGCATTACATTTTTGATATTTCGGCGTGAAAAATAATTTATAGGAAATCGTGAAATTTATTTGAATTTCTGAAGTTCCCTTAAGTCTTCATAGAAACTAAAAGAAAACGGTTGACACATATCAATTCATTTTAACATAAGTATTTTAAATTCAATTAGGTACATTATAGAACGTTATTTACTGAAATACTAGGAATACTTTTAAACTTTAAACGTAGTGGGCAGAAAAAGTAAGGCAGCATTTCCATGTGATGATATCGAGTTCGTCTTTTTGATGCTCCTGTTCAAAAAGTTACCAAAACCAGATAAAAATTACCAAATTACCAAAAATCATGAACTAAGAAAAAAATTACCAGATTTGGTAATTTATTACCAAAGTGGCAACCGTGATTTACAAACATAAATACGTGTGTTCTTTTCAAGGACATTGTTCTGAAATCAATATTTTTTTTTTTCGCCAAAAGTAATGCCTCTATAATAAAATAACTATACTCATGTCATATTCCTAGTATAACAAATAATTATTTGCATCGCATCATTTTTATATCATCGCATAGTGCAACAAGAGAAAATTAGTAAATTAATAAACAAACCCATAAAGCTTCAAAAGTGCCCCGAGATGATTGCAGGCAGGTGTTAGTTCTATGCTTTTAAATTGTACTTCTCTGGAAATATGTCTCCAGGAAGCAAGTTCCATAGTTCACCTGTCCTGTAGCTAAAAGAGTTTTTTTTTTAAAGTGATGTCCTCGCAGTAGTTAAATGTACTGAAAGTGAAATGCATTGGTTGTATTGTATGTCGTGTAGAACGCTCATATATTGCATTTCGAGGAAAATCTAACATTTAAGTATACCTACCTATAGAATAGGCATGGGTGAGCGACTCTTGGGGTGCCTTATTAAAGTTAGTTCCTCGTGCCTCTCACTCTTGAGTTGCTTTTTTGAAGTGAGTTCCTCGTGCCTCTCACTCTTGAGGTGCTTTTCACTCTACAAGCATGGTTGCCACTTGCAAAAAAAATTAGCAACCAAAAATGGAAAAAAAAGTTACCAAACCAAGCAAAAGCTACCAAAAATCTGGAAAAATGATAAAACACGAAAAAATCGTACATATCGTCTTGAGCCAGTATGAATATGAGTTTTTGGTGTCGTTTGATTTTTCTCTGATTTACGAATTTAATATAAAAAAAATGTCATGGTAGTAGAAAAATGCACCTATGTTTAAGCCTAGTATGCACTTTATGCAGAACACGTAAAGCCTCTCAAGTGGAATCCAATTTTTCATACAAATTTTTCTCCGCGAAATGTCAAATTTAACTTTCCACGTGAAAATATGAGTAGGCAGTACGCAGTTCGAGTGAAAAATAGTTACTTCAAATACTGATATGCCAGACACTTAGGTTTTATTGTCAGTCGCATTACATTTTTGACATTTCGGCGTGAAAAATAATTTATAGGAAATCGTGAAATTTATTTGAATTTCTGAAGTTTCCTTAAGTCTTCATAGAAACTAAAAGAAAACTGTTGACAAATATCAATTCATTTTATCATAAGTATATACAGAATGTTACTTACTGAAGTACTAGGAATACTTTTAAACCTTACACGTAGTGGGCAGAAAAAGTAAGGCAGCATTTCCATGTGATGATATCGGGTTCGTCTTTTTGATGCTCCTGTTCAAAAAGTTACCAAAACCAGATAAAAATTACCAAATTACCAAAAATCATGAACTAAGAAAAAAATTACCAGATTTGGTAATTTATTACCAAAGTGGCAACCGTGCTCCTGCGCATATTCTCTTCTCTTCATCATTCGCTTAACACACACCATTCTATTTACCCTCACGAAGGTATTGGTGGTATAGAGAAAAGGGTTACACGTTACACCTATAAGCAGTGTTCCCAGTCAAAAATGTTAAAATCCAGTCAAATTTGACTGTTTGACTGAATTTTTTCTGTCCAAATCCAGTCAAACATTTAGAAAAAAAAATCCAGTCGAAAATGAAAACAGCTATTGTTTTTTTTTTTTTTTTTCAACATTTTTTTTTTATTTTATGGCTAATGAAAACAAAAAAATAAGTCGTACTTAATTTCACAGCACTAATTTCTTATACCTAGGTCAATTAAACAAATAAATAAATTATTAATTTTAACTGGTAATGAATTATTCCATTAAATTAAATTAAATGCAGTCTTCTGAGTCTGTGTCATTGCTTTCTATTGCTTCCATTTCTATATTTTGATATATTGTATTCTTTCCAACTTTTTTTATAATTTCCTCAGGTATTTCAAAATTTGTACAACATGTTTTTTTATCTCGCAAATTATTTCTTATTGTGAAAATAGAGTTGTTTAACAATAATTGCATCCGATTTAGTTGCTTAGTTTTGACCAAATTTGACCAAAATAAAAAATAAACAAGATTCATTCAATTTGACTTTAGCGGCTTGCGGCTTGATGCCGCTGTTAGTGGGCTGTTTGTTTCTGTCATTTTACTAAATGGGTGTGTTCATTGCACTGCGCTCATTTACACTAGGTTTGCATTGGAGTTGAATTTTTTTTTTTTTTTAAGAGTCAAAAAAATAAATAACAGTCGACTTGATTTCCGTTTAAAGACGAAAGAATCCAGTAAAAAAAAAACATTCGGCTGGATTTGATTTTTTTTTTCAGTCAAAACCAACAAAATCCAGTCAAATGTGACTTGAAAACAGTCAAACTGGCAACGCTGCTTCTATAAGCAATAATAGCATATAGCAACGTTCTCTGAGTGTGATTCTCTTTTTAAATTTCTGATTCACATTCATACAAGAACGGGCGACAGGACTTCGACTAAGAGAAATAAAAACGTGACCAATCGAATTAGAATTACCCTTGCGCAAATTCTCTTTTCTCTTCCTTCGCTTAACTGCCAACATCATCTCATCTGTGACTGTGATAAGTGATACCGGCCGCAGAGATAGCGAAGGCGAGTTATTATCTTTCTTTGTATGCGTACAGTGTTGTTGTTGTAACCAAAGTAATTTAAAAACCTATTTTGCAAAAACTTTTTTAAAATAATTATTCTTTTCGACCGATCTTTGAGTGATCTTCATTAAGTAGGATTAATATGTATGTTCTGAAAGAAATTCTGTCGGCGATTAATATAAATAAGTAACTTATAAAAGAATACGTATCTCTTCCTTCGCTTAACTACCACCATTCGTCGGTGACACCGGCCGCAGAGATTATTGTTGTTGTTGTAATCAAGGTAATTTAAAAACACTATTTTACCTATTTTGCAAATCCTTTTTTGAAATTATAATATTTTCCGACCGATCTATGAGTGGCACACTTCAAATTGGTAAAAAAAATAAATGAAATTGGTATTCATTAAGTAGGTCAAATATGTTCTGAAAGAAATCGTGTCGGCGATTAATATATAGATAAGTAGTTATAAGAGATTAAAATTGTTAAATAGCTCATTTTACTAAATAAAAATTATTCATTCTATCAATCAATTCCAACAATCAAAATATCCGGCACTGCATTTGCACCCTCACGCACGTTCATCGTTACTTTACAACTGCTAATGCAAATTCAAAAACAAATCTCTGAATTCTTGCATATACATTATATATATATGTAAAGATATCGATCTATGACGAACAATACTTCCAATCATAGACAACTTAAGCCAGCGTCATTAATATATATGCCAGTCAAAAAGAAAATCATTCCCTAACAGATCAAAAATAAGAAAGTCCTACTATGCTTGTTTATATAGCATTGATTCTCAGATCTTTACCTATCTATCTAATAAAAAAACAACCAACAAAACTTTTGACAAAGGAGAAAGTTCTGTTCGACCCAGTCGTGCACTTTATATTTTTTGTAGACTGTATATTAATTTTCCAATAGATAACACCTGCTAAATGTGAGCCATGTGGATAATGACTTATGATCAGCACATACATATATATACATATAAATATATATATTATGTGGAACATTTTTATTTTATTTTACCTAGACCGCAATAATACTTTTAAGTTGTGTGAATATAAATGAGCGAAAGAAAATTTCGCGTTCACGCTGTCTTTGTCGGTAAAAAAAAAAACATAAATAAAAGGTAGAGGTAAGGTTAAGACATTTTTTTTCTTGTGATTAATACGACTGACGAATATAGAGAATTATGGTGGGAATTAGATGAACATTGCTTTACAAGTACATACCTTTTTCGGCGCAGGGACATAAGTCCCAATTTTTACTTTTGGTACTGATAATACATATTCAGACAAATTTTGTGGATCTCCATTAGACATCCAACTGCTTTTTCCACAAGAAGCACATACCAACAATTGTTCTGACAAATTTAGAACATTAAACAAACAATTTGATTATACAATTTTTATTTGTATTTTCTCATAAACTAGAGTTTTAAATTTTCTTGAGGATTTGAGAAAATATATTAACAAAATTATTTTTTTTGAGAAAAAAAACTTATAGTTTTAGGTTTTGAGAATTTGAGAAAATAAAAATAAAAAAATCCCACGCGATCCAAATTTTGAGTAAATTTTTTGATTATTTGCAATTTTGTAGTCTCGTGTGTTCCGCAAAATTGTTAGCAACCGTATTTTTGTGTAATTGTAACTAATGCGGAAAACTAAACCAAGACAACAAAGTTAAAAAAACAGTTTGACTGGCTATACGTATACGTTCTTGTTGCTCTTCTGGGAAAATTCGGTAAGCTTGTAAAAAAAAAAGAAAAAGAAATTAGTCATTTTGTCTTCAATTAAGAATCCGTGTGAAGGTGTGACATGCAAAAACATGAAATTTAAAATAAATGATGCCAACCGTGGGGAAATGTGATAGAGTTCGGGAATACCACAATCTTGTAGGCAAAGTAACGGGAAATTGGGCGAAGTTGGAGTTCTCAATAATGTCTCTGATGAATACCTAGTGTGAGTCCTCGAAGTGTCAAAATCGTAATTTACTTGGCTTTGCTGAGTTAGAAGCTAAAAAAACAGTCCTATATCACTTTAACAAAATAATTAGAAATGTGTTTTTTTTACTTTATAGTTGCAATAAAAATATATCCATATGAACCTTAGAGAATCTCTGACATTTTTAACACTAAACTTATTTTAGCGCAATCCTTTCGTAATTTTTAAGCACGTATCTATTTTGTATAAGATAACTCTAGCGAGAACAGAATGCAAAATTTTGTTTGTGATTTTTTCAAAAACGAATGCAATTTGAACAGCTGATATTGTTGTCAAATTACGCACTAATCCATTTACAAAAGCAGATCAATTTCGTTGCATGTTCAATGAGCAACGTAAAATCTGAGATCTGAAAAAGATTTTTGGCGGTCCGAATGGAAAACGACATTACGCAGAGTTAGAGGACATACTTTTTCACGTTTATTAATAGGTTTTCAGGCGACTCTTAAAACCGTCTGCATTTTAAGTGTTGTATTTTTGTAATCAAAACAAACTGTCCAAACTATCCGAGGTGTACATTATGCAACGTAGTACCTTAAAAAAATTATAAGATTAATATTTTGCTTTCTATGGGTAATTTAAATACCGACCTTCATAAAACAAATTGCATGAAATGACATAAAATTGCATAAAACAAAGAAACGCATTTATCTGTTTGTCGATCAAGTATCTTCTGTGCGCAACTACGGCAGATACAAGAAACTAATAAAAATTTCTGTGATTCAGAATCATGAAGTAGGTATATCTAAAAATAGCTTATTCGTTCGTTGATAAAATGAACTCTCGGTGGAAGTCCTTTAACATTAATTCACCCTTTTTGGTTGAAGATTTTGTGGTGGAGTACCGGCAGTAATGTGTTTAAGTGCCTGTTTTCCAGTTGTAACCAAAAAAAAAAAAGGTTGTCCAGCGAGTGCGAGGAGCGCAATGTGTTTTGGCCATGGGAGGGCTGAGTTTTTTTAATATTCTATTTTATTTGCTTTGAGTAGGCATACATATCTTAATTCTCAAGCGAGGGGCTACCTCTTTTCGGTTTTGGTTGCGGCTTGAGGGTTTTTTGTTTTTCTTGCCACTCTCCGGTTGTTGTTTTTCGGTAACTCTTTGTTCTTTATTGTTGGCGATGGCCTCTAAACGAATGCATTTACAGTGGATTATTATTATTTAATTTGTTTTATAACTTTTAGTCCTTCAATTGTTGAATATTGTGGTCGATGCCGCTGGAGAATTTGTATTACTCGCCGTTGACGATGACGAATTTTTCTTTTTTGTTTGTTGCTAGGATTAGGTAGGTATACTGTTCTGAAGGTTAAAGGACTCTTCTGATATGTGCAGTTGATTTACTAGTTTAAATGTTAATTTGAAGGATAAAATGAAGCGGAAAATGAAAATTTATCATCGGCTTGGACTTGGAGTGGAATGTTTTTCCTTGTTGCGATGGCTGATGTGTGTATGTGTGTGTGTGGTGTTTTGCGGGCGATTTTAAATGTGTACATATATAACCTATATAATATATAAGTCTAAATGGGATATAATGTATACCTATAAATATTTCGATAATGTTTTCCATCGATGTTACAACCAATGATGGAATTGGGTGCAAACTTTTGGCGCCGAAGTACGTAGTAAGGGAATATAATTAATTTTATCGTGTAAAAAAACATTTACCACTCTCTTGAATACATAAGAAGGGCATCGTAGACTTGATTTTTTCATGTTCGCTAATTTACCCCTACCATGTTAACACTTAACTGCATACTATCTTCTTTGCAACGAAATTAAAGATACCTACCACATGAAAGCACATCCTCTTGCATGATGAGAATGGTTTGAAAAACCATCGGACATTGGCATACGAGTATATTCATCCTCGAGGGCATTTTATAGTAGCTTAGCCAAACAACTTTATTTACTGAGTGATAGAACTGTTTTTCACTTTCGTCAAGCCGTATAAATCTCCCTACATGTTGTCCATCTGCTGAAAATGCGTTTCGATGTAAATTTTTCTGATTGGAAGAGCCTTTTTTCGACGATATTCGTGTTCGGGAAGTTATGGGCAATTCATACTTAGTTCGAGAAGTTCGGCCATCTCAAATACATCATTATATTTAATTACATTTCTTAACATCAATGTTATGGGTCCAAAGAGTAGGTATCTAAGGCCAATTCAGGTCATTTGAGCCTCTGTTTCCGTTAGTATGTGTTGATGTCGAAACGGAATGAGGAGCTGTTTATTAGGTAGAACAAGCCGGCGCCAAGGCTGCCTGTACTAGTTGTTCTGGTTGAGCTTGGGAGTTGTTTTTCATTTGGGGAGGCCTACGACCAGCGTTGTTATGTGATCGTATTTATCGTAAATGTTACGATATTCGAAGGTTAATACGACGCTCCGATTTTTGTTTTTTCGCCCTATTTTCTACGATTTCTTAAATATTTTATCCATATTGTACAAACATAAATACGATGGGTAGACCGAAATACGACTCGATAAATAAAATACAATTTCAGAAACAGAATGTACACAGAAATGCGTTTAATATGACTTAACTTTAGCAACACATCCCTTTGCAATTAGCCGGCATCGATTACCGAACATACTCTTTTGCTTTCTGCTCGAGCTAAAGTTTCGCTCTCATACAAACTTCTCTCCAAAATTAAGTTGAGGTAAATTTAAGCGAACACATTTAGCTGAGTGGTACGCAGCTCAAGCTAAATAATCAAACTTTTGTTTTGAAATAAGCTTCATGTATTTGTCAAAATTTAAATAAATGAGTCGGGGCATTTTTTCAAGCTAAATTTTGACAGATAGCTCTGCTCTGTTGTTTGTTTTCTTAAAAACGTATCAAATAGAGCATGATATGAAAGGAATACAATCATATTTATTTTGAATTGTATACATTGCAGATTGGTTGATAAATTGATAAAATTTAAAAGTATTTACTTTTCTTAAGGGATATAAGTTCTTAACCTTTTACCAAAGAGCTGTGCATGTCCATTTTTAAATGGTGATAGAATGACAATGTAGTTTAGCGTCATTTGGCTGCTGTGATATTCGATTGGGCTTTACAGTTATTTTTGTTGCTCTAGGTCACTTTCCATGTTCGATTTCAGACCACTTTTGCGAATCTCAGAGTTGCTTCAGATTTATCACTTTAAGTGCGTTTGAGTTTGACAACTATTGGAGTTTGTTTACGTTTTTCTGCACTTTTTTAACAGCAAATGTTTAGAAATCAAAATGTGCGCAGATTTCGAATTTTTTAATAGAAAAAAAACTTAACCAGTGAATGGAAAATGCTTAGAAAATCAACGAAGGCTATAAATATCTACATATCCATATTCCAATCGCACGAATATCAATAAAAAAAAAAAGCAAAATTTAATGTAGGTACGATCTGTAATCTGTGAGAAAATCTAAAAAAGCCGAATCAACCTACCACATAAAAAGCCACATTTCAATAGATTTCGGGTTAAGCCCAATTTCTTGTTTAAGGGTGTAAACCCCTAAGCGTATAAATAAAATTGGTATGAAAGTAAACACTTCTTAAGAAATAGTTAAAGTAGGTACAAAAGTATCTGTCCAATTTCTCACTAGCATAACAAAATAACATTCAATTTGAATTTGTTGTCCTACTCGTACAATTAGAAAATACGACAAATACGATTTTGAATCGAGAAAATATACCTACGATTCTCAAACAACATCCATAACAACACTACGTTTCCTTTGAAGTTAGTGATTCCGATAGTTGCTTAAGTTTAATGGATGTGATTTATGACTTCTCTTTATTTAATTTATATACAATAACAATAGTCACAGTAAGTTGCTATATAGTAGGTTGATAACTGTTGAGAAGAGAGTACGAACGCTTACATTTTTAATTTCATTAGTGTTGTTCCTTCTACTAATTTCAATTACATAAACGAACTTGCAAATGGAAGCAAGAATATTATAAATATTATAGCCCTACACTCAAGTATATCGATTGGGGTCGATTAAATCGTGAAATACGTCATTATACGAATAAACTTGGTTTTCCTAATTCCTACTGCCGCTTGACGGCAGTACACATCGTAGAACAAAATAAATTCAGGTTAGGAGAAAATCTCAAGAAAAACAAACCACAAAATCAATTTCATATAATAAGACTACATACTCGTGTATAAAATTATTTGAATATACAAGAGGAGAAGGGTGACTATAGTCGTTTGTTGCTCGGCTCACTGTCAGCGCTGCCACTTTGCTACGATCGTAGCAAAATTGCTACGCGATTTCCAATTTGCTACGCACTCTCCCTAAAAACGTCTATTTTGCTTCTTTTTTTTAAAGCACGAAATGTCAACATAAATCTTGGAATTTTTCTTGAAAAAAAGAATAAAAACAATAATAATAAACGAAAGTGTATTCAATCTTTACTCACTTTCCCACACCAACTTATATTCTATTCTACCATACCCAACAAGTACCCATTTCATCGGATGGGTTAGTGTTTGAATTTGACTGGAATCTGGCCATCTAGCCACTGTTTTTAAAAGTTTCCAATTTAATGAAAAAATGTCTCATTCTTTCACATAGCAGCGCAGCTGCTGAAAGATTTTTTTCAGATTTCAGCTTAACTAATAACAAGAAGACGAACTCATTTTAAATAGAAACAGTAGATAAAATAATGGCTGCAATCTGTTTGGTTTCAAAACAAAACGAAATATGGGTGTCGAATCTTTAATTTTTTCTAAAAGGTACTTAAAAACTTAATCGGGTCTATCACAGAATCCGTCGTGTTCGGAATTTTGCTACGAACCCCGAAAGAACTGTTACAGAATCCGTAGTAGGAGAATTTTGAAATTAGTACAAAGTGGTATCACCGAATATACCACGTTCTACGAATTTCGAAAACAAAAAATGTACCCTACGACGGATTCTTCGATAGTTCTTTCGGGGTTCGTAGCAAAATTCCGAATACGACGGATTCTGCGATAGACCCGAATTTTTGAATTATTTAAAAAAAAAAATGTATTAATTTTAAAGACTTGCCGGAATTTTTATGTGATATTTATTCTGCTATTGGTACAAAGATCCTACATTTATAATTTTGTGATATGAACTTTTTTTTTAAGGCAATGCTTGCATGCAAAGCAGTGAAGTTTTTAATGTTTTGTTTGGTTGTTTATAGTTTTGTAAAATATATAGTTTACCAACTATACTTGTACTGGTCCTTAAAAACATATTTACTTAATAAATAAAGAATTAAGTGTTTTTTGTTTGTTTTCGAAAAAAAAAAGATTTTTTTTTTTAAGTTTTGCTACGCAAATTTTTTTTGTTTGTGGCAACACTGCTCACTGTAACTACGTAGACGTACCCATTCAAGGAGAATTCCTCCATTTTTGATATGACTAGATTTTCTTTACTCTTCACGAAGGCATGGGACAAGGTTAGAGAATAGTTTATTGGTTTGTCTGTTGTTTTATTTGAAATAGGTATAAATTCATGCTTCAAACTATGATGTTTTGAAAAAGTTTATACAAACTATAAGCTTTTGTATACCATGCTCTCTATTGTGTAGTGTTTCAATATCGTTTAATTCAAACATTAAAAATCACCCTTTAGATGGCATACTCAAGAATAACCACAATCATATGTTTACATTCTATTGCATTTCTTTTGTTTGTCAATAAACTAGGTTACACCACATTTGGCTCTAAAATCTTACTTTGGATCTTGAATCCTAATGGTTACATCATCTGAGGATCGGGTTTTAGCACGCATTGGTGTCGAGATCACTGTTGAACCATACACTCGAATGGCCTCATCGGTCTCCTCCTCGAATGCATCGTGAATAGAGAAACGTTTCTCCTTGTTTCGACCAGAATTATTGGTGCCATTCACAAGATTTCGCGACATATTTTCGCGTTGATATGACAATTTCACTATAAAACACTATACCGTCGAAAGCTATCTATTTTCCAAAGTTGTTGAATGTTGAAGTTATTTGATACGGTCGGATCGAGTTTTATCGGATGATTCTTATTCTTGACTATATTTTATAATGAAGGTACTTTTTTACTTTTTACGTTCTCTGCGCCACTTCCTTTTGTGTTTTGTCGTCTATCGATACATTTTCATGACGACGTATACTGAACGGATACGGGAATTGAAATGAATTTTAAAAGAAAGAAACAATCACTTCACCCAAAACAAGCACAGATTTTTAGTTAAAATATCAAGTTAATATTTTGTAATTTGGAAATAAATAATCTCTACACCCAGAATATGTGCAACTAACACTTTTATTTTTTTATCCAAATGTAGACTTTGCAATGAAAGAACCCCCGCGAGAATTGAATCAATATACGCGACGGAGTGCGGCTGTTCGAGACGTATTTAGGGTGGTTTACTTGCTAATTTTAAACGAATCTTTTGCAATTTGTTTAACAATAAGAATTTGTTTAACAGCAATCAGTTTTGTCGCAGTCGCTCGTAGAACTATCGCAATCACCCGTTTGCTCTTTCTTCTTGCTTTTCTTCTTCGTACGTCGAGTGTATTTTGAAAAAGAAGTAGGTGGAGTTTTTGTTTTTATTTTTGGCCTTCATTCGGTTGTCACTTGTCAGATTGTGGCTGTCAAAATATAGATAGTTGTCTTTTTTTAACTAATGTGAACGTATATGCTGCAATCACAGTGGACAAACTATTAAGTACGGTAAGGCCCGATTCGCCAGGGTTCACCATTTTCTTGGTAAAGAAAATAAAAACGATAAAACTAACGTTAAGGACTATTCACATGAGAGCGAATTGCAATTAGGCGAATTGCGAACAAATCAATTTAACTGTATTTATGAATTGAAAATTACTATTTGTTCTATCACAAAACCATTATATTTAATTAGTCTAACATCTAAACTAAGAAAAATATGAATCTCAATTGATTTAAACAGCCAAATTAACAATTTAAAGAATTTGCACGCGAATTGAAAATTCTTGCCGCGAACTGTCACACTTTATTAACAATCCACACAAAACAGTCGCGATCCACAAACCCGCGAATGAAAAATTCGTTCGAACTTAAGCCTAAAAATGTCTCCAAAGATAAAATTAAGCAACGCAGTTAAGCCAAGCAGTACGCAGTTCAAGCTAAATTTGTTAGCCACTGTACGAAAAATCTCTACAGAATTTAAGTAAGCGTATTAATGCAAAATACATTTGTTCAAAAATACAATGTTCTAATATGTTTCTAGTATAATATTATTAAACAACTCATTTAGATAGTACTATTAACCAAACAAATTATATTAATCGACTTTTGAAAATTTATAATAACGAACCAATAGCATTCAGTTATCTTAAAATGTATTCCCGAACTCTATCAAATTCCCCCGTGGTTGGTAGCGGTTGGCAGCATTGATTTTATATTTTTTGTATGTTTTTACATGTCACACGGATTCTAAATTGACATAACACCAATAGGAAAACAAAATGGCGAATTTGAAAAAAAAAAAAAAAAAAACAGGGGGCCAGCGGCAAGAGGTTTGTGAGTTGGGGGTCTCAGTATTGTCTCTGCTCATAACTTCCGGAAGCCATTTTGTTTTAATGGAAAACGAAATTTCGTAAGTCATCGCTATAAAAATATCAACACGTTAGCTTTCCCATAATTCCTACCACGTAAACAAGATGGCCGACCAAAAAAACGTATCACGTTTTATTGCGTGCTAGGTAATGCTGTCCCTTTCAGTCAGACGACTGTTTATTATTGGGCATCCCTTTAATTTTCCGTGATAGGAATGTGTGACCGTGTAAATGCACTTTAAGTAGTTTACTTTTTGTATGCATATTTAAGGATTTATCACCAAAAACCCGGATAATTTCACATAGAATCGGGCCCTAAGGACACGATTCACGAGATTTCTCCCCAAATTGAGAACAAGCAAAACAGAGATATCTAACTAGCACTTATCAAACGCTTGCACAATGTCAGACTGACTTGGAGCTGGAGGAGGTGACACTAGTTGTTGTACTTTACTTTTGTTAGGATAGGATGTTTGTGGTTAAGGCTAGTACGCTGCTCAAGTGAAATCCAGTTTTTCATACAAATTTTTCACCGCGAAATGTCAAAATGAACTTTCCACATGGAAATTTCACTTGGCAGTACGCAGCTCAAGTGAAAAATTGCGCTTCAAAAACTGAGTTGTAGGTGGCGATACTAAAATCTCTCCACAGCTATTTCACTTGGTTTTTATTGTCCGTCGCATTAAATTTTTGACATTTCGGCGTGAAAAATGATTCGTAGGACGACGGTCAAGAAATAAATTTCAATTTCAGATGTTTCTTAAAGAGAGTAGGTACTGCATTTTTCGAACTTCTTTTATCATTTTTGCATTGAATATAGTACCATAAAGCTAGGCGTACAAAAAGTTGGTGGCATGGATGCCCTTTTTGATGAGCAGGGTGCCTCAGTAAATTGTTATACATTGTTTTGCTCAAGATAACCATACAGATTCTTAAGGCGTTTTTCTTTTTTAGTTCAGAGCACAACCTGAACTGTTATACAAAAAGTTTGTGTTTCTTTTTTAGCTCAGACACTTCAGAGCTCGAATTTGTGTTTCTTTTTTCGTTCAGAGCATGATCAGAGCGCGCTCTATGAGCTCAGAATTAATTGACTGAGCAGGCTGAGTAAAATGCTGATTACACATATACAATCACACTTCCAGTCATATTTGAGAGAAAAAAAAAAAACAGGAAAAACAGAAAATCCTCAGAACGATCTGAGCACGCTCGGTTCAGAGCGCGCTCATATAGCTCGAGCTCAGTTCAGTGCTCAGCTCTGAACTAAAAAAGAAAAACGCTTTTAATCGGCGGTCAGATCAATTACATAAAATGGTTTATGGATACTAAAATGGCAATTAAGTGTTTTCATACAAAAAATGATTTGTTCGCAGCTCGCAGTTCCCTTTTGTAAAGGCGACACGGCGGCTGCTGCAATTGCGTTATAAAATTGAAAACGATACTCTTTTTATGCATTTTTATAACTATTAATGAATGAATGAGAGTTACTTTAATTAATAATAAATCCTTAAATATTATCGTGGAGGCTCTCAGAGCACTTTTTATGTGCGTTTGGTACAACAAAAAAAAGAAAAACAATCTTTTCCAGATTTCAGAGCGCTTTTGCGAATCAGATTAACCAATACAAGTTCGTTTGAGTTTGTTTTTTTCTATACAGCAAAGAAAGTAATTGCATCGGGTGAATCTATTTGTTTCATTTATTTATGTATAAATATATAGAAATCAATCGGGGCGCTAATTTAGAATGTTTGAATATAAAATTTAACCAGTGAATGGAAAACGCTTTGAAAAGTGTTGAAGGCTACACATATTCCAATCGCACGAATGTCAACACAGAAAAGGGCAAGTGATGTTCTTATGTTCGATTAGCCACACGAAATCTGAAATCTGAAAGCAAGTCTGAAGAAGCATAATCGAATACCACATAAGAAACTTTTGCAAATAAGAATACAGCAGTATTCGAATGTTCGAATACAATGAGGTTCAGTAATCACATCAATATAATTCACGGATCTTTCAAAAGGTGTATACCTACTCTCTATGCACTCTTGATTGTTAAAATGTGATACAATGGTGTAGACCAAATTACAAATCAGATATTATTACCAAAATTAAATACTATTACTAGGTAGTATGAAGTAAAATAATACAAAGTTCGCAATTTCCTTCCTCCATCTGTATTCATTTTAAGTAAAATAAGAGTGCAAAAAGTATGTTCATTTTATACTATAGCTATCCAAAATCTTATGGAATTCCCAGCAGAAAAAAAAAAACTTTTCAGCTCAGTCACCCTGCATTAATTTCTCCACGAAAATCTCCAAAAAAAAATTTCACTTTCGATTTCACAGCATTTTTTGGAGAGCAGTGAAAATTTCACTTCACTTGAGCAGCGTACTAGCCTTTAAGTCCTACAACAAAAACAAACAGAAATGGACCAATCTTCAGAATTTGATATTTCTGTCGGTGTAGCGGTTGGAATCTGTACAAATAAAAACTCCGGATTAACGTAAGTAAGTTATCGTTTCACCAGGAAAGTGGTGGTGATCCATGGCGAATCGGGGCCTTATTGATAATTTTTATTAGCCTAGTATCCTGCTCGCGCTAAATTTTATCTCCCATACAAAAATGTCTACAAAGATAAAATTTAGCGAGGCAGTTTAGCAAAGCAGTATCCTGTTCGCACGCTAAATCCTTAACTTCATATAGATGGGCCGATGAAAAGTCTCCACTCATTTAGCTCGCGAAATAAATGTCCGGTACATTAAATCGAAGATAAATTCTGACATACAAAACGGAGGAAAGAGTTTGACTTGTGTTTGCTATGATTTTTTTGGCGGAAAACGCAGATAATGTTTGTGTAATAAATAAAAGAAAACGCAAAGCCAAATAACAGAGCCGAAACAGAGATATAAACATAAATAAAGCGAATCGCATTTCAGGGAGGCTTATGCTATCATTTGGCCTCGTCTTTTGGGTAATAACAAGTGTTCCACTATGGTAAGGAGATTGTGGAAAGTTTGAGGACACACTATGTCGAAGTTCTTATAATTTCTAGGTTTCTTACGTCTTTCAAGTTGGAAATTCGAAAATTCTGTTAAAATTACGTTTACTGATATCTGTCATGGTACTCATGTTTCATAAACATATGGGGTTTGTCCCATCTATATCATGTTTAATAATAATTTAGCGACCATTTGTCTTTGGTGTGGAGAAACAAAGTGGAGACTATGCGCGCTAAAATTTAGCGCGAGCAGGATACTAGGCTTTACAATTTACACAAAATTTATTTTCAAGCGGCACCGTGAATTAACGAATAATGACCACACATCTGGCGGCTCTGGCAGTGCCATTTTAGAAAACAACTTCAGTTTGAATTTCAGGCGTTTGGAGGATATAAATGGCGCGTTAAAATGAATCTTTGCAAGTTTTTTCTAATTTTTTCAACTATTTATTAGTTTCTCTTGTGTATTTTTTCGTTTTTCTGTTTAAACTAATAACCTACTAACTATGACGAATGAACGCGAACCAATTAGTGTTCGAACAACGCGATTAAACAACCTAATTGTTGGCAATTGGAAGGCGGCCACAAAAACTAGTCGCGCTGTAGCAGATGCTATTTCAAGGGAAGGACTTTTGGATGCATTCTTCCTGCTTTACAATGAATGTGACAGGGAAGCCCTACGAAAAAGGGATAAAAATATTACGGAGTTCATAACAAAATGTAAGTAAATAACAAAGATTAAGAAGAAAATATGCTAAAATTGTTGAGTAGATCGGTCGATTGTGGAGGAGACAAAGGAGCTTCGCGTCAATGCCGAAGATTTTACTGTAAAAACTCTCATTGGAAAGGGGTACTTTGGAAATGTTCATCTGTCTGTTGAGAGGACATCAGGCGATGTATACGCAATGAAGAAAATCAAGAAATCTGTCGTGACCACTTCTCAAGTGAAGGAAGAGCGTGATATCATGTCCAGACGTAGTTCGGAGTGGATAACGAATTTGCAGTATGCTTTTCAGGTGAGGTTTTTTTAATTTTCAAATCATACGAAATTGTAGAAGTAATGTATTGTTTCAGGATAACAACTATTTGTATCTTGTAATGGAATACTTGCCTGGAGGTGATTTGCTAAGTTTGATGATTCGAAATGGTCCATTCGATGAGGATTTGGCACGTTTCTATTTGGCGGAGCTGACATTGGCGATTCATGCTCTACATCGCTTGGGATATGTTCATCGTGATATAAAACCGGAAAATATTCTTATCGACCGATTTGGGCATATCAAATTGGCTGATTTTGGTAATGCTGCCGCTTTGAATAGGGATGGACATGTTTTAAGTTTGTCGCCTGTTGGCACACCAGATTATATCGCCCCGGAGCTGCTTCAGACCATATCGACGTACAAGCTATCAAAATCGTTGCATGATGTAAGTAAACAATGTTGAAAAAATGATCTGTAAAGATGTGTGCTTTAGTGAGAACCTCTAATTCTTCTCTTCCAAGCTATTTTGATAGATAGATTAGTTTATTTAGCTTTTTAAAAAGCCATGTAACCATTTAAACATCAATACATTTTCAAATTGGGATTTTTTTTTTTTTGTAATTTGTATACGAGTTAATAATTTAGTTTAACATAATTAATAGTATTTCTTTCAAAGATGATCGATTTGTTTCACTTCGAATAGGTACCAATAGGCAATTCATTGAACATTTTGAAGTCCCCATATTGCAAAGAATTTTGTGATCTTCCTTTTTAAAAGTTTGGTAGTCTTAAATTATTACCTGTTCTTAAAGAATATGGTTGCGCCTCATGAACATGAACATACTTCAGTAAATACGTAGGCATTTGGTTATTTTTAATTCTATAAACTAACAATAAAACATTCTCTGTTTAACAGACAACCACTTTAACGACCCTAACATAAAACGAATTGACACGTATCTATTAAACTATAAAATACACCACATGGCTTTATTTTGAAACAATTCCAATCTTTGAACAATACTATTAGCACACAAAAACAAAATTGAGGAACAATACTGTGGAAGTGTGGTTCAATGTTTAGGTTATAAATATTTGTTGCACTAATTATAAATGTATCATTTTTTATTCTTTTCAAAAAAGCTATCTTTTTTCGATTTCCTTACATAGCAACATGATTGCTAAAAGTTTATTTTGAATTTATTATCTATTGCTAATACCCAAATATTTGATTTTATCAATTTGTTCAATATGTTCTCTGCCAATTTTCAGTCTTACTTCGTCCCTTTGTCTTTAATTTATGATCAGTTTTTTTTTTTGTCACATTCAGTTTTAATTTATTCATCTTTAGCTATTCCGGAACACTTTCCAGGTGCTGTTGCATTTTTTGTTTACATTCAACGTCATTTTTATCCGCCACGTATATCACCGCATCATCAGCAAACAATATAAGTTTTCCATGTTTTATTGCACTTTTCATATCGTTTATGTATATTATAAACAATAATGTTTCCGAAACCTATCCCTGAGGTACACTAAACATAACATCCTTCAGAGACGACAGTTCAACATTAACTTTTACACTTTGAGTTCTTCTACTTAGGTATGATTGGAACTAATCACTTTCACCTCCTCTAATTTCATATCGTTTAAGTTTATGTATAAATTTTGGTGGTCGACTTCAACAGAAAACAAATTCATTCATTCATTCATTCATTCATTCAATTATTTTATCCTGGATCTAGTAGTTACTTACGGATTGATTTATTTATTTAATTTTTTTCGCCAGCACTTCCTTGATACTTCTTTGATACTTCCTTGTCTAAATCGCTTAATATATAAATTATATTCTAATTCAACCAATATCCTCTTTCATAGGTCAGTTGCGATTTCTGGTCAATGGGCATAATCGGCTACGAACTCATTTGCGAAGTCACACCCTTCCACGAGGACAATGTGCACGAAACATACTCAAAGATCCTCAGTCACTGCGAAGACAGTCACACCAAAGAGGTCATATCATTCCCCAGCGATTTGAAAGTCAGCACCAATTTTAAGAGCCTAATATCATCGCTAGTGACAAATCCAACAAATCGATTGGATTATGCACAATTGATAAAGCATCCATACTTTGAATGTATAAAATGGGAGTCATTGCGTCACGAGGTGCCTCCCATCATCCCGAATGTGAATGGAGATGACGACACATCAAACTTCGAGGATATTGAGCGAAACAAAGGCCGCCTCAGTACGTACTCGAAGAAATCTCTCACCACCAATGTCAAGGCGACCGATTTCTCGGGCAAAGATCTTCCATTCATTGGCTATAGCTTCGTACATATGGAAAAAGCGGATGAAACAGATAATCCCTTCATGGATGAGGTGCGTATGACCAAACTTAACACGAAACTCAAAGAACTGCAAATGAAGATCAAAGATCAAATGGAGGAGATAAACTCCCTGAAGCAAGGTCTTCTTCAAGCCGAACAAATTGCTAAACATTCGGATTCGCAGGGTAAAATCCTGTCTGAAGCCAAGGAAGAGCTAACAAAAATGAAGAACCGCTTGAAGGAGAAAACAATAGAACTGGCTGCTTGTAAGACACAAATAAAAACTCTCCAGAGTTCTGTGCAGATCGAGGAAGAGATGTGGCAAAAGAAAGAAGCGACCATTACTGAACTGCTACGCATGAACCGCCAAAAGTATGAAGAGGCAAAGATAGCCTCTGAGCAAAAGTACGAAAAACAGATTGCTGAAAAGAAAAACGAAATAGTAAGCGTCGTCCAGAAATTGGATGCACGAGAGAACGAACTCGCCGCCAAAGTTGAGGAGTGCCAACATCTTCAAGAGAAAATGGACAATTACAAGAAGATGTTGGACGCAATTAAGGAACAAGCCCAAACGGACAAGGAAGATTTCACAAAGAAGAAAATGGAACTCACCGACACATACGAGCAGAAGATGATTGATCTACGCAACAAACTACGACTAGAGAAGGACACAAAAAGTCGTCTGACCATGGAATTGCGTGACGTACGCACCGAGCTCGATGACAGCATTTGCTCGTCGCGCAGTAATCAGGAAGCGAAGATTGTCACCGAGCGGAACATCGATGACATGCGACGTCGCTTAAACCGAGAGATAGAGGCAAACAACAATCTGCGGTCAGAAAATGCGCGCCTCGAGAAGGAACGGGCCGAGCAGGAAAAAGTCACCGCCGACATCAAGCAAGCCATGGAGAAATTGGAACGTGAGCTGCAGGTTGCCGTATGCAGCAAGGACTTGCAAGCCCGATCCGAAGTGGAAAGTGTTACCTCCTCTCCGTACGAAACAGCGCATGGCAGTCTGACCGATTTGCACGCCATCGAAGAACAATTGCGCAGTGATCTGCAAGCGGCTAAAGAGAACGAGGACAGTCAACGCCAGCGAGCTGATAAATTACAGGAAATTGTCGAAAAATTAGAGGATATGATCGCCAAGTGCAATGAGCAGCCGAAGAGTGTGGGCGACATGCTGGAGAAGCAAAACGAAAAACTAGAGGACAAGCTGGCTACCGCCAGAGAGCAGGTGATCGTCGAACGTCAGTCAGCTAGAACAGCGAATTTAAATCTATGGAAGGTAGAGAAAAAGCTGGAAGATGTTCTACATGAAAAGAAACTAACCCAACGCAGAATGGAATTGACTGAGGAGAAAATTAAAAAAGTTATTAGCGAAAAAGACGACATAGAGAGGAAGTGCAAGGACGCTTTGAGTGTGGTCAAGCAGAAGGAATCACACATAACTGAGCTGAAAGATGAAATCGGCAGTCTGAAGAGGGAGATCCAAAAGGAGCACAAAATGTGGGAGAAAGCCGAACAGGAGCGTATGAAGGAGAAGTCGGAGGTAAGTTATTTTCTTGTTTTCTATTTTGTCCGAACTGATTTCATTAATTATATGACATGGTTTGATGTTTTGACAATACTTCAACTTATTAAAAAAGATGGCAAAATTGCTTTTTGTAACTATCGCGTAATGTCTCTCACTTATTACGCACAACCAAATGTGGATATTTGTCTGGGCATTCCAAGGTCCCAAAGTTGTCACGTTCGGCAGTTCACTGTCTTAAAGTGAATAGTAAAGTCATTCTTTAGACAGAACACTTAATTTCTAAGATTGCGCCTGGAATTTTAGTCCGTCAGCTTTGAGCTGTTCGATTATTGATTTTTTTTATCGACATTTCGTCAACTCACGGTCTTTTGTTTTAACATAAATAACCATCAATCTCAAAGAAATAATTTATTCGTTTCGTCGCAGGTTATTGAACAAATCTCAGCTGTCCATCGTCTGGAGGAACGCGTCTCAGAACTCCGTCAGAAGCTCACTCAAATTCAACAGAAGCATGACTCTCTTAGTTTGGAAAACAAAAAGCTACTTCGAGAATGCAACGAGGAACGCGAAAAGTCCTCGAACGCTATGGACGTAGTCTCTGAATCCCAAATCAAGCTAAAGAACCTTGAAGACAATTACGAACGCCTAAAGTACGCATGCACCATCACTGACAATCAACTCACCGAAGTCGAGGCAATGCTCGAGGCTGAACAAAAGCGCAACCAATCGAATCAGGAGAAAATTAACGCATTGTACAGAAGTGTTCGCGAGAAAGATGAGTCCATTACTCAGCTGCAGCGGATCATCAACGAAGAGAATTCCAATAAGCTAGCTGCTGAAGGTCGCATCAAACATTTAATTGGTGAGTCGAACGATCTGAGGCTCAACCTGGAACAAGTCCAAAAGAAACTCATCTCCCAGCAGAGTCAGTTGATCGATCAAACAAATCAACTATTTGAGACACAGGAGAAGCTGGAAGTGCTGACGATAGACTCGAATAATCTACAGACCCTGAATGAGAACTACGAAAAGGAGATCAATATTTTGAAGGAGGAGAATGCTAGGATCCTTACTGAGTTGTTTAGGGCCAAGGATGAGTGTAATAACTTCCAATACCAGCTGAAAGAATCCCTTAACGAGGTAGGCGATCTACGACAGGAGATGGAGGAGCTCAATGGAACCCTAGCTGAGAGACAGAATTACTATCTGCAGAGGGACATCAAGAGTGAGGCTACTCTAGCTCAGCACAAGAAGTTAATTGACTACCTTCAGCTGAAAGTGGAAGATTTGTCGCAGAAGAAGAAAAAGACTTTGGCTGATAAGATCTTTGGCACTGGCACAACCTCAGGCAAAAAAGAGAACATTTCACCGAATATCGTAGAGTCGTCGATTTTGTACAGGACTCTCCATGAGGAGTTAAGGAGGGAGAAGCAAAAGTCTAAATCGTTGCAAGAACACGTTGATAAGCTGACTCTGAGTACTTTGCCTGCATCGCCGTCAAAGAACGGAAACATGAACTCTCCGTTAAAGGAGAAGGCAGAGAGTACAGTTGTGAGTTCAAGTGTGAAGCGCGTGAGTACTGGTAAGCGGAGAACATATCAAACTCATCGGTTCGAGTTGAGCCTCCAGGATATGGACGGAGGTGGTGGGCAATGTATTGCCTGCAAGAAAATAATTATCGCGGGCTCACCATACTGGAAATGCAAGGAATGCAAAGGATCAGCGCATCGGAAGTGTCGTAGCGATGTCAATACCTCGTGCGACGGAGTTGAAGCGGTTATTGCGACTGAAACGGATGCGGATAGTGTAAGTTCGGACGCAGTCTCACTCACCAGCAAGTATTCTTATGAACCCACAGCTCCAGAACAAAGCGAGCAGAATTTCTCTACTGGTTACGGGAGGAAATTGATCTTGTCGGGAACTGCTTACACTCCTTCATTGGAAGTTAACTGCGCCTTCGAAATGGACGAAAATGTACTCTTACTTGGCTGCAACAATGGTCTGTTCACCTACCACCTCGACAGCAATAATTTGGTGCACATACAGGGAATTGACAGTGTCAACTGCATCAGTATAACCACCATCCTAGCGAAGGCAATTCTCGTCGGTTCGGGTGGGGAATATCTCTATCAATGCGATTTAAGACATTTACAGACGCGCTCCCAGTCGAATGCATGCATGAAGCCAATGCTAGAGGCATCAGTTCTTGATCTCCCATTTGCCAACCGTGCCGCTAATGAGAAGTGGCAGTTGGTGAAGATCTCCGGAGAGGCAGAGAACCCTGTTGATTCGGTTGCTGTGGCCGCAACTTCCACCCGTATTGTGATTCTCAAATACGATCTCAAAATGCAGAAGTTTAAGCCAGTCCGCGCCTTGGACACAGCCACATCGGTATCATCGATCCTCTTCACCCGACACACAGCCATTGTAGGCTCGGATAAATTCTTTGAGATCGACTTTGGTACATACACCGCCGAGGAATTTGTAGATCTCTCGGATCAGACGCTGAGTCACACACGCAGCTGCCAACCAGTGGTAGCTATTCGTGTCAGTCCGCAGGAGTTTCTCCTCTGTTTCATGGAATGTGGGGTCTTTGTGGACGAGTATGGCTGTAGGTCACGTCCCTATGACATCAATTGGGAGTACACACCAACCGGATTCATGTACCGTGCCCCATTCTTGTACATTTCTCATTTCCAATCGGTGCAGGTGCTCCGCTTGCATCGGTCCTATTCAAATGAGATCGATCATCAAGAGACAACAGATGACGATGGTGGCCCGTCGTTTAAACGAACGCACATAACTCTATACATGCCCACACTTGTCGCCGAGAGTGGAAAGAACAATGCGTTCGTTGTTGCCATTGACAAACTGTCTGGAGTGCAGGAAGTGCATCACTTGGACGCAATACGAGCATTCAAGGAGAATTTGAATATCTCCCTGGAGACAATATCTTCGTTGGCTACGTGTGTTACACTGGGATCGATGGCAACAACGATCGATTCGTTTTGATTGAATCAATGACAGTACTTGGTGGAGCCGTTTGGAGAAGTCGCTTTATTTATATGTTTTCTCGTCTTTTTCTAACTTTTTTTTACTGTAGCTGCGTATTATTTTTACTAGTATTATCTCCGAAATGTACATTTTATTGTATTGAATTACGATTTCTTTTGCATTTGTGAAAATAAAGAGTTTTATGAACTGTTTAATACTTACGATTGGTTGTTGTTGATAAGGGTATTCTTGGTTGTAGAAAGAGATATGATCCACAGGAAAAAAACTTCGCCTCACGACTTATGCTAAGTTTTTTGTCACAAGTTTGTAGCTGCCAAATTTTCAAAAAAAAAAAAGAAATTTATAAAAATGTAGCATCTACCTAATATTGAATTTCTATGATTTATGGAAAAGTGACATGTTTGAGAAGCAGGACTACACATTACATTCATGCTTATTTTGACATTCGAACGAATAGCCAATTCATACAAATGTCTCTATTCGTTCGAATGAACTTGTGTGTATTTTGATAGACATTCGTTCGAATTGGCTATTCGTTCGAATGTCAAAATAAGCATGATTATATCAAGTTTAGAACATTTTACTAATTACTTAACGGGCTCCCGACCCGTGAAGGCTCTGCCTGAGACACAGCAGCCTTCCATCCTCACGCTGCTTTCAATTGCCAAACCAAGCGCTCTGGCATCCGCGATGGCTTGGTCTTTGAAACGGAGGTTCGGTCCTCTTTGTCAATTCGAACCTGGGGGCTGGGATTCGAAGATCCATTAGCTTGAGCATTATTGTCCATTCGCTCAATGTGGCCGACCCAATGTAGCCGTGTTTTTTTTTAGAACATTTTAAGACATCTAAAAAGGTCATAAAAGAAAACGAGCTGATCGCCGAGTAGACGCCAATGTAGAAAATATATAATGTATACAGAATATGACGATTAAAATAGTTGTTGTACATCTGCCTCTCTAATGATCTGCATATTTTAAAGATCATAAGGGTCAAAAAACGATTTTGCACAGTGAATGCTAACCAATCCTGGTTGGGCCTTATGGCGTTTTCGATTGAAGAAAAGATTTTGCTTACTATCGAATGAAAAGTGCTCTTTTTATCATTTATATTTATATTTTTTATATTTATAATTTACATTCATAATAACCTACTGTACAGAAAAAAAAAAATGTAGCAGCAGAAAATCAAATCTGACATACCTAGGTAATTATGATGTGCATATCGTCTTGTGTGTTGTGTCTACCACTATTGCAACACTCCAACAAATTTCATTGTAAAGAGCAATTCTACGTTTTGGGACGATTCTCTTGCATCTTCAAGAAAAACGCTATTAAAAATATTTAAGCTAAAGATGAAAAATTCGTTCGAACTTAACCTTTAAAAATGAAACTGATACGCGGATATCCACGACCAAAAAAGTTTTCATGTGAATGAAGTGTCAGAAAATACGAATATTCGTGTGTTCGCAGTTCGCAATTCGCTCTCATGTGAAGTTCTTAACAAGGTCCTAACCAGGTCCTAACAACAATTTTTCTTAATCCATTCCAACCCAGTGCGCTGCATTGGCAATACCGCCATAAGCTTTTGAATGATTCCATTTGCATGTGTCATTCGTCAATAGTTTTCCAATTCGTTTCCTAATTGTGTGCATGGTTGCCACTTACAAAAAAAATTAGCAACCAAAAATGGAAAAAAAAGTTACCAAACCAAGCTAAGAGTTACCAAAAATCTGGAAAAATGATAAAACACGAAAAAATCGTACATATCGTCTTGAGCCAGTATGAATATGACGTTTTGGTATCGTTCGATTTTTCTCTGACGAACTTAGTATTAAAAAATGTCATGGTAGTAGAAAAATGCACCTATGTTTAAGCTTAGTATGCACTTTATGCAGAACACGTAAAGCCTCTCAAGTGGAATCCAATTTTTAAAACAAATTTTTCTCCGCGAAATGTCAAATTTAACTTTCCACGTGAAAATATGATTAGGCAGTACGCAGTTCGAGTGAAAAATAGTTACTTCAAGAGTGATATGGCAGACACTTGGGTTTTATTGTCAGTCGCATTACATTTTTGACATTTTGGCGTGAAAAATAATTTGTAGGAAATAGTGAAATTTATTTGAATTTCTGAAGTTCCCTTAAGTCTTCATAGAAACTAAATGAAAACTGTTGACACATATCAATTCATTTTAACACAAGTATTTTAAATTCAATTAGGTACATTATAGAACGTTACTTACTGAAGTACTAGGAATACTTTAAAACCTTAAACGTAGTGGGCAGAAAAAGTAAGGCAGCATTTCCATGTGATGATATCGAGTTCGTCTTTTTGATGCTCCTGTGCAAAAAGTTACCAAAACCAGATAAAAATTACCAAATTACCAAAAATCATGAAATAAGAAAAAAATTACCAGATTTGGTAATTTATTACCAAATTACCAGATTTGGTAATTTATTACCAAACCGTGATTGTGTGTGCGGCTTGTGCGAAGATCCAACTTCCAAAGCTTTATTTTTCCAGTAGACCCAGCTGCCCGACTGTCAAACCCGAATATTTTTTTCTTTCGTAGCAGTAGTTTTTATTTAATTGTGCCCGTGTTTTATCTTTGTTTTAATAAATTTGTATTTCCTATTTGTTTTTAAATGTTCGTATTATTTTGCCTCAACCTCTGCAAAAATCGGCTCGTAAAATGTATAAAAAATATAAATTTGCATAATTCCAGTCCAATCGCAAAATCCCAGAAAGCATAAAGATTCCGAAATTTCATTGCGTGAGTACCGCGAAAACCCATTGGTCGGTAGTTTGCAATTCGTAATTTCTGGTCGAATCTACCTACGTTCTACGTCCTATCAGTTTTATAATTTTAAATTATTATATTTCGTTCTTTGAGTTCTGAATTAGAAATTAAAAAAAAGTTAAATTGTGGGCGTTTTATTTGGGAGAAATCTAGCGAAATGGATACATCATCCTCGTACTCGCCAACTGAAGCGAATTCACCGTCTTCACCGGGAGCAGGAAATTACAACATTCCAGGAGATAAATCGTCGATGGATGCATCAGCAGAGGAGGATTCAAAGTTCAAAGGTACGTTTGCATTAACAAAAAAAAAAAAAAAAAACAACAAAAATGCAAGATGACAAACGTTTTTTTTTTGTATCTACTTATTTTTTTGTTGTTTTATTATTTGTTGATTGTTGTTGTTGCGGTCTTGCTGTTGCTTTTGAACAATTTTCTTCTGTCATAATGCAGGGCTGTCAAGAGACCATCTGTTGTTATTAACGACAGTGCTGCCAATAAGTTAATTCTTTTAACTTAAATTTTTGCGCGCATTGGGAAGGGGCAGAGGGTGCAATTAAAGTATTGTATAAGGCTCCGACTCGCGGGTTTTCACCATTTTCCTGGTAGGACACAATAAAATTTACGTTAATCCATATTTTTTTTTTTATTGGACGCCCCAGTTATTTCGACTTCGGTCCACACCGCTACTCCGACAGAAATATCAAATTCTGAGGGGTCCGTTTCTGTTTGTTGTTGTAGGACTAGTGTTGTTTCGATACCAGGTCAGTACTGATATCAGTACTATTTTCAGTACTTGTAACTGGGTATCGTATCGATACCCATGGAGTATCGAATCAAAAGTATCGATACCTACTCGTATCGAAACAAATGAGTACTAACTTCTTCCTTTTTTCAACAACAATCAAAAAGAACAACAACTATGTGATGAATGTTATGTGGTCTGGTGACTGGATCACTTATTTTTTATTCAGATAATAATTGAAAGAGATAGAGTGTGAACTAGGTATAAATGTTGAGACTCATTTTCGAAGTTTGTAACCAAAAAATTACTAACGAGCATAGTTTTTGAGATTGCGAAAAACGTGATGTTTGTTTTTGCGCGCCTATACAGTAGGGTGTCCCGTCGTTGTATGAAGAAAAAAATTTCGTGGAAAATCTCATCGAAAGGGGTATCAAAAGTTGCGTATTGACGAGAAGATTCCGAATGTGTACTTACTTTCTGATTACGGCATAACTTTTGGGCCTCTACCGACGATTGAAGGACAGGGAAAAGTAACTAAGGCGCTAATATCTTTCAATTTTTCTATTTGTTCAAAATATTATTACTATTTCAAAAATATATACACAAATATAACTTGGTACTAAATTAAAATAATAAATATTGATTTGCGTGTAATCAACAATTTTAAATTATTAATTTAAAAGAAGCTATTAAGGCATAAATACAAATTTTACATTGAAAATTGACTTTTGAAATTAAGAGATGGCATCCGATTTCTAGATTCAATTTTGTTTTATATCTGGTATTCTGAGCTCTGTTGCATTTGCAAGCAATGAAAGTTAATCATCAGGCAGATCTTTTAAGATAGGTGGAGGAGTTGTCTGACATTCATTTTAAAAAATAATGTCTATGGCATGGACCTTTTTAACATTGAGACTGAATATTTTTTTAGGTCACAATATGCAATTTTGTATTTCGAAAAATTCACCATTGTAAGTTAAAAAATATAGCCTGCACACTAAAAATTATAATTAGTATCGCGGTATGTAGCTCTTAAAAATTATAAAATGAATCTTTGAATTGCATATTTATTTCCCTGTATAATATATCGGAGAAATATTGTTATGTTCTTCTAGGAGCTCCTTGCGATAATGACGTTTATATTTTTGATCTGAAACAAGAGTTTTGACTTTCCGTCCGTCAAGATAAATATTCTTAGGAATGGCATCATTGTATTGGCTTCTTAGATGCTCTCTTGATTTTGACAAAGCTCGGTATCTGTATTTTATTTTTGTCGATTACAAGCCTTGTGTCAGTGTTATTTGCGAGTCCAGCATCGTGCAAAAACGCTGAAGCGAATGTTGGGGCAGATCGTACCGATAGTCCATATCGATCAAAAACTCTTGCTACAGATGGTTGGACTAGCAAATTGAGCTTATCTGAAAACGTGGAAGGATCTGAAGAAGACTTTGAAAGTTCTGAAGAACAAAGTAGTGACCTTACTATCTTGACTGGCTCCACTCTTTCGTCTGTTTCGTTTGGATCTACTCTCTGGAGTAAACACTACGTTCTTTTCGATCTAGACGCTTTTGCATTTTAATCGTCTCTAGGTAATCAACACTTATCCTCCAAAAATACCCTTTCATTACTAGGCACTTTTTTTCTTTGTACAGTGGCAGTTATCAAATTTACATGAGGCAATGTCAAACAATTTTGTACTAGAAAATGTTATGAAATCTTGTACTCTATTGTGATAGTTTGCATTTTTTCATACTTGGGTATCTTTTTAGAGTCATATATTTATGGAACTTCATTTTAATAAGTCTTAGTATTTGATTGTGGCACACAATTGGAATTGAAGCCCTCTTCAAAATCTGTTCGATATCTGCATGCACTCACTATAATAAACAATTCGGAATTAGAGGGATTTTTCACCGTATTCTGTTTTAAGATTTCTTTGGATCATAAGCATAGGTATATTTTTTTACATCTCTTACATACGGTAAATGATTTTTTTTAATTCACTATAAAGGGATCGAAAAGAGGACAGAATAACTCTCGGAGATGGAGTCCGGAACTCATTTTGCTTACATGTTTTAATATTTAAATTAAAAAATTCGAATTTACCTATTTTTGTGAACATATAGAATTTTGTGGTTAAGACAAAACAAATGTATTTTTTGATTCCAGCATTTAAGAGATATCAAAATAACCTCTCAAGTGCTCAAATGCTACCAAAAACACATTTGATTTGAGAGAATATGCTATAACTTTACAAATGTAAGCATTATTAAAAAAATATTGAAAAAGAAAAATGTAGGGAAAAAACATTTTTTTCCAAAACTTCAACGGCCGGTAGAGGCCCAAAAGTACCCTTGAATATTTTTTATGTTATTTTTCCTGTAATGAGCTCAGCAATACGCAACTTTTGCGGGGCCTTTTGTTAAGATACAACAAAAAAAAATTTGACGGGACACCCTACTATACAGGCCTACAAAATAAAAACAAAAGAATTACAAAACAAAAACTACGCTGCGTGGAAAAGATCTTCTACGTGCAGATTCCATTGAAACGAAAATCATTTATGGTAATACTCAAATGCTCTTAATGTTTGATTATAATTATTATATTTAATATACCTTGAACCTTGAAGAGGTGTTTATGTTTTACGTCATTCGGAGAAAAAAAAAAAAAAAAAAAAACGGATAGGTACCTAACTATATACCTACATGGTTTCAGATATGAATGAATTTAAAGAGATTGGAATCTTTCGCACATCTATCCCCCCAAAACATATTTGTTTACATTGTTGTATTTGTAATTTCAATCCCTATTTGTGCTGTGAATACGTTTGAGATACAGAAAAGAATGTTACTATCTATTTACTAAAACCAGCCACCGATCCTCTTGCTTTTATGGGCAGATCGTTGTTCAATTGTTTTGTGTTTCGTATTGAATTTGCTTGGTTTGTGTTAAGATTTTCATTAAATTGTAAAAAAATAGTAAGATTAGATCGGCCAGCAAATGTCACGAAACTTTAAAAATTCCGGCTCACCAACCCACTCTCAAAAAATATGACCCACTTCCGCTGTCGGCAAAGTTGATGTCATTATTCGTAGAATTTTATCCGTTAAATTTTAAATTATTTGTTATGTTGTTGATAATATTTTTATTTAGTAGTTCTCTGCTATTTAAATTCAGTGATTAACAATTTTTTTTTACAATTTTGAAATTACGTAGGTATCTCAATTATTTTTGCATATATTTCGGAAGCATACAATATTTAATTTTAAATACAAAACACAATACATTTACAAGAATTCGTTGTTTTACATTTAGTCATAAAAGCATATCAATCTAACAATAATCTAACAGAAGTATAACGAATACTTAATGATTTTCTCATAGCTCTATTTTGTAACTGCTGTAACTTTAGCAACGACGTATCACAACAACGATATAATATAGATGAACAATATTGAAAATGGGGTTGATTGATAATTTATACAAACAAAGTTGAATCCGTAAGAACGACCATCACTTGAGAACGGATGGTCCGATTTGAGCTATCTTTTCTTTGTTGTGTTTGTAGGAAGTTTCAGCGAGAAAATTGGAAAATTTTAAAAGGAAATTGGAAAATTTGTAATAAATAATTTCATACATACGGGGAAATTTTTTTTTAAATTTTAATCGTAATATAGGTACCCGATAGGTACAGTGAGATCGTATTTGTCAAAAGTTCTGCCACATTTTGATATAATTCCTGAGTTTTTATTTACGGAAACCAATTGTGGTAATTTGATTTGAAATTGGATTTTTCGGTAATTCGTGAAAATTGTTTTTACTATCTTTCGTGCTTCGATGTGCGAACTATATGAGACCCATAGCTCATACGAGGCATTGCAATCCACTCATGTTCTGCCATGAAGAGGATGGATATCACTTTAAAATAAGTACCTATGATCAATCCATCGATAGGTTAGTAACCGTGTAGTTTAAATGTTTTTCAAGTTTCAGTACAAAGTTTCAGTATTGTGTCATTCAATCAATCATCAATTAAAATGCAACTGTAAAATTCTATTTTGGGCTGGACGAAGTTTGCCAGATCCGCTAGTATCATTATGTTTATTGCGTACATTATCGATGTTTTGTTTCTTATTCTATGAAAAAAAAAAAACAACAATTTTTTTAGATACTTTTTTAACAATACATATATTCAAAGCGCAAGTTAAAAGATAAATTATAATCGATTATAACTCCTAGATATTTAATGTGTTGGACTTGTTCCAATGATTCATTTTCAATATTTAGATTTAACTGTATAGTGTGTTTAAGATACATACATTTACATTTATTGACATTTAGCTTAAGTTTGTGAGACCTCAACCCTAAGTCCTCCTGCATCATTTGTATACATTTATAAGCGTTGTTTCCCGAAATAAATAGTAGGGCGTCGTCAGCAAATTGAGCGATCTGGGAATAGTTTAGATCAGTCTCTAAATCGTTGATGTATATGATGAAGAGCAACGCTCCGAGTATGGATCCCTGTAGAACTCCGAGGGTTGTTTCGATACTACTGAACATCACTCCATTCACATTTATTTTTTGAGATCGACCGTTAAGAAAAGATGGAAACCAATTCAGTTCCTGTCCTTAATACCACATCCTAATACTTTCTCCAGCATAATGTCTGTGTCAATGGTCTCGAATGCCCTTTTTAAGTCCAGGAATACTGCAATGACACACTTACCTTTGGCGATTTCCTCTTGCCAACTTATAAGTATGTTGTTCAGAGCAGACTCGCACGAGTGTTTTTTGCCGAAACCTGATGGTTTTCGAGAAATAATTAATTAGTTTCAAAGTATTCCTCAAGTTGCATCTGTACAATTTTTTCAAAGATTTTTTCGTAGACTGGCAGAGAGCTTACTGGGCCGTAGTCTTTACACCTTCCACTTTGATAGCAGGGGTTACAATCGATTCTTTCCATGTGGCATTGAGAGTATCGCTTTTCATTGAAAGATTGATCAAACGTTCCAAGTTGGGCCCTATTATTGATATACCTTCCATTATCATTAGCACTTTTTTATGTCCCCTATAAAATAAACAGCGCAACAGGTCCGGAGGGACCCTAGGCCTAGCTTCTCACAACCATTCGTTTTGTGTGAGTTTTTCATTTTTGAAACGAATGAAAGGGATCTAAAACTTTATGCCGACTCCAAACGGCTAATTGAAAAGCTCTTTGATTACAGTTATACTCTCGGATGTTTGTCAAGCGTTCGCGAAAGGTGGCGCTGTGGAAAAAAACCTAAGTTAAAATTTGAGATTTTATTGATTTGTTAATATCCGATACACTTTTAACAAAATACTTATTTAATTCTTCGGCTATTGTGGTCACCCGTTTAATGCATGTGTTATTGAAGTATATTATTCTCAATTGATGGCTTATTTTCATTTAAAATACATGATTTATTCAAACCTTGCTCTTGCTATACGCTGTTTAATGCTGCTGTTCCTGACTCTGGTAATGGATGCCTTATATTGGTTTCGGGAGACGCAATATCTTCTCCAGGAAATTTCACGGCCTGATGAAAGAAACTCGTTGCATCTTATTTATTATTTATTTATTTATTTATTGGTATCATATTTGCCAGTTTTGATAACTATCATTGAGTTTGTAATTCTCAGCAGCTCGTTTTGAATTTTGTGGATAATATTTTTTATTTAGTAATGAATGTACATTTGCTTAAAATATTTATGAAAAAATGTTCAATGGAGATTAGTTCTAGGAAAATGAAAACATTTTGAGCAAAGTTTCATCAGTTATTTAAGAAAAATGTATACATGAAATCGAATTCAATAATATCCAAAAGCCGAAAATACGCAACCATTTTTCTCCTAATAAATTTGGTTGGCAGCATTTATTTTATGCTTTTGGTATGTTTTTGCAGTCACACGGATTCTATTCTATATGGTATTCGATTGGGCGCTCTAAGAACATTTTTTTTGGTCTCAGAGTACTTTTTATGTATGTTAGGTACAAAAAAACAATCTTTTTCAAATTTCAGTTCAGAGCACTTTTGCGAATCTACATTTTTTCTCAGTTTTACCAACTGGTGGAGTTTGTTTAGATTTTCGTGAGTTTTTTCTACAGCAAAGAGAGGCATTGCATCGGGGGAATATATTTTTATAAATTATGTGTTGTTCTATAAATCCTGTAAATTCCAGCTACTATTAAAAGATACAACCTTTAAGTACGAATGAGTTTTAATTAATAAAAAGAAATAACACACATAACAAACGATAATATAATTCAAGTAACCGTGTTGCCACTTTTTGGTATAACAACACCCCCTCTCAACGCGGTTTTTGGTTAATGTTGAGAACTCCAAAACCTTGGATACATTTCTGATGGCTCGGTCCAAACAAACCTTTGGTCAAAACATCGATGATCGCCGATGTTGGGTAGGAACGTATTCTACATTTATTTCGCCTCGTTGAAAAACTTCTCTGACATAACGGTGACGAATGTCAATGTGTTTAGTGCGGGAATGGTAGGTTGGATTTCTCATCAGTTTTTGTGCCCCTTGATAATCGCAGAAGATTGTTGTCGGGTCAGCTCCGTCACACAGAAAACCCAATTCCTTAAGAAGATTTCGAAGGTAAACCGTTTCCTTTGATGCTTCCGTCAAAGCCATGTACTCGGCTTCGGTGCTGGATAACGCAATTGATTTTTGTTTTCTGGATTCCCAAGTTACTGCTGCATTTGCCAGTATGAAGACGTATCCGGTGTATGAAAATCTGTCATCGATGTTACCGCCCCAATCAGAGTCGACAAATCCTATGAGAGGACGATTTGATTTCTTGAAGACCAATCCGTGATTCTCTGTTTCTCGGAGATACCTCAGCACGCGCTTAGCTGCCTTCCAGTGCTCCTTTCCTGGGTCGTTATTAAATTGACTTAATGTACTTACAGTGTGTGCGATATCCGGACGCGTAGATACTGCTAAATACATCAGCGATCCTATGAGTGATGTATATGGGATTTTCTTCATCTCTTCCCTCTCCGTTTCGGATAAGTTTGCTTTACACAATTTCGCATTACCATCCAATGGCGTCGATATGCCTTTCGCTTCCTGCATGCCGTAATCACTCAAAACGTTTCGTATGTATTTTCGTTGACACATTGTTACAGTTCCTTCAGTAATATTTTGTTCAAATTCAATGCCTAAGCAGTAATGCAATTTACCTAGGTCTTTCATTTTAAATTTTCGAGACAAATGCTCTTTTAAATTGTGTTATGCACTTTTTCTATTGGTTCCGACAATGAGGTCATCAACGTAAATTACGACTATCATGTAGACCTCGTCTGTTTGTAAAACATAGATGCACTTCTCCGTATTCAGCGGTCGCAGTCCCATTGCTAATAGTTCTTGATCCAATTTCTTAAACCATTTTCTCCCAGATTGCTTAAGTCCGTAAAGCGCCTTCTTTAATGAATAGACTAAGTCGTCTTCTGCCTCGACGAACTCCGCAGCTTGCTCCATATAGATCTCTTCATTATCAAGATCACCGTTTATGTAAGCCATCTCGACATCTAGTTGAAATAACTCAAGATCAAACTCAGCCGCTAGCGCCATAAGTATAAGTATAGAACTCTGCCTGGCGACTGGAGAAAATGTTTTATAGAAATCGATGCCTGGTTGCTGTGAACAACCTTTTGCATCCAAACGAGCTTTTCTCCTCTCCACGCTCCCATCTGCATTGAACTTCGTCCTTAACACCCATCGGCAGCCAATGAACTTTTTGTTTTGTGGGCGTTTTACTAGTTCCCATGCTTTTATATCTCGAAGAGCATCAAACTCATCTTTCATTGCGGACTTCCATTCGTCGGCGTATGGACTAGCCATAGCTTCCTCCACTGTTGGATAAGGAATGTCGTATGCAAAGCTTGCTTCTTCCTCTGTCTTATCCTTCTCCTTGGTTCTCGACATCAGCGTATTGTACAATTTCCGCGGTCTTCCTCTTTTGCCTGTTCTGAGAAATTTGGGTCTGCCTGGCATCCTCTTAGAAGTAAGTGGTGTTTGTTGATGTAATTCGGCGTCCTCATCTGTGGTACTGGTTTCGGACTTTGGATCTTGAAGTTCTTCTTCAGTTTTGGATTGATCCCAGATTTGATTTATCTTCACGTCTTTATCATCGTCTACATCTTCCGTATTCGTTATTTGATCCTTAACTGCGTCAGAATTCTTAAGTGGAATTTCGAATTCAACCACACCTTCGCACGGTTTTTCTTTCGGTTCAAGACATGGTTCCTCGATAAATCGGACGTCTCTGCTAATAATAATTTTTCTTGCAGTAGGATTCCAAAGACGGTAAGCTTTCGATGTTGTAGAGTACCCGGTAAAAATGCATTCTATAGATCTCGGCTCAAATTTTCCTTTGCCTGGATTTTTATTTAGTGCAAAAGCTTTACAACCAAAAGTTCTCAAATTAGACACATCTGGCTTATATCCATATATTTGACTTCAAAAGGTGTCATATCGTTTAAACTTCTTGTTGGGCAACGATTTCTTATGTAAGCTGCAGTTGCAATTGCTTCAGCCCAGAAGCTTGGTGGCAGTTTCGCTTGTAACATTAAGCATCTGGCCATTTCGACTAATGTGCGGTTCATCCTCTCCGCCGTGCCATTTTGCTGAGGGGTATGCGCTACTGTATGCTCTCGTCTAATGCCAGCTCGTTCTATCAGAGTTGTAAAATTAGCTCCACAATATTCTAAACCGTTGTCAGTGCGTAAGGTTTTGATTCTGCATTCTACAGACTTCGCATACTGACAACTGGCCTGCGATATTAACGGGAATGCCTCTGACGATTTCATTGGATATCAGTTTTTTAAGATCCTTTTCATTTAAATGGCCATAGCGCTGGTGCCATTTCTCCAGATCATTAAATTTATTTCCAGCTGCGGATGTGGACTCTGAAATCGATTCAATGAAATATAAATCGCCCCGACCCGTTGCACTTACTACGTCTTTTTCTTTTTCATTTTTAATCACCGCTTCATTTTTCTTGAAATAAATTTTGTATCCGTTTGACGCTATCTTTGAAATCGATAGTTGTCTTTTTATTCAGATAATAATTGAAAGAGATAGAGTGTGAACTAGGTATAAATGTTGAGACTCATTTTCGAAGTTTGTAACCAAAAAATTACTAACGAGCATAGTTTTTGAGATTGCGAAAAACGTGATGTTTGTTTTTGCGCGCCTATACAGGCCTACAAAATAAAAACAAAAGAATTACAAAACAAAAACTACGCTGCGTGGAAAAGATCTTCTACGTGCAGATTCCATTGAAACGAAAATCATTTATGGTAATACTCAAATGCGCTTAATGTTTGATTATAATTATTATATTTAATATACCTTGAACCTTGAAGAGGTGTTTATGTTTTACGTCATTCGGAGAAAAAAAAAAAAAAAAAAAACGGATAGGTACCTAACTATATACCTACATGGTTTCAGATATGAATGAATTTAAAGAGATTGGAATCTTTCGCACATCTATCCCCCCAAAACATATTTGTTTACATTGTTGTATTTGTAATTTCAATCCCTATTTGTGCTGTGAATACGTTTGAGATACAGAAAAGAATGTTACTATCTATTTACTAAAACCAGCCACCGATCCTCTTGCTTTTATGGGCAGATCGTTGTTCAATTGTTTTGTGTTTCGTATTGAATTTGCTTGGTTTGTGTTAAGATTTTCATTAAATTGTAAAAAAATAGTAAGATTAGATCGGCCAGCAAATGTCACGAAACTTTAAAAATTCCGGCTCACCAACCCACTCTCAAAAAATATGACCCACTTCCGCTGTCGGCAAAGTTGATGTCATTATTCGTAGAATTTTATCCGTTAAATTTTAAATTATTTGTTATGTTGTTGATAATATTTTTATTTAGTAGTTCTCTGCTATTTAAATTCAGTGATTAACAATTTTTTTTTACAATTTTGAAATTACGTAGGTATCTCAATTATTTTTGCATATATTTCGGAAGCATACAATATTTAATTTTAAATACAAAACACAATACATTTACAAGAATTCGTTGTTTTACATTTAGTCATAAAAGCATATCAATCTAACAATAATCTAACAGAAGTATAACGAATACTTAATGATTTTCTCATAGCTCTATTTTGTAACTGCTGTAACTTTAGCAACGACGTATCACAACAACGATATAATATAGATGAACAATATTGAAAATGGGGTTGATTGATAATTTATACAAACAAAGTTGAATCCGTAAGAACGACCATCACTTGAGAACGGATGGTCCGATTTGAGCTATCTTTTCTTTGTTGTGTTTGTAGGAAGTTTCAGCGAGAAAATTGGAAAATTTTAAAAGGAAATTGGAAAATTTGTAATAAATAATTTCATACATACGGGGAAATTTTTTTTTAAATTTTAATCGTAATATAGGTACCCGATAGGTACAGTGAGATCGTATTTGTCAAAAGTTCTGCCACATTTTGATATAATTCCTGAGTTTTTATTTACGGAAACCAATTGTGGTAATTTGATTTGAAATTGGATTTTTCGGTAATTCGTGAAAATTGTTTTTACTATCTTTCGTGCTTCGATGTGCGAACTATATGAGACCCATAGCTCATACGAGGCATTGCAATCCACTCATGTTCTGCCATGAAGAGGATGGATATCACTTTAAAATAAGTACCTATGATCAATCCATCGATAGGTTAGTAACCGTGTAGTTTAAATGTTTTTCAAGTTTCAGTACAAAGTTTCAGTATTGTGTCATTCAATCAATCATCAATTAAAATGCAACTGTAAAATTCTATTTTGGGCTGGACGAAGTTTGCCAGATCCGCTAGTATCATTATGTTTATTGCGTACATTATCGATGTTTTGTTTCTTATTCTATGAAAAAAAAAAAACAACAATTTTTTTAGATACTTTTTTAACAATACATATATTCAAAGCGCAAGTTAAAAGATAAATTATAATCGATTATAACTCCTAGATATTTAATGTGTTGGACTTGTTCCAATGATTCATTTTCAATATTTAGATTTAACTGTATAGTGTGTTTAAGATACATACATTTACATTTATTGACATTTAGCTTAAGTTTGTGAGACCTCAACCCTAAGTCCTCCTGCATCATTTGTATACATTTATAAGCGTTGTTTCCCGAAATAAATAGTAGGGCGTCGTCAGCAAATTGAGCGATCTGGGAATAGTTTAGATCAGTCTCTAAATCGTTGATGTATATGATGAAGAGCAACGCTCCGAGTATGGATCCCTGTAGAACTCCGAGGGTTGTTTCGATACTACTGAACATCACTCCATTCACATTTATTTTTTGAGATCGACCGTTAAGAAAAGATGGAAACCAATTCAGTTCCTGTCCTTAATACCACATCCTAATACTTTCTCCAGCATAATGTCTGTGTCAATGGTCTCGAATGCCCTTTTTAAGTCCAGGAATACTGCAATGACACACTTACCTTTGGCGATTTCCTCTTTCCAACTTATAAGTATGTTGTTCAGAGCAGACTCGCACGAGTGTTTTTTGCCGAAACCTGATGGTTTTCGAGAAATAATTAATTAGTTTCAAAGTATTCCTCAAGTTGCATCTGTACAATTTTTTCAAAGATTTTTTCGTAGACTGGCAGAGAGCTTACTGGGCCGTAGTCTTTACACCTTCCACTTTGATAGCAGGGGTTACAATCGATTCTTTCCATGTGGCATTGAGAGTATCGCTTTTCATTGAAAGATTGATCAAACGTTCCAAGTTGGGCCCTATTATTGATATACCTTCCATTATCATTAGCACTTTTTTATGTCCCCTATAAAATAAACAGCGCAACAGGTCCGGAGGGACCCTAGGCCTAGCTTCTCACAACCATTCGTTTTGTGTGAGTTTTTCATTTTTGAAACGAATGAAAGGGATCTAAAACTTTATGCCGACTCCAAACGGCTAATTGAAAAGCTCTTTGATTACAGTTATACTCTCGGATGTTTGTCAAGCGTTCGCGAAAGGTGGCGCTGTGGAAAAAAACCTAAGTTAAAATTTGAGATTTTATTGATTTGTTAATATCCGATACACTTTTAACAAAATACTTATTTAATTCTTCGGCTATTGTGGTCACCCGTTTAATGCATGTGTTATTGAAGTATATTATTCTCAATTGATGGCTTATTTTCATTTAAAATACATGATTTATTCAAACCTTGCTCTTGCTATACGCTGTTTAATGCTGCTGTTCCTGACTCTGGTAATGGATGCCTTATATTGGTTTCGGGAGACGCAATATCTTCTCCAGGAAATTTCACGGCCTGATGAAAGAAACTCGTTGCATCTTATTTATTATTTATTTATTTATTTATTGGTATCATATTTGCCAGTTTTGATAACTATCATTGAGTTTGTAATTCTCAGCAGCTCGTTTTGAATTTTGTGGATAATATTTTTTATTTAGTAATGAATGTACATTTGCTTAAAATATTTATGAAAAAATGTTCAATGGAGATTAGTTCTAGGAAAATGAAAACATTTTGAGCAAAGTTTCATCAGTTATTTAAGAAAAATGTATACATGAAATCGAATTCAATAATATCCAAAAGCCGAAAATACGCAACCATTTTTCTCCTAATAAATTTGGTTGGCAGCATTTATTTTATGCTTTTGGTATGTTTTTGCAGTCACACGGATTCTATTCTATATGGTATTCGATTGGGCGCTCTAAGAACATTTTTTTTGGTCTCAGAGTACTTTTTATGTATGTTAGGTACAAAAAAACAATCTTTTTCAAATTTCAGTTCAGAGCACTTTTGCGAATCTACATTTTTTCTCAGTTTTACCAACTGGTGGAGTTTGTTTAGATTTTCGTGAGTTTTTTCTACAGCAAAGAGAGGCATTGCATCGGGGGAATATATTTTTATAAATTATGTGTTGTTCTATAAATCCTGTAAATTCCAGCTACTATTAAAAGATACAACCTTTAAGTACGAATGAGTTTTAATTAATAAAAAGAAATAACACACATAACAAACGATAATATAATTCAAGTAACCGTGTTGCCACTTTTTGGTATAACAACACCCCCTCTCAACGCGGTTTTTGGTTAATGTTGAGAACTCCAAAACCTTGGATACATTTCTGATGGCTCGGTCCAAACAAACCTTTGGTCAAAACATCGATGATCGCCGATGTTGGGTAGGAACGTATTCTACATTTATTTCGCCTCGTTGAAAAACTTCTCTGACATAACGGTGACGAATGTCAATGTGTTTAGTGCGGGAATGGTAGGTTGGATTTCTCATCAGTTTTTGTGCCCCTTGATAATCGCAGAAGATTGTTGTCGGGTCAGCTCCGTCACACAGAAAACCCAATTCCTTAAGAAGATTTCGAAGGTAAACCGTTTCCTTTGATGCTTCCGTCAAAGCCATGTACTCGGCTTCGGTGCTGGATAACGCAATTGATTTTTGTTTTCTGGATTCCCAAGTTACTGCTGCATTTGCCAGTATGAAGACGTATCCGGTGTATGAAAATCTGTCATCGATGTTACCGCCCCAATCAGAGTCGACAAATCCTATGAGAGGACGATTTGATTTCTTGAAGACCAATCCGTGATTCTCTGTTTCTCGGAGATACCTCAGCACGCGCTTAGCTGCCTTCCAGTGCTCCTTTCCTGGGTCGTTATTAAATTGACTTAATGTACTTACAGTGTGTGCGATATCCGGACGCGTAGATACTGCTAAATACATCAGCGATCCTATGAGTGATGTATATGGGATTTTCTTCATCTCTTCCCTCTCCGTTTCGGATAAGTTTGCTTTACACAATTTCGCATTACCATCCAATGGCGTCGATATGCCTTTCGCTTCCTGCATGCCGTAATCACTCAAAACGTTTCGTATGTATTTTCGTTGACACATTGTTACAGTTCCTTCAGTAATATTTTGTTCAAATTCAATGCCTAAGCAGTAATGCAATTTACCTAGGTCTTTCATTTTAAATTTTCGAGACAAATGCTCTTTTAAATTGTGTTATGCACTTTTTCTATTGGTTCCGACAATGAGGTCATCAACGTAAATTACGACTATCATGTAGACCTCGTCTGTTTGTAAAACATAGATGCACTTCTCCGTATTCAGCGGTCGCAGTCCCATTGCTAATAGTTCTTGATCCAATTTCTTAAACCATTTTCTCCCAGATTGCTTAAGTCCGTAAAGCGCCTTCTTTAATGAATAGACTAAGTCGTCTTCTGCCTCGACGAACTCCGCAGCTTGCTCCATATAGATCTCTTCATTATCAAGATCACCGTTTATGTAAGCCATCTCGACATCTAGTTGAAATAACTCAAGATCAAACTCAGCCGCTAGCGCCATAAGTATAAGTATAGAACTCTGCCTGGCGACTGGAGAAAATGTTTTATAGAAATCGATGCCTGGTTGCTGTGAACAACCTTTTGCATCCAAACGAGCTTTTCTCCTCTCCACGCTCCCATCTGCATTGAACTTCGTCCTTAACACCCATCGGCAGCCAATGACCTTTTTGTTTTGTGGGCGTTTTACTAGTTCCCATGCTTTTATATCTCGAAGAGCATCAAACTCATCTTTCATTGCGGACTTCCATTCGTCGGCGTATGGACTAGCCATAGCTTCCTCCACTGTTGGATAAGGAATGTCGTATGCAAAGCTTGCTTCTTCCTCTGTCTTATCCTTCTCCTTGGTTCTCGACATCAGCGTATTGTACAATTTCCGCGGTCTTCCTCTTTTGCCTGTTCTGAGAAATTTGGGTCTGCCTGGCATCCTCTTAGAAGTAAGTGGTGTTTGTTGATGTAATTCGGCGTCCTCATCTGTGGTACTGGTTTCGGACTTTGGATCTTGAAGTTCTTCTTCAGTTTTGGATTGATCCCAGATTTGATTTATCTTCACGTCTTTATCATCGTCTACATCTTCCGTATTCGTTATTTGATCCTTAACTGCGTCAGAATTCTTAAGTGGAATTTCGAATTCAACCACACCTTCGCACGGTTTTTCTTTCGGTTCAAGACATGGTTCCTCGATAAATCGGACGTCTCTGCTAATAATAATTTTTCTTGCAGTAGGATTCCAAAGACGGTAAGCTTTCGATGTTGTAGAGTACCCGGTAAAAATGCATTCTATAGATCTCGGCTCAAATTTTCCTTTGCCTGGATTTTTATTTAGTGCAAAAGCTTTACAACCAAAAGTTCTCAAATTAGACACATCTGGCTTATATCCATATATTTGACTTCAAAAGGTGTCATATCGTTTAAACTTCTTGTTGGGCAACGATTTCTTATGTAAGCTGCAGTTGCAATTGCTTCAGCCCAGAAGCTTGGTGGCAGTTTCGCTTGTAACATTAAGCATCTGGCCATTTCGACTAATGTGCGGTTCATCCTCTCCGCCGTGCCATTTTGCTGAGGGGTATGCGCTACTGTATGCTCTCGTCTAATGCCAGCTCGTTCTATCAGAGTTGTAAAATTAGCTCCACAATATTCTAAACCGTTGTCAGTGCGTAAGGTTTTGATTCTGCATTCTACAGACTTCGCATACTGACAACTGGCCTGCGATATTAACGGGAATGCCTCTGACGATTTCATTGGATATCAGTTTTTTAAGATCCTTTTCATTTAAATGGCCATAGCGCTGGTGCCATTTCTCCAGATCATTAAATTTATTTCCAGCTGCGGATGTGGACTCTGAAATCGATTCAATGAAATATAAATCACCCCGACCCGTTGCACTTACTACGTCTTTTTCTTTTTCATTTTTAATCACCGCTTCATTTTTCTTGAAATAAATTTTATATCCGTTTGACGCTATCTTTGAAATCGATAGAAGATTTGTTTTGAGCTCTGGTACACAAAGGACGTTCTCCAATCTAATTTTCTTTTGGCGGTCTCCATTTTGTATATTCAGGTGGATAGTACCTCTTCCGATAATTTTTGTGGGTTGATCAACTGCTAGTCGTACATTTTGGTTTGTTACTTCAGTTAAATGAGTAAACATACGTTTGTCTTGGCACATATGCGATGTTGCACCACTGTCGACACACCAATCGGTCATTGAATTTGAACCAACCCCCATCGTAATCGCTAAGGTCGCTTTCTCACCCTGGTCAGTAACAAAATTAAAATTCTTCGCAGCACTCAAAGATCCTGAACACATAGCAACAGCAGCAAACACATCTTCCTCAGCATTCGATGTGCTTTGTTTTGTCGTTTTTGATTTGGATTTACTCCAACACTCAGATGCTTTGTGTCCTACTTTGTGACAGTAATTACATTTGTACGACTTCGACTACGTCCGACTTGGTTTTTTCCCATTGAATTTCTTGAGCTTGATTGCTGTTCATTTTTATATTGGAAAAATTTATTTTGCTTACCTGTTGTCTTTGCATAAAATGCGTCTTGATTTTGTTTCGCTTGAGTTGACTTTTCTTTTCGAGAACTAAACTCCTACAGCAATTTTATTTTCAGCGCCTCTGGTGTCGGTAGGTCATCCCTTGCCTCTATCGCACAGCGAAAATTTTCGTAGCTTTCAGGGATGCTGTACAGCAATAATATAGATAAAAGATCCCCAGCCACTTCAATGTCCATTTCCATCAGCTTGTCCAGCGTCACGAAAAAGCTATTGATATGCTCCATCATGTTGTCTCCCTCTTTCATTTTCGCGAAGAGCAGCTGCTTTAATAGCGTTGCCTTTCGCGCGGGTCCTCTGGATTGATAAACCTCTTCCAGCTTCGCCCAGACAAGATTTGATGTTGCGCAGTATTTAATAGGACACAGCTCAGACGGCGACATAGCCAAAATTATGTCGGCTCTTGCTTTTTGGTCTGCGATATCCCAAGAGTCAATAGCGGCTTGATTTGTGACCACGTTTTCGCGTATTATCGGTTCCGGCTTAATTTTTCGCCCAGCGACATAATCCCATGAATAATTTTTTATTAAAATTGCGCCCATTTGCAGTTTCCAGGTATCAAAATTATCCTTACCTAGTTTCTCGATATTCACAGAATGTGCCGACATCTTGAAAAATTTTGGATTCTATTTCACCCTCACTGCAATCGGCAAAATTTGTTTGGAATTCCTTTTAATTTTGTTGTCAGGATATGTTTCGAACTTTATTAATTTATATTAATATATTTCCAGTTAATTGGTGCCTGGGCCCATAACCTGTTGTTCTATAAATCCTGTAAATTCCAGCTTCTATTAAAAGATACAACCTTTAAGTACGAATGAGTTTTAATTAATAAAAAGAAATAACACACATAAGATAGTTCATGTAAAGTAAAAGAGACAGACACATAACAAACGATAATATAATTCAAGTAACCGTGTTGCCACTTTTTGGTATAACAACATTATGTATGTGTATATATTTAGAAATCAATCGGGACGCAAACTTCGAATGTTTTAATATATAATTTAACCAATGAAGGAAAACGCTTTGAAAAGTGTTGAGGGCTACACATATTCGAATCGCACGAATATCAACACAAAAAAGAGCAAGTGACGTTTTTATGTTTGATTGGCCACACGAAATCTGAAATCTGAGAGCGAATATGAAGAAGGCCAATCGAATACGATAGGTCACATAAATCAGGGATGGAAAATGCCATTTTCGATTTGTACTGAAAACTGTTGGATAAATTGCACTGAAATTATATTTAAAAAAATGTTTCTTGTAAAAAAGTTGTGAATTCAAAATATGTATTTTATTTTCAAAAACATAAACAAAACATAAATTAATGACTTCATAACAAAACTATACATACCTACGAAAGCAAATATTTTATATATTAATTCTCTCATTTTCCACATTCATATTTAAAAAAATTGCCCTAAACTTGAAACTCATAACAGTTTTTCCCCATGGAAAAAAAAAATTGAATTACAATAGACACAATGTTTGATCGTTCAAGATCTTCAAGATGTACCCCATATTTTTTTTTGTTCGTTGGTACATCGTTTGAACAGTAGGGAACACTTTTGGAAACAGTTATGTTTTGTTATTGCTAGCATTTAAAGAACCTACACAAACTATACTTACTCATCAACAGGGAACGGATTTTGTTGACCTTAAAAATCAAAAAAAGACAAAACTAAACTGTGAAAAAGGCATAAAAGCCTTTTATTAAAAAGGGGAAAAAAAATCGTTTAGCATTGTACATACATTATCGCCTGCAACATTTAAAGGGAGTTTGGAGTCAGCGCCAATTACAACACAATTTATTTTTTGGATGATCTTGAGTCCTTCGTTTGCAGAAAAGACGGCGTTGAACTTTTTCACTACAACTGCAGGAACTGGTTTCTGCATTTTCTTATCGATCCCATTCCTAATATAACAATATGCATTAAAAAATAATTTAAATTAAAACACAAGCCCTGAAATCACCTGTTTTTTTTTTGCAAACTCAAATATGTGTTCACTTGGGTCCGCTAAAAAAACAAAATTTGTTTGGATGTAAGCCAGTGAAAGCTCACATATCAACGCAGTTGCAGTTGGTAAGAAACCTATCCAAAAAACTATCTAAACAAAATATAGGCATTTTGTCCAAAAAGGTTCGCTTCTACGGTAGCACGTAAACAAAAATGCGACGTTCTAGTCGTGTCAGAGTACTCTTTTGGCGCGATTAGTGTTCCCGCGACTTTATTTTTTTTTATAATTAAGGAGAAAATGCACATAAACTTAATAAATATGGCCAAAAAGGCAGAAAAAACAATATTGGTAAAAAAGGCAAAAAAAGGCAATATGGGTAGAAAAAGGCAAAAAAAAGGCAAGGTCAACAAAATCTGTTCCCTGCTCATTAACATATTCTTCTCGTTGTCGTTGACTCGATTCATTTCTTGAAAAGTGAAAAGCAGAATCCAGTCAACGCTTTGTGTAAAACTTAAAACAAATACATAGTTCGTTAATTAATTTGATTTTCTATATTTGGAAAAATACAAATTGCAAGAAAATTTGAAAGACACATAATAGATAAATGGTATTGAATTAAAGCAAATAGTACTTTTGTACTCGAGGAAACTAATTTGTATCCAATTCGATACAATTGACTTTTCTATCCCTGTTCTAAATTGACATAACACCATACACAAATAAGAAAACAAAATGGCGAATTTTAAAAAAAAGATTGATTATTGGTAAGGCCGAATATCTTTCTCTTATTACGATAATCGAGAAAGTTAAAAATGTTATCTTGGAATAATAATAATGCAAAAAAAAATGTTTGCGCGGGCTTTTTTTAGTTAGTTAAATATATTTATTTAGCGTTATTAAAGCTAATTGAACAATTTTTTGTGTTTCACATTAAATTTTTAAGTTTAAGTTTAGCCACTATGTATTACATAATGTTCATTAATAATTTGTTTTGATATACATTGTTATTTCTCTTTTAAATTGTAAAAAGTTTCTCTCATTTCTAATAGTATCAGGTATCTTATTATATAAGTTTAACCCTTTATAAAAAAGCATGTTTTGGGTTTTTTTATTCCTAAACAGTTTCAGATTAAAATTCATATTATTCCTTAAATTATAAGGCTGAACATCTCTTCTAATTGACAATTTTTCATTTAGGTACTCAGGCATTAAATTATTTCGTATTCTGTATATAAATCAAAAACAATTCATGATAATACGCTGTTTAACAATTAACCAATTTAGCGTCTGCAACATATAAATGACAGGAGTATGTATATTACATTTAAGTATAGACCGCATAGCTCTATTTTGCAATTTTTGCAATTTTTCATGGATACCAACAGATCCAAGTAACAGTATTGTTGGAGAATACTCTAGATGGGGTCTAATTATGGTATTATATATTCTTATAGCCATAGAAATACTAATTTTCTTTCTTATTCTTCGAAAGAAACCGATTTTACTGGCTAATTTTTTTATTAGGAAGTTATAATGGTTTTCAAACTTTAGCTTGCTATCTACAATTATTCCTAAGTATTTTATTTCATCTACACATTCAAATTCTTCAAATGTAAAGCCTGCATTATTTTCGTTGATAAACATTACTTTGGTTTTGTCTGTATTTAATTTTAGCTTATTCATATTGAGATATATTTTAACATTTCTTAAATCTTCGATTAATTTTCTTTTACAATTACATAAATTATCATCACTAACATACAAAAGACCATCATCAGCAAATAAGACAATTTCACAATATTTTAGAACATTTTTCAAATCATTTATGTACAGCAAAAACAAAATTGGTCCAAGAATAGATCCCTGAGGTACTCCCAAGTCTATTTGTATTGGTTCAGATATTTCATTATTAAATCTAACTACCTGTTGTCTGTTGTGTAGATATGATTCAAACCATTGATTTTCAACTGCTCTCACTCCATAACTCTCCAGTTTCTTTAGCAGTATTTTCCGATCGACTGTTTCAAATGCCCTTCTAAGATCCAAAAAAACAGCAGCAACCTTTTGTTTGTTGTGTATCTTCTCTTTCCACTCTGACACAACATAGTTAAGTGCAGATTCACATGAATGTTTTTTCCTAAATCCTGATTGATGTTCTATTAGTATATTGTTCTTGTAAATGTGTTCTTGAAGTTGCATTTGTACATATTTTTCTAATATCTTTTCATGTAAGGGTAGCATATTCACTGGTCTAAAGTCTTTGCATTTAATAGAATTTTGAACTTTTTGAACTGGGACAATCATAGATGTTTTCCAACTGCACGGGAAAACTCCCGACAATAAGGACTGATTAATAATTTTAAACAACACAGGACCAATGAAATTGAAACTGTCTTTAATCATATTCTTGTTCATAAAGTTAAGTCATTTTTATTCGGCATTAGTTCAACTATTTTAAAAAGATCATCCAGTGAGTTCAATAGTTTAAAATTAAAGGGACAATCACAATTATGGGAGTAGTTTATCCATACTGAACACGGTATATCTTTATTTATCTCTTGTACACTTTTAATAAAATATTGGTTAAACTTGTTTGATATTAATTTATTACACTCTATTTTAGTTTCGTCAAATTCAATACATCTATTATTTGATTGCACTTCTCCCAATACTAAAGTTTTGATAGATTTCCACATTGTTTTTTGATCACTAGCATTATTAATTTTATTTTTAATATAGTTTCTCTCAGCAATGTTCAAACTCTTTTTATATGAATTCCGTTCCTTTTTATAACTTAACCAATCTTCACTTCGTCTCGTTAATAAATTTCATATACAATTGTGTTTTTTTTACTTTTTGTCTTTTTAAGTCAGCATTGTACCATTCGTTTTGGGGTTTATATTGCACTTGTTTGTCACTTACAAAACTATTAATAATTCTAAGCATTTCACTTTGAAAAATATCACAGATTGATTGATCATATTGCACCATTATACTAAGACTATTTATTGCACTCAATTTCAATGACCTAATTAATTTTGTCTCCGGAAGTTTCACTTTGTGTTTGGAAAAGCTAAATTCTATAGTCTCATGGTCACTTAGTTTTAAATCATAACGAACTTTAACACAGCAAATATTTTTGTTTGTTACAACGTAATCAATAAGGGTCGCACTATTTGCATCTATTCTTGTGGGAACTTCAACCATCTGCTTACACAACTGTCCACTAAACATGTACTCAAGTTCGTTTTTATAATTGTTGTTCCCTAGCCAGTCAATATTGAAGTCTCCTACAATAATTATGTCATTAGCAGGGATTTCATCCATCTATTCTGCAAATTCATCCAGGAATTCTTGAACGGAATGACTTGGTGATCTATATAATCTTAGGAACGCTGTTGGGTTATTATCAATTGTCACTTCCACTAGTAATATCCATACACTTAAATCTATTTGCACTTTCTTTAATAATTTATACGAATAACTATCTTTTAAATATATTATTATACCGCCCGTTCTTTTTGAAGTTGTTGGACATCTTATTGCCTTGTATGATGTTATATTTATTTCCCCATCCTTTATTTCATTTTCGGATCCAAGATGCGTTTCCGTTAATATTATCATATCAAATCTATTTTCATATATTAGATTACTTAATTCCTTAAATATTCAGATATAAGCATTCAAACTTTGGTTGCTAATAATTAACCTTTTGTCTTTCTATCTCTATTCTCCTCTGATACATAGGGCAGTCGTTATTTCTTGTATCATGTTCAGCATCAAGAGGTAGTCGAAGTTTTTCTTTTGCCTTAAGACAATTTGTACAGTTTAGTTTTTCACTTTTGCAATCCCCTTCTTTATGTTCATCGCTACATTTAGGACATTGGACTTTATTTTTACAAATATTCGCATTATGGTTAAATCCCCAACAGTTATAACATCTTTTAACATTCAACTTATCAAATACAAAACATTTATTCCATCCTATGTTAAGGTAACAGTCTTTTCTCTCTATTATGAGTTTAAAAATGTCTTTGTCTACTTCCATCACTATATTGTATTTATTCGAATTTTTCATATTTTTGTAACTCTTGATTATTTTCATTTCACCACATATATCATTTTGTTTTTTTATTATCTCAATTAACTTATTCTCTTCTTCACTCACATCAATTCCAATTACAACAATTTTTGGATTAATCAATTTAGGGACAGTTATATTATAATTATTACCACATTTATCTTTAATTTCTTTTTCAATTTTATTTAACGACTCTTCGTTCCCACATCTAATTACTACTCCACCATTTTTCCTATTCGACACACTATCAATTTTAACCGACAAGGTTGCTGGATCTATGTTCCCCTTTATAAACTCTTTCGTTACGCCACTGTCTTGTACACTTTTTGGCTCAATTATTACAGGCGGAATATTCTTAACCGCAATTTCAGCATATGTCTTTTTCTTTTTCTTTTCCATTGTCGCCAGGCCAACTTCACTCACATTTTTCGTCTCACTCCCACTCATTTCTTTAACACATTTCATGAGTGATTTGATTTCTTCTTCTTGTTTATTTAACGCAATTTTATTTTCACTCACTACTTTTAATATGCTCTCCATTTTAACCGTCAAACTATTTACGTATTTTACACAATCATCACACATATACAAAAGATTTTTATGTTGATTTATTAATTTAATATCATATTCACTAATATCGGCACATTTTTTGTGTATCATTTTAGAGCAAAAACCATTGCAACGAAACCCAAATTCATTTCGAATTGGCTTTTCGCACTTGATGCAATCATCACTCATTCTCACTCTCTTAATATGGTCTCTGTCCATTAACACAGCTATGCTGCAATTTTGTTTGTTTTATTAAAAGACAAACTGCAACTTCACCTTAATACTTTTAATTGATTTCAACATTTTGCATATCAGCAATCAGTTTTAATAACAATAAATTTAAGATTTAAATAAGGATTTAATTAAGTAAACAGTTTAAATAATTTCTAACTCGTAAACGGCACAAACTTGTCGATTCCGAATCACTCACAATTCGGATTCGGCTTCGGATTTTTGTTCCTTTTAATAAACGCAATAGCTTAACCGCCAAATAAAATAGATTCGTCGTAAGTATACGTATCAACAAAGACGACGATTCTACAGGTTGGCCCTTTACGGACGAAACGTCGTACTAAAAGGAACTGGAAATAACAGGCAGATGATTAGCATTCAGTGCTATATAAGAAAATACAAAAAAAAAATAAAAAAGTTTAATTTAAACTCAGTAAAATAACGATTTTAGTTTTGATTTCAGGTACCATTCAAATCAAATTGTACATTTAATTTCAAGACGATAATTTTTTATTAATATCGCGCAGTTCAGATTTTAATCACAATATATTATGTAAAAATTCGGGATTTTAAATTCGTAAAAATAACATACACAGACACGGCAACATTCTTCGTACCACACACCAACTGCAACCAGTAAACTACACGATGGGCGATGATGATGGTCCTCAAGTAGAATGACTTCTCCTCATGCTCATAGATATAGATAAGGCCCCAGTTATAGCAATCCGTAAAACCAAACCGTAAAAATTTTCTTTTGCTTTTTTTGACCACTTTAACTTGTTGGTTTAACTCAATCTTGGTCTTAAAATGTTGCTTATGAATTATAAAATTAGATTATCAAAAATAAGTATGTAAATGATCTTTAATTTTTTTAGAAAAATAATTTATTCATTTTTACGTACGAAAAACTTTTGTTGATCAACTTCTCAGTCAATTCCCCTAAAGAAAACCGGATCATTCCACTGAAGTATTTCATTTCTTTACTGTTCCATCTGTCAGGAACTTTTTTTCTGATGGAATCCAATCAGTGGGGGTTGGTTTGTTGTAGGTAATTGTCTTAGGCCCGGTTTCTTCAATCTTGGTTATCTTTAATCATCGTTTATTCCAGCTGATAACCATCGAATGCGTTTGTTCAGCAAAATATTAACCAGAGAATCAGTAGTTTGGTTAGTTAACCAGTGAAATCGATAACCAGCTGATTTTGAGCGGTTAATGAGATTTAACCACTGATTATCTGTAATTTCGTTTGTTCAAGATTTTTATATATTGAGAGAATGAGAAAATTGCGATTGTCGTTGGATAAATTAACATGAGGCCTGTTAATTTGTAATACATTTTACTGGATTTAACTTTATTTCGGTTTTGTTCTCAAAAAATCATTGACTAACAAATATAAAGTTTCATTCTTTAGTTCTTAAGAAATTCCTGTATAATTTGGTTATGATATTCATTTTTGTGTTTATTAAGTTTAGTAAAAATAAATACAATAATAAAATACCTACCTAAATAAATTGCTTATCAAAAACAAACGGACCCGAAAAACAAAAAAATATAACCATGGATTCGGTCAATCACTAAATGATAAATAAACTGGAAAAATGGAACGATTTTCTGCAAAGCTATGGTTTGGTGACCGAAGTGAAAAAACTTTCAAGACACTCATTGGTTATCACTGATTTATAAGCTAAATCAGTGGTAACCTACCAATGCTTTAACCAGCTGTGAATAGACCGGCTCTTAGTACGGAAACTTTTTTCTGACAGATTTTTCGCTATGACCGCCCAAACGAAAAAAAACTCAGTTTCATACTGTTCCAACTTTTTCGGTTGCATTTTACGTATGGCTATAACTGGGGCCTAAGATACAACATTAAAAAAAAAGTAATACATGATTCCGTATCTGTTTTGTAATTAATTATGTGCACATCACTTGTGTTTTATGTTGTTATGTATCTACTTATTTTTATGGTTCTTTTATGTTTCTTGTTTAATACGTTAGTTACTAGATTTTGCGACAGTTTATTATTTTCGATTTGACGTTTTCTTCTCAATGGCATTCATAGAGGCAACAGGTTTTGTTGCGCACAAAGCTTTTGTAGCTTTTGCAACTAAGCAGATAATCAACATTTATTCCAAATTCATAGTTGTTTTATTTTAATCTATCAGATGTTAATTTTTTTTTTTAATCATTTGATCAGATAACATATTAGCTAACAGTTTCGATGACACATATTTGTTATTCGCATGTGAAATAATTTTAATGCTTTGATGAAATATTTCTTATGCAAATTGCAGAGGTTGTAGTAAAATTATAATAGTAACAACCTGACGTAATATTTCCATCAGGTTATCTATTTTAAGATTCAGAACATTTCTGTGAGATGTGCTCGTATGGTAGGATGGATATCGACTTTATAGTCTAATTGGTGTCGTGACATTGTGCCAAGCGGTATTATGCCAAGTAGAAAAAATTGTCATAATGACGGTTTTGAAAGTGACACTAAGCCGAATATTAACATTTCGCATAGGTACTGTCGCTTAGGTAGAGTGTCATAAGGCCAATTTGGCACTAGGTCACTTTGGGGTTTGTGATTTTTCTTACCATCGTAGTATTTACGCTTTTTTATTCATTCTAAAAGTTACTTAACAGAAGTTTGACAATAGCAGGAGTATACAAGAAACTTTCGGAAAAGCAATTCGCGCGAATTGTTCACTATTACCTACTTATCTAATGCTTAAAAACTAAATATGTATCTAATTTTATTATTTTTAGTCTTAAGTTTATTAGCTTCAGATAAATATACAACGTGGGTCAAAAGAAGTCATCCGATGTTTTTTGGCTCTCATTTTTTTTCTAAATGAAAAACTTCGATTCTGTTTTTTGATTATGTTTATTTGAACATTAGCCAGATAATTGAAAGAATGTCAAATTGGAGGGTAAGGGATCAGGCTGCATTGTCGGATCACAGAGCCATTTCATTGGATGTTCGCTACGGGTCTAAAAGAAAAAACAAGATCGGAAATACATCAGAATTCCGAAGAATACGGATAGGACTAAATACCTTGAAGTATTGGAGGAAAAACTGAATGTAACAGGATTCGGAATACCGAAAAACACTTGGCATGTAGAATCACAGCTGAAGCATCTGCAATCAGCTGTTGAAGATGCGTATCGAGTGGCTTGCACACCTACCTTAGTGGAAAAACAAGATCCAGCGCCTTGGTGGTAGGGAACTTGAAAAGCTAAAGAAGGATGTGAGGAAGGCCTTCAATCACGCCGTGAGGAGGGACAAACCCGAAGCATGGGATGAGTATAAGGCGAAAAAGAAGGAGATGAATGTTACTCTGCGACGACGTAAAAGGGAGTCATGGAGGGACTTTTGCTCGAGTATGAGGAGTACGTCTGAAGTCAGTATACTACAATAGATTGTCTCCAGGGATCCAGTTTCCAAGATCGGACTCATTCGTAATAGAGATGGGGAGATGTTGGAAACACTGGATCAGACAAATGAGGTCCTAATGGAGGTACACTTTCCAGGAAGCTATAAGTCAGATCAGCCCTGGGCTCCAAGGAAACAAGGAGCGAACAGGATGGATAGGACGGAAGCAGAACGGATCGTAACACCAGAAGCGGTCAAGGGTGCGATAGCAACATTTTCACCCTTCAAAATCGCGGGGCCGGATGGTATATTTCCAGGTCTAATGCAATGGGGAGTAGACGCAATTGCACCAAGGCTTAGGAATATATACGTTGCATGCCTAGCAATAGGCTACACCCCGATTACATGGAGGGAGACAAATGTGGCCTTTCTTCCAAAGCCGGGGAAAAAGGATTACACCGAGGCAAAGGCCTTCAGACCAGTTAGCCTAACATCCTTTCTGTTGAAAACAATGGAAAGGGTGGTGGTGGACTATATGGAGAGTACTGCGCTTAAGATGTATGCTTTAAATAGTAGACAGCATGCCTACAGGGCAGGCATATCTACAGAAACAGCGCTACATCAAGTAGTACGCATTGCAGAAGAAGAGCTTATTATCGGGGGCATTGCGATGACCACCATAATGGACATTGAAGGTGCCTTCGATAAGATATGCTTTGAAAGTCTGAAACAAGGCTTGGAAAAACGTAGGGTTAACCAATTGGTGGTAAGATGGGTGGACAATATGTTAAACACAAGGGCGATAAATATTCAGACGGGAACCTCAAAACTCGGAGGAAAGGTTAGCAGAGGTTGCTCACAAGGAGGTGCTCTCTCACCTACACTGTTATGTGGAATATCACTGTGGACTCTCTTCTCGACAGACTTGAGACGACTGGCATTCACACAGTGGGATATGCCGACGACATAGCAATAATGGCCAGAAGCAGTTTCATAGACGTCACCGCAGATATCATGAGGAATGCGCTCAAAGTGGTGGAACGGTGGTGTCTGGAAGAAGGGTTTTCCATTAATGCAGAGAAAACAGATCTAATAATCTTCACAAGGAAGGTGAAAAATCTGGAATTTCGACCCTTATCACTTTTCGGATCGGAACTAAAAATGGCCAAGAAAGTTAAGTATCTCGGAGTCTATCTAGACTTACTTGGAACTACCATGTTGAGGAGAAGGTCAGGAAGGCTGAAAGGGTACTACATCACTGCAAACGTGCATGTGGACAGAGGTGGGGACTCTCGCCTAGGTCAGCATACTGGATGTATACGATGATAACTAGGCCCATTATTACCTACGCCTCGGTTGTATGGTGGGCGAAAGCCTCCCAGAAAACTGTGGGGAAGCACCTGGATAGGGTCCAACGTTTAGCATGTATAGGAGTTACAGGTGCAATAAGGACAACACCAACATGCACATTGTAAGTGATCCTGGGGATCTTACCGCTAGACTTAGTGCGCAATGGAACAATCGTGATACCATCTATGGACATAGCAAGATCCTGGAACTTGTCAAAAACGAGATTAGGGAGCTGAACATGCCTATGGATGGGATAACAAGGCTGCGTATTATGGAAAGGAATCACAAAACTCGTATTTAGAACGGATTACTTCCAGAAAAAAGAAGTGGTGAAATAGTGATTTTCACAAATGGATCCATGATGGATGACGGAGCGGGTGCCGGTATCTATTCAGCAGAGCTGGAACTAGCCCGTCACGTTAGCCTCGGGAATTACACTTCTCTATACCAGGCTGAGATGATTGCATTGCTGCATGCATTGGTTTACTTGCTTGAGAGTCAGGTGGAGGGAAGAAATATCCTTATAGCACTGGACAATCAGGCGGTGATCAGATGCAAAAGTAACACTGACTTGGGTACGAGGACACATAGGGATCGAAGGCAACGAAAAGGAGGACTCCCTTGCAAAACAGGGGTCAATTGAAAAGTTGCTGGGACCAGAACCATTCTCTTCAGTTTGCAAGGAAATGGTAGAACAGCTGATTCACAAATGGATCACGGCAGAACACCTGAGAAGGTGGTCAACCGTGGAACAATGTAGAGAGGCTAAAATGGCAATTAAGTGGCCGACCTGCTCCACTCAAAGAAGGGTTCTAAGCATGAGTCGACGAACATTGAAATGGGTGGTGACTTTGTTAACAGGACATGGTAATTTCGGGTATCACTTAAGGAAGATGGGCTTTAGAGAGGATGATACCTGTAAACTATGCCTGGAGGAACCTGAGACAGCGGCACATATACTGTGTCAATGTCTGGCGTTGGCTGGCAAAATAATGAGGATCTTGGGACATCATTGGGTCGAGACCCATTCGATGAAACAGATCTCCCATAAACAGATGCTAGCGTTAACACTAGGAATTGAGCTCAGGGAAGAACTCTGGAGAAATCCAGAAAGTCTCTCTGGGTAAGATTTATAGTGGTAAAGAGACGAAAAGAGACCCGACAATGGTGTCTGATTCGTATATCTCTCGAAATCTATATATATCACTATTATATACCTACTGCCGTCTTTTTTGTAGTATTGCTTTTCAGATCTTCAGATATTTACCCACCTATCTAATAAAATAAGAAAACAACCGACAAAACTTTTGATTAACGAGAAAGTTTTGTTCGACCCAGTCGTGCACTCTATTATTTATAATATTGTAGATCCAGACACTTCTATAATACGCACTATATATACATACACACGCCTACTTCTACTCAAAGAAGTCTTCTGAAATCGTTCATTTATGTTACATACGGCTAACTTCAGTTAACTATTTTTAAATAACAATTGTCTGCATGTTTATCAGTTTTAATTTTTGTGTAAAATAACAAGCATCGTGTGATTAACACTTTTACAAAAAAAAAAAAAAAAAAAAAAAACAAGAACAAGAACAAATATTATTTCTTTGCAAGGTTTGTTTCACTTTTTATTTTACCTCTCACCCTCCTATATCCACTCGCATAGTGATTTAAAATGAAAACTCGCTTCATTCTTTGATTTCTTTCAGAAGATGCAAAAGCCGAACCACGAGATGAAGACGAATACTACGTAACCGACCTGCAAATGCTAACCATCGAAGATTCTACACTAAAACAAATACCGCCTCATCTGGAGAAGCTGCTCAACACGTCCGACATCAACACATCTCAACCGACCGACTTGCTGTTCACACTAATTTACGGCATAGCTTTAGAATGTTCCTTGGCGTCTATTGAAGAGGTTTCAAAAACTGTCAACCGACTAGACCTCAGATCGTACCTATCAACATTTCACGTTCGGAATGTCAGATTGCTATCGAAAATGCCGCAAAACATATACGATGACAATAAAATGGCATACACACTACGATTGCAATTAATTTACGACGAATCTGCCACAGTGTGTCTGTTGACGGGAATTGTAAACGGAGACTTCCTTTTTCTCACATTAACGCCAGATTGTGTCGATGCAGGTGGCAAAAGTGTCTGTCTGTCGATTGGGCGCTACGTTTTGAACTCAAAAGGGACACCGTTCGCCAGTCGACTTAGAAAGCTGCACGAACTGTCATACAAGTTGCGAGAACAAGTGATGATTCCGATTCGAAATCATATGATTAAGAAGGACGGTGGACTGTATCTCTATCCCGGTTTGGATGGCCTGCCAGACGAGTTATATCCATATTTGTACAAGTATTTGAACGTGAATACATTAAAAAAAGTGTCGAACGTTTCAAAACGATTTCGGGATACTGTTAGATATTATAAAAAATACATCTTAAAACGGGCGTAATCAATTGGGGTGATTATGAATGAACTTTTTATACCGCGCAGCATTCAAAATAATGGATGCCTATATTAGTTTTAACAAGTAAATTGAAATTAAATAAAGAATATGTTTTTCAACATTAAACTGATGTTTTGTGTTTTAATTGTGCGGATTGTCAAACGGTCACTCATGGAGACCACAAGCAAGCAGCATTTTTGGTACAACATGTATATAAAATTGCTTGCTGCTGCGCTGTGCGGTCGGACTAATTATTATTCTTGCTTTTATTTTGTGTTATTTTTATATTTCTTTTTATATGAGTTTATGGTTTTGTTTGTTTACTTATTTCGGTTGAAGTATGTTTCAGATGCCAAGGACCAGGAAGAGATCCCTGCAATCGACGATTCAGTTGGTAGGTACTTTGAGTTTTTTAAGTGACAACATGAACTTGGATATTGAAAAGATGTGGGAAATGCATAGTGAATTGACCAATGTAGAGTTCCTTTTTGGATTGTTGCAGTGGTGACTGGTTCTGAGCAAAGCAAGGCAATGCTTGTAAGTTCGTAGAACTTTTTCACACAATTGCAGGTCTTTATTGGTCGGCGGGTTAGGCAAAGCTCACTTTTATTTTAACAACAACCGACGCTAAAATGACTTCGACACCCAATGTAAACCACACCAATGTGAACCACAAATAAGTCACCCCTAGATGGCGCGTGCCACAGGAATGCCACTTGACTTCTCCTTATAAAAACGCGTGTTGTCTTTTTTTGAGTCTCTTTCGTGCTGGTGTCATAGACTAATCAACTTCGTGAAAAATAAATATTTCGCTCGGCGTTATTTCACGGCACCTTTATGAGTGAAATAACGCCAAGCGAAACTGAAAGGTTGGAATTAACCTTTCGCAGCATACGGAATATCGGTTCATTGGAGCCATATGAGGTACGATGGTTTGGTGGATAAAAGAGCCGAGGGCAACGTAAATAACGGGAGTTTGTGTTAAAGAAAATAGAGTTGTAAAGAGACGTGCAATCGATTGAGCCGGAGAGAAAATGACAAATGAAAATAATGTCTGCAGCGTCTCTACGTTCGTCAAAGGTATGCAGGCTGTTCAATTCAAGTTGTTTTGGATGGTTTCAGTTCTGAAACCCACCATATAAATGCTGGTGTTCCCCAAGGCTCAGTTTTGTCTCCGACTCTCTTTCTCATTTTTATAAATGATCTCTTGTCTGCAACTTCTAATCCAATCCATTCCTTCGCTGATGACAGCACTCTTATAGTCCGGGAGGTAGCGTTGCATTTGAAAGAGTAATTTCATACCGACTGAAAATCATAACAATAATAGATTTCCTCTTATACATACGAGTTCTGATCGTCAGCTACTCCAGTAGTGGTGGAGCTTAAGGTGATAGCATATGAAAGTTGTAAAAAAAAATGAAGCCAAAAGTATTTTCATACCGTGCCAAAATTTGTACGATGATTTTTTAGACAATATACAACCAAAAAATAACAATCAGCTGTATTGAGGAGAGGGGATTATACGTCAGTCACGTATATGAACATATTAAAAATGGTCAAATATAAAGTCATTTTATACCTTATGAACTTTATACGGCTGAAATCTCATACTTTTCAGGTAATAAAAAGAATAGTCAGCTGCATTAATAACGGGGTTAAGACCGTCAGTCAGCATCATAAACATGCTGCGCTCTCAGTACATCTGAGCGTAGCATAGTCACTTTGACAAATGATTTGACGGTCTTTACACCCACAAACATTCAACTAATGGCGATTTTTATTGTTGTCAGCAATAAAATTACTCCATATTTCAATATCGATAGGTATTATATTAATTTAATACAAGTTATGCCGCTGTATGCCGTGAAATACGAGCTTTCAATATAGTCTGTTCATACTCGTGTCGGTTTTTAATTATATATGCGCGTAATATAATATGTTGATAAAGCTCCGATTGACATGGAGGAAATATTGCTCCGTCAATTGTATTTTTTAGCATAAATCTGTCTTTTGTTTTATTTATTTTATAAGTTTTGGTGAATATTGCTACTCGTGCTGTATTTAGGTTGTCGATTGATTTTAGACCATACATTCTGCACACAAATTCTTCGATCTTTCTTTGAATTTCATCTATTATTATTCATCTATTCTTCTATAGAAAGCAGGATTGAAGTCGCATCCTGTAAAGGCATGAAATCCTGGCAATGATGCGCTCAAGCTGCACTGAAAAAAAAAAATATATTGTAAAAAACAGCCGTAATATTGATATTTTTCATTGACAAAATCCAGCTGATGTTGAAAATATCAATTCTGATATGACGCCAATATTAATTTCATATACGTTTCGAATGTAATTTAAACAATGAATTCATGTGGAATTGATATTAGAATTTTATAATATTTTAATATTACTTACTTACTTAAGATGGCGCTACAGTCCGGGGTGGACCTGGGCCTCAACCAATACGCCTCTCCAGTTAGCGCGATCTTTGGCTAACTGCCTCCAGTTGCGCACTCCAAGTTGGTTGAGGTCCCCTTCCACTTGCGCGCGAGTTAAGTATCCATAGCAAAACATATTGAGAAAAAAGATAACATTATTTGTATTCAATGATATCTTTAGTCTCTAGTACAGTCTTGCACACAACGCTACAATGATAACATATGTAAAAGAGATAATATCGTTTGTATACAATGTTGGAATATTATCTCTTCTTCATTATCAAGCAAGACGATTGTACGCTTGGGTCTCCTTGTAGATAGATAAGAAAAGTATATAAATACGACTGTATGATGAATTTATCAACAGTCTTATTGTAACTACATAGTAGCCTTAAGCTCCTTTTAGAATTAGTAAAAAGTATTTCAATAATAAAGGACATAGTTCCAAATAAATATTGTTTAATTTTAAAAGTAAGAAACAAGTGTTTTAATTAAGAAACAAGTGTTTTAATTGGCGATCCTGCCAGGAGGTTAAATATACTTTTTAACTTCAATCGAGCGGACCTCGGGAACAAGTAGTGAAATCTAGTATAAACAGAACACTCGCGTTACCGGTTACAAGAATTACCTAGCATAGCAGGTACAAATATAGCTTCTTCGTACGAAGCAGCAAAGCAATTCAGTGAAAGTGTATATGTGGAGAAAAAAAACACACAAATTCGACGACAACAGACACGAGTTCAAAATGGAACAACTCGCAGTATTAATGGCAAGATTAGAAGCTTTAGAAACCAGGAGCAACACAGTAACACAAACCCTAGAGCACACACGCACAGAGAATGCAAGGTTAGCAGCAATAATAACTAACCAAAATCAAATAAACACTAATTTAGAAACAAAACTAAATGAAGTAAAATCTGGATTAGGCATAGTACCAAACATACCTGTGCTAGAGGAAATAAGAACCACATATACAGATGGTAGTGAAATACAGTTAGACGCATTTAAAAGCCTACCTATTTTCAACGGCGATCAATCAAATTATCGGTCGTGGCGCGAAGAAGCATCCAGATTAATGGACAGCATTAAAAACTTCAAAACACACAGTAAGTACACAGCAGCATTGACTATAGTGAAAAGTAAAATACAGGGTGCAGCCGCGAATGTGTTAACTAATTATAACACAATTTTTAATTTTGAGGCGATACGTAACAGATTAGATTATACGTACTCTAATCAAGAACCTCTATACGTGCTACAAGACATGATGAAAGCCATCACGCAAAAAAGAAGCACACTGTCTGAATACCACGACGAGATAAATAAAAATCTCAATTTAATAATATCAAAAATCACTATGTCAGGTGATCCGCCGAATATAATCGACAGACTAATTAAAAATGCTAACGACGACGCAGTTCGTATATTCATTGATGGTATGAGTGACAACTTTACAAGAGGATCATTATATTCAGCTACAATAAATGATCTAGAACACGCATTCGCAATTGCTCGCAGAATAGAACATGATAATGTGCACAGGCATTTACATCTCACTCAGGATAAGCACCACAAAAATATGCCACATGAACGCAGAAACGAAAGAAGACCAAATTATTCGAGCCAAACAACGAATTATCAACCCCAGAAGCAATACGATAATATGCAGCAACACAATCAAGGACCACAGCCGATGGAGATAAACTCGAGACAAATTGTACATGCACAGCGACAAAATTGGAATCAATACAAACCCGATGTATATAATCCACCAGCGAAACGTGAACACAGCGGGAGTTTCAACACACACAACAGACCGCAACGATCTTATCAGCAGAACTTCAAGCAGCAGAGAGTAAATAACTCCCGACAACAACGCAGAGACGATGTCAGCAGTACATATGCAGAAGCAGATGAAACGGAATGTATGGTAAATAATAACATAAGAATAGATCATTTAAACTAGTAGACGGGTTGCCCTGCTTAAATTTAACTAGTACTATTTCTAAGAAAATTTATAAAATTCTTATTGATACTGGTGCAACCCATAATTACATTAATAGAAAATGCGATTCTAGCAAAAAAATTAAAATTAAACCTATAAAAATAAAAACAATGCATGGTTATTCTATGGTAGATACAAAGAAAGTAGTTAGGATATTAAAGAAAAATATAACATTTTTTGAATTAGAGGATATTCAGTCTTTTGATATGATATTAGGATATGAAGGACTTAAAGTTCTAAACGCGGAAATAAATTTCAGTAATATGACTCTAACTACCATAAGCAGTGTCGAATCTATTCAGAAAATTAATTACATAATTGGGGAAAATAATATTTATAAAGCAGACATAGATAGACTGATGAAGATTAATAACAGCATAGGACCGTTACCCTTTACAGATACTATAGAAGCAAGCATTAGGACGACCAATGATAATCCGGTTTATGTTAAACAATATCCATATCCCATAGCAGATAACGAATTCGTAAACAAAGAAATACAGAAACTCTTACATGACGATATAATAGAAAAAAGCCATAGTCCTTATAACAGTCCCATATGGACAGTACCTAAAAAAGGTTTGGACGAAAAAGGAAAACCAAAACGGCGCATGGTTGTTGATTTCCAAAAACTTAACGCTCACACTGTAACAGACAGATACCCCATTCCGGATGTCAACATGACAATTCAAAATTTAGGTAAAGCCAAGTACTTTACAACATTAGATTTGGAGTCAGGTTTCCACCAAATTAAAATCAAAACAGATGATAAAGAAAAAACAGCTTTTGCTATAAATGGCGCAAAATATCATTTTAAACGAATGCCTTTCGGGCTCAAAAATGCACCAAGCATATTTCAGAGATGCGTGGACGACATTTTGAGAGACTTTGTAGGTAAATTCGTACACGTTTACATTGATGACGTATTGATATATTCTTCATCTGAGGAAGAACATATACAGCACATAAGTCAAGTATTCGACGTACTCAATAAAGCCACATTAAAAATATCTGATGAGAAAAGTAAGTTTTTTCAAGAAGAAGTAGAATACTTAGGTCACATAATCAGACATGGTAGAATCACTACGAACCCTGAGAAAATAGCAGCTATAGAAAATTTTCCAGTCCCACAAACGGTAAAGGATTTGAGAGGATTTTTAGGTCTTACAGGTTACTATCGTAAGTTTATAAAAGGATACGCAAGCATAGCCAAGCCCCTGACATTATATTTACGAGGAGATAACGGTAAAGTAAACAAAAAACAAAGTAAAAATATTAAGTTAAATCTGAATGATTCAGCATTAGAAGCGATTAGAATTTTAAAAAATTATTTGAAAGAACAAGTCGAACTTTTTCAACCGGATTATAGTAAACCATTCGAGCTTACTACTGATGCATCCAACATAGCTATTGGAGCCGTACTAAGTCAGAATAAGCAACCTATACACTTCTTGTCAAGAACACTGAGTAAGACAGAAGAGAACTATAGCACAAACGAGAAAGAGCTATTAGCGATCATATGGTCCTTACAAAAACTCAGAAACTACATATATGGTATAGCAGACTTAACCATATATACCGATCACCAGAGCCTTATATATTCTGTATCAGAAAAAAATCCCAACACAAAGCTGAAACGTTGGAAGGGAATCATTGAAGACTTTGGAGCAAAATTAGTTTATAAACCAGGAAACCTAAATCTTGTAGCTGACGCATTATCACGTCAACGCATAAATACTTCTACCATAGAAACAGCACATTCAGCTGAAAGTTCTTCTAATGATATAATAAAAACTGTGAATCAGCCTTTTAATGCATACACTGCACAGTTCGAACTTATTGAAGATATAACAAATAATATCGAAACACAAATCTATTTTAGTAACAAAATAAGACTCATAATAAAGTTTAAGGACAAAGACTCTTTACTAAGGCAGATGAAAGAAGTTATACAACCCCAAAAGATTGTAGCTTTGCATACGAAATTTGAAAACATATACAAATATGGTGAAAACATAAAAAAAGAATTCCCACTAGTAAGATTTATATTCACACCAAGAAAACTTCAAGACGTGACAAATTTGGAGGAACAACTAAAACTTGTAAGGGTAACTCACGAAAGAGCACACCGAGGGTTACGTAACAATATACAAGAAATCTCAGAGAAATATTACTGGCCCGATCTAAATAAACAAGCAAAGAGTTTCAACAGAAAATGCATAGCATGTCTATTTGGAAAATATGAAAGAAAACCTATCAGAGAACCTCTGAATAATTCAGAAATACCAACACATGTGGGAACACACATTCATATGGACATATACTTCAACGACAAGTATACTTTCCTTGTAACAGTAGATAAGTATTCTAAATATACAATCCTTCGGGAAATCGAAACTCGAAACAGACTGTACGACGTTATGGAAGAGGTCTTATCTAATTATTTCCCAAAATGTGAACGACTCATGACAGATAACGAGAAGGGATTCAAAACAGAAATGGTGAACCAAATGTGTTTGAAATACAACATAACTAAAGTAGAAACTCCAGTATACAGATCGACAGCGAACGGTCAGGTAGAACGTGTAAACGGTACAATAACTGAACTGTCTAGAATATTCACAATTCAGAATAAAACAAGACTTATCGAAGAAATATTTAGAACAGTGCGTGAATTAAATAATTCTATACACTCAGTTACCGGTTTGAAACCTAGAGACATTTTCTTTAATCAAAATAAATATAGCAATAGTGAAATTATAATAAATAAACTAAACTCAGCATCCAAAAAAGTGATCGAACGTCTAAATAAAGGAACTCGACACAGAGAGTATAAAAAAGGAGATAAGATAATGGTAAGAATCACAGGTCTTAGAAAGAAATCTAACGCCAGATACATAACAAGAATAGTAGAAGAAGATAAAGGAGACACTGTAATCTCTAAAGAAGGAATAAAAATTCACAAGGATAACATAAAGAATTATCATTTTTCAGATGACGAAAATATTAATATTCCTAACATTACTAGGAATTGTACAGAGTCAAGAAGGGCAAGGAAACGTTCAAATAACTGAGTTACTAAACAAGAAGTTTATACTTACGCAAACAGATGACGTGTATTTATTCAAAGAACAAACTTATTTGTTACATGCCACCAACCTGACTTCGATATTTCAACCTTACGTAAATATCGTAACTAGTAAATATCAACCTACACAAGAAGAAAAAATTTGGTTAAGTAAAATTAAGAATTTAGCAGACCAATTACAAGAACATACTAGGCATACTAGATCAATTAACTTTTTAGGAACAGCTTTCAAATATGTGTTTGGTAATCCTGACCATTATGACTTAGTTAACATAGAAACGAGTATAAATAATCTCATAGAAAACAATAATAAACAAAAAACTATAAATTCTAGATTTGAACAAATTTTGCAACAATTCGAAGGTCAGAGCCTTAAAGAACATTTAGTAATAGAACAAGTGTACGAACAATTATTATTATTGACCAGAACAATTAATGCAGCAAAAAATAATGAATATTTATCAGAAAGCCTAGACTTAGATGACATTAAAAATATTATTCAACATGAAATAATTCAAGTACCCATAATAAATATACTTGAGTACTCTAAAATATTATTAGCTAGAACTGATGAATTCTTCATCACAATATATAAATATCCAGTTCTAATTAAATCATGTAAATTGTATAAAGTAACACCTTTAAATTCAAAACATGGAAAAATCATTACAGATAAAACAATTGCCTTATGTAACCAAACTTATTTAAGAACAAGAAATTGTCAAAATCATCTAAGTAAAAACATTTGTGAAATTAACTTTGAAGAAGAAAATTGTCTTATTCCACTTTTAAAGAATATAACTTCAAAATGCAACATTAAACAAGAATACGATTACGACTTAGAAATTGAATCCGGTGTTATGTTATTAAGCGGTAAGCATAAGTTAAATAATCAAACAATTAATGGTATAAACTTAGTTACTTATGAAAATACTATAAATCTAGACGATAAAATATACAAAAACATGCATAAGCAAATTAAAGAAGTTATATTAAGAAATCATAATTCAGAGTCTTACATCGACCAAATAATTAAAGAAGATACAATGTACAAATTCGATAACATAGATACTTTAAAAAAACTAATTATTCCTTTTGAAGAAAAACCGATATTATCAACTATATACACAATTGTAACACTGATTGTTATTCTAGCATTTACGTACGTAATGATAAAAACTATACAATGTATAACAGATCGTCAAAAACAAAAAAAGATTGACGCATATAACAAAACTTATGAAAGAGAAATGTTAAAAATAGCGTCGAAAAATCGGGACGATTTCGTTTAACAAGGGGGGGAGTTAAGTATCCATAGCAAAACATATTGAGAAAAAAGATAACATTATTTGTATTCAATGATATCTTTAGTCTCTAGTACAGTCTTGCACACAACGCTACAATGATAACATATGTAAAAGAGATAATATCGTTTGTATACAATGTTGGAATATTATCTCTTCTTCATTATCAAGCAAGACGATTGTACGCTTGGGTCTCCTTGTAGATAGATAAGAAAAGTATATAAATACGACTGTATGATGAATTTATCAACAGTCTTATTGTAACTACATAGTAGCCTTAAGCTCCTTTTAGAATTAGTAAAAAGTATTTCAATAATAAAGGACATAGTTCCAAATAAATATTGTTTAATTTTAAAAGTAAGAAACAAGTGTTTTAATTAAGAAACAAGTGTTTTAATTCGCGCCACCTAAGCCGAGGTCTTCCTCTACTGCGTTGTCCCTCCGGGTTGGAATCGAAGACTCTCCGGGCCGGAGCGTTGGTGTCCATTCGCTCTACATGTCCTAACCATCTTAGACGACTAATGCGTACTTTTCTGACCAGGTCGATGTCGCTGTACAGCTCGTAGAGTTCGCTGTTAACTCTTCTCCTCCAAATCCCGTCAACGCAAACGGGACCAAAAATCACTCGAAGAATTTTGCGTTCGAAACGACCAAGGAGATCTTCATCCGCCTTTGATAGCGCCCATGCTTCTGCACCATAAAGCAGGACTGGGATGATGAGGGTCTTATACAGAGTTTCCTTAGTATTTCTCGACAAGGCCTTACTTATCAGTTGCCGTCTTAGGCCAAAGAAACAGCGGTTGGCAAGTGTGATTCTTCGTTGGATTTCTGATGTGATGTCATTGTCAGAATTTATAGCGGGGCCGAGGTAGACAAAGCCCTAACTACCTCAAAGTTATAGCTGTCTATCGTGACGTTCTGTTCGATTCGTCGATGTTGTGTGTCCTTTCTTATTGACAGCATATATTTTGTTTTACCCTCATTCACCACTAAACCCATTTTTGCCGCTTCTGTACTAATACTAGCAAACGCTCCAGTAACAGCTCGCTGTGATCTGCCAACAATGTCAATGTCGTCAGCGTTTGCAAGCAGTTGCACAGACTTATGGAAAATTGTGCCTCTGGTGTTGGCTTGTGAGTTTCGCACAATTTTCTCAAGAATGATGTTGAAGAAGTCACATGACAGCGCGTCGCCTTGTCTAAATCCTTTTTTGACATCAAAGATCTCGGTGAGATTGTTTCCGACCTTTACGGAGCAGCGAGCGTTCTCCATCGTCATTCTGCACAATCTGACAAGTTTGGCAGGGATGCCAAAACTAGACATGGCTCTGTATAGCTCGTCTCTATAAATGCTGTCATATGCGGCCTTAAAATCGATAAAAAGATGGTATCGATCTGGTAGTCTTGGGTTTTTTCCAGGATCTGCCGTAGTGTGAATATTTGATCGGTCGTGGACTTACCGGGCCTAAAACTGCACTGATAGGGACCTATCAGATCGTTGACGAATGGTTTCAGGCGTTCACACAGTACAGCAGACATGATCTTATACACAGTGTTCAGGAGACTGATGCCTCTATAGTTGGCGCAGTTTAGAGAGTCTCCTTTCTTGTGGATTTTAATATTAAAAATGTGGAATTGATTGAAATTTTGATATTAAAATTGTGTAATCGCTATGATGAAAACGTAAAATGAATATAGCTTTCATTTATTTTTGGTAAGAATAATTTAAATTTTGATATTAAAATTGTTTAATTTATATGAAATAAATGTAATCAATTTTATATTAGAAATGTAAAATCAATATTAATTTTTACTTACTTATTTTAAACATCGATGCTCTAATTTTGTCCAAGCGGTGTATTTCAAACCTTAATTCTTAAGTTGACTTATTTTGCAATAAGGTTTTTTTTTTTATAATCCTTAAATAGGTTTAGACGACTTTGTACGTCTTCAGTTATAAAACAATTAATAACAATTTATTTTAAAATATTTTATTTCTTATTAAACCTGTTCCATCTGGAAAATAGTAAACATGAATTGGAGGACTTGTAAAGTCGGCAATAGCTATTATTTTCAAGGAGATAGTTTTGGAACCTATAGAGTATAACTGATCGTGATCTATAAATTCTCTATGTTTCGATTCATATCGACAGCTCCATAAGTATTTCAGAGGCCCAGACTGCCTTATTACGGTTATATAATGGGTTACCTGCGATTCTACCACAGCTTGATAAAAAAACAAATTATAACTGTATATTTGATAAGCCGCCTCAGTTAATTGTAAATAATGTTGTCGCTGTATGTTATGTATGCTAATATTACTAATAGTTCGATAATGGTGCTGTTGTTGATGTTACTTGTTTAGAAATAGGTACCGTTGGGCTGCTGAGAACGTAACTCGCGCAGAATGTTTATGATGCTGACTGACGGTCTTAACCCCGTTATTAATGCAGCTGACTATTCTTTTTATTACCTGAAAAGTATGAGATTTCAGCCGTATAAAGTTCATAAGGTATAAAATGACTTTATATTTGACCATTTTTAATATGTTCATATACGTGACTGACGTATAATCCCCTCTCCTCAATACAGCTGATTGTTATTTTTTGGTTGCATATTATCTAAAAAATCATCGTACAAATTTTGGCACGGTATGAAAATACTTTTGGCTTCATTTTTTTTTACAACTTTCACATGGTGTTTAAGGTAGATTCCACCGCGGGTGCGGCAACTGACGATCATTTTGCTGATTATTGAATATTAGTCAACTGCTAACAATGAAATTGCAGCGGTATGAAATTCCTCGTAAAAATGCAACGCTACCTCCCGTACTATTAGCTTTTCTGGAACGGCAACGTATGTTAAGCTCATTAAATTCCGACCTTGACAGCATTTCAAAATGGGGTTCAGAAAATAGAGTGGAATTTAATGCTTCAAAAACACAATGCTGTCTGCTGTCTTTAAACCCGAATCTACAGCCATTATCCATGAATGGCACTTGCATTACCGAAACCGAAAGACTTTATATTCTCGGTATGTGCGTTCATGACAACCTTCGTTGGAATGACCATGTACACGAAGTGGCCAAGAATGCAGCGAAATGTCTAGGTTTCCTCAAACGGTGCAAGAAATATTTTACCCCTTCTGATCTGGCTACAATATACAAGGCGTTCATTCGCCCAAAGCTTGAGTACAATTCCCACATCTGGTCTGGTGCACCGAAAAGTATATTGCACTTACTAGATAGGATCCAAAATCGTGCGTTGAAACTCGGAGACACGAATATCGCGAATTCAATTAACTCGCTTGAATACCGTAGAAACGTTTCGTGACTCTCATTGTTTTACCGTTTCTTCAACAAACAGTGCTCAAATGAAATAGCCAACTGCATTCCTTCCCTTCAGCAATTCAACCGCAATACACGCCATGCTAGGAATGTCCATCAGTTTACCATCCAGCCTATCTTCGGACGTACCTACTATGAAATACAGAGACTCTTTCATAAGCCGTACAACGCGAATGTGGAATGCCTTGCCCAGCTCTGTTTTTCCTCCCCAATGCAATTTACAGACATTTAAGACCAATGTGCATCGCTATCTCCTATCTCCTCCATCCCATTTTCCTTAATGCCCGCGCTGTGTAAAAACACTATAAGAGTAGTCGCAACCTCTTTAGCGAGTGTTAATTATAAAAAAAAAGGTTGATGAGATTGAGGCGGTCTATGTAGGGTGGCAGAATAAAAGGATCGACTCAAGGACCTCGAAGGGCAAAACGAAGAAAGCGACGTTGGATGTTCCAATTCTGTCTGCATGAACTCGATGGAAGGGAGACAACACTTGACTAGCGTATTCAAGGAGGGGGCGAACTTAGGTGATATAGAGAGATCTAGTCACGTAAGGGTTGAAGAATTCTTTAGACCATCGTTTAACAGAGCCAAGTGACCTTACCGATTATTTCGTCAATATGCGAATGGAAACTTAGCTCTTTGTCATACAATATGCTAAGGTCGCCAAGAGAATGAACGAGAGATATTGGTTGACCATGGAGAAGGTAACGTCTGCGATGGACTTGTTCCGCTTGCGTGATATGGTAATGGATTGGCATTTAGTGATGTTGAGTTCTAAGCAATTTTTGAGGCACTGGGTCGAAAATGGTCAAGGTCTTCTTGAAGAAGGTAGGAGTCTTGAGGTGAAGAGATGGTTTTGAAGATTTTAGTATCATCCGCGTAGAGAGAGAGAGAGAGAGAGAGAGAGGGAGAGAGAGAGAGAGAGAGAGAGAGAGAGAGAGAGAGAGAGAGAGAGAGAGAGAGAGAGAGAGAGAGAGAGAGAGAGAGAGAGAGAGAGAGAGAGAGAGAGAGAGAGAGAGAGAGAGAGAGAGAGACGAGTGTTTCATGACTTTCTCAAGATCATTTACCGTTAGGATGAAGAGAAGGGGACCTAAATGGCTGCCTTGTGGGATACCAGATGTTGCTAAGAAGGATGAAAACAGTACGGATCTAAAGCGAACGCTGTAATACCGGTTTTCAAGGTAGACAGATATCCATTTTATCAACATATGTAGGTTCAAAGCCAAGGGCAGATAATTTGAAGAGGATTAATTGATGTGATATCTTATCAAAGGCCTTGCTGAAGTCAGTTACGATCACGTCGACTTCATTACCATTCTCTAGGGATGAGAATGAGAGGGCAAAGGAAACAAATTCGACAAGATTTGTAGTAGTCGATTTACCTTTCAGTAAGCCATGTTGGTAGGGTGAAATAAGGGACTTGCTCCGAAAGCTTAAGACTTCATATACAATACTTTCAAAAAGTTGGGGTATATGTAACTAACAGATTTCGATCCAGCGTTTTAAGAAAAAAATAATTCTTTATTCAATATTTTAATTTCGTCACAAAGGTTTCTTACTAACTAACTGAAATTACAATTTTGGGTTCCTTATATCTATTTCATATTGCTAACTCGAGAAACTCGGTATTGTATGCAGTTGAACTCCAGTGAGTGGCTTGAACTTGCACCAGCCAAATCAGCCCACCGCAACGGAACATAATACATCATTTTTTTACACATTTATTACAATTTATTACAGTTAGTCCGAATTTTATTACACTTGCCGTTCTCGAGATATCGCGTGCTGGTGTAGGTTTTCCTTGAACCTACACCACCACTCTATAACTCTTGATGCAGTTGAGATATTTGGTTCAATCCTAAACCAGAATTTATTACAAATTTATTACAGCTGCACCAAATCAATTTACAGTTCAAAAATCAGAAATTTACAAAACTACAAGCTTTAAAAGATACCCATGTAAAATTCCAAAACATAGAATTTTACATTAACATCGAATATTTTATTACACCACACCGCCTGATGTAATATTACTTTTTTTGACTAAAATGCCTTCAGAAGATTCCAATAGACAAACATTCACCATATGGATGTGCATTTTTACTCCTACATAGAAATACAGACATTAGAAAATTGCCACTGTCACTTAGTATACTTATTTATACTTAAGTATTATACCACACCTCCTTAAGAAAAAATATCTTATTAAAACGCTTTTAGAGGGTAGCAATAGGCATTTCTATACTGTAGAAAATTGCATTTTTACCACCGCTTTGAATTACAGGCATTAGAAATATCTAATAAAAATTCAAAAATATCACATTTTCCTGAAACATAGAATAATTTATTACACAACACCGCCTACTGTAATAAAAGTTATTTCGGCCGAGATGCCTTCAGAAGGTTCCAATAGACTAGCCTTCACAAGGGCGATGTGCACTTTTATCCCCGCCTTGAGGTACAAGCCTTAGAAAATTGCACTAAAAATTCAAAAATATCACATTTTCCTGCAACATAGAATAATTTATTACACCACACCACTATTATTATAATATTTTTGAATTTGTTTTCAATTTTCTAAGGCTTGTAGCTCAAGGCGGGGGTTAAAGTGCACATCGCCCTTGTGAAGGCTAGTCTATTGGAACCTTCTGAAGGCATCTAAGCCAAAATAACTTTTATTACAGTAGGCGGTGTGGTGTAATAAATTATTCTATGTTGCAGGAAAATGAGATATTTTTGATTTTTTAGTGCAATTTTCTAAGGCTTGCACCTCAAGGCGGGGATAAAAGTGCACATCGCCCTTGTGAAGGCTAGTCTACTGGAACCTTCTGAAGGCATCTCGGCCGAAATAACTTTTATTACAGTAGGCGGTGTGGTGTAATAAATTATTCTATGTTTCAGGAAAATGTGATATTTTTGAATTTTTATTAGATATTTCTAATGCCTGTAATTCAAAGCGGTGGTAAAAATGCAATTTTCTACAGTATAGAAATGCCTATTGCTACCCTCTAAAAGCGTTTTAATAAGATATTTTTTCTTAAGGAGGTGTGGTATAATACTTAAGTATAAATAAGTATACTAAGTGACAGTGGCAATTTTCTAATGTCTGTATTTCTATGTAGGAGTAAAAATGCACATCCATATGGTGAATGTTTGTCTATTGGAATCTTCTGAAGGCATTTTAGTCAAAAAAAGTAATATTACATCAGGCGGTGTGGTGTAATAAAATATTCGATGTTAATGTAAAATTCTATGTTTTGGAATTTTACATGGGTATCTTTTAAAGCTTGTAGTTTTGTAAATTTCTGATTTTTGAACTGTAAATTGATTTGGTGCAGCTGTAATAAATTTGTAATAAATTCTGGTTTAGGATTGAACCAAATATCTCAACTGCATCAAGAGTTATAGAGTGGTGGTGTAGGTTCAAATAAAACCTACACCAGCACGCGATATATCGAGAACGGCAAGTGTAATAAAATTCGGACTAACTGTAATAAATTGTAATAAATGTGTAAAAAATGATGTATTATGTTTCGTTGCGGTGGGCTTATTTGGCTGGTGCAAGTTCAAGCCACTACTCCAGTGCTCGTGTGCAAGCTCATCAAGATTGCATGCGCGAGTTACACAAATGCGAATGCATTGACACCAGGCAGTATGTGTTAGGCAGTGGAGGCAATTACAGATAAAGAATACATTGCAAAATCCGAAGAACATTGTCTTTAAATGTAACTCGCTTGACTGATACTTTGGAATGGTATTTGAGAATTATGAGAAAAAGAAACTACAAGGGAATGGAAAATATAGAGGTACTTGAACCTTTTGGATATTTTTAACCTCTCACACGTTAAAATTAAAATTCTAATGAATTTGACTACGTGTTGAATTTTTACCATTTATATTTTTAATTGAAACTTTAAATTTTGTGTGTCTCTGACATATGATGATTATTAAAAAGATTATTATGGTTGAGCTAGCAATATAATTAATTTTCTTATGATATTTTAATATTTTGGTACTTTCCAGATTTGTGATATTTTTTAGTACAATATCTTCCCAGCTTAATTGTTTCGTAAAATTATAAATTATTTCATCTGCGTAAAAACATCGCTCGGTAAATTGGATGTTGTTATCACTAAAGGTTTGGTTCATTATTTCAATAGTACAATTATTGATTGTTACAAGATAAATTTCCATTTACCTTTATTCTTCTATCATCACAATAGTTTATCAATTTTTATCGTTCATGTTTTTGCATATTAAAGTAGTATCATCAATTTTTTTATTTCTATTACATTGTTTTGTTCTAACCTACAATTGTTGTTCATGATACAATTGTTTATGGGTTTTATTTCCTTTTCATATTGGATACTACCATCATATTGGTATTTTGTTTGGTTAATTTCTATTACATACTGATCTTCTGCTGCTATTTCTAAATGATCTCGTGTGGTTATCGGTGTAATGAGTTTGAATTTGAAGTCGACTAATGTATATTTGTGTGGAACTTTTATAGATAGTATTATTCTGGTTTTGTCTTTTTTTAATAGTCATATCTTAACATTCTTTAATTTGTTTTATAATAAATTAACCGATGACCTTTATTTTCATAGATTTTATTATGACTTTATAAAACACGAACACGTTGGTTCTTTACAAAAATTGCGTTCTTCTATCTCTATCCTGTCACCGACGAACACTCGCATGATATCTATCTATCCCTTTCCAATTTCCTACAAATACATTTCTCATGGCATTACTTTTGGTGATACCAAACCACCTTCTACTACAATCTACTACAGTTCGGCCTTCCTGACCGTACAATCGACCTCGATTGTAACCGTTCAACTAGTATAGGTGCTGCCTTCAGAGTCCGAACAATCGTTTTCAATTTCTTCTTCCGACTCAACCCATTTCCTTAACCTACTTGAATCCAAAATACCATGATAAGGCATCTGTGTCACTTGAACACCTTCAATGTCCTCTATTACATAACGGTCATTATCTAATTTATTTTTTACAACATATGGACCACGGTATTTTGGAATCAATTTTTTATTAGTTCCGACGGAAGTGTCTACATTCTTAATGACCACAAATTCGCTTCAAACTGTTTGGCTGGGTAATGCTTTTCGTTGAAATAGTATAAGTTCCTATCTTGAGACTTCTTCATTGCCTCAGAGGCCTCGACTCTTAGCTTATGTAGGTCTACTCTACGGTCATCTGTATACCTCTCACTCAAATGTTCGGTTAGTTCGTCGACTATCTGTCCCCTCTGCTCAACCCCAAACAGCAATTTGCTTGGTGAAACTTTGGTACTCGTATGGTCGGTATTATTGATAGCAAACTCAACTCTGCTCAACTTTTGACGCCAATCAGCGAGCTCGGAAGATTCACTCAACTTCGCCAGCATTGCCCTCATATCGCGATTAACGCGCTCGTGACGTAAAGCTAGTGCCTCGGTCACTAATAATTCTGCATGGGTGACTATAAATCAAAGTATCGCTCCAGTATGCATTAATAGTTTCCTTCTTTCCCGGTGTATTCACTGGATACAACTTCACATACACCAACTGACGGCAGGGGACCAAAGTGATCAATGTGTATAGTATTGAACGGTTCGGATCGAGGTATGTTATACAAATTTCGCTCAGTTTTTCGTTGCGGCGCTGAATAGTATAGGTATACACTTTAGACAGTTCCTAATAAATTTATTCAACTTCTCTTTCACTTTAGGAATCCATTAGTGTTTCAAAATCTGGTTAGCGCACTTGTCAATACCAAAGTGTCCGTATTTCTCATGAATCAGTCGCATGATGTTTTCTTCAAGTTCTCTGGGAACATAAAGTTGGCGGACGTTATTTGGTCCTAGTCGGAAAACTAATCCATCCTCTAACCTTTATCCCGGCAAATCTTCTTCTTCTAACCTACTTCCTATTGTTTTTTTTTTCGTCACGTGCCTGTGTGATTTGGAGGTTCCTGTCAAGGTCCTGAATTGTCACTGCGGCAGCAATTGGAGCACGGCTAAGCGCATCAACATGCCCCATTCTCTCACCTTTCCGGTGTTGCACTTGGTAATTATAATTTTCAAAGGCCAATGCCCACTTAGCTATTCGTGGGTTAACATCTTTTTTCCTTAACGTCTGGGACAAAGCTTGGCAATCAGTGACAATAACAAAGGGTAATCGGACAAGAAACGTCTTAAATCGTTCTAAAGCATAAACTACGGCTAATGTCTCCAATTCAAAACTAATCAGTTTAGACTCCCCACTAGTTGCTTTTCTAGAAAAGAAAGCAACAGGGTGAAATTTCTTGTCATCCTGCCTCTGCATAAGGACAGCACCGAACCCATGTGAACTCGCATCACAGTGTAGCTCAGTCTCTCGCTTAGGATCATTAATTGCAAGCACGGGCGAGGAACTCAATTTCGACTTCAATTGCTCAAAAGCTTAAGTGCACTCTTCGGTCCAGACAAACTTTGAATTTTTTTATGGGAAATTAGTGCGGCGAAAATAAGAAAATAAACCATTACACCTCTGGACTTTCTTACTATTTTGCGGCATCGGATATGCACGTATTGCTTCCACATGATTCTTGTTTGGACGAATACCTTCTTTATTTATATGATAACCGAGATAGTCAATTTCACTATACTCAAACTTGCATTTCTTCATATTTAACTCCAACCCTGCCTCTTTCAATAACTGCAAGACCCTACCAAGAATATCAATATGCGTTTCTATATCTTCTGTTGCAATGGAAATATCATCTAAATACACTATAAATAAGCCTCTGTCGATCAGCGGTTTCAAATTTCGATAAATATATCTTTGAAAGACCACAGGCGCGTTCTTAAGACCGAAGGGCATATAACTATAAATACTCGAACTGCCCAAAAGGAGTTACGAAAGCGGTTTACTGTCTTGACTCTTCGGATATCTTTATGTGATGGAATCCATCTCTTAGATCCAAGGTTGTAAAAATCTGTTTATTTGCAAAATATTCCAGGCAGTCTTCAATCAACGGCAGAGGGAAATTATCTCTAACTGGGTGTTTGTTAAGAGTACGATAATCCACGCACATACGGGTTTCACCATTCCTTTTCCTAACCAACACCAATGCCGAAGCATAAGGCGAACTACTCGGTCTTATTATGCCCTCGTCTAAAAGCCGCTCTATAGTATTTTGAACTTCGGTACGTTCATAGTATGAAAGCCGCCGGGGCGAACAGAATATGGGTACACCTTTTGTTAACCTAATCTTCATTGAATAATCAATCGGTTTCACTTCCACAAACGACCTCGAATAACATTCTTCGACTATTATCTTAACAGCATTTGAATGAGCTCTATCCAGTTGCTCATTTATACTTAACTCGAAGCTATCTTCTTCGCAAAATTCAACTACACTCGCTAACAAACCTAAATCAACGAAATGAACCATTTCCCCTTTACAGCTGGGTCTTATTACTGTCAATTCGGGAACCAAAACACCCTTGACCGGCGGCACAACTTCAGTCGGAACTTTACATATAATATTATTATCTTCGGTTTTACTTATCTTATTTATACTGGTTGAGTCGGTTACACATGTATTACTACCTACTTCATTCGAACTTTTCAACAAATTAAAAGACACAAGTGCATTGGTAGTTTTTTCGTCTAAGGCAAAGGTTTTATTACGTTCCATTTTTTCTTTAATTCTGAATAAAATTTTGCGGCGGGAACTTTTCATAAATCGGCAAAGATGTACGTCAAACTTCGGTAACACGTATGAGTGACTACTTTTCCTTTAAACACGATAAGTGTTCAAAATTTGGTTTTCCATCCCTCGAAATAACGTTGGGTTTTTACCGCGGGATACAAAAGGAACTAAAGATCTCTTCACAAAACTACATGGACTGCCGGAGTCAAAAAGAGAAATGAAAGGTTTTACATCAGTGCACTTGTCTCTACTATCTACAAAGGCAACACCTACCGTTTGGAATGCTCCTAACTTCCTGGCTATATCTTCGGCATCACCCCAGACCTCGGACTCATTAACATCTGCAGCATCTTCATCGGGGCATATGGCAGCAGTCAGTCTCTTCCTTCTTGGGCATTCCTGGTGATAATGTCCAACCTCGTGGCATGTGAAACAGGAGTTCGGAGGACGCTTCGGCTTTGGTAATGGCCAAATTGGGAGCAATTAAAACATCGTATTTGCTCGGTTGCAACATCGGGACCTCAGGCAGCAGTTGTGGCTGCGGCAGCAGCATTACTTTTCGGCTTTGTCATCGGTAAGACGGACGGAAGGGCTTTCAGCTGGGCACCACGGACACGTCTTTTTTCATATCTATCCACCAACGACTTCAGTTGCTTAATGGTGGTGGCTCCCAATAGGATGACGACATTGTTACTGCGGTCGTTGAGGCCTTCGATAATGCATTCGATGACATCAGCTTCGGGAATATTGGCATGCGAAGCAATCTCCTGCATTTCGATAATGATTCGGTCGGCTTCAGTGTTCGTGACTTCAGCTGCTGGAGCACCTCATTCATCGTATAGACACGACCAAACTCCTCAATGAGTGCCTGCTTCAGGCGTAAGTGTGTGCGACGGTCGTCCTCTTCTGGGCGGCGGTTATCGGCATCGTCTGGACGGCGGTTCTCGGCGTCTTCTGGGCGGCGGTTGTTGCTGTCTTCGTTGTTGGATTCTTGGGCTCGGGCGTCGTTGGCTAGCTGGTCGCATAAAGGTCGTAACTCGGCCACAGTTGCCTCCTCGTCAAACTCGACGTGGGCTGCGGTTAGAGCTTCGATTATCCGTTGTCGCTGCACATAAGCCATTTTTTTTTTCGATACACTTTAGAATTGTGGAAATTAATGTCCAAATCCCACTTCTGAGACATAATAAATTAACCGATGGCCTTTATTTTGATAGATTTTATTATGACTTTATAAAACACGAACACCTTCGTTCTTTACAAAAATTGCGTTCTTCTATCTCTATCCTGTCACCGACGAACACTCGCATGGTATCTATCTATCCCTTTCCAATTTCCTACAAATACATTTCTCATGGCATTACTTTTGGTGATACCAAACCACCTTCTACTACAATCTACTACAGTATAAATCTATCTCTGTTCCTAATATTTCTGTCGCTGTTAATAAACTTGGGTGTACAAGTCTGTCCTTTACTAATGCTATACTATCTAAAATTTGAGTAAGACTTTTTTCAAATATTCTTAACTTTAGTAACGGGTCTAGTTTCAATTGTTGTAAAATGATTCCTTTTTTTGTTTCGTGTTAGTTCTTCGTATGTCGCACCTAATTGTTTCCTGTCTGATTCTATACTGGTTTTGAGGTTGAATATTGAGTCGTTGAAATGGGATTTTATTTCAATTTGTTTATTCGTATTGTTAATAGCATTCATTGTAATCATTGTCTTCGATAATTTTTATGTGCTCTGTTATTTCTTGACGATTGTTGTCGTCCATCGTACCATATAGACATTTTTGAGCTGTGCCAATGAAATTTACAAGTCCGCTTTCGATCTCAGGTTTCTGTCTGGTTCAATTGCTGCTAGTTTTCCATAAATATCTGCTAACTCTTTCTTTATTGTCGGGTCATTGCCTATCTGTAATTTTTGTATATTTGTGTTTATGGAATTTGCTGTATCTCTAATTTCTTCTGCGTAAATTATGTGTAGTATTGTTTTAAAGGCTTTGATGATTTCTGTTTGTCCCATGTTGATCAATGTGTATCCGTTGCTAGTTGTTATTGGCGTAATCGTCAATGTCGCTGCGGTTTGTTGAAATAGTACTCCCATCAGAAGAATGTATAGTAACGTTGTCATCTGCAAATTTGCGAGGTTTTTTTAATGTTTATAGGATGTTCTCTATTTAATTTTTTAAATCTATACCTATGTTCATTTTTATAAAATTTACGCTTATAATTTCTCACAGGAACTACCTTCCGAACCTCCTCATAATCTTCTCTTTTTTTGTTAAGCTTCCTAACCCTGTCTTCTTTTCGTGATCCTATGCGTCTTATTAAGGTGGCAATATCTGCGTGCATTGCTTCTTCTGGCGTCATTCCTTGTGTGGAATGGTATCTGTTGTTATAGTTGCTTATAGCTTTATGCACTTTTTGAGCTAGCGTTAAATTATAATTCCTTAATGTAACTAATTTTTCCTGAAGAGAGTATGTGTGTTGGGTTTTGTTAAATGTAATTCTACCTGTTGTTCGTTTAAGTATTATTTCAAATTCTATCAACCTTATTTATAAACGTATTACAGAGAGTGTATAAAGTTATGCGCTCTTTAAAATGCCTCTAAACGCAAAAACCTTATTTATAAAAAAATCTCAACGGTGAATAGAGCTTGTATAAGCTAAACGAGTTTGGGGGTTGTTTAGTGCCTGTGTATACATAGAGGTGGAATAGTATCGAAATGTCATTTTGACTTCACATTATTGAGTAAAAAAATTTCCTTTTTTATTTTTGATGCATTATTATGGACGCTTTCATATTAAATTATTACGAATTTTTCCTCGATAATGTGTTTAAATATTTTGTTTTAATAGATACAACATTACATTATGAGTGTTGTGAATAATTTTTTATAAAATTACCTACCAATTCCTCGACATTCATTTTCCTTTTTTTCTTTTTGAAATTGAATTCCATTTCATTTTGAATTGAATTCGTATTTTTCACAAGCTGCTTAGTTTTTTTTTTTATCTTTTTGGACAGATAAATGTAATAGACATCTCCTTTTTAGTACTTTTTCTGACACAAGCCCTATATAACTAATATGCATGGGAAAATGTTTTATAAATAAGAATTTTTGGGAGGGTGTATAAAGGCTGTATAAATACTTATACACTGCATAACTATACAGGTGTTTAGGGGCGTTTAGAAAATTCTAATAAATAAGGCTGTATATATATAACTAATTTATATGAAGAATTTGGTTTGGCCTAGAGGGTGTTTTGCTAATTACGTACTTTAGTTTAATCGGTTTACGATCGTTCATCTCTAAACATATCCTACAATGGTTTATAATTTTTATAATTTCTTTTGATATGTTGGGGTAGTACATTTTATTCTTGAGGCTGTAATAGGTTTGTATAATCCCACTATGAAGGCTTTATTGGGTGTGGTATAACGCTATTTGTTTCTGAGCTTCTGCTTAGGTTTTTATTTCCTTTGCTCGTAGGGTGGTCTTAATGAACTTTATTTGTTTGTCGTGACTAAATAATTCTATGAGTAATTGCTGTATTTTATTGAATTCGTGGTATGATAATTCTGTATATATTCTTGTGATACCTGGTTTAATACATCTACGCAGTACATCTGCCCAATATTCCTTGTCCCTTGTCGTATCAATACAAATTATTCTCCGGCCATGAAGTACCTCAATTTCTTTATTGATTTTGTTAGATAATATGAGTTGAGTTTTATATTTATTGACTATTGTTTCGATGATGGGGATATGGTCATGCTGTTGTTCGTCTTCAGAATGAACTTTTGCACCATCCGCCGTGTCTATACTTTCGTTTTCGGTTAATTCATTTACTGATTGACTGCCTGTAGCTCCGTTATCGCTGGGGCTATCAGGAATCCTACTTAGGAAGTCCGCTACTTTGTTTTCCTTGCTCTCTAGATATTCTATGTCGAAATGGTATTCTTGAAGTTTTAATAGCCATCGCTGGTTTCTTTGACTGAACTCTTTACCTGTATATTTTTTATTTTAATATTTAATGGGCAAGTGATCCGTTACAATTTTAAATCTATTACTCCAAAGACAAGCCCTATAGTAATTAACTGCCCAGACGATTGCTTAAAACTCTTTGTCTGTCACCGAGTTGTTTTTTTCATGATCATTAAGTGATCGTGAAGCATACCATACCGGCTGTCCCTCTTCATCAGTACTGCTTCGATGGCAAGTTACTTGCGTCGGTGAATAACGTAAAGTTTTTTTTAAAGTCCGGCAACTTGAGTATTGGGTGTTTAATAATATTTGTTTTGAGGGTTTCGAATGCTTGTATTTACTCGGGGTCGTTAGTATTGATTTTTTTTTGTCTTTTTTCAGATACTTAATCATAGGACTAGCTATTTTCGCGTAATCTTTGACAAATTTCCTGTAAAACCCTGTGGGTCCTAAGAACCCTTTAAGTTGTCTTTCTGTAATTGGGAGGGGGTATTCCTAGATACACTGGATCTTATTGGGATTCGATTTCATCCCTTCAGTCGTCAATACATGTCCTAAGAATTCGGTGTTCTTTTCATAAAGGAACACTTGTCGAATTGTATCTTAAGATTGTGTTCGGCTAGTTTCTCATATATTAGTTTTAGGGATTGCAGGTGTTCCGGGAGAGAATTGTTTAACGGGCGGATATTTTCGTCGTCTCGAAAGACATTGAATGAAGGGGAAATAACTTTTGGCTCTTTATGTCGGGGATTAGGTTGGTTTCAGTAAGGGCATACATATCGAAATGAAGAGCATGAAATTGGCAAAGAACAGCACTGGTTTTGGACCGCAGGCCTCTTATATTCTGGTAATAAAAAGTAAGAGGAATTTTTTGTGGGAGGTGATGGGTGAAGAGAAGGGGGATGGGCACGTAAGGGACGAACAAATGAGTTGTGTTCAACCCGGCTCCATTGGAGGTGTGTTATTCTTTTGGAGCGAACAAAGTTTCCATATGCAGAAAGGTCTTCCACTACTCGTTGTGGAGATATTTTAAAAGACTCGTGGAACTTGGTGTAAATGTTCCTTAGACTGGTAAGGTCGGTAGGGAGACCTTCCTGTTGGATTGAAACCATGATACTAGTTTTTGTCTTACCCTCGTAGCAAACTGAGTCCGATTTGTCATGAGATCGGTAAAAAAGAGACGAGAATTCTCGTGAGTCAAAATTGGGAAATAGATTGGTTTTGAGGCTCCAATTCGGGTCAGGTTTAGGACGGGAATTGGGAACAGGTCTTGGTATCTTATTATTATTATTGTTGGAGGGTTTTTCCGTCCACATCTTGTCGAGGTTGAGAATATCTCCAGCAGACCTTATGAATAACCATTTATACGTAGTAGAGAGCTCTAATTTAAATTTGCGATTACTTTTATGGTTAAACATTTTGCAATGGCTGATAGTGATGGCATATCTTTTAGTGAAAAATGTCTTATTCCAAGAAATACCTGCATTTAAGGGGCGCCTTTGATGAAGAGGGTGGTAAGGTTTTCAGACTCCAGTTTATCGAGTCTGCTTTGTCAATCGGAGTGTGTCCATGTAGTCCCAAAACGTTTTATAAGCTTACGTGGAGCGACGGTGGGAGGAGCAGGCATAGTAACGGGTGCAGAAGATAATGAGAGCGTGGGAATCGCTGGAGAATTGGGCGGTAATGGTATAAGCACTGTTGATGGTGTTGCTATTGTGGTAGTGGTTGTTGTTGTAGTCGTCGTTGTTGGTGGTGGAGGCATCGACAGGAGGCGAGTTGGTGGGCGTGAGACTGAACTGGCTTCGGTATCCAATAATTCGGCTAAGATTGAAGTATTGTATTGCGGATCAAGGTGATGCTGACCTCAATCCTTAAGATATCATCGATTATACAGCAAAGTATTATAATCCTATTTTGAATGTCAGGCATAGTTGTTTGCGCCGCAGTGAGTTCGTCGCCGACGTCGCTTATTCTGTCGAACATTACCTCGAATATTGGATCTGGTTGCTTAAAAATAAATAGTTGGCGCAACAGGTCCGGAGAGACCCTAGGCCTAGCTTCTCACAACCATTCGTTTTGTGTGAGTTTCTCATTTTTTGGAACGAATGGAGGGGATCTACAATTTTATACCGACTCCAAACGGCTTATTGAAAATCTCTTTCAAGATATTTATACTCTCAGATGTTTGTCAGACGTTCGCGAGAGGTAGCGCAGCCGAAAAAAACCCTAAGTCGGAATTGGGTTTTTGCGGGATTCGAACCTGGGACCCCCGCATAGCAGTCCAACACACTAACCACTAAGCTACTGCGACTTCTGGCTGCTTCGAAGATCTAAATCTTCGCGCACGGAGTTTATGGAGTTGCGATACGCTCTTTTCATCGTTCTTAATTTATTTAATTTTAAATATATTTAAAATTTCCCCTCTAGTGATTTCAGCATTTAGAATTTGACAAAAGATAGAACTTATTTTTTATTTTATTTTGCCTATCAAAATCACCGTAATTACCGACATTAAAAAAAATCAACTAAATCGGTTGAAAATTACGGGCGACATAGCACATAGGGAAACATACACTTTTTACGACTTTGTTTTATATAAATATAGAGAAGATTTAATAGTAACATATATTTCTACAAATTAAAAATATACTTTATATATAGTTCTCGGCAGTTCTGAAAACATTTGCTTCGGCCTTATTTCTCCAGCAATTATTTCACTTTGTCAATCTGAAATATGAATATGAATTCATCCATAAAGGTGCCGTGAAATAACGCCGAGCGAAATATTTATTTTTCACGAAGTTGATTAGTCTATGACACCAGCACGAAAGAGACTCAACAAAAGACAACACGCGTTTTTATAAGGAGAAGTCAAGTGGCATTCCTGTAGCACGCGCCATCTAGGGGTGACTTATTTGTGGTTCACATTGGTGTGGTTTACATTGGGTGTCGAAGTCATTTTAGCGTCGGTTGTTGTTAAAATAAAAGTGAGCTTTGCCTAACCCGCCGACCAATAAAGACCTGCAATTGTGTGAAAAAGTTCTGCGAACTTACAAGCATTGGCTTGCTTTGCTCAGAACCAGTCACCACTGAAACAATCCAAAAAGGAACTCTACATTGGTCAATTCACTATGCATTTCCCACATCTTTTCAATATCTAAGTACATGTTGTCACTAAAAAAACTCAAAGTACCTACCAACTGAATCATCGATTGCAGGGATCTCTTCCTGGTCCTTGGCATCTGAAACATACTTCAACCAAAATAAGTAAACAAACAAAACTATAAACTCATATAAATAGAAATATAAAAATAACACAAAATAAAAGCAAGAATAATAATTAGTCCGACCGCACAGTGCAGCAGCAAGCAATTTTATATAAATGTTGTACCGGAAATGCTGCTTGCTTGTGGTCTCCATGTGCGACCGTTTGACAATCCGCACAATTAAAACACAAAACATCAGTTTAATGTTGAAAAACATATTCTTTATTTAATTCCAATTTACTTGTTAAAACTAATATAGGCATCCATTATTTTGAACCAATCACCCCAATTGATTACGCCCGTTTTAAGATGTATTTTTTGTAATATCTAACAGTATCCCGAAATCGTTTTGAAACGTTCGACACTTTTTTTAATGTATTCACGTTCAAATACTTGTACAAATATGGATATAACTCGTCTGGCAGGCCATCCAAACCGGGATAGAGAAACAGTCCACCGTCTTTCTTAATCATATGGTGTAAATTCAGTAACGCATCACTCGCATGATGATGCTCATGATTCTTTGCAAAATGTTCATTAATACAAACTTTTGTCATCACTTTCAACGTCAAGTGTTCATTATTGCAAAGTTGATCAAACTGATGCTCAAACATAACGCAAAAAAGCATCACAGAAATACCTAATGCGCTGTTGATTCGCCGGCAAAAAATAAGAAAAATGCCGAAAGTGAAAGAAAAATAAGTAAATAAACATTTTTATGAAATTTTTGTTGAACTCTTTATATTATTTTTTTCACAAACAATGCGTTCTAAAACTCAAACGAATCATATCACCAACGCATCAGCATAAACTGTGCATCGCATCAGCATAGCAAATAAGCAGTGATAACGCATCACTGCGCAAATGTTTGACGTTTCTGAATTTACACATGATTTCGAATCGGAATCATCACTTGTTCTCGCAACTTGTATGACAGTTCGTGCAGCTTTCTAAGTCGACTGGTGAACGGTGTCCTTTTTGAGTTCAAAAGCGCCCAATCGACAGACAGACACTTTTGCCACCTGCATCGACACAATCTGGCGTTAATGTGAGAAAAAGGAAGTCTCCGTTTACAATTCCCGTCAACAGACACACTGTGGCAGATTCGTCGTAAATTAATTGCAGTCGTAGCGTAAAATGGCATACAATCTTATTGTCATCGTTTATGTTTTGCGGCATTTTCTATAGCAATCTGACATTCCGAACGTGAAATGTTGATAGGTGGTACGATCTGAGGTCTAGTCGGTTGACAGTTTTTGAAACCTCTTCAATAGACGCCAAGGAACATTCTAAAGCTATGCCGTAAATTAGTGCGAACAGCAAGTCGGTCGGTTGATATGTGTTGATATCGGACGTGTTGAGCAGCTTCTCCAAATGAGGCGGTATTTGTTCTAGTGTAGAATCTTCGATGGTTAGCATTTGCAGGTCGGTAACGTAGTATTCGTCTTCATCTCGTGGTTCGGCTTTTGCGTCTTCTGAAAGAAATCAAAGAATGAAGCGAATTTTAAGGCACTATGCGAGTGGATATAGGAGGGTGAGAGGTAAAATAAAAAATGAAACAAACCTTGCAAAGAAATAATATTTGTTCTTGTTCTTGTTTTTTTTTTTTTTTTGTTGTAAAAGTGTTAATCACACGATGCTTGTTATTTTACACAAAGATTTAAAAATTGTTATTTAAAAATAGTTAACTGAAGTTAGCTGTGTGTACATGAATGAACGATTTCAGACGACTTCTTTGAGTAGAAGTAGGCGTGTGTATGTGGAGTGCATATTATAGAAGTGAGTACGATCTCAAATTTTATAAATAAAAAATGTAAAATGTACATAGGTTAAATTATTTTTTTATCAAGGTAGTTAGACCAAAGGGTTGACTGGTGTGCGCCTACTCTGAGGGGTACCAAGTTCAACTCCGGATAATGCCTTTCATCTTAATATCATATACGATGGAGAAAAGTATGTAGTGTCGATGGCTTTGCTGGCACATACGCACTCTTTTTTCGAAATTTCCCATCGCATCTTTTTGCTTTAAGAAGTGGGCAGTTGTCGGCTTGTTTGCAAAACCTTACATCAGAAGAAAACAAGTTAATAAACAGTTTAAATAACGAATTTTCGAATTCCAAACTTTTTGCCGCGAACGAATACACCCCAAGGGTGGAATTCGAAATTTTTTTTTTGTTTGCCTGTCAATTAATAACCGTAAATACCGATATTTTAAAAAAATCAACTAAATTGGTTGGAAATTACGGGCGAGAGAGGGAAACATACATATATAAATATAAAGAAGAGATAATAATTACTTTTATATTAAACCAAAGTGGTAAAAAGTGTATGTTTCCCTCTGTCGCCCGTAATTTTCAACCAATTTAGTTGACTTTTTTTTAATGTCGGTAATTACGGTGATTAATTGATACGCAAAAAAATAAATAAATTTCGAATTCCACTGGAATTGGACTGCTATCCCAGGTTCGAATCCCGCAAAAACCCAATTCCGACTTAGGGTTTTTTTTCCGAGAGTATAAATGTCTTGAAAGAGCTTCTCACTTAGCCGTTTGGAGTCGGCATAAAATTGTAGATCCCTTCCATTCGTTCCAAAAATGAGAAACTCACACAAATCGAATGGTTGTGAGAAGCTAGGCCTAGGGTCTCTCCGGACCTGTTGCGCCAACTATTTATTTATTTTTATTGATAGGCAGAAAAAAAAAACTTGAGTTCTATCAGTTAGTTATTTTGTCAAATTCTAAATTTTTTTTTTTTTTTTGTTACTGAAGGTGAAAATCTCGAAAGACACAGTGGGCTTAGAAACCCAGAGTAGTGTGGGACTCTAACCGCACTAAAAACACCTCCTTAATCATGACCAATCAAAGAAAGATCGACAAATGATTTTAGTTTCAACGTTCAGTTGTGTTTGAGAAGGTATTACAATTTGAATACGGCACGGGTTCTCATTATTTAGATTATAAGGTCGTGAGGTTTAATTCTTCTCAATCTACGAATATTGTATCGTACATTTAAGACGTCTTCTATTTCAGGATTAATATGCATCTGCAGACGCTCATTGTGACCAACTGCGTACTTTTTAATTACCTCCGTTACAAGATCAGTCTGCAAATCACGATGCAAGTCATTATTTCTAATATACCATGGGGCATTTACTATTCCCCGAAGGACTTTGTTTTGGAATGTCTATATTATTTTTACATTTGCCTTCCTTGTACAACCCCATAATTGGACACCATACGTCCAAACAGGCTTCAATATCTGGTTATATAATAAAATGTTATTCTCAATGGACATTTCCGAGTTATGTCCTAGCAACCAATAAAGTTTTCTATATCTAATATTTAACTCTTCTACTTTCTTTTTCACATGTTCCTTCCATTTCAGCTTAGCATCTAGATTCATACCCAGATACTTAGCTGTGTTAGAATAAGGAACTACTTGGTTATTATTGTAAAATTGATATGAGTGGACTTTGACTCATTGAGTCTAATTCGCCATCGTTGTGCCCAATCACATATTTCGTTAACTGAATTTTGCAGCTTTTCTGTTGATTTAGTCACGCATCTATCAGTTGATAGAAGAGCAGTGTCGTCTGCGAATGTGGGTATCATCGTGTCGTTTCTATGTGGTATATCACTAGTATACAATAAGTAAAGGGTTGGTCCCAGAACACTTCCCTGTGGAACTCCTGCTTGTATTTCTTTAAGTTCAGAATACGCTGAACCATAACGAACTCTAAAGAATCTATTTGAAATATAAGATTTAAGTATCTCATAGTATTGTCTAGGTAGATCCCTATGAAGTTTATACTCTAAGCCCTTATGCCAGACCTTATCAAAAGCCTGAGCAACGTCTAAGAACAATGCAGAACAAACTTGTTTTTCTTCTAGTGATTTTTCTATAATATTTGTTATACGATGTACTTGGTCTATTGTCGAGTGCTTATTTCTAAACCCGAACTGATGGGTGGGAATAAGCCTTCTCTGCTCTATGATTTTATCTAGTCTTTTAAGAAGCAGTTTCTCAAAAATTTTGGATAGTACAGGTAAAAGTGAAATTGGCCTGTAAGAGGTGACTTCTGATGGAGGTTTACCTTGTTTAGGTATAACTATAATTTCTGCTATCTTCCAGTGATGGAACATATCTTAGCTTAAAACAAGCATTAATTAAAAGCTTAAGTTTAACCAATGCTATGAAGGGTAGTTCCTTCAGGATTTGGGCAGTTATTAGATCATAACCTGGTGATTTTCTATTGGAGAGCTCATGAATACATGTGCTGATCTCTTTTAACGAAACGTAAGTGATTACGTCCTCATCAATTCTGTCAGAGAATTCAAGGCATTCGCCTGCCACGCTAGGTGGAAAAGGTTTAAAAACATTTGTCAAATGTTCTGAAAAAAGTTTGACCTTTTGTTTTGGGTCGCCGATCCATTTCCCATCAGATGTTCGTAACGGGGGATCTTGCGTTTGAGGTCTTTTTAAATATTTGGCAGCCTTCCAAAGGGAGTAGTCTGTGACTTTGTCAGCAGTTAAGTTGGAAAGGTATCTAGTTAGAGATCTGTTTTTAAATTCACTAATACTCTTTTTAAGTTTATTATTAAGTCTATTGAATATAGTTTTATCGCCGGGATATCTTGTCATTTGCCATTTTCTCCGGGCTCTTCTCTTCTAATATTAGTTCCATAATTTCTATGGGATATTTTACCGATGCTTGTTTACGTTGCTGACCAGTTGGTGTACTATCTTCTGCTGCCTGTTGTATATCGGCAATGAATTGTTCCACTTCGATGTCAATATGCCTTGTTGTGACCAGTGGAGATCTAAGGTTTATAAAACCTTCGAGTATTTTTTTAAAATTACACCAGTTTGTTCTTTTGTTGGTAAGTCTTTCATTGCTTATCTGCTCTACTAACATGCCGTTGACCGTTAAGATTACGGGTGTATGATCCGACGACAAATCATCACTGCTTTCAACTTTAAGTTCTTTTCTATTGATTCCTTTCGTTATGAAGAAATCAATAAGGTCTGGTATTTTTGATGGGTCGGATGGCCAATAAGTAGGCGATCCAGTCGAAATGAAATTACAATTAAAATTTCGCCCTGTTTTGTAAAGCTTCCTGCCTTTTGTCGTTACTAATCTAGACCCCCAGTAGGTGTGTTTTGCATTGAAATCACCTCCAATGATAAAGTTATTACCTAGAGATCGAAATAGGTCGTTAAGATCTTCCTCTGTAGGCGAATGTCTAGGTGGACAATATATAGCAGCTACGTTAAATTGCTTGCTTTTAGTCAGAATGTTTACTATCGCTACTTGCATGGTTTGTTTTCCTATTTTGGGCATTTCATAGGGTATTAAAATACTTTTTACAATTACAGCACTACCTCCCCTGGCACTGTCAGAAGGATGGGGAGAGTGGTAACAGAGGTACCCAGGAATTCTAATCGTTGTTTCCTGTTTGAAGTGGGTTTCAGAAATCAGGCAGATGTCAATGTCTTCATTGCATAAAAATACCTGAAATTCAGAAATGTGTTGGTGTAAACCGTTTGCATTCCAGGTTGCGACTTTCAGATTTTCAATCGTTGTTATTTTGTTGATTTTTTCCTTTGGACACTTCTTTGGTTAGAAGCTTAATAACTTTATCTTGATTGTCCAATCTTTGAATAATAGTAGTAAGCATTTCCTTTACTGATATTTCTTCTTCTTTACGTGTATTTTTCACAATTTGGGAATATGATTTGTTATTTGTGGACAACTACTGGCGTGTTTATTTTAGTCGCAATTGGTATTTTGTCTTTTTTATTATTTTCGACATTTACCTGTTTCTTGTTTGTATTTTTAAGAGAGTTCTGTTTGTGTTTGGCAGTACCTCTCTTTTTCTTTTCTTGATATTCTTTTGCTGCCGGACAGCCTCTATAATTAGCTGGGTGGTTTCCGTGGCAGTTGATGCATTTAACTTTCTCTTCTCTTTTTTGTGGACAACTATTTGTTGAATGTTTTCCTTCACATTTAACGCATGCAAAATCTCTTTTGCAATATCTTTGCGTATGTCCGAAACAGTGATGCCATTCTGGCATTTTTAATGCTAGATCTAGCATTTTCGAAAACTAAAAAGCATTTTTTAAAAAAAGAAAAATGCCAGATGCTGTTTTAGCATTTTTTTGGATTTTAGTATTTTTCGATATTTGCTCTGGGATTTTAGTCATTCGTGTACATTAAGCTGATATACAGTGCATCGAAGATGTTTCCCACAACTTTCCCACGCATATTAAAAAAAGGGCCAGAGAGTTCTTCTAAATAAAAACCTCTATGTTTGTAACAAAGTCAGCATTGAAAAGTACCGAGATCTAAAAGTACACCAAGTTCTTACTTTATTAAGGCTTAATAAGAAATATTTAATGTAAAACAATACTGAAATAACTACAAATTAAGAGAGAAATTTTATTATTTAGTCATTACTGACTAAAATTTGTTGGGTTCACTAATCAATTTTTTAAAACCTTTCGAGTTTGGCGTAGTAAAAAGAAAACTTGGCAAGTAAGCCCACCAAATTTTAGTCAGTAATAAGTTCTTAGAAAAGACATGAACTTTTAAGTTGCATGTATATTTTCAAAAAGACGATAGGCAGACACGTCGAATGAAAAATCTTAGATTTTCGAGCTCTACCATCAACCAAATTTCATTCTTCTACAGCCATCGGAAGTCCTCCATATAATTGACAACAATTCTGAAGTGGATGGATACCACGTCCCCTTATAGAGAAATCTCAATTATTCCTTTGATTGCACCACAAGACATACCGTTGTGCAAAATTACCAGATTCCACGATGTCGGGGAGTACTCCATAATTTTGATGATCTGTCAGTCAGTCAGTTACGGTTTTTGTTATTTTTGAAGCCCTATATTTCAGGAACCACTAAACTAATGCTAAAAAGTTTTCTGGGCGCTTGTGCTTGATCAGCTTAGCAAATATTCCGAATTTGAAGTTTCTGACTTCAGTGGTACTAAAGACAGAGGGGGGGTCGAAAATCGCCTGAGTTTGTTCCTGTCAAAAGGGTGTAGTACCAGAACTTGGCTGGTCACTACCATGCCCTTTGATACATAGGCTAATTTATTCAGATGTGTGGTGAAGGATTTATGGCTTATCTATGGTGGACACCAAACGTCAAAAAATGCACCCACCGTAGTTACTGTTGATATTACTTTGTTTTGTTTTTTTCTGCAGACTGATACTTTAATGTTCAATAAAAATAAAACTCATTGTTTAAAAAAACATGATTTTTATTATTTTCTGAGATATATTTAGGGTCGAAATTCTTTACTAAAGAGGGAGTTACATTTTATGCTATATATGTAATAGACTAGGATAGGCAAAAATATACAATCAGATGAATTTCTAGTATAAAAGACAAAATAATATTTTTTCTTTATTGTAAAAAGCTGGTGAAAACACATTTTGTTTTGTCTAGCATTTTTATTTTTTGGCTTCATACATTCTAGCATATTTTTTCTTGCAGTCTAGCATTTTCTTTTTTGAAATTCTGGCAACACTGGTCCGAAAGCTTGGCATCGTTTGCATTGAGATATAGTGTTGGATCTTCTTCGAAATGGCTCAATCTTGACAACAATATTCATTATTGATTTAATAGCGTATACCTTTTCAATATCTTCTTGATTGTGAAAGGCGAGCATAAAAAGGGGTAATTTTCTATTTCTTGTAGTTTGTTTCCCTTCATTAACTGTTGTTTTTTCTTTTTTAATTAAGTTTTTGGCTTCTATAATTTTGAAATTTTTATTAGTCAAGTCCTCAACAATATCATGTTCATCACAAGAGAAGTGAAGACCTCTGACGACTACCCTAATTGGTCTAGTAGCCTTATTTTCATATGTGTGCCATTGCAACTTCATTTTTGTTAACTTATCAGTGATATCTCTATAAGTGTCACTGTCATCGACATTTATTTTCCAATTGATGTTGCTATATGACGTAAGCTTGCACGCTTTCTTAGCTTTTTGCTCAATTATACTTTTTAGTTCACCAAATCGGTCTACTCCAGAGATCATTATTGGTGGTGGTAATGGCTGTCTTTTCGAGCCAATGATTGTCTTTTCAGTCCTTTTGTCATTTGTCTTAGCTTGCAAATTTGCATGTTTTGCCGTAGCCACATTGTCAAGATTTCTGGCAGATGTTTCAGGACTTCCTTCTGCCTTTCGTTTCTTCGTTGGCCTTTTGCTTTTAGTCAGATGTCTTTCTGTCTCTAGTGCAAGCTCCTCTTTATCAGTGAGGTATTCTCTTTGTTTATCTTGCTGTATTGATTGGATTGGTTGGACAGTACGGTCCAAAAGGCTAACCTTTATTTCAAGTTCTTTTATCTGTTTTTGTAAGCTTAAAACAATTACTTCTAGATTTTTCCTTGCTTTAAGTTCAGCTTGCCATTCAGTGTAATAGCTGCTTGTTTTTAATTTCGCTTGTGAATCTGTTGTACGTTCACTTTCAACTATATTGGTTTCATTTCCACATTTTACTTTTTGTATGTTCGGAATGGTTCCAATTATAGCACTATCGTAGGCCGTAAGTTGTTTTGGCACGACCATTTTTGGTGGAGTTCTCGGCGTGAGTGAACTCCTTTTGGAGCTTTGTTGTGGAAGCAATAAATGGTCCCCCCCAGAATCCATGGGACCGACCTCCGAGAAGGGTGGATTTACCAGTTTACCTGGTCTGCCACCTGGGGTACTTATATTTGTTGTTTTGTTCGTTGCCATACATTTTTTTAACTGAATCAGTTTTACTAGGTAGCTCAGTAGGTTCTACACACAAACCCCCTGCCAGGAGGACCGGGTCATTTGTTTTACTTTTTTGCCTAAATGCTAAAATAACTAGAGGGGAAATTTTAAATGTATTTATAAATTCTAAATTCAAAATAAGGTCGACTGGCTATCACTTTACTTAAAACATATAAAAAAAAAAAAAAAAAAATGCGGCTACCTGCCTGAAAAATCCAGTTGAGCCTTCGATATGCCTCAATTAGAAAAAAATAAAAGTATACGGCAATCATTGAAAAACATCTCAACCCCTGTACCACTTAAGTGAATCCAAAAATAACTTGACCGTTTGACAACTTCCCACCTACGTATTAAAACGCCTCCCTGCGTGCGACACCCCAACATTTAAGAAGAACATCTTTAACTGGCAGCAATAAAACACCAAACCAACGGATAACAGCACAAAGTGATGTCAGCTTCCATACTAAATCATTACGCGTCAAATATGTATTTGAGCGTAAAATGAATAAAGCTTCTCTTTAGTTTTTTTTTGTGTGACGTGCAGAAGCAGTTGAATCGAAGAACGAAGTAGCTCGGGATCTGAAGTTTGGCACACGCATCGTCGAGGCCATCCTTGTGAAATTTTCTGCTCCCCTCATGGTGCTTTGAATTTCGATATCGAGTTATCAGTTTGGATTCTCTTTCGCTCTCACTCTTGTTCGAAAAAGGCGCTTTCTCTGGTGTATCCCTGTTTTTTTCGTTTCCAACCACCACTACCCGCTAGAGTGTAGTTGAAGTTCATTCACTGTATGCCATGTCGATTTTTGAGTTTAGTACTTGTGTTCCACGTTACCTTACATTCTATTGACGACAGCAAGGCTGACACCCTAACCCAACAACGTGGGTCTGTTCGAATACTGCACTCCGCTCTCGTGGAGTACGCTTTTAACTGAATATTTCATGCACACATGTTTCTTATCTGCTAGCTGCTACCACTATATGAAAGAGAAACTGAGAGCGGGAGCATCAGAGATTGGATGGAATCCAGTTGGAAAATATAGGGAAAGGGTGATGCGCTCTGGGTCTCCTTTGTCGCTTCTTTTTTTTTTCGTGCTGTTTGGGTTTGGGTTAATATCCGATTCCCATTCATCACTCTCTACTATGGCTCTCAGAACGCGGAGCTCTCCGAAGCTCCGCCGTGAAGGGAATCTATTTTGTTCCGCTTAGAGGTGGTTTTGTCAAGGAACAAGGGTGGGCATTTTTCGTCACAGCAAGTAAAAGGGCGCTTTCAGATACACACCGCATCAGGATCGGGAGGGAGCACGAAATTCCAAGACATATCCTTAGTTCATAGAGTGAAGTTTCAGTTTCATTTCGAGATTGCTCCGATTCGGACGCGCTGTAAATGTCGTTCCTTTCCGGTGTCGACGGTTAAGTGTCCTCTGTACAAGAATTCAGCCGTGGATAACCTACTATCGTGCTGGGCCCTTAGTTGTGGCTGCATACCGCGCTGAAAAAGTGTTTCATCACGATAACAACAACGACCACTCTTTGTGTTACCCTGTATAACGGACGTGCGTTCCTTTGTTTCTTGTCGCTTGAATTCAATTCGTGGTGGTATGCGTGCGAAAGAAAGTGTTTAGTGGAGTTGGTGCCACTCCTAACGGAAATGGCTGATAATACCAAATATTTTGATGTTCTTTAGTGTCGTCGCTCTTGTTATATAACGAGCCCCTATACCTTACGGCGTCGTCTGCTTAAGAAAGGTTCCTAAAAAGTTGTGGTGTTTCTGTAAATTATTTTTCTATATAATTCGACGCTACTTATTGCTATCATCCTGGATTACAAATGCGGACCTCGGAGGACGGCATCATCAATGCGTAATGCTCTGCCCCAATCATCATCGTCGTCGTCATCTGCAGCAGCAGCAGCTCCATCATCGTCATCGACGCAAGCGACTGCAACCATCCATCATAGCCACCATCATCACCGGTTGCAGCTGCAACATGTGCAGTTTCAACAGCAACTTGTGGCTGCAACATCGATTGCAGGTGGCAGTTCGTCATCGATGGCAGGTGGTTCTACTACTACTATGCGACGGACCTTAACCGTCGTCGCACCACGGTCGAGATGTCGCAGCCCAATGATGCTCTGCCATAGCCATAGCGATGGAGAGTTTCCAATGTACAAAGGTAAGCTAAGATTCCTAAGTGGGTTTTAAAAGTATACGACAGAGATTGGAGCTTCTTCGTATCAGATAATTGCATGCTGTGGCGATTATACATAAGACGATTGAGCTTGTGGGTGAATGGGTTGGAATTGGGATATTACTTTCAGCTGTTCTTTATATCTAATACCCTCAGGGGCGTCAGGTAATTACAGGTCAAATTAATTATAGACTTTGGGGCTTCGCAACATGTAGTGAAAGGTTGTGTGTTGTAGTACCGCGAAGCGTTTCCTTCGAATAGAAAAAGGTCCAGCGAAAGCTTGGTGATAACGATAATTAGAAGCTTTCGCTAAAAATCATTAATATATATATATAAATAATAATATTTACTGTCTAGCTTCCAGGGAATGGCAGGGAAGGTCAGGGAGTTTTAAAAGCGGCCAGGGGAAATTCGAACTTTTTTTTTTTTAAATAATTAATTAAAATTATTACCTCTGAGCTGTGTCTACACGTTTGCCCAAAAATGTTTTTTCGCTGCGGATCTGTAGTCCTCGACTTGCTTGTACCAAACGCTTGTACTCCAAATATGTAGTCCTTGTTCCTGATTTTTTCTATAGAAACTGGATTGTATTTAAAATAGGTTCCATCGTACAAGATGTTCCAAAGATATACTAAAAAAAGCAAAACCTTATCAAAAACTCCTACTCGATCTAAAGGGTGGGAAATGTAGTGGTTTCTTTTTAAATAATAGGTTATTTTTACACTGACAGCTGTTTGCCGCTCGAAATCTTGACAGAAAATCAATATCATACCACCACGGAACGAGATGATTCGCTTTACGGTTGAACAGCGTTGGGAAATTTTGGAAACTTATTTCAAAGTAAGAATTTTCGGGCGAAATTAATCGCTTGCTGTACGCGAGTTTGTGCAAAAAGTTCGTCAGACTTGTATGCTTGTGGACAACACTCGTACGGTGCGCACAGACGAGAATGTGGCTGCTTAGCCGAGAGTCTCAGACTCAATTTCTCAACGGTTGACGTTACAGAGCCATGTTAACCGGCTTTTTTTTTTTAGTGAAATTTAAGACATGTATTTGGACGACATCTGGTTCATGCAGGATGGCGCGTTATGCTACACAGGCCACGCCACAATCAATCTTTTGCGCACCAAACTCCCAAATCGTGCTATCAGCCGTCTCGGCGATGTCAATTGGCCGCCTCGGAGCTGCGATTTGACTTTGGACCTTTAAACTTTTTTTTTGTGGGGAACCGTGAAAGACCGATGGTATGCCAACAATCCCGAAACGATTCAAACACTTTAAGCCAATATGATCGAAACAATCCGTGAGCTACAGCCCGAAACAAGCAACAATGACTTGGAAAATTGGAGTGACAGACAGAGCCCACACAAGAGAGAAATAAGAAGACCGAAAGCTTTCGAAATGCGTGGATCCACAGAAGAATACTTCGTATCTCTTGGATCGACAGAGAAACCAACGAAGAAGTGCTGAGACGCATAAACCTAAATAAAGATCTTATAGCTACTATCAAAAGGAGAAAACTGCAATATCTGGGACATGTTTTAGGAAACGAAAAGTACAACTTGCTGCAGGTCATCCTACAGGGTAGAATAGAAGGAAGAAGAGGCATTAGAAGACAAATTTACAGAAGAGTACTAAACAAAGAAACACTGAACATGATGATTGCCAACCTCCGTAACGGAGAGGAACTCTAAGAAGAAGAAAGTAAATTTTTTTATAAAGTATTGTGCACTTTTGGGAAGTTCGCAATTTATTTTTCAGCCATATTACACACTTTTAAATAATCCTTGCAACAATACTGACAAAATTTGCACGCGATTTAGCTTAAATAAAAGTTAATTTTGTTTTAAACTCAGCTGCACCCACCAAACAGTTTCCTCCCCCAATTCTGCTCATACAAGATTTTTGCAAATGAATCACCTCAACAATATTATCGAAATTAATGCAATAACATTTTGTCCACCTCTTCCACAGACGCCGCACCACACTAAAGTAGTCAATCAAAAGAATTATTCAATAATTTCCATAACACAAGTCCCTGTGTCCTCCGCCTCGCGCAAATTATCTCATTCCCAGATATACGGAAAAATACTTGGCACCTAGTTGTCTGAGGTCTGACCTAGAAACAGAAATCTCCTCTTAGCCCATCCTCGTTTTCGCATACATGAATCTATTTACCTCTCACTTTTACTTCTGTGACTCACTTTACTTTGAAAACAAACAAAACGGTGGCCGTGTAGATTTATCCTTATAGATACCACTCGATGATGGTTACAACGTTCGGCTATTTGCAATCCATATCGTTCATGGTTGGCGAACCCTTTCCTTTCTGTTTTACACCCCAAATGGGTCACTCAGTTGTACTTTAATCATGTTCTCAAATCTTGCAGTAAGTTTCTAAACTCTTTTACGTTCTTTGTCCGTTTTATTTAGTTAATTTTCGCATATCCTTGTTATTGTTTGGCTGGAGCTTACAATCGATTTGCAATGTTTTTCTTCTTGAATATATTTTGGTAAGGTTCCAATTTGTACTGCACGTGTCCGTGTACTGTTCTCTTCTTATCATTTGCATGAGCAGAAAACCACCGTAGCCAACCTTGACTTGTGTGCTATGACCTGCCAAGAATTTCCATTTCGCTTTCTTGCAAAAAATCTGCGCGAAATCTTTCATGTCATTTGGTTATTCAAATTTTAGCGAAGATACAATTTAATTCATATTGAATTACTAAAAATGGGTCTTGAATTTCTTTTGTTAATAAAAAAAAAAAAAATTCAACATATTTGAATATAGGTACAAACAGGATAGTTAAGTATACGAATCTGTTTCCTGGAGAATTGAATTTTGCGAATGATTTCATCATTGTTCGTTATTCTCTTTGTAATATCGCAAAAAGTAATTTCGATGACTTTAGGGTGATTTGCTTTTGCTTCTACATAATTAAATCGTTTTCCAACGATGGATAAAAGAAGATTAAAAAGAAGGACAATATGTATCTGCTGACGATACCGATGAATTATATTTCTAAATTCGACTAAAGCTCTGAATTAAATTCGTTTCTTCTGCATTGAATTGGAAAATTATTTCGTACTGTTTGAAGTCAGTAATATTTTATGTATGCTTTCGAAAAATCTCACTATCCCGACCGGGTAGGATGTTTTTGCTTCAAGAATCTTCAGACTTTTACTTTTTTTCTCCACGAGACATAGATCATTCGAAATGAATCCCCAAAAGTGAAAGGGTGCTTGTTGGTGGATTGTTCACATGCAAAAAATTGCGGGCGGTGTCGGACTTAATTGAATTTTCCCCTAGTGGTGGAAATTTCAGAACATCAATCATCGTTTATTAAGTAAGTATATTTTTCTTTATATTAAACACATTGCCTAAATTTTGACTTTATTTTAAACCGCTTCCATTCCGCCCAAAAACGAAAAATAGAAAAGTGGAATGGTAGGCTTTTGGCTCTATATGAACTTGTAGCGCCAACTATTTATTTCTGCCTTCGAAATCGGACTTCAAGTATTTGGCGGAGGCAATTAAACAGTCAATTCTCTGGGATCCCTTATAGTTGTTTATACTATTCGCTTTGGTACTGTGATGGCTAGACTCAGCCTTTATTATCATCTCGAACAAGGTGATTGAGATTCCCTTTGGCAGTATTGTTTATTCGCTCGATATGACCGAGTGAATGTAGTCGACAATTGGATCAGTTTTGCCTGGCTCCTGAATGCGGTCAGCGACTATTGAGCTCTTGATAAAAAATCCAATCATATGCGGCTCTTAAATCGATGTAAAATTATAAGGTCTCCCATTGAAATTCGTTTGCCATCGTCAGGATTTCATCATTTACCTAAGTTGAAAAATGTATTGTGTACGTTTCCCCATTATTAAAGAAATCCTTTTTCATCCCATTTCCTGAATAGATGCACAATCGCAATTCATTGTCATACTCGTAGGTAGACACTGTTTTGTTTCAAGCAAGTCTTGTCCTTTCACATTTAATTATATAGACAATACAATAGAAAAAAAACTCCACTTAACAGTATGAATGACAGAAACATATACATTATACATGTATAAGAATTGTATGGTATCCTTATTTTGATATATTGCTTGTACTTGGAAAAACACCGTCCAAACGCAAACTATTCAATCATAATAGTTGAAACTGATCAATGACGAATAATCATTCGTCTTCATCTAGTTCTAGACAGATGTGTCGACGGTAAGAATTTTGTTTTCGAATTCCATATGAAATTTGAAGTGCTTTTATGGAAGTTTATAATTGGGTGCTACAACGATCATCATTTTTACTTGGCCTTGTCAATCTTTTTTTATTATTTATTTCAATGGTCACTTAAGTTGTCAATTAGTTATTAATCTTTGGTTTGATTTCTGTCAAAAGAAGTTCCATGTTTGCTACTGGGGGCGTATACGTAATATTTATTTTTTGCTTTATTTCTAGTAAATTATATTTGATTCGACATAGGCCATTTATCAAGGATATTTTTGTGGAGTACAGTAGTAGTCAAGCTACTTTAGTCAAATTCAGGAGTAACTTAAAAAAACAAACAACACAAGTGGAATAAATAAATGGGTGAATATGTTTGCGCGACGCACGGGAAATTCAAGACCCTTAAATGAGAATTGTCATTCTTAATAAGCGGAATCTGCGGAATGAGAATGTTTGCTTTTGAATTTTCCCTCAAAATCGTCGCTTGCATGACATTTGATTTGAGATACTTCAACATAAAATCAAACGCGATCCGCTACAAAGTTTCGGTGCATTGAGGCTGCGCAACAAACCTATAGCTCATCTATCTGGCTTTCAATTTCAAATTTTGTAGAGTTAAGCCCGTTTTGTTTTGTTTTGTTTCACGACAAAAAGTTGCATAATGTCCTTCCTTGAGCCCACGCGAATTCAAACCAAAAATCATAAAAATCGAACGACCCGTTCCCGAGTTATGAGTGCACATACGGATGTCAGTCTCTTTTATATGTAGCTGATAGCTTTATATTTTTATTAAAAATTTGCATTATTCATTATCTCGGCTGTTTTCAAATGTAATTTCATTAATAATGTCAATTATTTCCAATTTCTATTAAATTTAATATGTTTTTTGTTATTTTCCGTTAATAAGCAGAATTTTATTACTTAAAGTTTTAAAAGCAGAATTTCGTAAAGCAGAATTTTTGTGTGAGGAGGCAGAATTTTGCAATGCAGGAAGCAGAGTTTCTATCGCATCCCAAGTCGGGTTGGGGTCAAAATTCTGGATGGGTCAAAATTCTTTTTACAAAACTCTGCTTTCAAAATTCTGTTTTCAAAATTCTGCTTTTCAAAATTCTGCAAACAATAAAAAAAGTTTGGAAAGTGTTAGAAATCGCGCGCTTTTCGACTTTCCAAACTTTTTTTTATTGTTTGCAGAATTTTGTAAAGAAAATCCTTTCACTTGTTAAAGCATAAAGGATAGAGACATTTTTTTTAAGATTGCAGTGTTGTTTTAGACAAATAATTTTTCAGGTAGTGTTTTTTGCTATCCCTTCGTGAACGTGTGCTGTAATAGGGTTATACTGTTATACTCATAATAAATGTTTCAATCGTTAAATGCAAAAAAGGGAAAGATTAGATAAGTTGTGCGTGGATGGATGGGGATGAGGAGAAATTGAAAAAGAAAAGAAAAATTATTAAAAACAAATAAGAAGAATTTTAAAAAGGAGAGCAGATCTTAGCCATATTGGTTTTCTTAATAGAATATCAAAAAATATAGAAAAGAAAATATACGTTAATTCGACGTTTTTATCAATTATTAAGTCCGTTACGACAATTACAGTATATAAGTGTTTTGGGCGACATTTTAAGTTAGGTATATCATCAAAAATATTAGGAAAGCTTCACTGGCGGAAACGCAATTGAGTTGTTAGATTTATTTTTTTGAAACAATAAATTAACCTTATTATAAAATAAATAAATAGTTGGCGCAACAGGTCCGGAGGGACCCTAGGCCTAGCTTCTCACAACCATTCGAAGGGATCTACAATTTTATGCCGACTCCAAACGGCTAATTGAGAAGCTTTTTCAAGACAGTTATACTCTCGGATGTTTGTCAGACGTTCGCGAGAGGTGGCGCAGTGAAAAAAACCCTAAGTTGGAATTTGGGTTTTGCGCAAAAAAATTAACCTTACCGTAAACTGGGGTTACTTTGTGCCAGTTTTTGAGGTTTTTGTAAAAAAAACTTTTATTTCTGTATGAAATAAACAAAATAAGATATACCATTTTGATCTCAAGCATTAAGCAATAAAGGCAACGTTCTCAAATTCTCGAAAGGGCTTAGGATTTTAAACATGTAAGCCTTTAAAGTGTGACACAAAGTTGCCCCACGTTTGGGGTAACTTTGTGCCACTGACGAAATCCTTCGCTAATCTTGTCAAAATGTAAGTTTGGTTGAATCTTACCCCATATACCATTAAAACACATGATAACACAATTATTTTAAGAAACAAGTGAAGGATTTCTTTTATATCTATTACATATAAAAAAAAAATAAAAGCGTTAAAAATAAAAATTTTAAAAAGATATTTCGGGGACGCTATAAAGACTATAAGGCTTTGTGTCGGTCCAGAAATGATATTGTGCATTCAGGGCCAGGCATGTTGTTCTGGAAAGGAGTTTATTTCCTCCATAATTATGTCGTAATAGCTTTTGCCAATTCGTCTTGGATCAAGAAAAGTGACTGGAAAACCATAAGCGGATGTAGTAACAACTCTTCTTCGGCACTGAAAATGGTTTGGCGTCCCGCAACATTTGAATGAGCATCTTATCCTTTATTTATTAGAGTATTCCTATGAATACCGTTCTTTTCTCTCGCTTTTTGAATTGAAATTCGTCCACTTCGGACTTCCTGCACAGATTTTTTCAAAGCATCCTGGGTGAAATTGCTGGAGGACGGCCCCCTCCTTTCTTTTTATATACTTTCGAGGCATTTCGGCACAATTCTGGAACTTTCAAATTTAAAATTAAAGACAAGGGGTTTCTTTAGACCAAGAACGTTGTACGTGCAAAAGAAAATCAATACACAGAGGGTAACTTTGTGCCAAGTTAAACACCAAGGATGGTGGCACAAAGTTACCCCATGAACTTGCGACTTTATTGAAAAGGGGACGTAAAAATTAAAACAATAGGTTTTACTAATATTAACTTTAATATTATTTATCACAAATAAATCATAAAATAATATAACCCACCTTCAATGCCGTAGCGATTATAGTTTTTTGGTTGTATATGAAATTTGTCGCAATAGAATTTTTTCGGCAAAAATTTGATTTTGAGTTTCATGTCATTATTCAAAAACGTAAAAACAAAGAAATTGATGAATATAAAATACTTACTGGAAAGCTTTTCCAGCAGCCGTGCACAGTGAAAAAACGTTCATATTTTATGTAAAAGTATTGGTAAAGTGAAATTGAATGTACAAAAGTACGGTTGGCACAAAGTAACCCTGCAGGCACAAAGTAACCCCAGTTTACGGTATTGCAACATGTAAAAAAACCGGGAACATTAATTAAAATATAAGCATATATATAATTTTAAATTACATATATTTACTCTTTTAAGATATTCATGAGAAAACCATCCAAGAATTATTTTTTTTCTCTGCCACCCTGTGTAGCTACTTTACATTTGACGAGGAATGTCATATAATTCAGACTGTGTGCAATCCATTCCCCTTGCGTAAAGTGGTAACTAGAGACAATACTAAGAACCCCAACTCGCAATCCTCTTGCCGCTGTCCCCCTTTTTTTTTTAACATGTCAATTATGAATTCGTGTCACATGCAACAACATTCAAAAAATTAAAAATAAATGCTGTCAACGCTGGGGGAATGTGATATAGTTCGGGAATACTACATTTTCATAGTACTAAATGCCATTGGTTAGTTATTATATATTTTTAAAAGGCGAATATTAAAATTTGTTTGGATAATAAAACTATCTAAATGAGATATTTTATATGTAAGAAATATATTAGGACAAACATGATTGTGTATTTTCCTCTTTTGGATATCATTGACCTCGATTTTATGTATACACTAGTGGATCCTCGCCTGCTTTGTTAGGCGTTAAAATAAAAATTTCAATCAATGTTGATGGTATTTGGTACGGATTAGGAAATCCGTTCAAAAAAATTAATCATTTTCATCTTTGTGATCACTTGATCACACGTACCTAATCTATCAACTGTTTCAGTAGTCTAGTGATTTTGTATGACAAATCATATGAATTTTCCAGTCTCATGTTGAATTCCTGGTTAAAACTGAAGTTTTTTACTTATTAATTAATTTAATTAATTCTAGAGAATTCACTTCCGTTGCCTCGCCAGATCACAATTTTCGTAACACATTCACCAGTTCACTCGCTGGGTGCCCATAGAAGTAGATATTCACCTCATAAATAAAGTTGAAATTTTTTTAAAAGAATGTTTATATCTCGACAACAAAACTATTCCATCTTTCAAGCTGCACATCCACAAAATTTCATTGAAATCGTTTGATTGGTTTCAGAGATCGACAACACCCTATACGCACAAATACACGCCAGTTGATTATGCCTTAAGCTGTAACTGATAAACTAATACACATACAAACTTCGTATATACATAAAAACCTTGGTATTGACGTCACCTTTCATGGAAATTTTACTGAAACAAATTCGGTTCATTCATTACAGAAAACATCAATTTCAAACACAATACAACTTATTTTTATATAGGTATATAGAGATAGAGATAGAGAGAGAGAGAGAGAGAAGAAGAAGATATATGATTGTCTGCCATATCCAAACCTCTTCTGACTGTTTCTTTGTGGTATTTGCGATCCCAGAAGAACCTCTAAATATCTTCATTATATCTTTGGATGTCTCCAATTACCACTTTCATGTAAATACAATTTCTTCGTACCTCTTGAACGTCAGAGATGAATCTTTTCATTTTAAATAGTGACATTACTAAATGATAAGTGGGAATATATGTAGTATTTTAAAGCTTCCTATTCTATATTATCACACTATGAGCACTAAACAACACTTACCGGCAAGAGCGAATAGAATGTGCACGTACGTTTGTGTTTAAACGATAAACAAATTAATTAATATTATATCTGTTCAGAATGCGAGTTCGATAAAAAAAAAACACGTAACATAATAACTCACTGATAGCTGTACGCATGTATGCGCTGCAACATTTATTATCCGTGTGTATGACATCATCACGCAGTAAGCATACAGCACACGCTCATAGGCGCTTACTTTTTTTTTGTTTATATGGAAAAAATCAGATGTTGACCTTGACATAACAATAACTCACGAACGCGTTGATCAATTTCGTTCAAACTTTAGATAAACCAACTAAGCGACCATGCAAACAAACCCTTAAAATTTGATCGAATTCGGTTTGAGCGTTCGTGAGTTATAAAGTCACAACGCTTTTGCAACTCTATTTTACATATATAGAGATAGATAAGAGGAGAGATTTTTCTTAAATAGCTGCTAAAAGTTTACTCAAAATGTATTTATTTTCCTACAACCATATTTTCCTACAATATTTTTCATTAATATTTTAGGCAAAAGTATAATTAAATAAATAAATAGTTGGCGCAACAGGTCCGGAAGGACCCTAGGCTTAGCTTCTCACAACCATTGGTTTTGTGTGAGTTTTTCACTTTTGGAACGAATGGAAGGGAAGCTAATTGAGAAGCTCTTTCAAGACTGTTATACTCTCGGATGTTCTTTAGACGTTCGCGAGAGGTGGCGCAGTGGAAAAAACCCTAAGTTGAAATTTGTTTTTTGCGGGAATCGAACCTCGACCAGCTTTTCCGTTGGTGGTTTGGCATGTTACAGTATAGTACAATTGTATCTATGAGACGTAATGCTAACAAAAATGTCAAATAGTTACCATCTTATTGGAAAGCTCTTATCGAAACAAAATTGAGTCAAATATACCGTTTGGTGACTATAATTTAAAGTAAATTTGGTTAAAACTCACAATTTTCTACTTGGGTATGGGTATCGATGAATTTTTGAAGTATGCAGCTTTTAAAGCTGCCTCCACCTTCATACATTTTATTAATTTATAATTTTATTTACCTCCCCTGCAATTTTTTCCAAATTGAAAAGTACCACCCTGTACTGTAGTTGAGCCAAAAAGGTGGCAAAAGTAATAATCGCAAGAAAGGAGAAAATACAACTGACTACACTCGCATTGAGGTCGCCTGTGGCGCTGTTTTTATTGTCATCGTTGAGGGGTGATAACGTAGATATACCACCTCCCCTCGCCAAGAGCATATTGAATATAAATTACCTACTGCTAAGTGGTCCTACTGTGCCTGATACCTTTCCAGTAAACTTTTAAGCTCCTCGATGCAATCAGTGTGGTAGTTGTAGGACTTCGTACCGCGTTGACCAGACAGGCTGTATATGTGTGTTAGTATGCTTTATTTCTATCTTCCATGTGTCATTTGGATTATTACTTTTTTCTGATTTAGCTTTGTGCTTTCTTTTTTTTTGGTCAAAGGTAACCAATGGAGGGTTGGTAAGATGACAGACCCACGTTGAATCGTATATTATATTATAATTTACGATTCCGGTGATTGATGGCCATTGTGTTTGTTTTCTGGGAACAGTTACCAACGCAAGCTAGAACATAATAAAGATTATTTCGTGTAATTGAAATTCACTCTAAATTGGTTTGAGGGCAGTTAGTTCATAAAGTGTTTTCAATCCAATTCAAAAGTTGCTTTACCAAACAAGGTCTAAAGAAGTTGTTTGTCGTTTGTACGAAAGTAATGCTGTCACCTGTCTAGGGGTGGTTACTAACGGAACAGCTTCGGGAGAGTTTTTGCATTTAATATGAGTGTTTGCCTTGCGGTCTTTCGAGAATTCAGAGGGGCATTGTTTTTTTGGCTACAGGGAAGACTTAGCACAACCCACTTAAAGGTGAAATTGCGGAATTTAAAGTCTCCTAAAGGAGTCATTTAACATTTATTTACCTAGAAACCTTTTATACATCGAAAGCAGCAAGTATATCGTTACTTTTCCAATCGACAAATAACATATATAGTGAATTATTTGAAGTAGTAGTGCAAGTAGTGATATCTTTATTGGCTCTTATTATTACGATTCATCCTTAAACGACCTGACTGTTTTTCATTTAAATATCAGAAGTATGAGAAAAAACTTTAAAAGCTTAGATAGACAGATAGATAGTTTTATTTCACATATAAATGTACAATAGGTTTTGTTACCAACCACACATTTTACAATTCAGAGATATGATAGTTTGTATCTTTTTTCTGAACATTTTTTTATGCATAAGTGTAATTTCAGGAATTGCATTGGGCAAGATGCAATGATAAAAATGAAGTGAGGATAGCAATATCTAAGCTTAAATCCAACAAGGCTGCTGGTCCAGACGGCTTACCTGCCGAGCTCTTCAAGGCAGCCGGAGATGACTTGGTAGAGTGCATACACCAACTCATCTCCAAGATTTGGTTAGAGGAAAGTATGCCTGATGAATGGAACCTCAGCATTGTTTGCCTGATCCACAAGAAAGGAGACCCTCTAAACTGCGCCAACTACAGAGGCATCAGTCTCCTGAACACTGCGTATAAGATCATGTCTGCTGTATTGTGTGAACGCCTGAAACCATTCGTCAACGATCTGATAGGTCCCTATCAGTGCGGTTTTAGGCCCGGTAAGTCCACGACCGATCAAATATTCACACTACGGCAGATCCTGGAAAAAACCCAAGAATACCAGATCGATACTCAGCATCTTTTTATCGATTTTAAAGCCGCATATGACAGCGTTTAAAGAGACGAGCTATACAGAGCCATGTCTGGTTTTGACATCCCTGCCAAACTTGTCAGATTGTGCAGAATGACGATGGAGAACGCTCGCTGCTCCGTAAAGGTCGAAAACAATCTCACCGAGACCTTTGATGTCAAAAAAGGATTTAGACAAGGTGATGCGCTGTCATGTGACTTCTTCAACATCATTCTTGAGAAGATTGTGCGAAACTCACAAGCCAACACCAGAGGCACAATTTTCTATAAGTCTGTGCAACTGCTTGCATACGCTGACGACATTGACATTGTTGGTATAACACAGCGAGCTGTCACTGGTGCGTTTGCAAGTATTAGTACAGGAGCGGCAAAAATGGGTTTAGTGGTGAATGAGGGTAAAACAAAATATATGCTGTCAACAAGAAGGGACACACGACATCGACGAATCGGGCAGAACGTCACGATAGACAGCTATAACTTTGAGGTAGTTAGGGACTTTGTCTACCTCGGCTCCGCTATAAACTCTGATAACGACATCACATCAGAAATCAAACGAAGAATCATACTTGCCAACCGCTGTTTCTTTGGCCTAAGACGGCAACTGATAAGTAAGGCCTTGTCGAGAAATACTAAGGAAACTCTGTATAAAACCCTCATCATCCCAGTCCTGCTTTATGGTGCAGAAGCATGGGCGCTATCAAAGGCGGATGAAGATCTCCTTGGTCGTTTCGAACGCAAAATTCTTCGAGTGATTTTTGGTCCCGTTTGCGTTGACGGGCTTTGGAGGAGAAGATTTAACAGCGAACTCTACGAGCTGTACAGCGACATCGACCTAGTCAGAAAAGTACGCATCAGTCGTCTAAGATGGCTGGGACATGTAGAGCGTATGGACACCAACGCTCCGGCCCGAAGAGTCTTCGATTCTAACCCGGAGGGACAACGCAGTAGAGGAAGACCTCGCCTTAGGTGGCGCGCGCAAGTGGAAGGGGACCTCAACCAACTTGGAGTGCGCAACTGGAGTTTGATGAAAATAGATTTGATCCTAAGCAATAATGGGACATTATTAATGATCTGTTAGGCAAAAGGAATGAAGAAAACGCCCTTAAAAGCTTTTAAAAGCTTTAATATATTTTTCGAAAATGTGGCTGAAAGTCACCAGCCTATATCATCTACACACCTTGACAATTTTTACCATTATTCACTTATATGATTGACATTTTATCGTAATTCTTCTTTGGTGTAGTGAAGTGACTGAAGCTAAAACACTTCAAGTGCTCCGCAATTTAAAATCGCAGAACTCGTGTGGAATATATGGTCTAAGTAATATTGTCATAAAAAAGAGTAGTGATTTCATCACCCTTAACATATCTTGTAAGCCTAAGTTTTGACAGCGGTATATTCCCAAAATACTTGAAAACAGCAATAATAATTCCAATACATAAAAAAGGTAGCAAATGTGATCCAAACAATTACAGACCAATTTCTTTCCTATCAGTCTTTTCCAAAATCTTTGAAAATATAACTACTCAAATATACGTTTTCCAATTCGCGTTTATGAAAGGGAAATCTACTGAAGATGCTTTACAGTCATTTTTGGAAGACATAAACCTGGCATTAGATAAAAGTAACAAATCGACATCTCTGTTTCTCGATCTGATAAAGGCAATTGATGTCGTCAATCATAACATAATCACAATGTTGCTGAAGACTCTCTTCAGATATGGATTCAGAGATAATATCTTCAACTGGATCCCATCCTATCTTCAAAATAGAAGACAGCTTGTTCGTGCAAATGCAACCTTGAGTGATCCAATTTCTTGTGCAGATGCAGGGGTTCCTCAATGATCAATCCTTGGATCATAACTCTTCCTTATTTATAGAAACCCTTGCAAAGACAAAGATGGAAAAGAAAAGTTTCCAGACCAAGCTAAAAGTAACGAAAAATCTGGAAAAATTACAAAACACGAAAAAGTCATACATATCGTCTTGAGCCAATTTGAATATGACTTTTCGGTATCGTTTGATTTTTCTCTGATATACGAACCTAATATAAAAAAATGCACGGCAGTGAAAAAATGTATACCTATGTTTAAGCCTGCACTATTGTGCAGTAGGTACACGTAAAGCCTTTCAAGGGAAATCTAATTTGTCATACAAATTCTGCCCCGCGAAATGTCAAATTAATTTTCCACGTGAAAGTATCGCTAGGCAGTACGCAGTGGGGTCTTATTTAACTTTCCACGTGAAAATATCATTAGGCAATAGGCAGTAGGCAGTTCGAGTAAAAAAATAGCTGCCTTAAAGACTGATTTGGCAGACACTTGGGTTTTATTTTCAATGGCATTACATTTTTGACATTTCGGCGTGAAACATAATTTATTGGTAAACGTGATATCATCATTCAAATCAAATCATTTTAACATAAGTCTTTCAAGTATGAATGTTGCCAGACTTTAAGCAGTTAAGCGGCTACATAAAATAAAATAACTAACGTAACTTACTAGTAATAGTTAAACTTTTAAACCGTTTCCTGACCGAACGCAGTGGTTAGAAAAAGTGAGACAGTATATGTGGTGATATCGCGAGTTCGTCTTTTTGGTGCTCCTGTTCAAAAAGTTACCAAAACCTGATCAAAATTACCAATTTACCAAAAATCACCAACTAAGAAAAAAGTTACCAAATTTGGATAGCTATCATTCCTACCAAAGTGAACGTGTCTACGAGTTGTTGTTAAAAAGTTATTCCCTCAAAAACAATAAGTCAATTGATCGACAAAAATTGTCAGGGCTAACCCCAAAAACTAGCGAGAATCGTTGTTACTCCTCGCTTCCCCATTCAATAATGTTGTAGTTCCACGAGTTAGAACAGAACACTTTATTAGTTCCATAACTCTTACAGCACCTCATATAATATAACAAACTACCTGCAGACTTATCCAGTAATGTCAGATTCAATAGGTTCCTTAAAAATCTCGAAATTGGCTATTATCCAAGTCAGGTGTAGAGGATTTGATTCTAATAGCAACTTAGGAAGATATTTTTGTTTATATATATAAACCCATATTAAATTCTGTATTGCCTCCAAAACCCCTTAACGCTTCGAAATCTCTTATTTAATTTCTTTCTTTCTTTTGTATTTTGTTTTTCTTTTTTTTTCGAACTTCTTTCCATTGCTCTTTTTTATCCTTCTTAGTGCGGCTTTTTATAACAATAAAACTACTTTTTAAAAAATAATACACTTGAAACTGGCACTGGTGTATAGGATACATCATTTCAAAATGAATTGAGGCTAGTTATTAGCAACAAATTTCTTTTCACAGTTTTTCTTATCAATTGTGTGATTTTTAAGATCAATAATTTGTATTCAGCTGCTGTTGTTAATTATTATTTAATTAAACTTGAGAATGCGACCATTGTGCTAGATTCTTGTGAATAAGAATTTTTGTATAACATAATAGCATTAATTGAAATGAAATAAATAAACAATTGCAGCACAATTTTGCTAAATTCTAACTAAACATTGAAAGACCAGCTTAATGGCGAGGGTAATAAAAACAATTGATCTCTTACCTATATCAGAATTTACGGACCATTTACGATACCATCATCACCGACAGGAACTTATGTTTCGATAGGTAGTAAAACTTTTACAATACTCGGGATTAGCGTTGCCATAAGTACAGATTTGACTGCATTTTGCAGATTTTCAACCTAGCTGCATAATTTTAACAATCAGAAATCTGCGCTTCAGATTTTTTCTGCAACAACAAAATAATTTCAAAATTTTTTGCACACTTTCTTTTGTTATATGCTATCATTTTCGTATTCCGCTCCTTTTTTCTTTTTCTTTTTTTGTTATTGTTACTAAATCAAATTGTGTAGTAGAATTTTTCCATAGATTTTTGCATTGCCGATTTTTTTTTCTCATAATTGGCGATTTGTCAAAATATTTTTATGGCAACATATATACTTTCTATTACACCACAGTCACAAGTCGAGGTGACAGCTTATCTTGAAAGATTTCACTATCACTCTAAGACCCGTTTGCTGATACTGCACATAGCGATTTAAGTTCCACTTAAAATCTTATGTGACAGTTTATTCAGCAAACGGGTCTAAGAAATGCGGCTTTCTTTTTACAATAATATCAAAAATTCAATCAACTTGGTGTCCTAATATGGTACGCAAAGCCACTTAGATGCATACTGTCGTTCGATGGGTATGGTAGGTTACTTCGTAAGGTCCCGATTGGCATACTCTGACCCTATTACAATTGACATGGTTAATAACCAAATCAATAGCTTTAACATGTCACATATTGATACTCCACAAAGCGCCTTCGTCTCTGACGACGATGTTGAATTTCACTTAAGCAGTCTCAAGGTAAGAAAAGCCCCTGGTTTTGATAAAATAAGCAACCTCTATTTAAAAGAATTACCCAAGGCTGGCATCAGTTTTATAAAATTTATAATTAATGCTTGCTTGAAAATAAAATATTTCCCCGATTCTTGGAAACTGGCAAAAGTTATCCCAATCAACAAACCTGGCAAACCTCCCGATAAAGTCGAAAGTTACAGGCCGATTAGTCTGCTCAGTAGTTTAAGTAAACTGTTAGAAAAAGTTATTAAGGAAAAGTTAATGCAGTTTATTATTGATAATAACATTTTTCCAAACGAACAATTTGGTTTCCGGAACTCCCACAGCACTACCCACCAGGCATTAAGATTAGTCAAACATGTTAAAGAACAACGTTCTCAAAAAAAATCAACTGGCATGGTTATGCTTGATATAGAAAAAGCTTTCGACTCTATGTGGCATAACGGCCTTGTTTTCAAAATGATCGGTTTTAATTTCCCCTACTTTTTGTGTAAAATAATCCAAAGTTTCCTCAGTAATCGTTCCTTTAGTGTGTCTGTTAATAATGTCCAGTCTGAAATAAAAAACTTCAACAATGGGGTTCCACAAGGTTCTGTTCTTGGACCTATATTGTACAATGTTTTTACATCAGATATGCCTAATCTACCTTTTTGCGGTATTGCTATCTACGCGGATGACACAGTTGTATTTACAGCGCATGAATATCCTCTTATTATCGAGAGGAATATTTCCAATGCGCTAGATATACTTTTAAGCTATTTCACTAAGTGGAAAATAAAACTAAATATGGAAAAAATTCAAGCTATCTTTTTCACTCGAAAAAGAAAAGCATGTTACATTCCCTCGAATCATTTACAAGTAGCTAATGTGTCAATCGAATGGAGCTCTTCCGTAAAATACTTAGGAATTCATCTTGATTCAAAGCTATTATTTAATCAACATGTGCGCGAAACGCTGAACAAAATAAATATAAGTATAAGACTCTTATACCCCTTTATATGCAGAAAGTCACTGTTATCAACTGAAAACAAAATGATATTACATAAAGTTATATTTCAGGCAATAATTCTTTATGGATGCCAGGTTTGGGGTGATTGCGCAAAGTGCCATATAGCCAAGTTACAGATAGCACAAAACAAACTCTTAAAAATGATGCTAAATCTTCCATGGTATTTCTCTACAAGAGTTTTACATAAAAGAGCGAATGTTGAACTGATCTCTGAAAGAATAAACTCCCTTACGGAAAAATTTAAGGCCCGCTGTGGTTACTCTGACAACACACTAGTAAAAAATCTTTTTTCCTAATCGTTTTTTGTTTTTGCAATATACCAAAGCAATTTATATATAGTTACCTTTTATAAGAAATTACTTGTATATTTATTTATTTATTGATTTATTGTATATTTATTTATTTGTTATATTGTATATATATTTATTTATTTATTGGTTTATTTATTTATTTATTTGTTATATATATATATTTATTTATTTATTTATTTATTTGTTTATTTATTTATTTATTTATATATTTACTTATTTATTTATTTATTTATATTTATTTATTTGAAAATTATATACATTTATTTATTTATCCATATTTTTATTTATTTACTTAATACTTTTTTTATTTTTTTTTTTTTTTTATTTGTTGTGTACTTATATATTTATTTCTGCTTTAATGAGGTTTTTTTTTTTTTTTTTTTTTTTTCTTTTTTTCCTCAATTTATTATTTAACATATGTATAATCTATCTTGTTTACCACAAATATCAAACTATTTCAGTAGAAAGATGCGATTAGGTATCAAATCTCTGTGTAAGGCAATGTGCGGTAATTCAGACCATGTAAACTTATAGTAAATTATCTGAATAAACTTATATCTATCTATCTCTGACACTCGCTTTGGCCTACCACCCTTACCTAAGTGAAGTGTAAAACTTACTGCTCGCATAGACCTCCAAACCTCCGGACCAATTTCAGTCGTATACCCTTACATCGAGGGACTGGGTACACCGTTGCTAGATTTGCTATAAATAAGAACGTTCCTCGTGTTCCCTTTTGCAAACATGTGAACCCCTATTAGACACAAAACCTAGATACATATTACACATCATGAAAACATGAAATGCAATAACTATAACTACCCGATGTTTGTCCTTTTGCTATTTACATTCTGCTTCTGCTTGTGGTGCTTTGTTCTCTCGTTTTTTCTCTACCCCAACTTAATAGAATTATAATTTTATTTTCTGCATTGTCTGTTCGTTTATTGTGTTATTACTTCACTTCCTTCACAACATACACCTACCGACGGTCATACATGTCGACTAAAAGTAGCTTTTATTGGATTTGTTTTTATTTCTGTGCTCTCTAGTAGTTTTAGTTTACCTTTTTGCAAGGAAGACCATTGCTTTTTTATTTTTGTGCTGTTTGACGGTATAAATTAAATGCATAAAATAATGTAATTTCATCGGTTCTACACCGAAAGAAAATAACAGAGTCATGTCCATGTCCTTTGAGGTGTATTCTCGTTGTGATTGTGATGAAATGTGTAATTCGAAGGAATCGCTATTCTATCACCACAAAGTGTTTCAAGTGGTTCAAGGATTTCAAGTGTGTACACTCCCTTGTACAGTAATAAATTATCAAACGCACAACAGTTGATTAAATAACCGCAAAACATCCCTGGCAAAGAGACGCAGTATACGGAACTCAGGGGAGGCGAGCAGGAAAGAGGAGAATGTTAAATTTACGCCATCATCAGCACAAGCAGCATCACCACAAACATCACCACCAAAAAGAAGGTATATTCACACCCAATTCCGGCACATGTACATACAGTGTGTATTTAGTTAATTCTATTTATTCGATATACGTTCATTGTATACATGTATTTCGTTGGTTCTTTTGTTTTATTTATTCGACGTGATTCCTTCTTGTTGATTTTTGCAATCGTGTTATAATTCCGAGAACTCTATTGGTGATAAAGAGGGGGCGAGCTTCTTCTTCAAAGGATGTATCATGTATGTAATTAAGATCCTGTGTCGGTATTATCAGAAGGGAGAAGAGATTTGCGTTTTCGGGCTATTTTTTGTTCGTAATGTAGCAACCTTAGCAGTATGTGAGTAAACTATGGTAGTTTCTATACGGTTACGAGAAGCTTTTTCAAAAAGTTTCATTCCCTACTAAATAGAACAAGGAAAAATGGAAATAGAGAGGAGTGTAGAACATTATAAATCCTTACACAAACATACGTTGTGTGCTAAAGTTTCTCCAATGAAATTTGAGTAGAATTTCAAAAGTTTTGCGGCGCGCTAAAGTGTGCGGGACATATAAGTGCAGAGAGAAGGATGTTCGAATGAAAGTTCTTTTCTGAGGGTCTTTCGCATATGTGCTTAAAGGCTACAGTCAGTGCTGCCACAAGGAAAAAAAAATTGCGTGGCTAATTTGTGTAGCAAAACTTGTACCATGTTTCCACCAACGTGATTTAGCTAAATCCACTTGATTTAGCTAAATCATCTCATAAATTACGTGATTTATCATACATTTTCGTGATTAAGATTTACGTGATTTAGACGTATTTAAGTTTTAATTACGTATCTGTCATCGCAAATCCACACAAAATAAAATCGAACATACCTCATTATGTTCAGCACTTCATTCAGCAAACGAAAAGTAAGTGATGAGACTTGAGGAAAGTGAAACGGCGGTAGAAAAAAAAAAAAAAAATAAGTCCATGATAAATAATTCATTTATTTATACAGATGAAATAGTAATAATAACAAAAAAAAAAAAAAAGAACGACGGATATAAAATAAATATAAATAAGTCATTTCTTATTATTAACTAGCTGACCCGGCGAACTTCGTTCCGCCCAAATTCATTAATGTAGGTAATGAAATTAATAATTCCGAGCTTTCACTTCATTCATGTAATTCGGTCAATTCAAATTTTTTATTCAAAAGGTATATTAAAATTAAATAAATAAATAAAATCAAATACTTGTCGGCAACCTACCGCTTTTCCACTGAAATGCTTTATGGTACACAACATTTTTTGTTCTATTTCTATTATCGGGTGTGTACACGTACAAAGCGAGAGCTTTGCCGACACGTGAAATTCAAGATTTATGCCACACACATCCAGCGATTGTCCTTGCGACTTTTTAATTGTCATAGCAAAAGCGAGACGTACGGGAAATTGAAGACGCTTAAATACGAACGGCAAATCGTTCTGAATAAGTGGAATCCGCGAAATAACAACGCCTTCGCCTATGAATTTTCCAATTAAAATCGTTGCTTGAATTATATTTGATATAAAATTCTTCACAATCAAACGCGTACCGACAAAGGTTTGGTTTATTTAGGTTGCGCAACAAAATTATTACTGAGACGATTTTTAGTTTCAAATTGTGTGGAGGCAAGCCCGAAACATCCAAATAATTTTAAAATTCTGTGGGATAGTTGGAGGCTTCGTTTTCATCCATCACGGAGTCGACTGATTTGTATGAATGCAACTCACCAGCGATTTGGTTTTGAATGGCGAAATTCAAATGTTCGACGTTCTTGTTTTTCGCAGCCAAAATCACTCTTCTCTTACACTCAGCCAATGGTCAATATTATTCTAAGCGATATTCGGGAAAACATTCATGATTAGTTCTTCCGGTGTCGTTGTAAGGTTGCAAAAATGTTGTGGAAACTCAATCAGGCCGGGGATCATTGCTCCACCGAAAGGTCATTACGTAAACGATTCAGGGCCTAAAATGCGCGTTTGTAAGCCATTGTGCATTCGTCCCATATAATAATCTTACATTGCTGCAGTACTTTCGCCATCGCAGTGTTCTTTGAAATGTTGCATGTAGGTTCTTCTTCCACTTGCAGATTCAATGGCAATTTCAATGCAGGATGAACTGTTCGACCGCCTTTTAACAAAGTAGCCGCTATCACAGAAGAGGCTAGGGCTAAAGCGATCTCAGATCTCGAACGAATTGTAGCCAAAATAAGTGAAATCATGAATGTATTTCCAGTTCCGCAATTTTCGTTGTCGACTGCTTGCATCAATTCATCGTACACTTTCGTTTATTCTTGATTCAACATTGGCACATTTGTTCGAATAGCTTGACTCAATGCGATTCGACCGAAGTCCATTTCTCGCTCCAATTCTGGATTAAATGTGTCTTGCATTGAACGATTTGGCTGTGGCATCCCCAATTTGCACAACAAATTGCCACTCATGAGCAGACACATATGACACACTGGAGAGGACAACCAACTGGACATGCCAGCATCCTCCTGCAGACAAGCCCCTTACCTAATACAACTGACTACCTGCCTACAAAAATCGTTTTCGAAAAAGGCTTCACAAAGGAAATACCGAAAAGATCCCAATGGGACTCACGGAATGTCCTACATGTAGGAGCACTGTCAATTTTTACGGACGGCTCCAAAACATTAGAGGGAGTCGGGGCTGGGGTATTCTCAGAAGAACTGAGCTTGCGCCTCTCCTTCTCCCTTCCGAAACACTGTAGTGTCTTCCAAGCCGAAATCACAGCTATTCGTCAAGCCGTGGCGTGGCTGTCGATTAATAGTATATCACACAGGGATATTGTTATTTATATTGACAGTCAGGCTGCAATCAGATCCTTAGTCTCCAGCGAAATAAGATCTAAGGCGGTGGAAGATTGCCGCGTATCTCTTAACGAGATAGCTGGACAGTACAACCTTACCCTTTGCTGGGTTCCGGGACACTGTGATATCCCAGGGAACTGTGCAGCTGACGAACTTGCAAGATTAGGCTCCTCCGGTGTTGATAGCGTTAGTCTGTACAACGTACAGGCACCGCTATCGCACACTAAACAAATCATCAACGCGGACGCAACAAGAATTGCAAACCATAGATGGAAACATCTGGGATATTGCGACGTTGCTAAGCTCACCTGGCCGACCCTGGATACTAAAAGATCCAAGGAGCTTCTACGACTAAACAGAACTAGCATCTCGCTGGTTGCTAATGTCATTACCGGTCATTGTATTCTGGGCAGACACGCGCAAAGACTTGGATTGCCATACAATGACTTTTGCAGAAGCTGCAGGGATGAGGAAGAGGATGAGTCCGTCACTCACCTTCTCTGCAGCTGCCCAGCTCTATCCAATCTAAGGATGGCGTACTTAGGAAACTACTTCCTCAATGATCTTAGTGATCTATGCGACACCAGCGCTGCTAACATTCTTAGCTTTATTAACGGAAGCAAAAGGTTCACATGAGTAACCAGATAAGGAACCCCTAAACACCAGTGGTATGCACAACGGGCCGATCAACGGCCTAAGTGTTTCTCTCATCGAGAGCCACTTTAACATAACATAACATAACATCTGACATCTCCAGTTCATTATCCCATATCACAGTACGAATTCGATGCAAAATATCGTCGGCCATATCATCTTTGTATAATCAAAGTATCTACTTCATTTCAAAAAGTTACTTAATGTAACATAGTAAACATAATTTATTAGAACTAACTTTTTAGGTACCTATAGGTATTTAAAAAAAAACTTTCAAAATTGTTGACAACAACAATTTGGTTAGAAAATAATTGACAACAACAATTGCTTTTAAAATTTAAAATATTTTTTTTTTTGTATTTGAAGTGTCACTACTCGATTTCTATCCAGTTTCTTTTTTTTTAAAGTGTACAAAAATGAATTTATTGGAATGGCGGTTGCACCTTCTTTCAAAAATTTATCATACTAATATATTAACCTTCTCTGCATGGTTTATTAACCAACAAAAAAAACTAAATCAAAATCGGATGTGTGTGGCAGTCGGTAGCGTAGGCTGTCACACACACATTTATCAAGTTATTTTTATATATATAGATTTCAATTATTTTTAAAAATCAAAACAAAAAATGTAATTATTGCTTCGTATGGCAACCGTCTGCGAATTTATATTTTGAAGCATATACCAATAATTTCGGGGGTTCTCCAGAAGTTCTTTGAATGCTTTTAAATATTGAATTCAAATTTTGAAAGAACTTCAAAAAAACGGCATAGATTCAACTCATCATTAAATACAATATATCAAAACTTAGCAAAACCCTCGCACTAATACAGTCAAATAATGAAGTATTGGCGCAGTAAATGGTGTATACTGGAGTGGAAGTTTTTGCAGATGCAATTCTTCGAGAAAAATACTGATAGCTAGTGTGTATGGGTAAAAGTAAGGCGGGTAGCAGTAGGTATAGTAGGTACAATTTTCAATTTAATACAATGATGGAAAATAAATATTATTAGCGAATAGCTATGAGTAAAAGCTGGTAGATTTCGAGCTCAGGTTGGTAGAATTTCCGAAAGTGTAAAAAGTGGTAGAAATACCACTTAAGTGCTAAAAGTCCCATCACTGATATGGCAAAGTTGACGTAAATGTCACACTAAAACACTTAAAGTTCGGTGGAAACGCGTTTCGTGATTTATAAATCACTTCGGCTAAATCACGTTGGTGGGAACATGGTACTTATTTGCGTAGCAAAACTCAAAAGTCCAAAATATAATTTTTTCCAATAACAAACTCTGTCAGCAAGAACATGGACAAAATATGTGCGTGCATGTAGATTTGCTACTCTTATTTTCCATTACACCTTTGCAATGTAATTCCAGACCGATTCCAGATTCCAGTCAAATTCAAACACTAACACATCCGAAGAAATGAGTACTTGTTGGGTTTTGTAGAAATGAATATAAGTTGGTGTGGGAAAGTGAGTAAAGATTGAATATACTTTCGTTTACTTTATTTTATTTTTTTCAAGAAAAATTCCAAGATTTATTTATGTTGACATTTCTTGCTTTAAAAAAAGTAGCAAATTAGACGTTTTTAGGGAGAGTGCGTAGCAGCGTAGTAAATTGTAAATCGCGTAGCTGTTTTGCTACGATCGTAGCAAAGTGGCAGCGCTGGCTACAGTGCATTTTTAATGCGATACAATTTTTTATTTGCTTATCGAGGTAAATTTGCAGTGAAATCTTAGAGACTAAAGGACTTTAAAGGACTTGACGAGGATATATGGTTTTTAAGTGTTTTCTTTTTGTAGATTTGTTATATTAAATTGACAGACTAGATCATCACCTAAAACGTTTTGTTTTTTTATATGAAATTTGAGTGTTTTTTTTGACAAACGATTCAATAATGTTGAAAGTTTAAAACCTGATCTCCTACATTATGAACTACAATTACTTTACTTCAACAGAAAGTAATGAAAAAATTGTTTTTTCATGGCTTTCACCGAGCCAATTGAATTTTTGATGTGAAACATCTATGCGCGACTTGGGAGTAGAATCGACTCAAACGAGGCGGAAATTCCGGGGCGACGGGGGAAATTGGCTTGTCGCCAAAACTACGTCGCTGCTCTCGAATCTTAAACCACTCAACCGATTTCAATGAAATTTTGTGGGTATGTATGGTTGGTTGCAACTTGAAATGTAAATATAACACTTAAAAAAATAGAAAGCTTTTGTCAAAATTTTGACCCGATAGGTGGCGCTGGGAGATATTTACGAAAAGTTAGATTTTTCTGCATATCAATTTTGTATCAACAACATTAAATTTAATTGTAATAATATAGTTGGCGTTGGTTGTCTATACCTACTTTTTTGAATTTTACATTTCAGTAATTCATATTTCATTTCGACGGAAACTCCAAATTAGTTTTTAATCAATTTTAAATAGGTAAATAACATTTACATTCGATTTCCGGCACAAATAACATAACCAAGGAAAATGTTCTTACTGGCCAAATTGTATAGTTCTTCTTTTGTTTTGTTCGAATTGGTGTATTTCAGGCAGTCTTAAAAGTTCAAATTTTGGACCCGATAGGTGGCGCTGTCGTCGATCTCCGAAACCGCTAAATCGATTTCAATGAAATTTTGTGGATGTGTACGTGTACGGTTGATTCCAGCTTGAAAGATAGGATACTTTTCGACCCGATAGGTGGCGGTGTTGTCGTTTTCCGAAACAGTTTTATTGAGACGATTGAAATTTTTGGGATGGGTATGGTTGCTTAAAGTTTGACAGAGAGGATAGTTATGGAGCCTATTGTTGGTACTTTACAAAAAACAGGCGGGATAGGAAAACGGGTTGCGGCACTTCTCATTCAAAAAAAAGTCAAACGCTAGAAAGGACATACTATGCTACTCTTTGTCGTGAAAACAAAACTTTATGGGGATTAGTTGAATTTTAGAATTCTTTGGATGTTCTGGGCAGTAGTTATAATTTTGCTGCGCAACGTCAATGCACTGAAACTTTGTAACGGAACGCGTTTGATTTGATGGTGAAAGATCAAATCAAATGTCATCCAAGCGACGGTTTCGAGGGGGAATTTTAAAGGCAAACATTCTCATTGCTCGGATTCCCCCTATTCAGAACGATTTGTCATTCGTATTTAAGCGTCTTGAATTTTCCGTGCGTCTCCTTTTCAATCTCAGAGATGGTAAAACCTACCACAAAATTTTTCATATGAGGGAACTCGAGAACTCGATTTGAGAAAAGAGTATTGGATACTCTTTGGATTTGAGCTATCTTTTCTTTGTTGTGTTTGTCTACGCCTAAGGAAGGTTCATACGACGAAAAAAAAAATGGAAAATTCGAAAGGGAAATTGGAGAATTCTAGAAATTTATTTTCCATATATTTTGTACGGGGAGGGTTATTTTAAATTTTTTTTTTTTTGATTTGATCGTAGTATATACAGTGAGACCGCAAAAGATATTTTGGATCAAAAAAGGTATTTCTGGTGGAATAGTGAATGCTCCAAATTCAAATAATTACAGTCAAAAAGTCATTATTGGGCGGGACGAAGTTCGCCGGGCACGATAGTAATATTATAAAGATTTGGTTTTTAAATTAAATTTCTTAATACAATTCAATACTATTTAACATCCACGATTAGCGAGAGAAGTTTCACGTCTGGTGACAAACAAGCTACTCTCGTTTTTTTTTTGAATTTGTCAAAATATTGTCTGTTGGTACATATAATGTGAAAAAAAATTAGCTTTCTCGTTCTCTTTCTATATCCATATACATATTTTTACCTCTATTTCTCTCTCCCTCTAGCTCTCGTTCTCTCTCCATCTCTATATGAAACTTCAGTGAAAAAGTTTCTAGTTTATTCCTAATTCTATCAGGCATATCGACCTGGTTTAATGTACAATGTTGTATCCATGAAAACACAATGCATAGTTGCGTTGACCATATTTTAGAATTTCTAATAATGAAAAATGTTAATGAACAATTTTCAACACAATTTTCAATTATTCGATTTTTTATTTTTTTTTTTTATAAATAGGTAAAACCTTTGACCCTTTCGACCCGGCTGGTACATTTATATACCACCAAAAGTATAAACATACCTGAAAGTCACAAATTGTGTACTATTTGGTCGAAATCTATACCACAACGTCTTTCAACGTTCTGTTAAGGTATCCGAATGCTTTTGCAGTTGCTACACACTTGTGCGTGCTTGGTTTTGCCTGTTTTTTGATCGCAGTTGAAGCAATAACTTAGCGGAGTGTTGACGTTTCGGTTGATTTTTGCAGTCTTTTTAAAGTTTTAGCGGTGAAACCAGCAGAATATTGTTATATCAAGTAAATTCATGGCTTTTGGTGAGTAGTACATATTTACCATTCGTCCTTTTTAATGGTACAAATGTGTACCAGTCATGTAAACGCAAACATTATCCAGGAGTAGGTATTACTTTGTTTTATTTGGATAATGGCTCATTGTTTGAATCCGAATGAAATTGAAGAGATTATTAACCACGATTATTTTCTTAAGTTTTCTGTTGAAATAAATGAAGTTCTAAAATGTAGAAATGATTATGCAATATAAAGAACGAGGTTACTACAATATTGTACCACATAACATCCCGGATGGTACATTTTTATACCACTGCCCACCGGCCACGCCCTCTAACTTAATAAAATATGTTTGTGCTGGATCATTTCTTTTGAAGGTATTGATTAAATGTCAATCCCAAAACTTGTCCGGAATTGTTCCCCCGAAAGCGGGGTCGAAAGGGTTAAAGCAAACGAAATCAAATAGAACACATTTTAAGTACAAGATTACTTGTATCATTTTGTTCATTGACTTCTCGTTTTCTTAATGTTTTCATTATTATTCTTTATTTTTAATTAAATACATAGCAAACTAGCGGATCCCCGCCTGCTTTGCTAGGCGTTAAAATATATATTTCAATCAACGTTGATGGTATTTGGTACGGATTTCCTTTTCAAAAAAATAAACTATATGTAGTATTTTAAAGCTTCCTATTCTATATTATCACACTATGAGCACTCAACAACAACCATACCGGCAAGAGCGTATAAAATGTGCACGTGTTTTAACGATAAACAAATTAATTAATATTACATCCGTTCAGAATGCGAGTTCGATGAAAAAAAAAAAAAAACCGTAACATAATAACTCACTGACAATTGTATTCATGTATGCGCTGCACGGTGTATTTGCCATGTGTATGACATCAGCCAACAGTAAACATACAGCACACGCTCAAAGGCGCTAGGTTTTTTTTTTTTTATGGAGAAAATCAGATGTTGACATAACTCACGAACGCGTTGACCAATGTCGTTCAAACTTTAGATAAACCAACTAAGCGACCATGCAAACAATCCCTGATCGAATTCGGTTTGACCGTTCGTAAGTTATAAAGCCGCTTTCGCAACTCTATTTTATGTATATACTAGCTGACCCGGCGAGCTTCGTTCCGCCCAAATTCGTTAATGTAATGAAAATAATGATTCGGAGCATGTACAATGCACTTACTACTTTATGTAATCCGGTCAATTCAAATTCTTTATTCAAAAGCTATATTTTAGCATTTTTCATTGAAGATCCGAGAGAATTGCTCCGAAATTCAGAATTGCTTTGTTCAATGAAATTCGATGAAGCACTTTTGTAATGGTGGTAGACACCATCTGTGAGATTTGATTTTCTCTTGCTACTTTTTCTTTCCACAGTAAATATAACAGTTTTAACAGGCCAAATTTATATATTTCAATTTAAGTTTACGTTTTGCACGCATAATTGTATACTTTCGGACCACATAATGCAAAATTAATTACCAAAGCTCAAAAAACATTTAAACATTTAAACACTTTGCTCCTGTGTGTTGATAAGTACAGGGGAATTCTTTAAAAATATCCCGGACACTTCTGTCGTGTTAAGAATTGACCTGGAAATGCTCTTTTTTTTTTCAATGAAACAAAGAAAGCACTTCTTGATTTGATCTTTTCATAGAAAGTAAATACAATGGGAATAAATGAAGTATAGCAATGTCGATGTATTTCAATCAGACCGCAGCGATTGACGTGTCGGCCAACCTTATGCTTTTTCACAAAATTTACCATGTGAGAAACATGGGAATTGTAGATTGATGCCCCAAATGTACAAATATCCAGTGATAATTCTTGCAACAAATAGTGAAAGCGATACGCACGGGAAATTTAAGACACTTCAATACGAAGGGCAAATCGTTCTGAATAAGCGGAATCCGCGGAATGAGAATGTTTGCCTTTAAATTTTCCCCTCAAAACCGTCGCTTCCGTAATATTTAATTTCAGATCCTTCACCATCAAATCAAACACGTTCCGTTACAAAATTTCGGTGCATTGACCTTGCGTAACAAAATAATAACTGAGCTGACTTTCAATTTCAAATTGATACAAAGTAGCTTATAAACTTAAAATCATAAAATTCTATAACGATCCGATCCCGAATTATGAGTGCACATACGGACGTCAGTCTCTTTTATATTATGTAGCTGTACCCACCCGGATTTGCTCGTACCTTTCGTATTAAGTCCTGCTCACATTTCGCAAAGTGCTTTATTTGCACAATGTCCATTAATAATTTTAATTACATAAACAACAACCCGTTTTCCTATCCCGCTTGTATTTTGTTAAGTAGGTACCAATAATAGGGTCCAAAACTATCCTATCTTTGAAACTGGAAGCAACCATACCCATACCAAAAATCAATCAACTTAATAAAATTGTTTCGGAAATCGACAACAGCGTCACCTATCAGGTTTAAAATATTCCTATCTTTCAAGCTTCAACCAACCATACAGAACCGCTAAATTTAATTGTTATTGGTTGAGCAGTTTTGGAGATCGACGATAGCGCTACCTATCGGGTCCAAAATAGTCCTATCTTTTAAGACCGTCTAAAACTGAATACAACAATACGAACAAAACAAAATAAGAATCATGAAAATTGGCCCAGTGGTTATCGAATTGTATCGTCATCGAGTTTAACCCCAAAAGAATTATAGGTATAATAATAATTTATAGAAGATTATTATTGAATATAGAAATTTTATATAATTTTACTGAAAAAAGAAATATACGCCTACAGCGCCACATGTTGAGAATTTTCCAACTTTTTTTTTCCTAAACCATCCCTTATTCAAGACGAAAAAACAACACAAAAATCATTCAAATCGGTCGAGCCGTTCTGAAGTCTTTACCCAGAGACAATACTGAGACCCCCAACTTCGGCCGATTTCCCGTTGCCTTGCCTACAAGCAATACTTGTACGAAGTGTACACAATTTAGTGCGCTAGTATTGATACATAGAAATTCGTATTGACAAATGTCACGCAACTTCAACACACCAACACACCCTCAAAAAATATCAACAACTTCCGGTGACTTCCAGTGTCGGCAAAGTTGCTGCCAGCGTTCATAGAATTTTGTCCGTTAAATTTGAAATTATTCGTTACGTGTGAATAGTATTTTATTTTAGGAATAAGTGCACTCTTGCTGAAAATATTTATGAAAAATGATTACCAGAGATAATACTGAGACCCCCAACTCACAATCCTCTTGCCGCTGGCCCCCTCAGTTTTTTTTTTCAAATTCGCCATTTTGTTTTCCTATCGGTGTTATGTCTATTCAGAATCCGTGTGACATGTAAAAACATAAAAAAATATAAATTCAATGCTGCCAACCGCTACCAACCATGGGGGAATGTGGTAGAGTTCGAGAATACCAAATTTTAAGATAACTGAATGCTATTGGTTGGTTATTATAAATTTTTAAAAAACGATTAATATAATTTGTTTAGTCAATAATGCGATCTAAATGAGATGTTTTATATACTAGAAACATATTAGGACAAATATTGTTGGGTATTTTCCGCTTTTGAATATCATTAACTTCGATTTCATTTGTACATTTTTCTTAAATAACTGAAGAAAAATTGCTCAAAATGCTTTTATTTTCCTACAACCATTCTGCAGTATCCGCCATTTATTCAATTAATTTTTTACAATAAATGTGATAAATGAAGAACCGTTCGACCGATTTTGTGCAAACTTCACATAAACCATCTTCTTAATAGTCCTAACAAAACCTAAACATTTCGTTTGGATAGGTGAGCCCGTTCTTGAGTTATAATTCCATTGTACCACTCTTAGTTAGAAAGCTCCCTTTTTTACTTCATGATTCATACATGACCAACAAACTTCACCAATGGATTTAATCTTAATACCCATTCATGTAATATATATATATATTTTTTCAGGTAAGTTCCATAACAATTTTAAAAGAATTTCATAATTCAGTGGTAAGATTCATCTTGTAAGGGGTCTTTCATTAAGGACTTGACAACTTTTTTTCTTTTTTTTTAAATTAAATGCAAACTACTTGATCTATTTCAAAAAAAAAAAAAAAAAAACTAGAGGCACTCCGGGAGTGCCGACAGAAGTGATAACTTGAACAATTACGTGCGTATTTTTTGAATCGTCAGGAAATATTTTATTGCGCAGGAAGTACTTTTAAATAAATGTTTTTTTTTTTTATTCATTATTATAAGCTTTCATGTAGTCGCAGTAGCTTAGTGGTTAGTGTGTTGGACTGCTATGCGGGAGTCCCAGGTTCGAATCCCGCAAAAACCCAATTCCGACTTAGGGTTTTTTTCCGCTGCGCTACCTCTCGCGAACGTCTGACAAACATCCGAGAGTATAAATGTCTTGTAAGAGCTTCTCAATTAGCCGTTTGGAGTCGGCATAAAACTGTAGATCCCTTCCATTCGTTCCAAAAATGAAAAACTCACACAAAACGAATGGTTGTGAGAAGCTAGGCCTAGGGTCTCTCCAGACCTGTTGCGCCAACTATTTATTTATTTTATTATAAGCTTCTACTACAAAAATTATGTTACATTTTTCATTTTCATTTAAGTTATGAATTCCCCAAACAAAACAGGTAATTGAAATAATTTTGGTGACAATCAATTTGTCGCCGCCATAAATTACCATAGTAACATATTCAAATAAAAATCATAGTAGATTAGAATCTGTTTATTTTTTTGATATCTAGATGTCGCTCCTTTCGTTAGAGAGAATCATATACCCAAAGGTATGCAATGCAATTACCCCTTAATGTAAGTGTCGCATATGCAAAGACATCGATCTATCACGAACAATAAATACTTCCAATCATTGACAACTTAACCCAGCGTAATTAATCAATTCCAGTCAAAAAGAAAATCATTCCCAAACAGATCAAAAATCAGAAATTCCTACTACTCCTACTTGTTCTCGTACTCCAAAAACTTATAAAGTTTATAATTCTCTAACAAGAACTTGCGACAGTTGTCTGTTTCTAGAGTTTCGACTTTTTCTATATTTCATGAACCGGTTCTTTTACCTAGCGTTGCTTCATGAATATTACAATTATTTGTATAGTATACCTTCTCTTAGGGTGGCAAGTTTACCACAGTTCTTTTTCTTGTTTCGGTAATTATAACACAAGCTACTGTGCCGTAAATGTGCACAAACCCAAAATCGTGGATATAATTTGTCGGAATTAAGCCTGGTAAAATTAAGTTATGAATTCCCTATACAAAACAGGTAATTGAAATAATTTTGGTGACAATCAATTTGTCGCTGCCATAAATTACCATAGTAACGTATTCAAATAAAAACATCGTAGATTAAGCCATAAATTACCTACCCCTAAAAGTAAGCAATAGTATAACAGTTTACAACTAAAAGTATGCAATCGGTGTCGGTGTCGGTGTCGCTGTTATACATGTCGGTGTCGCGAGTTTGCTAGTTTAAGCCCATCCAAAAAGTGCCCAACGCGCCTAAAGAAGTTATCACTTCAAAAATGTATTGGCTTGAATTAGTTATTATCAAAATATTTACGAATGGAATTCGACTTCGTTCATATGTCTAACACGGGAACGTATATGCAGCGGTCGATACGTTGAACCCAATTTTCGATGACTCGGCCGCACATTTCTACCGATACGAGGCTATTTCTCGTTCAATATTGACTCTGAGCTCCTCTTACGTTGCCGGCTTGTTGGCATAGACCAATAGTTTAATGTAGCCCGATAAAAGAAAAGTCTAGAGGCGTTAAATCACACGATCTGGGCGGCCAAGGATCCGTTTCTCGAGATAACATGTTCACCGAACTGAGACTTCAATAACTCGATTGTTGCACCCGCTATGTGGCTTGTGTCTCCAACATGTCTCTGTGGCGAATACCTTTTACCGTAACGTGACGGCAATTTTCGACGACAACGAAAAAAAAAAAAAAAAAAAAAACGGCTCAATTACGCCACTGGCATGAAAACCGCATCGAACAGTGACTTTTTGCGGATGAAACGTATTTTGCTTATTGACGAAGTTGTTTAACCAAAAATGCGCTTCATCGCCGAAGACTGAAGCCTAGATCTTAATGCTGTCGCAGCACTGACTCGGAATTTCGGTAGTACATTTTAATTATTTGTAAACGATGTTCCTTCGTGTACTTCACCATTATGAAAATCATTATTTTACTGAATATTTTGACATTGACAGTTCGGTAATCAGTTAAAGAGGCGCGTTCACACTGAAAGTTTGAAATTGTCAGGTCGCTAATTTTGGAAATAAGTATCTGTATTACGAGTTTCAGTAGGAAAACGTGTTACCCTGAGAAAAAGGAAGTGCGGCGCACTAATTTACGTTAACAGTCCGCAGGGCAGATACCTTATACGACATATTTAGAGTAATTTTAAAACAGAGAGAGAACCCTTTCGTCTATACTTCTCGAGGTTGATTGTTGCAAGAAAATAACCAACTACGTTAAAAGCAAATATGTAGTTACGCAGCTACCACAAGCATCGATCCATTGGGCCAGATTCTCTTGTGAAGAGCCTGCAGACGGACAATGAAGACAGCTCGGGCATGTGCATTTAATGTCTTTGAAAAGACCTTAGTAAAACAGTTGACCTAGGCGAGAGGTCTTGAACTTACGATATTGTCAAAGTTGAGGAAACATGGCCATAGAGGTGCTTATTCCTTGCTTCTTGCGTAATCACATCTGAATTGTTAAAAATTGTTTTCCATAGTAATAGGTTTTCTTGCGAAGAACTATAATATAGCTTAGCCAAGGTAAACAAAATTAATTTGGGGCAAATGGAAGCGACCTACAATGTTTGCGAAGGGCCAGTCTTAATACATCTCTTTTACTTTTTTTAAAATTAATTTATTTGGTCGACACATAGAAATTGAATGACTTATCTCTGGTAATCATTTTTCATAAATATTTTCAGCAAAAGTGCACTTATTCCTAAAATAAAATACTATTTACACGAAACGAATAATTTCAAATTTAACTGACAAAATTCTATGAACGCTGGCAGCAACTTTGCCGACAGCGGAAGTGGGACACGCAAAGTGCGAGTGTGTTGGTGAGTGAAGTTACGTGACATTTGTCAATACGAATTTCTATGTAACAATACTAACGCACTTAGCGTGTACCACCCCATAGAAATATAGCTTGTAGGCAAGTAACGGAAAATCGGCCGAAGTTGGGGGTCTCGGTATTGTCTCTAATGATTACTGCAGAATGGTTGTAGGAAAATAAAAACATTTTGAGCAATTTTTCTTCAGTTATTTAAGAAAAATGTACACATGAAATCGAAGTTAATGATATTCAAAAGCGGAAAATACACAACAATGTTTGTCCTAATATTTTTCTAGTATATAAAACAACTCATTTAGATAGTATTATTAACTAAACAAATTATATTAATCGTCTTTGAAAATTTATAATAACCAACCAATAGCATTCAGTTATCTTAAAAGTTGTGTTCTCGAACTCTTTCACATTCCCCCATGGTTGCTAGCGATTGGCAGCATTGATTTTATATTTTTTGTATGTTTTTACATGTCACACGGATTCTAAATTGACATAACACCGATAGGAAAACAAAATGGCGAATTTGAAAAAAAAAACTGAGGGGCCCAGCGGCAAGAGGATTGTGAGTTCGGGGTCTCAGTATTGTCTCTGTCTTTACCCGACTAACGCACAGCAATTAATTTTTATATATATAGATATTACCAAAGCATCAAGACGTATTCGCGATCGCCGTGCAAGATTCAGTACAGGTACAGTACAGCTACAGGGTCAACAGATCTATTTCGTGCATTACGTTCACGCTGAGATGCATTAGTTTGTGCGCGTTCATCTGCAGTCTGTGATCGTCTTAGTAATGCAACATCATTTGCATTATTCGTTCGCCGACCTATATTTGCTCGTCTGGCTCGAGGCATTTTTCCTTCATATAAAAAAGAATAAATCAAATTAAAAACAAATTGATACATTAATAGTGGTGTATCAGTATCTATACTTGTGCGTTTATGTGTGTATGGAAAAATATATGTCTGCATACGTCAATGTATATAATGTAATACAACAAAATGTATACAAATATCATTAAATTATTCATTTTTAAATATACGCGCTTCCATCTGTTACAAAAGAATAAAACACCCGTATGCACACAATATGTTTTTTCAAATAAACAAACACATATACATATACAAATACATACACGTAATTCACTTCAACATTTCAAAACTTACCGTTTGTGTAAATGCGTTTGACAATTTAATTCAAATAAAGCCTGTAAACGATATGAAACACCGACGGCTCGCTAAAAAACTAAGAAAAGTACACGCACACATATACATAGTACATTTGAACAATTCAAGGCTCACCGTTTGTATGAATGCACTCAAGAATATGTTTAAAAATATAAACACAAAGCAATAATTATGACTGCATGAATGACATAACAACCGGCTGGTACTGTCAAAATTGAAAAAAGTTTTAATTTGACAGCACAATTCCCATCTGAAAAAAGTTTCAATTTGACAGCAAAATCCCCATTAACAAAATGATCCGCCATTTATTCAATTAATTTTTTACAATAAATGTGATAAATGAAGAACCGTTCGACCGATTTTGTGCAAACTTCACATAAACCATCTTCTTAATAGTCCTAACAAAACCTAAACATTTCGTTTGGATAGGTGAGCCCGTTCTTGAGTTATAATTCCATTGTACCACTCTTAGTTAGAAAGCTCCCTTTTTTACTTCATGATTCATACATGACCAACAAACTTCACCAATGGATTTAATCTTAATACCCATTCATGTAATATATATATATATTTTTTCAGGTAAGTTCCATAACAATTTTAAAAGAATTTCATAATTCAGTGGTAAGATTCATCTTGTAAGGGGTCTTTCATTAAGGACTTGACAACTTTTTTTCTTTTTTTTTAAATTAAATGCAAACTACTTGATCTATTTCAAAAAAAAAAAAAAAAAAAAAAACTAGAGGCACTCCGGGAGTGCCGACAGAAGTGATAACTTGAACAATTACGTGCGTATTTTTTGAATCGTCAGGAAATATTTTATTGCGCAGGAAGTACTTTTAAATAAATGTTTTTTTTTTTATTCATTATTATAAGCTTTCATGTAGTCGCAGTAGCTTAGTGGTTAGTGTGTTGGACTGCTATGCGGGAGTCCCAGGTTCGAATCCCGCAAAAACCCAATTCCGACTTAGGGTTTTTTTCCGCTGCGCTACCTCTCGCGAACGTCTGACAAACATCCGAGAGTATAAATGTCTTGTAAGAGCTTCTCAATTAGCCGTTTGGAGTCGGCATAAAACTGTAGATCCCTTCCATTCGTTCCAAAAATGAAAAACTCACACAAAACGAATGGTTGTGAGAAGCTAGGCCTAGGGTCTCTCCAGACCTGTTGCGCCAACTATTTATTTATTTTATTATAAGCTTCTACTACAAAAATTATGTTACATTTTTCATTTTCATTTAAGTTATGAATTCCCCAAACAAAACAGGTAATTGAAATAATTTTGGTGACAATCAATTTGTCGCCGCCATAAATTACCATAGTAACATATTCAAATAAAAATCATAGTAGATTAGAATCTGTTTATTTTTTTGATATCTAGATGTCGCTCCTTTCGTTAGAGAGAATCATATACCCAAAGGTATGCAATGCAATTACCCCTTAATGTAAGTGTCGCATATGCAAAGACATCGATCTATCACGAACAATAAATACTTCCAATCATTGACAACTTAACCCAGCGTAATTAATCAATTCCAGTCAAAAAGAAAATCATTCCCAAACAGATCAAAAATCAGAAATTCCTACTACTCCTACTTGTTCTCGTACTCCAAAAACTTATAAAGTTTATAATTCTCTAACAAGAACTTGCGACAGTTGTCTGTTTCTAGAGTTTCGACTTTTTCTATATTTCATGAACCGGTTCTTTTACCTAGCGTTGCTTCATGAATATTACAATTATTTGTATAGTATACCTACTCTTAGGGTGGCAAGTTTACCACAGTTCTTTTTCTTGTTTCGGTAATTATAACACAAGCTACTGTGCCGTAAATGTGCACAAACCCAAAATCGTGGATATAATTTGTCGGAATTAAGCCTGGTAAAATTAAGTTATGAATTCCCTATACAAAACAGGTAATTGAAATAATTTTGGTGACAATCAATTTGTCGCTGCCATAAATTACCATAGTAACGTATTCAAATAAAAACATCGTAGATTAAGCCATAAATTACCTACCCCTAAAAGTAAGCAATAGTATAACAGTTTACAACTAAAAGTATGCAATCGGTGTCGGTGTCGCTGTTATACATGTCGGTGTCGCGAGTTTGCTAGTTTAAGCCCATCCAAAAAGTGCCCAACGCGCCTAAAGAAGTTATCACTTCAAAAATGTATTGGCTTGAATTAGTTATTATCAAAATATTTACGAATGGAATTCGACTTCGTTCATATGTCTAACACGGGAACGTATATGCAGCGGTCGATACGTTGAACCCAATTTTCGATGACTCGGCCGCACATTTCTACCGATACGAGGCTATTTCTCGTTCAATATTGACTCTGAGCTCATCTTACGTTGCCGGCTTGTTGGCATAGACCAATAGTTTAATGTAGCCCGATAAAAGAAAAGTCTAGAGGCGTTAAATCACACGATCTGGGCGGCCAAGGATCCGTTTCTCGAGATAACATGTTCACCGAACTGAGACTTCAATAACTCGATTGTTGCACCCGCTATGTGGCTTGTGTCTCCAACATGTCTCTGTGGCGAATACCTTTTACCGTAACGTGACGGCAATTTTCGACGACAACGAAAAAAAAAAAAAAAAAAAAACGGCTCAATTACGCCACTGGCATGAAAACCGCATCGAACAGTGACTTTTTGCGGATGAAACGTATTTTGCTTATTGACGAAGTCGTTTAACCAAAAATGCGCTTCATCGCCGAAGACTGAAGCCTAGATCTTAATGCTGTCGCAGCACTGACTCGGAATTTCGGTAGTACATTTTAATTATTTGTAAACGATGTTCCTTCGTGTACTTCACCATTATGAAAATCATTATTTTACTGAATATTTTGACATTGACAGTTCGGTAATCAGTTAAAGAGGCGCGTTCACACTGAAAGTTTGAAATTGTCAGGTCGCTAATTTTGGAAATAAGTATCTGTATTACGAGTTTCAGTAGGAAAACGTGTTACCCTGAGAAAAAGGAAGTGCGGCGCACTAATTTACGTTAACAGTCCGCAGGGCAGATACCTTATACGACATATTTAGAGTAATTTTAAAACAGAGAGAGAACCCTTTCGTCTATACTTCTCGAGGTTGATTGTTGCAAGAAAATAACCAACTACGTTAAAAGCAAATATGTAGTTACGCAGCTACCACAAGCATCGATCCATTGGGCCAGATTCTCTTGTGAAGAGCCTGCAGACGGACAATGAAGACAGCTCGGGCATGTGCATTTAATGTCTTTGAAAAGACCTTAGTAAAACAGTTGACCTAGGCGAGAGGTCTTGAACTTACGATATTGTCAAAGTTGAGGAAACATGGCCATAGAGGTGCTTATTCCTTGCTTCTTGCGTAATCACATCTGAATTGTTAAAAATTGTTTTCCATAGTAATAGGTTTTCTTGCGAAGAACTATAATATAGCTTAGCCAAGGTAAACAAAATTAATTTGGGGCAAATGGAAGCGACCTACAATGTTTGCGAAGGGCCAGTCTTAATACATCTCTTTTACTTTTTTTAAAATTAATTTATTTGGTCGACACATAGAAATTGAATGACTTATATTTCATCCTACATACGGTTTATTGTTTATAGTATTGAGTAGGTATACAAAAATAAAAAGTTAAAAAAAGTACAGTGGAAATTTGAAAAGTGAAATTGGGATCCTATATGTGAATACAAGGACACAGACTCAGGTAACATGGGGACCACCGTTACATATTCCCTTATTCTCTAATGCTGCCTCTGCATGACAAATCCAGTAAAGGGACAAGATTGTTGCAAAAATAGTTACACCCACCATTTGGTTGCAAATCCAAAGACGAAAGGATCCTTAAGCACCTTTTCACTATAGCCCCGCCCAACCCCCCCCCCCCCCCCACCCCCCTCCCATCGACATGCCCCTTACTGCCCACGACACCCAATTACTTGTGACATTTTCTAATTACCCCACCTCATCGATGTTCTTTGTATTATCGCTTGCAGGATAAAATACCAAGGCACCAAGAGTAACGTGTGTGACACGAATAAAACATATTTAAAACCTTTTTGTTTATTTTAATATCTTCAATATTATTAGAACACTATTTATTTACATTTATTTTTTAATGACATTTAATTTGGACAACTTAAAACTTTTACAATTATCATCTATCGATGGTCAAACTTGAACTGCAACTAAACCAATAGTCTTGGCTCATATTTATACTTGGTTTTAAATAGCAAAACAAAGCAAAGAATATATATGTAACACAACACACAACAGCTAGACAACAGAAATTAGACTCCTCGCTTATACTGTTATACAGCTGCAGGCAGTGCATGCATATTATAACATGTTCACTGCTTCTTTCTATTAGTTCCGTTGTTGGAACATGACTTTTTGATAGGCAGCTGCAAGCTGGCTTGGATATGGTAAACATATTTACCACATTTGTTTAGTCCTGTTATACAGCCGCACTTGCTGATTTGCAGGTGCAGGCCGTGTGCAAAATTGGTATATATGTTTACTGCAGGTGTAGGCCGTGTGCAAAATTGGTAAATATGTTTACTGCAGGTGCAGGCCGTCACGTGGCTTGCTCATGTTTCATAGATTCATGTTGTATGGATCTTGGGAACATGTAACTCCTCCAACCGTAGTATGGAGAGAACGTGTTGATAAGACGTGAATGTCCATACGTTATTATTATTATCATTATATTTTTTTTTTTTGCAACGTTGATCAGATTTGTCTATAATTATTAATTGCCAGCATCGGTATTTATTATGTATACGGGCTACTGTGGCGTATGCGTAACTATTCTTCCTTAATTCTTTACTTTGCTTGCTATTGGTTTAGAATTTTATGTATGTTCTTAGATTTATTTGTATTAATATAATTGTTAGGAAATGCATGTGCTTAACTAATAAGTCTAAATATTTAGTACGTAGTTAGATTTAAATTAAATTAAATTAAATTTTAGATATTATTCAAATAAAACGAATGTACACGGAAGGGTGTTAACTAAATTAAGTTTATATTCTAACAATAATAAAGGCTTATAGTATAATAATATGAGGCTGTTTAACATCAAATTAATTTATTATTACAATTTTATTTTTTGTTTGCAAGAATTAAACAAGAATTACATTGTTATTATTATTTTTTTTTTCTTTTGGTGTAATCTCTTCCTGTAAGCCTTCTATCAAATTGTATATTTTCGATTGGATTCTCGTGTTTATACTTTCTTTTTACAACTTGCCTATCACGTTTAAATCCATCTTTATCTTCAAAATAAGTTTTGTCTTTTCGTTTAACATCTTTTATTATATATCGTTGTAAGTATTTAATGTTATGAAAGCCTAAATTCTTAATTCACGATCTCTATACTGTGTTGTATCTACTCGTGTATTGTTAATTTTGTTTATTTTATTTTTTTTTTCTTTATTTGAATGAATTCTTTGTTTCAGTTCTTCCCATTGTGATTTGTTCAAAACTGGGCAGGTACATAAGAGTTTTTTAAGCTTGTTAAAAGACTCTATGTACTGCTTGTTTTTAACGTCTATTTTAATGCCTTTTTAAAGGTATTTTGTCATTGGGAGGACTACTTTTGAGTAGTCTTTAATGAATTTCCTATAAAATCCTGTGACTCCTAAAAACGATTTTATTTGTTTTATGGTCTGGGGTACTATTATCTGTTTAATCAATTTGATTTTATTAGGATTGGGCTTTATACCTTCCTCGGAAATTATGTGTCCCAGATACTCAGTTTCACGCTTTAAAAAGTTATATTTGTCGATTTGGACCTTAACATTATATTATATATATCGGGTTTTTTCAAAATTAATTTCATTTTGACTGATGACATGAATCTCATCTTGTGAAAATGGAGTTGGAAGATTGCTAAAAACTAATGGTATTGTAGCTTCTTTTGTTATAAGCTGTGAATTAGAAAAATGGATTTTTGATTGTAAAGGCTTTAAAACATTACATCCAATTATGCCATCAAAATCACTATATAATTCTGTTTCAAGCATTTCGATTTTTGCTAAAGGTCTGTTGAACTCCTTAAAAAGTGGAATCGTTATTTTTGTGTTAATACACGACCTCGAACTGATAGACTTAAGTATCAGTGGCTTTTCAAGTTCCGTTTTGTAGGAACTATGAAATATACCTTTTTGTATAACCGATGTAGTTGCTCCGGAATCAATAAGCAATTTTAATGGACTTGAATTAGTTCTCACTATTATGCAAGGAAGAGCTCTGAGGTGGTTGATTGCAAATTTTTGAAATCGTGAATCATTGAAATGTTCAGCTTGGATATTTTCTTGCAACTGACCTTCATGAGAGCTGTCTGTCTGTATGTGGTCTATTTCCATATTTTGATTTCTATTTCTAAAAGATTCTGAGTTTTTATTTGTGTATGGTAATTGTTATAAAACTGCTTAAAAAAAATTGTCAGTTTCAACAAGAATAGCTTTTGCGTCTGCTAAGTTTGATGGGTTCCTAGCATTGAGAATTAATTTTGGTTCACTAGGTAACTTGCTAATAAATAGCTTTAAAACAATTTCCTCATTCTGTCCGCTATTAAACCACGTCGGGATATCCGAACTCAAAGAAGATTTTATATTCAACTTTGTTAAAAGAATTTAATTTTTTTCAAAGAATTCTTCAACTGAGTTTTCAAATTTTAAAACTTTTATTTCATTAACAATATTTTCGAAACTTTCGTTTACACCACAGTTAGATTTTAACACATTTTTTTATTAAAGGCCAATGAGTGGGATTATTATTATTAATTAAAATTAAATTAGCTTTGCCTTTAATTTTTTGTCGTATTCTTAAATCTAAAAAGCCTCTTGAATTTTCATCTAGAGTTTGTATAAATGTATAAATATAGTCAACTTGCTTAATAAATAAATCTAATTCTTCTGCTAATCCCGTGAAATCCGCGATTTCTCTTACGAGTTCAAGTAAATTAAAATTTGCCATACCTCTGTTTTTATTTTATTTTGCTTCTTAAAAGTGTTTCTGCTAGGCTGTTGATTCCGATGATGACTTTTCTTTGAAATGGAATGAGTTCTTGTTTTTTTTTTTTTTTCACTTATTGTCTTATATTTTTCACCATTTTTAAATGTTTTTTTTTGCACTTATTGTCTTATATTTTTCACCACTTTGAAATGTTTTTTTTTTTTTCACTTATTGTCTTATATTTTTCACCACTTTAAAATGTTTTTTTTTTTTTTTTCGTTTTTTCCGACTGCGCCAGTAACGTGTGTGACACGAATAAAACATATTTAAAACCTTTTTGTTTATTTTAATATCTTCAATATTATTAGAACACTATTTATTTACATTTATTTTTTAATGACATTTAATTTGGACAACTTAAAACTTTTACAATTATCATCTATCGATGGTCAAACTTGAACTGCAACTAAACCAATAGTCTTGGCTCATATTTATACTTGGTTTTAAATAGCAAAACAAAGCAAAGAATATATATGTAACACAACACACAACAGCTAGACAACAGAAATTAGACTCCTCGCTTATACTGTTATACAGCTGCAGGCAGTGCATGCATATTATAACATGTTCACTGCTTCTTTCTATTAGTTCCGTTGTTGGAACATGACTTTTTGATAGGCAGCTGCAAGCTGGCTTGGATATGGTAAACATATTTACCACATTTGTTTAGTCCTGTTATACAGCCGCACTTGCTGATTTGCAGGTGCAGGCCGTGTGCAAAATTGGTATATATGTTTACTGCAGGTGTAGGCCGTGTGCAAAATTGGTAAATATGTTTACTGCAGGTGCAGGCCGTCACGTGGCTTGCTCATGTTTCATAGATTCATGTTGTATGGATCTTGGGAACATGTAACTCAAGGGGTAAGCTTTATACGACGTTAAACTTATAAAGCCCAATCAAAGCGAGGTAATACGCACACAAGTAACTTTTAAGTGGGTGCTTTCCTATATACATACGATTATCTTGCGTAATGAGATTTGTCAACATTAATCGCTCCGCGAATGGGCAACCATCCTCAAAAGGATATATTGATGCCAACATCCGCCTTGCTAAATTTATTCAACCAGAAAGGGATTTAATTACATCAAACTAAAACAAATTCCGAATTCATTATCCTTTCGTTTTTGAGGTTAAGAAAAATCAAAATGAAAAAAGGTAGAAAAACGTTCATGTGCTAGATGTGCTCAAGTGTCGGCGGTACTGATACTGTATATATATATGTACCTATTTGTATATAAATGTATACATGGTTGGGATAGTATCTGCAATTAGAATTGGATTTTTTTTTGTAGCTGACTGCGACTGCACATCCTTTTGCTCTTACTTGGCAGCTGCGACGACGTGCTTGGAATAATTTACCATGAATACGCTTCCTTGTTCTTCTTGCTGAAATCGTGATTAGCATTAGGGATAAAATCGATTCGTATCCTGGCACTCGGTTACCATTACAGCAGTTGGCGGTAATGCGAATTGGGATATTTGGAATTCGATTTCAAGAATTAGAGAATTGAGAGAATTACCAATTTCATTCGGAAAATAGTGTCAGCTGCCAACACTCATGCGAATCCTTGAAATATGCCTCAATGGCTTATGATGTGTTCGTGACAGTTAAAACAGGAACCTGTAAGGGCAACCCGATTAATTGTGTTTATGTTAGAATTTATCCTTTTAGGCAAGAAATTTCAAATAAACCAATCTATTCCGCCCAGTAACCACTCGGTTTGCATTTAAGCGGCTAGGTGTTTAATGTAGTTATCCTTTGGAAATTCTGACAATCCTTCCGGAGAATGAGTTTCTATTCTCTCCTTGCAAATGTCCCCAGAAATAAGTTGGGTTTGGGCCATTCCATTGTCTCCCTAAACACTTAACAGTCCACCCTGTCTATAAAATTTATGTTACCACACTCAGTGACGGAAAATACCAATTTATTTCGATGGTACAATTGGGACGGGTTCGCCCTTTCATTCGTTTGTTCGAAGCGCGTGAAGAGGAATCGAAAAAGGACGGCGGAAAGTAATTGGTTATCTCCTTCTGTCGTCGTCGCAGATAAACCTTGACCAGATGGAAGATTTCACCAAAGAAGACATGGGGTAGGAGTTGCTGTTATGGAATAGAAATGGCAAGGGATCTGCGCACAGTGGGTGAAAGGCGTATGTGCCAAGTATTTGTAATCATGAAAGGGTGAAATGGAGTTGATGTCGGAGAGAGATTTCATTTCTTGTTTTCGTCGTAATTAGCCGTTTGGAACAGTTTCGGGAGGTGGATATGCGACGGGATCTTTTGGCATACTAATGTGCTAAAATCAAACAAAATCGCCATTAAATCCAAGGATCTAGTTTCCGTTGGACGTGGGTGGGCAACCTCGATGGAGTAGATACAATCCGCAATGCGATAGCGGATAGGTGCTTTAGTGGTCTGTGGTGCGCCATCTATTGCAGAAACACAAAAGCACTATATTCAGGTACGTAATTCCGGCAACAGATGTCGAAACTGTTATGAGTGTGAATTTAAAAAAGAAATATAAAATTCGTTGTATTTAGAGATACAGGGCCTTACTTATAACAATCAATTTTAATCTTCACACTAAATACTTTATAGGTCACAATGGTGGTCCGATTCGGATATCTCTCGAAATCTATATATGTATATATATATATTACTTGCCCGAGCTCGGTGAGTGTATAGCGTTTATTACTACATATATTATTTTCAGATCGTCTGTCTGATGTTCGCCTTCTTTTTGTCGTTTTTTGCCCAAACATCTTGGCTTATCTTAATAGGCGGCCCTGCGATCTTTGGCCTTTTTGTGGCTTTAATATTCGTCCAAAGCGTTGTTGCGTTATAAAACGCCACAAAGTCCCAATCCCACTTCCATCCGTCCGCTCCAATCCAAATCTTCTTTTTTTTCTCACGATTCGGTCATTCCCGCCGCTTTCGAGGGACAAATGACCAAGGGGGTGTTCCCGACTTGGTTTCAATTCAGCGCTGGTCATACGTCCGGAGAAAGTGACAAAAGCAGGTCGAGGTCTTTAAGGCAATTTGGCACCACTGTCGAATCCAAAAAAAAAAAAAAAAACATAACATAATAACATAACAAGAAAATTTTTTTTTTTAGTGGATTTGAGAGTTTTTTTGTAAAAGTTGAGTCCGACGTGAACGGACATAAATAATTTAATTTCTATTTCTATTAATTTAATAGAAAGCGAACATAAAGGAAAAGGAAGGAGATCAGGAGAAAAGAGAAGTAGTCCCAGGAGGCTGTAGGAAATAAGGCCCCAAAAGAGAAAATGAAATAAGGCCCCAAATTTGGGGTGTTATTTCATAATGAAATAACACCCCAATTTCAACTATGAAATAAGGCCCCACTGTGATCAAATAAAGCCAAAAAAAAAACCCAAGCAGGGGGGTTGCAGGGGGAGATACGCATTCCCTATCAAAAGGGTAACAATTAATAATAAAAAAGTAATTTTTGGGACTTATTTCATTTCTTCTTTTCCCAATTTTCATTAGGAAATAAGGCCCCAAAAAAGGAAATAACACTGTATAATTTTTTGGGGCCTTATTTCATTTTCTTTTTGGGGCCTTATTTCGTTGGGGCCTTAGTACGCAGAGCCGTGGCAGGACTGTGTGAAGAAAATATAAAACGTCAGGACGGCAGAGTAGTTGAGAAGAGGGAAGAAGAACCCCGAAAAGGAAGATAAGTAAATTGGAATAAAGTGTTCGTAGTTAGGTGATTAATTACAAGAAGAAGTAATTCCGTTGGCTTTCGTTACGTCAAACTCCCGAAAAATTTTTATTATTATTTTATTGTTATTCTTAACCGTTCAGACAACGCGATAACGATTCAATTTCCAACGGCTAGAAAATCGTCGTCGAAACCTAAGATTCAATCTGTCGCAACCGAACATTTTTTTTATAACGACCCTCTGGTCGCGTCGCATTCAAAAACTTAATTTAATTTCATACCAACAATAAACAGCCGTGCTACAAATGAGTTTTTATAACGCAACATAATCTTGTCTTTATTTTATTTTTCCCCTACATCTTTGGCATTTTCTTCAAAAGGTTTCAAAGATTGTTTGACGCCCACCCTATTGCAGCGTTTCTGCATTTTATTTTTGAACCCACCCCAGGTGAGTGGCCGAGAGTGGCAGCGACCAACGCGCTGTTCCCTTTTTGGTTCGGCCTTCGCAGATGTTTTCGCCCATCCGTCATTCTCGACTTTTGACCGCCGGGTACGCAGCCGAATCTGCGATCGCGTTTTCCTTATTTTGACAAAATGGATAATTTTGCAACAGCCAGTAATTGGATTCTTTTTCATCTGTTAGGCTCTAGAGGTAATTTTTAGTCTCGTCATTTTTAAAATCTTTAATCGAATTTGTTAGCAAGTTAGTAAGTCGATTTAAGGGCGCTTTATCTCGCGGGGCTCGAGTTTGTTGCCATATTTTTCGCGCTTTTCGTTTTGTTCTGACCATATTAATTATTTCCTGCGGGTATTTGAAGCAGTTATAGTTCGATGTTTTCTGCTGGTGAGGAGTATTATTCCATGCAGCTTTTTGTACGATATTGACGAAGCGGTCGACCGCGACTTGTAGTTAGTAAGACATCTTGAGTGATTCACACAGTTCAGTATTGTCCTGAACGTCTTTTTTGAAGCCTTCCCAGTCTGTTTTGCCGTTTGTTAGCCATGGCGGTATTTCGTTTTTTTTTTTTTATAAATGTCTCAGTCGTTGTTAAAATAATCAGAAGAAATATCAAAACATTCTTCAACTTTAATACGTTGGGCGGGTAGTCCTTTTGTAATAAAGAAATCAATCAAATCAGATATTTTAGTGACATCAGTCGGTCAGTTTGTTGGTTTGCCTGGCGAATAAGAATCGCCGTTGTACTGCATACAAATTTCGTAAAGTATTCTTCCCTTTGGTGATATCTAGATCCCCCGAAACTATGTTTGGCGTTAAAATCACATCCAATTATAAAATGTTGTATGAGGGAATTGATTATGTTTGAAAAATAATTTTTCTCTATCTTATTAATCGATTAAGTGGCCGATACACTCCTTTATATATAAGGATGCTCCACCTCTAGCCCTATTCGACGAGTGAACGGCGTGATAGTCAATGTAGCCTTTGATCTTTAGATTTGATTTTTCCTTTATATGGGCTTCTGATATCAAACCTATATCAATATCTTTTTCCCGCAAGAACAATTCTAGATCTCCGAGTTTATGCCAAAGACCGTTGGTTTCCACGTAAGTATTTTGAACATTCGCTTCATATTTGGTTGTGTGTCTGTCTCGAATTATAACTTTCGAGCTTAACTAGCCTATCGACAATAAGTTTATTTGTTTTGCTTTGTTCCTCAAGTCTCGAAATTATCTCGAATTAGGTTGTCCACTACCCGTGCTGCAGCTTTCGCGTATGTTAGCATATCTGTTTTTTGATGTACGGTGTCCGATGGTGTTTCTGTTGCCTGTTTTCCTTTTTAATAATTGGGCTTATCTATTTTTGCCGCTTTCGAGGTGTTGATTACCTGGGTTCTAAGTCTTGGGCTGTTTCGTTGCTTCTGTGGCTTCATAGATTGAGTCCGTCTTTTTTGGAGCTCATTAGCTACTTCGCATCCCCGATAGTTTGCAGGAAGATTACCATTACAATTAATACACTGTCAGGTGGCTACCGGCGCATTTTACACACCGTGGTTCTTTCTGACAGTAGGTTTGCGTGTGGTTATAACCTTGGCACCGTTTGCAATGTGGAACCAATTTTTTATTCTCACGCATAGGTTCAATTTTAGCTACAATAGATGTGTTTTTTTGAGCTTCAATCTCAGCAAAGCACAGCAAATAAACGGTTCCCAGCAGCCAATCACTCCTGCGCATATTCTCTTCTCTTCATCATTCGCTTTACACACACCATTCCATTCTCCCTCACGAAGGCATTGGTATAGAGAACAAAGTTTACGCAATAACAGCATATAGCAACGTTCTCTGGGTGTGATCTGTGATTCTCTTTTGTAATTTCTGATTCACGTTCATACAGGAACGGGATACAGGAGACAGAACACAGAACTTCGTCCAAGCGAAAGAAAAATTTAACTAATCGAATTAGAATTACTCTTGCGCATTTTATCTTTTCTCTTCCTTCGCTTAACTGCCACCATCATCTCATCTGTGACACCGGACACAGAGATAGCGGAGGCGAAATATTATCTTTCTTTTGATGCCTACAGTGCTGTCGTTTTAACCAAGGTAAAGCAAACTTTTTTGAAATAATTATTCTTTTCAACCGATCTATGAGTGATCTTCATTAAGTAGGGTTGATACGTACCTCTGAAAGAAATTGTGTTGGCGATTAATATAAAAAGTAACTTATAAGAGACAGAGAATACGTATCTCTTCCTTAGCCTAACTACCACCATTCGTCCTTACCTATTTTGCAAATCCTTTTTGGAAATTATAATATTTTTCGACCGATCTATGAGTGGCACGCTTCAAATTGGTGAAAAAATAAATCCAATTGGTATTCATTTAGTAGGTTAAATATGTTCTGAAAGAAATCGTGTCGGCGATTAATATATAGATTATTTTTCAAGCAAGACGGGTTTTAACCCTCTAGCTACAACGCGTATATGTCTTTCTGACTTATTCTCATAAGAATACCATTCGACTTTGTCTGTATTTAATTTACGAGACAATAGACTTTCGGTGTCCTTAACGTTGACTTTCCACGCATTGGTCCTAGGCGACGTTAATGTGTAATCTGTTGGCAACAAACGGCCTTAAAATCAACTTTAGTCTGGCAGTTTACGGAAAGACTCCAGACTTTCCAAAATCGCTTACAAATAAGCAAAAATAGTTGCCAGTATATGTAGGGTTAAATGTTATTGGTGAGAAAGTCATTTCTTTCGGGCATTAGCTAGATAAATCCTCCCTTAATGTCATTTTGAAGACAAGTATTGCCCAACCGTCCAAAATCACGGTAATAAATTTCGTAATAGGAGCGAATTCAAATACGCTGTTGTTCAGATTGGGCGTTTGCAATTATAAATTAATTTTAGTAAATTTTAAATGTTTTCTAATTTTATTCGTTGTAATACAACAATGCAAATGGTTTCTAAGTCTAACAAACACAAATTTGTTCAAATGTATACTTTTTTTTTATAATATTGCAATGTTGTTTTATTAATATGTTTAGATTGTTTCACACAAATTTCGGAAAAATACAAGAAAGATACCAATCCAATTCTGTGCCCAATTTGTAAACAAATTGTTGATAACAGCACACGAATTTATTGCTAAAATGACATGACAATTAATCATTCCTTATTCCTTTTTGTATGCTTTTGGAGAACTGGACATTATATTCATTTACAAATAAAAAAAAACTGTTGATTATACTGTTCGTTTTATTTGATTTTTACTGAACATGTTAAGAATTCGAATTTTTGACATGGAGTGCTTACTAAGCCAAATGAGATCAAAGCGCAATAATGCCAATTTGACTTTTGAAAAGTGAAAAAGGGTCAGATTTCCAGATTTGGCCTTATTTTGCTTGGCCTTATTTCACGGCATCGCAACAAAAATCCATTTCGGTTGGCATCTCTCGGTTCTATACAGCAATTGGTTTTCTAAAAGCCATCCCTCGATTGCTGAAAGTTATAGCCGGTGTGTTGCAAGGCTTACTTTCTGAGAGAGAAAAACCGAAATTTCTTTACAAATTTTTTTTTTTTTTGTTACTGAAGGTGAAAATCTCAAAAGACACAATGGGGTTAGAAACACAGAGTAGTGTGGGACTCTAACCGCACTAAAAACACCTCCTTAATCATGACCAATCAAAGAAAGATCGACAAATGATTTTAGTTTCAACGTTCAGTTGCGTTTGCGAAGTTATTACAATTTGGAATACGGGTTCTCATTATTTAGATTATAAGGTCGTTAGGTTTAATTCTTCTCAATCTACGAATATTGTATCGTACATTTAAGACGTCTTCTATTTCAGGCTTAATATGCATCGGCAGACGCTCATTGTGACGAATTGCGTACTTTTTAATTACCTCCGTTACAAGATCAGTCTGCAAATCACGATGCAAGTCATTGTTTCTAATATACCATGGGGCATTTACTATTCCCCGAAGGACTTTGTTTTGGAATGTCTGTATTATTTTTACATTTGCCTTCCTTGTACAACCCCATAATAGGACACCATATGTCCAAACAGGCTTCAATATCTGGTTATATAATAACATTTTATTCTCAATGGACATTTCCGAATTATGTCCTAGCAACCAATAAAGTTTTCTGTATCTAATATTTAACTCTTCTACTTTCTTTTTCACATGTTCCTTCCATTTCAGCTTAGCATCTAGATTCATACCCAGATACTTAGCTGTGTAAGAATAAGGAACTACTTGGTTATTAATAACCACAGGAACGTTAGCAATTTTTTTATTTGTAAAATTGACATGAGTGGACTTTGACTCATTGGGTCTAATTCGCCATCGTTGTGCCCAATCACATATTTCGTTAACTGAATTTTGGAGCTTTCCTGTTTATTTAGTCACGCATCTATCAGTTGATAGAAGAGCAGTGTCGTCTGCGAATGTGGCTATCATCGTGTCGTTTGTATGTGGTATATCACTAGTATACAATAAGTAAAGGGTTGGTCCCAGAACACTTCCCTGTGGAACTCCTGCTTGTAGTCCTAAAAGTTCAGAATACGCTGAACCATAATGAACTCTAAAGAATCTATTTGAAATATAAGATTTAAGTATCTTTTAAGTATTGTCTAAAATACAAAAATTATTTATCTGCATTAAGTTTTGCAAATGATGATTTCAGAAACGCTACCTAAAAACTTTACCTATTGCAGAACAGATTTGAAAGGAAAATAGAGCAATGTATCTTGAACTATGAAATATATTGAACGAATGAACGAATTTAATTATAGAAAAAACTTAGATAACAACAAAGGCTAAAGAGAATAATTATAAACAGGTACTCGTATAACAAGTAGTTTGCAATAAACTTCAACAGTACGTACGTATGAACAAATATTTGTCCGAATTAAAAAAAAAAATATTGGTCTCTTTCGATGAAATTTGAGGGTATCTTGTTTTCGCCACTGTGAACTAAAAAAGCTAGTACTCAGACGTTGTATCCATCAATCATTATCAAGATTGATGGCGGTGATAATCTTGTGCACAGCGGTTATCTTATTTATGTTAAGTGGATTTTATTTTTGCCATATGCGAATGTCAACAGACATTTTTATTTCGATTGATTAAATTCAGAAAACAAGAGAATATGTTGTGTATGGGACGAGGATATCTTTGAAAAATATTCGCATCTGCCGAAAAAGGAAAGTTGAATAAATTGACAGAAGTATCTTGCGAAGAGAAATAAATATACATAATATATATATTATACCTATGGAGAATTGACTGCTAGAGATGCCGTGACGTGATTCCAAGCAACATAACATAATGCCAAAGACTCTTCGGGAAAGCGTCTAAATTTTAGTACTTTATATTATGATGCCAACAGGGTTGCAAATAAAGTGTCTTTCATTAGCGACTTGACAACTTCGAACACCCTTAAACCGATTACCGAACTGTCAATGTCAAAAAAATTCAATAAAATCAACATTTTCATAATGGAAGGAACATCCTTTACAAATAATTAAAATTTACTACCGAAATTCCGTGTCGGCGGTCGCAGCATTAAGAGCGTTAACGCCAATTTTCAATCTTCAGCGATAAAGCTCATTTTTGGTTAAACTGTAGTTTCTGTGTGAAGGTAATAACAACAGACCAAAGCGCAGACAATTTCTAGCAGAAATTAATTGTACCTTCGTCAGGTCCAGCGTCTGTTCATGAAATCGTCGTCAATTAGAAGATTTCCCAACACTTAATCGGATTTTGGCAGGGATGTGAGAAGGTTGTCCCTATTTTGAAGCGAATGTTTGCGTCATATGTATGGTTGGTTGCAACTTGAAAGATAGGATGGTCTTGTACCCGATAGGTGGCGCTGTTGCCAAGATATAAACATTTTTTTTCAATTCTTTCAACTTAATTCTTAAAATATCTACTTACATGGGCACGCTGGGCCTGGGGAGTAAACTGATAAAGCAAGGTCTTATACAGACGCTAGACTACTGAATCAGCTAATTAAATTAAATCTAAATGCAAAAAAAAAATCTAAGAATAGTAAACTTTGGATTGGATTGTGTTATGAAAACTTTTTAAATTAATGAAAACACTTATCTACCGCACTGTTTAAGGATTATAATATTATAAAATATTATAAAGATTTTGTTTTTAAATTAAATTTCTTAATACAATTCGACTACAACAATTTAACATCCCCATTTAGTGAGAGAAGTTTCACATCTGCTGTGTGTTCACAAGCACACTCGCTGTTTTGTTTTCAATCAACTTAGGTACTCCACTTCCACTATAACCCCAAATGAATGGATCAAACTTGTCAACCTCTTCGGGTAGGGGTCAGAATATACCCGAGGTAGGCATGCCTGTCGTAAAAGATGATAGGCGGGACAGTCCCGCTTTCGAGCTATGTGTCCCGCTGTCCCCAAAGAATGCAAAATGTCCCGCTTTGAAAAAAGGCCACCCTACATGTATGTTTGTATGTTTCGTTCATTAAACCCATTCTCAATAAATGTATATAACAAAAATGATATGGCCCACAGATTTATGGTCACGTTATGTATACAAAAAATATGCAATGAACAAAACAAAAAGATTAACTACCCCAGGCGGCAGTCCAGCTTTACTGGAAAATCCACCCTCTTCGGAGATCGGCTCTATGGATTCTGGGGAGAGCCGCTTATTGCAATCCATTAACCCTTTTTTTAAAAGCTCAAGGGTATCTCGATCTCCTCCAACAAGATCGAATAACCCCGGGGAAAGAAGTCCACCGGGAGCGCTAGCGGGTGAAAAACAGGACTCAGTGAAAGATAAAAGTCTTGAGGAAGAAAATGAAGCACTTCGAATCATGCTTAAGGAAAGGGATCTACTCTATCAAGATCCTAAGAAAGAGATAAAACTGCTAAAAGAAGAAAATAAGGTTCTAAGGAACGTTCATTTGCAGAAAGAACGCGAATGTACTCCACCACGCTTGGCTAGTCGGGAATAACACACCGACGAAGAAGAGCTAGCACGCGAAACGAATCGGGTCACTAAGAAAAGACCTAGTAAAAAAAGGAGAGCCGGTTCTTCGCCCGAAGTCGAGCCCCTAAAAGAACAAACGCATAAAGAACCGCAAGAAAAACAACTCCAAGGGCATATTCGCGCACCGCCTCCAGTAAACGTCGTTGGACGGGGTATAATATATTGCACAGCCTCCTTAAAGGAACGATAACATCGAAATTTAAGGTTACATCTTTGAGAAATAATGCGTGGAAAATTAACGTCGATAACCACGAAGACTACCGGGCAGTGTCCCGGAATAAAGTCAGAAAGGTCACATCGTGTTGTAGCAAGGGGACTCCACTATTCATGCAAACAAGAAGAGGTTATAAACGACCTCCAAGCCAAAGGGTTTAAAATTCTTGATGCTGTAAATATCATCAAGAAGGAGAAACAACAAACGGAAGAAGGTTAGGATTTCCTGGTAAGGCGTTGACTTCCGCTCTTTATGCTTATAAAATAATTCCACAGTGCAAACGTTGGCAAGAACTTAATCATACGCAAATGTATTGCAAAAAAGAGCCGCGATGTGTGAAAAGCGCCGGAAATCATTTCTCCCAAGATTGTGGAACAAATAAACAATTCTCCGCTACCTGTGCCAAATTTAATGGAAAGCACTCGGCAAATTATAGAGGTTGCGAAGTAGCTAAGGAGTTGCAAAAACGGAGAGATGCGCTCCTTAAGCCACAAAATATAGAAACAAAGCAGCCAAGAAAGACAAAGCGTAAGACCAGGAGGTAGTAGGCAATATAAAACCTCCGCTTCAAGAGCGTAATAATAAAGAATAATTCACGGAAAACGCGTAAATCAAATAAAATATGAATGAAAAACCAATGTTAAAAATATGCACTTGGAATGCAAACGGACATTGCAAAAACTTGACGAATTGGAAATATTCATACGCGAGAAAGATCTTGACATTTGCTTGATTTCTGAAACTCACGTGAAAAGGGGATCGAGCTTTAAAATAAAAGGCTATAATGACTTCCACGTTTGTCACCCTTCGGGAAACGCGAGAGGTGGATCATCATTGTTTATTAAAGACTGCATTGAACAATACGAAGACTTAAAGATAGAGCTTGAAACTATGCAACTGTGCACGATTCGAGTAAATAATAGTCAGAAATAGACATTTTTGCCGCCCATCGGCGGTTCACGACAGTGTTATTGGGAAGGAATTACTATCCGAAGATTTATCACTTACAAGTGCAACGCTAAGAGAACTAAAAGTGAAATCGAATCTCTAAGACCTAAGAGAGCTCCTGGCTATGATTTGATCACGGGAGAAGTTCTCAAAGTTCTACCAAGAAAAGCATTAATTAAGCTTGTTCGTATTATAAATGCTGCGCTCAGACTAAAACACTTGCCGAGTTAATGGAAAGTTGCGGTGGTCATAATGGTTTTAAAACCAGGAAAACTGCCAAATGAAGTAAAATCGTAAAGACCAATTTCCCTTCTTCCAGTCATATCCATAGTTTTCGAGAGAATATTGCTAAGGCGCCTGCAACCGGTTATAGAAGACAATAATCTTATCCCTGACCACCAGTTTTAGTTCCGAACCAAGTATTCGACGATTAACCAAGTGCATAGAATTACCGACGTAATCTAAAAAGCATTTGAAGAAAAAAAGATATGCTCAAGCGTATTCCTTGACGTCTCACAAGCCTTTGATAAGGTGTGGCATGACGGCTTAAAACTTAAATTACTTAAGTTAAATTACGACAAGTTCTTCCCGTACGCCTATATGATATTCTAGAATCATATCTCGGGAATAGTCGCAGTAGCTTAGTGGTTAGTGTGTTGGACTGCTATGCGGGGGTCCCAGGTTCGAATCCCGCAAAAACCCAATTCCAACTTAGGGTTTTTTTTCCGCTGCGCTACCTCTCGCGAACGTCTGACAAACATCCGAGAGTATAAATGTCTTGAAAGAGCTTCTTAATTAGCCGTTTGGAGTCGGCATAAAATTGTAGATTCCTTCCATTCGTTCCAAAAATGAGAAACTCACACAAAAAACGAATGGTTGTGAGAAGCTAGGCCTAGGGTCCCTCCGGACCTGTCGCGCCAACTATATATTATATTTATATATATCTCGGGAATAAACTCTTCCGTGTTAGACATGGAAACGAATTCTCTGAGTTTATGGAAATTTCGGCCGGCGTGCCGAAAGGAAGTTTCCTTGGACCGCTTCTCTATCTGTTATATATTCGCGATATAACAAGAGAAGATAGCACTACCCTTGCTACGTTCGCCGACGACACCGCTATCCTAACAGTAGGTAATACAATCAAAGAAACGACTGCAAAACTGCAAGTCGCACTGAATAAGGTAAACGAATGGACGAGGGACTGGCGGACAGTGAATTTCACGTATTAGAAAACAAATGACTTGCCAGTTTTTCAAAACTTGGCCCGAATACCCTTTGCAAACGAGGCCAAATACCTGGGAATGATACTCGACGCAAAGCTGAAATGGAATTCGCACGTCAAAATGAAACGTAAAGAACTCGATATCAAATATAGAGAAATGTACTGTCTCCTCGGAAAACATTCCCAGCTCAGTACCGAAAACAAACTGCTTCTATACAAGCAAGCTAAAGCCGGTGTGGACCTACGGAACACAACTTTGGGGTTGTACCAAGAAAACAAATGCCAATATTCTACAAACTTTTCAAAATAAAGTGCTTAGAGAAATTGTACAAGCACCATGGTATATTAGAAACGACGATATCCACAGGGATCTCGGAATTCTAACAATTGAAGCTGAAACTAGAAGCTTTGCGAGAATAGAAACCGACTAATCGGACATGTCAACAATACAGTCCGACACCTTCGGTAAAAAAAAAACTTGTCAACGAGCGGTCGATATGTATACAAAAACGCCCATGAAAATTATTAATTTGGATTGTATTCAAATTCAGCCAACTTTGTGCTGTACAAACTCTTTCATCAAACTGCCATTCAAATAATTCCTGCACAGATCGACAACCTATAGATACAATACATCCAATTTCCGACACACAATTCAGTATTGTGAATCTGAAAAGCCAATATCTGTCAAACATATCCTTTTCACGCTCCTAGAACCATGTTCGATGGAAATGACAAAATGGTTGTGTAATTCGAATGCCAGTCGATTTGTTTCTATTTGCCGACAAGCTGAATGAGATTATTTATCTCCAGGAGAGGTTTTGGGCACACTCGATATGATGGGAAATCAAGTCATTTTGTACAGAGTAGGGCCATGAACGCCCCACTGCATATTGTTGCATCAAAGTGCAAATACAGATCTGACATAGTTTACACTGATTGTGCAACATCTGTGGCAAGTGTCGGAGAGACAGAGTTCTAGGACAACATGGATAATGGCTTGTCTCGTGTCATGTTTTGAAAAAACTGTTTTGTCTTGTACACACAAAGCCCGTTAGTATTTTATAATTACTCAACATTCCTTTCGGCGTCTAGCAATTTATGCGCGTATTCAGTTTTCGCGTCAAAATTCCTTTTTGAAGCTATACCCCTATAGGCAAAGTTTAACGTCAATCTCTTACAGCTGCGAAGTAATTTTCGTAATTTGAATTTCTCAAACGATTTTTTCAAAACATTTTTCGCCGACTGGGTTTTTTTGTTGTTCCTTCTTCTCTCAAGCAAAACTTCAGAATAAAGAAGTTTTCACCAATAAAAACACGGATCGCTTTAAATTTATGAATTGGTCTTATTTAACTTGAAAGAAACCAGCCACAGGATTGGAAGATGTGCTTCCTTCCTTCCCCTTGATGGATGATGTAGCGTCCTTTCATGCCAACCACCATCACACAACACATCGCTCCGAAGTATACGAATATTTTTGGAACTTTCCAAATTGACTGGCTGTGTTTAGACCACAACTAATATTTCTTGAAACTCACTCTGGGAGATGCAGCATTTCTTATATCTACATACACACACACTATGTCGTGTGTTGTCGATGAGGTACCTGTTTTGATTTTATTTATGCCATTCAGTTTGCATAATGTACAAAAAAAAAAAAAAAAAAAAATGGGAGTATGATGTTCGTCGGCGTCGGGCAATCTGGGAGAGCAGAAAAAAAAAAAAAAAAAAAACATGAAAGTTTCACAAGGATATTTCGAAGATATCACTCGTTTTTGTCGTTTAAATATTGTTTTGAATGAAACTTTGCCGGTCTACTGGCAGTGGGGGATTGCATACATTTATAACAGAAGTCATTGCGGGAGGAATTAGAATTTTAATTTAAAGAGCAAAATAAAATAAAGTGCACGACTTTGTCGAACAAAACTTTCTCGCTCGTCAAAAGTTTTGTTGGTTATTTTCTTATTTTATTAGATAGGTAGGTATTAGGTTAAGATCTGAGAAGCTATGCTAGGTAAAAGAAACATGAAATATAGAAAAAGGAACACATAGTGTTAAATATTCACTTTTAATTTTTAAACGTTGAAGCTCTAGAAACAGGCAATTCTCGCAAGTTCTTGTTAGAGAGTTATAAGCGCCTACTGTACTATTTTATAACACTTTACAAGTTTTTGAGTACGAGAACAAGTGTAGTAGGAGTTTTTGATTTTTAACTTTTTTATCTGTTTTGGAATGATTTTCTTTTTGACTGGAATAGATTAGTGACGCTGGTTTAAGTTGTTTACGATTGGAAGTATTGTTCGTTATAGATCGATATCTCTACATATAAATATATATATATATACATATATATATGCAAGAATTCAGAAATTTGTTTTTGAATTTGAAATAGCAGTTATTAACTGAATTCATATGAACAGAGATCGGCTTTTGGGTAGTCATTTTTGAGAAATAATTAAAAAACTGATTTATTCGAATTTTCTGAGAAAAACTAAGTACGGGATCTTATTTAGAATACTGAAAATATCTTTAATATGTATTTTGATCAAAATCGCTAGAGCGGTTTTTGTAAAATTTGGCAGACAAAACAGTACCAAATATTGCAAAGTTTAGTTTGAAAAATACTATTTGTTAACTATATACCTAAAAACCGATTATATGTTATTGTTCGCGATGTAAGCATTACTTGGTTTATAAAGTTTTATCGAAGTCAAGAATGGGGTTTTCGAGATATGAGCAGTTTTTTTTAAAATTAGCGTTTTTGGTGATTCGAATTGAAAATTAAGGACGCAACAATTTTAAGAACATCAGTATTACTCTAAGTTTGCATTGTGGTCAAAATCGTTATTGCCATTTTCTGGTAAGCTAAGAAAATCTGAATTTATAAAAAAAGACTTTTTTTCAAAAATCGATTTTACGATAATACCGAGAAAAACTGAGTTAGCCGTTAAGTTGGAAATGACCATATAACCTTAGAAATTAATTTTTGTTACAATCGTATCTACCGTTTTCGAGATATGTCCAAATTTCAAAATTACTCGAATTTTTAGCCAAAAACTGGGTATGTAGTCATGCTAACCTCACCCACTGAAGCTTAAATATCAATTTTGGTTGAAATCGTTAGAGCCGTTTTGGAGCAAATCAAACTGGTACGAACAGTTTGTATGGGAAGTACCATTAATGTTGAGGTTACCTTGCAAAATAAAAAACAGCCCCGAGCCCTAAGCCCACAAACTCCAAATCCTAAGTTTGAACGAAATCCGGTCAGCTGTTTGGGCTGTAGGCCTGCGGGACAGACAGACAGACCGGACAGAATTTTGCGACCCACTTTTTTGAGTTCGTCTATCATTGTAATGTCAGAATTGATTAACATCTCGAGTTCGAAATTTTGTACGAAAACAATATCTTTCTCTTACTACGTAATGGAGAAAGTTAAAAAAAGATGGGAATTGTACTAAAGAATGCGAAATAGATATGGGCAAACGATTGAAGTTGTGACTTGGGATATCCTTTATATTTTCGAATTTATTTTACGAGGAAATATTTGATTAAGGTAGTATTTCGACGACAAGGATGAGATGATTTGTATGGAAGCAGATGGGAAGGTTACAAAGAACAATTGTTATTCGTATTGTGAAACGTAAACTGTTAGTATCCGAAAATCTGTGACAAATAAAATCGATTCTAACCCGATTCTCCATAAATGCCATAAGTGAGTGGATGTTGCGGTTGAAGCGGTAGGTCTATATATCCCAACTCCAAAGTTGGTCATTTTACAGAGACTTCCAAGAAAAGCAATCTATAGTATATTTGGGCATCACCCTGAATTTCAGGCCTAGAGCCGAATGGGACCCAAAGACTAAGAGTTCCATAGGCGATTAAAACCCTGGCGATGCTAAAACTGAACGAGCTGAAGGGTACCACTTCTTAATTTGATGTCTGTCTAACATTTTCTCTTTTGAAGTCGGTTTTTCATTACACATTTCAAACATTGTATTCGTACACATTTTTGAACTCGAGATATTAATCAATTCTTACATGACGATGATAGAGAAACTAAAAAAAAAGTGGCTCGCGAAATTATGTCTGTCTGTCTGTTCGTATGCTCCTTAGGCCTACAGCCAAAACGACTGCAATAATTTGGTTCAAATTTCGGATTTGGAGTTTGTAGGCCTATAAATCGGGGCCATTTTTTAATGGTACTTCCCATATAAAATGTTTAAGAAAAAAAAAAAAAAAAAAGAAGTTAATTTATCAGAATAGTGCAAATACTCGAATTCATTTAGTCGAAACAGTTTCTGGCTTATGTCAAGCAAACATGGAAGTGCGTTCACAATTACATGCCCATGGCGGTAGTGCAGCTAATGTCTGTTGCTCAATCTCAGCAGATTGCGTATGCTTCGGAGGATGAATGGCAGTCAGTCCGTGGTGGACTTAACATGGGGCCAGAGGCACGGTTGCCACTTTGGTAATAAATTACCAAATCTGGTAATTTTTTTCTTAGTTCATGATTTTTGGTAATTTGGTAATTTTTATCTGGTTTTGGTAACTTTTTGAACAGGAGCATCAAAGAGACGAACTCGATATCATAACATGGAAATGCTGCCTTACTTTTTCTGCCCACTACGTTTAAGGTTTAAAAGTATTCCTAGTACTTCAGTAAGTAACGTTCTATAATGTACCTATTTGAATTTAAAATACTTATGTTAAAATGAATTGATATGATGTGTCAACAGTTTTCTTTTAGTTTCTATGAAGACTTAAGGGAACTTCAGAAATTCGAATAAATTTCATGATTTCCTATAAATTATTTTTCACGCCGAAATGTCAAAAATGTAATGCGACTGACAATAAAACCCAAGTGTCTGCCATATCAGTCTTTGAAGTAACTATTTTTCACTCGAAGTGCGTACTGCCTACTCATATTTTCACTTGGAAAGTTAAATTTGACATTTCGTGGACAAAAATTTGTATTAAAAATTGGATTCCACTTGAGAGGCTTTACGTGTTCTGCATAAAGTGCATACTAGGCTTAAACATAGGTGCATTTTTCTACTACCATGACATTTTTTTATATTAGGTTCGTCAGAGAAAAATCAAACGATACCAAAAAGTCATATTCATACTGGCTCAAGACGATATGTACGATTTTTTCGTGTTTTATCATTTTTCCAGATTTTTGGTATCTTTTAGCTTGGTTTGGTAACTTTTTTTTTCCATTTTTGGTTGCTAATTTTTTTAGCAAGTGGCAACCATGGCCAGAGGACGTAATAAAACAGTCAACAACAAAAATCGGTTCGCGGAAAGAGACGAAGTGGGTTGATGCTTCTACTTCTCCAGATAAGGTTCTTCGTTCCATCAGGGACAAATTCCCCGGTATTAAGGTGCGGAAAATTGGTCCTTTTTTTACTCCAAAATCAAGGGAGATGAATATCCCGTTGAACTTGAAGCTGTTTAGTAGTTCAAAGAGATTACTAGCATTGAATACCTTCTTAACCAAATGGTTTTTTTTTGTAAGCGTAAATTCTCCAAAAAATTACTACGTTATTTTAGTTGTCAGAAGTTCGGACACTCCATCGTTTTTGCGCTAATGGTTTTAAATGCGTTGTGTGTGAATGAATCACGAGTCTTCTTATTGCATTGAGACTAATAAAACTTGTGATGACAAACAAATTCAAACCAATTGCGCTAATTGTGGTATTGATAGCCACCCAGCCAGCTATGCCAGGTGTGTGGAATATTAAAAGTTCAATCACAGAAGTCCGAAACTTTCGTCTAAAGCTAAGCGCTTTGCAAACAGTATCAAAACTGATGTTAACTATGAAATAGCTCGTATGGAGCCTAAAGTTCCTCCTCTTTCATATGCAGACGCTGCAAAATCTGCGCTAAAACCTTTTGTTGAAAATAAATCTTCGGGAAAAGGTATTCCCGTTTCAAAAATCAGAATTTGTTGGCCAAAGCACAAGACTCTGGCTAACACTGAGGAAAGTATGACTTCCTATTTGGAATCCATCGCATATATTGTTGTATAAATGGGTACTTTTCTAAATATATCTATTATTTCCTTAAATATTTCAAGATATTAATTAAATTATTTGTAATTTTCCTTCCCTTGTTTAAAATACCTCATTGTTATTTTATTTAAATCAAAAAACCTCCGGCAAGTCATAACTTATTAACTGTCAGCCATTATAGGCATTTTCAGCTTGATATAAATGAGGGCAAGTCATTGATAAAAAGAAGAAAGAGGAGTGGACCGATATGACTTCCTTGGGGTACACCTGAATAGTTTTGAATTTCGTTTGAGAGCACAGATCCAATTTTGACAAATTGTTTGCGATTGGTCAAGTGACTGCCAATCCATTTCAAAATGTTAGAGTGAAATCCGAAAACTTCAAGTTTTTTAAGAGCACATTGTGCTGCACACGATCAAATGCTTTTGAAAAGTCTGTATAGACACAGTCTACTTGAAGACGTTTTCTAATGTTTTCAAGACAGTAATTAGTAAAGATGATCAAGTTTGTAGAGGTCGATCTACCACTCACAAACCCATGATGAAATTGTGAAATATTATTGTGCACTGCCGAATACAACTTTTTTTTAAAAACTGCCTCGAATAATTTCGGAAACAATTGCAACTTTGCTATAGGCCTATAATTTTCGATATTCTTTTTTGATCCAGATTTAAAGATGGGAGTAATGAATGAGTATTTCCAGCAGTCAAGAAATTCGCCATTATTCAGAGACAAGTTGAATATAATCCTAAGAGGATCAACTAAGCTAAGTTTACATGTTTTAAATAACAAGGGCGGAAAATCCAGTGCAACGCTTACACTCGAGTCAAGTAAAGACAGTTCGGATAGGATTTCTTCATTAGTTAAAAAAAGGAAACCCAGATCAGGTAATTGTTCAGTTTGATTTATGAAGTGACAATTAATTTGCTCAATAAAAAAAATTGACTGAAAAAATGTTGCAAACATATTACAAATTTGGTTTACATCGAGACTGGAAATTCCAATTTTGTACAATTTTGTATAACTCGTTTCTTGAGACAGCGCCGTAAATATGCACTCATCCTCGCAGCTATTAGAGCAGCCGTCAGTTCCAACTTCGGAAGCGTTAACTCATCTGATCTATCAATCTTCAATGGTGCCATTCGAAATTTTGCACATAAGAATGAAACCGCACCAACTCCTTAAGAATCGTGGACCCGAATATAGGCCACAGCGCCATAAGCTTTTGTACTAGCGTCTGCGAAAATATGGCACTGAATCTTATTCGACGCTGGGAACAATAACGCTGATCTGGGAATCGTCATATTTTCTAGCTGAATAATAATCCTCACGCAATCATTCAATTCACACAGCCGGTCCGGGGGCAGAATTTCGTCGCATGTCAACTCTCAACTTCCTTTTCCATGCAGCTTGAAAGAGTATCTTAAGTTTAATCACCGTTGGGCACACAATACCTTACGGATGATAGATTCGAGCAATAGCTTGAAGCACGTGTCTCTTATGGTCCCTCCAGATATACCAGATTCCACAAAACCTATAATGGATTCCATCGGTACCATCAGCTCATCACTAAACGCCTACCATGACAAACCCAAAACCTTTTGAACGATTGGAAAATCTTCAAAACCACAGTGTTCCTAACCTTTGCACTATTTGAATCACTTCCTCAGATTCATTGAACCCGCTTGCATAATTTCCACAGATTCCTTATAGATGCGAACAGCTTCATCGTCTGTATCTACACTTGCCACGAAATCGTCCATATAAAAACTCTTCTTCAAAATCTCACACGTCTCCGGAAATTGATTCTCATGCGTTTTCAAATTATTCTCAATGGTTGCCGAAAGAATGAACGGGCTGCTTTTATTACCAAATGTTACCCTTGTCATACGAAATTCTTGGAGGATCAAATTTTCAGTAACTGCATCTATCGACGAAACTGATAAAAATCGGTGCGAGTCTCGGTCCTTTACGTTAAAAATTATTTGTAAAAATGCCTTTTCGATATCAGCCACCAATCCGATACACCCCATTCGAAAATTTAGTAGCATCATTAGTATTTCAGGTAACATTGGTTCCGGTGAAGAGTTGGATGTTTAAAGATGGAATGTCATCGCTGCTGGCGTCGATGCATCGAATACAATAGGCGTTTTTCTTTTTTAGTTCAGAGCACAACCTGAACTGTTATACAAAAAGTTTGTGTTTCTTTTTTAGCTCAGATACATCAGAGCTGGAATTTGTGTTTCTTTTTTCGTTCAGAGTATGATCAGAGCGCGCTCTATGAGCTCAGAATAAATTGACTGAGCAGGCTGAGTAAAATGCTGATTACACATATACATTCACACTTCCAGTCATATTTGAGAGAAAAAAAAAAAAAAAAACAGAAAATCATCAGAACGATCTGAGCACGCTCGGTTCAGAGCGCGCTCATATAGCTCGAGCTCAGTTCAGTGCTCAGCTCTGAACTAAAAAATAAAAACGCCTAATGTGTAGCTTTGTCGTTGTGCTGAGGTCTTTATATACCGGTCGATGCGGGAGGTAAAATATTCTCTTTGGAATCGTTTCAGAGTCAGAGTCAATTTGTTTAGCAATACCATCTTTAATCAGTTGACGCACTGCGTCATCATACTCTTTTAGTTTCACTGGATCCCTAGACAACTGACGTATAAGAGACGTTAATCGACGTACCGCATGACTTCTATTGCTTTCGAATAATAAATCCGGTTGCTTCTACGGAAGAGTTGCGCTAGCGATTTTTGCTCGTCCTCTTCTCCGCGTAATTCATTAATTGCATAATTTTTCAACACTCGGGTGATCGTGATGACCTTGAACTGTTCAACCGAAGACGGTCTCCACAGCTCTCAAGCGCTTGGTAATTTGAATCTGCTTGCCGGTCACTGCGGTCCAATTAAAATCAGCTCCAATCAACAAATTTAAACCTTCCCCTAAGGAAATGCCCTCTATATAATTTTTGTCTGCTAATTTTAAATTAGTAAATGAAGAACAATTCCCATCTGGAGCACTCAATACATCGATGCATATCTTTGGCACTGCCAACGCTTCTATCTCGATCGTCCGCTTATCAAATTGGCTTTGCAAAGGAATTTTAATTTTCCTCAACACTTGTACTGGAGTTCTCTCTGACGTACCGAAAGAAATCACTGTCATTTTCACCGTTCCGACCTCAATAAGCCCTAATTTGTTCACAATGTCAATTTAAGAAAAATGTACACATGAAATCGAAGTTAAGGATATTTAAAAGCGGAAAATACACAACAATGTTTGTCCTAATATGGATCTATTATATAAAACAACTCATTTAGATAGTATTATTAACCAAACCAATTAAATTAATCGTCTTTTATAATAACCAACCAATAGCATTCAGTTATCTTAAAATGTGGTATTCTCGAACTCTATCACATTCCCCCATGGTTGGTAACGTATGGCAGCATTGATTTTATATTTTTTGTATGTTTTTACATGTCACACGGATTCTAAATTGACATAACACCGATAGGACAACAAAATGGCGAATTTGAAAAAAAAAAAAAAAGAACTGAGGGGGCCAGCGGCAAGAGGATTGTGAGTTGGGGGTCTCAGTATTGTCTCTGCTCTCCAGTGCCTCTATCTACCTCTTCAAAAAGGACATCAGTTTTTCCATCAGTGATTTGCTTGACAGTGGTCGATGAGTTGTCATCTAACCTTTCGATATAACCATACTGTTCTTTTAATAAGGCGACAGCTGAATCGTAGCAAGCTGCCGACGCCGTAAATCCTGCTATAACTTTTTTCGCACCACCGCACAAGACACTTTCGAGATAATTAAATCTGTCCGCATGTGAAAGTTGTTTATTTTCATGTACGGCGACATTAAATTAATCCCAGAATGGAATTCATTCTCTCATATTTCCGTCAAATGTTTGCAACATCGTATTGCTTCTTTTGAGTAGAGGTTGAGGTAATTAATCACTACATAGTATAAACAAAGTCGCTTTCTCTGTCCCTATGTCCCTATGTATGCTTAAATCTTTAAAACTACGCAACGAATTTTGATGCGGTTTTTTTAATAGATAGAGTGATTGAAGAGGAAGGTTTATATGTATTTTTTTTTTTTTATATACTTCTCCCGGGAAAGGCGAACCTATAACGCTTCAACAGCGCCCCGAGATGCCTGCAGATGTATGTTTGCTCTGCACTTAAATTGCTGCAAATTGTAGTCTTCTGGAAATATATCCCCAGGAAGCGAGTTCCAAAGTTTGCTTGTCCTGTAACAGAAGGAGTTTTTGAAAGTTGATGTCCTCGCGGTTGTCAAGTGTACTGTATGGTCATGAGCACTAGCAGCCTGTCTTGTTGGGCGCCCAAAAGTTGCATTTCGAGGGATAATGTCTTTGAGTTCCTCAGAACATCTACCATGGAAGTACCTATAGAACAAGCATAGGTCAGCGACTTGTCTTCTGTGCACCAACGGTTGTAGATTCGATGTGAGTGTAGGGTCTCCAATGAGTCGAACTGCTCGTCTCTGTATGCTATCAAGCAGGTTAAGTGAATGTTTTTGGGCCGAGCTCCATATATGGGAACAATATTCCAAGCCTGGTCTAACCTGTGCTTTGTAGAGAAGGAGAAGTTGCTTGGGGCTAAAGTACCTCTTTGCTCTAAATAGGTAGCTCAACTTTGCGGACGCCGATTTTGCGATATAGGATATGTGGTTCTGCCATGTGATTCCTGAGTTGACTGTGACTCCTAGAAGGTGCATTGAGTCCTTGTGATGGATTGGATGGTAATCCATTTGGATCTGAGGAACTGTTGATGCATTTTTTCTGGAAAATGTTGTGAGCTGTGTCTTGTTTGCATTAAATACAACCAAGTTGTCCTTTCCCCACTTCAAGATTTTGTCCAGATCATCTTTTAGAGAATTAATTTGTTCACATCTCTGACTGTGTGATGTAGCCGTATTCACAGGCCCATTGTTCGAGATGGAGTGCTGTCATCTGCAAAGCTGTAGATATTATTATTTGTTGATCCAAGCATATCGTTGATGTGGAGAAGAAATAGAGTTGGAGAAAGAATAGATCCTTGGGGCACTCCTGCATTTATAGCAAACGAATTGGATGATACACCATCTGCAACAACTTGGATCGATCTTCCCAGAAGAAAATTTTGCATCCGTCCACAGAGTTGTTGTGGTAATCCGTAAGACGCTAACTTGCCTAATAGGGCTCTATGCCAGACTCGGTCAAATGCCTTTGATATGTCCAAGGCTACGGCTCTGGATTCGCCGTGTTGTTCAATTGATTGTGTCCATAAGTGCGTTACGTAGCTTAGCAGGTCACCAGTGGAACGACGGCTTGGACGATAGTTTTGTGGCAGACATTTCTTCCCTTTCTTTGGAATAGGTTGAATGCGAGCGGTCTTCCAGCAAGAAGGAAACGTCTTCTGGGAGTACGACATGCTAAACAGCTTACAGAGTACAGGTGCAAGTTCTGGTGCACAGTTATTGAGTACTATAGCCGGGATTCCATCGGGTCCCGTTGCCTTATTGCAATCTAGTTCTTTAATTCGAGGCCGAAATTTCACTTCTGCCATCGATGATTGTATCCTCGGGATATTTGGTGGCTCTAGCTGTGCAGAATCTAGGGTGGAATTCTTTGAAAACATGCTAGCGAAAAGATCTGCCTTTTCTTTATGTGTTATTGCTAGCGTGCCGTCTTCTTTTACTAGAGTTGGAAAAGAAGAGCAACTAAAGTTATTACTGATTGCCTTTGCCATGGACCAGAATGCGCGTGAGCCGCTAGGACATCCAATAACTTTGTTAGTGACTCTTTCGCTGTAAGTTGTCTTCGCCGATTCAATAATTAGGTTGCATCTATTTCGAAGAATTGTAAATTCAGATCTTTTTAGTTCTGAAGGGTTTGACCGCCATTCACGGAAAGCCTTGTTTTTCGCTGCGGTAGCTCGCTTGCATTCTTTGTTAAACCACGGTTTATTTGAAGCTAATTTTTTGATGCAATGTGGAATATTAAGTTCCATACCGAGTAAAATATTTTCGGTTACGGCTTCTGCGCACATATTGACATCAGTATCTCTAAAGCACATATCAGCCCATGGCAACGAAGCCAAGAAATTACGCAGCTCGTCCCAGTTAGATTTACTATAATTCCAAATCGAACGATAACGATCATTTTTCGCTCCTATTGGTATACAGAGGATAGCAGATATTAGAGCATGATCCGAATTCCCTAAGGGAGCAGACACTTTTATTTCATAATTATCTGGCTCTGTTGTGAGAAACAGATCGAGAGTGTTTCCATAATTTGTTGGATTGTCTGGAATTCGCGTGGGCTCATCAACGAGCTGAGTGAAATTGCAGCAAATGGCGAAGTCTTTAGCTTGTTTCCCTGCCTCGTCCGTTCGGTTAGAATATCGTAGCCAATCCATGTTATGGGCATTGAAGTCACCAAGTATAATAACTTCAATGGTTGGATGATGAATTTGTATCCAGTCTACCTTATCGGATAAATGACGAAATAATTTAGATGGTTCGTTATCGTTTGGTGAGCGGTACAGGCAGCAAACGAATTTGGTACAACTTTGTAGAACGACCTTTAGCCATATTATGTCGAGATCCGTAGGTTCCATCTCTTCTTCTCTTACACACGCCAGATCTTCTCGGGTAAACACACATAGTCCCCCCTTATATCGAAAACGAGGATGTAGTTCGTATTCTGGACATTGAAGATATGTGTAATCAGTTGTTGAGTTTATTTGAGTCTCTGTTAAAACTAGGACGTCTGGCTTTTTTTCTTGCAGATGCTGGTGCGCACAGCTGACGTTGACATTGTTGAGTCCTAGACCACGAATGTTGCAGAAATCTGTTGCTAGCTTTCTTCTGTTAGTGTTTAGTCTCGTTTGTCTTTGTGTATAATATGTATAATAACATACATAAAATAGTGAAGAAATACTGATATTTTTGAGGTTTCTAATGTGATGTCGTAAATAATTACATTTTTTCCGCTTACATTGCAAACGCAGGCTGAACCCTACGTGCGAAGCCGGGGCGGGTCGCTAGTTAACAATATGTGTCTCAGAAGAATAAAATTGCTGTAGTTTTTCCCTTCTTTGTTTTAGACGCGCCAGAGTCGCGACGGCAAGGTCATCAAATTCTGGAATTTCCTCACATTCTTTTTCAATTTCCTCCTCTTTCACTAGATTTTTGTCACTCACACGATTATCCGCTGCCTTTAAATTCGCCTGAATAGCACTCAGGCGATCGATATAGGAAACGATTTCCTCCTCTAGCTCTGGAAAATGGTCGACATTTTCTTTCCTTATCTGCGACGTTTCCGCACTCAAAATTTCTTTTGCAGCCTTCGTTAATTTTGTAAGCTGCACCCATAACGAGCCGCGAGAAGCTATTTCCATTCAGATAGTTAACTTTTTATGTTACCCGTCGCGATTAGTTCCCGGGTTTCGGCACTCTGTCGCCCGTAATTTTCAAACAATTAAGTTGATTTTTTTAAATGTCGGTAATTACGGTGATCAATTGATGGGCAAAAAAAAAAATATAGATAGTAATTCATAAAATTTTGTTTTAAAGGAACTGAGACTCAATAAAGACAAACTGAAATTGAATTACAATGACTGCATACTTACTTTTAAAATCGAATAACGGTAACTAACGCTCGTATCTATTTTTCGGGCCAAAAACAATATATTTCACCAAAAAAAATTAAAAAAACGGTTAATCTATTAAAAAAAAAACAGTTGGTATTTTACGCAGTATACATTTTATTCAATGAAAATTGACGAAAATAGCAAATTAACCACCGAGCAATTCATTTCCATTATCTGGATCATCATCTGAATCGTCTCCGTTTTCCATCTCCACATCTCCTTCTGTGATTTTTGTTTTGAATTTGTCCTTTGAAGCAATTTGCCGAGGCCATTCCGCCTTTCTTTTGAGGTATTCAAAGAAATCAACGCATGAATACCTTAAGTTACATTTGATGATTAGAATCGCCTTCAATGTTTCCACTTCTAACTGGGTTTTGTCTGAAGTTCATGTTTTGTTAACTGCAGAAAAGATTCGTTCCACCGATGCTAAAGTTCCTGGCAAGCATAAAATGTACTCAACAATTGTAGCCGTTTCTTTGCATTCGCAATGAGCGTTATTAAGATGGTTGAATATTTCTAATCAGCGTTTTCCATTCAAAACATGGCCGTAGTTCTTTGCATGTTTGAATTACGTGTGCCAATTTGACACGTTTTCACTGGCGTTTTACAAATTGTATTCGCTCAACTTGCTCATGACCGCTTCGACATCTTTCCATTTCGGTGTTTTTATCAAAGTTGCCCATCCATTTCAGCGGCTCAAAAGGTGCTGTCCATAGAAGTATGATAGTGCAGCGACTGCAAAATTATCTCTTTCACATTAAATGCTAATGATAAAGACAATTTTTATGTTTTAATGACTGCTTTGTTTGTCTGCTGCTGTTTTGGCATATCTCTTTTTTTCTGACACTTTAAAAAATTGAAGTTATATATTTTTTCGCCGTACAACGCAGTATTTTGAGAAAAAAACGGTGTCGTTTTTGAGTCTAAAAAACAGTACGAAAAAACATTTTCAACGAAACTATAATATTTGCTATTCAATGAAATTTTTTTTGTGGGATAATGAATTTCGAAGGTTTGCATTAAGTTCCCAAAACGTTTCGTTGACTCAAAACTCATCAAACTACAAGAGCTTTCATTTAAATAATATAGTAGGTCTAGGGTAGAGGAAACAAAGTAGTGAACCCAATTTCATTGAGATAACGATAACGAATATCGATCTGGACTTCTTGGGGTTTCTGGATCTGCCCTAGTGTTGGTTGTATGCTCTCTACTAAGCCATCTCCCACTACCTTGGAAAGCTCTGCAGTTAATACGTCCGGTCAGGCAGCCTTGTAGGACAATTGCTGTCCTCGCTTCATTTTGGTCAAGTGAACGGAAGTCTTGGGTTTGATTGCCAACCTATTGTATTTTTTCAGAATTCGATTTCAGATTGCGATGAAATAAAAACTGAGAAATCTATACAGTTTTAACGTGATGCATGGACAAACCCAAACCTTTATGCACACGAAGCCAACATTCTTTGAACAACCAACTACCTTCGGATTTTGTATGTGCCATGAGAGGCGTTCGTCATATCTAATAAAAAAGCTCGCATTCTCGTTTATATAATAAAAATAACGAAAAATCAACAATAACCCAGCCTGTCACCAGGGCTATGGTTCCGTTTAAAGGTTTGTTAAATTTCGTTTATTTGCTTTGAAATTGTAGCACCTTGTACCCCGCACACATTGTTCGTAAGAATATCCATCGTGTATCTTCACGATACCATAACATTTTTATTATACCGCAGATTTGTGTAAAAAGCCACATTTTGAATGAGAGAAAATGTAAGGAGCCCGCACTCGCCCATTTAATGGAAATCACATTTATTGCGGGTATACGAGTTTATTTGTGTCAGCTACATTCATGCATGTCCTCCGCTACCCCAGGAGCAATCACTTGTTTTCGTTTCGTTAAGTCGGCCTCCATTATCTCGACGTCGACCAGATATATATTTATTTTATTATTGTAACGACTTTCTTTTTATCCCCCCTTCTTTTACATTATCCTCTGCTGATGGTTTGCGGGGCATTTTTTCTGCTGTTTAATATTTTCATTTTGTTTGGTTGAGTTGCTTCCAAGGATAAGAGGAGGGATAACAAACAGTTGCTGGAGCTGAAAATGAAGATAGAACATTTTACACAGTGTGTAGGTTAGAGGCCATGGCATCGTCGTGAGAAAAAAAAGAAGAAAAGACCCAGAGGAATGGAAACTCTCCAGAGACTCGGATTTGGATTCGAAATTCTCTTTAATCGGACAGATTGTGGGCTTGTATGTGTGTACTGAGAAAAGTTGCAGTCAGCTGGTGTAGTTCCCATGGCAAGTGGACCAGGATAATGGGTTGGAGATGTTTTGTTTAAGAAATATACACAAGTAGCTTAGTCAGAGGTATGTATGTTTGAGTTTTTTTCTTTTCTTGTTCATTTCCAGGCGAAGACATCGAGGTTAGATGTCTATATCAGTTGCTGGAGATGTCGCCATGGCTGTACAATGTATATATGGGCATAAAGTTTTAGAGAGGTAGTTGGGGTGACCAACTGACTGTGTCATTGTATAATTGCCTGTCGAGATGTTAACTGGGTAATACTACCAGAGACTTATTGACATTTTGGAAAGATGTGCAATTTTGTCAAAGAGGGCACATCCCGCTGGGGGTTGCCGCAGACCTTTTGTTAAATTGTTGTGCTTTGACTTAATGGGGGACAAAGTTTTGGGTTCAATTAGGATTTCCTCGACTATATACTCAGAGGGCATGACACGACAAATAGGAATTATAAGCCTTACAAGTACTGTGACGTTAACATTCCAATTCGTTATTTAAAGAAGCTTCAATGCAAACCTGGTTCCTAATTCGTAAACAAGCTGCGAAAGACAATCACGTATCTATTGCTCGTTCGTGAAAAAAAAAAACAAAAATTGGTGGTAAGATATCGGAGAATATTAAAAAAAAAAAAAAAAAAAAAAAAACTTTAAAGAATTAGCTTCCAATAGTTCTGTTCATAATGACAGTGACAGGGACTTGGGCATTTTTATCAGCGTGACCTCTTAATTTTCGTTTTGTTATTTTTGAGGTTATGTTTCATTGCGTGGTTCTCTACGACAGGTGAGAAGACCTTCAATATTTTCAATATGCCAGGTTCTTGCTTTACTCTGGCCAAAATGTTTTAAACCTATCATTAGCATATCTCAATCCTCTTTTATATTCATTTTGGGGTACTAACCCCGTCTCTTACAACTCCGCCTAAGCCAATGAAACCTGTGCAAGGCGGCGCACTGTGGTACAAAATTAATTTTTTGGTTGAAAAAATCATAACTTTTGAACGCATGAAGATATCGCTACAATTTTTTATCTTCTGAAAGGAAATTTCCAAGCCAATAAAAATATTTCTTCACAGGGTGTTTTAAACTGTTTGAGTCATATATTTTATATGAAATAGTTTAGGAAAAAAGTAAACATAAAAAAATAAAATCAAATAAAATACAAAATATATAATTATAAAATAAAATACATAATTCATTTTTTTTTTCCAAAAATTGTGGATTTTATTTTTCAGAAAAAGATCGTCATCATTTTCAGCATTTGATAGACGGGATCCGGTCGAAATTCTGCTTTGCAAAATTCTGTCTCCTCACACAAAAATTCTACTTTACGAAATTCTGCTTTTCAGATGTTATAGAATGAATTCTGCTTATTCTGCAAACCACGCAAAACTTATCTTTCCCTTTATTGGATTTAACGATTGAAACATTCATTTATGAGTACAACACTATCAGCACACGTTCACAGTCAATCCATTTTTTTTTTTTTAGAATTTGAAATATTAATGAAATGTTTTTAATGGTCTTGTTCGAAGTATTATTCATATTGATATATAATTTGCACGCTTCACTCTTCAGTAAAGCCTTTTGAACTAGCACAATTTATCCATATGTACATGCACAAGGATTGTTTTACCTGTGTTTAAGCTCCCCAATGTGGGGTAACAGACGAAAATTAATATTCCACCTGCTTTATTAGATCATAAATCATAAAAAAATCCACAATTAAGTATATCTTTCAACTTTTTGTAATGTTTAGATAAATCAATTAATCCCATTTTTTTGGAAAGCTAAACCATGTTTGCGTATACCTTAAGAATAAGAACAATAATGATTTATAATAACTTAAGTAATTCGAAAAACTCAGTTTGGTTTAAAAGGAATTTATTCAGAACCATTTGGCATTTATATAAAAAGGGGCGTGGAAGTGGGTAGATGTTTTAACGATAAAAATAATAAAACTATTTTTAATTGATATAAGAAGTAAATTTCTCGCTCTCAGCTCTTTCAATTAACAAAATAATCGAGCAAATTACAATTATACCGAATATTGCAAATAGTTGCAGCTACAATTTTGCATATGGTTTAACAAATAGTTAGGGTCAACAATTGTGGTCAATTTTCCGCGGGAACTCGCCAAAATTTGTTTGTAACTCTACTCAAACCAAAACAAGTACTAAGAAAGGTGTGTTTTTGTTTTATTTATTAAAAATATTACTTTTTTTTTTATTTATTAAAATTTTAATTATATAGGTATAACACAAATATAAAACAATGAGACTACATTCAAGAAAATTAAGATTTTTCGTTTAATATGCAATAATTGCAAAAAAGACAATAAAGACGGTTTTTCTGTTTTCTTTTTCTATATTCTAGAACACAATTGACCAACTTTGAAAAGCTCTATAAATCAAAATCGTTAGCAGAAAAACATTTTGTTTGCTGTTTTGAAGCTCCGTTGATATTTCTATTAGATATGAAATACAAAACAATAAAAATAAAACACCGAATTTATTATTTTAATCACAAGATTTGCCTTTTTGGACCAATGCACGGCGCTGGGACATAAGAAAAGAAAGAAAGAAAAATTTGGGACTTAAGTCCCACTCAGATGCGACATAAGAACCGAGTCGAATTTCCAAGCCACCCCATCGGGTCCTAAGTCCGAATAAAAAATGTCGGGTCTTATGTAATACCTAACATATTTTCTTAAATAAGAATTCAGCCCGAATTTGTTTTTATTTATTTTTTTTGTTTTAAATAAAATGCTCAGAGATATCTAAAAAAAATGGATTGGCTTGAAGACGTATCAAAACATAGTAGTCAGTGGCGGATTATGCTTATTGCCTCCCTAGGCCCTGCCTGATATGCCGCCCTTTTTAATCAACAAACAATTTTTTTTCTATATATTATAAGAGAAGTATGCGACGTGAATGTGTATATAATCAACAGCGACAATGTGTTTCTGAGGAAATGCGCAGATGGCTGATGATATGCGCTGATGGACGTATGGTGGTGTATATAGAAATTGGGTTCAATGTTTTTGTTTTAATGGTTGTTATAGTACCTGCGTTGATACCTACAGTAAAGAGTTGAAGAATTCAAGAAGTAAAAACGATATATAGGTAAATTATGTTGTTTGATTTATTAATTGTTGGTGTAGATACAAAATTTCCGTTAAGGCTTTTGTTTTAGTGGTTGTTTTGATATTACCTACGTTGATACCTACAGTAAGGAAGTGGAACTTTAGTACTTACGCTGTTGAATTTAATTGTCTTAAATTGGTGTTTTAGGTAAATAGATTTGTTTGATTTATTGTTTCACATTGACAATGTTCACCGCTTTGTTTTAGCTAGACTGTTGTTTTTAAACAAATATGCCGTTGAGAAAACGGTCAAATCTCTTTTATTGGAAATTACACAGTCTCACGCCGCGTACGAAGTTGCGGGCACAGCTAGTGTTGAATATTTTGATATTGACAGTTTTGTAATCAGTTTAAGGGTGCGTTCGCACTGAAAGTTTGAAGTTGTGAAGTCACTGTCACTAATGAAAGACCCTTTGTATTCGATTTATACGAAGAACACTCCATGAGATCATCTTTCCAAACATAACCTCTTTTTTTTTTAACTAGAAAGCAAAATCACTAAATTTTATTCAACAAAACCGTTTGTCCGCGGTTAAAGTGAGTACTATAGAAAAAATTGCGATGAAACCTTTTGTAAAACGTTCTGAACAGGCCTTAGGCTTGTGGTGTGATGCTCTGAATTCAATTAAGTGCAAGTGTTGTTCCTTTCAAGTTTACCGAAAATCTGTTCACACTCACTCACGTCATAATATTCTCCATTATGGTGTTTCCCTTTGGGGAGTGTATCCTCTTACAATAAACTATGCATAACCTTATACCCGTCGAAAAGCCATCAAACAACATGGCCAACTGCTTTCACTGCTCGTCAAACTCGTCGAACATCAACCAGCAAATCGAATATCGTTTCTCATGGGTCATGGCCTTCAACTCGTCCAACATTCTCATCGCTTTTTCGGATTTTCTTCCGCCACCTTCTCTAGTTTCAATAGTTTTCCTATTTTTTTCTCTCGCACACTCGATTATGCTGTCGGGTGGGCAATAACTCTGTGAGCACAGTTGGCACTTGTAACACGCCCTTAGCCATTTTATGCTTGAATTCCCCCAAAGCAAATAACGAACCCTTAAACACCACAATTCTTGGAATTGACATTTAACTCTTCGGACCAGCTAAGCTAATTTTCAAATTCCGCAAGATTTTTTTTGGTCCCATAACCCGGGAGGGGGCAAAACTATACATTTTCTCATTATCCTTTTGCCACTCTGTCGCATTTTGATTTTCTATGGCCCAAAATGAACGTACAGTGGACATATCCTTAGTTTGTCGAAGTGTTGGTGTGGATAGTGTTTGTATTGCTACACAGAAGTTAATAGCTTTACAAACGAAATCAATTATGCTAAGTACACCATTGATGGGTACATTTGCTGAATACCCAAACACAGCATGTGGCGGCTCATTTTGACGAAAAGATAGATGAATGAGTAAGTGGATCCTTATGTGTACAGCACTTGATTTTGAACTTGATGACCCTCTGTCATCTCAATAGCAGCACAGCAACGGCAGTAGCATCTGTCGCACCACACAAGAGTGATACCTTTTTTTCTTGCTTCACATCCTTGAAATTTTGTTTGTTCTGTTTCTCAAGTTTGTTGATATATATATCAAATTGGAGTTGCTCTTCTTGGGGGGTTGGAGCCTTCGCGCATAGGTATGGCGCCTAATCGAAACCACTTTGCCCTACATGTGCTCTTGAGAGATAATGACAAGTGAAAATTTCACGATGCCAACAACAAATTGTGGAGCAATTTTTCTGTTTATGTTTGTGGAAAGGATTTTTATGGGAATTTTTGTTTTGTTTTTACGGTAAGTATCAATAGCTTTTCATCAGAAACCATGCAATGGGGTGTGATATGAGTGTTGGGCTAGGCCAATTCAATTGGGAAATGAAATTGATATCGAATTTATTAATGTGTGGAAATTTTACCTAATATTGTTCAGATTGCCTGGGAAAGTTGTATAAATAATGTAACATAAGAATCTTTGATAAAAATGAAGTTAGGACAGTTCGCCATTATTTCATTAGAAAAATGTATTGAGCTTTTATGATGGACGTCACAATTCCACCTACACGTCGAAGACTTGCACAAGTACGAATTGAACAACATGATTTCCGTGCAATAATAGACTGCCAAGCTTCGATGTCTTCTCCGAAAGAGGAGAACAAGTATTTTTTAGGGTCGACCAGGGATTGAATTACCGCATCCGTGCTTGAGTACTACATGAACGTGACTGAATTTTTTCTGTTTTGCTTGTAAATTCGACGAAATTCAGTAACGTATGGCTCGCTCACGGAAGTGGTAGTTCGACCCCTGATTCGAGTGCTATTATAGATAGATACTCTTTATTAAGGGGAGAAGGCCAGGGTTCTTGTCAAGGCCGGACATGCTAGTGGGCGCACAAATTATGACAGTTTGTCATCGTCTGCAATCCTCCTACGTCTCGTAGAGAAAATTGGGGCAGTTTATCCTCGGATAGGGGAAGGGTGGACCGAAACAGTCTTCCTTCCCGCCTAAAATCCTCAGCCCTTTCGTTGACGTTTAATTTGGTTAATATGGTTGGGCAAGGAGTAGGTGACCGGTCGACAGTATGCCCTCGGATATGCGGGTGGTGCCCGTATCTAGTTTAGTTTAGTTTATTAATTCGTCAAACAAAGTTACAATACCTTTGTGATTACTTGACAATAATAAAACACAATAAACAAAATACATTGACTTTTTTTTTCTCCGAGGTAGATGGCAATCTTCTAGAAGACATTATAAGGACAGCCGGTGAGATTTTTACTCACTAAAACCACCTCCTACAAATGTCTTTTGTACTGCAATTAAACATTATTAAACATTGCCACCATTGCTTTAAATTAATAGCAAATTATTTAAAAAAAAATCTGCTTATACTTAAGTCGATCATATCGCAAACGGTATTGGTTTCTCTTAAGCACCTAGATAATGGTTCATTTAAAGCATAATTTGTTCTGTGATGCGGAATATTACGAAAAATAATCGGTTTCTAAGCATCCTCGCAGGATCATTAAAGTTCATATATAGGAAAATGAACATAACCTCAGAGATCTTCATCTTGTTTCATAGGAAGACATATCTATATCCCAGTGAAGGCTTTTCACTAATACTCTAGTATAACGTGGAGTTTTTTACGTAGATTACATGAGGTTGATCACTCAGTCTGATTCGCCATGTAGAATACATAACGTAGAAAACATTTTTTTTTCTATTTTTTATTCGTTAAAATATAGACAAAAATAACAAAATTATATTTTTTAAAATTCATCTTCATAATCATTAATACAAAAATTGTTCGATCGCAAAAGAAAATAAATGTTGATCAATTTCTTAGACGTTTTAACCGACAAACCAAAAATAGTATTTTGATATGTTTTAAAGCAGTAATGGAAACGTTTTCACGTGATTGCAGGAATGTTGATCACTGCAGCTTGTGTTTGTTTCTGCTTTACGTGTCCTTAATTACTATTTACAAAAATACATTATTATGGCTTTCTACATGTAGAATACATGTAATCTACATCGTTTATGTATATTACATCGGCCGACTGGAAATGATGTAGTTTTGCCAACTCAGATTCCCTCAATTCTAAATGAGTGAAATTCATACAAAGGGCACCGAATTGTACTAAAACATTCAAGAGTAGACTTAAGTAAAAAACTGACATTTCAAAGTGTGAGGATCACAGAACTCATTTGAATTGCGCAAGATAAATCCCTGCATTGAATTACCCTTGGCGACTAAAAAGTCTATCGGCCTTACCAAAAGACTCCAGACTTTCCAAAATCGCTTTACCAATAAACAAATATAGTTGCCAGAATATCGCTAACTGTAGGGTTAAATGTTAATGGTGAGAAAGTCATGTTTATCTCGGGCATTAGTTAAATAAATCCTCCCTTAATGTCATTTTGAAGACGAGTGTCGCCCAACCGCCCAAAATCACAGTATTAAATTTCGTAATAGGATCGAATTTAAATACGCTGTTGTTCAGCCTGACGGTTACACTTATAAATTTATTTTAGTAAATTGTAAATGTTTTCTAATTTTATTCGTTGTAATAAAACAATGCTAATATTTTTATGTCTAACAAACACAAATTTGTACAAATGTATGCAAAAAATAAAAAAAATATTGCAATTTTGTTTGTTTTCTAAACGCTTGAAGCTTCTCTGTTTTATCTTGTTCAAACGCTCGTTCTTGCCTTTGAATTGGGTTTCCTTTTAAAATAGTTGATAGCAATGAACGGATGCTTACTAAAAAAATATTTTATATAAGTTTGGGATATTTCTAAGGCATTCTTGACAGTCGTCGCAAACAGAATAAAATATCTGCTTACTTAAGTCTGGACGGCTCATACCTGGATATCTACTTTTTTTCAACAATTCTCAGAACCTTAGGCGACTCAGGTAGATATTTGGCTGCAACCAAACCCTTATTAAACTCTTTGCAAAAGGAGGTTGTTTATCGAGAATGACGATCTCTGAGGACACAATGGTTGGTGTGAAAAGGACTACACGGAAAATATAGATATAACAATAGAATTGTCACCACTCAGCAAAATACAAACAACTTAACAAATTTAGAAACTTCTGGATGAATAGCAGGTAGTATGTGTGAATTCATGGAGGGGGGAAACATGACAGTTTTCGTTCATAAAAATGTGCCACGGCTTTATATTTTTCTGCGAGAATTTAATTTTGTCGGTTTCTAAGTTTCCCGAATTATGATACGTTTTTAAAAGATCAAATTGTATTTATTTTCACTTTCTATATACTTTGGCAAGCTCTGTATCGTTGCTTGGCAAATTGAAACTCGAAAACGGAAGCGATAGGTTCTTAAAACGCTTATGGCTTCCTGATATTTCTGAAATTAATTAACAGGCTATTATTTCTATTTGCGAAAGTATTCACTAATAATTGTGATCTTTACACTACCAATTTTGTTTGATTTGCGCCCAAAGCATTCTAATAAACTGTGTTCCGTTTATTCAATAATTTGAAAGGTATATTATTACGAAACAAATGCACTCATCACTCAATCATAAAGTATTAGAAAACAAAGGAAAGTGTATAAAAAGTACCGAAAATTGTGCCCAAACGAATGATAGGGCATTACTGTTTTGCATATGATATTTGACAGATCGGCGGATACTTTGTGGATTTCTTATTTTGTGTTTTGTTTTTTGCTTATAATAAGCCTCAAAAAGCCTTTGAAAGATAACTTTTGGGCAAATTTAATTGAAATTTATGTATTCCTTTCTTTGGAATAAAATCCTCGTTGTGAAAGAAACCACTGACCTTGTATTTCACGAAAACAAATAATGAAATTCAAATTCTGCGTGACAACAAATGTAATAGATTCAACAGAAAATCTTCGTACTAATAAAGGTGTGGGTCAAATTGTTTATTGGTACCCTTTCGAAAATGTTGTACATTTTATTGTAAACTGGCAACCAACTAATAGCCGACATTAGTGTTTGATTATTAGTAAGGCCGCATATGTTTTAAGAAATCAAGTTTCTTTTTTTTTATCAAAAATTACCACATGGTCTTTTTAGGGTTCCGTAGCCAAATGGCAAAAATCGGAACCCTATTAGATTCGTCATGTCTGTCTGTCTGTCTGTCCGTCCGTATGTCACAGCCACTTTTCTCCGAAACTATAAGAGCTATACCGTTCAAACTTGGTAAGTAGATGTATTCTGTGAACCGCATTAAGATTTTACACAAAAAAAAAAAAAAAAAAACAGTAAATTTTGGGGGTCCCCATACATAGAACTGAAACTCAAAAAAAATTGTTCATCAAACCCATACGTATCACGTCTATGGATAGCTCTGCAAAAATGATATTTAGGTTTCTAATATCATTGTTTTCTAAAGTGAATAGTTTGCGCGAGAGACACTTCCAAAGTGGTAAAATGTTCCCCCCCTCCTAACTTCTAAAATAAGAGAACGATACAATTAAAAAAAATATATGATGCACATTACCATGTAAACTTCAAACGGACATTTTTTGAACGAGATCTAGCGAGTAGTTTTTAAAATATCGATCAACGTTACAACGAACTACAAGAACTCTTATGTTATGTTACTTGCTGTTTCGGAACCCTTCATGAGCGAGTCCGACTCGCACTTGGCTTACTTTTTTTTTTTTTAAAGGTTGCAATTGAATGTGACGCACCGTTTATTTTATAAGAGAAGTTGACGGTTTCGACAAAACGTTTGACATTTTTCAATATTTAGGTGTAAGGAATTAATCAAACACCAATTCGATAATCTGATAAGATCCTCTTGTAATAACATGCAATCTTGTTCAGTTTTTATACATCAAACGACTTTCAAATCGTCCGAGGAAGGGGGCCAAGATGGCTTCCTTGAGGCACACCCGAGGTAACATTAATAGGTGAATGGAGAATGTTATTAATACGAACATACTGAATACAACTCTTTTAGTATGCTTTTATCCCGTTTAAAAAGTTAGAGTGGAATACTATTTTATTTAACTTCATAAGTATTATTATTATGATTAACACGATCGAATGCTTTCGAGAAGTATGTCACAGTCTATTTGACGCCCTTTCTTAAGTCCATTTAAAATGTAATTTGAAAAAATTGTAACGTTTGTGCTTGTGGATCTACCATCACAAAAACCATGCTGACCGGGGGAAATAGTTGGTACTTTTAAGAATTTCAGTTAATCTTACATAAACAAGTTTTTCAAAAAAATTAGGAACTGAAATCAACCTACAAACAGGCCGATAGTTTAAAACTACCTGCCTACTTCCTTATTTATAAATTTTAGTAATAAGAGAACATTTCCACTTGTTTAGAAACTCACCGTTTTCAAGGGAGCGATCAAAAATATTTTTAAAAGGAACAGCAAATACTTTCGCACACTTCTGTAAAATAATAGGAGCAATTCCATTCATATCTATTCGTGAGTCAACCTTAATATTAATTAAATCTTGTTCAAATTCTGGTTATGCGATCGTCGGACAATATGCCATCGTGACGCATTAGATTAGGAAGTCATTTGATTGTTTTTTAGTATTAATAATTTTCCAAAAAGACTTACTATTAGATTTGAAATCATATTTAACAGATAATAAATACTGATTATAAAGGAATTTATTTAGAGTATCAAAATTTGGTTGCAATATTAGATATTTCATAAAAGACCCAATGGCTTTTTAATGTATTTGCTGATACAGCGTACAAGTCACTGAGGTCCCCGAAGAAGTCTTCACTCTTCACTTGTTTTTTTGCAGATTTGCAAGAGCTGGACAGTTACAAAGAAGATGAAGAACGGTTTCTTCTTCCTCCTCATCCAGGCAGCTGAGACACCCTTCAACTTGTTGCGCGCCAATTATGGTAAAAGATATTTTTTTATACTGCGTTTTTGAGTTTGACTAGAACCAAATACCATAGTAAAACGACTCAAACTACTTTGAATAAATTACCGTAAACTGGGGTTACTTTGTGCCAGTTTTTGAGGTTTTTGTAAAAAAACTTTTATTTCTGTATAAAATAAACAAATAAGATATACCATTTTGATCTTAAGCATTAAGCAATAAAGGCAACGTTTTCAAATTCTCGAAAGGGCTTAGGATTTTAAACATGTAAACCTTTAAAGTGTGGCACAAAGTTGCCACTGACGAAATCCTTCGCTAATCTTGTCAAAATGTAAGTTTGGTTGAATTTTACCCCATATACCATTAAAACACATGATAACAACATTTTTTTAAGAAACAAGTAAAGGATTTCTTTTATATCTATTACATATAACAAAAAATAAAAGCGTTAAAAATAAAATTTTTAAAAAGATATTTCGGGGACGCTATAAAGACTATAAAGCTTTGTGTCGGTCCAGAAATGATATTCTGCATTCAGAGCCAGGCATGTTGTTCTGGAAAGGAGTTTATTTCCTCCATAATTATGTCGTAATAGCTTTTGCCAATTCGTCTTGGATCAAGAAAAGTGACTGGAAAACCATAAGCGGATGTAGTAACAACTCTTCTTCGGCACTGAAAACGGTTTGACGTCCCGCAACATTTGAATGAGCATCTTATCCTTTATTTATAAGCGTATTCCTATGAATACCGTACTTTTCGCTCGCTTTTTGAATTGAAATTAGTCCACTTCAGACTTCCTGCACAAATTTTTTCAAAGCTTCCTGGGTGAAATTGCTGTAGGGCCGTCTTCCTATCTTTTTTATATACTTTCGAGGCATTTCGGCTCAATTCTGGAACCTTCAAATTTAAAATTAAGGACAAGGGGTTTCTTTGGACCAAGAACGTTGTACGTGCAAAAGAAAATCAATACACAGGGGGTAACTTTGTGCCAAGTTAAACACCAAGGATAGTGGCACAAAGTTACCCCATGAACTTGCGACTTTATTGAAAAGGGGACGTAAAAATGAAAACAATGGGTTTTACTAATATTAACTTTAATATTATTTATCACAAATAAATCATAAAATAATATAACCCTCCTTCAATTCCGTAGCGATTATAGTTTTATGGTTGTATATGAAATTTGTCGCAATAGAATTTTTTCGGAAAAAACGTAAAAACAAAGAAATTGATGAATATAAAATATTTACTGGAAAGCTTTTCCAGCAGCCTTGCGCAGTGAAAAAACGTTCATATTTTATGTAAAAGTATTGGTAAAGTGAAATTGCATGTACAAAAGTACGGTTGGCACAAAGAAACCCGAGCTTACGGTATTATTATTAAAATTAAAATAAGAGCCAAATTGTAGACGTCCGCTCGACTGTGTCAGGATACATAATGCTGAGAATATTTCTCTCTTTACGTTCCTCTTTTCGCAAAAAAATCGAAAAACGGTACTTTTGAAATATGGACATATCTCAAAAACTGTCCATACGATTGTAGCAATAATTCATCCCTCACTTCACATACTCGAGAGGAGGAACTGCAAAGGACATAATGGAACTTTCTGAGTTGACGTGAGTTTTCTGAAATACAATTGTTATTCAAATTGTATGTAAAGTTTATTTATCTCTCAGATTTACTAAGTGCTTTCGTTTAAATAAAGCAACATTTTTATGTTCTTGATTTGCTAAACTTACAAAATCACAGCAAAACCGCACAGAACCGATAGGATGCTCAATGAATTAGCTGCGTATTTGAAATGTCAAAATTTGTATGGGGAGTTTCACTTCGATCGTGTCAAACGCATTCACATTCTTTCACTTCGAATGTGAACCCTCTTCTGAGTTCCACTCGGAGGACAAAGTGCGAATACAACTAGGGCAACGACGATGGATATCAGGAAAAATTCATCCCACCGGCGTTTTCCACGATAGGGGTGTATATTATCGTACAATCGCAAATTTGATTTTCTTTAGTTTACTTGAAAATGACAGTAACGATTTTTACCAAAATGCATACCTAGAGTAAAAATGATGTTTTCAAAGTTATTGCGTCCTTAATTTCCAATTCGAATCCACCGAAAACGCTAACTTTAAAAACTGCTCATATCTCGAAAATACCATTTTCGATTTCGATAAAACTTAAAAAAAAAAAAAAAGTTTTCAGCTACATAGTAAAGCAATAGTATTTTTCAAACTAAACATTGCAATATTTTTTACTGTTTTGTTTGCCAAAATTAACAAAAGCTCTAACGATTTTGATCAAAATATACATATATCAAAGATAATATCAGTATTCCAAATAAGATCCCGCACTTAGTTTTTTTTCCCAAAATATCACATTGTTATTTGTTACGAGTATCTACTGCCGTATCAGATGAATAACTCAAAAGTGGATTTTATCTAACACTATTCGTATATTTCATGAACCGTTTCTTTTATCTAGCATCGGATCTCAGATTTTTAGCTACCTACCTAATAAAATAAGAAAGCAATTAACCAAACTTTTGATAAACGAGAAAGCTTCGTTCAACCTAGTCGTGTATTTTATTTTTTTAAGTTTCTGACTCATTAATAGGTTAATAGGTACTTTTAACCAGAAGATCTATTGTGACATAAGACAGAATACTGAAAGGGTTTTTGACTTTCCGTAAAAAGTTGTTTCTTAGGTACCTCATTGTTTCCTTCTCTTTAGTTCTATGTACAATGCAGTGGAAGCCCGACTGTCGATTTTTATCCATTAGAGAATTTTAAAACAATAAGAATTTCCGAATTATTTCTATGGATCTGGATTCTGTTTGTATTTGATGTTGAACGAGGTTGACGTTCAATGGAATCGTCAGAAAAATTGGATTCTTTTAGTTTCTGATACAGGAGAATAGGTTTCTCCCCCATTAGGATTGTAACTAATGCAATTGCTATAGTATGATTATTTCGTTTGCCTCAATCAACCGACGTGAACAACGTTCGTATTTCTTTATCAACCAAACCTGTTGTGTTTACATCCTCTCATCGTTTTGTATTTACATCTCTAAAGGGCTCACAATCCGATGCTTAGAGCTATTTTCGTCCTGTCAACATAGCAGCACTTATCCTTACATATCAGTGCTCAAGTCAGATCACACAACTCCTAAAGCATGGCAACGTCTTGAAACGCATCTATGCGCTCAAAAAGCAAATAGACCTATCCACTGCTGGTATGCCAGCTCTTCCGTTGTTGAAAAAATTAAAAAAAAAAAAAATCAACTATCCCTTTGGTCATTCTCAAGGTACAAGTCTACGCACTGACACGGGATTCTGGACATTATGTACATTGTTGGGCTTGTTTCCTTGCAGCTTAACTTCCTCATTGCTATGGCTGTGGTTCAAGTAAAACTTCGTTTTGTCTTTTTTTAAGGTTCATTTGTTTTCAAATAAAATAAAAATAAAATTTGTTAAAAAAAAAAACAACAAACAAAAGGAAAATAGGAAGTCGTTGGTTCAAACCGTTCACCGATCAACGACGAAGGAATAATGGTGCCGAGGCATAGGGATATGCGCTGTATGCAGCAGCGTATGGCGAGGCAACATATGGAGATGCATAATAGGGGGATGCAACCAATGGAGAGCTATAAGCTGCAGCAGTGTAGGCAGCGGTATACGGGGAGGCAGCAATCAAAGGCGACGAGTATGCCGAGTACGCAACTGGAGCAACAATGCCGGGCTTAGCAGCAGCCAAAGCAAGCACAGCCATCAAGCAAACAGCGACCTGCGGATAGAAAAACAGTTATTGATTTTAAAGCTCCATCGAGGACTCGAATGCTTTTTAAACTTACGAATTTGAACATTTTGATTGTTGAGGAGGTTTTTCTTTGGTCGATTCAAAGTGAAACTGATACCTTCTCCGGCCGGGCTGGCTGCTTATATATACCAATGGTGATGAAATTTATATGTCTCTGTTGTGAAAATGCGTGCTGCCCATGGCACGTTCGACCATCGAAGGTAAGAAAAATCGACCGCACATTTTCTCCTTGGGATTTGTCCGCCAGACGTTCGTCGACATAAGCGAGCGTATAATGCAACTATAAATTTGCAGGAAGCCTGTGAAAATAATTGATTTCAATCCAAATTTGATGCAATATCACTTGTGTAAACTGTAGTGACTTACTTTCGGTTTCAAAGTGTTTTTCGCCCAATTATAGACGATATCACTCTCCTTCCCATTTCCCGCTGTCTATGCCAAGTGCGTGCTGTCGTTCTATGAATACGAAATTTGATTAAGTCAATCGTCTCAATTATGGCTGGCTAAAACATACCCCGTCCATGGCTGGTTGGATTAATTATAACATGATTTGATTAATTGTTGAATTGTTTCTTAAATGGTAGACAGTGCGGGGAGAAAGACCCCAATTGATGAGTAACAAAATAGTCGAGAACATTGATGAGGTTCATTTGAGTTCGTCTGGTGTGAATTGCATTAGCACACATTATGCGTTCGTGAGGTGAGGAAGGAATAATTTAATCAAATGGGTAAGGTCAAGGCCGAGTGATGAGGGTTTAAGATTTTTTTTGAAGTCCAATGACCCCCCCTTCGGGTAGGGGACAGAATATACCCGAGGTAGGCATGCCTGTCGTAAGAGGCGACTAAAATCCACAAAAGCGGAGACGAAAACTTCGCAAAAACAATGCGGCAAAAAAGTAAAACAAATGACCCGGTCCTCCTGGCAGGGGGTTTGTGTGTAGAACCTACTGAGCTACCTAGTAAAACTAATTCAGTTAAAAAAAAATGATGGCAATGAACAAAACAACAAATATAAGTACCCCAGGTGGCAGACCAGGTAAACTGGAAAATCCACCCTTCTCGGAGGTCGGTCCCATGGATTCTGGGGGGGACCATTTATTGCTTCCACAACAAAGCTCCAAAAGGAGTTCACTCACGCCGAGAACTCCACCAAAAATGGTCGTGCCAAAACAACTTACGGCCTACGATAGTGCTATAATTGGAACCATTCCGAACATACAAAAAGTAAAATGTGGAAATGAAACCAATATAGTTGAAAGTGAACGTACAACAGATTCACAAGCGAAATTAAAAACAAGCAGCTATTACACTGAATGGCAAGCTGAACTTAAAGCAAGGAAAAATCTAGAAGTAATTGTTTTAAGCTTACAAAAACAGATAAAAGAACTTGAAATAAAGGTTAGCCTTTTGGACCGTACTGTCCAACCAATCCAATCAATACAGCAAGATAAACAAAAAGAATACCTCACTGATGAAGAGGAGCTTGCACTAGAGACAGAAAGACATCTGACTAAAAGCAAAAGGCCAACGAAGAAACGAAAGGCAGAAGGAAGTCCTGAAACATCTGCCAGAAATCTTGACAATGTGGCTACGGCAAAACATGCAAATTTGCAAGCTAAGACAAATGACAAAAGGACTGAAAAGACAATCATTGGCTCGAAAAGACAGCCATTACCACCACCAATAATGATCTCTGGAGTAGACCGATTTGGTGAACTAAAAAGTATAATTGAGCAAAAAGCTAAGAAAGCGTGCAAGCTTACGTCATATAGCAACATCAATTGGAAAATAAATGTCGATGACAGTGACACTTATAGAGATATCACTGATAAGTTAACAAAAATGAAGTTGCAATGGCACACATATGAAAATAAGGCTACTAGACCAATTAGGGTAGTCGTCAGAGGTCTTCACTTCTCTTGTGATGAACATGATATTGTTGAGGACTTGACTAATAAAAATTTCAAAATTATAGAAGCCAAAAACTTAATTAAAAAAGAAAAAACAACAGTTAATGAAGGGAAACAAACTACAAGAAATAGAAAATTACCCCTTTTTATGCTCGCCTTTCACAATCAAGAAGATATTGAAAAGGTATACGCTATTAAATCAATAATGAATATTGTTGTCAAGATTGAGCCATTTCGAAGAAGATCCAACACTATATCTCAATGCAAACGATGCCAAGCTTTCGGACCAGTGTTGCCAGAATTTCAAAAAAGAAAATGCTAGACTGCAAGAAAAAATATGCTAGAATGTATGAAGCCAAAAAATAAAAATGCTAGACAAAACAAAATGTGTTTTCACCAGCTTTTTACAATAAAGAAAAAATATTATTTTGTCTTTTATACTAGAAATTCATCTGATTGTATATTTTTGCCTATCCTAGTCTATTACATATATAGCATAAAATGTAACTCCCTCTTTAGTAAAGAATTTCGACCCTAAATATATCTCAGAAAATAATAAAAATCATGTTTTTTTAAACAATGAGTTTTATTTTTATTGAACATTAAAGTATCAGTCTGCAGAAAAAAACAAAACAAAGTAATATCAACAGTAACTACGGTGGGTGCATTTTTTGACGTTTGGTGTCCACCATAGATAAGCCATAAATCCTTCACCACACATCTGAATAAATTAGCCTATGTATCAAAGGGCATGGTAGTGACCAGCCAAGTTCTGGTACTACACCCTTTTGACAGGAACAAACTCAGGCGATTTTCGACCCCCCCTCTGTCTTTAGTACCACTGAAGTCAGAAACTTCAAATTCGGAATATTTGCTAAGCTGATCAAGCACAAGCGCCCAGAAAACTTTTTAGCATTAGTTTAGTGGTTCCTGAAATATAGGGCTTCAAAAATAACAAAAACCGTAACTGACTGACTGACAGATCATCAAAATTATGGAGTACTCCCCGACATCGTGGAATCTGGTAATTTTGCACAACGGTATGTCTTGTGGTGCAATCAAAGGAATAATTGAGATTTCTCTATAAGGGGACGTGGTATCCATCCACTTCAGAATTGTTGTCAATTATATGGAGGACTTCCGATGGCTGTAGAAGAATGAAATTTGGTTGATGGTAGAGCTCGAAAATCTAAGATTTTTCATTCGACGTGTCTGCCTATCGTCTTTTTGAAAATATACATGCAACTTAAAAGTTCATGTCTTTTCTAAGAACTTATTACTGACTAAAATTTGGTGGGCTTACTTGCCAAGTTTTCTTTTTACTACGCCAAACTCGAAAGGTTTTAAAAAATTGATTAGTGAACCCAACAAATTTTAGTCAGTAATGACTAAATAATAAAATTTCTCTCTTAATTTGTAGTTATTTCAGTATTGTTTTACATTAAATATTTCTTATTAAGCCTTAATAAAGTAAGAACTTGGTGTACTTTTAGATCTCGGTACTTTTCAATGCTGACTTTGTTACAAACATAGAGGTTTTTATTTAGAAGAACTCTCTGGCCCTTTTTTTAATATGCGTGGGAAAGTTGTGGGAAACATCTTCGATGCACTGTATATCAGCTTAATGTACACGAATGACTAAAATCCCAGAGCAAATATCGAAAAATACTAAAATCCAAAAAAATGCTAAAACAGCATCTGGCATTTTTCTTTTTTTAAAAAATGCTTTTTAGTTTTCGAAAATGCTAGATCTAGCATTAAAAATGCCAGAATGGCATCACTGTTTCGGACATACGCAAAGATATTGCAAAAGAGATTTTGCATGCGTTAAATGTGAAGGAAAACATTCAACAAATAGTTGTCCACAAAAAAGAGAAGAGAAAGTTAAATGCATCAACTGCCACGGAAACCACCCAGCTAATTATAGAGGCTGTCCGGCAGCAAAAGAATATCAAGAAAAGAAAAAGAGAGGTACTGCCAAACACAAACAGAACTCTCTTAAAAATACAAACAAGAAACAGGTAAATGTCGAAAATAATAAAAAAGACAAAATACCAATTGCGACTAAAATAAACACGCCAGTAGTTGTCCACAAATAACAAATCATATTCCCAAATTGTGAAAAATACACGTAAAGAAGAAGAAATATCAGTAAAGGAAATGCTTACTACTATTATTCAAAGATTGGACAATCAAGATAAAGTTATTAAGCTTCTAACCAAAGAAGTGTCCAAAGGAAAAAATCAACAAAATAACAACGATTGAAAATCTGAAAGTCGCAACCTGGAATGCAAACGGTTTACACCAACACATTTCTGAATTTCAGGTATTTTTATGCAATGAAGACATTGACATCTGCCTGATTTCTGAAACCCACTTCAAACAGGAAACAACGATTAGAATTCCTGGGTACCTCTGTTACCACTCTCCCCATCCTTCTGACAGTGCCAGGGGAGGTAGTGCTGTAATTGTAAAAAGTATTTTAATACCCTATGAAATGCCCAAAATAGGAAAACAAACCATGCAAGTAGCGATAGTAAACATTCTGACTAAAAGCAAGCAATTTAACGTAGCTGCTATATATTGTCCACCTAGACATTCGCCTACAGAGGAAGATCTTAACGACCTATTTCGATCTCTAGGTAATAACTTTATCATTGGAGGTGATTTCAATGCAAAACACACCTACTGGGGGTCTAGATTAGTAACGACAAAAGGCAGGAAGCTTTACAAAACAGGGCGAAATTTTAATTGTAATTTCATTTCGACTGGATCGCCTACTTATTGGCCATCCGACCCATCAAAAATACCAGACCTTATTGATTTCTTCATAACGAAAGGAATCAATAGAAAAGAACTTAAAGTTGAAAGCAGTGATGATTTGTCGTCGGATCATACACCCGTAATCTTAACGGTCAACGGCATGTTAGTAGAGCAGATAAGCAATGAAAGACTTACCAACAAAAGAACAAACTGGTGTAATTTTAAAAAAATACTCGAAGGTTTTATAAACCTTAGATCTCCACTGGTCACAACAAGGCATATTGACATCGAAGTGGAACAATTCATTGCCGATATACAACAGGCAGCAGAAGATAGTACACCAACTGGTCAGCAACGTAAACAAGCATCGGTAAAATATCCCATAGAAATTATGGAACTAATATTAGAAGAGAAGAGCCCGGAGAAAATGGCAAATGACAAGATATCCCGGCGATAAAACTATATTCAATAGACTTAATAATAAACTTAAAAAGAGTATTAGTGAATTTAAAAACAGATCTCTAACTAGATACCTTTCCAACTTAACTGCTGACAAAGTCACAGACTACTCCCTTTGGAAGGCTGCCAAATATTTAAAAAGACCTCAAACGCAAGATCCCCCGTTACGAACATCTGATGGGAAATGGATCGGCGACCCAAAACAAAAGGTCAAACTTTTTTCAGAACATTTGACAAATGTTTTTAAACCTTTTCCACCTAGCGTGGCAGGCGAATGCCTTGAATTCTCTGACAGAATTGATGAGGACGTAATCACTTACGTTTCGTTAAAAGAGATCAGCACATGTATTCATGAGCTCTCCAATAGAAAATCACCAGGTTATGATCTAATAACTGCCCAAATCCTGAAGGAACTACCCTTCATAGCATTGGTTAAACTTAAGCTTTTAATTAATGCTTGTTTTAAGCTAAGATATGTTCCATCACTGGAAGATAGCAGAAATTATAGTTATACCTAAACAAGGTAAACCTCCATCAGAAGTCACCTCTTACAGGCCAATTTCACTTTTACCTGTACTATCCAAAATTTTTGAGAAACTGCTTCTTAAAAGACTAGATAAAATCATAGAGCAGAGAAGGCTTATTCCCACCCATCAGTTCGGGTTTAGAAATAAGCACTCGACAATAGACCAGGTACATCGTATAACAAATATTATAGAAAAATCATTAGAAGAAAAACAAGTTTGCTCTGCATTGTTCTTAGACGTTGCTCAGGCTTTTGATAAGGTCTGGCATAAGGGCTTAGAGTATAAACTTCATAGGGACCTACCTAGACAATACTATGAAATACTTAAATCTTATATTTCAAATAGATTCTTTAGAGTTCGTTATGGTTCAGCGTATTCTGAACTTAAGGAAATACAAGCAGGAGTTCCACAGGGAAGTGTTCTGGGACCAACCCTTTACTTATTGTATACTAGTGATATACCACATAGAAACGACACGATGATAGCCACATTCGCAGACGACACTGCTCTTCTATCAACTGATAGATGCGTGACTAAATCAACAGAAAAGCTGCAAAATTCAGTTAACGAAATATGTGATTGGGCACAAAGATGGCGAATTAGACTCAATGAGTCAAAGTCCACTCATATCAATTTTACAAATAAAAAAATTATAAATGTTCCGGTGGTTATTAATAACCAAGTAGTTCCTTATTCTAACACAGCTAAGTATCTGGGTATGAATCTGGATGCTAAGCTGAAATGGAAGGAACATGTGAAGAAGAAAGTAGAAGAGTTAAATATTAGATATAGAAAACTTTATTGGTTGCTAGGACATAACTCGGAAATGTCCATTGAGAATAAAATTTTATTATATAACCAGATATTGAAGCCTGTTTGGACATATGGTGTCCAATTATGGGGTTGTACAAGGAAGGCAAATGTAAAAATAATACAGACATTCCAAAACAAAGTCCTTCGGGGAATAGTAAATGCCCCATGGTATATTAGAAATAATGACTTGCATCGTGATTTGCAGACTGATCTTGTAACGGAGGTAATTAAAAAGTACGCAATTCGTCACAATGAGCGTCTGCAGATGCATATTAATCCTGAAATAGAAGACGTCTTAAATGTACGATACAATATTCGTAGATTGAGAAGAATTAAACCTCACGACCTTATAATCTAAATAATGAGAACCCGTATTCAAATTGTAATACTTTCTCAAACGCAACTGAACGTTGAAACTAAAATCATTTGTCGATCTTTCTTTGATTGGTCATGATTAAGGAGGTGTTTTTAGTGCGGTTAGAGTCCCACACTACTCTGGGTTTCTAACCCCACTGTGTCTTTCGAGATTTTCACCTTCAGTAACAAAAAAAAAAAAAAAAAAAAAAAAGTCCAATGACGGTCGTGTCTTAATAGGCGGTTCAATAGTTATGTGTTTTCAATTCCAATTCAATTCAATTTTTAACTTTCTTCATTACGTAGAAAGAGAAAGATATTGTTTTCGTACAAAATTTCGAACTCGAGATGTTAATCAATTGAAAAAAGTGGGTCGCAAAATTCTGTCTGTCTGTCTGTCCCGCAGGCCTACAGCCTAAACGGCTGACCGAATTTCGTTCAAACTTCGGATTTTAAGTTTATGGGCTCAGGTCTCAGAGCTCGGGACGGTTTTTTATTTTACAAGGTAACCTAAATATTAATGATACTTCCCATACAAAGTGTTCGTACCAGTTTGATTTGCTCGAAAACGGCTCTAACGATTTAAACCAAAATTGATATTTAAGTTTAAGTGGGTGAAGTTACCATGACTATATACCCAGTTTTCGGTTAAAAATTCGAGTAACGGTACTTTTAAAATTTGGACATATCTCGAAAACGGTCCGTACGATTGTAATAAAACTTAATTTCTAAGGTAATATGGTAATTAATTACTTAATTAATTAAACTTAGTGGCAAACTCAGTTTTTCTCGGTATTATCGTAAAATGGATTTTTGAAAAAAGTCAATTTTTTTAAATTTAGTTTTCCTTAGTTTCCCTGAAAACGGCAATAACGATTTTGATCAAAATGCAAACTTAGAGTAATATTGATATTCTTAAAATTGTTGCGTTCTTAATTTTTAATTCGAATCACCGGAAACGCTAATTTTAAAAAATACTCATACATATCTCGAAAACCCCATTTTTGACTTCGATAAAACTTAAAAACCAAGTAATGCTTATATCGCGAGCAATAACGTATAATCGGTTTCCAGCTATATAGTTAACAAATCGTATTTTTCAAACTAAACACTGCAATATTTGGTACCGTTTTGTCTGCCAAATTTTACGAAAACCGCTATATATCGTATCGTGTATAATATCAGTATTCTAAATAAGATGCCGTACTTAGTTTTTCTCAAAAAATTCGAAAAAATCAGATTTTTTAATTTTTTTTTTCAAAAATGACTACCCAAAAGCCGATCTGTGTTCATATCAGCAGCGTCGCGTGAATTATTTAGATGGGTGTGCAAATTCTTTAAAATTATACATTTTTTAGAAATATCAATTAATTGCCTGAAAACACGTCCCATTTATTGTTTTCTCAATCATTGTTTTGCTGTTTTTGATATCTTATTTTGTTTTCAAAATAAAATATAGAAAAATAAAACTTTCGCGTACAAAATCAAAAGCACCGCACGAAACTGCAACCCCAATGCCCAATCCCCAACCACTTAAACGAAAAGCTAAGTTCAACCATTCATTCACCGGCTTTCGTGCACAGCTTTTGTTTGCACGAGTATCGATGTAATACATTGTGTATTGGACTTTATGACGCTTTACGGAAACAGAACAGAACAGATGCAAAAGAAGAGAAAATGAATACAGCCCGTGCACAGAGAACCTTCGCACGAGTTCACTACAAGTTCATCAAAGTAAAGCGATTTAAGTACGGCGGCGTGCGGCCGACGAATGACGATGGGGATGAATACTGGAGAAATCTTGTAGAGGGATATAGTTTGGAGTTGGATGAATTTATTTGATGAAATCAACAGAATGGTGCACAGCGAGTTTTTGTACGAGTTAATTTTTTTTTTCTCAGCGGTGAAGGAATTTTGAAAGAAGATTTATAATTTATAAAGGATGAATATGAATAGGTATGGTGTAGGCTGTAGCTGTTGGCTGTGTTATGGAGGTTTTATGGGTTATGGAATTGTGCATATCATTATTTGTGTGTTATTATTATTACACAGTGTTTGATGAGGGACTTATTTTCGTTAGATCAGGGTGTGCAATGCACACCTTGCACACCCTGACGAGACGCCACTGGTTCATATATATTTTTAAAACTCAACACCGCACTTTAAAATTTTTACTTATTTTTACTTTTATTTTTATTGTTACCCACTTATACTTTTTTCAACCATTTTGAATATGCACCTTAAAATAATTCCAACAATCAAAATATCCTGCACTGCATTTGCACCCTCACAGCTCACACACGTTCATCTTAATCTTATACCTTTAAACGAGCTAATCTTGTATATATATTTCCGTGATCTCGAAAACGGCTCTAACGATTTCGCTGAAATTTGGTATATGGGGGTTTTCGGGGGTAAGCAATTGATCTAGATTAGTCTTATGTTTGGGAAAACGCGTGTTTTCGAGTTTTCATGCGTTTTGAGCTTATTTTTCTGACTTTACTGCCTTTTACTCGCCATTACACATTTGTTTGCATTAATCAATGCAAACAAAAAAAATACGTAGGAGAGCCAACACTTTAATAGTTATTTCAAGCCATCAATCAGCTTTCTATGTCCTCTAGAAGCTGAGCTACAACCTAAAATCTAACACGAAAAAAATAAATTTATTTTCTCAAATCGAATATTATCAGCAGCCGCGGTTCTTGATCGTTGTTCTGCTTTGGGGTGGTTTTGTGGCGCACATCGCACAAGCACGTTCATATGAAAAAAAAAAACAGCGACAATGTCTTTCTGAGGAAATGCGCAGATGGATGATGACGTGTGGTGTGGTGATGGACGGATGGTGGATGGTGGTGTATAAATTGAGTTCAAGATTTTTCATTTAATGGTTGTTATAGTGAATACGTGGCACTCGAACGCATGGGCGTAGTATACCTGTTACAGGCCAGCGCGACCGTTAGCAAAGAGTAGCGTCCTCATTATTTCATTTACTTGTTTTAGTTTGATTTGATAATACACATATAATTTAATAGGGTAGTATTTTTGAAGTGAAACTTCTAATGCGACTTCCAACATTTCGTATCATACTTTAGTTATCAGTACCTGGGCGACCAATTGTAATTTCAAAAACAATACAAATTAAAAAAAATATATGTAAACTTGAACATATAAAAAAAAAAAGAAAAGTAAGTCACCGAGCGGGATTCGAACTCGTAACACTCGTTTCTTGCCGTCCGCGTCATAGTAAAAGGAAAGAAGTAAGACATCTACCGGCATTTAGGCGACATACATTTTTTTATACCTATGTTCATGTTTAAATATATATAGGTATTTTTTAATTTGTATTGTTTTTAAAACTACAATAAATAGTAATAACCGAGCAAAGCTCGGTCACCCAGATATTATTCAGTTTATAACTGCTAATGCAAATTCAAAAACAAATCCCTGAATTCTTGCATATACATATATATTTATATGTAAAGATATCGATCTATCACGAACAATACTTCCAATCATAGACAACTTAAGCCAGCGTCATTAATATATTCCAGCCAAAAAGAAAATCATTCCCTAACAGATCAAAAATGGGAAACTCCTACTATGCTAAAAATAGACAAAAATTGAATTTGTTATGAACGACAGAAGTGAATTTTTGATACAATCGTGAACGTTTTCGAGATATGTTCATACTGCAAAAGTACCGTTATTCATTTTTGTGCTTAAATATCAGTTTTGGTTGAAATCGTTAGAGCCTTTTTCGAATACTTCAAACTGTTATGAACATTTTATACGAAAAGTAGTTGAGGTTACCTTGTCAAAAAAAAAAAAAAAAAAACGTCCCCGAACTAAGCAAGGAGCGGCATATAAAGAGACATAAATGCTGTTAGTTAAATTCTCATGCGTGATCTTTTGTGTATCTGCAAACTTACGAATTTGAACATTTTGGTTGGGTTTTTGTGGTTTTCCGTTTACTTTCAAATAGAAGCTGATAATTGGCAGCCCACCATCATGGACTTTATATACCGTTGGTTGGTTGAAGTTTTACAATCTGAATGACGCTACCTTGGTACGTTCCGCTATAGTAAAGCGAGCACCACCAGAATACTCAGTGGCTTGGATTTGTACCTGAAAGTTGCGGTTGTCATTAATTAGTTTATCGTTTGATTGCAAGAATGTTACAAATTGTTTTTCTTACCCATAAAATGAACAGAGTTCCGACGACTTCATTGTACAAACTAACAGTCAACCTATCGCATTCTGCGAGCTGACTGTGTGTGAAAACTGCGACATTAGTAAACGTCTCATTGACTATGCTGATTGTCGACGTGCCAATGCCAAGGGAATACCATAAAAATTATGAGCCTCGATCACCTATATAAAGTTGAATTGTTGCTAGTGACCATTATCAGTTTCAATTCCGAAGCAAAACCTACCAAAACTCTAAACAAAATGTTCAAATTCGTAAGTGATTTTTAAGGACTTGCAGCCAAAGATTGCATGGAATTAATAATTGTCTCTATAATTTTAGTTCGCTTTGTTTTTCTTGGCTGTCTTCGCTGCTGCCGCTGCTAAGCCAGGTATTGTTGCCTACTCTTCCCCATTGGTGGCTTCACCCTATACTGCTGCCTATACTGCCGCCTACTCGTCACCCTATGTAGCTTCACCCTACGTTGCCTCGCCGTACGTTGCTTCACCGTATGCCACCTACTCTGCCTACCCATATGCTGCCGCTTCAGTTCTGGTTCGTTAAAAAAGTCGCAAATGTCGGAGATAGTTTAATAAAGAATTGAAAAAAAAAAATCATGAGCTAGTTGCAGTTCGCCTAGGGACACAAATAATGAATTTAAAACGCAGTAATGGATTTTTTATTTGGCTAACCCTATTGGTTGGAAAAACTGTCAGATGATAACTTTTGAAGGAAAGCTTCAATTTCTCGCAGGCATTCGATCAATTTTTGTGTTTCTTGTCGACATCTGGCAGAATCGCGTCCTTACCTACAGTGACCATAGGAAACCCCGTCAATAGAATATTTCCGGGTGCCTTCTCTAAAGCTGTTATTGTCAGTTTATCAGCGAATGCTTTTCTCTAGATAGCAGTGTGACTTGAAAGGTATACATCAGCTTTAAATTAGTCTTGCCACCAAATACAGGGAGACCGAAAGCTCATACATCAGTTTTTTAGATTGCTAATTGTTAGGCAGCGCCTTAAATTGTTACTCCATTATATATACCCTACCAATTGGCCTTACAGCCACATGCAGGTGAGTGTCTCTCTAGGAAGCAGAGAAGTTTATATACAGCATAGTCTGCATCTTCGTCATGCACTGTTTTACATTTGCTCTCATAAAACTTACAAAAATTGTCAGTGCAGGCCTTATGGAGGACTCAATCACAAGAATTGCCACTGAAATAAAAACCAAACCACTGACATACCAAGGAATTATTGTTGTTATTTTTCTAAAATTCGCATGCAGTCCACCTTAGCCAGTCTGCCACACAACCGCGAGCAGAAGGAGCATGATTAGCAGGGTTGCCGGACTTAAAAAAAAGTCACTAACTCGAACCTAAAAATCCACCAGATATGCTAAAATTTTAACAAAAAGCCTCTAGAAAAAATGAAAAAAAAAAAAAAAAAAATATTCCCAAGTGCTCCGCGGAGCACACTTTGGGAACCGCTGTTCTAGCACTTTTCTTTTTCAAATCTAGCATTTTAATTTTTTAAATTCGGGCAACATTGGATATTTTTTGTTTGCGCACATCTATGGCACAGTAGCTTTCGAATGATATACGTTTCATTTTACACATTTTACACATCTCTTATTATAAATACTAAAAACGTGTACGTCGGATGTCCATGTGTTAATATAATGACGATGACATAAAACTACCTTTCCAATAGACTCAATTCCAGTGTTTGTAAGTACTTTTTTCTTAGTTTTTTTTTTATTTATTTACTTGTCCAAAAATATTCTTAAAAAAGCTCAGGTTAATTATCCCAACCTCTTTCCTGGGAAAGATTGAAGCTTTCTGTAACAAAAATAACGAAAGCATTTTACGAAACAAATTATACGTAACCGAAAACTTGCTTCATGTAATTATTTTTCTTGGTAGTCGAAGCCGCGAATGGGACGAAACTGTCTTTTTTTTTTAATTAAAAAAAAAAAAAAAAAAAACGTAAGCAATACACCGAAAGCAATTCATTGGTAAAATCAACTATTTTCATTAGTTAAAAGTGCGTAAACTTAAAAAATTATCAATTTAAATAAAGTGGCGTTGTAATTTTGTTTTATTTAAAAGTTATCACGTTCATTACTCAATTTAACAACCCGTTAGTTGATTTCGTGTTTAAACTAACACCATGTTTTATTTAATCAATCGCATTCGTATTTGTTTGATAACGGATTTGATGCTGTGCGTGGTTAACCCAACACGATCATTTTAAAATTTACTTGATCACTTGTATGATAAAAAAAAATTATGACAAATTTTGTCAATCAAGCACGGTTTGTCATGAAAGAGGTATCATTAATATGATTGTTCCAATAGCAATATTTTTGGTTACAAACATAACCTTTCAATGTGATCAACGTCAAATGCTTAGTTGTAGAACATTCGCGATCATTATAATACTAGCACGCCTAATGTTTGATATATTAAGCATAAATATTCCATACAATACATTTATAAAACAGGAACTTATACATTTTTTCAAATATTTTTTTTTATTTTACCTATTAATATTTTATAATGCACATATAAATATTGAAGTGTCACAATTTACAAACTAATAAGACAAAAGAATAGGTACAGAAAATATAATGTTTTTATACCTTTACTTGTCTTTGTCTTTGATTTATCTGTCAAATGTGGAAATTAGGAGATTTGAAGTTGTCCTAGCTTTTAATAAAACGATTTTGCTTGTCGGGGAAATCTGAGTTTATCTGTTCAAATTATTATCAAAATAAAAATAAAATATTAAGACATACTAAAAAAAAAAAAAAATGTTTTGTTACCAGTGAAACGCCTGCTGAGTGTATAAACAGTGGCCAATTTGTTATAATTGCTGTAAATTCGTTCTTTAAAATTTGTGTTCGTCTTTCCACAAATTTCTCAACATTTTGCCTTTATTTCTTCTCATGGTTCCTTATGTAGGTAGTTGAAGCCGTTTCTCATCTGCCGTGAGATTTTAAAAGCAGTTTCTGTGGCATCAAAATTGTCTGCATTCGTGAAAAAAATCTTGAACACCCTTCATATACGAGCATTTGTTTTTATTTTTTTTTTGTAAATGTCATTCTCTTAAATAGGGTCTTATAAAGTTTATCAAAAAATATATTTCACAATTATTCACTGATTTTGATTAACACTTCGCGAGCACTTCCGATACGTTTCATTAACAAGACTATTGGAAAGTGGATTACCATGATTCGATACAGATCACTGAATTATGACCATATAAACACAAATTATCATAATAACATGATAACACTAGTGTTCTTTTAATCATGGGTGTGATCGGTCAACCTGCATTGTCATGAGTTATGAGGACGTTTATGATAATTTGATAAGATTATATAGTAATCGTCTGTTTGAAAAGGAAGAGTAGCTACACTTTTTATCAAAACTAACTTCAATTTTATATATCTACATATTTATGCATAATCCCTTTTTTAAAAGCATTGTTATATTAGTAGGTATGAGTATACGTATAAACTAGGCTAAAGTGGATCGGTCCCCAAATCCCAAACACCCTGTCCTAAAATGACAACTGCGCAATAACCCGTCTTCTCTGATTTATCAAGCCACAAGAAATTTAAAAAACTAATAATTTAATACAGGTACTTTTGGCTTTAAAATTTTTAATTGCGTACTATGTATACAGAATTTTTAGATAATACTTGTGATATTTTAAATATGTTTCTGATTAGCTATTACTTTAAGTGATAAGGGGTGCATTTATTTCGTTGTTGTGAAAATATTTGTGATCATTGTATCAATTTTGAAGCTAATCAAGGGCTGCTGTAGTAAAAATTGAATGCTAACACATTCGTTATTAATTTACCATTTTTTTAATCACGGAATTATTGATATACACTGAAATTATACTCAAATCATTCACAGACATTTTTTAACCAAACATTTTCATGATCTTTAATATAATTTTCTTCAACAATGCTTGGATAGTAGAATTAACGACGTTTCGTTATTTGACTCAATCATATACGTGATATAATTAAACATTTTTAACAGGTTTAGGGTTAATAACGAAAAATATTTAATTCTCAACTAATGAATTTTCTTTCGGTGTAACGATAATTTCCTTCGTTTTGAAAGTTGCATTAAGCAAAAAGGTTATGCAAGCGATAGCGATTCAACGTTTTCATCTTTCCGAACCCAAATTAAATTACAAACACATAATGCATTTTAATGTTAGCAGATTGTGCTTAAAATTATCGTGTTAGAGTTAGATTCAACAAATTGTTTCTTGTGTTTAAATCTGTGGAACCAGTTAAAAGTTTGTAAATTTTCTAAGTCATCAGACTGCTTGTCACCCATGCTTTCTGTCTTGGATTGGAACTCGACAAGTGATATATTACGATTGGAATTCGGCTTTCACAAATGCGAAAAAACGCCGAGTTTTGGAATTCGGCGTTATTTCATGGCACCTACAGAAGCTAAAAGCAAATTTTCGCTTTTGTATGATTTCTTTCGTTTTTTTTTTAAATGCAAAGTTCCTTTTCGTTTCGTATACTATACTTATAACAAATCGAGACTACTTGTAAAATAGACAAAAACTAATTTCCATACTTTTTGCATCCAGGACACCTTCTCGTTACAGTAATCACATTTGAGCTCTACTTTAAAATGCACATCCTATGTAAATTGTCCAATGAAATAACCAGGGTCGAGTGTATCTAATTAACCAACACTCATCTCTGCCTTGGTTGTAGTCTCTCTTGTTCACTATGCATCATCCTTAAAAGATAAAACTAGATTCTCCGAATAATATAAATAAGACCACAAAGGTATTCTGGCATTTAATCAATTTTTTTATTTCCAAGTCCGTCAACAAGCTGCAACCATTTCGCGATCATTTTCAAAGCAGAGTTCCTTAACGCACCAAAACTGGAGCAGCAGCATATGGGTAGGCGGAGTACGCAGAGTAGGCGGCATACGGTGAAGCAACATATGGTGAAGCTACATAGGGTGACGAATAGGCGGCAGTGTAGGCAGCGGTATAGGGTGATGCCACATAAGGAGAAGAGTAGGCAACAATACCGGGCTTAGCAGCGGCAGCAGCGAAGATGGCCAAGAAGCATAGAGTGAACTATAAAGAGTTAGAAATGTTAAATGTTAAATCCTCATGCGAAATCCACGGAAACTTACGAATTTGAACATTTTGATTGAGTTTTGGTAGTTTGCGGTTAACTTCTGTAGAACTTTGATTTGAAACTGATAATCTGTCATAACACTCGTTCTCTTTTTATAGTCCAACACCTGGCTGGCTGGCGAACTTATTTGGGACACGTCTCAGCATTGAACGCCACTTCCATGCTAATTACTTAGAGCACCGCTTCTGTATGCAAGCATACAAAGTTTATACCAAAGCCTAGCTGGGAGTGTTCACACTGACGATGGTATTCTAGATTTATGGTTTATAAATAATTTATGGTTCTTTTATTAGGTCTTTGGGAACGCATTTGTTTTTGCGGAACTTGTCGACAGAAATCTCTTCATTTTCCATGTGTTTTGGGTTGAATTTGCAGCCGATTCGCAGTTTGAAGGTCATACTTAGCGAAGAAGAACCAACAATATCAACTGACATGTGGTGTCATGACCTTGACAATTCCTTGGGAAAATTCTTCCACAGAATCGAGTCCTACATGCTCTTTCAGAAGCAGAGGATGAGAACTTAGCGCATCCCTGCTGACGTCAAAGAACAATCAAGAAGAGCTTACACCCTGCGGGGACCGAAATAAATCGTTTTTTATTTTCTTTCCTTCGCGCAAATGTTGCACAAGGAGCCTATACCCTGGCTCCCTGGAGTATCTTTTTGCTTTTCTCTTTTGAACCGCGCGCCGTAGGTGTATTGCATGCTTGGAATACGTAATTTCACTCCACCGTCCACCCCCATCAGATATATATATGTGAACTTCATTACCACACACTCTCTGGCAATGTTTTCGCCAGAAGCCGCAAGAATGCTTTAAGAGAAAACTCACTTTGGTTCAATTAAATGTGTTCCACCCCACATGCGAAGGGAAAGAGGAGCAAATGTCCTTGAAACGAATCTCTAATGATGGTTTCATTGTTTTCCTCGCTCAAGTACGTACTTGAGTATTTACTCTAAAACTCCTCTCTTGCACTGGCAGGGAGGGGAAAGAATTCTGCAAAGCAATTTTAAATTAATTCCTCATCGACATTAGGAAGTCGAAATTGATGGTCATAGTCATATAGTCGGCGACTCGTGCTGGTGCGTGCGAGCACTCGTATGTGACTGCAATGAAGAAATCGTTAAAATGCTAATCCGTGCTCGAGTGTTACACACTTGGAGTGCCATAATAGTGGACTGACAAACGCAGTGACGACGTGTCAAGGGAATGCCATTCGAATTGCGAACTTCAGTTGGATATATAAAGTAGACGACTGTCGGTAGACGATTATCAGTTTCAATTCAGAATTCTCCTGAAGTTAACCGCAAACTACCAAAACTCAATCAAAATGTTCAAATTCGTAAGTTTGCGCGGATACCAGGATTTCGCATAAGGATTTAACGTTTTACATTTCTATCTCTTTATAGTTCGCTTTGTGCTTCTTGGCCATCTTCGCTGCTGCCGCTGCTAAGCCCGGTATTGTTGCCTACTCTTCTCCCTATGTGGCATCACCCTATACCGCTGCTTACACTGCCGCCTACTCGTCACCCTATGTAGCTTCACCATATGTTGCCTCGCCATATGTTGCTTCACCGTATGCCGCCTACTCTGCGTACTCCGCCTACCCATATGCTGCTGCTCCAGTTTTGGTGCGTTAAGGATATCTGCTTTGAAAATGATCGCGAAATGGTTGCAACGTGTTGACGGACTTGGAAAATAAAAATAAAAAATAACCAAAATTCAAAAGAATTTGTATTTTTGTATTTACTTATTTGCATTTGCGTTTTCTATTCGGCAAATTAAATTTAGTCGAGTAGCGTTTAATTCACTCACTGAATCCCACCCCACCAAATCGACAAAACCACTACAAAAACACATCCTCAGGAGGTAAATATCGTAAAACCAGTCGATAGAAGAATGGCGTGAGGACGGACGCCGTCAAGGGAATACCATTGCCACATCACATCATAATTGCTCATCATTTTTCACGGTTTCGCCTTTTAAATCTTATAAACTTTTATCGAAGATACATTTATTTTATTATTAAAAAATAAATAAACAAACTTTTCGTTTAACCAGAAAAAAGAGTATCGTCTATCCTGTCGCCTCAACAAGTAGATATCAACATCGACGTTGGATCTAAATCCCAAATTCAAAACGACAAAAATTAGTTTTAAACTTTTTGGTAGTAGTAGTCGTACGAAGCGGCATAAATTCCATCCTGTAAAAATATTTGTTTCCATCTTATTAAAAGCACACCCACTGAAATGAAAAACATCTACACGAATTACAAAATTAACTGGAATGAAAGTAACCAGATAATATTTCGCCATTGCGTATATTGCGTACATACACAATCGGCAGAACAAAACCTATAGCCTATTTACATGCATGCATTCTTTCTCCTCTTTTGTTCTTTTGTATAGATAGAATCGTTTGGGGTAAGGGTGTGCATTTAAGACTTTAGGGTACAATTTTTAACAAGTTAGATGTAAACAAAAATTGTCTATTATTTGATAAACCTATATTTTAAGAAAAAATATATATTTTAAGGAAAATCTTTAAAAAAAAATATTGTATACCTATACAATATTTTTTCCGTTTAGGCTTAGTAATTATGGAATTATGTACTTAAAATTAATAAAACAATAGCAACGTTTACATGAAAGGACAATAGCATTTTTGAAAGCCAGGAGACTTTCACACTGTGTATTTTGAAAACCTTATTTTATTCTGTCAATAGTTTTTGATAAAAATAGTTAAAAACACACCAAATTGCTTTAAATTTTCATAGTGACGTGTTCAAATTTAAATCATAAGTAAAACCTATTTACAAAGTGGGATCTTTTTTAGATATCGAGCAGCCGTACTAATAATTGTCGCTTAACTAATGGCAAACACATTCATCAAACTCAAATTGCTAACTCGTTTAATTGAAAATCTCGCTTATATAAAAAATCTAATTTGTCCCCGTGTACTTTTTCAGTAATCCGAAGTCCGTTTAAATGAAAAACCCGGTTAATTGAAATTAAAGTAACGATTTTTTCTCATTTCATTCACATGGGAAATTCCATGTCGAATTTTAAATGTACATTTACTGGTGTCCCACAAGGATCTATCTTGGGTCCGCTGTTATTCTCAATGTTTATAAATGATCTCCCCGAAAGCATTCTATTTTCTTCCGTTCATATGTATGCTGACGATGTACAGATGTATTATAGTTATAGAATAGGACTTATTGAGGATGCCATTTTTAAGATAAATAATGACCTTGAAAGTATATCTCATTGGTCAAACAAAAACGAACTACGCCTGAACCCAAAAAAAAAAAAAAACAAAATGTCTTTTAATATCAAAAAACGATTTAGATTCGACTGATTTCCCGAATATATATTTAGGAAATGAACGGATAGAGTCCGTTGATAAGGCCAAAAATCTTGGCATTTGGTTCTATACAAATTTAAGATAAGATCTTCATGTTCGTATTGTTGTAGGAAAAATGTATGGATGTCTACGAATCTGTATATGTCACAGTCCTATACCCCTGTAAAAACTAGATTAATGTTAGTTAAATACCTTATTGTTCCAATTTTGTCATTTGAATCAGAAGTGACAATGTACTGTAATGCCGAATCTAGTAGAAAACTTAATGTCGCCTTTAATAATGTTACTCGTTATGTGTACGGTCTAAAGCGCCAAGATCACATAAACTCATATAGGATTCTGGGTCTACCACTGGATAAATATATGGATTATTGTGCGATCAAACACTTACATAAAATTATAATGTCATGTAATCCAGAATATCTATATCGGAAACTAACTTTTTCAAATTCATCTCGTACTTTTACTATAATTCCACCGCGAGCTACCACAATCACACCCGAAAGACAATTTTGTGTTTACGCCATTCGCTTATGGAACACCCTTCCTCTTGGCATAAGAAGACTCTGTTTTATTGATAGTTTTAGTGTTTCTCTGTTCTCATACTTGGCTGGCAACTATAGGCGTTAGGGCTTTTCAATTTTTGATCTTTTAATTTATTAATTTTAATTAATTTATCTTTTTGTTAAATGTTGCATTTCATTCATTTTATTTCTTCTTTTATTTGTTCTTTGTAATAATTTGATTAGTCAATTTAAATTTAATTGTACTAAATGCTTAATTATAAATCATAATTGTTATAATAAATAAATATATATACTTATAAATTATCATGATCACATTTACGTCTTTATAGATACATATTGTAATCTTTGTAAATGTTTGTCAATAAAATAAATAAATGTCAAATATCGAAAAAAATCAAATATCAAATATCATTTAAACGGGTTTGACTGTACCAAATTTAATTAACAAAATTTTGAAAATCGAAATTCAGCTTGCAAGAATCTGAAAATAGTCAAATAAAAGTCGCAGCGATTTTCGAAAGGAGTAGTATTTTGTCAAACAGAATAAAAAAAATCGCGTCGATTTTTCTTTTATTATTTTCAGAGTCTTGCAAACTGAAATTCGAAGAGAGTATTTTGTCATCATAATACAAAATAAAAAAAAATCAGTTTGCAAGACTCTGAAAATAATCAAGGAAAAATCTCCGCGATTATTTAAAGAAAATGGTATCCATTTCAAAATGTTGGCAGCAACGATGATACAAACTAGATGGTCAACTGAGAGCAGAAACGGTACATTTGCCTACGAGCTGCTAAAACCGCAGTGGATTTCCTAAGTATTCGTGCCTGTACAAATCAAAGGAGCGCCATTGCTGCCGCACGCATACTTAGGAAAATCCTCTGCGGTTGCCATTTTGTCAATCGGGAGGCCATTGTTTGGTGGAATTTTAAGTGGGGGCGAATGTGTTCGTCATTTTTGGCAGAGACAATACTGAGACCCCCAACTCACAATCCTCTTGCCGCTGGCCGCCTAAGTTTTTTTTTTCAAATTCGCCATTTTGTTTTCCTATCGGTGTTCTTTCAATTTAGAATCCGTGTGACATGTAAAAACATACAAAAAATATAAAATCAATGCTGCCAACAGCTACCAACCATGGGGGAATGTGATAGAGTTCGGGAATACGACATTTTAAGATAACTGAATGCTATTGGTTGATTACTTTAAATTTTCAAAACTCGATTAAAATAATTTGTTTGGTTAATAATACTATCTAAATGAGTTGTTTTATATACTAGAAACATATAAGGACAAACATTGTTGTGTATTTTCCGCTTTTAAATATCATTTACTTCGATTTCATGTGTACATTTTTCTTAAATAACTGAAGAAAAATTGATCAAATTATTTTTATTTTCCTACCACCATTCTGCAACTTTGCCGACACCGGAAGTCACCGGAAGTTGTAGATATTTTTTGAGGGTGTGTTGGTGTATAGAAGTTTCGTGACATTTGTCAATACGAATTTCTATGTATCAATACTAGCGCAATAAATTGTGTACACTTCGTACAAGTATTGCTTGTAGGCAAGGTAACGGGAAATCGGCCGAAGTTGGGGGTCTCAGTATTGTCTCTGATTTTTGGTGCCCATTAGTTACACGGCGTTCACATCACAGTTCAGTTTAAACGTTTTTATAGTTTATGAATTTGTTGGAAAATGGAATTCCTGATATAATTTCATAATAATACTAAATATGTACCTTCAAATAATAATATCTAGCAGTAATCCATCTCATGATAGTATTCAAAGAAAACTTAGCTAACAAGTTTTTTTTGGACTTTTGTTGTATTTTTTTAAATAGATGCACTTTTTTGTTCGTTAATTTTAATCTTTTAACTTCAATACACAATTTAGGGAAAACTTTTTCCTTGTGTGTTGGAAAAAACGTATTTTAGTTTGAGCATAATTTATAATCCGTAATTGGTACGTAAAACGCATAAGTTGCACAATATTACATATATTTGCTCTCAAATTTATGTCGTTTTCCATTGGGATTTTCAGATTTTGTTCTCAGATTTCAGATTTTTCGTGCCCAATCGAACATAAAACGAGATTTTTCTTTGTTTGCTTTAGTGGTGGTGCGTGTTTTAAAAGTCAACTGTTCTCGAATTGGAATTGGCAAAAAAAAAAAAATTATATTTTTACCAATGGAAAACGCCATGAAAATCCCAATGAAAAATTACATTAGTATGATTTAAAATAATTATATTTTCCATACAATTCTTGCAATTGTGAGCTTCCGTAAATTTAATGCCGAGACTGAAATTTGTTAATAGTATACTGCGCTAAATCTATAGAAAACGAAATAGAACATGCGATTATCAACAATTGACAAAATCATTTGGATTCTCACGATTGAATACGCGTACAATATGGTGGTAAATAAAAGAATTTGAAAACACCCAACAAACACCAAGCCAAATAGAAATTTATTTTTGTGAATACATTTTCTAAAGTTTACTTTTGCCCTAGTGGAACCTTGGGCTTAACTTGCATGTTGTTAACCTATTTATGGAACAACCCCCAAGGTTCAGCTGCATGAATTCTGCTGTCAAAAATTTAATTCATATAAACAAAATTAAAAAGACCTGAAATGTGAATGGATGAAGATTTTTTGGAACCGAATTTGGATAGAGAAAAAGTAAAGCTATATAAAAAACCATACTCAACATTTATTCTTGTTACATTTATTGTTATAAATTCATTTACAAATTGTTTGTAATTGAAAAAGTGCCACCGGGCGGCCATTAATTACACGTATTCACCGACAGTAAAAATAAGAGCGCGCGAGAGAGGGCTGTCATTCAAAATTTGCGGGGAAAATCGGGTAGGTGCACGGGAGTTGGCTCTCTAGTTTGGATACTCTCTGGTTGGCAGTTAGTTCCCTCTTCTTATTTTTGAATGTGTACTAAGTTCCCATAAAAAAGTGAACTTAGTTTTCACCATACATATGGGATCTAGGTCCACTTCACGAAAGTGGTTTTACTTCCCACTAAGTGGGACCTAAGTCCCTCAGGGGACTAAGTTCATGGGGCTTATTTCACTGCACCTTAATAAACACGGTTCCCGTCAAAATGACAGATGAATTGTGTATGAATAGCTCAACATTTTTCAGTGTTTTTAAATAATGTGAATATGTTAGGGGAGGATCCGGTCATAATCGTCCCAACTCGAAAAAAGTTTACAAATAAAACGTTAAAAAACAAATATAGATTTTCAAAGATTTTAAAGATTTCTCAAGATTTTACAATTTAGCATTTAATTTTTATTTTTTATTTTCACTTTAGTACAATTTGGTTAGGTGATGCCAGTTCAAAGTAGCTATTTTAGAGAAAACCATCAGTTAGTTATTATATAAATTATTTTCATTTATTAATAAGAAAACTTAACTAATATGTTATTTATTTATATAGGTGCTAAGTAACATACGAGTTGAAGAGTAGTTGCGGGTTTTTTATAAATACGGGGGTGGATTTTTACATAAAAAAAAAAAAAAACAAATACCCTCTCAAACTATATCTACACTTTTCCTCCTAAATCAACCAAACCAAACAGGGCACTCATTCCGTATGTCGATTATCGCCAGACGATAGCGTTTCGACGATAGCATTGCTTCACGAAACTTTAATAATCGTCTATCGTCCAGACGATATCGTTTAGACGATTGAACATTTGCTTCACGTAAGTCAATAATCGTCGAAACGCTATCGCCCAGACGATACAATTTGAGCGATACCTAATGAGGTGTCGTTTTGCATTGATTTATGTGTTTTGCAATCAGCTTAAGATTTTTTATCGAATTTCAAGAAGAATAATTGACTTTGTTCTGCCCTCCATCACAGCAATCGAACAATACGAAGATTTGGCAAGTGCAATTTTAAACGACTCGCAAGCCCTAAGTGGGAACAACCGGATGAGACAGTTGGCTTCAAAAATGAGGGATAAAATAAAAAACTCGCTTTAACTTTAATTATTTTATTGATGTTATATTTCCCTTTGTAGCGGTTTGGCTTATTACCCTTGGCCAAGACCGGATGGTCATTCATGAAAGCAATTAAAATTGTCATATGCATTGGTGAAATACATTTCTTCGGTATTATTTGTCAATTTAAACTAAGGAATAATAATGAATTTAATACACTTTGCAATTTCCAAATCTGCCGGCATCAAACACAAAATGATTGAAAAAAACACCGTGTGTGCGGTATGTGTGTGTCTTGATACACGTCATTGAGAAAAGAGGGAATTGTAATAACCGTATTCTTGATATACCGTTTAAAGCGAACCCGGTTAAAGCGAACTTTCGGTTATAACGAACCATTTCATGAAGTCCCAATCAATGCCCCATAAGAATTATGAATTTTAATTTCGCATATAGCGAACCCGCCTAAAGCGAACTTTCGCATATAACGAACCCATTCTGCGCGTAAAATAAAGAAAATGTCCGGTTATAACGAACCAAAAATCTGTCGCTTTACATTGTCATCCAGATTTTCCCAACTTTTCGGGACTTCCCCGAGAACTGTATAGCTGCGTACGAACCAACATCCTCAAAAGTCAAAATTTTGTCCTTCAATATAATTTGCTCGGTACTTCCCCGAGTAACCCTATGTTTACAACCGAAAGGTTGATTGAAGTGACGCGCTTAAAAATCATTTAAGTAAAATGGGAGATTTATAAACAAATAAAAGAAAATGTTTCACATTAAAAGACAAATACGACTTAATAAAGCGTTTAGAACAAGGCGTAAAACAAAGCGATATATGGACTTGCAGACGTCGAGTTGTTTTTAAGCGAATTGAATCTTCTCAAACAAAACAATCTAAAATTCATGACTTTTTTAAATAAAAAATTTAATAAAAATAAAATGCTTTTATACTGAAATATTTACTTATTTTTTATGTGTTTTGAACCCTTTCTCTTTTTTTTGTATTGATTTTCAAAACAAAACTCTATGATTTTCTTAGCGTATCACTTATAACGAACTTCGGTTATAACGAACCAATTTGGTCAGTCCCTTCGAGTTCGTTATAAGCGGACACTACTGTATTATGAAATAACAATAATTTATTCGTTCTTTCACATCAACAAAAAGCTGAAATTAATATGCCCCAGCTCATAAATGTATATGCAATCCATCCCTGCAAGTTAAATGACATCAACTGTTATGCAGTAAATGAAAGTGTCACTGGAAATTCCATTCGGCTTGCATTGCATATTTTAGAGGTGCTGGTCTACGACATTTTTGTTAGTTGTTGTCCAGCTGTGATTTCTGCGTGCCTGGTAATTCACGAAAGATTTGGCACTGAATTTCCTCGAGATTTCCGTCACAGGGAAAAAATGTGAGACCATCATATATGAAAAACATGCTTTATTTCACATCGACAAAAAGCTGAAATTAATATGCCCCAGCTCATAAATGTATGCAATGATAAAAACGTATGCAATGATAAAATGTATGCAATTATAAAACACAGTGACGTATTTCCGTCCCCGCAAGTTAAATGTGTGGAATTACTCCACCAGATTCCAACAACGCGCGCTTAGATGTTTAAATAATCATTTATGACATTTTAAACGACATCTGATTGGAATTTTCACTATAGTTTGAAAGTTTCTGAAAGAAACTCAGTTCTCTCAATGCTCTCTCTCGTTGTATACAAAAAACGTCAGACGAGTTACGAAAAGCAAATTGATGACGAGATCGTTGACTACTATCGCGCAAACGATTATCGTTCTCAGAGTTACGGAATGAGTGCCCAGTACTTGCTTTCCAAAAGGATTATTTTCCATAGGTAGTCTTAGGGGCCTATATGAACCTCCATTTCTTTGTGGGCCGAATAGCAAACGTTTATTGTATTGCACTGTTGTTTTGTTTCAAAGGTCATAACATACATATTTTCATAAGAATTTCCACTCCTTTTGAACGATCGCAAAAGCATCATTCGTGGAAAAGTTGCATGGGCGCTCTTCTAAAATTATAATATTACTTGTCTTTGCGCTGGCTTTCATTTAAAAAAAAGTCTGTACGTCAATGACGATAAGACGTGGTGTTGTGATAATCGATTGAATAGTTTTTTTTGTTATACATTCTAATTTCAATCCGACTTAAGTAGGGATATTCTGATTACTTACAAGTAACGCTAATGTTTTCTTTTTTTTTTTTTCGTTTTCAGGTGAGTTCTTGCTTCCACTTGAGTCCACTGTTGTAAGTATCAGGAAAATAATATGTGTGTATACTGTCCAGGTTTATCGTAAGTGCTTGCATGGGCGTTGGGTAAAAAATTACCATAAATAAATAAATGTATCAAAATACAGCGTCCAAAAACCCTTAGAACATAAAAATGATAAATCAAACAGGAAACAGCTACCCCTTTATTGCGCTAGTATATCCTGCAGCTCATAGATAAACTCGATTTCGCATCTCCGCTAAATGATTGTCCATCCATGAGAGAAAAAAAAAAAAAAACCAACTGCTAACAAACTATGAAGTGTAATACCGCTCACGAGGCTTTTCCGCACATTTGCTTCGTTGGTCAATCTCAAAAGCTGTGCACAAAAGCAGTGTGCAACCAACGGCTCGTGTGCGCCTATCCAACAAAACGGGATGCGGCCATATGCAAATCCTCTTTACTCGACTGATTGACTAAAAGATGCAAATGCTACATCATGGTGCTGGGGTTATGTGTATACGCGACTAAAAGGAAAACGCTCCCTGTAATAGGCGCGAATGGAAAATACATTAGCAATGTCCTCTGCAACAAAAGAATCGCTGCCTTCATCATCGATGGTAAAGGCGCCGGCTAATGCGCATCAACTCATCACATCAAGCGAAATGCAAAAGTTTTGTCGGCAGTGGCTAATTTGATAGAACGTTGTGGACTCGCGGTCTTAAAATAAACATTAACCACGCAGTGGTCTGTTTGAAGTTAAATTTTAAAATTTACGAAATGGTTATTTGGTACAAAACCGAACAAAATACAAGCAAAAAGGACATCCAAACACTTTTCGGAAATACTGCACTTACAAATACAATTACATTCAGGTAATAGTGCGCTACGGCTCAGATATATGGCCCTAAAACTTCCGGGCACATACAGAAGGCAGAGGTTCTAGCGTCTAGCCGTATCCAACAAGATTATCGTCCTGTAGATTGAAAGTCAGGTTGCTCTTAATGCGCTAGAGTCTCAAACCACAAAGTCTGAGCTAGTCAGGAATCGTCGCACAATGCTCAAGGCATTATGCCCGCAGAACCGAGTCAGAGTGTGTTGTGTACCTGGGCAATGTGATATTGAGCGTAAAGAAAACGAAGGAGCAGAACTCCCAATAAATGCATTAATTGAGGTTATAAAACCACCTGTGGCCGACTGTTTTGGAGGAAACCTTCAATAAAGAAGCTTTAAGATGGTCACATTTAGAAGCGTACAGAGTTTCAAGGACAATCTGGCCTACTCAAAATCGGAGAACTCATAACTGAAGAAAAATTAATCTGGGCAATCGATTCATTCTCCGCGTTCAAATCCCCTAGATGCGACATGATCTCATGCTCCAGAAAGCCAAACACGACGATTATACCGGTCCTTAAAATAATTTTTATTCGCAGTCTAGAGTGCGGCTATATTACCAGAGTCTGGCGAGAAGTCAACGTTGTCTTCATTCCGAAGGCAGGGAAATCCAGCCACACCACTGCCAAAGACTTTAGTCCCATAAGTCTGACATCGTTCATTCTTCAAACATTTGAAAAATTAATAAACATCTTAATACGTGGTCGGCTAGATGACAATTTAATATAGGAACATGGCTCAACATCAACATGCTTATATAAAAGGCCAAGGGGTGGAAACCGCATTGCATGAGGTCGTTAACACTATAGAGAGGTAATTAAAAGATAAATAATATACACGGGCGGCGTTCCTGGATGTTAATCTTCAATAAAGTTAAAACGTGCGCAGTAAAGACAGCACTACAGAATTCAAATGTTGACCAATCTCTCACTAATCTGAATATACATTTACTTAGCGAAAGGAACATCAACCCGAAATTAGGTGACACTGACCTCAGAGTAACTGCTTCGTAAGGCACTTCACAAGGAGGAGTCATATCCCCCTTACTCTGGGTCCTTGTCAATAATGAAATACTTATGAAATTCAGTAACATGTAATGCAGACGATGTATTATAGTTATACTTACTACGGGAACGTTTTTACCGGCGTAAGAGACCTGTTAGGAAACTCACTTAGGGTGTTTGGCACGTGGACAAGACAATTGTTTTATCGTTTCTTCTACAAACAGTGCTCAAATGATATTTGCCAACTACATTCCTCCCCTTCAGAAATTCAACCGCAATAATCACCATGCTAGGAATGCTCATCAGTTTACCATTCAGCCTATCTTCGGACGTACTATGAAATACAGAGACTTTTTCATAAGCCGTACAACACAAATGTGGAATGCCTTACCCATCTCTGTCTTTCCTCCCCAATGCAATTTACAGACATTTAAGACCAATGTGCATCGGTATCTCCTATCTCCTCTATCCCAATTTCCTTAATACCCACGCTGTGTAAATCACATTACACTATAAGAGTAGTCACAACATCTTTAGCGCGTTTTAATTATATAAAAAAAAAAAAAAAAATTCAGAAAACTGAGCTTGTCTTGCTCACTCATAAAATAATCATACCGCAATTCGAGCCACCAACTCTGGAGTGAATACCCCTAAGGGTGGCAGATAGTGCGATGTACTTAGGTATTATCCTTGATAGGAAACTTAATTGGAAGCCGAATGTCAATGAACCGGTGAAGAAAGCATCGGATGCTTTTTACGCATGCAACCGCATATTTGGCAGGAGTTGGGGACCAAACCCCACAACTATCCTCTGGATGTATAGGTACAGCGATCTTGCGACCAATACTGACGTTATGGCATCTTAATTGGATGACAAAAATACAAATAAAAGCACGTATAGGGACAATCAGCGGTATGAGAGGCGATTCTCAATCTGTAACAAGCAAAACAATAATAAACAATTCAAGTTTTCTAAAGTTTCTTGAAAATTAAAAAAACAAAACAAATCATAGATATAGATAGATTTAAGGCCGAAAGGCAATAATTTTAAGCATATTGTTAAGTTTAGAGCACTCGCTAAGAGCCACTAAGCTAGAATAAAATGAATGTTAGTTTTAAATTAGATTTAATCGTTGTTGTCTAGTATGTAAGTTAAAGAAAGAAATAATAAAAATAATTTAAAATGAAAAAAAAAAAAAAGCTATTGCAGGTCTCATCTTGCTCTACCTACCCGTTTGCCTAACCTAACTTAAATCGGAGAAAGTCTAGAGAATTAATTACCTAATCTAAGCAAAACAAAGTTAAGTTTTAAAGGGATACTCTCTGAGCATTGTTTTCTGAGAAAGTAGGCCATGAAACTGGGCTTGCTAATGCGGATACTTTAAGGTACTATCATGACTTAGAAGACGCGGAGGATATGTCCCACCTATAGTTCTACCAGACTTTGAAGACAGTTTTCCCCTATATTTTTAACAGAAAAAGCTTTAGGTCCCCTTAATTCCAAAAAAAAATCTCATTTTTCTACTCTAAGTGAAATTTGCATTTGTTTTCATAAGAAATACTTAAAAACTGTAATTTTATTAACAAGCTTAAAGTAAGCATCTCACATAAAAAGATGCATACTATACAATAATTTCCTTTTCTAGCAGACATAATATCAAAACGAGCGAATGCATTCTGATGCACAAAAAGACCTACGTAGACGTTTGATGGACTGTTTTCTTTCATGTTTAATGTGAACAATGCATTCTTTGAAATTTTTTCGTAATCAAAATATGTTTTAGTAAACATTTTACGTTTCACACAGATTTTGTATTTTTCCCCTTTTTTATTGAAAAAACGCTAGAATTGACCAATGGTCCCACCTCTACTGTGGATGTCAAGAAATTATCGGAGTAAAAACTTCTTTAATGGCTTAGAGGAGGTTGGTTTCTTAAACAAAATTGAGACATTATATTCAGTATGGAATTAAGTATTTGAAATACATATATTGCAGCAAACTGCCTCTGAATCTGATGTGAACGAAAAACCGTCTACTAATGTTGTGCTATTCACACATGAGGCAATACAAATGTCAAATAGAGCCGATCAAAATATCCCAACACCTCAGCACGAATATTTGTACCACCTCTCAAATTTTTCATGTCGAAGAACACAAGACCAAATTTCAAACCAAGAATGTATGTTAACTGAAAACCATCCAACTCCAAGCCAGAGCTGCCAGATATTTATGATGGAATATCCCAGATTGACTGTTAGAAAATCCCTTTTCGATACACTGTATTCCTTTTGTTCGAATACAAATTTTTTTTACAAGAAACACCTTTGAAACGAAAATAACATGTAGGCCCGTTTGATACCAGAGACAATACTGAGACCCCCAACTCACAATCCTCTTGCCGCTGCCCCCCTAAGTTTTTTTTTTTTCAAATTCGCCATTTTGTTTTCCTATCGGTGTTATGTCTATTTAGAATCTGTGTGACATGCAAAAACATACAAAAAATATGAAATCAATGTAGAGTTCGGGAATACCACATTTTAAGATAACTGAATGCTATTGGTTGGTTATTATAAATTTTTAAAAGACGATTAATATAATTTGTTTATACTCTGTTCAATTTATATTTTCAGTACAGGGAAGATAGGCTATTTGCCTTTCACCCTTACTATTATGGATTTTAATAAGCTGTCTTCATTTTAAAGCTCTCACATGGTTGCCATAGTGAGCACTATAAATTGGCATAATTCTCTCACAAATAACGGTAGGGTTACCAATTACCAACCCTTTATTAAGAAAAAATGGTTTAACTGCCTATTAACAGATCCTTCAGAGATACAAAATAATTAAAGGAGTACCAAAAAACTGTATGGCAACATCCCACATAATCAAATTTATTTATTCGCTCTCAAAAGCTTTAAAAAGCACCAAAACCGAAAGTTCTTTGACAAAATTCAAAGAAAAACCCTTAATGATATGCTAAAATTGACATATGGTAACATTTCTCTGATGTGCTTCAGTCACTCGCACTGCTTATTTTGGTTGATGATAATAACAATAACAAGCGAACGCAAGACGATCGTGCTCATTCTCCCCGCGGCTGTGGGGCAGACTGGTTGTGGTGGGATGTATGCGAATTTCAGGAAAATTACAACAAAATTCTTTGGAATGCCAGTGGTTTCGTTATTATTTCAGTGGCAAATCTTGTATTTGAGTGCCGTGAGAGTAGCTACAGGCACCACTGGTAGAAAAAAGAGCTTCCCATAAGGCCTGTACTGAAAATATATATTGAACAGAATATAGTTAATAATGCTATCTAAATGTGATGTTTTATATACTAGAAACATATTAGGACAAATATTGTTGTGTTTTATTGTTCCGCTTTTGAATATCATTAACTTCGTACATTTATCTTAAATAACTGAAGAAAAATTGCTCAAAATGTTTTTATTTTCCTACAACCATTCTGCAGTAATCATTTTTCATAAATATTTTCAGCAAAAGTGCACTTATTCCTAAAATAAAATACTATTTACACGAACCGAATAAATTCAAATTTAACTGAAAAAATTTTATGAACGCTGGCAGCAACTTTGCCGACAGCGAAAGTGGGACACGCAAGGTGCGAGTGTGTTGGTGAGTGAAGTTACGTGACATTTGTCAATACGAATTTCTATGTAACAATACTAACGCACTTAGCGTGTACCACCCCATAGAAATATAGCTTGTAGGCAAGTAACGGAAAATCGGCCGAAGTTGGGGGTCTCAGTATTGTCTCTGGCTGATACTACTCATAAGTTCTACTTAAATACATTATGGGTTACTTTTTCTATGTCATAAACTTTCACATAAGATTTTAAGTGTAACTTAAATCTTGTTGCGATGGTATATGCACATTCCTAATAAACAATGCCCGCATCCATCCATACTAAGAAGACATCAGTGACAACTTACATTGAGTACATAAACAATTAATATATTGTAAAACAAAGAACATAAATAACATACAGATTCAATTTAGTGCGGGAAGTTAGTCTACTATCAATTTTTAACTTATTTCAATAAAACCTTTCTTGATTTATTTATTTGACCACTAAAAATATATGTCCTTACAAATCGCTATGAGTAGTATCAGCAAATAGGCCTTAATGACTTGATTGAAAACATAAGTATACTATTTCTTAACAAAAAATAATAAAAATTGAGATCGTAAAAAACAAAAATTAGCAAAACAGGAACTTAAATTCAACCCTATCTCATTACATTAGGGGAATTATGCTTAAGATGACATACCCGATAAGATGACATACTTGTAATTACTCTTTAACCATAAGCGCTACAGTTCTGCCAAACATGTCTGGACATGCAGTCTTACGATGTTAGTTACGCCCACAGTAATTCGGCAGCTAGTTAACAACGTGCTTTAAATGACAACGAAATCAAGAATTCTGTGCGTGAATTATTTTTTTTTGTATCGAGTTTTAGCTCCAAAATTTCTGATAAGGTAATTGTTGCGTTGTATCTGAAGTTGTTTTTTGGGTATAGTTATTTGTATATTTAGTATTTCCTATGAGATATTTCTACCTCATAAGAAAATGTTGGTTCCTACAATCTTCTAAACATTTTTACTCATATCGGGCAAGATGACATGATACCCACCGTTCAAGATCGCAAGCTATGTCATCTTACCCAAAATGTAGTATTTTATTTTAATTTGTGTATCTCTTCATTGTAGTATGCCAAATAACTAAAAAAGAGCCTTAATCAGGCGTATTTGGTCAAAAGACGTATGGCTAAGGCTATTCAAGACGTCAGGGAAAAATAAATAAATGTGGCCATGGCTATATATCATCTTATACCGAACTATGTGAGCTTAAACTTGCTGTTGAACTTAATTTAAAAATATTTAAAAAATACTATTTATTGTTTTGCACTATTAATTTGAATGTAGTTTTTGTTACTAACAAGTGAATTAATTGAATTCACTTTGTTTTCATCCCTATGATTTGTAAATATTTTTATTTTTCACTTTAAAGAAAAAGTACGTCATCTTGAGCACAATTCCCCTACACAGTATTGTAGGTACATGTATTTCCTTAGGCTAAGGGTTCAGTTCACTAGTGTTTGAAAATCGCGTTATTACCTATATGAAATATGTAACTGTGAAGGAAAATCCCTTTAATAGCTAAAATGTCCTTTTATCCTTCGGACAAATTCCAATTTCCAATTCGCAGAAAATCCCTCATAAAGGGATAAATCCTTCAAAATGGCATCACTGCTCCAACCATATTAATAATGTGTCACTCTCTCACTCTCGACTCACTAAAGGAGAGTACGCCTCGCCAACTCTCTCCTCAAATCAACTCCTTTTATAAATTATAAATTTATAATATAAGATGACTATGAGGAGAAAGGAGAATACACAAAAATGTACCACAATTCACAACCCATAGCCATTCATTTGAGGATTTGAGAGGCAAAGGCAACACAATGTTCTAAACCCTCAGACTTTGGTACAGTACAATATATGATTTCAGATCCAAACCTAATGTGAGGTGAATTACAGCATACCAATAACCAATCCATTTGATGAGATTGAGAGCAACACCTCATTTGAAGTGGGCGTGAGACATTGTACCACTGTCCACTGCACTTAATATTTTCATATTTCGAAATGAGAGCCTCATCTCATACAAACCAGGGATGGAAATTGCCATTTTCGATTTGTACTGAAAACTGTTGTAAGATTGTACTGAAATGGAGCCAATTGTATTGAAAACTGTTTTTTGTATAAAAAAGGCTCAATATAGGTACTCTCATTTTGCACATTCATATCATATTAAAAATATTGCTCTGAGCTTGAAACTTATAACAGGCTGAGTTTCTAAAGACGTTTTTCATTGAAGACCCGAGAGTATTGCCCCCAAATTCAGAATTGTTCTTTTCAATGAAATTCTGTTGTCTGTTGCTACTTTCTTTTCTACAGTAGATATGAATGTTTTAATAGACCAAATCAATATAATTCAATTTAAGTTTACATTTTGCACGAATAATTGCATATTTTCGGATCACATAGCGCAAAATTTATTTCGAACAACACAACAAACATTTCAGTTTGACATTTTGCAAGTGTGTGTTTTAGAGTTCAGAGTAATTCTATAAAAATATCCCGGATACTTCTGTCGTGTTAAGAATCGACCTGGAACTGTAATTTTTTCTTCAATGAAACATAGAAAACATAGAAAGAGCACTTCTAGATTTGATCTTTTGACAGAAAGGGCAATTCTTTTCTTCAATCGTAAACGCCATAATGAAAAGTAGAATTCAGTCATTGCTTTGCGTAAAACTTAGTACATATAGTTTGATAATTGATTTAATTTTCTATTTTTGGAAAAATACAAATTGCAAGAGAATTTGAAAGATACAGATAGATAAATTGTATCGAAATAAGGCAAATTGTACTTTTGTACTCCAGGAAACTCATTTGTATCGAATTCGATACAATTGTATCGACTTTTCCATCCCTGATACAAACTCGTTCTAAATACGTTTCCTAACCAATACTACCTGACGAATTTTTGAGGGTACCCGGCAGCGTTGCCACAATGTTACAAGTGTAACAAAAGTGTTACACTTTATAATTATTTTATAATTTTGTTACAATGTTACTTTCTTTTTCGCTTTGTTACATTTTTTCCCATTAAAATCCGTTTTTGTTTTTCTCATTAAAAATATTGAAAAGTTGAACTGGCCGCACTTTTTTCTTTCGAGCAAACTTATACCAATTTCAGTCAATGTATTTGTTTGTTTACACAGAGCAAAAGTTGTGCAAAAAGTTAAACTGCGATTGGGAATGGGAATGGGAGGGAACGAGAAAAGACAACAATATTTTTCTGTTTCGCCGCGTCGCCGTTGACATCTCGTGGTAAAAAAAAGTTTGTTAAATATAAATTGATTCTACTACGATGGTCAATAATTTTGTTTTTTTATTTGTTAAACACAAAATGGACAGGTGGTCAAAAAGCGTTTTTTTTAAATGTGATAAAGAGTTCCTAATAGAGATTTTTTTGATTTGAAAAAACCATGATTTTATTATTAAATTTTTTTCCAGTTTTGCTACATTTTTTATCCATTTGTTACACTTATTGAACAAAATTGTTACACTTTTAAAAAAGCTTGCGGTAACACTGGTACCCGGGTCCTAAGCAGTGTTGCCGCAAGCTTTTTTAAAAGTGTAACAATTTTGTTCAAAAAGTGTAACAAATGGATAAAAAATGTAACAAATTGGAAAAAAATTGTAATAATAAAGTGTAAATTCAGAAACGTCAAACATTGATGCGGCATCACTGCTTATTTGCTATGCTGATGCGATGCACAGTTTATGCTGATGCGTTGGTGATTGAATGTTTCGTTTGAGTTTTAGAACGCATTGATTGTGAACAAAAAATGATATAAAAAGTTCAACAAAAACTTATAAATTTGTCTTTCAAAAGCATAGTAATCTATACATAAAAATGTTTATTTACTTATTTTTCTTTCACCTCCGGCATTTTTCTCACTTTTTTGCCGGCGAATCAACAGCGCATCAGGTATTTCTGTGATGCTTTTTTGCGTTATGTTTGCGCATCAGTTTGATCAACTTTGCAATAATGAACACTTGACGTTAAAAGTGATGCCAAAAGTTTGCATTAATGAACATTTTACAAAGCATCATGATGCGAGTGATGCGTTACTGAATTTATACAAAATCATCGTTTTTCAACTCAAATTTTTTTTTATTAGGAACTCTTTATCACATTTTAAAAAAAAGCCCTTCTTTGACCTACCTGTCCATTTTGTGTTTAACAAATAAAAAAAAAAAAAAAACAAAATTATTTACCATCGAAGTAGATTTCAATTTCTATTTCACAAACTTTATTTACCTCGAGATGTAGAACATTATCAACGGCAACGCGGCGAGACAGAAAAATATTGATGCATTATCTCGTTTCTTCCCATTCCCATATCCCATTCCCACTCGCAGTTTAACGTTTTGCACAACTTTCGCTCTGTGTAGACAAACAAATACAGTGACAGAAATTGGTAGAAGTTTGCTCGAAAGAAAAAAGTGCTGCCAGTTCGACTTTTCAATATTTTTAATGAGAAAAACAAAAAGGAATTTTAATGGGAAAAAATGTAACAAAGCGAAAAAGAAAGTAACATTTTAACAAAATTATAAAATAATTGAAAAGTGTAACACTTTTGTTACACTTGTAACATTGTGGCAACGCTGGTCCTAAGGGACGGTTTGGGAGCCCCCGTTTTCATTTTGCCCTAAGGCACAGTTTGAGAGCCATCGGTGTGTTTCTGATATACAATTACAATCGAGCGAACTATTCTCCCATGCGACAAACTGCATTTCGCTCAGTTGTGCCCCCTTTTGATTCTCCAAAACGATACAAACAAATAGAATCCACGTTCCCCACCACCATCGAGCTTCGAGCTTCAACCTCTGCTCTCTCTGTCTCTATTGCAAATGCAATCCACATAAATGCCTTCGGAAATCGGAATTCGGAATCGGATGGGGTTAAAAAATGCCGGTATTGCTTTACTATTTTATTTTTTTCTCTTTCAATCACACGGCCAGCCAACATTGGTTTTGGTTCTGTTTATTATACAAATTTACAAACTTGCTCATTGGTCATCTTTATCAAATTATATCTATATACTCTGATGTGATCTTTATCTCCTCTGGAGTTTGGATTTGGGATGGAACTGGAAGAGTATTTTCTATGGATCCGTGTGCGTGTGAGTGGAAGTTGGAACACAATGGTGAATGAAATTCAATTGATTTTTTTTTACCCAAGGATTGGTTGGGTGGGTTTGTGAAAATGCTGCTTGCTTATTGCTATCGTTCTAAGGGGTGTTTGGAATGGTTTCGGTGCAATAGCTATGGATTCTGTTAGATTAGCTAAACGGACCAAATTTATGGAAAGGGATGATGCTTTTAGGGCTGCTTTTCCTTTTTCTTTCTCTTTTTTGATTTGGTAGTTTATTGATTTCTACTTTTGTACTTGTTTGTTGATTTTCAAAAATTTCGTATTTCCGCAGATTAATGATCTGAAAACTATCGCATTAAATATGAGGATTTATATTGTAAAAGATACACACCGTGTGTAGTGAAGGTATACCTTTTACTTTCCCTATTTTAAAATAGCGCATTCTACGCTATTCGTATGGCGTTTTGTTTGTTGTATTTTGAAAGAAAACTTCTAGGAAGCGGGATAATCCCGTACAGAACTGCAGAAGTAGATTCAAGACGAGTAGGGTCATGTTCCCAGTAGTCAGTTAAACTTATAACTGTGGTATAAAATTATTATTCAGCGTTGTATCAAAATTATTCAATAACTTTTTGAATCTGGTTCATAACTTTAACAAAACAATTAAGATTTAATAAAAACTGAAAAAAGATGTAATTCTCCAGTAGTCGAACACTAGTTTCCACTAACCGAACAATGAGTTTCCTGATTTCGAACGTGGATTATTTTAGGTGTTTTTTTCATACAGAATTAATTAAAACACATAAAAAGTAGATACAAATACTCTTATGGCATAATATGTTTTATTTGTAAAATTTTACTATTATTTACCTTATGGTGTATGGTCGTATGGAGTATGGAAGTTGACTCTCTGCTAACGCTTCTCGATCTTCCTGGAACCTATACTCAAGCATACGCGGATGATGTCGCCGTTCTGTCTGTCGGTTCTGACCTAGGGACTGTCTGATCTCGGGCTCAGAGATCCTTGGGCTTGATCGATGGCTGGTGCACAAGAAATGGGCTTTCAGTGAATCCTCTTAAAACGACTGTTGTTCTCTTGACGAGAAGGAGGAAGGTCACTGGTCTGACTCAGCTTGTGTTAAAAGGTGTCACTATTCCGATCTCCGATGAAGTCAAATATCTGGGAGTAATCCTCCATAGAAAGCTTCTTTGGTCCAAGCGTGTCGAATCGAAAACCGATAAAGCGCTGTCAACTTTCTGGCAGTGTAAAGGCGCTTTTGGCAAGACATGGGGCTTATCTCCCAAAAGGGTCCTTTGGATCTATACGGCAATGGTAAGACCACTCCTCTCATATGCGTCTCATATCCTGTCTTATGGATATGTCCTCTGACGCAATGACTCCAAAAGTTCTACTGCGACAAAACTACCACGTCAACTTTCCTCAGGCAACGGAATGGCTTGGGTCAGACGCTGAGCCAGGGAAAGAATGCCATCGTATTTTTACGGATGGCACCAAAACCGGACAAGTATTAGTACAGAAGCGGCAAAAATGGGTTTAGTGGTGAATGAGGGTAAAACAAAATATATGCTGTCAACAAGAAGGGACACACGACATCGACGAATCGGGCAGAACGTCACGATAGACAGCTATAACTTTGAGGTAGTTAGGGACTTTGTCTACCTCGGCTCCGCTATAAACTCTGATAACGACATCACATCAGAAATCAAACGAAGGGGACCTCAACCAACTTGGAGTGCGCAACTGGAGGCAGTTAGCCAAAGATCGCGCTAACTGGAGAGGCGTATTGGTTGAGGCCCAGGTCCACCCCGGACTGTAGCGCCACCTAAGTAAGTAAGTACCAAAACCGGACAGGGGTCTGGTTCTGGAGTCTTCGTGGAAAGCGAGAACATTAGACTTCACTACCCCTTAGGAAACCATGCGTCTGTCTTCCAAGCGGAGATTTTCGCTATCCTTATGGCTATGCGCTATATTGTGAAAAACAGGTGGAGGGCTAGGAGTATATGCGTCTGCAGCGACAGCCAAGCTGCATTAAAAGCGCTGCTTAACCCTCTTACCTCGTCTAAATTAGTGCTCGAACTCAAGCTTTCTCTGAACTTGGTCGGAAGGCTAAATACAGTGTATCTTGTTTGGGTCCCAGGTCACACTGGTATCCTTGGAAATGAGATAGCTGATGAGCTTGCCAGGCTGGGTTCAGAGGAAGAATTCTTAGGACCTGAACCTGCGTTGGGTCTGCCTTCATCGGTGGTTAAGTCATCCATTGATACTTGGGTTTCTCGCGAACACGAGTGTCGGTGGCGTGGCTGTGCTGGGTGTAGACAGACCAAACGACTGCGTCCGGACATCTGCAAAAGGTCGGCGGCCTTCCTTCTGTCTCTCAGAAGAAGCGACTGTAGACAGCTTGTGGGCGTCCTTTCGGGCTACCAAGCTTTTGCCAAACACTTGAATGTTTTGGGCTTGAGCGTCTCCACCATCTGCCCTGTCTGTGGAGAGGATGACGATACAGCGGAGCACTTCCTCTGTAGCTGTCCTGCCTTTGCTCGCATGAGGTGGCGGATCTTTGGGGCTGACGTGGTGAGTGCCGAACATCTTAGCCCTTCATCACTGAAGCTCCTTCTCATCTTTCTTCGAAAGACGGGAAAACTAAGTACATAAAAGTAAGGTGTCTGTTTGGCAGTACAATGGACCAGTAGTTGTGTCTGAGTGCTCCATCGGATAGTAACAACCTCCGAAAAAAAAAGAAGTGCAAAAAGTACAAGTAAAGTCCTCAAATTGAGCTTCCCAGAATGTTTTTGTTCACAAAGCGGTGCAAGATGGCCCCTGGGACCGATAACCTGCCATAAAGTTAACTCCTTATGGCACTTCAAAAATGAATAATATTCCACTTTACCACCGGGCCTATCGTCCTTAAAAGGGGTTTTTCGCTTGTCATCTCGAACTATTTTTTGCACCACATCCAAGAGTTCGTTAGGCTTTTGGGGGAATCCGCACTTTGCAATTTTTATTAACCATTCAACAAGCTTAAGTTCCTCACTCTCAGCAAGGACTGGAGTAGGCCCCATTCTTATAAGCTTGTCTCCAACCTTACCATTCATCCTGTCATGAAGGGTGGCGATAGAAATGCCAAACTCAGAACTTGCTTTGCGGAAGCTCATGGTACCGTTACGGATCCCATTTAAAGCAGCCGCCAATGAGGCTTCGTTATACCTTTGGTAGGAACGTTTCATTAAGTGGATATTCATGGTGAATGGGTAGGTCCAATCGATAAAAATAAAGCCTGTTCGGACTAAAGAACCCACAAATTAAGAGTTGCCTTTATCCGAACACTGAAGAAAAGGGTGTTCGGATACTGGACCCAATGCTGTTATAATAATTCATAATTCATACAAAAAAGGCCAATGAATTTACTTTTCTACGGCCTTAACCGAACGCAAGTGTTCGAGACGGAAACTTGATAAAATTTAGTTTCCTAAGTCCGAACGGTCAAAAAATAAACTTTAGTCTATTGTTTTAAATAATTTTTTTTGTAAAATATGATAGAACTAATATTATCCTACACAAAACAAGTAAAAAAACTACTTACTAGACTTTTGACGAGACTTTATACACACTTTCCCGGAGCACTTCAACAGTTTCTTTTATTTACAAAACTACACGCGAGCGTATTCCTTCAAGGCACATCAGAAACTACCCTTTTTTGGCATTGAACTTTGATGGTATCAGTGAACTTTTACCTTAGGAACAATGCGTGTATGCAGAGGAATAATTGTGCATTTGTAGAAGTTTGAATTTTTGAAAAATAAACAGTTCCAACGACTTTTGACAAAAAGTGTTCGACTACTGGACGGGTTCGAAGTTAGGCGACCCTACCCTATAGGTTTGAGCTTAAAACTTATCTTTTCTCTTTAACCCAATATAATCTTGAATTAGATGCGAACAAAGATCAAATAACTTTTAGAGGTGATTTCGGACCAAAGTTCACGACGGTGAAGTACATTTTCTACTTCCAATTTATCACGAATGACGCGAAACATAGGCGAATATGTGTCAGAGATAATCAGCGACTTCACGTTTAGTTCGTCTGGAAATTATTAAAAAAAACGTGGTCGACGTATGTAACGCACGGCTCGCTGACTTTTCAGTAAGGTTGTACAAAAAATAAATAAATATAAATTATAAAGACTAACCTTCTCAAAACTTGGGAAACCACTACATAGCTCGTCTCTTTGCTATCCTACCATGCCTCTTGAAAGCCAGTAGGTTTGTCTGGTCCTATCAAGCAAATTCTGCTGATGTTCTAATCGTCGGGGATACTTTGCACGGATCAAATCGTATAATAAAATTGATGTAGTATGTTCTTCAATAGGTCGGCGGTGGCCTGTTGCGTTGGAATTGAAGGTTAGTTTTTTTTTTCAAATGTCTTTCGGAAAAGGCAATCGTTTAATCTTCAAAAGCGCCCGAGACGGTTGTAAGTCGTTCTAAAGAAAGGGTTTTGGAACTTTGATATTTCTGGGGATGTCTAATGCAATGCTGTGGTTGTTTGGAATTAGTCTAAATTTCGCATTTCGAGGCACACCTGGGAGAATTTACATGATTCTACTTATCGACTATCCCCAAGCCATCGATTAGTCTTCTGTGCGCCAGCGGCTGTAGGTATAGTCTGTCTCTGTTGATGTGATGTTGGTATTTGATTTCCTATTAGCTCAATATTTATGAGCAATATTCAATCCAGGCTGTGCTTTATAGAGAAGAGTGAATTGATACAAGTCGACTATTCTGATTTTACTATAGCTGAGTATCACCACGTTATTTCCGAATTGACTGTGAATGGCCATTAATGATCTGCGATAAATGGGTTGGTCGTTCCTACCGATTTAATGTACAGTCGACTTTTTAAGATGATACGCATTCTACACAAACTCAGGGACACTATTCGAGATTCGAGAATAGTGCTGTCATCGACGAAGTTTTAAATACTATTTTTAGTCCACCTTATTTATAGTTATTTATTACTATGGGCAAGAAATTAAGTTAAATGGATAGAAGTCGTGACTCATCGTCCAGGTGCTTTTAGCAGCGGAATATGGCCCGAAGAAGTAGCCTTTTCCCATTCCCAACACCGACTAAGACTACAAGATATCTTTTGTGGATCTCTGTTCGGTTCTTGTTACCTTGACAACCCTCTATTTCCGATATTATTTCCTCATCTTTGTTTTTATAGAGCGAACGAGGTGCTTTAAGAACGTTATCAGTTTGGGATAGCTTATTAGAGCTGGTGCCTCTGGTTTTAAGCACTTGATGCTTACTGCATATTACTTTTCGACGGGCTTAAGGATTTCCACAGTGTGGTGCTCTGTAGCTATTGTATTCGTTCATCTTTAAGTCTCCTAGCACTATTATGCCCTTGATGCGCCGACTCAGGTTCCTCGTACCTTGATTTAACAAGGCTGTTGTCTGAGTCTTTGTTGGCTTGGACTGTTAGGATATTTAGAATATGATTCTTTAGTATATTTAGAATATTGAAAATAATTAAATCATCACAATTTACCAAGGATCAGTCAGCAAGCTTATCTACATACGACTGATGAACTATGACGAAGCCTATGAAATATTAAGTTTACAATTTTGAACTACGATTCGTCGTGTTTCGCTGTGAAAATAAGTTGCAAGGCCAATCAACATAGGCCCTTAGAAATAGAAGAAAAAAACTAAATTCTGCAAATTTTGTTATTTAACTCCGAGTCCCATCTAGCACTTCATAGAAATGAAACAAATTTAACAAAAGTCAACTTCTATTCGCTATTGTGACTCAATTCTGTTGTTTCGCCATTGTGAACTTCAACTGATTTGAATTTGATGAGTAAAAGGTTATAACTCATTTTATTAAATTACATATATTTATTTAAAGACGTTTTCAAAAAAGATAATGCGATTGAATTTGAAAACATTTGTCGTAATCATTTTTTCTCAGAAACGCCAAAGGGAACGCAACTTGATATGGGAGGAAAATGAGATTTTAAAAGGATGTTGGAACAAACCAATGAAGTTACCTTTGTGCCTAATTTATAATAATGAAAAGATCAGTTATGGCTCAGTTTTGCATTATAGTACGTACTTCAAACATGCGTTAGTGTGTTCTCAAACAGTATTGCTCTTATATATTGTACACACAACATACTACATAATGTATACAAATGTAAAACCTAACAGTGGATTCCAAATAATAAGATTGCAAAGAAGAACGGAGCATGGAAAAGGATTTCGGGAGACTTAAAAGCCTACGGCATGGATTTCTCAATATTCACTGCGGCGGCGCAAATAACATTAGAATCCAATGGATTGGACTATGTTATTCAAGAGATTACTCCAACAGATTTTGAAGATAATAGTGTTGATTTTAATAGCGATGCAAATTTAGGGGCTATAGGCTATAGCTGTTGTCTGCGCCAACTGCAAGCAAAAATGTGTTTTTTTTATTGAATTTATCGTGCCTGTTTTCTGAACGAAGTAAAAAGAAGTTTCGAAACGTGAAAGTTTTTGGGGTGACTATTTTTCCCGTTTTCTGGATTAGTTTTCCCTTTAGAGTCAAAAAAATCAAAACGGGGAAATCCCTCAAATAATAAGAAATAAGATAGAGAGAGAAAAGAAGAAGATATATGATTGTCTGCCAAATCCAAACCTTTTCTGACTGTTTCTTTGTGGTATTTGAGATCCCAGAAGAACCTCTTAATATCTTCATTATATCTTTGGATGTTTCCAATTACCACTGTTGCTCCAAAGCAAAGCGGGCTGTCCAAGTCTTAGAACCAAATATAAATATTGAGTCTGCCAGTAACACCAGTGACAGTAAAAGTTCAATTTTATTTCTGTAGAAAGTACATAATTCATTAATTTATAGAAAATTCGAGACAATCTAACCACTTGCGAATTTGGTATCGGAATGTGACTTTTCATTTATTTATTCCCACGATGCAGAGTGCAACGATAAAACTCAATATATGCTGTGCATGAGAAGCCTAAAGCCCAAACCAAAATTAATTCAAATTATTAATTATTTCTGTAAATTTACTTAATAAATCCGGATAGGCAACAAGAACCTTGCACAGTTGAATTGACAGTGAAGGTCAAAAGGACGTTTATGACAATTATTAGAGACTTAAAACCCTATTCTCTTCTCGAGATATAACTTAATATAATTATGAAAATACGATAAGTGTTGCCAAAATCACATTTCTGACACCTGAACGTAAACTGACTATAAATACAAGTACGTTTTTTTTGGAAAATGAATAAAGATATAAATTTACTTTAATGTAAGAGACTGGCTCGATGACATTCCGGGGGCCGTCTGAGAACTAAGACGAAGACTTCAAATCCAACACAGCGAGCCTGCCGACCGCCCTCTTAACCTTGATTGAGCCGTTAGGTAAATTAACGTCCGCCACCCGCACAACTCCATCAGAACCTGGATAAGACTTCACGACACGACCTAGGTGCAACGCGGATCGAATCTCATTGCTTCGATGACGATAACAATGTCATCTAGGCGCACTTGAGTGTTGTTCTTGAACCACTTCGACCGTCTTGTTATTGCGTGTAAGTATTCGTGGTACCAACGTCTTGTAAGTTCTCCCATCAGGTGTGGAGACCGACGACTATACAGTCTACAGCAGGCGTCGCTTTCTGAAAAGAGGCCAGATGCTGTAACATCCCGATCATCTTCTCCGAAAAGCATTGAATTCGGCGTAAGTGGTTTTGGGTCTTCTGGGTCGACTGGAATGTGTGTAAGTGGACGACGATTTATTTGGCTTTGAGCTTCCAAGAGTGCATTTCGTAGGACATCTTCACGGGGAATTAGATCTTTGAGAATGAAGTCGACGCTTTACTTGATCGACTGAATGAGCCTTTCCTAAGCTCCGCCCATCCAGGGAGAATAAGCTGGAATGAATCGCCATAAAATACCTTCATATTTGGCAGAATATTCGCTGAGAGAATTCTCCATCTCCTTGGCATCCCTCTCCAACAAGTTCTTTGTCCCAACGAAGTTGAGGCCGTTTTCACTATAAAGGAAACGGGTGACTACACGGTTGATAACAAATCGCCTTACCGCCATCGTGCACTGATCCAAGGTGAGATCGTTGAGTAATTCTATCTGCACCGCTCGGAAGGTGAGGCACGTAAATATCATGCCGTATCGCTTTACTGTTCCCCTGCCATACTTAACTAAGAGGGGGCCAAAACAGTCAACACCAACGTGGGTAAAGGGTCTGGCGTTGAAAGCTAATCGGGATTCATGGAGCTGACCCATCAACGGCATAACTGGATTAGCTTTAAGACGCTTGCACAAGAAGCAATTGGATCTCACCCTTTCGACTGCTCCTCGTATGCTTATAATCCAGGCCCTTTCGCGAATGTCGGAAATAACCGCGGCTGTTCCCATGTGAAGGTTTTTCTCATGATGATGCTGAATGAGCAGATCGACCAATGGGTGACTTTTAGGTACAATCGCGGGATTACGAGATGCATACGAAGTATTCGCCCTTTGTGCTCTCGTACTTATGCGAATCGTTCCCTCCTTGTATAGAAACGGGGACAAACTGAGGATTGAACTTGAGGAATGCACTATTCCGCTGGATCTTAGACTGCACATCTCAGCAGAAAAGGCGTCCATGTGAATTTTCGTGAATAACCAACTTTCCGCCTGACAGTACTCGAAAGGTGTTACGAACAATTCCTTTTCGGTGGGTAACTTGCGAAGAATGTCCCTGAATCGTAGAAGGAAAGCAATGACCCTGACTGACGACGACCGCTTTGATCGAAACCTGACAGATAACATGTCATAAGCCTTGTACGAAAACTCAGGGCACTTAACATGGACCAGAAGGGTGTTGCCAACAAACTCCACAATCGAAGATTCAACAGCAGCTGGTGGTTTCACTGGCCACTTGCCTATTGGCCGCTTAAGGAATTCTGGTCCCCTGAACCACCTCGTCTCGTGGTTTCTCATTGAGGAATCAATCCATTTGGTGCCATAATCTGCGACATTATCGTTAGAGCCAATATGAAACCACTGGCGGGGTGAGGTTGACTCGAGGATTTCTCCCACTTCGCCTTAGCCATGACTTGTGCTACTTCCACTTTATCGCCTAGTTCAAAGCGAAAGTAAGCCACTGCAGCAAAAGCCTTCTCAGAAGCGTCGACGAATGTAGTGAGACTAGTTCTGGAGTCATCAGGGCTCCAAGAAACATAACGGCGAGGAATCTTGAGATTCTCGATGTGTTTCAACTCCTGAATGAAGGCCAACCACAAGAGCCGCAACTCTGCTGACACCGGTTCGTCCCAGTCGAAAACCTCTCGCCAAACGTCTTGAATCACGATGTGGCCTCTGTCGTTTAGTTATAGCAGCAGCCGAATAAAACATTTCTTGCAAAATATCGTCTTGCACAAGTTTATACGAAAAGTGATCGGAAGATGGATGCCAATACATACCTAAAACCTTCGTGAACAAGCCTTCGCATTCATTCGGATCAATGCTTACCAGCTTAGCATTGACATGATCCTCTGGCATCTCTTGCAAAAATTCTCGGCAATTCGATTGTACACCGACAAGGTAGAAATTCATTGAGTGGCAAATGCGAATAGCATCTCTCGTAACAAAGATTGCAGCTTCGAGCGAGTCATGACTGTTAAAGTAGTCGTCGACATATGTACGTTGGGTCAATCCATCAACCGCTTCGGGGCATTCAGCTCGAAAAAGGTTAGCGTAATGGTTCTTAACGAACTGCGCATAGGTCGGGGAACATCTAGGCCCAAACAACATAACTTCCATGATGTAGACTGTTGGTTGGCGTTCAGAATGGGAGTTCGATGAAAAAAAAAAAAAAAAAAAAAAACCCGTAACATAATAACTCACTGACAGCTGTATGCATGTATGCGCTGCAACGTTTGCCGTGTGCATGACATCAGCCAACAGTAAACATGAAGCACACGCTCATAGGCGCCTACGTTTTTTTTTTTTTTGTATGGACAAAATCAGATGTTGACATAACTTACGAACGCAGAACTCACGATGACCAATTTCGATCAATCTTTAGATAAACCAACTAAGCGACCATGCAAATAAACCCTAAAAATTTGATCGAATTCGGTTTGACCGTTCGTAAGTTATAAAGTCACAACGCTTTTGCGACTCTATTTTATATATATAGAGAAGAGAAAAGATTCCTAGTAACTTAGAGTTATAGTCGAATTTCGGGTAGAAGTCGTCTCTAAATTATTTTATTTCTATATGCCATAATAAATATTTCTTCGTCGCTAAATTGGGAAAGAGGAAAACTTGTAATTTGCCCAAAGCTTGGACAACCAAGAGTTAACATAAATAACTGAATCTTGTCAACTGAACACTCTCTAACTTACCAAACCTATGATATCATATCGACGATGCTTAACTTCATAAAGAGTCTTTCATTAAGGACTTGACAATTTATTTTTTAAATAAAATGCAAACTACTTGAGACATCTCAACAAAAAATGTATTGTCTTGAATTACTATCAAAACATTTACGAATGGCATTCCACTTCGTTTATATGACCACCACGGGAACGTATGCAGTGGTCGATACGATGAACCCAATTTTCGATAATTCGGCCGCTACTTCTCGTTAAATATTTGCTCTTGTTGGCTTGCTAGATGCGTTAAATAACACGATCTCCTTTAACCCTTTCGGTACAATTTTTGAATATATAACACAAAAAATATTTTGTATCATATTTTTGGCTTATTTTGGGCTCAGAAACCAATTAAAACAAAAAAAAAAGTTGCAAAATGCTCAAGGACACTTCAAGGAGGTGTTACCAAACGGCAACAATTCGACATTGGGTAGTAAAAAAAACATGAAAACCGCAGGTATTTTTTTTTTTTTTTTTAATTTCAGTTTTAAAAATAATATTTTATACAAAAAGGCTTTATAAAAAGAAGGGAAACAACAAAATAAATAATAAATATTAGCAAACAATAAATAATTCAAGTAATTAAAAAGTTAAATTAATATTAAATTATAATTCTTAATTAATTTTAAATACTGAGCGTGAGCATTATATATATAATACTAGCTGACCCGGCGAACTCCGTTCCGACTAAATTCGTATAATGAAAATAATATTTCGGAGCTTGCACAATGAATGCTACCTACTTAATGTAATTTGGTCAATTCAAATTCGTTATTCAAAAGTATTTATATTAAATAAAATATAAATAACTGAAGTAGGTATAACAATCGATGTATTTCCGCTTTTGCACTAAAGTGGTTTGCTCGCACGTGAGCAGTGAGCACGCCATACACAATTGATCATGTGAAAAACATGGGAATTCAAGATTGATGCCATAAATATCGTATCCAGCGATTATCCTGGCGACTTATTATTTGTCATAGATGATTAAATGCCAATGGCAAATCGTTCTGAATAAGGAGGCAAATCTGCGATTTTCTGAGCTCATTTTCTCCATCGCCGTCTTAAACATCGTATTCAAAGCGTTGTTCTTGTTTGCATTAAATAATTGTTGCAATTGTCGAATGACGTTTTTTGTCACCTCTGTTTGCCCTCTGCACAGCCCAGTACAGCCTATCGACTTGATCATCCCCCGACAAAATAAAGTACACCTGCGAATATTGGTGTACGTCCTCATTTACTGGCAAGAAGGCACATATCCGATGGTAACTTTGGCCTTGAATCTGTTTATCCGAATTTTGCAGCGTAGAATCCCATGCCATTGTTAGAAAATGTGTGTTTGCGTGATGTACATGTAAGAGCGAGAAGTGGTGGGAGGCGCCCGACGTGACGGCCCAGTGGTGGCATGCGCGTGAGCTGCGCGCGGTACTGTAAAGTACTTGAACATTGCAACATTACTTCATTTTTCTAAAATAAAATAATTTTTCTAAAATAAAATTAGCCTAAGTTACTCCTTATTACATCAGCTACCTGCCAATCCCGTCCCGTCAAAATCGGTCCAGCCATTTCAGAGATTAGTCGGAACAAACAGACGGACAGACAAAAATTGATGCCTGAATTGTCGAAATCTTCGAACACTTCCAGAATTTCACCTTGGCTTCTAAGAAGCGTGCGTCTTACTTACTTACTTAAGGTGGCGCTACAGTCCGGGGTGGACCTGGGCCTCAACCAACAAGCGTCTCCAGCCAGCACGATCTTTGGCCAGCTGTCTCCAGTTTCGCACGCTAAGTTGGTTAAGGTCCCCTTCCACCTGCGTGCGCCACCTGAGTCGCGGTCTTCCTCTACTGCGCCGCCCCTCGGGTGTGGATTCGAAAATCTTCCGGTCCGGAGCATTGACGTCCATTCGCTCCACATGACCCAGCCACCTCAGTCGTTGGACCTTCACTCTTCTGGCTAGGTCGATGTCGCTGTATAGCCCGTACAGTTCGTCGTTGTATCTCCTCCTCCATTCACCGTCTATGCAGACGGGACCGAAAATTACTCGAAGAATTTTCCTCTCGAAGTAACCAAGACTAGCCTCATCCGCTTTTGATAGAGTCCATGCCTCTGCACCATAAAGTAGGACTGGGATGATCAAGGTCTTATAAAGGGTCACTTAAGTTGTTCGAGAGAGGGCTTTGCTACTCAATTGCTTTCTTAGCCCAAAGCCCAAACAGCGATTGGCAAGATTTATTCTTCGTTACCATGCGTCTTATTGGTGCTAAAAAATAATGTTTGCCCACATTAGGAAGTTTCAAAATCATATGAATACTGAATGTTGCTATACGGCAACAATTATTTTCCCACCGAAACATAGCCCTTTTCACGAATTGTTGCCGTAAGGCAACACACTATTTTAACATTTTGTTTATCGTGTTCAAAGTAAGTAAAGATACTTTATTTGATTATTATATGTAATTATAACACGTTAGAAAATATAATTAGCCTTTTTATTAAAAATTTATAACATTAGAACCAAGTAGATCTTAATTCAAAATGTGGACTTACCGGCCATTTGTTAGTTTCCGGCTACCTGGTCAGCTGTCTTTAAAATAATAATATGAAATTGGCGGGCTGTTTAACAGATAGGTTTAGATACTCTGAGAAAAAATTACTGCCACTGAGTTTGTATTACTTTTTGTAAGGAAATCAGTTTGTAGGGCCTTAAAAAAGAGTATTTTGTTGATGTTGCCATATGGCAACAAAAACACCGAAAGGGTTAACAAGGGTTCGTTTCACGAGATAACACCTTCACCGAACTGAGACTTCAATAACTCGATTATTGTATCCGCTATGTGGCTTGTGGCACCGTCTTTTTGGAACCAACATCACTGATGTCCAATTCCTGCAATAACACTCCAACATGTCTCTGTATTTGATGTGCTGTTTCAGGAAGCACTTGAAGCTTGGAGGTTCTTTCTCACCTGTCCAGTAACGCATATTTTGCTTATTGACAAGCCGTTTAACCAAAAAATACGCTTCATCGCTGAAAATTGAAAATTGGCGTTAACGCTCTTAATTATTATTTTTATAATTTATTTATTTGTAAACGTTGTTCCATCGTGTACTTTACCATGATGAAAAATGATTTTACTGAATAGTTTGACATTGGCAGTTCGCTAATCGGTTTAAGGATGCGTTCACACTTAAAGTTTGAAGTTGTCAAGTCGCTAATGAAAGACCTTTGTATAAAACGATGACAAAGATCTGAAAGACTGTATTATTTATTGCATTGTAGGTATGCAAAATGAAAGGTGATTTTTTTTTCCAATTCCAATTGAATTCACTGAATGCAATTATAAAATTGCATTAATTGAATTCTTTTCACAATCTGACCCTTATAAAAAATATCCTCGTTATTCACTGCTTCATTCCTATTTACCTATACATTTTTGTATAAATAATAAGAATTTTATTCATGCTTTCATAAAATGTTGTAATAAACTACGTAAACTTGGTATCACTTTTTCGCTAACTCGCTTCTCGCATGCGATTTATATATCTTCTCCGTTCTCTTACCATCACAATTCTCTATCTCTATAATCTCCGTTGTTTTTGTTTTCCGAAATACTTCTGTGTGCGTAACACATTCCATCCACTTTCCACTATCCACATACCACATATTGCAGACTGCACTGTCTTTCCCTGTCTAACACAATAGAAACATCAACTGAATCATGCTTTCCTTTCCAATCTGATTGTCAGTTTCAGTTTAATTGTGTTTTTCGTGTCGTGTAGATGGTTTAAGCGTCGGTTATCGGCCCAACAAATTGCTTTTCAAAATGTTGTGATTTCAACGAAATAACAAACAAATTTCATCATTCCACGCGGTTGTGATTGTGACGTTTAGCAATTTTTCAAACTGGAATTGCAAACAAGTTCGGAAAATCTTGCGTCTCTCTCCACACATCGCTGTGCTATACCCCTCGGCCCTCGCCTTCTACATAAATAATTTCACTTGCAAACAACTGTCACGGGTAAAAAAAATTCCAACAAAAAGCATCTGTAATGTAATCGCGGGTTGAATATCCTTGTATAGTGGTAGTGGCGTTCAGTGGTTGCGTCCACTTTTGATGCTGAAATCTCTTTAGAAAAAGTAAAAAAAAAATCGAAAATATGGTGCAAAGGTGAAAAACACGCCCAAAGTGTCTGACGGTTTGTTATGTGTTTTTTTCTTTCTTATCTCTGTTCCTCCTTCCGCTCGATTACAGGTGCGTTGAAAGTTGAAAGCGAATAAAAGTGCAAGTGATAGATAGTGTTTGAGAATTGGAAAATAAAAGTGCGCGCCTATATTTGTATTCTTTGTACAAAGTGAAAAAAGTAAATAAATCCCTCCAACCGATTTGATTAAAGTTCACGATTTTGTTTTTGTTCGTGTGGTCAATGATCCATCTTCCAGTTAAATCTCTCGTGGACTACCAACGTATCATAAAAACGTGGAGCTGTAACTTGTAAATGTCAAACAAATGTAAGATCCTCAGTTCCATTATTTTGGGATAGTTTTCGCTCTTCATACCTCTCTTTCTCGCGCATTACGATATCAATGTGAAGGGTGTAATTCAAGTCTAGACGGAATTTTGTTCTTTTTTTTTTTGTCAATGGCGGGTTCCGAAAGCCGCAACTACTTCGCATTTTCATGGACCAGAACCAGACCAACTCGAATGCATAGGGATGGGTAATGGTTATTGGGTACTGGGTAGTCGTAGGCGTAGTAGTGGGTAGAAGAAAGTTTTGTCTCCATCTGGTAGAGGATGTTGTCGACGTTGTTACTTGTAAGCGGAGAGAGTACAGGGTGCACTTGGGTTGGATGGATACGGATTGCTTTGTTTTAGGCTAAACGTGCGGATATAAAAATCAGCATGTAATACGGGCTTTCCAATTTGGTTAACACAGGCGTGCAAATAGACCGGGCTTCAAGTGTTTTTTTTCCTTGTTTTAAACAATACGCCAATACGGGACCTATTTTTTAATACAAACTATTACCTGTGAAACTGACGGAAATCTATTTCTATTCTTATTGGATTGTCCAGGAAAGGACTAGATGGCTGAGGTTTCCATTATGCGCACTAAGCAAATTCATTTTTTTTATTTTTTTTATATAAATTGACTTATTCTAAGATGTACTGTAGAAGAATTTTTTTGAGGAAACTTTTTTTTCTATTTTTTTTTTATTTTTAAAGTTTTCAGTTTTCACTGAAAAGTGCCTGTATACAAACTGCACAAATGGACGCGTTACTTTAAATACAACAGACTTTTTTAAAGGCGCCTGCCTGACAGTTGTTGACATACCCTTAGCGGAGCGACGAAGTCGCGTGAGCGTCTAAACCCCGCGAAAAAAAGGGTTAAAATCCTGTTAGCGAGCGAAGCGAGCCCTCCACCCCTACTTTAAATACACCATACTTTCTTACAGGCACCTGCCTGAAAGTTTTTGGTATACACTTATTCAACTATTTAACTGGACTAAAAAACATATATATAATATTTTTTTCTTTAGGAAATGAACTATTTTTTTTTTATTTTTTTTTTTTTATTAAATTTTAATAATTTTTTTTTTTTTTTTAATTAAACCAGGAGATTTTGCAAAAAAGGTTTTAAATCTCGGTGTATAAATCACGTAAACATGATTTCATTAAAAAAAAAAAAATATTAAAATTTAATAATAAAAAAAAAAATTATAATAATAAAAAAATTTAAAAAAAAAAATTTCATTTCCTCAGGAAAAAAATATTATATTTATGTTTTTTAGGCCATTTTAAGCCAGAAAAAAAATAAAAAAAAAATGTTTGCTTAGTGCGCATAATGGAAACCCGCCCCGGAATTTCATGGCAGTTGCTTATTAAAAAAAAAAAAAACATTTAAAGGATGCATTTGAAATGAAAAGCCGTTATTCGAATTAAAATGCTGCAAAATATTTCTTATTATAAATGTCAATCATCATATTTCACAAATTTTAACAGAGTCAACCGAAAACCAACACGATAAATTTATTAAATTGCCGCAGTTTTAATGTCTTTCTTTTTCATTTGAAAAGTAGTAGTAGGTGTACCAGTACCCGGCCAGTCACTAGTAGCCGGCCACTTTGCGTTAAATAGTTTATAATAAGTAAATTAATCGCTATTTTCACGGGCCAAAAATTGGGGCTATAATTTTTGGCCTATTTATCGTGCTGGTAAAATTTGAGGGCTGTGAACTTCACTAAACTGCAAGAAAAAAAAAATGCGCAGTCTTCGAGGAAGTGAAAAGTGCGTTTTAGAGTTCGAGATTGTTAATGGAGGTATCAAACGGAAAACGTAGGTTTCAGTATTTTTCTTAGATATTTACGAACTTTTTTATTGTTTATCTGTTAAGTTATATAATTATTAATCATAATATGTACCAAAAACACGGAATTTTCATTTCTTTTTAAGTATTAGATGGTGGCCGGTCACTAGAACTTTTTTCTTTTAGGTATTTAAGTGTCCGGCCAAGGTGGACAAGGTGGATAAGGTTGCATTTATCCATGCAACTAAGCCAACTTTGCCATGCAAAAAATATTATACTTTATGCTCTGCCACCCATATCCTTCAACCAGCTGACGTTAGTGTGTTTAAGCCACTGAAACAAGACTGGAAGAAGACGGTAAAGCAATGGAACATGAATAACATAGGAAATGTTCTAACTCTTAAAGACTTTTGCCCACTTCTAGAAATCTTGCTCATAATACCATAAGAAATGGATTCAGAAAGTGTTTCTTTTTCCCATTTGATGCAAATGCTATAGATTATGAAAACTGAGTTCAAGAAATACGTAAAAAAGTGTCCACAAAATCCTATAAATACAGCAAACTTTTGCCTTCTGAAGAAGATCGGTTTGCAATAGCAGCATCGGGGGTCATTGTTGACAAGTCTACAAAATTGAAATTATCTGAATTATATTGTGTATATATGCATATAATACATATGATACAACAGTAAATATGTATTTTTATTAAATAATCGATTAAAATCGGGTTTAAATGTTTAATTTACTTTGTAATATCCTGGCCGGATACTGGTACAAAAGTGGCCGACTACTGAATTTTGCTGGCCGGGTACTGGTGAAATTTGACTTTTTTCAAAAAATTAATTTTAATTTTAAATGCAAGAACCCAATTATATTCAACCATTTTTTTTTATCAAACAAAAATTGTCTATCAAAAGCAAAAAAAAAAAAAGAAAAACCTTGTTTAAATGGCCAGGTGAATTAGTAATCACGGATCAAAGTATGAAAAAGTGTTAGGTGGCCGGGTACTGGTACATCTACCTACCTATGCATTTTATGAGTAGGAACGTTCAGAGACCATCGTGTTTTAAATTTTGACAGATAAAGAAAAACATATTTTGAATGACATTTTTTTGGTCGAAGCGACAACAAATGTGTTCAAGTTCAATTTCGAAATGCACTTTCGATTTTCCATTTAACTGTCAACATTTCAAACGACTTTACTGTTTTTTTTTTTTATAAATATGTTGCTGACTTTTCAAAACTAGAGGGGAAGTTTGTGTTATATATGCAATTCACCCAGGAGCCATTAAGGCCCATTGTGGTTATGTCTACTCAAATGTGGTTTTCGATTGGTTTCACTCGGGGATCCACTCGTTCTGTAATTCAATGGAATAAGAAATCTGCTTCTGATTGAATCCACAAAAGTATTGGTAAAATGCCCAAAAATAATCTACGGCAGCTGTGGAGCTGTCATCTGACTTGTATAAAATACATAAATTACAATTGTTTGAGTGCTTCTTGTGTGGATTTTGACTTCAAATCGAGAAGCGAACTTCTCTTCTCAGAATCTATTTTTTGTGCCAATGGAACGATTTCAGAAGCAATTTTTTCGATTCTGGATTCTCCCGGACGCTTTTTTTTGCCCAATTGAAAACGACACCAGCTAATGAGATATGAGAAACCAAAGTCGCTGAATGTTCCTTAACTCTGACACAAAGTGGAAATTTGTTGATACTTTGACAGTTTTTATTTTTTGTTTTGTCAGATCATTGACATGCGTGCGGAACTGAATGAATTTTTATTTTTAAACTATTTTTCGTGGCGTCTTTCTTTGAAGATCCGAGAGAATTTGCCCGAAATTTAATTAATAATTACATTTTTTGTGTTAGTAGTGGTGACACATGCACAATGTGTCAGATTTGTTTCTACTTTTTTTCTTAATTTTTCTGGTTTGTGCAACGACAAAGACGAACGTTGGAAAGATATTGATGATCCGGAAACAAATCTTTATAACAACGCAAACATACTGCCACACATTCCTTCCACTTCCAAAACAATGCGGTCTATTCAGTTGTGGGAGATGATGAAACAGCAATGCTTTTGCTAATTGCTCAAAACATAGCATATATTGGTCCTCAAAAAGCGTTTAATACCAAAAAAGCTATGCGGGATTATATCAAATCGATTAATAAGGAATGCGCAACAAGTTTTTCTATTGAGAAGGTTGAGGGTCGGTTCAAAACGACTATGAAAAGAACCAAAAATAATTTTAAGAACAATAAAAACTAATCACAACAGTATTGAAAATAACATAAGGCCATAATGGCCTTATGACGCTTTAGCAAAGGGAAAAAGGCCATAATGTTCGAAAAAAGGCCTATGTCGCTTTGTGAAAGTTTCATAGGGCCATATTTCGAAATATGGCCTTATGTCACGGCACCGATAACCAGTGGTATGGAATTTAGGAACGGATAGGTATTGAAAATAAAAAGTTTCGAAGAAAACTATACTTAGAATTCAATCGGAAGTCGCAGTAACGATGGCCTTCAAAACTTTAAAACAGTACAAAGACGCACGGGGAGAATTTTCAGGTCACAGAAAAAAGGATAAGAAGGATGCCTACCAGGTCTTCGGCATAATTTTCGTAGGATGTATTTCTGTATTATCAAGAGTGGCTGTATTTTATTTTTATAAGAACCTCCCCAGCAAGTAATTCCATATTGTAGTTTTGAATGAACAATACCATAGTACATCATTTTTAAATAACGTAGTTGAACAAATACTGCACAATTAGAAAAAAATGTGTAAGCCTGCAACGAAAATATTTGCTTAAAGCCTTTACACGATTCGAGAAGCTTAGTCTAAAATCTATTGTGATACGCAAGTATTTGAATTTAATAACAATCTCAACCAGGAAAAAATGTGTCGCTGCAGTTCAGGCTACCATAAAAAGTAGGAGATGAAGAAACAGACAAACAATTGCAACAAGGAAGTTTGAATCTTTGGCACTCAGGTGCGTGAAAATAAATATTCGCATTAAAATCAAGTAGAGATGACAAACTAAAAAACATAATCTTAATCTTTGAGCTAATAACCAGGTTGTGTTTCGAAAACCAGTTTTTTAAAAGGCTTAGATCCCAGTTTATGTCGGAAACCGGATCGAGGCGACTGGCTGATCCATATAAGAAACTTACGACATCTGCAAACGCAGTTGGAACACATTTAAAGTCAATTGTAAAAATTATGTGGATAAGAAAGAGAATTCGACCTAGGATATAACCTTGGGGTACCCCTAAGTTGATAATCATTTTATCACTGTTTATGTCATCAGTCTTCACACTTTATGATCTGTTTTTAAGGTGAAGGACGGAAGCCACGAATTTCCGTTTTTTTTTTTTTTTAGTTTTTCCCAGAAGAATGTGATGATCGACCATATCGAACGCTTTGGTAATATAAATAAATAGCCCATCAGAACACTTTTTACCATCAAGGTTTGATATTATATTGCTGCAAAACTGTAGAAGTGCATCTTCGGTAGATTTACCCTTTTGAAAACCAAATTGTGTTGCATTATAAAATTGAATTTTCGTAAAGTATCAAACTAACCTGTATTTCACAAGCTTTTTAAAGACTTTACTTACTGGTAGAATCCGATAATTACATATTTAACTACAGTAGAACTTTTTTTTAAACAATGCAGCTACAACTGCATCCTTGAGCTTTTCTGGAAAATCTTCTTCTGTGTGACCGCACATCCATTACAAAACAAGCAACATTTTTGAGCAATATATTAGAGATTCCATCAACACCACATGAATTGGTGTTTTTAGGGTATCGATAACTTTAAATACCTCAAGCGGAGTTACCACTTACTTCTAATGTGATAACGATAAGCATATTTTAATCAATGAATCTAGAATCTGTAGGATCTTGCCGCTGACTAAGCCTGGTTTCGAATTCTTGTAAGCCTCCATAAATTATGGTTTATAAACAACAAATTAGACAACTTTTCCTATCTCAAGCTCGTAAGTTATACTCGACCATTAACCTTTATCAAAATGTTCCCTTCTTAAGCACGGGTCTTATTTTGTGTTGCCGTTCAGCAAAGGTATGTTGTTGTTTACGCTGCAAAAGAAATACAGCGATTCGGTACAACAACGAAGGGATGTTGTCAGATTTTTTTTTAGACGATGGCGGTGCCATAAAATCTGAAAAATTGTTCATTCAGTACGAAGATTTTCACCGGCAGCACAGAGTTAATGTTAAACTCCCTTTCAGCTCACAAACAGCCACAAAAGGGGCAACCGAAAATTCCTGTGGCATTTTTACACCGACACTGCTTTATCCCCAACTTACGCCTAATCAGATTGGAACGCAACGCATACCTGTCCCACATTACCGGCACATAATGGTAATGGGCACTTACCCAAGGCCTCTGGATTAAACGCACCCTCTCTTCGAAAAAGAAAAAGCAACAGGGTATAACGAGCCCAGAGTCGGACTTTCGTAAGCCGGCAATGGCTGCAATACACGTTTTAATAGACTCCACTTCCCTTGCGCCCTTAAGGACTTCAAATAAATTATAATTACCTTTCCAAAAAATAAGAACACCCAGTTCATGAAAAACGGACGGAACGCGCATTCCATCCACGTTTAATGTCTACTTTGGGGCAGCCTTTATAAATAGAAACACCACACGTATTCGTTATACAATTTCATATGAAATTCATGTACACCTGCGTTTTACCGTCTGTCCGGCGGTTATCCTGGATAAATATAGCCAAGAAGTATAGATGTGTGTAGACGTCCAGACAATGTTTCGATTATAGGTCGTTACTTCCCTCTCTGTCTGTTGAGTTGAGTTATACCCTTCCCTGGGGGAATTTTCAAGTTCATTTGCCCGAACGGACGACAGAAACAGGTAGGGCGTTTAGTTATACTGTGTGGCTATATACATCGGCAAACATTGGAATTATTTAGGGATCGCGCATATCTTCAGAAAGAGGACAAAACAATAAATACCCACAACAAAGGACTAAGGATAATAAATACGAAAAATAAGAAAAGCCATAAGATGCGGCCAGCAAGGATGCCTTGTCTGAAGTGGTTGCTGTCCACCGCCGAAAAACGAACAATCAGCAAGGAAATTAAATTTTGTTGCTGCCTCTAAGGAGAAGACTTGCGCCCGTGTGTCTATAGCGTCTGGCTTTTGGATGTGAAACAAATTACGCTACAGGACCAGGTTGGCTGTTTATTTTTATATCGTTGCAAATTGAAAGTTTTACTTTTACTGTTTGCATTGGCAGAGGATAATGAAAGTTCTGATTGAGTTTGCAATGAAAATTGTTCGTCAATAAGGACGAAATTAAGTTTTTCACCAGACGGACGCAAATTAAATTTAGCTGTGTAATGCAGGGGCTGAATGCGGAACGACGAGTTCAAAGTTTTCATTGTTTTATCGTGTCGTAAGGAGCTTTATGTGTTTGAAATGAAAAGAGGACTCTGTTGGGTGAAATTTGATTAGATCTGGATCTGCTGGTAGATTTTGGCACATTTGGCAATTTTGCCGGAAATTGCTTTTTGGACTGCTTTTTTTTCAGCAGAAACCGAATAAGTGAGAGTTTTTGGAAGAAGTTGCTGCCACCAATAATCACTCTTAAGCTTCCGAGATGTTTGAAAGGTTGCAAAATTAAGGATTTTCCAACAATTTTAAGAGCATTTCAGTTAAGAGTAGGGCCGCTCAATCTCCTGGTAAAGATGTGATTGAGTTTGTTTTAATTATATGGAATATCGGAGGCAAGCTTTACATCTCAGACAGACTTTTATGATAACCTAGCTGGCCCAGTGAACTTCGTGCAACTTAAAATTGATTAAATTATAAATATCTCTTTCGAAAATCAGAGGGGCTCTATTGAAAGAATGAAACTCTTTTGGCATTAAAATGCACTCAAGGTTGCGACTTCATAGATTTCCGTCTTCGTGATCAGGTACCTATTGAATCGACATGGTCCGGTCAGATTTTCTCATTCAACCAAAGCAGAATGCGGGCATAATGCAATTCTCGCTTCTGCCATTCGATTGAATACATCCAGAAACGCGGTTGTACAAAATATTGTGCTGAACGATGAAGTCCATGATCATTTTCATTCTTTTTTTTTTAAATCGTGGAAAATTTCTTGCTCGAAGTTTGCCTACGTAGTAAGAAGTAAGAGCTGCGTAATCTTTGCCCATTTCGGATTGCAGGTGAACGGGTCTTTCTTTTTGCGAAAACGCAATTTTCGAGGAGGACAACATTAGAATGTCAATTCCGAAGTGTTTGTCATTCCTTTGAATCGATATTTTCTCCTTTCCATGCAAAATTACATCTTTAGACATCGCCCTCATTACCCCTGAAAGAATACAAATTTCCGATTTTCGGCTCAGTAGTGTATTCACATGGATCAAATTAAAATTATCAAATCGCAGTAAAACAGTTGATGATTAAAGTGAGTTTGTGTTGATGCAACTCCAGATTTGATCTATCGACAAGGGAACATTTTCTCTCAATTAATCTATTAGATGAAAAACTGAAGTTTTGATTTGAAAAATTAAACAAGGTTAGGTTATGTTAAGGAGGCACCAAGACCCATTTTGATTCTCTTCATATAGGTAATTAAAAAAACTCCAAAACAATGAAATTGAAAGTAATAGCAAGAAAATTCGACGCCAATACCTCTGAAAGTATGCAATTTCTAATTTTTACGGTTGTCTAAATTTTCCGGTCGAATTTTCGGCGTTGTGATGCACAGAAAATGCAGAAAGCACTGTCAAAGTGACGCGACACTTCACGTCTTTGACTTGCGCATGCGTGGATCAATGTTCGGATCAGCGACGGTTCAATTATTTGGATATTGTTCCTCCTAATGTAGGCCAAGACCAAACCTTGGGATATTTAGAGAGAAGTTTAGGCTAAAACACTACGGGCGATGCTGGAAAAATTATTCGAAGAGAACTCAACAGCTTCACGAGATTTTTGACCTATAGCCACTCGAAGTTGGTGTAGGTATAATAAGGAGAAAATTGGATTCGATCAGCCCTTGTGCAAACTTCGCAAGCGAAACCAACAGCTGTGAACAAATAAGGGTAATACTATTCCATTCGGAGTCAAGCCCACAACCAGCCACTAACAAAAAGTTCGTCCGACCCTGCAAGAAGTTACATAACTTTTGGATCCTTTCCGTTGTCTGTTACCGCCGTAGATAGTTCCTCGTAATAAGCCCTTACGAACCCTAGACTAGATAATTTCCAACTTTAGATAGATAGATAGCTTTATTTCGTATATAAATTTACAAGGACTTTGTTACCACACATTTTACAATTCAGAGATATGATAAGTTATACCTATCTTTCTTCTGAAACATTATTTTTACAATAAGGATGATTTTGAGATTTACATTGAAATATTACATTTGAAGGAAAATACGAAGAAAACCTTCAATTAAAGTAGAGAGAAAAAGAACAAAAAAAAAAAAAAAAAGGATATAAAATGACTAGTAAATAAAGGTAAATCAGGTACATGTGTTAACGATTTCACCGAACATTTTGATGTAATACATAGGTATTTAAGAAGTTTACAGATTAAGAAACAAATAACAGCAAAAAAATAGGTGAATAAATAAATAAATAAACAAATAAATAATATATATATATATATATATAAATAAATTATAAATAAATAAACAAATAAATAAATAGGTATATAAATAAATAAATAAATAAACAAATAAATAAATAAATATATATAAATAAATTAATAATTAAATAAATAAATAAATAAATATGTATATAAATAAATAAATAAATAAATAAATAAATAAATATGTAAAAAAAATAAATATGAAAATAAATAAATAAATATACACATATGTAAACAAATAAATATAAGAAATAGAAAAAAATATATAAATATGGATTAACATCCAATAAGTAACAAAAACAAATAACGAAGAAGAGAGAAAAAAAAACAAATGACAAACTTATCAACTATCGAGTCGGATATAATTAGTATTTAAAATATTTACTAAAGGATTATCGGCAAAATCACAGCGTTCTAGAAAACGTTGATTCAGCTTTTGAATTCTTTCGAAGATCAATTCAACATTCGCTTTATTGTGAATGTCAATAGTCGAGTGATGCCACGGCAAGTTAAGCATCATTTTGAGTAACTTGTTTTGCGAGACCTGTAGTTTTTTAATGTGGCACATTGCACAATTTCCCCATACTTGACAACCATATAGCAGTATTGCTTGAAAAATTACTTTGTGTATAATTATTTTATTTTGATTTGAGAGCTTCGACTTTCGATTTATGAAGGGATATAACATCTTGATAGCAATTGAAATTTTGTTGAGAGTATTCGTAATATGAATGCCAAACGTCAACTTGGTGTCCAAATAAATTCCTAAATATTTTACGGCAGGCTTCCAATTTATATTTGTACCATTTATATTAAACTGCCTACTCGGAAGATAGCATGCTTTTCTTTTTCGTGTGAAAAAGATGGCTTGCAATTTTTCCCGATTCAACTTAATTTTCCATCTACTGTAATATTCCTCTAGTATCACCATCGCATTTTTTAGATTCCTCTCAATATCGAGAGCGAATTCATGAGACGATAAAATCGCAGTATCATCGGCAAAGATAGCTGCTTCACAATTGGGTAAAGATGGGAAATCTGATGTGTATAAATTATATAATACCGGCCCAAGGACTGAGCCTTGTGGAACACCTGAGCTAAAGTAAATAATATTTGAGACACCACTATTAACATGGACCTTAAAACAACGATTTGACAAGAAACTATGAACAATTTTACAAATATAAAGAGGGAAATTTAAATTCAACATTTTATATAGAAGTCCGTCATGCCAGACAGTGTCAAAGGCTTTTTCGATATCGAGAAGAATCATACCAGTTGATTTGCCTATTGAACGATTTGTTTTGACATAGTTGCAAATTCTGAGTACTTGGTGAGATGTATTGTGGAAGCGTCTAAAACCAAATTGCTCATTAGGATATAAGCCGTTGTCCGAAATGTGCTTCGACAATTTTTCCTTTATGACCTTTTCATAAATTTTACTGAGACTGCTCAGCAAGCTAATTGGCCTATAGCTGTCAGTCAGTTCAGGAGGTTTACCAGCTTTTATAATTGGAACGACTTTTGCGACTTTCCATTCTTCAGGAAAATATTCCATTTTTAAGCTGGCGTTAATAATAAAAGTTATTAATCGAAGACCAGATCTAGGCAATTGCTTGATATATACATTTTTTATTGAATCAATACCTTCAGCTTTTCGTAGTCTCAAGTTATTGACAATAAATTCAGTGTCTTCAATGGTTATAAAGTCACTTGAAGATGGTTGGGTGGTATTATTTAACAAATTTTCGATAGCATTGTTTACTAACACATTTGTGGCGTGGTCTCCTAAATTTGACGTTATCACATGGTTCCTTTCGAAGCTCGAGGCAAGCGCATTTGCTTTATCCAGATCAGTAAAAAATTTACTGGTTGGATCCTTAAGAAAGGGAAGTTGTTTGTTTTTGTTTTTTACTACTTTTGTTATGTTCCAAAAGGGTTTTGCATTTTTTTCTAGAGTGCCTAGTTTTTTGTTCCACTCATTGTTTCTATGCATAAGAATGTGCTTAGGTATTAGCTTATTCAAATGCGCGACTTGATCTTTGAAGTAAGCCTGACGATATCTTTGCCAAAGTCGCCGGTAAGTGTTTCTTTTCTTAATAAATTCTAAGATGTTAGAAGGTAGCTTAATCGATACAATTTTTTTGGGAACTCTAGGGACACTATTGTTAACAGCGCCTAAAATTTCTTCTGTCTGTTGTCTGTTACCGCCGTAGATAGTTCCTCGTAATAAGCCCTTACGAACCCTAGACTAGATAATTTCCAACTTTAAAAATCTCCAAAAGACACTTCTTCCACATGATTTTCTTTTCACATTTTTCCAGCACTTATACCTCATCAGCTCATAGCACGGTACTCTGTTAGCTGACATATTATAGGCCTTAGTGTAACTTATTTCCTAATGCAGGCACTGGTAAAAGCTTCTAGTTAAAGCGTTACTATGAAGTGAAGATATTATTTCGGTTTCAGCAGATCGCGTCGTCGCAAGCAGTTAAACGGGTCTAATCTCATTTGATTTAGTACCTTGGTTTCACACTTCGCAAGGTCGGCAGGTTTTTTGACACACGTTCTCAAAACTCCTCCTTATAAGCTTTTAATTTGCAGTATTCTCTAGCTCAATAATTAGCTAACAGCTTGTGTCAGTGTCCACATCAAGGACAACTTGGACAAACACACGTCTTCTTTTATTCCAAATGAATTCTGGTGCTTTATAAAGCCCATTTCAGAAGATAACAGGCTTCCCACTGGGACAAGGGAGGGACAGCGAGAGAGAGTAACGCAATTATCTCGACATCGAGGTACATATACATACTTTCACCAAGATACTCTAAGTAAAACTCGAGAATACCACCAACAGAACACCGCCACGGGGGACTATCGTTTTCATTTGCGACTTCGTCTTGATTATCTTCATAGTCGTTTTTTTTTAAATTATTCCCATGCTATTATACTGCATCAGCTATATATGTATTTATATCGTATTAATTTAATTCTGTCGCATATCATATGAATGTATCACACATACACCAAGGCAAATGAAACCCCGATTGGCGGCCCGTTTTAAATGTCTCCTGTTTCATAACCTACTTTGATGAGGTATCGCTACTGGCTATTCGAAATGGATGAGCGCAGATGGAAGTGAATTTAATGGAATGTTTTTTAACTTTGGAAAAGTTGGAATGCATGGCATAAAGACGAAGAAAGCTAATACCGTACCTATGGTAAAATGCAAAGATGAAGAACTTTTACCAGAATCGCTCTGAAAATTTTGTTATTTTTTTGCCATTTTTTTAGTGGATCAAGTTTGGTGGACAGCTTCGTAGGTAACGCTGCAGGTAATAGGTTGGATTTGGCATTTAGTTTCGATAGAGTTTATTTTGCTTATGGGATGCTTATTCTTTTAGCTGGGGATGTTTGTACAATTGTGCTCATACTTTATAGCTTATGTGTGGGCTAAAAAAAAAAAAAAAAATGCTTACAGCGATTAACATATTTTCTTCCATAGGATTTTGTCTTAAATCTCCGTTCGCTTTACAAGAGTTTGGAAATAAAAACTGTGGGCGGCACACTCGTCGGCAGAGACAGATTTTGCTGCTATATGGGTTGTTTTTTAAGGTTCATTTTTGTTTTTAATAAATCTCTATGTTGGAATAAATGTTTTTATTTATTAATATACTAAAAAGTAAATTGCGTTACCGACAGTTCAGTTTTCCTAATATTTTTGATGATACAACTTAAAATGTCACTATAACTCTTATATTGTCATTTTCATAACGGACTTAATAATTGATAAAAACATCGAATAATAAACGTCTATTTTTATAGCAAACTAGCTGACCTGGCAAACTTCGTTCCGTCCAAATTTGTTAATGTAATGAAAATAATAATTCCGAGCATGCACAATGCACTTGCTAATTTATGTAATTCGGCCAATTAAAATTCTTTATTCAAAAGTTATATTAAATGCAATATAAACAAATTATGAATAGCAATGTTGATTTGTTTCAAACAAACCGCAATGATTTTGACGTGTCGGCCAACCTTCCGCTTTTTCACTAAATTGACAATGTGAGAAACATGGAAAATCAAGATTGATGCCACAAATGCACAACATCCATCGATTATTCTTGCAATAAATTATTATTTGTCATAGTGAAAGCGAGACGCACGGGAAACTGAAGTCGCACGAATGGTAAATCGTTCTGAATAAGCGAAATCTGCGGAATAATTGAATTGAACCTTTTTGAATTTTTCCCTCAAAATCATCACTTGCATGATATTTGATGTGAGATCCTTTACCACAAATCAAATGCGATCCGTTACAAAGTTTCGGTACATTGCTGTTGCGCAACAAAATTTTAACTGAGCCGACTCTCAAATCCAAATTATGAAGAGATAAGCCCGGAACATCCAAAGAATTCAAAAATTCAACTAATCCCAATAAAGTTTTGTTTTCACGACAAAAGGTAGTATATGTCCTTCCTTCCAACCAGAAATCATACAAATCGAGCGATCCGTTTCCGAGTTATGAATGCACATACGGACGTCAGTAACTGTACCCACCTGGCTTTGCCCGTACCTTTCGTATTAAATCTTGCTCACATTTCGCAAATTGCTTTATTTGGACAATGTCCATTAATAATTTTAATTATACAACTTAAGAAATAGAGTTTGATATTATTTTTGAATGGGACGTGCCGCAATCCGTTTTCTTATCCCGCTTGTGTTTTTCAAAGTACCACCTATAGGGTCAAAAACTTTCCGAAATTTACAACTGGAAGCAACCATATCCATCTACAAAATTTCAAGCAACTTGGTAGAGCTGTTTCGGAGATCGGCAACAGCACCACCTATCAGGTCCAAAAGTATCCTATCCTTCAAGCGGGAACGAAGAATATAAATCTACAAAATTTCATTGAAATCGGATGAGTGGTTTCGGAGATCGACAACAACGCCATATATAGCGGGTTAAAAATCCTATTTTTAAAGTTTGCGTTAACCTGAAATACAACAATACGAACAAAACAAAAGAAGAATCATTAAAATTGACCCAGTGGTTATCGAGTTATATCATCATCATCGAGTTTCATCCCGAAAGAATTAAAGGTATAAATTAAGAAGATTATAAGATATTAAATTAAATTTAATTAAACTGAAAAACGACATATACGCCTGCAACGCCACCTGCTGAGGATTTTCCGACGATGTGCACTAAGGAATTCAGTTTTTGTTAGAAAGATAAATTAATTATTTTATATGTATTTTACTTACTTACTTAAGGTGGCGCTACAGTCCGGGGTGGACCTGGGCCTCAACCAATACGCCTCTCCAGTTAGCGCGATCTTTGGCTAACTGCCTCCAGTTGCGCACTCCAAGTTGGTTGAGATCCCCTTCCACTTGCGCGGGCCACCTAAGGCGAGGTCTTCCTCTACTGCGTTGTCCCTCCGGGTTGGAATCGAAGACTCTCCGGGCCGGAGGGTTGGTGTCCATTCGCTGTACATGTCCTAATCCTAACCATCTTAGACGACTAATGCGTACTTTTCTGACCAGGTCGATGTCGCTGTACAGCTCGTAGAGTACGCTGTTAGATCTTCTCCTCCAAATCCCGTCAACGCAAACGGGACCAAAAATCACTCGAAGAATTTTGCGTTCGAAGCGACTAAGAAGATCCTCATCCGTTTTTGCTAGGGTCCATGCTTCTGCGCCATAGAGCAGGACATATGTATTTTATCAATATAATATCTGCGATCGCAGCATCTGTTTTAAACGATATTCAGTTTTTTTACATCCTCTTTGACGATATTTGCAGCAGGCATTCTGTCAATGTTATGCCAAATGCCATAAGGTTACATAAAGATATAATCTAATATGGTGGTTAGGTATTCTTAACAGGTTGCCAAATTAAATTGAATGAATTTTCTATTTTTTTTTTTAAATTAGGAAATAGGTACATTCGGGTACTTGATACCTAGCAGTTTGTTGAGCCACTCAATACCTAGTTTGTTTAATGCTCATTACTTCTACATGAGACTTTCTAAGTACGTAGTGGGGTACCCAAACATTTACCATCCAATTTGCTCTGCCACCCTACAATATTTTCCAATATCAAAATGCAATGCCCCAAGTCACTGAAATTAAAAGCGTTTTCTTCACTTGTTTGTAGGTCGTATCATTTCTTCCGACATTATCGTGTTCTCCCTCAGAGCGTTTAGACAAAATTACAAAACTTATCAACTCTATCGAGAAATTGAGATAGAGATGAAAAAAAAAAAAAAAAAAAACTCTGGGCATTTGCGCTAAACAGTGCGTTAAACGAGTAACACGCAATCAAATCGTTTCCAGTTAGGTACCAACAAATAATGAAACTTATATTCATATTTTCAAACATGATTCGCTGCTTTGAACAGAGCGAGCGCCTACCCAAAGCAAATAAAATCCAATTGCACACAGCCACTAGCATAACCGCAATCCAAAACAACAAACACTTCAATACCCCGCACTTCATCGCCCGAACAAGCAACAAAAAACAACAACAGCTGTGGCGTCAAGAGAGAAGAACACGTAAAAAAAAAAGAAAGAGTTCACCGAACTTTTGTACGATTGCGAGACGAAACGTATCTACAAACAACAACACAGACGTTGCCATTGCCACGAGGTTCCAGGAAAAATGAAGGCCTGTATTCAAACACCAGACACACAAACACAGCCACTACTGCTACTGGTACTGAGTGCCAGTTGAATTGGAATATACCTAACGCGGGTGATTATACTGCCATTAAAAGTATGCTCTTGCTAATGTTTTGAGTATTTTTCGTGCAATTTTGAGCGTCGCCAAAGCAGTGACAGCTGATGATGACAGCAAAGACGACCACAATTAACGTGGCGCCATCTCAGCGCGCAACACGAAGTTTGTGTGTATATAGTGTCTGTTGCAATAGTCAATTAGCATTCAGAAACGTTTTTCAATACACATATCCCAACTAGATATATATCTGGTAAGGAACAGAAATCTGAATCCAAACACATGAAGTTGGGCCACATCTTGATTTCTTAGTGTGCTTGTGCGTGTTTCTCTCTGACAGCAACATGCAAAGTAAGGCGCGCATTCTAAAATTAGCTTACCCTTGTACTGTCTCGCTGTGGTGCAGCAGCGATGAGGAGAAACTTTTCCCAAAGTGCGCTGATAAGAAAACAAAGTAAACACTAGCAGTCTTACTGGAATTCAGGATGCAAAGGTTAAAGTTGCAAAAAAAAAAAAAAAAAATACAACACCAGAGAGAATTGTGCGATGTATTCGCTGTACATAGCGAAGGAGGAGGTCTGTGTTGTTCTTTGTTGATAATAATAGCTGAACTTTGTTACAAAAGTTAAACACAGCAAAGAAAAAGAGGGGAGTTCTATTTGGGATCAGCGGCTTTTTGATTTGAGAGATACAGTTTTTGTTGCAGTTAATTTTTTTTCAGTCTTTTACAAGTTACTTAAAAAACAATGTGAAGTTTGTTTTGGAACAAACTGTTTTAATTATGTTGACTTAAGTGTCATTACTTTGGGCGCGATCATATGAAATACGTTAAAGGGTTATGGCATGTTTTTCTATCTAGTCTTAACATTCCCTTCACTCTTTGGACTAACTGATAATGCCGATAATGCTCACGAGGGCCAGAGTCATAAGTCCACATAAGTCATAAGTCCATTTTGGACTTTTGCCCACCGAAATTCGGACTGGACTTTTGACTCATCCGTTTTGGTTTTGGCTCCTCAATTGTTAAGTACTCACAAATCACAACCAGTGTGAACGCTGGAGAATTCTGAAAAATCGCAAAAAGGGGCAATGAGAAAAAAAGTGTAATTTCTAAAGCTATTCTTAAAATTTAGAATTTCATTAAAAGCTTTTTAAACAATGTAATAGTGTTGTGATATTCAACTGCGGTGCATTTTAAAGGCTTTTATTTCGAAATAAGAGCAATTTGTAAAGTTTTCGGAAAGCCTTTTCCAATTAAAATAGCAAAAAATTGCGCTTGGCTCTCGAAAAAGTGCCAAATTGTAACTTAAGTCGCACAACGGTCACGCTGGTCACAGCATTTTTAAAGTAAGGTAAGAAACAGTAAATCTGGGGGGAAAACCCCCAATCTGGCAATGCAGCACTGTAGGAACTTTTAGTCCTCCAGAATTGTGACGCAGAACCAGAAGTGAAGCACTGTATAAAAGTAGAAATTGAGGTTTGATTTAACCAGTATACAAAAAATAGGCGATAAACGCTCTACTGCCATCTATTCGAAATTATAGGGTTGCTAAAAATAAACAATATGAATGCACGGTCGTGTACTTGACTCCGATTTTTTGTTTTTTCTAACAATAACTGTTTGAACCCCTTTTTTAATATTTTCAATTTGACAAGCTTGAAAAAGTAGGCCCAGGTACGGCACTGGCTGCAATAACATCCAAAGTAAATCCATTGATCGACAATGAAACTTGTGAGTTTAAACATTTTTAACAACCGATGAAAACTTTTAATTTTTTGAAAAACAGAAAGAACGTCAATTTTTCGTTTTAATATATTTTTTTCTGTGGGTCCAATAAATCATAAAAATATTTCGCCTAGACTTGAACAACACAAGAAATCAAAAGAAAACCCACGCACCGGGGGTAACAGCAGAGGGAAAGGTATGAAAGCATTATGAATGCTGTTGTGGTTCTTAAAACATATTTTTTTTTATATATATATTCCCCCCCACAAACTTCTAGATGGAAACAAATATTGCCTGACCTTGCGATGGAGAAAAGGGTGCTATATAATAATTTCATGCATTGACAAAAGTTTCCAGCGTCTGTCGTATCAAAGCTATTGGCGTCTTCGTATTGCATGTAGAATCGCGTGCGTTTCACGTGTAGGCAATAATTAATTGCATTTTAATTACCGTCACCACTACTTGTCAACACCAAACTGGAGATATATACTCTTCACAGCAAATGTCGTTTTCCGTCGTTATTGCTTTTTTTGTCGCCGGTTTAATTGTTATATAAGCGTCTAGGGTGCGCAACCACCACTTCAATTCGAGTTATGTCTATGCGAAGCAATAAAATCACCCACGGCAACAACACTAACAATAGCAACAACAATAGCTTCGGCCCCCAAATTCCCCTACAGCAATATATTCAACATCAGCAGCAACAACAGCTGCAACACCAGCAGCACCTTCAGCAGCAGCAACAACAACAACAACAGCAGCAGCTCCAACAGCAACAGCAACAGCAGCAGCAGCTCCAACAACAACAGCAACAACAACAACAACAACAACAACATGTAATCAACAACAGCCGCAACAATTTAGCGAATTTAGTCGCCGCCATAAACAATGAGAATTGCTATCAATTGTCGCCAGTACCGCCCAGTTTTGCCGACTCGCACAAACAACAACAGCAGCAACAATTCCAGTTCATTGGACCAGGTAGCCAATACGCTCCCAATTCCGTTGAATTAAGTTCACCCACCACAGATCCCGAAGACCAAACGCAACAATTGTGTGTTGTCGCCAAAATGCAGAAATCTGTTACCATCACAGTTACGCCACAGCGTAGCAACTCGCTGGATTATCTAAATTTCGAGGAGAAACGTCAGCTAATCGCGTCATCTTTGTCGTTGTCGGATATTTTAAATTGTGGGCCAGCGGCTGCAGCGGCCGCTGCCGCTAAAGAAGTTGCCGCTAACACTGTTATTGCTGGTGAGTTTTTTTTGTTGTTTTTTTCTTTATTCGTATTTGTTAAACTTTGATATAAACATTAATTGTTGGTTTAGATATTTAGATAAGATGCTGGATCAATCTGATTTGTTTTTTGTTGTACCTTGTATTATAAGGCGTTTTTCTTTTTTAGTTCAGAGCTGAGCACTGAACTGAGTGCGAGCATTATAAGTGCGTTCTTAACCGAGTGTGCTCAGATTTCCTGTTTTTTTTTCTGTCAAATGTTACTGGAAGTTTGAATGTATATGAAAAAAAAAAAAAAAAACAAATTCGAGCTCTGATGTGTCTGAGCTAAAAAAGAAAAACAAACTTTTTGTACAACAGTTCAGGTTCTGCTCTGAACTAAAAAAGAAAAACGCGTATAGTCAGCATATGGTAACAGAAAATATGTTTGACCTAAAAAAAATCGAAAGCGAAAACACCAAAACACTGTTGTTATAAGGCGCATAACTAAATTGCTTTTTAGTTTTAATGTTTTGAAACGTGGCTCATTTGAGACCTCCAAAAACCTTTTGTCTTTTGATACTTAGCCGAATCCAAAGCGACTTGCACACTACAGTTGTACTTACATCCTTTCACTAGCGACCTGAAGATAAGTTATTTTCATTCGATTTCTTTTTGCTGTGCCATTTGTAAGGTGTTTCAACCCACCACTGTAATTTTTGAGGACGTCAATAACTTTTTCGAGCCTTTATGACGGGACCACTGTTATTATTAAGTAAATCAATGACTTTCGGGGAGTCGGGAGATTTAGCATTTTCGTTCTGTTATCAATTTTCCGTATACGTATTCTTTTTGAAAATTCACTTCCGCATTTCCCATGCCTGGAAGTGAACCTCGCACTTTATGCTGAGCTTATGTCATGGTTCTCCATCTTTTTGTCATATTGAAAGCACATAAATGCGATCTCCATTTAATAAGTTGTCAGCATACAGTTAAAGAATAAGCGTGGGGAAACTGTTAAAAAGAATAAATTGAAAAACGCTTCAAGTTCAACTTAAAGATTACAGACATTATCGACGCCAGGTTACGGTGTTACCGTACTTATCGTCTTACAACTATAAGTGTATCGAGACACCAGCGCAGTGTTGCCAAGCGCTTTAAGTGAAATTCCCCAGCACATAACTTAAGATTCCTCTTTTTCCCCATTCTTCGTGGTGGTATTCCCCATGGATTCTCCTCAATCAAAATATTGAGTAAACGGACAAAATTTTCACCCAAGTTCCAATATAAAAACTGAAATGTAGTAAGAATGAACCTGTGCGTGCATATTGAATATGGCTCATTTTCCAATCAGTAACTCCCGTTACTTGCGCTCGAGAAGTTGAGTCATTTTCCGAGCCATTGCACACAAGAGGGAGTTTTTTGTAATTAAAAAAAAAAAAAAAAAATTATTGGGTGCGTTCACTTGGTGAATCTTTTATCCATTTGTCCAGCTATAGTAAAGAGTAGTTCGCGATATAGTCAGTGTCAAATAAGAAGAAGAAAAACGAAGTGACAGCTCAAAAACTTGAAGGAAAAGTTTATAATATAGTGGAAAAACAAGATAAAATCATTAGGGGATTTTAACAGACCAAGTACAATTGTGAAATTTTATTTTTTTTGTATCAGATCGTGAGCACACTTTTTCTCATCGCTAGCAAAACCGAAACAAATGACAGATCCAGTTTGACAATTGACTTTTGTTCTGAAAATAACTTTTAAATTTTTCTGAAACTGAATGAATTTGCTTTTAATTGTTTATTATGCCGAAAAAAGCGAAAAAGACAAAAAACAAAAGATAAAATTATTTTAATAATACATTTGTAAATTATGATTTTCCCTTCGGCGGCGCTTACTTTTGTTTTCCATTCCGTTCTCCCTCTTCTTCTCTTCCGATAGCTGCATACAGGAACTAACAATTTAGCAAACTGTCAACTTACTGAGGCTACTCTGTTGTGTTTTCCGATTAAAATACGGTCAGGGTATAGATAAATTGCAAAATTTTAGCGAAATTTTATTCATTATATTTTATTGTCGTAGTGCAAAAAAAGTTGCACTTTTCTACTTTTCACTATGATACAAGTGATCGCATCGGATCGTGAATACCCCTATTGTAGAATTGAAAAAATGAATTAACTAATGTACTGATAAAGAAGTTGTACCCTTTTGTAAATCAAGAAAGAAAAATAAAACAACATTTGAAAGAAAGTCAAATTAATTTCAAATAAAATTTTTAAATTTAATATTATTATTATTGTTTTGTTAGATCGTTAAGTGTTTTGTTCTGTTTTTCCAGTTGTAGGTATTCAAAAAATTTCAATTGCACCCTTTTCGTTCGTTTGCTTTCTGTATTTTGGCTATTTTAAAGGTACGTTAGTGATTTTTGAAAACTACGTGCGATTTATAAAAAGTAATGATCATTTACAGTTCGATATTTGTTACGATGCCACAAAGAGGTCATGGTAACATTGGTCGGCGTTCACAGTTTGGAATTGCTGTGCGTTAGTCGGGGAAAGGCTCCAGAACGGCTAGACCGATTTAAATGATTTTTGTTTTGTTTTGTTCGTCTTGAATCAGGGGTGGTTTAGGATAAAATAAAAGTCGGAAAATCCTCAACATGTGGCGTTGTAGGCGTATATGCCGTTTTTCAGTTCAATTAAATTTTCTTTAATAATAATCTTCTTAATTTATACCTATAATTCTTTCGGGTTTTGTTCGTATTGTTGTATTTCAGGTTAACGCAAACTTAAAAGATAGGATTTTTGACCCGCTATATGGCGTTGTTGTCGATCTCCGAAACCAGTCACCCGATTTCAATGAAATTTTGTAGATTTATAGTCTTCATTCCCGCTTGAAATATAGGATTTGAGCAAGACTTAATACGAAAGGTACGGGCAAAGACGGCTGGGTACAGTTACATATAAAAGAGACTGACGTCCGGATCGTTCGATTTTTATGATTTTTGGCTGGAAGGAAGGGCATAATGCTATCTTTTGTTGTGAAAAAAGAAAAAAAACTTTATGGAACTTTTCAATTCTTTGGATGTTGCGAGCTTACCTCTTCATAATTTGGATTAGAAAGTCGGCTCAGTTAAAATGTTGTTGCGCAACATCAATGTACCGAAACTTTGTAACGGATCGCATTTGATTTATGGTGAAGGATCTCACATCAAATATCATGCAAGTGATGATTTTGAGGGGAAAATTCAAAGGCAAACACTCTTATTCCGCAGATTTCGCTTATTCAGAACGATTTACCATTCGTGCGACTTCAATTTCCCGTGCGTCTCGCTTTCACTATGACAAATAATTTATTTGCAAGGATAATCGATGGATGTTTGTGCATTGAATTGAATTTTGATTTCCCATGTTTCTCACATTGTCAATTTAGAGATAAAGCGGAAGGTTGGCCGACGTCAAAATCATTGCTGTTTGATTGAAACAAATCAACACTTCTATTTGTCATTTATTTCTATTCCATTTAATATAACTTTTGAATAAAGAATTTTAATTCGCCGAATTACATAAATTATCAAGTGCATTTTACCTGCTCGGAATTATTATTTTTATTACATTAACAAATTTGGGCGGAACGAAGTTTTCCGGGTCAGCTAGTAAAAAATAAAATAAAATACTTATACATACCTGTATAATTCGTTCGAAAACGGCTCTGAAGATTTTAACCAAAATTGATATTTAGGCTTCAGTTGAATTTTAGAAACAGCTCATATCTCGAAAACCCCATTTTTGGATTTGGACAATGTAAAAAACAAGTAATGCTTACATCCCGAATAAAAACTTATTATCGGTTTTCAAGTAAATAGTTAAGCAATAGTATTTTTAAAACTAAATTTTACAAAAACTGCTATGACGATTTTCATCAAAATACATATTTAGGATAATAAAATAATTAGTTAAATAGTTTTCCTCAAAAAATCGAATAAATCCGTTTTTTTTTTTTTAATTATTTCTCAAAAATGCAGCCAAATCCCGATCAGTCTTGGTATGTTTTCGTAAAACTAAATACCGTACTGCCAATGAAAATATTTTCATCTTTTTTTTCAACCATATTAAACCCTTCTTAGAATAACTCGAACCACTTGGAGCTTACACAATCAGAAACTCCCAGAATTGCAAGCGCCTAATACAGTAGGCGCTTGTAACTCTTTAACCAGAACATGCAACAATTGTCTGTTACTGAGAGCTTTAACTTTTAAAAACTCACACTGTTATTGGATATGTATGCCATTTCAGATGAATAACCCAAAACTGAATTTTATTTAGCACTATTCCGTTTTCTATATTTCATGAACTGTTTCTTCAAAAAAAGAGTGACGAGACCAACAAATCCAGCAAAAAAAAAAAAAAAAAGTGTTTGCCATTCAAACGATTAATATGCCCCTTTACTAATTACTAATACTATGTAATTAGTGCTAGTTAAAATTCGGAGTTGTGAAATCCTAACTCGCTTTGTGTACCTACTAGCTTTTTAATTTTATACCCAAGTCGGTTGCGACTTAGATAATGGATATACAAACAATTTCCAAATCATATTCATATAAATGTTACTGCATTTCAGAGGGAGGACCTAGCAACCCATTCCGTAGTCCAATGCGGCCATATAGTTAAAAAGGTTCCAAAAAATGTTGTTCCATTTATCGGAAGTCTTTAATTAAATGCCATTATAGCGCCAAATTTTGCCTAACCAATATTTCAGTGACATGTTTGCAATTCATTTTCAATCTATTTTATCGCGAACTTAACCAATTTAACCGCAGTATATGAATTCCAACTTCAAAAGCAATAAATGATTAGATAATCCGTGCGCACCGCACCTCGCATAAAATTAGAAATTTCGCAATTTGTCTGTCAAAATTTATACGTTAAATTGGCCGGGCATTGTCAGGTGCTCCCTGCTGCTCTGATGTGTGTGGTTCAAACGGATTTCCCGACAAGAGTAGGTATACTGAATTTATCTGTTTCCTGAATGTTGGCGGATAAATTTATTGTTACACTGGGTGTGCGTGGTTGAAGAATCGGAAGTATTGCGATTCATTATTAGGGTGTCAGAGTTGAAACCGAAAGACCCTGAAAAGGATTGACTGACTGAACGTTATGTTAGATAGATTTTCATTTCTGAAGGCTGTTTTCATTATATGTATATAATTAAGTAATTAAATTTTAAAACTTGTCTGTCTGTTGGCTGTTGTCAGTTGTCACTTTGTCAGTGGGCATCGTAATCTGGGCGCGGCAATGATTTCATCTCTTTCATTTGATCGATTGGATTCGTTTCGTATGCCGCTGTAGTTTCGTATGAACGGTAATCAAGTGGTTGTGATAAGCTTTCTATTATTGCCAGAGTTTCGATTACTGTGAATTGTGAAGCTATTAATGTCCATTCGATTTGAAAAGCTGCATGAATCATGACAGCCGAGAATTAGCGTAAAAGTTTGTATCTTAGCGAAAATGGTATACAGAATGAAAACAGAATGTTCATCAGTAAATGCCGACTCTTAAAAAAATGTCTTGCCAGCATATAAAATCATTTCTTAATACGGCTTAGAAACGGCTTCGAATTGCTTAAAACTGTTTAGAAACCGTTCAAGCTCAATTTGTCACTGATCCAATATGTATAGCTGCATTATATATATATATATATATATATTTGAATTGAATATGTTCACTTATTTGCCTAATTCTAATTGTTTAATGTAAATAATTTCATTCGTTTAGCTTAATTAATTAATTAAATAGTACCTTTTAACTTTTGCTACAAATGGACTCCAAGTCCAATGTAAAAGATATTTTTCAAGTCAATAAATGATAAAATGATAAATGATTATCCAACACCAAAGAGGGCAACCTTTTCTGGGCGAACCCGTTTTATTTCGTATGTAATTGAATCCTTAAATAAAGGCATCTGGAGGACAGGATTATAGTCTCTTATCTGCTATGAGCTCTCTTATCCACCCCCTAATCACAACTAGATAAAACTCTATCCAAAGACTTTGTCGATGGCCTCGTCGCCAAGCGACAACTGTGGATGTTCGATTGTCTTGTACTGCACACAATTGGGTCTCTATATAACTTCATGAGCCTTCGGCAGAAAAGTTGAAAAAGTTCCTATTCTCTGTTTTCGTATTGGCTTTGTGAAAACTTATCACTCACTGTTCTTTTGTCTGTATATGTATGTACGTATGTTCCCCGTGTGCGAATGACAATGAAGAATTCCACTCCATGTTATAGCCTATTCTGAACACCATCATTCGGTAAGAGAACCATTTCATCGATAGATATAAATATACAACGTCCTCTCGATTTATCCCTTGAAATAAAAGGACAATGAGACGAAACCCCACCGCTGGGTTGGAACAAGGGATGTCGAAAATGTATGTATAGGGTTTAATGAAGGCGACGACGTTAAGTTCAGCGGGTGGGTTTAGCACATCGTACTAAAAGCCAACTGCAAAAAAAAGCAGCAAAATAAAGGGAAATCCATTCGTCGGCCTGGAAAACTTTTTATTTTTGAATCTGTGCGGTACAGTACTCATCGATCGTGCTGATGGGTGGGATAATAATCTCCTTTAACGCAGAAAATATTATATTTTTATGGATTTCTTAAATTTACTGCCAAGGGATGAGGTTCCTGTTTTTTTTTTATTTTATCCGTCATCGACACCCCTTGTCAACGTAAACTTGACTTTCAAAAGCTAATCATATGGTTGGAAAATGTGCGCCAGAATTTAAATTCTTTGTTGGCGGTGGATGGTGATGATGATGACGGTGGATGATGATGTGCGAACAATATTGTGCTTCAGGGCAATGCCCTTCTACGTTAAGGGGGTGTGCGGTGTATAAAAGTCAGAGGAACGCTTGAGACGGCATACACATAAACCGCGCTAAGAGGGAAATATTAATTCAATCGATTTGACGATGAAGTATGCTTTTGTCGGTTGTAAAAACAACGTCAACTTGGAAAGTGAACACCTGCAGTTAAATTGATTATAAAATGCTGGGTTGCATGTTTGCTTTTTGCATAAAAGCCCTTCAAAATTTCACGGATTTCACGATTGTTAACAGGATTCTGAGACAGGTTTTGTGGATGGGATGGAATGGAATGGGACTTGTGACTGTAACTCGGTGCCATAATGTAAGACTGACAGGATAAAGACTCTGTAGACCAATCATTTCCGATTCAGGTGTTTAAAACACACCTTCGAGGAACTTAATCCCCTCAGATGCTTCGATTTCGTCTGTTTAATTTGGACTAAGGTAGTTCTGTCGGAAAGCAAACCAAAAAAAAGTGAATGACTGGATCGAACGAAACATTCTCGTTAATGAAAAGCTAGATGTTTTCTTATTTTATGAGGTACTAGCTGGCCCGGCGAACTTCGTACCGCCTAACGTTCAATGAATTTAATGATACCTTTTAACTAAACTTAATTTATTATTTTAAGTTCAATAGTTCATTAGGAAATACAAATTCAATAAAAATACAAAAATCAAGTATTTCAATAGCCTGTCAGTAGACAATTGCTTTGATGATGCTTTGTATTTAGCTGCATTGGTTTATATTTAAGTTTATTATCTTCAGTGAAGCACCTTATGATACATAATATTTTTCGTTTTGTTATCAGGCGGAAGAACAAATATAGTGGATGGTTTGCCGACACGTGAATATGCCACGATCAATTGACCATGATAATATTTTTCGGGGATAAGATAAGATACTAACATCACTCTCTTTTATATATCTTCTATATAACGGGTGATTTTTTAAGAGGTTTAGAACTTTTTTTTTTAAAAAAAACACAAAAAATTCGAAAAAATGAATGAAATATTTATTTGAATCGATAGTTTGAACCTTGCAATTTAATGTTTAAAGATAATTTCATGCAAATGTTGACCGCGGCTGCGTCTCAGGTAGTCCATCCGCTGAGTCCAATTTTGGCATACTCTTTCACACATATCGGCCGGTATCTCACGAATGAATGCATGGATGTTGGCTTCCAGTGCGTCAATCGAAGCGGGCTTGTCCCTATACACATTAGCCTTGACATACCCCCACAAAAAATAATCTAATGGTGTCAAATCGCACGATCTAGGCGGCCAATTGACCGGCCCGATACGTGAAATTAACTGTTCACCGCCGGCCCATAAACCGCACCAAACAGTGGCTTTTTCGGGATGCATTGGTAGCTGTTGCAATGCTTCTGGCTGATCTTCACTCCAAATGCGGCAATTTTGCTTATTTACGTACCCATTCAACCAAAAATGAGCCTCATCGCTGAACACAATTTTTCGATAAAAAAGCGGATCCTCGGCCACACTGAAAAAAAAAAGGTACACCATAGTAGTGAAAAAGTTCATCAATGTGATGAAAAAATCAACAATTTTAGTCCAGTGAACTTTTTCATTAGTTTGATGAAACCGATTTCGTCAATATGATGTTGTTCATCATTCATCAACTTTGTTCATCAATATTATGAAAAATTCATCAATATGATGAACCCAAATTCCCCTTTAATTTCATAATGTGATGAATGTATTCATTATATTGACAAATTTGTTCATCAATATGATGCACACTTTCTGTGCTGGCAAATTTGTTTTCATGTAGTTGTAAGATTATTCACACAAATAAAAACATGAAATAAAAATACTGACACCAATATAAATCGTAAAGATATAGCCTTCCCACTTTCATGGGGATGCTAAAATACTTAAACGAGCATAATGTCATGAAAATGGTAATGGTAATATTATGTGAATTTAACTATTGAATTTCTTCGCATCCGAAAGGAAAATATTCAAACGAAAATCAGTTTTACCACGAAAGTCAATAAAGTGTAGTGGCAAAAACTCACGCGCTCAAGAAATATTGAAGATTTATAAAAATAAATTTTATTTCTGAGTTACTTTTATCACTCCTGGGTTTTTTTTTTTTTTTTTTTTTTTCATAATGGATCCCAATGAGAATCAGAGAACGGCCATTTGCCTGTCATATGCATTTCTTCAGGTAGAGTCACACGTCACAGGGTGCATATGCATACATTTGTGTTTGAAATGTGTTTTTGAGTTTTTTGTTATTTAGTAATAATTTTATTGATCCATTCTGTTGAATTTTATAATGTTGAGGCGTGAGAGAACAATGTATGAGAAAAGTTTGGTCAAATAACAATATTACATTGATTTTGAAAATATTTTTAAAAAGTAAATATTTATTTACATTTATGTGTGTAATGAAATTACAACGTTATAATTATATAGCGAGCTCTTTTTTTTACCAAAGGAAAATCGTTGTAGAAAACTCATGATAATTATAGTTTTATTTTAATGACATATTTATTTAACGTTAAAAATCGACCCTACTGCTAAGTTTCCACCGGAGGATAACTGCGAGATTTAGAAAAATTTCCGTAAATCCCGCATAAATCTCGGAATTTATCATACGAAAGTAATCTCATAAAAAGGGAGATAAGAAATAAAACAAACACACTTTTCACAGCTCGATATGTCAAAAGTGAAAAAAAAAAAAAAAATGAAAGAAAAGACATCAAATCACACTCTCTCGTGAAATGTCATTTTCTCTCAAATGGACAGAGCCATTTAAACACTTCGGGATTAATTCTAAACCTCTTGTACTTAATCTTGGGATTTGTGTTCCGTGGAAACGTAGCTTAACCTACCTTTTAGAAGTATGTATTCTAAAATACGTACAACAACATTTTTCGCAATTTACGTTTTACTTTTTACAAATGAAAAAGCTATATCAAGATATCGGAAAAATAAGCCCCTTTGAAAATTAGATAGTCTTACTCATGATTTAGCTTTTATTCCGTCGCTATGAATATTTAGAGCAAACAATTTATGTCGAAAAACGTTCGTTTACATAGCAAAATCATTGAAACGAAATCGGTTGGTCAACACCTCCCAGATATATTTATGCAACTGAATTAAAGTTATACATTAATTGCATACCTTTAATTAAGGCTAGGTAAATTGCATTCTTTTTAGGGTAAATGAGGCGCTCCATCGAAAATATATGTTCTAATTATATAAGTTTCATTATACTGATAACATAATAAATACTTAAAATATATTAATATATTAAAGCTATTTATACAAAATTTATAACACTTTATATAATGTGAATAATCGAAGTTAGACTAGAGCTTTTTTATATTTCCACCATTCTTACACTAATATTGAATTTTTCACACTTCATTAATTGTTTTAAATTGTATATACTGCAGTTTATTTAGCAAAACCAGTCGCCCGTAGTAAAATAAAAAAATAAAAAAGTTTGTTCATCGGCAAGCAATTGTCAATACATTGTTTAAAATGCAAATGGATACTTTTGGGGGAACATTAATTAAAAGATAAACAAATAATTATGTGATGAAATTTCTAAATCACATATATCGAATCTTTTAAGATATTCATCGTTCATCGTAAAACCATTCACAATTTTCTTCTATGCCACCCTGTGTAGATACTTTACGCTTGATGAGCAATGACATATAATTATCTACGCATGTATACATTAAAAGATTCATCATGCGTGTGTGAGTATAAATGCTGTACCAACACCGCGTGTGTACACCTACAGCATACATCATATTAACAATCTGTGCATCACATTGAAGAAACCGATGAAAAAAGTTCATCAATATGAGGATTCCATTCAACAATATGATGAATATAACGGTGAATTAAATTTTTTTCATCAATATAACGAATTAGTTCATCTATATTATGAAGGTTTACATCAACGTTCTCCTTAATAAAAATTAATGTCTGTTTTTTGACGAACGCTGTCTTCAATATAATAAAAGCCGTCATCAAAACGATGAACGTCGTTATCAATATGATAAAAATTCAAAACTTGGCAATCGTACTTGAATATGATGATTCCATTCATCAATAAGACGAATAAATCATCAACTGGATGAAGAAATGACTAAATTCATCAAAATAAGTGTTTTCGTCATATTGATGAAATGTTTTGATGAAATAATGAACGTAGTTCATAAAAACATACGCTAAATTCTCTTCAGAATCCTGTTGAAAAAATTGATGAATTCATTTTCATCATATTGAAAAACTGTTCATCAATTGTCAAAAAGTTTTCATGAATTTGTTCATCATATTTATGAAAATTACGTCATATCAATGAATACCATGTTGATGAACGCCATTCATCAATACGACGCCGACTTTTTTTTTCAGTGCAGCTTTCCAAGAGCCCATTCACCAAAAATTCGGCGTTGTGGTAGGTCGGCTGGCTTTAGTTCTTGCACAAGCTGTATCTTAAAAGGCTTTACGCACAAATCTTTCCGCAAAATTTTCCACGTAGTGCTGTAACAAAGGCCTAACTGCTGGGAACGGCGCCGAATCGACATTTCGCGGTCTTCTGTCACACTAGCTGATACGGCCGCAATATTTTCTTCACTACGCACAGTACGTAAACGTGTTGGTGGTTTAATGTCCAACAAAGTAAATTTGGTGCGAAATTTGGTCACAATCTTCCGAATAGACTGCTCAGAAGGTCGAGAATGCCGATCATAAAATGGAAGCAGCGCGCGATGAACATTTCGAACCGAGCACGAATTTTGATAGTAAAATTCAATAATTTGCAAGCGTTGTTCATTTGTAAGACGATCCATGGTTAAATTGCAAACCAAACTGAAGCTGTTTGACAGTGACACAAGGTACTAAACACACGTCAGCTGTCAAAACCAGTGTTGCCAAAACCAAACCAGCTAAAAAATCACCCTTTATATATAAATTGTTCAGAACGGCTCCAAATTGTTCCGAATTGCTAGAAACCAAATGCAAGGTTTTTTTTTTGTTGCCAACCTGTAATACGTTTTTGTTTTGCTAATCCACATCGGCGTCTTTCACTGTTACTTTTGTTGGAATTCTAAAAAGTATGTAATATGTACTATTATTTATTTAAGAACAAATGACTATAATTTTACGACAGCCTCCTCAATGACCACTAGCAAACAGCTGCTACTCGCTCAATCGCTTATTTGCCCACTTCTATTTTATCCGATACTCATTCAATAACTCATAAGCACCCTGCCTAAATCAGAAGTCGCAGACATGTGATTTTGCAAAATATATACTCAATGTTTACGAAAAATCTTAAAAAGCAAAATGTTCACGATTATCGAGGATCATAAACTATATCCCGATGAACAGTTTGGTTTTAGGCGTGGTCATGGTACCTCCCACCAAGTTTTAAGATTGTGCAATATTGTAAAAATGAACCGTGCAATAGGAAGATCAACTGGTATGATCCTACTAGATATTGAAAAAGCTTTTGATTCTGTTTGGCACAATGGACTTATATACAAAATGATAAACCTAAATTTTCCTTCGTTTCTCTGTAAAATCATTCAAAGTTTCGTATCAAACCGTCGTTTTCTTGTGCATGTGTATAGTAGTAGTGTATCAAATGTAATAAACTTTCATGCAGGTGTGCCTCAAGGCTCAGTTCTTGGGCCAGTTCTTTACAATCTGTACACGTCCGACTTTCCTCTACTCTCTCAATGTGAAGCAGCAATATATGCCAATGACACGGCTATAATCTCATCGCATGAGTTCAGTCTTAATATTGAGACGAACCTTATAAATGCGATTGAAACACTGCAAAACTACTATACAAAGTGGAAAATAAAACTGAATGCTGAAAAAACACAAGCTATCTTTTTCACACGAAAAAGAAGACCTTGTTTTCTCCCAGCAAACCAATTGCTTATCAATGGAAATTCAATTGCGTGGAAGCCTTCTGTAAAATACCTGGGTGTATATCTTGATTCAAAACTGACGTTTAAAGAACACATTACGCGAACACTTAACTCAATAAATATTGGCATAAAAACATTATATCCATTTATAAATAGGAAATCATCCCTTTCAAACGAAAACAAAATACTAATCCATAAAACAATTTTTCAATCCATCTTACTGTACGGCTGCCCGGTTTGGGGACATTGTGCTGAATGTCACATTAATAGATTACAAATCGCACAGAACAAATTATTAAAAATTATGCTTAATCTCCCATGGCATCATTCTACGCTAGATCTACATGCAAGGGCAAATGTTGAAATTATCTCCTTCAGAATACGCAAACTAAACGACAAATTTAAGATCAGATGTGATATCACTGACAATCCTCTTATAAATCAACTAAATATTGAATATCACATACTTCACTGATATTAACTGACGCAATGTTCTACTTTTTGTTAATTTGGTTGTTATCATCTATTAAATAAATAGTTGGCGCAACAGGTCCGGAGAGACCCTAGGCCTAGCTTCTCACAACCATTCGTTTTGTGTGAGTTTTTCATTTTTGGAACGAATGGAAGGGATCTACAATTTTATGCCGACTCCAAACGGCTAATTGAGAAGCTATTTCAAGACATTTATACTCTCGGATGTTTGTCAGACGTTCGCGAGAGGTAGCGCAGCGGAAAAAAACTCTTAGTCGGAATTGGGTTTTTTGCGGGATTCGAACCTGGGACCCCCGCATAGCAGTCCAACACACTAACCACTAAGCTACTGCGACTACTAATCTCTTAATTACATTACTATAAATGTTTGTCAATTTGATATTATCTATTTATTTACTCATATGTTTCTCCATTGTCAATTCATTTATGTTTTTTATTTATTTATCTATTTATTCATATACTGTTTATTTATTTACCGACCAATTTATTTATTTATTTATTTATTTATATTATTTATTATTTATATTATTTATTTATCTATGCATTCATATATATTTTACTTATTATTATTTTTTTTTTCTATTTTTATTTTTATCTATTTTTGTTCCCCTTAATTTGAGGTTTTTTAGTCGTTGTTTTTCCTCAAAAACAATATCAGTATATCGTAAACTTTATTCAGTAGAAAGACATAAATTTGTCATATCTCTGTATTAAATTATGTAAATTGTGCTATAACCCATTGTTAATTCTAAGCGAAATAAAAATCTAATCTAAGCCAAGCAACTGCAAGCCACTACCTTAGTGTTTAAAAACCGTAACCATAAATATATTTAGTTACATGACTCAGAATCTTCCCTTTCACTAGGACCCCGGTTAATGCGGGTCGTTTAAAAATCCTACCAGTTGATGGATCAATCAATTAAATAAAGGGTGGGTCATCTAGTGGTTTCTTTTGAAATCATTGGTTATTTTGACATTGACAGCTGTTGTTAAGTCGCTTTACGCTTGAACAACGTTGGGAAATATTGAAAACTTATTTCCAAAGTGAGTGTTTGTAGCCCAAACAGTGCGTTTTTTTGAAAGAAAGTTTTGGCCGAAATGAAGCACCCACCGCGCCTGCCGTACGCAAGTTTGTGCAAAAAGTTCGGGAGACTGGTATGTTAGTGGACAACACTTATGGTCCCCGTCGTCGTACGGTGGGCACAGACGGGAACATGGCTCCTGTATTCGAGAGTGTAAGTGGACCCTTTTTCTTCGAAAATCAACGTTACAGGACTATCTTAAACGATTTTTTTTTAACTGCAATTGAAGACATGGATTTGGATGATCTCTGGTTCGTGCAGGATGGCGCGCCATGGCACACAGCCCAATCATCTATTGCGCACCAGATTCCCACATCGTGTTATCAGCCGTCTTGGCGATGTCAATTGGCCGCTTCGGAGCTGCGATTTGACCCACTTTTTTTTTTTTTTGTGGAAACCATGAAGGACCGATGTTATGCCAACAATTCAACCTTAATATCATCCAACAATCCGTGAGCTACAGCCCGAGAACATCAATAAAGGTTTTGGAAAATAAGAGTGACACAATGCGCTACTGCGAAGCCAGCCGAGGAAGACACTTCAACGTTGTGTTCCATAATTAATCGGAATGTTTGCTTTTACTAATAAAGTCATAATACATGGGAACAACAAGTTTATTTGTTAATTTTATTGCATTTTTAAAAAAGAAATTTGTATTTGGCCAACTTGAACTAAAACAATTTGACACCATCATAACAACAGAGAGTTTGCTATGTGCTCTGACGTTTCTTATATGCGACCCCCTAAATTGCTGGTCAAATTTAAAGGGGGCCAAACTTCCAAACTTCCACTTGAACTTATTGATTTTTGTTCATAAGCAAAAAGATCGGTCTAGAAAAAAAATGCTATGAACCAGGAAATATGTCAAGAAGCAGAAAACGGTTAACGCAAAATTGATTAAGCCTTTTTTAGCCTTCGAAAATTGGTAATGGACAATAATAATCAGTTTACATGTCTGCTATTCAAGTTGTTGCCACAGGCCTAGACTTCAATTCTATCCGCAAATATATAAGAAAATACCCACCACAAAATGGCCAATAAAGTAAACACAGTCCAACCGCAAATGGGTCACCGCACTTAAAATTTCCTTACTCATAGCACATTAATTCACTTTTCCGCGTGCTGAAAAAGAAAAGAGAAATAACCTACCCTGCCCCTAGGCGTTCGAAATTCAATTTCATTTTCAGACGCAGATACACATCATTTCTCTGAGTTTTTTTTTTGTTTTTACATTTTTCCGCATCTCTTGACAATATCGCATTTGCCGAGTAGAAGAAAATCTAGGTCATTCGTTTCCAATTGATTTTCTCTCATCTTGTCAACGGATACCAACTTCAACCTTTTGATCTTTCGAGCGGGTTGAAGCATTTTCTTTTATTTCCTTTCTGATTTTCCTTGCCACCTGACTTTTACTTTTTTTTCTTTTTTTCTGCTTCTCCTTTCTGGTAGTGTGCGAATTCCAGCAGGCAAAAAATCTAGGCATGATAACGTAGAGAAACAAATAGTAATTTACACCGTATGCCGTGGAGATTAATGAGGTGAAAGAAAGAAAGAAGGAAAAGACGAATGTATGTCACAAAAACACATTTTTTCCATTCGTGCGATCCAACTTTCGATAACTTTATGTGGATCTTCTATGCGCTGTCACCATTATGATCTATAACTTCATCATGATAACTGTCTATTCATCGTGCCGATTTTTTTCTGTTCTCATGAGTATAACTTATCACTGCGTCCTGCGTGTCTAACAAGGCGATGATGAATGATGGGAAAATTATTAACAATAAATGCGCCAAGTTGGAAAGAAAAATTCAACAGCAACAATTCATTGAAAAAAACAGCTTAGATCCGCTACATTGAATTCAATTTTAAGGTCTTTGCGAGCGAAGCCATACCAGCATTTTAGCGACATTGTCTTTTGTAATTGCAAACAAAAGCCCAACGAAAACACTAATCGTTTTTCAAAACTAACCTCTCAATGTTGTATAAAGATGTATATTGTATACGTATGTTTCGCTTACGTGCAGTAGATAAGCATGCAATCATGTAGTTAAACTCATATGGGAGTGCCATCATCTGCCTCATGATCGGGGAGTATGCTAATGAACGACGTTATGTAATCTGTTCGATGTAAACAAAACACGAATTGATGACGATGGTATAGAAATTTTATTCATATTTTTCCGGATCAAGCTGTATTAATCGTAAAATGCGTTTACTTGCGGTTTTCACTGCGAATGGCTAAAGTTTTTTTTTGGGTGCACAAAAGAAACAACACAATTTAGTAAAATGTAAATATTTTTACAGCTACTTGATACGGTATTCATTCGTAAATTTAACTGTGGATAATCTTGTTTTTGGTCACATTTCTTAAATTCAGTGGGAAGTCTTCTCTTTAATATTGTACACGACCAACGGCAAGTTCAATGGAGATGTTACATAATTTTCTCCTATCTGCTTCGAGTCTCTGATATTAAAGCATGGGAGCTAAAGCATCGTCAAACATAACAATTAATTGAATGATGAATGCATTTTGGTGGTTCCTAAACATTTCGGAGTAATTCTAAACAATGGTTTTCGTGTAACAGATCAATATTCAAGCACTAAATGGTTGAAGCGGCTGTTTAGAAATTAACCCTCAATGGCAAAAGTAAAACTATATAAATATATAGGTATATCTTTATGAAGAAATGTACAGTCAACCTGAAAGAAAACATTTTTTATTTGAAATAAGTGAAAACCAAATCTATATCATCGATAAATAGTCATACGGTAGAGGAGGTGTGGGTGAAATCGGACTAAAAACGCTTAACACTTGACGATTGTCAAACTGTGTGATTGCACTATTTTTTTTAAAAGTATTCCTATTGTAGTAATCACTTTTAAGTCTTCCCAGAAAAATGTTTGCCAAAGATTGATAAGTATGTGCAGGGCTGTAGTCAAGTCAGGATGGGTAGTGCTGCTTTCACTTAACCAGAAACAAAACCGAACCGACCAGTTGTACGTATTCAATTTCTATATGCTACCTGACAAGGCATGGGAAGGTTACACCTCTAAACACATATTTTGTACACATTAAGGAAGCATGCTCGAGCTAAGCTCTGCAGTCTACTGTGCCAGTATGGAATAAACGGTTCTATCTTAAAATAACATTAGCGATAATCGTTGGACTCTGTGTTACCTCTGAAAATTTTCAGAAAGAGTCCAAAAAAAGAGTCCCGGCTAAAAAAAAGGCCCCATTCCCTTTCTTATCTTTTTTTTATATACTTTTTCCTTAATGTGTTGTACTCCTGTATCGATTAAAAAACGCATTTTTTATTAAACGTTATAATTATATTTTAACTTAACACAGACTCAGAATTTTTTTTCACAAATATATTGACAAACACACAAATTATGTCAGTACCTTCTAGTAGGTGTAGGTAAATAATTTTTTTTTTATTAATTTATTTGGCAGTAGTCTGCCACTTAAAAATTCAATACAATTTTATAAAAATTTCATTAAATAAATCTATTCTTGACATACGCACATAAAAGTTTCTTAAATTTCAACAAATTTTCTTCATTCTTTAAAGTATTTGGCAAGTTGTTATATAAATCAAGTCCTCTATGAAGTACCATATTCTTTGTCTTAAGGTTTTTAAAGTTATGTAGTCTGAAATCACCAGCATTACGTAATAAAAAGGGCTGTACGTCACTTACATATACGACGTGTTCATTTAAATAATTAGGTAATATATCAAATCTAATTTTATGCACAAATACTATCACATTATATATTATTCTTTGATTAACATTCAACCATGACTTTAGTAACATATCTCTTATTGGAGTGAATCTATTGCACATTAATATTATTCTCATTCCTCTATTTTGAAGTCTTTGTAACCTACTTAACATTTGATTTTTTGACATAAACAACACACTGGAGCAATATTCAAAATGAGGTTTAATGATTGTGTTGTAAACTTCAATAGCAGTACCAATTGAAATTCTCTTTCTTATTCTTCCGAAAAAATGAAGTTTTTTTGAAATTTTTTTTACATTGAATCCGACGGATGCTCTGCGGACGGATTCAATCCGATCCGCAGTTGATCACTTCACAAGTGAAAACCTATCATTGAAAACGGTGGATGGACTACATTATCGGTCCGCAAAACTGCATTACCGATTGCTTGTAGTCCAGCGAGTCAGCTGTAAAATGAAAATCTTTTCTTATTCGATTTTGTTTTTATAAAGTGTACGAACGTGGATTGGATTTTTCTTAAATTTTGAAGAAATAGCTAGTAATAGTGATACTAGGAGCATTAGAAGAGGTGTTCGAATGCGAGGAAAAGATGTCTGGATATTTTTTCATCATTTCCACCATTATTACCTGGAACTGAGGACGGGTTGTTTGTTTTCTAAATCGGAAAGATCTATTAACTGTTCGTAAACTTTTTAAATTTATCCTTGTTTTTTTTTTTTTTTTTTTTTTTTCGAAAAATAAAACTTTTAGTGCGTGTGCGTGTATGTGTGTTATCTCTTCGAGGTCCGCATCGGTTTTGATGCGGATTGAAAACAACAACATTTGTATGAACCGCGGATCGGTTGCGTTTTCAATCATAGGCATGAAATGTGAACTTCGCTATCGACATCCGCTCACTTTCCTACCGGCGTTTACAATGATAGGGGAAATGTTCAAAACAGGTGCTGCTCCCTCCGCAGAGCATCCGTCGGATTCAATGATCGGCTTAAATGTTTGCGGATTCAGTCAATTAAATGCGTTTCACAAGTTTATGATATAATTACAGAAAAAGCGTCCCACATTTGAAAAAAGAGCCCAATTTCACTCATTTTCAAAAAGATGAGTCCGGATTCCGAGCTGCCTCACTTATTTACAGAGGTTAAAATAAATAAACTCGCAAGTCGGGTTCAATTAAAGAGGTTAATTTATAAAATAAAAGTTTCACTTATAGAGGTAGAAAAAGTTTCACTTATAGAATTGTTGCTAAGGAAAATGAAGGTGCGCCAGAATAAGGCCCACTAATAGAAGTATTCCACTTAGCCAGGCCCCACTCAGACAAGCTCGACTGTATTTGGTAGCATTTGAAAAATATTTCAAGTTAATTATTCTTCTTGAAATTCAATACAAAATCTTAAGCTGTTTGCAAAATATACAAATCAATGCAAAACGATTCCTCATTAGGTATAGCTCAAATTTTATCGGCTGGGGGATGGAGTTTCAAAGATTATTGAGTTACGTTCAATCGTCAAAACGATATCATCTGGACGATAGACGATTATTGAAGTTACGTGAAGCAAATCTATCATCGAAACGCTATCGTCTGGCGATAATCGATATACGGAAAGAGTTTATAAAAGCTTAGACTAATGCAAACGTGAAGATTAAGTTATGGTCGTCTCAATAACGCCTGTTCCATGTACTCTTTGGGTGCAAATCAAAAGAGCTGCATCGCGGATGATGTATAAATAAGAAATGCAATTAAAAACAAACATGCAAATAATGTTCCACTTGAGTTTTACGAAATAAAAGAATTGTTCAACAAAAAAAGTTAAGCGCGTAAAAAATGGCAACAGAGGCGCGCTCCGCAACATAAAGCAAATTTGAATTATGTGTGCAAATTGTTGAGGACAGCTATCAAGGACTTTAAAAATCGTACGATAGGTTCTTATTTTGAAAGTTTAACAGCGAAAAAATATTCCAATTATTCACTTTGGAAAGCTGTTAAAGGCAGCAAAAGGCCCAAAGTCCCCGCGCCGCCAATTAAAATAAATAAAAATTAATGTGCAAGGGAAGAAACTAGAAGAAACCTTTAAGCCGTACGATAGTCAAGCGGTTCACGGCAATATTAATAGCACGGAATTACTATATCTGACGATTTAACACTCACAAGTGCAACGCTAAGAGAACTAAAAGTGAAATCGAATCTCTAAAACCTAAGAAAGCTCCTATTTATGATTTGATCACTGGATATGGTCACAAAGTTCAACCAAGAAAAACATTATTTAAGCTTTTTCAACCAAGCATTTGACGATGAACATAGAATTACTGACGTAATCGAGAAAGCATTTGAAGAAAAAACATATGCTCAAGCGTATCCTTTGATAAGGTGTAAATTTCGAAAAGTTCTCCCCGTACGCCTATATGATATTCTAGAATCGTATCTCATGAATAGACTCTTCCGTGTTAGACATGGAAACGAATACTCTGAGCTTAAGGAAATTTCGGCGGGCATACCGCAAGGAAGTGTCCTTGGGCCCCTTCTCTATCTGGTATATATATACTCGCGATATACCAAGAGAGATGGCACTACTCTCGCTACGTTCGCCGACGACACCGCTATCCTAGCTGTAGGTAATACAATTGAAGAAACGACTGCAAAACTGCAAATCGCACTGAACAAGGTAAGCGAATGGATGAGGGACTGGCGGATCGCGCTCAACGAAACTACATCTGTTCACAGAAATTTCACGTGTAAGAAAACTAATGACTTGCCCATTTTTTTAAACTTGGCCCGAATACCCTTTTCAGTAAAGCTGAAATGGAATTCGCACGTGAAAGTGAAACGTAAAGAACGAATCAAATATAGAGAAATGTACTGGCTACTCCGAAAACATTCCCAACTCAGTACGGGAAACAAACTGCTTCTATACAAGCAAGTGCTTGAGCCTATGTTCTACGGTATAAAACTTTGGGGTTGTTCCAAGAAAACAAATGCCAATATTGTACAAACTTTTCAAAATAAAGTGTACTAGCACCATGGTATATTAGAAACGACGATATCCACAGGGATCGTTTAATTCCTACAACTTAAGCTGAAGCTAGAAGCTTCCCGACTAATCGGACATTTCAGTAATACAGTCCGACAAATTTTGGACGAGAGCAATTTATTGGACCGAGTACAGAGAACGAAACCGTTCGACTTGGCAAGGTAAGATTAACCGCATCTAAATTGCGGAACATGCAGGATCTTTCATTGGCAAGTTACCTGTAAAAAATGTTTTTTTAGTCAGTAGAAATCTGACACTACTATGGGCACGCGCTTGATATTCTCGTAGTGTCTTTGGAAGATTTTCACCTGCACTGAGAAAACTAAATTTAAAAATATGGGTACCAAACCCGAAAATTTCTTTCCTACATCCATAACTTGGCAAGCTTACCCATGTCTTGGATGTCATTTCCAAATCGAGGCCAAAGCCAACAAAGAGTTACCATAGCTCTTTAGCACGCGGTTCTTAACAAAATTAATTAAAATTAATTTGGGTCGGGTATGAACGCCGTACACCAATGTCCTGTTACCCGCTAAGCTTGCTATGTTTGCTTACAACAACCTTTTATCAGCTGCGTTACCTAGTCGTTACGGTACAAGCACTGCCATACGGCTATGATAACTCTTTTCTGTACAGTTCTGCTTAGGCTATAAGGTTGTTCTGGCTCGTAGAATAAGTGACAACTGAGTGGTTTTAGGTTTAACAACTGACATGCGGCTATGACAGCTCTGTGTTGGTCTAAGCAATTCTCTTTCTTCGTTTCTACTGCTATTAGTATCGAAGACATCGCGCTGTTTAGACGCGTTATTAATTTCGCCAGGTAAGAGTTCAATTTTTTTAAAAACTGTTCTAATATTTTTGTATGCATTAAATGTATCAAGAGTGAAAAAAAGACACCGATTCTTTTTCAATTTTATTTTTAAATACAATAGATAAGGACGAATATATGCAGCTATGAATCGGGTTTCAAGAGACCGCTGCCAAACAGTGAGCTTTCAAATTTCTTAGGAAATTAGGCTAAGTATAATAAGGGGCTTCCCATTTGGGTTGTCAGAATCACTCAATAAGGTGCTAACAGCTCTGAATGTAGCTACTACAAATTTTAAAAGAGGCTGTGACAGCCTTTCATAAGGTTCTGACAGCTCTGTATATGGGTATCACAACTTGTTTAGAGGCTGTGACAGCCTTTCATGAGGTTCTGACAGCTCTGTATATGGGTATCACAACTTGTTTGGAGGCTGTGATAGCCTTTCAAGAGGGTGTTACAGCTCTGTATAAGGGTGCCATAAATCTGTGTTGAGGCTGTGACAGCCTTTCATGAGGTTCTGATAGCTCTGTATGTGGGTACCATAAATCTGTTGAGAGTCTGCGGTAGCCTCCACTGCCTTCGCATTAGCTCTGGAAAGAGGTATTAGCAGCTCTGTGTGCGGGTCTGATAGCAAACTTGGATGTCCTCAAATATATTTTGTTGGTTACTGCAGCTCTGTTAATGTGCTGTACCCATATAACTGAAGGTATCACACCTTACTTTTGGTTGTAGCAGCAACAAAGTTAGCAGTTGATGTGCCTACACAAACAGAGGTGGCGCATTTAGTAGGGCTATCGTAGCTCTGTAGTTTTCTGAGTGTGGCTACCCTATAAAAAATTCCGGCGGTTGATCATCAGAACGCAGTTGACCTAACCGCGAAGTGCTGTCCTTAGTACACAAGGGCCATGCAATATTTGTAATTACTTACAAGCTTTCATTGCGAAAAGGAATCACACTTTCAAAATAAGGTTTATATCCCATTTTGTATACACACAGATCCATCAACGAATCGGAAAGTGCGACAATTAGCACTTGAATCTGTTGACCTTGTGCTAGTGTTAAGCCACAGTCGTTAGGCAAATAAATAAGTTACCATATTCACTCATTGCGCAATGCAATCTGTAAACATATGAACAGTTCCCAGATCGCCTGTCACTTGCATAAGAAAGCAAATGAAAACAAACGTCAATTTTTCACATTCAAAACAAATAAATAACGATAATTATTGAAAACAAAGTGAGCTGGCTGATCGCTGATGCCCGATAGGCAGGAAAAAAACGTGTATGCAAGGTTCTATTTTAACCCATCGCATCAACTCGCCTTAGCTCGAATCCATAAATGAAGTGAGCGAAAAACCTCTCCCTTTGTTGAAATCCTCCAACTCGCTCTTCGCAAACGCATTGACGAAAATAAATTCATTAGCTGTTATCCGCGAGTGAATTGTGTAAACATGACTAGAGGTATGCATACTGTATCTTTATACATGGGTTTGGGGAAGCTTTTCTATAAGCAACTGTTAATTGAGAACAACTACCTACTCATGCGTAATTAAGGAAGATTAGATGGGTTTGGTTTTCATGTTCGACATATTGTTAAGACGCGATTTAGCGCTGGGCATAAAATTCACCTGATCGAGTTAAAAATATGTCGAATCACGTAGACGACATCAATGTTGTCTCTTCAAGTAAAAGTAATTCAAGAGATAGGTCGATTACATTTCATGCATCGGAAATGGCTTACTAAAAAAAGTTCATGTTCATGTTAATGGCTCATCACAAATTTCTATCGACAAATAGCTTTCCAATTTGTTGGCAAGATTAGTAGCCCTGTCCAAACATAGACACATCGATAATCCTTGAAAAGTCGAACCGTGAAAATTGACCTTATAAGGAAAGAGTCTCTAATCGGAAGCACGCTTGATTGACAATAAATTTTTACAAATTCTCACCTTACACACAACCTTTGGATATCAAAACCTTACGAAACTATCGCATTGAGCGGATACATTTTTTTTGTAACTTCATTAATATCATTCATGGAATCGTGTCTAAAAATAAATAAAATTTATCTAACATGAAATGTACACAGCGTATATTAATGAATGAATTTCACGTGAGACGAGAAAATTTATTTGAAAAATATATTTAAAGCGAAACAAATTAACAAAACCACTTGTGTATGGTACAGTTTCGGGGAAAACAACTCAGCCAAAGAGGCTGCTAAACGAGCTGGCGACGGTGATGATGATGACGACACCGATGTCGAACAAGCTGAATCATCAACTGAATAATTAATGTATTAATCTTCTTTTCGTTGTAATTGTCGTCATCGTTGTTGTTAGTTGTGCAAAGATCATGAACTTGAAAAAGTTTGTAAACACATTTCAGTATCAAGTTTATCTGAACAATAAAAACGGGGCCAATCGCTGGGGCATGTGGAAGTAACTTTAGTGTTGATGCATAGAGTACTTTAGAGAGTATTACCGACCGTACTAGGGCATAGCCAACTTAACTTTCGGTGAGCCACCATATTTACGTCATACATGTCAGTGTATAACAGTCCTGACTTAGTTTCTCAATGCTGCGATTCGTCCCAAAATAAATACTGATACAAGGAAATAAATATTTTGCAAGTTAACTTCAATATTAATGGTACTTCCCATATGAAATGTTCATACCAGTTTGATTTGTTCGAAAACGGCTCTAACGATTTCAACCAAAATTGATATTTAAGCTTAAGTAGGTGAGGTTACAATACTGCATACTCAGTTTTTCGCTAAATGGTACTTTTGAAATTTTGACATATCTCGAAAATGGCCCATACGATGGTTACAAAAATTAATTTCTTAGCTAATATGGTCATTTCTAACTGAAAAGCAAACTAAATTTTTCTCTGTGTTATCGTAGGTAAAACGGATTTTTGAAAAAAAAAAATCATTTTTTAAAAATGTAGTTTTCTTTAGTTTAATTTGAACTATTTGAGCTTACACAATCAGAAACTCCCACTTCATTGGCACCCCACACAGGTCCATCGTGATATTCAGTTTATAACTAATAATGCAAATTAAAAAACCTTATAGTACCTTATACTATAAAATGCGCAACAAAGCTTTGATTTTGATCGAGGATATGTGTCTTCTGCTTCTCATGAGTGCCAATTTGTTGTGAAAATTGGGGATGCCACAGCCAAATCGTTCAATGCAAGACGCATTTAATCGAGAATTGGAGCGAGAAATGGACTTCGATCGAATCTCATTGAGTCAAGCTGTTCGAACAAATGTGCCAATGTTGAATCAAGAATAAAAAAAAAGTGTACGATGAATTGATGCAAGCAGTCGATAACGAAAATGCGGAATTTTCTTCCTTGATGCGCCCGATGGAACTGGAAATACATTCCTGATTTCACTGATTTTGGCTACAATTCGTTCGAGATCTGAGATCGCTTTAGCCCTAGCCTCTTCTGGGATAGCGGCTACTTTGTTAGAAGGCGGTCGAACAGCTCATTCTGCATTGAAATTGCTATTGAATCTGCAAGTGTATGAAGAACCTACATGCAACATTTCAAAGAATACTGCGATGGCGAAAGTACTGCAGCAATGTAAGATTATCATATGGGACGAATGCACAATGATTTACAAACGCGCATTGGAGGTCCTGAATCGTTTACGTAATGATAAGCGACCTTTCGGTGGAGCAATGATCTTTCTATCAGGCGATTTTCGTCAAACGCTGCCTGTCATTTCGAGATCAACTCCGGCAGATGAATTGAATGCTTGCCTGAAGCGTCTGCTTTATGGCGATACGTCAAGAAATTGCATTTGACAACAAACAACAACATGAGAGTTTCTTTACAAAATGAACAGTCCGCTGCAGAGTTCTCCAGGCAATTGTTGTCGATGGGCAATGGTGTGATTCCAGCAAACTTAATCACTGGCCTGATTGAGTTTCCACAACATTTTTGCAACTTTACAACGACACCGGAAGAACTAATCATGAATGTTTTCCCGAATATCGCTCATATTGACCATTATTGGCTGAGTGTGAGAGTGATTTTGGCTGCGAAAAACAATAACGTCGATCATTTGAATTTCGCCATTCAAAACCAAATCGCTGGTGAGTTCCATTGATACAAATCAGTCGACTCCGTGATGGGTGAAAACGAGGCCACCAACCAAGCGTTTGATTGTGAAAAATTTCATATCAAATATTATTCAAGCAACGATTTTTATGGAAAATTCAAAGGCGAAGATGTTCTTATTCCGCAGATTCTACTTATTCAGAACGATTTGCCGTTCGTATTTAAGCGTCTTCAATTTTCCGTACGTCTCGCATTTGCTATGATAATTAATAAGTCGCAATAACAATCGCTGGATATGTGTGGCATAAATCTTGAATTTCACGTGTCGGCAAAGCTCTCGCTTTGTACACGATAATAGAAATAGAACAAAAAATGTTGTGTACCATAAAGCACTTCAGTGAAAAAGCGGTAGTTTGGCTGACAGGTAATTGATTTTATTTACCTATTTATTTAATTTTAATATATCTTTTTAATAAACAATTTGAATTGACCGAATTACATGACATCGGAATTTACCTACATTAATGAATTTGGGCGGTACGAAGTTCGAAGGGTCAGCTATTTGTTATTATAAAAACTCACATTGTTAGTTGATATGTACCTATTGCTTGTTACCTAAATAATCTAAAAGTACATTTTACTTAACACTACATATTTTTATACGTTAAGTACGGTTGCTTTTGAACTTTTTACTTACCACCAATTGACTCGACCTAATTTTTGATGAACGAGAAAGTTTCGTGCGACCTGGTCGTGCAATTTTTTTTTTTTTTTTTTTAGGCAGATAGAACAGATATGCGAAGTTGTCCGTAATTTGTTATTAAGGCGTTCACACAAAACGGCAGATAAGATCTTGTAGGCAATGTTAAAAAGACGGATACCTCGGTAATTGGCGCAGTTCAGAGGGTCTCCTTTCTTGAGGATCGGGTAAACAATGCTGAGGTTCCATTCATCGGGCATACTTTCCTCGACCATATTTTACAGATGAGTTGGTGCATGCTCCTAACCAAGTCATCGCTTGCCGCTTTGAACAGCTCGGCGGCTTGGCCATCTGCTCCAGCGACTTCGTTGGACTTAGGTATAGCTATCTTCACTTCTTCCAGGTCGGGTGGACGGTACTCGTCTCTTCTCTTCTGCGCGCAGACCTCAAGAGCAGCTCTTGTCCTTCTTTGCAGCGCCGCTTTGCATGCCTCTTGTTTCGCTGCATGTGCTTGCCGGCACTCGTCGTCGAACCAGGGGTTTCGTTGCGGTGGTCGGGTGAAACCCAGCACATCAGAGGCGGCGTCTCTGATTGCTTTTTGGCAATGTTGCCACTGGTCTTCAATACTTGATGCTGGCTGCATAGGACCTCTTGATATATTGAGAGAGACTCGATCGGAAAAGGATCTGGTGATCTCTTGCGATTGTAGCCGTCCGACGTCAAACTTCCGCACAGTGTTTACTTGTCTTGGCGATCCGGAGTCGTACCTTGGTTACAGCAAGGTAGTGGTCCGATTCAATGTTCGCCCCTAGGAACTTTCGGACATCCATAATACTGGAGGAGTGCCTTGCGTCATTACAATCACCAATAAATTATATTCATTTGACTGGTATTTTTTCTCATTCCTTGGTTTTTCTGAACTCAGTTTCCCCCGCATAATAGTCCAACATTCTAACCACTTGAATACTTTGTTCAGTCATGCGGTCGAACCTTATTTCTGCAGTCAAAAAGCTGCCACCCTCTACACAATGAGTAATGAATTAAATGCGCTCATAAACTAAGGAATCCTTTTTTTTTTTCCTCAAAACAAAAATTAAATCTGTTTCTGTTAGCGCATCAATATTAATTAATTAATTAAAATTATTACTCAATACGCCTGTTGCGATACGCAATATTTTTTTCTTCCACTGTGATATGTACTTTATTTTTTATTTAAAGTTTTTTTTTTTTATTTCCCATACGAGTCTTTTTCACCTCCCCCTCCCGGAATCAAATGGTTGATGGTACATATTTTGAAATACCACTACAAAAATATCTACAGCTTGATGAGGAATCGAATGTTATAAGTTTTTTTTGTTCGTCCTCTGTACATGGTATCCATATTGTATTTCGCGGTATGATACAAAATTCGCTGAAATCTAGAAAGGCAGGTTGGGTTGCAGTGTTGATAAGTCGCGGGGAATTTTACCTTTCCCATTTCGGTTTTCGATGGAACCAAATCAATTGAAACAAAGGAGGGAATTCTGTAGCTATGCAAAGGAGCATTTAAAAAAATGTTCAATTTAGGTCCCCAGATGCGCTTACTTAGACGTACTTTGTTTATTGTCAAATAATTTTACAAATTGCCTGTTTTTGTGAAACATCTCCACGGACTTTCATTTAATGAGAACAAAAATGACAAAGCAACAATGGACATTGGAGTTAATTAAAAAAAAATGTTTTTCTGTTCAAAAAAAAAAAGTAGTAAATTTAGGATTTTCAACACTTGTTCGAGGGTAAAAACATCCCAATCACATACGAACACTGGCTACGGCGGTATGAATAATGAGTCTTCTTTTCAAATCGAACAAAACTACCAAAGATATTTTACCCACTCAATGAATTTTATTAAAAAAAAAAGGAGGAATACTGACGCAGAAGAAAGAATCTATATAATCGCCATTATCGTTGACAAAAAAATATCATAAAGTAAACAGTAAATTACTAAAGATGCATTACTCATTCATAGTTCATACCATGTACATGATGATACATCCCCCTAAATTAGTAGATGATAAAAGAGTGTGCGTACAACCTATATATGAATTCTCTAAATATTTTGCAAATATGTTTGTATCTTTAACTCGGTCTGCATAGAAACACTGTTAAGACAAGATAGAAAATTGCACAATTTTTTATAATAATCTGGTAGAGTGTTTTTCATTCATGTTTAAAACTGCCTCCTCTCTGGCGGCCTTGAGCTTACCATTAAATTTGTTCATCCCTCTAACAAAAGGAAAAAGATTATCGCACATTTCTGCGAAATATATTATAAGACCAATGAAATTCCTATCATATTTGGTGCCTACGTCGGTATATCTAGACAGAAGTCAGGTGCGCATTCTTTTGGAATCGATGTTATAGAAGTCGTATCAATTGTTAAATAAATTGTACTATTTGTAGAGAATGCTAATAAACTCGAATGTTGTTCTATGTAACGAGTATGTTGGCCAGCGATTCGCACCGATATATGAATAAATTATTGGAGTGCGAGTCAATTGACTTTCGATGTGGGTCACCAGCTCAAAAGTTGGCATAGAAAAATATGGCCTCTGGTGATTGGTATTTTTTCATTTTTCCGTCACATGTTTCGCATTGAGAAAATATTCGAAGCCTTACAAAATTGCAATTGGTAGATATACAATAGTGTGCTAGAGTCTGTGGTGGTGCATTGTTTGCCTTTAATTATGGTCAGGTTTTCTGGGTAAAAATTCAAATACCTGAAATATTGTTGTTGTTTTGCTTGGTAAGAAACTAGCATTGATGTTGTGGTGGATATACTGTTGGTGGATATACTGTTCATGATTATCCAGTATCCTCTACAAGATTGCGAATGGCTTTTGCTCCATTTTTTTGTTTTCACCTTCAAAACTTATGACTTACTGACTTCAATAGGTTTAGGAGATTGTTTATCGTCGTTGGTAGGTAGATAATTGAGTTTGTTAGTCTTCTTATTTATATTTTTTTTTTTGAATTGAAAATCGACAGTAAATGTATTAATTGAAAATTCGAATTGAATTACCTAAAAACATTGACTGGACTGATATCCATAATATAACCCGCCTTTTCACATTCACAAGAACGTGCCATGCCAACAAGACCCGAACGGAGACCTGTAGAGACGAGCAAGGAAACCTTGTAGTAGAGTCACAGTCGGTGCTGAGGACATGGAAAAACCATTTCTGCAGACTGCTAAACGGCGAAGACGACACAAATTCCGCTGTTAGGCAGAACGAACCATTCAACCTGGACGATGACAGCCAAGATTTCCGTCCAACTGACCAAAATGAAGTGAGGATAGCAATATCTAAGCTTAAATCCAACAAGGCTGCTGGTCCAGACGGCTTACCTGCCGAGCTCTTCAAGGCAGCCATAGATGACTTGGTAGAGTGCATACACCAACTCATCTCCAAGATTTGGTTAGAGGAAAGTATGCCTGATGAATGGAACCTCAGCATTGTTTTCCCGATCCACAAGAAAGGAGACCCTCTAAACTGCGCCAACTACAGAGGCATCAGTCTCCTGAACACTGCGTATAAGATCATGTCTGCTGTATTGTGTGAACGCCTGAAACCATTCGTCAACGATCTGATAGGTCCCTATCAGTGCGGTTTTAGGCCCGGTAAGTCCACGACCGATCAAATATTCACACTACGGCAGATCCTGGAAAAAACCCAAGAATACCAGATCGATACTCACCATCTTTTTGTCGATTTTAAGGCCGCATATGACAGCGTTTATAGAGACGAGCTATACAGAGCCATGTCTAGTTTTGGCATCCCTGCCAAACTTGTCAGATTGTGCAGAATGACGATGGAGAACGCTCGCTGCTCCGTAAAGGTCGGAAACAATCTCACCGAGACCTTTGATGTCAAAAAAGGATTTAGACAAGGTGATGCGCTATCATGTGACTTCTTCAACATCATTCTTGAGAAGATTGTGCGAAACTCACAAGCCAACACCAGAGGCACAATTTTCTATAAGTCTGTGCAACTGCTTGCATACACTGACGACATTGACATTGTTGGTACAACACAGCGAGCTGTCACTGGTGCGTTTGCAAGTATTAGTGCAGAAGCGGCAAAAATGGGTGTAGTGGTGAATGAGGGTAAAACAAAATATATGCTGTCAACAAGAAGGGACACACGACATCGACGAATCGGGCAGAACGTCACGATAGACAGCTATAACTTTGAGGTAGTTAGGGACTTTGTCTACCTCGGCTCCGCTATAAACTCTGATAACGACATCACATCAGAAATCAAACGAAGAATCACACTTGCCAACCGCTGTTTCTTTGGCCTAAGAAGGCAACTGATAAGTAAGGCCTTGTCGAGAAATACTAAGGAAACTCTGTATAAGACCCTCATCATCCCAGTCCTGCTTTATGGTGCAGAAGCATGGGCGCTATCAAAGGCGGATGAAGATCTCCTTGGTCGTTTCGAACGCAAAATTCTTCGAGTGATTTTTGGTCCCGTTTGCGTTGACGGGTTTTGGAGGAGAAGATTTAACAGCGAACTCTACGAGCTGTACAGCGACATCGACCTGGTCAGAAAAGTACGCATCAGTCGTCTAAGATGGCTGGGACATGTAGAGCGAATGGACACCAACGCTCCGGCCCGAAGAGTCTTCGATTCTAACCCGGAGGGACAACGCAGTAGAGGAAGACCTCGCCTTAGGTGGCGCGCGCAAGTGGAAGGGGACCTCAACCAACTTGGAGTGCGCAACTGGAGGCAGTTAGCCAAAGATCGCGCTAACTGGAGAGGCGTATTGGTTGAGGCCCAGGTCCACCCCGGACTGTAGCGCCACCTAAGTAAGTAAGTTTTCACATTCACACAATGTGTACCAACCAGAGTTTTAATCTTACAATTTAATTAAATAGTAGAAGTATTTGAGAAAAAGTCTAAAAAGAAACCCCCAAGGGCTTACGCTTTTGATAAAGGTTAAAATATGTAATACAAACGAATATAGCACAGAGTGCATTCGATATTTTCTCCACAACAAAGTCACAGCCTGATGATGACTCCGCCAATAATAAGCCAGTGTTCAGTCAAATCTGTATGCAATCGTACAATCGTTGCATACCAACAATTTGCTTATGATTCTGTTCGTGTTACTGCTTTTTGGTATTTTACGTGACAAGTCAATCGACCAGCATTTGATTACAAGCAGCTAAGAACAGATGCTATATAAATTTTATTGATTGCTTATTTGTACATGTAAAAGGAAATTTACATCCATTACCCAGTTAATACGACATTGTCAAAGATGACTGCCTTTTAGATGACTGGTACCAATGACCCTGGCTACACGATCATGTGCATGACTGTCATTCCCATGACCGTCGCAACGACCGACTGAATACAAAGTCAAGGCGTCATTGCAATGATTACTTCTTTGTTGTAGGTGTATCTATGTTCTCCAATCTAACAGCACAGCTTGTAAAAAACTAAATTATAGGTTTTACAATAGGTTTTACAATATACAATATATTTTATTTCCAAAACAATCAATAACAAAAACAAAAATTATCATAACGAAGTGTATTACATATTTTCTTAAGTAAAATATATTTGCCTGGGTAAACAAAATTTTTGAGAATTGTACTTGCGTACTTTTAGAAATCAATTGTACCGAAAAAAGTACAATTGTACGACATTTTTCATCCGTGGTGAACATCCGATTTTTCGTATTCCTTCTTTCACTGGTGTGAAAACTAAACTGTCATATCTTAAACAGTAATTACAGGGTTCGGACTTCAACAATCCATCTACGCAGTCGATGTTTTCGAAAAATTGGAGTGGAATTTTGCGTAGTAAATTATTGTATGAAAAAAGTTTCAGCACCTATGACGGAGTTTTAATAAAAATTGTCCTTATTATTTTTATTTATTTTTTGTTATTGTTATTGCATTTATTTACAAGAATCAAGAATATAAGAATAAATTAAGTTTAAACTGCACGCTTTCGAGTGCGTGCAATCTGCTTGTAATATTCAGTGACTTTTTTTGTAAATATCATTATTTCCTTTCCCTTACAAACATTACCTGATAGTGACAATGACGAAATGTATGAGTTAATCTCACCAAGTCAAACCAGTACAAAACAAAACATGCCACCAATAAAACTACTGCAAAAAAGTTGTGAATATATTCATAATTTAATGAAAACATTAAATATACCAGACTATTCGATCAAAAAAATTTCAATTGTCTTCAAAACCGTGTGATACGCAATAATCCTACAACACAGTGTTAACAAAAACTTAAAGACGAGAACTGTCTATTTTTTTGCATGATCTAAAGAGCGCAAAACCTTTTAAAGCTATTTTGTATGGTATGGGTGACATAGACACTAAAATATAAAAAAAAAAAAAAACACTAATCGATCTCAATCTGAAGTGCATTGAACTAAACATTTTTTTAAAAAAAATATGATCTTTACATTGCTTATATCTATTTGGTGTGGAGTTAAGTGGAGCGTACAGCGTAAATTAAAAAATAAGCTAATGCAATGTCATAATTGCCAAATGTTTGGACGCGGTGAGAAGAACTGCCACATTAAAACTTATTGTGCTTTCTGCGCTGGTTCACACAAGACTGTTTAATGTAAAAACACATCCACCGAAAAATGTGCAAATTGCAAATTGCAATGACAATTATAAAGCCACCGATGTAACTTGCGGTAGCAGGCAGGAAAAGAAATACATAGAGCTGAGCGAAAGATCATCAAAGAGAACTTTCGGCCCACCAATTCAGCGTAAGGTCTCTAACGCCCCTAAGTCTCAGCAGCAGAAGCAGCAGCAGCAAAAACCGGTTTCTTTTAAGTCAATGATGGATTTCCCTTCGCTTACACAACCCCGGGATAACATGTTACCGCAGCGTATTAGCAGCAGTACAAGTATTCAGCAAATAAATGCATGGGATGGAAACTTGAACGGTACAACGCATACTACCATCAGCAACGATGGATTGTTTACGATGGATGAATTAAATTCATTATCTATGGAGATGATCACTAAATTAAGTACATGTAAGACTAAAATTGATCAGTTTAATGTTATCGCACGTTTAGCAACAACATTTTTATACTCTAATGATAAGTGATATGTTATATAAGCACAAATAGAAATATCAAAATTGTTACATGGAATGTCAGAGGTATGCGAAAGAAATATACAGAATTTTTGAATTGTTTGAATACCAACGATGCGGATATTGCATTGGTAACAGAGACTTCGCTAAATTCAAGTGTGAACCTATCCACTTCTGTATTCAAATGTTATCGTGTTGACCGAACTACCAGCAGAGGTGGAGGTGTTGCAATATTAATACGAAGATCAATTCAGCATTCTCTTTTACCTATTGTAAGAACAATTATTAAATTAAACAATCAAGCAGGGTTTAAAATAACATGCATTTATTTCCCTGGAGGAAATATTGCTAAAAAAAAAAAAACTATACTTTTGAACTTCTGAAACTTTAAGTACAGCAGAGCGAAAGACTGAATATTTCCTAAACTTACAAAATGCGAACTGGTCATTGTACAGATCTCAAGTTAAGAGAAAACTCCAAAATATTTCCACGAACCTTTAAAATATAGCCACAAACGAAGATTGTGACTCGATATTTTAGAGTTTTTCCAAGCATATTCTAAGTTCGGCCGATAGCGCTGTCCCAAAAGTTGCTAAGAAGAGTTTTTGTCCCAAACTTTCACAATATGTTCTTGAGCTTATTAAGGAAAGAAATGCACGTATAGTATCAATGAAATACCACAAAATGCATTTATTGCGGAGGAAGACATTGAATTTGTAACAAGTACCCTTAAAGTAAAAAAAAAACAGACGGACTTGATGACATAAAAAATGTTACATTATACAGCTGCCTAAAATGAAAAATGTTTTTAACTTTTTAACTCCCTGATGTATGGAGATCAGCTAAGATTTTACTCACACTTAAAGTTGGTAATCCGTCCGGAAAGCCTGAAAGCTATAGACCAACAAGCTTACTTAGTAATTTAAGTAAAATTTACGGAAAAATCGTCAAAGAGAAAATATTAAAAATTGTTTTATTTATCCTGATAAAAAGTTTGGCTTTAGGAGATTCCATAGTACTGTTCACCAGGTGCTTAGAATCTGCAATCACATTAAACAAAACCGCAATATCGCAAAATCTACAGGAATGTTGTTACTCGATATTGAAAAAGCATTTGACTCTGTGTGGCACTTCGCTATTCTTTTCCTTCGTTCATATGTAAAATAGTGCAAAGTTTTCTGTTCAACCGTCGATTAAGTGTTTACATCAATAGTAGTCCCTCTAGTTCTAATTTCTTTAACTCAGGTGTTCCTCAAGGATCTGTCCTCGGTCCAATATTGTACAATCTGTATATCACAGACTTCCCACAATTACCTTTATGTGGTGCCGCTATTTATGCTCATGATACAGCAATATTTTCATCGCATGAATTTGGTGTTAATATTGAGACAAATCGAAACAATGCGATAAGAATATTAGAAACATATTACAATAAGTGGAGGATCAAGTTGAATGCTGATAAAAATCAGGCAATCTTTTTAACTAGAAAAAGGAAAACTTGTTTTCTTCCTACCAATCAACTTATAGTTAATGGTATACTCAGGTTGAATGGGAATCTCCAGTTAGCGCGATCTTTGGCTAACTGCCTCCAGTTGCGCACTCCAAGTTGGTTGAGGTCCCCTTCCACTTGCGTGCGCCACCTAAGGCGAGGTCTTCCTCTACTGCATTGTCCCTCCGGGTTAGAATCGAAGACTCTCCGGGCCGGAGGGTTAGTGTTCATTCGCTCTACATGTCCTAATCCTAACCATCTTAGACGACTAATGCGTACTTTTCTGATCAGGTCGATGTCGATGTACAGCTTGTAGAGTTCGCTGTTAAATCTTCTCATCCAAAGCCCGTCAACGCAAACGGGACCAAAAATCACTCGAAGTATTTTGCGTTTGAAGCGACCAAGAAGATCCTCATCCGCTTTTGCTAGGATCCATGCTTCTGCGCCATAGAGCAGGACAGGGATGATGAGAGTCTTATATAGAATCTCCTTAGTGCTTCTTGACAAGGCCTTACTAATCAATTGCCGTCTTAGGCCAAAGAAACAGCGGTTGGCAAGTGTGATTCTTCGCTTGATTTCTGATGTGATGTCATTGTCAGAGTTTATAGCGGAGCCGAGGTAGACAAAGTCCCTAACTACCTGAAAGTTATAGCTGTCTATCGTAACGTTCTGTCCGATTCGTCGATGTTGTATGTCCCTTCTTGTAGACAGAATATATCTTGTTTTGCCCTCATTCACCACTAAACCCATTTTTGCCGCTTCTGTACTAATACGAGCTCGCTGTGTTCTGCCAACAATGTCAATGTCGTCAGCGTATGCAAGCAGTTGCACAGACTTTTGGAAAATTGTGCCTCTGATGTTGGCTTGTGAGTTTCGCACAATTTTCTCAAGAATGATGCTGAAGAAGTCACATGACAGCGCCTCACCTAAATCCTTTTTTGACATCAAAGGTCTCGGTGAGATTGTTTCCGACCTTTACGGAGCAGCGAGCGTTCTCCATCGTCATTCTGCACAATCTGACAAGTTTGGCAGGGATGCTTAAAATATACCTGGCTCTGTATAGCTAGTTTCTATAAATGCTGTCATATGCGGCCATAAAATTAATTATAATTAATTAATCTATAATTAATTATTTATTTATTTTTATTTACTTGTTATTATGTGTTTACTTACCTATTTATTTACTTATTTATTTATCTATTTATTTACTTATTTGTTTATTAATTAATCAATTTATTTTATTTATTTGTTTATTATTTATTTATTTATTCCTTCATTTATTACTAACGAGGTATGCGCACACACATGGACGTCATTCTCTTTTATATATTTAGATTTATTAACAAATTAACATAGCAATTAATTCAATTGATTCAAATGCTATTAATTGCATATACTTATGTAATATTATTATTATTATTTTTTTTTTAAATAGAGGTTTTTTCCTGTTTTTTCCTCTAAACGCATTTTTCTTAGTTTTACTCAGACGAGCCGATTTTATATCCAATAATGTTTCAGTAGAAAGATATCATTAATATATCACATCTCTGTACTAAATATATGTGCGATAACAAAAGAAATGTACATTTTTATACCAATAAAATAAAATATCTATATTTCATGTTTTAGAAAAGTTTGCAAATAAATAAATTTGAGAATTAATTTTCGATCGATAAACTTATATTTTTTTAGGAACTTGATAAATTTGATCGAATGTTTATAAATTTTGGATCTTTATTCTATTCGACATTTAGAAAACATTAAGTTTTCAGCGATTTGAAAATCTAGTTTTTAAAAGTAAAATTTGTATTAGTTACACAGAAAGAAAATAAAGTTAAATTAACTCTTACTATGATAATTTTTTGGTACTAGAATATTTTGATAAAGTACGATTTACATGAGTTGTTTTTTATAAACAGTTCAGTGTGTCGATAATCGTGGTAAAGTTTAGGTGTTTTGATAAAATTCCAACAAACATTTTTAGTTTGAATGTCTTTGTTAGATTCCTGAAATTCTCACGATTTTGCTGCTTTTTCCCATTATCCCACGGAAGACTTCTCGGACATCGAAATTGCACAAAAAAGGATAAACTCCACGATATAATAACACTGACTCAGTTTAGGAAGTGAAAAAAAACTGCCATGCTAATTTTTAGTCGAAGGTGATTGTGTATGCGCGAGTATGCTGCTATGACTAAGCCTAATAGATTAAAACTGATTGCCAGTATCCGCTTATTTATGTATTACGAGTTTATAAAAATACATTCGGAACAAAGGTAATTGGATCAAAATGCGGGAAAACGAAAAATCGTAGTAGATTACTAGTCAAGCGAAGCAGCGGAGTAGATTAAAAATTTTCTAAAATCGTAGTAGATCTACTACTGCAAATGCAGTACATACATATATATATGTATATGTATATATATATATATATATATATATATATATATATATATATATATATATATATATATATATATATATATATATATATATATAGAGATTTCGAGATATATACGAATCAGTATACCATTTTCGGGTCTCTTTTCGTCTCTCTACCACTATAAATCTTACCCAGAGGGATTCTGGATTTCTCCAGAGTTCTTCCCTAGGCTCGATTATTAGTGTTAAGTGAAGTACCCGAGTCCTGTAGACAAGCCACCACCCATTTCAATTTTCTCGATTCATGCTTAGAACCCTTCTTTAGGCGTTTTTTTTTTTTAGTTCAGAGCTGAGCACTGAACTGAGCTTGAGCTATATGAGCGCGCTCTGAACCGAGCGTGCTCAGATCATTCTGATGATTTTCTGTTTTTCCTGTTTTTTTTTTTCTCTCAAATATGACTGGAAGTGTGAATGTATATGTGTAATCAGCATTTTACTCAGCCTGCTCAGTCAATTAATTCTGAGCTCTTAGAGCGCGCTCTGATCATGCTCTGAACGAAAAAAGAAACACAAATTCGAGCTCTGATGTATCTGAGAAAGAAAAACGCCTTTTGAGTGGAGGAGGTCGGTCACTTAATTGCCATTTTAGACTGTCTACAACTCTACATTGTTCCACGGTTGACCACCTTCTCAGGTGTTCTGTTCTACCATTCTTCTGCCAATTGAAGAGAACGCCTGCAGTAATGCAATCATCTCAGCCTGGTATACGGAAGTGTGTTTCCCGAGGCTAACGTGACGGACTAGTTCCAGCTCTGCTGAATAGATACCGGCACCCGCTCCGCCATCCATCATGGATCCATAACTATTTCACCATTCCTTTTTTCTGGAAGTAATTCGTTCTCAATACGAGTTTTGTGATTCCTTTCCTTTGTGATTCACGCACCCTTGTTATGCCGTCCATAGGCATATTCAGCTCCCTAATCTCGTTTTTGACAAGTTCCAGGATCTTCCTATGTCCATAGAAGGTGCCATGATTGTGCCATTTCGCTTCTCGACGCAAACGAAGCGCCGTTAGGGCCGCTGATTTCTTAATAAATTGCAGTAAAGTTCGAACACTGGAACTTATATTACATATTTGGTACATTTTCATGGTGCAGGGACATAACTTCACGGGCAATAACTTCACATGGGAAATTACTTCACCTTGAGTGTGAAATAATTTCACATTTTTTATGTGAAGTTACTACCCACTTCAAGTGGGAAATCCAATACCAGTTTTGTGAAATTATTTCCCAGCAACAATTTGAGAATTTATTGATTCTAACTGGAAAACAAAATCAAATTATTTATAAGTAGTATAGCTAATTTAATTAACATTGCATACACCCAAACTCGCAACTACTCCTACACCTAAACAGAGACTCCAAGCAGGAGGTTGCATACATTTTCAACTGAAAAAGTGAAGTTTTTGCTCACTTTCATTAGGAAATAAATTCACATAAAATACGTGAATTTATTTCCCACTCGAGATGAAGTTGATTTCCATGTGAAGTTATTGCCGTGAAGTTATTTTTCTGCACCTATGCAGTCTCTTTTATACTCACTCGGAATCTACGTGTCATGACTTTCATCATAAAGACCATGTTACCATTCCATTATTTCTGTCCGTAAATGTTTTTATATAATGTCTATGTAGTTTTAAATGTTTCTAATTGCATTTTTTTTGTCTCTTTCTAGGTAAGTCAACGCACGATGTTTGTGGTTATAGTCATTCGTGTGGTAAATACATTTTTATTTATATAAATGACCTAAGTACCTATACATTTCGTTGGGAAACTCGATTTTTAGGAATGTAAAATTAAATGACCCTGCAACCAGAGTCGCGTAATGTCTAAGTGGATAGTATAATGTACTACTGAGAAAATCGCTTAGGATAAACCTCCAAATAAAAACGTACACGGTTATACCTAAGAAATATTGAAGACCATACCTAAACCTATCCTGAGAAAGCTTCCTAACTGATTTGCTCGGACTCGGCATATTGTTGTAGTAGCTCCTTTCCATTCGTTCTAAAAATAAAAACCCATCTGAAGCTATATCACTGGGTGGCAAACTTCCAGTGTTGGTGGAGGGGGAGGTATTGTGCTTCGGTTTCGAGGGTAAAAATAACTTTGCCAAGTGTGGGGGTGGAAATTTAGCAGTTGGGTGTTTGGATGGTGGTACGTTAGTTGAGTTCGTCGGTAGTCTTTTATAACACATAATTTTTTTGTTTAAACTAGTTCCCCATCATGAATTTACTGTTTACCTTCCTACGCTCAATCTAACAATCTAATTCCATCCAGCATCCACACATTAGCCAAACTTTAAAAAAGTAGGATTTTTATTGTCAGTCTCCTGGTTTTGATATCCATAAAAGTAAATGTTGGTTTATCCAAAAGAAAGAAAGAAAATATTTTTCCATTGAATTCGGCAACAGAAACCACGCTGCTGTCACTATTATCATTCCACTCATTTACCCGTGTTCAATGTTTTTCTGCTCTGCCGTCAGCTATCGCCACGCGCAAGCTACAATTTCAAATGACATTTTTCCAAAATCATCCTCATCTTGTTGTGTGTGTGTGTTTTTTTTTTTTTTTTTCTAAAAATTTGCTGATATTGTCCCATGCACAGTCGATTTAAGCTTGGGCGTGCACCCTCTATTTTTAGCTGAACGTACCCATGGTGAACAGACGATACTTCAATATACTGGGTCGTCTCTAAAAGTCGGTACAGAAGTCACTGAGTTTCAGAATTTTTTCGCAGCGACAATTGTCCACTCACTCTGGTAAATATTTTGACGTTACAATAGTTTCAAGGGATTTTTGCTTTCACTTTGATCATGTCCCTTGGGGTTGAAATGTTCCTCAGACACTGGTTTTTGTATTTTTCATTTTATATACACAACGGGAGAAATTGGGGCGACCTCTACCCAAAGACCGCTTCTATACGAGCAGTCAACTCAAAGCTGAAGTTCATACCTTCCTTTTTTTTTTTTTTTTGAAAGTCATTGTCTTCCCTCATGCTCTTCAGTGCATCTGAGTGGATTGAATGAAAAGTCATTGTCTCCCATTGCGAATTGTATACACATACAAATCTGGCTATATTCATGCTTATTTTGACATTCGAACGAATATCCAATTCGAACGAATGTCTATCAAACACACAAAGTTCATTCCAACGAATAGAGACATTCGTTAGAATTGGCTATTCGTTCGAATGTCAAAATAAGCATGATTATATTATATATTATATTATATATACTTGCGGCGTGGCTTCCCCTACGTATCGTACATGTGTTGACCTTTTTAATTCGATCGAAGGAGAAGAGGACGACTTGTTCCCTGCAACTCTGTTGTTATTCGGTCTGTGTACCTACTTGGTGTACTTGGAAACCACTTCACGATAAATGCACGTTGCACCAAATTATATTTAATTGAATCATCGTTCGTGATCATTGAAATGGTTTGGGGCATGAAGGAATGAGATACTTTTTGATGTCGCTCGGATGGGTGATTCTTGGGATTTGCATTCGCATTTGTGAACCGTAAGTACTTAAGAAATAGTTCAACGGGAAAATTGCCATCTTGGGATTGGGAGTTGTTTTCCTTTGCGAAGGCCCGACACTTGTATGGACATTTATGAGGTTCCTAAGTACTACGATTAAAGGATAAACTTTTCCCCCAACGGGTATCACAATAGGTGAATACTCCCCTGAGTGTGGAGCTGATTACTCATCACCCAGCCCACTAACCTAACCTTACCTGTATAAAAGGTATAGGTACTTTTAGAAGGTGCAGGGAAATAAATCCACCGAAATTAACTCCACGTGGGAATTCAAACCATCTTGACTGGGAAATAAGTTTACTTAAAAAAGTGTACTTAATTCTTACTCAAAGTGCGAAATAATTTCACTCAAAAATTAGTGCAATTATGTCCCTCGTACAAAAGAAAAAAGTGAAGCAAAGTCCCAGCAATACGCACAATTTAACATTATGAATAACAATTAGGTAAATTCGCGCAATTGGTCGAATATGTATAGGGGGATACATATTCCATTGTTTACGCATTGTGGTTCAGTATTATTTCTAATTGTTTTTTGGCATTATTTCGTATTTTTATTTCAAAATCGAGAGTGGAATTAATTCTCAATTGTATTTTTAAGGCGTGGGTTTAATGCTCAAAGCATAGTGGAGTTATTTCCCAATCTAAGTGGGAACCAAGTACACCTTTGTTAAGTGGACTTCTTTCCCTGCACCTTTTATAATATTTGATAATATTTTCCTGTCCAATGCTAATATGGATTTTTACGCATTTGAGAGGTTCAACTTTACATTCTACTGTTGAAATTTGTATTTGCAAGTAATTTGTTTGTGAACATTTTAAATAGGTGGATGAACTGGGAAAAGAGTAGCTCGTAATTCACACAACTAAACTCTTGTTCCTGCAATTGGCTGTAGGATTATTTAGTTCATAAAAATTACCTAAAAAAGTCGAAAAATTACGACTTGTTCCGAATGTTGTTTACTTATTGCTTTATTAACTTCTGCTTTACAGTACAGACATCTTATAATATCAGACAAAGGCAATTACATGATTGGTATGTAAGACAGTAAGAGTACCTATTTCGCTGCCGATTCATCGTTGGGAGTTTACGTGAAAATAAAACTTAAAAGTGCAGAACAGGCCTTTTCTTTCTGCCATACAATTTAAATGCGTTAGGCTTAGATTACATTTGTATTTACATTCATTAGAGTTTAAACTATGAAATTAATTTTAATATATTAATTATTAATTAATTATATAGAAACTAAATTGCCAAAGCAGTGTGTGAGGGAATCTAACGTCGTATGTTATCTTTGGGATATTTTTAAACTTCTGACTCGCCAAGGCGAATAATAGCCAAATCTATTGTGTCGGGATATACACCGCCCTCTTTCGTAGACCATTTAACAAATATGGCAGACCACATGAACTATGCCACCTGACTGATAGCTGCCATAAATGCTTACTTCTATGACATATACTTTAAAAAGTCACTTGACTTCATCACATTCATTCCATCCGAGTTTGAAGTGGTATTCACTGCTAAATGCAATCGACCAGTGTGGTGTGAAACTAAATATTCCCGGGTTTGAAACTACTTCATTTAAATGAGCATAATTTTCTTCTTTCCCAGCGCAGTGGCTTCGTTGTTAGTGTGTTAGAATATCAAGCGTGGTATCCCACGATTACTGTAAAAAAAATTCCATCTTAGTTTTTTTTTTTTCCACTGAGAGTATTTACTGTCATGAGAGAGCTTTTCAATTAGCCGTTTGAACGCGGCATAAAATTATAGATCTCTTCCAGTCGTCGTGCCAAAAATGAAAAACTAAGACAAAACGAATGTTTGTGAGAAGCTAGGTCTACGGTCCCCCTATGTACCAATTTATTATTTTTTTGTTTTTCGAAGGAGAATCTATTGTAGTTCCCGCAGATCAGCAAAATATTTAATTCACCCTATATGTTGTCTTTCTGACTTCTTCTGATGAAATTTAAATATCCACAACCTTTAAAATTATTTTTTTTTTTTGCAAAGAAAAGCCTCATAAAAAGGCTTCATTGTACGACACGACGTCGAAACTGCAAAAAAACTCCACATCAATCACCATGAAGACATTCTTATCTGTCTCTTAAAACATGCAGTAGCACATCTCAACTGATTTCACAACAGGATACATTTATTGGATTCTTCCTGAAATGCTTAGACACATTTCATTCATTTATTCAAGAACAGAGGCTGTGGGTCTAGCTGAATGAAAACCAGGCAGCCGAGTACGTTATCCCTCCATCAATTAATTTAAATTGAAATTGGCGGTGAATGCCAGGAATTTGCGAAGAAAAAAACAAAAACAACAAGCGAAACCGTCTGGAATGCGTTCGGTATTTATCGTGACATTTCTTGTCGGCAAGTAATTTAGGCTCGTTCATTAGATATGCCGATTTAAAGTTGACTATGAAGAAATAGAATTCATGAGAATTGGTTTTTCTTCTTTTCGATACTGTATGAAATGGCCACCCCAAGTGCGATGAAAAGTGGGATATATTTACGGTTTTTTTTTTTTTTTTTTTGTTACTGAAGGTGAAAATCACGAAAGACACAATGGGGTTAGAAACCCAGAGTAGTGTGGGACTGTAACCGCACTAAAAACACCTCCTTAATCATGACCAATCAAAGAAAGATCGACAAATGATATTAGTTTCAACGTTCAGTTGCGTTTGAGAAGGTATTACAATTCGAATACGGGTTCTCATTATTTAGATTATAAGGTCGTGAGGTTTAATTCTTCTCAATCTACGAATATTGTATCGTACATTTAAGACATCTTCTATTTCAGGATTAATATGCATCTGCAGACGCTCATTGTGACGAATTGCGTACTTTTTAATTACCTCCGTTACAAGATCAATCTGCAAATCACGATGCACTCTTTATTTCTAACTAGCTGTGCCCGCAACTTCGTACGCGTCGTGAGACTGTGTAATTTCCAATAAAAGAGATTTGACCGTTTTCTCAACGGCATATTTGTTTAAAATCAACAATCTATCTAAAAAAAAGCGTAGATATATAACGAGGCAGGTAAGGTGGGCCTCAATAACTCGATAACTACATTGGAACATGGATTTTTGTTGCATTAGTGCCAATGTACACGTAGTGTGTATCTGCAAGTGTTCCGACGCGGTTCTTCCGTGTTGCAGGGTTATCTCTTCATACAAATCCTATACTGTTTATATAGTAAATTCGAACTGCATGTTGGTATGTTACAGATTAGGGATGTTACGGAGGTGGTTTTACCGGAGTCGGAGTCGGAGTCGGAAGCGTCATACCAACCTCGGCGGAGTCGGAGTTGAATCGGAATCGGAGGTGGAGGTCGCACGCAGACACAAATTATTAAAATATAAATTTGAAAATATAAAATTGAGTCACGCACTCTCAACTTCAATACAAATCTCGCCTAGTTATGTAAAATACAAAAAAAGAGTGAAAAGACAGTCGTATTGTAAGATGTCGCAACTCGATAATTCTTTGTTGTTCTTTGTTCATGTTCATCGGTCGCCTCGTCACCGATGGTGCTCCGAAAAACCTCTGATGTGATTATATCGGAACCAAAGCTGGATTCGGAGGTGCAATTTAAACCGGAAGTTCTGACGTATCGGATTCGGAGTCGAAGCTCCGTATCATCCCTATTACAGATTATGTTACAAATTTAACTTCAAGCCCTACAGGCTCAGACTAAAATAGAAGATCCATAAGTTAAAAAAAAAGTATGTTTTCGTATTGTTTAATCCAGTATTCCGTCAAAACAGCCGTAGATGGCCTTGAAGTGTATGTGCTCTGTATTTTTCGACCGAAACATCCCCTGAGTCCAATACATCAGGGGCAGGCGAATGTTTGCGTGCGCTGGAATACGATTGAATTTAGATTTAACAAGCTTCCTAACCCCTTCCATCCCCTATTAGTTTCGGCGACAGAAAGCCTATGCCTTTCCTTGGGCCAAAACGAAAACATTAAGCACAAAATTGTTTAAATCGAACGATTCGTTGTCAAGTTATGAGCGCACACACGGATTCCATTCATTGCATTTCATTTTGACCAAAATTGCAGGCACCGCCCATACAAAAAATAAAAACCGTATATTTCGAAATCTACCGAATCAATTGAGTTCAAATTTACACCATTAAGTATTGGTCGAGGAGTATACCTGTGAAGATTGGTCAAAAATGGACAAAGGGGCATGACACCGATCATACAAAAAAACAATAAAAATCTTTTTTTATTAAAAGATCATTGGCTTATGTAATTGAAGCTACTATTTTAACTGGAAAATTTAAAGGCGAAGATGTATTCATACCCCGCATCCCAATGATTCCATGTAATATTCCATTTGAATATAAATGACTTCAGTTTCCTGTTCACCTTGCGTTTGCGGTTACTATTAATAAGGTGCAAGGGCAAACGTTAGGAATTTGTGGAGTGAATTTAGAGTATCCAGTTTTCTCACATGGACAGTTATATGTAGCCTGTTCACGTGTTGACAAACCATCGGTTTTGTATATATTTACACCGAAAATGGAAAAACAAAAAAATTTGTGTACCACAAATGAATTTAAATAAATTTGAATCTGATTTTTTTATATTTCTATTTTGCATTACGAAGTGTGCAGGGGTTCTGCTAGTTACCTTAGAAATGATTTTTATCGTTATTCGATTTTTTTTTAGCCAAAAGGGTATGGTCATGATAACCCCATCTACTTAAGCTCAAATATCAATTTTGAAATCGTTAGAGCTGTTTTCGAACAAATCGAACTGGAATGAACATTTTATATTGAAAATGCATACCATTAGTATTCAAGTTAAGTTGAAAAAAAAAACGGCCCCGAAATGTAAGCCCACAAACTCCAAATCCGAAGTTTGAACGAAATCCGGACAGCTGTTTAGGCTGTAGGACACGAAATGTCAGAATTGATTAACATCTCGAATTCGAAATTTTGTACGAAAACAATATCTTTTTCTTACTACGTAATCGAGTTAAAAAGGAATTTATTTGTGCATTAGCGATTCAAGCTGTGAAAAAATCTTGCGGATGATGGAGTTATTGCAAAAGAAAGTAAATGTGCAGGTCCAAGCAAGATACCCAGTGCAATCCCACAAAATCCTCTCTAATAAATATATAAATAGAATAAATGATTCAAATTCTTTACCCACATTGAACAGAATTAGAAATTTGAATTCCAAAAAAATTCTAAACGCCATCAAACACATACGATTACCAAAACTACGATAAATCCTTAAGCTTTACCGAAAAATGTCAACAAATAATGTAAAATGCCTTAACAGCTTTTAAAAGCAATTACCCCTCCTTAGCAATTAATGCGTTCACTTGTGTCAAACAGCATTAGGTCAATAGTGTAACAAACATTACACAGCTGGCCCCCTTCTTTCTCTGACGGATTTAATTGACGCTATCCGAGTGGAAGGCTCTCTGTTGCGTGTACAACAAACACGGAGAAGAAAGACCGCTAAAAACTGGCGTGTTTGTTAGAGTTTAGATCAGACCGAAAACACAACTTATGGAACCCCTTGTTCGTATGCTTTCGCACCCATCTGTTATACTGCTTACTTTACGTTGGCTTTGCGCGATCAAGTTATTCAATGACTCATGAATTTCTTTGAAACACAACGGCATTTTCTTTGGCACAGATACACTTTTTGTTGTGTGCGTTGGACGCGCGAGGCACCTTCTATTGAGTGGCGTATGGTGATGTAAGTCCAAATTGAATAATTCGATCACGTTGATTCGGTTAGTATAGGCTCGCGCGTATCTTGTGTTTTTACGTTTACATTTCACGAATGCGCGAGACGCAACTTGAACAGTATGTCAAGGTGAACGTTTATTAGGCTGAGAATTTTCGTGGCGACGTTTTGATGAGTCAAGCCACATTCACATACTTATCGATTTTTAATCGAATGGGACGCACGTGCCAAATTTCTTGCCTCGAACTTTAACTGCAAACTTAAAAGGACATAACTTTTCTTTGTTTCATAACAGCACACAAGGAAGTGCTGAAAACCTTTGATTTATGGACGACAACCGTATACTTGACCCCAACCTCAGCTATTGACACTGTCAAGTACACTCTTGGGTGCTGGTTGAGAACAGAGACTAGTGCCAGCGCGCGGTGCCGTGACATAAGGCCATGCGACATAAGGCCATATTTCGAAATATGGCCTTATGACACTTTCACAAAGCGACATAAGGCCATATTCGAACGTATGGCCTTATGTCGCTTTGCAAAAGCGTCATAAGGCCATATTTTTTTGCGACATAGGGCCATATTTAAAAAAAACCACGGGACATGCTTAGGTTGTCAATAACAAAAACCTGTCTTAACCGTTAGAAAAATGATAAGAAATGGCTATTGGTAAGTAGTTAGAGGAAATAAATTTCGCACTTTTCATTCTTAAGCGTGGCTTCAAGTGCAACGTGTTGTTCGGTGTGCATAATGGAAAATTATAGTGATTTGATTTTTAATTTTGAGTTTTGTGAAGGCCTTAGGAAAGGAAGTAATCTCCTGTATATTCCCGATATAAAACATCTGTATCGGTTTAAATATAGTTCGAAAATGAGCAGGCATTACATATGTTACAACAAAACGTGTAATTCTAGTGCCGTTGTAGATTTCCAAAACCAAACTCTTGTCCGTATACCAAAATCAAGTGCTGCACATAACCATTCCAGCAATGAAGACCTAAGAAAAAAAATGAAAGACGTAAACAAAATTAAAAACGAATGCGCCAATGCCTCACTTAAAAGAAGTGGCATTCGAGAAGTGTTTGATGAAGTGTGTTCAAAAGGCAATGAACATCCTCCTCAGGTAAGTAACTACTGTTTTGAAAAATATTTGCTCGTTACGTTATCAGACTTTAGGATTTCAAGGTAGCCGTATTTTTAAAAATGCATTTGTCCTATTAGGTTCAATTTGGTAAACTACGGAGGCAGCTCATTCGAATTCGCAACCAGTCATTCCCAAAAGCCCCCACAACTTCTAAAGAGGTATCAGATATTTTTAAGACTGACACTGTAATGGCAAGCTTTGGTATGTCTCGCTATAAAAAGGAACCATTTTATAGGAGCACGGTTGTGGAAGAAAACTTTTCCTATACAGTGTTCATGTCACCAACGATAGCATCAGCAATTTCAAACTTGCCAAACAGCTGTAATCGAAATTACTTGTTAGATGGAACATTCAGCGTTGTTCCATCTGGTGGCTATAAGCAGTTGTTAGTTGTTCACTTTGCACATGACAATCACGTAAGTAAAAACAATAAATTCTAGAAAATAACACAAGTACAAATTCGCCCGAATTCTAAAATATGTATCTATCAACTTTCTGTTGCAGAAGAATTCGGGCAAACTAAAATTTTCATATGAGTATGTACCTACTATAATTTGCTTCACCAGAAAGTTGATATTAGAATAATGCTATCAACAAATAATAGAAACATTCGCGTTGAAAAAACAAAAGTAAAAATTAGAATATTCTATCAACTTTTTGTTGAAGAAAGTAATAGTAAGAAATTCGCGGCGAATTTCTTACTATTATTTTCTTCAACAAAAAGTTGATAGAATATTCTAATTTTTACTATTCTTTTTTCGCCGCGAATGTTTCTATTAACTTTCTGTTGAAGAAAATAATAGTAAGAATTCGCGGCGAATTTCTTACTATTATTTTCTTCAACAGAAAGTTGATAGAATATTCTAATTTTTACTTTTCTTTTTTCGCCGCGAATGTTTCTATTAACTTTTTGTTGAAGAAAATAATAGTAAGAATTCGCGGCGAATTTCTTACTATTATTTTCTTCAACAAAAAGTTGATAGAATATTCTAATTTTTACTATTCTTTTTTCGCCGCGAATGTTTCTATTAACTTTCTGTTGAAGAAAATAATAGTAAGAATTCGCGGCGAATTTCTTACTATTATTTTCTTCAACAGAAAGTTGATAGAATATTCTAATTTTTACTATTCTTTTTTCGCCGCGAATGTTTCTATTAACTTTCTGTTGAAGAAAATAATAGTAAGAATTCGCGGCGAATTTCTTACTATTATTTTCTTCAACAGAAAGTTGATAGAATATTCTAATTTTTACTATTCTTTTTTCGCCGCGAATGTTTCTATTAACTTTCTGTTGAAGAAAATAATAGTAAGAATTCGCGGCGAATTTCTTACTATTATTTTCTTCAACAGAAAGTTGATAGAATATTCTAATTTTTACTATTCTTTTTTCGCCGCGAATGTTTCTATTAACTTTCTGTTGAAGAAAATAATAGTAAGAATTCGCGGCGAATTTCTTACTATTATTTTCTTCAACAGAAAGTTGATAGAATATTCTAATTTTTACTATTCTTTTTTCGCCGCGAATGTTTCTATTAACTTTCTGTTGAAGAAAATAATAGTAAGAATTCGCGGCGAATTTCTTACTATTATTTTCTTCAACAGAAAGTTGATAGAATATTCTAATTTTTACTATTCTTTTTTCGCCGCGAATGTTTCTATTAACTTTCTGTTGAAGAAAATAATAGTAAGAATTCGCGGCGAATTTCTTACTATTATTTTCTTCAACAGAAAGTTGATAGAATATTCTAATTTTTACTTTTCTTTTTTCGCCGCGAATGTTTCTATTAACTTTTTGTTGAAGAAAATAATAGTAAGAATTCGCGGCGAATTTCTTACTATTATTTTCTTCAACAAAAATATTAGCTTGTTGGTTAAATTTTTCCTAAAATTAACGTGAAAAAATAATATATTGAAGTTTTCAAATCAATCAGTTTGTATTTAAGATTATTTTTGCCAATATTGCCATTACAGGTTTATCCTTTCATCTATGTGCTTATGAGCAATAAATCAGAACAAGCTTATTTGCACGTATTTAAATATATTCAAGCAAATTTGTTCAAATTTCAACCGACCTCATTCGTAACCGACTATGAAAGAGCTCTAAGAAATAGTCTTCAAATCGTATTTCCAGGAGTAAAATACAGCACATGCTGGTTTCACTTTTGCCAGGCTGTACGAAGAAAAGTGTCCAAAATTCCACAGTTGGTGACTTCCTTGCAAAAGAACAAAGAAGCAAGCCGTTTATTTCGAAAGTTCCTAGTTCTTCCGCTAATGAAACCCCAAGACATATATTTAGCTTTTCAAATTCTAAATACAGAAGCAAATGGCTTGCAGTTTAGAAAAAGTGGGGAAAGCATTTTTAAGGATTTTCTCTCGTACTTTAAAAGTCAATGGATGAAGAAGGTACGTATCTTCATAAATAAATACTTTTTCATTTTTATACATATGCAAAAAAAAAACTTTTCTTATACATTAGGAAACTCCAATAGCCTTTTCCGTGTATAATGTTTCGATGAGGACAACAAGTGCACTCGAGGGCTATAACAGTCGGCTTAGTGGAAAGCTATCAAAGCATGGGAATTTTTTCAAGTTTCTCGATGTCTTGCTGGATGAAGATCAAGTGAAATCCAGAGAATTTGTTATGTCCATCGATGGGACATTTGACATTTTTGAACCCCCGAAAAAAAAATTCAAGGACAAAAATGATAAAATCGAGGAGGCTCTCAAAAAGCTGGACAAAAAAATTATTTCAATTATAGATTTCCTGAATCAGATGACCAATGACAATAATAACATATTAACTCAGGAAGCAACAAAAATAGATATTTGCCGGGGCGCTGAGGAAGAAGAGGCAGACTCTGAGGATTCTTTTGAACGGGAATCTTATAATGTTGAAGAAATACCTGTTCTATGTGTTATTTGCTGTGAGAACAGTCGTACCATTCTGCTCCAGCCATGTAACCATTTTAAATTATGTTTAAATTGCTTTACACAGCTGTCGGAAAAATATACCAAGAATAATAATCCTATTCTTTGCCCAATTTGTCGACAAATTGTCAAAAATAGTACATCTATTTTTTGTTAAAATTAAGATTAGTTTAAATCATTTTTTTTTAACTGAAATGATTGGTACTCATTAATTATTAAATATTCAATATAAACACAAAATTAGAAGTCTTTATTTAATCTTTTGTCTCTTTGATTATCTACAGGTTGACTAATCAGAGCAGTAAAATAACTTGAAAGTGACATAAGGCCATAATGGCCTTATGACGCTTTTGCAAAGCGACATAAGGCCATACGTTCGAATATGGCCTTATGTCGCTTTGTGAAAGTGTCATAAGGCCATATTTCGAATTATGGCCTTATGTCGCATGGCCTTATGTCACGGCACCCCAGCGCGCATAGCCGAGCTCATATCCTTGTATTCAAATGAATGAAAAGTTCACCACCAATGAAGTCTTCCGGCATTTTTTCCCTCCATTAAATGTACACAAATGTACCTGTGTAATATAAGTATGTACGTCAACTATACGACTCTCTGGCGCCCCATTGCATACGGAGAACGAACAAATGCGACGACACTCACTAAATCACCAGAAGAAACGAGCTATTTCGCAAATAATTAGAATAATAAAGCGTACATTATCCAGGTGAACTTAGTAGTTTGTATGACTGTGGCAAATGACTCAAACCACCAACGGTTGCGGTGCGTCATCGATGTCTCGCTCGGTCTAAGAGGGACTGAGTGGGAACTACCGTCTCCAACACCTCTGTACATGTTCTTGCCACCGTAGTAGACGTATATATGCGAGTGTGTGTGTATGCGCAATTTTTAATTAAAGGCCTAAGAAACTTCCAAAGGATACCTTTGAGGCTTTGAACTCAGCTATAGTGGAAAGGTTGAATTGACTGCAAATGGGATGAAATAACTTTTCTCTGGTCAACACTTTTTGTTTCAGTATTCCGTTACACATAAAAGGAAACCAACGTTGCCAGGACTATGCTGTGGAAATCGTACACAGATGAACGATCTGTGTGTACCATGAATGATTGATAGTTGGGGGAAATACTAAGCCACTGATGCATATATTATAAGGAGTAGGGGTTGATGATACCAAGAACCTGTGCATGTTTTGTGAGTTGTGCACTTGATGTCGATCCGAAGTCGGCACTTAAGCTAATTAGAAAACAGGTTCAATGCCTTAATAAGGACATTGTTTTGCATGATGTTGCAGGGAAAACTAGTTTTTCATTTAAGGCATCTCCTGATCGCCCGCCAGAAAAATTAAAATTAAAATATTAGGTTTTTTTTTTCAGGGTACCTATTCAGTAGGATCTGTTGCGCCAACTATTTTCATTTTATGGACATCAAACCGCCATTGTAGTCAAAAACCAGACCTACTATTTTCAGGGATCCGGTCCAAATTCTGCTTTGCAAAGTTTCTGTTTCCTCTGCTTTACGAAATTCAGCTTTTCAAATTTGAAGCAATATAATTCTGCTTATTCTGCTACAAAAAAAACAAAAACAAATATAAGCATGAACAAAAAAAAATATTCCAGGTTTTAATAATATTATACAGGTAAATAAATTACAAGAAACAAATCCAGACGAAGCAAATTATATCACATTTGAAATTACCAAAAAAATTAAGAATCTAAATAAAGCTAGAGAAGCTATATTTTTTGATATTCGTTTAAGAATATCTGCTCTCTCTTTTAGAATTCTTCTTATTTTTTTGTTTTTAAAAATAAATTTCCTTTTCTCTTTCTATTTCTATTTCTCCCCATACCCATCCATCCAAACACAGCTTATCTTTCCCTTTTTTGGATTTAACGATTGAAACATCCATTAAGAGTATAACACTATCAGCACACGTTCACGAAGGGATAGCAAAAAAACACTACCTAGAAGAGTATTTGTCTAAAACAACACTGCAATCTAAAGAAAAAAAAAAAAAAAAAAAGTCTCTACACTTTATGCTATTTTTGACCACAATCCCTATTTTCAACGTATTTTTCTTTTCTTAAAATATAATCTGTATTAACAACATACCCGTTGTAATATTTCTGAATTGACATTTTTAAAAATTGAGTAGATCCTATATTGCATTTCATACAATATAGGATTTCATGTCGACTTCGATTAAATACAAAACAAACTGATTTAATATTGAAGTAAAACGGTGCAGCCTTTAAGTCAACAAGACCAAAAGTCGTTGAAGTATTACAGACATTTATAAGAAAAAGGGACTTTCGCCCATGCAGATGTATGTATACGTCCGAGACGTACAAAATGGTCAAATAGAATCTACTTAGTGCAGAGTCAAGCATCATTTACCGCTTTTTTGCGTTCCAGAGTGAACCAGAATAGTCAAGGGTGTAATTGACTTTACGAATCTATACTTATAATAAAACTGTAGGCAATTTTTCTGTTACCTAATGGCGTGAAAACTACTGCACAGATTTCGATGAAACTTTTTTTGAAATGTTTCTTAAGATTCTGTGCAACATATAGGCTATTCCTTTCATTGCCACGCCTATTTTTTGGAACGTTTTTGACCAAAATGTGTTTTTTTTCCGACTTTACTGCCTTTAACTTGCCATTACTCAAATTATTCTTTATCAATGCAAACAAAACAAAATACTTAGGAGAGCCAAAGCTTTTATAGATATTTCAATCAGCTTTCTATGTCCTGTAGAAGCTGAGCTACAACCTAAAATCTAACATTAAAAAAATAAATTTATTTTCTGAAATCGAATATTATCAGCCGCCGCGGTTCTTGATCGTTGTTCTGCTTTGGGGTGGTTTTTGGTGGCGCACATCGCACAAGCAAGTTCATATGAAAAAAAAAAAAAAACAGCCACAACGTGTTTCTGAGGAAATGCGCAGATGGCTGATGACGTGTGGTGTGGTGGGGGACGTATGGTGGAGGTGGTGTCTGGTGTATATAGAAATTGAGTTCAAGGTTTTTGTCTTAATGGTTGTTATAGTACCTACGTCGATACTTACAGTAAATAATTGAAAAATTCAAGAAGTAAAGACGATATAGGTGACTTATGTTGTTTGATTTATTTATTGTTGGTGTAGATACACATTTTCGTTAAGGCTTTTGTTTTAGTGGTTGTTTCGATATTACCTACGTTGATACCTACGTTGATACCTACAGTAAGGAAGTGGACCTTTAGTACTAACGCTGTTGAATTTAATTTTCTTAAATTGGTGTTTTAGGTAAATACATTTGTTTGATTTATTGTTTCAATGTCGACAATGTTCACCGCTTTTTTTTTAGCTAGATTGTTGATTTTAAACAAATATGCCGTTGAGAAAACGGTCAAATCTCTTTTATTGGAAACCACACAGTCTCACGACGCGTACGAAGTTGCGGGCACAGCTAGTGTTTAATATATGTACTATGTCTAATTTGTACTTTGCAATGTTTAAAATAATGAACTAAAGATATCAAATTATTTGCAAAATTCCGATTGGCAAATGTTTAAGGTTTCTCGAAGTAGATACTCTTAATTAACTTCTTGGTTATTTTAGCTTGGAAGCTAATTTTGAGCTAAATCTAACTGGGGAATTAAAAATATGAAGTCGAGCTAAGCTAAAACTTAAACTTCTGAAATTCTAAAATTTTTAAAAATTGCATTATAAAACAAGTAAATTAATTAGTTTATAATTAAATTTTATTAAAAAATAAAACAAAATTAAACTACAACCATAAAAGGCAAATTACTTTCCAAATTAAAAATTAAATTAATGGATGCTTCCATATAATTCAGCGCGATTTTGCAGTACTAAAACTACACATTCATTTAATTTTAAAACGCATTGGACATATGTTAAAAAATCGCTGCCAAAGATAAGTCTTCTTGTCTATATCAAAACTGGTAACTTGCAAATTTTACAATTTCCCGATTGTGGACACATTTTTAGCCCAAAAGTGAATAATAACCTCTCTTTACGCATGGTCTAAAATCGATAAATAATTCAGAAGTAATCAAACATCTAAGCAATGTAGATAGTTCTTTTATAGTGAGCTTGTAGCGAAAGTAGTTTTGGAAGTCGATTATTGTTTATAAATATTATAGACTTTTATAAATTAATCTATTCTAATGAAATACCCCATACTTTCGCCGCATAAAACAATGTACTTTCCAAAACTGTTGTAAAAAACGTGTTACTAGCAATGTTTTTGATGGTAAAGTATTCCAATCTTGTTGCACTATTTGTACTTTTAGCCTTTACATGTTTCTACTTCTCTTTATATATTCGAAGTGATATAAAGGGTGGTCCAACGAAAACGCACGAGAGAATTATCTTAATATTTTTTATTATGATAGAAATATCTATGACAATTATGTGTGAAACATAAATACCTCTATACGATGGTCCATATTTTCAATGATTCTGAGACATAATTGAGGTGCCGAATTAAATCATCCTTGAGCTCTTGAATTGTTCTTGGTTATTGACGTACACTTTTTCTTTTAAATATCCCCAAAGATCAAATCACATGATCGTGGCGGCCAATAAACATCGCCACGACATGAGATAACACTGCCATTGAACTTCTCGCGCAAAAGAGTCATTGTTTCGTTGGCTGTGTGTCAAGTGGCACCATCCTGGACTTATCGTCCAGGTCCATATCCGCAATTTCTGGTCACAAAAAGTCAGTTATCATCCTGCGGTTTGCAGAAATTTGCGCACAATTCTCCCGATTGTGGACACATTTCGTCAATTATGCTGACCAAACAGTGCAACCAAATGCATTTTGATTTGAACGCCCATATTCGTAAAAGACTTTAATAAACTTAACGCGCTGCTCAATTGTGTACCTCTCCATGGTTGAATATGTCAAACACTGAAACAAAAGAATGTCAAGTTAAGTTAGTCAAAAAACTTGACGTTAAGGTGTGACTTACAATTAAAATCGTGCATTATGGTTGAACCACCCTTTACAAGCCCATATTAATATTCTTAAACAATTTTTTTTCAATACCAGTGCATCCGGTTTTCATAATATGTTTACTACACTTTAAATTGTTTACTTAAATCGACTATGAACTTCCCTTGAACTAAATTAAACAAACAAAATAGCTTTTTCCAAAGAGAAGTTTGTCTACTTTAATGCGGTAAACTGTGGCTAAGCGATGATTTTGTAAAAGCGTTGCTTTTAGCTCGTTTTTGATTAATATAACACGTTTTTCAAACGTAAAAAAAAAAACTAGTAATATCTATTCACACCGCGTCAAAAACCGAGTTTTCGCGAAAATACTCAAAAATTTCATCGAAGAAAACAGAAGTTTTCGCATATACATATTTCAGTTTTCAAAACGAGTCTTTTAAAGTCGTATTCCACGAAAACACCATATACTCAGCAAATTCAGCAGAACAGCTGACCGGACAAATGTCACAAATCACAACGTTAAATCATTTTCCACACATAATTAGGCTAATATTATTTTTAAATGCTCTGAATTAATTTTATTTGTTAATTAATGCGATAGAAATTCATAACCAAAATAGTTTACCTACACAGAAGTTTCACGACTAGTGTCTCAGCTGATTGACAGCTGTTTGAACGCATCTTCGAGTTTTCGACGAAAACACGGTTTTCAGTTCGGTGTGAATAGGTTATAAATGTAACTCACCGAAATCGTACCCAAAGCGACCCATATAGGGTAAAGTCCAGTGACACGATGGGAGATATGACACTCCCTCAATATTTCCTACTTATAGATTTTACTTTTAAACAAAGCGTATTTCATGGTGGCAGCGGTGGGATACCCAAAGAGGTCCCAACTACCAAACCAAAAACAGAAGTAAAATACTTCTGAGGCGTTCTCTGGGGCTTTACACCAGAAAAGTGATTAAACAGTGCTAGTGTTAGTGAAAAAGTGGAAAGTCCCAAAAATATAAGACTTGGCGAATTCTCATAAGAGACGCGGAGGCAGACATTGGGCAGTGTCATCGAAAGACCAGGTGTAAGAAACAACTTTAGGGCGCGAAGCCTACCTGGCAAACAAGAGTTAAGTAACCATCCTAATAGATCGCAGCCATTGCTTAAGACAGCGGGTCTAATTAGTGATATAAGATAAAAAGAATAATTTAAATAAAAGAACTCAGAGTCGCAGCCTTGCTATAGACAGCGGGCTCTGCAGTACATAATTTAAAATAAAAGTCTTTTAATTTTTAACTCTCCGTCCAATACTCTTCTCCCTTTCGGGAAAGCACGGTATTGCGCGTATATCATTTAGTGAAAAAAAAAAAAAAAAAAAAAAAAGTTATTGAAAATGATTTTACCGCTCGCTGTCAGGAATTCAATCCAGTGCACCGCTGAATTTGTTCCTCAAGGAGTTGCTAGACTAATCGAAAATGTTGGTGCTAGCAGGCCTGCGGGTAGCTAAATAAATTGGTAGTATATTGCCGAATTCTCCGCGAAGAAGGTTTGTAGATTGCTCGGACTGTCGCAAGACGGATCTGTAGATTGCCGGGACTGCCGTAAAGAGGATGTGTAGATTACCGGGACTGTCGCAAGACGGACTTGTAGATTACCGGGACTGTCGCAAGACGGACCTGAAGACCACTGGGGCTGCCGCAAGAGCCACACCCGAGTATCGACCAGAGGAGCAGTTAAGCCGTACCAGTTTAGCTGTACCAGTATTCATTAAGAAGCTATTGGAATTATCATTGTAATTGTAATTTGTATATGTTTTAAATTAAAATATGCTTTATTTTTTCAGTTGTATTAAAAACCAAAAAATGCCATATCTCCCAACTTAACCCTATATTAGAAAGCAAATTACAGTGGTTTCTATTGTGGCTGTTGACCCACAGTCACAGTCAAATAAAACAATTAAACCAAAATTCATTCCAAGCCCGCAACGCACTCGGAAGGTTAATGTTATCACTAAATTGTAATTATCCTAATTAATTACAACACACTAAATGGATGCACTATGAATCTATCCCCATTCAAATGTTGGCACAGCGTGACATGATAGAGATGGGTAACGGGTGCGGTCTGACCACCTGCGGATACAACTACAATTCACTGCTGGGGTGAATGGCACATTGACTGATGTTACAATTTCTAAGCTGAAATTCACGAAAAATTACATAAAAAAACAAAAAAAACAAAAAAACATGCCAGACCGTGTTACTGTGACCCTACCATTTGACCTAAACCTCTCTGGAATCGCTGCCGTTGTACTTTATTTGGTGAGTGGCTGGGTACTGGCCTGCAAGGTGCAACATCATCAGCATCTCATATTAATGCAACAGAGAGTGAGAGCAGGGAACACAAGTTTCCACTTAATAATTGGCGCGAATAATTTTCTATAGCAAAAACAAAACTGCAGCACACAAACACACACAATCTCACTGTTGAACCAATTCGTATTCGTGCCGCTGGCACGACACTGACTGGCGGAGACAGATTGTACAGAGGAGAACACATTCCATTCCAACTGCGCCATTGTAGCATGTGATGATGGGCAACATCATCAGGCGATGATGCTGATGAAGATGATAATGCTGCTTTTGTTGCTCTTGCTGATGATGATCTGTGAATGAATGGGTTACAATTTTTCCAAATTGCATGCAAATATGTGGATGAACATGAGCAAGTGCTAGCAGCAGTAACAATGGCATGGCAATGGCTGCGACGAATGCGAAATTACATTCCATTCAAGTGATGATCGTTGTTTAGATGTGTACTGGGATATACTTGGATGATGGTTATTCAGTTTGACAGCGAGGTGAAGGCGAGTTGGTTCAATATTTATCACGGCATTGATTAATATACGAGACAACAAAGCTTATGTGTAAACGTGGCAACAGTGTATGGTAGGGGGTTGATTATGGGCAAGTGCTTTTGTCGTTGTCGTTTGAATCAAATGAAATAAGTGAGATCAAAGTGATCATATTGTCAGTTTGATCAATTGGAACATGTGTGTATATTGTACAATGTACATGTACAGTACATACATAGATTATAATTGGAAGATAAGTATACCTATCTCTGTCTGTCAAACAATCATAGTTTTATGAGATGAGCAAAATAAAAAGTATAAAAAGATTATTACTTTCGAATGTTATCACTTATCAGGCTTTTGGAAAAGTCGAAAAAAAAAAAAAAAAACTAGTGATGTGTCGACTCGCTTCAAAGCGAGTTAAACCGAGTTGCAATATGTTAAAACGAGTTAGTGAAAACCGATGGAACCATACGAACCGACCGAAAATCGAATAATAAAATATCGCATTAAACCAAATTCAACACACGACCACGGTTGCCACTTGAAAATAAAGTTTTTGCCCAGAATTGGAAATAAAAATGACCAACTCTAGCTAAAAATGACCAAGGGATCCGGTCAAAATTCTGTCTCAGACAAAAATGCTGTTTTTTTTAAATTCTGCTTTTCAAATTTTAAGCAACCAAATTCTGCTTATTCTGCTATGAAAAAAAAAAAAAAAAAAACGAATATGAACATGAACAAAAAAATATATTTTTCTATAATATATTATGCACCTCGTGTTTTAATAATATATTACAGATAAATAAATTACAAGAAAAACATTCAGAGGAAGCCCCCTTCGGGTAGGGGTTAGAATATACCCGAGGTAGGCATGCCTGTCGTAAAAGGCGACTAAAATCCAATCTCCGTATACCGAGCGAAATGGCGTATACAAAAAATGCAATGAACAAAACAAAAAGATTAAGTACCCCAGGTGGCAGTCCAGCTTTACTGGAAAATCCACCCTCTTCGGAGGTCGGCTCTACGGATTCTGGGGAGAGCCGCTTATTGCAATCCATAAACCCTTTTATTAAAAGCACAAGGGTATCTCGATCTCCTCCAACAAGATCGAATAACGCCGGGAAAAGAAGTCCGCCGGGAACGCTAGCGCGTGAAATACAGGACTCAGTGAAACATAAAAGTCTTGAGGAAGAAAATAAAGCACTTCGAATCAAGCTTAATGAAATGGATCTACTCTATCAAGATCTTAAGAAAGAGATAGAACTGTTAAAAGAACAAAATAAGGTTCTAAGGAACACCCATTTGCAGAAAGAACGCGAATGTACTCCACCACGGTTGACTAGTCGGGAATACCACACCGACGAAGAAGAGCTAGCCCGCGAAACGAATTGGGTAACTAAGAAAAGACCTAGTAAGAAAAGGAGAGCCGGTTCTTCACCCGAAGTCGAGCCCCTAAAAGAACTAACGCGTAAAGCACCGCAAGAAAAACAACTCCGAAATCATATGCGCGCACCACCTCCAATAAACGTCGTTGGGGTAACGGATTATAATAAATTGAACAGCCTCCTTAAAGGAACGATTACATCGAAATTTAAGGTTACATTTTCGAGAAATAATGCGTGGAAAATTAACATCGATAACCACGAAGACTACCGGGCAGTGTCCCAAAAGCTAAATGTCGAGAAGATCCAGTGGTATACTTTCGAAATAAAGTCAGAAAGGCCACATCGTGTTGTAGCAAGGGGACTCCACCCCTCATGCAAAAAAGAAGATATTATAAACGACCTTAAAGCCAAAGGGTTTAAAATTCTTGATGCCGTTAATATCATCAAGAAGGAGAAACAGAAATCGGACGAAGATAGGGATGTCCTGGTAAGGCGTGAACTGCCGCTCTTTATGCTAACTTTCGATAGGTCTGATAATATCGAAGATATCTACCGAATTAAAACAATACTAAATATTGTGGTAAAAATCGAGCCCATGCGCAGAAATTTAAAAATAATTCCACAGTGCAAACGTTGCCAAGAATTTAATCATACGCAAATGTATTGCAAAAAAGAGCCGCGATGTGTGAAATGCGCCGGAAATCATTTCTCCCAAGACTGTGGAGCAAATAAACAATCCTCCGCTACCTGTGCCAACTGTAATGGAAAGCACCCGGCAAATTATAGAGGTTGCGAAGTAGCTAAGGAGTTGCAAAAACGGAGAGATGCGCTCCTTAAGCCACAAAATATAAAAACAAAGCCGCCAACAAAGACAAAGCGTAAGACCGCCCAGGAGGTAGTAGGCAATATAAAACCTCCGCTTCAAGAGCGTAATAATGTCAAAGAAAGAGAGACAACAGAAAAGCACTCGACCTCTGTTGTCAAAAGAAACGCTACTGAAAAGTTAAAATCAGGAAAGCCAATAGTGGCGAATAGTGGCCCTCGGTCAGCCAGAGTGCAGACCTACGCTCAGGCCGCGGCATCCGAAGGAGCAAAAAACGTTGAAACTTCGCCGGACCCTGCTTCACATGTTTTCTCAGTTATTTTGCAGAAACTTGAGGAACAAAGCAAAATAAATAAAATTATTCTCGATCGCTTGGTTAAGCTCGAAAATAATTCACGGAAAACGCGTACATCAAATAAAATATGAATGACAAACCAATGTTTAAAATATGCACTTGGAATGCAAACGGTCTTTTGCAAAAACTCGACGAATTGGAAATATTCATACGCGAGAAAGATCTTGACATTTGCTTGATTTCTGAAACTCACGTGAAAAGGGGATCGAGCTTAAAAATAAAAGGCTATAATGACTTCCACGCTTGTCACCCTTCGGGAAACGCGAGAGGTGGATCTTCATTGTTTATTAAAGACTGCATTGAACAATACGAAGACCTGAAGATAGAACTTGAAACTATGCAACTGTGCACGATTCGAGTGAAAAATAGTCAACGTACTCTTAGAATTTCATCTATCTACTGTCCACCGCGTTCCGCACTTGAAAAAACTGATTATACTAACTTGCTTAAATCGCTCAAACCAAACTTCATTATTGGCGGCGATTTTAATGCAAAACACACGTTCTGGGGTTCTAGATATATCTCGCGAAAAGGAAGAATGCTATATGGGGCAGGTATGGAGTATAGTTGTGATTTCCACTCGACGGGCAAACCGACCTACTGGCCAACTGATACTTCAAAAACACCTGACCTGATCGATTTTTTCGTCGTGAAAGGAATATCTACCAACCACATTAAAGTTGAAGAGAGCTTTGATCTGTCGTCTGATCATTCACCGGTTATTTTAACATTGAGCGTAAAACTAGTAAATAACCTTCAGCCAGCGAGATTAACTGGCAGAACAACTAACTGGGAAGGCTTTAGGAACGAAATTGAAGAGAATGTTGAACTGAGCGTTCCACTTACGACACCCTATGAACTTGAGGTTGAAGTAGATCGCTTCGTTGAGATCGTACAGCTCGCTTCCTGGAATAATACGCCTAATCCAAGGAAAACGCCGGCCAAATACGGTCTACGATATCCTCCCGAAATAAAAGAATTGGTCAACGAAAAAAGGAAGGCGCGTAAAAAATGGCAACAGAGTCGCGCCCCGCAACATAAAACACATTTGAATTATTTGTGCAATTTGTTGAAGACAGCTATCAAGGACTTTAAAAATCGTGCGATAGGTTCTTACCTTGAAAGTTTAACGGCTAAAAAAGATTCCAATTATTCACTTTGGAAAGATGTAAAAGGCACCAAAAGGCCCAAAATCCCCGCGCCGCCAATTAAAATAAATCAAAATGAATGGGCAAGGGAAGATAAAGAAAAAGCGGACGTTTTTGCCGCCCATTTAGAAGAAACCTTTAAACCGTACGATGGTCGGGCGGTTCACGACAGTGTTATTGCGGCGGAATTACTATCCAACGATTTAGTACTTACAAGTGCAACGCTAAGGGAACTAAAACGTGAAATTGAATCCCTAAAACCTAAGAAAGCTCCTGGTTACGATTTGATCACGGGAGAAGTTCTCAAAGTTCTACCAAGAAAAGCATTAATGAAGCTTCTTCATATTATAAATGCCGCGCTCAGACTAAAACACGTGCCGAGCCAATGGAAAGTTGCGGAGGTCATAATGGTTTTAAAACCAGGAAAACCACCAAATGAAGTAAAGTCGTATAGACCGATTTCCCTTCTTCCAGTTATATCCAAAGTCTTCGAGAGAATTTTACTAACGCGCCTACAACCGGTTATAGAATATAATAATCTTATCCCTGACCACCAGTTTGGGTTCAGAACCAAGCATTCCACGATTGACCAAGTGCATAGAATTACTGACGTAATTGAGAAAGCATTTGAAGAAAAAAAGATATGCTCAAGCGTATTCCTTGACGTCTCACAAGCCTTTGACAAGGTGTGGCATGACGGTTTAAAATTTAAATTACGACAAGTTCTTCCCGTACGCCTATATGATATTTTAGAATCATATCTCGGGAATAGACTCTTCCGTGTTAGACATGGAAACGAATACTCTGAACTTAAGGAAATTTCGGCCGGCGTGCCGCAAGGAAGTGTCCTTGGGCCCCTTCTCTATTTGTTATATACTCGCGATATACCAAGAGAAGATGGCACTACTCTCGCTACGTTCGCCGACGACACCGCTATCCTAGCAGTAGGTAATACAATTGAAGAAACGACTGCGAAACTTCAAATCGCGCTGAATAAGGTAAATGAATGGACGAGGGACTGGCGGATCGCCCTCAACGAAACTAAATCTGTTCACGTGAATTTCACGTATAAGAAAACTAATGACTTGCCAATTTTCCTAAACTTGGCCCGAATACCCTTTGCAAACGAGGCCAAATACCTGGGAATGACACTCGACGCAAAGCTGAAATGGAATTCGCACGTGAAAATGAAACGTAAAGAACTCGATATCAAATATAGAGAAATGTACTGGCTCCTCGGAAAATATTCCCAGCTCAGTACCGAAAACAAACTGCTTCTATACAAGCAAGTGCTAAAGCCGGTGTGGACCTACGGTATACAACTTTGGGGTTGTACCAAGAAAACAAATGCCAATATTCTACAAACTTTTCAAAATAAAGTGCTTAGAGAAATTGTACAAGCACCATGGTATATTAGAAACGACGATATCCACAGGGATCTCGGAATTCCAACAATTGAAGCTGAAACTAGAAGCTTCGCGAGAAAACATAGAAACCGACTAATCGGACATGTCAACAATACAGTCCGACAAATTTTGGACGAGAACAATTTATTGCGCCGGCTACAAAGAACGAAACCGTTCGACTTGGCAAGATAAGATTAACCGTGTCTAAATTGCGGAACATGCAGGATCTTTCATTGGAAAGTAGCCTGTCAAAAGTTGTTATTTCGTTATAGAAAAATTGCTTGATAAGTTATATCTTAGTTGCAGTATCTAACAATCTTTCGAAGGGTGGTGTTTTTAGTCAGTAAAAATCTGACACTACTATGAGCACGCGCTTGCTATTCTCATAGTGTCTTTGGAAGATTTTCACCTACCCTCGGTAAAAAAAAAAAAAAAAAAAAAAAAAAAACATTTGAAATTACCAAAAAATTAAGAAACTAAACAAAACTAGAGAGAGCTATATTTTTGAATATTCGTTTAAGAAAACCAATATGGCTAAGATCTGCTCTCTTTTTTAGAATGCTTCTTATTTGTTTGTTTTTAAAAATAAATTTCGTTTTTCAATTTCTCCTCATCCCCATCCATCTACGCTCAACTTATCTTTCCCTTCATTGGATTTGACGATTGAAACATTCATTATGAGTACCTGTAACACTATCAGCACATGTTCATGAAGGGATAGCAAAAAACACTACAAGAGTAATTGTCTAAAACAGTACTACAATCTAAAAAAAAAAAATGCTCTACACTTTATTTAGTGAGAGGATTGTCTTAACAAAATTCAGCAAACAATAAAAAAAGGTTTGGAAAGTCTTCAAAAGCTTTTTCTTAAAACATATAGACTTTTTAGTCGCCAAGGGTAATTCAATGTTGGGATTTATCTTGCGCAATTGAAAGTAGTTCTGTGATCCTCACACTTTGAAGTGTCTGTTTTTTGCGTTTGTTAGATTTGCTCTTGAATATTTTAGTACTTTTTTTATGAAGTTCGATCAGTAAGAATTGAGAGAGTACAAAAACGTTTTACTAGAGTATTAGTGAAAAGTATTAGCCTTCCTATGAAACAAGATGCAAATTATTTGATATCTTTCAGTGGCGTGGCGTGAACATTTTCAAGTGGGAAGTCGAAGCAAAATTATTATTCCTATACAAAAGTAAAAAACCTTACATCTGTTGAAAGAAAACCATACATTGAACATTTGCAAATTGGGTTCACAATACATAATTGACTTTAAGTCGTGCACTGCAATCAGTCAGCTAAATTTTTAATATAAACCAAAACACTTACCCTTACCTACCTCAACATACTACCTGCCAGGACAATGAAATCGAATATCGAATAACTCGAAGAAAAGCGTGTTATTTTTTTTTCACAGCCACATCCCCATGCGCCATTCCTCATGCCTAAAATTGCCCATACACAGTACTCAGCGAAAAAATGGATACACACAAAATGTTCACTCGACATAACCCGACATATCTGGGCTCTGGGGTTACCTTCGCGCTTCGCTTTGTCGTGATGATGACGATGAGCGATGAAAATGGATACACACACAATAATTATTTGATGGCTTACGTGTGTGTACCATTTTGTGAATATAAAATTCATTTGGTAGGGTTTCATGTAGCTATTCCTATTTGGTTTTTGGTAGATAGTGTTTACTGGTGGAAATTAAAAAGGGAAGCCGGTAGGAATCGGGCTATATGGACACCACGCCACTGTATCTTGCCTCTTAACATTCGAAGAAAATTCTCTGAGGTTATGTTCATTCGTTATGTATTGACTAATCATATTGATTGTTCCGATATTTTGGCCTTAATCAACTTTAACGTTCCTGCGCTAATGGATGCTTAGAAACCGATTATTTTTTTAATATTCCGTATCACAGAACAAATTATGCTTCAAATGAGCCATTACCTAGGTGCCGACGTTAGTCCAAGCAGTTTTTCTTTTAAAAAGAATTTGCTATTAATTTTAAGTAATGGTGGCACTGTTTAATTTATTTTATTTATTGTATTTGATTATTGTCAAACACCTAATCACTAAGTATTGTAACTTTGTTTGATGAATTAAATAAACTAAACTACAACTAAGTAGTATAATGAACCTTTTTTTATTGTTCGCAAAATTTTGTAAAATTAATTTTGACCCATCCAGAATTTTGACCCCTAAAAATGACAAAACTAATTTATATAATAATAATATAATAATAATAAAAAAAAAAACAATCAATTTATCACATTTATTTCAAAATCTTGCATAGGTTGGATACAAATTAAAGTCCAGTTTCTTTTTGGATTTCGTTAAATAATGACCAAATGGAATAATAAATGACATAAGTACCTATGTGACGAAGAGAAAAAATATTGACCAAATTTATGAACCAATGTGGCAACCGTGCGCACGGCTCGGTTTCGGTTGGTTAGCAGCGTTGCCACTTAAATATTAAACAAATGTAGTACGTTAGAGAAAAAAAAAGTAGCATTTTCAAACAAAATGTAGTACCTGTTTTTTTTTTTTTTTTATTGAAATTACATAGTTATGTATAATATAATATTTATTTAGATAGTTTTTCAAATATTAAGTTTCCTAAACTATTTTTTTGTTTAATTGTTTTTTTTAATTCCATCCATATTGCCACAATGTCGCTATTATGAGGTCCACAGTTCAAAATAAGATCGAAAGCCCCAATCAACAAGCAGCAATTCTTAATTAAAATATCCAAATTTGCTTTCTTACAGGGAAATTCCTTAAATTTATTTTAAAATGGTTGTCTCTTAAGAAATGAAGTACTTTTGGGTAACGATGTAGTATGTAGTACGGCGTTAAAAAATCCAGAAAATATGTAGCACAGTACTACATATGTAGTACAAGTGGCAACGCTGTTGGTTAGGCAGTTTTGAGAGTTACTCTTGTTTTCTCTAATGAGTCATCAAAGTACAAACCGAGTTAAACCGAACCAAATTGAATTGCAGCAATCTGATTCAAATCAAAGTTGCAACAGGCAAACCGAACTGGGAACTGGCTTACTCGGTTTGCAACTCGGTTTGCTTTTTCCTATGATAATCAACACCGTTTAAAACAATCTTGCTCAATCCCTCAAAACCGCTGATAAGATAACCCACAAATACCGGGCCATCAATTTATCTACTCAAAAAAACAAGTCATAGCCAACCGCGCAAAGTTCAATGGGGCCTTGTGAAACTGCGTAGCTTAGGTGTGTGTGCACTCGCTCTGAAACATAAACAAAACCATCCAAACAAGCCCAAATCTTCTTCAAAACAAATAAATTCCAATCGATGAACGACGATGCTTTTTTTTCCATCGCCATCAGTTTCGAATTCGAGTAACAAGTTCCACACAAAAACAAAAGTCATACCTACCTTCCACTACGACTAGGTACATTCCGTTGGGAGCGTGCTGCTGTTTCCGAATTGAATATACATCACCAAAAGCAGCAAACAAATTGTTCACAAGATTCCCAAAGTTCAAATATCTTTTTCGTTTTAATGGCATAAATGTACAAAAAGTATGTTTTTACGCGAAAAACGGGTTTTGTCAAAGCAAAGTAATTTTTTTTTCGTTTGAATTTTTCCGATACAAGATACACGAGCTATGTATTTCTTTTGAAAAACCAGTTTTCCGCGACGGCACACCTACAAATCCAAGAGAAGTAACAAAACAAAACCCAAAGGGAGCAAAGAAAACAAAGTAAAATTCCCTGACGAATGTTTAAAGAATACAAAAAAAAACTGATCTCATCCTGATTGTGGGTAATGTTTTTCCATTCATACAGATATACATTTTCACAGGCTATGCCCGTAACGAGATTGACTAAGTGGAAGACACGGCGATACAGTGTTGCCAGATTGTTCGAGTAGAGTTAATATACATTGCAGTTACTAAAAGTGTATTAAAAAAAAAGATCAATGAAAAAAGTTTACGAATGTTAAAAGCTACGTTGTTAACAAAAAACAGAAGTGTTGATTAAAGTTACTATAGAATAGGTGTCTTTTGATCAACTTATGCCTGTTACGTAAGATTTTAAGTGGAACTTAAATTAGTATATAGTATCAGCAAACGGGTCTTAATGTTTTTTTTTTTTTTTTTTTTTTCTCTCGCGAACTGCTAAGTTAAGTAAATATTTTGGGGATGAGTTTTATTTATCGGAACAAGATTTAAGCCGTGTACATGTCCGTTTTAGGTGACTGTTCTTTTGCTCGGTTGTCGGAACTATAAGGTCATCTGTCCTTCACCGATTTTAAAATAAACAAAATTGAAATAGAAACTTAGGGCGTTGCCCAAACGATAGACCACTAAAACTACCAAATACATAAGTGCAAAAACTATAAGATTAAGAGCTTGGTCCAGTTTACTCATCACAATAATAATGATAACTAAGAGTAAACAAACAAAATTTGTGCAGAAAAGAAGCTATGGCCACATTAAAAATTTCAAACTTGATATCATTCAGACAATCACCATCATATGCGATCTGCCCCCATATTTATTATTTATATATTTGTTCTATCACAAAACCATTATATTTAATTAATCTAACATCTAGTCTAAAAAAAACATTACTCTCAATTGATTTAAACAGCTAGATTAACAATTAAAGCAATTTGCCCGCGAATTGAAAATTCTTGCCTCGAATTGTCATACTTTATTCACAATCCACACAAAACAGTCGCGATCCACAAACCCGCGATTGAAAAATTCGTTCGAACTTAACCTCTAAAAATGAAACTGATACGCGGCTATCTGCGACCAAAAAAAGTTTTCATCTAAATGAAGTGTCAGAAACTACGAATATTCGCGTGTTCGCGGCTCGCTATTCGCTCTAGCGCCTTGAAATAACTGTTTTGCTAGATACAATATCCATAGCTTTACATCTACAAGTAGCTAGGAAACATGCGAGCCTTTTTAAGATTCACAGTTTGAATCTCATCATGGGTCTAAGGACATCATCTTCGTTTTTACTGACATCCGAAAAATTGTCCATAAGTTGGAGCTTAGCAGTCTGGAAGGCAATCGTATTCGTTTTGGGTAGGTCGCTCGCATCGCTCTCGCAAAAGACTTTAAACTAGAATACGTTCTTTTTTTTAATGGCGCTTAGTGTTGTATGAGGAGCCTTTAACCCAGCCTGCATTATTTTTGAACGTCAATTTTTAACACCTAAGCATCCAATCTCTTGCTTCAAAAAATTATTTTTGATACACAGAAGTAGATTTAGATTAGATTTCGATTTATTGTTTTCTTGTTTATAATACAAATTTATGTTACAAAAAATCATTAAGCATGGCTTTGCCGTCTGCCTGATTGACAAGGAATTAAACATTTGTTAAACAAAGAAACAAGAAAAAAAAAAAAAACAAAAAACAAAAAATTTTTTATACAAATTTGATTTTAAAAGTTCTCACTAATAATTTTACTACGGTAATTGATTGCTGCTTTATAGAATTAAAAAAGTTGTTTTGCATCGCTTTCGCAGTTTAGATATGATATAACTTCTTCTTTAGAATTTGTGTCGTTTCCTAGAAAATATCGTCTTATTTCATTAAGGATGGGGCACCTGCCGATGAAATGTATAACGTCTTCTCTCTCAGATAAGTTGCAAAGATTATAATAAATTGGTAGATCCTGACGATGTGGGATATAACTAAGGCGTATTAATTCACCTCTCATCTTAAAAACAGCCGAAATTAGTTCTTTGCTGTTGTCATTGTGTAAATAATTTTTTTCAGACAAATTATGATTTAAAATGCTGTATGTAGCTCGCTGAACGGACGATGAAGCCATATTTACGCAATCAGCTCTGTATTTTTCATCTACTTTAGCTATCAGATTGCCAAGCACATCCTTACGGTATCTTTCGTTTCCATAAGCTAAATTAGATTCGAATCTGCAGTACGTTGCAAGCTCTTCGAGTTTTTTATAACATAGCGTATTCCTTTCGACTACCTTCTTCGCAATTATTTTTGGAAGTCTATCGTCCGACAGTTCTAAAACTTTCATTACAGAATCTACATGCAATTTTAATGATTTAATGAAGAGCGGTGACAGACCTGTTTCGATATTGATCATATACAGGGTGCGGCAGAGAAACTTACTTATTTGAAAAAATTCCCGCGCGATGAGTTGGGTGGGTAGAGGGGCGAGAGGGGGCGCATCTGGAGGGGGAAGTTCCCACATTTGTTGCTCCTACCAGTCAGTTGCCATCATGCTCTGGTCTAGAGAGCAGCGTGCCTTCGCAGTCGAGACCTTCTTTTCTACCGGTCGCTCAATTGTTGCTACGCAACGTGCCTTCCGCGCTCGCTTTGAAATTCCTCCTCACAGACTCGTTCCTGGCCGTAATTCGATTCTGTCGTGGGTTAACTCATTTCGGGAGTGTGGAAGTGTCGCTAAACCCAGAAATGGACTTCAACGGACCATCAGAACTCCGGAAAATGTCGAAAGAGTGAGGCAGTCAGTTGTGCGTTCTCCCCGGCGTTCGGCTCGCAAACATGCAGCTGCTATGGGAATTTCTGAAACCACTGTTCGACGAATTCTCCATGAAGACCTTCACTTTCATCCCTATAAATTGGCTGTTGTGCAAGAATTAAATGAACGCGATTTTGTTGCCCGTCAAAATGCATGTCAAAAATCGACTTCATCAGTGTATACGCAATGGGGGTCGCCATTTACCCGATGTCATTTTCAAGACTGTATGAAAAAAAAAATGGGATATTGTATTCTCAAATAAAAATAAAAAATTAAAACAATAATTGAAGTACTTTTGTTTTTATTGACCTTTCAAATAAGTAAGTTTCTCTGGCGCACCCTGTAGTTTGGTGTTGTACTCGGTAAGCTAAAGCACCGTTTTTAAAGACTATACACAGAAGTATAGCAGTGCTTGCAAATGGCACACTAGTTCATGATCTATTGAAAAAGAGTGATGATTAGGTACTGTACATCTGGTCAAACGTTATTTTCCCCCTTTTTTATTCTTGAATTTACAAATTTAATTTTAAGTTCATCAATTTTCATCTGTCAACACCGTACTGTATACATCTCTATATCATGTATGTGTGTCGTCTAACGTCGTCGGTCTTCTATGTACTATGAGGAGTGGAAGAAAGAGCTTCCTATGGAGTTGAAAATACTCAGAGAGCCCACAGCAATAGCAAACTGCATTCGATTGTAAAATGTGAATCACTGCGATGTGGTGTGATCTCTCTCAAAACTACATTTCGCTGAATTTTGCCCAAGTATGTGTATTGTTATTGGCTTGTGGTTTGTGGAACCTATCGTCGAGTAAATCGTGCCTCAGTTATTCATTGTTTTTTTTTTTTAACTTTGATTTTAAATATATGCTATATCCCGGTCCCATATGCCCCTTACTATTAAAACGTTTAAAACTCAGTTTAATTTTAAATTCCAGCTTGAAGTGAGTTATTTTAATCTTATGCCTCGCAATTTGCACATAAAAAGTTCCCATATGTATGCCAAATAGCTTCGAAACGCACGGATGAAGGATGTAAATAAACATAAAACTAAAACGAAATTGCAGAAACCAAAAAATATTGAAGAAACATAAAAAAAACATAAATACAAAAAAACTTCGTGCGTAGAAGGAAACCTGTTGAGAAGATTCGGATGCGACGAATGGGTGTGTGTAGCTTTAGTTCCGCTGAAGATATTTAAATACGGCGCGAGTCTTGAAATAGATTCTTTGAATTTTTTCTTTGAATTCGTACATGTGCCTACGCTGAGTGAATATAAATTGATAGATAATATGTGGAATATTTTTACTGTTTTTTGTTTGTTTTTGTTTTGATTTTACTTAGGAATTCCTAATGAGGTATAAATTCTTCTACGTCGAAGAAATTAATAAGTTTATATAGGTACAGATTTTCAGGATTATAGATATCTGTCAGAGATATAAGTGAATAATTGATGTACAATGATATTATAAAGGCGTCACTACGAGTTATACGTATTTAAATTTCCTGCAGTAGGTACAACTTTTTATTTGGCACGCGCGATCGAATCACATTTCTGGAGATTGAAATCGGAATGGAATATGAACATTTTCATGAACCTTACCCGGGAGCTCCAACGGAGATTACTATCTGCAGTATAGAAATTGGCTTCTATAGGTAGATAGGTTGACAAAGTTGATACGGTGGACATTATTTAAAACAAAAACAAAAAAGGTAAATGTAGTTTTCCCGATGACACCCTGAAAGAAAGGTGTAGATATATATACAGTCTATAGAGAGAAATATTGAATGTAATTTTATTTCCCTTCCCCTTCAAAAATATCCCATTTGAAATAGGTTGTTTACAACAAAATTCTCTGTAGCGACATTCTCTTTATAAGGAATTATTTATTTTTTCCCAAAAGCAAAAATGTTTCTTCATAACGGAAAGTCAAATCTGAAAACAAAACTCTCTATGATTTTTTTTGTTTCTAAGGCTTAATACGCTGCTCGAGCTTCTGCTCTCCAACTATTCTCTCTAAACATTAGCTAAAATCCTAGCTAAAACCATTTCCGATTCTAGGTATACTCCTCGCCGAGGTTTTACTAAAAACAATCATCCTTGCTTACTTCTCCCATTCTCCGAATACAAAAACGCAACAGAACAACAGTACACAACGATCTCTCTAAATTTAGCTTGAGAAAATGTGCTGCCCCATTGAATGGACACGCTTAATTTTCACAGATACATGAAGTACATTCTGAAACAAAAGTTTGATTATTTAGCTCGAGCAGCGCACCACTCAGCTAAATGGGTTCGCTTAAATTTAGCTCAGCTAAATTTTGGAGAGAATTATGTATGGGAGCGGTGTTAAAAAAAAAAATTAAAATTTCTATATAACGAATCTATATAATGTACATGTACATATATAAAAAAAAGGTGCATCCGTAAGACCGCCCATAACTCGAGAACGGATCGTCCGATTTCATACGGCGAGAAAATGGGAAAATTCGTAAAATCTAATTTTCCATGTATACGGGATTTTTTTTTTTAATTTTGATCGCAATATTCTATGAAATCTTATTTGTCAAAAATTCTACATGAATTTAATTACCAAGTAGGTTTCCTTTACGGGAATAGCAATTTTGTTGCCATGATCATATTTCGATGTCGTGATTAAATAAATAGCTTTGGCGTTGTGCTAATTTCTTGTGGCATGTACTTGAAAAAGTAAAGTAAAGTATATAGATTCGAGAGATATTCGAATCAGACACCATTGGCAAACGTCAAATAAAAATTGCGTTCACCTCACGATAATGAGCCCTTTCAGAAAGTAGTCCCAAAGAAAAACGGGAGATTACGCGACCAGGAATTGCTTACTTCACAATAGCCATTGTGGTTCGTGCTATGGGTGCGGTTGCACCGTCTTTTTGAAACCACATTTTCACCTAGGCTCGCTCATCCAATTCCGGCTGTAAGAAGGCGTTTATCAAGTCAATGTAGCGTTCTCCAGTAACAGTGACAGTTTTGCCGATGGCATCCTGTTAATAAATACTACCCAATCACTCTTCTCGCGTGAACGCCACACCACATAGTGGCTTTGAGTGGATGTAATGACCTAATGACTCTTCATGCATCACACGCGGATTTTCAGTGCCCCGGAAACGAAAATTTTGCATATTGACGTAACCGCTGAAGTGGAAATGCGCCTCGTCGCTCATGATGATTTTCGACACAAAATTGCAATCTTCGTTGTTGAGATTACTACTCCACTACTCCACCTTGCATATACCCAAAATTTGGGTACATCTTTGATCGATTCATCATTTGAATGTTAATTGTCGAGTATGATAAATAAATAAATAGTTGGCGCAACAGGCCCGGAGGGACCCTAGACCTAGCTTCTCTCATCCATTCGTTTTGTGTGAGTTTTTCATTTTTGGAACGAATGGAAGGGATCTACAATTTTATGCCGACTCCAAACGACTAATTGAGAAGCTCTTTCAAGACAGTTATACACTCGGATGTTTGTCAGACGTTCGCGAGAGGTGGCACAGTGAAAAAAACCCTAAGTTGGAATTTGGCTTTTTGCGGGATTCGAACCTCGACCCCTCGCTTAGTAGTCCAACACACTAACCACTAAGCCACTGCGCCTACATGATGATGATAAATATATAACTCAAATATTTTGTTGATTCGTATTGACTCACAGCTGTCACAAAGTCGGGTTTGACTACTTATTAAAAAAATTGAGGAAAAACTTCCATCCCATAGATGAAGTCGGTAGCGTTAAAATGTACCTACCGATTCACAGACAACAATGAGTTCTGGTAGGTAGCTGAAATTACATTCAAAAACTTAACTATCAATCTATCAAATACGAACATTTTGTGGTTCAAATGTCAGTTCCCAACACGCGGATTAAATTCCCTAAACGTTAGTAGTCGTTTTGTGTCGTTCTAACTACTGCATCAAGTTGAGTTTGTTAAATTTGTAAACCTGCCTTAAAGTTGACATTCAGAGCAATTGTTAACACAATAGCTGCACCGAGTTATATTGAAAAGATGCCAACGCCGTTAGCAAAAAAAAAAAAAAAAAAAATACAACATTACAGGTCGTCACGACTTTCTATCCACTGTTCTCCGCATAACGAAAAACACCCCACCATACACAGCAAATGAAAAACTGCATCCGACTGACGACAATAGCTCAACAATAGATACTTCAAGACAACATCATTCATAGCACACACACGGTTAAATTATCTTGGCATTGTCATACAATTGACTTGAACTGGAGAAAAATTGTTGCACTAACTGCGCGAGGCAACGACTGTGCGGTGGGATGGGAACAAATTAAATTTGTCATGTTCTCCTTCGTCTTACCCGGTCTCCGCACTCCGCTCACTTAAGATCTGTGTGTGACCTTAATGCGATGGGAAATAATAACATGCAACATCCGATGCGCATCATAACAAATTTCTCGCGGTGATAAGCATTCTCGTATCTAATTCCATTGTTGTTCGACGTCACTGTTGTAATGAAGACGTTTGTTTGCCTACGACTCTGTGCATTGTGATAGTTCTAGCCTTGAACGTGATCTATACACGAACTTGATGTACAAATGAAATTCAATCCAGAGGCGGGATGTCTATAGATTACCGCTGTCTGAATACACACGATTGAGATTATGACAAGTAGTAGCAACAAGAAGCGGATTTCCGCAAAAGAAGCGATTGACCCACTTATGGCTACTACGACCAAATAGGTTGACGTTGATGAAACGCCCTCGTCGACACAGAAGCACAGACAGTTCAGTTGACATCCCACCGCCATCATACTGGATTAAATCGATAGGTTTTCATTTCACCTCGGGACTTTGATATCAATTTTTTTTTCCTTTATGCTACTTATATGGGACACGCAGAAATAATTTTCTCTTCGATGACAGATTTTGAGGTGGGATACCCGATATCGCTGTATGTGTAGATGCTTTTTTTTTGCTCAGCTTTCTGCATTTTATGCGGGAAACACGCTGGAGTAACCTCTGCTGCTGGGAGATTTTGTGGTCGGTTTGTTAGTCTGATGCATTGCCGATGACAGCCGAAAGTCAAGGTGGGAGTCGTCCGCAAACGAATGTGGGTGGAGTGATCAGGTGCACAATTGGGCAAGTAACCGTATGACTGATGGTGTTTGTTTGGCGAGTTTGTAATTGTAATTGGGGATTGCAATCGATTGTCTAAATATAGACAGTCTAAAACCTTCTCGAAACACTTCTCGAACTACGGAGCCTATCTCTCAGACAGGCGGATCCAGGCGGAACTGTTAACAAGTCACCAGAGATTCAACATTACCCAGGGAATACTGTCTCCCGTGGTACCGAAATACGGCTTCAGGTGAAACCAAAGCCCACCAACCTTACCAAGTGCGGCTTAGCACTAAGCACTTTTATAAGTTTGCTTGAAATGTTGTTGATGTATTGCTACCATACTTGTGGGGGTTCAACCTCTACACATGTGTAGTGACCTATGGGAAAAATCTGCTTTTAAAACTACTTAAAGTTTCGGCCGCAATATTACGTGCCATATGCCAGCTTGTGTGAAAAAGGACATCTTGTGAATCGGTGGGCCTTATTAGACAGACTCCATTTTCAACAAGTATACCTAAGACCTTTTCCATTTGCCCATATTCTTCCCGGACATACTTAACTTAACATCAGTTTCCCATCAACAGCCTCTCCAAAAAAATCTGCTGAAACGAAACTCTAACCCATTTTTAACGCCAAGTATATGTTCGGCCGAAAATCATCATAATCACCGACACGTCATGATGCTAAATTGGTTCGCCAACCTGTCCTTGTTCTTCAGTATCCACTTCATCATTACGCCTGAAATTTGTGACCATTAATCAAAATAGACTGAAAACACAAAAAAAAAAAAAAAACAATCCGTTTCCTTCCTCAATCGAAAATTGCGAAGTGGATTTATCCTCTAAAAATATTTACACAGGATTTCCTTTTTGTTCCAATGCGGCCTCATTCTTTATTTTATTTTCTTGTTCAGATTCATATTAGTTCAACAAACTGTATTATAACCACACCCACACGCAACCAAACGAGCCGACACAAAACGAAAATGACTACCAGGATACTCGTGTTCTTGTTGTTGCCTTCTAAGCAACATAGCGACATCGGCGGATTTTATAGGCTGACAGACGAACAAGAAAATCTTTTTAACAAAATGAAGAAATCAAGTTGTGAGAACACATTTTTAAGGATTAGATGTGCAAATTCAGACAGAGAATTGAGAGATACGAAAATAGAAGGAGCCCGTGAATTGGTTCTAAAGTGTGATACAGAATCCTTCCCTCGGTACTGCACATTGTGTTGCCAGAGGTGGGGGATTTGCAGAAAGTTCGTTCACCGGAAGAAAGGATAGAAGAAAATTGCATATGCGCCTAGGCATAAATGCACTGTAAAGTGAGATATTTTGCGGATGGAGGAATGTCAAGAAGCTGCTTTTAAATGCTGTAGTGCATCGATCTAATTGAAGGATTTAAGTGCACCTTTAAGGCGATAGTGTGTGTAGAGTGAGACTTGTTGATAAATACGCGGTTCCACTTGCTTTGTATATCACAGCTGAAACTTGACTCTCAGATAAGCTATGCGTCGAATTTTGTGGTATTTCAGAGAATATCGGTGGAAGTTTAGAGAGTTCCTAAGCGTGATTTAATTGATTCCATATCACCGGACGATTCCACCATTTTTGACTTTTGTCAAATAGACTGTCTCCAATCCAGAATTTATTCGCACTCTTCTTGTCAAGATCCATTTTTCAGCACTGCACATGTGATTGTCGGATGCTTCTCGTGTTCAGTGTTTTGTTTGTCTTTGCTAGATCTGAACATCTCATACGCTTAAACTGTACCTTTTTGTTACGGCCGGCGATAGTATGGTTATGGACTATCTGGACTGACTTAGGGATTAGCGATTTTTAGTAGTTAACGCCCGCATTCCGACCGCTTTACAAGCTGGATCTTAAAGGAGAAAAGGTTTGTACCATTATTTTCGTCTCGCATTTTTCTGTAGTTGTGCAATTACCAAGAACTGTGTCTTTAAAGTATTCACAGTTATTTTTACAATAGTCAATTTTAAGTAAAAGATAACTTTCTTTAATTTTTTCGTAAGATTTTTTGTTGGCGCGCCGCGCCCATTTTCTGGGGAGAGATTTTAATTTTGATAGCAGTCATATGTCTTTGGTACTGACAAGAATCAATATAACGGTTCCAATATGACAGCAAATACTTGTAAAACGCTTCCCAATCGCCATCAAAGAAATGTCAGTTTTTAAGTTTTTGGGTTGCCAAAGTGGGCTCACAAATCGAGATTTTTAACTTTGATATTTTTTCGTACAAAATTTCAAACTCGAGATGTTAATCAATTCTGACATTACGATGGTAGAGGAATTCAAAAAAGTGGGTCGCAAAATTTAATCCGTCTATCCGTTTGTCCCGAGGACTACAGCCTAAACGGCTGTCTGGAATTCGTTTAAACTTCGGATTTGGAGTTTGGGAGCTTACATGTCTGGACAATTTCTTTTTGCAAGGTAACCTCAATATTAATGGTATACTACCAGTTCGATTTGTTCGAAAACGGCTTTAACGATTTCAAGCAAAATTGTAGGTGAGAGTAACATGACTGAATTCTCAGTTTTTGACTAAAAAATTGAATAACAGCACTTTTGAAATAAGGAAATATCTCGAAAACAGTTCACACGATTGGAACAAGAAGTCATTTTTAAGATAATGTGGGCATTTCTAACTCAATAGCGAACTGAGTTTTTCTATATAGGTATTATCGGTCAAACGATTTTTGAAAAATACTTTTTACAAATTTAGTTTTCTGTTGTTTATCTGAAAACGGCAAGACAGATTCATCAACAGCTCATATCTCGAAAACACCATTTTCGATTTAGATTTCAGACGGTTTATGTATATTATAGATAAATTTATTCACAAACTTTTGCGTATACACAAGCCGTCTGACAGTAGCTTAAAGAGTAATGCTTACATCCCGAACAAAATCTTTTATTCAGTTTGCAGCTAAAATGTTAAGCAATAGTATTTATTAAACTAAATGTTGCAAAATATGTTCCTGTGTTTTCTGCATAAATTTAACTGCTCTAACGATTTTGATCAAAATACATATTTAGGACAATAAAATAATTCTAATTAAGATCCCATAGTTTTTCTCAAATTCGAATAATAATTTCTTAAAAATGATTACCCAAATCCCGATCTGTCTTCGAATATTTTTGTAAAACTCAATACCTTGTTGCCAATAAAAATGCAATTAGAGCTACGGAAAACTACTTTTTTGACAATATTTTGCCTTCTTCGTTTTTTCAACCATATTAAACATGCATCTTAGAATAATTCCAACCACTTGGAGCTTATAAAATCAGTAACTCCAACTTCATTTGCACCCCTCACACGTCCATCGGAATATTCAATTTATACTAACGCAAATTCAAAAATAAATCTTTTCTTTTATCTAGCATCAGTTCTCAGATTTTTAACTACCTATCCAATAAAATAAGAAAACAACCAACCAAACTTTTGATGAACGAGAAAGTTTCGTTTGATCAAGTTTTACGGGTTTCAGTGGTCTCTATATGGCGGATCATCTTTTTTTCGGCCAGTGATATCAATATGGATTCTCTTAATAGGAACTTCTTAAGTTAATCTCCCTATAGTCCTTGTAAATAAATTTGTTTTTAAAAAGGCAACCAGCTACGGAAAACATCCAAAGCGGGTCAAATGAAATTTCTTAGGGGAATGCAACGTCAAATGCTACTCATTGGCTATTCCATACCATGTGAATTGTAAGCTTGATTTCTTATGAAATACCATCGTCATTTGCCAATTATCAAAACCGTACTTTCAAAGACCGACAGAATCACCGAACTGATTATACGCCATATTCGATTTAATCTCATCCATGTTGCTTCTCCAAACAAAATCTAGTGCGATGGAAATATCACGCCCTATATTTCTGTCACACAAATATTTACATACTCTCTAAACCCATCTGCCGTTCAAACATAACCCATCGGCACATTTAGCATAAATAAACAACATTTTTCCCCGATCTTCATTCAGAGATTATCATATATACCAACATTCCCTACACTTATTTCGCGGACATCTCTCGTCTAGCAGGATAATCACTCATTCGCCTCCATTCGTTCCATTTTATCTCCTCTCAGTCATCCAACTAGTAAACTGGTTCATTGCACTTTTAAGCAATGTGCACAGGAACCTGAGCAAATATCACATGAGCAAACAAAGTCTGCCACAGATCTAGTTTATTCAAGCGCCGCCATCACTCGGGTGGTGTAGCGCACATTACCATAACAAAGGTGAGTGCATTCCTAGGCCTATCTAATACATACTTTTTAATTTAACGAGGGTGGCAACAGAGTGGAAAAAAAAAACTCTAGCACGCATTACACAAGGACATGACAGGTAGCATTCTTATATATGGAACTAGGCTCTGCTAAAGAAATACCAACCCACACCATTCCACTGCATAAAGTGTGTGTCGTTGACTGCAGAGGACTTAGGAAAGGAGAGGATGACAACGTTCAAAAATGGGATAAACGTGTCCGGATGACATAGTAAACCAGGACAATCACTGAATTGTGTCTTGGCCTCGGCTTAGTCATTGAGCTTAATGTGTACATGGCTTTCGCGATATGCCTTTGCTCGTCATATAAATTTGATTTACGAATCCACATATTCGTGAACACTCCCAGAAGCGCATCCCTTATTATTACAGCACAATAATCGATTTTTTCGCCTTCACATAGAGAAAATGGTAGACGATATTGCCATTCACTTGCTAGTGACAGACGAAACGCATGACAACAATAAAAAGCTACAAGAGACGACAACGCCAGCGGAAACTGAAGAGATGGTTTCAAATAGAAGTCACTCCAATGGAATTGACGTTAAGGACATTTGTACTGCGCGTGGCGACAGGAAGCTCTAGCAATTCGCTTTGTTCAAGGTTTTTCTAATTTTTTTTTTCATGAAAAATCTGTTGTTGTCTGTCTGTACTGATTGTGAATGGAAGTTTTTAATTGTAAATGTCTCTCGTTTACAATTAAATAGGATATTGATGGGAAAGTTTGTGTAATGTAAACTTAATTATTTTTTGCAATACAAAAGGAAAGTAAATACACAATAGCTAGTTTTCTCTTCCTTCAGTCGAGATTAAAGCATATACCTAAAAGGCAAAAGCCAAAAGTCATTCTGAGTGACAGATCACATTCTCAGTAGGAGGAGCAAATTGAGAAAGCAACTGAAATAGTGAAAATTCACGCCTAACGAGGCGTGAAACTATTAATTTTATAACAAATTCGTAGATAGTAGTTTTAGACCGATTGTCATCGATTGTCAGTCATGCCGGATTTTTTGACGTCAGGTGTATTGAATTTCTGATTTAATTTGTACCTACCTGGAACGTTGTAGGAGGTAATAAATGAAAGAAAGACAACCTGGCCTGTTTCGCAGATCTTGTATTTCCTACAAAATACATTCTCATCATACATCATACAATATGTACAACTTTCTGTATCATAGATTTCATTGGAAGTGTTGTATGATAATTTTTGTTGTTGTATGAAATGAATGATTTTGACACTTTCGTTGTTATGTTATAACGGGTGATTTTTTAGCTGGTTTGGTTTTGGCAACACTGGTTTTGACAGCTGACGTGTGTTTAGTACCTTGTTTCACTGTCAAACAGCTTCAGTTTGGTTTGCAATTTAACCATGGATCGTCTTACAAATGAACAACGCTTGCAAATTATTGAATTTTACTATAAAAATTCGTGCTCGGTTCGAAATGTTCATCGCGCGCTGCTTCCATTTTATGATCGGCATTCTCGACCTTCTGAGCAGTCTATTCGGAAGATTGTGACCAAATTTCGCACCAAATTTACTTTGTTGGACATTAAACCACCAACACGTTTACGTACTGTGCGTAGTGAAGAAAATATTGCGGCCGTATCAGCTAGTGTGACAGAAGACCGCGAAATGTCGATTCGGCGCCGTTCCCAGCAGTTAGGCCTTTGTTACAGCACTACGTGGAAAATTTTGCGGAAGGATTTGTGCGTAAAGCCTTTTAAGATACAGCTTGTGCAAGAACTAAAGCCAGCCGACCTACCACAACGCCGAATTTTTGGTGAATGGGCTCTTGGAAAGCTGGCCGAGGATCCGCTTTTTTATCGAAAAATTGTGTTCAGCGATGAGGCTCATTTTTGGTTGAATGGGTACGTAAATAAGCAAAATTGCCGCATTTGGAGTGAAGATCAGCCAGAAGCATTGCAACAGCTACCAATGCATCCCGAAAAAGCCACTGTTTGGTGCGGTTTATGGGCCGGCGGCATTATTGGGCCATATTTCTTCAAAGATGATGCGAATCGCAGCGTTACTGTCAATGGTGAACGCTACCGAGCGATGATAACAAACTTTTTTTTGCCCGAAATGGAAGTTCTTGACTTGCATGATATGTGGTTTCAACAAGACGGTGCCACATGCCACACAGCACGCGAAACAATGGCGCAATTGCGAGGCGAGTTTGGTGAACAGTTAATTTCACGTTTCGGGCCGGTCAATTGGCCGCCTAGATCGTGCGATTTGACACCATTAGATTATCTTTTGTGGGGGTATGTCAAGGCTAATGTGTATAGGGACAAGTCCGCTTCGATTGACGCACTGGAAGCCAACATCCATGCATTCATTCGTGAGATACCGGCCGATATGTGTGAAAGAGTATGCCAAAATTGGACTCAGCGGATGGACTACCTGAGACGCAGCCGCGGTCAACATTTGCATGAAATTATCTTTAAACATTAAATTGAAAGGTTCAAACTATCGATTCAAATAAATATTTCATTCATTTTTTCGAATTTTTGTGTTTTTTTTTTTAAAAAATTTCTAAACCTCTTAAAAAATCACCCGTTACGATTACCTGTAGTATCGGTCACGGAACCCTAAACGATCAAACGCGGGAAACGCTGTAATAGACAATGGTGTTACTTTATATGTTCCACAAGTTACCAATCATGTGCCATGAGCACGCTATTATGTTTTATTTATTTGAATTCGTTCATTCTTTTGTCATTTTTTTTAGTTAGTTGGTTAGTAGAATTAAGAAAATTACATTTAATGAACGTGGTCCTTCAATGAAATTGTAAAAGTTTCAACAGTTTTTAAAGGGAAATCTTCTGCCGGCTTGAACGAACACCCACATATACCTCCCAATTTAACGCTACTTAACATAACTCCATTCAATTACTGAAACTGCATGTATTAACAAGCCAATTCACGAATAAATTTAGTGTCCACAACAAACTTAGACTCACGAATTTAACTCCCATCGTTACGGTAAACGGTAGGCCCATCTTGTGTTGGTACATAAAATGCTATTTACAGTAAACAACAGCTTACTGTTGTTCGCTCGTACAAGATCTAAGATACATCTATTTAGACTCGTAACAAGTATCTCATTCGACCAGTCACTGGGGAGACAAATAACAATAAGTTACTAAACTACAGTTCTTTCGCACACTCCGCCTCCGGGCCTATTTCATTGTAACTGAGACGATGACCATCACTAATGGTCCATAGCTGCATTCGACGGTGACCAGAAAAGCAAAGAACTGCTGGAATTCCACACTCCGACAAGTGTGCGCGTCAATATGTGTGACCATATACATATGAAGATATATGTAGACCGCTGTCTAATAATTTGCATGCTAATCTAATGCCAGCTGAAATTGTAGGAAAACATTTTTTTTTTAATGGATTGAAATGGCATAACTGGCATGAGCTTGTAGGGTAGTAAGCCTTAGAAGGAAATTTGCGAGCATTCTGTGCAAGTGTGCAATTATTCTGAGCGTTGGACCGATACATCGAGCAGACGGACGGATAGTTGAATGAAATGGAAACGAAGTCGTAATGGCTCAGTGGGGTAGCTTCTGGTGGCGGCACAACCACATCGATATTAGCCAATCACAATTTATTTCCTTATTGGATCGGCTCGAGAAGTGTGGTGCGAGAGGGGGAATGCCAGCTTGAAACGATTGCATAATAGCTTATGCAGTCCAATGGAATGTTTGCCCATTTTGTATATCGCCAATGTAGGTTAACATTGCATATGAGGAGTGTGCGCGTGTTGTTGAAAAGTGTAAGGAAACGAATTAAATGCTTTCGGTGTAGAATATAGGAGGAGACTTAGCTTTATAAGGTTTAGCTGACATGTATGGTACTTGCGTTTGGAGCTTATTTGGGCACTTCAAGCTTTAGCGGTCCTAGGAAACGTTTTATTACTATGTAGTGCGACTTTCACTGCGTTTCGCGACAAATAGTATCCTATGATCACATGATTTTCGGGTAACACACTTCGTCAAGGTTTCAAGTCACAAATAACCATACAAACTATACACGATGTAAAAGGATAAAAGGACACGGGAGATGGACCAATACTTAGTAAAGCGACAAAAATCGAATTCTGGCTGCCATCACCACTTTTCTATTTAAGATGAATAATAGACCGTGAGGACTTTCAAATGTTCAAAAATGTCGTTCAAAAAACCACTTTACCCAATTCTATATAAGATACGGGACAGCTGAACACGCGCTATTTTTATCCAAATATTTTAGAGCAAATATGAGTGATCTTGCAAAAGATCGGTTCAACAAATCGGTAGTTTGCGTTTTTTTGTTTACTAAGTGTTTCGGTTATACTCGTAGCGAATTGCAAAACAAATCGTTTCAAATAGTCCTTCTCAACGATCCTCGAAAACGTTCGAGCGTGTCATATTTTGATCAAGAAAAAAACCCGGTATATATGGTGTTTTAGATCGTTTTCAAACATTTATGAACAACACGGAGAGGATCACCCAAAAGATGTTGAATGAATGATCCAGATCCACCAAATATAAATCGTCCTGTCCGTTGCGGCAACGTATTCACCTGGCAGATGTTCTGAATATATTTTTTTTTCTTGTTTGGGAGTTCGCTGGAAGTGAAAATTATCGAAAGACATTGCAGATCTGCTTCTGCAGTAGTGAGGGACTTCAACCCATCTAAAAAAACACCCTGGAGGACTGACTTTCGTCCTCCCGAATGTGATTTTACCTAGTCGTTCGACCAATCGGCTTTGTGAAATTTTTTGGTAGAAAATATTACCAAATTTCTATTCTTATCTAATTTTTATAGATCAAGCGGTTTTATCCGCCTTAATCTCCTGATTACATTGACTCTATTTAATAATTCGGTTATTTCTAAGCTAACGTGGCTGAGAAGCCCATTTCAATATTGAGATCTGTATGTACATCAGCGTTACGTATATACCAGGGTGCATTGACTATGCTCCTTAGTGTGTAGGGGAGACTGGGTACAGTTGAAACAATTTCGCTTATACCGTCCATACCATTGCCGTTTATAAGCTAAGCGGTGATCAAGTTATGTGAAATGTAGGAGCATCTATGTATAAATGTAAAGTGTTTTTTGAGTATACAAAATTAAAAAAAAAAATGAAAATTTGTTTCAACCGTACCCATACCAGGGTCGGTTGAAACAGTTGTTGGGGTCAGTTGAAACATGAACACAATCTTCCATTGTTACATATTTAATTAATTTTTAATTTAAATAATAGTTTTGTTTGACAATATTCATCACGTCATTGGTTTATATAGAATTAAAAAAAAAAATCTTTATTCATTAAATTAATTGAAAACAAAAGGATAATACAATCGATAAAATTCATTTGTCGGAATATTTCGTATCACAATTGTGGTAAGCATAACTATTGCAACTTTCTGTGCACTCTTTGTGAGCCCACATTTTACAGGTGACACATTTGTATCCAACTTTCACTAGATCTGCTCCCTGAATACGTTGACAAGCAGACATGGCAATAAAACTCCTCTTCTTCTGAATAAAAAATAATAATAGAGCACTGGAATGCTGCATTATTATTATTATTATTATTTTTTTTTTTTTAATTTCGTAACTTTTATTTTCTTTTTTACACCTTCCAACCATTTCTTAGCTTGCTTAGCTGGTTTGTTTCAGTCTTGCTTCATGATCCTTTTTTATTTATTCTTTCTCTAGTGTATTGTTTTTTTTTTTTTTTTTGTAGACTTTCCAGTTCTTCTAATTTCGTTAAAATAATATACAAGAATAAAAAAATAATTAAACACATTGTTTCAACCGTCCCCTGAAAAATTGTTTCAACCGTCCCCAACCCCCCCTTTAAGTAAAAAAATCTATAAAGTATCGAAAACAACACTGACACGTTTAAACTAGTCATCATGATGTACTCTACACTCTTTACTGCATACAAAAAAATACGCACAGCAATCTCGCATGGATAGAATCGCCAGTAAAATGAAAAATAACCAAACAAAAATACTTACTTTTGATAGTCTAAATAGAACATAAGCTCCACTTAAAACTGAACCGCCGAACGAACGATGCAAGACTGCTATTCGTCGATGGACTTGTTTTTGCTTCATTCACCCATAATACTCATAGACGCTGCGCGTATGGCTCACGAGATATTCGTGTTGTTTCAACCGTACCCATTCTCCCCTACTTTATTTTTGAAGACCTGCATTTTTTGGAAATTTGTTTGGCGTGTGTATGCCCACAACTGGAGCCCATAGGTCCAGTTCTGGTTTGAGAAATATTGTAGAGCACACTTTTTTCTATTCAAATGCTTTTTCGATTTTATCTGTGATTATATGTACCTGATTATTTGCAGAGTACTTTTTTCTAAATCCAAATTGGTGAGTTGGGACTAGCGATTTGTCATGATTTATTTTTTCCAGACATTTTCTTTTTTTTTTTCTAGATCTTTTTGTGGGAATTTCCTTTTTTCATTTATATTTTCTTTGATTTCTTTTAAAAGTTCTTTAACTGTTACTGGTTGTATAGGTCGGTCTTCTTCGCACCTTTCTTCGATTCCTTGGTGACTTTTATCTCCATAGGGTTTGAAGACGTCTTCAAGATACTCTGCAAAAGTGTTTGCTTTCTCTTGGGTTCTTTTTGCAAAGTTACCCTCTTTGGTTTTTACTGAAGGAATGTGAATTATTGGTCGGCTCATTTTCTTTGTTGCCTTCCAGAGCGGGTAATTCGCTAGTTTCATCATTTGTAAGAATGCTAAGGTGAGTTTTTAAAGACTCATTCTTGAATTCTTTTATTGACTTTCTGAGCTTATTGTTTAAGTTGTTTAGTGTGGTTTTGTCGCTTGGCGCCCTTGTCTGTTGCCAACGCTTTCTAGCTTTCCTCTTTTCTGTAACGATTTCACATATTTTGCGAGGGTAAGAGTTTTGCATAATCTATGTTGTTGTTTTAGGAGTTGCTGACCATTTTGTATGTCCAGTATTAGTATTTGCACTGCTTTTTATAGTTCTCTACTGTTTGAATAGCTAACGATAGTTGGATACGTTATTCCAAACTTCTGTCGTAATTAATTGCAATTAGTCAGTCTATTAACAAGTTTTGGACTTTGTTCATTCTTTCACATTTAATTTATTTGAAGATATATTTTTATGGGCCGAATTTACGGCTGCAAATTGAAGGCTACCTAACACCGAATATGAGTCTATATACTTGAAACTGTCTGGTCGCAGTGGCTGGCTGATTATTGGGCTGGAATTCTGAGCGGGGGTCTCAGGATCGATCCCCGAAAAAAAAAAAAAAAAAAAAAAAAAAAAAAAATACAAATTACATTTCAAGGTAATTTATCGTTACTCCACCACTCGCGAACATCTGACAAACCTCCAAGATTATAAAGACCTTCCCAATTTAGCAGAAAATGTTTCATTCGTCGTAAAAGAACATGCTAGCACGCATATCACTGCCGCATCCCAGAGCCACCAAAGCAAGTCAACATTGGAAATTTTAGTTGATATTTACAAGGTCATTAAAATTGAAAACCTATTAACACCTGCGAAAAGCTACTGCTTCTACTTTGATTATTTTAATAAATAATAGAGTTTAGGCGATAAAGTAAGAAAGAAAACTGCCCACCACCGACAACGATCAAGCACATTGTGTCCTCTTCCAAGCTCAATTCGCCTACCATCATTCACATTCGCAAACACTTTACCAACCCACTCCAAGTCATTAACGATAACTTTAAGACTTGCAAAGAGATTTACAATACACCCCATCAGATTCCTTCCCCATCGACCTTCAGTAATACTTACAAAACACAACCTGTTACCAATCTCCGAGACAACTAATGAAAAAAATCGGTCGACAGCTTAAAAATTATTTCATGTGCCATTGAATATAAACCAAGAGTTGCAAATGAGAATTCGTCACCCAATTTGTGGATGGTGGGGGAATTCAAAACTCCCATCAATTATAAGCCAATTGAATGATCTATGTCCTGCCAGAAGTGAAGTATCCTAATCGCATCCGTCGGAGGAAATGATTTACTAACACGAACAGTCTTCTTTGCCAGGGAAAACCGTCAACAATAATTCTGTTTTCCACGTTTTCTCCCTTTCGTTCTTTGGAAACGCACGTAGCAATACCAATACACAACAGAAACTGGGAAATTTAGAATTAAATATTGTTCGCCATCCTGCAGGGGAGCCCTTTTCAACCTGCAAATAAATGAGTTCGCCTTTTTAACAGATTTTTCAGTCCATTGTCTGACCGGAAGGCTAATGGTTAAACAAAGGGATCACAGCAATCACGTATGCATTCGAGTTGCCTCTCCATAAATTCACAGCGGTGGTCATAAATTAAATTGGTTTGCAGCACGTGCCGTGTCAGGACTTTAATTGAATTCAGGATGGGCGTTTATATGGACGTGTGTGTATATGGCGATTAGTTTATGGTTGAGGTATAATCTAAGCCTATTAGGAGGGCGTTAATGGGATTTTGAATATTTAACTTTTTTTTTCAGGTTTTTTTTTGAACTTGGACTGTAAAAATAAACTCATAAAGTTTACACAGTTAGTTTTTTGCAAACTAGACAAATTGCGTTGTAAGAATGCTGATTTGGTAAATGTTGGTGATTTGTGGGATATCGCACACGATTTTTGATACCAAGTTTGCTCTTAATTTAGAGATTTTGTGGAGTGTCAGCGTCTATAAGCAGAATTTTTTTTTTAACCAACTCTATGTGAATCCTTACAGCATATTTTGATAAGGTCTTTTCACTCAATTGCTGTCATATGGTAAAGAAACAGTGTTGGGCAAATGTAGCTCTCCATTTGATTTTTGTTGTGATGCCTTAGACGAGGTAGACAACGACCGTAATCATTTCATAGTAATAGCTCTTTTATGCGACGTTCTGACTCTGATTCGACGATGCTATGAGTACCTTCCTGTTAAATATGTGCATGGTTTTTGTCATTTAAGGATTCGCAAGGAAGCCAAACCTGGGAACGACTCTAAAGCTTCATTTATGTTATTTTGACACTGATGCTGTTTCCCAATCGCAATCTTGACAGAAATTCAGTATTATACCTCCAACGAAATGAGTCACTTTACGCTTGAACAACTTTGGGAAATATTGAAAACTCATTTCCAAAGTTTGTGCAAAAATTTCGTGAGACTGGTATGCTAGTGGACAACACTCATAGTCGCCGTCGTCGTACAGTGCGCACAGACGAGAATGTGGCAGCTGTAGCCGAGAGTGTGAGTGGACCATTTTTCTTCGAAAATCAGGCAAGGAAACACGTTTCGGTCAACGGTGCGGCCGTTACAGAGCCATGCTAACCGACTTTTTTTTTTTTTGGACTGAAATTGTAACATGCCATGCAGCGCCACACCTTTGGACTTTTTTGTGGTGATCCGTGAAGGACCGATGTTATACCAACAATCCGGAAACGATTCGAGCACTTAAGGCCAATATCATGCAAGTAATCCGTAAGCTACAGCTCGAAACCATCAACAAGGTCTTGGAAAAGTGGAGCGACAGAATGCGCTACGAAGCCAGCCGAGGTGGCAAACTTGAACGACGCTGTGTTCCATAATCAATGGAAATGTTTGCTCTTACTAATAAAGCCATAATACATGGAACAAATTTGATTGTACATTTTATTGCATTTTTAAAAAGATACTTGTGTTTGGCCCACCCTGTATATTCCAAAGACATTACTACTCCCTAATATTTTCCAGACGTTGCATTGGCGAGAGGTGCTGCCGTAAAAAAATCATAATGTGTGATATATGGTTTTTCTGCGGTTGAACTTGAGATCCCCAACTTTATAGTCAAGCATTCAAACCACTGGGTCCCTGCTCTCAACGTATGCGGCCTTAAAGTCAATAAATGAAACTGAGTATCGGCCTGGATTTTTAGTTTTTCGAAAAATTGTTTTTCCGTGAGCTTACCAGTCCTATGAGGCAATCAGTTTGTTAAGGAATAGTATCAGGGGTTCACACAGCCGACAGGATCTTCATGAAGAATACAGACGTATCTGAACAAAACTTGGTTGGTTGGTGTATGCTGAGTGATAGGCTCCCTCTAGCCAGCAGAAATAGCCCTATAATTTCGTCAGCTTCCACTGACTTAAATAGCACGATCTTTTGCTTACATAACCTCAGCTTAAATAATGTTCCTACTTGAATGGGCGTCAACAATGGCTGGCTGTGGGCAACAGATTGTCTCCACTCCTAGGGCTAACAGCAGGTGTACCACAGGGTTCAGTACTTGGTCCACTACTGTTCTCCCTATATGTGAATGAACTTCATATGTACTAGATAGACATTTCTCAGTTCACATATTCACCGATGATGTCCAGTTATACCGGAGCTGCCCTTTAAACAACAATGCAAGTACAATAGGTAAAATTAATGATGCATAAACAGTTGCCGTCCATTATAACGAATAACCGATTACAAGAAACTGCGATATAACAAACGCTTTTCAGATACACATTAGTATCTCTGTATATAGCGAATGGTGCCCACGATTTGCTATCCGATATAAGGAAAGTATATGTAAGTTGGTGTAGCAACCCTGAAAGTATTTAAGTGGCAGGACCATCATCTGTTCAATTTAACATTAAACAATACCTTTTAAATAAACATATTTTTCAATGACTTATTCTTTTAAAAATAGTATAAAAAAGTCGATCGATATAACGAATGCGCTCGATATAATGAACCCAACCACCATAATGAATGACATCAAACATTATATCATTCGTTATACTGGACTTCAACTATATAGGCACCGCTTAGACATGAGAAACCTCAAAATTTCCTTCAATAAACTTGGGAATATCAGCGGTTGAATACCTCCATACTGCACAGAATTTGGTTCTCGCTTTCAATGCGAAACTTACCTGGATTAATCACATAGCAACAACTGTTGGCAAAGTCTATATTTATCTTCTATGACTTTGGCGTACCCAAGGATGTATTCCAACTGCTTATAAAATGCTTCTTGTAAAATCTTTACTTCAGGAACTGTGCTTTTCAGACGGCGCAACATGATGGGAAACAGCGAAACAAAACAGAACTTTAAATCGGGTTTGGTATAACCTGACTATTTTATTTGTACAACAAGTTTGATTTCCCTAACTCTCAAAGAACAACTGTTTTAATACAACCGAGATTTAACTGTATCCGAGCGTACATTTCTTGTCAATGCCATGCGCCAGTTGAATTCTATAAGAAGAAAAGCGACATCTACTAGATTATTATGAATATCAGGCAATAGATGTGTGATCGGACCTTACGTTGAAAACATTTTGAAAACAGTATTGGAATTTCAATTCCAGTTTGCCAGTTTGTCTCGGGGAAGGCGGACCGGTGAGAAGGGGCATTCTCATCGTAAGCCTCCCTGAAGGAAGTTGTTCTAATGCAGCCTAGACTATACCATTGTTTTCTAACATATATTTTATATTTATATTATATTTTGTAAATACTTCCCTAGAAATGCATAAAATCTATTTGAATATTGAATAGACTTGTTAAATTTTAGAACATTTAAATATTGAAAACTTACCTGTGGGCCTAATTCTGGCGCACTTTCATTTTCCTTAAAAACAACTCTATAAGTGAAACTTATATCCGCCGGTAAGGTATATTTTTTTGTTTGTTTATAATTTTTGATTAAATGAAAGAGAATGGATCTTATATTGATAAATGTTTTATTTAATGTCGGCAATTATATATGGAATACAATATCAGGTAAATGTCCGCCTCTGTTAGTCTCACAAATGCGAGCCCTTTTTAGCACATTTTTCATTACATTCTCACACAGTTTACGCGGTATTTCATTAATTTCTAACTTTTAATGGGTGCAAAGGTGACTGATGAATAATTTGAGGGTTTTCCATTGCCCAGAACCGACTGTTCTGCTTACTCACATATCCATTCAAATGAAAATGTGCCTCGTCACTCATTATGATTTTTTCACGAAAATCGGGGCTGTCATGGGCTAGCTGTAACAACCTATTGGCATATGTACGGCGGCGTAAATGGTCTTGTGGAAGAAGCTCTTGTCGCTCGTGTCTACTGAATCTTAAATGGAAACAAATGCAAATCCTTGTGCAAAATCGTCGCACAAGTTGTTTTTTGAAGACCAAGCTCCTTAGCACGGCGTCGAATTGAGGTTGATGGATTGTTTTGGACACTTCCTTGAGCAGCAGTAATGTTTTCAGCCGATCTTACAGTACGTTGTGGTCCATGCTTGGGCCTATCACCTACAGACCCTCTTTCTTCGAAATCATTCACTACACGATAAGTAGTGCGTTTTGTTGGCACGTTGTTTCTCCCAAAAATTTCACGTAACTTTCTCATCGTCACAGTAATCGATGACTGATTTTGATAAAATGTTTTAACGATTAAAACACGTTGGTTTCTGCCACGTGTCTACTTCACGACTGCCAAATATGAACCGTCAAGATTAATGTTTACTAAAATGGCGGCAAAACAAAGTAGTATACCTTCCGGGCGGACACCCTGTATTTTATAAATTAATTAATAAAATAAAAATAATTTCGCTACCAATTTTTGCATGTGCTTGCTCAAGCACGTTTTACAACACATTTTAAGTGAAACAAATAATTGCTCTACCTGGTTAATTGGAATACCTGTATAAGTTAGACTGAAATAAATGGCCCATTATATTCCAATTAACCACGTTCGACGTATACGTATACTTATTTTTTTTACACTTAATTTTTCCACCCCTAAAATGTGTTAACTCCATTTTAAGATTCATTTAAAATGAATACTCGCTTTCTTAAATTACTTAACCTTAAGCCAATCATAGCAAATAAGATTAATCTTTATGTGAAATTATACTTCATTAAATAAATTCAAAAAATTCAGCACGTTCAAGTGCGTGTGATATCAACTAACCCTAAAAAGGGCCATCACCACAGCATTAGTCTATTTATGGAAGTGCCTTCAAATCCCCCGAATAAACAGAGTTGTGTTGACTTTCGTAAAATGTTAAAATTAAATTTCCAGTTGGCCTTAGCTGACCCTTGGCTGTAATTTTAACGTACCCGTATGTCACTCACCTTTAAACAACAAAGCCTCCATACTCTATTTGGACTGTTTTTGGAAAATGTTTGTTTGAATTATATGTTCCATTTCTTCCAAATTGAAATAATTGGCCCAAATTCGAAAATCATGTCCTTTTCTTCCGGATCAGACAATGGAAAGCCATTAATAAAATATTCCTTATCTTGAGCAGGAGTAGGAGTATGGAGACGAAATCTCTAAAGGATGTTTTCAGCGAGAACATCATGATGAAGTAATGTGTCGTGTTGTAAAACGTCCATATGTATGTTAATTCTGCTCTGCCTACACGTCTCCTGTAAATTGTTGTAGACACAGGAACGTATTCCAACTTTCAGTCATTTATTCAGATATTCTCCTTGAGGGTAATTTGCAGTTTATATTATTACACCGAGGAAGTCATTTGACTCATTCAGATATAGGTTTTGTGATGTGAAACAGATGCAGAGAAAGAGAGAGAGAGAGGGAGAGATACAAAGCTACTGATGCATACAATTATTTCACTTCCTTTGTAACTACTTTTCATTATAACAGTGGTTTCCTTCGTAAATAGACGGACTTTAGCAGAAGAAAGAAAAAAAGGATCTACGCCTTACTGATGGGACAATAATAACTTATGTCTGCGTCCTGGATTATAGGGACAAACATCGGTATATGGTGGAATTTAAATGACGACTCTGAAAATCGAGTCCATGAATAGGTCCATGAAACTGTTTGGCTATGTAATTGGTGTGCTTTTCGTAAATAATGGGTGTGGGCTATCTGCGCCTTTTGCGTTGTAAAATGGCTTACGATACAAAGGCACGTAATATTAATGATGATGCTATCAGCTAGACTGAAATTGATTGAATCGATTGAAGGCGATAGGGAATGGAGAACAAAAACGCTGTAAAAGGATGTACCTATTGTTGCAATAAATGACAAGTGGCAAGTGTTATTTCACATTGAAAAAGTGAAATAATGCCGAACATTGCTTGAGAAATAAGGCCGAAGCAAATGTTTTCAGAATTGCCGAGAACTATTATAAAGTATATTTTAAATTTGCAGAAATAGATGAAACTATTAGTTTATATTTTAGCTAAATTCTAAATGCTGAAATAACTAGAAGGCAAATTTAAGAAAATAATAGTTAAAAATTCGCGCGAATTTTGAACTATGGTTTTCCCAAAAAATTTCCTTCTAGTAATTTTAGAATTTGAGAAAATAATAGTTAAAAATTCCACGATTTCTGAACTATTATTTTCTCGAAGTTATAAAGTCGCGCGATTTTCGAACTATTATTTTCTCAAATTCTAAAATAACTAGAAGGCAAATTTGAGAAAATAATAGTTCAAAATTCGTTTTTTTTTTTTTATTTTCTCAAATTCTCAATGCTGAAGTAACAGAAGGGGAATTTGGAAATGTATTTATGAATTCAAAGCGAAGTAAGGCCGACTGGGATTTATTTCACTTTAGCAAAGTGAAATAAGACCGAACAAGGAAATTTGGCGTTATTTCGCTCGGCGTTATTTCACGGCACCACCCTTGTTGCTCTTAATATTTCAAAATATTTAATCGCGCCTCGATAACGTCTCGTCTCCATTGCGTTGATATACTGATTGGTGCATCATGGACTAGAAAGCATCAATTGACGTTTTGCAATGATAGTAGTATAGAAAAAGAAATTATATGAATCAACCTTCAATCTTTTACATGTAAAAAAGTAAAGAAAATAACTGGTAACTACTTTGGAGAAAAGAAACTAATAGAACCAATAAGGCACGTCCCTTATATAGTTACATGAGCATATTTAACAACAAAATTAATGGGCAAAGCTTGGAGATAAGATTTCCTCAATGGGCCCGAAAACCCCATATACAGCTGTAAGACTGAATTATAAATCACAAGAGACTATACCAAGTTAATGAATAAAATATGTTATTTTCGATCACCCTGGACATCACGCCAAAAATCATATCTTTTTAACCATTTTCTGTGCCAGTGGCTTGTTATACAATTTTTTTAGTAGTTTATGCAAATTTACTAAATTGCCTTTCAAAATTGTAAAATAAAGAAGCTGCAGTTGACATTAATTCGCGATTACTATTCATTCTGTTGAATATTTTTGTTTATCGTAGTTTGACACATTTATAATGAAAGTAAAAACATTTAACACCATTAATTTGAAGTTTGTATTCAGCAAAATTGCATCCATGCAAAACAGAAAACTCATACAAATATTTTCACGTGCTGGAAAAAAATAACAACGTTATAGCATCGTTATTATTAATTGGAAAATTATAGCGTAATTGTGAAAGCCATCTGTTTTAGTCAGCCGCCACTGACATTTGTTCTCTCGAAAATGTGCATTCTCCGGTGCATGAAGTTATTCGCTGTGTACAAAAAGCTAATTCACATAAGTAGCCATCTTTGTTGCCCCTAGTCCGAAAAAATAACGAAGTTGAAGTTGTTGGTGGTGAATTTTGCAGTAGGATACACCCACTCCCTAAGGGTGTATCCTATTTTTGTTTGTTTTTTTTTTTTTTACACAATTTGCATGACATCCGTAAGTAGCTGTTGACAAATAAAAACATACTCCGAACCTTTGTAATGTTGCAACAATTCCGAAACAGCAGAAGGAGAACATTACGGGAATTAGTTTTTCATACCGAGAGGAAATTCCTTTGACAAAGTTTATGTGTTGCCCTGCTCTGTTGGGGGCTTCCTATTTTTGTACTGTGAATGTAATTTCTCTTGGCTATGTAATCGTACCTGGAAAGTTAGGATAGAAAGTTTTTATTGAAAAGGCAACAGCCATTTCATTCAGTTTACTTGTCCGTTCCGGTGAAGCTTCACCACAATATGCAGATGAGTGTTGATTGCCTTCACCAAGAGCTGACACCAACGTCGACGATGATGTGCTGCACTTTACTTTTAGTGTCCGCAATGTGAAACCGTGCACCATGCCTTGGGTCTTGGGTTTTGCATGCTATACCTTGAAGCAGTGTAAGTGTGTTGTGTTTGTTCACACATTAGAGGTGCGCATTGCAATTACGTTTTAGAGTCTTGTGCGACACTTGTGGGTTAGACAGATGTTTTCAAGAATCGATGCACATGGTATAGTGATGCGCTTTTATGTTGAAACACCTGTTATCCGACACGTCAGTTATTAATATTGAAAGAGTGCGAAAAATCGAATCTTGGATGTTCGGAAAAGGTGAACCGAAGTCGCATGTTTATCACAAATAAATGGTTGACTTTATCTCGCACTTCTTACTCTGGGTTTTTATTGCCAGAAGAACTTCCATTTCTGCAAGTTGTTTTTTGTTTCGTTTATCTTTTTATATAGATACTCCTAAGTTCGTGCCCCACTTTATCCTGACACCGAAATTTGTCCATTGATTGCCCCTCCGAAGCAATGGGTCATTGTATTTATTCATAGGGGTTGGTCTTGATAACGAGTGTTGATAAGCTTAAAGGCAAATTTCAAGGCTTTGACTTAAGTTTTTCCCATTGGCGCATCCGATCATGGCCGCCTCGATAGTTGTAGTACTCCATCGTACATAATTTCCTATAGGGCTAGGCCTAGAACTGATTCCTATGGGACTCCAGCATGTTCGTTTCTCTCTACCCCTTTGTTTGTATTATAGTAAACTAGCTGACCCCCCCCCCCCCCTCGCCTTAGGTGGCGCCCGCAAGTAGAAGGGGACCTCAACCAACTTGGAGTGCGCCACTGGAGGCAGTTAGCCAAAGATCGCGCTAACTGGAGAGGCGTATTGGTTGAGGCCCAGGTCCACCCCGGACTGTAGCGCCACCTTAAGTAAGTAAGTAAACTGAACCCCGCCGGCTGATAGACTTTAAGTGTTTTTTAATCTTCTTTTTTTTTGCCTATCAATTGATCATCGTAATTACCGACATTTAAAAAAAAAATCAACTAAATTGGTTGAAAATTATGGGCTACAGAGGGAAACATACATTTTTTGCCACTTTGTTTTATATATATAGAGAAGAGAAGAGATATAGAGATTGTGAGAATCGATGAATTACAGTCGACACGCATAGTTTACACATTTTACGCAATCCTGTCATACTGATGAGTTAACTGGCCACATCCGAACAAATTCGGCTCCCGAAGGTGGTGGCAGAGTAAGAGTGTTTTTTTTCGCTTTTCCATCAACGACAAGCATCAGAAGAATAATTATCAGACTGGATCGAATACTTTTACAGTATTCGCATATATCGGATACGGTTAAAGTCACACCACTGTAAAGGCTAGTGATAGTGACCAATGTACGATAATGAAACAATTTCATTCGCAGATCGCAGACTCGCAGTTTGAATTCGCTTGATAGAGTACACATACAATAAACACTGTATTTCTTTGGCGGGCTGTCTGTGAGTTAGTTAGGCCGAGGACATTACCGAAATTTCGCTAACCTGTTTGCTGGAATTCAACCACTAAGCCCGCACGATAAATATGTACACGTTCACGAGGAAAACCGTCATACTATCATATGAAATGGTTCAATTAACTCAACCGTTCAGCGGATTTTAGATTTATTGGTATTGGCAGAAAGTTCGAAGCCCACTTCCTTCCCCATCTGTTTGTATTCGATATTAATCAACGGTAAACATTTTGAGTTGAAAATCGCTTTCACACGTATGTAACTCTACAAACCAAATTGTACAGTGCATTGATAACCTACTGCTTTCAAGTCGCAGCTCAATCAAGCCATCTAGTTATTGATGACATCAATTGTATCTCGTTGACACGCTGAACTGTATTGTTCCGACAAAAGAGAACATCGACATCAAACAAAATTGCTTTTCACTGTTAAGACATTTTTTCCTCTTGCTGGTCACGCATTAAATCCACCAACTATACACTACACACAGTTGAAACAAACGAGTTTGTCCCGGTGTGGACGCGTTACAACCATCAGCTGACACAATTATCAACGTTAACTGAAGTCATTATGGTTTTTACTTTCATTTCTAGCGAACACTTCCGGTTTTACACGAGTGTGCAAAGAAGTCCACTCTAGCGAAAGAGATAAACTCGTCATGTAGAGAACGACTTGGTTTTCTTGGAAACAGGAAAAACTTCGTTTGCCGCCTATTTAATGGGTTTCCTTATGCTCCTCAGTCCATGCACCTAGCCTAGCCAGTCAGTCAGCGGTTCATATCATGCGGCGCGCGAATAACGGTTGTAACAGCGAAAAGTTATGTGGTAATAATTTGCGGTTGTTCATGGTGCGAATGAGCGACTGACTGACTAGATGACTGGTATGTGTGCGCATCGCTCACTTTACGAGTAGATGCAAGTTTTTTGTTCGCCATTCCCCTTATTCGAGACGCTGCAGCGGAAAGTATGGAAACTCCAGACTTGCACTTGTCTGAAATATACGGTCCTCTGTGTAAGGGATACTCGATACGCGATACAGCTGTGCCTGCGGGCACCTCAGCACTTTGTTGCACCATTTGTCTTATTGTTGGCTTTGGCTATGATGAACGTTTTGTTTTTGACTCTATGTGGTGAGATGGATGGAAGTAATTGCATAGAAAAGGCTTTGAAAGAAGCAACTCCCAGATATGAAGCGCAACTGCCTGCTGTCGATATGCATATATATGACGGCTTGACAGGTAGTTATTAGCGACATAATTGCAATTAGTTGCGATAAGAGTGAAGCCATTGAGAGAGAACGCGGAATAAAATGTTGAACCTGTCGTCTTTTGAAAATGAAAGCGGATGCGTAGCTGGTCAGGTCATAGGGATGTGGAGTTTTTAGTGGCGCCACATGTTTTATGTTATGATGTCATTGCAGATATGTTTTGACTTTTTTTTATGGATGTTAAATCCAAGTAAAACATAGATCAGTTTCAGAATTTTGCGCAGGTTTATTTGATGATAAAATTTCCTAAATAAGTACAGTCTCAATTTCAAGTTTATTTTTTAAATACAATTAATTCTTACTTTTTGCTTGGATCTTTGGATTAATTCTTGCTTTTAGTTTGGATCTTTGGATTAAGCAATACGAACATTATTTGTAAAGTTTTAAGTTTTTAAGAGGTTAGTTTTGGTTTTGACAAAGAAAGAATTTTTTGACATTTCAATGCATACAAAAGATAAGTCCACAAAGCGAAATAATTCAATTAAGTATAAGTGTGCGCCATGTCAGAAATGGACCAACTCTTTGTCGGACCATACGAGTATTCTTCCTAGCATAGTCCCAAACAAAACGGATTACACCAGTCCTTTCGAGGACTATAACATTAAATACAAAGCAATAATCCCAGAACGTCCCGAATGGGAAAATAGCACAATCGAAAAGAACTATGCACTTGAAGTCTATACAGATGGATCCAAAATGGCGGAAGGCACGGGAGCGGGAGTCTTCTCTCAATCACCTGAGTTGAACATTGCCCTACGTCTCCCAGACCACTGTAGCGTCTTTCAAGCTGATATAATGGCTATACGCGAGGGAGCCTGCAGACTTGCCTTGTTGGCGATAAACGGTAAAGCTATCGCCCTCTACATAGACAGTCAGGCAGCTATAAAAGCCCTGAATACACCAACAACCAGATCAAAGTTGGTAAAACAATGCCGGGAATCTCTCAACCAGTTTGCGGACAGATGTTCAGTAACCCTGTGCTGGGTTCACAGTGACATTCCGGACAACTGCAAAGCGGATGAACTAGCCAGACAAGGAAGCAGGCTTCACTCAAACAACAATAGTGAACCGCACGCTCCTATGCAATCTATCAAATTCCTCCTATTCAAAGAGGCAATAAAGGCTGCAAATAATAGGTGGAACAGCATTGATACCTGCGTCATATCCAAGCAAATCTGGCCAAAACTAGACGCTAAAAGGACTCAAAGACTTCTCTCTGTAGGCAGAAACAGAATCAGCTCCGTTGTGGGGGCATTAACAGGACACTGTTAAATAGGTAGGCACGCCCGTAGACTGGGTACACCCTACAATGATTTTTGTAGGAGCTGCATGGATGAGGAGGAGGAAGAAACCGTTCTTCATCTTCTCTGCAACTGTCCAGCCCTTGCAAATTTGCGCAAAACAAACTTAGGAGACTACTTCTTCGATGACCTCAGTGACTTGTCTAGCATAGACATACGCTGTAAATACATTACAAAGACCAAATGGCTTCAATGATCTTCTACATATCATCCATTCTCTCTTAGAAGGGCTGTCTGTGGATTGCAATCGAGGGGTAGACTGTTTCGGTCACCCCTTTCGTACATCCGAAACAAACCGTCACTCGGTCAAACTCATCTTTTGACCAAGTTGCAATACCCCCGCTACATGCGTTGTAGGCTGATTGCTGCAATCGCCACGCGCTTTTTGCTACATCCGCCCTATTCGATAAGTTGCCAGAGGACACAAGCGAGAGTTGTACTGATACGGTCACCACTCGCCCATCCGAAGGAATACTGTCGACCGGTCACCTCCTCCTTGACTAGCCTTAACAAATCTCTCAAGTAAGGTACACAATGAAAGGGCCGATCTATTAATCTTCAATGGCGCACACGGCTACGCCATCATGACGATACGTTATAGGATTACAAGCGAAGGGTACACTCTTTCGGTTTACCCGGCGCTTGTATCCGAAGACATATCGTCCAATTAGTTATCCCCCGTCTCTCCCTTCAAGGAGTTGTCTGAGGATTACAGGCGAGGGGAAGACTTTTTCGGTCACCCTTTCCCTATCCGAGGATAAACTGCCCCAACTCTCTACACGAGACGTAAGAATTGTTTAGAAAAAGAAGACAAAAAGTCACAAGCACAAATGTTTTTTTTGGGTAAACTGAGCTTTTTAAATTAGGATTAGGCTTATCTTTTATAAATGGGAATATTTTCACACGACATGGATAATTGGATATGGATAAAATCTGCTACAAGTGACTCTCTTTTCATACTTAAACATAACTTCTTGACACGTTTGCTCGCCGATTTTTGTCCTATGTCAACATGCATTGAATTTTCTGAAGGTAGATCTTCAATCAACATATTATTGTTGTTGTTGCTGTTGTTGTCGCTACAACCACCGAGTTAATTTAACAGTTCAACAATGTTTCTCATAAAAGTATATATATCTTTTTTCTTTTTTTATTTTCAAACTATGGGCTCTTGGTTTTCGTTGACTCGCTGATCTACTTGACAAAAAAAAAAAAAAAAAAACACCGTGCGTGCGGTATGTGTGTGGCTTGATACACGTCATTGAGAAAAGAGGGAATTGTAATAACCGTATTCTTGATATATTATGAAATAACAATAATTTATTCGTTCTGTGCTAGTTTCGGTAGAATAGATACAATCGGTTTGTGGTAGCTGAAGTAAGATATGTACATTCGAGACTGTAATCTATCTATATTACGCTGGAAGACAGCATCGATGGTTGTTCTATATCGTGTTGTTGACATTTTCCGGTTGGAGTTCATTTGAAGATTAAATTTATCTTGCATAAAATCAATAAATGGTTGAGCTTCTGGAGTTGCAAAATTGATATTGAAGTCTCCGCTTATGACCATTGGTAAAAGATTATAATCTCCCTGCAGAATTCTTGAAATTTCTTCTGAGTACGGTGCAAGGACGAAATAATGGAGATATTTTATTTCACATCAACAAAAAGCTGAAATTAATATGCCCCAGCTCATAAATATATGCAATCATAAAAACGTTTGCAATGATAAAACACAATTTTATATTTCACATCAACAAAAAGCTGAAATTAATATGCCCCAGCTCATAAAAGTATGCAATGATAAAAACGTATGCAATGATAAAATGTATGTAATGATAAAACACTGTAACGCATTCCCTGTCCCCGGAAGTTAAATGTGTGAAATTACTCCCCAGATTCCAAAGAATGTATACAATGATAAAACACAGTGACGCATTTCCGTCCCCGTAAGTTAAATGTGTCGAATTACTCCACCAGATTCCAATAAAAAAAAATTTGGCATTTGGTCTTTCATCTCACTGCAATTCGTTTGCGAGAGTTTATATTCTTTGAGACGAATGGAACCCACAATTTGATGAAAACTTTGAGCGGCTGAATTGATTTTTTTTTTCCTTCGCTTTGGGAACTTTTCTCGACCGAGTTGTACAAGTTAACGCGTCGCATCTGAAGCATTGAAAGTTCACACACTCGCTGCAACGAAACTCCATGGAAGCTCACATCCGATGCACCTGCAATAAGAAATAATAATCCATCCCAAGCTGCTGAATCAACAACTTGTCGCATTGATAGTAACCCTAGAAATATTTGTAAATCAGAAATTAAGTCAGTTTTTTTTTGACACAATAAAGTGGACAATAAAGTGGAAGTGGAAGTAGAATAAAGTAAAACAAAATAAAATTTGTTTTTATTTTGTTCCTCTTCACTGCGTAAAATAATTTAACTTACATAGACCGAAACTTATAGTCTCTTTTTTGCGTCGCATAATTGCCGTCATCATCTGTCAGGTCTTAACATGCGGCATTGAAATCTTTGATCTATTGCAGCTTATATCTCTAAACACTAAACTACTTTATCTTCTGACTCAATTCTCATACATGTCTCAAAATGCTGCTTAAAATTAACGATATTTTACCCTTTCCCCATACCAAGTTAACACACTATCACTCAAGACACGAAGTATTCGGTCTTAAACTAACTTGAAGTACATTTTCTGCATCTTAAATATAGGATTTAATTCGGACATCATTTTCAATACATCTTTACCTTATATTGTAAAACAACAGTTGTAACTGTAACAGTCTCCTTAAAAACATTCCGTTACAGATTCAAAAAGTCGAATTTGCAATTTATTATTCATATTTGGAATTACTCCTAAAATAAAAGTAGAGCTTAAACTAGGAAAAGAAGTTGGCTTAAAATAAACTAAAGTACTGATCGTGTTTTGATTTTTTTTTTTTAACTAGAAAAGTTTTTTTAAATAAGAAAAGTGCTTCAAAATACATACATGCACTATGTATCATGTCGCATCCGTAGCAATTAAATTGGGTAGAGAAAAAAATCAGTAAAAAAATGGATCCATACATAAGCAACTTGTACGTAGATTCTCTTAAGTTGCTGAACTGACGGTCTGTTCTTTATCAGTTCCCTGGCACCTCAGCAGTCCAGCAATTGTCGGTAGCTTATATAGCACAATTTTATTGCTTACTATAAACAAATTGGTTTTAATTTTTTTTGAAAAAGCGCATACAAATCGAAATATACGCCCAATGTTTGCGAAGTGTTTCATTAGCTAACGAGAGGCAAACTAAAAGTCAGAAAAACACAGGTGATCACACGGTTTTTATTAAAATTGAGTATCATATTCTAATTGAGAAAGGTTTCTTCAACGGAGTATTCGCTGATGCCACAAACTTTTCAAAAATTGAGTTATGAGCATTGTAGTGTAATAATAATAATTTAATAAATTAATTCTTACTGTTTTAATTTTTGCCTGAAAAACATAGCAGATTCTTAATAGGTAAATAGTTTTCAAGCCATGCCAGTGTACAAAATTTGGAACTCAAAAAAGTGGGTCTACAGCCTAATCGGCTGCCCGGATTGCGTTAAAACTTCGGATTTGGATTTTGTGGACTTACAGTACGAGTTTTTTTTTTTCAATATTAATGCTACATACTTCCCATCATATACAATTTTCATACCAGTTTGATTTGTTCGAAAACAGCTCTAACGATTTCAACCAAAATTGATATTTAAGCTTAAGTAGATTAGGTTACCATGACTGCATACCCAGTTTATGACTTAAAATTCGAATAACGGTATACTTCTGAAATTTCGACACACATATCTCGAAAACGGTCCATACGATTGTAACAAAAATGAATTTCAAAGGTAACATGGTCATTTCTAACTTAATAGCAAACTCCGTTTTTCTCATATTATCGTACAATGGATTTTTTGAAAAAAGTATTTCTTTTCTAAATTTATTTTTCTTTAGTTTATTTTGTTCTTAATTTTCAATTCGAAGCACCGAAAAAGCTAATTTTAAAAACTGCTCATTTCTCGAAAACCTCATTCCGAAAAAAGGTGTAAGTAATACTTACATTGCGAACAATAACTTATAATCGGCTAAATAGATAAGCAATAGCATTAGAATACCTCAAAAATTAATTTTAATTAACACTTTTCCTAGCATTGCTTTCAAATATTTATATCTACCTACCCAATAAAATAACAAAACAACTAATCAAACTTTTGATCTACGAGAAAGTTTCGTTCGACCCAGTCTTGCACTTTATTTTTAGGGTGCTCAATTATTGGGAATCCCAATTTAATTATTCTGTAGTACCTACATTTCTCTATGAATGACTTCATTTAAACCTTCGCTTTGTGGGACATATGTAAACTATTTGCCGCGAAGAAAGTCCAATTCATTGTTATGAATGTATGATTTATTTTTGCATATATTTCATCTCGGGTCGACTTGCAGCTCATTAGCTATTGTCTCTCCTTCTTTCTACACTAGACTCTTCTCTCTGTCTAATTGAAAATGGGGTTTCGTTCCCTAAAACTCTATTTCACCACAACAGTCTGTTCATTGTTTCTTCATTTATCCACCACATCTTGTCTAAGTTGACTTTCAAGGCAAGTTCCAAAAAGAAAAGCTGACAGCTACAATAAATCGGAATCCTTTTGTTTGCAACTTACTCTCCGTAGTTGTACTTATTGCGGTTAAAGTTTATTTCCAAGATGTGTTTCATGAATCCGTAGTTAAGTGGCTTCTTTAGAAAGAAGAAGAAGAAGAAGAAAAAAAAAAAAAAAAAAAAAAACAGATTGAAACTGCATATCGCACTTCCTCAAGGAACTTGGGACTAAACTTTATAAGCTTCTGCCCACCACCATCACCCACGCAAATTTTCTTAGGAATTGTTGAAGTCTATAAAATTCTCCACTTAAAATTGAAGCCAAGCAATTCGTGGTTGTTTTTAATTGTCAAACCATCAACCATATGTTGGTGCAGATGCGTAACTCTGGCTCTCCTTCATTAATGGCTGGAAATAAACTTCTATCGACGTTATAAGGATTCCGCTCGAATTAAATTGAAAGTAAATTTGCCGTTTTCTATTTGCGAAATGAAACTTTCGAAACTATTTTCACATCCATGGCCGAGCGAAGTCCCGGTTTGACGAAGACAGATTTATGCATTCGGAAATTACCCCCTCAAGTCGATCAATTACAAAATAAAATTACTTATCCCCATTTTGTGTTTTCTATTTTTAGCGAAAAAACAAAATGGTGCTGCATTGCGAACAAACAGCTTGGGTTCGGGTACACGTACACCGCCTCTGGAGAGGAAGAGCAAGTTGAGCGCATTGGGCCGCTTCTTTAAGCCATGGAAGTGGCGACGAAAAAAGAAAAGCGAAAAATTCGAAGCTGCCTCAAAATGTAAGTGCACGGACGAAGTTTGAAAATATTTCAGATGTCTGCGCTATTTAAGGGTTGTTACTTATAACTATGACGTAATTTTTTTGTTGCGGTTTATTTGCAGCGCTCGAGAGAAAAATATCAGTACGTGCCAATCGGGAGGAACTTGTCCAAAAAGGTATCCTGCTACCGGAGAGTCCATTGGGGAATATACCCGAACCAGGTGAGTTGAATGTAGATAGTCCTTCGTGTACGGTAAATGTGCTAAAGTGTTGATGTGGTTTCGATAAAAGAGACAACTCAAGGGTTGGGAGATATAAAGTATTTAAATTTGAACTTTTGGCAGAGGGAATTTCAAATATTTTCAGCAGATCTGTGCTGATCTGGTGCTCTAAGTGCAATTTTTAAGGTACTCGGAACTTGAATAGAAGATCATCTGCGAAGGTGTACTGATTTAAATGGCGTGCCATTATTTGTAACTTGGACGAAATGACGTCACAATATGCTCATCGTTACTATAGCTAGTCACGTTTCCCATCAATCGGGCTTTAACTTCTTCAGTTAATTCTTCAGTTAATCTGGTCTTTAGATAACTCCCTCCCGTTCCACATTTGTTTGATTTGTTCGAAAGCGGTTTTAACGATTTCAACTAAAATTGGTATTTAAGCTTAAGTAGGTGAGTTTAACATGACTGCATAATCAGTTTTCGCAAAAAAAAAAAAACGAATAACGGTACCTACTTTTGAAATTTGGACATTGGTATCTCGAAAATAGACCATAATGTTGGTAACAAAAATTTATTTCTAAGGTAATATGGTCTGGTCATTTCTAACTCAATAGCAAACTCAGTTTTTGGCATATTGTCGTTCAATAGATTTTTGAAAAAAGTAATTTTTTAAAATTTGGTTATCTTTAGATTACCTGAAAACGGCAATTACGATTTTGATCAAAATGCATACCTAGAGTAAAATATATGTTTTCAAAATGATTGTGATCCCGTTTTTCGATTTTCTTAAAAAATTCGAATAAATCAGTTTTTTTTTAATTATTTCTCAAAAATGACATGAAATTGTAATTGAATATCTACATATTTAAAACTCAATACCGCACTTTAAAATTGCAACAGCCATTAAAAATCGCAGCAACGCAAAACTTATTTTTAGCAAATATAACCCACTTTTCTTCAACAATATTGAACTTATGTACCTTAAAATAATTCCAAGCACTTGGAGTTAACACAATCAAAAAATCTCACTTTATTTGCACCCCCACGCACGTCCATCGTGATATTCACTGCTAATGTAAATTCAAAAACAAATCTCTGATTTTTTACAAAAATAACTAATCTATTCCAGTCAAAAATAAATACATGCCCTAACAGATCCGAAAACAGAAACTTCTAGAAACTTCTATATCCCTTAATCCCAAAATCTTGTAAAGCATAAAAGCTTATAAAATAGTACAGTACGCACTCTTATCAGAAGTTGCGACAAATGCCTTCTAGAGCTTCAACTTATAAGATCTCACATTGTAATTTGATATTTACGTCCATATCAGATGAAAAATTAAAAAAAATTGATTTTATTTAACACTAGGGTTGCTTCTCAGATTTTTACTTACCTACCTAATAAAATAACAAAACAACTAATCAAACTTTGGATCAACGAGAAAGTTTCGTTCGACCCAGCCGTTTTTTAATTAATACGTAGAAATTTGACCAACAGATATGTTTCAAAGACTTCTTGAACCTTATTTTAAGCAAAAAAACAAAACACAAAATATTCGCTGATATGTCAAATATCATATGCAAATCACTATCGTTCGATCGGACACAATTTTCAGTGCTTTTTTATAGTACGACTTTTTTTTTTTTGTTGAAGGTTCCCGAAAGGGGAAAAAACGCAACCTTATTAGTTTCGCTACAATGTCCTGTCCGTCTGTTTCCGAACCCACTAGACCAATTTTCTGCCTAGGTCTATCTCAGAAAATAATTAAAGTAAATATAAGGCTGAAATTTGCACACAAGATCCGGTATTACCTCTAGCAAATACCAATGGTAGCGATACAGCGACTGGTTTTAGAGTACTTTAATATTTTGGCGAAAAAAAAATTGTTCATTCGCACAAAAAAACTGTTTATTTCTTGATTTACAAACAAATAGATATACCTTTTTTGTAGATCATGCGCATAGATATATATGTGCTGAAGTTATCTTTTCCTCCTTATCCTCATTCACACACCGACACCACACTCCATCAATATTCCAGACTCCTACACACTAGTGTTTTTGCTTTCGGTCATCTTCATCTCCATCTCCATTCATTAAATCGTGTTCTATTAATTGTTTTCCATTGAAACTTTTCCAATGGATATGGATACTCATTCTCATTTGATTTTGACATATTGTTGAGCACAAACGTGCTCTCGGTCATTTCGTTCATTAGAGAGTGTTCTCTACTCTTACGCTTCCATTCACGTAGCTTACCTCATCTGCAAAAAATCTTAGCAATTTCCAAAGTCTTAAGCAGTACGGAACCTTCGGTGCGCGAACGACACTCACACTTAGCTATTAATACTATCTTCACGACAGCAGCGTCGCGTGAATTATTTAGATGGGTGTGCAAATTCTTTAAAATTATACATTTTTTAGAAATATCAATTAATTGCCTGAAAACACGTCCCATTTATTGTTTTCTCAATCATTGTTTTGCTGTTTTTGATGTCTTATTTTGTTTTCAAAATAAAATATAGAAAAATAAAACTTTCGCATACAAAATCAAAAGCACCGCACGAAACTGCAACCCCAATCCCCAACCACTTATACGAAAAGCTAAGTTCAACCATTCATTCATCGGCTTTCGTGCACAGCTTTTATTTGCACGAGTATCGATGTAATACATTGTGTATTTGACATATGACGCTTTACGGAAACAGAACAGAACAGATGCAAAAGAAGAGAAAATGAATACAGCCCGTGCACAGAAAACCTTCGCACGAGTTCACTACAAGCTCATCAAAGTAAAGCGATTTAAGTACGGCGGCGTGCGGCCGACGAAGACGATGGGGATGAATACTGGAGAAATCATGTAGAGGGATATAGTTTGGAGTTGGATGAATTTATTTGATGAAATCAACAGAATGGTGCACAGCGAGTTTTTGACCGAGTTAATTTTTTTTTTCTCAGCGGTGAAGGAAGATTTATAATTTATAAAGGATGAATATGAATAGGTATGGTGTAGGCTGTAGCTGTTGGTTGTGTAATGGAGGTTTTATGGGTTATGGAATTGTGCATATCAGTATTTGTGTGCTATTATTATTACACAGTGTTTGATGAGGGACTTATTTTCGTTAGATCAGGGTATGCAATGCACACCTTGCACACCCTGACGAGACGCCACTGCTTCACGATTGATTAATTTCTACATTCATAGACATAATAAGATCCTTTTTAAATTATTCAAGAAACGGAACACAGTTTATTAGAATGCCATGATTTATTCGTAGGCTGCTAAAGCAAGTCAAAACTTATTGGTGGTCTAAAGATCACAATCGTTGGTATATAATTTTGAACGTATTTCAGAATAAATTTAAATGTCTCGTAGCAAGCCATAAGCGTTTTATGAACATATCGCTTCGGATTTATAATTTCAATTTACCAAAACAGCAATGAAACAGTATTTGCAAGAAAATCTGTGTAAGTAGTTTATACATATTAGTTGTTAATCAGGAAACTTAGAATTCGACAAAATTTTAAATTCTTGTAGAAAAAATAATAAAGCCGTCGACAAGTTTATACACGAAAGATGTCATGTTTTCTCCTTTATAAATTCGCAAATACTACTACCTGATATTCCTCTAGAAGTTTCTATAACGTATTTGTTATTTCGCATGTATTTTGCTGAATGTTACCAATTATTCTTGTCGAGAACATTTTTTTTGCACTTATACGTGCTAATTTAATAAGGTGCACAATTTCGAGCTCACGTGTAACCTACTGTAAAGCTTAGTATCCTGCTCGCGCTAAATTTTATCTCCCATACAAAAATGTCTACAAAGATAAAATCTAGCGATGCAGTTTAGCAAATCAGTATCCTGTTCGCACGCTAAATCCTTACCTTCATATAGATGGGCCGATGAAAAGTCCCCACTCATTTAGCTCGCGAAATAAATGTCTGGTACATTAAATCGAAGATAAATTCTTTGACGTTAGGCAAAAAGTAGTATGTAATGCACATAAAAACCTACCTCTTGCAAACGGTTTTACCCTTATCATTTACTGCTGTAACAATAATTGGAGTTTGCGCCAATTTATATTGTGTAGAATATCATATAACATTATTTTATTATTTTTTTTTTAATTATTGAAGATTGTCATATTTTTTATTAGTTAAAAATGTATTTTGATATTATTTATTTCTTATTTTGTTACTTCCTCTAAAAATGATAAATGTTAAAATAAACTGCATTTCAAAAAAACACTCATTGCTTAATTTATTTTAATGTTCTTATTATCCCGCTTTTACAATCAAAAGTAGTTGTTTTATTTTAAAAAATCGCGCGATTTAGGTAGGTTTTTGTGTGCATTACATACTATTTTCGAAATGCGTAAAAACAATGAAGAATATAATGTAAGCAAAAACAAAAGTGTGCTTACAGTAAAAACTAAAAACATTCGGATGCATTTTCTTTTTGGTCGAGTATTTTTAATATTTTTAAATATATAATAATAGAATAAAAAAGCGCATATAACCAACATCTATTTTTTGTTGATAACGATGTTTTGTAAAAAAACGAGATTAGCGGGAATAGGCGGGATTATAATAGATCAGGATTTTGAACAAGCGGGATTTTAGAAGACGGGATTTTAAAAAAACAGTATTTTAGCAGACGGGATTTTAAAACTTTTTTTTCGGGATTTCTGAAAAGCGGGATTCCGATACGCTCCCAATTTAAAGATTTGCTGTACCTATCTATTCTCAAAGCAAAGAGACGGTGGTTTGATTACATAAATGAACACCTGCCACTTAAGCAGCGACCAATGTATATAATCGGCCTAACCAATACTCAACTTTAGTCTGGCAGCTTACGCAAAAACTCCACATTTTTCAAAGGGAAAAATTCTCCGATGACATATACTTACTTTTGACAGTTAGACGGCACATTTTTGCGGAAACTCTCCGACAACTAATTGCTGCGGAATATTTTTAGGTGAAATGAACTCGTTTATATGCTTTATTTATTTTGTTCCGAAACGGATACTTCGAACGTAATTTGATTTCTGATCAGATTTGACTTTCGTATCGGAATTTTTTTTCGAACGGATACCTCAATAAGGGTGATAGTTGGCAGAATATCGCTAACTGTGGGGTCAAGTGCTACTGCTGAGAAAGCGATGATTATCTTGGGTAGTAGTTAAATAAATCCTCCCTTAATGTCACCACACTCACTGGAGACACAGAAAATATACGTTTGATTTTCAAAACTAAATGAGCACTTCACACAAATTTAAAGTAACATATTTATTTAAAACAAAAAAAAAAAAAAAAACCTGCGAAAACCATTGCAATTAGTCGGATTTTAATATTTTTTTTTATGAAATGAGTTTATATCATTCGACTGTGACAAAGATGTGCACCAACATAAAATAATGTAAAATTATTTACATTTTTCATACAAATTGAATTTGGTAGCACTTATCACATACATGTAACATGTACAATCAATGGCATAAAACACTAGGAAATTCCGACTGACATTAGCAGCAGTTGATACTTTAATAACTATTTAAGTCTAGTATCCTGCTCGCGCTAAATTATAGCGTCCCAAGTCTCCACTTCATTTCTCCACACCAAAGATAAATGGTCGCTAAATGTTTAATATGATATAGATGTGACAAAAAACCACATGTTTATGACGATGTCGGGATTTTAAGAATCGGCATTATAAAAAGCGGGATATCGAACCCAACCCCTTTAAATTTGCTACCTGAAAATTAATGGTCGTTTGCAAATTCTGCAGAATCGATGTACAACACCCTATATATGCGCTCGTATGTGGATAACTTGTGTTAAACCGCCGCGCCGGTCCCCTGAGTGCACTAAAGCAATCTAAAATTTCAGTGAAATATTGTCCTGAAAGATTGACGAACCAATTGACATGGAGCACCTGCGATTTTGTATTATTTGTCATCGTAGCATCGTCACTCCGGTCCCGAGCAGCTCCTTTAGTATAGACAGCCAGACATCAGGCCACAACAAATTGATGCACATTTTGATGGGCTTAATGACATGCCTATCTTGATCCATGCAGCAACAGCATCGTCTGTGTATATCACATGAAAATCGATAACTCATAATCGAAATTGTGTCCTGTCCTGTCGTCTGTATTCCACAATATATTCTGAAAATCATTTTGGCTTGAATGCACTACCTTAATAAGTAGCGATTTACCCGTCAATGTCAGGAGCCGGATATATGCAATCAGGGAAATGCGTTTTGCTGTTGCGCCTTCTACCACGGTCCTGTATCCTTAATCAAATGCACCTCTGTTCACTTATGAACACGAATGTAGCGAGTGACTGGCTAGCTTGGATTGACTTCCTGTGGTGCTTTCGCTTTGTGGTACATACCCTCGTAGGCAGAAACATTTGTATCTTCAGATCTTGCTAATTTGTAATTGATACAGTAAACTTGGTCCGACTTGTGTAAAAATTTCATGGTGAAAAATTGAATTTTTTGATTTATTGGCTTGCCTTCTTCCAGCGACTGTCATACAGGCTGGTTGTAACGCAACGAGAATATCTAAAGAGGGTAACTAACCTGCCTTGCTGTGGGTTCCGTTGACAATGCATTAACGCACGTCGCACACAAAAGAATAAGTCTTTGCTCTGTTCGCGCCTTCGATACATGAATAATAAATTTTATTTCTGTTTCAATTGCAATGAATGAGAATGAGGAATGCTTCGCGTCTTGACTTAGACTGACAGCTCAAGAATTTGAATGAGTCAGAGGAAGAACAGTTGAAAATTTATTACACTGGATGAGGGCGTTTCAGGTTTTTTTTTTCATTATTGTGCTGCCGGCAGACCTCTGCTCAATTTGTAAATATCTTTTTGAAAAAAAAAAAAAAAACCCTGTCGCTTTTGTGACAGCATGTCGCAGACAGAATTATCTTTTACCGATGTGAATCACGATGTTGAACATTAAACGCTGTTCTTTCTTATCGTTCAATGAAAGTAAAACTTTTCGTTTCTTATTTTTATTTTCTTTGTTTAGCTGAAAATTCGTGGATTTGAGTGACCGTGACATTGGCGATGGTCAGGTAGTATAGAAACATTCTCAAAATGGCATTGGAACGGAAAAGGAAATTATTTCTTGCGGTTTGGTGGTTTGTGATAAAGCCAAGTCAGGTAGAGGTAATGGTATTGGAAAAAATTTACTCTCTGTTGAATGACTAAGGCAGGGGCTAGAATTATTTTTTTGTTTGTGTTTTCAAAATTTGATAGTCTTGTAGACGATGTGAAGAGGAATATATACATTGATGAGTGCATTTGTTCCATTTAAGGTATTCGCCACCGTGATAATTGATGCACAGCGCTGCCGAAAGTACTAAAATAGGAGTATTATACTCGTTTTTCGGCGACCGTACTTCCCAAAGACAAATTGTAGTCCTATTTTTAATTTCGGATTTAGCTATTTTCACTTGACTTACCATTTTTATATGTAGGAAATTGCTAAACAAATTTTACTTTCTGGATGTGGCACTTAAATTTGTTTTCGTTTTCGTTTTTTTTTTTTATTCGCAGCGAAAAATCTCTTGCGGCTCCTTAAAATTCAATTTTCTGACACTATTTAAAACCTTTTTCAATAAGGGCGGGCGGAAGTTAAAACAGGCTGTGTATAAAGTAATAATAAAATCAATAAAGGCAATAATTGTCAGCCGCCGTCTCCAACGGTGACATGGATCCGGCTCGTCCAATTCTTAGCTTTTACCAAACCGGTTGTCTCGTATTTAGCCATCAAAAGTTGGAGAGTCGACTTTGAAGAGCTACCGCGTCTACGGTAAAATGAGCGCAACTTGATCTTATTACGAACACTCATTTTGATAATCAAGTTTTATCATTTGGAACTTGCCATAGTTGGCATTAAATACTACATAATTAAAAAAAAAAAAAAAAAAGTACCTATCGGCAATGAATTTTTAAATCGGATTCCCCACGGGGCCGACGGGTAGCGGGATCGGGACGCGCAACCTTTCTTGTCAAAAAGTTTAACAATTTCTTTCAAAGATTGTTTGACCCTATTGTAGCTTTTCTATATTTCAATTTTGAGCTCACCCCAGCTGAGTGGCCGAGAGTGGCAGCGACCAACGTGCTGCTTGTTGCACACGATTTTCCCTTTTTGTTCGCCCTTCGCCATCTGCTTTTTCGCCCATCCGTCATTCTTGACCTTTGAACGCCGGTTACGCAGCCGAATCGGCAACCGCGTTTTCTTTATATTGTTAAAGTATATAAATTTGCAACAATTTGGATAGAAAAAGATAGTTTTACAGGTAATTTACAGTCCACAACTTTGGAGAGATCTGAGCCATTGAAAATAGTACCTATGCTTCAATCAACGGAGTAAACAATTTTTAATTTAAACAATTTTAATTTTTTTTAAAACGTACTAAAATAAATTAATAGGTTTAACTTAATTAATCAGAAACAATTGGAGCTGATGGTAAATTTATTGGATTAAACTCGCGACATTGCTAACGGTTGCAGGAATGGTGAATTGTTTTGTTGATTGTTGACAGGTTGTCTGCGAGAAAATCCAGCAGATACTTGAACATTGGTTTATTGATACCGGGGGAACTAATTTCCGATATTTTCCATTGAACAAAAAATGTTTGGGGGCCCTGAATAAACACCAGATTAGACAAACACCACCAGAACAACTTGGCCGTCACAGGTTTACAACATCGATCCGTCTTAGTTGCAAAAGACTTGATAAAAAATTCACATTTGAAATTATAAAAATAGGTATGACAGTCAGTGTTGCAAAGTATGACAGTATGACAAATGGCAAAGCTTTTCGCTCGAAAAGCTCTTTCTTACGGTATACCACTATTTGGAAGTAGGGCATTGCTAGCACATTTAGTTTATATCCGAACCTACGCATAAGCTATTTTCCCGCAACATAAAAAAGCTTTTCAATCTACAGTGACTCACACTATTTTTTTTTTTATACCATTTACTATTTATTTAGGTGAAGAATCCTACTACAACACATCATCCAATGTCAACGGTTCTATATTATCTGCCATCCATAATAACTCGACGACAACAAGTAATTCCACAACAACCACAACCACTGGAACTGCGGGTACAATAATATCTCAGTTGCAACAGCAGCATCAACAGCAGCAACAAACAAATGTGCCTTCGTCACATTCGGTACAACAATTCAGTTCAAATTCCATTGCAAATCACAACAACAACCACAACAGTCATCAGAATAATAATTCTGGAATCGGTGGTATCGGGGGTGGTGGTGGCGGAGGCGGCGGAGGAGGAGGAAGTGGTGGAGGAGGAGGAGGTGGTGGAGGAGGAGGAGGAGGGGGAGGAGGAGGAGGAGGAGGCAGCAACGGCGGCGGCAGTGGTGGTGTTAATAACAGTGTAAATGTTAACTCATCAGTTCCACATTCCCAGTCGGCGCCGCATCAATTGGGTCAGCCACCACCTTTGACACCATTGGCACAACATCACCAGGCATTGGCAGCACAGTTGCAGAAACATTTCGCCAACAACAATATCGGTGAGTTGATACGTTTACACAGCAACATGAAATAAGATTGTATTCTAAGTAGGTAAGGTTAGGTTAGGTAAACGGGTAGGTATAGAGCAGCGTGAGCCCTGCAATACCTCACTTAGGTACTCGTGGTCCCATTGTGATGCCCTTTTTGGGGTTAACCGTTGGTGTTACATCGGTGGTCTCCATCATTTATCCTCTTGTGGTTACCTGACGCTGTCTAGCCATCCCGATGTCCTCAGAAACCTGTAAAGATCAGACAGTGAGACATCAGAAAGTTCATTTACGTCATGGAAGTCATAGCTTCCAAGTGTTCTGTTCCCCAAGTGACAGAGACTCGGGCAATGACAAAGGAAGTGAGGTGTGTCCTCGTGGACCTTCTCGTCTCCGCAGGCTTGTATTCTAAGTAACTTGTGCTTTAATTAAAGTGACAGCACAATTTATATCCATTATAATTCTTAAGGAGGTCTAACCTAATACTAAACTAATACCGGTTGCTCAAATATTACGCAGTGCTGGAATGTTCACAATTGAAAAGCCTCCGGGTTATTAAACACCATTTGTTGTCTTGTATGGCGACCATGCGTGTGTTAACAGTTTTCAGGTCGGGTGTTGACATATACCTACCACAGAGAAATGTTATTATGATCAATATCCGAAGTTGGACAGTGTATACTGTATAGTTATATGGGTTGGAAAATAGTTGATGGTTTTGACTAAGAAAGAGTACTGCTATGTCGCCAACTGAATGTTTATCGTTAATTTGCTTCAGTACATTTCTTTAAGTACACAAATCATGTACGCATACAGTTCATGTGCGCTTGAGTCGGATATATTGTTATTATAGCCAGGATTAGATCGATATGAAATTGTGCGCAAGTTACAAACACTCAACTGTACTTAAAAACAGCAAAAGGAAATAAACGCTAAAGATAAGAAACAGCTTATCAGCAACACAAACCACAAACATCCAAATAAAATATCAACAACCCTACACAAACAAGATAGGACTCACAACAGATTTTATAATCAACCCTACACAAATAGCAGCTACACAAAGTAACCAACATGACCATAAACATTGAAGATAAGGAAAACGACCCATTAGGATAATGGGTATAAATACCTACAACACGGAAGGAACGACGCAGTAGTTGCTAAGAAACCGAACCTAACGTTTGTATTAGCAAAAACAAAAACTATTGTCATTATTTGTTAGAAAAAATAAAAATTTAAAAATATATTTTTTTTGTACCTTTTACTTCTCCGACAAATAAATATAATTGGGGGCTCAACCGGGATAGCTCGTTATTAACGTTAAAAGTGAAAGTGAATGAAATAGTCAAATCTGCATAAACACTTGTAGATACAATAAAGACAAAAAAAAAACTTTCAAAGTGAAATTGAAGCTATCAGCCAAAACTGTGAACTAAAAGGAAGAAACCAGCAAAGTGATTCCCGTTCGCTCTATAAAGCCAGTATCCAACAATAGATTGGAGAACAGCATCCTAAGAAGACAAGCGGATAAAATTATCGTAAGCATTTATTTATTTATTTTAAAGAAGTGAAATTAAAAGTGTTAAAATGACTTCAATAGATATCAAACAAATAATTGAATTAGCTATTGAACAGGCTACTGCTCATCAGCAGAATCAAATAGATGAATTAACAAAAAAATTAGAAAGTTTGACAGTTCCAAATAATGTAACAGATTATAAAAAACAAACGATAGATCCACAAATACTAGATAATGAAAATCTTGATATTATTAAAAGTCTACCAACTTTCGAAGGTAGCAATGAGGGATATGTGAGTTGGCGAGAAGCTTGTCAAAATAGTATGAGTCTCTACACTCCTGGTAGTAAACGATATTTTGCTGCACTAAGTATAATGAGAAATAAAATAACTGGTCATGCAAACTCCGTTCTTACCAGTCATGGTACGGTACTAAACCTTGAAGCCATTTTAAGTAGATTGGACTTCGCCTACGCGGATAAAAGACCAATTCACGTTTTAAATCATGAGTTAAGTATGCTAACACAGGGAAAAAAAACGTTATTAGAATTTTATAATGAAGTTACAGAAAAATTGACATTATTAATAAATAAAGTTATAATGACATATGGTACTTATAGTGAAACCACCGAGAAATTCAATGAATCATATAGGAAGAATGCATTAATAGCATTTATAAATGGCCTTCATCAGCCAATGTCTGATACAGTATTTAGTATGAAACCTGAAGATTTGCCCAATGCATTAGCCCAGGCACAAGAATTAGAAAGCAACAAAACTAGAAGTAGATTTCTGAATCAATATAATCAAAGAAGTAATGTTAGAGATGAAACACACAGTAATACATTAAGATACCAACAAAATCCTCAACATAGTTATCAACAAGCAAATAGAGCTAGTCAACAGAAACCAGATCCAATGGAATTAGGATCTTCAGCTTACAGAAAGGTAACTCCACAAGAAATGCAAAGGTTTAGACAAGTACATAATAATCAGAATAATCAATTTAGGAATACTAACAATCAATTTAATCACAATAGGAATTTTAATAGGAATTTCAATCAGAATAATAATTTTAAAAGAGGAAGAGAACAAAGCGTTCAATTAAGCTCCCAACCACCAAACAAAGTAAGGGTAAACAACATCCAAGAGAATCATTTTTTAGACGAAACGTGGGATTACCCCACATATACAGAAGAATAAATAACAAATGGTTAAAAATATTAATAGATACCGGAGCAACATCTTGTTACACGTCTCCAAAAATATTTAGTGACAGGAAAACATTGGCAATATATAAAAGAGTAAAAACCATAAATGGATTTACAATTATTAAATATTATTATGAAATATACATTTTTGATAGAATGGTTCGATTTTACGAAATTGAAAACCTAGAGGCAAATTGCTTGATAGGCTACAATCTTTTGCGAAGTGCGTATGTAAATTTAAATTTAGAAAGAAATTTATTGATATATAAAAATAAGGCAGAAAAGATGTTCATGGATGGCGAATCATTACCAGGAATTGAAAATAAAGCTTCATTAGAAACAGCAAATTCGAATGACTCATGTTCTATTTACAGTCTCGAACCACGTCTCAATAACCAAGTGATTGAAAAAGTACAATCAGATCAAAACATTGAGATTCTGAATGAACAAGTTCGTTCCCTTATCGAAGCAATACATTCAAAAATAAACATAACATTGCCATTCCGTACAGATGTGTTGGCAGAAATAAATACTAATATAGAATCACCAATTTGGACAAAACAATACCCGTACCCGTTGAGTTCTTCAGAATTTATCAATAAAGAAATAAGTAAGATGCTAAAAGATAATATAATCAGGCCAAGTAAAAGTCCATACTCAAGTCCGGTATGGGTAGTCCCAAAAAAAGGGTTCAACGAAGATGGAACACCTAAGAGCAGGTTAGTCATCGACTTTAAGAAACTCAATGAACACACTATCAGTGATAAATATCCAATCCCAGACACAAATGTGATCTTAAGTAATTTGGGTAAATCTAAATACTTTTCAACGATAGATTTGGAAAGCGGATTCCATCAGATATTAATGAAAGAATCTGATATTCAAAAGACATCATTCTCCGTGAATAATGGTAAATACGAATACATACGCATGCCTTTTGGTCTAAAGAACGCACCTTCTATATTCCAAAGAGCCATGGATGATATTCTTAAGCCATATATCGGAAAATTCTGTCATGTATACATTGATGACATTATAGTCTTTTCAAAAAATGTCGAAGAACACACTCATCACTTGAAAGCAATAATAAAAATACTGAAAGAAGCAAATATGAAAATATCATTAGAAAAATCAAAATTCTACCAAACAGAAGTAGAATTTCTGGGATATGTTATCAGTGAAAATATAATTACTACCGATCCCAAGAAAATCACCACAATTAAAGAATATCCAGAACCAAAAACTCTTAGACAATTAAGAAGCTTTTTAGGTATGACAGGGTATTATCGTAAGTTTATACAAAACTATGCTCATATAACTAAACCCCTAACAATTCATTTAAATGGTGAAAATGGGAGGATATCAAAGAATCGGAGCAAGAAATGTAGTATAAACATAGGCGAGGAAGGTAGGAAAGCGTTTAATAAACTTAAAGAATATTTAATCGAAAATGTAAGGTTGACACAACCAGATTTTAAGAAAAAATTTATATTAACTACTGATGCTAGTAATGATGCAATCGGAGGAGTATTGTCACAGGACGACAAACCAATTATATTCATTTCGAAAACACTGAATAAAACAGAGAAAAATTATGCAACAAACGAAAAAGAACTCTTCGCTATAGTATACGCCTTAAAGAATTTAAGAAATTACTTGTACGGAGTTACAAACTTAGAAATACATACTGATCACCAACCACTTACGTACTCAGTATCAAAAAGAAATCCAAATATAAAAATGAAGCGCTGGCATGCTATAATTGAAGAGTATGCGCCGAAAATAGTATACAAACCAGGTAAAGATAACATTGTCGCGGATGCACTAAGCCGACAAAACCTAAACAATCTTACGAATTCAAGTCAAACTATTCATTCCGCTGAAAGCAGCGATAATACTAGAATAGAAACGACATCCTTGCCTATTAATTGTTTTAAGCAACAGATAATATTAAGTAAAGGGAATATAAGTTCAGACATTATAGAGACTTATTTCGATAAACTAAAGAGGTATACAATAACATATACAAACACCAATGAAGTCATTACCCTATTTAAAAAATATATAGTCCCGGGTACAGTATGCATCTATGCTTCAGACGAAGACCTATACGAAGTTAAAAGTAAACTTCTCGACACATTTAGTAATAAATTTTTGCGATCCCAAATATATGCTCAGGATATACCGAACAAAGAAGACCAGTTGAACATAATTACTAATACACACAAAAGAGCACACAGGGGAGCTCTCGAAAATTATAACCAAATAAAGACAATATACTACTGGCCAAAAATGAAGAAGCAAATTTCTTCATATACAAATACCTGTGTTATTTGCAACGAAAACAAATACGATCGTAAACCTATAAAAGTGCCTATAGGATCCAAACCCATACCAGAAAGAGAAGGTGAACAGCTGCATATAGATATTTTCTATGCAAGCAAAGAAATATATCTTACTGTCGTAGACAGTTATTCAAAGTTTTTAGTCGTACATCCCCTTGAATCCAAAGTGGGTATTGAACTGGAATTATTAAAAATTTTAAATATTTTCCCTTACGCGAAAAACGTTATTTGCGATAACGAATCTGTATTCAAATCTGTGTTCTTTAAAAATACCTTAGAAAGAAAGAAAATTGAAATATACTATGTACCAGTTAGTCATTCAACGACAAACGGACAAGTAGAACGTACTCATAGTACATTAATCGAAATAACACGCTGTATTAAAGCAGAATACAACATAATAGACGATAAACAGGCAGTATTAGAAGCAGCACATAAATATAACGAAACCGTTCATTCTGTGACAGGACTGAAACCCCAGGAAGTATTATTCAACAAGGTAAAACACAATCTTAGAGAAATTTTGAAAGAAAAACAAATTAAAATGTTAGAGACACATAATGAAAATCGTGAAAATAGAGAATTTCAAAAAAACCAACTAGTTTACGTGAAAAATCACGGAACTGAAAGAAATAAATTAAAAAAGAGATTTAATCGTACTAAAGTGATAGATGATAAAAAATATCAAATATTAACTAACAAAGGTAAAATACATAAAGATAATATTAAGTCCTAGATTTTTACTTTTTCCAGGAAATGGACTCCATAAAACTTATTATGCTAATTACAATAAGTAATACAATTCTAATAAGGTCGGAAATAATAGATTATTCTAGAAGTGAATATTTACTTATAGAAAATGGTAATACAGCAGTTTATAAAGAATATGGAACGTTATTCCATATGACAAACATTAGTTATATTAATGAAATCGTAACGGAATTAGAAAAAGAACAAAACGTAGAGAACTTAAGATATGATTTTAATTCAGTAAATTTAGACGAAAACACAGAAATAATGTCAGAAATAACCTTAATGAGGACACTCATAGACGTAGTTAGAATTACCAAGTTCAAAAGATCAATCAATACTATAGGTAGTATACTTAAATGGATATCAGGAGTACCTGACCATGATGACCATTTATTAGTAGAAAATAAATTAAATGAACTAATCTATAACAATAATAAACAAGCAACTACCAATTCACAGGTCTTTCAAGCTATTCAAGAAATTACTAAAATCTTGAATACTGAAAAAAATACCTTAAAAACAAGAAGATTACAAGAAAGAAATAAATTAATTATATTAGAATTACAAAACCTTATTCAAACTATTGCTTTAAGCAAAGCTAAAGTTATAAACCCAATCATACTGAATAAAAAAGATATTCAACAAATAACAAATAATGAACATGGAACCATGTCAATATCCGATCTATTAGACGTTAGTAATTTTAAGATTGTTCAAACTAAAGATGTCGTAATAATATTAATAAAATACCCAATCATATATAAAAATTGTAAAATATTTGAAACAAGAGCAATTGAACAAAATAATGAAAGAATAATAATTAATAAGAACATAGCAAAATGCAATGAAACATTTTACAATATTAAAGATTGTAAACAAGAAACAAACATACATTTTTGTAAAATAAATTATGAAAAATCATGTCTTTCAGATTTATTAAATAAACTTCCTACAATATGTAATAAAACAAAAGAAATACAAAAAGATTTTGAAATAATAAAAGATGGAGCAATTTTAATAAAAAATAACCATACTGTCAATAATGATAAATTAAATGGAATTTACCTAATTACATTTAACGAAACTATTAATATAGATAATACGAATTATACGAACCCTACTCAGAAAATACTTAGTTATATAAAAACACATACCATAAATGATTATGTTGTTGATTCATACATAATAGACACAAACACCGAACTAAAATTTGAATTTGAGAATATTAACACATTAAGTTACTTAAATATAACAAAAGCACAGTCAGTAATTGGAATTAGTATCATAAGTATAATTATTATTATTACTATTATATTAGCGTTATTTTTTAAGAAAAAACAAATAAAAATCAACAATAATATACCGATGCAACATATAGTCGAACAAACAGCTCCACAAAAAGAGATGACATTAGATGAAAGACTTGCCTTACTTCAAAAATACATTGATGAATCGGGGCGATTCATTTTGAGCGATGGGGGGAGTTACAAACACTCAACTGTACTTAAAAACAGCAAAAGGAAATAAACGCTAAAGATAAGAAACAGCTTATCAGCAACACAAACCACAAACATCCAAATAAAATATCAACAACCCTACACAAACAAGATAGGACTCACAACAGATTTTATAATCAACCCTACACAAATAGCAGCTACACAAAGTAACCAACATGACCATAAACATTGAAGATAAGGAAAACGACCCATTAGGATAATGGGTATAAATACCTACAACACGGAAGGAACGACGCAGTAGTTGCTAAGAAACCGAACCTAACGTTTGTATTAGCAAAAACAAAAACTATTGTCATTATTTGTTAGAAAAAATAAAAATTTAAAAATATATTTTTTTTGTACCTTTTACTTCTCCGACAAATAAATATAATTCGCACATGAATTTGCGTTTGCGCTTTCTTATGCAGGTTAGCAACGAGCATGTCCCATACCGAATGAATGAATGGGTAAAGGGAGAAAATGTATTATTTAAGTTTGCACAAACCGTTTTGACTGCATGCTAACTTGTTTTGCAGATAGTTTTATTATTTGTATACTTTTTTTTAGATAACTGCCCCAAGTTTGTACTGTGTTTATGATTATGATATGGGGGTCAATTCTGGTTCTGTGAAAGAGTGAAACCGAGTGAATCGAAAAAATTATGTTGAAATTTACTCGTTTCACTCAGTACTAAAAAGCGATTCTCACTCAAAAAGTGAAACTATCGTGGTGAATTCAATATCGCACACTGTGTTGTATGAAATTAGGTTCTCAATTTTCAAACTCTCACTGAAAAACATTCACTTGCAAATGAGAACATGAAAAATAAAAAATACAAAAAATGATTTATATGAATATTTTTGAAGTTTGGTTTCACTTTTTCATAGAACGAAAATCGAACTTACGGTGAAAGGGTGAAAACATTTTAGTTCCGGTGCCGTTTTTGCACTTTGTTTAAGCGAAATAAAGCCGAATTTCCTTGTTCGGTCTTATTTAACTTTGCTAAAGTGAAATAAAGCCCAGTCGACCTTATTTCGCTTAGAATTTTTAAGTTTATTTCAAATCTCCCCCTCTGTTATTTCAATTAAGAACATTTTCAAATATGTATTATTTTCTCAAATTCTAAAACAACTAGATCCGACATTCGACTTTCACAAAGTGAAATAACGCCGAGTTTCTTAATACATACATATTACATTATATGTTTAATGACCTGAAACCAAACAACATAGAAAATGAATTTCGACTTCAAATTATTTATTGGGAAGAGTTATTCGCGACAAACCGCGCCCAAGTAAGTGGACACATAATGCACCTTTGACTCGAAGCCAAACCATATTAATTTGAAATTACGGCTGATTAACATACCTAAACATACGCCGCTGGTGGTTAAAAATTCGTTTTTTCCTTTGCAACATCCCATTTCCATGTTGATTAAAAATAAAATCGGTTGTCGTGACTTTTTTATTATTACCTGACAATATATCATTCTGGCACAAAATGTGTGTTTGTGATCACAATGTAGCTGTGGCTAAAAGTGCATGTTCACTATAGATGGGGTGGTTACCAACCCATTTTCACCAAATGCTACAACAGTATATGTGTGTGTGTTGAACATTCTTTGGGTGTTGTAATCAGGACGACGCCAGCTCTTTTGGGTGGCATTACTAATGGGACCGCACATTGTAAGCCGCAATATGTGGTGATGGCAGATTGAAACTGATTAATTATAATCGTTCGATTTACGACACAGTACATATAGATTTTGTCTGGCTGTAACACCCCCTGACAATTGGTAGATCAGGTCAAAATCAAAACTTGTTTTCTGTTAAGTAATTATTAATTGGGTTCGTTAATTACTGAAAAGTTTCGCTGATTTCTGGTAATCAATAGGTGTTTCTGTGATGCTGCCAGGTGATGATGACAAATGTTTGAAAATTAGAAAAAAAGAAAGAAAAAAAAAAAAAAAACCCGAAGGGCAACATTGAGCCCTACCTTCCCTTTCTACCGTTTTGTATGTTTAAAGTGTTATTTGCTTATACATCTAATTTTCCATAATTAAAATGTACGCGCTTTTAAACGTAAACGACTAACGCTACTGCCGCACATATCAGTGATGAAAAATGAAATTTTCAGATTGTACTTTTCAGAAGTTGAAATTGTAACTTATAGGACTGAAGTGTAACTTTTTCATTGTGGAAATTCGTAGCTATACGAATGTTAAGATAAATATGCTTACACTTTTCACATTGGTAAGAGCATGCTTGAGAAAGAAAAAAATTTAAAATTCTAACATTTTAGAAGTAAACGATAAAATTGACTAAACACAGGCGATTTATTCCTAATACAGGGTGCATGTGCTTAAGTTTTGTCCACCTAGTTTTTGATGAATTCTAATTAATTTCGTAATTTTTGAAATAAGTAAAGAGTAATAAATTTTTGATTGTGAATTGAAGGCAAATACGTATATATTTTTTTTTAAATTTTTGTTAGGTTTTTCCAAAGAGAAATCATTTCGTGCTTAAGTTTTGGCCAACACTGTATATAAATAATGTGCAATTATTTTTTTCTATATAAAACAAAGTGCCAACAAAGTAGAAAAAAAATCTATCATTGCCTTTAGAAGCCGGCGGGGTTTTTAATTTAAATTTCAAATATGTTATATCAATTTCAAACGTGCTTAATGCATGGTGTGCCATAATGGCACAATTACTTTTTAGCAATTTTTAATTATTTAAAATAATTTTTGTCAGAAGTTATTAATAACAGCATGTTATACGAGTTGTTCGTTACCATAAAATATTTTTTTTTTTTCAATTTTTGAAAAATTATGCATTTAAGGGTTAAGTCAACCCGCCAAAAAAAAAAATCTAAATATCGATTGTTCCGCGTATCTCCATTAAAACATTTTTTAAATTTTAGTAATTGGTTATATACATCTAATATTTTATATTATTATTGCATTGTAATACAACTTTAACATGTTAAACTGGATTTAGAAGAATTTGTTTAACTTTGGAACACATTTATTTCAAAACTACGATAATAAAAATTTCAGTCTCACCTCAGTATTTAGAAACATGTACTTGTGTATGCTTATTTGTGCGCCTTGATCAATATTACTATATTTTGGGAGTTCTTTTGTAAAAGAAAATTTTCAATTTTAAAATTATGACATGATTCATTTCTTAACAAACTTTTGGATTCAATTCACTGAACATGTTTTTTTTGGACTTATAGCCGAAAAATGTGGTATTGAAGGTATACCTTGAGCTATTCCATTTAGTTCTTAAACATAAAATGAAAATGAGGCAAAACATTAAAATTGGTGCATTTTTTAAAGATTATCATAATTAACGCTATCAATTTTTGAAACTTTATCATCAGGAAAAGATTTGAGTACCTACCACATATTTAGGTAATAGGAATGAAATGGTGTCTCCTGAAATAACATGGTTTGGCGAAAAACATTCTATAGAAATAAACATTTGGTCTTCGAAATTTATTTTTCCCCGGAGGTCTTCCACAAACGCCATGTAATGATGTTTTACATGTAGTTTAAGTTGGTGTGTTTCGTGATTTGGCACATTGTATCTTTTAAAGAAGGATTGTAACTGTGTAACTTTTGAAGCAAAACATTTTTTGGTAAATAGTAACTTTTTCGAGTGGAATGTATCTGTGCCACTTTATTTTCTGATTGTATCCAAAAGATACAATTATATCCAAAAGATACAATTGTATCCGTCTTTTCATCACACATATATACGTTTTCTTTCGAATGCCTTTACTTGAACTCGTTATTTTTATCGGTAGCTGTCTGTGATTTAATGAACGAACGTGGGTATAATTTTTTATGTGTTTTGGGATTGCACATAGGTGTAAAAATCTAAATGTTCGTTATGAATGGGTGTTGGATTGCACATGACTGTAAATGAATAGGGTGGGCCATCTACTGGTTTCTTTTTAAATCATATGTTATTTGGACACTGGCAGCTGTTTCCCGCTGGAAATCTTGACAAAGTCTCATACTTTCGCGGAACGAAATAAGTCGCTTTACGCTTAAACAACGTTTTGAAATATTGAAAACTTATTTCCAGAGTGAGTGCTAGCCCAAACAGTGCGTTACAAGAAAAAAAGAACAAAAAAGTACGCAAGTTTGTGCAAAATGTTCGTGAGGCTGGTATGTTAGTGGACAACAACCATGGTCCCCGTCGTCGTACGATGTGCAGACGGGAATGTGGCTGCTGTAGACGAGAGTTTGAGAATCGAAAAAGAAGCTGTTAACAACGGTTCGGTCAACGTTGGGCGTTACAGAGCCATGCTTACCGACTTTTTTTTTACTGAAATTGAAGACATGATTTGGACGATCTCTGGTTCGTGCAGGATGGCGCGCCATGCCACAATCGATCTGTTTGCGCACCAAATTCCCAAATCGTATTTTCAGCCGCCTTTTTGATGTCAATTGGCCACGTCAGGGCTGCGATTTGACCCCTTTGGACTCTTTTTTGTGCGGAACTGTGAAGGACCGATGTTATGCCAACAATCCGGAAACGATTCGAGCACTTAATGACAATATCATTCAAGCAATCCGTGAGCTACACCCCGAAACCATCAACAATGTCTTGGAAATTGGAGTGACAGAATGCGCTACTGCTATGTTCCATAATTAATGGAAATGTTTGCTCTTTCTAATAAAGCCATAATACATGGAAACAAATTAATTTTGTTCATTTTATTGCATTTTTAAAAAGAAACATGCATTTGGCCCACCCTGTACTTTTGTGCGGTAGGAATGGTAAAACTCATGCGGTTCCATTGTAGCAACATAAATTGACATATACATATATCGCGCATACGGCGGCGTCTGAGCTTGCACACATAAACACGGCTAGCTCAAAACTTCAGCGTGTCGTTTTTGTTTTGTTTTCAATTCTTGGTGTCCGGACATATCTGAAAAAAAACTCACATTTTCTTCGCTACTGTATTTTATGCAATTCTCAGTTTATTTCAAAGCAATTCATTTTGTCAAGATATAAATGTTTGTCATCTTATATATAAATATGCGAAAAAAAAAATATATATATATTTTCGAGTATACGGTATATAAAATCCATTCTATCTACTAGTATTCATAAATCCTACTAAATCCCAAGTCAGACAATATTACCTAAATAAATTGAAATTTAAAACACAGTATATAACTCCGATCAAATGTTTAAAGTCCTCACTCCAAAGACAACTGCTTTCATTGTCATTAATTACTAATTTAGTTCTCAGAAATGCATTTCCCAAGACAACCGATTCCTTCAAATATTGGACCATTATCTGCCACAACAACGTGTCTGCCAACTATGCATGAAACTCTCCTGAATTCATTATTCTATGATTTACTAGTGCACCGGAAGCTCTTAAGCATCCTCCTCGATAATCCGATTCCTTTTCTTTTCGTTGCATCGTCTAAGGTATTCCTAGTCATGAATTCGGGATGACATAGTAGCCGTTTTTTAATATCAGCCATGATCAATATAGATCATCGATTGACATGCAATTACAACAACAGCACATGATCCTTCTCATCGAGATCATGAATCATGATCTGAAAATTATTTCACTATTTCTCGCTGCGTTGTTTGGCGCTGTTTGTTTCATTTTTAAATGTTGGTGTGCCTGTAAACGAAAGCTAAGTCACACGTTGCCAGACTAAAATATTCAACACCATTCATAACAAGCAATCAACAAGCATATTTTTCACATGAGAATAAATTTCCCGTCCGTTTTTCGAGATATTGCTTTTTCATTCTATAAAGGTACGCCCAGACCAGCGAAATGTTTCATAAACATTTAAGTTAATGTTTCATAACCATTTATTTAACAAAAAAAAAATGTTTATGCAATATTTCGCATTTTCCCAATCGTAAATAATTATTGTTTCACAATTTTTCCTGTAGAAAGGTGAGAGTTGTTTTTTTGTTGTTTTCTTTTATCGTAAAATACAAATGTCCAAAAAATCTTGGAATAATGAAAAATGGAAACTAGCAGGCTGTATAAATTTAAATTATTTTCAAAGCAAATTATTGGGAAACACATTTTTTTTTTATCACATAATAGTACAAAGAAATAATGTAATTGTAACTGTTTTCGCCGATTTTTTTGTAACTAACTTCAGTTTGTTCTTTCGGGTTTTCGTGCTTAAGCCGCTGTTATTTACTTCGTCTTAGAAATCCAATTACGGACGAGAAGTGCAAACTGCGGTAAGATTTTCATTACCTACATTTCGAACTGATTGTAAACCATTTCCTTTGACAAAAAATTTGTTGCACATTTGAACATAAAATTTTAAATTAGTTTTCAAAAAACAATATCGAAAATCAAAACTATGCAAATTTGACTCAAATGGTAACACCTTCGACAAGCAAGTGAAATGTCATGTCTATTGAAATCATGTTGTGACGTCACGCTGCACCGAATGTTTGCAATATGGCTGGAGGCAGTATGAAGTTTGTCTTCATGTTGCACCGAATGCTTGCAATATGGCTTGTGGAAATATAAGGTTTGCCATACTCATACATTTACATTAGGTATCTGTCGTGTTTTGAAAGCAACTGTAGCCACAACTTAAAAATAAAATTCTTCAATGATCTGTATTGTTTTATTATCGTGATCTGATCAGGATCAGATCAAGCTGATAATAAAATAAGAAGATCGTAGGTGCGCTTGTGATTTATAATTATCATCATACTAAGATCATCATGGCGATATCCTGTTTGCCCTCCAATCTTTACCACCCTTAAAAGTAAATTTTGATATCGACCTACTTGCTTGTCGACGCTCCTACTGAACCGTTGAGACATTTTAGATACTCAAGATGGTATCCTGCCTTTGAGTTTCATCCTTATTTCACTTTGCCACATAGAAAAAGTGCATGTTGGCTTTCCCCAAGCACATATTGATTTGGTATTCAATTCAAAAAACCGACAACGGAAGGAAATATCTCTGCTCCTCTACACGCTGTGATCCCTTTGGAAATAATTTTCTTTTCATTATTTTCACAATGGTTTGAGTGGGTGGATAGAAAATGTTTTACTCTCAATCAACAAGCTGCAGGCTGATGACGCGAGGCGTGCTAATAAAATGTTGTTCCTTTCCAGCGGATGTTTGCATTCACAGATATTTATGACATTTGATATGCATATACATAAAGCAACGTCCATTACCCTCGAGGACGTGTATTCTATATAATTTTGTTTGCATGTCTGGCTGACGTCTTTAAATCAATAAAATGTCGAATGCAGACCGTTTTGCTTTTTTCATTTTTTGTCTGAATATCAACACAAGTGCAATTAGACTCGCATGACATTCGGGAGCGTGAATATATCTAGATACATCTAGATATATCTAGATACTATTTCATGTCTTTCACCCTGTTGCTTGGATGGATTGTGTTTGTGTGTGTCTGGCGCTTTATTCCTTTTCTATTATCAACATTTTCATCATGGATAACGTTCTTTTGACTGACGATAGCGCCATTGTTGTAGGCAAAATATAAAACCAACCGCGAAAAGGATGAGCAGGAGGCTGAGTATGAAAAAAAAGTGTATAAAGGAGGACATGGTACAATACTCGGTGGCCGCAAATGAAATCGATAAATTGTGGGAGGCGGCGGGTGAAGTGTATTTTTGTTTGTGTAAATGGCCAAAAGTGGTTGAATGAAAGGATGTGCATTCTAAATGCGAACAAAGGACTGCAATCTGAAACAGAATTGTATTTTTAACGATTTTTGTTTTGTTCGTTCTTTCCAATACAGGCTTTTATTGAGTTTCTTTCTCTCTCTGTTTGTATCATCTACGAGCAGCGTTGCCAGATAAAAAATCTGCAAAACTTGTTCTTCCGATATAAAAAAATCGTTTTTTCAAGAGTTCTTCAAAATATAAAAAGAGAAAAATATAAAATACAATTTTGAAGTGCTGTAAACAAAACTTTTACTTATTTTTTCGACAAAATTACTTACATCATACATAAATCACATTAATAACGAAAAAAACGTTACTCATAAATAAATGTTGTTGGTGTTTGAAATTTTGGAAAATTTATATTTATTTATACATATTCATATCATTGCTTATATCAAAATCAGAGCTACATTAAAGAGCCACAAATCCATTTTAAAGATTAAACTTTCAACTGTTTCAGTTTTCAAAGCAATCAACTCTCGATTAACCAGAGTGATCGGAACCAAGCTCATACAGAAAAATCGAAAATCCCGGATAATCGAAAATTATATTGTCAAAGAAGAAACTCACTTCATATTTAAAATATAATATTTATAATGTTTTTCTATATATTTGTAATAAAAAAACTAAATTAAAGAACGTCATTGAAAATTGATTTATAAATAAGAAAGTTTTCTGAAAATGATCACGGATAATAGAGTGAATACCGGATAATTGATATATAGATAAATAAATTTTTGAAAATAAATTTCCCGGTTGTTATTCGAATTTGTTTATTTAAATTTAAATTTAAAACAAATTTTCTTTCAATATTTGCAGAGTGTGAGAAAGTGGGAGTGATAAAATATTGAAAATTAAATCTATTAAAATTGTATATGCGATGTTTCTATTCCTAAAACACAAAAAAAATCATGTTATCAGTTATTTTAGCAAATTCGTTGAAAATCATGGGTTTTTGATGGAAACGTTAGTTCGATTCAAATTATACATACATAAGCATGCCATATATGATATATCCTGTATTCTACAGGATACCCTGTATTTTCAACGAAAATCCTTTAGAAATTTGACTCCTGCTTTTTTGTGAAGAACCATGTAATTATCCTGTAATGATGCATTTTTCTTCCTATTAATTGGCAACTTTTCATATAACTAAAAATTAAATAATTGAGTCCAACCTAAGTCCTCATTTAAAATGAATGGGTTGGGGAGCACTACACACTGTCAACCTATAAATTCGCATCAGCAGCTTTTCAAGTTGTAGGCAAAAAGGGTGAATCACCTCTCTGTTCTTGTTTCGACATTTAAAATTCGAACGCCATTTTTTTATTCTATTGTACTTTTGAGAGATAATCCTATTGTGTGTTAATTTCTTCTTTATTTTTTGGTCAGTGAATATATGCCAAATCTGTTAAAAGGCAAATGCGTTCTCAACGCCAAATTAATCGAAATATATCAATCCGGAAAAAGCAAAGTGATGTTTATTGTAAAAAGTGTAAAGGAAGTTTTTCGATCGCATTCGGCGGAAACGCAGATATTGTTGGACACACAAAAAAAAACCAAACATATCAATGCTTTGTCTGCATATTCGTCCAGCCAAAAAATTGTGAACTTTTTCACTCCAACAATTGATACATGATAGCGCCACAGCTGCAATTGAAGCTACATGGACTTTTCACGTTATCAAGCCAAATCACAGTTTTAAATCGTCGGATTGTGCTACACTGCCACTCTGGTTTAATATAAATATTCGCTCATTTATATTTATCCTGTGTAAATACTTTTTTTTTAATATTAAAACCTGTGAAATGAAGAAATGTCATTGATTTTTACTGTTTTTTCTTAAAATAATATTGCCATGATTATAACATACATAATAATGGACTTTATAGAAAACGTTTTAGTTTGTTAGATTTAAAAAAGGCTTGATATCAAAAATCTAGAAATTTTATGAATTTGAGTCAAAAAGTCTTGTACATATTTTGGAGCTAACAAATCTTGAAAAAAGAGATAAATCTTGTAATCTGGCATCACTGTCTATGAGTACATTCTTTCATCACTTTGAATGAAAGATTGAAATTGGATGCATTCAGGTTATCCAGTTGTTAGTTAGGTATATTGTACGTATATACCTATGCAAATGAATGGATTTTAAAGTGTCGGCATGTAGTACTTAGGGAAATGTAAAGGTATGTACAGCCGATGGATAAGCCATTCCATATGGTTGTTTGTCCAAGTGATTCAGTCCTGTCCTACTGTCAGTGGGTGGATATGACGGATCTCCGGCAGGCGGCAGACTTGATACCGCATATCATCGCGACGAGGTGTTAACGTAAAGGATATATGCATTCGGTTTATTGTAATTTCGAATTGTAAAATCGGGCATTTTAACGAAATCTAGTCTTCTGAGGCATGTACCTGTACAGTGTTATCCATCATTTTTGAGTTTTTTATTTACAAATTTATAGTCTACAGATCAATAAGGTAAATTGAAAATTTAGAAAGTGTGGTAAAGGCCTGGAGAAAGGTTTATGCGACTGAGTCGTGCACATTTCGATTTCAATAGCAGATTCTGTGGCGTTCGTGTGATGGATTGTGGTAGGAAAGAAAACGACTGGGCTTGTTTTTTTTTTCTTAGAAATCTACTCATTGCAATTTGCAACCAATAACATTTCCTAAATGTGTGTTTAAATATCCATTTCTATCTGTTCTGTTCTATCTGAATCTGTTCATTTCATAACTGAGTTTATTTTCCCCTTGTGCATTTTCATTTGTGAAAAGTTTTTGTTTTATAAATTGAAGGGCTTTCTTGTTGAAAAATAAATGGCGCTGCATATTTCTTTTTGCAGTTTTATTTTTAATTTTCAAAATTGCCATATTTTTTCAATATAATTAGTTTTACTTCTTAAGTTAATGGACTTTTTTATTTCAGTTTAAAATAACATATAAAATTTGTTACACGAATTCCAAACTGGCCTTAGGCCAACGTATATAAATGTACTTCTTTTGTGCGTCTAATATCAATCAGTATTAAACTGAGTGTGGTGTGGAGCTAGAGTCCGAGGCGGACCTGGGCCTCAATCAATTCGGCTCTCTAGTTTATGCGATCTTTGACTAACTGCATTTAGTTGCCCCACCTTAGGCGAAATCTTCCTCTACTGCGTTGTTACTTCGGGTTGGAATCGAAGACTCTTCGGGCCGGATCGTTGATGTCCATTCGCTCTACATGTCCCAGTCATCTTAGACGAATGATACGTACTTTTCTGACCAGCTCGATGTCACGGTTCAGCTCGTAGAGTTTGCTGTTAAATCTTCTAATTCAAATTCCTTCATCGCAAATGGGACCAAAAATCACTAGAAGAATTTTGTATTCGAAGCGACGAAGGAGATCTTCATCCGCCTTTGATAACGTCCATGCTTCAACACCGGACAACATAGGGTCTTATTATTCTTCTTACGTCGCAGTTACAGCGGTTGTCAAGTGTGATTCTTAGACAGAGTCCCGAATTTCCTCAAAGTTGTAGTTGTCTATCGTGACGCTCCGTCCGATTTGTCGATGTTCATGTTGTGTATCCCTTCTTGTAGTATATATTTCCTTTTGCCGTCATTCACCACTAAACCCACCCTTACAAGAAGGAACATCGTTTACAAATAATTCAAATTTACTACTACCGAAGTTTCGACTAGCAACTTCAACCGCCGCCATAACGTCAATAAGCAACATAATGCGTTACTGGACAGGTGAGATGAGAACCCTCATGTGCTTCATGGAACAGTACTTCATCTGCAAACATTTTCTGTTTTTATTTGTGTAATTGACAGGCCAGAGCGTAACAGTTTTTATTGAAGTGGCGTTTCCCAATTCTTCTGCCATCTCTATATTTTTTGTTTGTTTTTATAATGCTACCATAATTCTTAAGATTCCAGATGCTATTAGTTTTTACGTTAAAGCCTCTTGGATTTAGCTAGTTGATGTTTTATTGTATTATTGTGTATTATTTTTATTAACATGCTTATCGTCTGTTTTGTTTGTTCTCATTGTATGTAAGTTCCAACTTGCGTTACGAAAACCCGTTATCATCGGCAAGCTATCCACACTAACTACACCACGATAAAACTAAAAAAAAAAAAAAATTAAATAAACAAACGATAAATGGTTAATTGAAGAGCTGTTTAATGGTTTGTTCACGTTCTTATCTACATCCCATTGTAAATATATAAATTAAGGTATACTTCGGTTCTTTGTCTCTTTGCATAAGCATTATTTGTATTTATATGGCTGACGTTGGTGTGTCTATTGAAAGATAAAATCGCTTGTTAAGAGTGTCATCATAGAACAGAAATAAACTCAAAAGTAGTTAGCGCCATCTTTTCATACTAAATCGTAATAATATTAGATTTCAATTGAATTCGTCATGAGAAAGAGCCAACTACAAACAATAGTTACTTTCGCTATAATTGATTGCATAATTTGTTGAATTTTCCATTTCTCGCTTCTTTTTTTTTTTTTGCGTCCACCGCAATGAGAAAACGAAGAGAATATATGAAATTTTATTGGAATTTGTTAATCTGAATTAAAAATACCTTTGCCTTCGTCTCGTATCTAATCGTAATTAGAACAAATTGGTTGATACTGTTTGAGAAGGTTTTTTTGTTTTTAAGTTGATAATATGTTTGTTTTTATGTGTGCTTAGGGTTGGGGATTATTTGTACTGGGAACATTTAAAATTTGACGACACTATGCCCTTAAAATGGGAAAGTGAAACGCAACATGCCTGAAGTCTCTCAATTGAGTGAAAAAGGTGCGCAGTCAAACCGATTTCGACTTTAAGGAAAGCCGATCCATCGAGCTGCACTTTTTTGTAATTTTTGTAAGCACCTAGAGAAGATTTGCGATTAGCCTTGTCTCTCGTCTTGTCTTTTAAGACATGCGATTTCTATATATGGGCAATATCTTCGAGTTTCAGTCTCATACATATTGCTTTCTTATCAAGGATAAAAATATGCAAGGTGGGAGGGCAACGAGCTACCTAACCGAAACAAATGTCTGGTTTTGAAGTGTAGATTATATTTTATCGGGCGTAAGCTGATCAGAATGACTAAAGTACTTGACAAATAAGAGACTGTCTCCCAAAGAGGAACCATGTTAAGCCGTATGTTTTTCTGAGAAATCCAAACAAATTGCATCAGTAGTTTTAAAGCGAGAGTGAAAAAAAAAACCGGACAAGTAGACTAAGTTTTTAATTTTATTATATACTAGCTAGCCCGTGGTCGTCTTGCTTCGCCAGATTTCCACTTCGCACACACACACAAAATTCCCTCCTCTGAACGCAGGGAAAATACAACGATCCAGCTTCAATAGGACATTTTTTACTTTTTTGAATTTTATGATATGATCTTTATAAAATAACTTTTTATTTCAAATTTAATGTTTTTTATTAACTAGTAATTATAAAAAAAGTAGGAACAGTTTAAAAAAAAGAGTACTGGAGAGAGTGGAGTCCATAAACCGCACCAAAGAGTCACTCTTTGCGGATGCGTCGGCTTTTCAATAATCACTCGTGTATTATCATTTGCCCAAAATGCGGCAATTCTACTTGTTAACTAATACAATAATATATTTCGGCACATTAACGACATTAAACCTCAATTATGTGTCAGAGTAATTGAAAATATGGACCATCGCCCATCATAATAAAAAATATTAAGATGATTCTCTGAAAACTTTTTGTTCTATTTACAATTAACATCGTGCGTTTTCGTTGGACCACCCTTTATGTAACGGTGATTAGGTATTTTTAATTGAAAAAAGTCAATGCTATGCTTGATTTGATTTGAATCTTTTGAATCCGCCCTAGTTACGACCTTAATTTCGTGCAGTAATTTTTTAATCTATTCCGAACATACACCTTACAGCCGGAATAAAAGTTACAGTTTTATTATAGTAAGGATATCTCGGCATGCCTTTCAATACCTTTCACATGAAATGTGCACCGTGAAGAGCTTTTTTTTAGGTTGCCAATAGCTGGGATTACGCTAAAACTTGTCAATTTAAAGGCGTTTATCTGACCTCAGCTTGAACAGTCTATATAAAGAGATTCGATGGTCTTTCGGATGGGTTAGGTTAACTCCACTAGATTTGCCAACTTTTAGCGATTTGAAATGACTACCTCATCCTTGTCTTTTTAATCAGGAAAAAGTGCACTATTTTCAGATTTGGCTCCTTTAAAGACATTATATTTTTCTTCCTTTCACTAAGTTTTCCAGAACGGTCTAACTTTCTACCGAACTCTTTCCATAAGTGGTATTTGACTGCAAGTCTATTTACACATTTTTTGCGCTTCGGTTTTACGGCTCAGACTCAGTCTCAAAGTGAGTACTAACCTCACCATAGAGGCTGCAAACTTTATTGAGTACTTGGTCATCTGAAAATAATTAGAAACAAATTTATGGGGAACCATGCAATACAAAAAAAAAAAAAAAAAAAACAATCATCCTTACGGAATATCTACGTACTTTCAATTACGCACAGACACACATATAATCGGAACATCTCTTGGTACAGTCTTTCGATTTATTGATGGTATAGAGCGGTTGACCTTTTCTGTTTCTGTTTCTTAGTGATGCGCGATAATCCCAAATCATGTCGATAAATCGATACATCAGTATCGAAAGGAATACATCGATGCAAAAAAATAATCGATCCGAAAAAATATACATATAATAATATCGATAAATTCGATATTTTATGTATGTTTTTTGTGTATAATTTAGATTTTCTTTTTCATTAAAATAGATAATTGCACTTGCAAGAGCATATACAATTCAAGATTTAGATATAGATACATAGATAGTTTTGATAAATTCGTTTCATTGTCGGTCTGAATAAAATTACAAGAATTCATAGCGAACAGTATAAACTGTTGTTATTTCATATATGTAGTTTAATATAATAATAATAATAATAATAATAGCCAATGGCAGCCCAATAAAACTTAAAAATGTATTTACGTATTTAAAAACAAAATATTTGTTGCCGTTAACAATTCATACCAACAAATGCATAAATAATAAATATGTAACTAATTTTTATTTAATAAACTAGCTGACCCGGCGAACGTCTTTCCGTCCAAATTCGTGAATGGAATGAAAATACTTCACCTTTGAAATTTCCTTTTCAAATCGTCGCTTTATTGTCATTTGATTTGAGATTCTTCACAATCACAATTCCGTCCGTGCATTCAGCCAATCTGTGGCGTTTTTCTTTTGTAGTTCAGAGCAGAAGCTGAACTGTTATACAAAAAGTTCCCCATAAAAAATGTTAATTATTTTTGTTTTTACGTGAATCTTTTCGACATTTTAATTTTTATTCTGCTGTTCGGCGAAGAGACGAATCTAACAAATCAGAGATCATCAAAATCGGTCCTGCCATTCTTGAGTTGTAAATGGCGTAACAATCCCGACTTTGTTTTATTTTTATTAATATAACATATAAAAGAAAACTTAATCAATTTCCATTAGTTAATGCAATAATAAATAAATAATAATTATTATTTAGGAACTCTGATTGTATTGAAATGGGTTTAGTGGTGAATGAGGGTAAAACAAAATTTATGCTGTCAACAAGAAGGGACACACAACATCGACGAATCGGACAGAACGTCATGATTGACAGCTATAACTTCGAGGTAGTTAGGGACTGTATACCTCGGCTCTGCTATAAACTCTGACAATGACATCACATCAGAAATCAAGCGAAGAATCACAATTGCCAAGATTGTATTGAAATACGTATTTAGTTGGATTAAATTTATATGCAGAAGGTTAAAATACTGATACCAGCACTTTCATAATTATTGTGGTTTTCTTTGAGCTTGTGTTGATGGCATTCACTGCAGTACATAACATTCAGGACTCTTTGAAAATATAAGACCTACAAATCCATCAAGCGAAGGCGTGGAGTAATGACGTAGACAAATTGGTGTACTGAGAAAATGTCTTAAGTTTATTGAGTCGTGACATCTGACATGTCAATGAGGCGCGTCGTCAAGTATTTTAGTCAATGACCAAACAATCGGAATCGAGTGATTCGATATTTATCGCGCATCACTACTGTTTCTCCTATGGTCCGTGAATCTCCGTCACAGCAATTTTTATATTGTTTGGTTTCTTTTAAAAATGTCATGAAGAAATCTCATACGTATTCACGCTGCCGCTTCCTGTTCCAATTTTGTACAAAAATGTTGATCTCCCTAACTGGGAAAGGATTATTGTCGACAATTATAACGTTTGATATTCCGTGTTCTGCAAAGATCTCCATCCAATGTCGTTTTATTTCCACTGCCAATTCATTTTTTAACTTTCTCACATCGATTCATTTTGAAAAATAATCAATAGTGGCTGAGTAATTTTCATTTCCAAATTCTGCAAAATCTATGGTAATTTTTTACCATGGAAGGCTAGGCGTTTCTTGCACCACCAATGGTTCTTTTTGACAACTATTTTGAAATTTTTTGGAAAATATTGGAACTCATCACAATAGTTTCAATGTATTCATCTATTCCAATCAAGAATAATATTTCTTTAGTCCGTTTTTTAGTTTTAGACATTCCGAAATGACTCTCATGAAATTATTTTAACATTTTATTTTTCACTGTCTCTGGGATAACTTAACTATCTCTTATTTTGTAATACGGTTTTATTTCATCACTACATTTTTCTTTTGATTTTGGCCAGCCATCTGTTTCAACCCGCAATTCGTTTTCTGAACTGTGCGTTACATCCACACTTAGTACTGTTTCCATTATACCTTTTTCTTCCTTACTTTGTTCCGCTTTCAAATAGCGTGTAGAAAAGTAATCCGCTACATGCATAGATTTGACCCAGAATCCATTCCAATATAATATTGTAATTCCACAGTCTCATTCGCTTTATAGCTTACGTAACGGAACTTTATGCATTTTTTTTTTATTACTGATTTTATCTCGCAATGCCTTGCCAGTGATTCCCATGACTATGCGATCTCGTAGCATATTACTTTCTTCCAGAAATTTACAGGGTCTTATCAGTTTACGCAAATCAATCAAAAAGCCTTCAAATGCCTCTCCCGTGTCCTGTTTTTGATGTAAAACATTTATCTATCATACAGTGTGTTTGATTTCGAAGCGCAATACTTGTTAAATGATCGGTTATAAATGTTCCTCTTGCTGCTTTCTCGATTCCCACTATTATGAGGAATATCTTGAAATTATCTTCAAAATCTACCCAGTTTTCTGTGGTAATGTCCAAATCGTCCAGTTGTTTAACAAAGTCCATGGGTTGATGTACACTTGGTTTTATGCAATGTATCTATTGACTTATTTTAGAGTCACAATTTTCTTCTTTACAATTTGTTCTTTTGCACGATTCACTTTTACACCTCGATCGCAATATCATTTTAGATTTTCGGTGCTTTTTTCGACTGCACCATATTGCAAAGACTTTATTTACAGAAATAGTTATGTCTGTGAGTGATACGAATATATATATGCAATTATGCATGTTGTATTTACAAATGCACATACTCAATATAAAGCGTTCGCAGTTAGGACTTATAATGTCCTCCGATCACATCGATCTGTACTGACGCTTCGTACAGATTACTTATAAAGCAGAAGACATCGACTGTAATAGTGCTATGTACCTCCTAGGACACGGCACGCTGCTTTCCATAGTGATTAGGTATTTCGATGCCATTCGCTATGTTCAAAATTGATTGGACTTTTTCAACTAAATACAATTAAAACTCGTCAGAATCGCTCGTCGAACCTCATATTCTCCAATTATAACGATGATAGTTATGTTACTAGAAGTCTTAACTCCGCTGGTTCCTGCAGACACCTATCATCCCTCATTATATTTGTTTTGTCATATAGAGTTTATGATTTATTTAAATATTTCTACTTCTTACAAATTTGATTTTAAAAACGTTAATTATAATAACATCTGTAATGAGCTTTACAATTTTAACTGGAGTCCATTTCTAACTCATGCTCTGTATTTTATCTCGTCTAAGGCCCCAGTTATAGCCATACGTAAAATGCAACCGAAAAAGTTGGAACAGTATGAAAATGAGTTTTTTTTCGTTTCGGCGGTCATAGCGAAAAATCTGCCAGAAAAATGTTTCCCTACTAAGGGCCGGTCTGTTCACAGCTGGTTATATTTTTTGTTTTTCGGGTCCGTTTGTTTTTGATAAGTAATTTATTTAGGTAGGTGTTTTATTAATGTATTCAATTTTTTAAGAACTAAAGAATGAAACTTTGTGTTTGTTAGTCAATGATTTTTTGACAACAAAACCGAAATAAAGCCAAAACCAATCAAATTTATTACAAATTAACAGGCAATATTATATATTCTCTCAATATTTTTCCTAACGCATGTGCTTTATCTCAATTTATGAGAACTGTCATCGGCCAAAAAATGTTGAAAATAATCTTACTTCATCTCTTGCATCCATTATTTTGACGTGTTCAATATAATATGTCAGTTGAAAACCTCAACGAAATCGATGTGAAAGATTTTATTGGTTCACTCCATCTTGCGTTATATATTCCTTTGTTCTATTATTTACATTTTTCTTTTTGTTCAAAAGTTTTTGTATATCAGCTACGTCAAAATACCTACGTAGTCCTTAAAAAATCTTGAACAAACTCAAAATCGGCTGGTTATCGATTTAACTGATTAACTAACCAAACTACTGATTCTCTGGTTAATATTTTGCTGAACAAATGCATTCGATGGTTATAAGCTGGAATAAAAGATGATTAAAGATAACCAAAATTGAAGAAACCGGGCCTAAGACAATTACCTACAACAAACCAACCCCCACTGATTGGATTCCATCAGAAAAAAAGTTCCTGACAGATGGAACAGTAAAGAAATGAAATGCTTCAGTGGAATGATTCGGTTTTCTTTAGGGGAATTGACTGAGAAGTTGATCAGTAAAAGTTTTTCGTACGTAAAAATGAATAAATTATTTTTCTAGAAAATTTAAAGAACATTTACATACTTTTTTTTGATAATCTAATTTTATAATTCATAAGCAACATTTTAAGACCAAGATTGAGTTAAACCACCAAGTTTAAGTGGTCAAAAAAAGCAAAAGAAATTTTTTACGGTTTGGTTTTACGGATTGCTATAACTGGGGCCTAAAATAACATAATTTTTTGTTTTTTCCCAGTTGCTCAAATTAAAAACTCTATTAATGGTATTTTTCCTTGAGATAATGATGTAACACGTAGACTTAATTCTTAAAAATAGAGCCTATAAGAAGTGGCGCTCGAGTTTGTCGAACTTTATATCGACAGCTCAGAACCGAGCTTAAAACGTATATACACCATTCCTACTCAGCTTGTATCAATGATGTCGAATCAGAAATCAAGTGAAAGTGATGTGATAGATGGTTTTTCGATCAGTCCATAGATGATCCCCGCATTATCACAAGGAATTCACATAGGTCCACTTTTATTTATTTTATTCGTTAATGATGTCAAATTTGTTCCACATTGCAATATCCAGATTTTTTACAATGATATTAAAATATACTCACATGCAATGATCCGAATAGTTTTGATAGATTGAATGCACATCTCCAAGGCTTCGTTTCGTGGTCCAATAAAAACTACTGGTCCTTAAGTGTTAGTAAATGTTCGGTCATTACTTTTTCCTGTCGTACCTCGCCTTTCATTTACGTTTATTCCTTCGACAGTAATGTTATTACGCGTGTATCTTTGATTAAAGATTTAGGTGTTATGTTAGATAGTAAGCTATCCTACATTTACCACTATGAATAGAACATATCACAAATATAGCCAATAGAGCATGGGGAATGCTTGATCGCTGTTGGAATATGCTTCTATTGTTTGGTGTCCATACTACAATACTCATGTTGTAAGAATCGAAGCAATTCAAAAAAGATTTCTTAGGTTTGCCCTCAGACGTCTTCCTTTGTCGGATTTTAATAACTTTCTCCCTTATTGAGCCCGATTACAACTTCTTAAGGTGTCAAGAGTTATTTTTCTCCACAGAATAACTATTGTCCTGATATTTTAAGTCTTGTAAGTCTTAATGTATCATCAATTAATTTGCGTAATAACAGATTCTTTTATACTCCTCGTCCTTGTTCTAACTACGGTAGATCCTCCTCTTTCAATGGTTTATTATTATTGTATATGATTGTGCATTTTTAATGGACAATAAAAAGCTATCCTTGAGAATTTGTAAGACTGCCGTAGTGACTGTATTGAGGATATGTTATTCTTCGTTGCCTCAAGCATCGCACACGCAATGCGTCCTTTTTCGACTGCATCAAGCTCGCATAAGAAGCTTCTATAAAAAAAACCCACAAGGTACTTTTTAACCAAATTTCGGTGGTTAATTTGTCATTTGTTTGTGTAATGGAAATGGTCTTAAAACATCTCAACATCCGTGTCTTATTATTTCTCTCTATTATAGTCCGGGGTGGACCTGGGTCTCAACTAATACGCCTCTCCAGTTAGCGCGATCTTTGGCTAACTGCCAGTTACGCATTCCAAGTTGGTTGAGGTCTCTTCCTTGCGCGCGAATTAAAACACTTGTTTCTTACTTTTAAAATTAAACAATATTTATTTGGAACTATGTCCTTTATTATTGAAATACTTTTTACTAATTCTAAAAGGAGCTTAAGGCTACTATGTAGTTACAATAAGACTGTTGATAAATTCATCATACAGTCGTATTTATATACTTTTCTTATCTATCTACAAGGAGACCCAAGCGTACAATCGTCTTGCTTGATAATGAAGAAGAGATAATATTCCAACATTGTATACAAACGATATTATCTCTTTTACATATGTTATCATTGTAGCGTTGTGTGCAAGACTGTACTAGAGACTAAAGATATCATTGAATACAAATAATGTTATCTTTTTTCTCAATATGTTTTGCTATGGATACTTAACTCCCCCCCTTGTTAAACGAAATCGTCCCGATTTTTCGACGCTATTTTTAACATTTCTCTTTCATAAGTTTTGTTATATGCGTCAATCTTTTTTTGTTTTTGACGATCTGTTATACATTGTATAGTTTTTATCATTACGTACGTAAATGCTAGAATAACAATCAGTGTTACAATTGTGTATATAGTTGATAATATCGGTTTTTCTTCAAAAGGAATAATTAGTTTTTTTAAAGTATCTATGTTATCGAATTTGTACATTGTATCTTCTTTAATTATTTGGTCGATGTAAGACTCTGAATTATGATTTCTTAATATAACTTCTTTAATTTGCTTATGCATGTTTTTGTATATTTTATCGTCTAGATTTATAGTATTTTCATAAGTAACTAAGTTTATACCATTAATTGTTTGATTATTTAACTTATGCTTACCGCTTAATAACATAACACCGGATTCAATTTCTAAGTCGTAATCGTATTCTTGTTTAATGTTGCATTTTGAAGTTATATTCTTTAAAAGTGGAATAAGACAATTTTCTTCTTCAAAGTTAATTTCACAAATGTTTTTACTTAGATGATTTTGACAATTTCTTGTTCTTAAATAAGTTTGGTTACATAAGGCAATTGTTTTATCTGTAATGATTTTTCCATGTTTTGAATTTAAAGGTGTTACTTTATACAATTTACATGATTTAATTAGAACTGGATATTTATATATTGTGATGAAGAATTCATCAGTTCTAGCTAATAATATTTTAGAGTACTCAAGTATATTTATTATGGGTACTTGAATTATTTCATGTTGAATAATATTTTTAATGTCATCTAAGTCTAGGCTTTCTGATAAATATTCATTATTTTTTGCTGCATTAATTGTTCTGGTCAATAATAATAATTGTTCGTACACTTGTTCTATTACTAAATGTTCTTTAAGGCTCTGACCTTCGAATTGTTGCAAAATTTGTTCAAATCTAGAATTTATAGTTTTTTGTTTATTATTGTTTTCTATGAGATTATTTATACTCGTTTCTATGTTAACTAAGTCATAATGGTCAGGATTACCAAACACATATTTGAAAGCTGTTCCTAAAAAGTTAATTGATCTAGTATGCCTAGTATGTTCTTGTAATTGGTCTGCTAAATTCTTAATTTTACTTAACCAAATTTTTTCTTCTTGTGTAGGTTGATATTTACTAGTTACGATATTTACGTAAGGTTGAAATATCGAAGTCAGGTTGGTGGCATGTAACAAATAAGTTTGTTCTTTGAATAAATACACGTCATCTGTTTGCGTAAGTATAAACTTCTTGTTTAGTAACTCAGTTATTTGAACGTTTCCTTGCCCTTCTTGACTCTGTACAATTCCTAGTAATGTTAGGAATATTAATATTTTCGTCATCTGAAAAATGATAATTCTTTATGTTATCCTTGTGAATTTTTATTCCTTCTTTAGAGATTACAGTGTCTCCTTTATCTTCTTCTACTATTCTTGTTATGTATCTGGCGTTAGATTTCTTTCTAAGACCTGTGATTCTTACCATTATCTTATCTCCTTTTTTATACTCTCTGTGTCGAGTTCCTTTATTTAGACGTTCGATCACTTTTTTGGATGCTGAGTTTAGTTTATTTATTATAATTTCACTATTGCTATATTTATTTTGATTAAAGAAAATGTCTCTAGGTTTCAAACCGGTAACTGAGTGTATAGAATTATTTAATTCACGCACTGTTCTAAATATTTCTTCGATAAGTCTTGTTTTATTCTGAATTGTGAATATTCTAGACAGTTCAGTTATTGTACCGTTTACACGTTCTACCTGACCGTTCGCTGTCGATCTGTATACTGGAGTTTCTACTTTAGTTATGTTGTATTTCAAACACATTTGGTTCACCATTTCTGTTTTGAATCCCTTCTCGTTATCTGTCATGAGTCGTTCACATTTTGGGAAATAATTAGATAAGACCTCTTCCATAACGTCGTACAGTCTGTTTCGAGTTTCGATTTCCCGAAGGATTGTATATTTAGAATACTTATCTACTGTTACAAGGAAAGTATACTTGTCGTTGAAGTATATGTCCATATGAATGTGTGTTCCCACATGTGTTGGTATTTCTGAATTATTCAGAGGTTCTCTGATAGGTTTTCTTTCATATTTTCCAAATAGACATGCTATGCATTTTCTGTTGAAACTCTTTGCTTGTTTATTTAGATCGGGCCAGTAATATTTCTCTGAGATTTCTTGTATATTGTTACGTAACCCTCGGTGTGCTCTTTCGTGAGTTACCCTTACAAGTTTTAGTTGTTCCTCCAAATTTGTCACGTCTTGAAGTTTTCTTGGTGTGAATATAAATCTTACTAGTGGGAATTCTTTTTTTATGTTTTCACCATATTTGTATATGTTTTCAAATTTCGTATGCAAAGCTACAATCTTTTGGGGTTGTATAACTTCTTTCATCTGCCTTAGTAAAGAGTCTTTGTCCTTAAACTTTATTATGAGTCTTATTTTGTTACTAAAATAGATTTGTGTTTCGATATTATTTGTTATATCTTCAATAAGTTCGAACTGTGCAGTGTATGCATTAAAAGGCTGATTCACAGTTTTTATTATATCATTAGAAGAACTTTCAGCTGAATGTGCTGTTTCTATGGTAGAAGTATTTATGCGTTGACGTGATAATGCGTCAGCTACAAGATTTAGGTTTCCTGGTTTATAAACTAATTTTGCTCCAAAGTCTTCAATGATTCCCTTCCAACGTTTCAGCTTTGTGTTGGGATTTTTTTCTGATACAGAATATATAAGGCTCTGGTGATCGGTATATATGGTTAAGTCTGCTATACCATATATGTAGTTTCTGAGTTTTTGTAAGGACCATATGATCGCTAATAGCTCTTTCTCGTTTGTGCTATAGTTCTCTTCTGTCTTACTCAGTGTTCTTGACAAGAAGTGTATAGGTTGCTTATTCTGACTTAGTACGGCTCCAATAGCTATGTTGGATGCATCAGTAGTAAGCTCGAATGGTTTACTATAATCCGGTTGAAAAAGTTCGACTTGTTCTTTCAAATAATTTTTTAAAATTCTAATCGCTTCTAATGCTGAATCATTCAGATTTAACTTAATATTTTTACTTTGTTTTTTGTTTACTTTACCGTTATCTCCTCGTAAATATAATGTCAGGGGCTTGGCTATGCTTGCGTATCCTTTTATAAACTTACGATAGTAACCTGTAAGACCTAAAAATCCTCTCAAATCCTTTACCGTTTGTGGGACTGGAAAATTTTCTATAGCTGCTATTTTCTCAGGGTTCGTAGTGATTCTACCATGTCTGATTATGTGACCTAAGTATTCTACTTCTTCTTGAAAAAACTTACTTTTCTCATCAGATATTTTTAATGTGGCTTTATTGAGTACGTCGAATACTTGACTTATGTGCTGTATATGTTCTTCCTCAGATGAAGAATATATCAATACGTCATCAATGTAAACGTGTACGAATTTACCTACAAAGTCTCTCAAAATGTCGTCCACGCATCTCTGAAATATGCTTGGTGCATTTTTGAGCCCGAAAGGCATTCGTTTAAAATGATATTTTGCGCCATTTATAGCAAAAGCTGTTTTTTCTTTATCATCTGTTTTGATTTTAATTTGGTGGAAACCTGACTCCAAATCTAATGTTGTAAAGTACTTGGCTTTACCTAAATTTTGAATTGTCATGTTGACATCCGGAATGGGGTATCTGTCTGTTACAGTGTGAGCGTTAAGTTTTTGGAAATCAACAACCATGCGCCGTTTTGGTTTTCCTTTTTCGTCCAAACCTTTTTTAGGTACTGTCCATATGGGACTGTTATAAGGACTATGGCTTTTTTCTATTATATCGTCATGTAAGAGTTTCTGTATTTCTTTGTTTACGAATTCGTTATCTGCTATGGGATATGGATATTGTTTAACATAAACCGGATTATCATTGGTCGTCCTAATGCTTGCTTCTATAGTATCTGTAAAGGGTAACGGTCCTATGCTGTTATTAATCTTCATCAGTCTATCTATGTCTGCTTTATAAATATTATTTTCCCCAATTATGTAATTAATTTTCTGAATAGATTCGACACTGCTTATGGTAGTTAGAGTCATATTACTGAAATTTATTTCCGCGTTTAGAACTTTAAGTCCTTCATATCCTAATATCATATCAAAAGACTGAATATCCTCTAATTCAAAAAATGTTATATTTTTCTTTAATATCCTAACTACTTTCTTTGTATCTACCATAGAATAACCATGCATTGTTTTTATTTTTATAGGTTTAATTTTAATTTTTTTGCTAGAATCGCATTTTCTATTAATGTAATTATGGGTTGCACCAGTATCAATAAGAATTTTATAAATTTTCTTAGAAATAGTACTAGTTAAATTTAAGCAGGGCAACCCGTCTACTAGTTTAAATGATCTATTCTTATGTTATTATTTACCATACATTCCGTTTCATCTGCTTCTGCATATGTACTGCTGACATCGTCTCTGCGTTGTTGTCGGGAGTTATTTACTCTCTGCTGCTTGAAGTTCTGCTGATAAGATCGTTGCGGTCTGTTGTGTGTGTTGAAACTCCCGCTGTGTTCACGTTTCGCTGGTGGATTATATACATCGGGTTTGTATTGATTCCAATTTTGTCGCTGTGCATGTACAATTTGTCTCGAGTTTATCTCCATCGGCTGTGGTCCTTGATTGTGTTGCTGCATATTATCGTATTGCTTCTGGGGTTGATAATTCGTTGTTTGGCTCGAATAATTTGGTCTTCTTTCGTTTCTGCGTTCATGTGGCATATTTTTGTGGTGCTTATCCTGAGTGAGATGTAAATGCCTGTGCACATTATCATGTTCTATTCTGCGAGCAATTGCGAATGCGTGTTCTAGATCATTTATTGTAGCTGAATATAATGATCCTCTTGTAAAGTTGTCACTCATACCATCAATGAATATACGAACTGCGTCGTCGTTAGCATTTTTAATTAGTCTGTCGATTATATTCGGCGGATCACCTGACATAGTGATTTTTGATATTATTAAATTGAGATTTTTATTTATCTCGTCGTGGTATTCAGACAGTGTGCTTCTTTTTTGCGTGATGGCTTTCATCATGTCTTGTAGCACGTATAGAGGTTCTTGATTAGAGTACGTATAATCTAATCTGTTACGTATCGCCTCAAAATTAAAAATTGTGTTATAATTAGTTAACACATTCGCGGCTGCACCCTGTATTTTACTTTTCACTATAGTCAATGCTGCTGCGTACTTACTGTGTGTTTTGAAGTTTTTAATGCTGTCCATTAATCTGGATGCTTCTTCGCGCCACGACCGATAATTTGATTGATCGCCGTTGAAAATAGGTAGGCTTTTAAATGCGTCTAACTGTATTTCACTACCATCTGTATATGTGGTTCTTATTTCCTCTAGCACAGGTATGTTTGGTACTATGCCTAATCCAGATTTTACTTCATTTAGTTTTGTTTCTAAATTAGTGTTTATTTGATTTTGGTTAGTTATTATTGCTGCTAACCTTGCATTCTCTGTGCGTGTGTGCTCTAGGGTTTGTGTTACTGTGTTGCTCCTGGTTTCTAAAGCTTCTAATCTTGCCATTAATACTGCGAGTTGTTCCATTTTGAACTCGTGTCTGTTGTCGTCGAATTTGTGTGTTTTTTTTCTCCACATATACACTTTCACTGAATTGCTTTGCTGCTTCGTACGAAGAAGCTATATTTGTACCTGCTATGCTAGGTAATTCTTGTAACCGGTAACGCGAGTGTTCTGTTTATACTAGATTTCACTACTTGTTCCCGAGGTCCGCTCGATTGAAGTTAAAAAGTATATTTAACCTCCTGGCAGGATCGCCAATTAAAACACTTGTTTCTTACTTTTAAAATTAAACAATATTTATTTGGAACTATGTCCTTTATTATTGAAATACTTTTTACTAATTCTAAAAGGAGCTTAAGGCTACTATGTAGTTACAATAAGACTGTTGATAAATTCATCATACAGTCGTATTTATATACTTTTCTTATCTATCTACAAGGAGACCCAAGCGTACAATCGTCTTGCTTGATAATGAAGAAGAGATAATATTCCAACATTGTATACAAACGATATTATCTCTTTTACATATGTTATCATTGTAGCGTTGTGTGCAAGACTGTACTAGAGACTAAAGATATCATTGAATACAAATAATGTTATCTTTTTTCTCAATATGTTTTGCTATGGATACTTAACTCGCGCGTAACCTAAGACGAGGTCTTCCTGTACTGCGTTGTCAATACGGGATGGAATCGATTCGCTCTACTTGTCCCAGCCATCTTAGACGACTGATGCGTACTTTTCTGACTAGGTCGATGTCGCTGTATAGCTCGTAGAGTTCGCTGTTAAATCTCCTCCTCCAGAGCTCGTCAACGCAAACAAGACCATGATGATGAGGGTATACAGAGTCTCCTTAGTATTTCTCGACAAGGCCTTACCAATCAATTGCCTTCTTAGATCGAAGTAACAGCGGTTGGCAAGTTTGATTCTTCGCTTGATTTCTGAGGTGATGAAATTTTCAAAATTAATAGCGGAGCCGAGGTAGAGTCCCGATCTACCTCAAAGTTATAGCTGTCTATCGTGACGCTCTGTCCGATTTGTCGATGTTGTGTTGCCCTTCTTGTTGAGAGCATATATTTTGTTTTGCCTTCATTCACTACTAAACCCATTTTTGCCGCTTCTGTAGGTATTAACGCAGAAACAGGATAAACATAGTTACAGTCAGCGCAGCGTAGAAGCGTTGCTTCAATTAAATCCACTGCATTTAATTTGACTTGTTATTTAATTTTTATTTTTAAGCTTTCGTTTGTTTTTCTTGTTATGCGAGAAACAGATTAACAGAGCGACTTTGACAGCAACAGAAACAGCGAATTTAGGATTAGCTCTAACGTTGATGTCGCTGTCGATGTTGATGTGCTAATGTGTTCAAAGTAATTAAAATACAGTGGTTCTAAAAAGTTTGTCAAAGTTGCTGTTGATGTCGCTGTGTTAATCTGTTTCTCGCATTATACTTTTTTAAATTTATTTTTATTTTAATTTAAAATTTTGTTTTTGCTTGAAGACGATTGATTATTTATTTAAAAAATAATTTTTCAAAAGGGATTTTCTCGTGATTTCAGAAGCAAGCATGTGTAAAATACAGTCCAAAAGGCAAAACTGGTTATTGAACCGTAGCTATAATGTTACTTGCAACCGCACCAGTGACAGCTCGCTGTGTTCTGCCAATGATGTCGATGTCGTCAGCGTATGCAAGTAGTTCTGGAAAATTGTGCTTCTGGTGATGGCTGCGAGTTTCACACAATTTTCTCTAGAATGATGTTGAAAAAGTCACATGACAGCGCGTCACCTCGTCTAAATCCTTTTTTGACACCAAAGGTTTCGGTGAGATTGTTTCCGATCCTTATGGGGCAGCGAGCGTTCTCCATCATCATTCTGCACAATCGAACAAGTTTGGCAGGGATGGCAAAACTAGACATGGCTCTGTATAGCTCGTCGCTATATAAATGCCGTCATATGCGGCCTTAAAATCGATAAACAGGTGGTGTAGCCGTTTAACGTTAAATCTCCTGTTGGCCGCTCGGAAAGTTCGGACAAATTTAACATCATACTTAGGACATTGCTAATATGTTTTGTCAAGGAGCTCGTAGAAACATTCTTTGTTTGATACGAATAGTTGTAAGACCTTTTTTTTTACAAAGTACCTATACTTCAAAAGCTTTTTATTTTAAATTTCACTTCCTGCTTTTTAGCTTAGTAACACCTGGAGAGCCGGGTTGTTACGTTTGGCTTTATATCGTGTTGCTGCTGCTGTACCTACCTTTTTTGTGGCATTTCCAACACTCTCTTTTTAATTGCCCAGGATATTCATATGCCACAGGGTCGAACCATAGCGACATAAATGAGGTATGAGTATTTACTGCTTCTGGTTACTTTCGTTAGACTGCGTGTTTAGTTTCCTGCTGCCACAGTCCTTTGATAGCCTTTGAATTCTACCCAAAAACACCCCTAGGCCGTAGGTGTGACGAATTGCTTCCCCTCGTGTCAGCCACACTTGCTAGCGAATTTAAGTTTCTATAACTACCAAACTAAAACGAAGACGTTTGGCGCTCAACTTTTAATTAGTCGCAACGCAGTCCAGGTATTACGGACGCAAACATCTTTTAGTTATCCACACCATTGCACATCGTCTTTGAGCACTCAAAGTTTAAAATTTTAATTAATTCTCTTCCACATAAACTTTGCTAGTGGGAGGTATGTAGGAGTAGAATTAACCCTATTTCGCGTGCAGTCTCTTTATTATGCATTCCTTCGCGTGTATGTATAAGTGGCACACACAGTTTGTTTATTGTGAACCACCAGCTCCGAGTAGATCCAGTGAATTCACTTAACCCCCCCGTTTACATCCTTGTCGACTCGAGCCTTTCTTAGTATAGACATATACAAAACTGCATTTTTATCGATTCACTTGCACATGAATGACGTAATTGGAGCGCCAATTAAATTTCATTATCCCGTGAGTGAAGAACTCAGTGAGTATACCTTGCCGAGCTGAAAGGACAATTGCAACTGAGAACACTTGTTAAGTTAATAGCTTGATTGGGGATCATGTATTTCCTCAAGCATCAGGTAAATTCAATGACGAAGGTAAACCAAAAGGGATATAAACGCTTCATTTGTTTTTCTCATATCACCTAAAAATAAGGATAAATGACTTTCGTCTTTTATTATTTTAACTGTCTCTGATACCAGTCAAAACAAACAACGCGTGGCCGAGTCTGAGGGCAACATTTTTTAATGGGGGGAATGGGTAGGAATTTTACATGCTCATTCGTCTTACAATCGCAAAATCCATTAAAATACCATTTGCAGTTGTGGTAGTGAGATATTTGCATGTGTTTTTTTTATTAGTTTTCTTCTCCTTGCAAAAGGTAATTAAAGTAAATATTTAAGCTTTTCTAGGCTCTGTATATGTAAATTTCTCTTGATCTAGTACAATTTAGTGTTTTGGTTTTTCTGCTGCGGAATGAAGGAATTTATAAAGCGTTGGGAAATTTCTGTGTGCAGATTGCAGAACTAAAAAAATGAGTCAGTACAAGTTCGAACAAAGGATTGTAATATTATTGACCATTGTAATGCGACGAAGAAGATTTTTCTTAATGCGAACTTGGGTGGAGTAGGTACGTAGTGAATTCTTTATGAAGTGGAAGTGGTGCTGCTGGTCATGCATTTTCCATTACATTCCTTTCGGAGAAAATGCTATTCGATGGCGATCTATAGATATATTTTGTTTATGCTCAAGTTCTACAAGCGTTGGAAACTTGTGGGTCACGACCACATAGCCATATTAGTTGTTGTCAGATTTTAACCAATTGCCTTATTTGTGAGCTCACTTGCTTTTTGTGATAAACTTCGCTTTTTCATTTTTGCGCTATGCTCTTTTTTGTGCGCAGTTTATGTGATTAACTTTGGTTTATGTGCTAACTTCGATTTATGTTAAACTTGGTTTTTAGCTTGAGTTTTTTTTTTAATTGGTTTTGGTGATAAGCTAGGTTTACTTGCTTAACTTGGGCGATGTGCTAGGCTTGATTTGCGCTTAACTCTATATGCCGAACAATAGTAGGTACTTTCTAAAATTCTTGAATGCTTTAGACTAGAGAAATACTGACTTTAAACTTTGGTAACAATTGCACTTTACATTCAAACATACTTTGGCATATCCTAGTGGCGAAACTTCTAGCTTGGTTTGCATATGGACCTGTGAACATCCTATACTATTCAGTTAGATATCAGGATTACGATTAGCTTCTACAATTTCGTGCTGAAGTAGATGGTGCGCAGGGCAGGTATTAATACGGAAGACGTCATTGTAAAACTCATTTAATGATTTTTATTATTAAAACTGTCTTCGCGGGCGCTAAATGGCAAAGACGCCCTTCTTGGTTAGATGCAAAAAGTGATATATGAAATTGAACTCAATATGCCGAACTGCGTTTGGCAGCCTAACCTGTGTCCGCGTTGCCGTTTGGTCCCGTTCCGCATCCGGACCCTCTTTTTGAAAAATTTTCAAAATGACCCCTTTTTAGTTTGTGTAAGATTTTATTCTTTAATCCACGAAAAAGACTGCAAACATGAAAAGAAGTGTTTCGTAATGAACAAACAAAAATTTGTTTTTTTGCTATAAAATGGACGTCCAGTATAACGAATGATATATATAATGTTTGATCATTCGATATATTGAGCGCATCCGTTATATCGATCGACTTTTTATACTATTAAAAAAAAAATATATATATAATACTAAGGCATTGAAAAATACAGTGGACGTCCATTATAACGAATAACCGATATAGCGAATTTGCGACACAACGAAGGCTTTTCAGATATGCACTAGGAACATATATATAAGTTGGTTTAAGAACTCTGAAAGTATTTAAATGGCAGGGCCATCATATATTCAACTTTAAATCAAATAAAATCTTTAAATAAACATATTTTTTTAATGACTGTTTTGTAAAAATACACAGTATAAAAAGTCGATCACTATAACGAACGCGCTCAATATACCGAGTGACATCAAACATTATATCATTCGTTAGACTGGACGTCCACTGAATGTTTATTTAAAAGCGCATTCTTTTTTTGCCCAAGACCTTGTTGATGGTTTCTGGCTTTAGCTCACGGATTGCTTGGATGATTTTGCTTTAAGTGCTTATATCATTTCCGGATTGTTGGCATAACATCGGTCCTTCAGAGTTCCCCAGAAAAAAAAAAAAGTCCAAAGGGGTCAAGTCGCAGATCCAAAGTGGCCAATTGATATCGCCAAGACGGCTGATAACACGATTTGGAAATTTGTTGCGTAAAAGATCGATTGTGGCAAGGACTGTGTAGCATTCATCATTATTGAACCAGAGATCGTCCAAATCCATGTCTTCAAAAACAGCTACATTCTCGTCTGTGCGCAGAACGACGACGGGGACCATGAGTGTTGTCCACTAGCATACCAGTTACACGAACTTTTTGCATAAACTTGCGTACAGCAGGCGCAGTGGGTGCTTCATTTCGGCCAAAAGTTCCTTTCAAAAAACGCACTGTTTTGCCAAGACAGCACTCACTTTAGAAATAAGTTATCAATATTTCCCAACGTTGTTCAAGCGTAAAGCGACTGATTTTCTGTCAAGATTTCGAGGGGGAAAGAGCTGTCGGTGTCAAAACAACCTATATGATTAAAAAAGAAAACACTGGATGGCCCAGATGAAGTAATTGGAAGTGTGGATCACTTTAAGGATTTTACGGTCATCTTTAACAGGAAGCTTAACCTCCACTAATATTCCATTGCCTGGCAGAAAAGCTTCGCAACTGAAAAATTTGTATCCGTTTATATAAAAATAACTTGATCAGTAGGTATTTCCACAGGGTTTTCAACTTAGAACCTTTTCTCCATTGCGGACCCTAAATAGCAGACACCCAACAAGGTTTATTGTCGCACAATGCAATTTAACTTTGTTAAATGCGAAACATTGGTTAACTTGCCTTTCTATCAAACAGTCATGTCCCTTCGATGCCAATGGCAACACTCAACGCAGCCAATAAACAAACAATGTATTAGAAGAGCACAATTTGGCACTTGTTCTTCTAATACATTTCTGCACGTACAAAACTCATAAAAAAAGCTTCGCCAATTAGTGGGTAAGCTCATTCACTCTCCCACTTACAGGCTATGCCGGTTTGGTTGGGCTTGGTATGGATGGTTGTTAAGCTTTGCTCTCGCAGAGAGCATTAACATATTTTTCCATTTTCATTCGTTTTTTCTTCCTGTCTTTTTCCGTTTAATTTTTCCTGTTGACATTTTATTAGAAACACAAGAAAACAAGTTTTGGTGGTTTATTTGTGGGCTTTCTCTAGGAGGGTGGTTCTTCGGAAACTAATGTCAAGTGTCCACCATCGGGCGAGAGGACAACAACACACAACATTGGTCTGGTGAACATTTGAAAACATATCCTTAAAACCGACATATGGAGGTGGCTGCAGCAGCTCTTCCTTTGCACATTAATTTATGGATTTTCCATTTTCATCGCGGTCGTAGTACAACGGAATGCCATTAGTGTACTCGTTTTACTCCGCTCGTGCTCGTGCATATTTGGCTTTCCTTCTGTCGTTTAGTTTTTGGTTTGTATACGTTTAGTAAAAGTCAGACATTCGCTCGCTCTCTCGTTCTCACTAGGAAAACTCTTAGAATAGAATCGGCTATCGGCCTTTGGCGTTTTGTACTAAAGAAGGCATGAGCGTTGAGCGTAAATGGACGACTATTCGGGAGTACAGCAAGAGAGTGTTTTTTGTTAGTAATAGACAGTCTGTTGATGTTTGTAGTTTGATTTTGTTTTTAGTCCGCCGTCGTTTTTTTTCGTTTTACAGTGTGTTTGTATTCTCCTCATTAAAGTTTGCAATTAATTATAGTACATCCTTGCGGAGACGAGTCCTTTGTTCCATGAACCTTATCGCGTACGACGTTTTTTTTTTTTGCCCTAAAATTCCATCAAAAATGTGCGCAAAAGTGGAAAATTAATTTTCTCCAAATGCGAAATAGTTACACCGCAAATGTAAAATTCATCATGCAAAAGTGAAGAAAAGTATCCTTCGGGGATAAAAGCCTGTGCAAAATCTAGTACAAAAATTCTCTTTAGTGGAATATCTGTCAAAAGTGCGTATATTTGGCAGGAGAAAAGTTGGGAAATTTTATTAATAATTTGTTGTTCGCGAAAAGGGATACACATCGAGTGAAAAAAAAGTACGGGCGGTACACTTTTATGTTCCCAGTGAGGATTCATTGTGCTCAGTGAAGTTTTTTTCCGTCTTCCTTTTTGTTCCTGATTTGCATTTGTATTTGTTGGATGAATATCAATGCACTACTCCCGGTCCCGATGTGCTGCCGTACCCGTGTCGTATACAATCCTGCCCCTTCTGTGCACCCGTCTCGTCTGGCGTGGTGCTGTGTGTCTGAGGTCGTGAACCCTTGAAATTGACTGTATTCGTTGTTTGTTTTTGTGCAGTTTTTTTTTTTTTTTTGTTTTTTTTTTATTAAGTGTAGGTACTGCATTCAATCATAAAACGAGGGAAGAACCTTTGAACACCGAAAAAAGTAAAAAGTGTAACAACGATTTTATCTGGCACTAGTCCAGAAGTGTTGATGGAAAGATAAAAGGATATCTTATAGTGATTGTTGTGTGTAAATAATAAAACGTAATGGACGCTTTAAATGCGAAGGATGTACGGGAGGGCAATGAAATCACATTTTATATGGATTATATGGATTACTGTCATGTGAAGGAATTTGAATATGAATGGATTTCCACTGTAATCTTATTTTAGTTTTGAACTCTTGCGAATCTTTGGCATGCCAGGCGAGACTCGTTTGTGGCCCATTGTGCTATAGGAATAGTTGCTGTTTCATCTAAAATTCTGGGTAGCGAAAATACTAAAACTGTTTGATAAAGGTTGAAAAGGTTTAAGACCATTTACCCTGGATTATTCAAAAGTTCAACTGAATATCACTGTTTTTCAATCAAACCGAAATGATTGACGAGTCAGTCAACAATCCGCTTTTTCATTGGTACATTTTTCGTTCTATTCTCGGTCACATAGACGTACAAAGCGTGCTGCCACAAACATACAGCGATTGTATTTGCAACTTATTAATTATTGTGTAGGCGCAGTGGCTTAGTGGTTAGTGTGTTGGTCTACTAAGCGAGGGGTCCGAGGTTCGAATCCCGCAAAAACCCACATTCCAATTTAGGGCTTTTTTTCCACCTCTCGCGAACGTCTGACAAACATCCGAGAGTATAACTGTCTTGAAATAACTTCTCAATTGGCCGTTTAAATCGACATCAAATTGTAGATCCCTTCCATTCGTTTCAAACTTGAAAAACTCACACAAAACGAATGGTTGTGAGAAGCTAGGCCTAGGTTTGAGAGACGAAAAGAGACCCGACAATGGTGGTCGGATTCGAATACCTCTATAATCTACTCGTATATACTTTACTTTACTTTACTTTTATTAATTATTTTCAGAGACGTATGGTACAGGGAATTTAAATACCAATGTCAAATCGTACGGAATAAGCGGAATCCACGGAATGAGAATGACATTTTATTTGAGATTCTTCACAATCAAAAACGTTTCGTTCCATAGTTTTGGTGAATTGAGGTTGCGCAGCAAAAATATAACTGAACTGACTTTCAGTTTCAAATTGTGTGGCAAATTACATAAATCCAATTGTACCGCAACGAAATCAAATGCAGTTGGTTAACCTCATTCTTCAAAATACAATTTTTTTTTTATAAATATCTCACCGTTGGTACGCAACAGCATACGCCTCTATTGTCTTCTATTCTCTTGTGAGTCAATACCGCACACATGATTTCAGAATTTGATCTGGAGTCTCGGTTACATGGTGCTGCAATTTTCGTTTTGAAGGGCGTCTTATTTTCGAGATTAAACGCTTTAGCCATATCTTTTTGTTGAGAAACATAATTGAATGGGCAGGAAAAATGGCTTTGCTGTAAGGCTGTAATAGTATTTTCATGAAGAAATCTAGAGTATCACTTCAAAAACCACTAGCACAATGCTTGAATAGTTTTCTAGAAAAAAGCGGTCTGAAACAGGGTTTGGATGACCTTGTTGTCTCTCGGGGGTTGGAACTCGAACGAAGATCCAAACATCTGGATCATAACTGCCTATTCGCTTATGTTACTGCCACGCTTTGCAGCATGCATTTATATTTTCGTGAAGATTTACAGACATATTTATTAGATTACGACGCTAACTATTACAGAAAACACTGAAATCTATTACTTTTTGCTTTGATACCGACATCAGCTGCTTTTGACAGATTAGCTTCGTAAATAAAATCTTTTTATAGAATAAAAAGTCGAATTATCTGGCACAATTTCGTAATTTCATTGGAGGATTTGTTTCTTGTAATTTTTTTTTTCTAGGGACAAATTTGCTGTGACCGCCTAAACGTAAAACAAAAAAAAATGGTTTTACACTGTTCCAACTTTTTGGGTTGCATTTTACGTATGGCTATAACTGAGTCCTTAGCGATGACCGAAATGATAAAGTTGCCAAAAAAGAGGCCCAACATATATATCTTAAAATAACAAAGCAACACATACAGCATACACAGATAATAAATAAAATAAATTTTCAAGTATGTATATAATCAAAGACGGGATGGCAATGGGAATGCAGTAAAACCATACTTATGGACACAGAGAATATTTCCTAAAATGTGTTCACTTTGTATCGGCTATGCTCCTATTTTCGACAGTTTTGAGTTCTTTATATGGAAATAGTGGCTCGAAAGTCGTCAATTTTCTAAAAAGAGAGATCTCCCTGCGCCATAGATCTGTCGTAGTATGAATGGATTTGGTCGGCTGTAGAATAACCGGACCTAAAGCCGCACTGAAAGGGTCCAATCAGTTAGTTGCCAAAAGATTGCAAGCACTCAAACAAGATAGTGTATGAGGCAGACACTCATATATTTGGAAAATTTAGTCTCTTTCGTTGGGGATTGAAGCATATGAGCTTGAAAAAACCTCACTTTCGCATTCGAAGAGCTGTGCTTAGCCTTTCAGAGCTAATGGGCTTCGCAGTTGCTGAAAATGCTTCTAAAATCTATTTACAACTTCCTACTCTTCGGTGGGTAAGTTAACTTTGTTGTTTGAAAAGCCTACGTTGCAGTTTTAAAGCCAGTTGATTTACAATTTGTTCTGATATAACACTTTCGAAAGCCCTTCTGATAACAAAATTTAAATACATAGCGATGAAGGTAACTTTTTCTTTTAAATTTGCGCTTTTGTGCATATTCGAGCTTCCTCGGCCTTTTAAAAAGTCATGAATTCCCGACAGTCTCAAAAATTCACGAAAATATTTTATTCTGCTTCTGATAGATTATGCTAGCCTTTGAATTTATTTTGTTCCAACTGGATGCACTCTCATGATATATCAACAATGTCTAATGTAGGTGACCCAAATAAGGCCCACCTTATAGTTTTTCCTTAATAACTTGCAAACGGCTAAAAGAAAATTACTAAATTGATATTAGCATAAGACTTAGTTCAGTTATCTATATAAAAACATTAAAACTCAACGTTAAAACCCAATTTGAAATATATTTTCAAGACATTTTTTAAAATCCTTGCCTTGGGTCTTATAACGAACACCTGTTCCGAATAAGGCCCATACATAAATTTGTTCAGTTACTTTGGTTATTCCGCGAATAAAACAACGTAGTTTTTTATTAATGATATTATTTATTAATACAAATCAAAAAATTAACACAGCGTTCTTGACTAATAAAAATAAATAGTTGGCGCAACAGGTCTGGAGAGACACTAGGACTAGCTTCTCACAACCATTCGTTTTGTGTGAGTTTCTCATTTTTGGAACGAATGGTAGGGATCTACAATTTTATGCCGACTCCAAACAGCTAATTGAGAAGCTCTTTCAAGACATTTATACTATCGGATGTTTGTCAGACGTTCGCGAGAGGTAGCGCAGCGGAAAAAAACCCTGAGTCGGAATTGGGTTTTTGCGGGATTCGAACCTGGGACTCCCGCATAGCAATCCGCGTTCTTGACTAAAAAGAAAAATAAAAAAAAAAAAAATTATTAAAAAAACACGTTTAATAAGCTTCAAGGCCATGTCCATATCATCTGACGACCATTCTGTACGCTTTCTGTTCCCTAATATACTCGCCTTTGACATTTTATCTAAAAACAACCCAAAAAAAAAAAAAAAATGTAATCTTTCATATACCTAATAGGGCCTGTTAATATTTTCGGTGGGCCTTTTTATGAACATGAAAAACTTTTCTCTACAAACATTTTAACGAAAATCTACTCAAAGAATTAAAATAACACTTAAACCATACTAAACCTTAGTTTTATATGTGGTATATTTGGTGTAAAAACTAGACTTACCCGAATTAATATTCGCAATAAAATCAATTACAAAAAACTCTTTCTTATAAAAAGCGCATGCGTGCACATTCACTGACTTGTATCGTCTGTAAGAAAAAACACGATTGCGTCGGACGGAAAATTCTATCGATTTTAGTGTAGACATAGGTGGCCAGAAGCACATTTAAAATATAACTCCTGTTGCTTCTCGGTTATGCCAACTTTTGCACACTGGGCCTTATTAGGTTATGGGCCTTATTTGGACCACCTACCTTATAAGTAGTGACCAGCACTTGGAAACTTTTCTCTGTCATAAACTTAGAATTCAACAATTACCTATAACGGGTGTCTAGACACTTCACAAAAACGTAGGTACACACTAATTAATTAATGCTCTAAAAATAAATCCTTTTGACCGTCGCTTCGTCCGCACTTCGATCGCATTGTGTGTTAGAACTACAAAGTCGTAAATAATTTATTACTGTATTTAAGATTTTAATGACCTTCTCCAAACAGTTCACGCCCCATTTAATTTATGGATCCTTTAATTTTGTATGACTTTGCTATTTTTATTTATATTTTGCATTTACAAATAAAATACTACATGTAATATCAAAATTTGGAAAACAAATAATTTTACTGTTTGCCTTTACTGGTGACGGCCTTAGAGTTGCAATAAACCAAACCATGATTTGCAATATAAATTTATTTTAAAACACATGATATGCTGGTGTGTGAATAATTGGGTGTTGGAAAATCACATACCAACCAACGAGGAACGGAAATGTTTAACGAAATGCATGAGCCAATAAAATACGAAAAATTTGCAAAAAATGTTTGTTCATATTTTTGTTGTGATCAATTATGACTTGAATTTGTAATTTTAGCTGCATATATTGTACGGTCTAGACTCTAGGGTCCTTTCGGACCTGTTGCACTATTTATTTATTCTATATTGTAAAAAGATGCCCTTTTCATGAGATAGGCTGAGGAGAAGGTGTTCTCCATATAGAACATAGATTAGTCTGCCCTACCGAAAGCTGGTTTTTAGGAGTTTTTTTTTTTTAATGCCGACATGATCCATATAGATCGTTGATTTGCATGGCTTACAACAACAGTTGGTTCTCGTATTAGTGTTGTAAACTATGGAAATCAATGATCTATATAGATCATGTGGGCATAACAAAAACGCCTTTTTTCTCGAAATGGTATGGTTACAAACAGTATGTAAGTTTCTTCACCTTCATCAAGTGCCATTATAAATCAGCTTTCAATAAAATATTTCAGAGTCATTTGCCCCGAATCAGCCTATATGCAATCGTTGCTTGTGATAAGTGCCAATTGTTTATTTTGGTCTATGTCTCGACTTTTCGTATATGATCCCCAGAATCATGAACATTATCTTATCAGCACGGTTTGAAACGTTTACATGGTACGATTGATAGTAAAGGATTTTCCAATACGGACGATCTGCCCGTCCGTTCAAATAAAATCTATACTATTATGCATGAATTATAAAAATGTTGAAAAGTCCACCGCGGCTTCTTACGGTGGCACAAATATTTAATAACTTCCGCATAAATACGGCTGAATTTAAGCGATGACATTGGTTATGTTTCCTTTAGGGGAATCGGTTCATTGCGGCTTATTGGCATAGAACTGCGACTTTAGAAAAACCTACAAGGAAAAGTCTAGTGGGGTCAAATAAATATATATAATAATAATAAATAACCATCTCCTCAAATCGTTCATGCAGAATGTCCATTTCGGCGTTTGCTGTGTGGCATGAAGCCCCGTGCTGCTGAAATCACATGTCTAGTTCCTTGTCGTTCTTTTGTAAAAAAAAATTGTTTTTATCGTTTTGTACCGCTCGCCATGCCAATGACGCCGTATGCCTGAAAACAGCAATAAACAGTTGGCCTTTGGCTCAAATTTGATCACCAAACGTTGGACTTAAAAAAGCAATGTCATCTGCCGTAAAACAGGCTTGGACGTACTGCTCAATCGTTTAACAACTTGCCATGGTGATTTGGCATCAATGACTGAATATTAAAAACCAGATTAGACAAAACACTATGGCCGCCAAAGACCGTAAAATTCTGCTTTTCAAATTTTAAGCAATACAATTCTGCTTATTCTGCTTAAAAACAATATGATCATGAACAAACATTTTTTTTGTATTATAAAAATATATTATGCATTTCAGGTTTTAATAATACATTACAGGTAAATAAATTACAAGAAAAAAATCCAGAAGAAGCAAATTATTTTTTACATTTGAAATTACCCAAAAATTAAGAAACTAAAAAATGATAGAGAGCTATATATATTGATATTCGTTTAAGAAAACCAATATTGCTAAGATCTGCTCTCTTTTCTTCTTATTTTTTTTTTTCTTTTAATAATTTTCCTTTTCTTTTTCGATCTCTCCCAATTTCTCTCCTCACTGCAATCTTTAAAAAAATGTCTCTACCCTTTATGCTTAGACAAGTGAGAGGATTGTCTTTACTTTGGAAAGCAGAATTTTGGCCCATCCAGAATTTTGACCCCAACCCGCGCCTTGTTTAAACACTCTTGCGCGCAAATGGTGTCCGATGGTGTTGATGGATTCGATAACTCTACCAACAGCAACATATGTCGTTTCGTTTTTTATTTTGTAGGTGCCTTTAAATGTTGCATGCTAATTCTGTGATTTGGCCTTAGTTAAAAGCAATCGTCAATGAAACATATTTTTTCGCATCGAAACCTCTTCGTGAAGGTTAATGTGGTTAAACACATGTGGCATACCTACCTAATCGTAAAACAAATTAAGAGCAAAATCTCTACCTCGTTGGTCATTAAAAATAACGCAAATCACGTACTCGCCTTCTCAATATTGCATTCGTAATACCAGATTGAAGTATGTTTGGTTCTAGACATAACAACAATATACACTTGTTCAACCAGTTGCTCCGCAATTCACACGTCGGGAACAATTGTACTCAACCATTACCCCCGTTTTTTTTTTTTTTTTTAAACAAAAGGGAACACTTTGACAGCCACATTCGTTTCAAATCCGATTAACAGGTGTTTTGCCCCTTTACATAAAATCCACTTAGCAAAGCATACATACTAGTTCTGGATGGCTTATTGCACCTTGCCATGTCGCAAATACATAGGCGGCTAAGGAGAACATTTGAAATCGAGCCCAGTCCACCAGCAAATAAATTTCAACAGCTTTGTTATCGCTTATGCCCCAAATCACCATAACCGAAATCACCATAACCGAGTTTCAATTATATCCGTTCTCCCCGAATACATCCGATGCATAATTTATTTGCGGAACACCAAATTTGTACTTAATTGCTACAAAAGTATCTACACACAGTATCTGTAGCTTTGTTTCTGTCTTTATTAACCCAGAAGTAATTACGTCACATATAGATAGACTGTAAATTAGTCGCGTGTGTAATTAATTGTATACACAATATATTAATCCACCAGCGACGACAACGACTGAGGTTGCGAATGGCGGCAAATGTTAATTCTGGCGAATTGATAACAGTGTACTATAACAGCACATATAACACCATAATTGGCTGACGGCTAAAGTAAGGCGGTGTTGAGCTCTACGGCAGAGAGAGGAGATACAATTTTTTAAACGAAATACGAACAGAGCTTTAAACTAAAAGTTGCAAACAGCAACTCAGACACCAAGTTAATTTAAAGCAGGCGCGTCTGGTTGTTTTATCGTTTCGAGTTATTTTGTTGTTTTGCTTCTATCTGGCCGATTGATTGGCGGCTTATCGCGTGAAGACGTTTTTTTTTTGTTTGTAATATGTATTGGTTGGGAGCGGATTTAATTTATGATTTTGGTGGGCACTTTATTTCACAGCATGCGTAGTTACTTGTAGATAAGGTACTCGTAGCTTGGTTGTTTTCAACAGCACACTAAAGTACCGAGTTGCATGACTTTTCGATGCTTGTAATAAAGGGCTAGGGTTACCCGTTGAAAATTGTTTTTAAATGGCATTGCGTGTTAAGGGGACCATGTTGACAGAATCACTCTAAAAAGTGATTGAGCTCGTCAAGAGTGTATGACATAAGAGGATTCTGCGCAGAAGAGGTTCGATTAGCTATCGATAGGTACAGATTTTATGAAAAACTTTAATCACTTTGTACGATTATACCTTGTACTACCATGCAATTTTTATCTTTTTCACCAAAAGCCATATTTTTAACTTTCTCGATTACGTAGTAAAAGAAAGATATTCGTACAAAATTTCGAACTCGAGATGTTAATAAATTCTGACATTACGATATAAAGGAACTCAAAAAAGTGGGTCGCAAAATTCTGTCATCCATCCCAACTTGCAATACCATATTGAAGTTTGGAGTGTACAAGTCCGTAATCTTTTTTGAGAAATGTGCTACATTTTGCGGGTAATTCTTCCACATGAGCCTTCCAAGACTCAAGTTATTATCTATTAAGACACCTAAGTACTTATAACTCGTTAAGAGTTATCCCTCCCTTCTATTTAAAAACAATTTGAACTGCACGCTGAATCTTTGTGGAAGTTGTTGCTGTTACACGTATGGACTGATAAAGACATGAGCAAGATTAGAAGATTTTTTTTTTTTATACCGAGGGTAGGTGAAAATCTTCCAAAGACACTATGAGAATAGCAAGCGCGTGCTCATAGTAGTGTCAGATTTTACTGACTAAAAACACCTCACTTCGAAGAATTGTCAGATACTGCAACTAAGATATAACTTATCAAGCAATTTTTCTATAACGAAATTACAACTTTTAACAGGCTACTTTCCTATGAAAGATCCTGCATGTTCCGCAATTTAGACGCGGTTAATCTTATCTTGCCAAGTCGAACGGTTTCGTTCTTTGTAGTCGGCGCAATAAATTGTTCTCATCCAAAATTTGTCGGACTGTATTGTTGACGTGTCCGATTAGTCGGTTTCTATGCTTTCTCGCGAAGCTTCTAGTTTCAGCTTCAATTGTTGGAATTCCGAATTCCGTCGTTTCTAATATACCATGGTGCTTGTACAATTTCTCTAAGCACTTTATTTTGAAAAGTTTGTAGAATATTGGCATTTGTTTTCTTGGTGCAACCCCAAAGTTGTATACCGTAGGTCCACACCGGCTTTAGCAGTTGCTTGTATAGAAGCAGTTTGTTTTCGGTACTGAGTTGGGAATACATTGGTACCACTATTATTAAGAAAAGGTATGTTCCTTTAAATCTTACGAATTTTTACTAGTTCTTACGAATTCTTACGAATTTTTATTCAGTGCCGTTCCTGAACTCGAAAAGTTCGTAAAAGAGAACGTCCTCGAGAGAGCAATATATTACCGCTCCACTAAGAATCTTACTCAACAATGTTCTGGTGATTTGAAATTTGTTACCCCATTTGGCATATACGTGGATTATTTTTTGATTTCTGCGTATTAAAATGGTATCAACAGACGGCAAAATAAAATTTAATGTTCTCCTCGAAATTCTTTCGAAAGTGTCGACCAAATTCTTCCTCGCTGGAGCAAGCAACAATCTCCTCCATGCAGTGTCGCTTTTTCCTCTTTTCGAATACTTGTACCTATAGTTCAATTAGTACAAACTCTCCCACATACTCGGATTCATTAAAATAAAGTTCAAAATAAATGCTATAACTAATTTTCTTAGTAAATTAACACATTCCTCGAGTTTATCAGACATTTTAACGACTTTTCGTACCATTTTTTGAATATTTTGAATCATGTATCAGCTTTCATATTGCATGCAGTGCACTGCAATTTTGCATTCATGTTGGTCGAACATGTCGATGTGGGTGTTCAGGCGCATTGATTTTTGAATTTTTGCGTAAATGTGGGTAGATTTCAGAGCTCGATATAAATAATTATTTTAATATTAAAAAAAAAAAAAACAACTACGGCTGAATTTTCCCTGACCGTTCCCGAAATTCCCTTACTTTCCCTGACATTCCCTGACCAAATTTGCGTTCCCTGACATTCCCTGAATTACCAGTCTAGTGGCAACCATGGAATATTTTCCGACTAGCCAGTACATTTCTCTATATTTGATATCAAGTTATTTACGTTTCATTTTCACGTGCGAATTTCATTTCAGCTTTGCGTCGACTGTCATTCACAGGTATTTGGCCTCGTTTGCAAAGGGTATTCGGGCCAAGTTTACGAAAATTGGCAAGTCATTAGTTTTCTTATACGTGAAATTCACGTGACCAGATTTAGTTTCGTTGAGGGCGATCCGCCAGTCCCTCGTCCATTCATTTACCTTATTCAGTGCGATTTGCAGTTTTACAGTCGTTTCTTCAATTGTATTACCTACTGCTAGGATAGCGGTGTCTTCTGCGAACGTAGCAAGAGTAGTGCCATCTTCTCTTGGTATATCGTGAGTTTATAACAGATAGAGAAGCGGGCCAAGGACACTTCCATGCGGCACGCCGGCCGAAATTTACTTAAGCTTAGAGAATTTGTTTCCATGTCTAACACGGAAGAGTCTATTCCCGAGATATGATTCCAGAATATCATATAGGCGTACGGGAAGAACAAGGAATACGCTTGAGCATATCTTTTTTCTTCAAATGCTTTCTCAATTACGTCAGTAATTATATGCACTTGGTCAATCGTCGAAATCTTGGTTCTGAACGCAAACTGGTGATCACGGATAAGATTATTATATTCTATAAGCGGTTGTAGGCGCGTTAGTAAAATTCTCTCGAAAACTTTGGATATGACTGGAAGAAGGGAAATTGGTCTATACGACTTTACTTCATTTGGCGGTTTTCCTGGTTTTAAAATCATTATGACCTCCGCAACTTTCCATTGGCTCGATACGTGTTTTAGTCTGAGCGCGGCATTTATAATATGAAGAAACTTAATTAATGCTTTTCTTGGTAGAACTTTGAGAACTTCTCCCGTGATCAAATCATAACCAGGAGATTTCTTAGGTTTTAGGGACTCAATTTCACTTTTTAGTTCCCTTAGCGTTGCACTTGTGGTGAGTATTAAATCGTCGGATTGTAATTCCGTCCTAACAACACTGTCGTGTACCGCCCGACAATCGTACGGTTTAAGGGTTTCTTCTAATTGGGCGGCAAAAACGTCCGCTTTTTCCTTATCTTCCCTTGCCCATTCATTTTGATTTGTTTTAATTGGCGGCGTGGGGATTTTGGGCCTTTTGGTGTCTTTTACAGCTTTCCAAAGTGAATAATTGGAATCTTTTTTCGCCGTTAAACTTTCAATGTAGGAACCTATCGCACGATTTTTAAAGTCCTTAATAGCTGTCTTCAACAAGTTGCACAAATAATTCAAATATGTTTTATGTTGCGGAGCGCGACTCTGTTGCCATTTTTTACGCGCCTTCCTTTTTTCGTTGACCAATTCTTTTATTTCGGGAGGATATCGTAGACCGTATTTGGCCGGAGTTTTCCTTGGATAAGGCGTATTATTCCAGGAAGCGAGCTGTACGATCTTAACGAAGCGATCTACTTCAACCTCAAGTTCATAGGGTGTCGTAAGTGGAACGCTCAGTTCAACATTCTCTTCAATTTCGTTCCTAAGAGCTTTCCAGATAGTTGTTCTACCAGTTTATCTCGCTGGCTCAAGGTTATTTACTAGTTTTACGCTCAATGTTAAAATAACCGGTGAATGATCAGATGACAGATCAAAGCTCTCTTCAACTTTAATGTGGTTGGTAGATATTCCTTTCACGACGAAAAAATCGATCAGGTCAGGTATTTTTGAAGTATCAGTTGGCCAGTAGGTCGGTTTGCCCGTCGAGTGGAAATCGCAACTGTACTCCATACCTGCCCCATAGAGCATTCTTCCTTTTCGCGAGATGTACCTAGAACCCCAGAACGTGTGTTTCGCATTAAAATCGCCACCAATAATGAAGTTTGGTTTGAACGATTTAAGCAAGTTAGTATAATCACTTTTTTCTGCAGTGGACAGTAGATAGATGAAATTCTAAGAGTACGCTGACTATTTTTTACTCGAATCGTGCAAAGTTGCATAGTTTCAAGCTCTATCTTCAGGTCTTCGTATTGTTCAATGCAGTCTTTAATAAACAATCATGATCCACCTCTCACGTTTCCCGAAGGGTGACAAGCGTGGAAATCATTATAGCCTTTTATTTTTAAACTCGATCCCTTGTTCACGTGAGTTTCAGAAATCAAGCAAATGTCAAGATCTTTCTCGCGTATGAATATTTCCAATTCGTCGAGTTTTTGCAAAAGTCCGTTTGCATTTAAGTGAATATTTTTAACATTGGTTTTTCATTCATATTTTGTTTGATGTACGCGTTTTCCGTGAATTATTTTCGAGCTTAAGCGATCGAGAATAAATTTATTTATTTTTCTTTGTTCTTCAAGTTTCTGGAGAATAACTGAGAAAACATGTGAAACAGGGTCCGGCGAAGTTTCAACGTTTTTTTTCTCCTTCGGATGCCGCGGCCTGATCGTAGGTCTGCACTCTGGCTGTCTGAGGGCCACTATTCGCCACTATTGACTTTCCTGATTTTAACTTTTCAGTAGCGTTTCTTTTGACAACAGAGGTCGAGGGCTTTTCTGTTGTCTCTTTCTTTGACACTATTACGCTCTTGAACCGGAGGTTTATTGCCTACTACCTCTTGGGCGGTCTTACGCTTTGTCTTTCTTGGCGGCTTTGTTTTTCTATTCTGTGGCTTAAGGAGCGCATCTCTCCGTTTTTGCAACACTTTAGCTACTTCACAACCTCTATAATTTGCCGGGTGCTTTCCATTACAGGCACAGGTGGTGGAGGATTGTTTATGTGCTCCACAGTCTTGGGAGAAATGATTTCCGGCGCATTTCACACATCGCGGCTCTTTTTTGCAATACATTTTCGTATGATTAAATTCTTGGCAACGTTTGCACTGTGGAATTATTTTTAAATTTCTGCGCATGGGCTCGATTTTCACCACAATACTTACTATGGTTTTAATTCGGTAGATATCTTTGATGTTATCAGACCTATCGAAGGTAAGCATAAAGAGCGGAAGTCCACGCCTTACCAGGATTTCCCTATCTTCTTCCGTTTGTTGTTTCTCCTTCTTGATGATATTAACAGCATCAAGAATTTTAAATCCTCTGGCTTGGAGGTCGTATATAACCACTTCTTTTTTGCATGAGGCGTGGAGTCCCCTTGCTACAAGATGTGGCCTTTCTAACTTTATTTCGAAAGTATACCACTGAACGGTATTTAGCTTTTGGGACACTGCTCGGTAGTCTTCGTGGTTATCGACGTTAATTTTCCACGCATTATTTCTAATGATGTAATCTGACATCACAATCAAGTTGGCAAGGACCTCTTAAATTGCATATCAAACGTTTTGTTTTATTGCTAACAAGTAGCTAATGTTTCGCGAACGACTGTCGCAGAATACTTAAATCTATTTGTAATTTCGCAACTGAGTCAAAAAGACTTATTATTATATACTTATGCCATATCATCAGCAAATATTATTATGAGAATACTGAAATTTGACAAATGTTAATATTAAGATTGGTCCTAGAAATGAACTTTGCTTTACACCAGTTGTGGTATTTAACCGACTGCTGAAGATTCCATTCAGTTTTACTAAAGGTCGAAAAACAAAACCGTTATCTTGAGAATCATCTTCTACTAAATCAGCGTACATATTACAATCGCAGTTATATTGCTTCTTACGTATAATGTCTATGTAAAGATATCAGTCTATCGGGAAGCCTACTTGCAATTAGACACCTTAAACGATTGCTACTAATTAGAAAACAGAAACATCTACTATACTTTTATCCTTTTACCCAAAAAACTTGTAAATTATAAAAGCGTATAAAATAGAATAATATGCGCTTAAGACTCTCTAATCAGAATTTTCAACAAATGACTGTTACTAGAGCTTCAAACTATAAAAACTGACATTGTTATTTTTAGGTATTTGATTTGATATTCTTATATACTACTGCCTATATATCAGATGAATAACTCAAAAATGTGTTTTATTTAACACTATTCCTAGCATCGCTTCACAGATCTTTTCCTACCTACCTAATAAAATAAGAAAACAACTAATCAAACCTTTGATCAACGAGACAGTTTCTTTCGACCTAATTTTTTTTGGGTTCAGGCATAAAAACTTCAATCAATCCGGAGGGGTAAAATTGCTCCCGTGTGCGCTGGCCCAGTAAATTTACTTTTTATTTGTATGTATGAGTCTTTTGTATATATAACTTTGAAAAAGGCTAAAAAGAGGGAAAAAATATGGGAAAAGGCAAAAAAAAAAAAACATACATTTGCACCAGCAAGGACGTCAAATGTGTTTGTTTGTTGATCTATGAACAAGTCTATATTGTTATACGATTGCGCAAAAAAGGCATAGTGATCTGAATCCTATCCCTGGTTATTAGAGTTAAAGTTTCGAACAAATCTTGACTATAGGTTGTTTACCGTACCAGTGAAAGCCATTAGACCGTACGAACTATTGCTCGTCAATTTACAAACGACTTGTATTGGCACTTTGGTAGCTAAAGTCACATCAGAAAACTACTTAAGTTGAATCTATGAACAAGTGGTTACTTGTAAAAACGGAGAGACCGTTTTCATCCTAAGACAGAACCGTTTCTAAATGAAAGCGCACAATGTTTTGATATTAAGCAGATTAGTGTGTTCAAGTACAGAGTTAGCTGTATGCTGCCTAAAACACCTCCTGGGTGTATCTTTCTACTTCGTCTCACAGGTGTCAAGTGTGTGACTCCGTCAAAAACAGTCGGAAAGTAGTTGTTGTAATGTGCGCTAAGAGCGTTTTCACCAAGTTTTTCTTTTACAACATCTTAATGTGTTAATTTTTGTCCAAAGCCGTGCTTAAATATTTACTAGTAAATCGCACATCTAACGTGTGCTTATCAGGGATGGAAAATGTCAATTTAGATTGAATTAAAAATATTTAAAATGTAACAAAACATAACATAAATAAACATTAATGACTTCATAACATAACAGTACACACCTGCAAAAGAAAAATAGTTTATATATTAATCAATGAGCTATTCAGGCTTAATACTCTCATTTTGCCCTAATATTCAAAAAATTGCCCTGAGCTTGAAACTCGTAACAGGATATGTTTCTAGAGAAAAGTAGATTCCAGTCAACGCTTTGTTTTCTGTATTTGGAAAAATACAAACTATATGAGAATTTGAAAGATAATAAATAAATAAATAGTTGGCGCAACAGGTCTGGAGAGACCCTAGGCCTAGCTTCTCACAACCATTCGTTTTGTGTGAGTTTTCATTTTTGGAACGAATGGAAGGGATCTACAATTTTATGCCGACTCCAAACGGCTAATTGAGAAGCTCTTTCAAGACATTTATACTCTCGGATGTTTGTCAGACGTTCGCGAGAAGTAGCGCAGCGGAAAAAAAAACCCTAAGTCGGAATTGGGTTTTTGCGGGATTCGAACCTGGGACTCCCGCATGCAGTCCAACACACTAACCACTAAGCTACTACGACTACAGCTATAAAATAGGTGAATTTGAAAGATACAGATCGATAAATTGTATCGAAAAGGTAAATTGTTCTTTTGGGCGCAGGGACATAAGTCCCCGAGACATAATTCTCGAATTGATTTTTCGTGACTTATGTCCCACTTTAATGGGACATAAGTCCCTATTATAATTCGGAACTTGTGTCCCACCCCACTTGGACATAAGTCCCGAAAACAAATCTCGGAAATAATTTTTTTTCCTAAATACAAGCCTAAAGACAAACTAAGAGAAGATAAGATGGATAAACTAATTTAAATTAAAAGAATTTTGTATATACTTAACCTCGCACCCACCCCAACAGTAAACTCAACCAGATGCAGGGGCAGCATGCCCCCCCATACGTATTCCATGTTGGAAGGTTAACGATTCGCGCGCGGTATGTGCTGTTGGCTGTAGGAATAAGAAAAATATATAATTTAATTCCGGACTTATGTCCCATTTTCAACGATAAAAATTCGGGACTTATGTCCCACTTTAGTTGGCTCGTATATGTTGGTCAACACGGAAGCGCAACACCGGAAATCCAAATTATTCTCACCCCAAGTTTGCAAGCTTTTTTATTTTCATCCATTCAGGAGAGAGGAGACGCCTAACTTAGCCACAACGCCGGCAAAGTGATGTTTTGTTTCGGTGTTCACCTCATCTTCCGCCCCTGTAAGTTTACTTTCAGACTGATGGCGAAGTTTATAGAACTCCGCCTGCATCCGTACACTCGTTCGTGGTTTATCAAAGCATGGTTTCGTCTGAGTTACGAGATTTCGATGGGTATTATGTCTCATTCTTCTCTCCCTTTTTTCGGGGGGATAACTCTTGCGTATGTGTAACATTTCAAGATTAATGGCGCATTGGCAAGCCATTTATCATTTCCTACACGGCTGCTGTTGCTGTTCTCATGATGCACAGTGTTGTTGTAGCATCTCGGGAAATTACTTCTTGTTCAGATTTCGGTCTCGAGTTGAGTTGGGTTAGGTTGTATTTATAGCAAATGATTCCATTTATATATAAGATGATTCGTATGGCGAAATATCTGTCATTTAATTTGGTCGCTGCTGTGGTAGTGTATGAGTATGGGATTTAGTTATGACAGCTGTGAAATTAACCTTTCCCCGCTTCACTCACATTTCATTGTATTTCCGATTTGGAATCCCTCCCAATAAAGCTGTAAACAGTAGGTACACACCTATTTTATAGCTGCATCGCTTAAATTTCCGTTTTTAAGTATTCCATACGTTAATACGGCTTGTCTAGTGAAAAGCGGAAATTCAACGGAAACCAGCAACCACAACCAGTGTTGAAACGGAAAAGGAAGACCCAATAATAACACACTTCATTTTTTGTACTTTGAGAACTAACATGTCGAGGAGGCAGAGTCAAGATGTGGCATTTGCCACACTTAACGTTCGACAATGGTTGTTGAGCCATTATACGTGATTTCCAAAGAGGGGTACCCGTTGAATTAGGTCACGCAATGTCTTGCTATCAGCTTCGTGATATTTTGTTTACTATTGTATATATATATATATTGTATGGAAATATTCTTGAGTAGGTATATGGTATACATTTAGCAAGTGTTATAGCCACGGCCATATCGAGTATATGCGGCATTCCCCAGTGCTCTCCTTAAATGGTATGGAAATAAATCCCGCCATTGGAATGTGCGTGGAAAGTTAATTACGGAAACGAAATTTGGCGAATGTCACTGCTACGTTGGTGGTAATAAAAAATAATTATTGTAGTGCTTTCCCCACACCCCTCCACATCACTTACTGACACACACTCAACTCATGTTTCGAGAGAAATGAAATTCTAAAAATAAATTTCATTCACAAAATGTTTTCGCTACTAAATGACTTTTCGTTTCTCAACGGCGCGGCTCGTCGCTGCCGACTTTTGAACGAGATGAAAGGCGATGCAGGAGATGCGCGAATATTTTTGGATACATGGCGTGGCGCTTATTTGTATTTTTGGGAGCACAAATTATTTTGAAAATCATTTTTCATTCTAAACTGTTGTGTGTGAACTTTTGCAAAATGGGCATGACGAATATAATTTTGGAAAATTTTCGTTTCGCCGAACATTTCTGTGACACATATGGGTGTATGCGCTAAATAAACAATCGATTGATGGCGGCGAAGCATTGAAGTGCAGGAATAAGGCTATCGTAATGGAACAAATTTGCAGTAGGCGTACTGGTGCCTTAGAATGATTGATTGATTATTTCCAGTCTTGAGGGAAATATGCGCTGAAAATATTATAACAGAAGCAGCGCCCAAGGTGCCATCGTCTAATATGGACTATTAATATTTTTAAAATGCGGGTGGGACTTGCTACATGCATATGGCTAGGTGTTTCCCAAGATTCGCTTGGTTGAACGGATGTTATGGTATGTGTTACTGAACAGAAAAAAAAAAAAACATTACGTCAAGGGTCAGTATACTGCGATGTTTCGAGGTTGATTGGAATGCCAGTTGAACTTTCGGATATCCGTTTTGAGTTTAACTGTTATCATACATAAAATATCTGGGTGACCGAGCTTTGCTTTATATTGTTTTTGAAATTACAATTAATACTAATAACCGAGCAAAGCTCGGTCGCCCAGGTACTATAAACTTGAACATATAAAAAAATTTAAGTCTCCTGAATGCCGGTGGATGCCTTTTACTATGACGCGGACTTATTACTTACTTATGCGACTTCCAACGCTAATAAAAGCATTGGATACTCAAAGGTGCGAGGGTACCGCTCACGCTTCAGAGTTCAGAGTATGCATATATACATACAAGAATTGCTCGTTTAAAGGTATAAGATTAAAACAAAAACCTTGAACTCAATTTCTATATACAGCACCTCCACCCAGCGTTGCCAACCTAGGCTTTTTATGCCTTTTAGGCATTATTTCATTAGCTAAGGCTTTAAGGCTTTTTTGTTTCCAAAAACGCATCTTTTTTCTATTTCAAATATTTATTTATTTTTTGATCTGATGGACTAAAACTGTGTTTGTTTTGTTCAATGCTATTTACCTACCTACTCATGAAACTAAAGTCATGAATTTTGTTCCTATTTCTTCTGTGATTTATACATAATTTAAGTTTTTTTTTTGGAAATAAAAATTGTTGTTGTTAATTTTTTTATATTTGTGTTTAATTTTTGATTTATTGTTCCAATTTACATAAAAAATTTTTTTAGGCATTATTTTATTGAAAAAGGCATATTTTTTTCTCAAGTTAGGCTTTTTTTCGTCAAAATTGGTTGGCAACGCTGCTCCACCATCCGTCCATCACCACACCACACCACACGTCATCAGCCATCTGCGCATTTCCTCAGAAAGACATTGTCGCTGTTTTTTTTTTTTTTCATATGAACGTGCTTGTGCGATGTGCGCCACAAAACCACCCCAAAGCAGAACAACGATCAAGAACCGCGGCTGCTGATAATATTCGATTTGAGAAAATAAATTTATTTTTTTCGTGTTAGATTTTAGGTTGTAGCTCAGCTTCTAGAGGACATAGAAAGCTGATTGATGGCTTGAAATAACTATTAAAGTGTTGGCTCTCCTACGTATTTTTTTTGTTTGCATTGATTAAGAATTGTTTGTGTAATGGCGAGTAAAAGGCAGTAAAGTCAGAAAAATAAGCTCAAAACGCATGAAAACTCGAAAACACGCGTTTTCCCAAACATAAGACTAATCTAGATCAATTGCTTACCCCCGAAAACCCCCATATACCAAATTTCAGCGAAATCGTTAGAGCCGTTTCCGAGATCACAGAAATATATATACAAGATTTGCTCGTTTAAAGGTATAAGATATTGATGCGTATAAATGTCCTAGGCCTGGCTCCTTTCATCCATTCTTGTGTACAAGTGATATATCTATACATATAAAACAAAGTTGCATCTCTGAGACCGCCCATAACTCGAGAACAGATCGGCCGATTTGAGCTGTATTTTCTTTGTTGTGTTTGTCTACGCCTGAGGGAGTTCCATACTGCGTGAAAATTGGAAAATGTTAAAAGGAATTTAGTTTGTTGGGGCGCCAGTTAAAGATTTAAGCGAAATCTAAAATCTACAACCCCTCTTAGGCACTGTAGTTTTAAAGGAATGCGATCACTGAGGAATCTTTTCAAATTACTGTCAATGCCTTCACAATTATATTCCATATTTATCAAACGATTCGAGTCCTTACAACAGAATTTTAAATCATTTAAAACAATTTTCGAGACTTCCAATAATTTGCTCCAATTCAATTATTTGCTTTGTAATAATTTGTAATGGTTTACTGGCATTTGTTTTAAATCGTAATTTTCAATAATTTATTGCTTTGATGAAGTATTCTTTTCAAATTTTCACTCAATCGCATTCACTGCAACCAATTGATTTTTTTTGTAATAAGTCCTATCTTTAGTCTTCAATCATTTTGCTGCTTTTCCTATAATTTATCCCATTCCATACTGGTAATTATGTGGAGTAATTTATAGTCTTCCCCAATCATTTAGATTTTGTTTTTAGTAATTTATTTATTTTTTTTTTTTTCAATAATTTTACATTTTTTAGGGACCCAATTGTTCTTTGAATAACATTTGCTTCTAATTCTACAAAGGGTTATAGGAAGATAACCTTTAGCTTTTTGATCATTGATCTTCTGCATTTGCCCAAAATGCTTTTACAATTGCAGCCTTTCAACATCGAGTAACTTACAATGTTTTGAAAAGAAAAACTGCTTCAACAAAAAACAATAATGGGAAAATAAATAAAAATAAAAATGTAAACAAACAAAATTATACACCTTGGGTCTAACGCTTCAATTGAAGTTTAGTCTAGTATTAAGTTATTCTGTCAACTAAAGACCTATATATAGCAGAAATATTTAGGGTGTCCTGTTTGCGGTTCATGTTGTTCTTGTTGTTTATTATGTGTAGCGTCTCGAGTGTATACCGTTTCTAGGTATGTCTCTCCGTCTGCAGCTAAAGAGTCCGGGTTGTGGTTTGCTTGAATATAGTGGTTGGCCAGTGCCGTTTTTCCCCGGTTTGTCGATTTGATGTCCGACCGGTGATTGGACATTCTTTGAGACAGGGACTGTTTTGTTGTACCGATATAGCAAAGGTTACAGCTATCAGTGTTGTTACCGATACAGTTGATTCTGTACACGACGTCAGTACGTTTTTGCTTATCAGTTTTTTAACGGTTTGACGTCGTGTATAGAATCAACTGTATCGGTAAAGGCAGATCTTTTCGTTAACATGTTTTCAGAGAATTCCACCCTAGATTCTGCACAGCTAGAGCCACCAAACATCCCGAGGATGCAATCATCGATGGCAGAAGTGAAATTCAACGCATCCTTAAAGAACTAGATTGCAATAAGGCAACGGGACCCGATGGAATCCCGGCTATAGTACTCAAGAACTGTGCACCAGAACTTGCACCTGTACTCTGTAAGCTGTTTAGCTAGTCGTACTCCCAGAAGACATTTCCTTCTTGCTGGAAGACCCCTCGCATTCAACCTATTCCAAAGAAAGGGAGGAAATGTCTGCCACAAAACTATCGTCCAATAGCGTTACTTTCAATGCTCTCTAAAGTAATGGAAAAGGCAATAAATGTCGAAATAATCAAATATCTAGAAGGCCATCGATTAATAAGCGACAGGCAATACGGATTTCGGAGCCGTCGTTCCACTGGTGACCTGTTAAGCTACGTAACGCACTTATGGACGCAATCAATTGAACAACACGGCGAATCCAGAGCCGTAGCCTTGGACATATCAAAGGCATTTGACCGAGTCTGGCATAGAGCCCTATTAGGCAAGTTAGCGTCTTACGGATTACCACAACAATTCTGCGGATGCATGCAAAATTTTCTTCTGGGAAGATCGATCCAAGTTGTTGTAGATGGTGTATCATCCAATTCGTTTGCTATAAATGCAGGAGTGCCCCAAGGATCTATTCTTTCTCCAACTCTATTTCTTCTCCACATCAACGATTTGCTTGGATCAACAAATAATAGTATCTTCAGCTTTGCAGATGACAGCACTCTTATATCCTCCATCTCGAACAATGGGCCTGTCGGCTACATCACAGAGTCAGAGATGTGAACAAATTAATTCTCTAAATGATGATCTGGACAAAATCTTGAAGTGGGGAAAGGACAACTTGGTTTTATTTAATGCAAACAAGACACAGCTCACAACATTTTCCAGAAAAAAATGCATCAACTGTTCCTCAGATCCAAATGGATGACCATCCAATCTATCACAAGGACTGAATGCACCTTCTAGGAGTCACAGTCAATTCAGGAATCACATGGCAGGACCACATATCTTATATCGCAAGATCGGCGTCCGCAAAGTTGAGCTACCTATTTAGAGCAAAGAGGTACTTTAGCCCCAAGCAACTTCTCCTTCTCTACAAAGCGTAGGTTACACCAGGCTTGGAATATTGTTCCTATATATGGAGTCGGCCCCAAAACATTCACTTAACCTACTTGATAGCATACAGAGACGAGCAGTTCGACTCATTGGAGACCCTACACTCACATCGAATCTACAACCGTTGGTGCACAGGAGACAAGTCGCTGACCTATGCTTGTTTTATAGGTACTTCCATGGTAGATGTTCTGAGGAACTCAAAGACATTATCCCTCGAAACGCAACTTTTGGGCGCCCAACAGGACAGGCTGCTAATGCTCATGACCATACAGTACACTTGACAACCGCGAGGACAATAACTTTCAAAAACTCCTTCTGTTACAGGACAAGCAAACTTTGGAACTCGCTTCCTGGGGATATATTTCCAGAAGACTACAATTTGCAGCAATTTAAGTGCAGAGCAAACATACATCTGCAAGCATCTCGGGTCGCTGTTGAAGCGTTATAGGTTCGCTTTCCCGAAAGAAGTATTTATATAGAAAAAAAAAAAAAAAAAAAAACACTGAAAGCTGTAACCTTTGCTATATCGGTACAACAAAACAGTTCCTGTCTCAAAGAATGTCCAATCACCGATCGGACATCAAATCGACAAACGGGGGAAAAACGGCACTGGCCAACCACTATATTCAAGCAAACCACAACCCGGACTTTGACAACGCAACTGTGCTTCAGACGGAGAGATATACCTCGAAACGGTATACACTCGAGACGCTACACATAATAAACAACAAGAACAACATGAACCGCAAACGGGACACCCTAAATATTTCTGCTATACGTAGCTCTTTATTTGACAGAATAACTTAGTACTAGACTAAACTTCAATTGAAGCGTTAGACCCAAGGTGTATTAATTTTGTTTGCTTAAATTTGTATTTTTATTTGTTTTCCCATTATTGTTTTTTGTTGAAGCAGTTTTACTTTTCAAAACATTGTAAGTTAGATGATGTCTCCATTTTTGTCTTTTTTAACAATTTATGTTTCCTAATAAAGAACTTCTGAAGAAGGCAGCAATTCCTGCCGAAACGTCGGGAAAAACAATGAACTAATTTCATTCAAACGCCTATGACCAAAAAAGCTGATGGGAAAACCATTTCCACAAACTACACATAAACATTTAATTGGTCAAGATAAACTATAATATATATAATCGATTTCCTGCTCATTCAGTTGCTTATTGGACGATTTTTGAATACGATACGTGAATATTTTGATACCGTGTGCAGTGCAGGTAGTTCTCGATAGCTTTTTCTTGGAAATTGTTTCGAAACCAGAATCACTTTGACAAACGCTGTTATTTGTTCGAATTATAGACATACCGCGATACGCCATCAGATCTTGTATCTCATTGCTTTCTCAAATGGGTTGACACTAAACGCTTCTGCGATGACTATTGATTTAAAAACTAATCTCTGTATCTGTGTAGATGTGTGTACTGCTGCTAAACATCCCCTTAACGTGTGTTTGTGTCTGCCATTCATTAGTTTTACTATACTCAAGGCACAATAGGCTCCGTTTAGAGAGGCCGCTGTGCCAGAGCCCCAAGAAGGCTCCCCTATTTCAAGATCCATCTACTGTACAAATTAATTTTTGAAATCTCAAACAAAGCGGTTCACATTCAAACGCCAGAACAAGTATTCAGATGCAGAGTTTACTTCTCAAATCGTTATGCTGTCACCACAGCCCATCATAAATCATCATCATTTGGAAACATTTCGAAATTCAGAGCGACGCGTACCGAGCCTCTATCTGATTATTAAATTCGCTAATAATTTTGATATTAATTGAGATTAAGAAGCAGAAAGTGTCACCCTGTTTGGGCGCATTCATATACAAGTGCGGACAAATTTACATTCAAGTTGTTCTCCTTTCATCCGAACGTGACTGAGGGAACAGCTATATCGTATATCTCAGCACGCATCCATACCAAAATCACCACCATCTCGTCGATTATCGTCGCCATTGCGCCATTCATCGCAGTCTATTTGAAGTTTAATTGAACTTAATCAAATTTAATTAAGACGATGTCATTAGACAGAGTAGCTGTTTTGGAACGAGGATGAGAAGGTTGTTGGGTGGGTGGGTGTGTTCTCTGCACACACAACTAGTGTGGGTCGTACAACTTAAACGATGCACATTAAAGTGTTCTTTTTGCAAATAAAAGAAATTCCAACAAACGATTTCACTTGGTCAAAATGGTGTGTGCTTGTGTAGGCAGCTAAAGGGAGGCCAACATTTTTCTCAAGGTCATGATATGTGACCGTGTGTGTGAGTGTGGTAAATTAAATTTTTCTTCAATTAGTCACCAGGTGACTGCAAAAACCATGACATGACGCTGAAACCCAAGCAAATATTTATTCTCTAATAATAATAGTGTTGTTGTCCATTATTTCAAATGACTATTCAGCAAGTGAGTGGGATAAACACTAACACTAAAGCAAATTTCAAACTGCTATTCAATGACGTCGCTTGTGTGTACGAATTCATTGAAGAACTCACAACAGTTTCGCTTGCTGCCATTTTTGTGTTAGCCCACAGTGCTGAGATCCAAACAAAAACATTTGTCGGCGTTGGGCAAACCAACATGAGCCAGATGCTTCAGTTTGGTGGAGATATGATTTCAGTTTCAATTTTGAGGATGAAAAATATTAATTTACCGATCAATATAATATGGGAAAATGTTAATTTTTAAATAAGTATAATGAGATAATTGGGTTGCGAGTGGCGGATGCCGGGGAATATATACATTTTGATTGAAATTAGTTGAATGAGTGCTTTTGATACATTTTCCACGCGATGAGATCAACAGCGATTTGTGAGCAATGGGGCATTTTAAGTACGATATTCAGATTTAGATAAGATAATTCTTTATTTGTTGGTGGTTAAAAACCATGATACTGAACTTTTACAGGTTTTCCTATAAAGACTTATCTACGAATCATGCCACGATGTACAACGGAGTGTATGGTGTGACTCGACATGGATGCACCTACTGTTGTTGAGTACTCCTAGCAAATGTATCAATGAACAAAGCTGTATAAACGGATTAAAAAAAAAAAAACATATTGACGGTGTTAGTGGAGGTGTCTTAGTTCTCCTTTCGTCGTCTCAATGACTGCAGTCTTTTCCAGGCCGAAAAAATGACGGTAATAAAGGTAGTGAAGACTTTGCACACTATTTGAGTGCCATAACATCAGCGAAACAGACTGATAGTTAAATTATGGCTTTAAGTCTTCTCGTTCTAGTTAAAAGTGTGACGTTGCTTCTCTAATCTCCTTATACATTTTTGATACAATAAGTGGCAATGCAGATCCACATGCACGTCAATCAGTACACTTCTGTGGTTTTAAGTTGCACTTTAAGGTGCAAGCTAACATTGCTTTGGCGAAAAGGTTACGTTTAAGTTAAAGCGTTAAGCAAATATTACTACAAATTGGGATACCGCAATAAATACTTACTTAGCTAAATGGAACTGCAAAAATAGAATTAAGCATTTTCTTGGCTGGACGTGTACTTAACTTGTAAAACACATAAAACTCACAATGCTTTGATTACGTTAGCAAAATTTAATGTTCGAGCTAAGAAGTGCCTTCCAAGGATTTAGAACTGTCCACAGTGCTACAGGCTACTGAGGTTTACAGCCTAAGCGGCTGGGCGAATTTGTTTCAATCTTCGGATTAGATGTTTGTAGGCTTACGGTTCGAGGCCACTTTTTTCTGCAAGTTATCTCCATTATTAACGGTACTTCCCATATACCGGTTTTAAATAAGTTTGAATTTTTCGAAAACTGTTCCAAGAATTTCAATTAAAATTAATAAACATTTTCTGTAACCTACCCAGTTCTGCTAAAATAAAAAAATTGAATAACTGTAGGTACTTTTGAAAATTTGACTTATCTCCAAAACATTTCAAATGGTATTTTTAGGTCTCCGTAGCCAAATGGCAAAAATCGGAACCCTATTAGATTCGTCATGTCTGTCTGTCGGTCTGTCTGTCCGTCCGTATGTCACAGCCAGTTTTCTCCGAAACTATAAGAGCTATACCGTTGAAACTTGGTAAGTAGATGTATTCTGTGAACCGCATTAAGATTTTACACAAAAATTTTTTTTTTTTTTCATCAAACCCATACGTGCGGGGTATCTATGGACAGGTCTTCAAAAATGATATTTAGGTTTCTAATATCGTTTTTTTTTTCTTAAATGAATAGTTTGCGCGAGAGACACTTCCAAAGTGGTAAAATGTCTTTTTGTCTTTTGATAAACAAAATTATTCGTGTTAAAGTTATTTGGGAAAGGAAAAAGTGCGCCATAATGCCCGCTGTTACCCTATCTGTTTTTCTCTATATTATCGTACAATGGACTTTCTTGGAAAGATTTTAGAAAGAAATTTTGAAAATTTCGTTTTGTATAGTATTACCTACTCAACGACTTTAACCAAAATGCAAACATTAAGTAAAATTGATGTTTTCAAAATGATTGGGTCCTTAATTTGGCTCCATGAAATTATGCCCCAAAACAAAAATGAAAAAAGGCCCCAAAAAATGGGGTAATATTTCATATCATGCAAAATGACCCCATTCCATTTATGCCAAATGAATGCAGAATGAGCCCAAATTTTTAGCATAAAAAATGAAAAATTGCCCCATTGCATGGCAAGCAACAACAAAAATGATTACGAAATTGGAAAGTATTTTCATTTTTTTTGGGGTGTTCTTGCATCTTTTTGGTGCCATTTTTCATTTTCTTATTTTGGTATCAAAACAAAATTCTACTAGAAGAAACGCGAAGTATACAGTTGTTAAAACGGTGACACTCGTTTCAAAGACAAAATAACTTGCTGATAATTGAATTTTTGAGTAGTAATCGATCACTTTAGTGACGAAAGTGCAGTGATCATAACGTGTTAAGAAATAATATAAATGAATAAATAAAAATAATAAATAAATATAAAATAATAAAAAATGCTAATTTAACAAAAATAAAACCAACATTTTACCACTTTGGAAGTGTCTCTCGCGCAAACTATTCACTTTAGAAAAAAATGATATTAGAAACCTAAATATCATTTTTGAAGACCTATCCATAGATACCCCACACGTATGGGTTTGATGAAAAAATTTGTTTTGAGTTTCAGTTCTATGTATGGGGACCCCCAAAATTTACTGTTTTTTTTTTTTTTTTTTTTTTTTGTGTAAAATCTTAATGCGGTTCACAGAATACATCTACTTACCAAGTTTCAACGGTATAGCTCTTATAGTTTCGGAGAAAAGTGACTGTGACATACGGACGGACAGACAGACAGACATGACGAATCTAATAGGGTTCCGATTTTTGCCATTTGGCTACGGAACCCTAAAAAGACCACAATAATATCACATTGAAGTATTATTTCACAAACGAAAATGTAATTTCACCCCAATTTACCAACGAAAAAAGGCCCGAAAATAAGGAAAAATGACTCCAATCAGACTTTCAAACGTTGTTGCTGTTTACTATATAATATTGTGGGGCCTTTTTAATTTTTTTGGGACCATTTTTCACTGGGTCATAATTTCATGGAGCCCCTTAATTTTCCATTCGAATCACCGATAAGGCTAATTTTAGAAATTGTTCATGTCTCGGAAGTCCTATTTACGATTTGGATAAAATTTTAAAAACCAACAATATCTTATACTCAGTTCTAAAGTATTTTTCGAAATAAAAATTGCAATATTTATAATAAATCAGTTTTTTTTTTTAATAGTAATTTCTCAAAAATGACTACCCATAATCCGATCTATGTTTATATATTTTTTTAAAACTCAATACCGCACTTTATTGCAACAGCCATTAAAAAAGTGTATGTACTGAAAAAATATGATAGCAAACAGTTTGTTAGTATATGCTGTCGACAAACAAATTTGCTGCTTTGGGACAAATTAAACATATCGTGTAATAGGGCATCATACGCGAGACGAACATATGCATATTTGCTGAGAATTGTTAGATTGCCAACATACGTATGTTCATTCAACATATCGTCTCATACCATCCAATCCATCACAAGGACTCAATGCACCTTCTAGGAGTCACAGTCAATTCAGGAATCACATGGCAGAAGCACATATCCTATATCGCAAAATCGGCGTCCGCAAAGTTGAGCTACCTATTTAGAGCAAAGAGGTACTTTAGCCCCAAGCAACTTCTCATTCTCTACAAAGTACAGGTTAGACCAGGCTTGGAATATTGTTCCCATATATGGAGCTCGGCCCCAAAACATTCACTTAACCTACTTGATAGCATACAGAGACGAGCAGTTCGACTCCTTGGAGACCCTAAACTCACATCGAATCTACAACCGTTGGTGCACAGGATACAAGTCGCTAATCTATGCTTGTTTTATAGGTACTTCCATGGTAGATGTTCTGAGGAACTCAAAGACATTATCCCTCGAAATGCAACTTTTGGGCGCCCAAAAAGACAGGCTGCTAATGCTCATGACCATACAGTACACTTGACAACCGCGAGGACATCAACTTTCCAAAACTCCTTCTGTTACAGGACAAGCAAACTTTGGAACTCGCTTCCTGGGGATATATTTCCAGAAGACTACAATTTGCAGCAATTTAAGTGCAGAGCAAACATACATCTGCAAGCATCTCGGGGCGCTGTTGAAGCGTTATAGGTTCGCCTTTCCCGGGAGAAGTATATATAAAAAAAAAAAATAAAAATAAAATAAATAAATATTGTATAATAATATGCTCAAACATTTTGTAATGTGTAAGAGCTTATATAGTAAAATAAGCTTATACCTATAACTCTGTTACTACAACCTTGAGAGCTTGAACTTAAATAAAACTCACATTGTTATTCGACATAATACTGCCATATCAGATGAATAAGTGAGGTTTATTTAACACTTTTCTTATCTTTTATGAACCGTTTCTTTTACCTAACATTGCTACTCAGATTCTTACCTACCTACCAGTGGCGTGGCGTGAACATTTTCAAGTGGGAAGTCGAAGCAAAATTATTAATCCCATACAAATGTAAAAAACTTTACATCTGTTGAAACAAAACCATACATTGAACATTTGCAAATTGGGCTCACAATACTAAATTGACTTTAAGTCGTGCACTGCAATCAGTCAACTAAATTTTTAATGTAATGTAAACCAAAACTCTTCCCCTTACCTACCTCAACATACTACCTGCCAGGACAATGTAATCGAATAGGTATCGAATAACTCGAAGAAAAGCGTGTTATTTTGTTCATAGCCACATCCCCATTCACCATTCCCCATGCAGCATGCCCAGTATTGCCCATACACAGTACTCAGCGAAAAAAAAAAAAAAAAAAAAAATAGGTACACACAAAATTAGTCAACTAGTGAGACCGAGAATTACTCGAAAAAAGCGCGTTATTTTCTACATCTACATAACGAAGTGGGTGTTGAACAAAGAGGTGTCAAACACAATGTTCACATTGGCTTTTTTTGTTTGAATAAATTTAAATAAGGACTTTCATTTTTGAATCAGTTTAGGAGTTAATAAAATATAAGCCGTATAAAATTTGACTTCTCCTGACGCCCTTTCCATTTGTTTGTATTATTAGATTACCTATCGAGTGATATATATAAATAAACTTAACATACCTACACCAATTTAACCAATCCAAAGTTTATTAAATGATAGTACAGTCAATAGTGATAAATCGTATCTATGTATAATAATAACAGTAATAATAATAATCATTATGGTAGCTTCAGCGTAAAAAAAGCAAAAGCTAAGAAAACAAAAAAACAAAAAATTAATACTCGTCGTTAAAACTTATTTCGACCAATTCGACATAAATGTTAAATATTCCTCCATTACTTTCATCAAGTGAATTGATCGACTTTTACTTCACCGTCAAACGAAAGCGATCAAGAACTCATCGTATAACGTTAAAACACAATTACAAAAGTTACAAATAAATAAAATAAAGATTCACAAAAAATTGAAACAAATTGTTATTTGCCTATCGCCAAAGTTCGTCTCAAGTTACTCTGATGATGGGATACATCATGGGGTGTGCTTGTTTTAAAGGTGAGTTATCAAATAAAAATTAGGTAATTTAAAAAGAAAAATTCCACAAAAAAAAAAAAAAACGGTGGCGTATACGTAACATTTTTTTATTTTTTTAAATCTTTTTTTTAATTTATGAATTTCTAGATGTGTATCATCAATTTAATACCCAATTAGTTCAACCTGTTCAATGACCCCTTTCATTTATTTTTCTTTTCAGGTAAGTTCCAAACATACATATCCTTAAAGGCGTCAAAACTATGGCCACCTTACAATTTCTTAATCTACTTGCCCTATCGGGCAAGGGGTGGGTAAGTTTATTTTTAGAACTGTTGACATTCTATTAAGTACTTAAAATGTTCACCTAACAAACTGTTAATATTATACTCTCTACGCAACATTCTCAAGGAGTTACTGACTCCTGCTGGGTGTAAGAATTATCGCCAATTTATTCTATCAATATTTAATTAACCCCTGAAAGTAGAAAACTTTTTCAAGTATTCACATTCTTCTTCTTGAATTTACTTAGAAGAAAAAACTACTCTCCTGTCACGCCATTTGTGTACTTTACAAAATGGCTACGAGTCTGCTTGTATGCCTGTAACGTTTATGCAGATATGCTCCTAACGTTGTTGCTCGTTGAAGTTTAGCTAAATGTAAACATGTAGTACAGTCAGGGGATGGTTCTAAGTAAAAAACCGAAAATAGAAGCTTAATTCTCGAAAATATCCTTTTTTAGTGTCACTTTTGGTGGGTGGAATATACTTGTATGTATGCATGCAACCACCTTTCCTTTAGTTATATAAAATTTATTTTTCTCTCTTCGACTACCTATTTACAATGAGAAGCGGGGAAGGTATGTTATTTTGCACTAACTAGCATTCAAGAGGAGCGAACAAAATCTTATGGAAGAAAATTATGTCCTTCTGTACCGTTATGGTGCTGCTTCTGTTGGTTTTTTTTTTTGCTTTCATTGTTGGAATGTGCACGAGTACGTATCTATACGCGTTGGCTTATAAACCCTGGCGAGTAAGTTGAAGTGGCTTTAAGGTACATTCTCTCGGATAAACAGAGAAAAGTGTGTATGTGTATAAAAAAAAAAGTTGTCGGAATAGAAATGCCTTAGGATAGCTAAGTGGATTACGATGCGGATATAGAGTTATCTGCTATTTATGCAATGGAAAAAGAACCTCAGATGTGATCTGGTTTCGGGTAGCAAATACAGAGCTCAGTATTTTTTTTTTTATTTCACCCAGAAAGTGGGTTCCGTACGAGAAAATCAATACGAATGGATTTGCTTTCAATTTGAAGCAGCTAATAAATTAAGCAAAACAAATAAAAATGGGATAAGAATGCCGAGTCAACTATTTTTAGCTGAGAAATGAACAATATTTTCAGGTCATAGAGAAGGCAAGGTATAATTACAAAGACGAAAATGGAATGCCGAGGCTTAATGTTGAGTTGCTGTGAAGTTTTGGGATGAAATCGACGTTGATAAGACGATTCTCATCATGAGCAATAAGCTGATCAGTTTAACCACAGAAGTGAGGTGTATAAATTGTCAAAGAAGTTTCCCCTTTTGCACGCTCTGTTAATTTAATACATTTTCTACGAGCGGAATCACAGCCACCAATTTTGATCTGCTGCAGAAAGTCGAAGTCATCACTTGTATGGTAGGTTTTCTAATCTCTCATTGACTCATGTTTGATTGCGGGGTCTTGTTTGTAGAACCAGGTCTTGTGATGTTAAAAAGGGTGCAGGGAAATAAACCTTAATAGTGGGAAATAAAAAAAAAAACTGGTGCGACTGTATCCAACAGTCCCGAAAAATGTCTATGTGTAAACACCGTGCGTGCGGTATGTGTGTGGCTTGATACACGTCATTGAGAAAAGAGGGAATTGTAATAACCGTATTCATGATATATTATGAAATAGCAATAATTTATTTTCAAACTCTGCGTGAGCCTTAACATGTCTGGGGTACTCTTCGTAGGGCGGAGTGACTGACTACCTGTGGTTGTAAAACTTAATTGAGGTCCGTTCTCCTTCGTTTGGCTCGAAATGACGATAAATCCACGTCATTTATCGTCAGAACATCATTGACAGTTGATCGTGATGTCGTCGGTTCATTGTCAGTAATTGTCGCTCCAGTTTGGTTTGCGAGACAAGTTCTCCATTCACGCGAGCGTTCAGTACTCGCTCAACCCAACCTTTTATTTTTACTTTCAGAGGTTTACTTGCACGGAAACGCGCCCTGTAATCTTTTGCACGTTCTGCATCTGCCTTTCCCATATCTGAAAATATTTTAATGCATCTTCAATGACGGCAAAACATTGCATTATTGACAGAAATATGGAATTGTACCAATTACTTATTTTCCTGTATTTTTCTGCGTTTTACTATTGAAACGCATGTATTCATCAGTGAAATCGAACAGTGAAACAACGCGCACTTAGATGTTTACGTATCAATAAGCACTCCTAAAATTATGCAGTGGAAAATACCCGTTTGCTGTTACACAGTAAATGAAAGTGTCATTGGAATTTCATTCGGCTTGCATTGCATATTGTACGGGTCCTGGTCTACGACATTTTCGTTATGCGAGAAACAGATTAACACAGCAACAGTAACTTTCACAACTTTTTAGAACCAATGCATTTTAATTACTTTGAACACATTAGCACAGCAACATCGACAGCGAAGTCAACGTTAAAGCTGTCAAAAATTCACTGTTGCTGATGTTTACATTCAACAAACACTCCTAAAATTATGCAGTGGAAAATACCCGTTTTCTGTTACACAGTAAATGAAAGTGTCATTGGAATTTCATTCGGCTTGCATTGCATATTGTACGGGTCCTGGTCTACGACATTTTCGTTATGCGAGAAACAGATTAACACAGCAACAGCAACAGTAACTTTCACAACTTTTTAGAACCAATGTATTTTAATTACTTTGAACACATTAGCACAGCAACATCGACAGCGAAGTCAACGTTAAAGCTGTCAAAAATTCGCTGTTGCTGATGTTTACATATCAACAAACACTCCTAAAATTATGCAGTGGAAAATACCCGTTTGCTGTTACACAGGAAATGAAAGTTTCATTGGAATTTCATTCGGCTTGCATTGCATATTGTACGGGTGATTTCCGTCCCAGCAGTTATATGTTTGGAATTACTCCACCAGATACCAATAACGCGCGCATAGATGTTTACACATCAAAAACTTTAGTGAAATGTACTTAGTTCCCATGTACGGCGGGAAATAAAATCCGAAAACTCAGTGGTTTTTCTATTTTTCGTAGAAACACTCTTTGGTAGCATCGTCTTTTTCTTTTGTGGAGGCGTGAGCGCATATTAGGCTGATGCTTGCGAATTTAGCCTCTATGCGGATTGTTGTAAGGCGTTCACTTACGTGTCGAAAGCTCAAGACTTCTTGCCTAAGTCTGCCGCTTACATGAAATCCGCATCCAAATAGACGCTGTTTTTGTTCCCTATAGCAATCACTGTAGTAAATGTCACAGTTTTTCATCCTTATTTTGGCCGGCCCATCCCACCGCACTTACTTACAACGTGCCTACAAAACGCACCATTTATCGTGTAGTGAATGATTTCGAAGAAAGAGGGTCTGTAGGTGATAGGCCCAAGCATGGACCACAACGTACTGCAAGATCGGCTGAAAACATTACTGCTGCTCAAGGAAGTGTTGAAAACAATCCATCAACCTCAATTCGATGCCGTGCTCAGGAGCTTGGTCTTCAAAGAACAACTTTGGCGACAATTTTGCACAAGGATTTGCATTTGTTTCCATTTAAGATTCAGTTGACACAAGAGCTTCTTCCACAAGACCATGTACGCCGCCGTACATATGCCAAAATGTGACGAGGCACATTTTCATTTGAATGGATATGTGAATAAACAGAATAGTCGGTGCTGGGCAATGGAAAACCCTCAAATTATTCACCAGCCACCTTTGCATCCATTAAAAGTTACAGTCTGGTGTGAAATTTGGTCAGGAGGAATCGTTGGACCTTACTTCTTTGAAAATGAAAGCGGCGTAACGGTAACTGTGAAAAGGGAGCGATATCGTGATATGATTGAAAACTTTTTAACGCCACAACTTCATGCTTTGGGCTTGATTAACATGTGGTATCAACAAGACGGTGCCACATCGCATACAGCCAGGATTGCAATGGAATTACTGCGAGACGTCTTTCCACAACAAGTTATTTCAAGAAATGATGATGTTGATTGGCCTCCACGGTCGCCTGATTTGACTGCTCCGGACTTCTTTTTGTGGGGATATCTGAAAAGCAAGGTTTATGCAAACGAACCAGAAACGCTTGAGCAACTCAAACAAAATATTCGTGATGAAATTAATGAAATACCGCGTGAAATGTGTGAGAATGTAATGAAAAATGTGCTCAAAGGGCTCGCATTTGTGAGACTAACAGAGGCGGACATTTACCTGATATTGTATTCCATACATCATTGCCGACATTAAATAAAACATTTATTTATCTATGCATTCATATATATTTTATTTTTATTTATTTTTTATTCTGTTTTTATTTTTATTTATTTTTTCCCCTTAATTTAAGGTTTTTTAGTCGTTGTTTTTCCTCAAAAACAATCATTTTTTTTCTTGTTTTTTTTGTATATCGTAATCTTTATTCAGTAGAAAGACATAAATTTGTCATATCTTTGTATTTAAATTATGTAAATTGTGCTATAACCAATTGTAAACATCTATATCTATCTTTATCGATATAAGATCCATTCTCTTTCATTTAATCAAAAATTATAAACAAACAAAGTAGTATACCTTCCCAGCAGACACCCTGTATATACCAAACTAGCTGTTCCCGCCCGGCTTTCCTCGTGCTAAACAAAACGGTTTCCGTAAAGAAAAATCTACTAAATAATTAAATTCCTAGAGAGTTTTTGACAAGTACGATCTCATAGCGATCAAAAAAAAAAAAAAAAAAAAAATGCCCGTATAATTTCCTTTTAAATTTTCCCAATTTCAATATAAAGCTCAAATCGGACGATGTGTTCTCGAGTTATGGGTGGTCTTACACGGATGCAATTTTGTTTTATATGTATATACAAAATTAAATTAACAACATTTTCAAAATCGAAAATAATCAATATTTTCAGATTCTTGTCTCCTTTATTTTTAAATGTGTACAAAGTTCCCATAAAAGGGTTCTCACGCTCCAGGAGCGTCAATATCCTTATTTGATTCATTACAGACGATTAGGTCAATAAGACTCGATGTTTTGTTGCTCACCGCAGGTACCTTTTCGTTAACGATTGCATTCGAATACTCAAACGTGACATTTGGTAGAAACTGCCTCCCAACTGTGTGTTCTTAGGATGTATTGTAGTACACGTCGCCTGCATTCCCCCGACTTGCGTATCCACAATTTTTCATAAAATATCTGAAGTAATGCCTCCATTCCACAAACTAATTTAATCCCATTTCCGTATGGTTCTACAGAATCCGACACATGGATAACAACAACCATGACATATTTACGGCCGAACGTGACTAAACCATTGTTTTCCCAAATCAGTGCCATCCCTGATTCTATAAACACTCATCCAGACAACAATGGCGCACAATGTGTGCCCCAAATTGACTTTCTTTTGAAAAATGAGCAGCAGGACAGATAGGTATACCACCCCTCGCGCCACAACTGACAACACATCAATGGCAGTTCAAGTGTGAAATTGTGCGCCACCAGATCCCCTTGTAGAATTAATTTATACCAGTTTTGTTCTCCTCTCGTTCTCATCCCTGTACAACATACGACATTGCTCGTATTTCGTATACCATCCTCAATCTTTTTGTCGTGAGATTTAATCGCTAGAATTAATTGCTCCCTCGATATTGTCGTCTGAACCAAAAATTGATTTACACTCGAAAAAGCTGTAAACTGTCAGAGCATGTCCGTCACCAGGGGGCAGTTCTTGTTATTAATTTTCGGGAGACATTTTATTGCGCGTCCGTCATTAGTTTGAATTATGTTCTGCGTCCTTTTTGTGTCGTGGACTTTAGCCCGGTTGCCAGATTGGGCGCTTTGTCGTATTTTGGGCTATCTTTTTACTTAAAAAAAAACGATAGAAATTTGGTTCATGAGCGCCCAACACAATTTTGGGCTATATATCGTTTTACACATTGTGTGTTAATTTTGTTTGTTTTATTCTTTCACAAAACTAAAAAAAGAAATACTTTCGAACAAACCTGCACTTTTAAAACTTGACAGCACTCTTGCAGTCAAGTGACATCGAACAGTCGTTCAAGTTGCACGCTCACCAATTCATTTTGCAGGCCTCTTGGTTTGACACAAGCCACAAAAGCCAATAGCAGAAAAAAAAAGTCAAATAAAATCCAAGGCGCAGAAGTAAAAAAAAAAAAAAAAAAAACACGGTGAGAATAAGTCTGAAAAATACCAACATTTTCAACGATTATCGGGCTCATTTCTGAGCAACGATATTGGGCTACATTTTTTTAAGGTTTGGGCGCTTAAAGAGAACTAAATTCTGGCAACCCTGGAATTCAGTCTTTTACTTTTGGCTGTTTCTGCCAAGCGCAACGTAACGGTAAGGTGCCATTCCGGATATAGAACGAATCATGCGCACTAATTCCACTTTCCAGTTCCACCTTCCACCGTATAAGGTATAACGTATAAATGTCATTTTGCCTTATAAGAGAACACGTGAGCGTGGAGCGACAGCTTTTCTCTCTCACTTAGGCATTTCGCTCTTTGCTGATTGTAGTAGATTTTTGTCGATTTGTCGCGGTCGCGGCAACATTGTTTTCTGGGGGATGAAAAGTCTGTTTGTGATTTTCCGCCCATTATTGGATGTCATTTTTTGCTACTTTTCGCCAGTTACGTTGATCAAATCACAGTGGTGCGCTTTTAGTGTGAACAAGTGTTTCCGCTGCTGGTGCAACTTAAATTTAACAATGACGCAACAAAGCAGTTTGCTACTGATTACACAGTCACAATATTAATTCACCGAGTGAAGGGTGGACTCCCCTGTGTGTCAATTGAACCGAAATGTCAATGAGCTTGTGTAACATTCACCCTGTGTCAACAAATACTTCAATTGGATCTGATTGTTGGGTATAAAATTGAAGATGACTTTTCAATTAAGCGATGTGAATGGATGGGGAAAATGTGTAATTTGTTTCTACATCCTTATTCAACGCGCAAAAAAAAAAAAAAAAAAAACCTTTTGTTTTGCACAGACCAGAGTCGTTTAAGGATAACTCATTTTGTCGTTGTCGTCGTACAACCTACTGCAAATGCTGCAGAAAGACGATAATTTCCATGAGCACACACTGCTCTAGCTGTGAGCACCATGTGCGTCTTGTATAACAAGTCAACACAGTAAGCTGAGTCAAAACGAGAAGGGGAGAGAGAACGACTTCTAGTGATGGTGATTTGTGCAGGCAGCATTTATCGCAAGGCGCTCCAGCAACGGCACTACCACCAGCAACTGCGCAGAAACATCGCCACTATGCCAGTTGATAGACGAACTTTAATTATATGGATGTGAAAAGCATCGTTCTTATTATGATTTCGGTAGGGATGGGGATGAATGTCCTTTTTATAGGTTGAAATTTGTGTTTATGGTTTATGGGCTTCGACTTTTTTTTTTCTGACGTTGAATTCATATTGTGGAGTAGAATTGCTGTGAGGATGATTTGCTGCCGGCGCAATGAGTGATGTTAAAAATATGGGTGAGTGGTGAATTCAGGTGGAATATTAAAAACTGGAAAAGTTATTAAGAGAGAAAGGCGAATGGTTTAGGTCAGATCAGGATATCTTTGGACCTGGTTTCATTATTAGCGGCGTGTACCTTTACTGGTATCCTTCACTGCCGTGCAACAGCACTTAAATCAATTAAACCTACAATCCCTACAGAGGCGGCTAGAAAATGTAGCGATTCATTAGGCATGAATAGGACAAGGTGGGTGCCTGGCATAGCAATACAGAAGGTAATGCTTTGGGGTCGGAAATAAATATCTGCTAAGCGGACATCCATAATGCCGCCGATTGAAACGGTATAATGGAGAAAAAGGTCAAATAGTCCTGGTTATTTAGAGGGGAACTGTGCCACCTCTCGTTTGTTACGGCCGAAATAAGACAATAAGAAAACAAAGGGTTTTCGGACATTAAATCTACTCGCATAAACACTGGTGTAACTATGGGGTTGGCTGTGGCATTAGAGTCGTGATCCTTGCCATCTGATCTCTTCAACGACCCTAGGAACTACGTTAGGCTCTTCGCGAAGTGTTTTTAGTGAAGGCTTTCAGACACCGGTTATCGTACTTCATTAGGAGCACGACAACATTTTACATGCGATTTGGTTTTTAGTATGCGCAGTTCAGTATATTTCTTGTGAATGGGGCAAACCTTGCTGAGGTTCCATTCGTCGTAACAAATTTTGTAGGTAAGTTTGTATTTACTTCTTGGCAAGTCATATCCCACTGCGCTGTAATGCTCCATTCCTGCAGGTTTCTTGGACTTAATAGGCATAGCTATCCTCACTTATATCATGTTGCTTGGGTAGATGGACATTTTCAGCATCGGATTTTTGGGTATAACTGCTGCTTAACAATCTGCAGAATTATTCCTTCCAAATTCTGTACATTAATTATCTTTTTTTCTTGTTCGACTATAGGCTTCTGTTCGGACGAGAGATGGGATGAGAGTTTTATCAAATATTTTCAAATATAACTATGTATGAAATTAGAATCGAATGTAAGTACCTAATGCCAACTTTTTTCCAAAAAAATTCCTCGTTTCGAACGAGTCTCGCATTGTGTTTGACAGATAAAAGAATAACAAATAATTTATTGTGATTTGTAAAATTAGAAGAAAGAAAATAATATACGAGTAAATACATAAATATGGATATTTAGGTGAACCACCAACAGTTCCGGACAATTCATCTTGTTTTTCCTCAACTTGCCTTTGGTATGTACTTTAAAATCAGCCCAAAACTAAAGAAACAAAAATAAAATAAAAAAATTTGTCCATGTTGAAACTTTGTTTATCTTTTTCCATACTGCTACATCACGCTGCGATGGACCTTCAGCATTCAAATTTTTGGACAAATTAGTCCATAAATGTTTGGATTTTTGTCTGGCTTCGGGTGTTTTTAAATACCCATTGGACAAATCTGGATGCCTGGTCATATATTGCACCATTATTTCGAGTTGAGAAACTTTTGTGATTGGACTTTTAGATGATTCCCTGGGACCAAAAAAAAAAAAATCATTATACATACGTATCTATGTTTATGAAATATTCATGAATTATTAATTTATAACTTTCATTTACTTATATTCTGAGAAAAAAAAAAAAACTCCTTAAATCGATCCTCTCGCAAACACATTTGATGTAGAATGATTATTTTCGAAATCGCACGAATTTGACATTAACTTTCGAAAAAGATCGAACCAATTTTGTAGCAATAAACAAAAAAAGTAGCTGGCAGTACTAGAGCTGTTCGAATTTCGTTTTCACAACTTACTAATAGAATTACAGAGTTGCGATTTTGCAAATTCGAACAGTTTCATTTTCACTTTAGAATCGAGTTTCATAGTAGGGCCCCTGGCAGTATTGCCATTCAATCCTTTGCATTTTATTCTGGTGCTGGGTTTGTTGTCAGCCCAGTGTTGCAATAAAAATATTTGGACAAATCTGTAATTATGCCAAAAAATGGAATGGAATGGAAAAAATCTAACACCATTAACTTTTTTTTTATAGTAAAAATAACAAACAATAAATTGCACGACTGGGTCGAACGAAACTTTCTCGTTCATCAAAAGTTTGGTTGGATGTAGAGAAGGAATGCTAGATAAAAGAAACGGTTCATGAAATATATAAAAAGGAATAGGTAGTGTTACATAAAATTCACTTTTGGGTTATTCATCTGCTATGGCAGTTCATTCAACAATGTGAGTTTTTAAGAATGCAAGCACTCAGTAACAGGCTATTGTCGCAAATTCTGGTTAAAGAGTTTTAAGCAACTACTATACTATCTTAAAACTATTACAGTTTATAAGATTTTTGAGTGCAAAGCAAAGCGTTGAAGGAATTTCTGTTTTCTGACCTATTAGGGAATGTTTTTTATTTTTGGCTCGAATATAATCACATCACATTTATTTATTTTATTTTATTTTATTTTATTTTATTATTATTTTTTTATTATTATTATTATTATTATTATTTTTTATTTTATTTTTTATTTATTTTTTTTTTATTTATAAAGAGGTAATGTTTGTTTGTGGGAGGTAATCTCCGGAACTACCGAACCGATTTCAAAAATTCTTTTACTAATAGAAAGCTACGGGATAGAGTATTGCGATAGGCTAGAGGCTTTTAATTTTTCTATTTTAGATTTTTTTGATTTTCTGCACTATTTATTTTGACTTTTCTACATCAAAAATTAATTAGAAAACTACGTACCTACTATGTGCGGATTTATTTATTTTTTTGTTCTCTCCCAAAAAGTAGATTGATAAAATCGAGATAAATTTAATGTATTATACGTTGGTCAACAGTGATGGTTTGTTTTTGATTTTGTGCATCGCTCCAACAGTTTCATTTCTTTTATACAGTTGATAAGGTAAAAATTAAATGTAAAAAGTTTAAACGCGGATAAAATAGTTATTGAAAAGCAAATTTCAGTGATTTTTAAAAAATGCCAAGACGAATGCGCACAAATATTGGCCGATGAACAAGGCAAGCAAGTCTTTACTTACTTACTTACTTAAGGTGGCGCTACAGTCCGGGGTGAACCTGAGCCTCAACCAATACGCCTCTCCAGTTAGCGCGATCTTTGGCTAACTGCCTCCAGTTGCGCACTCCAAGTTGGTTGAGGTCCCCTTCCACTTCGGCGCGCCACCTAAGGCGAGGTCTTCCTCTACTGCGTTGTCCCTCCGGGTTGGAATCGAAGACTCTCCGGGCCGGAGCGTTGAAGTCCATTCGCTCTACATGTCCTAACCATCTTAGACGACTAATGCGTACTTTTCTGACCAGGTCGATGTCGCTGTACAGCTCGTAGAGTTCGCTGTTAAATCTTCTTCTCCAAATCCCGTCAACGCAAACGGGACCAAAAATCACTCGAAGAATTTTGCGTTCGAAGCGACCAAGAAGATCCTCATCCGTTTTTGCTAAGGTCCATGCTTCTGCGCCATAGAGCAGGACAGGGATGATGAGAGTCTTATATAGAATCTCCTTAGTGCTTCTTGACAAGGCCTTACTAATCAATTGCCGTCTTAGGCCAAGGAAACAGCGGTTGGCAAGGGTGTAACGACACTTCACCACCAGGCTCGAACCGGAACATGGATCGGATGCGGGTAGCACGCCTGGCTATGCGCAAGCTAAGCTCTGCGGAATGGGGGGGGGGGGGGAGTTCTTTGCACCGTCCAAGTTCACGCTGTCGTCCACAAATACAATTATTGCGTGTTGTTAAACCCGCGAAAAGATGGTAACCACTTCACTATTTCTATATCTCTCTAATTTTCGATTCCTTTACTTTACCTTTACTTGATATGAGAAACCAGGTGGAACATGTCTCGCATCTTCATATCCCTCCCTACCAAATGCAATTCAGATGACTAAAATCTTTACTGAATGTCCACTAAAACCCACGACTCATTATTAATCAACACTGGTCCATAGGATCATTAGATAACGCTTAGGTATTCATTTTCATTTCATAACAAAACTTTTATTTACAGTCATTCGAGTATATGATCAAATTCATTTCTTTTCTTCTTCTTCTTTATATAATTCAAGGAAAACAATTATTCATTACATATGTAAACAAGAACTCCAAATCTATCTGTAGTAATGTCAAATTCACGTTGTTATTCGGCCCTAGCGAGGTATCCGTCGGAACGGAAAATTCTCCGATTTTATACGATTCGGAAGATTTTTGCTGCGAGGTATTCTTCGGAACAACTGTTCGGAGATTTGTTCCGACATTTTGTAACGCGTATCGGCGAATTACGTTGAAGTGCGATGAAGTGCATTTTTTTGTTAAACTTTTGACAGCTAGGTTCCGATATCCTCCGACAGAAATTGGTTGCGGAAATTGTTTACGATTTGGAGTGCGTGCGGTGCCCCATCGCAATAGTTTATTTCTCTTCCGAAATCGGACACCTCGAATGGAATTTGAGCCTCCGAAAGAGTGTGCGTTGCGGAGAATTTTCCGTTCCAACGGATACCTCGCTAGGGCCGATTGTCTGTAATATCCAACGCACCGTTAACTTATTTCTTCGTTTTTTTTTTTTCTAATTATTAAATGTTTTGCCTCAATCCAAAACAATCTACATTACTTAATTATCCAGACTTATAGTCTATCAATTCACTTTACGTTAAGCAAAACAGAAAAAAACAACCCCACGTGTACCAAAAAAAAAATAGGCTTCTATACTCAAGCTGACGCTTTTATTAATACAAGTAATTAATCGGTACGTACCTTGTTATCTCCGTCGACAGGCCTGGCGATGTAGATGCGCGATGCTGAAGATTTCAATTGTCCCCTCCTTTGCCCTAACTCCCTAACCCCTCTAAGTCCAATTCCTCTGGTACACCTAAGATCACTTTTACACTCCCTTTTTTTTCTCTAGGCAATCAGGCTAATTAACTTTGACATTAGTACACATAAGATTTAACAAACGGTATTTTATTTACGTTACACTGCTATTTTTAATCCGCAAAAAAAATGTTTTTTTTTTTTTTTACCCGAATAGATATGCAAACTTTCCAAATGCGTTAATTCAGTTACTGAATATTTAAGCAAATTTTCCCGGTAACTAGGATACGGTGCCACAAAAAAAAACACAAGCCGACCGGTCACAATATAATAAAATATAATTATAGGTACACAACCGTAGGTGAATTGTCTCTTGTTTTTTTTTTTTTGTTTTTCTTTCCTTTTTACTACTACCCAGCACACTCGTCGCGATGCGAGGGAAGGACTGAACTGATCTGCATGAAGGTTAACTAATCCACGCGGGTGGGGAAAGTAGGCTGGTAATGCTGTGTGAGGCACTGGGACTCTTAGTTTTCGGAGTAACGTGATCGCACTGGAAACGTATAATGAGGAGGTGAAGTATTCTCTCGCCGTTTTCCGGTGTGGGTGTGAATGTGGTCCATCAGGGGATACGGCCATGAGGAAGAGAACACCATCGATCGCATTTGAAGAGTAGAATACGTCAGAGGGCAACCTTTTCTCTTTCCTTTTTTTTTCCTTTCCAGATCGATGACAGGTGGAACAAGGAAATTAATTCTGCCTCCCCTTCCAATTTACGCCCGATACCTCCAATTGGTCCCTTAAAATTTTGTTAATTAGCCAAGTTTTTTTTTTTTTTTCCCCCTTCTTTAAAAGAATAGTTACCTTAGGGACCTTCGAATAAAGCACCAGAATTATTAAAAGGAAAATATTTGTCAACCGAATAAGGTACGTAAGCACAATTTTTTTTTTTTTTCCGCTCGTGTAATGCTGAACAGTTTAACCCTATCGCGTAGGTTTTATCTAGCGATAGTTTTAGAGGAATACCACAGTAATTCTATGGACGCTATCTATGCCAGGTCGAACTCAGAAATGAGCTCAACAGTTCTCCAGCCGTCCAGGAAACCTCGCCAAGCGCATCAAAACCCGCGTGGTGTCTGATGATATTCCCGTTCAGGGACAAAAAAAAAACCGATCAGACTTATATACACTAATACCAATCCCATTAGATGCATTTGCAGGGGTTATGGGTTCATTTTCCAATTGGTTCGCCCTAGGGGAAAAGTGGGTCATTTGGGCTAGTTAAGAGCGATTAGCACATTATAGGAATAGTTGGGTATAGAATACCAAAGAGTCATTACAAGTGTGATTCTTCGCTTGATTTCTGAGGTGATGTCATTTTCAGAGTTAATAGCGGATCCGAGGTAGACAAAGTCCCTAACTACCTCAAAGTTATAGCTGTCTATCGTGACGTTCTGTCCGATTCGTCGATGTTGTGTGTCCCTTCTTGTTGACAGCATATATTTTGTTTTACCCTCATTCACCACTAAACCCATTTTTGCAGCTTCTGTACTAATACTAGCAAACGCTCCAGTAACAGCTCGCTGCGTTCTGCCAACAATGTCAATGTCGTCAGCGTATGCAAGTAGTTGCACAGACTTATGGAAAATTGTGCCTCTGGTGTTGGCTTGTGAGTTTCGCACAATTTTCTCAAGAATGATGTTGAAGAAGTCACATGACAGCGCGTCGCCTTGTCTAAATCCTTTTTTGACATCAAAGGTCTCGGTGAGATTGTTTCCGAACTTTACGGAGCAGCGAGCGTTCTCCATCGTCATTCTGCACAATCTGACAAGTTTGGTAGGGATGCCAAAACTAGACATGGCTCTGTATAGCTCGTCTATATAAATGCTGTCATATGCGGCCTTAAAATCGATAAAAAGAGGGTGAGTATCGATCTGGACTTCTTGGGTTTTCTCCAGGATCTGCCGTAGTGTGAATATTTGATCGGTCGTGGACTTACCGGGCCTAAAACCGCACTGATAGGGACCTATCAGATCGTTGACGAAAGGTTTCAGGCGTTTACATAGTACAGCAGACATGATCTTATACGCAGTGTTAAGGAGACTGATGCCTCTATAGTTGGCGCAGTTTAGAGAGTCTCCTTTCTTGTGGATCGGGCAAACGATGCTGAGGTTCCATTCATCAGGCATACTCTCCTCTAACCAAATTTTGGAGACGAGTTGATGTATACACTCTACCAAGTCATCTCCGGCTGCCTTGAAGAGCTCGGAAGACAAGCCGTCTGGTCCAGCAGCCTTGTTGGACTTCAGCTTGGATATTGCTATCCTCACTTCATTTTGGTCAGGTGGACGGAAGTCTTGGCTTTCATCGTCCAGGTTGAATGGTTCGGTCTGCCTGACAGCGGAATTTGTGTCGTCTTGCCCGTTTAGCAGTCTGCAGAAATGGTTTTTCCATGTCCTCAGTACCGACTGTGACTCTACTACAAGGTTTCCTTGTTCGTCTTTACAGGTCTCCGTTCGGGTCTTGTTGGCATGACACGTTCTTTTTACCTTTTGGTAAAACTTCCGAACATTGTTCCTGAAGTAACACCACTCTATATCCTCGATCGCGCGCTTCTCATGCTCCCTCTTTTTTCTCCAGAGAAGCCGATGTTCTTCCCTCCTCTTTTGCTCGTAGAGCTGACGAGCTGCTCTCGTCCTTCTATGCAGCGACGCTTCGTAGGCACTTTGTTTTGCTGCATGTGCTTGCCGGCACTCTTCGTCAAACCAGGAGGGGTTTCGGGGGGGTGGGCTGGTGAAACCGAGCACATCAGTTGCGGCGTTTTTGATGGCTTCTTGGCATCGGCGCCACCGGTTTTCGGCAATTGATGCTGGCAGCATAGGACTTCTCGAGAGGTTGAGGGATACGGCATAGGTTCTGGCGGTTTGTTGCGTTTGTAGTCGTCTGACGTTAAATCTCCTCACAGTATTTTCTTGTTGTTGTGGTGTTTGGGATATCCGCATCTCAGCAGCGTCGCGTGAATTATTTAGACGGGTGTGCAAATTCTTTAAAATCATATATTTTTTTAGAAATAGGTATCAATTAATTGCCTGAAAACAAGTTCCATTTATTGTTTTCTCAATTATTGTTCTGCTGTTTTTGATATCTTATTTTGTTTTACCACAATAAAATATAGAAAAATAAAACTTTCGCATACAAAATTAAAAGCACCTTACGAAACTGCAACCCCAATCCCACTTAAACGAAAAGCAAAGTTCAACCATTTATTCGTCGGCTTTCGTGCACAGCTTTTGTTTGCACGAGTATCGATGTAATACATTGTATATTTCACTTATGACGCTTTACGGAAATAGAACAGAACAGATGCAAAAGAAGAGAAAATGAATATACAGCCCGTGCACAGAAAACCTTCGCACGAGTTCACTACAAGTTCATCAAAGTAAAGCGATTCATGTACGGCGGCGTGCTGGTGACGAATGACGATGGGGATGAATACTGGAGAAATCTTGTAGGGATATAGTTTGGAGTTGGATGAATTTATTTGATAAAATCAACAGAATGGTGCACAGCGAGTTTTTGTACGAGCTCATTTTTTTTTTTTTTTTCTCAGCGATGAAGGAATTTTGAAAGAAGAATTATGAAGGATGAATATGAATAGGTATGGTGGTATGGTGTAGGCTGTAGCTGTTGGCTGTGTTATGGAGGTTTTATGGATTATGGAATTGTGCATATCATTATTTGTGTGTGTTATTATTATTACACAGTGTTTGATGAGGGATTTATTTTCGTTAGATCAGGGTGTGCAATGCACACCTTGCACACCCTGACGAGACGCCACTGCCGCATCTGTACCTTGGCTACAACAAGGTAGTGGTCCGAGTCTATGTTGGCCGCTCGGAAAGTTCGGACATCTAGAATACTGGAGGAGTGCCTTGCGTCGATCGCAACGTGATCAATTTGGTTGACGGTTTGATGATCAGGTGACCGCCATGTTCCTTTGTGGATATTGAGGTGAGGAAACCGTGAGCTAGCTATGGTAACATTACGTCCCGCAGCAAAATCAATCAGCCTAATTCCGTTTCCAGACGTGGTGTCGTCTAGGCTGTGTTTTCCGATTGTGCTACCAAAGATGTCCTCCTTTCCTATTTTGGCAAGCAAGTCAACAACAAACTCGACTGAAAAGGTAAAACATCTTAAGTCGACTTAAGATGTAGTCGACTTAAGATGTTTTACCTTTTCAGTCGAGATAATAACAACGAAGCAAAACTACAGAAGAAAGCGAAAAGTGGGACATTGCATGGCATAAGACCAGATCAACAGTCAAGAAAATTGAGAGTGCAAGTAATGAGAACTGCGTCAAATCCTACTGCTGCTGGGACGGGAACAAGTTCAAATCGGAGTGGCAAGATGCGCGTCGTTGCTGACATTCGAACGACTGGCATTTCATTAGAACGAACAGAAAACTATGTCGGTGATGCGGCTTTCGATATTGGAGCGATGACTATAATTGTGTGCCACCATAGAAACGCGCTAAAAAACAACAGTACAACAACTGTTTTCGTATGACTTCATTGGGAACAAAAATCATTCAAAAACCTGGTTTCATGCCGACTGGCAGGGCAAGATTTTCTCAAAAAACACACATTTTCTAACAATGGCACGGGATTCTACGCCGCAAAATTCGGATTAACAGATTCAAGGCCAAATTTACCATCAGATGGGTGCTTTCTTGACAGTAAATGAGGACGTACATCAATATTCGTAGGTGTACTTCATTTTGTCGGGAGATGATCAAGTCGATACAGAGGGCAAACAGGAGTGACAAAAAACGTCATTCGACAATTGCAACCATTATAAATGCAATCAACGCTTTCATTACAATGTTTAAAACGGCGATAGAGAAAATTAACTTAGAAGATCGCAGATTTGTTTTCAAAACTGATAATAGAACCGCACTTTAAAAAAAAATTTGAAAACATCAATTTTACTCTAAGTATGCATTTTACTGAAGAAAACAAATTTTTAAAAAATGTTTTTTTGTTTTTTTTTTTTTTTTTTTTTTCAATAAATTATTGTACGTTATAATATTATTCGAATTCGAAATTTTATACGAAAACAATACCTTTCTCTTTCTACGTTATGGAGAAAGTTAAAAAGAATGCTGCACTGCAAGATTTAATTATTCTTATTCAGGCTAGGTAACCCCTGGATCATGTGAATGTAGGTCAATTTTTTGTTTTCAGTTGGTTTGTTCATTCCCACGAGCTTATCATGATTCAAGTGACTTTGTACAACCAACGGTTGAGAAAGAAAACACTCCACTAGGTAGGATTTTATTTCAAAGTTTAACCAGAGAGCTTTATGAGTATTGAAAGCAGACAAACCGAATCTTAACCCTATGCAAATTCAAATTCATTGATTTGAGAATTCGAAGAAATTCTCGTTTTTCTGAAGTGAAAAGACACTCGTTTTACCAACCGCGAATTATTCAATGCATTTGATTGATTCTACTTCGTTGAAAGAAGGTACCCATTTTTAGCGAGGCGGGGAATAAAGTCGAATAGCTGAGTGTCTGTGGCTGATCGGGGGATGCAGAGTGTGCGATGCTGTGAGGTGAGAGACTGGGACACACTCATTCGTAGTATATATATAAAGCTATGGGTTTAAGGGAATAATTGATTTTACTATCCCTTTTGTCAATTGCAGCTAATTGGGAATAAACAACCCCAGCCTGGGGTGACTGTAAGGAGTTGAGATATTTAAATGCATGTGAAATATGAATATAAACAACTTTAGGCATACACTCAACCTAGCAGCAACTCCAATCTCAAAAATTTCTTTTGAATGCGAAGTAATGCCAATTTTTTTATTTGTCGTTATTTCGCTTTATTTCACGTGAATCAGCTTTTACACCATTCTTCTACCAATTGATGAGATTGGTTCTAGTCGCAGCAAATGTACAGTTGACCCCTGTTTTGCAAAGGGCCCCCCTATTTGTCATTCATTCCTGTTCCAATGAGTTCGTATTGTTTTTCTGTTCCATGAGTCTCATTGTCAAGTGTTATAAGGAGATTTCTTTCCTCTACCTGACTTCAAGCAAGTAATCCCACGGATGCAGGATGTGTATTTCCCGAGGTTAACGTGGCGGTCCCAGCTCTGCCATTCGCCTCTATTTTGTTGAGAAGAGAGTTCGCACTGAAATTTTACAGTTTTGGTCAAAGAACACCTTCTTCTACGCAACCTCTGGTAACCATTTGGGTTTTGAGGTTCTTCTCTGCATATTTAACCCTTTCGCCACCCATCTTGCCACCAGCGGGTTAATCATACGTCTTTCCAAGCGTTGCTTCAGACTTTCGAAGCGTGTCTTATCGAAGTCACCTTCAATGTCCATTACAATGGTCATCTCAATGTCTCCAGTGGTTAGGTTAGGTTAGGTTAGCGGGTTGGCAGAACAGGGGAACCTGTACGTGCCACACTTAGATCAATGTAGATCCGTTGTGATGCCCTAGGGGTTTACTGCCCCCATACATTGGAAACCTATGAAAAACCTACGGATTAGAAAACCAGTCCGTTTTATTTGCAAATTTTAGTAGGTCGTTAATGGACCTTTTTGAGAGTTCCTCTAAATCCTCGAAGAAATAACTGCCAAGGAATTTATTTCTTATGTGACAGAGTGCTGGACAGTGACAAAGAAAGTGTGGGGTGTCCTCATGCACCTCCTCATCACCGCATCCTCTGCACAGGTCATCTGAACTGATTCCCATCTTCTTGGTATGGTATTTCAGTGTATTGTGTCCGGTGATAATGCCCACAACTAAGGACAATGATTTTTGCTCAATTGTAGGATTTTCTCCGTTTTCTGTTTGTCGTAGATTGGCCACATTTTCCTGGTTATGACACAGGATTCTAGTTTGCTCCATCTCTGAATTGTCGCCTTTAGTATTCTGTTCCCAATCGCCTGTCTGATATTACAGGGGGGAATCATTACTGTGGTGTCGGCCTGGTTTAGTTCAAGGGACTTACAAGCTTTGATTTTATCTCAGCGGCAGCGATCGCTTTTATTGCCGCTTGACTGTCAATGAAAAAGGTAATATCTGCATGAGGTATTGCCATCATTGCAACCCGTTTAGCAGCTGTAGTCACTGCCAATACCTCAGCTTGGAATACGCTGCTGTGGTTGGGTAGTCTGATTGAACTGGATAGTCCGAGACGTTTCGAGTAGAAACCCGCGCCAACGCCAATTTCCATCTTTGATCCATCCGTGTATATGGGTATGGTTGGTCCAATGGATGTTGGTTGGTTCTCATTCCATTCGTCCCTGCTGGGGAAACACGTGGTAAATGGTCTTCTGAAGTCTAGTCGGGGAATGATATAGTCCGTGCATATATTATTGCCCGCGAATTTGTTTAGAATTTGTGCGTGTCCTGTTAGGCTGTGTTTCCAGATTTTGGTCTGGCTTAACCGAAGGGCGCTGTTTGCAGCAGATTATTGTACAAAGAGATCTAGGGGTTTGAGATGGAGTATAGCCTCTAGACCTGCTGTGGGGCTGGTTCTCATTGCCCCCGTGGTGCCAATACAGGCCATTCTTTGAATTTTTGTGATGGTTTTTAGGTTGTTAGACTTTAACAGCGCTTGCCACCAGAATAAACAACCATAAGTTAGTATCGGTCTTACAACCGCTGTATAAAGCCACATGACTATTCTAGGATTAGGGCCCCATGTTCTTCCGAATATTCTATTACAGGCATAGAATGCTATCATTGCCTTTTTGGCTCTTTCCTTAATGTTAAGGTTCCAGTTTTCTGATCTAGGATAACTCCCAGGTATTTTGCACTATCTGAAATTATTAGCGGAATCCCTTCAATTGTTGGCAGTCTAAATTCCGGAACAGTTCCTTTGTTGGTAAAGAGAACTAATTCTGTTTTTTGTGGGTTTACTGCCAGTCCACATTTCTTTGTCCAGGTATTGACCTTGGATAGGGCTCTGTTTAGTAGTTCACTGATGGTGGACAGAAATTTTCCTGTCGCGAGCAGTGCTAGGTCGTCGGCATATGCAACTGCTTTAACTCCACTGGATTCAAGTTTAATCAGGATCTCGTTTACTACAAGAACCCAGAGTAGGGTTGATAGTACCCCGCCTTGAGGAGTGCCTCTTTATGCAGATACCTTCGTTTCTACACCTCCTAGTTCTGAGATGATTATTCTATTTTTGAGCATACACATTATCCATTTGATGATAGCGGTATTCACTTTAAGGTTTGTTAGAACTCTTTGGACTGCTTCTGTTTCGACTTTGTTAAAAGCTCCTTCAATCTCTTCCTCTGCAACGCGTATCTCGATGTAGCACAGTTTATGTAAACATGCCTGCCCTGTAGGCATTGCTGTCTACCATTCATATATTTCACCACCTCCACCACTCTTTCCAGAAATGATGTGATGGCTGAGGGGTCTGAAGGAATTTACCTCGGTGTAATCCTTTTTTCCGGGTTTTGGAAGGCGAACCACATTTTCCCCCCTCCATGTAGTCGGGATATAGTATTTTGCTACCCATGCAACGTACATATATAAAGCTTGTTTTTTTTTTTTTAGAGGTATATAACTTTAAGTTGGCAACACTATTTTAACTGGTGGCCATTTTGTCAGCTGATTGCCGTTGATCGCAATTTTCATGAGGGAATTTTGTTTAGCGATGAAGTTCACCTTTGGTTGAATCGATATTGTTTATTGAAGGAAACGTTTGGTAACCGCATAGTTTCACGTTGCGGACCCCTGAATTGGCCTCCAAGATCGTGCGATTTAACGCCGCTTGACTATATTATATTATTATATAATATTGTGGCGCTCATATGCCAGAAAATCCCCAGATTTGGCTATTTAAAAAAAAACTGTTTCTGGAGTTTCGACTTGTAAAAACTCACATTGTTATTTGATATATAGGTACTGCCATATCAGATGAATAACTAAAACTTGTATTTTATTTAATACTATTCTTCTAAGATTTTTACCTACAATAAAAAAAATAAAAGAACTAATCAAACGAGAAAGTTGGGTTCGACCCAGTCGTGCACTTTATTTTAACATGTTTTAAACGTAGGAATTTTGAATTTGAAACGATTACAAATGTAAGTTTGGTTTTCCAAATGCAAAAGTGTGCTGCAATTAAATGCTACATAACTTTTACAAAAAAAAAACTATAACTTTTTTCTTATGAAATTGGCATTAGGTTTTAATATAATATCTTTGGACAAACAACTGACAACCCTGGTCAATGTCAGCTCATGCTCATCCACCATTACTTTATATTCCTTACAGTACTTTACAACACTTTATCCATTATTTGGTTTCAAATAGATGAGAGAGCACTACGACACTGTTCATGTTCATGTTCATGTTTCACTAATTTCAAGGAACAACTAGGCTGATGAGAGTTCAATAAACACCAACTGCTTCTTTAAAACGCGTACTGATAATAATACTAATAAAAAAAAACATAATCCCTGAATTACACTGTAACATTGTTATGACTTTTTAAATGGTGAAGATAAATTTAATTGGCGGCCCTTATTCAGGGGTTTTGTTTACCTCACAGTACGGCGGGTGGTAGTAAATTTTGTGACATTCGTGTTCACACCCGGAAACATGATGTTTCAGTAAAGGGGAGGCTTACCTTGAATTACCTTGAGTAATCAGAGTCGCGTGTAGTTTTTCCTCCATTAGCAATGTAGTAAACTTTTATGCTCACTTTATTTAATGACTGTCTGTCATTAACACATGAATATAATTGCAGAAATTGATTTGGAAGAAGGGTATAGCTTGTAGATGGTAGAAGGGTTGGTTATCTTGTAGGGTATCTTGATGCTTCCTGTAGATCATATGCCAAATTAACAGATTTTTTAAACCCAAGACAGGGCTGCTGTTTTTTTTGTTTCTTGGCAAGTTAAGAAGGATAAAATCTCTTCCCCAATCTGTGGATCCCCTTTATTAATGATTAAATATACAAACTTGTCGGCCTTTGTCCCTCCAACTTTAAATGGGATATATTAAAATTCCCAACTATCCAACGCTACTTTCCTATATATAATCACAGAGAATCAGCCTCGTCAAACGATAATAATTAACTTAAGCGTTGATCCCTTGCGTTGTCCCTAAGCGTTAAGCTCATGACCATACAGTACAATTGACAACCGCGAGGACATCAACTTTCAAAAACTCCTTCTGTTACAGGACAAGCAAACTTTGGAACTCGCTTCCTGGGAATATATTTCCAGAAGACTATAATTTGCAGCAATTTAAGTGCAGAGCAAACATACATCTGCAGGCATCTCGGGGCGCTGTTGAAGCGTTATAGGTTCGCCTTTACCGGGAGAAGTATATAAAAGAAAAAAAAGAAAAAATACCTATGGTATAAATTTAACTTCTCCCTACCTATTGCGCATTTCTTACCTCTTTCTGAAGTGTGGCACCTCATCGTCCTCGATTGTGTAAAATTGTTTGTTAATATCTACACGGAAAAAATTTAAAGATCAAATCAACACTCAGACAACTACAGAGCTACGATAGCCCTACTAAATGGGCCACCTCTGTTTGTGTAGGCACATCAACTGCTAACTTTGTTGCTGCTACAACCAAAAGTAAGGTTTGATACCTTCAGTTATATGGGTACAGCACATTAACAGAGCTGCAGTAACCAACAAAATATATTTGAGGACAATCAAGTTTACTATCAGACCCGCATACAGAGCTGCTATACCTCTATCCAGAGCTAATGCGAAGGCAGTGGGGGCTATCACAGCCTCTTAACAGATTTATGGTACCCATGTCACAGCCTCTAAACAAGTTGTGATACCCATATACAGATCTGTCAGAACCTTCTGAAAAGCTGTCACAGCCTCTCTTAAGATTTGTAGTAGCCACATATAGAGCTGTTAGCAGCTTTTTGAGAGGTTCTGACAACCCAAATGGGAAGCCCCTTATTATACTTAGCCTGATTTCCTAAGAAATTTGAAAGCTCACTGTTTGGCAGCTGTCTCTTGAAACCCGATGCATAGCTGCATAAATTCGTCCTTATCTGTTGTATTTAAAAATAAAATTGAAAAGGAATCGGTGTCTTTTTTTCACTCTTGATACATTTACATGCATACAAAAATATTAGAACAGTTTAAAAAAAAATTTGCATTTTGGTCAAAATCGTTATTGCCGTTTTCTGGTAATCTAAGAAAACCTAAATTTGAAAAAAAATTGTTTTTTCGAAAATCTATTTTACGATAATAAACAAAAAACTGAGTTCGCCATTAAGTTGGAAATGACTATATAACCTTAGAAATTAATTTTTGTTGCAATCGTATGGACCGTTTTCGGGATATTTCCAAATTTCAAAACTACCGTTACTCGAATTTTTAGCCAAAAACTGGGTACGTAGTCATGGTAACCTCACCCACTTAAGCTTAAATATCAATTTTGGTTGAAATCGTTATATCCGTTTTCGAGCAAATCAAACTGGTACGAACACCTTGCAAAATAAAAAACTTCCCGGAGCACTAAGCCGAATCCCGAATCTTCTTCCAAATTTCAAATCCGAAGTTTGAAAGAAATCCAGTCAACCGTTTAGGCTTTAGGCCTCCGGGACAGACGGACAGACCGGACAGAATTTTGCGACCCACTTTTTTGAGTTCGTCTATCATCGTAATGTCAGAATTGATTGACATCTCGAGTTCGAAATGTTTTACGAAATCAATATCTTCCTCTTACTACGTAATGGATAAAGTTAAAAATTTAACTCTTACCTGGCGAAATTAATAACGCGTCTGAACAGCGCGATGTCTTCGATACTAATAGCAGTGGAAACGAATATAGAGAATTGCTTAGACCAACACAGAGCTGTCATAGCCGCATGTCAGTTGTTATACCTAAAACCACTCAGTTGTCACTTATTCTACGAGCCAGAAAAACCTTATAGCCTAAGCAGAACTGTACAAAAAAGAGCTATCATAGCCGTATGGCAGTGCTTGTACCGTAACGACTAGGTAACGCAGCTGATAAAAGGTTGTTGTAAACAAACATAGCAAGCTTAGTGGGTAACAGGACATTGGTGTACGGTGTTCATACCCGACCCTCAAAAGTCGTGAATCAACACTTCTCAGCGTCAATAATGCGATCGGGCGTGAAATACATATTGCCATAACCGATCGCAATTTGAAATAGTTATCAATTTGATATTACAACAGCTGTGAATTGCAAAAAAAAAAAAAAATCGTGAATTACCACTCTTCTGTTGCAAATAACGATTTCATCCCTTATCGAATTACAACTATTTAGTTATGAATTGCAACTCAATAGAACTCAATAGTGTTGATTTGCGAACAACAGGGGTTGATTTACTACTTTAGTAGCTGCAATTTACAAATTCTCAATCATAAATTGCAACTTATTTTTATCAATCTGCAATTCATATTTTGCAATTTATGATTCTTGAGTCGTGAAATTAGAAAACTTTATTTTCAATTTACAACTTATATTTTGTGATTTACAAAGTTTATTTTCGAATATACCTAGACATACATTTATAGTTGTATTTTTTCCTCTTGATATCCCTCGACGGGTCGCAGTGGCTTAGTGTTAGTGTGTTGGACTACTAAGCGAGGGGTCTCAGGTTCGAATCCCGCAAAAACCCAAATTCCAACTTATGGTTTTTTTCCACTGCGCTACCTCTCGCGAACGTCTGACAAACATCCGTGAGTATAAATGTCTTGAAAGAGCTTCTCAGTTAGCCGTTTGGAGTCGGCATAAAACTGTAGATCCCTTCCATTCGTTTCAAAAATGAAAAACTCGCACAAAACGAATGGTTGTGAGAAGCTAGGCCTAGCGTCCCTCCGGACCTGTTGCGCCGACTATTTTTTTGTTTTTTTTATCCCTCAACTGGATTTGTCTGAGTTGGTTTTTCTGTCTACTGCACAAATTGTTTAGAATAACTTGCCATTGATACGAACCTTAACAGTCCTTTTCGATTACATATTATATAACCCATATTAGTTTACTTCCTTTTTAAGGAAGATGTACAGGCTGGAAAAAAAGTACAAATTTATATACCTACTTCAGTTTTTTTTATATAATTAAATAGGTACTTACAAAATAATAAATTAGAATGCTTATAAGCCGTTGGTTAGTACACTCACTATCACTGCGAACTAGTTGTACCTAAAGAACTTTAACGCGACTGCTTAAAGCAAAGGTTGAAAACCGACCGCCAGCTGCCTGTCTCTACCCATGATTGCAGCTGTCCAGCAAAACCACAAACATTTATCCATCCATAAAAAGAAAGGATTTAATTTTACCTGTTATGCTCCCTGTGCAAAAAAAAATCCACGCGTTAAGTAGTTAGTTCCAAGGAAATTACAACAAATATTTTGCAATTTACGACTTCTCTACTTCAATTTACGATTTCAATTTACATATGCTATAATATTATAAGATTTTATTGATTCATCATTCAGTGGTGTTAAATCACGAAATATTTGTTCTAATTTGAGATTGTAAAGTGGTGTTTGAGGAATTGACCTTATGAAGTGGTGAATTGCGCCAAAAATGACGCAAATCACTTCAAATAAAAGAGTTAAAATTTCTAAACAGAATTTGATATTGTTCGCCGTTTTCAATGTCAAATTACGAATTTTTGTATCAATTCAAGACAAAATCGTTTTGATTTGCGAAAAATATAAAGTTCGTGAATTGCAACTCAAAATTTTGCAATTGGTGATTTTCAATTCTTTCCGTGTATGCTGCGTTAGTTATTACCCTATTCGCACCGCACCGAAAACCGTGATTGGACCGAACGATTGGAAGAAAAATACCTACCTTAAACGACTCGTTTTGAAAACTGAAATATGTATGGGAAAGCTTCTGTGTTCGATGAAGTTTTCTAGTGTTCTCGCAAAATCCCGGTTTTCGTCTCGGTGTGATAGGGTATTAGATCGAGAATGTGAATTGAACCCTTAGAGGTAATTGTGGTATCCATATTCCATACATCTATGCCCGCAGATGGGGTAAGCTAAATAAATGAACGTAATTTCGTCCCATGTAAACTTCGCTGCGGCGGAATTCTCCCTGGAGATAGATATGCTTGACTGTTTGCACTGTTTTCTCGTACTCTGTGCGAGTTGAATCTGGTTTGGTGCTTAACACAGTTTTAGGTAGTTTGTCTTAATTTAACATTGGGAGTCGTTTCGCTTGTAGTTTTTCTTTTGTTTTGTTCCATCTCAACTAGGTCATCGGAGCATACTGGTGGCAGGTTCCACATCCCCTTAATTAGAAGGAATAAATTGTTACTAACACATGCGTACTTATAATTAAAAACTAAAAGGTTCCCCCGCTTATTTCCAAAGATAATTAACACAAGTGCGCTCTCGAGGAGGGCTAGAGTCACTCTAAGTGGCATTGATATTTGACAATCCTTATTTTTCTTCGTTTTCTCTTATGCAGGCGAAGAAGGTATGATGACCGTCGTCTTCCTGGGAGTCCCCGTACTGGCAGGCTGGACTGTTTGTTTTTCCGATCTTGTGGAGAAAGGCGTTGAAATATCCGTGTCCGGTGAATAACTGTGTGACGTAATAGTTAACTTCTTCTCAACATCTTTTCAACGAGCTTCCATAACGTGTCCAGCATACACAGAGGTCTGTACGCTGATGCAGAGTCTGAGTCTCCTTTGCCTTTACTAATTAGCACTAGGCGTTGCTTCTTCCAATTTCTGGGGAAGACTCCTTCGTCCTGGCAGCTGTTGAGCATATTCAGTAATAGTTGGGGGCATGAGTTGGCGATCGCCTTTAGCGCTTCTAATGGTATTCCGTCGAGTCCAGGGGCTCTCTGTTTTGTAGGGTTTTCACTGCTCAGCATAGCTCTTCTTCATTATAGGGTGTTATTTCCTCGCGTTGGAACAAGGTGTCGGGGGGCCTAACGGGGTGAGTTGGGAAAAGCGTGTTCACCATATGCTTCATCTTTTCTTCGTCGAGGACTGGATTCCTCCTCTGAGCTCCAAGCTTTCGTATTACGATCCTATAGCATAGCCCCCAGGAATTACAAGTCCTGATTCGAACTACAAAAACACTTTTCAAATATTTTGTAATTTAAGTTTATTACAGTACCACGTCCAACACCAGACTGACTGTCTGCCAAAAATCTTACGAGCTAAACTTATTCTAACGAACTTTCTAGAATACATAAAGAGATATGTTACATAAATAGAATCAACAAAAATAACGTTACGCACGACACACAAACAAACCAATGCAGTCTCACTGAAGTGAAAAGCTCTTCGTTTAGTCTATTCACGTTCCACCTCGGAGTTCGATTTTGGTTCCGGTTTGGAGCTCGTTGGTTGCCATCTAGGTCAAAGACGATGTATTGATGATCACTGCACCTGTAGTCCTCGATGACTCCAGTTTCGAGTTCTCGCGAATGTGTGTTCCGTGGCAAAGGTTACGTCTGGGATGGTGCCTTCACAACCAGGTCTCCTGAGAGTAGGCGTGTTTCCTGCGTTTGCTACGATTAGACTACGCCTCGCTGACATTTCAAGTATTTGCCTTCCTCGTGAGTCCGTAGTTGGCATTCCCCACTCCTGGGCTCTGGCGTTAAAATCTCCGGCGACTAAGATTTCGCCTCCGATGTCACACATAAAGTCCTCCAGCTAGAGGAAAATCCGTGACATTTTATTGGTCACTTAGTCCCAACGGCGAGTGACAGCCGATCTCACGGTAGTTAAAATTTGCCACTTGATCGCATTTTGGCTATGTCACTTGTATCAATCGCTGTAACAGCCCGCGTGACCAGACGCTTGACAGGCGATCACACGTAGTGACGTAGTGACCTACGCTGGACCAATCTCGCACACAAAATAACTATGGCCAATGGTAAGCAAAAAGAGATCTAAATGTATGATCGGACTGAGCCGCAAAAAAATTCGCATACCAGATTCTGTAAGGCGAAACCTTCAAACGTTTTCGTGTGCACGAAGAAATTTGCTTGTGTAACATAAGACAAATCATTCGTGTGCACGAAAATGTTTGATCGTTTCGCCTTACAGAATCTGGCCGCTGATTGTTCTAGTAGGTAAGCATACTTCATATCATTAGCTACTCGTATAGGACGATCTAGAGCAGTGGTTCTTAACCTTTTAGTGATGAGGGACCATTTGACAAAATTTCTGTCTCGCCATGGACCACCAACTGAATAAAATGTTGTACTATCTATAGGTACATAAAACACGCATACAATTTTGTAAAGCCATCAGGCATCAGCAGTTTAGTTTGTTTTTTTTTAAGTCAAATTAACATAATAGAAATAACTATATTAATGAGATTTTTGTGACTGCATACTCCTTACTAACTTCTGGATCCTTGGTTCAGTGTTACTTAAAGTCACACGCATGTCGGCACTGGCATCCAACCGATTTTGGTGCTTTTTTTTAATTATTAGAAGCACCGAGAAACCCTGCTCGCATAGATATGTCGATGAAAACAAAGTTAGGTACCTTAAAGCAATTTCTCTTTCAATTTCTTTGGGAAAGAAATTGTCTTTTGGCTCCAAAAGTCTTCAATATTTATTCCTGTTTCGAATATACACATCTTTCAAGTAACTTTCTCAATAACTTCCTCTTGAATTTCATCAGTCACCTCAGAAACGCTTACATTACAATGAAAAGATTGGGAATCAGTTTCCGAATACCATTGTCCTCGCAATCAGGAAAATAACGACTGAATTCATAAACAAAGCAAACAAGATTTAGAGTACTTACGTATTAAACTCTGGACTTTTTGTAACAACTACGAGTATATAAAGGCTTTCGTTGATTAACGATATTTGAACTATTTGAACACAAAAACACCAACGTACGTCGGTACTATTCCTAACTAACAAAAACAAAAAGCCAATGGAGCAATGATCAAACCAGGTGAGACACTCGCTGGTCGCTACACGTGCTACATGGATGGTTCCCTGGACATGGTAAATGGACACAATGGACCAAACTGATGGTCTAAGTGAAGCTGTGACAACAGCCACAAGAGCACCCATTTACCTAATCTAACCTAACCTCAATGTCAAAATTTGCCACGAAAAATGCCACGTGTAATTTTAGCTTTAGTGTTTGTAAATTTACCAAAGTTTTACTAACACATTTGGCTCAGTCTGATATCATTCCACATGCCTTTAAATCGCAACATTTTTACTATGAATTCGATCACAATTTTATTTTGTTTTCTTTTATTTTTCAGGTAAGCTTATTGCTAATACCGATGATGATAAAAACGGTAAGCGAAACAAATGCTATGGTTCTTTAATGTATTTTCTAAATCCGAAGTCTGATAAAAAAATCCTGCAAGAGACTGTACCCTAATCGAAAAGATAAACACTCAACAAAACGCTAACGACAGATGCGTGAATGGCATATGTTCGTGCGCCATTTTATTTTTTAGGCGGGTTGAAATTGTCGTATTTTACAATTTTTCATAATCTAAGATCATAAGGGTTAGAGTTTTCTCTACATCTGGACGAACGGATATCCAAATTGCACTAACTACTTGTTCCAAAAAAACAACAACTATAAACTCGTGCAACAAATAACTTAACGCTATACCGGTCTATTACAAACAAAAAATAAGAATGCCATAATAAATATTTCTTTAGCTCAATTTAGAGTAGAAATTCTGTAAGAACTTATGGCATTACGCATTAGTAATAATCCAAGAAAAAAAGTTAATTTATGCTAAACAAAACAAAATAAAATCACAACCAATGGGAAATAGATGAATGCTGTTTAAAAGCAAAGCTTGTTGAAAAAAGCTTACAAAATATTTTATCTTATCTCTTAAAAGCATCGTATGCTCTCTTTTTTTTAACTTCGAAAAAGCTTGAAACTTTATTCAGTTGACTTGTCTGGTTGTCTTGCCATTTTCAGTTCTATGGAAGTTCACTTGATGTTTTTGTTCGAAAATGAATTCGAAACTTTCAAAAGACATGTGAAAGCTTTAAGTTACATTTCACTATGTCAGTATCAGTATTCGCCGTATTATTTTAATTCAAAGCTTCCGGAAAGTGTATTATGGTTTATTCAATTTAAAATAACTAGGGGTAGCGGTAGCCCAGTGGTAGTATTTCTATCATTATATTGACCTGGCTAATACACAACAGAGTGAAAAACAAATCACACACAGCATTGCATCTTTGCACTATCCTCTTCCCAACTAAACACAAATCAAGCGAATATGTTGTGTTTAAAGCAGTGAAAGTGGATCTTAACTATTTTCCTTCGCCTATTTATATATATAAGACAATGCGGTCAAACTATGCTTGTGCTTTGACTTTTCTAGCATTCATTTTCTCAACAGCAAGGAAGAAATCCGAATTGGAATGTAAAATTTGTCAGATTGAAAATAATTAGGGCTAGGAAATTGAAATTTTAAACATAGGTGTATCTTTAGGTGGACGAAATTTGTTTTGAGTTCTTGACGTAATAAGACGAAAGAGCAAGATGACTTGGAATTTCCTTCGTACAATAAAGCTGTTAAATTGCTAAAATTCCAATTGCCGATGAACAATTTCAAAGTAGATTTGTATTGTAAGAATTATGGCGCTTTTTAAAATAGAGTGTGGGTGTTTTTTTTTTTAGGTTTATTTCTCGAATTGGCAACGCTTTTTCCATGGACCAATCAATTTGACAGCTGACTTCTGGTCATTTTGGTTAGGCATTTCCCAATGAGACTCAGATGCTTGGTAGGGTGCAGTAAAGGGGTATATGCTTTTCCTCAACCTATTTATTTATGAAAATTTAATATTTGAAGCTGTTTTCCGATTGACGGTTTTGGATACACGGTATACAATATACAAGTTAACACTCTAGTTCCCCCGCTGAGCTATCCCAAGCAAAACAACACCAAACCAAGGAATGCAGGGGGTTGAAACGAATTCCCACGCTATTTTGGGAACAGACAACCGATACAACACCTTGCACCATCCAACCCCTACCAGATGAACTCCACTTACAACATCTGGTGTAGTGACGACCGATCGTGGGAACCATGGAAAACATCTGGCGAACGATCACAGAGCGACACCACTATAAAGGGGACATCAACGAGACTCAGGGTACTCAGTCATCAGCAGAACATCACGTTAGTTTAAAACACTTTTTTAAAGACCGTAAATTTAAACGTAGTTTTAAGTAATAACGTTTTTTGTTTAAATTAAAAACAAAATGTTTTAATTGGGGGCTCAACCGGGATGCTCAAGTTTAATTAAAAGTGGAAAAAATAAAGTAAACTTAAACTCAGTGCATCGCCAAAAAATTAACAGCCAAAGTACTCCGCAAGACAGAGGAAAGAGCAAAAGTAAAAATAAAAGCAGAGGATTCATCAGATCTAGAGGACGGAGTATCCAGCTTTGAAAACCAGAACCAGTATCCAGAAGTAAGGAGAAAAGTTAGTAAGAAATATTTTTAAGAAGTTTTAAAATTAATTAATTAATTAATTAAGTTAGTGTTTTATGGATAGGTTTAAAAAAAACAAAAATAGATATTTTAAGCCATATAAAACTTGTTTAAAACTAAACTCTATAGAATCAGATTCAGAATCTGAACACGAAATAGAAATGGCTTTTGGTACTGCTCTAACTCAACAATCGGTTGACGAAATAATAGCGAAGGCTTTAGCACTCAATAACGAGTCAATAAAAAGGTCATTCCAAGAGCAAGAAAATAAATACCAAAGTGAAATTAATAAATTACAGAATCTCATATCATCAATGGGAATTGCCAGCTCTATTACGGAGTATAAAACACAGACTATCGATCCTGCGATAAACTGTAATGAGGGACTTGATGTAATTAAATCACTTCCCGAATTCAATGGTGAACAAAAAGCATACGTCAGTTGGCGTGAAGCTGCACAAAATTCAATGGTCCTATACACCATTGGAAGCTCCAAATATTTTGCAGCTCTGACTATATTCAGGAACAAAATCACAATGGATGCTAATGATATACTCACTAATCATGGTACTGTCCTCAATTTCGATGCAATTATCGCCAGATTAGATTTCGCGTACGCCGATAAGCGGCCTGTACATATCATAGAGCAGGAATTAAGCGTATTGCGGCAGGGATCATCTTCGTTAATTGATTTTTATAATCAAGTTAACCAGAAACTCACACTTCTGACTAACAAAACAATAATGACCCATGGATCCAACACCCCTATTACGAACGAGTTAAATAATATAAATCGAAGAAACGCTTTACGAGTGTTCATCACGGGTTTGGATGGACACCTGTCCAATACTCTATTCTCTTTAAATCCACAAGATCTGCCAAACGCTCTGGCAAAGGCACAAGAATTAGAGAGCAATAATGTCCGATCTAACTTTGCCCTCCATTTCTCCTCTCATAGAAGGGACATTAAGGCAAGTCAGAATAATAATACTCTTAGATTCCCAGAAAACACGCATAACAGTAATGATTTTCACCAGCAAATACCTCAGCAGAGACAGCAGGGCGATTACCGCCAACTGCCCCAAAGATTCGAACCCATGGTTCTCGGTAGTTCGGCCAATAAGCCAATCACTCAGCATGAATTGCAACGTTTCCAGCAAATTCATCAGAATAACCCCAATAGTAATAATTGTGACATCAGTCAGCCAAATTATAATAATCTACGTTATAACAAGTATAATAATAATACTAGGCCTGGATTTAAAAGAGAGCAACGGCTAAGTACTCAGCATTCGATACAGCCACCTCCCGCAAAAATCGAGCGTATTAATAACCTCAACGAAGACAAGAAACATTTTTTAGAGGAAAATGTGGGATTGCCCCACATACGAAGATTAATAAATGGCAAACAAATGAGAATTCTCATCGACACCGGAGCTAGTAGCAATTACTGCCAACCCGGTATTCTCAGTAATGAGATGATTCTCCCAATCAAGAAACGAGCACGTACAGTTAATGGTAACATTATAATTGATTCTTGTCATGAAGTTCTCATTTTTGGAACGATAACTCGTTTCTATATTTTAAAAAATTTAGAGTGTGAAGCTCTGATCGGAGCAAATTTATTGAATCGAGTGAACGCTAAAATAGACTTAGAAAAAAGCATCCTTAGCTACGGCGACAAAAAGGAGAAAATGTATTTTAACGATTCAAACAAAATTTATAATATTCAAGAGAATAATAGGGATTACCTTTGTGAATCAATGATGAAGAAAATAAAAAATATTCATGGTAACATTGACACTACCTTACCATTCAGAACGGACGTTTTGGCAGAAATTCGCACCAATAACGATAAACCGATCTGGAGTAAACAATATCCGTACCCTTTGTCCGCAAATAACTTTGTGAATAGCGAAGCACAAAAACTATTAAAAGAAGGTATAATTAGACCTTCCAAATCTCCATACAATAGTCCTGTATGGGTTGTACCGAAAAAAGGTACAAGCAAAGATGGCTCGCCTAAAAACAGGTTAGTCATCGACTATAAGAAATTGAACGAAAATACAATTTCAGACAAGTATCCAATACCGGATACCAATGTAATTTTATCCAATCTCGGAAAAGCTAAATATTTTTCCACCTTAGATTTAGAATCAGGATTCCATCAGATAAAGATGAAGGAATCCGACATAGAAAAAACCAGCTTTTCTGTCAATAATGGCAAGTACGAATTCGTACGATTGCCCTTTGGATTGAAGAATGCTCCTTCAATCTTTCAAAGAGCAATGGACGATATTCTCCGACCATATATTGGCAAAATATGTCATGTCTATATAGACGACATAATTGTGTATTCCACTAATATTCAAGAACATACACAACATTTGGACACCATAATCCAAGTGTTAAAAAACGCGAATATGAAAATTTCAATTGAGAAGTCGATGTTATACCAAGAAAAGGTAGACTTCTTGGGTTATGTCGTAGGACATAACGTTATCAAAACGAACCCGAACAAAGTAGCAACAATCAAAGAATATCCTGAACCAACGACTCTACGTCAACTCAGAAGTTTCTTAGGTATGATTGGCTATTACCGCAAATTTATAAGGAATTATGCAAGTATAGCTAAGCCATTAACTAAATATCTTCAAAGCGAGACTGGGCAAGTGTCTACCCACATGGCAAAAAAGACAAATGTAAAATTAGATGCGGATGCGGTGCAAGCATTTAATATACTCAAAGATCACCTAATAACTGAGACTGAACTTACCCAGCCCGACTTTTCGAAAAAATTCGTCCTCACTACCGATGCTTCTGATGACGCAATCGGAGCGGTATTATCGCAAGATGGAAAACCTATTACTTTTATATCCAAAACTTACGGCAAAACTGAGAGAAACTATGCGGCAAACGAGAAAGAACTCTACGCCATAGTTTTTGCTCTAAAGAATTTACGGAATTATTTGTATGGTGTGACAAATTTAGAGATCCATACGGATCACCAACCCTTAACATTTGCGGTTTCCCCCAGAAACCCTAATGCTAAAATGAAACGCTGGCATGCTCTTATTGAAGAACATGCACCGAAAATGGTCTATAAATGTGGTACTACAAACGTAGTGGCCGATGCCCTATCCAGACAAAATTTGAACCAGATTTCGGACAGCTCTTCTGAAGCCACTCAGCACTCCGCCGAAAGTAGTGATGAGTATCAAATTGAATTGATTAATAGACCTCTAAACCAATTTAACCAACAGATAATAATAGAGAAAGGAATAGAAACTATTCACGAACATTTTAAACCTTTCTCTACAAAAGTTAGACACGTCATCACATATAATGAACCTTCCGACCTGATACCTATATTCAAGGAATTTCTTAAAGAAGGTTTAGTAGCCTTGTTTGCTACACCTGAAACAATCTATGAAATTAAAAATATTTTGAAAGATCAATTAAAGAATAAATTCATACAGGCGAAATATTTTGCCCATGATATTCCTAATAAAGATGATCAGGTATCAATAGTGGCACAAACGCACACTCGTGCCCACAGAAACTTCAGAGAAAACCTTAAACAAGTTATTGATAAATATTATTGGCCTGGAATGTCAGACGAATTCCAGCAATTCGCGAGAAATTGCGAGATATGCAACGTAAATAAATACGACAGGCACCCTATTAAACAACCAATTGGTGAGGCACCAATTCCTGTAAAAGAGGGGGAGTGCGTACATATTGATGTAATGTTTGCAGAAAAGATAAAGATTCTCACATGCATTGACGCATATTCTAAATTCCTAATAATAAAAATTCTAGACAATCGTGTAGAAATGCAAAATAAAGTTCTCGAACTACTGCAGGCATTTCCCGATTGCAAAAATTTAGTATGCGATCAGGACCCCACATTTACCTCCGCTCCCTTCATAGCACTAATGGGAAGATCGAAGATCTCTGTATACTATACACCAGCTAACCACAGTACGACCAATGGTCAAGTGGAACGAGCTCATAGCACCCTTCAGGAGATAGCCAGATGCGTAAAGGAAGAGTACAAATTATTAGATCCAGCTGAAATATTCATTAGAGCAGCGAAGGAATATAATAAAACTATTCATTCTTCCACCGAGAAGAAACCCATAGAAGTTTTGTTCAATAGAATTAATCATTCCGATGTTCCATTGAAACTAGCAATGGCCCAAGATAATACGCTTGAAGCCCTTAATAAAAAACGAAAGTCTAAAGAAGTCATACCCGATGAAACAGTGTATCAAAAGACTACAGGTGCCCACTGGGGTAAATTGCAACCTAAGTATAAACGTCGAAAGGTATCCGAAGATTTAGGGAACAAAGTGAAACTTAAAAATGGTAAGATTGTCCACAAAGATAATCTGAAATCTTAATCCTTTGAGACCAACTGATGGTTTCTCGCTCTAAACGACAAAACCATATAGGAACTATCTCGAAATAGATAGCTGGTACCCCAGACGATGATGATGAGCTTACGGTAGAGAACAAAATGAATTATCCTGTAATACAAAAAATAACAATAACCAATTTGTAACAAATTCTTAAGTATTCAAAGCATTCAAATCTGTAAAACGTGCTATTAAAAGTGAATTTATTTCCGAAAAATATAAGTTAATTATCTTTGAACTTAAAAATGTTATAAACACACTCACTCAATTGTAAATTCAGCTATCTGATATAAACAAAATTGTAAAAAATTAGCCTATTTAAACTTTTATTATAAGTGACCTAATGTGATATGTCTAGATTTAAGATCTTACAAAAAAATGGAATAATTATAATTTACATTAATTACCTACTCCATCATTCATAAAAATGTAATGAAAGTAAGGCAATAAGCCAAGAGGATGGGAAATTAATTTTAAGTAAAGAAATTGTCAAATGTAATATAATCTACCCTGTAAATTTTGTACGAGAATCCTACGCCACTGATCCAGAATATCCTGCCTGAAGACATTCACAACTCAAAAATATGAAATTGGCCAATATCTGGAATCACTTGATGAGCAACTAAAGTTTGATAACATAAACCTACTACAGTCCTTACAGACAGAAGAAACTAAAAGTCCTATTATCTCTACACTTGGACTAGTCTCATTCACGGTCCTCGTAACAATACTTATAGTTATTCTGTACAGACAAAGAACTCCTAAGCCAACCCCAGAACAACTCCTCGAACAGAAATCGAAGGAATACAAATACTTGTAAGGCAATACGAAGTCGCGGGGCGCGCTTTTTAAAGGAAAAGGGGAGTTAACACTCTAGTTCCCCCGCTGAGCTATCCCAAGCAAAACAACACCAAACCAAGGAATGCAGGGGGTTGAAACGAATTCCCACGCTATTTTGGGAACAGACAACCGATACAACACCTTGCACCATCCAACCCCTACCAGATGAACTCCACTTACAACATCTGGTGTAGTGACGACCGATCGTGGGAACCATGGAAAACATCTGGCGAACGATCACAGAGCGACACCACTATAAAGGGGACATCAACGAGACTCAGGGTACTCAGTCATCAGCAGAACATCACGCTGTTAGTTTAAAACACTTTTTTAAAGACCGTAAATTTAAACGTAGTTTTAAGTAATAAAGTTTTTTGTTTAAATTAAAAACAAAATGTTTTAATTTACATATACTGTTTTCTAGACTCGAAAACTACATACCTGTACCGCTTTTTTCTCAAAATACTGCGTTTTCACTGTCAAAAACAAGAGATATGGCTAAACAGCAGTATACACAGACTGTAATTAAGCGGTCATAAAAACATAAGAAATTATCTTTATCATTAGCATTTAATGTAAAAGGGCGACCCGATGTGGAAAACCCAAAGTGCGGCATGGCAACCGATTCCTTAAACTAACGACCAAGGGAATGTGATGCAGTATAAATACAACTGAGAATCGAAGATACATAAATATTTAGTTCATGTACTTGCACCAGAGCAGGCTGCCGACACGTAATTAACACATACAAAAAAAAAAAAAAAAAAAACAGTCCACTCTTTTCTTTTTATATCCGTTTTGTTTTTATTAGTTGATTTAAAAGAATGCTAAATGTCAAAAACTCAAAGAAACACTAAAAATGCGTCAGGAAAAGGATTTTTTTATCACCAACTATACAATTCGGATATGCTGGCTGCTATACGAAAGGAATTTTTCCGTGATTTTGTCTATACTTTCGTAAAATTGAAAAATGGTTTGATGGTAATTTAAACTAATTTTGCTGCCGCACTCACATTCTTCCGTCTATTTGAGCGAATCTTTTCTGCAGTTAACAAAACAAAAACGGAAAAATTGAAGGCGATTTTAATCATCAAATGTAACTTAGGTAGGTAGGTAGATGTGGCGGTTTAATTTTAAAAAAAAGTAGCACTATGTTCCGTTTTGTTACCACAACTCATTTGACCTGGTTGTTTAAGATTTTCGAATAGGAGAGCTTAGATCCAGCCTGTGGAATTCAAAAAGGTCACCAGTTCCCCAATATTACGTTTCGAGACCTCCTCAAGGGAGTCGAAAAAGGGTTTACCAAAAGATCGCTGCCTGGCGTCTGTAGTGCCTTTCCTTTTCGGCTGTGTCATTACAGTTGCGGCAGTGTGTTGTATGTGGGATGCCTAATCTAATTGCGTGTTCCCCTATTGGCCAATGGCCTGTGGTTATGGCTGTTACTCTGGCAATATCTTTGATCAATTTTCGAAAAAAATCATCTTCAGTGATGAGGCACTGATATCATGTGATTTGACACCGTTGGACTTCTTTCTTTGGGGTTACTTGAAAGAAAGGTGTACGTCGATAAGCCAGCAACAATTCAAAGGCTAAAGGATGAGATAATTCGGCACATTAATGGCATAGAACCTCAATTATTATCGAAAATTTGGACCATCGGATGGAGGTGTGCCACCGAGGTCGCGGCGGCCATTTGGCCGATATTCTGTTCCAAACATAATTGAACCATACCAATATTATCATAATTAAAAGAAATGATAATAATTTCCTAACTAATTTGTGTTTTATTCAAAATCAAATTCGGCCCTTAAAACTTAACCACCCTTTATCTATCTATCTTTTCGTGTTTTACTTAGAAGGTAGGTTGTTTTATCCGTGCTGTAGTTTGGCCACATCCTTCTGGATATGATACAGTTCGTCAGCCTCCTCCATCTGGGATTGGCCTTCGATAGGAATTCTATCTTTGCTTTGACTGCTCCGAGCCGCATTTTAACCGATTCCGCAAGTGAACAGTGAAGGGCTCAGCCTCCCCTGGCCAGCTCGTCAACATGTTCGTTTCCGCAAACATTGCTGTGACCTGGAACCCAAATCAGGGTAACCTTGAACTTGTCAAGCGAGGCCAGCTCCTTACGGCACTCTAATACCAATTTTGAGGTTATGTTATGTCGGCTACCTGGTGCATACAAAAAATCCACACCATGGAAATTACAACAAAATAGTTTGCAATTTACGATTTCTCTACGTCAATTTACGTTTTCAATTTACATGTGCGAAATTATTATAAGGTTTTGTTGATTCAGTGGTGGTAATATCACGAAATATTTTTTGCCATTTGAGATTGTAAAGTGTTTGAAAATTGATCTATGTGGTGAATTGCGCCAAAAATGTAGCAAATCACTAAAAATCACTACAAATAAAAGAAGCTCGAATTAATACTTCTAATCGTAATATTCAAAAAACATAATTTGATATTCTTCGCCGATTTCAATGTCGAATTACGACTTTTTGTATCAATTCAAGACAAAATCGTTTTGATTTGCGAAAAATATGATTTGCAACTCAAAATTTTGCAATTGGTGATTTTCAGTTCTTTCCGTGTGCTTTCTTTACCCGTTGTTCGATATAAAGTTTCCAGTTGAGCTTGGGATCCAGGACCACTCCTAGATACCTAACACTGGTCGATAAGGATAGATGTTGGCCGTTAGGCGAGGAAGTGTTAAGTCGGGTACTTTGGTTTTAGTGGTGCAAAGCATCACTTCGCATTTTCCATAATTTCATTAATTACGGAAGGAAACTTTCCTGACACTAGTATCACCATAGTATCGTCCGCTCAACCTTAGAGAGTGTTAACGAAGTAACCGTCATCGCAACTGACTTCAATAATAACTTTAATAAGATATAACATCAATAAATCCTCTTCAAATTATCTGCCCTTATCTGGCCGAAAACGGCTTAAGGCAAAAATGTAACGCTTTGATAAAAAGAAAAAAAAATTGTTGAAAAGATTACTATTAAAGCCCTCTATCAGAATATTATGTAGTTTTCATTTTCTTAGATGTGTCAGATGTTTTCCAAACTTAAAATTAAGTATCAAAGTGCTTTTCCGATAAATTCATTTTCAGACTTAAGCGGTTTTTCTTGAGGCCACAGCTATATTAATAAAATGGATATGTTCCTACTTTTAAGACCGGTGTTATAGCGTTCGCTTTAGGTCCGCACTTTCGTCCTCCTTAGCAACATATGGTGTCCCACCACAAGGCAGCAATTTAGGTCCCCTTCTCTCAGGGGCGTTTCCTCTCAGTTAGCTAGTTTAGCGGCGCTAAACCAAGAAAATAAGCCAAGAAAATAAATTCTTTGAAATACATTTTACACGCAAAATACAACAAATGACGAGGTTAAAATTATTATGAAGATTAATAATTGCAACAAACAATGGAATACTAAATAATAAAACTATCTACATTATTTCCAAATCATATTTTCCTACCCAAACACACAACACATTCTCCCATATAAAAATGTTCTCTTAAAATGTTCTTTAGCGTTAAAATTTGCGATACCATATTCCCTGCATACACAGTGCACACGCACAATCCTTTAAAAATGTCTCCCGCTTGTAGGATTTTAGCGTAAGAAATTGCGCTACCAAATTTCATACAATCTATATAAGGGTGTTTGACTACCAGTCGAAGCAAAGCCCAGTTAAATAAGCAGAAGGGATAGCGCAATCAAATGCGATAAATCGAATGTGGATTGTATTGTAGTGTGTAAGCAAGCACATTGTTTGCGTTCTCTTTTCTTATTTTTTTTTTTACATTCGTATGTTTCTCTTTCTAGGAAAATTGCAGTAAGCTAAGAATCTCAAAAGTTAAGTGCGAAATTTTGTAATTTATTATTTTATACCTATTTGCGTGGACTATAAATGTGAGTAAATAATATATTTGTGGTGCTTTCTTGTTTTTTTTTTTTTTTTTTTTTTTTTTTAATTGTGAGAAGAGAGATGGAAGTAATGCAAAGGGAGAAAAGTCATTTTATATAGATCGTAGTGAAATATTCAGAACTTTGTTTTGTGCAAAAAGTCCCCACAGTAGCAACGGCTAATGTGACAGTTATTGTAAGATAGACATTAGTTTTGTTTCATTCCATAGGTAAAAGATTTTGTCGATAAATAAGGGAAAATTACTTTCTCATATTTTAAAGCAAATGCTATGTTTTTATTGGTTTGTTTCATATTATTTGAGTAGGAACATGTACCTAATTATTAAGATATAAATAATAGGATATTTATTTTGGTTAGAAATAAAATGGAATCTGCAACAATAACTGCTAAAACAAAATCCATAATTGAAGATCTACAAGGTGGGCCAAAAGAAGTCATCCGATATTGTTTGGCTCTCATTTTTTTTTCTAAATGAAAAACTTCGATTCTGTTTTTTGATTATGTTTATTTGAACCTTTCGAGTTTTATTGGTCAAGTCGAGAAGATGATATCGGCCGTCACAATTGATTGCCATACGGGCTCGTTTTATGGCATTTTTCATCACTTCGGCGAGAACTTCGGGCGACAGATTCTCGCATTCGTGTCGAAATGTTGTCCTTAAGGGCTTCTAGGGTCTCGGGCTTGTTCACGTCTTCACGGGACTTAAAAAAAAAACCCACAAAAAAAAAAGTATGGAACGGTTAAATCGGGCGATCTTACGGGCCAGTGCAAATCGCCAAAATGAGAGATGAGGCGACCCGGGAACACCGCCTTTAGAATATCGGTTGTGGCTTGCGCAGTGTGTGCCGTAGCTCCGTCCTATTGGAACCACATGTCCTCCAGTCCCAATTCGTCCAATTGCGGCAGAAAAAACTTTGTTGAGATGGCCCTATAGCGCGCACCGTCCACTGTTGTCCAGCGGCGTTCTCGAAAAAAAATGGCCCCATGACTCCTCCAGCGTCAACAGCGCACCATGCAGTAACTTTGAGCGGGTGTAATGGCTCCTCGTACATTACTCGTGGATTTTCGGTCCCCCAGAAGCGATAGTTTTGCTTGTTCACGTACCCGCTGAGGTAGAAATGAGCCTCATCGCTCATTATGATTTTGGTCGAAAAATCGAAAATTCGAAATTATTCCGCGTTCTTGGGGAGTGTATCGCATGGCTTGTTCACTTGTATTCTACATCTGTCTAGTCCACAAATGTCAAAACAGATTTGACATTGGCGGCCATTTGCAAAAATAAGAGCATCTTCCAATAGGGTGATCTCTTTTGGTATTAGAGAAACCATTTGGAACGCGATCGTCGATCGTGCCCAAAGCTATCAGGTTTAAAATCAACGCATAAGGACCGTAATAGAGAGTATAATAGAAACTTTAATGAAAACCAGTATTCCCTTTACGCATGGTTAGCTGGAAAAACTGAAATATTTCTATTTACTGAACGGCAAACAATTAAGTAACTATCGCCAAAAAACAATTTTCCTGAAGAATTAATTAAAAATGTAATTGAAAGCTACCCGAACATATTTGAATGCACTGAATTAAAGAACGAATTGACTGTTTTTTTATGAAAACACAGACGCTGTACAGCCAACAGGTACAAAAGGAGTTTTTGAAAGAGCTGAAAGAAAGTGAGGAATTTTACAATGGAATTTAAATGGATTTTTTTTATAGTTGTTAATAAAATTAAAAAAAAAAACATTTTTTATTTTTTTTATTTTAAACTTCCCCGGAACACGTAGCTAACCCATTGCTTAAGACCAGGAATCGCCACTGCTTCTCTTCATCCTAACGGTAATAATCGTGAGAAGGTCATCAAATACTCGGCTTATCTATACGCGGATGATACTAAATTCTTCAATCATCTCCTCACCTCAGGACTCCTGTCTGCTTCACAAAGAACTTGATCGTTTTTCGACATGGTGCCTCAAAAATTGCTTAGAACTCAACAAGTCCCCTCGCCGACTTTGCCTTCTGCACGATCAACCAATCTCTCTCGTTCATTCTCTTCGCGACCTTATTGGCAAGTGTATGACAGGGAGCTTAATTTTCGTTCGCATAGTGAAGAAATAATTTTGATGGTCTAAAGAATTCTCCAACCCTTGGTCTCCCTTTCATAGAGTTCATGCACACAGAATTGAGAACGTCCAATGTCGCTTTCTTCGATTTGCCCTTCGAGGTCTGCCTGAGATGATCCTTTTATCTTGCCACCCTACATAAACCGACTCAATCTCGTTAACTTGAATACCCGGGGAGGAACACAGAGACGCTGCAGACATTCTTTTCATTTATCGTCTTCTCTCAGGCTCCGTCGATTACGCCTACGCGTCTCTTTACAACTCTATTTTATTAATGTAATTTACGTTGCCCTCTTCAATAAAACAATCTCCCGTATGCTGAGAAAGGTTAATTCTAACCTTTCAGTTTTTCATTTCAACCGCAGCACTATGTCTACCTAAAACTCGGTCTCCTTTAAAATTCTCCATATCTTTAAGTCTTAGTTAGACTTTTCATGTCTTAGTTTTAAGTGTCGTAGTTTTACGTTGTTACTTTAAATCTAATGTGAGTTTTAGCTTGTATTAAGCCAAATATATGGGGGCATTGCCCCCAACAAAATTAAACCACGTCTGAAAAAAATAAATATCCCTAACCTAGTTTAAGTCCGTCTTTGCAATATCGAGAACCGCTGATGCCTAATAAAAAATCAATTTCCTTCGATTCATTTTATTTTAAAGAATTTGTGGAATTTTCCTTTTCTTCCTTTCATTACTCTCCTATCGTGTGAAATATCTCTTTCCTGATTCCAAACATCCCTACAGCCATGGAACTGTAAACATTTTCATTTCCTCCATCTAATTTATACGCAATACGCCGCAGTGCTTACAATTATTGGCCGTCATTTATATTCCATCCAAAAATCTAGACACACCCACAATGTTACCCCGCTCATTTGAAATTAGATTTACCTATCCTTTTGCTTTATGGCTTTTCAGCCGAGTTTTCGAATAATTTACGACTGTTTATCCATAGTTCTATTTTGAGTTCTTCATTCAAAGAGACATTTCGAAAGTTTCCGTTTTACCGCAGGAGGATCATAGATCATTTATACAATCTGCAACAAAAAGAAAGACGAAGGCACGACACTGTAAGTAAGATTAATACATAAACTGACGGCTCGTCAGGGTAATAAAAACATGAACCTCTCCAGCAAAAATAGAAAGGGAAAATACTTCCACAAGAATAAGCAGACATACAAGTAGATACGAGTAGACCGACAAACACTTACGCTTTCAGTGCGCCAAAACAAACAGAATTGAACTGGGAATGAAAACCACTCATAATCTGGGTAATAATTTATTTATTCTCCATTGCACTCGTTCACTCCTCTGATAGAATAAATGAGTTATGGTCCGACATATGGCGACATAATCCTTAGAGAAGTGATTTCGTGTGTTTTTTTTTTTTTTTTTTATTCGTTTACGAATCTATCTTTAATTCCCAGTGCAGAATTAGAACTCACTTATGTACTTTATCGCGAGGACACATAGAGCCCGAAGAAAGTTTCGATTTTACTATCATTCAGAACATGCTTATGTTGAATGTTGGGGGAATTTTACCCATGTCCTGTTTGCTTTTGTGGTTTTCACAATAGAGTTCTACTGCGGTATTCTCGTTTTTGGGCGACATCGTCAAAGTAGTTGTTGTCCTTGTGTTGGGACATTTAACGAGCGGTTTTGTTTCCTCGTGTACGGTTTCTGTCACCACTGTCAGTCGAATCGTTTTCCGCTCCCATCCGCCCTCTCTTCTTGTCATCCTGCGAGTTAGTTCTTTCCGTTCTTGTTTTTTTTTTTTTTTTTTTTTTTTTCTCTAAAATTCGTCCTCCGGGGGAAAGTCCTTCACTGTCTTCTCTCCGTCGTCCCTCTGTGTGATAAACGACGACATAGAACAGATTGAGAAAACGAGGGTACAGGGACGGCTTTAACTAGAAAAAAAAGAAGAGAAATGATGCACGATGTGTCTTCCTCGGCATTGTGTATTGTGTAACGCCAGTAAGGAAATGTCCTTAGCACGGTCTGTCTCTATGTTTTGTTATAGCTGGCAGAGGTGGACGAGAGGCTGGCGATGTTTAGGTCGAGGATATTTTCCATCGTGTATACCTATACGTCATCGGTTGTATGTCATTTTTCTGCATGTGTTTGCTATCTCTACCAGGCTTTGGTTAAATGGCCTTCCGCTTTAAGTAACTTGATTAAATGCAAACAATTTGCTTTTAGGGTTTGGATATAAATTTATTTTTATTTATTATGATAAAAAGAAAAAATTGTCGTTATGATTTAGTTCAACTCTGGCTTGAGGTGTAAATTATCCTAAGTAAAGTGTGTCCGATTTCTTGCCATGCCATAAAACTGACAAGGAGTTGCTTACATATTGTTTAGTTTTGTTTTAACTGCCACTAGATTCCATACAAATGTACTTTTACATGGATAGCTGGATACTTATGATAAACGCAATAGAGTTCTTGTATGCTATTGCAATCTTTACTCGCGTACCCGTGTGAGAACTCTTAACTGTTTTTATATATATATTTACAATATATAAGCTGAAAGTGCATATTGCTGCAGGAAATTCTCTTTCCTTTGACACCTTACTCGTATGGATTGGTTGTGTGCAATGATGGTGTCAAATTTCCTCATGTTCATTCCCAAATCTTGTCCCAAAGTTCCTTCTCATCGTACGCTCTTAATACAAATGTCATCGCACCCGACCTTCTGTTTATAACGGGTGATTTTTTAGCTGGTTTGGTTTTGGCAACACTGGTTTTGACAGCTGACGTGTGTTTAGTACCTTGTGTCACTGTCAAACAGCTTCAGTTTGGTTTGCAATTTAACCATGGATCGTCTTACAAATGAAAAACGCTGGCAAATTATTGAATTTTACTATCAAAATTCGTGCTCGGTTCGAAATGTTCATCGCGCGCTGCTTCCATTTTATGATCGGCATTCTCGACCTTCTGAGCAGCCTATTCGGAAGATTGTGACCAAATTTCGCACCAAATTTACTTTGTTGGACATTAAACCACCAACACGTTTACGTACTGTGCGTAGTGAAGAAAATATTGCGGCCGTATCAGCTAGTGTGACAGAAGACCGCGAAATGTCGATTCGGCGCCGTTCCCAGCAGTTAGGCCTTTGTTACAGCACTACGTGGAAAATTTTGCGGAAGGATTTGTGCGTAAAGCCTTTTAAAATACAGCTTGTGCAAGAACTAAAGCCAGCCGACCTACCACAACGCCGAATTTTTGGTGAATGGGCTCTTGGAAAGCTGGCCGAGGATCCGCTTTTTTATCGAAAAATTGTGTTCAGCGATGAGGCTCATTTTTGGTTGAATGGGTACGTAAATAAGCAAAATTGCCGCATTTGGAGTGAAGATCAGCCAGAAGCATTGCAACAGCTACCAATGCATCCCGAAAAAGCCACTGTTTGGTGCGGTTTATGGGCCGGCGGCATTATTGGGCCATATTTCTTCAAAGATGATGCAAATCGCAGCGTTACTGTCAATGGTGAACGCTACCGAGCGATGATAACAAACTTTTTTTTGCCCGAAATGGAAGTTCTTGACTTGCATGATATGTGGTTTCAACAAGACGGTGCCACATGCCACACAGCACGCGAAACAATGGCGCAATCGCGAGGCGAGTTTGGTGAACAGTTAATTTCACGTTTCGGGCCGGTCAATTGGCCGCCTAGATCGTGCGATTTGACACCATTAGATTATTTTTTGTGGGGGTATGTCAAGGCTAATGTGTATAGGGACAAGCCCGCTTCGATTGACGCACTGGAAGCCAACATCCATGCATTCATTCGTGAGATACCGGCCGATATGTGTGAAAGAGTATGCCAAAATTGGACTCAGCGGATGGACTACCTGAGACGCAGCCGCGGTCAACATTTGCATGAAATTATCTTTAAACATTAAATTGCAAGGTTCAAACTATCGATTCAAATAAATATTTCATTTTTTCGAATTTTTTGTGTTTTTTTTTTTAAAAAAAGTTCTAAAGCTCTTAAAAAATCACCCGTTATATTATCATTAATTTATTTAGTAACACATCCATTGTTCCGCACTTCGCAGTATGCGATGAGAAATAATTCGCTTATGTACACGTGCGCTTAACATATTACCTAACGGCTTGGAAGTTACAACCCATGAGTGCCAAATAGTAGCCGGAACTTATTTCTACCAATACAAAGTTTCATTGTGAAACCAGAATTCAAAGTCGATCACACATCGAGTCTTCACACAGAAGACAAGTCGCTGACCTAAGCTTGTTCTATAGGTACTTCCATGGTAAATGTTCTGAGGAACTCAAAGACATTATCCCTCGCAATGCAACTTTTGGGCGCCCAATAAGACAGGCTGCTAATGCTCATGACCATACAGTACACTTGACAACCGCGAGGACATCAACTTTCCAAAACTCCTTCTGTTACAGGACAAGCAAACTTTGGAACTCGCTTCCTGGGGATATATTTCCAGAAGACTACAATTTGCAGCAATTTAAGTGCGGAGCAAACATACATCTGCAGTCATCTCGGGGCGCTGTTGAAGCGTTATAGGTTCGCCTTTCCCGGGAGAAGTATATAAAAAAAAAAAAAAAAAATACAGCAGAACTTTGCTGCGCCTGTGAATGCTAAGCTGAAACCGTTCCGAGTAGTATCGTCTTAATTAGAAATTCGTTGGTAAAAAGGTGAGAGATTTAGTACTGTGGGTCCTTTATATGGGTTCATATCTGAGTATTTGGCACATTTATTATAAGCTTATACAACTTACCTCTTTCTCGCACAAAACATTGATAAATTGACTAATTGATATTCTGTCCCAACGAATGCTTCTAAACTTTCTACGCCGATTTAGTACACCAATTTTCTTTGGCAAGAAAATATTCCCATATGGACTAAAAACGTAATATATATGTTAAGTATACCTCCGTAATATTCCTACACGTAAATATGTTTACTTTATTCTGTCGCTTTTAACAAACTAGAAAATTAGAAGCGAAAACATTTAGACAAAACCGACTCTTATTATTTCCACCAAACTTTTTTTTGCACCTTCTCATACTGTCTATGTTTGAATTCAAACATTTCCTCAATGTATGTACATGCACCCTGTGCTCCTACCTAAAGAATGCAAATGCAGGCAAATGGCCGTTTTCTGATTCTAATTGGAATCCATTCTCAAAAAAAAAAAAAAAAAATCCCTGGAAAGAAAAAGTGCTTAGCTTCAAAATAAAATTTAATTTTATAGGTCCTGAATATTTCTTGAGCGCGTGAGTTTTTGCCACTACAACTTGTGGTAAAATAGATTTTCGTTTAAATATTTTGTATTCGGGTACCAGGAAATGCAATTACTAATTTGCATATAATATTACCTGCATTACCATTTTCATGACCAGTGTGAACCAACTTACAAACATAAATAAATTAATAAATAGTTGGCGCAACAGGTCCGGAGAGACCCTAGGCCTAGCTTCTCACAACCATTCGTTTTGTGTGAGTTTTTCATTTTTGGAACGAATGGAAGGGATCTACAGTTTTATGCCGACGCCAAACGGCTAATTGAGAAGCTCTTTCAAGACATTTATACTCTCGGGTGTTTGTCAGACGTTCGCGAGAGGTAGCGTCGAACACACTAACACTAATCCACTGCGACTACTTACAAACATATGAACACAAATTTGACAACTCACTAATATACGGTCACATTTCGGTAACAAGTCAAAGCCAAATATACCATTATGTGTGTTTCCCCAAACAGTAATTTAAAGAGCTAAAACTGATTCCCCACTTTGGTCACCGTTCCATCCTGCACTATACTCTGTCCAATAAAAATTGTCAGTACAGGCCTTATGGGAAGCTCTTTTTTCTACCAGTGGTACCTGTAGTACTCTCAAGGCACTCAAACACAAGATTTGCCACTGAAATAAAAACGAAACCACTGGCATTCCAAAGCATTTTGTTGTTGTAATTTTCCTGAAATTCGCGTACATCCCTCCACAACCAGTCTGCCACACAGCCGCAGGCAGAATGAGCACGATCGCTGTGTTCGCTTGCTATTACCATCAACAAAAGTAAGCAGTGAGAGTGACTGAAGCACATCAGAGAAGTGTTACCATATGTTAATGTTAGCATATCATTAAGGGTTTTTCTTTGAATTTTGTCAAAGAACTTTCGGTTTTGGTGCTTTTTGGAGCTTTTTTGAGCTTTTGAGAGCGGCATATTATATGGGGTGCTGCCATTCGGTTTTAATTTGTTTCTATTTCTGAAAGATCCAATAATATTCAGTTAAGACATATTTTTTAATGTTGTCTTTTAGAAATAATGTTTTTTCGTGTATTCGTGAGGTGTTTTAATGCATTCATTTCATTAACGCAACAAGTGATCATGTGTGCGTTGTAGAGATATTGCAATAAATTAATAATGATTACTAGTTCAACTCAACCGGATTCATGCAAAAGCATGGTATTTTAAGGGATAAAATTTGATTAAATATTTTAATATTGAAAACTAAGTAAAAATTTTCAGCCTTATTCGTTAGGGCATATTTCTGCATGTTTTGGTAGGTAAAAATTCATATTTCACTTTGTAGAGCATATTTTTCACACTGAAATATCAAAATGATGAAGCAGGTAGACTTATACTCTTTATTTTCGGTCGTTGGGTTTTACCACATCCGGTCACTCCTCTCCATCTCCAGTAAAGCGAATGCCTTGAAAGGATTTTATGATCCTTTTTTTGCTACTGTTTCCGCGAAGTTCTACATTGACGGGTAGTAATTTTTTAACAAATATGTTATCAAGGTATATATGTCTATATTAAAAAAATTATGTAGAGCTGCACAAGTGCAGTCCTTTTTTCTAATTGCCTGTTTGTGTATATAAGGCGGAAACAATGGTTGTTATCTCAATAGCGGATAGTGCATCTAAGCAAGTGGTTAACTTTATTTTACATATAAATAAACAGAAACATGGCTCCAAAGTCTTCAAAGGATCTAAAAGTAGAAAAGAAACAACAAATTGTTGATGCAACTGAAAAATTCTATTGCATTTTTAAAAGTAAATCGGAAGCCGTTGGAAATGCGGCTACTGTTTTTTCTGTTACGGAACGAACTGTATACAGGCTTTTAAGGGAAAAAGCAATCAAAGGCCACAATTCACCACCAATAAAGAAAAATAATTCCGGTATCAAGAGCAAGGTGGATGATTTTGACAAATGTGCGCTTAGGCGGATAGTCAATCCGTTTTTTATGGATAATGACCTTCCGACGCTAGACAAGATATTATTGGAAATACAAAAAAGTGAAAATATAACAAAACTAAGCAGATCAACTTTGCATACAATATTGCAAAAAGATCTCGGACTTAAATTCGTCAAACGTCAGCGAAAGAATTTGTTGTTGGAAAGAAGTGACATTATTTCTTGGAGACGAAGATATCTACACGAAGTAAAAAAAATTAGAGAACAAAAAATAAAGATTTATTTTACTGATGAGACCTGGCTAAATTGGAAGATGGTTACCCTAACAGTATTGCTCTCTGAGTTATGGCGAATTATCATACACACTACGGCAACCCTGTGAGAGCTTTAAAAAGGGACCGATTTACGTTAGTCATTGCAACCAGACTGAGAGACAAACATCCTATCTTCCCTGTACTGACAATTTTTCTTGGACAGAGTATAGAAACAGTGCGCATTTTGATATCCTAAAGATACAATGTTACTGTTGCGGAAACATTTCTGAAATGTAGGATCAGCGCCTAAACTATAACCATCTGAACTGAGACTTCAATAACTCGATTGTTGCACTCGCTGTTTGTCTTGCGGCACCGTCTTGGACCATACATCACTGATGCCCAATTCATGCAATAACACTCCAACATGTCCCTGTAGCAAATACCTTTTACCATAAAGTGACCGTCATTTTCGATGACGAAAAAAAAAAAAAAAAAAAACGGTCCAATTACGCCACTGGCATGAAAACAGCACCAAACATCGACTTTTTGCGGATGAAGTGCTGTTTCATGAAGCACTTGACGGTTCTCACATGTCCAGTAACACAGCCATTTAGCCAAAAATCCGATTCATCGCTGAAAATTGAAAATTGGCGTTAACGCTCTTAAAGTGGCGATCACCGACTCGGAATTTTAGTAGTAATCTTTAATTATTTGTAAACTTTGTTCCTTCGTGTACTTCGCCATGATGAAAATGTTAATTATACAATACTGAATATTTTTACATTGACAGTTCGGTATTCGGTTAAAGGGTTAAAGGAAAGTTTGAAGTTGTCAAGTCGCTAATAAAAGACCTTTATGCAGGGTGGGACAGATACAATTTTCTTTTTTAAAATGCAAAGAAATGAACAAAATGAATCCATGTATTATAGCTTTACTAGGGGTCGCCCCGTGGTCGAAATTCGACCAATTTATTCTATAAGTTAGTTTTTGCTTCAATAGCGCGCCAAATCGGAATGTCCACTGGTGACGTGTCTCTCTCACTCATACAAAGTCGTTGCTCGTGGTTATAATTGCTCTACCACTCTGAAAACGCCCTTCGCGGCTAAGTCGCCTGTTCGCGCGTTTATTGACGTTTATTGAAAAAGTCGCCTGTTTTTTTTTTTTTTTTTTTTTTGGCAGATCACTATATACCTAATACCTTTCAAATCCAGTTTATTTGTGTTTTCGTCCTCACACACTAACAATTGACAATTGAGATTTTTGATCTTACTAATTATAAAGTGGATCAATGAATCTTACTAATTATAAAGTGGATCAATGAATATTTAAAATTTCTCTATGTACAATTAGCCGTATTAATAATTGTCGCGTATCTTCATGTTAGGCCTAACTACTGGCAAACACATTCGTTATAATGAAATTCCTATATTAATAAACATTTTTAGAAGATAACTAACGTTTCGTAACTATCATATAACTAACTTACGGTAGGTCTGTTAGCGAGTCAATAACTCCTAGAAACATGGTTCGTGTCAAAATGACAAATAAATTAAATTTAAATTTGAAAAAATTGTGGAACAAAATGGCTCACGTTATTCAGTGTTTTTGAATAATGTAAATATGTTAGTGGAGGATTCGGTTACCATCGCCCCAACTCGAAAATAAGTGCACAAAAAACGAAAAAACCCCTTTGACAATGTTTACAAATAAAACATTCAAAAATATATATACTTTCAAAAGAAAATATGAAAAAATTGTTTTTTTTTTCCACTTGTCACAATTGAAATTTACTTTTTCACTATTACCAATGTGTAATAGTTTTTAGTACAATTTGGTTAGGTGATGCCAGCTCTAAGTAGCTATTTTAGAGAAAACATCAGTTAGTTATTATATGAGTTATTTTCTTTTATTAATAAGAAAATTTAACTAATATGTTATTTATTTAACTAGGTGCTAGGTAACCAATGAGTTGGAGAGTAGTTACGAGTTTTTTATTAATACGGCTGAATGTTTTTTGTTAATACTCCGTTATTTTTTATAAAGTTTTCCCAGTCCATTTTTTTCATTTACGTTAAATTGTAAACCTTTAAAAGACCTTACTCTACTACACGCTACATATAGCTGACCGTGTGAAAACTCTGGTCGCCTCCGCATTATTCCAATTTTATTAAAAGTTTGTCCTTGCGATTTGTTTATCGTCATGGCAAATACAGGTATAACGAGGAATTGTGTTCTTTGAAATTGAAAGGGTAATACAGTTCCCGAAAAGTCAAATTAATTCTTGGTATCAAAATTCGTTTTTTTACTGCTGTTCCCGATAGTACCTCACAATCTAAAGTATGAAATTTTTCGACATCACATTCTCTGATTTCCCATGATATAAAATGTTTCCCTTCCGATTGGCAGATTATTGCCTCACACATTTGACCTACGTGAAATTAGCCCGCATTTGCTCACTTTTAATCGATTCCATATTTGCATTGCTATGGAGCTGGATGAAGGGGAAATATCGGAGCGCTTAAAAATAAGCAATCGAAACCATTTCACGCTTCCCATAAATTGCGAATAAAAATTGTCCAGTAATGCGGGCTGTCTTATATTTTAAATCACAGGTAGCAAAGGTGCATAGAATAGATATGCAAAGTTTCATCGTTTGTAGTTCAACAGTTTTTGAGTTATGAGGACCTTAAGTTAGAAGCCAACATTTTGCTCAAATTTCATATAAATCATAAACCGTTAGGCCGATTGGTACAATTTGAATTTTATTTGATTAGTAATGTCGAACACTTTCGAAAATAGATTGTAGAAATTTTATCACGTTTTTCATTCTAAAAAAAGTGCGAGCTAACTTCACGTAGGTGCAATGTTGTTGTTGTTGTAATTTCATCCAATTCGCTTAAATTTACCTGCTGTAATTCATACCCAAATATATATAGTGTTGGCATATTTATGTGACATATAATAACAAAAATTGGTGGAAACATGTTATAGGCATGTATATATTTATATATAATTAGAAAGCGCAAAAGTTCTCATTAATTATGGAACACAACGTCGTTCAAGTTGCGGCTGGCTTCGCATAGCGCATTCGTCACTCCAATTTTTGAAGACCTTGTTGATGGTTTCGGGCTGTAGCTCACAGATTGCTTGGATGAAACTGGTCTTAAGTGCTTGAATCGTTTCCAGATTGCTGGCATAACATCGGTCCTTCAAGGTTCCCCACAAAAAAAAGTCCAAAGAGGTCAAATCGCGGCTCCGAGGCTGCCAATTGCCATCGCCAAGAGGGCTTATAAATAACACGATTTGGAATTTGGTGCGCGAAAGATCGATTGTGGCATGGCACATCCTGCATGAACCAGAGGTCGCCGAAATCCATATCTTTAATTTCAGTAAAAAAAAAGTCAGTTAACATGGCTCTGTAACGCCAATCGTTGAGATTGATGGCGAGTTGATGTTTGTGAATTGAGCCTCACACTCTCGGCTGCAGCAGCCACATTCTCGTCTGCAGTAGCCACAATCTCGTCTGCGCACATCTCACGAAGACGGGGGACCATGAGCGTTGTCCACTTGTCCATGTTCAAGCGTGAAGCGACTCATTTCGTTGGAGGTATGATACTGACTTTCTGTCAAGATTCCGAACGGTAAACAGCTGTCAGTGTTAAAATAACCTATGTTTAAAAAAGAAACTAAAAATCCATACATTGTGCTTCACCCCCTAACTCTGATATTTATTCTCAACAGGCCGAAAGGTTAAACTCATCACAAAAGTGAACTTTCATTGTGTTGCGCTCGAATGAGCTTCACGTAACCTTCCATGACCATCAACTTGTCCTACCAATCTAAGCTTTGGGTATGAAATTCTTCGAATTTGGGTGAAAACAAAACGGAATACCTTTGTTTCCCTTATTCTAGTCCCTAAGGCATCTTAAATGTTGATCAACATCGCACATTTCCTCGTTTGTTTTCTCTGCACCAAATAACGAAAGAATGTCACCTTTTCTCAACCATTATCCTCTTCAATGTCTGCCAAAAGATAGCATCTTTGAGGTGTATGAAAAAAAACGAGGAGCCAGGAAATTTATTTCAACGTAAATACTTGTTACAGAGTGAAAGTTTACCTACCCGCACCCACAACGACATAGCATCCTCGAACAGTACATTACATGAGTATATGGTTACATAGAAAAAAAAGGTCGCACAAATTGAGAAGACTTTTTCATTTCCTATCATCCCAGTAATCCCAAAAGTAAACATTTCGTCACATCTCTCATCGCAGAACATTTCATTTGCTTTATCCTTTTTACTAGCAACGCCGTCCTCGCTCCGCAGTAAAGTGACATTAATGCGACACGTTTTCCGGCTAATAAGTAGGTTTTCCTTTTATTCTGTTGATGGCTTTTCGGATTGTATAGGCAAATTAATTATTATATACACCGCATACACTCGCCCACATGATGTGTTTAATTTTTGCTCTGTCGAAGTCACATTAATAATAATGACAATGCGTTGTGATGTATCATATAGTCGAAGATAAATGATTGCGGGCGTAAAGTTATTAGGCAACATTTCGTTTATACCATTGGCAGGAAACCAGAAATCCTTCACCCAACCAGGGATGCACCTTGGACGAGCACGGACTCTCATCTAACACATAGACCACGAAACTTTCAATACAATTCTGTGGTCGGAAAAAGACGAATCGAATTTACTTCCAAGACCACTGTTGTGCTGAAAGGAAATGCATATCTACTTTTTTTTGCCGCCCTCGGGGAAGGTAGAGCGCAGCCACCGCAAGATATAACCGTTTCACAAAGAATCTGCGAAACTGTTTCTAAGAAATGCTTTTTTTTTTTTCATGCTTTTCCTGTTTCCTCCTGACGAGAGCTCTCTCATCCAGCAGCGGTTTCAGTCCCACCATTGAAGGGCAGATAATGTACTAGGACAAGGATTACGTAATCCTCGTGCAAAGTGGTTGGAGAAATCTGCTGTTTTCTGCAAAGCGTAACCCTGGGGAAACTGAACATGTGTGCGTGTTCTTGAGAATGAACTTGCAACATGAACTTGAAAATCGTAAGTGAAAAAATGTTTTTCAACCCCGCCATCAAAAAGCTTTCCGAATGACGTAGATATGGCCTTCTCTGCCTCACAGCTAGCACAAGGTGTGCGGAGTGAACTTTAGAGTGGTGTTGGAATTTTGTGTAGGAATGTGGTTGGATGTGATGTAGGCAAACAGGTTGTTGTTTACATCGTTGTATGTAGTTGAAAAGGCCTGGGACTGATGAAATGTGTGCGTGCAGCAAAAGTTGTATATTTTGATTGCATAAATACATGGGAGGCACAGTCCTACCGAACGTAACCTCTGTTGAACAGGATAAGAAGTTATAAAAGCGCTTTTCTATTGATGCTTGAGACTGGAAAATAGACGAGACTCCCATGAATTATATTCTGATGGGAATCTTAGATCGTGTTTGGTAGTACTTATGAAGCCAATGTGCGTTTTACTAGTTGAAGAGTAAATTTATTGCGGGAGAAATCTGATCTTAACTGTTCACATTGTCACAAATAACCTTAGAAGTCCTGGGGGAAAAAATGGGCAATTTGGAGGACCGGTTACCTGATAATGGGTTGTGGGTGCAGGGAAAAAAACTTCACATGGGATAAAACTTCATCTTGCATGGGAAATAAATTCTTTTATTTTATGCTGCCCCCTTGCAACCCCCCGGCTTGGAGGGCGCAGGGACATAAGTCCCAATTTTTAATTTTGGGACTTATAACCCACTTGAGTGAGACATAAATCCCAAATTCGATTTGGGACTTATGTCCCACACTATCGAGACATAAGTCCCAAACAAAAATGTCGGGCCTTATGTCCCACCCAACAATTTTAGTTTTTTGATAAGCTTTTTCCAGAAGGAAGTCAAACGCATTACTTAAAATTAAAAAAAAAAAAAAAACAATTTGTGTTCAATTTTGGAACACAATGCAAGCATTTCAGTAATTGGTTTCTTAGTTAGTCCAATTTTTAATAACGGGTGATTTTTTAAGAGTTTTAGAACTTTTTTAAAAAAAAAAACACAAAAAATTCGAAAAAATGAATGAAATATTTATTTGAATCGATAGTTTGAACCTTGCAATTTAATGTTTAAAGATAATTTCATACAAATGTTGACCGCGGCTGCGTCTCAGGTAGTCCATCCGCTGAGTCCAATTTTGGCATACTCTTTCACACATATCGGCCGGTATCTCACGAATGAATGCATGGATGTTGGCTTCCAGTGCGTCAATCGAAGCGGGCTTGTCCCTATACACATTAGCCTTGACATACCCCCACAAAAAATAATCTAATGGTGTCAAATCGCACGATCTAGGCGGCCAATTGACCGGCCCGAAACGTGAAATTAACTGTTCACCAAACTCGCCTCGCAATTGCGCCATTGTTTCGCGTGCTGTGTGGCATGTGGCACCGTCTTGTTGAAACCACATATCATGCAAGTCAAGAACTTCCATTTCGGGCAAAAAAAAGTTTGTTATCATCGCTCGGTAGCGTTCACCATTGACAGTAACGCTGCGATTCGCATCATCTTTGAAGAAATATGGCCCAATAATGCCGCCGGCCCATAAACCGCACCAAACAGTGGCTTTTTCGGGATGCATTGGTAGCTGTTGCAATGCTTCTGGCTGATCTTCACTCCAAATGCGGCAATTTTGCTTATTTACGTACCCATTCAACCAAAAATGAGCCTCATCGCTGAACACAATTTTTCGATAAAAAAGCGGATCCTCGGCCAGCTTTCCAAGAGCCCATTCACCAAAAATTCGGCGTTGTGGTAGGTCGCCTGGCTTTAGTTCTTGCACAAGCTGTATCTTAAAAGGCTTTACGCACAAATCCTTCCGCAAAATTTTCCACGTAGTGCTGTAACAAAGGCCTAACTGCTGGGAACGGCGCCGAATCGACATTTCGCGGTCTTCTGTCACACTAGCTGATACGGCCGCAATATTTTCTTCACTACGCACAGTACGTAAACGTGTTGGTGGTTTAATGTCCAACAAAGTAAATTTGGTGCGAAATTTGGTCACAATCTTCCGAATAGACTGCTCAGAAGGTCGAGAATGCCGATCATAAAATGGAAGCAGCGCGCGATGAACATTTCGAACCGAGCACGAATTTTGATAGTAAAATTCAATAATTTGCAAGCGTTGTTCATTTGTAGGACGATCCATGGTTAAATTGCAAACCAAACTGAAGCTGTTTGACAGTGACACAAGGTACTAAACACACGTCAGCTGTCAAAACCAGTGTTGCCAAAACCAAACCAGCTAAAAAATCACCCGTTATTATAAGCTACTTTCGGGGAAATGGAAAGTGAGACTATAATCACTGCAAATGTTATGTAAGGGCTCAGACTTTGCATCGCGCGCGAAAATAAACTTATAAAATTTTAGGTTTTGAGAATTTGAAAAAATAAAACTAAAAAAATCGCGCGATTGGAGTCTCTGTTTTTTGTTGGGAGTAGTTGGGAGTTTGGGTGTATGCAAAGTTAATTATATTAGCTATACCACTTATAAATAATTTGATTTTGCATTCCAGTTAGAATCAACTAATTCTCAAATTGTAGGTGGGAAATAATTTCACAAAATTGGTGGTGATGTTATTGCCCAGACATAAAAAAAGTGTAATTATTTCCCACTGAAGGTGAATTTATTTTCCCTGCACCTGGCTTGTGATGTGATAAATTCTAGACTCTGGGTATACAAGTCTGTCCAGACTATTATGAGTTTCTCTGATAAATCGGAAGATATTGCATTCTATAATCCAAAGTTTTTTTTATTCATTTTTTGTTTTGATACCACCCATGCTGAGCTTTCTATCAAACTACAACTGCTGATCTGTATTATTTTTAAGCAAAAATAAGGTGGAAATAAGGTTCGATTTGACAAAACTACAAATGCAGCGACGAAATTCAACATTTCGCTCAAATTCAACATTTGGAAATGTTGGCAAATATATGGCGAAATGTTGGCCTGAAATGTTGAATGTTGAAATGAAAAACAGCATTCGAAATTTTTTAAAACTTGTTTTTCCTTAAATTTTAAGTTTTCAAGTTAAATTTCCATCGGGCAAGTATTTTTGTTTACTTTAAGTTAAATTTCGAATGATGTAGGTACTAAAAAATAAAAAATTCATCAAAAACTCCTACTGGATCTACGATATATACCAGATCTTGTTGACTAGTAGATTTTATGCTTTTCTCATTAAAGAAATAATGTTATTTCCATATATGCAGAAAATGTCTTAATTTTGTTCAGGGCTTAACAGTTCCTTGAAGAAAGTCTTTGTTTTTTATTTACGACGACATTTATTTAATTTAAGTAAGACAAAAAAAAAATAAAAATTTAATTTTGAATGAATGAAAACTGATTTGAGTTAACTCAATCTTTTGTTAATATGTTCGAAAAGCGGCGCCACTGACCTTTTATTTAGATCGGTGTTACACAAAGAAATTTCTAAGAAAATTTCAAGCCTGCTATTTTGCTGAATCAGAACATTTTTCAACTCACATTTTTTACATAAAACAATCTAATGATTGTGTTTATAAACAATTAAGTTACATTTTGGTTGTGCGAGAAAACCAACTAAATATGATTGCGATCAGTTGAAACGGTTCGGTTTATGGAAACCGGCTCGTACATCTGATTCTCAAATTTTATTTTAGAACCATACCGTTTTTATGTGGAAGTTTGATAAGCTATTGATGGCCCATGCATCTCTGTTGGTTGCTCTAAAGAGACCAAAGCATGCGAGACGTTGTAAGCTTTATGATTGCGACCCCTTGATTTGATATAACCCACTATATTACAAAAGCATACCTACATATGTTATGACGGGCCTTATCATTATTGTTTATATCTAGTCTCCAGTTTGAATAAAATACATATGTACATATCGTCGTTCCAAACACGAAGTGGCGTATCTGTATCTCAAACCTTTTAACTTTATTAATACTTTATTTTTTGTCTACATCTTTTTCTCTTGGAATAGAATTTACTCAAAAATGATAAATGTTTATGAAGAAACAATTTTAATACATTATAATAACCACTTTCTCTCTCTCTAACCTAACCTAGTTTTCAGTTAAAAAAAAAAAAAAAAAAAACAAAAAAAACGAAATTTCGTAAATTTTTTTTTTGGCTCTACTGTGAAATTAAGATTTTGAACATACGCCACTTCGTGTTTGGAATGACGGTCTACTTACATATTATTATTATTTTTTTTTTTTATTATTATTTTTTGCTATATGTATTTGTAAAATGGTCAGGGAAAACCTAAAAATTGGTCATTAAAAGTCAGTGATAGTCAGGAAAAATTATTTCCAAAAATAGTGGCAACTAATAAGAACATCGTCAATCAGCAAAAGAAACATTTCTGACGAAAAAATGTATCATGAGGGCGGGATCATGAAGGTATTTGACTCCATGATAATCCTAACAGTTCCGAAATCGATCGTTGTCCAGGTATAATATCTATTCTAGTATTTAACATAAGATAAGTCGTTATGTGGTGAGTAATATCGGTATTCGTGGCAAGCATAATTTCGGAAGAACAAATTGTTGGCAAACGCTGCCTAGTCTCGAAATGCTAGTCCGTTCCGGACTCGCAGTTTTTGGAACTTCTTGCATATAATAGCCAGGCGGTGTCGGCCATGAGGCATCACAAAATGAAGAGTCCTGCGACTGCGAAGCCAGATGTGAACGCCTAGCCTGAGAGTAACTTTGAATTGTCGGATCTGTTTTCGAATGTTTCGCTTCTAACTGCAGCATCTTTAGGCTTATGTTGGTAAGTCATCAGCCACTGTGTGATAGTTCTAAGTGATTCTAACTTATTCTTCCTTACAGTCGGGACCGCATAAAGTACTAAATTCCTCAATTGTACATCAATAGGTAAAAGAATCATTATAGTATCCCCTCTGTGTCTCATCACAGCAGTTGCTCCTGATTAATGCAAATTTACCATTCAACCAAAAATACATACCATGGGATTGCATGAAATAATGATGGCCACGATACACAATGACATTTCATTCGTTAGTTCAGCATTATTCGTTCATCCGTGTGCTGAACTTTTTTTTTGCATTTTTGTATTTGCACTCGTCGACTCGTCCTCATCTTGTTGCTGCCGTATTTTCATATCCGCATTGTATTAATGCATCTCGTCTCTATTTTGTATTTGTTTATCTTTCATCTGAATTTGCAGTGAATTATGCTTCAATGGAGGAATAACGGTTATTAAAAAGAAAAGAAAAACGTATATAGTGATGGCTTTGGAGTCATCAGTTTATGGGGTTCAAGCACTGTGACTCGTCGACCACTCGTTCAAGGTTGATTTTCACCTTCGCTCGATGCAATAAGCGGATGCAGCCTAAGACCGGAGAAAGGGATATCGACGTTATTTGTTTATACAATGTATATATATATATATTTTTTTTTTCATGTATGTTGGGAACGCTGCCAAATTGGAATACCAACCCAGCTGACCTTACCTATATAATAAAGTCTTTTTTTTTTTTTGTGCTTATAATTTTGTTTAGTTCTTTGTAGGTGCAGATAATAATGAATTTATTTGTGTGTATTGTGTTTACGTGGCGGTTTATTAAAATAATTATTTTGAAAAAAAAAGAAAAAAAAAAAGAAAAACGTGTTCGGTATTATTACGAATACTTTTTAATTGGAATGTTAATGTAAATCACAGTGGATTACATTGTATTCTTCACAATTAACAGCATGATTTTGGTTAAATACAAATAATTAAATTGATTCTAACTGATGTGAATTAATGTATGAATCTGATGGTCGTTGCGCAGTGGTAATGGGTTGGCTTGGTGAAGAAAATCTCGAAACTATACTCTTACGCTAAAAATCAGGCAGTGCACCCCAACAGTTGGGGAAATTTACATGCGAACAGGCGTAAAAAGTTTTTATATACAAATAATGTTAAATAACAAAATAAACCTTAGTGACTAAAAAGATGTTAACAAGACACATTCAATTATAAATAGGTAATTAGCAATCGGAGACAACCTAAAGAACAGACCTACATACTCGCGAAACACATTACCCTCCTATGTACTTACTTACTTAAGGTGGCGCTACAGTCCGGGGTGTTCCTCAACCAATACGCCTCTCCAGTTAGTGCGATCTTTGGCTAACTGCCTCCAGTTGCGCACTCCAAGTTGGTTGAGGTCCTCTTCCACTTGCGCGCGCCACCTAAGGCGAGGTCTTCCTCTACTGCGTTGTCCCTCCGGGTTGGAATCGAAGACTCTCCGGGCCGGAGCGTTGGTGTCTATTCGCTCTACATGTCCTAACCATCTTAGACAACTAATGCGTACTTTTCTGACCAGGTCGATGTCGCTGTACTGGTCGTAGAGTTCGCTGTTAAATCTTCTCCTCCAAATCCCGTCAACGCAAACGGGACCAAAAATCACTCGAAGAATTTTGCGTTCGAAGCGACCAAGAAGATCCTCATCCGTTTTTGCTAGGACCCATGCTTCTGCGCCATAAAGCAGGACAGGGATGATGAGAGTCTTATATAGAATCTCCTTAGTGCTTCTTGACAAGGCCTTACTAATCGATTGCCGTCTTAGGCCAAAGAAACAGCGGTTGGCAAGTGTGATTCTTCGCTTGAATTCTGAGGTGATGCCATTTTCAGAGTTAATAGCGGATCCGAGGTAGACAAAGTCCCTAACTACCTCAAAGTTATAGCTGTCTATCGTGACGTTCTGTCCGATTCGTCGATGTTGTGTGTCCCTTCTTGTTGAGAGCATATATTTTGTTTTACTGGCAGCATAGGACTTCTCGAGAATTTGAGGGATACGCGATCGGGATAGGTTCTGGCGGTTTGTTGCGTTTGTAGTCGTCCGACGTTAAATCTCCTCCTATGTACAGTTGGGTAAAAAGTAACGTAACGATTACTGAAACTCGATTCAAAGCCTTTACTAAGTATGGAGTGATTTGTTCAATCGAGTTTCACTTATTACATATTAAGTTAAATATTTCAACTTCGCAGAGGATACCATATAAAGAACAGAACCGATTATTATTTAAGGGTCATATTTTGATCAACCTTCCGAAGCTAGACTTAGGCACCTCCTATGTTGGTTGGCACAGTTTTTATTTTTATTTGGTGTAGCAGAGATCCCGTTTCAATTCACAGTTTTTTTTCAATCGGAAAGAAAAACAAAGAGGTTATATCGTTAAGAGATCAAAAGCACATTTTGTCAGGAAACACCGTAGTTGGAATTATAGGTCTACAAAATAAGTAGTCATTGGGCAGTGCCGGGGGCCAGCCAAACTAGCGCCCTGTGCAAGATTTACAGAAAGCGTTCCTCTTCCACATTTCCATACATGAATGAATAGGTCTTTTCCACATAACCTAGGAGGTAGACTTTCTATGCGTTTTTTTTTATTGAGTCTTCGGAACTACCTTCCCATTGGATAATTGTTGATAACTTGTAATTGAACATTTTCTATTATCTATTTTTGGAAAACGATTATTCTGAATTTGCATTGGACCCTTTAAAACTATTCTCTATAAAATGAGTTTTACCAATTGTTGCGATCATTAACAAAATCATCCGTTAGAAGAAAACTAAAGATACCTCTTCTCCTGGCCTTAATGTGTTTCCTACCTGTATCTCATCGATAGTTTAAATTACTTACATTAGTTAGATGTAAGTGCATGTTCCTCGCTGCTTTTTAAAAATTTGAGGAAATTTTTGCTTTGTTTTTTATTAGGTATCGATTTCAACAAGCCTTCGCCCTTTTCTAAATTATGCCCTCCCCCACCCCGAGCCTTTTTTTGTTTGTCCGTATTGGAAGAATTAAAAGAAAACCACAATTTAGAAAGTAAATAAACAACTGCACTTCAATCTGCACCAGAGTATATCTAATAGTGAAAGTGAGTATTGAGTATAAGTAGGGAAATTCTTTTACAATAGTAGATAATATAGTCGTCAGCAATAACGATTTCACGCATTCAACGTTCATTCCCCGCAGGTCGCAGGTGGTAGGTCCCAACTTGCCTTTTTTTCACAATAAATTTTCAAAGGCACTGTATTTGTAGAGAATACTTTATTGTCATGTCATATACAATACTAGCTGTGCCCGCAACTTCGTACGCGGCGTGAGACTGTGTAATTTCCAATAAAAGAGATTTGACAATGTGAAACAATAAATCAAACAAATCTATTTGCCTAAAACACCAATTTAAGAAAATTAAAATCAACAGCATAAGTACTAAAGTTTCACTTCCTTAATCCTTACTGTAGGTACAACGTAGGTAATATTAAAACAACCACTAAAACAAAAGCCTGAACGGAAATTTGTATCTACACCAACAATACGTAAATCAAACAACATACCTGAACCTACATAATATCGTCTTTACTTCTTGAATTCTTCAATTCTTAACTGTAGGTATCAAGGTAGATACTATAATCTATAACAACCATTAAAACAAAAACCATGAACTCAATTTCTATATGCACCACCTCCACAATAATACAAATAATACAAAAAAACAAAAAAGTTGAATACGAAAATGACAGCATACAGCGAAATCAAGTGTGCAACAAATGTTAAAATTTGTTAAAAAGAACAAAATATATTATTGCGGTTTGCGGATGCAGACAAAATCTGAAGCGCAGATTTCTGGTTTTTAAAAATATGCAGCAAGGTTGAAAATCTGCAAAATGCAGACAAAACTGCACTTATGGCAACGCTGATCACCACACGTCATCAGCCATCTGCGCATTTCATCAGAAACACATTGTTGCTGTTGATTCAATATACATATGTATATTCACGTCCCATACTTCTCTTTCGTTTCACTTAATTTGGAGAAAACACCACGCAGTTTTTTTTTTTATATGAACGTGCCTGTGCGATGTGCGCCACCAAACCACCCCTAAGCAGAACAACGATCAAGAACCGCGGCTGCTGATAATATTCGATTTGAGAAAATAAATTAATTTTTTTCATGTTAGATTTTAGGTTGTAGCTCAGCTTCTAAAGGACATAGAAAGCTGATTGATGGCTTGAAATAACTATAAAAGTGTTGGCTCTCCTAAGTATTTTGTTTTGTTTGCATTGATTAAGAATTATCTGAGTAATGGCGAGTTAAAGGCAGTTAAGTCAGAAAAAAAAACACATTTTGGTCAAAAACGCTCCAAAAAATAGGCATGTCAATGAAAGGAATAGCCTGTTGAACAGAATCTTAAGAAACATTTCAAAAAAAGTTTCATCGAAATCTGTGCAGTAGTTTTCACGCCATTAGGTAATAAAAAAATTGCCTACAGTTTTATTATAAGTATAGATACTCATATCATTTCATATACCATCAGTGCTGCAAAAAGGAAAAATATTTGCGTAGCAAATTTGAGTAACAAAACTTAATTTGCGTAGCAAAACTCAAAAGTCCAAAATATTATTTTTTTTTTCGAAAACAAACAAAAAACACTTAGTTCTTTATTCAAAGTAAATGTTTTTAAGGACTAGTACAAGTATAGTTGGCAAACTATATATCTTACAAAACTGTAAAAAAAAAAAACTTTAAAAACTTCACTGCTTTGTATGCAAGCATTACCTTAAAAAAAATAATTCATATCATAAAATTATAAATGAAGGATCTTTGTACCAATAGCAGAATTAATATCACATAGAAATTCCGGAAAGTCTTTTAGATTAATACAGTTTTTTTTTTTTTTTTTTTTCAAATAATTCAAAAATTAAGTTTTTAAGTAACTTTTAGAAAAAATTAAAGATTCGACACCAATATTTCGTTTCTTTTTGAAACCAAACATTTTGCAGCCATTATTTTTTCTACTGTCTCTATTTTAAATGAGTTCGTCTTCTTGTTCTTTGTTAAGCTAAATCTGAAAAAAAAATCGTTCAGCAGCTGCGCTGCTATGTGCTAGAATGAGACGTTTTTTCATTAAATTGTAAACTTTCAAAAACAGTAGCTTACCAGATTCCAGTCAAATTCAAACACTAACACATCCGAAGAAATGGATACTTGTTGGGTATGGTAGAACAGAATATAAGTTGGTGTGGGAAAGTTAGAATTGAATATACATATTTTCGTTTATTATTATTATTATTTTTTTTTTCAAGAAAAATTCCAAGATTGTTGACATTTTGTGCTTTAAAAAAAAATAGCAAACTAGACGTTTTAAGGCAGAGTGCGTAGCAGCGTAGCAAATTGGAAAACCATATGTGAAGTTTAAAATCCTGCACGTTCAACACAAACGATTCCGTAGGATTGATTTTTTTTTTTAGTTTGACTTTTTTCATATGAAAATTTTGCGAGAATAAAACCGCACATACGAGGCAGGGATGGGAAATTAACTTTTCAGATTGTACTTTTCACAAGTTAAAATTGTATCTTTTAGGACCGAAGTGTAATTTTGTCGTTTTAGAAATTCGTAGCTATATGCATTTTTCGGTTTCAATTCATTCAATATTGCTGAACTTAACATGATTTCAAATATTGAATTTGGTGACACTGGCAGTTCGACTTCGAAATTTATTCTTTTCCGGAAGTCTGTCACAAACGTGTAACTTTATTTTCTGATTGCATCCAATGAGATACAATTGTATCCGCTTTCCCATCGCTGATACGAGGTGGAAGTGGAACTTTTTTTGTTTTGAGATTTTTGAATCATCATAATTTTGCGATATTTTGAGTTAGATTCTCCTTGAAATTGCAACATTGCAAGTGATGTGAGTTAATGTGCAAGAAATAATTCAGCACAGGTATGATGGATGTTTTTATATTGGTCTTATTTGAACAAGTTTTTTGTTTAAAATGCAAATGGTAGTATTTGTTCGCACACTATAAAATTAATTTTTCTTTTTTAGCAATGCCCCCCCCAGAACGGGGGCATGTGCATTTGATCATCTTGCACATATGGTTGGGCCGGCCCTGTCGGTGGGTTATTAGGTAATGTCTTGGATAGTCCAGTTTATTAATGAATAATAAGTCAACAACTATTAAATGCAAGAAAGAGTAATGCATTTCATTGTAGCTGAAAACGTTTTATCGGTTTCTTGAGTTTTGTATACAAATTCAACGACGTTAGTGTTCAACACATCAGCTGCGATGTGAGTGAGTATACGGACAACATTTTGTAGTTATGTCTGAGCTACATTACACGGAAAAAAATTAAAGATCAAATCAAGAAAAATAAGCGCCGAATCACGAAAAGTTTGTCTCATTTTAGAGCTTAGCTCAGGATTTACTAATTCACGACTTTTTACTCGCAATTCTAGAAATTGTACAAAGTGGCACTGTGTGTCAATAATGCAATCGGGCGTGAAATACATATTTCCATAACCGATCGCAATTTGTCACAAATAGTTATCAATTGTACGGGGTGTCCTCCGGGAAGGTATACTATTTTGTTTTGCCGCCATTTTGGTAAACATTAGTCCTGACAGTTCATATTGGGCAGTCGTGAAGTAGACACGTGGCAAATTTATTACGGAAACATATTCGATAAACCAACGTGTTTTAATCGTTAAAAGATTTCATCAAAATCAATCATCGATTACCTACTGTGACGACGAGAAAGTTACGTGAAATTTTTGAGAGAAACAACGTGCCAACAAAACGCACTATTTATCGTGTAGTGAATGATTTCGAAGAAAGAGGATCTGTAGGTGATAGGCCCAAGCATGGACAACAACGTACTTCAAGATCGGCTGAAAACATTACTGCTGCTTAAGGAAGTGTTCAAAACAATCCATCAACCTCAATTCGACGCCGTGCTCAGGAGCTTGGTCTTCAAAGAACAACTTTGGCGACAATTTTGCACAAGGATTTGCATTTGTTTCCATTTAAGATTCAGTTGACACAAGAGCTTCTTCCACAAGACCATTTATGCCGCCGTAAATATGCCAATAGGATGTTACAGCAAGCCCATGACAACCCCGATTTTCATGAAAAAATCATAATGATTGACGAGGCACATTTTCATTTGAATGGATATTTGAATAAACAGAATAGTCGGTTCTGGGCAATGGAGGAGGAATCATTGGACCTTACTTCTTTGAAAATGAACGCGGCGTAACGGTAACTGTGAATGGGGAGCGATTCCGTGATATGATTGAAAACTTTTTAACGCCACAACTACATTCTTTTGGCATGTGGTATCAACAAGACGGTGCCACATCGCATACAGCCAGAATTACAATGGAATTACTGCGAGACCTCTTTCCACAACAAGTTATTTCAAGAAATGGTGTTGTTGATTGGCCTCCACGGTCGCCTGATTTGACTGCTCCGGACTCCTTTTTGTGGGGATATCTGAAAAGCGAGGTTTATGCAAACAAACCAGAAACGCTTGAGCAACTCAAAAAAAATATTCTTGATGAAATTAATGAAATACCGCGTGAAATGTGTGAGAATGTAATGAAAAATGTGCTCAAAAGGGCTCGCATTTGTGAGACTAACAGAGGCGGACATTTACCTGATATTGTATTCCCTACATTATTTCCGACATTAAATAAAACATTTATCAATATAAGATCCATTCTTTTTCATTAAATCATAAATTATAAACAAACAAATTAGTATAGAATTACAAAAAAAAAAATCGTAAATTACCAATTTTTTGTTGCAAATTACGACTTTATCCCTTAGTTTTAAATTGCAACTCAATAGTGTTGATTTGCGAACAATAGGGGTTGATTTACTACTTCAGTAGTTGAAACTTACAATCGTACAACATATAACAGTTTTCATCAAGTATTTATCTAAACAAACAAGTGCAACCTACCTCCAATCTATGTAAATCGAATCGGAAATGCAAAACAGTTAAAGTCGTGCTATACATCGCAATCACAAAATACGCCTTCGCTTCGTATCTCGGACAGCTTTATGATCAACATTAATATCATATCCCCAATCTAAGGACAGAATATTCACGGGCAAGTCAACTACAGCCAAGTTCAAGTTTGGATGTGCCCACGAATGCTTTGCACGTGCGGATTTACCCCACACAAAATAGAGAAAAGCTCTTTCCCCTATTTATAATTTCCCCGCTCAAACTACATCTCTAAATCAAACACAAAAGAAGAAGACCGAAAACCGCTGTGACGTGACAAGCGAAAACTGCAAACGTCCTTGTATGAGATCAAAACACACATCGACAACATTGTGCTGGTACGCGCCCACAGTGTAGAACCAGCGAAATTTTCTGAATGAAAATGAGCGCAACAAACATTTTAACCGAAACCCACACGAATACATTTTGCTCTAAGGCTTGTCTTCTCTGTGTAGAGCAGCACACACATACACGCTGACGCCGAGCTCACCCTGAAAATTTGTAAAAAGAATTTCCTCGTGGAAAATGAAAATTCAGTTTGGTTTAACATTTCACTTGTGACGGTCCCGGTGCGGAAAACCATCTCGTCCAATATACAACTCCCTAGAGAAGATACCATATCCATTGGATTTCAGATTCTGAGACACAATCCTCAGATGAAATTTATTTTTCAATTTTCGTTTGGTTGACATTTTTTTTTATTTTATTATTATTTTTTTTTTATTTTTTAATTTTTTTTTTTTTTTGTTAGTGAAAAGTGAACAAACAAAATGTTAAACACAATAATGCAATCTTAATTCTAAAAAAGGAATCAACAAAATTTCGTTATTTTTTTTTTTTGCCCCTTCCCCCAAATTGTTTATTGTTCTCCCAGTTAAAATTTATTTTTACAAAATAAAAAAGCAAACAAAAAATTCTTCTAAGTTCAATCTGTGTGCGATGAAAAATAAAAAATATTTTCGTTGACACGGCCAGTATCTGTTGCTCTATATCTTCGTGAAAGAAAAGTGAAGAAAGTATCATTTCATTTCGGTGTGGAATTTAAAGAAAGTGGCTACCATATCACTTAATTAAAATAAAATAAAATACACATACTCGTATATCAGGATTCAGGAACATAATTGAATCAAAAACGTATTTAAAAAATAAATATAAGTATTTGAACGTTGAGTTTGTACAAATATCAAAAGAGAAAAGCAATGTTTATTCTAAATCAAAATGCATAACACTGTAACACACATAATGCAAATATACAGTTTAGAAAACTAATTACAAACTCTTAACTTAAGTGTTGTAAATTTCGAGAACTATTTTTTGAAGAGCATTTTTTTTTTGTCTTTCTGTGGAAACAAAATTGCAAACATTTTTGTAAGTGAAATGAATTCCTTTGACCACTTGGGGGAAGCCAAAACAACGATATGCCACATAATAAGATAAATTTTGCGAGCGAACATTTTTCAAATTCGAAACACTTGTGCGAGATTAGCGTTTTGTTTTTCTTCGTGTATTCAGTTAATCTTAAGTGAAGTGGGGGCATTTTTTTTTTTCAATATGATTTTGTTTGTTTTCGAGTATTATCTTCTTCTCAATCAAGTGTTCGAAGGCTGTTTATTGTGCTAACTGGATTATTGAGCTGATTTCTTGGATCTTGTTTCTTGCAGTTAAGCAAATTTATTATTGAATTATTGATCTTGCGTTGGGTTTTGCTAAAATATAAACAACCTACAAAAAGAGAACTCTAGCACAATCATTGGTGCATGTTAGTAGAGTTTGAGATTAATTTGTACTGATCGATTATAATTGCCAGCATTTCTGTTCGCAATATGACACTCTCAATTCTCGCACTTTTTGTGTGTTGATTTTATTCAAAGGCTTTCTATCAACAATTATTTTGTTTTCCTTTGAAGCGTTAGTTAAAAACCATTGAATACAAATTTCCACAGAAGTTTAATAAATCAGAATAAGGCTTTTATTGATTTAACTTTTTCAAAAACTTTTTTTTTTAAATACTTAAATAGCGCACTTTTCACTGATAAGTCCAGAATGCGATAACAACTTACAATTACATTCCTCTCTTCGATTTCATGTTTCTTGTTCCTAAAAGTGCGACACGTTTAACTGATGAGCAACCTATGGCAAGCAACAACTATTTATGGAAAATAACTGCTGAGTTTGTTTAATTACTAGCTAGTTATAAATGTAATTTTATGAACACTTTTTTCTAAGCATTCTCAGTAGTCTAAAAAAAAAGTAGAGAGACCCAGGTGACTCTGCAAATAAAGATATCCGTTACATGGACAAAATATTTATATACTCAACCACTGGTTTCTTGTTAATTGCTATGAAACTCGATTTTTGATGTGTAAACATCTAAGCGCGCGTTATTGGAATCTGGTGGAGTAATTCCACACATTTAACTTGCGGGGACGGAAATGCGTCACGGAAATGCGTCACTGTGTTATATCATTTCATAATTTTTTTTTGAATCTGGTGGAGTAATTCCACACATTTAACTTGCGGGGACAGAAAATGCGTCACTGTGTTTTATCATTGCATACATTTTATCATTGCATACGTTTTTATCATTGCATACATTTATGAGCTGGGGCATATTAATTTCAGCCTTTTGTTGATGTGAAATAAAGCATGTTTAATATACCTATGATGGTCTCATATTTCTTCCCGGTGACGGATATCTCGAGGAAATTTGGTGCCAAATCTTTCGTGAATTACCAGGCACGCAGAAATCACAGCTGGACAACAACTAACAAAAAAGTCGTTGACCAGCACCTCTACAATATGCAATGCAAGCCGAATGAAATCCCAATGAGACTTTCATTTACTGTGTAACAGTTGATGTCATTTAACTTGCGGGAATGGAAATGCAAACGGGTATTTTTTATTTCATAATATATCAAGAATACGGTTATTACAATTTCCTCTTTTCTCAAGGACGTGTATCAAGCCACACACATACCGCACGCAAGGTATTTACACATACACATATTTCGGGACTGTTGTTTTTTACAACTTACCAACGTCTAAAAGAAACATATTCTGACCTCATACACTTTTAAAAAGTCGCTCATTGAATAAATCAATCGAATGATTCGTATACGCATTTGTATTGACATTTGCGAAGTGAGCGTGAAATGTTTTATCACTGCAATTGGCCATATACCAAGTAGTGCTAGTAAACAGCACTTTTGTTGCTATAAATAAATACATGCGCGTAAATAAATTCTCAGAACGTATTTCTTGATCTAAATAAAATAAAAATAAATAGTTGGCGCAACAGGCCCGTAGGAACCCTAGGCCTAGTTTTTTACAACCATTCCTTTTGTGTGAGTAGTTCATTTTTGGGAGGAATGGAATGGATCTACAATTCAACGTCTAACTGGGAAGCTCTTTCATGACTGTTATACTCTCGGACGTTTGTCAGACCTTCGCAAGAGTTGGCGCATGGAAAAAGATCAGTAAGATGGAATTTTGTGTGTTTTCAGGATGCGAACCTGGGACCCCCTGCTTAATAGGCCAACACGATAACCACAAAGCCACTGCGCTTTGATGTAGACAGGTTAAGCAATTTTGTTTCTTTTTATTTCACTCATTAAATTATGGTGTACTGGTTGTACCTAGCAATAGAATACGTTCGAAGATTTAGAATCCCTATTGCAAAAAAAAAAAATCGAAACTTTCACTATTCACTACCTATTACATTTTACATATGTATTTAGAACAACATAGGCAGACTTTGTTAATCGTCGATATTATCGTTCTTGAAATTCACAGGTTTTTCCATATTTAAGCGCAAAATTTCGACATTTTCAAACAACATTGTGACACTTCTTTTTGACCGAAAACTTAATTTTTTCACAGAAAACAAAACATTTTATCCAGAAAACATTAGTTTTTGAGCTGTTGCTAACGCCCTCTATTGAATTAATTTTGCAACACATTTTAATAAAAAAAAAAAAAGTTTTTACTCCATTTCAACAATGATGGAAATGAAATGAAAAATACAGTTAATATTGTCCTTTAAATTAATACTTCTTCAATTCATCTTATAGTCCTTATATATAGAACTTCATTCGATGGCACATTATATTTTACTTTGATAACGATGCGACAACGATTTGATTTTTTTTGGATAACACACGTAATTGATACGATCAATTCAGCCTTCGTGTTTACCAAACTATTTACCTTCTTGAATCCTTTTCGTATGCTTACTCTAAATTTCTATATAGAAAAATCACAGGAAGCTTTTCTTAACAGAAAAAAAAAAAAAAAAAAAAACTCGAATATTTTAGTAACTTGTCGGAAAATGATTGCGTCTTTATTTATTAATTAAAATGCATGAGCAAAAGCTGAATATGCCAAGGACGGCAATCTCAGCGCACGTAAACCATTGACAAAGGTACACCAACTCATCAAGCTCCTAGTCTTCCAAGAGTAAATTTGTTTTCATTCTTGTTCAAGGAACAACACGAAGAAGGACGAACAAAAACACAACGCGTGGAATTCCTTTTTTAGGTAAAAATAGGGAGAAACAACTTTTCTTCAGAAATAATCCTAATGATGCCATTACCTACTGCTGCCTTTCTATACATGTAACTCGCCGTGAAAGACGGCACATGTTAAAACAGAAACAGGGATAATTTTCGGAATAATTTTCGTCTTCATTTTATATTGTTTAAGGTTTTCAAGAAACCTGCACCTGTAAGTTGAGGGGTTAGGGAGTGGACTCAAGTATTGAGTTTCTTCGCACATAATCTTGTGTTTGGACAAGAATACCGTAAAAAATTGTTGGAGCTACCGAACATAATATGTGGACTTATTTTCGTGCAGTCTAAGCATACTTGATGTCCCAAAATTGTGGACAAGAAAGTGCTGGCGGTAGAGGTGAGTGCCTTTTTTTTAAGGAGCATTGATTTGTTGTCGAGATAAAAAAGTTATCATTCAAGTTTTGAATCTTTTTAAAAACTGTTTCGAAATAAATTCCTTTGAATTCATTTTACTGGCCCACTGATGACATCTGAATTCAAAAACTCGTAGGTATATCCTTCCACTTGAAATATTTTTCCCCCCTTATTTGTCATCCAACTCTAGGTCCATTTTGTACATTTCAAGGACGTATTTTGATATTGGAAGTGTGCTCTCGAACTATTTATCATCTTTCTCAATTTTTTTTTGTTAGCTTCGTCCTTCTTCGCTTAAGTATCCTTGACATAAGCATACATTTCTGATTAATTAGATATTTTCTATAGACGGTTGGTCGATGGTCTTATTTCGCCGTACAGCTATACACATTTGGGTTTATGGTTGGGAAATTTATATAACGAGACTTTTAAGGTAAAAACTAATGGCGGTGCTTCAAAAGGGATGGAAATAAATTAGGTTCCGGGAAAAGGTTGTGTATTGTGGTCATCAGGTGGGATGAAGAGATAAATAATCTAGGTCGTTTGGGTATCTAATACAAACGAGCAGCTAATTTTGTTTTGAAAATAAGGCCAGTGAGTTGATGTAGGTGTATTTATCTTTTTGTATTTTCAAATCTGAAAAGAACATTGGTTGTAATTAACCATTCAATTTTCCGACATTCGAAAGCGAAAATGTCAAACGAATAAAAGGCTGGCGAAATGTCGAGGAGGTATTGTTGGAAGGATTTCCTTTGTTTTGCATGAAGTATCTTGAGTTCTAATTAACGCGTGCCTTCTGATTGGTATCGATTTTTCCTAACAAATTCGCCTTTTTTCAGCATGGGGGGGGGGGGGGGGGGTGCTTTATAAATGAGAGAACAATAGTGCTATTAAAAGCCAATTCACACCATTGCTTTTAAAGTAGTAGATTCGTTGTGTCAATACATTATCGAACATTAAATGGAAGGATGACTTTGTTTTTCATACGAAGAGAAGAAGTTCTTGTCAAAGTCACAAATCCCAAGTTCGATTTAATTTCTGCATCAGTTGTTGCATAAAAGCCATTGTAGCTTCCTAAACAATCTTTGCTGAACTTGGGTTTTATAAATTGAATACTTAAAGGTTTTGTTGTTGGGATTTTGGTGAGTCGTCTTCGTAAATGCCAGTTTTTAGTATATTTTCATAGTGTTGCAAAATTATCCCTTTTAACAAATAAAGCAAACGCGATCACAGATTCGGCTGGGTACCCGGCGGTCAAAAGTCAAGAATGATGGATGGGCGAAAGTCCAGATGGCGAAGGGCGAACAAAAAGGAAAAATCGGTTGCAACAAGCAGCGCGTTGGTTGCTGTCACTCTCGGCCACTCAGCTGGAGTGGGTTCAAAAATAAAATGCAGAAACACTGCAATAGGGTGGCCGCCAAACAATCTTTAAAAGAAATTGTTAAACCTTTTGAAGACAATGCCGACGATGCTTGTTGTAGGGGAAAAATAAAATAACGACAAGGTATATGTTGCGTTATAAAAGCTCAGTTGGAGCACGGCTGTTTATTGATGGTATGAAATTAAATGAAGTTAAGTTAAAAAAATGTTCGATTGCGACAGATTGAATCTTAGGTTTCGATGACGATTTTCTAGCCGTTGGGAATTGACTCGTTATCGCGTTGTCTGAACGGTTAAATATAACAATGAAAAGGGGTCGCGTGTCCCGTTCTTTTTCGGGAGTCTTACGTAACGGAAGCCAACGGAATAACTTCTCCTTTTAATTAATCACCTAACTACGAACACTTTATTCCACTTTACTTATCTACTACTCTGCCGTCCTAGCGTTTTATATTTTCTTCACCTAGTCCTGCCACTACTCCTCTTTTCTCCTGATCTCCTTCCTCTTCCTTTATATTCGCTTTCCACTAAATTATTTATGTCCGTTCACTTCGGACTCAACTAAAAAAAAACTCTCAAATCCGCTAAATAAAAAAAATTCTCGATTTTAAAAACTTGCAACTGGCAATTCGGACACTGCTTCCTCTCTATTCACTGGCCAACCAAGAAGTGATTGTCTTTCCACACTTTTTAACTTTCTCCATTACGTAGTAAAAGAAAGATATTGTTTTCGTACAAAATTTCGAACTCGAGATGTTAATCAATTCTGACATTACGATGATAGACCAACTCAAAAAAGTGGGTCGCAAAATTCTGTCCGGTCTGTCCGTCTGTCTGTCTGTCTGTTTGTCTGTCTGTCTGTCTGCCTGTCTGTCTGTCTGTCTGTCTGTCTTTCTCGCAGGCCTACAGCCTAAACGGCTGACCGGATTTCGTTCAAAATTCAGATTTGGAGTTTGTGGGCTTAGGGCCGTTTTTTATTTTGCAAGGTAACCTCAATATTAATGGTACTTCCCATACAAACTGTTCGTACCAGTTTGATTTGCTCGAAAATGGCTCTAACGATTTCAACGAAAATTGATATTTAAGCTTAAGTGGGTGACCATGACTACATACACAGTTTTTGGCTAAAAATTCGAGTACCGGTGCTTTTGAAATTTGAACATAATATGTATCTCGAAAACGGTCCATACGATTGTAATTTCTAAGGTTATATGGTCATTTCCAACTTAATGGCAAACTCAGTTTTTCTCGGTGTTATCGTAAAATCGATTTTTGAAAAAAGTCTTTTTTTTTTTTTTAATTTTGTTCATTAGCTTAATTTCTTAGCTTACCAGAAAACGGCAATAACGATTTTGACCAAAATGCAAACTTAGAGTAATACTGATGTTTTAAAATTGTTGCGTCCTTAACTTTCAGTTCGAATCATTAAAAACGCTAATTTTAAGAACTGCTCATATCTCGAAAACCCCATTCTTGACTTCGATAAAACTTTAAAAACCAATTAATCCTTACATCGCGAACAATAACATATAATCGGATTTTAGCTATATAGTTAACAAATAGTATTTTTCAAACTAAACCTTGCAATATTTGGTACTGTTTTATCTGCCAAATTGTACATGCGTGCTCTTGGTGGCCATTTGGCTGATGTTGTTTTTCATTATTAACAACATACCTTCCTCTTTATTATGAAATAAACATCCGTTCATTTATCTCAAAAAATTGCATTTTTCTTATCACGACCAATACTTCCAATCATTACCAACTTAAACCAGCTTCATTAATCTATTCCAGTCAAAAAGAAAACAATTTCCAAACAGATCAAAAATCAAAAACTCCTACTACACTTGTTCTCGTACTCAAAAACTTGTAAAGTGCTATAAAATAGAGCAGTAGGCGAGTATAACTCTCTAACAAGAATTTGCGAGAATTGCCTATTTCTAGAGCTTCAACGGTTAAAAATTAAAAGTGAATATTATTTGACACTATGTGTTCCTTATTCTATATTTCATGTTTCTTTTACCTAGCATAGCTTCTCAGATCTTAACCTAATACCTACCTATCTAATAAAGTAAGAAAACAACCAACAAAACTTTTGACGATCGAGACAGTTTTGTTCGACCCAGTCGTGCACTTTATTTTTCTTGTTCTTTCTCGAACCTCACACATTCATGCATTCATTCGACCATTCAGCCGCAACGGGGATCATTAACAGTGTTTTTGAGCGTTACTCACAGCTTTTTCGCCATGGTACCCGACCGTTAATGGCGTTAATGATCACCAATGCATACTCTCATTCACTTCTTATTCAATCTCCGAATTCGCCAGGTCGCCGGGAATTTTCCGGTGCCTGACGTATCGATGAACGAGTACAGAACAGTTCTTGTTATTTTTTTGTTGATTCGACAGTGGTGCCAAATTGCCTTAGATACCCCAAAATCGAGAATTCAATATTATTATTATTATATTGTTTTCCTATATTTTGTACATTTTTCCCCAACAATTTCAACCAATTAAAATTGGAAAGGATAGGAGAGGCTCATAGAGACGATAGCTTGGGGACGGTGAACTTTATTGCTTGCCCTTTTGCAGTGCAGCTGGAGAAGAACGAAGAGAAAACTTAGCTCAATATTTCGCGTACCCTACTCTGTTCCGTGGACCTCCGCGCAGATTTTCGTTGACGAGACTCGCAGATAACGTGCCAATTCCTTACAACATTATCAATGTATATGGTGGGCTCTCGGCCTTTCGAGTTTATGTTGTGTTTATGCTGCGTTAATGTTGTGTTTGTGTTCCGTTTATGTTGGGTTTGTTTGTATTCGTGTTAAAATGATGGAGACCTCGGTGTCTGGACTCTGGAGTTGTATCATCGTTGGAGTATTTGGTCTCGGGGAACGTCCTTCCCCACTCATCGAGGTTTCCGACCGTCCGTCTGGGCTCGACCTGCTTTTGCCACTTTCTCCGGACGTATGACCAGCGAGAGCGCTGAATTGAAACCAATTCAGGAACACCCCCCTGGTCACTTGTCCCTCGAAAGCGACGGGAATGACCGAATGGTGAAAAAAAAAAAATGATTTGGATTGGTGGGGAGGGTGGCAAGTGGGATTGGGACTTCGTGGCTTTTTATAACAACAATAGGTAGGGTAATCTCATCAATGCTAACCTAATTAAACCATATGATTTTTTATCGAGCTGGCTACATAAGGTTGTTTTTTTGCTAACGGAGACTATATTTTCAATATTTTAGAAGCCAACCGTAATTAGTAATTCAAAGTTTAAGTTAATACTCGCCTTCAAAATGCACAATCACTTTCGGTTTTCAAAATGTAGAGCTGCCGACTTAGAAATACCTGTCAGTTGAAAAGTGTTTGCTAATTAACTCAAATAAATACGATTTCGTTTAATCCCTTTAACACACGAACCTAAAGTCCCACGTCGGAAAAAGTGAATCCTTTCGTCAATCATGAATGCCAAGTGACTGCAGCTATCCTTGAGTCTCAAATACTTCTACCCTAAAAAAAAAAAAAAAAAAAAACGAAAAACCGAAAAACCCCCTCCTCGATATAATATTAGGTACTTATAAGTTTGCATACGACGAACGAATGATTGCCGACTTCTTTCCGAGTATCTTTCTACTTAATTGCTTTCGAACTGTCTAACCATTGAATAGCTCTTGAATCATTTACGTACATTTTCCAGTTTGTTTACCTCCAACTGCTCTCCTGGCCTGCTTGCGTTTCGTCGATTTTCTGAGATGAGTTTTGCATATTTTACCTGAAAATAAATGTAAAAGTTACGGAGCATATTTGAAAATGTTTGGTTAGATTTTCCGAAAAATGTTTAACTGACTACTTTCAATAGTTTAAGCTAATTTTGTTTTAAAAATCGCAATATATATTTTCGTTGAAAAATGATGTCATCTACTGACGTCTCACATCGCAATGCCATTAGAACGTTATCGGCTTTTCGTTAGAAATAATTGAATGTCATAAACGGATATTTCTGTAAATTGTTCAACTTTATTCCGCTGACTACTTTTACGATTTCCAATTTTCTGCCTCCTTAACGAAGAAATATATTTCGCCTTCTTGTGTGCTTTCAACCAGCGTTCTCGCATTTATTTCATTCAGGACAATGAGATTTACAAACGAATTTAAAAGGAAGGGAAATATTTCCTCTTTTCACTTTTTCAGACTTCCTGCCTTGAACGGAGTTCATCAGTGTACTGGCTAAAAGCCAGGTAGTTGGAAATGAAAGCAGAAGTTTTTAACGTAAAAAAAAAAGGAATGAAAGGCAGTGTTTTCGAAAAGGACGAATACAAATTAAGTTAACATCGAAAAAGAAACCCCCAATTGATTCTCTTCCTTCAGCAACCGTACTTATTTGCTTTGCGGGAAAAGTTGGGCGCTTTACTGTTTTTGAGTAATAGCTAGTACAGTTCGTGAAAGGAATTTTCCTGCAGAAAATTATGAAGAATGTTAGTATATTAAAATTCAGTAACAAGTTATAGTTAACGGAGTGTAAGTTTATATTACAGAAAAGGTTGAGTTATTTATCCAAATGGAACGCTCATTGATTTAAGCAGACATCTATTTTGTTTATGGGAGATTTGTTATTCGTCAACTTTAATGCACTGCATTAGCTCTGCATGATTGAAAATTACTTTTCTTAAGACTACAATTAATTTATCATAAAGATACAATCGGATCAAGAAAAGCTAAAAAGCATTTCTGCTGTAGAAATCGTCCAAAGTGCTGATGGCCCAAGACTGATATACAATATGCAAATCTGGTCATTGCTGACACAAACTAATTCGCTACGTACACCATTTCGCGTTCCGCTTTCTGTGAGTTTGAAATGCAAACTTTGATATAGTATGTGTAGCCAAACTACGAAGATAGGAATATGTAAAAGCCTTTTCTAGGTAAAAGCCGGACCAAAATTCAAACGATCATGTTCTGATCGCACATGTAGTGATCTCTTATATTTCTACTCATTTAGAGCCGCATGGATCATAAAGTTACAAAACTGCAACTAGTTTATCACAACTGACTAAAACGATTATCAACTGAAACTGATCGCTTTTCTATCGATGGTACTTACTTACTTACTAAGGTGGCGCTACAGACCGGGGTGGACCTGGGCCTCAACCAATACGCCTTCCAGTTAACGCGATCTTTGGCTAACTGCCTCTAGTTGCGCACTCCAAGTTGACTAGTTCCTCTTGCGCGCGCCACCTAAGGCAAGGTCTTCCTTTACTGCGTTGTCCCTCCGGGTTGGAATCGAAGACTCTTTGGGCTGGAGCGTTGGTGTCCATTTGCTCTACATGTTCCAGTCATCTTAGACGACTGATGCGTACTTTTCTGAAGGTCGATGTCGTTGTACAGCTCGTAGAGTTCGCTGTTAAATCTCCTCCTTCAGAGCCCGTCAATGCAAACGGGACCAAAAATTACTCGAAGAATTTTGGTTCGAAACGACCAAGGCGATCTTCATCCGCCTTTGATAGCGTCCATGCTTCTGCACCATAAAGCAGGACTGGGATGATGAGGGCCGACGTAACAGCGGTTGGCAAGAGTGATTCTTCGCTTGATTTCTGAGGTTATGCCATTTTCAGAGTTAATAGCGGATCCGAGGTAGACAAAGTCCCGAACTACCTCAAAGTTATAGCTGTCCCTTCTTGTTAACAGCATATATTTTGGTTTGCCCTCATTCACCACTAAACCCATTTTTGCCGCTTCTGTACTAATACTTGCAAACGCACCAGTGACAGCTCGCTGTGTTGTACCAACAATGTCAATGTCGTCAGCGTATGCAAGCAGTTGCAGTTGCCTCTGGTGTTGGCTTGCGAGTTTCGCACAATCTTCTCAAGAATGATGTTAAAAAAGTCACATGACAGCGCATCACCTTGTCTAAATCCTTTTTTGACATCAACGGTCTCGGTGAGATTGTTTCCGACCTTTATGGAGCAGCGAGCGTTCTCCATCGTCATTCTGCAAAATCTGACAAGTTTGGCAGGGATGTCAAAACTAGACATGACTCTATATAGCTCGTCGTCTATAAATGCTGTCATATGCGGCCTTAAAAGCGATAAACAGGTGGTGGGTATCGACTTGTACTTCTTGGGTTTTTTCCAGGATCTGCTGTAGTGTGAATATTTGGTCGGCTGTGGACTTACCGGGCCTAAAACCGCACTGATAGGGTCAAATCAGTTCGTTGACATAAGGATTAAGACGTTCGCAAAGTACGGCAGATAGGATATATGCGATGTTAAGGAGACTGATGCCTCTTTAGTTGGCGCAGTTTAGAGGGTCTCCTTTCTTGTGGATCGGCCAAACAATGCTGAGGTTCCATCCATCAGTCATACTTTCCTCTAACCAAATTTTGGAGACGAGTTGTTGTATGCACTCTACCAAGTCATCTCCGGCTGCCTTGAAGAGCTCGGCAGGTAAGTCGTCTGGTCCAGCAGCCTTGTTGGACTTCAGCTTGGATATTGCTATCCTCACTTCATTTTGGTCAGGTGGACTGAACCTTGGCTTTCATCGCCGAGGTTGAATGGTTCATTCTGCCTGACAGCGGAATTTATGTCGTCTTCGCCGTTTAACAGTCTGAAATGGTTTTTCCATGTCCTCAGCACCGACTGTGTTTCCACTACAAGGTTTCCTTGTTCATCTCTACACGTTTCTGCTTGGGTCTTGTTGCCGTGACACGTCCTTTTTACCTTTTGGTTAAACTTCCGAACATTGTTCCTGGAGTAGCACCTCTCTATTTCGTCGATCGCGCGCTTCTCATACTCTTTCTTTTTCTTCCGGAGAAGCCGGTGTTCTTCCCTCCTCCTTTGCTCTTAGAGCTCACGAGCCGCCCTCGTTCTTCTGTGCAGCGTCGCTTCGTAGGCACGTTGTTTTGCTGCATGTTCTTGCCGGCACTCTTCATCGAACCAGGGGTATCGTGGGGTGGTTTTGTGAAACCAAGCACATCAGTTGCGGTGTTTCTGATTGCTTCTTGGCATTGATGCCACTGGTCTTCAGCACTTATTGCTGGCAGTATAGGGCTTCTCGAGAGGTTGAGCGATACACGATCAGCAAAAGTACTGGCGGTTTGTTGCGTTTGTAGCCGTTCAACGTTAAATCTCCTCACAGCATTTCCCGCTGTTGTCGTGTGTGGGATATCCGCATTCGTACCTTGGCTACAACAAGGTAGTGGTCCGAGCCTATGTTGGCCGCTCGGAAAGTTCGGACATCTAGAATGCTGGTTGCCTTGCGTCGATCGCGACATGGTCAATTTGGTTGAAGGTTTGATGATACGGTGACCGCCATGTACCTTTGTGAATATTGAGGTGAGGAAACCGTGTGCCTAGCTATAGTAACATTACGTCCCGCAGCAAAGTCAATTAGCCTAGGTCCGTTTCCAGAAGTGGTGTCGTGTAGGCGTGTAAGATGTCCTCCTTTCCTATTTTACCGTTAAAATCACGGTAACCTGATAATAAAAGTTCATGTCTCTGTCATTCCCTACTGACCTCAAAAAACAAATTGACTATCCAATCGGTTCGATCTTATAATGACACTGGCTAATTTAACAACCATGATGTAATAATTATCTCCAAACGGATTTTCATATGTGTTCGATCCATTTTTCCTTCCTCCCTTCTCATATTTACAAACTGATCTTCCAAGCATTGATGTATAAAAAACATTCTAGTTTGACATCCATGACTTCAATCTACGTCTCTTAGTATCTGGTTTTCTACTTAGCTAATCCTATTTCGGCTGATCCAATGTGATCAATATTGAAAATCTCTATTAAAACTTTGTTTTTTATTATTTACTAGCGACCCGCCCCGGCTTCGCACGTAGGGTTCAGCCTGCGTTTGCAATTTAAGCGGAAAAAATGTAATTATTTACATCACATTAGAAACCTCAAAAATAACAGTATTTAATGGATGTTATTATACATATAAACCTTTCTCTTCAATCACTCTATCTATTAAAAAAAAAACCGCATCGCAATCCGTTGCGTAGTTTTAAAGATTTAGGCCCGTTTGCTGATACTGCACATAGCGATTTAAGTTCTACTTAAATTCCTTATGGGCTACTTTTTCCATGTCATAAACTGTTACATAAGATTTTAAGTGGAACTTAAATCGCTATGAGTAGTATCAGCAAACGGGCCTTAAGCATACATAGGTACATAGGGACATAGGAACAGAGAAAGCGACTTTGTTTTATACTATGTAGTGATGATATGCAAGAAACAAGATTCGCATAGCTTTTGTCTTAGACTGAAGCTCATACCTTTAAAACTTTGTTATCTTTTCAGTAGTGTATATGACTCTGCAAATATTTTTAAAGTTACATAAACTATTTACTTGTTAGTAGAACAATAAGGGAGAACAAATAAAATACAACTATTAATATACAAAATCAAAATTATACATACATTTATACTACATGTTGTTACTTGTTGAGAATTGTTCAAGTTTATATTATAATTGTTTGTACAAAGCAAACAATTAAAACAAATTCAAGTGCTTCTAGTTTCAAAAACAAAACACCTTTGTGCAATACTATATTTAATAAAATAAGCTTTCAATGTCCTTAAACTTAATTAAAAAAAAATTGCACATAGTGATCAAGTGCAAAACAACAAAAAAACAAATAATTCTTCCAAATAAACACATAGACATTAAGTAAACTTAAAACGGAACACGGAAAGGAGATACCTCGAGTAAGAGACTGCAAAGCTTGAATTGATAGTTGAGCTTCAAAGAAAATTTGTGTGTAAGCAATAGTAAAGTATAAACAATAAAACTCTTCTTAATAAATAATTTATATTCAATGATTAAATTCGATTGTGGTCATACATCGTCGACAAACACCGGTAAAATGAAGACTATAGCGCCAAATATACGGCGTCGTCGACGCTGTGAAAAACACCATTTGGAATTATTTCGTGAACAACCCGATGCTGTAACATGGGACGCAGCTCCCGCACCACCCATTACACCACCGCCGGCATTTTTGCCTGTCGGCTTTAAGCGATCCTCTGCATCAAGAAAAGGTGAGCTTTGTTTTATTATTGTTTCTATTCATGGGAGTGAGAGTTCACAGGACATTTTTTTCTGCCATTTGGAAGAAATTTTCAGTGTCTCCAATACGAATAGTGATCCTTCCAGTTGAAATACACCCTTTAACATATTTTTTACTTTTCACACCACCACCAAATATACGATTCCATCAATACAAATAATAAGTCGACAACTTAATAAGGAAATATGTCATTTCAATGTTGTTTAAAAGAAAAGGGAAATTTCTCATAAACTCCACCAGATCCTCAATTCTATTTCAGTCCTCTAACTAAGGCGGTCTTCTTCAAAACTGATACAACTGATCTTCCATGTTACTTGATTCTACAGAATATGTGATCATTGGACACTCGCAAAAAAAAAAAAAAAAAAAATGCCGAAGAAAGATGATTTTAATTTGCCGCCGGTAAAATCAAAATTGCAAATGACCGACTTGAGTGCGTTACTGGGAATGAATTTGAAGATTATTTTTCGCTTAGACAAAACCTCTGCCTCCAGCTGTTTTCCCTTAGTTTTTTTACAAGATAATTGACCCTATGGGATTGCGGTTTTTTTTTTCTTTTATATTTGCCAAATGCATAGTTGTGACACCTCCTCCTTCACTGCGCGATGTTTCAACTAGTTTCCTCGTTCCATCGCATGCATGCACACATGCATGGCAGAAAGTGCTGAGACCTGAGATTGCTGATCGGTGGGCGGTGCCAAAAATGCACTTGCACTCCCTCGCTATGCGACAAGCATAATTCCTTTGATTATGCATCAATTTTGCTGAACTCCCAATTTTGGCAGTATTTGGAAAGTGCCTGACGTTTTGCCGTCGCCTTTTTGTGCAACGAAGAATGTGATTCAGGTGAGAAATGGATGTGCTTTGTGGCTGATGGTTTCCTTCATGTTGCTTCGCAACAATCATCCTTATAGTCTTTTTCGGCAATTGAGCAACTGGTATAATTTTCCAACAAACAGTGATTCTCCAAACTAAAGGTGTTGGTAAAAATATTCATCGATCACTTATTGACGACTACTCTATCGGCTAGAAGGCAAAGTTCTATACATTTCACAATATGCACCGAAGTGGTAAGAAATGCATAATGTATTTCAAATACCAGTAAGCCGAAAATTATAATCGATCGTCAATTGAACTATTTTAGTTTAATTCACTATCGAACTCGCTCCTTGAATATAATAAGGATCAGCCAGGATTTGATCAATAATTTATTTTCGTTAATGAAGATAACCTCCGCCGTAGAAATGATCGTATATATGGAAGTAACTCATGTTTATTGTTTTCTATTTTTTATATTAAAAAAAAAACTTTTCCGCTATGGCTAGCAGTTATAAATGTTCGCTTCTTCTGATCTATTACATCTTTCCTATTAATTGAGTAATTTTGCAAAGCAAAGCAAAGTAAATATAATTTACAATTTTGACTCCCACTTAGTCAAAGTTGTAAATCATCTTTTTTTTTATGTTGACTTGACGTAAACGACTAGCGTCTTTGTAGATGTTTTAAAAATATTTTTTGAAAGCCGTATAGGCGTAAAACTAAGTTATTACCAAAGAATGCAAAAAAAAAAACATTAAAAACTTTAAAAATGGTTTTGAAAGAATTAAGTAGTTGAGAGAAGTGGTTTATTGAACTTTGAATTAAAAAAAGACACAGTTCTGTCTAAGCACGTTGAATTTATGTAATTGATATCACTAGACAAAGCGACTAGTTCTATGCTTGGTCACTACGCAAAACTTTTTCAAGCCAACGTTCGTTGGCCGCCAATAAATATAAGATAAAATATACACAAGCTAAAAAATATAAACATAAAGCAATTGTTATATCTCCAGTAGCAAATTGTGATCTTCCTGCTAAGTTCTTGTTTTATCTGTAATTTATCTTGCAAAATTTACACGATCATTAGCTTCTGACTTTCATTGATCATTGATGCAGTAGGAAAAAAGAATTTCTTTTGTTTATTAAGGCCGTTTATGTTTCTTCGGTAAATATTTGTCCTCTACTGACCATGCAATGCATCCTGCCTAAAGGCGGGCATTCCACGTGACGTGAAGTTTTGTGCACCTGTATATTGCGCATTTTGTAGTTTTTCGTTTCGTTTTCATTCATGGATTGCTCTATATTTATGTATTACCTGCTATTTAAAAGGATTTTTGCGGTTTTTGGTTTCAGGAATGTGTGATAAAATGGGAAATGCTATGAAGAAGGTAGTTCATTTTCAGAATGAACGAAGACGGAAGTTTGTTCTATCAAAAATGAGTGATGAACAGATTGAGGAAATGATGAACTCAATTCCTACGGATTCAGAGTCTGACAATGATAGAGACTCCATCGGCGATTTCGATGATGAGAACAACGTAGGTGATCCAGATTATCGTGTGTCACCAGAAGAAGAACAACAAATTGACGATTATGTCGCTGAATTCGAAAGATCTTCGTCTTTCTAAGCACAGCTTTAAATCTTAGTGAATTGTTATACCAGCATCAGGTGAACTATACTGCCTTCTTCTTTGATTAAACAACAACAACTTGGGGTAATTTTTCTGGAAGATGAGCCGTCATCTCAGGTAGATATACCTTCAATTACATCGCCTTCCCCAATTGAACATCCGCGCCTAAAAGGTAAACGTAAAAAGCGTCCTCGTTAACCACCATTAGAAGAAGAAGATGGGGGCCGGATGTGCAGCCGAATGACGGTGGATTTACGTCAAGCTTAGTGTTAATTGACCCAAAATCTTCAGAATTTAACAAAATAACTTGGGGAAAAAAACAAATGCAACTTCATAGGAAAGAGGTGGTATTTCGTGGAGATGCAAGATGCCCTGAATGGTTTTTTGAATTCGAAACACCATTTCAATGTTTTGAATACTTTTTTGACGAGAATCTGATAGGGAATATCTGTCACTACACCAATCTTAATGCTCAAAGCCAAGATTTCAGGCGTAGAAGCGTACTGTGCAGAACATTCGTTTGAAGCTATTCGGTTGAATATGACTTCAAGGCAGTTTTATGATATTCGTACAAGTACATCCGCTTCAACGACTTTTCACTTATGAAAGATCGCAAAGACCCCGACGATGATCCACTCTTCAAAATAAGACCGGTCTACAATCATCTGAACAAAGTGTTTGATTCGGTTCCTAAGCCAGCGCTGTTGTGCATCGATGAGCAGATGGTGTCTACGAAGATGATAAGTTCTTTAAGGCAGTATATGCCCATTAAGCCACACAAATGAGGAATGAAGCTTTTTGTGTTATGCGACTCTACTGGCTTCTCCTATCGGTTTGAGGTTTATTGAGCAACTGGTAATGTGGTCATCCGCCTAACACAAACTGTTGCGGACCTTAAGAACCACATATTGTCGTTATTTATGCGTTAGGCACAGTGCGAGCAAATCGAGTAAATAACTGCGATGTCAACTGACGCAGTACTGCAAGCCAAAGAAAGAGGTTATATGGAGAAGTTCATGGGCACTGCCTTTGGTGTAGACATATCGTCGGTCCTATGGAAGGATAAATAAAATGTTCGGCTGGTATCAACATATGTTGGTATTAAACCATTCCGAACAGTAAACCCACTGGCCCGTCCTGAAAAAATACCGCGATACGATCGAAAAAATAAAACGATGATAGAAGTTGGATGTCCACGCATTATAAGATAATACAACTACCAAGGTACGCAAGGCAAGAAAAATGGTTTTTGGCAAAATGAGGAAGTTGAGATTGTTAGGACTTATAAGTACCTTGGAGTAATTTTAACACCTACAATGTCATTCAAATACCACCTTAAAGAAAAATTAAAAAAAGCGAAGAGGGCAATCAACTGCAATTGGAAGGTGATACTTGGCAAAAGAAACATCCCACCGAGTTCTAAATATAAAGTTTTTGATGCTGCCGTTCGGTCTATATTGTGTTATGCTGCATAAGTCTGGGGTATCTCTCGGTATGAGGAAGTAGAAAAACGTTTAATATATTTTTTAAAGAAAATCTTCAGGCTTCCAGAAAACACACCAAATTATATGTTGCATCTAGAAACAGGTCTGCCTCCTCTGTACACATTTACAATCAGGTTGCATATGCAGTATATATTGAATGTAATGACGCTTCCCAGCCACCGCCTTCCGCATATAATGGCAAAACATGCAGTGCGTGGACAGCTTCAGTTTTTCGAAGAATGGACCATATTGAGCGCCGAACATAATGTCCCGATAACGGAATATAATGCAGATGTGTGGAAAGAAAATATACAGGAGCTGTTAAGGAAAATCGATGAAGCTCATCATGCGGAGTGTAGAGCCAAAGCACAGCGGAGTGAAAGCAGGTTTACGTATCGAATACTCAACCATGATCTTATGCAGCAAAACTACTTCCACGATCAAAATAGTATAGAAATTATTTCAACAATTTTTAAGGCCAGAGGGGAACTGCTTCGTTTAAACTATATGCCACACAGATCGGATAGCAATTCAGAATGCAGCCTATATACGGGTGAAAGAAGACGTGCAGCATACTTCTATACTAAGAAGTATCAGAAGAGCTCATTGGGGTAAGCCTACACTTACGGAAGATGAACTTGTTCTGTGCTTAATTGGTCAGGATTGGAATGTACTTTCAAGTTATGTAAGATCGGCTATGAAATATCGACAACAAATTGTAGAAGAAGCATTTTAAATACCTGTAGTATTATTTAAGCTCTAATAGAAATATAATTCGAATTTAAATTAAGTTTAAAAAAATTTTAACTTTTGTTAATGACAATATTGCAAATATTCTCTCTTTATCCGGCTGACGGCATCTTCCAATGCACGATATTTTGAATAATTTAAAATAAATGTATAGTATAATATTAATATGTAATTCAATAAAATCACAATTTAATACAATACAACTACCATATGGGGGACGTAAATGTTATGGACGGTCTAATAGGAAGATACCACATTTGCCTTAAGACAAAAAGCCCTTCGCTGAAATTGTTTTATCATTTCATTGATATGGCAATAGTCAATGCGTATCTTCTTCATAGAAGTATACGACGTGAAATACATACTGCAACAACCGATCGCAATTTGACACAAATAGTTATCAATTTGATATTACTGTGGTTGTGAAGTACAAAAAAAAAATCGTAAATTAACACTTTTCTGTTACGAATTACGATTTCATCCCTTAGCAAATTAGAACCATTTAGTTTTGAATTGCAACTCAACAGTGTTGATTTGAAAACATCAACCCCTGTTGTAGTAATTTGTAGCAATTTACATTTTCTTAATCGTGAATTGCAACTTATTTTTTATCAATTTGCAATTCCTGTGTTGCAGTTTACGATTCTTGAGTCTTGAAATTAGACAACTTTATATTTTGTGATTTACAAAGTTTATTTTCGAATATACCTAGGTAGGTACATATTTATAGTTGTATTTTTTCCTCTTGATATCCATGTGACTCATACGGCGCCATATAGTCCGGAGACATCTGGATTTGTCTGGGTTAGTTTTTTTTGTCTATGCTGAAATTTAAAATACGCACAAATTGTTTAGAAGAACCTGCCATTGGTACGAACCTTAACAATCCTTTTCGATTATATATTTTACAATTCATACTAGCAAAACAAAAATGTTGCAACTCACTCCAAATAAAAGAAGCTCGAATCGATATTTTAATCGTAATATTAAAAAAAAAACGAATTTGATATTCTTCGCCATTTTCAATATCAAATTACGAATTTTTGTATCAATTCAAGACAAAATTGTTGTGATTTGCGAAAAATATATAATTCGTTATTTGCAACTAAAAGTTTTGCAATTTGTGATTTTTCAGTTCTTTCTGTTGACCTAAGCAAAGAAAATGTTACCGAACTTTGTGGATTTTACATGCAAAACAAAAACAAATTCAGTCACCTAGTATTCGTCCACGTATGCGGCTATTCGGGGGCTGATTGCTCGTTACAACTATTGTTCCAACTGATCCTCCTCATTGGTTCTTGTAATTTACTGCTCATCAGATAACGTACTGATGCTTTTTATCCGATTAATCTTTCAACATTCTTTTATATTGTCACACTAACTTGCAAAATTTGTTTCGCTTTGAGTATCCAACAAAAAGATATGCACATGCATTTCAGAATCATCTGTGGTATTTTACATAGGAACCTTTTGAACCATTCGACCAGGCGATACATCAAGTCCCTTTCGATAATGATCAGTCTATGACAGATAATGTGCCTTGCTATACATGCCCCAGTGACTACAGCTTCACAGAACCGTCAAAGGTTACGTGACTTAGAAAATTCGATTGACTAACGCATTGACAGATGCGGACAAAGCAATCACAATACGAGTACATCAGGTTGTGACTAAGAGACAAAGAATCCCCAGTCGACTATTTGAAAATGGCATTTCCACAGAAACCGTAAAAACCAGGCAACTGGAAACGACATAGCATTATAACCGTTGATATGTCGAGTCGGAGTCAGAACCAAAAATGGTTGTATCATCTATTGAACAGAAAAATCCCATGTGTCCATCAGTATACCCCCGATTGTTATATATGTAAATGCGAGTTGGTTAATTTGTTGGCTTTGAGCAAATTAGTATATTTTCTTGAATATTCTTTACAAATAAAACGAACAATTTTTCATCCAAGTTGAACGCATTTAAAGCATTTCACTTACCCTGGCGTATTAATTTCCAATGATCGTTAAGTACCAAATTACTTTTCATAAATTGTCGAATCCTGAAATACAAATGTGGCAAAAGTTTTCATCAAACACGAAATTACCCCTGCGACGACATTTCTCACTTTGATAGGAATACTGGGGCGTATGTGGACTATTTGTTGTGACTACCCATTGAGATTTTTCCCTTTCTCGTTACTGTTAAAAATAAGCAAATGAATTATATTAACCACACACTAAGAGAAAGGATCCCCCGTCGTGATGTTGATTTATTATCATTTATCCAAAGTTTCTATGACTATGTACTCACAGTTCATCTATTCGAGACTCCTTGTGGCAAAATTCACCCAAGCTCATATCGGGAGTATGTATTCAGTATCCATAATAGGGGAGATGGGGGGAAGAGTGTCATTTTCATGGATTGAACCAGTCAGAACCCCATAAACTACAAAATTCCACATGGTTTTTTATTTTTATTTTTGCATTGGCAGTGGTGTAGTTCAAGTTCTTGTGGAATTTAATACCGAGGACGCTAATGCCAAAGGAAAATATTCAGTTATCCTTGTAGCCTTAGAAACTTCACTTTGTTCTGCGGTATTCGCTTTTGTGAGCAAAGTTATTTCGGGTTGTAGTTGGGCCAAATGGGTGAAAGAATCCAGACGAAATATATCCCCTGAGGGATTTGGGTATGTGAAACGAGAAGATTTACTATGGTTACATGAGGATGTGTGGCAAAATTGGTTATGTCACAGCGAGTCAGTGGTGTGGCAAAATAATTTGAAGATTGTAGTCGAAAATATTCTTGCCCCTTAGTGATATTATTATTTCAAGCTGGCTGACATTGATTTACATGACTTTACGAATAAGTGTGGTAGGCGGAGCAGTCTTTGGATATATAAACACGAATAACCATCGGGGAATTGTTGGTCTAATATAGTAATAACATTAATGGGTAAGGACAATGCTACCGGGCGCGGATACTGTTTAAATGAGCGGGTACAAAAATGGGGGAGTATTTTTGGCACATTGTTTTTTTTAGGCGTACATCGATGAGAATCCATCCAAGCGTTGATAATCAATACTTGATAGGCTACAGAATGCAGGTAGGTAAGTATGGTGTTACACAGATGGGTGGCTGATTAGAAAACTCGTAGACGTTGTTTTGTGTGGACTTTGGTTTCTACTGTGTGGCAAGTGGAAATTCAATACCTAATTTAAATGACCCGATGTGGTATTGTTTTACGGATTGAATATGAGAAGCTAGAGCGATATACCCACAGAAGCAATATGAAAATCAACCGGGGACTAGATAAATAAACACAATTTGATTAAATTCTAGTAACAAAACAACGGTTATGCAAATATGAGACCAAGTATCTAATCACTTTCAGCTGTGTGTGGGTTGAACAGTTCGTTAGAAATACCAACTCTTAGTGGTTTTGTATAGGGCCAATGAATGGAGCTCCAAAAACAATTTGACTTTTTTAATCATTTCATTTATAACCGTAGGGACCGTAGGCCTAGCTTTTTGTCCGTTTGTGTGAGTTTTTCTTCTTCAATAAAAAAGTTTATTTTAATTCAATAGATTTAAAAAATGATTGATACATACCAAAAACCGTGAAATTTGATGAATTTGAGGTAAAAAGTCTTGTTAATATTTTGGAGCTCAAATATCTTGAAAAACAAAAAGGATATGTCTTGTAATCATGAATCGTTGAGATACATAGATTCAATTGTATACTTCAGTATTATTATAAAGGTTTTTTTTTTTTTTTTTTCTATAAAATAAAACTAATAAACATGACTTAGCCATCTGCCCGATTGACAACAATTGAATCACGTTAAAAATATAAATCTTTAGTGTTAAAAAATTTTCCATAATTATTCCTTCGCGATAATTAAACATCTTCTATTTTTGCCAAGTTACATAAGATATACAGCTCTGGTATCTAGGTCTTCTCTGTATAGGATATAGTTGGGCTTCAGTAGTTCTCCATGCAACTTAAACACTGTCGTTATGGGTAGGGTATCCGATATACTATACTCATCGCAGAAGTAGATATTATTCTGCAGACTATGATTTAAACGGCTATATAAATAATTTTTGGTGCAGTGATAACGAAGCTTGGCCTAAACGCATTAGCCTTTTTAACCTTAGCCTTTTCATCCATGCTTTTTTGAGCTGATAAAGTTGAGGTTTCCAATCTCCGATGTTATCGAGACTCAAATGCACTCCTGCACTGGTGTCCGTCATATTCGAAACCTTGAGTATGTACTCGACATGCAGTTTAAAAGTCTTAACGGACACTGGGGACAAACCTGTTCCCAGCATAATCATGTACATAATTTGAAGGGCTTTGCGAAATAAGGCCCTAATGAAATAAGGCAAAAAAAAAAAAATAAACAAATAGGGCCCCAAAAAATTATACAGGAAACAACAACCACGATTTTGAATAGAATTTGGGGAGTTATTTCCTTTTTAGGGGCCTTATTTCCTAATGAAAATTTAGGTCTTATTTCATAATGAAATAATTCCCGATAATTATTTTTTTATTATTAACTAGCTGACCCATGCTCGCCTTGGTTTGCCAGAGTTCCACTTCTCAAATTTAAAACAAAATAATTAGCGTTATACAAAAAGTAGCTTACCCGAAAAAAGAGAAGAAAAACTGCCAGTAGTGCGAGAAACAGATTAACACAGCGACTTTGTCAGCAACAGCAACAGCGGATTTAGGATTAGCTCCAACGTTGATGTCCCTTACTAACTAACTTCTAACTTCTATTATTCCCTCTTAATCTTATTTACATTCCACTTGTTATTGTTAGTTGTTACAATTTATACCCCATCCCTCTGAATCCCATAACCCATATGCGCCACACGCGCTCACTTACTACTCAAACACAAACATCCTCAAGTTCAAATTAAAAAAAAAAACGCATTTTAAATCATAATCACAGCTGAGTGTGACTCCCTCTCAATCTCAATTACAGACCTATCTCTCTCAATCCCATGCTCCATGCTTAACCCTGCTCCATGCATCTCATTCGCTCTACTACTAAACTCATTATTCATTAATACTCCAGTTCAATTTAAAAACGTGAGCAAAAAAAAAAAAAAAAAAACAACACGAACCCCAAAAGGTGGATAAAAAAGAGAAAGCAAAAGCGCACCGCAGAAAGTGTACAGAGAGAGAAACAGATTTTGGCGCACGCACACACAAAATTTCTTCCACTGAACGCCGGCAAAATCCAACGATCTAACTTCAATCGAACATTTTACTTTTTTAATTGTTTAAAATTTATTATTTATTGCTTATTGTTCGACTTCAGGATAGCGTACAAGGATGATTTATATCTTAAGATCTTTGTAAATAATTGGGCTCTGTATTAAAAAAAAAACCATTTCATTTGGATGAGTCATTCCAAGCTCCAAGTAAAAGGCATTCGAGAATTACAACTTTTCTTAGATATCAGCTTAGATTTCCGATTCCGTACAGCGAATAATGGTAAAACATATCCTATAACCTAATCTGAACAATTTTCTATGCAACTGTGAAAACCGGAATCAAATTCGTGCAGTACTTTTTGAATCTATTCATAGCAAACAGTATACAGCCGGAAAAAAAGTTACAGTTTTATTATAGTAAGGATTGTTACCCTTCCGGTATGGAATACGTATGGGAGGGTTGCTTGGGTTTACTGTTAGATTACGAAGTGCGTGCGAGGTTGAGTATATACAAAGTTCCTTTAATCTAAATTAGTTTATCCAATATCAACAATATTAAATAAAAAGTTGTTTTCATTATTTTTGATTTCCATATAAAATAAACCCCAAATTTGGGGCCTTATTTAATTTTTTTTTTTTTTTTAGTCTTATTTCATCGCAGTGGGACTTTATTTCATATTTAAAATTTGGGTGTTATTTCATAATGAAACATTTGTGGCCTTATTTCATTTTCTCTTTTGGGGCCTTATTTCGTACAGCCAATTTGAAGTGCTTCTCTACGGTCTCATATTTCCTAACTCTCCACACTTGCGCAGCATAGAACATGATGGACTCTGACGCCGCTACAAATACCGTGTATTTGGCGCTGTGGGCGATAAATTGTCTGCATAGACATTTCTTTCAGATGGCAATTGTTGACTTCGCCGGCTTATCTTTACTTTAAGATGACTCTCCATATCTAAATTTTGTTGGTAAACTAGATTCCAAGGTATACCTAATTGAATTCCTTCACGACTTCTATACTTTCGCCGTTGTAGTTGCATTTTTCGTTTCTGCAGTTCTTGCCACGCTCTTGAATATCATTTATTTAATATTTGTCTATAAGTATGCAATTATTATTCAACTGTCATTAAAGTCCTTTTTTGCAGGTGCCTAATCCAACTAACAGAAAGTCGCCCATCTATCAATTTCCTTCAATTTCTAAGGACTCCAGAGGTTTTCTTTATCTCCACACATCAGGGACAGGTCTCGAACCTCTATAATACACAGATTAATGTCAATCTCCTGCTGGCATTACCGACTGTATTCATTCGGATGCCGATATGAGTTCTTCATTAAATTTTAGAGAACATCGAATAGAACGACATTGACAGGGCAACTCAACCTCGTACCAAACATTTACTCCGTTACTTGGTATTATTGGTTTGAAATTGTGCTTTTTGTTTTTTGCTGCCTTTGGCTTGCGTCTACGTATACAAAAAAAAATTAAGAATTTTATCCATTTCCATACTTTACAGTCGGTCTATGGGGTAGTGAATCCTTTTCCGAAAGAAATTTCAATGCGAGCTGTGTGTGTGCGTTCCACAGTAACATGCATGTTACATTTGTCCCTTTGTATAACAGATGGCATTCAGAGTTGAATTCAATTTAATGGAATTCCAAGTTCCAATGTTATGCGTTTTTTTTTATTAAATTGCTCGATTTGGAACTTTCGATGGTGCAGATATTGATTGAGTGAATTGGAGTCGTAAACCACTCTCGTTTGGGCTTAGTGTTTAGTAGGATACCAGAATGAAAAGGAAAATACTCATTGCAATCCTTCATAACCATGTGAAAAAAAAAAAAAAAATTAATTTGTAAATGTCATTTCCATGCTTTGCTATTCTCCCATCCTTCAACATCCACATCTGGGGAAGAAAAACAGAGTTATTAGACGGATTCCCAGAAGGTCAGCATTTTCCGACAAGTTTATCTCTCGTCCGCCCATCATCTTGAAAACCATATTGCAGGGATAGCAGAAGTAGACAAAACGCAGAAAGACATTTGAACAGGATTATTATCTATTTATATACAGTTCTTGGATGGCGAAGCAATTGGGTGAAATGACAAACATAATTTGTATGAGTTAGCCAGCGGCGCTGCGGTAGGAAATGAACATGCCATCTTTTCGATAACTGTGAAGATAAATATTTTGTTTCGTCCCTCTGTAATGGAAAAGTACACAGTATAGAGCCAATCTTAACATAAATTTATTGCAATTGGACTTTAAGGGCGTTGTGAGAGCCACTAATATCGGCGGGAGATGTTTTCAGCCTATCCGAAGTGTGTCGTAAATTGTAGACATGATGTAAAATCGATAGGGATAATTCAATTCACAGGGAATTTCTTAATGGCAGTGAACAAATTTGGAAGAAGACAATCAGCCTTATCTTGAATAAAAATTCCCTCGGAATTGTTCGTACCTCCCGATATTTCCGTCATTATTTTGTTGGAGAATCTATTAAAAGCAAGTTGGTTGGTTCTCAAAAATTAAAAAAAAATTTTTTTTAAAATTAATTTTATCAATTTTTAGTGGAGCAAGGTAAATTATTGTATGATTCCTTATTGTATCATATTAATAAAAGAGTTTGTATTTAGGTTTGGATAACAGAAAAAAAAAAACATTCCAACGGATTTGAACAATCTCTTAAGCGTCTTCTAATTGAACGTTGACACTTAAATTCCATATCATCCTATTCCTCAGCCACAACTCTTAATGCAATGCTAAACATTATTTTTTTAAATATCAAATGTCACCGCAATAAGATATTAATCTTTGATTCTAACCAAATATTGACAGAACATTTTCGAAATTAGCTGTTTTTCTTTTCGAGGAGACATTTCGGTTTCCGAGGGAAATCGAATTCGAGGGAGATTGGCGATAGGCGGATTTTATTCCTGGGAACACACAAATTCGGGGGAAGGCAATATTTCCTTGGAATTCACGATAAGGCTGAATGTGAACAATCATTTTTTAAATCTTAAAACGAAAACACTTCCAGCTATGCAATGAAATTGGGCTGTGCAGATTTACAGGATGTTCACAAACTGTGCTACAAAACAAACATAGCTTTTCTTCTTAATATTTTAGCAAAGCGTTTTTTTTTTTTTTTTAATCTTAGGGAAAAAATTAACGTTCCAAATTCGTACCCAATTCTATTGCACATGCAAATTTTTCATGTAATTTATGTGTTCATTATCTATTGTGTTACATCTAATAGCTGTCGTAGTTTTTATTTTTAGTGAATTCGTTTTCAAAATTATCGTGTAACTACACTCATTGTGAACGTGGTTGTCTGGTTATCTGACCATTCCCAGCAAGATTTTAAATAAATTAAAAATTCACCAGCCCGTCTTTACTTTCCGCATCTCTTACCCAAATACACTAAACTCAAAAGTACCTAATTACATTTACTAATTTCCTGAAATGTTCTTCACATCTTCTCAAACATTACATTCTGCCGCCTGGGCTGGGCGCTCTTTCTTCTTATCGTTGCAAAGCAAACATACTGTCTGTTTGTTTATCTATATACACACACAGCACAACTCAGCAAAATTATATTTATGCATAAAAAAGGAAGGCGAAAACGAAAATATTACCAGAAGAACAAAATCCACATTTATTGTGCGACACTTTCAATTAAATTAAAAGTAACGATACGCAGCACTAAACAAACCCGCAAACGCAATGTCCCACAAATCCTCATCATAGTAATGCTGTCACGATCTCCCTTCAAACACGGACGCAGAGTAAAATGAACCAAACGCACAACGAAGTATGTAGGTGTCACCCTTGCTGCTCTGTATCTGGATAGCATCGTATCAGGTTGCTGGTTATCACTACCATCATTGCGAAAGTGTCTTAAGATAATATTGCTTTATGCGGTTATGTTGAGCTGGCAAACATAGCTATGGACTATGGAGAAGACTCTCACGTTTCATGTAAATTCGTTCATTCTTGCGGCGAGGATTTATGGGATAATGCGTTCACTTTGAAGCGTTGATAGAAGGAATAAGTGAACCCCTTCAGTGTTGTATTAGGAGATAAGCAGGGAAACTAGATACATTTTGTTTTGATGAGTAGGTAATTAAAATTCGTTTGCAAGGTTTTCTAAGAATAATTTGCAAATGTCTGTTCACACAAATTCACACAAATCAAAAGATAAGAATGCACTCTATAATAATGAACGTGCAATTGATTATGACCTTAAAATGCGCCACTTCATATATATAAGCTTATATTTTTCAAACTTGGGCTTTCAACTGACGCCCTGGCTGAACCCGGGAGAGTATCAACTCATACCGATTCCCAAAAAATCGTGCAAGTATTGTCTTAATTGGTTAGCGAATCAAATAAAAAGTTTTGTAAAAAGCTACACTTAAATCCGTGCCTTAGGGTTGAAGCATTTGTTCAGTCACACAAACTCTTTGTTTTAAGCTCATCTGTTTTGGCTTTCGTTATAATAATTCTATGCCATTAACAATCGCAGTAAATGATATACCTATATTTTATGGCTGAAACTGCCAAATTCTACTTTAAATATCAAGAACTTAAATTTGTAAGGAGTGTGGCAAATACTAGAAAAATCGGGGGCTACTTGTATGCTGTAACAAAGATATTTCTTTGCTGTAAAAGACAGCAGCTCTGAAGGATATTGCATATGATTTAACAATTGATAAACATAGCTCTATGGTTGGTGTCGATTTACAAATGTTCTCCCTATTCAGCAGAAGTATCGGCTACGGATAGATTGTCTTCTCAACTATTTATATTCTTGCTAGTAATCACTTACCATCACCTTAAATATTTGATAGGTCATAATAGATACTCATTGGATTTTTTTATTGCGATAGATATATAAATATATTTTCACAAATTTAAAATCTTGTATTTATAATATTTTCATTTATTTATTTATTTTTTTTTTTTTTTTTCAGGTAAGTCCCGCCTTGTTTCTTTAAATCAACGTAAGTAATTCATACTATTAAACGAAGATTTATAGCAACGATTGTGTTATCCTTCTTATAAATTAAACAATCACAAAGATCTGCGGATGCTTGAGTAAAGTTTAATATGTTGAGGTTATAAGCGAGCAATAAATCGAATTCGAAATGTTCCTCTAGTTGCAACTTGCAATCCAATACGCCAATACCTAATTGCAGAAAAAATACTGCTCGAGCTATGCTGCGCATAATAAATATCATAACCTCTTGAGCTCTTGCAAAATTCTAAAATAATGTGTTAAAGGTGTATACTGCTTCAATGTTTCCAAGTTTCGAATATGCAACTTTATTTTCGATGTCATTTAACGTAACTGAGCAATATTTAAATATACACATATGTATTTTAAATCGAAATAGTATATTTTTTGATTACACAATTCTTGTAATATAGCATTATTATTTGCACGAACCCTTTTAAATATGTAACGTTCTTATTCATATATTTATGGCGGCATTACTAACACAAAAAGTACTTGTCATGTCAATGACCGGGCACCTTGTGGTGAACCTTCACCTTATGTCTGGGGCAAAATCGTATCCCTTTGTTTTTAATTTTCTCACTCACTTACAACTTATCCTATGCGTCCAGACTACTAAATTTATTTATTCAACTTTCATCTCTTGTATATGCCCATTAAATGCCTCCCACTTATTGTACATGAGTCTATTTGAAAATATTTCCTCTCACCAATGAGTCAATTTATATTTTTAAATTCCGGTATTTTTCTATTTTCATAAATAAATTTGTTATACATATTTTTGTTTTTGATTATTTCATTTCGACTTGATCTATAGCCGAAGCAAAACAGATGCATAAATCAAAATATTATCCCAATGAACTGAGGAAAGAACAACAAGATAATTATTGTTGTTTTTGAATAAATTATCCTTTTATCCAAAAATTGATTTGTTAATTAATTCGAAATGAAAAGACTGTTGTCCTAGGTTGTTATGCGAATTTGTATTGTTCAAAAGATTTGACTCTTGGCCTTGTGTGTCCGATGATTGATGTAATTTATTAGCATATTTTTGCAAGCAGTGTACACACACAGAAGCAGTCTAGTGTGCTTTGTGCTTACGCATTTTTAAATAATTTATCTTAAAAAAATCTCTGACGTTCAACTGAATTTTTGCGATATGAGTTTTATTTTTGAAAAAAGCTGCTTGTATGAGGGGTTTTTTTTTTTTTTTTCTGTTGCTACACATTCAGAAATTTGTGTGTGTGTTTTTGACAATATTATATTATCCTCGGTTAATTCGAAATTCAGACTTTAAAAGTCGAAATATTTTACATACGAGTCTTTAAAATTTAGAGTTTGTTCTTTGATTTTTAAAAATGATTATCCACTTTACGTACGAATTATGGATCCATTGCGTACAAAATTTACTTGACATCTTAGTTGAAACCGTCTGAGTAGTTTGATAATCCCGGATAAGGCAATTAATCTTGCGCTCTAATTGGGGTTTTAAAATAAAATTATTGAATAATAATACATTTCTTTTATGACGGGCAATCTCGGATAATCGGTTTAATAAACTTTTCTTCAATTCTTGAAGATTTTGTTAAAAACGTCGTTTTCCAGAGAGTTGGAACTGGATACATGCTATTCAACTAACAGTACATAATAACACCCTATTCACACCGAGCTGAAACCCGGATTTTCGAGTGTTTTCGTTTATTTCAGTTTTCAAAACAAGTCGTATAAAGTCGTTTTCCACGAAAAAAAAAAAAAAAAAAAAAACACTAAAACGACACACAATCGTTGGGATTTTGAAACAAAAACATCTCTTGCAATATTCAGCAAATTTAGCAGAAAACTGACCGAACAAATGTCACAACTTAAAATCATTTTCCACACTAAAATAATTTTTAAATGTTCTGAATTCATTTTATTTGCTAGATAATGCGATCGAAATTTGTAAACAAAATAGTTTAAGCAAAAGTTTCACGACTATTGTCTCACGGCTGATTGAAAGGTCAAACGAAAACTAATTGGTTTTCGGTGCGGTGTGAATAGGGTAAAAATAAAGCAATAGTTTTATGTAATCCCTGGCTATGTTTTTGTCCTAGCCATATGCAAAACGCGTAACCTTCAAAAAAATTAAATAAATCGGTTTAATAATCTGAAATAAACCACAATAAATAAAATAAACAAATTAAAGCTTAAGCCTTTTCCAACAGTCGCACACTCTGTGGGCGCTAACACGTGCTGAAAGTCAGAGTTCATCGGAAATGCACTGCAAACTTTTACTCCCACATTTAATACACAGTCTACTGAACTGCCTGACTGCAAACACTATACAATTAAATTCACGTAGACAAGGTTTTTTTTGTCTCTTTCAAATCTACATATCTCCCGGCAAGAGCAACCATTTATTTTTTGCTTTATATCGTTTTTTCATCAAGTTGACCTCTTAAATATAGTTGCTGCCGCACACAACAAAGATAATATACCCCTCAGTCAAATATAATATGAAAGCCACAGAAAATGATACAAATAATCCGCAGACAATCGTAAACAATAAAATTCTAAACTTTGTCTCTCCTGTTGAGACCTCCTCTCTCTAACATAATTGAAATCCTTGATATTGCTCATACGCCTCGACACATGCTATATAAGCTTTTTCACAATATGCAGTTGCACTGAGTAAAATCGATATAAACACCACATCATCGTATCGTTAAAGTTCAATGTTAAAATGATATGGACGCACAGACAGGATGGCCTGCTTTAATCTGATAAATTTGTACTGCCTATAATTAGAGATTTCTATTAAAAAAATAAATAAATAAATAAAATGAAACAAACCTAATAAATAAAGCAGGAACATCTGGCACACATTGCAATGTTGTTAATAGCAACTAGGGGAATATCCTCTAAAGAAGCAAACCACCAATACTTTTACGTTATGAATTGTTTTAGAGGCAAGCTCCAGCAGTTGTAAATTTTGTGTAACGCTGCTGTAAGAGGCGAAGTAGATTCAACCAGCTTTAATGTAAGAGAGTATTTTTTTTTAAGTATAATATGCAAAAGGGTTCTTACGTTATTCCGCTTTTGCTTGGCTACGAAGGGTTATTTCATGAAGTGTCGAAAAAAGTAGTCCACTCCTTGCAGTCGTTTACCATATACCACTGAATAAAATTGCGGGTGAATAAATAAACAACGTAACGTAAAGAAAAGGAAGACGGATGGAGGAACTGTGTAAGGCAAATCCTGTTGAAGTTTTATAGCACGAGTTAAACTTAATTACATTTTTACAAATACGGGCTTTAGGTTAGGTTTTTTTATTGGTGTTTCGTAGAAGGGTTTAATTTGAGGAGTGGAATCATTATGACGCAGACGATTAGGTTAAGGGTTAAGCAAACTGTAAGCACCCATACCCAGCAAAATCTCAGTAATATTTATATTAATATTCGAATGGAGTGTGTCTGTAAATGGTTCTTTCTTTCACCGGGAATATCCAGGTGAATTCAATAGCTGACTCGGTCGCTCGGTCTGCCTAACTTTAGCCTGCGCCAAAGCGCTTTTATATCGTCACTTCCGGTATAATTTGTGGACGAGTACGTACGTCGTCAGACAACTATAAACGAAAATGTCTTTTAGTTAGCAACTACTAACTTACTTTACTTTCAGGAAAACTGTGTCTGCTTTGTCTCACCCTGCCGCAAGCCACTGGCAGACCAACCATAAGTAGCTGTTTTCCGACCGAGTACTTACGTCATCGAGTACCTACCTTAAAAATATTTACGCCAAATAATTCCTCCATTTTTTCTCTTTAAAAGTAACCAAGTCTGCCTATTACATTACATTACATCTTCTCTCACCATCTTCTTCACATTGACATTGTTTTTTTTTTTTTTTGGTACCCGATGACGTAAGTGATTTTACAGTCGGCTATCCGTATATTAGGCCTTTCTTGCTGCCTCGAGTGTTTATTAAAAACAATCGGACGGAAAAATGTTTTTATCCGACTTTGTACTAACTACGCATTACGCTCAAATTCGAATTATATGTATGTATATATAAGATTGCGAGTAAATACGACTTGTTGGAATGTTAACATCTCATATAGGTTCATCCGAATACTTTTCTAGTTATCCGCCAACAAATTATGTTGGATTTTCTTGATTCTATCTTCTACTATCCAAAATATATTTCCAATATACATAAGCATGTCACATTGTCCTCACAACACTTAAAGCAAGCCAGTATCCATTTCCCGCATTTTATTATTTATAATTCGCTTTCTAGAGCCATCTGTTGCTTAGTCGTGGTAATTACAACCATTTATTCAATATTATCCGCTAAGCGCTAGAACAACACAAATTGTGATCAACAATATCCTGAGTGTACGAGAGCATTTCATCATATCTGCGCTAAAGATAATAAAACACAGCTAATCGTTTGCGACACAGATATAGTAATCAGCTGCCTGTACAATTTACAAGATAATATCATTAATTAATAATTTCATTATAATCGATAGGCATTCTGCAAGTATCTATCCCGACTAAAACCACATTTCTGTTGTGAACGATATCAGCATAAAAAATAACGATCATCGCCAAGGCACGTTAGATTGGATCTAAAACAATGCTGCAGGTGTCTATACCAAATATGATATCACCCGCAAAACAACAAATATTTGACGCATGCAAACAGTAAACACCATACTTTCTTCCGTCTCACTCTGACACGAAACGTGCCTTCGTAATAATCACAAAAAAAGTTTTTCGAACAACATTTGCTTCAGCTCTATAAATTCCAAAATCTACCATCTGGCCTCTTACCCTCAAATAGTACGAGCCTCCTTCCGAAAGATGTCGACAGCCGACAGGAGAGTCAAATAAAAACACTAATCAAGTACCCAAAAGGAGAAAAAAACTACGCACAAGAAATCAAAATGAAATAAAGCTAAGCAACAACAACAAGAAGAAGACCAGCCCTTCCGCAGCCATAAAACGCAACTTCTCCTCCATTTGACCTCCGAGATTCCTATTCTGGTTGGATAACTCTTACCATGTACATAATATCAAATATTCGTCTTGCTTTCGTTCGCGTATTTCTTTGGCAGAAAAGAACACACTTGCTTGTCTGTGTGGATATACAATACTGACGACAAGGACACGTCGCGATGCTATGAATTGTATTTCAATAATACGAATACACATGGGGGGGGGGGAGGGGGGTTGGGGGTTCAATGAAACCTGATTGAAATCGAATCCAGTTAAATTTTTCCGAATGGAGCATCAAGGCTATAGACAGCTGTAGGCATTCCTACACGTGCAGGCTAATCCTGCAAAAAATTAGTATTGTCCTTCGTAGTGATTGATATTTCCTCTTCCATCAAAACTATAATAAGCAGTTCATGAAAGTCACGAGCTCGAGCAGCTATCAATGTCCTTTCAAAACTGCCACCACCCTACCCTTGATGGACAAGCTGTTGAATGCAAAATATTTTCATTCGTATGGAGGACCCTCTATGAGTCCATTTCGGATTTGTGAGAGCTGTCCACACCCTCCATGGCGCAGAATGTTTCATAATATTTTCCGTTATATCCTTGCCGATGGTGGTCTCGTATCTGCATGTTTGTGTGTGTCTCTATGATCCATCAGGGCAGTGTGCTACAGCGCATCCTCGGTACGAAAATTAAACAGATATCCTCTGCCATTTAGGGCTACAGTTTGTTCCATGTGTATGGGTAGTTCTGTGCGGTGCTGGTGTTGACGGTGGTTGGCTAGCTATATTTTCACTTGTAACAGGACCTATTCTATATTGTATGGCCTTGATTTTGTTGTTCTTATATCTCTGTCTGTGTACATAACAGAAAATATTGCTGCTCTAACGTTTGCCAGTATTGGTATTGGTAAACCTTCGCCGCAAAGTGTGGTTCATAGATAAAACCGACTGTATTCTGTTATCGTTGAAATATGAACAAGGACGACATTGTTTATTTAGCCACAGGCAAGGCATCATTGATCAAAGTCGGAAGGACGATATTACATCCGCAGCCAGCAAATAATATAATACGAATGATAATGATTTTTTTTTTTTTTTTTTAATCATAATCGAATCCTCTCACCGACGTAGAAATTATCCTTTTTTAACGGTTCACCACCATTGCAGTGCCTGTTATTCTAACTGCGATAGGCCCTTTTTCCCTTGTACGCTTTCTCAACGCGACTTTCTGTTCAAGGACGTACGGAATTAATAGGGAAAGACGACAACAAAGAGAGAAATAATAGAATGATTTTTTTTTTTCCTGCTAGGACGAGGCACTTAAAGACGGAAATGGTAATGTCTTTTACACGCACCCACTTACTTACGGACTGGAACTGGAACTTTTATCTTCACTTTATTCTACGACGAGTTTTAGGCTTAAAAGTTAATTTTCTGGTGCGAAGGGAAATGAAGAAAAAGCTAAGCCGGTTTTTGTTGTTTAATGTTCAACAGAGGGTGATACTGTGCAAAATATTTTAGGCGTTTGTTTTTATGCCCACATGATCTATATAGATCATTGATTTCCTCGGTTTACAATAATAAAACGAGATGCAACTGTTGTTGCAAACCATGAAAATCAATCAACCATATCGATCATGCGGGCATAATAAAAAAATTGGAGCGACTGTATCCAACAGTCCCGAAATATGTGTAAACACCGTGCGTGCGGTATGTGTGTGGCTTGATACACGTCATTGAGAAAAGAGGGAATTGTAATAACCGTATTCTTGATATATTATGAAATAACAATAATTTATTCGTTCTTTCACATCAACAAAAAGCTGAAATTAATATGTCCCAGCTCATAAATGTATGCAATGATAAAAACGTATGCAATGATAAAATGTATGCAATGATAAAACAGAGTAACGCAATGTGTTAAATGTGTGGAATTACTCCACCAGATTCCAACAACGCGCGCTTAGATGTTTACACATCAAAAACTCCTATTATATTCGTACAAAATTGCTCGAGACGTTAATCAATTCTGACATTAAGATGATGCACGAACTCAAAAAAGTGGGTCGCAAAATTCTGTCCGGTCTGTCTGTCTTTTTGTCTGTCCGTCCTTCCACAGACCTACAGCCTAAACGGCTGCCCGGATTTCGTTCAAACTTTGGATTTGGAGTTTGTAGACTTACACTTCGGGGCCGTTTTTTTTTTACTTTACAAGGTAACATCAATATTAATGGTACTTCCCATATAACATTTTCGTACCAGTTTGATTTGCTCGAAAACGGCTGTAACGATTTCAACCAAAATTTAAATTATTTACTAAATTTAAATCACTGAAAAAGCTAATTTCAGAAACAGCCACTGCGGGTCATTTGAATAGGGACAGCATATCTTAGAATCATTTTACCTTATATGTTTCGTTCCTTACTTCCTACTATAAAAATTGTTATACGGTATGAAAGGTTATTTCATTGCCCTCTCACTAGATTCGGAATGTTTACCAATTTCTTTCCACAGTTAACTGTGATGATCTAAAAACCATGCAAAAAAAGTAGGTCAATAGAATAGGGACACAAGCAATATTCTGCTTTTACTTCCCGAAAAGTGACAAAAAAAGTATGCATTTGTTTTTTTAGTAATGAGTACTTCCTCCTTTATTTAAAACTAATTCAAAAATTCTGGTATTCATAGAATCATATAACGATTTGAAATAATCTAGGGAAATTTCACCCCAAGCAAGTTTGATGGCTTCAGTAAGCTGATTTCTGTCCTCGAACTGCCTGCCACCTTCGTACACTTTTCGCGTGAGCCATCCCCAAACATTTTCCATGATGTTTAGGTCTGGGGAATACGGGGGCCATGTCATCAAATCGACATTTTGAGCTTGGATCCAAGTTTTTATTATGCGGGCTGTATGGATGGGAGCATTATCCTGCTGGTATGTCCACCTAAGGGGGCCGAAAATGTGCTGACATTGCGGAACAGCTGTTTCCAGAACTTGTTGATACGATTTTGCTATCATTCTTGTACTTTGGAAGTTCAATGGTATCGCACCATAGTAGGAGACAGCTCCCCAAACCATAACGCCACCTTCCCTGCTGTGATGCCTCGTCAAAAACCGTTCTTCCTTTCGCAGATCATGGAAATAGTAGTTGAATCCGTCCGGACCATCGAGGTTAAACTTCTTTTCATCCGCGAAAACTACTTTTTGCCACCTCTTTCCCCATGCCATGTGCTGACGTGCAAACTCCAAACGTTGTTCTTTCCTAACCGGATTTAATGGTGGTTTTTTCTTCATTTTTTTAAGTTGCAAATGTGGGGCCCTCTTAATCACTCGTTTAACTGTTGATAAACTTGCACTTACTCCAACTTTTTCCCTGATTTTCGCCACTGATCGAGCCGAATTAGAGGCTTCTCGTAAGATTGCTCGTTTATCTTGAGCAGTTAGCACTTCCCCCGTACGTCCTTTCATATTTTTGCCATAGTTGTCTTTATTTTTTAAATAATTATGCACAACCGATTTGCTTTTCTCAATTTTTCGGGCTATTTCACGCAAACTGTGACCGTCCTCTTTGAAAGCGTCGATTTTTGCCATATCCGCGACATTTAATGGCTTTCCTCTACCCATTATTATTATTATTATTACTATTAATGCAAAACCACAATCTCAAAGCACGCTTGCAAATTCACAAAATTTTAGTTATGCTTTTTGGATAGCACTTTTCGAATTGACGACCGAATTGCAACTGTCCCTATTCTATTGACCCAATTTTAAACGTGCAGTTTATTAGTGAACAAAGAAAAAAATAAAGAAATATAACTGTTCTTAAATAAAACTCTCTTATTTTACTCAAAATGTGTGAGCAATAAAGTAATCTATCATAACGGAAACTAATTTTTGCTTTTTGAACTAAAGAACTGGAGATTTAGAGTAAAACAAATGATGAAGCGGCTGTCCCTATTCAAATGCACCGCAGTGTATATGTAGGTATGTAACGGGTGATTTTTTAGCTGGTTTGGTTTTGGCAACACTGGTTTTGACAGCTGACGTGTGTTTAGTACCTTGTGTCACTGTCAAACAGCTTCAGTTTGGTTTGCAATTTAACCATGGATCGTCTTACAAATGAACAACGCTTGCAAATTATTGAATTTTACTATCAAAATTCGTGCTCGGTTCGAAATGTTCATCGCGCGCTGCTTCCATTTTATGATCGGCATTCTCGACCTTCTGAGCAGTCTATTCGGAAGATTGTGACCAAATTTCGCACCAAATTTACTTTGTTGGACATTAAACCACCAACACGTTTACGTACTGTGCGTAGTGAAGAAAATATTGCGGCCGTATCAGCTAGTGTGACAGAAGACCGCGAAATGTCGATTCGGCGCCGTTCCCAGCAGTTAGGCCTTTGTTACAGCACTACGTGGAAAATTTTGCGGAAGGATTTGTGCGTAAAGCCTTTTAAGATACAGCTTGTGCAAGAACTAAAGCCAGCCGACCTACCACAACGCCGAATTTTTGGTGAATGGGCTCTTGGAAAGCTGGCCGAGGATTCGCTTTTTTATCGAAAAATTGTGTTCAGCGATGAGGCTCATTTTTGGTTGAATGGGTACGTAAATAAGCAAAATTGCCGCATTTGGAGTGAAGATCAGCCAGAAGCATTGCAACAGCTACCAATGCATCCTGAAAAAGCCACTGTTTGGTGCGGTTTATGGGCCGGCGGCATTATTGGGCCATATTTCTTCAAAGATGATGCGAATCGCAGCGTTACTGTCAATGGTGAACGCTACCGAGCGATGATAACAAACTTTTTTTTGCCCGAAATGGAAGTTCTTGACTTGCATGATATGTGGTTTCAACAAGACGGTGCCACATGCCACACAGCACGCGAAACAATGGCGCAATTGCGAGGCGAGTTTGGTGAACAGTTAATTTCACGTTTCGGGACGGTCAATTGGCCGCCTAGATCGTGCGATTTGACACCATTAGATTATTTTTTGTGGGGGTATGTCAAGGCTAATGTGTATAGGGACAAGCCCGCTTCGATTGACGCACTGGAAGCCAACATCCATGCATTCATTCGTGAGATACCGGCCGATATGTGTGAAAGAGTATTCCAAAATTGGACTCAGCGGATGGACTACCTGAGACGCAGCCGCGGTCAACATTTGCATGAAATTATCTTTAAACATTAAATTGCAAGGTTCAAACTATCGATTCAAATAAATATTTCATTCATTTTTTCGAATTTTTTGTGTTTTTTTTTTTTTTTAAAGTTCAAAACCTCTTAAAAAATCACCCGTTATATGTATTTATATACTTAAAAATCCAAGTAATGCTTACATCCCGAACAATATTTTTTACTCAGTTTTCAGCTAAAAAGTTAAGCAATAGTATTATTAAACTTAATTTTTGCAAAATACGATACTGTTCTGTCTGCATAATGTTACAAGAACAGCTCTAACGATTTTGATCAAAAAACATATTTTGTATATGTTTTTCTCGAAAATGACTACGCAAACCACGATTCTTCGTATATTTTTTTAAAACTTAATACCGTATTGCCAATTAAAATGCAATTACAGCTACGAACAAATATTGTCCCCTTCTTCTTTTTTCGAACCATATTAAAAATGTATCTTAAAATAATTCCAACCACTTGGAGCTTACACAATCAGAAACTCTTACTTCATGCACTCCACTCACGTCCATCCAGATATTCAGTTTATAATTACTAATAATGCGAATTAAACAAAATCCTGAATTCTCGCATTAGATATAATATATCTGTGTAAAGATATCGGTCTATAACTAACCCCACTTCTAATAAAACCATGGACAACTTAAACTAGCGTCCTTAATCTATTCCCGTAAAAAAATATAAACATTCGCTAACAGATCAGAAACAGAAACTCCTACTATGCTTGTCCTTGTACTTAAAAACTTACATTGGTTATTTTATATGTACTGCCATATCAGATGAACAACCCAAAGGTGAATTTTATTTATCAGTTGTTTTCTATATTTTATGAACATTTTCTTTTATCTAACATTGCCTCTCAGATCTTTACCTACCTATCTAATAAAATAAGAAAACAACCAACCAAAATTTTGAACAACTAAAAAGTTTAGGTGCAATAAAGTAACTTAGAAAATTAACTGCTATAAATCCTTGTAATACCTCTCCCGTTTGTCACTGAAGCTTCTTTTTAAAGATTTTCGCATGTGTTCATTATTCTCAGCGTCCTTCTGCAACATCCAGCAATAGTCTGCAATCATGTTAACATTCCATCTCCCTTGATAATATCTTTCCATAGCCTTTATGTTTTGATGGAATCTCTCTCCCTGTTCTTCACTTAAATCCCCAAGATTTTCTGGAAAGAAGTCCAAGTGAGATTTTAAGAAATGGACTTTTAAGCTCATGTTGCATCCCAATTTCTTAAAATGTTCTAACATATTTTCCACTAATTGGATGTAGTCTGAACTTTTATTATTGCCCAGAAAATTTTAACAACTTCTTTGAAAGAAAACCATGCTTCCTTTTCGTCAGAGTTCATTTTAGTTTCAAAGTCTCTGTCTTTCATGAATTTTCGAATATCTGGTCCATGACTTCTCCCGATGAGTAATAGTAGTACCCAAGTAAGCACAATAGACGTCTTTCACAAATCTTGTTATATTACTCCGTTATTTCTTCGTGACGAATTCCCCAAAAAAAAAAAAAATAAAACAAAAGTGTTGTGGTGAATTATTGCACTTTACGGAACTTGAAGCCATATTGCAAAGTTATCTATTCCTCACTACCAAACAAGCTCACGTTATTTTATCACGTTCAAGTACTAAATGTTATTTATAACGATATTCAATCACATTTTACTGAATATTCTTTATAAATAAAGGTAAAACAAATATCGAAAATAAGAATTGTGATTAGGTATAGCATATTTGTACTAGGGTAGAATTTATTGGGATTTTTAAAAAACTTTACGTAATGGAATTTTTTCATTATTTTTCCGCTAATCAGCACCTCGAAATCTATAAGAAACCATTATTCTATTTCAGTCCATTTTACCCATGCATACCTGTGTAATTGTATTGTTCCCTCAAAACACATTATTTGCTGGTACATACCAGCCTAACTTGCATAAATAAATTGCTCAAAAACAAATCGATGATACCCCTTATTCAAGCCGATTCCCTCTTCTGTTTCTGTTCTACTTCCAAATAATTTACAACACTTTATTTTTAAATTTACGACTCCTAGAAAATGCCAAAAATGTAAATGCTAAACTTTTGCAAAATTTGATTAATGTACCACTTAATTCTCCTTCAGTATAATTTATCACTCACTAAGTACATCGTGTTTGTAATCCAATTAATGGATGCAGCATCTTGTACGTCTTTCGTGTTAGCAATTAACCACAACACTACCCCGGCCAATCTGTTTTTAATTATTGACAAGCGGGAAAGCTCTAATAAATACATTGGTTTTGCGTTTCATTTGTTAATTGGCCAAAATGAGCTGTGTTTGTTTACAATGTTTGGTAAGCAAATATCCCTATCCCAAATTATACGCCAATAAAAATAGTATCTGTATTAGTTAGGACCAACATCTGTGGTTTCGCAGCGTGATTTCCAAATATTAATAAAATGTCTACAATAAAACAAATTTTCAAGGACGAAAATCCAATCAAATTTTTACCTCACTTGCTTCTTTTTTTTTTTGGCAGATGCTCTAGAAGTAATTTTTGTATCGCTTTCGTGTACGGATATTGTTTTCTTTTTTTATTCGACTAGCTCGCCTTCGTGTTGCCTAGATTGTTTCAAGAATGGAGACAGGAGTGCCGCAAGTATACGAAATACAAATTGAAAAGATATTCGAGTTAGAGAAGCGATTTTCTTCTCGTTTCATTTGCATTTCAACCATGTGCTGTCTTCTTTAATTGTCTGTTTTTGTTGTTCTTTACAAAAAAAAAATAGTGCGTGGAGTCCCTCCGCGCAGAAGAAGTGAAACTTCGTAATGTGGAAATGAAAATAGGAAGGGGTAGAAATTGATTTTTAGTGAAATCATATTGTTTCTTTAAGCCTAATATCCTGCTCGCTATAAATTTTAGCGCCCCTAGTCTCCACTTCGTTTCTCCACACCAAAGATAAATGGTCGCTAAATTATTATTAAACATGATATAGATGGGACAAAACCCATATGCTTATGAACCATGAGTACCATGACCGATATCAGTAAACGTAATTTTAATAGAATTTTCGAATTTCAAACTTGAAAGACGTAAGAAACCTAGAAATTATAAGAAGAAGTTCGACATGTGTCCTCAAACTTTCCACAATCTCCTTACCATAGTGGAACACTTGTTATTACCCAAAAGACGACGCCAAATGAGAGCATAAGTCCCCCTGAAAATCGATTCGCTTTATTTATATGTATCTCTGTTTTGGCTCTGTTGTTTGGCTTTGCGTTTTCCGTTATTCACCACGCAAACATTGTCTGCGTTTTCCGCCAAAAAAAAAACAAGACATTAATTGCTGATTTGGTCATTATTTTTGGAAATTAATCTTCACCACAGAATATTCCTCTCCCAGCATTTGGTGCCAATAAACTCACTCAGCATTGCATACTCTGAAGCGTGAGCGGTACCCCCACACCTTTGAGTATGCAATGCTTGTAGTAGCGTTAAGCGTTTAACACAACCTTGTTGGAATTCGCATAAGAAGTTTCACTTCAATAAATCAAACAAATAATTCACCTATATCGTCTTTACTTCTTGAATTCTTCAATTCTTTACTATAGGTATCAATGTAGGTACTATAAAAACCATAAAAACAAAAATCTTGAACTCGATTTCTATATACTATAATATACACCACCATACGTCCATCAGCGCACGTCAACAGCCATCTGCGCATTTCCTCAGAAACACATTGTCGCTGTTGATTACATACACATTCACGTCCCGTACTTCTCTTTCGTTTCACTTATTTTGGAGAAAACAATATTCAGTTTTTTTTTTTCATATGAACGTGCTTGTGCAATGTGCACCACCCTCACCCTCCCTCACTTCTTTGAGTATCCAATGTTTTTCTTAGCGTTAAACGTTTAAAGCGACCTTGAGTTGGAAGTCGCATAAGAAGTTTCACTTCAAAAAAAGTCATTGCAAACACAACACAAACACTTTTCTCCGTTTTTTTGTGTCAAAATTTATCTTCGATTTAATGCACCGGACATTTATTTCGCGAGCTAAATGAGTGGAGACTTTTCATCGGCCCATCTATATGAAGTTAAGGATTTAGCGTGCGAACAGGATACTGATGCTTTGCTAAACTGCCTCGCTCAATTTTATCTTTGTAGACATTTTTGTATGGGAGATAAAATTTAGCGCGATCAGGATACTAGGCTTTAAGACAAACTTTATTAACATTGCTTACAATTCACAATTGATCGCATCTTTTAATTATCATTTTCGAGTGGAGAAATATCCAAATCCATAACATTTACAATGGGATAATGACAACTGAAGTAAGATACGATGTGTTGGAATTGCATTAGAAGTTTCACTTCAAAAATACTACCCTATTAAATTATAGGTATGTGTATCAAATCAAACTAAAACAAGTAAATGAAATAATGAGGACGCTACTCGTTGCTAACGCTCGCGCTGGCCTGTAACAGGTATACTACGCGCATGCGTTCGAGTGCCACGTATTCACTCTCGCTCTGTCTCCTTCTATTCCCCCTCCCCAGGAGCGTTGAACGTTTAACGCAACCTTGTTGGAAGTCGCATTAGAAGTTTCACTTCAGTAAGACATTAATTGCCAATTTAGTCATTATTTTTGGAAATTAATCTTCACCACAGAATATTCTTCTCCCAGCATTTGGTGCCAATAAACTCACTCACCATTGCATACTCTGAAGCGTGAGCGGTACCCTCACACCTTTGAGTATGCAATGCTTATAGTAGCATTAAGCATTTAAGAAGTTTCACTTCAATAAATCAAACAACATAATTCACCTATTATATCGTCTTTACTTCTTGAATTCTTCAATTCTTTACTGTAGGTATCAACGTATGTAGGTATGTACTATAACAAACATTAAAACAAAAACCTTGAACTCATTTTCTATATACACCACCATAAGTCCATCAGCGCACGTCAACAGCCATCTGCGCATTTCCTCAGAAACACATTGTGGCTGTTGATTATACACATTCACCTCGCATACTTCTCTTTCGTTTCACATTTGTTGGAGAAAACACCACTCAACGCTGTGCAATGTGCGCCACCCTCACCCTCGCTCACACCTTTGAGTATCCAATTATTAGCGTAAAACGTTTTTTTTTTTTTTTTTTTTTTTTATAATTCACTAGTGCTCAAGGGGTTTTATTCCCTTATAATGCTAATGCACAGCACGAGTGGAAGGGTTAATAGGGAGGATAGAGAAGAGGTACTGGTGCACATTGGTCTTAAACAATTGTGGGCTGTTATGAGAGGGGAAAACCGTGTGAGGCAATGCATTCCACATGCGTGTTGTTCGGCTCACAAAAGAATCTCTATATTTTACAGTACGTCCGAAGGTAGGCTTAAGGGTGAACTGATGTGCATTCGATGTGTGACGGGTGTTGCGAGAGAATTGTTGAAGGGGCGGAATGCAGTTAGCTATTTCATCAGAGCATCGATGGTGAAAATATCGATAAAATAAGGAAAGGCAAGAAACATTTCTACGATGTTCGAGCGGGTCAATAGACTCCGCTATATTTCTATCACCTATAAGTTTTATCGCGCGCTTTTGAATTCTGTCTAGTAGGTGCAATGAAGTTTTTGGTGCACCTGACCAGATATGAGCGTTGTACTCAAGCTTAGGCCGAATAAAGGCCTTGTATATTGTAGCTAAGTCGAAGGGTGTAAAGTATTTCTTACATCGATTTAAGAAACCTAGACATTTCGCAGCGTTTTTGGCGACTTCGTATATGTGGTCATTCCAACGGAGTTTGTCGTTGACACATATACCAAGTATGGAAAGTCGTTCGGTTTCGTCGTTGCAAGTCCCATTCATGGATAATGGGTTAGGGTTCAAGTTTCGCTTTAATGATAGAAGGCAGCATTGTGTTTTGGAAGCATTAAATTCCACTCAATTGATTGTACCCCATTTTATAATGCTGTCAAGATCGGAATTTAATGTGTTTAGCATACGTCGCCGTTCCAGATCCACGGCCGAAGAGCAGGGACGTGAGTCAGGGAACGAATATGAAAAACTGAGGGTGCTATCATCAGCGAAAGAATGTATTGGATTAGAAGTAACAGACAAGAGATCATTGATGAATATGAGAAAGAGTGTCGGAGACAAAACAGAGCCTTGGGGAACACCAGCATTTATATGGTGAATTGCAGACTTGAAACCGTCCAACACAACTTGAATTGAACGGCCAGAAAGGTAGTTTCTAATCCATTGAAGAAGAGACGCGTCGATCCCATAGGCACGCATTTTCGACAAAATGAATTGAATTGAATTGAATTGTTTCACCAGAGTGGTGGAGAGATTGGTTCCACTTTTCGGTGAGATAAGTCATCAAATCACCAGTGGACCTGCTGCTACGAAAACCGTATTGCCGGTCATTGAGAAGTTTTCGTGATTCAAGATATTTCATAAGCTGACGGTTTATCAGCGTTTCCATGACCTTGGAAAGAATGGACGTAAGTGCAATGGGTCGGTAGTTGGTGGGTGAAGAAGAATCGCCTTTTTTTGGAACGGGCTGGACAAATGCAGTTTTCCATCTACTCGGAAAGAGTCCAGAAGAGTAGGACAAGTGGAAAAGCTTACGCAGTGGTTTTGCCAGCGTGGAAGAACACCTCTTCAGAATTATGGGGGATATACCATCTGGACCAGCGGATTTGTGTATGTTAAGATCTTTTAATACTCTTGCTACTGTGCGAGTGCGGAAATGTATTTGTCCCATGAAATATTCGACGCTCTCGAGCACAGGTGGAGACATGATGCAATCTGGAATGTTGGAGCTTGCGGCGAATTGCGCAGCCAGCAGATTTGCTTTGTCCAAAGAGCTGACAGCTGGAATGTCATTGTAAACGAGTGTGGGGATTGACGACGTGGTGGAGTTCTTAATATTTTTCACGAAAGACCAAAACAGTTTACTACCACTGGGACAGTGAAGTATTTTTTGTCGTAAGTTTTGGTCATGAGAAAATTTTGCACGTCGTATCACGGAGTTGCAGTCATTTCGGACTCGTCGAAACTTTTTTCGGTTTTCCTCGGTTGGGTTTGCTTTATAAGCCCGAAAACTCAACTCTCTCAACCTGATAGCCTCTTTGCAACTCGAGTCGCACCAAGCATTCTCCTTAGGTATAATACTCTTTTTTCTGTTGGGAATAAAGGATCTCATACCCAGGAGAATGGTGTTTGTAATCATTTCAGCGGCGGCATCCACGTCACTATCGAGGAAGCATAGTGACCAGTTAAAGCTCCGAAAAAAGAAGTTAAGGCCGTCCCAATTGGCTTTCTCATAATGCCATACCGTTTTTTTGGGAGCTTGTTCTTTAACTGTGTGGTTTGTATATGAGAATTTAGCTGAAATGACACAATGGTCCGACGAACCTTGAGGCGACGTTACGTCAATAGAATATTTATCTGGATGAGAGGTGAGGAACAAGTCCAATGTGTTAGCGGCATGATCTGCAGCATCCGGAATCCGTGTAGGCTCGTTTACAAGCTGAGTTAAGCTGTTAATCTCAGCGAAAATCCTAACATACCTTCCTTCGGGTGTTGTCTGTCCAGAATGGCGAAGCCAATCGGAATTGTGTATATTGAAATCGCCCGCAATGACAATTTCAGTATGAGGATACTGGGAAACAATTCCTAAGATGGAGTTAGACAGCTCATCAAACTCGTTAAAAGTAGATGAACAGTCAATGTTTGGACTTCTATAAATAAAACAAAAATGTATTATTTGCTTACGGACATTGAATTTTAACCATATGTAATTAAATTCCGCATTGGAGCAATGGTTATATTGTGGTGGAAATTCGTAAGCAATATCATCACGGACGTAAACGGCGAGCCCGCGATGTAAAAAGAATAAGGGCACTAAGTGATATCCTGGTAAATCAAAATTCGAGGGAATCGAATTTCTATCCACCTGTGTCTCACAAAGTGCCAAAACAGCTGGTTTGAATTGAAAGACATGGACATACGCAGCAAAGAGATTCCTTTTCAAGCCTCGAATGTTGCAAAAATCAACACGGAACTCACCCCTCATAATACACACAAAAATTTAAAACCCAACTCCAACGCAACTAAGCAGAGTTGCAACGTGTATATCCGTCACCAGACTTCCAAAACACTCTGTCACAGGTGTTATGCCCATGCAACAGAGCGAGTCGGTTATCCGGCAAGACACACACTTACAACCCGCTATTCATCAGATGTTGGTTTGTGATCGCTGCTTAGCCAAAATTATGACACAGCAGCGATCAAAGAAGCGCAACAGGCGAAAGGAGAGAGAAAAACCAAAAAAACGGGAAGAACAAAGGTCACTCGCGTGTGCGATTTTTTTTTTGTCTATTGGCACTGCACTGGACACTTTATTGTTTGATTTATGATTATTTATGTTTTTATTTTCCGTTCAATTATTATTATTATAAGGTGTTTTGTAGAAAAATGTATTTTGAGTTCTTATTGTTTTTGTGTTTTATTGTGTTTATTTTTATTTGGTATTATATGTAATATTTGTAATGTATGTAATTTTGTTTCGCGGTGTTTAACTTTCGCGTGCGCGCGCGTTGGGAGGCTACACAGTACAAAACGTTTAACGCGACCTTGAGTTGGAAGTCGCATAAGAAGTTTCACTTCAAAAAATTAAAAACACAAACCATGTGGAAATATACGTGGTAGAGATTAAGAGATTTTTTGAACTCGCGTTCACAATTCGACATCATTTTTGGTTTTTGGACAAAAATGAAATCAATTAAATGGCCAGTTTATTGCTATTATTTTCAAAATACATAAATTGAAATACATTAGAAAAGCGACGTCGCATCGTTACCCTATCGATATACGTTTTTTTAATATTTAGTACGATGAAGAATTTTTTGCCGAAAAATTGTAGAAAAAAGATAGCATTTCATTTGAAGGTACTGTCTGATTTGTGTAATCCATAAATATATATTTTTATGTCTTAATCACCCAATAAGACCAAGAGACCGCGAAATAGTTACATGTAAGCCGTCTGTTTATCTCACGGCAACCATAGGTCCTATATGTAGAATGTGGGTATTGTCAATATTATGTTTTTGCAGAAAGAATTGTCAGAGATCGCCATCTGTTGTATAATTTGTAAATAATAACAAAAATCAGTGCAAAATTCGAAACCAAACTATATTGCCATAGGTTTCTTTGCGTTATTGGTGGATTTAATATTTAGACCGTGATGGTGTATGAACTTCTTTACTGCCTCGTAGTTGCTGCAAAATGTTAAAGAAATGCTTATAAGCAAAGTTGTATTTATCATATTTATCTCTAATATTAGAAAAGTGCGATGCTCAGCATTTCTCCGTTGTCCAATGGTATTTAAAATCCTGACTCTGGATAGTTGGCTTTTACTGTAAACCGGCCTTCGGATGTAACATTGTAATTAAGTTTACAAAAAAAAAAACGAACAAATTGAAATTGCACTATCCTTAGCCGTACTTTTGCCACTTTACTTGCGAAAAAAAAAAAATATAATATATATAACCCAAAGCAAATATGACTTAACCCATCTTCGTCTCCTTTGAGGGTAACAAATCATTGATAGTATCAAATGATGGTTCTTCCCTTTAATTTGCAAAACTATTTCCAAAAAAGTCATCAATCAAATCAATTCTCAAGATGCTGGATAACCATGTCTCAGTCAAAAGCTGAAATATTTACTACGTCTCAAAACTTGTCGTATTAGATATGATAAAACTACATATTATGGAAGACAACTACAACTAAATCAAGGTTGCCTTTCTCCAATTGGGATTATGGATTAGTTGTAATTTAGTTGTCTGTCAATGGATGGTTGTCTTTTCAGTTGTGTGTACTTATTAAAGAAGACAACTGAGTTGTGTTGAAGTTGTCCTGAATGTCAAAATCAGACAACTGCTTTTTATCGGTTGTGTTGGATTTGTTGAACGAAAAGGATCAGCTTTTTTTTAATGAAAAATGGACAGAAAAATGTAAGTACGAATTAGAATAAAAAATGGATAATGGAATGTGTGTTTTTAAAGTTTAAAAGTCACAAAATCAGCGCAATTTGATCGGAAAAATAGCTTTGGAGCTCAATAGTATCTGGCCACCTTCAAGTAGAGGAAAAGAATGGCAAAGGGTTCATTAATAATGCGAAATAAAACTTTTTCTACATACAAAATCTTTTTGCAAGTTTGGGTACGTTAGAAAGCCGACTTGAAAAGAAAACTGTCCAAGAATAAGTAAAGTATTGAAACAAGCGGGGGTGGTCGTAGGGTTGGTGGAGCTTCAAAGTGCGGTAAACGCAATTGGTTCGACCTTCGGCCAGTCAGCGACAAGCCAGCTCTTCGAAGACGAGAATGCAAGCGACGAAGAGAATGTGCAGTCGGAAGGTGAACGTAAAGATCCTGCGATAGCATCTACATCCGCATCTGGTGAAAACTATTGAAGACGAGCGAATTGCCTACCTCAAAACTCAAACTGAGAACCAAACGAATATGCTAAAAACAATTAGGAAAATCGAAAAAGTGAATTACAGAAACAATGTTCTAAAAGGCATTAGAACTGCAAACCAAAAACTAAATCAAAACTACTTTCCATTGTATTTTTTTTTAACTTATTCGTTTTAATTGCAAATACTTTACTTCTTTCGATTTTAATTTCCACAAATAAATTCACAAATTTGACATTTAACAGCTGATTTCGTATTTCAATATGCTCCTAAAAGATGGCAATTTATTTTCTAAAGACAACTGAAAAGAGTTGTCTTGCATAATACGAAAAATTTGTTTGGTTGTCTCAAAGTTGAGTTGTCATGAAGACAACACAACTAAGTTGAGTTGTCATCCATAATAGGCACTATAATTCGAAATTCTGAAAAGCGTTGTGTCATAATCATCACAAGGGGAAAACCGAAAGGACGAAATAAATTATTAATACATTTTTATGTAGTTGATGTATACATCAATTTTTGGTTTACACACAATCTTGCACTTGTGCGCTGTTTTGAGACATAGTGGATATATTTATAAGGTAGAACAAATTGCATTGGCACATCGAGACGTTGATGACGGAAATGCTGGTTCTACTGCCAACAATTTTTTCTCAAGCGAACGGAAAATTAGTTTATCTGCAAAGTGATGGTGCAAAATTCGATGCCGTTGTTGAGTAAGTGCTGGAAAATGTTATAACTATTTGTAGCCGAAACTGATTTATGTATATTGATGGTTGTATAACTTCACTGGGAATCATTTATGTGAATTTGACTTTGTTCTATTTGGAAAACAATTCCTATCGAAGTTTCGAACCTTATAAAAAAAACTTTTTTCTAATGTGTCAAACTATTAGGACATTAAAAGCGAATACTTAGTGCATAAAGTCTTAAATCCTTGTAAGAGTGGCCAAAAATCGAACCGTCCAGATTCGTTTCTTTAAAAACATCCCAATTTCTATCGATATTTTTCTAAGAAAAATTTAAGATCTATAGCTCTAAAGTTTGTAAATTACACGCATAAATTTGTTTTCAAAACTTTTACGAAAAGTAAAAACAACTAACTTGTTGGGTACAGCTGTGTCCATTAACATTCTTAAGCGCAAGCTTAATTTTTTATAATTTAAATATTTCCCATTTCTGGACGTGCAGCACGAGTGCAATTAAATTTGTATGCTAGCCAAAGTTCTGTTTTCTCATCACGTCGCTTTGGCACTTTCCAACCAATTTTAGGTAACTACTCAGTAAATATTTATGTGAAAATTTGAAACTTGTTACATACTTCCTTAGTGCAAAATACAAGATACCACCCTTCAAGCTGCCCAGGCTTGCTGGAGTGGAACTTGCTCTTTTGGGAAAGCGCAAAATATATTGGTACGGTATTAGATAGGAAACTAAATTGGAAACTTAACGTCCAGGAAAGAGTCCGCAAGGCTCACAATGCTCTCTTCGTTTGTAAGAGGACAGCAGGTAATAAATAGGGCATGAGATGAGGCCTTCAATGTTGCATTGGCTATACATTATGGTTACATAATGGTAGTAAGGCCCATAATTACATATGGGGCTTTTGTCTGGTGGAAAGCCGCGAACAAGAAGTATGTACGGGATATGTTGACCAGGGTACAAAGAACAGCCTGCATTGCCGTTACGGGTGCTTTACGTATCACACCAACGGCTGCACTGGAAGCGTTTATGCATCTTTTACCACTGGATTTAAATTACAATCAATAGCAGGTAATAGTGCGCTACGGCTCACTAATGCAGGGTTTTTTAAAACAGTAGGATAGGACACAGTACTATTTTAAAGGCACCGTTCTCCGAAATCCCGGGAAAAGCTGATGAAAGTCTTGGTACACTTGATTTTGACACACCGTTCGATGTGTCGTACCCTGACAGACAGGAGTGGCATAGCAACTTAATTTCAAGGGGAATGAGATCCCAGTATATATACTGACGGATCCAAAACCAGTGAGGGTACGGGGTCAGGTATATACTCCAACGAGTTGGACCTACATATGGCCCTGAGACTTCCGGACACATGCAGTGTGTTTCAGGCAGAGATTCTGGCCGTACTCAAAGCTGCGGAGGTACTTGAGATGAGGTCGATATCCAAAAAGAATATCGCCATCTACATTAATAGTCAGTCTGCGCTTAAAGCGCTAGAGTCACATACCACTGAATCTAAACTAGTCAGGAATTGCCGCACAGTGCTTAAGGCATTATGTTCGCAGAATCGTGTCAGATTATGTTGGGTACCTGGGCATTGTGATATTGAGGGCAACGAAAGGGCCGACGTTTTGGCTAAGGAAGGAGCGGAACTCCCAGTAAATACAATGATTGAGGGCATTAGACCACCTATGGCTGTTGCTAGAAGGGTTATCTTTGAGAAAACCACTAATAAAGTAGCCACAAGGAGGTCACAACTAGAGGGGCACAGGGTCTCAAAGGCACTGTGGCCCGCTTTAAATCGGAAGCAATCTGAAGAATTAATCAATCTCAGTGTAGGCGCAGTGGCTTAGTGGTTAGTTTGTTGGACTACTAAGCGAGGGGTCGAATTCCGCAAAAAAAAAAAAAAAAAACTCGCACAAAACGAATGGTTGTGAGAAGCTAGGCCTAGGGTCCCTCCGGACCTGTTGCGCCAACTAATTATTTATTAATAATGAATGGCTAAAATGAGGGCAAATTAAAGAATTTGATTAAAGAAACTTTGAGAATAGATATCACGTCTATCACGTCTAGAATGAAATCCAAAAAGTTTAAGTTTATTTAAAAGAACATTGTGTTGCACACGATCAAAGGCTTTAGAAAAATCAGTATGCACGCAATCTAATTGAATACGTTTTTCAATATTTTCAAGACAGTAATTAGTAAAAATAACCAAGTTTGTAGAGGTCGATCTACCACTTACAAACCCGTGCTGAAATTCATAAATATAGTTGTGAACAATTGAGTACAACTTTTTTTTTTAACAGCAGCCTCGAAAATTTTAGGAAGCAGTTGCAACTTAGCTATATGCCTATAATTTTCTATATGTCTCTTTGATCCTGATTTAAAAATTGGAGTTATGAGTGAATATTTTCAAGAGTCTAGAAACTCACCAGAAGTTAAAGGTAAATTAAATATAATACCTCTCGCGAACGTCTGACAAACATCCGAGAGTAAAAATGTCTTGTAAGAGCTTCTCAATTAGCCGTTTGGAGTCGGCATAAAATTGTAGATCCCTTCCATTCGTTCCAAAAAAATGAAAAACTCACACAAAACGAATGGTTGTGAGAAGCTAGGCCTAGGGTCCCTCCGGACCTGTTGCGCCAACTATTTATTTATTAATAATAATTGACTAAAATGAGGGCACTGTAATGCAGCCATTATGGCAAATTAAAGAATTTGATTAAAAGAAACTTTGAGAATAGATATCACGTCTATCACGTCTAACTCATAGGACTGAATAGTCGCAAAAACTTGCTGGTGTTTATGCAATGAGACTATGAATGGTTGTGAATATAATTGAGATAATGCAACACTAAAATTGAATCTGGAAATCAAGCATTGTTTTGTTTACGTACAGCTTTCATAAAGAGTGATTAAATTATATTCGACTGACTTTATGTCGACCATGAACTTTTTCAAGAGCAAATCCTTTTTAAGGAGGAGAAACGCCGATAATTTGGACGAATTCCAACTGTGGGTTGAACTCTAATTGAGTCGTAAGTAAAATGCGTTTTTTATTTCTTAGGTTTGCACCGAGATACGCCTTAAAGAGATGGTATATTTCAAAGTTTTCTTGTACATAAATTCTGTTTTAAAAATAATGCAAATTTCAGGTGTGCAGTAAAGGAAGAAGTAACGTTTTGCAGTTTGTCCGCATAGTGAAGTTGTCCGTTCAAGTAAAAAAAAAAAAACTTTTATCTTTTTATTTAATAGAAACATTTCCAGGATCTAATTAAGGCCCCAAGCGTTTTCTATAAGCAATCTTTTTATCTGTCGGTCCAATTACAGAATTTTTGCAAAACTGATTCATCTATATCTATACTTATAATAAAACTGTAGGCAATTTTTTTGTTACCTACCTAATGGCTTGAAAACTACTGCACAGATTTCAATGAAACTTTTTTTGAAATGTTCCTTAAGATTTTGTGGAATACATAGGCTATTCCCTTTCATTGCCATGCCTATTTTTTGGAGCGTTTTTGACCAAAATGTGTTTTTTTTTTTTCTGACTTTACTGCCTTTAACTCGCCATTACTCAACTAATTCTTAATCAATGTAAACAAAACAAAATACTTAGGAGAGCCAACACTCTTATAGTTAGTTCAAGTCATCAATCAGCTTTCTATGTCCTCTAGAAGCTGAGCTACAACCTAAAATCTAACATGAAAAAAATAAATTTATTTTCTCAAATCGAATATTATCAGCAGCCGCGGTTCTTGATCGTTGTTCTGCTTTGGGGTGGTTTGGTGGCGCACATCGCACAAGCAAGTTCATATGAAAAAAAACTGTGTGGTGTTTTCTCCAAATTAAGTGAAACGAAAGAAAAGTATGCGATGTGAATATGTATGTAATCAACAGCGACAATGTGTTTCTGAGGAAATGCGCAGATGGCTGATGACGTGTGGTGACTGGTGATTGACGTAGGTATGTTGGTGGTGGTGTATATAGAAATTGAGTTTATAGTTTTTGTTTTAATGGTTGTTATAGTACCTACGTTGATACCTACAGTAAAGAATTGAAGAATTCAAGAAGTAAAGACGATATAGGTGATTATGTTGTTTGATTTACTTATTGTTGCTTTTGTTTTAGTGGTTGTTTTGATATTACCAAAGTTGATACCTACAGTAAGAAACGGGAACTTTAGGACTTACGCTGTTGAATTTAATTTTCTTAAATTGGTGTTTTAGGTAAATAGATTTGTTTGATTTATTGTTTCACATTGACAATGTTCACCGCTTTGTTTTAGCTAGACTGTTGATTTTAAACAAATATGCTGTTGAGAAAACGGTCAAATCTCTTTTATTGGAAATTAGACGGTCTCACGCCGCGTACGAAGTGGGCGGGCACAGCTAGTATGAAATATATGGAATAATTGAAAAGTGAAGAAGGGAAGAATAAACATTTTTGCATAAAATTTCTTGTAAATAATAAAACTGAGGAGAACAGAAAGTTGTTTTTATAAAAAAGAAAACAATACGTTGCATAATAATGGGCTGTAACGTGTGCTTCTTCTATTATCTGGAGCCAACCGACAACCCTCGCACAAACAACGAAGCCTTGTTTTACACTTTGCCGCTTTCTGTGCTGTCCGAAAACTGTCCTAAAACAAACGGAAAACATTTCCTCCCAGAACAATGACAAAACAAAAAATAACGCTTTTGAATTTCAAAGTAAACAAAATTATAATTTTTATTTAAAAAGAAAATGTAATTCGATTACTAAATGCAATTAACGAAATATACATACATATGTATATACATAGTTGGCGCAACAGGTCCGGAGGGACCCTAGGCCTAGCTTCTCACAACCATTCGTTTTGTGCGAGTTTTTCATTTTTGGAACGATTGGAAGGGATTTACAATTTTATGCCGACTCCAAACGGCTAGCTAATTGAGAAGCTCTTTCAAGACGGTTATACTCTCGGAGCTGGAATTTTGGTTTTTGCAGGATTCGAACCTCGACCCTTCGCTTAGTAGTCCAACACACTAACCACTAAGCCACTGCGCCTACAAACGAAATAATAAACAAACAAAAATAAAGAGAATCGAGAAGAAATTAAAGCCAAAAGAAATCAGTGCTTAAGCTGAATGCAAGAAAAAGGAAAAACGGTGAGGTGGTTCGTTGATGTTTCCAGGCAGTGGATAATCCAACCGTCGCGTCGGTTGTATGAACCACGCAATAAAGAGATTTCGCGAAAATAAGAAAAAAACAAAATTGGTGCGACTGTATCCAACAGTCCCGAAATATGTGTAAACACCGTGCGTGCGGTATGTCATGCTTTATTTCACATCAACAAAAAGCTGAAATTAATATGCCTCTGCTCATAAATGTATGCAATGATAAAAACGTATGCAATGATAAAACACAGTGACGCATTTCCGTCCCCGCAAGTTAAATGTGTGGAATTACTCCACCAGATTCCAACAACGCGCGCTTAGATGTTTACACATAAAAAAAAAACGAGAGCACATTTTTCTAGTGTATTGCAATTTTGTACATTTTTACATTTGCTTTTATTACTTAAGGCTAGGTAATAAATGGTGGTGACTGGTGAATAGTAAATATTTAAAGGTGTTGGCTCTACAACAGGGGCCCAACGGTATGCAATGTTGGTTTTCATAAATCTATACTACATAAATTGTAGTGTCTTCTCGAATTCAGGTCTAAGAGCCGACAGCAAATTTTGGGAGTAATAATATAATAAATAATAATAATACAAATTTAAATACATCTGGCAGGGTTGCATTTCAGCCGGGGCTGTGGGCGGGCGTTTGAAAACGGTAATTTTTACGATTTTTGTGTCCGAGGTATAACCACTTGAACGCATATTCAAACAATAGATAATTGAGTACTGATTTAAAATCTTCAGGTCGCAGACGTTTTACTTTCAGCTTTCCCTTTGCCAGACGCCCCCTAAAGTGGGCGAAAAATCAACTTTTGGTGTCAGAGGTATAACCACATGAGTGATACATCAAAAAATCAGAATAATTCTCCTGCTTGCAAATATGTATGTCCCAGACGTTTTCTTTTCAGCTTTCACCCCGCCAGACGTCCTTAAAGTATCCTTAAAAGACTTTTACTGAAAACTCTCAAAACTTTTTTTTTTTTTTTGATATAACCATATGCTGGTCACATAAAAAAAATCTGCAACTCTTCCTCATTACGAATATATAAGTCTCAGACAAATTATTTACAGCCTTCACCCCGCCAGACGTCCTTAAAGTATCCTTAAAAGAATTTTACTGAAAACTCTCAAAACTTTTCTTTTTTTTTGATACAACCATATGCTGGTCACATAAAAATAATCTGCAACTCTTCCTCATTACGAATGTATAAGTCTCAGACAAATTATTTACAGCCTTCACCCCGCCAGACGTCCTTAAAGTATCCTTAAAAGGAAACTTTCAAAAAAAAAAAATGTTTAAATACATATTAATTATATCGAATTTACAATATTTATTAAATAATCTGTTCATATTTAATGTTTTGGTCACTTATTGGTACAAATTGCTTAAAACACCAATAACAGCAATTTTAACATAGAACCTTAATACCGAATAATCTAAAAATGCGTTTCTTAAACAATTGATTCTCCTTTAGAATTTAAATAATCGGATCTAAAAACAACATAAGTGAGAGTTACAGTTTGTTTGTGAAAAACTGTTATGTCAAAAATTGTTTGATAAAATCCGACACTAGTGTCTTAATCATTCAATGCATCTATTTCTATCATTCAATTATTCAGTTACTTATTCTCTTATATTGGTATCTATGGCGCCTATCTTTATAGGTAGAAAATTAGTACTGCTATTACCTACAGAAGTAATTTTGACGTATGAATATCACCACTTTACTTGAGTGTAAGGGCGCTACATTTTTTAATAAGTAAGAAAGAGATGGGTGCTTCACGTATTCCTATGTACATCAGGTATATAACTGAGTTTTTGCCCAATCGCCTATTATTTGTCAGTGGAAACGAAGTACTTCTTTTACATACATGTTTCACCGGTTTTATCTTTTATCAGTCCTTCTACGTTTGCTTTGAATATTTGCTCTTAAATGCATAGATATGATAGACTATCGATGTTTAAGATACAGTTGGGACCAGCATATGGTTATATCAAAAAAAAAAAAAAAAGTTTTGAGAGTTTTCAGTAAAAGTCTTTTAAGGATACTTTAAGGACGTCTGGCGGGGTGAAGGCTGTAAATAATTTGTCTGAGACTTATATATTCGTAATGAGGAAGAGTTGCAGATTATTTTCATGTGACCAGCATATGGCTATATCAAAAAAAAAATTTTTTGAGAGTTTTCAGTAAAAGTCTTTTAAGGATACTTTAAGGACGTCTGGCGTCAAAGAAGTAAGGTCCAATGATTCCTCCTGACCAAATTCCACAGCAGACTGTAACTTTTAATGGATGCAAAGGTGACTGATGAATAATTTGAGGGTTTTCCATTGCCCAGCACCGACTATTCTGTTTATTCACATATCTATTCAAATGAAAATGTGCCTCGTCACTCATTATGATTTTTTTTTGTGAAAATCGGGGTCGTCATGGGCTAGCTGTAACATCCTTTTGGCATATGTACGGCGGCGGCGTAAATGGTCTAGTGGAAAAAGCACTTGTGTCAACAGAATCTTAAATGGAAACAAATGCAAATCCTTGTGCAAAATTGTCGCCAAAGTTGTTCTTTGAAGACCAAGCTCCTGAGCACGGCGTCGAATTGAGGTTGATGGATTGTTTTGAACACTTCCTTGAGCAGCAGTAATGTTTTCAGCCGATCTTGCAGTACGTTGTGGTCCATGCTTGGGCCTATCACCTACAGACCCTCTTTCTTCGAAATCATTCACTACACGATTAATAGTAAGTTTTGTTGGCACGTTGTTTCTCCCAAAAATTCACGTAACTTTCTCGTCGTCACAATAATCGATGATTGATTTTGATAAAATGTTTTAACGATTAAAACACGTTGGTTTATCGAATATTTTTCCGTAATAAATTTGCCACGTGTCTACTTCACGACTGCCAAATATGTACCGTCAAGACTAATGTTTACCAAAATGGCGGCAAAACAAAGTAGTATACCTTTCCGGAGGACACCCTGTACTTGCATATGCATTTGCATATGCATTTGTAAAATTCAAAAAAAGAATTCAATATGCTCTCAAATTCTCAAAATCAAATTTATGTCGTATTACATTGGGATTTTCAGATTTTGCTCTCAGATTTCAGATTTTTGGTGCCCAATGGGACTTCTCGTCAAAAAACGTTAGTAAACATACTTAAAAATTTCACAAATGACAAATGTTTGGTGTTAGTGCAAATAGGTGTAAATCTCGCTCAGATATCGAGATTTGCAAAATTACTCTGACTCTCAAAAAAGCGCTTTTTCTGTCCCAATGGAAAACGACTTAAGCTATGTATGCATTCGGGTTGTTCTGGTAAAAGCAATACCTACCTACTACAATAATCGTTGTAGATCTATTAAATGTAGTAATATTAAATGCAATATAAATAAATGATGAATAGCTATGTTGATTTGTTTCAATCAAACCGCAATGATTTTGACGTGTCGGCCAACCTTCCGCTTTTTCACTAAATTTACAATGTGAGAAACATGGGAAATCAAGATTGATGCCACTAATGCACAAACATCCATCGATTATCCTTGCAAAAAATTATTGACATAGTGAAAGCGAGACGCACGGGAAATTGAAGTCGCACGAATGGTATATCGTTCTAAATAAGCGAAATATGCGGAATAAGAGTGTTTGCCTTTGAAATTTCCCCTCAAAATTATCACTTGCATGATATTTGATGTAAGATCCTTAACCACAAATCAAATGCGATCCTTTACAAAGTTTCGATACATTGATGTTGCGCAACAGCATTTTAACTGAGCTGACTTTCAAGTCCAAATTATGAAGAGGTAAGCCCGGAACATCCAAAGAATTAAAAAATTCAACTAATCCCCATAACGTTTTTTTCACATCAAAAGGTAGCATTATGCCCTTCCTTCCAACCAAAATCATAAGAATCGAACGATCCGTCCCCGAAATATGAGTGCACATTCGGACGTCAGTCTCTTTTATATGTAACTGTATCCACCCGGCTTTGCCCATACCTTTCGTATTAAGTCTTGCTCACATTTCACAATTATACAACTTTAGAAATGATTTTATTTTTGAATGGGACGTGCCAAAATCCGTTTTCTTATCCCGCTTGTGTTTTTCAAAGTACCACCTATAGGGTCAAAAACTATCCGAAATTTAAAACTGGAAGCAACCATATCCATCTACAAAATTTCAATCAAATTGGTAGAGCTGTTTCGGAGATCGGCAACAGCGCCACCTATCAGGTCCAAAAGTATCCTTTCCTTCAAGCGGGAACGAAGAATATAAATCTACAAAATTTCATTGAAATCGGATGAAATACAACAATACGAACAAAACAATCGAGTTATATCATCGAGTTATATCATCATCATCGAGTTTCATCCCGAAAGAATTATAGGTATGAATTAAGAATACCTATTATTATTAAAGAAAATTTAATTGAACTGAAAAACGACATACGCATACAACGCCACATGTTGAGGATTTTCCGACCATGTGCACTAAGAAATTCAGTTTTTGTTAAAAATAATAAATTAATTATTTTATATGTAGGTATTTTATCAATATAATAACTCCGATCGAAGCGTCTGTTTTAAACGATATTTATTTTGTTTACATCCTCGTTGACGATATTTGCAGCACGCATTCTGTCAATGTTATGCCAACGCCATAAGGTTACATCAAAAAAGTTTGAATTGTAAAAGCGCTATGGTTACATTAGATATAATTTAATATGGTGGCTTAGTATTCTTAAATTTTCTTAACTTTTTCTTTCATAAGATTCTTCTCCTGACAATAACAAAAAAAAAATTTAGCGAAATCGGTCCAGCCGTTCACGCGTGATGCCGTGACCAAGGGAAATAGGGATTCATTTTTATATAGATTCAACATTGGCACATTTGTTCGAACAGCTTGACTCAATGCGATTCGTTCGAAGTCCATTTCTCGCTCCTATTCTCGATTAAATGCGTCAAATCAAAGCTTTGTTGCGCATTTCATCTGACATCTCCAGTTCATTATCCGATGTCACAGTGCGAATTCGATGCAAAATATCGTCGGCCATAATATCATCTTTGTATAATCAAAGTACCTATCTACTTCATTTCAAAAAGTTACTTAATGTAACATAGTAAACATAATTTATTAGAACAAAGTTTTTAGGTACCTATATTTAAAAAAAAAAAAGAAAAAACTTCAAAATTGCTGACAACAACAATTTGCTTGGAAAATAATTAAAATAATTGACAACAACAATTGCTTTTAAAATTCAAAATATTTTTTTTTTATTTGAAGTGTCACTACTTGATTTCTATCCAGTTAATTTTTTTTTCAAAGTGTATTTCCCCATTCAAACTTTAATTTTCTAATTTTCCGCGAAATTTTCTTAATTTTTTCTTTCATAACATTGTTCTCCTGACAATAACAAACACAACAAAAAAAGAATTAACGAAATTGGTCCAGCCGTTTGTGCGTGATGCTGGGACCAAGGGAAATAGGGGTTCATTTTTATATATATAGATTTGTAATAACATAAATTGAATAGATTCTAAAAAACGCAAATATTACAATTTAAGAACAACTGACTTTTAAAACACGCACCACCTCAAATGCAAAATCTGAAAATCCCAATGAAAAATAACATTAGTATAATTCAAAATAACTATATTTTCCATACAAATTTTGCAATTGTGAGCTTCCGTAAATTTAATGGCGAGACTGAAATTTGTTAATAGTATAATGCGCTTAATCTTTAGAACATGCGATTAGCAACAATTAACAAAATCATTTACATTCTCACGATTGAATAAGAGTACAAATATAGTGGTTAAAAAAATAATTTAAAAACGCCCAACAAACACCAAGCCAAATAGAAATTTATTTTTGCGAATACATTTTCTAAAGTTCACTTTTGCCCTAGTGAAATCTTGGTCTTAACTTGCATGTTACCATATTTTTGGAACAACCCCCAAGGGTCAGCTGCATGAATTCTGCTGTCAAAAATGTAATTCACATAAACAAAATTAAAAAGACCTGAAATGTGAATGGATGAACATTATTTGGCGCCGAATATGGATAGAGAACAAGTAAAGCTGTATAAAAAACCATACTCAACATTTATTCTTGTTGCATTTATTGTTATAAATTCATTTACAAATTGTTTGTAATTGAAAAAGTGCCACCGGGCCGCCATTAATTACACGTATTCATTCACCGACAGTAAAAATAAGAGCGCGCGAGAGAGGGCTGTCATTCAAAATTTGCGGGGAAAATCGGGTAGGTGCACGGGAGTTGGCTCTCTAGTTTGGATACTCTTTGTTAGAGATAATCTATGGTAGCTGAATTGATGGCTTTGATGGCAGCTTGGCTCGGAATTCATACTCGTGTACGCATCTTGTCTTATGAGTCGACCTGAGGGTGATCTGATCAAGTCCGGGTGTTGATGGAGTGCATTGCAATTGCAATAAGCTCGGTTTGTATATCATGCCGAATTTGAGCTTTATCTAGTTGACCTTTTAGCGAAACCTTGTTTGGTTATGCTTTCTTTTGTTTTCGTTTTCATTTTAGTGTTACCAGGTAAAAATACATCATTAAAATCAGAATCCACTATTTCACAAAATATTATACATAATAGGAAAAAAATAACTAAATAAAATAGGACATATAATTTTGAAGTGCTACAGGGCTACCCTTTTTTGGGTTTGTTTCCTTATTTTCTGTGCACAACAGTTTCGATGTTATTAAAAAGTATTTGCTCTGAAGTGTTCAGCTGCCAAGCAATGGGGATTTTTTGCCTGGTATTATGCAGACTCAAAACACTGAGTATTTGTACGGAAGATTAAATTTTGCCAGTTCTTAGCCATCAAGATTCGGCCTCGATTCAATTGCTTGCAATCTGAGCGCTCATTCTTTCTCCAGGACACTCTCTTACGGAACTCATTACCCGTTACACTAATGAGAACCACAAACATAAGCACATTCAAAACCTTTCTTTTCAAACACCAAGTGTTACCTATCACTTAAATATAAATTTATTTCATTTTATTATTTTGATACCATGCTAATTTTATTTACTTCTCTATTTCTTTCATTTTCTTTAAGAAGCGCTCGAATAATGTATGTCATGTAACATTTGATTTTCTTTATGTTCTCTGCAGACCGATTGGGTATTCTATATATACCTAAAGGCTTTCAAAATATTCTAACCTGTTGTTCAACAAACCTTTCAACAAAGCAGATAAAACTCACTTTCCTCTTGCTTAATTAAATATCTCTAAGATATACATAAACTCACTTTATCTATAAACAATGACAAATTATTTAAACTTTTATTAAGAACTGAAAATTAAGCAGGTAAATAATTATAGATAGGTATATATATAAAAAAAGAGCCCTGCCAAAAAAAATCTACAACGGATGAGATGAATAAATTTTCTGCATCTGCACTTGTTGATTCGCAAAAACAATTTGTAGAAACAACAAATTGTGTATCTCTCACATAGCACTGATCTCCGTGGCAATAGCACATGGGGGAAAACATCTTAATTAGTCATAAGAGACAATCTCGCTCGCCTCTTACCATGCAGCAGCCAGACAACCATCACATCATAGAGCATAGCACTTAACAATTTGAATTAAGAAAACGACGACTAACAAATTGGTGTGTTGTATCGTGTATGGTGTGTGTGATTGCCAGGGTTGCCATTTCAAATCCGTTCTTCCAGTCAGATTTGACTGGAAAAAAAGCAGTCAAAAAAACTGGAATTCAGTCAAATAAAACAGTCAAAGAATTTTAAACACAAATCCAGCTAAAAATCCAGCTAAGATAAAAAAAATTGTTTTATTCAATAAAAATAACACAGAATCCATTTTCTTTCATATTTGTACATTAAAGGGTAGGTAATTAAGTATAAGAAAATAAAAATTGTTTTTATAAAAAAACAAAGAATTGTAAATATACACACAAGTCTTAAAATTCATTCTAATAAGTAGTACATTGTAAAACAAAATCATAAATAAACTTTATTCGAACCAAAAATAACAGACTTCATGCTTAAAAAAGAAATAAAAAACTGATAATAAGAATAAAATAAGTTAATGATTTAAAAATTGAATCCAGCTAAAAAAACCAGCCGGCTGGATTTCAAAAAATCTTCCAGCTAAATTCATTTCAATCCAGTCAGATCTGACTGGAAAACAGTCAAAATGGCAACGCTGGCTGATTGCTATCGTCGTTGTACATTTTTTTTTCTATTTTATTTGTTTTTGGTTTCTCATGCTTCTGAAAAAAACAAAAATCTTTTTTATATGTGTATTTATTTTTTTTGTTTTTGCAAGGATACCATTATTTGTGTATCATTTCAATGGCGCCGTAAAAATGAAAAAAAAAAGTAGGATGGCAAAACTATGAGATAATGAAGGAAAGTGAAAAATGAAAAGTTGGCGATTAACGTTTTTCCAAATGTGAAATTCATGGCCAGAGCTGTTGATTGTTTCACATTTTGCTCTTTCCATTTGTCTTTTTATAAACAGACATGTTGGGATTTTTTTATTTTTTTTTGCAGTACTAAGATATGAACAATTGGAGACTTTCAAGGTTAGTAGAGCACATAGAGTACATCTGTGGCAGTTGGCAGTTGCGTGAGTTAAAGCTAATGGTAGAGTGTAATTTGTGTACTTGCGATGGTATTTTTAGATGTGACAGTGAAAATTGCAAACAATATTTGTGGGTTGAATCGAGAGATTATTGCAGCTGGATGCCAAAAAAATTATTTTTTTTTTTTTTTATGCGAAATGGTCACTGAACTAAATTATTTAGTCTCGAGGAAATGACTTGCGCAAGATCGTAAATCGTAATTTTTTTTTAAGATTGTCGCAGTATTTTTTTCCATGACTTACAACAATAATAATAATGAGGGCATAATAAAAAAAAACGCCTATTTTTATACCGCAGTAAAAACGCTGCACATCCGTTTTTTCTGCAGAGCTGCTTGCGTCCAGAATTGCGTCGGGCGTAATAAGAAAAGAAGAATACCGCAACCGCTGAATCATTTATCTTGCTCTGCCTGGAGCCTCCAGAGTTTTATCATCGAATATTGTGCTAGCAAAAAAAAAAAAAAAAAACATTATTTTCCAAATGTCTGCCATTTACCAAGATCGGGGGTTTAATCGCGTTGCCCGTGAACGAGAATTACGTGACAGTTTCTTTTTTTTTTCATTTGTAAAATCAACTTAATGGCTAACCGAAACATCAGTTCATTTGCATTAAGACCTCTCGTTTAGGGTAGTGTTTTAAAAAAAAAAAGTTGGCGCAACATGTCCGCAGGGGACCATAGGGCTAGCTTTCCACAACCATTCGATTTGATTGAGTTTTTCATTTCTAGGTGAAATGAAAGCGATCTACAATTTTCTGCCTACTCCAAACGGATAATTGAGAAGCTCTTTCACAGTTATATGATTGTCCGACGTGAAGCAGTTTAAAAACAACCTTACGATACAATTTTGTGTTTTTCCGGAAATTGAACCTGGGACGCTTAGGAGTCCAACACACTAAAACTAGTACCTATTTTTATTTTTATTTATCGAAAACAATTTACAAATATTTACAGATAACTATAATTTACAACAAGTTCTAGTGCAGAACTAACACCTCTACGGGCCGTCTCGGTTAAAGCCTATTAGACAGTGGCTCTTGACACCTTTGACTGAATTCAAGTTTGTTGTCTCGTAACACTACCTCAATTAACCTAAGCCTACTCATCACTTGTGTCACACACATTTTTACAACTCTATACATACCACGAAATTCATGCAAAGTACAGCAACGCTACAGTAGGCCTTGGCAAGGTAAAACATTTTCAATTCGGTTGTTAAGCAATGAAATGTGAAACTCCAATGGCATAAACGTGCCACAATTGTGACACTAGACTTCTAATAATATTCTTCCCGGCGAAAATTACCTTAAGTCTATTTACTGTGAACAAATCGTTTGGCTCTCATAACAAATGACGGCTCCTGCCAAAGTCAACCTGCCCGAAGGAACGTAAAAAGGTGTCGCAGTATTCGTGCGAATGCTTAAATACAAATGACTCCCAAAAATGTCGGTGTGCCATTAAGCCCCGTCAGTAACGAACCACGCCCCTCATGGGTTAGCTATATCGCACAGATTCCAGAACACTATATACCCTTTTTACGATGATGGGGGTAATAATAAAAGGATGAGTATGAGAGACATGAAATGAAAACAACCCACAGTGAGGGGCATGATGGAAATATCTTCCAACTGAGCTTCAATCCATCGCTACCCATAGCCATACCAGAAAAGTTGTGAATTTATTATTGGGACAAGGCCAGAGGCTTGGGATAACGAACCTTTTGCTCATTTTGATCATCATCATAATCAGCGTCATCGTCGTCATCTTCACGGGCACTGTTGTTGTCATTGGTGTACTATTCATTGTCATCATCATCGTTTCTCTCATCAGTTGGGTGATTGTGTTTGCTGGTACTCCTTAAGGGGCAAGAGTTTGTATATTTTAATAGCAGCGTCAAGGATAACACATTTGGAATTTATAATGTCATCAGCACTAACAACCATCACACACATTCTAGTTTTACTATAGGGCCAACCGCACATAGTGAAAGTTTCAACTTTTCAAGTCCGCGACTCGTTCAATTTTTTTAAGGATTTTTCCATCTAGCTGTGAGAATTGAATTAATGTAAATGTTGTGGCGTAGGGTATTATAGGAGAGTGTTAAGTGGCATTAGAAAGTTTTCCGGTCAGAGAGGGCGGTGCTTTAATTTCTGCCCTTGTTTACGGAATGCAAATTGAAAGGTATTTTCGTAATCAGTTTGGGTGTTGTCGGTCATAAGAAGGGATTATTCCGCACTTTTACTAATAGGGAATGAGAAATTTCCCTAGTGATTTGCTAGACAAATGTTTGTGTTGTTGTGCTTCATAGATACTTAGCGCAACAGGTAACTACATAAGACCTCCGAATCAGCTTCAATCTCTCTACTGCGAATGTAAAATCAAATGGCCTTCTTGTACCTATTACCAGAAGAATAAAGAATTATTTGACACTCAGTTGTATAGCATTAGTTCAGTGGAGTTCCTAACGTTTGTATATCACCAAGCTTAAAGAAATTTGAAGTTTTACCCTCAGACTTTGGGAAAAACATCTTTTCAACTTAAGGTTCTGAGGTGGTCGGCTCACAATAGACCACTTAGAGAATGAGTTTGATGCCCTTAAAGTGAAGTATTCATTGTGACATTACCCGCTCGAGAATTAGGAAATTTTGGCATTTGTTTTTTTTTTTGCAAGATATTGCTTTATATTGTCCTTATTCTGGTTGAGATTGGGGACGAAGATTACTAGTCTATAAGGTAAGACCGTCTTTTTTTCTGCACTGTAACCTCAATATTATTTATTGGTACTTTCCATATAAAATGTTCATACCAGTTTGGTTTGTTCGAAAACGGCTCTAACGATTTCAACCAAAATAATATTTGAGCTTAAGTAGGTGAGGTTAACATGACTGCACACTCAACTTTTTGGTAAAATAATTGAATAATAATAATAATAACGGTAATTTTGAAATTTGAAAATATCTCGAAAACGGTCATTTCTAACTTAATAGCAACTCAGTTTTTCTTTATAACCGGTCTTTCATTAGCGACTCGACGGCTTCACACTTTCAGTGTGAACGCCTCAAGTCGATTACCGAACTGTCTAAATATTCAGTAAAATTATCATTTTCATCATGGTGAAGTACACGAAGAAACAAAGTTTACAAATAATTAAAACTTACTACCGAAATTCCGAGTCGTAACTTTAAGAGCGTTTACCCCAATTTTCAATGTTCAGCGATGAAGCGCATTTTGGGTTAAACGGCTTCGCCAAATGTTATCGGTTAAACGTATCGACCGCTGCCTACGTTCAGGTGATAGACATATGTACGAAGCCGAATTCCATCCATAAATGTTTTTACTATCAAAACATTTATGAATGGAATTCTGGAATTCGGCGAATTCAAACCAATACGTTTTTTATCCCGTACTTAGTTTTTTCTAAAAAAAAAATTAATAAAACAGTTTTTTAATTATTTTTTTCTCAAAACCCAATCCTGATCTCTGTTGACATTTCTACGTCATATTTTTGAAATAATCTCAATGCCCCACTTCCAAAAAATGGAATAAGAGCTAGGCAGAACTTCTTTTTATCAATTACAAGAAGACCCAGCCCAGGAACCAACCACATACATCTACAAAATTTATTGTTATCAGTTAAGTGTTTTCGGAGATCGATAACGGTGCCACCTATATTCATACACAAAATTATATTGAAATCGGTTGAATATCTTCGGAGAACGATAGCAGCGCCACCTATCGGGTCTAAAAGTATCCTATCTTTTAAGCCTGAAGTACATTAATACGAACAAAACAAAAAATAATGATCAAAATCGACCCACCGGTTTTCGAGTTATAACGTCATCAAATCTAACCCGAAGGAATTATATATATAATACATACCTATAATTATAATTCTTTGTTAAATTATAAACAAATAATTTGCAATAAAAATAATGCGCCTATAAATTCAGTTATTATGAAGATAAAATAAATTGTAGCATAAAGCCTGAACCACATCGAAACAACAGTTGAAAAGAAAAATTCGGTTATACTCTTCCATCACATAGAAGACTCTGTTTATTTGTTCTCAATTTCAAATTTTGGTTTTGTGGAAAGCTCGAGCATATTCCAGCTTTCACTTTTCCCAAAGCTCTAAAAACAAATATGTGCACTCAAAGAATTTGTTACTGACTTGTCAGTTTCATAAAGGAAAAGCTCTTATTCACCCGGCTTAATTAGTTTATTATTGCTTCTGGAAATTATAAATGTAAACTAAAAAAACAGCTTGTAAGCTTGTAATACAATAAGAAACTGTCACATTATTTGGAACCCCATCGCCCACATACGTCCATCGGTATATTCAGTTTATAACTGTAAATTCAAAAAAAAAAATCTCTAAATTCTTACATATTATGTAATATCTATGTGAAAATGTCGGTCTATCACGAACTTTACTTCCAATCATAAAAACCTTAGACAAGCATCACTAATCTATTCCAGTCAAAAATAAAAACATGCCCTAACATTCCTATATTTTATGAACTGTTTCTTTTATCTTGCATCGCATCAAATAAGAAAACAACCAACCAAAATGTTGATGAACAAGAAAGTTTCGTTCGACCCAGTCTTGCACTTTATTATTATTATTTTTTTTAATTTTGATATTGATAACAAAAAAATGGTTTAATATGGTTTTTCGTTTTCTTTGCTTCTTGACATCTCTCCGCTCAGCATAGCTAACCTCACCAAATTGACCCATTCGTTGTGAGTCCATCTTGGTCGCACATTTTCGCAGTAAATCTTTGTTTTTCTGGTCGTGCGGTCTCCGTTTGGTCTTATTCTTCCTGTACAATAACTGCAGTGGTTAAATCGTCAATTTTATCTATGGACATTTGATCCACGGGCATTATTATTAAGAACGGTTTCCAGAACATCTCATTTAAAGAGAACATGCCCTCTTTTTTGTCAGCGATCTATTTTACACTTTCTTTTTTCGTTTGGCTCTTTTTTTGTCCTCTTTATTTGTTCTGTCCTCTTTTTGTTCTATTTTTTTTTTCAATTTCATTATATTTTCATAATAAAAACAAGCATTTCATTTTAAAACTTTTAAGTACGCAGTGGGTGCACTTTTCCGATGAATTTTATTTCTTTTCTCTTTTGTCAACGACAGTCACGTGCCACATCTGTAGCAGTCACGTATGGTACGTGATGTCCACTTATACACAGTATAAGTATAAAAAAAATAGGGGGGGGGGGGTTATTGGGAGGTTAGGGCTTTGTAAAATATGTCCTCTTTTTTCGCTTGAGGTATATGGAGACCCTATTATTAAGGCACTCTACGAAATAGGAAAATGTAACGTGTACCACTGTGTATTTGAATTATTTTCCTTTTGTATATATTGTTTCTGGGTCTTGAACCTAGAACCGTTTGCAAAGGAGCGTATTACAGTAACCGCTTAGCCAATGTGTAATTGTCTGTCACAGCTATAAAACTGTATAGACATCATGCTGTGTTGCTAAACCTTATATGCTTGTTTTGAAAATAACACGTTTTGTATGCTATGTGAAAAGAGCTGCTCATATTCTTTTGAAGTAAATAAACACAACGCAAATTATTCGCACAATGCAAATAGCATTTCAAAAAACTTCTCGCCTAATAAGTTCCTATAACAATTATTTGACAGCAAACAATGCCTTAACAGGATATTTGCACAAATTAAATTATCGATGAAACATCGCATCCAAGCCTACACCGAACAATTAGAGTGGAATGCAAATATTTCCAATAATATATAAGTTACCTACAGCCGTCCAACCTCCTTCTCTTTGGCATTGTTCTTTTTATGAAAATGTTTATTTTTCCACTGAATAAACGAAACAGCAGTAGGAGCATCAGAAATATCAGCACTTCAGCAGTGAAGCAGAGTTATTCTTCCATGGTCGAGTGAATATTGCTGACAAAAAAAAAAGAAAAAACTTTGCTTACAACAACCAAGCAACGGAAGCACCGATGCTGAAAAATGTCCTTTTTCCGTTTACCCTTGGTTGAGATTTTTTTTCTCGATTTTTTCCTGTTATTTGACTCATGATGCCCATCCAATAAGTGCCACAAATTAAATGTTTTCGAAATACATACACCACATTTTTGTGTGCGTGTAGGGTTGGTAATATAATTGAAGTGTTATAGGAATAAATTTAAAAGCTCTTGAAAAACGTATGATTTTAATTTGTTAATTTAATTTATTATGTGGTCAGTTGTAAAAAACAGATTATTTATTTGAAATCTTGTTTGTGGATATTGTTAACCCTCTACTGCATGCATTATGATTCAGTGGAGAAAAAACAAAAATTTATTTTTTTTGTTGTTTCTTTTTAAAAAATTAAAGGATATTTAAAAAAAAAAAAAAAAAAAATTTTTGACTTTTTAAAAAAAAAACTTTTTCCATACAAAAATCGATTTAATAATGCAGTGAATGCATACGAAGCCATATATGGACATTGCAAAAAACGCACTGTACCATGAACTGCACAGGGATAATTGGAAAACAAATTCAAACATACTTACAAGTAACAAGTTACAGAGTCTAATATTTAAAAAAAAATAATAATATTTCAGTATTATAGCCACCAACAACAGAAAATATTTGTATATTTTTTTTTCACATTTCCTGACGATGCGCGCGTTGGAACTTAAAACTTGACAGCTGAAATTTTCTGGCGTTTGTAAAAAATAAGAAACAAAATTTACTCTACACATACACAAATGTTAAGAAAGTCACCCAATAACGGTATATTGCCCATAACTATTGAGTAGTTCTTGCAATCGACGCTAGAAAATTGAAATCCATATATGGCTCCGTATGCAGTAGAGGGTTAATTAACTTTGACTGTTTCTATGACAAGCTGGACGAAATTTCATATATTTGTCAAGCTGAACTGTTCGTGTGGAAAATTTGGCTAGCGGTTTCGACTGATCTAAATTGGATGTTCAAGGTTTTTTGTGCTACCATATTTTTAACAATGTTTTTAAGATTGAGAGCGAGCTTTGCAGGACATTTATTCAGGATATTTATTATTTATTTATTAAACTGTTGGTAATTGAATTTAAAATGGTTGAAAAACTTGTGAACCCTTTTGTGACAAATAAAAGGAAATTATTTAGATTACGACAAGAAAGACCAAACAGAACATATTTATGATATACGAACCCTTAAGCTGGAATTGTATATTCGAAAAACACCACTAGCGCGAATTAAGTAAACCTAGTTGTGTGGGTGTACTTTCAATTAAAAAAAAACATATTTTTTTATAGGATTTCTATGATTCTTTTGATAAATTTTATTTAATTAATTTTTATTGTCCGACTAATACATTACGATTAATAACGTTTATAATCACCGAACTGTGGTCTCAGTAGATATAATTCCTGGACTAACGACTCCGTGTTGGTTTCTTATATTTATATCCTACTTTGTAATCTATGTATTTGGTTTAAACACAATCTTTCCTTTATTTTTTCCTTATGTACTGTTGTGTTTGGATGAAATACAATCTTTCCTCTATTCTTAATCTATTTTTTCTTATCTACTGCTGTGTGTGGTTCAAATATAGTCTTTTCTATATTCTTAATCTATCTTTTCTTATCTACTGTTGTGTGACCCATTCAATATTGGGATAAGTCTTAATAATACTTAAAGTATGTGGTTAAGGGTCCTTAACTCGCGTCGGAATCCTCTAATACGCAATTAGTAGTTCTTGCTGTTGTAAATACATACTTTTTGTTCACTAAAACAAGGTGTGCGATTGCAAGGTGTGAATTTCAAGATCCAAATCAAAGTGAAAGAAAAACGAGAATAATATTGAAATTTCTGAGCAAACTTTTCTTTGTTTTTATTATTTTAACTGATTTTGCTTGGTTGAAGACTACAAAAATTACAATTTCTTGAACCAAAATAAAAATTGGTTACAAGGTGAAATTTCGTTTCCATGCAGAGTATTTAGAAGCCGAACGAGACTGTTAGTTCACAAACAAAAACCAGGGCTCTCATCGCGTATGACGACGATCGTCTGACGACGTCGTTTCGACGATTGTATTGCTTCGTGTAACACTAAAATAGTTGAATCGTCTGGACGACGTCGTTTTGGACGATTTACTACTGCTTCGTAACACATAGAACTGTCAAATACAGACGATTGAACGATTGCGATTGAACGATTGCTATTTTACAATCGTTTCATACTCTTTTCTGGTTGCTTCTTGCTTTTTTTTAGTTCTATATTACATTTTTAATAAAAAATAATAATAAGAAAAATGCGTCGACACTACAATGTGTCTGTTTTTCGACGACGACGAAGAAAATGAAAATTCTGTCCGACTAATGCGAATGCGAAGGACGCTAAGAGATGCATCGGATGCTCTTTCACTTCCAACAAAAAGGTGAATATATTATAAACTATTTCTAAACAATAAACTTGCTGAATTGGATTTTCTGTATTCCCAAGTAAAACCTTTTCGAGCTTGTCCTCATTCTCATCCATCTCAGAGTTGTCATCTTCTAGTTTTGTGTCGTTCACTTCGATTGCGCCATAGCAATTCGAGCTGCTTCCTGCAACAGCACTCCGTAGGGAGGCCATCTGAATTGCTTTTTCCTCAAGATCGGATATCGGAATTTGATCAGATGGCCCACCCTCTTTTTTTGAATTGAAAGCAGATTTTGGTTGCATTTTTTTTTCGCGCGATATTTGAAATCTATGCAAACCTAAAATAGGTAAACAAATTCATTTTGTAACTGCCAAAAATAATTTCTTGTGAGATTCATATTCTACATTTACCTTTCTCCAAGCAGAAACCGACTTTGTGGGTAGCCCAATAGCATTCAATTTTCCAGTTAAATCAGCAATCACAGTCTGTTTTTGGTATTCCATCCTTGAATCGTTTTGGGTATATAATTTTTTGCCATTTCAGGGTGCTCATCCATGAAATGGATGAGGCATTCTAATTGCTTTGGCGTTGCTGACCTAGTGAGTAAGTTAGTAAATGAATTAATTGACAAATATTTATGGAATAAGGTACTTTCATTTTATTTCAATTTTGATTTAAATAAACACAACACAAAACAACGATTTTTGTACACTGAACGACAGCATAAATGTTATTTTTGGTATGTCATTTCTGGTTTTAGTAGTTCTCAACTGTTTACAGTTTGAACGATTGACGACACGACCGAGCGATGCGATTGTGATGATACACGAAGCAAACTTTTGACGACGTCGTTTGGTACAATCGTTTGGACGATGATCGTCTTAAAAGTTACGCGATAAGAGCCCAGGTTACGGTAGTACGAACGATGGCACACTGCCCGTCAATTTTTCCATGACTCTGTTACTTCTTTGGATATAACTGTACCCAATGGTATATTATGCCCCCAACTGTACATACAAATTTAATACATTTTAAAACTTCTGACCTATCGCCAGGGCGATAAAGAGGCACTTTGACCTAAAAGATCTATTGTGCCGAAGGTTGCCAGAATTTAATACATAGTCCTGAAATTAAGATCAAGACAGCAAGGGTCACAACCTTTTAGTTTCTTCCGACCAATTGATAAGTGGTTTGAGAAAACTAAACCCTAAACCAAAAAAAAAAAATAGTTTCTATCTGAAGTACTTCAGTTTCTAATAGAACCAGAGGTCGGACAAATTCCAGCTTAAAAAATCCATGAGTGATGTACATACAAGTACATGTACATCATATTTATTTATACTTGTATCTTCTATAATTCTTCTATATATTTATATTCTATAATTCTTTCGGGGTGTAACTCGATGAGGACGTAACTCGATAACCCCTGGGACGATTTTCATTATTCTTTTTTTGTTTTGTTCGTATTGCTATATATCAGGTTTTTATTTACTTTTTGTCGCGAAAACAAAACTTGGAGGGGATGAAAGAGGTTATGAAAGTTTGTATGGGGAAATACACTTTGAAAAAAAAGAAACTGGATAGAAATCGAGTAGGGACACTTCAAATAAAAAAAAAAATTATTTTAAATTTTAAGGCAATTGTTGTTGTCGATTATTTTAATCAAAAATTATTCAAGAAACAATTTTTATTGGAAAACTAGCTGACCCGGCGAACTTTGTTTCGCCCATATTCGTTAGTGTAATGAGAATAATAATACTGAGCATGCACAATGCACATATCCTTTACGATACACGATGTACAAAGCGGAAGTTCATACATTTGACTTTAGGAGAAACATGGGAATTCAATATTGATTGCACAAAATTCCAGCGATAGTCTTTGAAACTTATTAATTGTCATAGCGAAACGGGAAATTGATACGCTTAAAAATGAATGGCAAATCTTTCTGAATAAGCGGAATCCGCGGAATTAGAATGTTTTCCTTTGATTTTTCCACTCAAAATCGTCGTTTATTCCATGACATTTGATTTGAGATTCTTCACAATCAAATCAAACGCGATCAGTTAAAAAATTTCGGTGGATTGAGGATGCGCAACAAAATTATAATTGAGCCGACTTTCAATTTCAAATTGTGTAGCGGTAAGCCCGGCGCGCGTATCAAAATAATTCAAAAATAAAGTTTTGAGTAATTTTATTCAATCTTCTTTTTTTTTTTTTAATCCATCTCTTCCCCGTAAACTTTTATTTTCACGACAAAAAGTATCATATGTCCTTCCTAGGGTCAATACGAATCCACGAAGCACGATTCATTCCCGAGTTATGAGTGCACATACGGACGTCAGTCTCTTTTACATATAGCCGTACCCACCATACCAAAATAGTGTCCTATCTTCCAACCATACACAGCCACAAAATTTATTCAAATCGGTTGAGTGGCTTATGATATCGACAACAGAGTCACCTATCGGTCCAAAATATCTATCTATCTTTCAAACTGTAACCAACCAAACACAGCCACAAAATTTAATTGAAAACGAGTGGTTTAGGAAAAAAAAAAAAAAAACAAAAAATTACACAAATTCATGTTTTTTTTTTTTCACGTACGCATAAGTTTTCCGATTCCAGCGTAGGAACCGTACAACTACAATTTTTCAAAATGTTGAGAAAACTGAAAAAAAAAAAACCGACTGGAAATTCGAAAAAAGTGATTTGACAAAACAAAATGTATTTCTAATAAAAAAAAAAACAACATATTTTATAGTACAAATATATTTTTTTTTTGCACCGTTTTTTTGTAAAAAAAATTACACAAACATATGTTTACCAATTGCAACCAAACTTCACAAAAATCATATAAATATACCAATACCAAAGAAGTGAAAAAGTTTGGTTAAAATCGGTAAATGCGTTAAGGCGTGAATCGGCGACAAACGAACACAATTTTAAGGCTCAGTTTTTATATAACATAGATTTGGGCGGAACGAAGTTCGCCGGGTCAGCTAGTTATTTATAATTATAATAACTTCTCTGTTTTTTTTTTTGTTTTTTTTTTTGTCAATATATAGGTATGTATGAATACCGTATTATTAAATGTCAAATGCGAATGGCGTAATGTCTTAGATTTTTTAGAAAAGTTTCAAAACCTTTTCTTCACCCGTTTTTAACAAATGTTAGTGTAAATTTAAGGGAACATGATCCTTTTTATTAAAACTATCAGCTTTTTCCTTCTCTTAAGCAATAATAATATAAAAAAAAACCCAAGAAATTATTTGGCAATGTTTTTGGGAACATTCGTCTGTCATGCGTCGTGAAATGTGAATTCTGCACTGGAGATCGAACAATTCAAGTAAGTGTGTTGGTGCAGTGAAAAACGTATCATTTTGTCTAATAGGTGTCCAAGGTGGAAAGTAGCGATTGATTACATTACGTTTCAAAAATCTAAAAGCTGGAATCAATTTTTAGACACGCTAAATCCAGTGTTCCTTCTAAAACATGAGGAACAATAAAAAACTTGCACTCAATTCTTATTCACACCACCACACGGTGGTACGTTTCCAATTCACCACCATTATTACTTAGCCTTAAGTGTAATTGTAGTTATATTCAAAAGTTTAATAAAAACAAAAGAAGATTCCAAATTTAACACGAACATCCATCTAAATACCTCCTTCCAACTATCTACCGACTTCCGAAATTCTCGTTGTGTCGGCCTCTGAAATATTCAATAAAATAAATAAATCCCAAAGCAAACATCAGAATAATGAAGCAGTTTTTCTTTTTCGTTCGCTGTTTTTTTCAACTTCAAAAATAATGGATCACAGCTCAATTATTTACTCGGGTATGCATGTGTATTGAAAGAGAAATAAAATTCGAGTGTGTAATTTTTCACGCCTACACCGAAATTAAAATTTTCCATCTCAATTCATCCAGTGTGTGCACGAAGTACTTATTGGCGATTGGTGACAGGTTCAGCTCAGACACCAGCCAAGTAACTTCATTGAAAACACCGATATCCTGCAGGTATGCCTCGGTATTCACAAATTAATTTCCGCCTACCTATGTAATATTTAAATTGAATTATAAGTACATTGGAGGGGATCCTGCTCCAATACTATGCCTTGTTCTACGACTTTCGTTTTGATGGAGGCGGCGTACTGTGGTCCAAAATGACTTTTTTGGTTGCATAAAATCATAACTTTTGAACGCATTCTTCATATCGCTACAATTTGTTTTCTTCTTAAAGAAAATTTCATAGCCTGTAACAATATTGACTTTTAAAAGAATGTCTTCACAGTTTGTTTCTAAATCTTAGGCTCAAGTAAGATTTTCTTCGAAAGAGGAATTAACAGAGAAAGGAATTAAAGAAAGAACTAGGTAAAGTTTTACGAATATTGTAAAAGAAGGTCTGCGGCTATTTAATTGTTCACAGGGTGATCCAAACTAATATTTCCTACAACAGTCGGTCAAAAATTAACGGGGCGTGGAAGTGGATAGATTTTTTAACGATCAAAATATTAACAGAACTATTTTTAATTGATATAAGAAGAACATTTCAGGAGTGGAGCTACTTTAATTAACAAAATAGTTGCAATATTCCATAAGGACATTTGTTCTTAAGGACAAAATGTCAGCACTGTTAACACAATTTCTCCGAATATTGCAAATAGTTGCAGCTACAATTTTGCATGTGGTTTAACACTTAGTTAGGGTCAACTATCGTGGTCAGTTTTCCACGGTAAATAGCGAAACCTCTACTGAAACCAAAAAAAGTGCTAAAAAAAAAATAGTTTGTTTTATTTATTAAAAAATATGTATGTTAGGTATTTTTTTTAAGATTTTTTTTTATTTTAAGAAATAAAAGCCCAAAAGTTAATTGTGCGCAGACAAATTAAATAGAGAAATTAAATTTTGTATTAATTCGTTTACAACCGTTTCTCAAATTCACCACTTATTGAATTGGTAAGAGGAAGAGGGCTCGCCAGGGGGTATAAAAATATCGAAATATCTCGTTGCTGCTTTAACCCAGTTGAGTTGAGAATTTCAGCTTCTTCGTCGACTATATTTCCTATGTTGTGGGTGAGTTGTCAACGATTTTATAAAAATAGTGTGAGTGCGAATAATGTTTTTCGATCTCGTTAATTGGGTTAATGCAAAGCAAGATGTAGGTACTGATGATGCTGTTACATGTTTCTGGGCGCGAAGAGCGAGGTGGCATTTGTTTCTTCTTTTTTTCTGCGTAAAAGTGGCGGCGGGCTATTTTTAAAATGTTTGCTGTTTTCGAAAATAATTTATTCGAATGGTTGTGTTTTGTGTTGGATATTGTTTACATCCGAATCAGGTGATATGGTGGAATTTATTTCTTCCTCCTGGAGAATATTTACAAACAAAGACGAAACGAAATAAGTACCTACCTCGTGAAATATGTGAAGAATTTTTATTATGTTTACCGTACCTACATAGCCGAAAGGATGGAATTTGCTATTGTATACAAAATTGTTGAGAGAAATAAATCAAAATCTGTCGAGGAAATCTCGTAGACCTTGATTTAATTGGCATTTGACTGATGGTGGTTGTTGATTAGTGTACCATATGAGTTTGATTTGAAGTGATAGCTACGTGTAGATAATTAAAAAGTGCCAGCAGTTTGGAATAGAGACTGATTTGGACAGGCATTTATCAACTTGTAGGTAGGTATATTCTATATAGACTGCACAAGTTAGAGTGAATGGAAGAAGGACTGAAATCTAGTTTTAGAGAGGTATCCTTAATGGGAAACTGATGGTTTGCTGATGTGGATGGAAGTACAGGTATTTACTGTAAAATGCTTAATGTGAGCATTTCGCTCAGTCTGCCTGGATATTGTTATATGCATAGAAACTCTGTCCTTACTGGACGGACAAGGGAATCACTATAATCAGGGCTATCGGCAATTCCGAGGGGAAAACATTTTTTTTCACCTGGAAAATATTCCTCCAATCACGAATCTCCATCGGAATTTATTTCCCTGTGAATTTTTCGAAAATTTTTTCGAAAGCATTGACAGCTGTCAATGGTGATTTATTCAATAGTCATTTAAGCTCATGTTTGGGAATATTTTGCAAATATTTGTTTTAAACCAACTAATTTCGCGTAATGTGGCCATTGCAAAGACGCGAATTGGATTTATACGTATTTTATTGGAGAAATTGTTCGATTCGGTTAAAATGGAAAACAAATTTTATGAAGTTTACAAAGTGCATATTGCTGTTTACAAAGTATTGAAGTTTACAAAGTGCATATTGCTTGTCGAGGAGAAAATTCAAAAAAAAAAAAAAATAAATAAAAATAGTGCGTGGAGTCCCTCCGCGCGGTAGAAGTGAAACTTCGTAATGTGTAAATGAAAATAGGAAGGGGTAGAAATTGATTTTTAGTGAAGTCATATTGTCTCTTTAAGACAAACTTTATTAACATTGCTTACAATTCACAATTGATATCCAAATCCATAACATTTATAATGGGATTATGATAACTAAAGTAAGATACGAAATGTTTGAGTTATATTTTTTCAATATTTCTTGCAAAAACTGCATCAATGGTAGTTCCCCCTTTGGTTGTTGGATCATTCCTACCATTTATCATTTCCAATCCAAATTTATCTTTAAGGAAGGTTAATAATGTTTCAGCTTCAGGTAACGAGAAATTCACATTAAAATCTCCTGCAAGGATCACAGGCCGCTCACAATAATCAATTGCATTGGATAGTGGCAATAAAGATTTTGCAATAAATAATTTAATATCCCTCATTGCTGCATTTGGTAAAATATAAATGGCAATTAGAATCAATTTCTTCGGATTATTTTCGCTGTGGTTGATTACGCACTCTACGGCACATATATGTCTCCAATTCTTTTTGACGTTGAAATTGTCACATCAGGATTACCTGAGTAAGGAGCTTTTATATCTAAAATGTGGAGTAACAATATGACATATATTTTTCTGATTGTGATAGATAGCAACACCTGTATTCCGAATTTCGTTACGTTGAAATCTTACAATGAAATCAAAATTTGGTATGAGAACAGGAGGTTCATTATCATCCATAAACGTTTCTGATAACATTAAAATGTTCGATTTTTCAAAAACTCTATCCTTCAAATCATTGGCGTGTGCACAAACACTTTGACAATTGAATACTACGATTGATAAGTTTCTTTTCGAGTCGATAAATCTACATAGTTCTTTATCCAAGGTGGAAAGTGGATTTTGACGCAATTTCATCATCTCATTCCGTAAAGCGACACACGAACGGTCGTTACTCCCTTTCCCATGGTAAAATTTCTTATGTTTGTTGACTGGGATAATATACAAGCCTTCAATTGAAGCCGCTCTCGACATGGCAACGTAAACCAACTGTTGGGATTGCATTTTTTCATAATAATAAACCACCTCATTGAAAGTTCCCCCTTGCGTTTTATGAATCGTCAATCCACAGGCTGGTGCTAGTGGAAAATGATTTCTCTTAGCTGAGATACTTCTTTGTCTGTAAAGATAGATTGTAGCATTTCGTCGACCGATCGGGACAACTAAAGGATTGAGATTATTAGCGATAATAAATTAAAGTGCCACAGCCCGAGCTTTTACTCCAATTTTTTCACAATTCGGAAATATCAACCATACCCGAGTAACTTCCCCGTTATCACTTCTTTCGATGTGGTCCAATTTTCCCATGGCGCCGTTGGTCAATCCATCAGCAACTTCAATGTTGGTCGTTATGATGTAATACTGCCCAAGGACGAATGTCAAACGTTTCAGTAATCCACCGGTGTCTGCTGGTAATTTTGTCTTTTCAAGTTGTTCAAGTTGTTCCTCGTTGTCACAACCTGAGATGAAATCTATAGCCTCGGATATTGTCTGATTTGGTTGATTTTCTAGAATTTCTCTGTTATATTTCTCAACAATTTGGTTGGAATAAGCCAGACGTATGCCCTGCGGGCATAACCGATTAGCCTCTTCTTCTGTCGCAAATTTCGATTCCAGTAGTGCAAGTTCGACATCATCCAATCGATCTCCACTTCCTATTTTCGTTTAAATCGTCGAAAATACAACATTTGATTGACAAGTTCGTGAGGTTTGAATGAGCGTCAAGTTTTTGAACCAATATAATGTTTCGATTGTTTGAAGATAGGCGTGGCTTTTGGTGGGAGTTGTCTTAAATCTCCAACCAGTATGATATCCAGTCCTCCAAAAGGGGTATCTGATTTGCCTGTTATCAATTTCAATCTTCTATCAATTCGTTCCAAAAGCTCCGCTCCAACCATACTGACTTCATCGATTAATATCAAGCGAATGTGTTGAAATAATGATCTGAATTGTTGTAATGCTTCAGAACTCAAGCTATTATCTAATCTGGTGGAGAATGATAGAGCAGTGTGAATGGTCGAACCGTTGATTGCCACTGCAGCTTTTCCTGTTGAAGCACATGTTAGGTACGCATTGAAATGTGCATTTGTGGTTCCATATTTATTATAAATTTCCATGATCAGACGAATCACGAAGGTTTTTCCGCAACCGGCTGGGCCCGTCAGGAACAGCAGCAATGGTTGACGTGGTTGCGATATTAAATGATGGATAGTTTCTAGTAAAATGGATCGTTGCTCAAGATTGATTGCTCGCATCAGTGGGCAAAATTCTTCATTTGGCATTAAATTCTCTCTCCGCTTTGCAAAGTTCCACTTCCTTACTGTGGGTATCAACGTAGGCAATATCAAAACAACCACTAAAACAAAAACCTTAACGGATATTTGTATCTACATGCACCAACAAAATAAATAAATCAAACAACATAATATCGTCATATACTTCATATTCGTATCGTCTTTATTTCTTGAATTCTTCAATTCTTTACTGTAGGTATCAACGTATGTAGGTATGTACTATAACAACCATTAAAACAAAAACCTTGAACTCAATTTCTGTATACACCAACATAAGTCCATCAGCGCACGTCAACAGCCATCTGCGCATTTCCTCAGGAACAACCACCACTTTTCTTTTTCTTTTTTCATATGAACGTGCTTGTGCTGTGCAATGTGCGCCACCCTCACCCTCGCTCACATCTTTGAGTATCCAATTATTAGCGTTAAACGTTTAACGCGACCTTGAGTTGGAAGTCGCATAAGAAGTTTCACTTCAAAAAAAAAAAAAAAAAAAAATTAGTGAAACTGAACATTAGAACTTTTAGAAATAAATCCAATCCTTTAGAGTTACCACAGGCGCTGTAAGTAGAAATGAAATATAGTTACTACATACTCGTTCTTTATTAGATCTCTACAGACTCAATAAACAAATGTTCAAGTATCTTTCTGCTGGATTTTCTCTCAGACAAACTATTAACAATCAAAAAACCATTCGCCACTAATGCCATCTACAAGCTGAGCACATGCCGCGGTTCTTTGCAGAAGATTTTCATCGAATACATTCAACCATCATCCCCCATTGTTTTTGATTATTTGAGCTAAGCTATACACCTATTAATTTGTTTTAGTACATTTAAAAAAAATAACTTTAAACAAAATAATTGCATAATTCAAAATTGTTGCTCTTTGTTGTTTGAAGTATGCCTACCTATTTCTATTTTCACGGTTCAAATCAACCAAATTAAAAAAAAAGGCTTCAAACTCCCATAGAAAATGCTTAGGTTTGGAATTTCCACCTACAAAACTACGAAGGAAATCTTCCCGGGGGGAATCCGATCAAATTCCGTGGGGAAATTTTGTTTACGATACCAATTTATTTTGGGGGGAATTTTTGTCCATTTTTCGAAATTCATTGCCGATACCTATTTTTGAAATATTTGAAATATTTCGGGGGGGATTTTGTTTACGATAGCCCTGAATATTAACCAACAGACTGTCATCAAATTAATAAGAATGGTCCTCCGTAAAATAACAAATACGAAATGCTGTATCAGAGCACCGCTCACTTTTTTCCCAATTGATTGCACCGATCCATTGTTATCTTGTAACCACATAAATCATTTCGGCCAAAACTTATATTCAAAAAACGCACTGTCTGGGCACTCACCTTGGAAATAAGTTTTCAATCTTTTCCAACGTCGTTCAAGCGTAAAGCGAGTCACTTCGTTCCGCGGAGGAATGATTCTGACTTTCTGTCAAGATTTCGAGCGGCTGTCAGTGTCAAAATAACCTATGATTTAAAAATAAACCACTACCTGGCCCACTCTTTAAAATGGCAGTTTGGTTTCTTTTTCTTCTGCATCACGTTGAAGGATATAAACGCCAGTTAAATGGGTCAGTTTTACAACTAGTTGGCCATATTCTTATAAAATTGTAAAGTGCGTAGATGACAACACATAAGCCTGCAGCTGGACCATATTTCATGGTCTTATCCTCTAAGTCTAAGTCTAAACCAACTGTCCATTAAATAGCAACAAACCTCTGCAGTTATTTTTAATTCGATAAACCTTGATTTATCTAAAATAAAAAAGCGACATAAGCCAGCTAAATACATCTACCATTATCATCTTCCATGTTCTTATTACATGTTTATACTAAACGTTGTATTTTTAACATTTCCACTTTTATAAATATTTTTCAAAAAGCTTCCATTAATACTCGTATGTCTACAGTCACCCAGACATTCACATTCATCAAATATGTTCGGTTGATGGCCTACAACAAAGCTAAATACCAAAAATATATAAATTCTAAATGAACAAACAAAAGTACCGAAGGTCGTAAAATTCTTTGACACGGACAATTTAATGAAACAACAAATGGCTTCTTAGCCCCCATCATATCACAAAATGTTGACTAAATTTTAGTCTGTTTACTTAACGTTTTCACCTCTGTATATAAAAATATCGTTTTCAAAGCATTTTAAGAAGTATTATATTCTATTGTAGGTAGTATGGTGTTTGTCTTCGTCTAATTCTATCTACCCCGACAATTTAAATGATTCGCCAAAAAAAAAAAAACTCAAGGTTTTTGAACATCAAATGCATATTTAACAAAGAATTTTCGAAAATATTTTCTTTCGAAATTCCTGGGCACGAGTGGAAGATTATTAATTGATTACCAAACAACCACAAACGTTTCTCTCCAAACCATTTCTCCATACGAGGGCGCTAAAAAGCGACAGGCCGGAGGGTCCTTTTCGCTTTTCGCTGACTTCGAATCTCTTCGCCTTTATTTGCGTCGACAAGTAAATCACTTTTTATTGATGATCTCCAAGGAACAAAATAGCAACAATGTCTGTTGACGGGATATGGAATGACGTCTTTTTTTTAATTTTTTTTTGGATCCTTTTTTAGCATATAACAACATCCAAAACGATTTTCCAAATTATTATAGATTTTCACATTTAAAAAATACGCAAAAAATGTATTTTTTTTACACAAATTATTGTTAAATAAAATGAATTCGGGAGTTTTTAAAGAAAACAAATCCAACCGCTCCTAGGTTGATGGCTAAGGCTTCCTCTGCGTAGAAGATGTCATTTTGTGAAATATTCTCAAATAATATCCGCCATTTTTTAGTTATAAAACAACTTACCATTGAATAATATCAGGATCAATTATATAACTTGTAATATATATATTTTTTTTAATTCAAAATCTCAATGTCGAAGCAAACGCGGAATCGCCTCATAAATATTCCCACACTCGTATCTCGTATTGAGCGACGACGTCAGTCAGTAAAATTTTCCGCCGCGCATACGTCACCTCCACATCCTCTATTTATTTACATTCCAAAGATCAATTGGCGGATATGCAATGGCCATTGATAAATGAACAAGCAGCTACATAATATACCAGCCAATACTAAACCTATAAGTAGATTTCCCACTGAGGATGACTGCAAACAAAAATCTGAATGAATGGCTTGATGGTATCTCTGTGTAACAGGGATATGTGTGTGCGCAGCCGTCTCAAGAGCAAATTTATTCAGAATTCCAATCATTTTATCATTTTTTTTTACAGTTTAAGTGTCATCTGACGTCACACGAGAAAACTTTTACAATATTACCAGGTCAGAACATGAACATGCAACTTTAATGAGCCCCAAATTAAAAGCGAATCATCCCTCAGCCCAACTGCGTTGTGTTTTGTTGCGACTATTCAGATACACTTTTAGGGTAACTAGGAGACCAAAACAAAGTAAAACCTTAAAACAATTTGTTTATTCCCGTAATGGTAATCTTCAGCCTTTCGGATGTTCCCGGTAAAGCTTCATGGCGTCACGAAACTCCATTATCCAGTGGATTGTTTGCTACGCCGCTCGGCGCGCTCATTGCTCATTAATGGACAATGAAGAGAAGTACGTTGAAAACGATGTTTATCCAGGTTCACATTTTCATTTACTGCGTCACAATTTCACCGGCATCATCATCAGCTGCCGTTTATAGTGTGGGTGTAAAACAAAAATAGGTTGCGTATACGTCCGAGGGTACGACAATGGCTCCCGCCGGCAATGTAAACACTGCACACACCGAATTCAAATGCTTTTTTGCAGTTGAACTTATCATCTTTCTATGGAGGCACTTGTTTTTAGTTGGTTTATTCAATCCGAACTGTAGATAAACGATTTATTAGATGTCGTTCATCGTTGAACCTGGCTGGTCAAATCTGAGGTATTGAATATTTTATGAAGCATTTTCATTCTATAGCCTGGGGGAATGGGGGAGGGGGTGTTTGTGGAATGGCACAGAAATGTGTAAGAAGAATCTATAAATAAATATCAAATGACTAAGCATATTATATAGAGTAGGACTACGGCTGGCGAAAATACAAACACCAATCGCAAGTCGGCACAAATAATTTAGCAACAGCATAACAACAAACGTAGTTTGGAGGTCGGCCAAATTATTTATATTGAATTGATACAAGACAGATACAATCGCATTCTCTATGCCACTTGTTAGTGTTAAACGAAATTCCGGAAGAGATTTTAATATCTCATGCTGTGTGAATAGCGTCAAATAGAAATAGGCAATGCCATGAGGCAAACAATGAAGTATGTATCTAAGGGAAATAGTTTAGTGACACAAAATAATACTTCGTTGGAGATCAATTATTTCTCGTAATTCTCTTTCGGAAAACTTACTGTAAAAGGTGGGCCATCTATTTTTATTTTTAAATCATAAGTTATTTTGACACTGACAGCCACTCGAAATCTTGACAGAAAGTCAGTATTATTCCTTGAACGACGTTGCGAAATATTGAAAACTTATTTCCAAAGTGATTGCTGCGTATAGCACAAACAGTGCGTTTTTTTAAAAAGAAGTTTTAGCCGAAATGAAATGAAGCACCCACCGCACCTGCAAGTTTGTACAAAAAGTTCGTGAGACGTACGGTGCGTACAGACGAGAACGCGGCTGTTGTAGCCGAGGGTGTGAGACTCAATTTCTTCTTCGAAAATGAAGGGAACAACGTTTCGGTCAACGGTGGGCGTTACAGATCCTGTTAACCGACTTGAAGACGTGGATTTGGACGACCTCTGTTTCAGGCAGGATGGTGCGCCATGCCACACAGTCGTCTTGACGATGTCAAAAAGCCGTCTCGGAGCTGCGAATTGGACTTTTTTGAAGTGAAACTTCTTATGCGACTTCCAACTCAAGGTCGCGTTAAACGTTTAACGCTAACAAAAGCATTGGATACTCAAAGGTGTGAGGGAGGGTGAGGGTGGAGCACATTGCACAAGCACGTTCATATAAAAAAAAACTGCGTGGTGTTCTCTCCAAATTAAGTGAAACGAAAGAAAAGTATGCGACGTGAATATGTATGTAATCAACAGCGACAATGTGTCTCTGAGGAAATACGCAGATGGCTGATGACGTGCACTGACGTATGGTGGTGTTTATGGTTGATTTGTGGTGTATATAGAAATTGAGTTCAAGGTTTTTGTTATAGTACCTACGTTGATACCTACAGTAAAGAATTGAAGAATTCAAGAAGTAAAGACGATATAGGTGAATTATGTTGTTTGATTTATTGAAGTTAAACTTCTTATGCGACTTCCAACAAGGTTATGTTAAACGCTTAACGCTACTATAAGCATTGCATACTCAAAGGTGTGAGGGTACCGCTCACGCTTCAGAGTATGCAATTGTGAGTGAGTTTATTGGCACCACATGCTGCGAGAGGAATATTCTGTGGTGAAGATTAATTTCCAAAAATAATGACTAAATCGGCAATTAATGTCTTGTTGAAGTGAAACTTCTAATGCGACTTTCAACAAGGTTGCATTAAACGTTTAACGCTACCATGGAGGGGGTATGAAGGCACTGTTGCGTTAAACGTTCAACGCTCCTGAGGAGGGGGAACAGAAGGAGACAGAGCGAGAGTGAATGCGTGGCACTCGAACGCATGCGCGTAGTATACCTGTTACAGGCCAGCGCGAGCAACGAGTAGTGTCCTCATTATTTCATTTACTTGTTTTAGTTTGATTTGATACAAATATAATTTAATAGGGTAGTATTTTTGAAGTAAAACTTCTAATGCGACTTCCAATATTTCGTATCTTACTTTAGTTGTCATAATCCCATTGTAAATGTTATAGATTTGGATATTTCTCCACTCGAAAATGATAATTAAAAGATGCGATCAATTGTGAATTGTGAGCAATGTTAATTAAGTTTTTCTTAAAGCCTAGTATCCTGCTCGCGCTAAATTTTATCTCCCATACAAAAATGTTTAAAAAGATAAAATTGAGCGAGGCAGTTTAGCAAAGCAGTATCCTGTTCGCACGCTTAATCCTTAACTTCATATAGATGGGCCGATGAAAAGTCTCCACTCATTTAGCTCGCGAAATAAATGTGCGGTGCATTAAATCGAAGATAAATTTTGACATAAAAAAAAACGGAGGAACGAGTTTGTGTTGTGTTTGCTATGATTTTTTTTGGCGGAAAACGCAGATAATGTTTGTGTGATAAATAAAAGAAAACGCAAAGCCAAACAACAGAGTCAAAAAAGAGATATAAATATAAATAAAGCGAATCGAATTTCAGGGAGACTTATGCTTTCATTTGGCCTGGTCTTTAGGGTAATAACAAGTGTTCCACTATGGTAAGGAGATTGTGGAAAGTTTGAGGACACATGTGGAACTTCTTCTTATAATGTCTAGGTTTCTTACGTCTTTCAAGTGTGAAATTCGAAAATTCTATTAAAATTCCTTTTACTGATATCTGTCATGGTACTCATGGTTCATAAGCATATGGGTTTTGTCCCATATATATCATGTTTAATAATAATTTAGCGACCATTTATCTTTGGTGTGGAGAAACGAAGTGGAGACTAGGGGCGCTAAAATTTAGCTCGAGCAGGATACTAGGCTCAAAGAAATAATATGCTTTCACTAAAAATCAATTTCTAACCCTTCCTATTTTCATTTCCACATTACGAAGTTTCACTTCTTCCGCGCGGAGGTACTCCACGCACTATTTTTAATTTAGTATATACTAGCTGACCCGTGCTCGCCTTGCTTCGCCAGAGTTCCACTTCTCTTAGGTATATCTTATCTTATGATTTGTACTCGCACCTGAAAATCAAAGAAATATCACACACACTATCGGATTCAGTATATTAAGACAGAGTTTGCAGCACAATACACAATCGCCCTAGTCAGCCAGCTTGTTCTTTTTGTTTTTTATTTGTTTTGATATTTTGTGCAGCGAATTTGTTATTATTTTATTTAATGATCGTTGAGCGAGTTCTCTATTTGCAGCAATTTGCAGACTCTGTTATCACAATTGTGATCTTGATGGGGGAGCTCGGAGTTCATAGCTGAGGGACACACCCTCTTAAGTATTAATTTTAGATCATTTCACGAAATTCAATATTAGCTATGAATGGGCGTATGTTTGCATAACACTCAACGGAACCATTTGAAGAGAATACACATTCACCGAATTATTTCAGCCACTTGATTCCTCAAGGCAAAAAAAAAAACAATAAAATTCGTACAAAAGCGATCGCTTGATTCTTCTCTTCGAATTCCCAATCATAATGATATCTCACCCTCGCCTTGGGGCAAATGAAATAAATACTAACCTCCTATCTGTACACACAACCTTCATGAAATCACTTATGCCATAGATAATTTATCATCATTAGGAAACTCACTTGGACATTTTTGCGTCACTTCGCATCGTTGTCCTTTCCTTGACAAAGTCATATTCAGAAACTCTACATATCTTTCAAAGAATTTAGACTTCGCCACATCATCTTCTTGTGCTTTCGATTATGTACATATCACAAAGGAGACGATAAGGATATTTTTAGAATTTCAGCCTTGCAATTATTGTCCCCAACGAAGTAATTATTCAGAAGCTCTGAAGACCTGTTTGCATATTTTATACGAGTAGCTCGAGTAATGGTGACCTTCCCAACATAACTTTATGCGCAACAAGTTGTGATGGCTCAAAAATGCGGAGAATCACTCCTAACGTCTTTACCATAGGTAACCTTAGACTAGTTGAACTGAAATCCCAAAAGTTATCAAGAACTTCTAACAATCTTGTGTGACACGAAGGAAAGAAGGAACTTCTTTTTACTGTGGAATGTGGGATAAATGGCATTCCTGCAGGCAATGGATTTTTTTTTCCACCAAATAATTTGCTGTGAAAAAAAAAAGAAAATCACTTAATTTTTTTCCTTAATGACGGCGAATCATCAAGACGAGAACGATGATGAGAAACTGAAAATAAAATACTTACCTTATAAAAAAACAAAAAGTCGTAGTAATCTTATGCCTTGTGATATTTTTCCGTCCAATGTTTGTTTTCGCTGACGTTCTCTGTGATGTCTTTTTATCGCGATTGTCATATACAAACGCCCCCGGCAATCACATGAAACGACAAGATGAATGCATAGTAAAAATGCTGAGACACTGGTAGATCAGAGAAGGGTGTATATATACATATAAATTGTTGTTTATGTGCGTTTCCTTTTCGCTTCTCTGGGGTTGATATGGGATGATGCCAATGAAAATATTTTTACCTCCGACATTTTATTTTAATTTCTCCAAAAGACAAGTCCAGGTAAAACATCCGCAGAGGTAAATGTGAATTTAAAAGGAAAAAACTAAACATTTTCTGTTCTTGAGGGTTTCGGTTTTATCAATTTATTTATTTTGAAAGGAAGCAGACGCTTGCAGCTGGGCTTCAAGAGAGGCCTAGTTATTTATCTAAGGAATTACGCGCGTTTAGTAGAACTTTGTTTTAATGTTCGCCTTGTTTAAGTGATAGGAGGTCATTACTGAGGACTACTTCATAGTTGCCAGCCATCGGATAGCGAGGCTAACAGAAATGATAACCTATGTCTACACCCTGACATTTTCCAATTAACGGGATGTATTTTAAATTTTTGTAGTAGGACTTGTCACTTGACGAAATATGAATAGTTGCAGAAAATTCAGTTAATTGCTTCTGAAATTTGTGTGCACATTTTCAAAAGGCGTCACTCCCTCTAGCGGCGATCTTCTGAAACTATACATCACCATCACCATTCACCATCTATTACTAAATTTGTATGGATTGGGATAATTTGCAGATCAAAAATTAGTGCAAACTCATCTAAAAAGTATAGTTTTAAGAAAAAAACCTACAAAAAGTGGGCGTGGGTCTCTGTTGTCAAATTTTTTAATAAAACGTACTTACGTTTACCTTATTAAAGAACAGTTTAATTAGTTGAGGTATATCTTGGACAATAGCGCCATCTGAGAACAGTAACAGTCAAAATTTCGAAACAGAAGATCCGAATAGTGAGAGAGGATATAAGGAAAGTTCTCAAAGACTAATAAGGCATCATCAGCGAAAATAATTGGCGGAATATGAAAGAAATTGAGAAGGTAAAAAGCTACATTTGCACCGAACCGAGTATAAGTGTTTATTCCGGTTTAACCCCAACAATAACTGTTGAATCTCCTCCCTATCGATCTATCGAAGCAAAAATCGGACTGAAAATATTGTCAAAGAAATAAACAGTATATGAGGTCTAACGACAGGGAAGAAGTTCGTCCCGTTAGAGCCCCCCAAATTATTAAAGAATGTGTTCTTGGCTGATGACGAATCAACAACATGAGCAAATAATCTTAAAAGGTACTGCTACTTTCTGCCTATCGAGAACAGGGCCCTAGAACATGGACAAACGTTTGAAGTAGAAAGTGGCCTCTTCAGAGAATATATTTGGATGAACATCGAGGATATGCAATCAAAAAAAAAAAAAAAAAATGAAGATATTTGAAATATACCTCATTACAGAAGAAATAGCGACACTGCAAAATGGAGAGTATTTGGAATTTGTTTTATCGTTCAACGAAAAAAGAAAACAAAAAGCAGTAGAGCTGAATTTACTATTATATTTCAAAAGTATAGGTAAGAAAGATCAAGATACCAAAATAAGAAAATTGTACTGCTTCTTGTAAGTAAAATTTCGCAGAAGAAATTGTGATGTTCAGAGTAGCTTCTCACATTTAAAAAAAAGCTATTACCACAGTTTTTTTTTTTAAATTTTGACAGGGCTGCCAATTAGTGCAACTGCAAGGTACACCACTATCCTGTGGTTGCAGATACAGCAGTATAAACTAAGAACCACGGAAGAGGAGAAAGGTTAAACAAAAAATCACAAACCCAGCAACCAGAAAAGGGGGTTTCTGCCGATACTTTTTGGCGTCGAATGGACAAGTTTGTAATTTTTCTATCAAGTTCCACTATAAGACGCGTTCGTTTTAATTTAGAACACTTCATAGTTCATTTTTTATTTGTCAGTTAGTAGACTTGGTAGCAATTGGTTCAAGTGGCTGCCTCAGCTGGCTTCGCAGTAGCGCATTCTCCGACTCCAATTTTCCAAGACTTTGTTGATGGCAGTAGCTCACAGATTGCTTGGATGATATTGGCCATAAGTGCTTGAATCGTTTTTGGATTGTTGGCATAACATCGGTCCATCACGGTTCCCCCCAAAAAAAATATTGCGTGGAGTCCCTTCGCGCGGAAGAAGTGAAACTTCGTATTGTGGAAATGAAAATAGGAAGGGTTAGAAATTGATTTTTAGTGAAAGCATATTGTTTCTTTGAGCCTAGTATCCTGCTCGCGCGTAAATTTTAGCGCCCCTAGTCTCCACTGCGTTTCTCCACACCAAAGATAAATGGTCGCTAAATTATTATTAAACATGATATATATGGGACAAAACCCATATGCTTATGAACCATGAGTACCATGACAGATATCAGTAAAAGTAATTTTAATAGAATTTTCGAATTTCACACTTGAAAGACGTAAGAAATCTAGAAATTATAAGAAGAAGTTCGACATGTGTCCTCAAACTTTCCACAATCTCCTTACCATCGTGGAACACTTGTTATTACCCAAAAGACGAGGCCAAATGAAAGCATAAGTCTCCTTGAAATTCGATTCGCTTTATTTATATTTATATCTCTTTTTTGACTCTGTTGTTTGGCTTTGCGTTTTCTTTTATTTATCACGCAAACATTATCTGCGTTTTCCGCAAAAAAAAAATCATAGCAAACACAACACAAACTCTTTCCTCCGCTTTTTTTATGTCAAAATTTATCTTCGATTTAATGCACCGGACATTTATTTCGCGAGCTAAATGAGTGGAGACTTTTCATCGGCCCATCTATATGAAGTTAAGGATTAAGCGTGCGAACAGGATACTGCTTTGCTAAACTGCATCGCTCAATTTTATCTTTGTAGACATTTTTGTATGGGAGATCAAATTTAGCGCGAGCAGGATACTAGGCTTTAAGACAAACTTAATTAACATTGCTTACAAACCACAATTGATCGCATCTTTTAATTATCATTTTTGAGTGGAGAAATATCCAAATCTATAACATTTACAATGGGATTATGACAACTAAAGTAAGATACGAAATATTGGAAGTCGCATTAGAAGTTTTACTTCAAAAATACTACCCTATTAAATTATATGTGTATCAAATCAAACTAAAACAAGTAAATGAAATAATGAGGACACTACTCGTTGCTCGCGCTGGCCTGTAACAGGTATACTACGCGCATGCGTTCGAGTGCCACGCATTCACTCTCGCTCTGTCTCCTTCTGTTCCCCCTCCTCAGGAGCGTTGAACGTTTAACGCAACAGTGCCTTCATACCCCCTCCATGGTAGCGTTAAACGTTTAATGCAACCTTGTTGAAAGTCGCATTAGAAGTTTCACTTCAACAAGACATTAATTGCCGATTTAGTCATTATTTTTGGAAATTAATCTTCACCACAGAATATTCCTCTCGCAGCATGTGGTGCCAATAAACTCACTCACAATTGCATACTCTGAAGCGTGAGCGGTACCCTCACACCTTTGAGTATGCAATGCTTATAGTAGCGTTAAGCGTTTAACACAACCTTGTTGGAAGTCGCATAAGAAGTTTCACTTCAATAAATCAAACAACATAATTCACCTATATCGTCTTTACTTCTTGGATTTTTCAATTCTTTACTGTAGGTATCAACGTAGGTACTATAACAAAAACCTTGAACTCAATTTCTATATATACCACAAATCCACCATAAACACCACCATACGTCAGCGCACGTCATCAGCCATCTGCGTATTTCCTCAGAAACACATTGTCGCTGTTGATTACATACATATTCACGTCGAATACTTCTCTTTCTTTTCACTTAATTTGGAGAGAACACCACGCAGTTTTTTTTTTTTTCATATGAACGTGCTTGTGCAATGTGCGCCACCCTCACCCTCCCTCACACCTTTGAGTATCCAATGCTTTTGTTAGCGTTAATCGTTTAACGCGACCTTGAGTTGGAAGTCGCATAAGAAGTTTCACTTCAAAAAAAAAAAAAAAAAAAAAAAACATATACATTCATTTCCCGTAAACGGGTTGATCCCACACGTCGGTCGGTCGGTCGTCGTCGTGCTCATCTCCTTGACCATCCGCAACAGCAACAATTTAATGCATCTGCAAAAGTTTCTCGCGTCCATAAAGCGTATTTGCGAATTGTTTTATAAGGATTTATTTAGTTTTATTTAAGGAATTTATTGAAAAGGTTAAACAATTTAGTAAAAAACTCCCCCAAAAGGCCGTGTCAAAAGATTAAAAACAGATGCGCAAATAATTACGAAGTGATGGCAGATTTTTTTTTGCTCTCTCAAGAAATCGAATGTTTACAGAGTTTAAAACGTTTGACGTGTCACTGAGTATAACTGAAAAACTGCTTGACGCCAGTTTGGATTTTAAAATGCCGAATCCGAACTTACTTAAGACAGCCTTACTTTCGGATAATTGACAGACGCTTACGAGAGCTGGTGCAGTGGAAATAACCTTCAAAACGACGGAAAGCGCGGTTTTGGCGCATAAACAAAACTATTTCCTCTATAGATGGATATTAAAATGCTGCTACAGTAAAATGCATATTACCTATTGCTTGTTGATAATATCTAATCCGCTCTGAAGTAACCATAGAAGCTTGTTTTTCACACATACTCCTTAAATTCGCCCCAATTAACCTATTGTTGCTCACGAAACTCTTCCATTACACACGCTTCGTTAAGTCGATAACATAAATCAAAACAAGTCTCCGCGACTGAAGAACTAAATGTCGGAGGAAAAATTACCAACAAAATTTCATCGCACTCGCGCTCACATTTGATACAACTACCAACAGAAACAGAAGGAGCCTTTTAACAAAAGCAGAAAAAAAAATTCCCTTTCACAGGCTTTCACCATTCAAAAGCCTTCCGGTTCTCCACACAAGCATTATTTTAAGTCAACCATGAGAACCATTAAAAGCCACACTCATGGAATTGCATTAAAATGTTTTTTTCTTTTTCTTTTACGAGTATCCCTCCTCTCTGACACGAATATGCGCCAATAGGCATGTGCTCGCCGGTAAAGTGAGCTAATTGCTTTTACGCCTCAAATAAATGTCCACTAATTAGAACCATAAATATTTTATTTGAAAACGCACACCACCAGTTTTTGTAAAGAGTTTTCTTTTTGCTCTTTTTCAGAACCCAGAAAAGACAAGACTGATGCACCAATCGGTGGAAATGGCACAGTATCACCCAGCACTGAGCAGCCATCATGTCAAGGCTCAATGCTACCTCCGCCAGGAGGCGGTGGCGGCAGCAGTGGTGGTGGGGGTGGTATGAACACAAATATGAACAGCGGTTGTGGCGGTCAAATGGATTCACATCAGAATTCCAAAATGGAACGTCCAAACACGTTGGGGTCAAATAAATTGGCTCGACGAGTCAATATTTGCTACCACAATGATCATTGTAAGTTATTGGTTCCCATTGAACTTTGTTTTAGAGACTTGCGATTGATCCTTCTATACTAATATTTGCATCCCTAAATTCTGAAAAAAAAAAAAAAAAATTTAAAAGAATCCCTTTAATTACAAAAAAAAATATATATATTTGTCAAAAGCTGCTAACAACTTGTGCATTTTATTGTTTTTTGTCCTGTTTGAGTTTTTCGTTTTTTTTTTTTCCTTCTATTGTATTATCACATATTCATCCATCTGGCATTCTCATTAAATCGCAATTTTTTACCACTTTCCCAATGAAAAGCAACGCAACCAAACCCTATAATAAACAATTTTACAGATCCTGAAGGCGGTGGCCCACCAGGAAGTACCCCACCTCCGTACACAGGTGACGGTCATCATAAACTTCCAGGGCATATTTTATTGTCTGACCTTCCAGAGCCTCCAATACCATTATCGGAGATTGGACCCATCCCACCGCCACCGATGTTTTCAACGCCAAGTCCAACGTTGATAGCTGGACGACCACATGGACCGGGAGCTGTTAACGATCAGGATTATCAGGACTATGACTATGATGGTAGGGCATAGTCAATGATTATTATCTTATGGAATTAGATTTCACCGTTTAACCCTTTCTCCAATTATTATCTCTTATGACTGTTTTATCTGTTAATCGTGTTTTATGTTGGTCAAGGGATCATGTTTTTTTCATTCATCATTTAGTGATCTGTTCCAAGGAGCTGGCTATTTGATTATTTGTATTTTCTTTTTTACACGCTTTTGTTTGTAGTTTGTGTTTTATTGTTTTTATGTGTTCTTAAAAAATATCTAAACAATTTAAAATTAATATAATCTGGTAACTAACATCCATGCAGACAAAGGAGTTCGGTGGTCAATTGTGTATGGAATGTTTTAGCACAGGCCTTATGAAGCGTCTTTTATTTTTTAAGCATAAGCTTTATATCAAATTCAATTCCCAGCCTACGAATAGAACGGAGGAAATGTAATGAAAAGCATGGATGAGGGAGTATTTGTTATCAATTAGCATTACGAATTTGAAGGACCTTCTACATATATACAGAAGGGATACCCTGGAAATACTAGACTTTAAGAAAATATTTATTTAATTTTTTAACATAAGGCGTTTTTTATTATTTCCATAGCTCACAACAATAGTACGAGATCCAACTGTTGTTATAAACAATGAAAATCAATGATCTTTGTCGATCATGCGGGCAAATATTGTGCCTAAAACGCTATACGACTGCAGTTGCAGTAAGGTTAGGTAAAATAATGATTGTGTTAAAGATTTTGAAGATTCTGTTCCACTTCATTTGTTAAAATAATTTAACAATTTTATATATTTTTATAACACAAAGTTAGAATGCTGACTTAACCGACACTTGTAGGCAAATTCAACAAGCACTTGTAGGACTTGTGGATATTACGTGTTTTGTTAAAGGTGCCTAGTTGTTACAACATTTCAACAACAGTTACTACATAAGTTTGCCATATCGTAAGCAAGTATCAATTGAAATCCATTTGAACACCCAAAATTTGTGGTTGTTTGTTGCTTCCTGTTTGAGAAGACTTACCAAGCTTCTCCTATTTGTAGACGATGTAAGTTATTCAGTAAGCACTTGTTATGTGTTATGAATAGACCTAAAACTACCTACCCGCTAAGTAGGTATAGTAAGAAAATTTTACTTTTTTTCTAAAAGCGGTAATAAGATCAGCAAACTTTCTGTTAGCTAAATGTGTCACACTTTTAGAAAATCACTTTACTACATGTACTTGTGGAATTTTTTAAATTTAGATAACAAACGCATTGCAGACTGTGAACTTCTACAAGTTTTTGAAATTTCTGTAACAAACTCCAATCCCAATGCTGATTTTAAAACGACCTGATAACAAATTCAAAGGAGCACTTGTATGGTCTGTGCACTTGTAGTTTTGTGTTATTGGCCACTGCCACCCATATCACATAAGAATTACCTGTTGAGCAAGCAATGCCGTCTGGAAGTAACATAGGTTGTGTATTTGAAGCTTCGTTTTACATAAATGTTATATCGTCGGCAATTGATAATTAAACTTTGACGAATGATCAGCAGAAGTGTCCGAATTAACCTTAAAGTTGAATTTTCTATGTATACTTTTTTAACAAGTGATTAGTAACATTTTTTTTTTTTTTTAATGCAAAAAAAACTTTGTTGTTGGCATTAGTTTTAAAACCAACTCTGGTCAGTGGTCCGTGTCAACTCGACTTCGGTGTTGGCTGGCGGCTGTAGGAATTATCAGGTATTTGTAACGTATTATCGGCCTTTAAAAAACTTGGTCGTCTACTACATTTTAAATAAGAAGTAGTTAAGCTAATTTTCACATCGGATCAACAATAAATGTCATTCGTGCCAACAAAATAAAACTCACACAAAGCGAATTGCTGTAAGAAGATAGGCTTAAGATCCTATAACGTCCTGTTGCGCTAACTTTTTATTTATTTATTTTAAGTCAAAAAATAAAAATGAATTAACAATTCGCAGATTTGCAGAGTTACAAAGTTTGAACGACATGTTTCTATATTATTTAATTTAAAAAATATATATTTTTATAGTTATAAACTTTTATATGTAACTCTCTACTTTCCGTGAATTTAACCTTACATTTGGCTGCCCAAACAAGCAGAAGTGGAACAGATTTTCTGCCATAGGTCGTTGTAAAAGGAAATATAGAAAAAAGTTACAAAATTATATATCGAACATTGTAAACCGAACTTTAATTACATAAATCTCATCACATTATGATGGATCACGTTTAAACTACTCACGCAATCTTCTGCATTTCTGAGACGAGAGATTTAGCTTTATTGAACACCATTTAATTTTTATTTGACCGCAATCCAATTGGCTTAAAATATAAACCAGCTTGAAATTTAAGTTGCTGTGTAAGGGAAGTCATTGCGTACCTATGCGGATTTTTTGCGATTTATTTATTTATTTATATTATGTAAGAGAAAAAATATTTCATTCCATGCAGTTTAAAGAACGTTAGATCAAATTAATAAGACGTGCAGAATAAATTGTATCTTGTATTTATTAAACCCACATTTAGTTAAAACAAAAATAACAACAATATTTCAGGATCTGTTTGGTCGGCTTGGCTAAAGATCACGCCAAATGCGGCCTAATATTGAATATTTTCACCTCAAAGAATTAATTAATTAACTTACACTGAAAAATATAATCATAGAAATACTAATCATGTTGATTTTTCAATTCCAACCAAATTGATTAATCTATTTATTTGTTTGTATATTTGTAGTTTATACTTAAGGGTAATGTAATACTTCCTATTCCCGTGAACTTATAATTTCCCTGCTTTAATTTTATTTTATGAAATTTTTCAAATATTCTGTCCAATTTCTAACATAGAAACTATGTTTTACTCACAAATAAAAATTATAACAGATCAAGACGGTGATCAGGACGAACTAGATTCAGATGAAGAATACATGTTCCAGCTTTCACAACCAAACCAAAATATTGACACGTGTCGTATTGAGGAAATTCCAGCCAAAGAGCCAAAACCAAATGCAGTTCCTCTCAAGTCCGCATTGAAAAAGAAGCCCGGCCAGTCTAATTCATCGCCTGGTACACCCACACAAGAGCAGTCTAATAACAGTGGTCACAGTTCATCGGGATCTGGTGGAAGTGGTGGTGGTGGTGGCGGCTCATCTTCAACATCAGCGAACCAGCGGCCATTGGTTGTGAGACAGGAGGCTAATAATTATTCATTAAAGTGAGTATACGCTGGTGTGACTGTATAGATTTATATACTTACTATAACTTGAAATTATGTTTCTTCCATTTGTTTTCTTTAATAATGCGTAGACCAATTATTCGGCCTCGGATTAGGATATGGTAATATTGAGTTTTTCTTTCTGCCAATCTACTGCCCATTTTTATTTCATTTTTCCTGTTTTGGATTGTTTTTATTTTCATTTGCACAAGCTTGAGATCTCCGAATTTGTTGTCAAGTTCCATTAAGAATAATTTAGAAAATGGGAAACATAACTACCTTACAACAGGAAAGGGAATTAGCTCAATAAGCGTATAGAGTATAGACAAATGGAAGCACTATGTCTTTTGATTTTGTCATTTTGTGTCGCACGCATCAGTTGTCCCAGGCATACTTGGGCGACATTTTTCTGACAACCACTCGTAGGGATTTCGAACAGAACGTAAGAGTCACCTGGCATTTGCGGAAGAGCCCTTGAAAAGTTTTGAAAAGTCAATTCTGAGGAAATATTATTTTAAATTTTCAAATTCGTTTGAAGATGCAAACTTTTTGCGACGGAGAACTAGAACTATTACTTGAATATAATTCGGAAGGATTTAGCATTTCTCACTCGAAGATGGGCGAAATCCCAGAGGGGCAATTGTATCCTTATCCTTTTATGGAGAAGAAAGCAAACGAAAGAAAGTAACATGAGAAATGAAAGTTCGCCTTTAACTGCCGCCTTTTGTGCGAAGTAAGTTTTAAGTAAGCAATTTGCTGTAATTATAAAGTTTTTTCTTTATAGTTTAAGGGGAATAGGAATATTGTTACAATTCCCCAATATGCTTAGAACAATTGCGAGTATGTAATAACAAGTTGTGCTTAAAGTAAGCAATTGTGTACCTACTTTATTGTAAATCAGGGACATTATATCTACGAGGTGATGACGACGCGACGGTTGGTTTGAATGAAGTACTATAGAAACAAACATTTTTCGATATAACTTTTTTGTTCGAAATTTTTATTGTAACATGTGACATCTTAAAATTTTAAACATGAGGTAAACTATTTTTAAAGGGGAGTATTTTTTTTATATTTCCTTTTGATGTCTCTTTTTTGATTACTTATAAAAAAAAAAAACATAATCAGTAATTGTGTTTCCTACGTTTTTTAGTGCTACATCTGTTTCGAGGAGGTACTGGTTTGCAACACCTATCTTATCAATTTTCTAATTTTTCAAACAATTATCTTATAACAATTTTTAGCTTTTTACATTTAATTTTACATTTTGTATTTTAGGAGATTGTTGTAAAGTGCTTTAGCCTTTAACTCAAATACTTAGTTATTTTTGTTGCTGCTGCGAACAGCACCACCACGACCACGAGCGAAACTAGTAGGAAATTATAAAAACAGTTGCATTTCTTAATTTTTAACTTTCTCTATTACGTAGTAAGAGAAGGATATCTATTGTATTCATACAAAATTTCGAACTCGAGATGTTAATTAATTCAGACATTACGATGATAGAGAAACTCAAAAAAGTGGGTCGCAAAATTCTGTCCGTATATTAATGGTACCTACTTTCCATACAAAACGTCTATACCAGTATTTCAACAAAAATTGATATTTAAATTTATGTATGTGAGGTTAACAGGACTCCACACCCAGTTTTTCCGTAAAAAATCTAATAATGGTACTTTTGAAATTTGGACATATTTCGAAAACATTCCAGACGATTGTAACAAAAATGCATTTTTAAGGTAATATGGTCATTCCTTACTTAATACAAAACTCAGTTTTTCTCTGTATTATCGTACAAAGGAATTTTTTAAAAAGGGATTTTTTTAAAATCTAGTTTTCATTAGTTTACCTGAAAACGACAATAACGATTTTGAGCAAATTACAAACTTAGAGTAAAATTGGTATTCCCAAAATTATTGCATCCTTAATTTTCAGTTCGAATCACCGAAAACGCTAATTTTACAAACTTCTCATATCTCGAAAACCCTATTTTTGATTTCGATATAACTTGAAAAACCAAGTTATATCCGGAACAATAACTTATACTCTGTTGTCAGCTAAATAGTTAAATTTTTTTTCAACCTATACGTTGCAATATGTTTTGTCTGCATGATTAAAAAAAAAAAAAAAAAACGCTCTACCTAACGATAATATCCGGTACTTGGTTTTTCTAAAAAAAAATCGAATAAATCAGTTTTTTAATTAGGTATTTAGTTATTCATTGACACCTTAAATCAGCGTCACTAATCTATTACAGTCAAAACAGATTAGAAAATAGAAACTTCTAGTATAATTACTCTTATTTCCCTTAACCCAAAAATCTTGTAAAGGATAAAAGCTTATAAGATAAAACTCTCTTATCATAAGTTGCTAAAAAATGCCTGTCACTAGCTTCAACTTATAAAATCTCACATTGTTATTTGATATATACTACCATGTCAGATGAATAACTCAAAAATATTCGTAGCATTGCTTCCCAGATTTTTGCCTACCTACATACCTAAATAAAATAAGAAAACAACTTACCAAACTTTTGATCAACGAGAAAGTTTCGTTCGAGCCAGTCGTGCACTTTATTTCATAGCAAGTGCAAATTTCACTTAAGGGAAAAAAGGGCGCTTTTTTTCGAATTTAGCGAAAAAGTAATGCTTTTGCTGATAAAAAAAGGGGAAAACACTCTTCTTTCTTCTTTTGATTTTGGTTTTCCTTACAGGGATTGAGCCAGGAAACATTTTTGATTCTACCAGCGCCCTCCTCTTTTGGGTTCTTTTGCTCAAACTCAGTTTTATTTAGCTTTTCCGGGTACTAATATATATGTTTCGCTAAAGAACACAAGTGTGTCGTTTGTGCCCTTCTATGTACTACCTATTTTGTGTACAGATTGTATCTACCTATACCTAGGAAGAGATACATAAAACCACGCCATAAATATCTATTTATGGATATTTTTTTTTATATATACTTCACCCGGGAAAGGCGAACCTATAACGATTCAACAGCGCCCCGAGATGCCTGCAGATGTATGTTTGTTCTGCACTTAATAGAGGGGAATATTATGAATAGGCTTTGGACATTTTTTCGAAATTGGCATGGCGGATATTGTGTCCTGTGGAGGCATGGTTTAGATTTTACAGGCAACTATTTTGCCATTACCAGCTATGAGAAACTTGCAATGAACCGAAATGTATAGAGTTTTTATTTTTTAATTATATTGTGTTGTGTATAGCTAGCACTATAATATCATCGCAGATTTCTTCTGCTTGCCTCAAAACAGCCGTACAAACTTTTTTTTGTGTACTAGGTACTCGCAATGAAAGTCTTATAACGTACGCGCTTATTTTGCAAAACAGTTTACAATGGATGTAACTGGCTTAATGTGCATATATGACGACACTGCAAAATAAGCCCATCACATATTCCTGAATTGTTTCCAAAAGCCACCCCTTACCAAAGACCACCATATTCCATTCTAATTTAAACAAAAAAAATTGATTCCGTTTCAATTTTAAAATCACTCGACACTAAAAAAGTGGTCGTTTTCATTTCAGTCATAAAGCATCGCAATGCATATTATTCACTTCATTAGTATACACCAGCATTGTATTCCTTCAAAAGATAAACGAATACATATTTCGAAAAAGCCTTTTCGCATTGAAAAAACGAACTCATCCCGAGAGATACAAAGTATAACTCGCTGCAACTCTTTTGTTTCATGCTAAGTAAACAGATATACATTTCCTTCTCTACCTTAAACGGTTATTGTTAAGCGAAAGATACTTTCATACCCAGAACAAACTTCGAGTCCTTGTTGCAGAAGAAAAAACACACAGCCGCTATATAATTATTATTCATGCAAAGGCTGTACCAAAGCAAACACATCGCAAAAGCAATCTAACAAAAACGTGAAATCGTGAATGGTTTCCCAGAGGGAATTTGCCATCGTCCTCAGGAAAAGACACTGCTGTAGATTGTCGAAACCTCTATACAAGTCAGCGTAATGAGAGAAAATAATTGATGCCATTACTGATTAATTACGACATTTGTTATTGATTGGTAACATTGTTTGGCTAATTTCGAAAAATGAGTGCAGAATAAGTCATGCGGATACCATTAATGACGGCAATGTGGGTGATGTATTGGTGGGAGCAATCAATTGCTAAATGTGCTCCTAAGTTGGGTAGGGAATTTTTATAAAATCTGTTTGGAGACTTTCGAAAAATTGATAAATTAGAACCCTTATGAATTGTAAGAATGAACGATGTGGATGATATTGTGAAACAATGCAAAAATATTTTTATTTATATGGGCGAAATGGCATATCGGCTTTAACCTGTATAATGCTAAATGTACAGCACAGCAAAAAAGAAGAGTTCTTAGGACCAACAGGATTTTTTTTGCAAAAACTCCATTATGGACTTATGAGACTTCGCTGTCATTGAACAGATATACATATAGCAAAATAAAATGGAAAAGCTTAAACACCGATAGTACAAAACAAAATGCTTCAGCCCAATAAAACGAATTCAAAGATTGAGACTTTAATATTTGATAGAGGAAAATGGGGTTGTCCTCCGCTTAATTTTGATAAGGCAAGTAGCAAAATTTAAATAATATGACGCGAGTGACTACCCTGAACCGCATAATAAATATAGTTTATGTTATATGCGATATAACAATTCACGTGCTGCATAATAAACATACAACCCCAGCGCCCAAAGCTGCAAAACTTTTTCTTGAACACATTCTTGAAACTATGTGGTTATTTGTTATTCCGTTGGTAATTTAAGTAAGCCTTTATAAAACTTATTTTTCATTTGATTAAACCCATTATTAAGCGTATGCCACAGGATACAGGAAACCGAAAGCCGACAACAATCTGATGTGGTTTCGTGTTTGTTAAACTTGAAATTTTGTGTGAAATTTGACCAAATCCACAAGTAAACTACATAGGTAAAAAAAGTATTGTATACTATAAATTCTGCCTACCATGAAGCGTGGGCTACCCTTACCTTTTTTTCAACCATTAGTTAAATGTGGTATAATAATACAGACCCAATGTTAAAGTATGGAAGCACAAATTGCAGTAGCGAGCGAGAGGAAGACTTTCATAGCCGATACCTTTTGAGATATGCAAAACGATTCTATATATCTGCATATGTCAGTTTTATTCTAAATTTATAAAAGCCAGGGATTTCTATTCAATTTAAAAACCTTAAACAATTGATTTCGACAATGCGATAAGCAAGTTATGAATGTAATAATACTTCTCGATAACAAAAACAAAACTTTAAAAGTTGCTCGTACCGAGATGCTTGCAAATCGATGTTGACACTTAAATCCCTCTGAAAACATATTGAATAATTGTACTTTCTCCTTTCTCTGGTAGCATCTTTTGTTTTTATTGAGGAAATTATTCCAACTTATTTAGGCTGGAATAAAACTAACATACTGATAACTCGTTGCAAAAGCAGCTCTATTAATAATTTTTCGATATAATACTCCCAAGGTTCGTATGGCGGTGGCGACTCCGAACGGTTCCATTGACAAGCTTTCTCAGACAATTATTATCATTTTTATTCTCAGTCGTTCTCGATAGGCGCGGCAGACTTGGAAAACAGCGTCGAATAGATAACGTATATTCGAGCCGTTGCTCATTTAACTGCTTCTGGATATGATCGATCTTTCCGTGCAATGACAGAAGGCTCGTTTTCAAATCCAGATCCGATTCCGGTGTTGGAACCTTTGGCGCGCTTTTTGTTATTGTGCTACCCGGTCCAGTTACGATTTGGGCAAAGCTCTTTCAGAATAGAGAGATGGCCCCGATCTTCTACCCAATCGCTACCTAAAGCACATTCCCCATGTTTGTGGTCCTTATTCCACTTGACGCACCTGAAATGCATGTTGCAGTTGCAATAGTTGGCGCAACAGGTCCGGGGAACCCTAGACCTAGCTTCTTACAACCATTCGTTTTTGTGTGAGTTTTTCATTTTTGAAACGAATGGAAGGGATCTACAATTTTATGTCGACTCCAAACGGCTAATTGAGAAGCTCTTTCAAGACAGTTATACTCTCGGATGTTTGTCAGACGTTCGCGAGAGGTGGCGTAGTGGAAAAAACCCTAAGTTGCAATTTGGGTTTTTGCGGGACTCGAACCTCGGCCCCTCGCTTAGTAGTCCAACACATTAACCACTAAGCCACTGTGCCCAAACCTCTGGCAGCGTATATGTATATTGAAATACACGATCTGACCTTTTTAATTTTTCGCAACGTACTGCATGATAGTATACAGGAATCTGATTATTTTCAGACTATCTATTTTTAGGTTTTAGTCGCACCAAAAAGAATGGTAATTTGTGGCTACCACCCCTGTCCGCAGGCTAGAAAAATCGCTTGACCCTCTATTTTATTTTTATTCATTGGGGTCGATATTCAATACCCTTAAGCAGCATAGTTTGCCGTTTATCTCCTTTTGGAGTATACATACGTAAAGTATTCTATTTCCGCTTTCTCCATGGCGATGCGTACTTTTTTGTGCTCTTCCATATTACACATCTCCTGAATATCTAAAACGTAAGGCTTTTTTTTTAAATTAATCGTCTCTTTCCAAATCTTTCAGTGGCAATATAAACTTCAACCGGTAAATGTTAAATTTATGCACGTTTAACAGATTCCGCATGATTCACATCCTTAGAGCAGCACTTAATTTATTAAAGGATCGAGAATAGTCTCCAATTTAGATCAGCTCCAGGTTTAAAATGCCCACGTCTTCAATTATAGTCACCACATACCATAAGTACCTTAGCACATTAGCTTATAAGCTCAGGATCTCAAAGTCGTTGAGATCACTTTTGTCCTTTTTTACAGTTTCGACTTCAAGGACTAAGCATGTACTTTCTACTTTAATAAACCAGCAGATTCATCCAGAATCAGCATTAAATTGGGGAACTTCCGATTGGCCATTATATATTTGCAATCCAATTAAATCCAAAGTCAGCAAACCAATTTGATTGCTTTCCATAAAACCGACCTCACAGAAACTTCGAATTCGTTTCAAATCTGGTACGCTTCTTCTACTCTGTCACAAATTCACTAATTGAGCAGCAAATTGATTGCTTCGAGGACAAAAATGTTACCCGGTTTGTTTCATTTAAGAAACTGGTGCTGCAGCGAAGACATGCACACGGCATTCTCCCTATTTTATGGGCTTAACGTGACTGCAAGGTGATTGCAAGGACATTGTCATACCCAATCACGGCAACACTTGTCGCACGGAAAGGGAGATACACATTTGAAATGGAAAATATGAAATTCTTTTGCAAAAGGATACCTTTTTCATTTTTTTCCATTGCAGATATCATGTTTAGAGAATGAGATTAATTTTTCAAGGTTCACTGTTATATCCGGTTATTTGAGTTCACGAAGTCGATTATTAAATTTCCATGGTATTCCTACTGCTTCTGTGAAGTTCTCGACTTGTCTTCATTTTTAACGCACTACTGGCTCTTACTTCGCATATTGCCGTGGGGATTCCTCTTGTTGCCTCAATCTGACATTGTTCGTGGAAAGTATAAGGACTCGCAGCCTCAATGCACGCTGCATTATTTAGCATTGCAAGGAACCTGTCTGTCTGAAATGACACTCGCGCTTCAGAGATATAAAAGAGCCATATGGGTGTAAGGACATTTGTATGCAAGTAGTAGACAAGAGATGAAAAGGATTTTGATGTTACACTTGAGCAGGCAGAGGAGTGAGTATCCTTGAAGCGCAGTTAGTGACAGATACATGTAAACCTCTCAGTGGTGAGTGAGAAATGTAAATGTTTCCTTTGGAATACAATTTTCGACGTGGATCTCATGTGAGAAGACATAGAATTGAAATGAACGTCGCAAACGAGCTCAAATGAGGTCTTCAGTAGCTTGGCATACGTAGGCGGATTTAAGATTTTAACTAGATGTTTAAAGTTCCTTATTAATGTGTATGTGGAATGCAATTTAGTAGTTGGATTTCATTGCGTTTGAAAAGACGATGTATTTTTGCTGAACAGGATTCGAAAACGTGTTCAAGTGATGGTCAGTGAAGACCGTATTTTTTATCTGTTGAATATAAGCTCCCAAAGACCTTTTGAGTTAATTACTTATTTACAGTAACCTTTGCTTTTCCATCATGTAATCTCAGCTCTGCTCCCACTTCCCAGCGGTCTTAAGTAGACAACAAGCATGATCGCAAGCGACACCTTACACTTCACTTCATGATCTGAGCTAGTCTCTTATTACCCCTTGCATGATTTTATGCTTAAATTAATTCATTGTTTCGGAATATACAACCGTACTAATTTCACGTACAATCTCACTGTCTCTCTCTTTTCTCCACAGTAGGCAACAAATGTTCAACATCAATCTGCCGTGCACCGTTGAAAACAAGGAGAACACTCGGCCATTTGTGATACGCGAGAATAGCGATAGTGACGAGAATGATGGACGAATCCTCTACCGTGAAGATGATATTGATCGGCAGGCGAAAATTGCACGCAAAGAGAGCCTATCGCTGAAACTTCAATTGCGGCCAGATAAACAGGATTTAATTAACCGGAATATCCTGCACCAGGTGACAGACAACGAGATAAAAGAATCAAAGGAAGCAATCGGTGCCCGACTTATACGTCGGCTATCGATGCGTCCGACTGCCGAGGAACTGGTGGAAAGGAATATTCTAAAGAGTAAATGTAACTGCAACTACTCGGTTGAATTTGCTTGCTAACCGAAAGGCACACCCTTTCTTTTCTTTTCTTCCCTTTTTTTTTCTACCAAACAAACAAATTTAGCACAATCACCCGCCGAAGAGAAGAAACAAAAGGAAGAGAAGAAAAGCTATTTACTGCGAAAATTAAGTTTTCGACCCACAGTCGAAGAGCTCAAGGAGAAGAAAATCATTCGGTTTAACGATTACATTGAGGTGACACAGGCGCACGATTATGATCGAAGGGCCGATAAGCCATGGACAAGACTGACGCCTAAAGATAAGGCTGCCATACGGAAGGAATTGAATGAGTTTAAATCATCGGAGATGGCAGTGCATGAGGGTAGTCGACATTTAACGAGGTAAGGAGTTAATTTTGTTTTTTATTGGAATAGGCGGCATATTTACTATTGACCCTGATGCAGTAAGCTCTTGCCTAAAATATCGAATTGCAGATAACTTCACACTTCAATTCGCACATTATGTACGGAAACTGATGATTTTTGTTTGTGTAGTGGAATAGTAAAAATCTCTTATAGTCTAGCAACTGTGAATACGACGAATATAAATTCCGGACTTAGGTAATACCTATTTTTTATACCAAATTGATGTGTTCCCGCTTCATGCTTGGAAAGGCTGGAATATTACATTCCATTTTGGCCTGCCTACATTTTACCACTTCTAAATACCTTTTCCGTGGTCTAGTTTTCGATTAAGTTGTTTCACATTATTTTTCATACCAAGTACAGTTAATAGTAGGTTATAATATGCCAACTCCCTCATTCATCGTCACATTTGTGTTTCACCAAGAGCCCTATGGCAGTGGGAGTTGCTCCACCTAAATAACATCAATCACAATGCAGTTGAAAGTCATGTCAAAAGAAATTCCGCAAACGATCAAAAAAGTTTCTTAATTTCAAAAGCACTTAACGTCGCCAGAAGTTCGCCTATAGGGCGCACTCTTTGTTCGATTCCCATCGATCTAAGTCGAAGTGACAAAAAACGTTTGCCGCTAACCGACTATGTATATTTTTTTTTCTACGCTAACTGCCAGAGTCATCTGTTTTCATTTAGCCCTTAAACTCTTTTCGGTCATTCGATTTCATTTTCCATCCGCAGCCCGTAAACTCTACCCTCGCGATTGTTGCATTTTAAATTATACAATAACAGTGGAAAGGATAGCTGGATTAACAAAAAGAAAATTTAAAAAAATACAAAAAACCACAAGCACACAAGATACGAAAAAGAACTCTCATCGTCGATTCGATTTTAATTGCTATTCTCTAAAATTCAGCGCAAATATTTGCATGTCCACTTTTTGTATGTTTCTGTGAGTTAGTGCTTTTTAATTCTTCTTTTGACCTGTTCCCGTTGTTATTTGCTCTGACGGTGAACATACATATTCTTTAAGAGCCGAGAAATAAGTACATACTTCCATCTGGTACCCTGTGCATCCTTTTCAGTGCTCCGGGCCATGAAATGTCCACACAACTTAGCATTCCCTTAATTTCGCAAAGTGCAGGACTAATTTTCCTAAAATTCTCTGAAAATAGATGCCCCTCCTCAAATAGTTAAACTTCGAAAGTAACTGAAAAGTGCAAGATAAAACAAAAAAGAATACGAGAACACCGTTGGTAATATTGGTCAGGTTCAACCTCTCTACACAGAAGTAGCAATAAATTTATGTCAACATGAAAGGGGAGATTCTCCTCGATTGGGATTTCCATCGAAATTCCGATGGAAACGGAAATGCACGCCACCGCATCATCTTGATGTTGGAGCATACGATTAAATCGTAAAAAAAAAAAGCAGAAACCGAATATATCAGGGGGATTCTCGACTTCACGTAGTCGGCTAATTCAATTTTGAAAGCAAACACCCCGCAGACGACGACCGTTATACAGCAGGAACAATGACTAATGGAAAGGATGAGCAAACTACTAAAACTACGAGTAGCAGTGAAAGTTTTACTTGAAAGAGAACAAATGACTTGAGGACATCAGGAGGAGGTTGTTTTGTTGTCCTCGTTCGGGATATTTTGGCTTGAAGCGGTCGCATAGTTTTAAAATGGTCATTGTTAAGGAATTTATATTGGGAAATAGTTTTTTAGGCCCGGCAGAAGGAATGTTTTGTTATTCGTTATCTGATTTAGTATTCCAAAGAAGATGAAACGCACCGAGTACCGGCTCATATTTGTAATTATGACGTAAGTGTGCTCTGTTGTTCTTTAATGAATGTTTCAAATTTCAAATGAACAACGTTGGGAAATATTGAAAACTTATTTCCAAAGTGAGTGCTGTGTAGCACAAACAGTGCGTTTTTAGAAAAGAAGTTTTTACCGAAATGAAGTACCCACCGCGCCTGCTGTACACAAGTTTGTGGTAAAAATTACGTGAGACTGGTATGCCAGTGGACAACACTCACGGTGCCCGTCGTCGTACGGTTCGCACAGACGAGAATGTGGCTGCTGTAGCCGTGAGTGAGTCACGAACATCAACTCGCCATCGATATCAACCGCTCTACATTTCATGAACTAGCCTGAGGAGAATTCTGCACAAAGATCTCGAATTATTCGCTTACAAGGTTCAATTGACTCAGCAATTGAAGGCGCATGACCATCCGCTTCATTATAGCTTCGCAGTTTGGGTCTTAGAGCAGCTTGAGTTTTGGGCGAAAAATCATATTTTCATCTCGGCCGCTTCGTTAACATACTGAATTGCCTCACCTGGGGCTCGGAAAACCCGCACTTTATTTTCCGGAAACGATTCAAGCACTTAAGGCCAATATCATTCAGGCAATCTGTAAGCTTCAGCCCGAAACCATCAGCAAGGTCTTGGGAAATTGGAGTGACAGAATGCGCTACTGCGAAGCCTGCCGAGGCAGCCACTTGAACGACGTTGTGTTCCATAATCAATGGAAATTTTTGCTCCTACTAATAGTAGGAATAATGTATGGAAAAATTTAATTTTGTTAATTTTATTGCATTTTTAAAAAGAAACTTGTATTTTGGCCACCCTGTACCCTGTACCCATATAGTTGCTTGTTTTGCTCTTAAAAATCAACTTGTGGTAGCTGATTCTAAGATGTCTTCCTGGCCCGAAGAAATAGCACTGAACATTGAGAAGAACCAAACTTGTGTCAGTCTTTTGAAAATCATCAGTTGGACAGTATATTTCCAATCCATCCAACTATCTCTTAACATCTTACTATATACAAAATTTCGTGTCACATGTTCCTCCGCGATTGAATCCTAAACTACTGAACCGATTTTTATAAAATGTTGCATAAAATGTTGAGAGATAGGATAGTTTATAACTCAATTTATAGTCGCAATATTTTGTTATTGCAAATTATTTGTTTTTTATTTTACAAGGAGTTAATAGATATTATAGGTATACTAGCGGACCAGGCAAACTTCGTCCCGCCCAAAATTTTTTTTTTTTTTTTGATTTAAATAATTTCGAGCATATTCAAGCAACGATTTTTAATGGAAAACTAGCTGACCCGGCGAACTTCGTTCCGCCAAAATCTATGTTGTATAAAAATGGAGCCTTAAAATTGTGTTCGTTTGTCGCCGAATCACGCCTTAACGCATTTACCGATTTTAACCAAACTTTTTCACTTCTTTGGTATTGGTCAATTTATATGATTTTGGTAAACGTATATTTGTGTAATTTGTTTACAAAAAACGGTGCAAAAGAAATTTATTTGTACTGTAAAATGTGTTGTTTTTTTTGGTCTTATGAGAAATACATTTTTGTTTTGTCAAATCACTTTTTTCGAATTTCCAGTCGATTTTTTTTTTTTTTTTTTTTTTTTTTTTTTTAAGTTTTCTCAACATTTTGAAAAATTGTAGTTGTACGGTTCCTACGCTGGAATCGGAAAACTTATGCGTGCGTGAAAAAAAACATGAATTTGAGTAATTTTTTGTTTTTTTCCTAAACCACTCAACCGTTTTCAATTAAATTTTGTGGATGTGTTTGGTTGGTTACAGTTTGAAAGATAAATAGATATTTTGGACCCGATAGGTGACTCTGTTGTCGATATCATAAGCCACTCAACCGATTTGAATAAATTTTGTGGCTGTGTATGGTTGGGTACAGTTTGATAGATAGTGTATCGAACTGCATGAGTATTGCTACTCTGCGGTCGATGTATTGAGATAGGATATAAAACTTAACGAAAGACCGAGATGGTTCTAATGATTGTATGACGAAAGTCAGATACACAGCAGGAACCAATGCGAGAGGAACAGCATTACTGAGACGGAATAAATACGAGTGGTTTTTTATAACATTTTTCCACTATAATTGCCTTGTGTTTTATTTATTCTGACGCGTGTTACTTTTGTGCCGATCTGTTTTATATTTTTTTTCCACTAATTTCTCTGAGCTACGATACATTTTGGTCCGTGTCGAGCAGGATATTGTACCAGTGACGGGATGGTGCCGGTTTTCTTTGTTAAAAAAAAATGAATGAAAAAAAAAAAACAATAATAAGTGCATTGTGATTTGTGAGTGAACAGGGCTTCGGTTCATTACGAACATAAATTGTGATTGTGAAATGCGCTGCGATGAAAACTACGCAGTCGCAAAATAAAATAGAATGTGCGCAGGAATCATGTTCAGACATGATACGTGAGGGAGTGAAGGAAATTACATACCGCTACCGCCAGCAGGCAGTGCGAAGAAACGATACGACCCTCTACACAGTGTCAGTATCTACCTACCAGCATGTAAGTAAGCGAAGAGATATTGTTTCGTTGTTTTCCCCTTATGGAAACCAGAAGCGACCGATACAAATTCTTCATCAAGAATTGAGAGCAGGAGCAAGTAAGAGAGTTTGTATTCTCACCTCACAGCGAAAAATTACACACTCACCATCACCATGAGCAGCGAGCGAGAAACGAGAATCAAAAAACGAGAAGGTTTCGTCCATCGAAAAGCAAAAAGCAGCGAGCGATCGTGCTTTGCTAGGCGAAAAATTAATTGAAAAATAAATAATAAATACATTTAGAGAAGGAAATATATTCAAATGAATAAAATATTTCTCATATAGGTCAAAAATACAGTCCACATTTACAGCAGGAAAACGGTTTGCAGTAATTTATTTAGCAACGAGCTTGTTTTTTGTTTTCTTTTCATAAGTGAATGTGTGCAGGCGACGGCAACGTGAGACGGGATGAAAGCAGGGTGTCCTTTTGTCATTTACCTTTCAGATGGAGTGATGGAGAAGGAAATATGCCGATAAATGAAACGAGTGTGCGCATTCTGTTTTTGTGTGCTTGTGTGAAGGGGGAATTTTATTATTAATAATTCCATATTCTGTTTTTGTGTGCTTGTGTGAAGGGGGAATATTATTATTAATTATTCCATATTCTGATTTGTGCTTGTGTGATCGGGAATATTAATAATTTCGCATGATCTGTTTTGTGCTTGTGTGATCGGGAATAATAATAATTCCATATTCTGTTATGTGCGTGTGCGATGGGGAATGATAATAATTCCGTATCTTCTTCTTTCTTATTTCATTATTGTAATGGTAGAAATAATAATTATATATTCATCAAATAACAAATAATAATAATGGTGATTGTTGTTGTGAGATAGGGGTTGACAAATGTTATTTGTCATTTTAGGTTACTTGAGTTAAGTTTTTTTTTTTTGTTGTCACCTTTTTTCTTGCCAAGTTATTTACTTTGTCGAGACAAAGAATGTGCATGGGAAAGAAAGCAGGAGGAACTCAGAGCACTTGTGTGCGAGTTACCAAAGTAAACGAGAAGGAGTGAAGGAGGAACTCGAGTGCAAATGCACCAGTTGCCATATAGCATGAAATAATTTGATCTTATATGTAAAAAAAAAGGAGACATAGCAGGAGCAGGAAAAAACTTAAAGCACGACGGTGCTAGTTTTTAAGAGAAGGAATGCTTGCAAGCAGCAGGAATAAATATTCAGAATGCTCAACTTGACTTGAGTTCTGAAACACAACAAATTATTTAATTTGTTGTGAGTGAGATTGGGAGCAAAAATAGGAGTATAAAACGACAACAGCTACACAAACAACAACAATCTACCGCCCCATTTGTTTATATTATTATATTTATTTCTTTTCGCATACTGGGAAATTTTACATTCAAGTACCTACTGCGAACTATTATTATATTTATTTCTTTTCGCATACTGGGAAATTTAACATTGAAGTACCTACTGCGAACTATTATTTATTTATTTATTTTTGCAGGGTAGAGTTACTGACGATTCACCATATTTTCTTTATTTATTTACTATTTTTACACCTTTTTTTTTTTTTTTTTTTTTTCTATCGCATACTGGGAAATTTCGCATTACAGTACCTACTGCGAGCTTTAATTTATTTATTTCTTTTTGCAGGGTAGAGCATTATTGAGACATGATTTCTAATGCAATACGATTTTATATACGTATTTCTCAAGAAAAAAAAAGCAAGCAGGCATTTTTTATTAATAATAAAAAACGAGAAGGCAAGCAGGTAAAAGAGATGGTAAAAGAGCAGGAACCTAACGATAATTATGTGTTGGATGCCGGAATATTTTCGGTGAGCAGGATGCTGGCCTTTGTGCAATCTCCAACCCTTGGGACTTGCACGTTGGCAGCAGCGCAGATTAGGCTTGAAGCCTTGCAGGATACTTGGGCGAAGGTGAAGGTGTCTGAGAATAGGATCGCGCTGGCCGATGACTTGCTGATCAACGTCGAGATGCAACGCAAGACCGCTGAAGCGGAGGGAAAATATTTGGCCGCCTATGCAGCGCTAAAAGAGAAGGTAGCTGAAAGAACTCCAGCAGCAGGTGTGGCAGGCAGAGCAGGACAGTCCATCGAAGTCCAGGTTAGTCTCTCATTCACCCAACACGATGTGAAGAACACCTGGGGATCTTTCGATGATGACATTTGATCAGGTGTGAGAAAGTGCAGCAATGCCCGCAGAGGGAAGCAGCAGGTGGTAAAAAACCATTGCCTTATCACTCGTGCAAATCTTTGAGTCATCGAATGTGGCGTTGTCCGGAGTTTGCGGTGTTGAACTTGCGGGGCAAGCAGGACTTCGTAAAGAAGAAGGCACTCTGCTCGAATTGCCTTAAGACTGGACATACTCCGTAGGAGCACAACAGTGTACTCTGTCCTTATGAGAGAGTCTAAGAAGGGTGAAGCCACGGTCTTCAATACGCAGGAAAAGGGCAGGAAGAGAAGGAGTAAGCAGGAAGACGAAAACAAGCAGAAGAGAGATTGAATAATTGTCCCTCCCGAGAGACGCCTTCGGTTGGACAAAACCAAGACAGAGCAAATAGCAGGTACAGCAGGTGTGAAGGAAACAGAGAGTGAATCAGATATAAATAATATTTACTTAACATCTCTTAATTATAATGAGCAAGAGCAGGAAAAGTTTACCTTGATGCCTACGGCACAGGTAAGAGTTGAGATGGACGGCAGGAAGTATGGGCCAATAAGGGCGCTTTTAGATACAGGGGCACAACCTAATCTGGTGAGCTATCAACTTGCTCAGAGATTGGCCCTGCCAAAGGTGCAAATAGCAAAGAAAGTGATTGGTGTGCAGGGCGAGCCCATCAACATAAAATGCAAAACCACACTTCTGGTAAGTCCATGGTTTGATTCGCAGGTTTCAGTCGAGCAGGACTTCTGGGTATTGCCCAAGGAAAGTAAATGGCAGCCTATTGTGCCTGCACATAATTTGGGATCGCCGCAGATGGACAGTTCTACAAGGTTGTCACTTGCTGATCCAGGTTATTGGAAGGCAGGACCTGTAGATTTATTGTTGGGGTGCAGGTTTATAGCAGAATCATTTGTTTCGGTTTTAGGGCATCAGCCAGGTGGTGTTCTAGAGATGGAAACTATTTTCGGCAGGATCATACACGGAGAGTATGGAAGCGAGAACGATGGCAGGGGCACTGAGCTTGAGCGGGTGTCAAATGTCGTGTGCATGGACAACAATCAACTTCATGAATCGCTTAAGCGTTTATGGCAGTTGGATGACATTGAAGTGGCATCAAGCAGGTCAAAAGAGCAGGAGCAGGTGGAACAAAATTTCATCAATACGTTTTCACGTGATGACTCTGGCAGGTTTGTGGTTGCGATTCCTCTAAAGGAATTAGAGAAGGAGTTTGGAAGCTCAGAGCTTACGGCGAGACGTAGGTTCTTTGCTTTAGAAAGGAAGTTAGCAGGAGATTCTGAATTGAGACAGAAGTATGTGGAGTTCATGAGAGAATACGAAAGAGCAGGACACATGACACCAGTAACCGGTACAGCGCATGGCAAAACGGTATACCACATACCACACCATTGCGTCACTAGGAAGTTCAGAGTTGTATTTGATGCGAGTTGCAAGACAAATAAGAACATTTCATTAAATGAAGTGCAAATGCTGGGCGAGAAGCTACAGAAGGATCTGCACGAAATTTTAATGCGCTTCCGCAGGCATCGAGTTGCTATTAGTGCGGATATTAAAATGATGTTCAGAATGGTGAAGGTTGTGAAGGAGCAGTGGGATCTGCAGCGCATATTCTGGAGAGAAGACCCGCTAGATGATTTGAGAGAGTATTGGCTGACGGTAGTCACCTATGGTATGACCTCATCACCTTATAATGCTGTAAGAGCGTTAATACAATGTGCAAGAGAAGCAGAGCAGGACTTTCCAAAAGCTGCTAAGGCAATTATGGAAGACTTTTATATGGATGACTGTACCACGGGTGCTGACTCCGAAGAGAAGGCGATCGAATTATCGAAAGATATCGATCATGTTTTAAAAGGTGCAGGTTTTGAGCTCAGAAAATGGAAATCAAATTCCACGGCTCTAGTGAAGGATATGAACTATGAAGTGCAGGAGTCAATCTTGTTTCAAGATGACGAGAAGGCATAAATTTTAGGCCTTAAGTGGCTCCTTGAGAAGGATCAATTCACATTTGTAGTGAAAACACCAGTGACTGAGCAGGAAATGACGAAGAGAAGGGTAGTGAGCTGCGTCGCGCAACTTTATGATCCTAATGGATTCATAGCTCCCGTTACGATTGTGGGAAAGATTCTTATCCAAGACATATGGCGTTTAAACGTGGATTGGGATGAGAAATTACCAAGAGAGATAGAGGTGAGATGGAAAGAATTTTGGCAGGAAATAACATTCTTAGAAAATGTAAGAATTCAGAGATGGATAAGTACCTCGGAAGGGGTATGGAAGGAAATTCATGGTTTTTCGGATGCTTCCGAAAGAGCATATGGAGCAGCGATTTATGTGAGAACGATATGGGCAAATGGCTGGATTTCAGCAAATCAGAGTTACCATCGTGTTATTATTGGAGTATGAGTACCTCAAAAAGTACCCCAAGTTGTTACATTTGTGGAATGGACACGAATGATATAAACTTATCGTGCGGGATTTGCCTTGACACTGCACATGCTAAATGCTTAGGCCTAAAAGGAAAGGATGTTGACAAGATTATTTCTACTCCCGGTATTTGTTTCTATTGTGTTAAGCACCGAAGCATTTCACCTGACACCTTGCACTGGAAAATTATTAAGCTTCAAAAGGCCTTTACTAGCATGTCGATACTATTTTCGGAAATGCAAGATGTGTTCAACTTTAATGTCAGCAGCGGTAACAAGCTGATTGAAGGGTTCTCGAGCATTGATCGGATCTTACACCAATCACCCGGACTTAGCCCAAATATCATCCAAGAACATCCGAACCTCGATAACCAATCACTTCATCCACCGCTGCAACCACCAAATGGAGTCATAACACCGACTTTGATTGAACCAGTCTTACATATTCAACCTCAACCTCGTCATCAGATTCCTCAAAGTGGTACTAAGCATAATCTACCAGAAGGATCTAAACGCCCATTTCAGGAAGTTCTACAAGATCCTATTTTACAACTTCAGCTTCCTCTGGCGAAAAGAACTCTTCGATCTAATTCGCAAGGTAAATCGCCATTAGGGAGTATCACACCGACTGGAGTCACCGTTAGTGACAATACTGCCTCAATAGCAGCTGACAAACCATCTACTAGTGCTATGGCCTTAAACTCCCATCAAAGATTGATCGGTGTTCCTAGTACAGACTGTACTCTTAGAGTGGTGCCACCCCACTTTGCAGTGTTTTTGTCGCGGCTTGAATATGGTACCAAAAGCAATGAAATCGTTAACTACATTGCTGGGAAAGGCATTGATACCAGCAATATAAAATGCCATAGCCTGACAGCGGATAACCTTACAGGTCGCTTGACATCTTCATTCAAACTGGTAACGACTCAACCAATTGGAAAACAGCTAGTCAACCCAAACTTTTGGCCTAAGGATATTCTTGTGAAGGAATTCGTGAGCAGACCTAACTCCAAGAAGACGCAACCAAAAAACCTTCCAAAAAACTCCAACCAAATATCTTAGATCCTACAGCCTTTAGTCTTTACTACCAAAATACTGGTGGTCTAAGAACTAAGCTCCGCGATGTCTTGCTCTTCTCTTCATCTGGTCAATATGATATTATTGTGTTAACTGAGACTTGGCTTACGCAGAATCATCACAACGAAGAATTGTTCAACAAGGACCAGTACGAAGTTTTCCGCAAGGACCGCTGCTCCGTTCTAACCGATTGCGAGAGAGGCGGTGGAGTATTGGTTTCGGTTCGGGCCTCTTTACGCAGTGATGAAATCAATCTACCTCCAGCAGCAGCTGATTTAGATGTCGACCAAGTAGCAGTCTCAATAAAATTCATTGCTGGAACTGAAGTTATTGTTATTGTAAGTTATATACCACCAAGGAGTCCTTACCTATTATATAAAGCACATATAGAGAATTGTTCCTTTATCTTAAATAATTTAAAAGATCATCAGCACGCTATTCTTCTAGGAGACTTTAATTTACCCAATTTAATTTGGTCATTTGACTGCGATGATTGTAGACTTTTTCCATTTAATGTTAAATTAGATTATGAGCGTGAAGTCGTTGATACTCTTGCCCAGCTTGATCTTCGTCAGATAAATCATTTTCCTAATGAATTTAATAATATCCTTGACTTGGTATTTGTTGATTCTGAGCTTGACATTAGTATCAACAACTCCAACATCCCACTTTTTCCTAATTCTGTTTTTCATGTAGCATTAGCCATGCAGTTTGAATTTTATGCATTTTTTAAAACAGGTTCCGGTGACACTTATTTTAAATATAACTATGCTAAAGCCAATTTCCGCAATATTTCAAACTATTTAGATAGCAAGAATTGGTTGGATATCTTTAAAAATTGTAATTTAGATGATTCTCTAAATTTATTTATGAATACTGTAAATATGGCAATTGATTTGTTTACACCTAAAATGAAGTCTGTCAAGGGTAATAAACCCATTTGGTTTAATGACAGAATCATAAATTTAAATAATAGAAAAAATAAGGCCTATAAGCGGTTCCGTAATAGTAATAACAACCCGGAACTTTTGAACGTTTACCGGATGCTGCAAAAACAATTTGATGTTTTAAATAAGTTTCTTTACAAACAGTATGTTCTTTCTGTCGAATCTGATTTAAGGACAAATAGTAAACGCTTTTGGAGCTTTATTAATAGCAAAAAACAATCTAATGGTATTCCTAACTGTATGAGTCTAAATAACGTATCTTCGTCCGACCTTTCAACCATCTGTAATATGTTCGCTAACCACTTCCAGTCTGTATATTCTTGTAGTACTGCAACACCGGCAGTTCCTAGTAATACCTCAACATCCTGTGATTACTTTAATATCGGGAACTTAGAGTGTTCAATCCCTGAAGTTCAAAATGCTCTTTCTTTATTAAATTTAGATAAAAATCCTGGTATAGATGGCATCCCGCCAATCTTACTTCAAAAGTGCTCCCTTGCATTTTCTGTACCTCTGTGTTTTCTGTTTAATTTGTCTCTCCGGTCTGGAAATTTTTCGACAAATTGGAAGAGCTCATTTTTAACGCCCATACATAAATCTGGATCGAGACATGATATTACTAACTATCGTCCTATCTGCAAGATTTCTACTATTCCTAAGTTGTTTGAAAAAATAGTTTGTGACAAAATTACACCTCTCTTGAAGAGATTTATCTCTCCGTTTCAACATGGCTTTGTTGCAGGCAGATCTACTGCCACAAATCTCTCAATTTTTTGTAATTCTGCCTTGAAATACCTTGAGAATGGCTTGCAATGTGATGTAATATATACGGACTTTGCTAAAGCGTTTGATCGCGTTAACCACAATATATTAGTTTCCAAATTAATTGGCTTAGGACTTCACTCCGATTTCATAAAGTGGATTCATTCCTACTTAACTGATCGTATCCAGTATGTTCGCATAAATGACACGTTCTCGTCACCAGTTTATGTTACCTCTGGAGTACCTCAAGGAAGTCATTTAGGCCCTCTGCTCTTCCTTTTATTTGTTAATGACATTCCTGACTTGTTTTTGAGCTCCCAGTGTCTTATGTTTGCCGATGATTTGAAGGTATTTCGACCTATACGTTCAGTTCACGACTGTATTCTTTTACAAGCGGATCTTGAACGACTTTCCATATGGTGTCACAATAATGACCTTCATCTCAATGTCTCTAAATGTCAAAGCCTTTCTTTTTATCGCAACCTCTCTCCAATTCACTTTACGTACGTAATTGATAATACCCCTCTGTCCAATATCTCATCGAAGAAAGATCTTGGAGTAGTTTTTGACGTAAAACTAAGCTTTTGTAAACACATTGAGTCTTTGGTTGCAAAAGGTAATCAGTTGCTGGGTTTTATATTGCGGAATTCGAAAGACTTTCAAGATCCACATACTCTTAACTGTTTATTTTTTGCTTTTGTTCGATCTCATCTTGAGTACTGCAGTATAGTATGGAATCCATTTTATGAAGTGCATTCTATTAGAATAGAGAAAATCCAAAAGCGTCTTACTAGAGTATCCGTTCGTAGACTGCGATGGGATATTGAAATGCCATCTTACGAGACGAGGTGCAAATTATTTGGTATCTTACCTCTTTTTAAGCGTAGGCAATATTTTTCAATTATGTTTATTCGTGATTTGATAAATGGACATATCGATTGCCCTTTCCTATTATCATTAATTGGATTGTATGCTCCTTCGAGAGCTCTTAGAAATCATCTTTTATTTTATATACCTTATCATAGAGTTAATTATGGATACAATGAACCAATTTCCAGATGTCTTAGAGAATCCAATAAATATTGTAGTATATTCGATTTTCATTTAAGTAGGGATTCATTCAAGATTAAATTAATTCTATTATTAGGCTTTGGTGGTAGTTTTTAAGTATATTCTTTGTTAAGTAATCTAGCGAGAACAGTTGATGTACTCATTTGATTGATTGAAATAAAATAAATAAATAAATAAAAAAAAAAATCTCCTCACAGCAAAAACACGGGTTGCACCACTTAAAACAGTGACAATACCGCGCTTGGAGCTTGCAGCAGCCGAACTATTGGGACGATTAGTTGTTAGCGTCATCAAAACAATGGAATGGGAAGGTGTGGAGTATGATCTCTGGACAGATTCACTCGTGACGTTGCATTGGATAAACAAATTACCATGCAATTTGAAAACATTTGTAGCGAATAGAGTCTCGTCTATACAGACAAACACCGAAGTCAAAAGGTGGAGACATGTTGGAACGAAGGATAATCCTGCTGATCTCCTAAGTAGAGGAGTAAACCCAGCAGCATTGGCTGATAACAAGTTGTGGTTGCATGGGCCGGAATGGTTGACAAAACCTCGGTCGAGCTGGTCATCTGAAAAGTTTGTGCCAAATGTTTCAGATGGGGGGAGGGATGAGATGAAGGTTTTTGTGATCAGGGAATTCACAGAACCGTTGTCTATCTATGTGAGCTGCTGGAGAAGGAGTATTCCACTGATTGAATACACGTCTACATTAGAGAAGGCTATAAATATAATCGGCTATGTGCTTCACTTTATCAATGCAACTAGAGCAAAGATAAAACAACGGAAGGATGATGAAAAGAGATATGGTAAGAGACGGAGACGTTCTGTACGTCGGGTGAGAAGGAGAGAAAGAGCAGGTAATAGAGCTGGAAATATAGCAGGGGTACTTGATCAACCGTCTTCCGAAGAGAAGATGGAATCAATTGGTCACTTACTACGAAAAGAGCAGGAAAAACATTTTGCGAGGGAAATTGCTTGTATAGAGAAGGACAGGTGTTTACCTGACAAGAGCAGGATAGAATCTTTGAAGCCAATTCTAGATGGTAGAAAGATTCTAAGAGTTGGAGGAAGGCTAGAGAGAGCAGAGATGGAATACGAGAGAAAGCATCCAGCAATCGTGCCAAATGGTTCGCGATTAGCTTGGTTAATCATGGATAGCGCTCATTCAGCAACTAAGCATGGAGCAGTACAGGTCATGATGCAGCACATTCGTCAGAGATTCTGGATTCCCAAGCTGCGAAGTGAGCTGAGAAATTATCTACATAAGTGCTTGGTTTGTGTGCGACATAATCACCGCTTTGAGACGCAATTAATGGCTGACTTACCATCAGAGAGAGTAACAGCAGGGAAAGCTTTTCTACACACAGGGGTAGACTACGCAGGCCCGTTTGAGATCAAGATGATCGACGGAGCAGGTGAGCAAATAATAAGGCAGAAATGTTGGGTTTCCGTCTTTGTTTGTCTCAAAACGAGAGCAGTGCATATCGATTTGGTATCAAATCTTACGTGAGTGGCGTTTATTGCTTGTTTCGAAAGATTCATAGCGAGAAGGGGCAGGTGTGAAAGGTTATATAGCGACAATGGTACAGCGTTTGTCGGTGCGGCGAAGGAATTGCAGAAGGCAAAAGAGCGTTGGCTAGTGAAGGATACTTTTGAACACTTAAGTTTGAAAGGGACGGAATGGAGATTTATGGCTCCTGCCGCGCCACATCAAGGTGGTATATACGAGGCAGCGGTTAAGTCAATGAAATATCATTTGACGAGAATTGTTGGAGTGAAGGTTTTAGCATATGAGCAGTTTTTGACACTGCTGACTGGGATAGAAGCCATCTTGAATTCAAGACCGCTACATCCATTAAGCGATGATCCAAATGATCTGCAGGCGTTAACGCCGGGACATTTTTTGGTTGGTGAGCCACTTGTGTTACCGTTACCTTTCGTAACCAATGAGATGCCAAATACAAAAGGTATAAGATTATGGAAGGAGCGCAAAACTATGCTTGCGCATTTCTGGAGCAGGTGGAAGGAAGAGTATTTATCTACTCTGTACGAGAGAAAGAAATGGCGAAAGGAGAAATACGGCTTGAGAGCAGGACAATTGTGCATAATAAAGAGCGAGAATTACCCACCATCGACATGGGCGATGGCGCGAATTTTGAGATTAATACCCAGCAGAGATGGACTAGTTAGAAGCGTGGTTCTACAAACAGCAACCAATCAACTTACGAGGCCGGTACAGAAGATCTGCATCCTGCCAATCGATGAGCTGGAATGATCTAACTATTGTAATTTATGTTAAGCTTTAGCAGAAATATATTTAAATAAAAAGCGAAAGGGTGGAAAACCGTAGGTTTTCGCCGGGACTGTATCGAACTGCATGAGTATTGCTACTCTGCGGTCGATGTATTGAGATAGGATATAAAACTTAACGAAAGACCGAGATGGTTCTAATGATTGTATGACGAAAGTCAGATACACAGCAGGAACCAATGCGAGAGGAACAGCATTACTGAGACGGAATAAATACGAGTGGTTTTTTATAACATTTTTCCACTATAATTGCCTTGTGTTTTATTTATTCTGACGCGTGTTACTTTTGTGCCGATCTGTTTTATATTTTTTTTCCACTAATTTCTCTGAGCTACGATACATTTTGGTCCGTGTCGAGCAGGATATTGTACCAGTGACGGGATGGTGCAGGTTTTCTTTGTTAAAAAAAAAATGAATGAAAAAAAAAAAACAATAATAAGTGCATTGTGATTTGTGAGTGAACAGGGCTTCGGTTCATTACGAACATAAATTGTGATTGTGAAATGCGCTGCGATGAAAACTACGCAGTCGCAAAATAAAATAGAATGTGCGCAGGAATCATGTTCAGACATGATACGTGAGGGAGTGAAGGAAATTACATACCGCTACCGCCAGCAGGCAGTGCGAAGAAACGATACGACCCTCTACACAGTGTCAGTATCTACCTACCAGCATGTAAGTAAGCGAAGAGATATTGTTTCGTTGTTTTCCCCTTATGGAAACCAGAAGCGACCGATACAAATTCTTCATCAAGAATTGAGAGCAGGAGCAAGTAAGAGAGTTTGTATTCTCACCTCACAGCGAAAAATTACACACTCACCATCACCATGAGCAGCGAGCGAGAAACGAGAATCAAAAAACGAGAAGGTTTCGTCCATCGAAAAGCAAAAAGCAGCGAGCGATCGTGCTTTGCTAGGCGAAAAATTAATTGAAAAATAAATAATAAATACATTTAGAGAAGGAAATATATTCAAATGAATAAAATATTTCTCATATAGGTCAAAAATACAGTCCACATTTACAGCAGGAAAACGGTTTGCAGTAATTTATTTAGCAACGAGCTTGTTTTTTGTTTTCTTTTCATAAGTGAATGTGTGCAGGCGACGGCAACGTGAGACGGGATGAAAGCAGGGTGTCCTTTTGTCATTTACCTTTCAGATGGAGTGATGGAGAAGGAAATATGCCGATAAATGAAACGAGTGTGCGCATTCTGTTTTTGTGTGCTTGTGTGAAGGGGGAATTTTATTATTAATAATTCCATATTCTGTTTTTGTGTGCTTGTGTGAAGGGGGAATATTATTATTAATTATTCCATATTCTGATTTGTGCTTGTGTGATCGGGAATATTAATAATTTCGCATGATCTGTTTTGTGCTTGTGTGATCGGGAATAATAATAATTCCATATTCTGTTATGTGCGTGTGCGATGGGGAATGATAATAATTCCGTATCTTCTTCTTTCTTATTTCATTATTGTAATGGTAGAAATAATAATTATATATTCATCAAATAACAAATAATAATAATGGTGATTGTTGTTGTGAGATAGGGGTTGACAAATGTTATTTGTCATTTTAGGTTACTTGAGTTAAGTTTTTTTTTTTTGTTGTCACCTTTTTTCTTGCCAAGTTATTTACTTTGTCGAGACAAAGAATGTGCATGGGAAAGAAAGCAGGAGGAACTCAGAGCACTTGTGTGCGAGTTACCAAAGTAAACGAGAAGGAGTGAAGGAGGAACTCGAGTGCAAATGCACCAGTTGCCATATAGCATGAAATAATTTGATCTTATATGTAAAAAAAAAGGAGACATAGCAGGAGCAGGAAAAAACTTAAAGCACGACGGTGCTAGTTTTTAAGAGAAGGAATGCTTGCAAGCAGCAGGAATAAATATTCAGAATGCTCAACTTGACTTGAGTTCTGAAACACAACAAATTATTTAATTTGTTGTGAGTGAGATTGGGAGCAAAAATAGGAGTATAAAACGACAACAGCTACACAAACAACAACAATCTACCGCCCCATTTGTTTATATTATTATATTTATTTCTTTTCGCATACTGGGAAATTTTACATTCAAGTACCTACTGCGAACTATTATTATATTTATTTCTTTTCGCATACTGGGAAATTTAACATTGAAGTACCTACTGCGAACTATTATTTATTTATTTATTTTTGCAGGGTAGAGTTACTGACGATTCACCATATTTTCTTTATTTATTTACTATTTTTACACCTTTTTTTTTTTTTTTTTTTTTTCTATCGCATACTGGGAAATTTCGCATTACAGTACCTACTGCGAGCTTTAATTTATTTATTTCTTTTTGCAGGGTAGAGCATTATTGAGACATGATTTCTAATGCAATACGATTTTATATACGTATTTCTCAAGAAAAAAAAAGCAAGCAGGCATTTTTTATTAATAATAAAAAACGAGAAGGCAAGCAGGTAAAAGAGATGGTAAAAGAGCAGGAACCTAACGATAATTATGTGTTGGATGCCGGAATATTTTCGGTGAGCAGGATGCTGGCCTTTGTGCAATCTCCAACCCTTGGGACTTGCACGTTGGCAGCAGCGCAGATTAGGCTTGAAGCCTTGCAGGATACTTGGGCGAAGGTGAAGGTGTCTGAGAATAGGATCGCGCTGGCCGATGACTTGCTGATCAACGTCGAGATGCAACGCAAGACCGCTGAAGCGGAGGGAAAATATTTGGCCGCCTATGCAGCGCTAAAAGAGAAGGTAGCTGAAAGAACTCCAGCAGCAGGTGTGGCAGGCAGAGCAGGACAGTCCATCGAAGTCCAGGTTAGTCTCTCATTCACCCAACACGATGTGAAGAACACCTGGGGATCTTTCGATGATGACATTTGATCAGGTGTGAGAAAGTGCAGCAATGCCCGCAGAGGGAAGCAGCAGGTGGTAAAAAACCATTGCCTTATCACTCGTGCAAATCTTTGAGTCATCGAATGTGGCGTTGTCCGGAGTTTGCGGTGTTGAACTTGCGGGGCAAGCAGGACTTCGTAAAGAAGAAGGCACTCTGCTCGAATTGCCTTAAGACTGGACATACTCCGTAGGAGCACAACAGTGTACTCTGTCCTTATGAGAGAGTCTAAGAAGGGTGAAGCCACGGTCTTCAATACGCAGGAAAAGGGCAGGAAGAGAAGGAGTAAGCAGGAAGACGAAAACAAGCAGAAGAGAGATTGAATAATTGTCCCTCCCGAGAGACGCCTTCGGTTGGACAAAACCAAGACAGAGCAAATAGCAGGTACAGCAGGTGTGAAGGAAACAGAGAGTGAATCAGATATAAATAATATTTACTTAACATCTCTTAATTATAATGAGCAAGAGCAGGAAAAGTTTACCTTGATGCCTACGGCACAGGTAAGAGTTGAGATGGACGGCAGGAAGTATGGGCCAATAAGGGCGCTTTTAGATACAGGGGCACAACCTAATCTGGTGAGCTATCAACTTGCTCAGAGATTGGCCCTGCCAAAGGTGCAAATAGCAAAGAAAGTGATTGGTGTGCAGGGCGAGCCCATCAACATAAAATGCAAAACCACACTTCTGGTAAGTCCATGGTTTGATTCGCAGGTTTCAGTCGAGCAGGACTTCTGGGTATTGCCCAAGGAAAGTAAATGGCAGCCTATTGTGCCTGCACATAATTTGGGATCGCCGCAGATGGACAGTTCTACAAGGTTGTCACTTGCTGATCCAGGTTATTGGAAGGCAGGACCTGTAGATTTATTGTTGGGGTGCAGGTTTATAGCAGAATCATTTGTTTCGGTTTTAGGGCATCAGCCAGGTGGTGTTCTAGAGATGGAAACTATTTTCGGCAGGATCATACACGGAGAGTATGGAAGCGAGAACGATGGCAGGGGCACTGAGCTTGAGCGGGTGTCAAATGTCGTGTGCATGGACAACAATCAACTTCATGAATCGCTTAAGCGTTTATGGCAGTTGGATGACATTGAAGTGGCATCAAGCAGGTCAAAAGAGCAGGAGCAGGTGGAACAAAATTTCATCAATACGTTTTCACGTGATGACTCTGGCAGGTTTGTGGTTGCGATTCCTCTAAAGGAATTAGAGAAGGAGTTTGGAAGCTCAGAGCTTACGGCGAGACGTAGGTTCTTTGCTTTAGAAAGGAAGTTAGCAGGAGATTCTGAATTGAGACAGAAGTATGTGGAGTTCATGAGAGAATACGAAAGAGCAGGACACATGACACCAGTAACCGGTACAGCGCATGGCAAAACGGTATACCACATACCACACCATTGCGTCACTAGGAAGTTCAGAGTTGTATTTGATGCGAGTTGCAAGACAAATAAGAACATTTCATTAAATGAAGTGCAAATGCTGGGCGAGAAGCTACAGAAGGATCTGCACGAAATTTTAATGCGCTTCCGCAGGCATCGAGTTGCTATTAGTGCGGATATTAAAATGATGTTCAGAATGGTGAAGGTTGTGAAGGAGCAGTGGGATCTGCAGCGCATATTCTGGAGAGAAGACCCGCTAGATGATTTGAGAGAGTATTGGCTGACGGTAGTCACCTATGGTATGACCTCATCACCTTATAATGCTGTAAGAGCGTTAATACAATGTGCAAGAGAAGCAGAGCAGGACTTTCCAAAAGCTGCTAAGGCAATTATGGAAGACTTTTATATGGATGACTGTACCACGGGTGCTGACTCCGAAGAGAAGGCGATCGAATTATCGAAAGATATCGATCATGTTTTAAAAGGTGCAGGTTTTGAGCTCAGAAAATGGAAATCAAATTCCACGGCTCTAGTGAAGGATATGAACTATGAAGTGCAGGAGTCAATCTTGTTTCAAGATGACGAGAAGGCATAAATTTTAGGCCTTAAGTGGCTCCTTGAGAAGGATCAATTCACATTTGTAGTGAAAACACCAGTGACTGAGCAGGAAATGACGAAGAGAAGGGTAGTGAGCTGCGTCGCGCAACTTTATGATCCTAATGGATTCATAGCTCCCGTTACGATTGTGGGAAAGATTCTTATCCAAGACATATGGCGTTTAAACGTGGATTGGGATGAGAAATTACCAAGAGAGATAGAGGTGAGATGGAAAGAATTTTGGCAGGAAATAACATTCTTAGAAAATGTAAGAATTCAGAGATGGATAAGTACCTCGGAAGGGGTATGGAAGGAAATTCATGGTTTTTCGGATGCTTCCGAAAGAGCATATGGAGCAGCGATTTATGTGAGAACGATATGGGCAAATGGCTGGATTTCAGCAAATCTCCTCACAGCAAAAACACGGGTTGCACCACTTAAAACAGTGACAATACCGCGCTTGGAGCTTGCAGCAGCCGAACTATTGGGACGATTAGTTGTTAGCGTCATCAAAACAATGGAATGGGAAGGTGTGGAGTATGATCTCTGGACAGATTCACTCGTGACGTTGCATTGGATAAACAAATTACCATGCAATTTGAAAACATTTGTAGCGAATAGAGTCTCGTCTATACAGACAAACACCGAAGTCAAAAGGTGGAGACATGTTGGAACGAAGGATAATCCTGCTGATCTCCTAAGTAGAGGAGTAAACCCAGCAGCATTGGCTGATAACAAGTTGTGGTTGCATGGGCCGGAATGGTTGACAAAACCTCGGTCGAGCTGGTCATCTGAAAAGTTTGTGCCAAATGTTTCAGATGGGGGGAGGGATGAGATGAAGGTTTTTGTGATCAGGGAATTCACAGAACCGTTGTCTATCTATGTGAGCTGCTGGAGAAGGAGTATTCCACTGATTGAATACACGTCTACATTAGAGAAGGCTATAAATATAATCGGCTATGTGCTTCACTTTATCAATGCAACTAGAGCAAAGATAAAACAACGGAAGGATGATGAAAAGAGATATGGTAAGAGACGGAGACGTTCTGTACGTCGGGTGAGAAGGAGAGAAAGAGCAGGTAATAGAGCTGGAAATATAGCAGGGGTACTTGATCAACCGTCTTCCGAAGAGAAGATGGAATCAATTGGTCACTTACTACGAAAAGAGCAGGAAAAACATTTTGCGAGGGAAATTGCTTGTATAGAGAAGGACAGGTGTTTACCTGACAAGAGCAGGATAGAATCTTTGAAGCCAATTCTAGATGGTAGAAAGATTCTAAGAGTTGGAGGAAGGCTAGAGAGAGCAGAGATGGAATACGAGAGAAAGCATCCAGCAATCGTGCCAAATGGTTCGCGATTAGCTTGGTTAATCATGGATAGCGCTCATTCAGCAACTAAGCATGGAGCAGTACAGGTCATGATGCAGCACATTCGTCAGAGATTCTGGATTCCCAAGCTGCGAAGTGAGCTGAGAAATTATCTACATAAGTGCTTGGTTTGTGTGCGACATAATCACCGCTTTGAGACGCAATTAATGGCTGACTTACCATCAGAGAGAGTAACAGCAGGGAAAGCTTTTCTACACACAGGGGTAGACTACGCAGGCCCGTTTGAGATCAAGATGATCGACGGAGCAGGTGAGCAAATAATAAGGCAGAAATGTTGGGTTTCCGTCTTTGTTTGTCTCAAAACGAGAGCAGTGCATATCGATTTGGTATCAAATCTTACGTGAGTGGCGTTTATTGCTTGTTTCGAAAGATTCATAGCGAGAAGGGGCAGGTGTGAAAGGTTATATAGCGACAATGGTACAGCGTTTGTCGGTGCGGCGAAGGAATTGCAGAAGGCAAAAGAGCGTTGGCTAGTGAAGGATACTTTTGAACACTTAAGTTTGAAAGGGACGGAATGGAGATTTATGGCTCCTGCCGCGCCACATCAAGGTGGTATATACGAGGCAGCGGTTAAGTCAATGAAATATCATTTGACGAGAATTGTTGGAGTGAAGGTTTTAGCATATGAGCAGTTTTTGACACTGCTGACTGGGATAGAAGCCATCTTGAATTCAAGACCGCTACATCCATTAAGCGATGATCCAAATGATCTGCAGGCGTTAACGCCGGGACATTTTTTGGTTGGTGAGCCACTTGTGTTACCGTTACCTTTCGTAACCAATGAGATGCCAAATACAAAAGGTATAAGATTATGGAAGGAGCGCAAAACTATGCTTGCGCATTTCTGGAGCAGGTGGAAGGAAGAGTATTTATCTACTCTGTACGAGAGAAAGAAATGGCGAAAGGAGAAATACGGCTTGAGAGCAGGACAATTGTGCATAATAAAGAGCGAGAATTACCCACCATCGACATGGGCGATGGCGCGAATTTTGAGATTAATACCCAGCAGAGATGGACTAGTTAGAAGCGTGGTTCTACAAACAGCAACCAATCAACTTACGAGGCCGGTACAGAAGATCTGCATCCTGCCAATCGATGAGCTGGAATGATCTAACTATTGTAATTTATGTTAAGCTTTAGCAGAAATATATTTAAATAAAAAGCGAAAGGGTGGAAAACCGTAGGTTTTCGCCGGGACTGTATCGAACTGCATGAGTATTGCTACTCTGCGGTCGATGTATTGAGATAGGATATAAAACTTAACGAAAGACCGAGATGGTTCTAATGATTGTATGACGAAAGTCAGATACACAGCAGGAACCAATGCGAGAGGAACAGCATTACTGAGACGGAATAAATACGAGTGGTTTTTTATAACATTTTTCCACTATAATTGCCTTGTGTTTTATTTATTCTGACGCGTGTTACTTTTGTGCCGATCTGTTTTATATTTTTTTTCCACTAATTTCTCTGAGCTACGATACATTTTGGTCCGTGTCGAGCAGGATATTGTACCAGTGACGGGATGGTGCAGGTTTTCTTTGTTAAAAAAAAAATGAATGAAAAAAAAAAAACAATAATAAGTGCATTGTGATTTGTGAGTGAACAGGGCTTCGGTTCATTACGAACATAAATTGTGATTGTGAAATGCGCTGCGATGAAAACTACGCAGTCGCAAAATAAAATAGAATGTGCGCAGGAATCATGTTCAGACATGATACGTGAGGGAGTGAAGGAAATTACATACCGCTACCGCCAGCAGGCAGTGCGAAGAAACGATACGACCCTCTACACAGTGTCAGTATCTACCTACCAGCATGTAAGTAAGCGAAGAGATATTGTTTCGTTGTTTTCCCCTTATGGAAACCAGAAGCGACCGATACAAATTCTTCATCAAGAATTGAGAGCAGGAGCAAGTAAGAGAGTTTGTATTCTCACCTCACAGCGAAAAATTACACACTCACCATCACCATGAGCAGCGAGCGAGAAACGAGAATCAAAAAACGAGAAGGTTTCGTCCATCGAAAAGCAAAAAGCAGCGAGCGATCGTGCTTTGCTAGGCGAAAAATTAATTGAAAAATAAATAATAAATACATTTAGAGAAGGAAATATATTCAAATGAATAAAATATTTCTCATATAGGTCAAAAATACAGTCCACATTTACAGCAGGAAAACGGTTTGCAGTAATTTATTTAGCAACGAGCTTGTTTTTTGTTTTCTTTTCATAAGTGAATGTGTGCAGGCGACGGCAACGTGAGACGGGATGAAAGCAGGGTGTCCTTTTGTCATTTACCTTTCAGATGGAGTGATGGAGAAGGAAATATGCCGATAAATGAAACGAGTGTGCGCATTCTGTTTTTGTGTGCTTGTGTGAAGGGGGAATTTTATTATTAATAATTCCATATTCTGTTTTTGTGTGCTTGTGTGAAGGGGGAATATTATTATTAATTATTCCATATTCTGATTTGTGCTTGTGTGATCGGGAATATTAATAATTTCGCATGATCTGTTTTGTGCTTGTGTGATCGGGAATAATAATAATTCCATATTCTGTTATGTGCGTGTGCGATGGGGAATGATAATAATTCCGTATCTTCTTCTTTCTTATTTCATTATTGTAATGGTAGAAATAATAATTATATATTCATCAAATAACAAATAATAATAATGGTGATTGTTGTTGTGAGATAGGGGTTGACAAATGTTATTTGTCATTTTAGGTTACTTGAGTTAAGTTTTTTTTTTTTGTTGTCACCTTTTTTCTTGCCAAGTTATTTACTTTGTCGAGACAAAGAATGTGCATGGGAAAGAAAGCAGGAGGAACTCAGAGCACTTGTGTGCGAGTTACCAAAGTAAACGAGAAGGAGTGAAGGAGGAACTCGAGTGCAAATGCACCAGTTGCCATATAGCATGAAATAATTTGATCTTATATGTAAAAAAAAAGGAGACATAGCAGGAGCAGGAAAAAACTTAAAGCACGACGGTGCTAGTTTTTAAGAGAAGGAATGCTTGCAAGCAGCAGGAATAAATATTCAGAATGCTCAACTTGACTTGAGTTCTGAAACACAACAAATTATTTAATTTGTTGTGAGTGAGATTGGGAGCAAAAATAGGAGTATAAAACGACAACAGCTACACAAACAACAACAATCTACCGCCCCATTTGTTTATATTATTATATTTATTTCTTTTCGCATACTGGGAAATTTTACATTCAAGTACCTACTGCGAACTATTATTATATTTATTTCTTTTCGCATACTGGGAAATTTAACATTGAAGTACCTACTGCGAACTATTATTTATTTATTTATTTTTGCAGGGTAGAGTTACTGACGATTCACCATATTTTCTTTATTTATTTACTATTTTTACACCTTTTTTTTTTTTTTTTTTTTTCTATCGCATACTGGGAAATTTCGCATTACAGTACCTACTGCGAGCTTTAATTTATTTATTTCTTTTTGCAGGGTAGAGCATTATTGAGACATGATTTCTAATGCAATACGATTTTATATACGTATTTCTCAAGAAAAAAAAAGCAAGCAGGCATTTTTTATTAATAATAAAAAACGAGAAGGCAAGCAGGTAAAAGAGATGGTAAAAGAGCAGGAACCTAACGATAATTATGTGTTGGATGCCGGAATATTTTCGGTGAGCAGGATGCTGGCCTTTGTGCAATCTCCAACCCTTGGGACTTGCACGTTGGCAGCAGCGCAGATTAGGCTTGAAGACTTGCAGGATACTTGGGCGAAGGTGAAGGTGTCTGAGAATAGGATCGCGCTGGCCGATGACTTGCTGATCAACGTCGAGATGCAACGCAAGACCGCTGAAGCGGAGGGAAAATATTTGGCCGCCTATGCAGCGCTAAAAGAGAAGGTAGCTGAAAGAACTCCAGCAGCAGGTGTGGCAGGCAGAGCAGGACAGTCCATCGAAGTCCAGGTTAGTCTCTCATTCACCCAACACGATGTGAAGAACACCTGGGGATCTTTCGATGATGACATTTGATCAGGTGTGAGAAAGTGCAGCAATGCCCGCAGAGGGAAGCAGCAGGTGGTAAAAAACCATTGCCTTATCACTCGTGCAAATCTTTGAGTCATCGAATGTGGCGTTGTCCGGAGTTTGCGGTGTTGAACTTGCGGGGCAAGCAGGACTTCGTAAAGAAGAAGGCACTCTGCTCGAATTGCCTTAAGACTGGACATACTCCGTAGGAGCACAACAGTGTACTCTGTCCTTATGAGAGAGTCTAAGAAGGGTGAAGCCACGGTCTTCAATACGCAGGAAAAGGGCAGGAAGAGAAGGAGTAAGCAGGAAGACGAAAACAAGCAGAAGAGAGATTGAATAATTGTCCCTCCCGAGAGACGCCTTCGGTTGGACAAAACCAAGACAGAGCAAATAGCAGGTACAGCAGGTGTGAAGGAAACAGAGAGTGAATCAGATATAAATAATATTTACTTAACATCTCTTAATTATAATGAGCAAGAGCAGGAAAAGTTTACCTTGATGCCTACGGCACAGGTAAGAGTTGAGATGGACGGCAGGAAGTATGGGCCAATAAGGGCGCTTTTAGATACAGGGGCACAACCTAATCTGGTGAGCTATCAACTTGCTCAGAGATTGGCCCTGCCAAAGGTGCAAATAGCAAAGAAAGTGATTGGTGTGCAGGGCGAGCCCATCAACATAAAATGCAAAACCACACTTCTGGTAAGTCCATGGTTTGATTCGCAGGTTTCAGTCGAGCAGGACTTCTGGGTATTGCCCAAGGAAAGTAAATGGCAGCCTATTGTGCCTGCACATAATTTGGGATCGCCGCAGATGGACAGTTCTACAAGGTTGACACTTGCTGATCCAGGTTATTGGAAGGCAGGACCTGTAGATTTATTGTTGGGGTGCAGGTTTATAGCAGAATCATTTGTTTCGGTTTTAGGGCATCAGCCAGGTGGTGTTCTAGAGATGGAAACTATTTTCGGCAGGATCATACACGGAGAGTATGGAAGCGAGAACGATGGCAGGGGCACTGAGCTTGAGCGGGTGTCAAATGTCGTGTGCATGGACAACAATCAACTTCATGAATCGCTTAAGCGTTTATGGCAGTTGGATGACATTGAAGTGGCATCAAGCAGGTCAAAAGAGCAGGAGCAGGTGGAACAAAATTTCATCAATACGTTTTCACGTGATGACTCTGGCAGGTTTGTGGTTGCGATTCCTCTAAAGGAATTAGAGAAGGAGTTTGGAAGCTCAGAGCTTACGGCGAGACGTAGGTTCTTTGCTTTAGAAAGGAAGTTAGCAGGAGATTCTGAATTGAGACAGAAGTATGTGGAGTTCATGAGAGAATACGAAAGAGCAGGACACATGACACCAGTAACCGGTACAGCGCATGGCAAAACGGTATACCACATACCACACCATTGCGTCACTAGGAAGTTCAGAGTTGTATTTGATGCGAGTTGCAAGACAAATAAGAACATTTCATTAAATGAAGTGCAAATGCTGGGCGAGAAGCTACAGAAGGATCTGCACGAAATTTTAATGCGCTTCCGCAGGCATCGAGTTGCTATTAGTGCGGATATTAAAATGATGTTCAGAATGGTGAAGGTTGTGAAGGAGCAGTGGGATCTGCAGCGCATATTCTGGAGAGAAGACCCGCTAGATGATTTGAGAGAGTATTGGCTGACGGTAGTCACCTATGGTATGACCTCATCACCTTATAATGCTGTAAGAGCGTTAATACAATGTGCAAGAGAAGCAGAGCAGGACTTTCCAAAAGCTGCTAAGGCAATTATGGAAGACTTTTATATGGATGACTGTACCGCGGGTGCTGACTCCGAAGAGAAGGCGATCGAATTATCGAAAAATATCGATCATGTTTTAAAAGGTGCAGGTTTTGAGCTCAGAAAATGGAAATCAAATTCCACGGCTCTAGTGAAGGATATGAACTATGAAGTGCAGGAGTCAATCTTGTTTCAAGATGACGAGAAGGCATAAATTTTAGGCCTTAAGTGGCTCCTTGAGAAGGATCAATTCACATTTGTAGTGAAAACACCAGTGACTGAGCAGGAAATGACGAAGAGAAGGGTAGTGAGCTGCGTCGCGCAACTTTATGATCCTAATGGATTCATAGCTCCCGTTACGATTGTGGGAAAGATTCTTATCCAAGACATATGGCGTTTAAACGTGGATTGGGATGAGAAATTACCAAGAGAGATAGAGGTGAGATGGAAAGAATTTTGGCAGGAAATAACATTCTTAGAAAATGTAAGAATTCAGAGATGGATAAGTACCTCGGAAGGGGTATGGAAGGAAATTCATGGTTTTTCGGATGCTTCCGAAAGAGCATATGGAGCAGCGATTTATGTGAGAACGATATGGGCAAATGGCTGGCTTTCAGCAAATCTCCTCACAGCAAAAACACGGGTTGCACCACTTAAAACAGTGACAATACCGCGCTTGGAGCTTGCAGCAGCCGAACTATTGGGACGATTAGTTGTTAGCGTCATCAAAACAATGGAATGGGAAGGTGTGGAGTATGATCTCTGGACAGATTCACTCGTGACGTTGCATTGGATAAACAAATTACCATGCAATTTGAAAACATTTGTAGCGAATAGAGTCTCGTCTATACAGACAAACACCGAAGTCAAAAGGTGGAGACATGTTGGAACGAAGGATAATCCTGCTGATCTCCTAAGTAGAGGAGTAAACCCAGCAGCATTGGCTGATAACAAGTTGTGGTTGCATGGGCCGGAATGGTTGACAAAACCTCGGTCGAGCTGGTCATCTGAAAAGTTTGTGCCAAATGTTTCAGATGGGGGGAGGGATGAGATGAAGGTTTTTGTGATCAGGGAATTCACAGAACCGTTGTCTATCTATGTGAGCTGCTGGAGAAGGAGTATTCCACTGATTGAATACACGTCTACATTAGAGAAGGCTATAAATATAATCGGCTATGTGCTTCACTTTATCAATGCAACTAGAGCAAAGATAAAACAACGGAAGGATGATGAAAAGAGATATGGTAAGAGACGGAGACGTTCTGTACGTCGGGTGAGAAGGAGAGAAAGAGCAGGTAATAGAGCTGGAAATATAGCAGGGGTACTTGATCAACCGTCTTCCGAAGAGAAGATGGAATCAATTGGTCACTTACTACGAAAAGAGCAGGAAAAACATTTTGCGAGGGAAATTGCTTGTATAGAGAAGGACAGGTGTTTACCTGACAAGAGCAGGATAGAATCTTTGAAGCCAATTCTAGATGGTAGAAAGATTCTAAGAGTTGGAGGAAGGCTAGAGAGAGCAGAGATGGAATACGAGAGAAAGCATCCAGCAATCGTGCCAAATGGTTCGCGATTAGCTTGGTTAATCATGGATAGCGCTCATTCAGCAACTAAGCATGGAGCAGTACAGGTCATGATGCAGCACATTCGTCAGAGATTCTGGATTCCCAAGCTGCGAAGTGAGCTGAGAAATTATCTACATAAGTGCTTGGTTTGTGTGCGACATAATCACCGCTTTGAGACGCAATTAATGGCTGACTTACCATCAGAGAGAGTAACAGCAGGGAAAGCTTTTCTACACACAGGGGTAGACTACGCAGGCCCGTTTGAGATCAAGATGATCGACGGAGCAGGTGAGCAAATAATAAGGCAGAAATGTTGGGTTTCCGTCTTTGTTTGTCTCAAAACGAGAGCAGTGCATATCGATTTGGTATCAAATCTTACGTGAGTGGCGTTTATTGCTTGTTTCGAAAGATTCATAGCGAGAAGGGGCAGGTGTGAAAGGTTATATAGCGACAATGGTACAGCGTTTGTCGGTGCGGCGAAGGAATTGCAGAAGGCAAAAGAGCGTTGGCTAGTGAAGGATACTTTTGAACACTTAAGTTTGAAAGGGACGGAATGGAGATTTATGGCTCCTGCCGCGCCACATCAAGGTGGTATATACGAGGCAGCGGTTAAGTCAATGAAATATCATTTGACGAGAATTGTTGGAGTGAAGGTTTTAGCATATGAGCAGTTTTTGACACTGCTGACTGGGATAGAAGCCATCTTGAATTCAAGACCGCTACATCCATTAAGCGATGATCCAAATGATCTGCAGGCGTTAACGCCGGGACATTTTTTGGTTGGTGAGCCACTTGTGTTACCGTTACCTTTCGTAACCAATGAGATGCCAAATACAAAAGGTATAAGATTATGGAAGGAGCGCAAAACTATGCTTGCGCATTTCTGGAGCAGGTGGAAGGAAGAGTATTTATCTACTCTGTACGAGAGAAAGAAATGGCGAAAGGAGAAATACGGCTTGAGAGCAGGACAATTGTGCATAATAAAGAGCGAGAATTACCCACCATCGACATGGGCGATGGCGCGAATTTTGAGATTAATACCCAGCAGAGATGGACTAGTTAGAAGCGTGGTTCTACAAACAGCAACCAATCAACTTACGAGGCCGGTACAGAAGATCTGCATCCTGCCAATCGATGAGCTGGAATGATCTAACTATTGTAATTTATGTTAAGCTTTAGCAGAAATATATTTAAATAAAAAGCGAAAGGGTGGAAAACCGTAGGTTTTCGCCGGGACTGTATCGAACTGCATGAGTATTGCTACTCTGCGGTCGATGTATTGAGATAGGATATAAAACTTAACGAAAGACCGAGATGGTTCTAATGATTGTATGACGAAAGTCAGATACACAGCAGGAACCAATGCGAGAGGAACAGCATTACTGAGACGGAATAAATACGAGTGGTTTTTTATAACATTTTTCCACTATAATTGCCTTGTGTTTTATTTATTCTGACGCGTGTTACTTTTGTGCCGATCTGTTTTATATTTTTTTTCCACTAATTTCTCTGAGCTACGATACATTTTGGTCCGTGTCGAGCAGGATATTGTACCAGTGACGGGATGGTGCAGGTTTTCTTTGTTAAAAAAAAAATGAATGAAAAAAAAAAAACAATAATAAGTGCATTGTGATTTGTGAGTGAACAGGGCTTCGGTTCATTACGAACATAAATTGTGATTGTGAAATGCGCTGCGATGAAAACTACGCAGTCGCAAAATAAAATAGAATGTGCGCAGGAATCATGTTCAGACATGATACGTGAGGGAGTGAAGGAAATTACATACCGCTACCGCCAGCAGGCAGTGCGAAGAAACGATACGACCCTCTACACAGTGTCAGTATCTACCTACCAGCATGTAAGTAAGCGAAGAGATATTGTTTCGTTGTTTTCCCCTTATGGAAACCAGAAGCGACCGATACAAATTCTTCATCAAGAATTGAGAGCAGGAGCAAGTAAGAGAGTTTGTATTCTCACCTCACAGCGAAAAATTACACACTCACCATCACCATGAGCAGCGAGCGAGAAACGAGAATCAAAAAACGAGAAGGTTTCGTCCATCGAAAAGCAAAAAGCAGCGAGCGATCGTGCTTTGCTAGGCGAAAAATTAATTGAAAAATAAATAATAAATACATTTAGAGAAGGAAATATATTCAAATGAATAAAATATTTCTCATATAGGTCAAAAATACAGTCCACATTTACAGCAGGAAAACGGTTTGCAGTAATTTATTTAGCAACGAGCTTGTTTTTTGTTTTCTTTTCATAAGTGAATGTGTGCAGGCGACGGCAACGTGAGACGGGATGAAAGCAGGGTGTCCTTTTGTCATTTACCTTTCAGATGGAGTGATGGAGAAGGAAATATGCCGATAAATGAAACGAGTGTGCGCATTCTGTTTTTGTGTGCTTGTGTGAAGGGGGAATTTTATTATTAATAATTCCATATTCTGTTTTTGTGTGCTTGTGTGAAGGGGGAATATTATTATTAATTATTCCATATTCTGATTTGTGCTTGTGTGATCGGGAATATTAATAATTTCGCATGATCTGTTTTGTGCTTGTGTGATCGGGAATAATAATAATTCCATATTCTGTTATGTGCGTGTGCGATGGGGAATGATAATAATTCCGTATCTTCTTCTTTCTTATTTCATTATTGTAATGGTAGAAATAATAATTATATATTCATCAAATAACAAATAATAATAATGGTGATTGTTGTTGTGAGATAGGGGTTGACAAATGTTATTTGTCATTTTAGGTTACTTGAGTTAAGTTTTTTTTTTTTGTTGTCACCTTTTTTCTTGCCAAGTTATTTACTTTGTCGAGACAAAGAATGTGCATGGGAAAGAAAGCAGGAGGAACTCAGAGCACTTGTGTGCGAGTTACCAAAGTAAACGAGAAGGAGTGAAGGAGGAACTCGAGTGCAAATGCACCAGTTGCCATATAGCATGAAATAATTTGATCTTATATGTAAAAAAAAAGGAGACATAGCAGGAGCAGGAAAAAACTTAAAGCACGACGGTGCTAGTTTTTAAGAGAAGGAATGCTTGCAAGCAGCAGGAATAAATATTCAGAATGCTCAACTTGACTTGAGTTCTGAAACACAACAAATTATTTAATTTGTTGTGAGTGAGATTGGGAGCAAAAATAGGAGTATAAAACGACAACAGCTACACAAACAACAACAATCTACCGCCCCATTTGTTTATATTATTATATTTATTTCTTTTCGCATACTGGGAAATTTTACATTCAAGTACCTACTGCGAACTATTATTATATTTATTTCTTTTCGCATACTGGGAAATTTAACATTGAAGTACCTACTGCGAACTATTATTTATTTATTTATTTTTGCAGGGTAGAGTTACTGACGATTCACCATATTTTCTTTATTTATTTACTATTTTTACACCTTTTTTTTTTTTTTTTTTTTTTCTATCGCATACTGGGAAATTTCGCATTACAGTACCTACTGCGAGCTTTAATTTATTTATTTCTTTTTGCAGGGTAGAGCATTATTGAGACATGATTTCTAATGCAATACGATTTTATATACGTATTTCTCAAGAAAAAAAAAGCAAGCAGGCATTTTTTATTAATAATAAAAAACGAGAAGGCAAGCAGGTAAAAGAGATGGTAAAAGAGCAGGAACCTAACGATAATTATGTGTTGGATGCCGGAATATTTTCGGTGAGCAGGATGCTGGCCTTTGTGCAATCTCCAACCCTTGGGACTTGCACGTTGGCAGCAGCGCAGATTAGGCTTGAAGCCTTGCAGGATACTTGGGCGAAGGTGAAGGTGTCTGAGAATAGGATCGCGCTGGCCGATGACTTGCTGATCAACGTCGAGATGCAACGCAAGACCGCTGAAGCGGAGGGAAAATATTTGGCCGCCTATGCAGCGCTAAAAGAGAAGGTAGCTGAAAGAACTCCAGCAGCAGGTGTGGCAGGCAGAGCAGGACAGTCCATCGAAGTCCAGGTTAGTCTCTCATTCACCCAACACGATGTGAAGAACACCTGGGGATCTTTCGATGATGACATTTGATCAGGTGTGAGAAAGTGCAGCAATGCCCGCAGAGGGAAGCAGCAGGTGGTAAAAAACCATTGCCTTATCACTCGTGCAAATCTTTGAGTCATCGAATGTGGCGTTGTCCGGAGTTTGCGGTGTTGAACTTGCGGGGCAAGCAGGACTTCGTAAAGAAGAAGGCACTCTGCTCGAATTGCCTTAAGACTGGACATACTCCGTAGGAGCACAACAGTGTACTCTGTCCTTATGAGAGAGTCTAAGAAGGGTGAAGCCACGGTCTTCAATACGCAGGAAAAGGGCAGGAAGAGAAGGAGTAAGCAGGAAGACGAAAACAAGCAGAAGAGAGATTGAATAATTGTCCCTCCCGAGAGACGCCTTCGGTTGGACAAAACCAAGACAGAGCAAATAGCAGGTACAGCAGGTGTGAAGGAAACAGAGAGTGAATCAGATATAAATAATATTTACTTAACATCTCTTAATTATAATGAGCAAGAGCAGGAAAAGTTTACCTTGATGCCTACGGCACAGGTAAGAGTTGAGATGGACGGCAGGAAGTATGGGCCAATAAGGGCGCTTTTAGATACAGGGGCACAACCTAATCTGGTGAGCTATCAACTTGCTCAGAGATTGGCCCTGCCAAAGGTGCAAATAGCAAAGAAAGTGATTGGTGTGCAGGGCGAGCCCATCAACATAAAATGCAAAACCACACTTCTGGTAAGTCCATGGTTTGATTCGCAGGTTTCAGTCGAGCAGGACTTCTGGGTATTGCCCAAGGAAAGTAAATGGCAGCCTATTGTGCCTGCACATAATTTGGGATCGCCGCAGATGGACAGTTCTACAAGGTTGTCACTTGCTGATCCAGGTTATTGGAAGGCAGGACCTGTAGATTTATTGTTGGGGTGCAGGTTTATAGCAGAATCATTTGTTTCGGTTTTAGGGCATCAGCCAGGTGGTGTTCTAGAGATGGAAACTATTTTCGGCAGGATCATACACGGAGAGTATGGAAGCGAGAACGATGGCAGGGGCACTGAGCTTGAGCGGGTGTCAAATGTCGTGTGCATGGACAACAATCAACTTCATGAATCGCTTAAGCGTTTATGGCAGTTGGATGACATTGAAGTGGCATCAAGCAGGTCAAAAGAGCAGGAGCAGGTGGAACAAAATTTCATCAATACGTTTTCACGTGATGACTCTGGCAGGTTTGTGGTTGCGATTCCTCTAAAGGAATTAGAGAAGGAGTTTGGAAGCTCAGAGCTTACGGCGAGACGTAGGTTCTTTGCTTTAGAAAGGAAGTTAGCAGGAGATTCTGAATTGAGACAGAAGTATGTGGAGTTCATGAGAGAATACGAAAGAGCAGGACACATGACACCAGTAACCGGTACAGCGCATGGCAAAACGGTATACCACATACCACACCATTGCGTCACTAGGAAGTTCAGAGTTGTATTTGATGCGAGTTGCAAGACAAATAAGAACATTTCATTAAATGAAGTGCAAATGCTGGGCGAGAAGCTACAGAAGGATCTGCACGAAATTTTAATGCGCTTCCGCAGGCATCGAGTTGCTATTAGTGCGGATATTAAAATGATGTTCAGAATGGTGAAGGTTGTGAAGGAGCAGTGGGATCTGCAGCGCATATTCTGGAGAGAAGACCCGCTAGATGATTTGAGAGAGTATTGGCTGACGGTAGTCACCTATGGTATGACCTCATCACCTTATAATGCTGTAAGAGCGTTAATACAATGTGCAAGAGAAGCAGAGCAGGACTTTCCAAAAGCTGCTAAGGCAATTATGGAAGACTTTTATATGGATGACTGTACCACGGGTGCTGACTCCGAAGAGAAGGCGATCGAATTATCGAAAGATATCGATCATGTTTTAAAAGGTGCAGGTTTTGAGCTCAGAAAATGGAAATCAAATTCCACGGCTCTAGTGAAGGATATGAACTATGAAGTGCAGGAGTCAATCTTGTTTCAAGATGACGAGAAGGCATAAATTTTAGGCCTTAAGTGGCTCCTTGAGAAGGATCAATTCACATTTGTAGTGAAAACACCAGTGACTGAGCAGGAAATGACGAAGAGAAGGGTAGTGAGCTGCGTCGCGCAACTTTATGATCCTAATGGATTCATAGCTCCCGTTACGATTGTGGGAAAGATTCTTATCCAAGACATATGGCGTTTAAACGTGGATTGGGATGAGAAATTACCAAGAGAGATAGAGGTGAGATGGAAAGAATTTTGGCAGGAAATAACATTCTTAGAAAATGTAAGAATTCAGAGATGGATAAGTACCTCGGAAGGGGTATGGAAGGAAATTCATGGTTTTTCGGATGCTTCCGAAAGAGCATATGGAGCAGCGATTTATGTGAGAACGATATGGGCAAATGGCTGGATTTCAGCAAATCTCCTCACAGCAAAAACACGGGTTGCACCACTTAAAACAGTGACAATACCGCGCTTGGAGCTTGCAGCAGCCGAACTATTGGGACGATTAGTTGTTAGCGTCATCAAAACAATGGAATGGGAAGGTGTGGAGTATGATCTCTGGACAGATTCACTCGTGACGTTGCATTGGATAAACAAATTACCATGCAATTTGAAAACATTTGTAGCGAATAGAGTCTCGTCTATACAGACAAACACCGAAGTCAAAAGGTGGAGACATGTTGGAACGAAGGATAATCCTGCTGATCTCCTAAGTAGAGGAGTAAACCCAGCAGCATTGGCTGATAACAAGTTGTGGTTGCATGGGCCGGAATGGTTGACAAAACCTCGGTCGAGCTGGTCATCTGAAAAGTTTGTGCCAAATGTTTCAGATGGGGGGAGGGATGAGATGAAGGTTTTTGTGATCAGGGAATTCACAGAACCGTTGTCTATCTATGTGAGCTGCTGGAGAAGGAGTATTCCACTGATTGAATACACGTCTACATTAGAGAAGGCTATAAATATAATCGGCTATGTGCTTCACTTTATCAATGCAACTAGAGCAAAGATAAAACAACGGAAGGATGATGAAAAGAGATATGGTAAGAGACGGAGACGTTCTGTACGTCGGGTGAGAAGGAGAGAAAGAGCAGGTAATAGAGCTGGAAATATAGCAGGGGTACTTGATCAACCGTCTTCCGAAGAGAAGATGGAATCAATTGGTCACTTACTACGAAAAGAGCAGGAAAAACATTTTGCGAGGGAAATTGCTTGTATAGAGAAGGACAGGTGTTTACCTGACAAGAGCAGGATAGAATCTTTGAAGCCAATTCTAGATGGTAGAAAGATTCTAAGAGTTGGAGGAAGGCTAGAGAGAGCAGAGATGGAATACGAGAGAAAGCATCCAGCAATCGTGCCAAATGGTTCGCGATTAGCTTGGTTAATCATGGATAGCGCTCATTCAGCAACTAAGCATGGAGCAGTACAGGTCATGATGCAGCACATTCGTCAGAGATTCTGGATTCCCAAGCTGCGAAGTGAGCTGAGAAATTATCTACATAAGTGCTTGGTTTGTGTGCGACATAATCACCGCTTTGAGACGCAATTAATGGCTGACTTACCATCAGAGAGAGTAACAGCAGGGAAAGCTTTTCTACACACAGGGGTAGACTACGCAGGCCCGTTTGAGATCAAGATGATCGACGGAGCAGGTGAGCAAATAATAAGGCAGAAATGTTGGGTTTCCGTCTTTGTTTGTCTCAAAACGAGAGCAGTGCATATCGATTTGGTATCAAATCTTACGTGAGTGGCGTTTATTGCTTGTTTCGAAAGATTCATAGCGAGAAGGGGCAGGTGTGAAAGGTTATATAGCGACAATGGTACAGCGTTTGTCGGTGCGGCGAAGGAATTGCAGAAGGCAAAAGAGCGTTGGCTAGTGAAGGATACTTTTGAACACTTAAGTTTGAAAGGGACGGAATGGAGATTTATGGCTCCTGCCGCGCCACATCAAGGTGGAATATACGAGGCAGCGGTTAAGTCAATGAAATATCATTTGACGAGAATTGTTGGAGTGAAGGTTTTAGCATATGAGCAGTTTTTGACACTGCTGACTGGGATAGAAGCCATCTTGAATTCAAGACCGCTACATCCATTAAGCGATGATCCAAATGATCTGCAGGCGTTAACGCCGGGACATTTTTTGGTTGGTGAGCCACTTGTGTTACCGTTACCTTTCGTAACCAATGAGATGCCAAATACAAAAGGTATAAGATTATGGAAGGAGCGCAAAACTATGCTTGCGCATTTCTGGAGCAGGTGGAAGGAAGAGTATTTATCTACTCTGTACGAGAGAAAGAAATGGCGAAAGGAGAAATACGGCTTGAGAGCAGGACAATTGTGCATAATAAAGAGCGAGAATTACCCACCATCGACATGGGCGATGGCGCGAATTTTGAGATTAATACCCAGCAGAGATGGACTAGTTAGAAGCGTGGTTCTACAAACAGCAACCAATCAACTTACGAGGCCGGTACAGAAGATCTGCATCCTGCCAATCGATGAGCTGGAATGATCTAACTATTGTAATTTATGTTAAGCTTTAGCAGAAATATATTTAAATAAAAAGCGAAAGGGTGGAAAACCGTAGGTTTTCGCCGGGACTGTATCGAACTGCATGAGTATTGCTACTCTGCGGTCGATGTATTGAGATAGGATATAAAACTTAACGAAAGACCGAGATGGTTCTAATGATTGTATGACGAAAGTCAGATACACAGCAGGAACCAATGCGAGAGGAACAGCATTACTGAGACGGAATAAATACGAGTGGTTTTTTATAACATTTTTCCACTATAATTGCCTTGTGTTTTATTTATTCTGACGCGTGTTACTTTTGTGCCGATCTGTTTTATATTTTTTTTCCACTAATTTCTCTGAGCTACGATACAGATAGGACTATTTTGGACACGATAGGTGGCGCTGTGTTCAATCTCCTAAACCACTTAACCGATTTCAATAAAATTTTGGGGCTGTGTATGGTTGGTTACAGTTTGAAAGATAGGACACTATTTTGGTATGGTGGGTACGGCTATATGTAAAAGAGACTGTCGTCCGTATGTGCACTCATTACTCGGGAATGGATCGTGCTTCGTGGATTCGTATTGACCCAAGGAAGGACATATGATACTTTTTGTCGTGAAAATAGAAGTTTACGGGGATGGGATTGGGGATGGATCTTTGCATGGAGAACCGCATTTAAAAAAAAGGAAGATTGAATAGAAATACGGGTAGTGTCACTTCCAATACAACAAAAATTATTTAAAGTCTTTATTTTTGAATTATTTTGATACCTATGCCGGGCTTACCGCTACACAATTTGAAATTGAAAGTCGGCTCAGTTATAATTTTGTTGCGCAACCTCAATCCACCTAAATTTTGTAACTGATCTCAAATCAAATGTCATGGACGATTTTGAGTGGAAAATTCAAAGGAAAACATTCTAATTCCGCGGACTCCGCTTATTCACAAAGATTTGCCATTCGTTTTTAAGCGTATCAATTTCCCGTTTCGCTATGACAATTAATAAGTCTCAAGGACTATCGCTGGAATTTTGTGGAATCAATCTTGAATTCCCACGTGTCTCCTAAAGTCAAATGTATGACCTTCCGCTTTATACATCGTGTATCGTAAAGGACATGTGCATTGTGAATGCTCAGTATTATTATTTTCATTAAATTAACGAATATGGGCGAAACAAATTTCGCCGGGTCAACTAGTATAGATATAATTCCTTCGGGGTGAAATTCAATGACGTTAAAACTCGAAACTCGCTGGGTCGATTTTCATCATTCTTTTTTTGTTTTGTTCGTATTGATGTATTTAGGCAGACTTAAAATATAAGATACTTTTGGACCCAATAGTTGGCACTGTTTTCGATCTCCGAAACCACTTAACCGATAACAATAAAATTTTGTCGATGTGTATATGGTTGGTTGCCGCTTGAAAGATATAATGCTTTTCGACCCGATTTCAATAGAATTTTGTGGACGTTCCTATGTGGTTGGTTCCAGTTTGAAAGATAGTTTGGACCGTACAGGTGGCACATTGCAAAAGATAAGCGGGATAGGAAAACGGGTTGTGACATCTCCCAACAAAAAAATAAATTCAAACGACCTTAGCCACAGCGATGCGTGGCTGGGTCTTCAAGTAATATATATAATTAATTTTAAGTTTTATCTGTCTAATCTTTATTGGAGAACTTTATTTTAATATTTGCTTTCTACTTCGCAGGTTCCATAGGCCATGACAGTTGCAATGGGAAGAAGATAGTTACAATTTTGTTAATGTTCAAATTAACAACTCACATATAGTAATTAGAGCCTACAAATGCAACAGCACAGAAGTCATCGCCAATAATAATAAATATAATATTATCACCGCTGCCGCTCCCAGTCTAACAAAAACTATTACAACAAAACCAACATCATCAACAACTGCAGTAGTAGCATCAATAATTGTAAAAAACACCAACATCGACAAATTCTTATCCCTTTCGATTCCATTAATAAGAAAACAAGGACAGCAACAAAATGGGTTTCAACTACCAACTATCGGACATCATCAACAACACTTTCAATCCAAAATGCTTAAAGCTGTATCATACCTACAACCGTATCAATCAGATCAAGTCTTAATTAAGTATCAAAAAAGTGAATTTATTCAAAACCAAAACACAACTAATATTCAAAAATTGGTTTTCAAAAATAAACTACTGACAGCAAGTCAATTAGATTTACGTTTGTGGTGTATTTTTCTAAACAGCTTAATTCAGTTTTTTGTAAAAGTAATCTTGACAGTATTACAAAGAATACAGCAGGAGCAGTGCAGCAGGGAACATTTGACAGAATTATTTGTTTGAAAATATTATCTTAAAAAAAAAAAAAAAAAAAAAAAAAAACCGTTGAAATACTGAAAAAGGTTTTTTTTTAAAATAGGAAATAGAAACTTAGTATTCATGAAGCAATGATGCTGTGATAGAAAACCCATTTTGATGTGTATTAAAGAAATTTTTAAGCGGAGAGAAATAGTATGGAAATTATCAAAAACGGCCTGCACATGGGAACTGAAAACTACTCCTACTCCGGAATAACATCTTATTTTGAATTAAGTAATGTGTTAATATATTCAATTCAAGTTGGGTCGATTGACATGTCATAAGCGCACTATACTAATAGCTGAAGATTCTGTCTCCATTTTGCGCAAAACCTGTTTCAAAATTCCCTTGGCGAAGAGATCAAGAGAGCCCTATATAAGAAGTTCATCAATCCATTTTTAAAACTCCAATTCGTTTTTAAAACTCTGATCCGTTCCCGAACACCTTAAGGGCAGACTATTTAAATATGAAAATATTTCCTTCGAACAGCTTATGTGAGTCTATAGTTTTACAGTCCGTTTTCTCTTTGCGAGCAGCCACTGATGACTATTTCAATGGGACTGAGATAGGATTTGATAGTAAATGAGATTGAGAAAGATGAGCGTGTGAAATAAGGACAAGAGTGATTGCCTTTGTGCGTAGCTTTAAAATTGCAAAATTGGTTGAAGAAAGCTGTGAATTGTCTAGCTTTGGCGACGGTTTCTACCTGAACGGTGCACATTCCATAAGACACTTTCCAATTTATTTGTTTATAGTAACAATTTTCACCGTGTGTGTTTTTAAAATTGAAATTATCTTAACGAAGACAATTTGGAGCGACCTGCACCAGGGTAGTTCTTAAAAAAAATAATCCACTTTTCATAACGCCATGATTTTGAGTTGCGAAATTGGAAGTTGCAAGCAAACCTTTCTTGGTGATGTACATACTACGGTTTTCTTTTTTAAACTCATATGAATTCTTATAAAGTTAGTAATGAATCGCATCAGTTTGATCAACTTTGCAATAATGAACACTTGACGTTGAAAGTGATGCCAAAAGTTTGCATTAATGAACATTTTGCAAAGCATCATGAGCATCATGATGCAAGGGATGCGTTACTGAATTTACACTGTATAAACTCTAAAATATTGTAAATCGCAATTTTTTTACTTTAACAATGAGAGCGTTGACCGTTTTATTTATATCCCTTTCATTAAAACCTACGAAATATTCATCTGTGGCTATGCTTGGTTTATCAACAACTTTATTGACTATATACGTTCAACACTAAAGTCTGGCCACTACATGGCTTAACAATACAGGGGTTTCATTTCATTAAATTGTAAAATTGTGTTAATTTAAACATAAAGCCATTTGTAATGGTGAACAGACAACTAGATGTACGCGATTATCTCCTTTTTTCAATATTTTCCAGGAATTTCGGGTTAGACGTGACCGAATATTACATAAGAGAAATTTTCCTCACTTTTGAATTATTGGAAATATTCACCCAACTACCAAGCATTAATAACATCCAACCGATACCAAACTTTTGGTGCAAACCAATCCGATATGAAAGTTGAAAGGATATATCCGTGCACCCAAGTATTCTGCAAAGTTGAGTTGTCTTCTGATTTTATGGAAATTTGATCTGGTGAGAATGGTACTACCGCCTTGCATTATTCTACCTCATCTTTCATGTAGAATATGTTAAAATGTTTCCCAGAAAAGTTCAATGCAAATAGCCCGCTTCAGCGTTGCTGTTGATTTATTTAATCCTAAGGCAAGCATCGTATACAAACGATAACCGATAAAGTCCTACATCACAACATTAACTCAGGTTACTCTATAAAATTCGTGCAGAACACATTTGAATTTGCCTTTATAGCTACTCGATTCATCTCTTTTTTGTTCGAGGTACCATCTTGCATACGTGGACTGCATAAATTATTGTTCATATGGATATTCCAAACTCTCCATAGCAAATTAAATTTTAAATTTCCCACAAATGGAGCGTTGCTTGTCAAAATCGTCTTAAACCAAAAAGCAATCAAATTTGATATTAAAACAAACAAATTATGTATTTATCCACTGAAAAAATTGTAAACAAACGAAAAATATTACAAGCATCTTAAAAAAAATTAAACAAAAAAGTAAACATACATTAAACTAGAATTAAACAAAACTTAATTCACAACAACATTATTTTGAACAGAGATAAAAGGAAAACAAAATAGGTAACTTTTAACATGCTACAATGGGGAAGAAACTAAATAAAGAATAAAAACAATTCCATTAAATTTATAAGAATTCTTAATTTTAGTGCGTCATTGTTAAATAAAATAAAGTAAATAAAAATACATTATTAATTTTAAATTTCGTAAAATGATAAACAAAATATTTACATATATGTAGTTACTTTTCCTTTTTTTTACTTTAACTTTGTTTATATTTGTATTTCTTTTGATTGTATGTTTATTATGTAAATACATATATATATAAAAAAAAAATTATAAAATTAAATGTAAAAAAGAACATCTACTTCATTAAAACATTTCAAATAAATAGAACATAATTTAGAATGAGGTGAAAAAACATAATTATTAGTTTCAGTTTCTGTTCCAGTTCCAATTCCGCTCCGCAGTGGAACAGTGATTGAAAACAAAAAATGTATTTTCAAAAAAAGTTCGCCGCAAAAGCGGTACCAAACAAAAGTGTAATTTTTTTTTAATTCGGTTTTGCTTTAAATTAATAGTTTCAGTTTGGCTTTTAGTAATATTTTTATTGATTTGTATATTTTATATTTTCCTTGAAAGCGAGGTTGCCTTATTTTGTATACGTCTTAATCATTTATTTTGTTTTTCTATTTGACTCATTTAAACGAAATATGTAATGTTTATATGATTTTTTTTATATTAATACAGAAGATTAAACAGAAAATACATTGATAAAAAGTAGTAATGAGAAAATAAAAAAAAAAATCTAAACAATTTAGTTTTCAATTCGTTTTCTTTATTTTATTGCACATTTTGAAAAGTCCTACTTAAACAATAGCAAAAGACTCAAAATCGATCGGGTAAACCTACGAAGCTGGAGTAGACATTTTGCACATTACATTCTTGGATGATTAAACCAACTACCCTCGGAAAATTAGCTCGAATATTGTGAAAGTGTCCATCGATATCATTATGTTGAATTGAAATTTTTCAATATTTAATTTTTACTATCGCATGACTAATTGCAATTTTCATCTCGCAACTGGGAGTTCAAACTATGGACAAATCGTACAAAGACTCCCAACTCGCAATCCTCTTGCCGTGCGCCGGCCTCTCCAATTTTTTTAAATTCCGGCCCTTTTTCCGTGTAACATACAAAAAAAAAAAAATAAAAAAATGCTGCCAAACGTGGAGCAATCTGATAAAGTTTGGGAATAACATTTCTGAGGCCCGTCTGCTGATACTACTCAGCGAATTATGTTCTACTTAAATACCTAATGGGCTACTTTTTCCAGGCCATAAACTATCATATAAGATTTAAAGTGGAACTTAAATCGCTATGAGTAGTATCTGCAAACGGGCCTGAATGCTTTTGGTTCGTTATTGATATTATAATGAAGGCGAATAATTTGATTTGTTTGGTTAATAAAAAAAAAAAAAATATTAGAGACATGTTACAACAAACGCGGTTATGTGTTTAACCGTCTTCGATATCATAAACATCGATTTCATGTGTACATTTTCCTTAAATAACTGATCAAAGTTTACTCAAAACGTTTTTTATTTCATACAACCATTCTGCACTGTTCATTTTTCATAAATATTTTAAGTAAATGTAGGTACACTTAATTCCTAATTCTAATCCTCATGAGGTATTCAATCGAGCTTCTTCAGATTCGCTCTCAGATTTCAGATTTCGTGTGGCTAATTGAACATAAGAATGTCACTTGCCCTCTTTTGTGTTGAAATTTGTGCGATTCGAATATGTGTAGCCACGTTTCAAGGCGTTTTCCAATAATTTTTTTATTAAAACATCCCGATTGATTTTTAATTATTAATACATAAATAATTTACACAATTAGATGCACCCGATGCAATGACCAGTTGTTAAACCCAAACGCACCTGTATTGGTAAATCTGAGAAACAATTTAGATTCGCAAAAGTGCTCTGAAGTCTGAAAAATATTGCTATTTTTTGTACCAAACGAACATCAAAAGTGCTCTGAGACCACCCAATCGAATACCACATTACAGCAATCACTAGCTGAGAGAAAGAACGATTTTATGTTTAATTACAAAATGGTGATAATTTTTCGTTAGTTTCGGTAAAAAAAGTTTTGGGTTTACCTAGAAATCAAAGAAAATAAAAAGGTACACATTTAAGTGCTTAATCTAATTGTTTATAAACAGGATTTTTAAGTGTGCACTGCGCGAGTTCGTCAAGCGCCCTTGAAAGTCAGATACGAACTGCGATCTTAACTCAATACGTCTGACCCACTTGACGAGCTGCATTGTGCAGTCCTATACTAATACTATCATACCTTTGAGCAGGAGGGATTTCCCTGTTCAATGAAGCTATACCAAAACTACAGGTTAACATGTTTAGGAGTAAAAACGACCATACAATTAGTAGTGAGGTAGATCAGTTATGTTATTGCTGTTGTTGTAGCAGCTTCACTCGTCATTCGTCGATTCATCTCTAGTTTTAAGTCGGAGGAATTTGGCCACTTCAGTTGGGTGGGGCCTTTGTTTGGTGTTCCTCTGATTGGGTTTTGTTAAGATAAGATAAGATTGACGAATATTCACATGTGTTGCTGATGGGATGAACGATATTTTTTGATCGTGGCCGGGCTGGAGTAGTCCGGCGAAGAGTCGCTCCATTAGAGAACGTAGCACCTTATCGTGCGAGCGACTAACGTAAATGTGAAACATATCCCTTACAAAATCATTTTAAAGACAACAACACAAGAAATCGTTTAGGTCTCTTTTGCGATTGGCAATAGAATCAAAAATTGTCATTGTATCGAATGATTTTTAGTTTTGTATTGTTTAAGTATTCGAAGAGTCGTCAGAAGTAGAAACACATTTTTTTTTTATTTAGCTGTTCACTGATCTTTACTTAATTTTGAAAGATCGTTACAAAACAATGACTTCAGCCCGTATTTCGAAGCTAACCAGTGTTTCAGCTTCCGAAGATTTTATTTGTAAAGGTTTGAGCCATGTTTTCCATGTGTCTGATTACTACCCCGAGGAGCACTCGGCTTGATTTCTATCAAACTTAATTTTTAAATTGTTTTTTCTTAAATTTGAGTATCAACTACAGGGCACACGCTGCGTGTGATGATAACGATCAATGAGTTGTCTTGAAAGGCAGTTGTTTCTTAGGCCCCAGTTACAGACATTCGTAAAACGATACCGTAAACATTCTCTTTTGCTTTCTTTTTTTAACAATTTACACTAAGTGGTTGAACTCAGTCTTGGTCTTAAATCTATCACAGAATCCGTCGTATTCGGAATTTCGCTACGAACCCCGAAAGAACTGTTACAGAATCCGTCGTAGGGGAATTTTGAAATTCGTAGAAAGTGGTATCATTGAATATACCACGTTCTACGAATTTCGAAAGAAAAAAAATGTACCCTACGACGGATTCTGTGATAGTTCTTTCGGGGTTTGTAGCAAAATTCCGAATACGACGGATTCTGTGATAGACCCGATTCATTTTTCTGTTCCGTTCTGTTCTTTTTCTAGAAAATTTAAAGATATATATATATATACCTATTTTTTTTTATAAACAAACTTTATAGAGTTTACGTGTGTAAGAGTTCTCAGTCAATAACATTGTATGAAAGGTTGTACGTAGTCTCTCCTGGAGTGCCTTGTACTGTTCCGACTTGCTATTGATTTTTCTTTGATTTAGTCGTTTTATTGTTTGTTAAACTTGAATCTAACTAAAGCAAGGACTTCATACTCTAATCTATGTCAAAAGAAATTGTCGCAATGACTGATCCCATTTTTTCAACAGCCGATCCTTAACACAGACTTAGCGTTTCCATGAAAGCAGTTCTTATCTGCAAGCTACATTCATGAAATGGGCATTGCTATAAACACAACTTTGTTATGCCTGCATATTAATTGGAGATCTTAAGATGTGGCCTAACTCTTTAGATGCACTTAAAAAGATTGTCGCATGTTTTTTTACTGAGTTGGTTAAAATAACAATTTGTTTTGTTATAATGTGTTGTGCGCCTTTTATGTAGATTCCTCGAAAGCAATATTACTTCCCCACAAGCATTTTGAATAGATGGTTAATGAAAAGCTGGTTTATGTAGTGAGAATTCATATATTCCGATGCATTTGTACAAATACCGTCGGTATACAGATTGAAGATCTCCCTTACGTTCAAGTGAGAACATTTTTTAGCACAATACCTTAATCAATGGCTATAAACATTATTGTACATATCGATAACTCCAAAATGGAAAAATTTAACAAATAATATTAAATGCATATATAACCTATAAGAAAAGAATAAATTTATATTTTCTAATTGCTTAGTCTTAACTAACTTTAGAAGCATAGCACTCACCAATTACAAGAAAATAATACATGTGGAAAACCACTCAACTTAATTGTTTTTCAATAAAAAAGAAAAAAACGAAAAATTGGAGAAAACTTTTGATATTGGAAATAAAATTGAAATGGTCTCAAGCCATCAAGCGACGCATGAACCGAAGTAGTTGACACATAGAAATGAAATGTTTGCAACGAGCAATAAATCAGCGTATCTTCCTCAACAAAACAAGCAAAAGACACCCCTACACAAGACTCAAATGGACACCAGCAACACTAAACACAAATACAAGCATCACACATAAATAAAATTCTATGCTCTGAATGAGATAATTTTTCTAGCATTGTATATTTGATAAAGAAAAATTTAAAATTGTAACTGTCTACATTTCATTGCAAAAAAAGCTCACTTGATATAAAAAACAAATGAACGTAAACATTTTTTATTTGGAATCAGTAAATCGCGCTATACAATTAACTACATACAAATAATTTATAGAATTGCTTACAAAAAAAAACAAAAAAAAAATTAATATTATACTAAAAGTATTCATTAGTAGAAGTTGAATTGAAAAAAATAAAATAAAACACATGTCTTCTATTTACATATACATAAAATATATATTTAATAGTTCGTATAAATCTAAAATGCAATTTGTTTTGTTTTGTATTCAAACAAAGAAATTAAAACGAGTGAAACAATAAACACTCAAAATAATAAAACCAAAACTGTGAAGTGAAACTAATTTTAAAATAATAAGAAAAAGTATTGTGTAGGGTTTGCACATTTTAAAGAAAACAAATACCACAACTAAATTAAATAGATTACACTTTGTTGATTTCTATGTCAGAAATCGTTAAAATAGGAAAAGAATGCAGAAAACGAGGAAAACAATTATGTAGGAAAAGAAATTTGTAAAGCATTTGAAATTTGCCTAACCGATTGATATTTTAAAGTGAAGAATAAAAACAGAAACTAAATAAAAAAATTAAAAAAAAAAAAAACGAAAGAAAGAAATTAAAATTTAAAACATGGTTTTATTTATTAAAAAAAGGCTATTGTGTAAATAAACACTTATTTGCGCATTTGGCAAAAGTCCTTCAGAAATTGTTGTGTGGGTAAAACTAAAACCGCGAAACTCATATGGAGATGGCGGAGATGCCATGACACCATTTCTGTACATCAATCTAACTTAAAAAAACACAATGCGCCCTACCAATAATAACTTTAAACCTTCAGCCTTCAGCTTACATATATATTTTGTAAGTCGCAGTATGCAATTTCAATTTTGTATGGATAATTTCGCCATAGTGAGTTCGAAAAATTTAACCAGGATACTCAAAATTATTATTATACTCTGTCCAACAAAAATTGTCAGTACAGGGAAGATAGGATGTTTGTCTCTCAGTCTGGTTGCAATGACTTATATAAATCGGTCCCTTTTTAAAGCTCTCACAGCTCACAGGGTAACCGTAGTTTATATGATAATTCGCCATAACCATAGACATACTAGATGGTGCATTTCATATAAAGAAAATGGCTATTCCGAAGCACCCCAATATCTAGATGGCGCCACCGTGAAAATATACCTCAAACTCGGATACATGTTGCAAAAGACTTTATTTGAGGTGTACTGTTGATAAACACGTTCGACCAACATAAACCGTGGACTTCGTTGGTTGCTCAGTGAAGTTCATCTTCATACCTGTGCCTTGATTTTGTGCGGCTTTTTTTTCGCAATTGCGGTTGCGGAAAGGGTTCACGTAGGCGGATTCTATAATTCTCGTGCACAAGAAATGGGCTTTCAGTGAATCCTCTTAAAACGACTGTTGTTATCTTCACGAGAAGGAGGAAGGTCACTGGCCTGACTCAGCTTGTGTTAAAAGGTGTCACTATTCCGATCTCCGATGAAGTCAAATATCTGGGAGTAATCCTCGATAGAAAGCTTCTTTGGTTCAAGGTTCAAGCATGTCGAATCGAAAACCGATAAAGCGCTGTCAACTTTCTGGCAGTGTAAAGGCGCTTTTGGCAAGACATGGGGCTTATCTCTTAAAAGGGTCCTTTGGATCTATACGGCAATGGTAAGACCAATCCTCTCATAGGCGTCGGTTGTATGGTGGCTTTCACGGAAACGTGTTACAGCCTCTTTTGCCAGACTTCAAAGAACGGTTTGTCCCGGCTATACAGGGGCCTTCCCCAGCACACCGGGCTCCGCTCTAGATGCTATGATCAACTATTAGATGAGAATATTAGACTTCACTACCCCTTAGAAAACCATGCGTCTGTCTTCCAGGCGGAGATTTTCGCTATCCTTATGGCTATGCGCTATATTGTGACAAACAGGTGGAGGGCTAGGAGTATAAGTTAACATCAACACGAGCAACGGAAATGCTGACAAAGCGTCTGCCTCGATACAGCGAATTTCCACAGAAATTCATGTTGCAATTCAATTCAATACCTTAGGAATGCAAAGTACCGAGGTAAAATCGAATATAAAATTATTGATTGTAGTTAGTTAAGAAGTAAACTCAATAAAGGTCAGAGCAAACTGCTCTAGAAAAGATTTTTTTTATTAATTATTTCGGTGTAGTGATTAACTGGCGCCCATTGTGTGGCTTTCGAACTTACACGTTCAACATTAATTCGCAACTTCAGGAAAAGAGTTCCATCAGTAGTCCAATAACCAAGGATAAAAAGGAACAGAAAAGAGGTCCCCCAGTAGCCCGATAACCAAGGACAAAAAGGAGCAACTATAAAGCTGCAGCCGCCTGAATAGGAATAGAAGAACCACCAAAACAAAAAATATCGTTAATCAACACATGGAGCAACACTTCATACTATTATTGTAAGTCTAGCTCTAAGAAGTGAATCAATTTTTGAAATAATAAGAGAAATAATAAGAGTAAACAAGTGAAGTTAAATCCTAAAAGCACAACTTAAAAACCGTGTAAAGAAACCTATTGATTAATTAATTGATTTTATTTAACAAAACATTATTCAAACAAGTTTATTACATTAGAACTAAGATAACATCTGAAAAAATCGTTCCTCTTTCTTTGCCGTTATCTATTTCCATCCGTGCTCTTGCTTTTATTTCAAATTAGATACTTTGAAACGTTTCAGTCAATATGGCAAATCAAAATAACCTTATTAGGCCAGCACGCCTGGAACACGTCGCAGATCCACCTATCCCTGGCCCTGCTCCCCAACCTGCCCCCCAACTTGCTCAAGGTATTAATCCTAACGATTTAGTTCAACTAATCACCAGATTAGTAGCAGAAACGCTACAAATACAAGGAAGACAAATATTTAATTCGATAATGAATCCCGCGGCCGACATCAATAACGAAGTCGACCAACCCATCAACTTAGTTGATAATAATTTAGCCGACCTTGACAAAATACCAGACGTAGTTAAAAGTCTACGAGAATTCTCTGGGCAAGCTCATGAATTCAATTCATGGAAGAAGAGTGTTGAGAGAATAATCCAAATTTATGATCACGTTAGGGGTACTCCCAAGTACTATGGCATTTTGTCTGTAATTCGCAACAAAATCGTAGGACATGCCGACGTCGTGCTAGAGTCGTACAACACGCCTCTTAACTGGGAGAAAATCTCGAAATGCCTTACTCTTCACTATGCGGATAAAAGGGACTTAGGAACCCTTGAATATCAAATGACAACGCTAGTGCAAGGCAATAGCACGATTTCTGAATTCTATCAGATCGTCTATCACCACTTGTCATTAATCCTAAACAAACTGGGATCAATGGAAATGAGTCAAGATGCTATGAACAACATGACTCAATGCTACCGTGACAAGGCCCTCGATACCTTCGTCAGGGGTTTGAAAGGAGATCTGCCTCGCCTGCTTAGCATACGTGAACCAGCAGACCTTCCACAGGCCCTGCATTTGTGTTTGAAACTACAAAACGTAGACTTTCGCGCCCAGTACGCAAACAATTCCCACAGTTCTCCCAGATCGTCTCAACAAGCACCTCCAGTTCCCGCTAAAAGGAACAGTCCTCCAGGACCTGCACCAGCCCCAGCTCCTAGACACAATTTCTATCCCCACTTACTGCACAACCCTCGTGCTCCACAACAACCTCAACTCTATAGAGATGTCCAATACCAGCCTAGGCACCAACAACAAAGAATACCACCAAATCAACGACCTCTCCCACCGAAACCAATGTCCATTGACTACTCCCTGAGGACTCAGAAAGTAGACTATCAAAATAGACCAAGGAATCAACAATTCATACAAAAACGACAACATTCGCAGCAAATACACCAACCACAAAAGATGCAGCGAATCCATCACACAGCTCAACTCGGTGACGAAGAAAAATCCATGGAAGACTACGAGACAGAAATTGCAGAGGAAGACCAAAATTATGACGAATCACTAGAAGAATACACTGAACAGAGTGGAGGAGAAAACTTTGACCAACACGAAGAACTGGATGACATCTATTTTTTAGACTAACGCCCTCTTCACTTCCTTATTTCGAACACATTTCTAGAAGTGGAGAGACCCTGAAGTTTCTTGTTGACACAGGTTCCAACAAGAATTACGTTCAACCACGTCACATAAAGAATCCCCTACTAAATGCTAAACCCTTCTACGCTCACTCCGTGGGGGGAAATATTAAAATAACCCATCATGCACTTATTCAACTTTTTGGCCCCCAAACTGACAAAATTACATTTTTTATTCTCCCTAGTCTTATTTCATTTGATGGTATCATAGGACATGACACACTAAAACATTTAAATGCTATCATTAACACAAGTAGAAACCATATGTCTATTCACCCTGGTTTCTCTCATCCAAGAATTTCCATTCCGCTCAAACAACATCAATCACAATTTGTCAATAACATAAATATTAGAACCGACCACATGACTAAAGAACAACATTCCGAACTTATTAAAATTATTCATAAATGCCCCAATCTCTTTTCGGAACCAAACGAAAAGTTAACCTATACCACCATGGTCAAAGGAGAAATTCGAACCACAACTCGAGACCCCGTGTACTCGAAATCATATCCTTACCCCATGGCACTTAAAAATGAAGTCGAAAAAGAAATACGGAAACTATTAGAAGACGGTATCATAAGACCATCAAGATCTCCCTACAATTCTCCTGTTTGGGTTGTCCCCAAAAAAATGGATGCTTCAGGAGAAAAGAAGTTTCGAATGGTAATTGATTACCGTAAGCTAAACGCTATAACTATCGCCGACAAGTATCCAATCCCTGAAATATACGAAATCCTTGCAAACCTTAGTAAAAATCAATGGTTTTCCATAGTGGACCTAAAAAGTGGTTTCCATCAGATCCCACTTAAGGATTCTGATATAGAAAAAACTGCCTTTTCGGTAAATAATGGCAAGTTCGAATTTACTCGTCTTCCATTTGGGCTAAAGAACGCCCCCTCCATTTTCCAGAGAACGCTAGATGACATTCTAAGAGACCTCATTGGAAAATGTTGCTATGTTTACATTGATGACATTGTCATCTTTGGGAAAGACGAAACCGAACATTTCTCAAATCTGGAAAAAGTATTTCACACCTTAGAAAAAGCAAATATGAAAATTCAGCTCGATAAATGCGAATTTTTCCAGAAAGAAGTAGAATTTTTAGGGTTTATTATTGGAAGATTCGGAATAAAAACCAATCCAAAAAAGGTACAAGCTATAGTTGATCGACCTATTCCTGAAAACCTAAAAGAACTTCGATCCTTTCTCGGAATGTCAGGGTATTACCGCCGCTTTATACGAGATTACTCAAAGTTGGCAAAACCACTGACATCCCTTTTAAGAGGGGAAGATGGACATGTGTCCGCAAATATGTCAAAGAAAAAACTTATTCAGTTGAATCAAGATGCCATCGAAGCATTCCACAAATTAAAAAACTCTCTCGCCTCCGAAGAAGTTATTCTTCAATATCCAGACTTTGACAAAAGCTTTCAATTAACAACTGACGCTTCCGACTACGCCATTGGAGCAGTCCTCTCACAGGATGATAAGCCAATCACATTTCTCTCCAGAACCTTAAGCAAAACAGAAGAAGGTTATGCCACGAACGAGAAAGAAATGCTGGCGATTATTTGGTCCCTCAATTCTTTGAGAAACTTCCTTTACGGATCCCGGAAAGTCAACATTTTCACAGACCACCAACCACTTACCTATGCTCTAAGTAACAAAAATACAAACTCCAAAATGAAAAGGTGGAAAGCCATATTGGAGGAGTATAATTATGAGCTAAAATATAAACCAGGTAAGGAAAATGTGGTTGCTGACTCTCTCTCGAGACCCCCAAAAACTGAAATACACTCAATGACCCCTACAGAACACAGTGCTGACAGTTCAGCGCAAAACCTAATTCCATCTGTAGAAATCCCTATAAACGTTTTTCGAAATCAACTGTTACTCAAGATAGGAAATGAAAATAGCTATCAAATCCAGAACCCCTTTGACAACTATACAAGACATATTCTGATACGCCAAGACTACTCAACAAACGACATCATTAACATTTTCAAGAGATACCTTAATCCAAATACTATTAACGGACTTCTAACAGACGAAATGACGATGGGACGAGTACAAGAAATTTATCCGTTACATTTTAAAGATTATCGTATTCGATTCACCCAAAAATTTGTTGAAGACATAACCGGCCAAATAGAGCAAGAAGAAAAAATTCTGAAGATACATCGAAGAGCACATCGTAACGCCGAAGAAAACAGGATTCAACTGTTGGAAAACTATTACTTCCCTAAAATGTCCTCAAAAATTAGAACACTAGTTAACCGATGCGTAACATGCAAGGAGAATAAATATGACAGGCATCCTAACAAACCACATTTGAATCACACACCGATCCCTAGCTATCCTGGTAACATCCTCCATATAGACATATTTTCTACGGAAAAATACCTCGTGTTGACCGCCGTCGATAAGTTCACGAAATTCGCACAGGCTAAAATAATATCATCCCGTTCAATCGAAGATATCAAGGAACCTTTACGTGATATCTTGTTCTACTTTTGTGTCCCCGAAGTCGTTGTTATAGACAACGAAAAGGCTCTTAACTCAGCCTCGATAACCTCAATGTTAGAAGATGACCTCCAAATCAAAATTTTCAAAACACCACCATACAAAAGTGAAGTGAACGGCCAAGTCGAACGCTTTCACTCTACCCTATCTGAGATTATGAGATGTCTCAAATCGGAAGGACCTTCACGGTCTTTCAAAGAACTGTTACAGCGAGCCGTTAACGAATACAATTTTACTATCCATTCAACTACAGGTAAAAAGCCCATAGAACTTTACTATGGGCGAATACCCAGACTAAACCCGGAACAATTTGAAAAGACACGTTTAATTAACATCGAGAAAATTAAAGCAAAACAGGAAAAAGATATTAAATATCATAATAAAAAAAGAAAACCGCAGAAGGACTATCAGATAGGACAGGTCATTTATGTAAAAAACAACAAACGGTTAGGTTCAAAATTAACAAATAGGTATAGACAAGAAATCATTAAGGAAAATAGAAACTCTACAATAGTAACAGAATCCGGAAAAATAGTCCATAAAAGTAATATAAGAAACTAATTCTCTTTCAGATGCACCATCTATTTTGGTCGAGCGGAGATCCAGATCATGGATTTCTCAAACTCCCAAATTGTCTCCCTACATACAGGGCAAACAAAAATTCAAGATGGACATTTCAAGTTAATACATAGCATTAATCTTAAACAATATGAGCAATTCCTTTCCGACATATCACCAGTCCTTAATCTCGAAACAACCCAAAGTCAAATCCTTTTTCCCTTAATATCACATGAAATTCAACAAATCCGTAATCTTTTACATAACTTACAACCCAGAATAGCGAAACGTTCTCTAGACTTTATAGGCAAAGGTTGGAAATGGATTGCTGGCAACCCAGACCACGATGACTTTGTTACAATAAAAGAAAAAATTACAGATGTTCTAAAAAACAACAATAAACAGGTTATTATTAATGAATTGTATAACGAACGAATAAACAATATTACGAGAATCCAGAATGAAATCCAAAACTTACTTAAAAATAATAATAAAATAAATTATGAAATTATATCAAATCTCAAATATAAAATCAAAATTGTAAAAGAAGAACTAGAGAATATTAACTATGCCATTCATTGGGCTAAACTAGGTACAATAAACTCTTTTATATTGTCAAAAAATGAAATAGAATTAGCCACCAAAGTATTTAATGAACAAAAATTACCCTACACAACAATAGAAGAAGCCCTAGACTTTGCAGATATAAAAGTTTTAAGCAATAGTACGTCAATCCTCTACATAATAAACATTCCCTTAACAACGAATGAAATTTACGAAAATTTGTTAATAAAGCCAATTAAAAAGAAAAACATTGTAACAGAAACATTGTACGAGGTAATTTTAAGAAATAATGAAAAATTATATGGAACAACAAACAAATGTAAAACTTTTAACAATCTATCCATTTGTAACTCAAAAAATATTGTCAATATTACAAACGATACTTGCATTCCTAATTTATTAAAAAGTCTACCAGCTACTTGCAACAAAATAAATAATCATCATATTCCGACCATAGATGAAATATCAACGGGCATAATGCTATTGAACCAATTCATCGGCACCCTTGAATTTGATAACACAACACACAACCTAAATGGAACATTCTTGGTAAAATTCCATAACATGACCATCACTTTGAACGGAATCCAATACATCTCCAAAGAAGCCTCAATGATTAAACCACTTCCGGCAATATTGCAAACCAGTCCCAAGGAAAACGAATACCGTGAATTACTCTCACTAGAAATGATGAAGGATCTCCATATTAACAATACCAATAAGATCCACCTTCTACAAACAGAAAACGATAATCAACGAGTAACAACATATTCCCTCATCTCCGTACTAGGACTACTTATTACAATAGCGATCATATGCAAAATCTTGCCAAGAAGAAACAACACAGAAATCATAATTGAACAACCGACAACAAAGACGAATGGACCAGTAACAATCATCGATAGACTTTCCGTTCCTGAGGTCAACTATCTCCAATATCCAAGCAGCCCAAAGTTCAACAACCTACCATACTTCTGACGACCGATGACGATCGTTTTTTAGAGGGGAAGAGTTAACATCAACACGAGCAACGGAAATGCTGACAAAGCGTCTGCCTCGATACAGCGAATTTCCACAGAAATTCATGTTGCAATTCAATTCAATACCTTAGGAATGCAAAGTACCGAGGTAAAATCGAATATAAAATTATTGATTGTAGTTAGTTAAGAAGTAAACTCAATAAAGGTCAGAGCAAACTGCTCTAGAAAAGATTTTTTTTATTAATTATTTCGGTGTAGTGATTAACTTATATGCGTTTGCAGCGACAGCCAAATTGCATTAAAAGCGCTGCTTAGCCCTCTTACCTCGTCTAAATTAGTGCTCGAACTCAAGCTTTCTCTGAACTTGGTCGGAAGGCTAAATACAGTGTTTCTTGTTTGGGTCCCAGGACACACTGGTATCCATGAAAATGAGATAGCTGATGAGCTTGCCAGGCTGGGTTCAGAGGAATAATTCTTAGGACCTGAACCTACGTTGGGTCTGCCTACATCGGTGGTTGAGTCATCCATTGATACTTGGGTTTCTCGCGAACACGAGTTTCGGTGGCGTGGCTGTGCTGGGTGTGGACAGACCAAGCGATTGCGTCCGGATATCTGCAAAAGGACTGCGGCCTTCATTCTGTCTCTCAGGAGAAGCGACTGTAGACTGCTTGTGGGCGTCCTTTCGGGCCACCAAGCTTTTGCCAAACACTTAAATGTTTTGGGCTTGAGCGTCTCCACCATCTGTCCTGCCTCTGGATAGGATGACGATACAGCGGAGCACTTCCTCTGTAGCTGTCCTGCCTTTGCTCGCATCAGGTGGCGGATCTTTGGAGCCGACGTGGTGAGTGCCGAACATCTAAGCTCTTCATCACTGAAGCTCCTTCTCATCGGGACGGGAAAACTAAGTACATTAATGTAAGGTGCCTGTTTGGCAGTACAATGGACCAGTAGTTGTGTCTGAGTGCTCCATCGGATAGTAACAACCTCCGACAAAAAAAAAATCTATAAATTTGTGCGTGATGTCGAGAACTGGCAACTTGCAATATTTCCTGTTCTATTGTAGCCGTGTTCCTGAAAATTCCAGTCGAGCTTTCCCATACGCAACCATTGTATATAGAGACTATAGTACCTACTATCATCAACACGAACAAATTTTTGACCGTTGCTGACACCCAGATTTGGAATTTCGGTCGTATGGGAGGCAAATCTAGGTATTTCCACTTATGAAAGAAAAGGATTCTGTTTGCGTTCGTTTTTATGATGAGATGACGGTTGATCTTTTATTTTGATTTTAAAATGATTTTAAAATTCTGAACGCAAATGGAATTTATTGCAATTTGATGTTTTTGTCGTACTTCTGTTAGTTATGAACTCATGACCAACAATTTAATGATATTATTTGAAATAATATCTACTATTAATGAACTCCAATTGTGGATGTGAATTTTACTTCCCAAATATGGGAAAGGAGATAAAATTGATGACCTTGATATACAGGTGGCTTTGTTCGTGCGAATTTTAGGGTGGCTGATTGTCTTTCATCGGATTGTTTTTATTCTCATAAATGTAGGGTAGGTAGATACGTATAAAATCTATTATTTAGTATCTGTTTTGGAATTGACATACCTTACCTACATAATCAGAGTGCGATTGATAGGTAATGTCATATTCAGAAAATAAATACCTAGGTACCCATGCGTTCGTAGAGAATTAACTGACATTGTTTATAAGTCGCACGATATTGTTTTGAGGTTATTTCATTTACAAAACAAATTGGCATAAAAACGTCCGCATGAGGATATACCTACCTACCTAAAAAAAGACGACGAAAAGTTATTACAACCGGTATATGCTATTCAGAATAAAAGTTGATACTTATTGATCACTTTTTATGTTTGTTTGGTAGGTACAAACAAAGCAATCTTTTCAGATTTCAGAGCACTTTTGCGAATCTAGATTTTTTCTCAGATTTGCTTCAGATTTATCAATAAAAGTGCGTTTGAATTTGACGACTGGTGGAGTTTGTTAACGTTTGCGTAATGTTTTTTTACTGCAAAAAAACACATTGCTTCGGGTTTATCTATTTTTGTAAATTATTTAGGTAGGTATGTAAAAATATTTAGAGATCAATCGGGACGCAAATTTCGAAGGTCTTAATACCTATAAAATTTAGCCAGTGAATGGGAAACGTGTGGAAAAGTATCGAAGGATAGATATACTCGAATATCAACAGAAAATTAGACACATGAAATCTAAGAGCGAATCTGAAAAATCCCGATCCACCACATAAATAGATACGATTTTTTTTAACGCAGAAACAGAACTGTAGGTAGTTGTCATCATTTTTTTTTTCAAAATGTAAAGCAGCTCGGAAGAAGAATTAATATTTTTAATTGATAGTATGTAAATAAATGAATATGGATATAAATTGCGAAAATGAGTCTTAAAACCCCTTTTTAGTTTAATTATTATTATTTTTTTTTTTAAATTTTATGGTAATAATTCTTGTCTCGTATTATTTTTTAAAAATTTTATAATATAACACACACGAAAAAAATAGTTAGGTAGGAAATATATTATTTATTAAATTGAATAGGAAAGTATGTACCTATTGAACAATTTTTGTCAGTTAGGTACACGATAACATTATTAATGAAATCGAGTGCAAGAAAGATTTGCCCTATGATATAGGTATACAAGCAAATTTATTTCTAAACTGTAAAAAAATTAACCATCCTCTACCTGTATTGAAAATTATTATTTTGCTTCTGAAAAGTGAGAAAAAAATAGATGCGTTTCTTTAGGAATGAAAATCCCACAAAACTAACCATAACTACCTGTTTTTTTAAATTATTCTGGGAAAAATAAATTTAACTTAGGTTTTTCCAAATTTCGTAAAACTTAAATTTATGGAGAAATTCCACATACCTAGAAGAGAATTTTAAGATTTTAGATTTATTGCCCCTTGTAAAAAGCATTCCAATGCACTAAAACACAAAACATTATTATGCGGATGGCCGATGATATTTATATATACCTACCTATTCCATAAGAATAAGAAGTTCACTCCTCCGTTATAAAGGGTGATTTTTTAGCTGGTTTGGTTTTGGCAACACTGGTTTTGACAGCTGACGTGTGTTTAGTACCTTGTGTCACTGTCAAACAGCTTCAGTTTGGTTTGCAATTTAACCATGGATCGTCTTACAAATGAACAACGCTTGCAAATTATTGAATTTTACTATCAAAATTGTGCTCGGTTCGAAATGTTCATCGCGCGCTGCTTCCATTTTATGATCGGCATTCTCGACCTTCTGAGCAGTCTATTCGGAAGATTGTGACCAAATTTCGCACCAAATTTACTTTGTTGGACATTAAACCACCAACACGTTTACGTACTGTGCGTAGTGAAGAAAATATTGCGGCCGTATCAGCTAGTGTGACAGAAGTCCGCGAAATGTCGATTCGGCGCCGTTCCCAGCAGTTAGGCCTTTGTTACAGCACTACGTGGAAAATTTTGCGGAAGGATTTGTGCGTAAAGCCATAGATAAATTAATATACAGATGTCTCATCCTAATGTAAAAGAATGCTCTACTTTTTGCGATCGTCCAACAAAGATCGTCCAACAAATGGAAGGTGAAAACCAAAACCCACCATACCTCATTTGAGAAGGATTGATTTTCTGTTTAGATGAATTCTACTTTCAGTTGAATTATGACCACAGGCCGGAATGTATGTATGCAGTGTGCTGCCGTATAGGGTATTGTGGGCAGGTAAATTTCCTTGCACACTGATCAGTGGGTTAAAGGGTAAGGAGACAAGGTAATAAGGAAAGCGGAAAGAAAAAAATCGCCTTTATTTCTTTAATCTTTCTTTCTTTCTTTGGTATTGTCAATGCCTTATGATTGTACGCCGGCGGGGGTGTGTGCCGTGAGGAGATCTTCGGTTGTGTAATGCATGATGGTTTTTGTTGGGAAGAGCCGCCGATTTACTTTTGGATTTGTTTTGCTGAAAAAAGTATCTCTTTGCGATATGAACAATTTATTGCATTTTGGCGATACAATTTTAATGTTTTTGTTTGGGTAGGTGCATTCGCATTAATTTTACGGTTTTCATTATTCGATACTTTTATACTTTATACTTTTATAATTTTCTTTTGAAATTAATTAGATTATTCATTAATAGGTACCCTATTATAGGTATATCAACAATAATATTTAAACTAAAAACTGTTCTATATCACTTATCTACTTATCTTATTTTTCAAAGACATGCTGTTGGGTTTTCTTCTCTGTTAATAAATAAAGTGGGATAACAAAACAAGAATTCAAACTTTTCAAGTTACTTTTATAGGTAATAGATATCTACGCAAGATTGGCTTGATAGATGACATACCCAAAAGAATTACATTTATGATTTTTAAACGTTAGGTACCTACCTTATGTCGTTTTCGATTTACCTTTTCAGATTTTGATCCGAGATTTCAGATATCTGCTGCCAAATCGATAAAATCCGAATGGCAGTATGTATTAAATAATAGTGTAAGTTTTTAAAAATTGAAGCTCTCAGTAACAGGCAATTGTCGCAAGTTCTGGGGTGGGATTCTGTAAAAAACGAAACGAAAAACGATTTCGCTTTTCAAAAAACGATAGAAATCACGCGAAAGCGAAAGTTTGCTTCCTGTAACTCCTTTCGTTTCCTTTTTCTCTTTCGCATGGGTTTAAGAAACAGTGTGAGGCAGAAATTAAAGTTTGAGAATCATAATGAGCATAGGACAGCCAACAGCTGGCAATTCAAAATATTTTATTGGTTGATATTTTGGTTGGAGTCAATAAGGTCAATATTGTAAATAATAATGTAAGTACAATAAATAATTACCGACACACATACTCTTTATTTGAATAAATTACATATTTACAGGACGTCAACAACAAAACACACACAGCAAAACATATTGTTTAAATGAATACAAAAGAGTCGTGAGCTCCACCGCCATATTGAGGACAAACAGCTATTATCCGATACTCCGCAATCTGTAACGAAATATTATATATTATGATGTATTGTTTTTTTTTGTATCAAATGAAACTTTACTTACAATCATAGAATTAATGCTGTGATGACATTTTCTGTTAAAAAACATTTCTTCGTTCGAAATGGGACAAATCAAGCTTACATTATGTGTTCCATCAACACAGCCAATGACTAAAGCAATAAACATCGTTTTACAAAAACTATAATACAATTGAAAAGCTGTCACTTACCGCCGGGTATTTTACATTTTTAGAAAAAGTAACTCTTAAAACATTTTCTTCCAGTTCTGATGGCCATTTTATCCATTGAGGACATAGAAAGTTTTCCATTATATTAAGAGTTTCGTGTAGTATCTTCGACAAAGTACTCTGTACGAGAGGAGAAGCAAAATCGTTGCCAACCATCCACTGGTAACCACCTCCAGCCGTTACCTCGAGCGTTTAACACATCCTTATAATAGAAAGGATGTACCTATGTGTTTCGTGTTCCTGTACTAAGACAAATGCTGTCCAGCACATACCTTAAAGGCTTTTATTCAACCGAAAACGTTGAAGAAAACCAAACAAAAAATTAAGAACATGTAAACTTATAATTCAATACACATCAATAAAACAAACCTTTCTTGGGGCAGCGTAAGAGGATTGGAATAATCCCGAAGAAGTTTTCGAATTTTTCTTAGATTTTGATGTTCTACATCGCATCATCACTATCACTTGCTATTCGACAGCATATTTTGTATCGAATAAATAACACAACCACCAATTTAGCAATCAAAGAAAATAAGAAACGTCAATGAATAAGCTGTCGTTTTTTTCTTTTCGCACTGAACGAAAATGTCATACGTTTTTAGAGTTACATGAAGCAAAATAAACGAAAACGCAAACGAAATGGCTTTCGTTTTTTTGCTTTCGTGCAAACGAAAATTCCTTTCGTTTTTGTAGTTACATGAAGCAAACCGATCGTGCAAACGAAAACGGTCGAACGTTTTTATGTTACAGAATCCCACCCCTGGTTAGAGCGTTATAAGCGCTTACTGAATTATTTTATAACTCTCACATTTTACCAGTTTTTGAGGATGAGGAAAATCGTAATAGGAATTTCTGTTTTTTTATTATGCATGATTTTATTTTTGGCTGAAATAGATTTGTGATGATCGTCTATGATTACACAAATCAGAGATTTGTTTTTTGAATTTGCATTAGCAGTTATAAACTGAATATCCCGATGGGGTGCAAATAAAGTAAGATTTTCTGGCTGGTTGGTATTATTTAAGGTGCATATTGAATATGCTTGAAAAAAAGAAGAACTTGTTAGTATTTGCTAAAAATAAGTTTTACGTTGCTGTTATTGCATTTTTAAAGGCTATTACAATTTTGATTTTAAAGTGCGGTATTGAGTTTTAAAAATATATAATTATATCGACACAGATCGGCTTTTGGGTAGTCATTTTGGAGAAATGATTAAAAAACTGATTTATTCAAATTTTTTGAGAAAAAAAAAGTACGGGATCTTATTAAGAATAGTGATATTATCGTTAATATGTATTTTCAAAATCGTTAGAGCGGTTTTTGTAAAATTTGGCAGACCAAATATTGCAATGTTTAGTTTGAAAAATGATATTGCTTAACAATTTTGCTGAAAAGGTATTGTTCGGGATGTAAGCATTACCTACTTGGTTTTTAAAGTTTTTTTTTTTTAATCGAAATTGGGGTTTTCGAAATATAAGTTTTTCTATTAATAGGGACACAATAATTTTGAAAACATCAATTTTACTCTAAGTATGCATTTTGGTCAAAATCGTTAAGTATCGGCGTTTTCCGGTAAACTAAAGAAAACCAAATTAAAAAAAAGTGTATTTTTTCAAAAATCTATTGTATGAGTTTTCTATTAAGTTAGAAATGATTACATGTATTACAATGTACAATCGTATCTACCGTTTTCGAGATACATATGTTCAAATTTCAAAAGTATCGTTATTAAATTATTTTAGTATGATAAAACCGGCCCCGAACTTAAACTTTAAATCTAAAGCAAAATTATGGCAGCTACTTAGGCCTTAGGCCTCGGGAGCGTACGCACAGACAAGCAAGCAGACAGATAGACATACGGTATACGGACAGCATTTTACGACCCAATTCTTTGAGTTCATCTATCATCGTAATTGATTAACATCTCGAGTTCGAAATTTTGTATATATTTTCTCTTACTACGTACCTACCTATACGAGAAATCTAAACTACTGATTGTTTTATTATGAATGTTAAAATGTATTCATAATACAAAGTCTGACCCAGTCAACTCAGAGCGTTTTGACAGACATGTAAACTTGAAAAGTTTGAATTCTTGTCTCGTTTTATTTATTAACAGAGAAGAAAACCCAACAGCATGTCTTTGAAAAATAAGATAAGTGGAAAGCTGGCCGAGGATCCGCTTTTTTATCGAAAAATTGTGTTCAGCGATGAGGCTCATTTTTGGTTGAATGGGTACGTAAATAAGCAAAATTGCCGCATTTGGAGTGAAGATCAGCCAGAAGCATTGCAACAGCTACCAATGCATCCCGAAAAAGCCACTGTTTGGTGCGGTTTATGGACCGGCGGCATTATTGGGCCATATTTCTTCAAAGATGATGCGAATCGCAGCGTTACTATCAATGGTGAACGCTACCGAGCGATGATAACAAACTTTTTTTTGCCCGAAATGGAAGTTCTTGACTTGCATGATATGTGGTTTCAACAAGACGGTGCCACATGCCACACAGCACGCGAAACAATGGCGCAATTGCGAGGCGAGTTTGGTGAACAGTTAATTTCACGTTTCGGGCCGGTCAATTGGCCGCCTAGATCGTGCGATTTGACACCATTAGATTATTTTTTGTGGGGGTATGTCAAGGCTAATGTGTATAGGGACAAGCCCGCTTCGATTGACGCACTAGAAGCCAACATCCATGCATTCATTCGTGAGATACCGGCCGATAAGTGTGAAAGAGTATGCCAAAATTGGACTTAGCGGATGGACTACCTGAGACGCAGCCGCGGTCAACATTTGCATGAAATTATCTTTAAACATTAAATTGCAAGGTTCAATCAATATCGATTCAAATAAATATTTCATTCATTTCTTCGAATTTTTGTGTTTTTTTTTTTTAAAAAAGTTCTAAACCTCTTAAAAAATCACCCGTTAAAATATTATATTTGGTAAATGGACCTTAGTGCAATGGGTAGCGCCAATATGATTTTTTCTTAAAGAATCAAGCATAGGTTAGAGTTCGGGTAGCGAATCAGTATTTCATGGCTTTATTAGTTTTCTGAAACGAGTCTTAGTTAAATAAAAAAAAAAGGATAAAAAATAGTTTGGGGAGAGAGATAAAAAACCCTAATTCCAATTTAACCAGTTTCAGAAATGAGGACCACCTGTTCATAATGAAAACTTCAACGTGGTATTTTTAAAATAAGTAGGTATGATGTATACTTTTTTACTAGATAATAAATGATAATATAGAGCAGCATCTATTCAAAAGTAACAGATGTGAATTTTTAAATAAATTTGCAATTTATTTCACAATTTTTCCCTACAAAATTCTACCCCCACAACAATTTAAACCCATCGAGTAAATCAGTCATATGCCCATAGAAGATAGAAATCAAATTTTCAATTCATGTGTGCCCAACCAAGAATTGAAAAATCTCGCAAATCGTAATGCAGAAATTCTTCCACAGAAAAAGAAATGCACATCCAACTACACACAAAGTAGGTACCTGCTCATCTCATTCATAAAAGCAACAGCCAACAAAAACAAACCTGAAAATATAATGAAATCGAACAAAAAAGGCAGAAAAAGAATACATTACAAAACCCACCCCTCATCCATACTCTGAAATCGGAAAGGGAAAGCATCATAAGTCATAAGTCATAACACAGCAGTGCAAATGCATATGCATTCATTTGGGTTTTTTTTTTCCTTTAAAAAATAGCAACCACCAGCGCTGACACCATTACAATTGCCACCATTGAGGTATCTGCGCCAACTGAACTCTAAACCAACGAAATCTATTATCTTCACCCACTCAAATATTCGAGCTTCGCGTTTTGTGCGATTGGAGCGCAATGATCTTCTCGTCGAAGTGATAGTAGTTACTAAATGCATCAAAAGTGGTTTGCTCGTATTTTAGCAAATCGTTCGCTCGCTCTCATCTGAATAGTCCTTAAGGGGTATATTCGGCATTCGGCGTGGAATGTAAGGTTTAAAAAACCCAAATGCTTCCACGAATGTATACGTAATATGTGGGCCATCCGCATTATATGTGTTTTGTGTTTTAGTGTATCGGTGTACTTTTTACAAGAGGCCATAAATCTAAAATCTAAAAATTCTATACAAAACTTTATAGGATTTCTCCGTAAATTTCGGTTTCTACAAAATCTGAAAAAAAAAAACTTTAATTCGAACGGGGATAAGCTTTCCGGAAGAATTGCTAAAACAGGCAGTTTAGGTTAGTTTTGTGGAGTTTGTTGTTGATTTTTTATGTATTCAGGCCCCTGTTTTTTAACATGTCGCAGAAACAAAATAATAATAATTTTGAATGCAGGTACAGGATGGGTAGTTGTATTTAATTTTTTACACTTTTGGGTAATATAGTAGACCATTTTGTTGGTTTCTCCCTTTATTTTGGGCAAAAGCACCATTCTTTATTTTATTTATATCATTGAGACCCTTACTTGAGTTTTTCCATATTATCAAATTCACTGAAAAGTTATTTAAACGCTTAACAGCTAGTGTAACTATAAAGTCAGTATTGTTTTTCGAATCACTCGATTTGTTGGAATGTTTAGAGTGCACAAAAAAACTAATTTCATTTATACTATTCAAGTATAACAAAAATTCATAAAAATTAATTTAAAAAAAAAACATTAACTATATTAGCTATTTTGTACGAGAGTGTGTGATATAGATTTTGAAATAACAACAGTTGGATCTCGTATTATTGTTGCAAACCATAGAAATCAATGATCTATAAAGATAATGTGGGCATAATAAAAAACGCCTAATATCCTTCATCATGACCTATGCCAATAAAATATCGGAATATACACACAGAGCTACCTAATTATTTCACATTTCCATACACATTCTTTCCACATTGTTGTCTTCGTAAGATACTTCATACCCATTGTCATTTATTGTCACGCTAAAAGTACCTACGCTAGCCTTAACACACACACCATACAACTGGCTATATGCTATTCATCCAAAAAGTACTCGATCTCGATTTCCATCATCGATTTTGTTCGGTACCGAAATCAAATCGACTCGCCCCCAAAGCTGCCCACCACAGGCAGATGCGCCGCACAAAGGTTGGCTACCCCTGAGCCAGAAAATAATCGCCAATACCTACCATTGTATTTTGTAATACAGACTATAGTACTATCATTGTATATATAGAGCGGGACCCAATTTTGTAGATCACAGTAGTTAATTTTTTGTATGTAGTACATAGTTAAGGATTTATTCACCAGTAACCCGGATAATTTGACACTGAATCGGGCACTAAGGACACGATTCATGAGATTTCTCCCCAAATTGAGATAAAAGAAGCAAAACAGAGATATCTAATGTCGATTTCCATTGGGATTTCGAGATTTTGCTCTCAGATTTCAGATTTTTCGTGCCCAACGGAACATAAAACGAGATTTTTCTTCCTTTGCATCTGTGGTGGTGCGTGTTTTAAAAGTCACGTGTTCTTAAATTGTAATTTGTGTAAATAAAAATCATTTCAATTTATTTTAATAAATATTGCAGCGGCCATATGTATTTTTTTTCTATTTTTCACAGACTTCTCGCCTAAAAACGTAAGTAAACACACTTTAAAGTTTGACAAACGACAAATGTTTTGGTGTTAGTGCAAATAGGTGTGAATCTCGCTCGGATATCGAGATTCGCAAAATTGCTCTGACTCTCAAAAAAAGAGCTTTTTTTGCGCCCAATGGAACATGAAATCTGACAGCCAGCTGATTTCGAGAGCAGAAAAACTGCTCTGACTCTGAAAAAAAGTGCTTTTTCTGTCCCAATGGAAAACGACATAACTAGCACTTATCAAACGCTTGCATAATGTCAGACTGATTTGGAGGAGGTGACACTAGTTGTTACTTTACTTTCGCTGAGATAGGATGTTTGTTTTCAGTCCTACAAAAAAAAAAAAAAAAACGAAAATGGACCAAACTTCAGAATTTGATATTTCTGTCGGTGTAGCGGTTGGAATCTTTATTTTTACATGGACCGAAGTGGGAAAAAACCGGGGCGTGAAAAAAAAGTAGAAAAAAAACTCCGGATTAACGTAAGTTTTATCCTGTTCACCAGGAAAATGGTAAAAACCCTGGGGAATATGGCCCTTCACAAGAAACGGGTGGACTTCCTGGTGATTCGGGTGCCTAAAGCCCATTTTCTTTTATATGCTACTTGCACCATCTTGACGTGGAATTCTGAATATTTCCTTGACTAAGTGCACAGTGTGGCAACATCCAATCATCGACATCAAGATGTCGCTCCAATCGTCTCGAAGATTTTGAAAGACTAACGAACGCATCCAGAAAAACTAATGAACTCTCTATTCGGATTCTTTGCGACGAACAACAATTTTTAATTCTCTATATACGTATGAATAGTTTTTATTAATAAAGATTCTTTTTATTGTTAATGTGGAATTGTATTGAATTTTCGACAGTAACAAACTCCACAACTGGTGACCCCGACTAAAAGGGAACACAAACCAATATAGGTACCTCAACTGCGCACTTTGATAATCCAAAAACTTTCATCTTGTTGCGATGCTGCCAGCCGCTGCCTCGGGCTCCGCCCAACAACCAGCTGCGTCAGAAAACATATCAAACACATCAGTTTTTACACACGAAATGCTTGGAGACAGCGAGGTACAGGAGATCGCAGCGTTAAAAAATGTCAGAATTCCTTCATTCTGGACGATAAATCCGTCGCTGTGGTTTGTCCAGGTAGAAGCTCAGTTCCACAATCACCGGATCATCTCAGATAGAAATAGATTCAACGTGATCATCGAAACTCTAGATCCCGAGATTCTCAACGAAGTATCCGATCTAGTTCAATCGCCACCGGAAAAAGATAAGTATGCTAGGTACCTTCAAACAACAACTAATTTCCAGGTTCACTGAATCTAAAGAGCGACAAATTAATAAACTCATGACTGGACTAGAGTTGGGAGATAGGCGACCTACTAGCCTTCTTAGAGAAATGCGCAATTTGGCGGGTGAAAATGTAGCTGACGAAATGCTCACGACTATTTGGATGAACCGCATGCCCAGCCACGTTCGAGGTATTTTGTCCGCCAATCTCGGAATTTCTCTCAATGCCTTAGCGGAAATCGCAGATAGAATTATCGACAACACGTCTAATCCAGCTATTTGCTCCGCGGACTTTCAGGGAGAAGGATTTTCTAACGATTTTCACAGCCGCCTTAGCACAATCGAATCAACACTTTCTAACTTGACTAAGTTGGTTCAAGAGCTAAAAACAGGCAACAAAAAATCCAATAGACGTCGATCTGCTTCTAGGCCGCGAGCCGGCTCTTCAACTAGACCTTCTACACCACACACACAACCAAAAGTTTGCTACTTCCACGAACGGTTCGGCGAAAATGCAATTAAATGTTCGAAACCTTGCAGCTACCAAAGGTTAAACTAAAACCGCTGTTGTCATCTCAGGCGGTAGACAACAGCGATCGTGCAAACATCGAATACCGGCTCCACGTTTTCGACAGAGAAAAACATCAAAAATTTCTCATCGATTCCGGATCATCAGTCTCAGTCCTGCCTCGTCCACCGAATATCAAATTGTCGCCAGGGCATCCAACCCTTTATGCAGCAAACAACTCTCCAATACACACTTACGGCGAAAAAGTACTTACCCTCAACCTCGGGCTACGACGCGTAATTAAGTGGTCTTTCATCATAGCTGATGTTAAAACAGCAATTATTGGAGCTGATCTACTTGCTCATCACGGATTGATCCTCGACCTGAAATCAAAACGCCGCATCGATGCAACTACATCGCTCACGACACCAGGCAGAGTATATCCAACAGACGTTTGTGGGCTATCCAAAAAGAGTTCAGAAATTTGGTGGAAAAAGGCATATGTCGAAGCTCCAGTAGTCCATGGGCGAGTCCTCTTCACCTAGTTAAGAAAAAAAATGGGGAATGGCGATCTTGCGGAGACTATAGGCGTCTCAATGCTCAAACTCAACCAGATAGGTATCCAATACCCCACATGGATTTTACAGAGTGTCTCAACAACAAAAGCATTTTCACCATCCTTGACTTGGACAAAGCTTACTATCAAATACCTATGGCACCTGAAGACATAAATAAAACTGCCGTGAGAACTCCCTTTGGACTGTATGAGTTCGTAGTCATGCCATTTGGGCTTAAAAACGCCACACAAACTTTCCAAAGGCATATGGATACTGTGCTCCGTGGCTTAGAGTTTGTGTTCTGCTACATAGATGATATATTGATTTTTCTCAGAGTCAGAACAGCAGCACCGTGAACACATTCGTAAAGTTCTAAACCGTCTGAAAGAACACGGCCTCTCTATCAACACCAGCAAGTGCGTCTTTGGAAAGTCTGAAGTTACGTTCTTAGGCCACACTGTTAACAGTTTTGGAAGCAAACCACCAGAAGACAGAATACAAGCGATTCAACAATACCCGAAACCAGCAACGATAATGGAACTCCGGCGCTTTCTAGGAATTGTAAATTATTACCGTCGCTATATTCCTAATTGCTCTCATATCCAAACGGCTTTAAACGGATTTCTGAAGAACTCTAAGAAAAACGACAAACGTCAAATACCATGGACAACAGAGACTGAGGATGCATTCATGCAATGCAAAGCAGGCATAAGCAAAGCAACCATGTTGAACCACATTGATCCCGAAGCACAACTGGTTTTGACAACCGATGCTTCTGATTTGGCTGTTGGAGCGAAACTTGAACAGTTTAAAGACAACAAGCTCCAACCAATCGGCCTTTTCTCCTGCAAACTGTCTTCAGCACAGAGCCGATATTGCACGTATGATCGAGAATTACTGGCGATGTATCTTGCAGTTAAATTTTTCAAACATCTTCTCGATGGTCGCCACTAACTTCATGATCCAAACTGACCACAAGCCTTTAATCTACGCGTTCCAACAAAAATCGGAAAAGGCATCGCAAAGAAGATTGCGCCACTTGGATTTCATATCCCAATATACAACAAATATAGTGTATTTATCCGGTGAAAAAAATTCAGTGGCAGACGCACTGTCTCGTGTATATGCACTAACCATGCCTTGCAAAACAGACCATCGTGACCTTCAAAAACTTCAACAACAAGACACCGAACTTCAAACAATTTTAACTGGAAACACATCACTTAAATTTCAACAACTTGCCATAGAACCAGACTTTTGATTCCGTCCATAGCCTTTCGCATCCCAGTGGAAGAACAACAAGTCAACAGCTTTGCCAAAAATATGTATGGCCCAATATAAGAAAGGATGCATTGCAGTGGTGCCGCACATGCGCGCCATGTCAACGCTCGAAGATTCACAGGCACAATCATCTACTGCCTGATGCAATTAATGTACCGGATAACCGCTTTCAACACGTACATATCGATCTCATAGTACTTCCCATATGTGAAGGCTACAGATACTGCCTTACTATGATTGACCGATACACCAGGTGGCCAGAAGCCATTCCTCTGAAAGATATGCAAGCAGAGACGGTGGCAACAGCTTTTTACACACATTGGATTGCACGTTTCGGTTCGCCAAAAATGCTAACAACTGACCAGGGAACCCAATTTGAGTCGGCGTTGTTTACCGCTCTCACCAACATGTGTGGAACAAACAGAATAAGAACTTCACCATACCATCCTGAGTCAAATGGAATAGTCGAACGTTGGCATAGGCCACTCAAAGCAGCTCTAATGTGCTACCTACCGAACAAATGGACAGAATCACTTCCAACTGTGCTACTTGGATTAAGAACATCATACAAGGAAGACATCAAAGCATCAGCAGCCGAAATGCTTTATGGTTCCAGTATTCGTATTCCCGGTGAGTTTTTCCTAAACGAAGATCTTCCAAGTAATCCACAGATATTCGTCGAGAAGCGCCGTGAAACGATTCGACAATTTCGACCAACTCCAACAGCACATCACATCAAGAAGAAAATGTTTATTCTACCAGACCTCTACAAATGTACACATGTATTTCTTCGCTGCGATGCTGTCAAGAAACCTCTCGAGCAACCGTATTCTGGACCATATCCAATCATCAAAAGGATTACAGACATGCTTTTTACGATCCTCGCAGATGGACGAACAATAAACATATCCGTCGATAGACTTAAACCTGCGCATTTGGACACGGATTCCAATATTAGGCGTGTTTTTTTGAGCTTCGATCTCAGCAAAGCAAAGCAAAGTAGGATTTTCAGCATGCGATTACAACAACTACGCCCTACTTGACACTTCGAGGAATCACAGTAGTTGTTGTTATTGCGTGCTGAAAATCCTACTTTGCTTTGCTTTGCTGAGTTCGAAGCTCAAAAAAACAGGCCTATTGTTGAAAGTCAACACAAATTAAAAACATACGAAAACAAAAGAAAAAAAGTTACGTTTGACAGTTCGTGCCTTCGTCACTAAGGAGGGAGTTATGTGGCAACATCCAATCATCGACATCAAGATGTCGCTCCAATCGTCTCGAAGATTTTGAAAGACTAACGAACGCATCCAGAAAAACTAATGAACTCTCTATTCGGATTCTTTGCGACGAACAACAATTTTTAATTCTCTATATACGTATGAATAGTTTTTATTAATAAAGATTCTTTTTATTGTTAATGTGGAATTGTATTGAATTTTCGACAATAACAAACTCCACAACAGTACAGCAACCAGTGCCATCTATTGCGGGGGACTGGAACGTGCATCAAATATCGAAACCATTTTCAAGTATATTCCCATACCATTACACTCATAACATTAAGGAACTAATTCCGTACTGTACACTTGGAGCATGTACACAAACCACAAGCAGCAATTTTAAAAATGTAGGTTTAGGTACTCGCGGCAATGGGACTTGAGAAAACAGAAAACCGAAGCGGTGGTAAATAGCCTTAAAAAAAGGTGGTAGAAAAGTTATTTATACCAATTAAATAGTAATAATAAAAACAAAAAAAGGGAAGTAAAGTAAACATAAATCAGTCATTATTATTAATTTAAATTATTTTTAAAAATCACATATGTCGTTAAAAACAAACAAAATTATTGCTTCGTATTTTAACCGTCTGTGAGTTTATATTTTGAAACATATTTTACCAAAAATTCCGCGTGTTCAAAATCTCCACCGTTCCCCACCTTTATTCTCATTTTTTATATTTTTTAGATGGGAACATTTTACTTTCAGCAGCTACGCTAAAAGTAGTAACATTTGTGATGAAAGGTTTTGAATGTAAAATGTCCCATGCCATCTTTTAAATTTTGAATTGAAATTTTGAAAGAAATTCATAAAAAAGCCGTATGTAGATTCAACTCATCATTAAACACAAAATGTCAAAACATTTCAAAACACCCTCGCACAAATTCAGTCAAATAGAAAAATACTGTAGCTGTAGGTAGGTATTGGACTGGTATTTTTGCTGATTCAATTCTCAAAGAAAAATACTCATAGCTGAATGTGTATTGGTAAAAGTAATGTGAGCAGGTATACCAAGGTACAATTTTTAATTAAATCAAATGATGGAAAACAACATTTTATTAACGAATAGCGATAAGTAAAAGGTGGTAGATTTCCAGCTCAGGTTGGTAGAATTTCCGAAAGTGTAAAAAGTGGTAGAAGTCCCATCCTCCCATCACTGGTACTCGCTGAATAACTTATGTTTTATGTTGAATGTCACCGTCACCGCACAGCCAAGAATTAAAGGAACGTAATCAAAATTATTATCGTCATCTCTCTCATTTAAGAAATAAGGATATTCTTCCAAATCGAAATTAAATCATTTCACAACATATTATTTTCGAATTTTATTAATCATGGCAATATCTTTAAGATGAGATGGCACTACCTATGTACATATTTACTTATAATTTTTCACCACCATACTCAAACTAACTGCTTCAAATGATATAAATGTTGTGATTTTTCTGTGCTTGCCTCAACTCCCATTATGATCCTTACCACCACCAGCAGACTACCAGTTAATTTTTTTAGCTGGTTTTCCCCGCACGAAGAAAATGTTTAATTGTGCAATAAGATGAAGCCCAAGGATGCGAATTTATCGCTTCGGGGTGACACAATTTCACAATGAAACTCAGTGCACGTATCTTTTGAGCCGCTTGAAGCGGGTAATTAAATTGATGAGCATAAGCCGAAGCGGACTGCTCTGAATTTCCCCAAAACGACACCCTTAGGGTGAGGGTCTCTGTCACTTCTATTGGGACAGAGACACAGTAAACTGATTTCTATTTCGAAGGCCGAACCGTAACAGCACGTTTGATTGCCATTGTGATATATACCTTATAACATTTATCAGATGTTTGGAATAACCCATTTTTCGAGGAAGTCAGAAGTCACTGTAATGTGGTTTTCCATTGGGACCAAAAATCAATCTTTTTTGAAGTGATAACTTCTTTAGGCGCGTTGGCCACTATTTGGATGGGCAAAAATTAGCAAACTCGCGACACCGACATGTATAACAGCGACACCGACACCGACACCGATTGCATACTTTTAGTTGTAAACTTTTATACTATTGCTTACTTTTAGGGGTAGGTAATTTATAGCTTAATCTACGATGATTTTTATTTGAATACGTTACTGTGGTAATTTATGGCAGCGACAAATTGATTGTCACCAAAATTATTTCAATTACCTGTTTTGTATAGGGAATTCATAACTTAATTTTACCAGGCTTAATTCCGACATATTATATCCACGATTTTGGGTTTGTGCACATTTACGGCACAGTAGCTTGTGTTATAATTACCGAAACAAGAAATAGAAAACTGTGGTAAACTTGCCACCCTAAGAGTAGGTATACTGTATAAATAATTGCAATATTCATGAAGCAACGCTAGGTAAAAGAACCGGTTCATGAAATATAGAAAAAGTAGAAACAGACAACTGTCGCAAGTTCTTGTTAGAGAGTTATAAACTTTATAAGTTTTTGGAGTACGAGAACAAGTAGGAGTAGTAGGAATTTCTGATTTTTGATCTGTTTGGGAATGATTTTCTTTTTGACTGGAATTGATTAATGACGCTGGGTTAAGTTGTCAATGATTGGAAGTATTTATTGTTCGTGATAGATCGATGTCTTTGCATATGCGACACTTACAGTAAGGGGTAATTGCATTGCATACCTTTGGGTATATGATTCTCTCTAACGAAAGGAGCGACATCTAGATATCAAAAAAATAAACAGATTCTAATCTACTATGATTTTTATTTGAATATGTTACTATGGTATTTTATGGCGGCGACAAATTGATTGTTTGGGGAATTCATAACTTAAATGAAAATGAAAAATGTAACATAATTTTTGTAGTAGAAGCTTATAATAATGAATAAAAAAAACATTTATTTAAAAGTACTTCCTGCGCAATAAAATATTTCCTGACGATTCAAAAAATACACACGTAATTGTTCAAGTTATCACTTCTGTCGGCACTCCCGAGTGCCTCTAGTATTTTTTTTTATCTAAATCACTTTTTGCGTTCCATTGGGCAGAAAAATCAATCTTTTTTTCGATTCGGATCACTTTTTGCAGATCTCGATATTTTTTCAGATCTACACACACCAATATAATTTGCACAGCTGTTTTACGTCAGTTTAATAAGTTTGCTTTCGAGAGAAATGCGCAAAGTTTCGTGAAAACCAAAACAGCAAAATACACAAATAGCTATGAATATGATTTCGGAGGAATTATTATCTTCATTATCTCCCTCGTCACCTGAAGACTACAAACCACCAATAATACTTCAATTGTATCTACAACAAGGAAAACATTTTTAAGGTCGATATCCATTTGCGATTTTGCCAGAAACGAATGCAATTTGAACAGCTGATATTGTTGTCAATTAACGCACTAATCCATTTACAAAAGCAGATCAATTTCGTTGCGCGTTCCATGAGCACCGTAAAATCTGAGATCTGAAAAAGATTTCTGGTGGTCCCAATGGAAAACCACATAAGAAATTGACGTATGAAATGAAGGCATTTTCATGTGTTTCTGCAAATGGACGATCCTTTTGTCCTGTCACTCCCGCCAAACGATGATTTATAGCTTCACATAAGAAAGTGTTTCTTTTTATACTCCATCCGAGCGACCTTGTAAACACCGTACGCGTACCAATTTTGCAAAGTATACCTACCACTTGGTCGCGGACACTTGGAGCAGGGAACGCAATCAATTTTTCCGCGAACAGCTCAATGGGGATTTTATATGAGGACGCCAGGTGGTAGGCGATTATCTGTTTGATTCTTAAGTAATTCTAACAATGCGGCAATGCTATGATGATGCTGTGACTTATGAACGTAGTTTATTCGCAGGTATCTTGCAAAACGCTTGTGGCATTAGCGCGGTAGGTATGGTTAACGGTTTCTTCGTAAGGATTTATACGATTATTTACATTTCTCAAGCACTTAGCAGCTAGTTTCATTAATCATAATGATATATTGGAAGTGATGAGCAAACGTACTTACGGCGATAATCTGAAAATGTAAATATATATAATATACTAGCTGACCCGGCAAACTTCGTTCCGCCCAAATTTGTTAATGTAATGAAAATAATAATTCCGAGCATGTACAATGCGCTTGCTAATTAATGTATTTCGGCCAGTTAAAATGCTTCATTCAAAAGTTATATTAAATGCAATAGAAATAAATGACGAATAGCAATGTTGATTTGTTTCAATCAAACCGCAATGATTTTGACGTTTCGGCCAACCTTCCGCTTTTCACTAAATTGACCATGAGAGAAACATGGTAATTCAAGATTGATACTACAAATGCACAAACATCCATCGATAATCGATGCAACAAATGTTTTGTCATAGTGAAAGCGAGACGCACAGGAAATCTAACAATAAGTCGCTTAAATAGGAATGGCAAATCGTTCTGAATAAGCGGAATCTGCGGAATGAGAGTGTTTGCTTTTGGATTTTCCACTCAAAATCGTCACTTGCATGGCATTTGATTTGGGATCCCTCACCACCAAATCAAACGCGTTCTGTTACAAAGTCTCGGTGTATTGAGGTTGCGCAGCAAAATTATAACTGAGCCGACTTTCAATTGTATAGATGTAAGCCCGGAACATCCAAAGAATTCAAAAATTCAACTATCCCCATAAAGTTTTGTTTCCACGACAAAAAGTAGCATATTTCCTTCCTTGGGCCCATGTGAATTTAAACCAAAAATCATAAAAATTGAAGGATTGGTTCCCGAGTTATGAGTGCGCACATACGGACGTCAGTCTTTTTTATATGTAGCTGTACCCACCCGGCTTTGCTCATACCTTTCGTATTAAGTCCTGCTCACATTTAGCAAAGTCCTTTATTTGGACAATGTCCATTACTAATTTCAATGCTTCAAGCAAGCATTGTTTTGCAAAGTTCCATCTATATAGGGTCCGAAACTATAGTATATTTCGGTAGAGCTGTTTCGGAGATCGGCAACAGCGCCACCTATCTGGTCCAAAAGTATCCTAGCCTTCAAGTGAGAACAAAGAATATACATCCACGAAATTTCATTGAGGGTCCAAAAATTTATCTTTTAAGACTGCCTAAACCTAACATACACCAATACGAACAAAACAAAAGAAGAATCATAAAATTTGGCCCAGTAACATTCCTTGGTTTTGATATTTGTGCCGGAAATCGAATGGAAATTTTTATTTACCTATTTAAAATTGATAAAAAACTAATTTGTTATTTTGGCCGAACAATTGTGCAGCTAAATGAAATAGGAATTAGGGAAATGTCAAATTCAAAAAAGTATAAACAACCAACGCCAACTATATTATTACAATTAAATTTAATGTTGTTGATACTAACTTGTCGTAAATATCTCCCAGCGCCACCTATCGGGTCCAAATTTTGGCAAAAGCTTTCTATTTTGTTAAGTGTTATATGGTGTAAATTTGAAATCGGTCCATAAATAAGAGTTTTCAAAAAGCGACCCCAGCGCCCCCTATAGGGTCTAAAATAAACATAAACCATCCGGAGCACCACACAAACATATGGTGTGAATATAAGGGGGATAGCTTCAGTGGTTCAGCCGCTATCGTCGGTCATACATACGCACGAACGTTTTTATATATTAAGATATAAGATTCGAAAAAGAAGTTCATGTAGAATAATTCGGTCGTAGCAAATATGCAGACACATCTCCTCTCATTTTCACAAATTTCAGTTAACGAGAACAAGCCACACGTAAAAAACGGAACCTATTGAGGATAAAAGGCTGACAAAGCCACTAATGAGAAGGCAGTCATAAATTTCATCATAAAGCACAGGGCTGTCGGGAAGAACTAGCTGACACAAATCACGAGAAGAAAAAGAATCAATGTTTCTTTTAATAAGGAGCCCATAAGTCCTTGGATGGTTGTTAGAGAAATCAAAAAACCAGTGGAAGCACGCAAAAGAAGTCCGGTGCTAGGAAAAATGTAATTCAATTCTTAGCTCCTGCCCTAGTTGGGTAGGGTTTAGCTGAAGCTTTTGGATGATATTGTAGCAGAATCGTAAAGCAGATATTCGCAAAAGGGTCTATCAAGGAATACGACTGATTCAAGAACGGCTATTCCTGTATCTTTTCAGACTAACAAGAGCGGCGATCTCGAAAAGCACAATAAAGGAGAGCAAGCTCTCCGAGGAACGGGTTGAACGGGGGATGAAAAAGCTGAAAAAGTGCCTTGAACTTGCACCAGACAAATCAGCCCACCACCGCGTAACGAAACATTTTACATAATTTTTTACACATCTATTACAATTTATTAAAGTTAGTCCTATTCTTTTTTTTTATTAGCAATTTATTTGACAGAAATCTGCCACTTAAAAATTCAATAGAAATTCCATAAACATCTCATTAAACAAATCTATTCTTGACATACGTACATAAAAGTTTTTTTTTCTTCATTCTTTAAAGCATTTGGCAAATTGTTATATGAATCTAGTCCTCTATGAAGTAGGGTAGACTGGGTATTTTAAATAATAGCTTTGTTTGACTACATTTATTAAGAAAAAATTAACACAAATAAATAAATAAATAAAAAAATCGTATTTTCTATCTAATCTAATCTAATCTTTACTTTAATTTCGATAATTCAATCGATAAAGGTCAGTTGTCGGAATATTCCGAATCACAATTGTGGCAACATAACTATTGATACCTTCTGCGCACTCTTTGGCACTCTTTTACAGGTGATGCATTGTATCCAATTTTAACTAGATCTTCTCCCTGAATACGTTGACAGGGCAGTTAAACTCCTCTTCATGCTGCATTATTTTTTTTGGACTTTCGTAACTTTTCTTTTTCTTTTTTACACCTTCCAATCTTTTCTTAGGTTGCTCAGCTTTGATTTGTTTCAGTCTTGCTTCATGCTTCTTTTTTATTTGTTCTTTCTATGATGTATTGGCGTATTGGTGTATATTGTAGACTTTCTGGTTCTTCTGATTTCGGTAAAATAATATATAATAATAAAAAAAATAATTAAGCACATTGTTGTTTCAACCGTCTCCAACCAACCCTTTAAGTAAAAAATGTATAAAGTAACGAAAACAACACTGACACGTTTAAACTTCGTATACACTAATGCCATTTATGTATTCTATAAACATTTGTGGTTCAGACGGTATACACAAACCGTCTGATAGAAGTTTTACTTTTGATAGTCTCTAAATAGAACACAAGCTCTCTCACTTACAACTGAATAGCCGAACGAACGACACATGATGACTGGTCTGGTATTCGTCTTCGGACTTGTTTTTGCTTCATTCACCCCATCTGGGGTTTTTTTTTTTAATTGCGTTCAACTTTTTGTTCAAAAGTTGGGTTTTTTTTTTTTAGAAAATAACTAAATCTGGGGGCTTTTCAGATTTGTCTGGGGGAAATATTTCAACTGTCTGGCAACGCTGCTGTATACTCATAGACGCTGCGCGTATGGCTTACGAGATATTCGTGTTGTTTCAACCGTGCTCTATTTCAACCGTACCCAGTCTCCCCTACCTACCATATTCTTTGTCTTAAGGTTTATTTATTATAGAGTTGGGGAAGCGAGGAGTAACAACGATTCTCGCTTATTTGGGATTCACACTGACAATTTCTGTTGGGAAATTATGTCGAATTTCAGTTTGTGAATTGTTGTTTTTTCGAGGGAACAACTCTTGACAACAACTTGTAGACTTGGTAGGAATGATAGCTATTTCGAACTACACCACTAATTCATCATCAGACTCCTTTGAAGTGATTGTTTGAATAGTTTTTTGAATTCTGACAGTCAATTCTCCGTATATAATTCCATTTGGAAAGACATTTCTGTTTTTCCCCTGTCAGGAAATGAACTTGCATTTCGATTTTTCTCCAATTGACCAAGTGACTACCACTTGCGCCAACTGAGTGACGAGTACAAGCCCGACAACTGGTGATTAGAACGGAGGGGAAGACCTACCTCTGTGCGTTTTTGTTGCTACGAGGTGTTTATTTTGTCAATTGTCGTTCTCTCGGGCTTCTTCGCCTATTCGTCTCTTTTTTTTTATTATAGTTGTATTACAAATTTACTACAGCTGCACCTATTCAATTTACGGTTTAAACATTAGCAATTTACAAAACTGCAAGCTTTAGTATATACCCATGTAAATTTGAAAAACATTGATTTTTCCATTAACATCGAATAACTTTTTTTTTGACTAAAATTCCTTCAGTGCACTTTTACCCCCGCTTTGAGCTACAAACCTAAGAAGATGATCGTGGGATCATGACGTAATCTCGAATGACAAAAATCTCGAAGGCTACAAATCTCGAACTTTTTTTTAAATCTCGAATGCAAAAATTTCTCGAAAGACTATAATATCTCGCAAATAAAAAGTAGATTCGAGTTTTTTTTATCTAGTTTAAGAGCTAAAATTCGTATAAAACATAAAATTGTATGTTCTATTTATCAAATAATTTATTCATCTTGACAAAACAACTACCAAATATCAAAATTTAACAAAACAAAAATAACAGAGTTTCAAAATCGAATACATAAATACAATTAACTAAGCAAAGTAAAAAAAAAAAATGGCAAAAAAAATGACAGCTGATATAATAGCGCTCATCATGGACAATGTAGGTACTGCACCTGCACGTGGTTGATTTTGATTGTTGTCAAGAGAATAGACGTTTTTTATTTTCCTCAGATGATGTATATATTGATTTTCATGCATTACCACAACTATGGGCTCGTGTACAGTTGTTGTATTACATGTAAACCAACGATCTATATAGATCACCTGGGGAAAATATTAAAAAACAGCTAATAATAATTGTAGTAATTTCGAATTTTCATTGCCTCATTGTCTCAAAAATTAATATTAATTCGAGATTTCTGTTATTCGAGATTAGGATTTCTAGATTTTTTATATTCGAGATGCTTTCGAGATTTTTTTTTTTTTTGAGATATCGTGGTAAACTTTGGGCTTACGTCCATCCAAAAAATTCATTCATGCCGCCTCCCTCCTTTACAACTATTTTCTGATCGATGGCACATCGGCTCCTCTACTGTCAATAATTATGCAGACCTAATAGCTTTCCTAATTTGCTAGCACTACGTATACTCGCCCTCACTGAATATTTAGTTAACCCATATTTATGCAGAAACGGTGATGCCACCGCTGCACAATTGCATTAGAGATTGGTGCGTGACTTTATTTCTATGCGGCTGCATAAGGAGGCCGCCTCCTACTACAGCTTCAGCCGATTCCGATCCCATAAATGGCCGCATCGACTTTGTATAAAAGTAAAATCAGCCACCACCAATGGAACAGTTAATATTTTCGTTTTCAATCGCCACTGCCATTACGGTTCAGCTGCAATAACATGTTCCCTCAAGTAAGTCGGCGTTCGCTTAAAGGATTGTATAAAAAACTACTAATCGGAATACTTTTAGCAGGTTCTCGCAATAATTTTCGCAATCATCGCTTGTGCCGCCGCCAAGCCGTCTGGAATTGTGCCTATCCTCGGTCCAGGGATTGTCACTTCTCATAGCGATCAATTCGTAGCAAGGACCTACAATGGAATCGTAACACCAACAGTAGGCTTATTGCCACCTCTAGCAACACCAGCGCCGCGCTTCTATCCAGTTGCCACGCCCACATATATACCTACATATTCAAGTGGATACTATCCGTATTCGCCGTTTTACAGATATGGCTACGGCTATGGATACACGAATCCTTGGGGTGTATACGGACCTACTGTGGTGCGATACCCATCAGCCACCACCTATTGGTAAGGAGAAACCATCAGCCAGAGCCAGTGCAGTTCAGAGCTAGAGGTGTGAATGTGTACACCGTAAGTCGTTAGGTTAGGTCGTTTTCTACCTTCAAAGATGCATTATTGTGCGATATTGTGAAAATAAAGTGACGCTTAGCAATCAATTTATGTTTTCTCACTCAAAAGCATACGGCGTCCTTGAGTTCCACAGGTGCCCTGTTAGACGGTAAAACATTAAAATGCAATTAGCGGAATAATGGCCAAGAGTGCTTTGCCATTATTGCGGTGTCGCATTGCAAGGTTCCGGTTGACAGTTTTCGGCATCAGGTACTTAGCCACCATTCACCAACACCCGACTATGTCAACAATGAACGGCGTCATTGCCTCGCCGCCACTACCGCGTGCGACTCTCCTTGGTACCATTTGATGTGAGCATCAGGAGGCCGTTTAAAAGCTTTTAAGGAAATGTTCCCAGGATTCATGAAACGTGAAATTTAATCCATTTTGATCCGAGTTTTGGTAGCGTCGAAAATAAAACACCGTGCTGGAAAAATGAACCAAGATGTGGGGGGGTGGAGGAGGTGGAGGAGGTGGAGGAAGTGGAGGAGTGACGCCTTCAACCAGTCACCATCAACATGCATACTTTGCTATAGAAAGCGTTTCGGTTTTTGGGGTGTTGTGTTGATGGCATTGAGAATTAAGAAGATTATAGGTAAGAGTGAGCGGGCATTTTAATGCTGCGTGCCGCGTCCATTAGGGGCGGGTGTTTTGGATTTTGTATTGACGTTGAAAATGGAACCTGGTTGCTATTAAGTGATCATCAGCGTGGTATGTAGAGGTGTGACGGGTGGGAGGTTGAGCACATACATTAATGACTATTGTTATGAATCGCCTTTTCTGCCTTCGGCCAACTAAACAAATCCGAATGACTACCACTCTGCCATCAGCTCTGTTTTGAGCGAGCTATTATCAAATTTTGCACAACTGTCAACTCAGAGTCAGAACTGAGCTTAAATGTCTTCAATACACAACTGGCTTCAGTACCAGCAGTTAGAGTGGGGGTACAATTTGGATCAAGCCGCTATTAGTAAGATATTGGGATCGCATTCGAAGAGCCTCCCCTAGATGGCGGCACTTAAATCAGTTCATATAGCAAGTGTCTTTCTGTAAAGTGCCTTCATCCTAGCGATTTCTTTTAAACAGATTTTATAAAATTGAATTTTCCCGAAAGCATTTCCAATGACTTTGATGAAAATTGATCTATGTATGAGGTGATATTTGAAATACCTAATATATTGCGTATCTATTCGGGTTTTGCTGGATTTTCGAATGTTTTGCAATGTCTGAAAATTAAAATTTGTTGCTACCAAAATATTTCAATACGTCATATTATTTTGTTGAAATGTTTTTAGGCATAACTACCTAATAAATTACACGGAATTTTCCTAATTTCCTAAAAAAGCTAATAATTATACTACATCCATCTGTTTTGTTTTCCTACAAGCTGTCACTTGGTTTCTTGTTACTCTTATTTGATACTGACGAATGCCGATAAGCGCAAGCGGCTTCATATATGTAGGGCCCATGTTCTATAATTATCACATCGATATACATCTCACTAAAACAATACAAATTAAAAAAAAAAATACAATGTTTTCTATGCAAACTTTTATCGCATGAGTTACAGAATATGGGCCCAGAAAAAGAAAAGCTAATTTACAAGACGTAGGCGCAGTGGCTCAGTGGTTAGTGTGTTGGAGTACTAAGCAAGGGGTCCCAGGTTCGAATCCCGCCAAAACCCAAATTCCAGCTTAGAGTTTTTTTTCACTGCGCCACCTCTCGCGAACGTCTGACAAACATCCGAGAGTATAACTGTCTTGAAAGAGCTTCTCAATTAGCCGTTTGGAATCGGCATAAAATTGTAGATCCCTTCCATTCGTTCCAAAAATACAAAACTCACAAAAAACGAATGGTTGTGAGAAGCTAGGCCTAGGGTCCCTCCGGACCTGTTGCGCCAACTATTTATTTTATTTATTAATTTACAAGACAAAAGATGTAGGTAATACAAAGTAAATCAAAATTTAGAGAATCAAGTTTAGAAAGAAAAATTGTAACTCACTACATTTTTCTCTCATTTTTTCCTCATTTTTATCACATTAAAACATGTGGAAAATTAAGCTGCGAGTAAAAGAGACTAAAAGTGTTTTACGAAAGAGGTTGCAATTATTTGCAAAGCAACCACAAATTTTCAATCGAAATTATTTTTCTTGAACCGTCATAAAAAAGCTGCCAGCAGCTGGAAAATGTAAATTGTTTTTCCAAATTGCCATAGACACCGTCCTCTGTATAGGTATATAAAATAGAGTTGCAAAAGCGTTGTGACTTTATAACTCACGAACGGTCAAACCGAATTCGATCAAATTTTTAGATTTTTAGGGTTTGTTTGCATAGCTAGTCGTGTTGTTGGTTATGTAAAGTTTGAACGAAATTGGTCAACGCGTTCATGAGTATGTCAACACTTGATTTTTGTAAAAAAAAAAAAAAAAAAAACGTAGGTTCCTCTATGAGCGTATGCCGTATTTTTACTGTGTGCTGATGTCATGCAGTAGTCGCAGTAGCTTAGTGGTTAGTGTGTTGGACTGCTATGCGGGGGTCCCAGGTTCGAATCCCGCAAAAACCCAACTCCGACTTAGGGTTTTTTTTCCGCTGCGCTACCTCTCGCGAACGTCTGACAAACATCCGAGAGTATAAATGTCTTGAAAGCGCTTCTCAATTAGCCGTTTGGAGTCGGCATAAAATTGAAGATCCCTTCCATTCGTTCCAAAAATGAGAAACTCACACAAAACGAAAGGTTGTAAGAATCTAGGCATAGGGTCTCTCCGGACCTGTTGCGCCAACTATTTTTTTTTTTTTATGATGTCATGCAGCATACACACGGCAAATACACGTTGCAGCGCATACATTTTTTTTTTTTTTTTTTGTGTTACTGAAGGTGAAAATCTCGAAAGACACAGTGGGGTTAGAAACCCAGAGTAGTGTGGGACTCTAACCGCACTAAAAACACCTCCTTAATCATGACCAATCAAAGAAAGATCGACAAATGATTTTAGTTTCAACGTTCAGTTGTGTTTGAGAAGGTATTACAATTTGAATACGGGTTCTCATTATTTAGATTATAAGGTCGTGCGGTTTAATTCTTCTCAATCTACGAATATTGTATCGTACATTTAAGACGTCTTCTATTTCAGGATTAATATGCATCTGCAGACGCTCATTGTGACGAATTGCGTACTTTTTAATTACCTCCGTTACAAGATCAGTCTGCAAATCACGATGCAAGTCATTATTTCTAATATACCATGGGGCATTTACTATTCCCCGAAGGACTTTGTTTTGGAATGTCTGTATTATTTTTACATTTGCCTTCCTTGTACAACCCCATAATTGGACACCATATGTCCAAACAGGCTTCAATATCTGGTTATATAATAAAATTTTATTCTCGATGGACATTTCCGAGTTATGTCCTAGCAACCAATAAAGTTTTCTATATCTAATATTTGCATACATACACACAGTTGTCAGTGAGTTATTATGTTACGGTTTTTGTTGTAAGTGTTGTTGTTGTTTTTGGCATGATGTTTTATATAGTGTAAGTGTATATGTAAATCTAATAATTATATTTTCATCGATAACAGTGTACACTTTTCATTTGCGTTTGCCGGTTTAATCGGACTTTAGGCCATTTACATATATAGATACGTGTCAGTGTCCTTTTGTACAGCTTTTTTGCGAACTGAAGAACTGAGTTTGTATACATAAAACAACTATGTACATAATGCACACATACTTATTATACAAAAAAATTTAAATGACACTTTTTAAACATAGAAAACATTTGAAATGGCACGTCCAAGACGTTCAAATTTTGGTAGATGTCCACGTCGTTCGAGTCACGTTGCAATCAATCGGAGATCACTTACATATGTCGTTTTCCATTGGGACCACCAGAAATCTTTTTCAGATCTCAGTGCCTTGATTTTGTGCGGTTTTTGCCGCAATCACGCTAGGGAACGTTCCTTGTGAGTGTGTGAGTGCACCGCGCGCTGGACCAGCGTGACCGTTGTGCAAAAATTTTACATTTTTTTCGAAGACTCTAATACAATTTGTTGGTACTTTTTCCCTTTTTTTAGTTGAAGAAGGAACTTCGCAAATTCTTTAAACAACTGTGATTTCCAAACAAGTATGTTTAAAATGTAACGCGGTTGAGTATCACAATACTATTATAACTTTAAGCGAGTTTATACTTGTGAAAATATTGTGCGAAAATTGTAAAGGTAATTAATAGGTAAAACGGAACCGCACAAATTTTCTTTTGCTTTTTTTGACCACTTAAACTCGGTGGGTAAACTCAATCTTGGCACTCAGGGAGTGCCGACAGAAGTGATAACTTGAACCGTGAACTCGAACCGTCAGAAAATATATTATTGTGTAGGAAGTACTTTTAAATAAAGTGTTTTTTTTATTCATTATTATAAACTACTACTAAAAAAATGATATTACAATTATCATTTTCATTTATTGCGGTATTGTACATGCAAAATAATGCATATTATTTTATATACAAAATTGAAATCTATTGCCAAACCTTAACCTGTTTCCGATGAAACAGCTCATTTACATATTTTTTCGATATCTAGATGTCGCTCCTTTCGTTGGAGAGAATCATTTACCCATAAAGGTATGCAAACATTTTTCTTTCGAACAAACTTCTACCAATTTCTGTCAATGAATTTGTTTGTTTACACAGAGCAAAAGTTGTGCAAAACTTCAAACTGCGATTGGGAATGGGAATGGAGGGAACGAGAAAAGACAACAATATTTTTCTGTCTCGACGCCTCGCAGTTGATAATGTGTTACATCTCGTGGTAAATAAAATTCGTGAAATAGAAATTGAAATCTATTTCGATGGTCAATAATATTGTTTCTTTTTTTGTTTTTTTTTATTTGTTAAACACAAAATTGACAGTTAGGTCCATAAAGAGCTATTTTTTTAAATGTGATAAAGAGTTCCTAATACAGATTTTTTTTTTTTTCAGTTGAAAAACGATGATTTTATTATTAAAATTTTTATGTAGTTTGTTAATTTTTTTTCCCTTTGTTAGACTTTAAAAAAATAACCTCCGGCAACACTGACAGCTAGCCGTTACCTGGACAAGAACCTTCCGGAGATTAAGTGTTATATATTGCCTGGACAAGAACCTTTCGGAGATTTAGTGTTATACATGTCGAGTGTCGCTGTTATACATGTCGGTGTCGCGAGTATGCTATTTTTTGCCCATCCAAATAGTGCCCAACGCGCCTACAGAAGTTATCACTTAAAAAAAAAAAAAAAAAAAAAAAAAAAATAAGCCAATGTTATCTTTAAATTTTCTAGAAAGAGAATTTATTAATTTTCCTTTCATCGGAAAAAGTTTTTCATATGGAAAAAATTATAAATTCTTATTTTAGAAAAAATGAATTTGATAAACAAATTTATAGTTCATAAGCAACATTTTTATACCAAGATTGAGTTTAACCATCAAGTATATGGTCAAAAAAGCAAAAGAAAATTGATACGGTTTCGTTTTACGTATTGCTATAACTGGGACCTTAGTAATTGCACTTTTTTGTTTCACCGTCCTGAGTGTTAGAGAAAGGGTAGGTATAAATTATTATCGTTTTTGTTTTACGCTCGTAACACAATACAGATGGTAAGTTGATCACTTTCATCTAAATTTTCATATATAAAAAAAAACACACACACATTAGAGATGTTTAAGGTAGTTAAAAAAACCGATGCAATTCGTTTTCGAATGACAAATTTTAAAATGAAAACCTTACTTTAAGCCTTGATTTTGGATTAGATATCTATAAATATGTAGAAATTAATTAACATTGGTTGTAAATATATCAACTCATATTTATATCCATATTTTAAGATCTCGTTCAATTTACTTTTAAAAAGTTGCACAAAAAAAAAAAATGTAAGGAAAAAGTGCCTTTTCTGAAGCTCTTCTGCAAATTTAGAATTTTCTCAAAATACTTAACAAGTATTGGCTCGTTTTAACCGAAAATAGTTTGTGATAGGGAACCGCATTATATTTTAGACATATTTATTTTGAAATCACAGTTTTTGAAAACTTTCCGAAGAACCTTTTCCAACTAACAAAATGGAACAAAATAGCAACAAATTGTATCAGGCTCCTCGAAAAAGTACCAAATTGTCGCACAACGGTCACGCTGTTGTCAGTTGTTCTCACCCGACATCCTTATCGTACGGTTTCCAGAACATCTCTTTTAAAGAGAACACGTCCTCTTTTTTGTGAGCGATCTATTTTACACTTTCTTTTTTCGTTTGGCTCTTTTTTTGTCTTTCTTTTGGCCATAAAAACTTCTGTTGGTAGCACTTTTTTTTTTTTTTTTGTCAACGACACTCACGTGCCACATCTGTAGTAGTCACCTGTGATATTTTTTCCTTGAATAACCAAGGGGGATGGGGGGGGGGGGGGGGGGGGTATTGGGAGGTTAGGGGTTTGTAAAGTATGTCCTCATTTTTCGTTTGGTATATGGAGAACCTATCTACAATTGAAGTATTTTTGGTGATTTGTAGCAGAGACAATACTGAGACCCCCAACTCACAATCCCCTTGCCGCTGGCCCCTCAGTTTTTTTTTTTTTTTTTCAAATTCGCCATTTTGTTTTCCTATCGGTGTTATGTCAATTAAGAATCCGTGTGACATGTAAAAACATACAAAAAATATAAAATCAATGCTGCCAACCGCTACCAACCATGGGGGAATGTGATAGAGTTCGGGAATACGACATTTTAAGATAACTGAATGCTATTGGTTGATTATTATACATTTTCAAAATCTTCAGAAAAAGTGCACTTATTCCTCAAATAAAATACCTACTATTCACGCGTAACGAATAATTTCAAATGTAACGGACAAAATTCTATGAACGCTGGCAGCAACTTTGCCGACACCGGAAATTGTTGATATTTTTTGAGGGTGTGCTGGTTCGTTTTCACGAAACTTTGCGCATTTGCCTCTAAAGCAAACTTCTTAAACTGACGTAAAACAGCTGTTCAAAGTATGTTGGTATATGTAAATCTGAAAAAATATCGAGATCTGCAAAAAGTGATCCGAATCGAAAAAAAAAAAGGTTGATTTTTCTACCCAATGGAACGTGAAAAGTGATTTAGATCATAGTCAACAAAATGCATCACAGAGGGCACGGCGTAGACGTATAAACCAATTGGTTGATAATGCAAACACGGTTGACAGACGACGTACGCGTCCCTAAATTGAAGGCATACGACAAATGGAATTGGCGGCTCTTAATTATGATAGCACAATTGATTACAGTATGTATTCTTATATTGGCCAAATGAATACAAAATGTGTGCATGGTAATGCATTAAAATTCATGAGCGAAGCACCTTGCATGTGCTGTGCTTGTGGGAAATTTATATTGCCTGTATTAGAACCTCCACCAGATGCTTATGCATTCATTAATTTATAGCAATTCACCAACCTCACACATTTCTTAACAAATATTAAAAAGTACAAAGTTTCTGCATTGTATGTCATTCAATCAATCATCAATTAAAATGCAACTGTAATCGATCGCAAAGGTTAGATGCTGGAAATTGTTTAAATCCAAAAATATATTTTGGGCGGGACGAAGTTTGCCAGGTCCGCTAGTGGTAATATGTAATTTACATTAGGTATCTCAAATGGGCAGCTTATTGGGGCTGTAGGAAATAAGGCCCCAATGAAATAAGACCCTGATTTTCATTAGGAAATAAGGCCCCAAAAAAGGAAATAACACCCCAAATTGTATTAAAAATCGTTGTTGTTGTTTCCTGTATATTTCTTTTGGGCCTTATTTCATTTTCCTTTTGGGGCCTTATTTCATTGGGGCCTTATTTCGCAGAGCCGCTTATTTGACTTTTTTTACGTAAACTCTACCTACACCTACATCTACATATATAAACTTTTTATAGTATGCAATAAAGCGAGAAACAGATAAGCAAAGCAATATCAACAGCAACTTTGGCAGCAGGAATAACTTTGGAGTGGGTATGGTTTGTTTCGCCTCTTTTATCTCCTTTTTTTTGTAGTTTCGTTTTAGTCGTTTTGCATTTTGTTGTTTCAGCATTTTTATTAAGAGGTTTTTCAATTACTTGGCCTATAACTATTTATTTTGAAAATAAATAATTTAAGTTAACCTGTGGACTCTTTACATAAAAAAAAAATCGAAATAAAAATTGGCGAAGTTATGGAAGAAGTTGAATTTGATTTTTTTTTTTTTTTTTTTATTCCACAGATTGCTAAACTTTTTTAAAAATTAATAAAATTAGTACATACCATAATATCGCATACTGCTAGATATTAAAATAATAAAAAAGAAACGAATTTCTAAAAGAAAACTTATTTTATTAAACTAAATAGTTTTCTCGAGTGAAACGAATGGAAAACGACATAATACAAATAAAATGCGAAGTAAACCGTAAAGATAACATTGATCTAAATAACTCATTGCACTTTTAACGAAAATGCAAAAGAGCGAGAAAGAAATGCGAAGTTATTGTATGCGAAGTGATTGCAAAACAAAGTAAAACAAAAGCAAAATGCGGTCTTACGAAGTAAACAGAAATAATTGTAAGAAAAGCGAAACAACAAAATGCGAAGCAAAAAAACAAAAACAAAATAATAGGCATCCCTTCGGAGTCGTATATTATTATTAGGTCTATTCGCATACTTTCCCGAGCGAAGCATTAAAAATCTGTCAAACTCAAAAAAGCTACCTATTTCCCTTGGTTATGGCATCCCGCGTGAGCGGCTGGACCGATTTCGCTAGTTCTTTTTTTGTTGTGTTTGTTATAGTCACGAGAAGGAGGAGATGCCTCGATCGGAGTTATTATATTGATAAAATACATATAAAATAAATAATTTATTATTTATAACAAAAACTGAATTTTTAGTGCACATCGCCGTTAGTTCAGAGCTATCACGCCTAATATTAAAAGTTCAATTTAATATGGAGTTTTGGTAAGTTGGTATACCTACTTGGTCATAAAGAAGAATACAATAGTTTTCTTTGATTTACTCGCAATGCTGCAACTCAAAGATATACAAGAGCAATTCTGCGATGGCCAAAGTGTTGCAACAGAGCAAATTAATAGTTTGGAATGAGTGCACGATGAAACACAAAAAATCATTGGAAGCATTAGACCGCACGTTGCAAGATTTCCGAAAGAACCAGTACTTGTTTGGTGATGCAATGATTTTATTTGCAGGCAATTTTCGCCAAACACTACAGTAACACCACAATCAACGCCAGCCGACGAACTTAACGCATGTTTAAAGTCCTCCATTTTATGGAAAGACTTTAAAACGCTCAAATTAAATATAAACATGCGAGTCGAATTGCAGAACGACCAATCTGGAGAAGGTTTTTCCAAACATTGCTCAAAACTACAAAAATCATGTATTGTTGAGCGAAAGAGTTATATTGGCTGCAAAAAACGTTCAAATTAAGATAGGTAGCTGGCGAATTAATATCATACAAATCGATTGATTCCGTTACTAACCAAGATGATGTTGGCAACTATCCAACGGAGTTCTTAAATTCGCTGGAATTGCCCGGATTATCACCTCATAATCTGCAACTAAAGATCGGATTGGTAATCATTATGTTGTGGAATATAAACCAGCAACGTCTTTGTAAGGGCACCCGACTTGCGGTGAAGAAATTAATGAACAATGTCATCGAAGCCACACTTTTGAAAGGGAAGTACAAAGGCGAAGACATTTTGATTCCACGGATTCCTTTGATTCCGAATGACATGCCATTCGACTTTAAACGGTTACAATTTCCAGTGCGGCTAGCATTTGGAATGTCGATAACTAAATCTCAAGGGCAGTCGCTAATTGTTTGTGGCGTTAATCTTGAAAACCATGTCTTTCACATGGCCAGTTATATGTCGCCTGTTCCTGTGTCGGAATACCAACAAAAATATTTATATACGCGCCAGAAAAAAAATCAAAGAATGTTGTATATCATAAAGCATTAGAATAATAAACACTCTGTTTCTGAAATATTTTTTTAGTTAATTATACCAATTCGAAGTCAATATTCATAGTTAAGACAGGACAACGTCTGTCGGGTCAGCTAGTCACCAATAAATATATAACTCACCTTTTTACCCGACACAGACACAGGGAGGGTTATTGCAACATATGAAACCACTACCGACGGTAGTGACTTTTAAGACGGCTTTTGAATTTGTTTCTTGTCAACTTTGTGGATTTGACATATTTATCAGTACTTGCCGGTTCTCTGAGCTGTTTCGAGCCAAGAGAGAAACATTAATTTAAGATTAAGGTCTAACAGCTTTGTCGATGTTGCTGTGATGAGCTGTCAATAAGAACAGTAGCTATTATGAATTCACCTTGATCAACTGAAGACCTAACCTATCTCAGAAAAGTAAGGTGAAGCAAAGCAAAGTGAAAAAAGACGATTGCTCAATAAAACAATTCAGCGAGTGCGAGATTTTTGATGAAGTGATTTAAATGGCCACAAACCGTCCACATTGTTGACAAATTTCATAGGTATTCACAGTAAGAAACATATAAGCCTGAAACTGGAAATCCTGTACAAATTCGTTCATACATCATACACCTATTGATAATGGTGGGACTAAACTGTACCACAGACTGGCCACAGAATAGAATTTCAATTTCAAGTTTCATTTTACAATTCGAAATTCGAATGTTTTTTTTTTTGTTGAAAAAATAAAAAATAAAATAAAAATAAAACCTCCTTACCAGGTTTAAATCCGTAGTCGTTGTTGTCGCGATGATCCCTACCACTTTCCCATTCCATTTAAAGAATGAAACTGAATTAAATTGCATTTACAGCCTTACAGGAGTCAGAGAAAACGTCAACATGATTAAATATGACCAGAAATTGCATGGCCATTGTTCAAAAAGGTGGCATCTATTATAAGAACCACATCGCAAGCAGCGTGGCGATGTTGACTCAAGGACACAATATCCTGACTAAGTTCAACTAAGATACTAAGCCCGGAGCACCAAATACATAAATTGATTTCAAAGTCCTCTCACTTAATTCCACGTGCCACGTCGCATAAATTAAATTCATTAGCTAATCTCACAAGTTAACCCTCTCCGCACGTAGCAGCTGTACGTTCACATGACAGGAATCAAAACACACGAATATTAATCAAATTTTCAGCAAGATTCGGTTATAAAAAAATATATATGTATGGGTGTCATCCACCCATCACTGACAGCGAATATTTGACCAAATCCCAATGACCAATGACCCATCATCACGAACCAACTACTTGCGTATTCAACTCGCCTTTCCGTTCGCACGCAACCTACACACCGCATTTCGCACGTATACCGCACACAGTAGCTGTAGCTGTGGACATTGCGCTCCAATTGGCTGCGATGGTCTTACTTTACGTCCGACAAATTTATTACCTATCGGTTACCGTTTGCCGCCTGAATGTCAATTGGACTCCGAAATTGACGCAACATTTCCATACGTCTTGTGCAATTCCCCCTCGATCACCAATGCAAATTGTAAACAAACCTTAAATCATGAGGAGGTACATCGTTTTTTGGGTCATGTTGGGTTGACATTGAAACTGTCAGCCTCTGGGTCTGGAATGTTAATGAGTATGCACAAAGAGTTTTCGTAGGTCAAAAACACTTTATTGTCAGTCTTTGGTTTAGATGAGGTATTGAGCTGGGGCAGCATAGCTTAGAGGAGATGTATATCCTAGTGGTGACGAAACGTATCTAGCGGCCAATGGTGCGGGGGCATAGTTGTAAGGGGCAGCATACCGCAATGGAGCAGCGTAGGCAGCTGAAGCAACAGCATATGGAGATGCGGCAAATTGGGTGGCATATGCAGCTGATGGAGCAAGGGCTAGTGGGGCAGCGACTGGTGCGGCTACGTATTTAGCGACTGGAGCAGCAGCAAATACTGGAGCGGCGGCAATTCCATTGTAATTCCTGGCAATCACCTGGCTGCTAGTGGCAGTAAGTATCCCAGGAGCAGCAGCAACCAAAGGGGACGAGTAGGCGACTGGAGCTAGCACTCCGGGCTTGGCAGCGGCACAAGCGAAGGCAGCGATAAGGACAATTATCTATAAGTAGAAATTCTGATTAGCTTTTTGAGGACTCGTGTGTCTCTGAGGACTAGGTACTTACGAATTTGAACATTTGGAGTGGGTTTAATGTTGCTTACTCCTAGGAAGAATGGAATATGCTGCACCGCTGTTCAGGTGCGTGTATTTATACGAATTGGCATTCAGAGTGAACCGACTGTTTGAGGCTTTTCTCAATTAGCATGCAAGGCATTTCTTTCTCTGACGGCGACGGATTGGATCAATTCGCTTAACCTTCAGTTGAATGTAAAGACTGCACTTATGGCAATTTCGTAAAGAGCGCGTGATTTATTTTGAAACCCAATTGCAGCATTATTTACAGTGGATTGCATTAGAGTCATACCCGTCATACACCATTGTGTGAAGCGTAAGTTTGATCACTCTCAATTTTTTTTTTTTGTAAATAGAGGAATTAAAAACATAACCCAAGTAGCATTCGAATAAACATTTTAAAATCGTTATTGCCATTTTCAGGGAATCTAAGGAAAACTAAATTTAAGAAAATTGACTTTTTTCAAAAATCCATTTTACGATAATACCGAGAAAAACTGTGTTGTGACCGTCCGATGGGTTTCAATTTCATAACGCAACTGAACTTTATTAATTCAAACTTCAAAATTACAGAGATGTTACAAGAGATAACTTAAGCTTTAAATACAATAATTAATGGTTAGGTTACAGTCACAATATCTCTTCTCCCCTTAAGAAACAAAAATAAAGATTAATAATAACATAAATTTGTTATTTTTTTTTTCTTTCAGTAATTCATTTTCTTATATTTCCAATGAAATATTACAAATTTAATCGCTCGGGTGCTTTTATCACCCTTGTGGATTTTCTTAACATAACATTATTTCCTTTAGATGCATTTTCATTTTCAACACGATTTGGATCTAAAATAGGTTTGACAATTTTATTTTGTTCATTGGTACAATTTTGAGCATTTGGATCTGTATTATGTATCGGTATCTTATTCAATTTTAATGTAACGTTGCCGCTATCTGCAAACACAGGCTGACCATTGCTATTGCTATCGTGTTGATTTCCGTTTAAGTCGGGTGATAAATGATGATAATATTGATAATCTTTAGTCATGTTCGTATCCTGATGGTCTCCTACGTCACCTCCAACTTGGCGTATCTGGTCTATGTGGCGTTTCCAAACACGGTTATCATCTAGTCTTATAAGGTAATGAAGTACTCCCACTTTTTCGATTATTCTTCCAAATCTCCATTTGGTAAATCGATTCAAATATTCCCGTACAGCAACGCGATCATTTTCCTTCAATTGTCTAACTTTTTTATAATGACTAGGAACTTCCCTCTCTCGAGATCCATCAGGTATCATGACATCAATCCGCTATCTTATTTCCCGTCCATATACCAACATTGATGGAGATTTACCAGTGGCAGGATGAACCATTTTCCTGTAGTCTAGAAGTATTCTGCATAGTTCCGTCCTGCAATCTGTTATGTCCGGTTTTAAAGTTTTTAGTTTTTGCTTTATTGTTTGGACATACCGCTCAGCTTGCCCGTTGGTTGCGGGGTGATAAGGAGCACGATTATGCACGATTCCATTCATTTTTAGGAATTCTTTGAATTTATAGTTCGTGAACTGAACTCCATGGTCGCTTACCAACACTGACGGTATACCAAAACGACTGAATATCTCTCTACAAGTACTGATGGTTGTTTCTGTTGTCATATTTGGGATCACATATACTTCCGGCCATTTTGAGTATGCGTCCACTAATATAAAAAATAGTTTACCCAAAAACGGTCCCGCGAAATCAATATGAACTCTTTGAAATGGTTCTGTAGGTGCTTCCCAGCAGTGCAAAGGAGCCTTGATAGGATTGCATCTAATCCGCTGACAGTCCGAACAGTTTTTTACCACATTCTCTATGTCATTATCAATTCTCTCCCACCAGCAGTAACTTCTTGCTAGAGATTTCATTCTAGTTGCTCCAAAATGTGAGGCATGTAGTTCATTAAGGACGCGCTTTCGTAGAGACTCCGGAATGAATACTCTCATCCCACGCATAATACAATTTTGTTGCAGTGTGAACTCGGTTTGATCAATTGCAAATCTGTACTGTGGGTCAACCAGTCTTCCCGTTCTAAGACCTTGCAATAACACCCTTAAATGTTTATCGCTAATCGTTGCTTTTCCGAGCTCATCTACTGTCAACGGTAAATTTTCAATTTGTGCTATTTCCAGGACATCGGCTTCATCCATCGAGTATTCTGAGCAGTTTTCAATTGGTAATCTCGACATGGCATCTGCATTACAATGTTGATCCGTTTTCCTGAAAACTATATCGTAGTTAAAACACTGCAAATATGCTGCATAGTGCTGCATCCGCGTAGCCGATAATACTGGAATTCCTTTCTTCGGCGAAAAAATCTGAGACACTGGCTTATTGTCTGTAATCAGCGTAAACTTTCTACCATAAACGTACTGATAGAATTTCTTAATACCGAAGGTAATAGCATACGCCTCTTTGTCGATCTGGCTATATCGTTGCTGGGTTGGTGTCAGAGTTTGAGATGCGTACATGATCGGCTTTTCTATACCATCCGGAAATTCATGACTGAGGACAGCTCCTACTCCATATGGAGAAGCTTCCGTTGCCAAAAGCAGTTTTAATTTCGGGTTGTAATGAGTCAAAAAATTGTCGCTTTGCATTTCCGCTTTAATTTTTTCAAAAGCAGCTTGACAGCTTTTATGCCAAACGAATTTTACTCGTTCTTTCAACAAATTGTTAATTGGATACAGGGTCGTACTTAAATTCTTAAAAAATCGCCCATAGTAATTGACTAACCCTACATATGCTCTAACTTGGTCCTTGTTTTTCGGTACTGGCATCTTGTCAATGGCATTGATTTTACTTTTGGTTTTGTGAATACCATCCTTATCAATTTCGTATTCGCAGTACTCGATCTTGTTCTGAAACAACTGGCATTTGTCCACATTAATACGCATGTTATTATCATCTAAACGTTTCAACACTTGGAACAATCTTTCCATGTGGCGTTCGTCATCTGGTCCAGTTATCTTTATATCATCGATGAAAACTGATACTCCCGGAATATCTTGAAGAAGTTCCTCCATATACCGCTGCCAGATTGCTGGAGCTGATGATACTCCATACATCAGTCTAGTAGGCCGATATAATCCTTTGTGAGTGCTCAAGGTTAAATAGTCTCGACACTCACTATCGACTTCCAGCTGCAAATATGCCTTAGCCAAATCAATTTTGGAAAATTTATTCCCACCGCTCATCGAAGCAAACAGCTCCTCAATTGTTGGTAAGGGTGACCTTGTAGTCGCCGCACAGTCTTATTGTGTTATTGCTTTTTCGAATTGGAACAACTGGAGTCGCCCAATTACTACAATTTACTCTCTCCAGAATACCATCGTCGACCATCTTATTGATCTCCTGTTCCACACTCTCCCGAATAGCAAATGGCACCGACCTATGCTTGACAAATACTGGCCTCGCGTTCATTTTAATATTTAATTTTGCCTGAAAATTTGGAATTTTGCCTAAAGAATCTTTAAAAACGTTTGGAAATGTTTGTTTTATTTTATCTATCAAAATTGTACCATCAGATTTCTTATCATGGGTTATTTCAAAAACATTATTCAATTTAATTCCTGCTAATTTGTTTAAATTAATTTCTAATGCTCTTGCCCATTGCCTACCAAGCAAAGGATGTTTACCCACAGAAGTCAAATACAATTTAAGTGTGTACGTTTTATTTTTGTAGTTTACATTAATAGTACAGAATCCTACAATTCCTACTTTATCTCCAGTAAAACTTTTCATTTTAACATCAGTTTGTTCAATTTGTTTATTTGGCATTATTTCCTTAAAATCATCTATACACATCAAAGTAAACCTAGATCCCGTGTCAACTTCAAAGATTACTTCTATATTATTAACATTTATTTTTACCAGAATTTCATCATCTTTTTTTTAAATTTCATTTGTCAGAAAAATGCTTTCGACGTTATTTACTTGGTCTTCATTTTCCACATAATGTGTAGAAATTTTATTTTTCTTTAAACTGAAACAAACTCTTCGTAGATGACCCTTTTTATTACATGCTGAACAAATTGAATTCGCATGTTTACAATTTGAAGCAAAATGAGCTTCACCACAACGAAAACACGATATATTTTTTTCGAAAGATTTCGACGTTTTGGCAACACTGCTCTTACTACTCTGAACACTGCTACTACCGTGTGCCTTCGCGTGCCCCTGTACCAGGTTGTTGTTTAGGTTGACTACCCCTGTTGGATGTTTTCGCATTGTTTTCTGCATCGACAACGACAACTTGTGCACAGCTGCGTCTCCGCTACCCAGAACTGTCCCACCCTCTACTGATAGTTCAATTCCTTTGGCTATGTCGTATGCGATATCCAATTCCAATGTAAGTTCGCGCTTTTCCAAGCAACGGTTTTGGATAATTTTGCTGCGCAATCCAAACACAAACTGGTTTCTGAGTGCCGTATTTAAGTACTCACCAAAATTGCAGGAAGAAGCAAGCCGCCTCAAATTAACCAGGAACTCGTCAACATTCTCACCCTCTTTTTGTTTTCGCAGATGAAACTTATAATTTTCCACTATTTCCAGCGGGTTAGGATGAAAGTGTTGTTCCAGCAATTTCACGATGTCGTCATAGCTTTTTGCCTCTGGTTGTGCTGGCGACAGTTTGTCGCACAAGGTGTCATACGTCTCCTGTCCCATATAATGCAGCAAAAAGTCCCGCTGCTGGCTTTTTTCCACTTTGAAAATGGTAAAAGCGCCTTCGAGTCGCTTCACCCACCGATTCCACTTCGATTTATTTTTATCGAAACTTTCCACGCAAAACGAGGCTTGAAAGTTTTGTGCCATTGCTCTTTTCAGTTCGAAATTACACTATTGAACTTCACTTCGATTTTTTTATTTTTTTTATTATTTTTTTTTTATCTCGTCGCCAATTTGTTGTGACCGTCCGATGGGTTTCAATTTCATAACGCAACTGAACTTTATTAATTCAAACTTCAAAATTACAGAGATGTTACAAGAGATAACTCAAGCTTTAAATACAATAATTAATGGTTAGGTTACAGTCACAATAAACTGAGTTTGCCATTAGTTTGGAAATAACCATATTACCTTCGAAATTAAGTTTTGTTACAATCGTATGAACCGTTTTCGAGATGCGACCAAATTTTAAAAGTACCGTTACTCGATTTTTAGCCAAATTGGGTGTATAGTCATGGTATCAACAATATAAGTAGTACTAGTTAATCCTCTTCTATTAATGACAACACGAACTGTTATTGTATTGATCATCCATACTTGGTATCTTACTCAGGTTTATCAATAATTCACCAAAATATTCGTAGTTTACGTGCAAATTTTGATTGTTTTCTTGCTCATCTCGCATCTCTAGATCATTTACCAGATTTCATATTCGTCTCTGAAATATGGATCTATGAATCTGAAATTTCTAACTATTATATTCCCAATTTTGAATTCAAAGCCAATTGCAATGACTTTTATTCAGCTGGCGGAGTTGCGGTCTTTTATAGGAGTGATATTGTGTGTGATATTAAAAAGCCCAAACTTAAAAGTGCTGATGTAATTTGTCTAAATTTTCAATTATCTGGGATTCCTTACTGTTTTGTATGCGTATACAAATTGCATTTATATACAACTAATGCTTTTGTTGATGAGTTTTCTGGGTTCCTGGATACACAAAGTTGCAAAAATCAAGTTCTCTTAGGAGATTTTAATATTGATCTTTTGTCAAATGCACCCGAAGTTGATAACTTACTGACGGTCTTAGCTTCGTTTGGCTTTAGCTCTTTGGTGAACCAACCTACCAGAGGAAATTCTTGCTTAGACCATACATTTATTAGATTGCACAGGTACAACGATATTAATTTTAAAACAGACGTACACGATCTCGAAATAACCGATCACTGCTTAACTACGATTCAGATTGATCGTTTTATTACTAGAAATAAGCAATCATACGCTGAAACATTCAATAAAATTGATTTTTTTGCACATAGGTCTGCTTTAACTTTTGAGTTTTGGGATGAAGTTTATAGTTTAAGTGATCCTTCGCTTGCTTTTGACATTTTTCTTAAGAAACTTCAATTCCATATTTCAACCTGTAGCCATACCTTAAATAAAAGTAATAAAAAGATAAAAAAAACTGAAAAATTGGATGACCTTATCACTGCTTAAGAAAATTGATTTAAAGAACAAACTTAGTGTTAAAGTAAGGAAGCATCCTCTGAACGTTAGGCTTAAAAGATATTATGATAATCTTAACAAAGAACTTAAAACTGAAATTCCGCGTTGCAGAGATAGTTATTTTAGAAATAAACTTGCTGATAATATTGGTAACTCAAAAAAGGAATGGGATATTGTTAATGAAATTTTAAATAAAAGCAAGCCCAAAGCTGAAATTTCTATACAAAATGGTAGCACCCTAGTAAATGACTCTTTGCAAGTTGCAAATTTGTTCAATCACTATTTTTCCAACATAACTTGTAACATGAATGTTACTGCTCACTCGAGGACTTGTCAGTGTTCTGAGAATATAATTCAAGATCGTTTTAATACCAATAGCTTTTTCTTTGAAGAGTTTTCCTCTCATGAGATTCATAAAATAATATTGAGTCTCAAAACTTCAAATTCATCGCCGTGTAATTCGATTTCTAATAAAGTTTTGAAAAATATTTCGTACTATGTTTCCGATATCTTGATGTATATTTTTAATCTTAGCTTATCAAAGGGAGTTTTTCCAGATGCACTTAAATTAGCAGTTGTTATTCCACTGCACAAGAAACATGAAGCTACTTGTCTCAATAATTACCGACCCATTTCGCTTTTATCTGTCTTTTCCAAAGTTTTTGAAAAGGGTATGAAATCTAGAATGTTGTCTTTTTTGAATAAATTTAATTTTTTTAGTGATTCCCAATTTGGTTTCAGAAAAGGTAGATCAATAGAAGAAGCGGTTTTAAGGCTTTGTGGCGAGCTTTACAATAGCCTTAATGAATCAGATGTAGCTATTTCACTGTTCATTGATATTACTAAGGCTTTCGACATGGTAGATCATGTTTTGCTACTCCAAAAACTGTATAGGGTAGGTTTTCGAGGATCTGTTTATGATTGGTTTGCATCTTATCTAAAAGACCGCAAACAAAAGGTTAAGGTTCGGGATAGTTTAAGTTCGGAAAAATGTATAAACATAGGCGTTCCTCAAGGTTCTGTTTTGGGCCCTATTCTATTTTTAGTTTTTGTGAATTCACTTTTCACTCAAAGTTTTAGAGGCAAAATAACAGCGTTTGCTGATGACACTGCTTTATCTTACTCCGAAAAAAACTATTTTAATTCATATATTGCTGTCAATAATGACTTAGAAATTCTGCGTAAATGGTTTTTTAACCACAAACTGATTATAAGTGATAAAACTAAATTTATGATGTTCAACATTTCGGGTTCCATCTGTGAAGATATGGTGCTGACCTATCATTCACCTAGTTGTTCCAAATATAATCTTTCAAATATGTGCACAAATTATATTTGCAATCCTTCTTACAATTCCAATATAATATGTTCTGATGGTTGCTTTAACATTGAGCGTGTTGACAAATTTAAGTATTTGGGTGTGATATTGGATAGCCGGTTAAGCTGGAAAGATCATACTTCTGATTTGAAACAATATTTAAATAATGTATTAAGACAGATTTATCATCTCAGTCTTTATTGTAGTCAGCATATTTTAAAACTTTTACAATGGTTTATTTAAATCTAAGCTGCAATATGGTTTGACCTGTTGGGGTGGTACTCACTCTAATAAAACCCAGCCTTTGCTTACTAAACAAAAGCATGCAATTCGTATTATATGCAGAGTTAACCGCAGAACTCACAGCTTTGGGTTATTCAGAAACCTTGATGAACTTCCACTTAAGCATCTATATTTTTATAAAGTTTTGAAAACATTTTTTGAACAGTCCGGATATTCTGCTTCCAGATTGTATGGGTCCCATAATTTACGTGTAAATAATCTGTATTTAGTTAATATACCCACCATACACAAATCACACTTTTCGCTCTTCTATAAGGTCACCGCGCCTCGCTTATTCAATAGTTTACCCTTAAGTCTAAGATGCGAGAGACGCTTAGCAGTTTTCTTAACTAACTTAAAATCAGTACTTTTTTCATTTAATTATGAGGAAATAGATTCACTACTAAATGTAATAGTTTGATTTTTAAATAATTTATAAATTTTTGTAAGTTCTTTTTTCTTTCTTAATTTTTCTTCTTTTTTATTGCACAATATTGTTAAAACTATTAATCTGCATTGATCCCCATCAATATAAACTCATTTGTAATGTTTTTTAATATGATGGCACATTCACCTCTTGTGTTTTGACAATTGAATGTTCCTAACTATTTCATTGACCTTTAAGGCACGCTTTGACGTCTTTCTCTATTTTTTTTATTAATAAGAAACATATGTTAGCCTTAAGTTCGTACATGAAATAAAGTTTTATTAAAAAAAAAAAAAAAAAAAAAAAAAAAAACCTCACCCACTTAAGCTTAAATATCAATTTTGGTTGAAATCGTTAGAGCCGTTTTCGAGCAAATCAAACTCGTACGAACACTTTGTATGGGAAGTACCATTAATATTGAGGTTACCCTTCAAAGTAAAAACGGCCCCGAGCCCACAACGAAATCCGGTCAGCCGTTTAGGCTGTGGACCGGACAGAATTTTGCGACCCAATTTTTTGAGGTCGTCTATCATCTTAATGTCAAAATTGATTAACATCTCGAGTTCGAAATTTTGTACGAAAACAATATCTTTCTCTTACCTACTACGTAATGGAGAAAGTTAAGAAAAAAACTTTTTTGATTTGGTCTATCACCGCAATGTCAGAATTGATTGACATATCGAGTTCGAAATTTTGAACGAAAACAATATCTTTATCTTACTACGTAATGGAGAAAGTTAAAAAATATCTTACCTATCAAGGTTGTCTAAATATTTAACTGAAAAGGAGTAAATATGGTACCTACAATTATTATCGCATCTTCAATGGTTCGTGGTATGTATTTATAATTATTTAAATGTTCAGCTTTAGTTCCACGTATTTCCGTTGGCGACATTTGTTATAATAATGTTAGCTATTGTGACGGAGCTTAAAGTTAAAGTGAAAATTAAAAACTATTGGGTACTAAAAAATCCCAATTAGGTACCTATTCCTAACAATAAAGATTTCTTATCTTCGCCCTTATATTGGGTGTATACTGTATATAGTTCACAATAAATTTGATGTGATGACAAGTTCGTAAAACCAAATGGTAGACACTTAATATTCTAACTATCATCTGAGGTTAATAGTTATTGCGTGTATCAACATTAAATTGAACCAACGAATCCGTTCCTATAGTTCTTGATTATTCGCATTGGCTTCAAATGTAGATATATGCATAACGTTTTTGCTGATATATCAGATCTAAGCGCTACTTCGCTCTCTGTCAAATTAATTCATAAAAGCAATTAAATTACTTGTAGGTATATTGTGCTGCCGCAGCACTTTAGCCAGTATAAGTTCTAATGATGTCACAGAAATTTTCCCCAAAACTATCATTACTCCGCCAGGGTATCTGTGAATTCTCAACAAAATGCTAATGTTGTGCGAGCGCCTTGTACAATGTACATACATCTTCATTAAATTTATGCACGCAAGGGCATGCCAACTCCTGACGACAATTAAGAGAAACGTTTAGTATCGTTGAAAAATAACCAATTCTATTCCATTTCTCATTGTCAGTATCTCATCTCATCAGAGATATCATCCTATCGTTTGTCAGGTATACGCGGACAAGGATATGGCGCCAACAAATTAGCAAGGAAAATTTAATTAGTGAAAGAGCGCACAGCAAATACGTGATCGGGCAAAAATTGTGAGCACTAATTTAAAATTAAGTCAATTGCACGAAACACTCAAATCGTTGATGGCACGAGCACGATAGAGGAAGCCTAAATTACAAGAGACCTTTTCGAAAAAGAAACGAAATGGTCACACAAAGTCAAGGGTTTGAGTTAATCATAACTTACTGGCCAGCGTCACTTTTGCCGTTTTCGTATAAAGGTACAGTTTTTGTTCCAATAATTGTTTGTTTTATTTGTGTCCTATCTCCTATGGATGTAATGTCAAATATGAGCTGACAAAGGACCCAGGATATGTAGACAGTGTGACACGACACACTCAACCCAACTTTGAATTTATTAAAGATACAGATCAAAGTTTGGGACAGTACCTAATTCTCCAAGTGCGGCGGCGGACCAAAAATTTACAGAACAAATGTGTGAGTGAGTGGAATCCAGATGAACGAAGGGAAGGCTGTCCTTGATGTTCTTTGAGTGGATGTGAAATTTTATTCATGGGCGAATATTCAATGTTCAGAAAAAAAAAAAAAAAAAAAAAAACACACTTCACTTGGCAAGCACTGTTGTTGATTGAAGTACATACCTACCCACTATACCATTGGTAGTGGTACACTGCTCATCATTGACAAAATGTTCCTTAAGTGGTTATGTGCGGGCGTGGAGGCCGAGAACACCAAACCTGGCGAATAGTAGGTGGCCCTTTTTTTTTGTTTTTTTTTTTTTTTGTTAGAGAAAATTGGAAAATTTTAAAAGAAAATTGGAAAATTCATTAAAATACATTAATTTTCCATATATTTTGTACGGGGAAATTTTTGTTTTTTTTAAATTTTTATAGCAAAACTAGCTGAACCGGCAAACTTCGTTCCGCCCAAATTTGTTAATGTAAAGAAAATAATAATTCCGAGCATGCGCAATGCACTTCCTAATTTATGTAATTCGGCCAACTAAAATTCTTTATTTAAAAGTTATATTAAATGCAATATAAATAAATTATGAATAGCAATGTTGATTTGTTTCAATCAAACCGCAATGATTTTGACGTTTCGGCCAACCTTCCGCTTTTTCACTAAATTTACAATGTGAGAAACATGGGAAATCAAGATTGATGCCACTAATGCACAAACATCCATCGATTATCCTTGCAATAAATTATTGACATAGTGAAAGCGAGACGCACGGAAAATTGAAGTCGCACGAATGGTAAATCGTTCTAAATAAGCGAAATCTGCGGAATAAGAGTGTTTGCCTTTGAAATTTCCCCTCAAAATTATCACTTGCATGATATTTGATGTAAGATCCTTAACCATAAATCAAATGCGATCCTTTACAAAGTTTCGATACATTGATGTTGCGCAACAGAATTTTAACTGAGCTGACTTTCAAGTCCAAATTATGAAGAGGTAAGCCCGGAACATCCAAAGAATTAAAAAATTCAACTAATCCCCATAAAGTTTTTTTCACATCAAAAGGTAGCATTATGCCCTTCCTTCCAACCAAAATCATAAGAATCGAACGATCCGTCCCCGAGTTATGAGTGTACATTCGGACGTCAGTCTCTTTTATATGTAACTGTATCCACCCGGCTTTGCCCATACCTTTCGTATTAAGTCTTGCTCACATTTCGCAAATTACTTTATTTGAACTGTGTCCATTAATAATGTTAACTATACAACTTTAGAAATAGAGTTTGATTTTATTTTTGAATGGGACGTGCCAAAATCCGTTTTCTTATCCTGCTTGTGTTTTTCAAAGTACCACCTATAGGGTCAAAAACTATCCGAAATTTAAAACTGGAAGCAACCATATCCATCTACAAAATTTCAATCAACTTGGTAGAGCTGTTTCGGAGATCGGCAGCAGCGCCACCTATCAGGTCCAAAAGTATCCTATCCTTCAAGCGGAAACGAAGAATAGGTTAGGTTAGGTTAGGTAAAAAAAGGGTATGAGATAATTAGATCCCATACGGCACTAGGCACCATAAGGGCCCATCGCGATCCCTGGGGAACCAATTGCAGTAAGCAACAGTGAACAAAACCTAAACAATTTCCCTTGAAAAACAATTAATCTCCTTACAGAAATTGAGTAGCCCCTTGAAATTTGTGTGGTCAATCTCCTCCAGCTGTTGGAAAAAGTACCTACCCAAAAACTTCCTTCGGTTGCGAGAAACTGCTTCGCATTCACACAGTATGTGCTTGATATCCTCATCGGCTTGCAGGTCATCGCAGAATCTACAAGTGTCCGTATCTGTCAGTCTAAGTCTTTTTGCATGTTTTCTTAGAAGACAGTGCCCTGACAGGATTCCAACCAATGTTCTGAGTTGTTCCCTACCTAATTTTAGAATTTCCCTAGACTTTTTGATGTTGAGTTGTGGCCAGAGTGCCTTGGACACCTTATGTCCGGTGATGTTTGACCACCTTAGATCAGCCTTCATTTCGGTTTGGTTTTTGATTTTACCTTTTAGTATACCCAGAGGTGGCTTGGGCCATGCTTCCACTTCTGTACCTAGTTCCCCTCCTTTTCTCGCAAGCTCGTCAGCTTCCTCATTTCCTACTATACCGCAATGTCCTGGCACCCAACACAGTCTTACTTGGTTCTGAGTGCATAATGCCTTGAGCATTGTGCGACAGTCCCTGACTATTTCGGAATTGATGTTAGGGGATTCCAGTGCCTTGAGTGCAGCCTGGCTATCGATGTAGATGGCAATATCCCTTCCAGATATAGATCTCATCTACAAAAGCTCTACCGCCTTCAGAACGGCAAAGACTTCTGATTGAAAGACACTGCTAGTATCCGGTAGCCGTATAGACACTTTTAGTTGTGGGCTTATAGAGTAGACGCCAGAACCAGTGCCTTCCCCTGTTTTCGAGCCGTCTGTGTAAATTGCTATTTCACAGTGTTTGGTGACCTTGTCTAAATGCCACTCATCCCTTTCTGGATAAGATACATCGTAGGGAATATCGAGATCAACCAAAGGGAAGATTTCGTCCGTTTGTATCTGATTACCGGGCAACAGTTCTGATAATATGGAACAGTGTCCGAAATTGCCATCCTTGAAGTAGCCTAGAGCATTGAGCCTTAAGGCGCTATTTCCTGCTAGTTGTTTTATATGTAAATCTAATGGAATAAGGTGCAGAATGTCTAGTCTAGCGCTGCTGTAGGAGTACTCCGAAGTGCACCCGTTATAGCTACGCATGACGCCCTCTGCACGGTCGCCATTTTGCCCATTATTGTCTTCCTTTTAATGGCCCTCCACCACACTAGTGCGCCATATGTGAGTATGGGTCTGACTACCACCGTGTATAGCCAATGCATCATAGCAGGTTTCAGACCCCAAATCTTACCAACCATTTTCTTGCAAGTAAAGAGAGCATTATATGCCTTTTTTATTCTCTCTCCCACATTTAGATTCCAGTTTAGTTTCCTGTCCAGGATGACCCCTAGATACTTCGCACTGGCTGATAGGGGCAATTCTACTCCTTCCAGCTTCGGAAGATTGAAGTGCGGTATCTTGTACTTTCGGGTGAAGAGTACTAGTTCCGTTTTGGATGGGTTGGCATTGAGCCCACACCCTTTGGCCCACTGGCTAATCATCCTTAAAGCACCCTCCATGATTTCACTTAGAGTGTTTAGATATTTTCCGTGAACAGTGATAACCACATCATCTGCATACGCTGTGACACTTATCCCTATAGAACTTAGTTTCTTCAAAATGCCATCAATAACCAGTACCCACAAAAGAGGTGATAATACTCCACCTTGCGGGGTCCCTCTGGTTACTGACATTCTGAGTGAACTTCGCCCCAGAGTGCAGTTAATTTTCCTACTTTTAAGCATGTTGCTTACCCAAAAACGAATGCCGTGTTCAATGTTAGCATTCACCATTGCACTTTCGATCGATCTGCCCTCTACGTTGTTGAAAGCGCCTTCTATGTCCAAGAAAGCTGCCAGAGCAAACTCACCTAGATGCAGACTCCTTTCTATTTTTCCTACTACATTGTGTAGAGCCGTTTCTACTGACTTTCCCTTCATATATGCGTGCTGTGATTCACTTAAGAAGCCATTGCCGCATATACTCCTTATATGTGCCTCTAGGAGGCGTTCGAGAGTTTTCAACATAAAAGATGACAGACTGATTGGTCTGAAATCCTTCGCGACTGTATGCCCCTGCTTGCCTGCTTTGGGAATAAAAACAACTTTTGCCTCCCTCCAAGCAATTGGTATATATCCTAATTTCAAACTATGTCTTAGAATTTCCATAATTTTCGCTATCGCATTTTCCGGTGCTTTTTGCAGCATGATCGGCAGAATGCCATCTGGACCTGGCGATTTATACGGCTTAAAGGATTGTATTGTATAGCCCACCGTATTTTTTTCCGGTTTATGAGATCAGTTACTTTTTCCCCCGGAAGAGGGTTACTATTGATTTCAGAGTGCCTATGTACGTCAATTTCCTCTGGGATAGAAGCCCCGGGGAAGTGGGACTCCACCAGAGTTTCAAGAACTTCCTGACTGCTTTCAGCCCAGGTTCCATCATTTCTTTTGATGAAGCTAGGTACGCTTGCCTCTTTTGAGAGCATTTTGCGTAGTCTAGAGGTCTCATCTGTATTAGCAATTGTTTCACAGAAGATTTTCCATGAATATCTTTTCGATTTCCTGACTAAGTACTTGAATTGCCTTTTGGCTTCACTGTACTCATTCCATGTGCTGTCGTCCTTTATTAGTTTTGCCCTGTTATAAAGTTTCCTTACTTCTTTTCTTTTCAGACCTATTTCCCTGTTCCACCATTTAGGCTGGGCCTTTTTTGGTGCCTTGTTTTCCGGACAAGCGCTTTGAAACGCCGTTGCCAGTGTCTTGTTAATTAGCTCTACCGCCGTGTCTAATTCCTTAGCTGTATCACAGGGGAGAGGCTGGATGTCAAGACTTTGATTGACAATTTCCGCATATTTGACCCAGTCTGTTTTTTTGGGATTCCTATGGAAGCTACATGCCCTTTTTTCAAAAGTTACTTTAAAACATATCCATCTATGATCTGACATAGAGGCCTCTTCCATTACCCTCCAGTTTCCTATTTCTACTTTGTTCGTATTAGAGACAAGGGTGATATCAAGTACCTCCTGCCTATTTCTAACTACAAAAGTAGGTGAATTCCCTTTGTTACATATAGTAAGGTCAGAAGATAAAATAAAATCATAAAGACACTCACCTCTTGTATTTATGTCGCTACTCCCCCATTGTGTATGGTGGGCGTTTGCGTCACAGCCCATTACATGCGTCCAGTTTCTTTGACCAGCCAAGTTCCTCATGTTCTCCGTGATTACTACCTCGGAGTCATATGGTAGATAGACTGATGCCAGACACAGTGGTTTTCCACGGTCCCTTTCGCAGATTACTGCAGCCAAGTCACCTGAGCTGTAATTATTCCAAAGAAATGCCTTAATTTGTTTTTTAATTAGTATACAAGCCCTGATTTTACCTACTGCTTTATAAAACAGCTCATAATTCCTATCTTTGAGCCCTTGGATCGTGTTTTTCTTGCTGATCCAGGGCTCCTGTATTAGTATGACTGCGACGTCCTGTTTGATGATGTATTCCATCAGACAGGCCGTCGCTGCCTTACTATGATGCAGATTTATCTGCAGTACTTCCATCATTTGTAGGGGGCTCCTCCTCTTCGCTGCCCTTGGCCACTTTGACCATAATTCTGCCCATACCTACTGTAGCGAATCATTCCACCTAATTCTTGCAGGGAAGGGAGACTTTCCTTATTTAAAGACAGCAGAAAATGCTGTCCATGTTGCCGTCTCGGTCCCGTCTTTAGGACTCTCCATGTATCGGCCTTAATTTCCCGATTTTGAACATGGAGAAGCCCTAGCAGTTTCTCCGGGTAAGTATATGGGCACGGAACCCAGACCCATGCCGTCGGTGGATTGTACTGCGCCAACTCCGCTACCGTTATGCATTTTATGTGAATGCCTTCCCATTGATCACAATGCTGTGTGACGAAGTTTTTGAGGAATTCCACGGAGAAAGTGTTACCACAGGCGACAACCTTGCGTCCACCTTCCCAACCAGCACCATCAAATAGTAGCTCCGCGTTTCCTGTGGCGGATAATTCCTTCCATAGGGCGTCTTGGAACTTTTCTTCGACGTTTTTCCACTGGTCGATTGTCAGACGACCGCAAGGCTCCCGCTCGTTTACCACAGCAACGAGAAGCATGTCTTTCGGATCGCTTTGCCCACGTCGTATAGCGGATGAGGTACCAGCCTTCATCTTTTTAGCTTCGTTGGGCTCCGCAACATCGTCTGACCTGCCCCTCTTACTGCTGAAACCACCTCCTCCGGGTCCTCTTTCCCTTGCTATGGCAGTCTGTGAAGTTGAGGGTGCCTGCGCGCCTTCTTCTCCTACCTGCGTACTTTCCCTAGTTTTCCTCTGCCTTTGGTTAAGCCTTGGATCTGCCAATATGACCTTCGCTCTTGCAAAAGCAGCTATTTCCCAGTCACTGAGGGTGCTTAAATCGCGACTCCCATACTTTGCCACTTTACGCCTCGCATTCCGTAGCGTTGCCTTTGCCCTCTGGTGTGCGTTTGGTCTTGCACCCTTTTTGTTAAAGGAAGCGGCGGATTCAGCGGTAGAACCAGCTGTTTCCACTTTGCTCCTCCTTACCTTAAACCCTTGCTTGCTGACGGCTTTGGATCCAGTTTCATCAGCAGCGGATGTTTCAGCTGCCTCCACCTTTCCCTCCACCACAGTTTTTCCCTTTAAAAGGCCTTCAGATACAGCTTCACAGGCTGCGGATGATCCAGCTGCCTCAGCTCTCTCCTTGACCGTTGAATTTTCCTGAAGATCAGTGAGAGTGCCAGACTTCTCACTGATGAAAATGCTAGCGTTGGTTAGGGTGTCGTCAGACTCCCCACCGTCGCTAGCCAAAAGTCTTCTTTCATCCAATTCCAGCGCCAGGAGGGATACGGTTGAAGAAGAAGACTCTCCCTCACTCAAATCCGACTCCCCCCTGACCGAAATTGCCTTTTGATTTTTTATTTTTTTCTTTTGTTTGTCCATTTTTGTTTATTTTTTTTTAATTAGATTCCCACGAGTAGGGCCGGAAACAAAAGGTCAGCTCAGGCATCGCCGCCATACCTGAGTAAGGCTATATACAACAGACCCGCGCCAAGGCGTCTGAGGGAGCTCGTAGTCGACTGGTTTTACCCCCAGCCTTTCATCCTTCGGCACGGTTTACTATACGCTCACACCACCACTGGAATTAGGTATCTATAGAGAAACGAAGAATATAAATCTACAAAATTTCATTTAAATTGGGTGAGTGATTTTGGAGATCGTGAAACAACGCCATATAGTGGGTCAAAAATCCTATCTTTTAAGTTTGCGTTAACCTAAAATACAACAATACGAACAAAACAAAAGACGAATCATAAAAATTGACCCAGTGGCTATCGAGTTATATCATCATCATCGAGTTTCGTCCCGAAAGAATTATATGTATAAATTAAGATGATTATTATTAAAGAAAATTTAATTAAACTGAAAAACGACAATACGCCTACAACGCCACATGTTTCAGTTTTTGTTAGAAATAATAAGTTAATTATTTTATATGTATTTTATCAATATAATAACTCCGATCGAAGCATCTGTTTTAAACGATATTCATTTTTTTACATCCTCTTTGACGATATTTGCAGCACGCATTATGTCAATGCTATGCCAAGCGCCATAAGGTTACATCAAAAAAGTTTGAATTGTAAAAGCGCTATGGTTACATTAGATATAATTTAATATGGTGGTTAAGTATTCTTAAATTTTCTAATTTGACGCGCAATTTTCTTAATTTTTTCTTTCATAAGATTTTTCTCCTGACAATAACAAACACAAAAAAAAAAAGAACTAGTGAAATCGGTCCAGCCGTTCACGCGTGATGCCGTGATCAAGGGAAATATGGATTCGTTTTTAGGCCACTTCCTCAAGATGATAGCGGAAGGAATCGAGGGCGAAAAATCGGGAATAGGTAGGAAGGTGGAAAGGTGGGAGACAAACACTTCCTTTTCTTTTTGTGCGTTACCTGAACGCAACAACAGCTTGACTCAATGCGATTCGTTCGAAGTCCATTTCTCGCTCCAGTTCCAGCTGTGGCATCCCCAATATGCACACTAAGTTTCACGAAAATCGGTGGAGCCGTTTCGGAGGAGTTCAACTACGCACCCCGTGACACGATAATTTTATATATTAGATAAAGTGAGATCGTGTTTGTCATAAGTTCTACATGAATTAAAATATTAAATTGATTTTCTTTACTGAAACAATTTTTTTAGAACGGGCAAAGCGTGCTATATAATATATATTTTTTTATATTTAATAATAATTTGTTAGAAGATTGTTTTAATAAAAGCATTAGGTATACAGTATACCGTATACTTAAAAAAAGCTGTGTTTGTACTTTTTGTATTTCTTTTATATAAATCATTATATTAATACGTGACCATCCGAGCTTTCTGTACGCTTTTTTAGTATTTAATATGAAATGAGGAGAATGAAACTTATGTCATTTGCACAAACCCAAAATCGTGGGTATATGTCGCCATTAAGTCTGGTAAAATTAAGTTATGGATTCCCCATACAAAACAGGTAAAATAGTTTTGGTGACAAAAATAAATTGCCATAGTAACCTTTTCAAATACAAATCATCGTAGATTAGAACCTGTTTCCGTTGGCGGGAATCATTTACCCATAAAGGTATGCAATTTACCTGCTCCTAAAAGTAAGCAATTGTAGGAATTTAATTTAGGGGCGTAATGCCCAATTCACAATTTACCTAAAACACCAATTAAGAAAATTAAATTCAACAGCGTAATTACTAAAGTTCCATTTTCATACTGAAGGTATCAACGTAGGTAATATCAAAACAACCACTAAAACAAAAACATTAACGGAAATTTGTATCTACACCAACAATAAATAAATCAAACAACATAATTCACATATATCGTCTTTACTTCGAATTCTTCAATTCTTTACTGTAGGTATCAACGTAGGTACTAGTTATAACAAAAACCTTGAACTCAATTTCTATATACACCACCAACACCATACGTCCATCAGCCATCTGCGCATTTCCTCAGAAACACATTGTCGCTGTTGATTATATACACAAACACATTCACGTCGCATTCTTCTCTTTCGTTTCACTTAATTTGGAGAAAACACCACGCAGTTTTTTTTCATATGAACGTGCTTGTGCGATGTGTGCCACCCAACCACCCCAAAGCAGAACAACGATCAAGAACTGCGGCTGCTGATAATGTTCGATTTGAGAAAATAAATTTATTTTTTTCATGTTAGATTTTAGGTTGTAGCTCAGCTTCTAGAGGACAAAGTGTACATGCGCTGCCGAAATTACTACATGGGTATGGTTTGAATTGCTTTTACTAAAACGAAATGTCAAAATCGAACAATTTGCTACGTTTCGCATAAACTAAATCTGATTTGAGCTAACACTAACTTTTGACATGTTCGAAAAGCGGCGCCACTTACCTTTTACTCACGGCTACGAAATTCCAAGTCTGCTATTTACCTGACTCAGGCCTTTTGCTAAATATTTTGTATGCGCACATTTTTAACATAAAACAATTAAAGCATTATGAAAGTCAACACGATCGTCCAAGGCCAGGTCAAAGTACGCGGCAGCCAATCGTGGGATTGACTGCGTCATCATTTTCACATAAATGGGGCTCTTGTCTGGTGGAAAGCCGCGAACAAGAAGTATGTACGGGATATGTTAACCAGGGTACAAAGAACAGCCTGCATTGCCGTTACGGGTGCTTTACGTACCACACCAACGGCTGTACTGGAAGCGTTTATGCATCTTTTACCACTGGATTTACAATTACAATCAATAGCAGGTAATAGTGCGCTACGGCTCACTAATGCAGGGCTTTTTAAAAACAGTAGGATAGGACACAGTACTATTTTAAAGGAAGCATTCTCCGAAATCCCGGGAGAAGCTGATGAAAGTCTCGGTACACTTGATTTTGACACACCGTTCGATGTGTCGTACCCTGACCGACAGGAGTGGCATAGGAACTTAGTTTCGAGGGGAAATGAGATCTCAGTATATACTGACGGACCTAAAACCAGTGAGGGTACGGGGTCAGGTATATACTCCAACGAGTTGGACCTACATATGGCCCTGAGACTACCGGACACATGGAGTGTGTTCCAGGCAGAGATTCTGGCCGTACTCAAAGCTGCGGAGGTACTTGAGATGAGATCGATATCCAATAAGAATATCGCCATCTACATTGATAGTCAGGCTGCGCTTAAAGCGCTAGAGTCACATACCACTAAATCTGAACTAGTCAGGAATTGCCGCGCAATGCTTAAGGCATTATGTTCGCAGAACCGTGTTAGATTATGTTGGGTACCTGGGCATTGTGATATTGAGGGCAACGAAAGGGCCGACGTTTTGGCTAAGGAAGGAGCGGAACTCCCAGTAAATACAATTATTGAGGGCATCCGACCACCTACGGCCGTTGCTAGAAGGGTTATCGTTGAGGAAACTACCAATAAAGCAGCTACAAGATGGTCAGAGCTAGAGGGGCACAGGGTCTCAAAGGCACTGTGACCCGCTTTAAATCGGAAGAAATCTGAAGAATTAATCAATCTCAGTCTCAGTAGAACAAAGTTAAGATTAACGGTAGGAATACTCTCTGGACACTGCCTTTTAAGGAAGCATGCCATGAGACTAGGCTTAGCTAATACGGATACAAGCTATGGAGGACATCTCCCACCTTCTATGCGAGTGTCAAGCAATTGCTCGGAGTAGAAGGAAGCACCTAGGCAGGTTCTTCTTTAATAACTTAGAGGAGGTTGGTTCCTCAAATAATATTGGGACCATAACCAAATTCTGTAGGGAAATTGATTGTTTGGGCGAATTGGTTTAGGTTTTTAACCGTAATGGTTCCCTGGGGATGGCGATGGGCCCACTTTGGTGCCTGGTCTTTTTGTGACGATCTCACAACCCCACCCAACCTAACCTAACCTAACCTAATTTCCTATTTGTTTATTGTTTTTTTTTTATGAAATAAAAAAGTGTTTCTGTTCCTATTCCAGAGCGGCATATGCCGCTCTGTCTCTACATATAAAATATATTATGTATGTAAAATTTTGATCTACTGGGACAGAGCGGCATTTCCCGCTCTTGTTTTTTTATAAGAAAAACATGTTAATCATTATGAGAATTCGATTGGTTGTTTTTTCGTCAATTTATGCCAATCGGAACATAAGTTATGATTGGTGCATTTTGCAACACCGCTTGCGATTTCAACTGTCCGCGAACGTGTTAAGTGCACGACAACTCTACTCTTCGGAATTTCATCTTTATTTACTTTTCTTAATTCTAACATTTTGTCAATACTATATTTAATTCTAGGCATCAGGTATAAACAAATTCGCATTTTCTTCAACAAGTCACGACCAACTTAAAATGGGACAGCTGTTTCGTCATCTGGCAACACAATAAGGTCATGTGTTAAATCATGCTTTCTAAATACAAATCTACATCTCACCAAACCATACATACTTAATCTTTTTTTCCTATCCCACGGTAATGATTTGGTCTTGACTTCCTGCTTACTACAAAAGGCACCATCGTCTGACACATAAAACTTACGGGGCTGCCAGTATCGAATTAAATTAAATCAGTGCACTTATTTTGTCTGTAGAAGGCAACACTTACCATATTTAATTCAGCCACCTGCCTTCCTAAGTCGGCGACTGCAGCTTCTTCTCCTTCATAATTTACTGCTGCTGCTACTGGTGGCTTCCTCCTCCTCGGACACTCATGGCGTGTATGTCCAACTTCGGCACAAATGAAATATGAATTGGGTGGCCGGTGCTGCACGCCCGAGTCGATACGCCTGCCCTCCATCTGTTGCAGTTCTTGCTGCAGCTGCATCAGTTCCCGCCTTTTCCTCGGGATAGCTAACTGGCGATCAATGGCCACTTTCATCATACACTGCCCGCAACTGATTCATCGTTGCTTCCTCATCAAACGAAGCGCCAGCTGCTCGCAACGTTGCAACCACATGCGCCTGAGTTAGCAAATTCGACATCTTTTATGATTGAACACAATACACAATATTAATTAAAATTTACGACACAGATCCCTTATTTAGTCGATAGAATCGTACACCACATCTGAATTATTGTAGTAATCTTCTTTATTTCATTATTAACAAATGCTGACCAAAACGTTTTCTTACTTAATGCATAATTTTTACAGCCCTATTATGGCTATCAATTATTTGATACTTGATAACATCTATCAATTCATCGATAGTTTGGTATTATGAGTATCAATTGATAATTTTTACCCCATTGTGTGAATGCTTATCAAAAAATCATTGAGGAGTGGTTCTGTTTTAAGGTTTGACGTTTCTAATTTGTATTTGTATTTTTTTTTTTTTTTTTTATCACAATCCCCTTCAAAAAATAACTCTACCGATGATATTTCGGTCTAAAGTCGTTTTTTGAATAATAAAAACAAGGAAATAAATTTTATGATTTGATGTTAATAGATAATTTTAGCCTCGCGAGTAATTTGATACGTATCAACAAGAAATTTGTGGTTGATAGAAAATTTGATGAGTACCGTAATACCAAGTTTATTGATAGAACTTTTCAGAATAGATCTTAAATCTTATAGCATTCACAATTCATCAAAAATGTTGATAGGTTGATAACCATAATACCGATTCATTCATTTTGTTGATACGTATCAATTATTATCAAATATCGTGTTGATATTTGATAGCCATAATAGGGCTGTTAGATTTACTTCTTCCCAACATGAAGTTGGTTGCGGTTGCAAAATACTGAGAGGCCACTACAGCGGCTCTATAATCCACCACAGGTGATTTGTGCTGTATTTGGCTGCAATAGTAGCAATGACAAGAAATTAAAAAGAAATAGACTAGAAAACGATTGCGAACAAACAAAATTCTTTCGATTTCCCAAAGACAAAACATTTCAGAAAGTGTGGCAGTTTAAGTTCGGTAGAAAAGACACATTCAACGCAGAAAATGCATTTGCAGTGCTCCAAACATTTTACCGCCGACCAATATTTTCGAAATTTAATGCATGAAATGCTTCATTTATCCCCCAAGGACAGCGACATCAATAGCGACTTTGACAGCAACAGCAACAGCGAATTTAGGATTAGTTCTAACGTCGATGTTTCTGTGCTAATGTGCTCAAAGTAATTAAAATACAGTGGTTCTAAAAAGAGCGCTGTGGCTGTCAAAGTTGCTGTTGATGTCGCTGTGTTAATCCGTTTCTCGCATAAAAACGGATGCTGTTCCACCTGAAAATTGCCTTTGTCTGTAGCCGATATCGACAGCAAGCGCCAAGAGAGGAAAAATAAGCGAGATACAAAAAAAAAACTGTCGACGAAATTTTGTAAGATTAATCTTCTATATATATAAAAATAGCTTGATAAATGTGTGTGTGACAGCCTACCGACTGCCACACACATCCGATTTTGATTTAGTTTTTTTTAATAAACCATGCAGAGAAGGTTAATATATTAGTATGATCACTTTTTGAAAGAAGGTGCAACCGCCATTCCAATAAATTCATTTTTGTACACTTTGAAAAAAAAAAAAAACTGGATAGAAATCGAGTAGTGACACTTCAAATACAAAAAAAAAATATTTTAAATTTTAAAGGCAATTGTTATTGTCAATTATTTTAATTATTTTCCAACCAAATTGTTGTTGTCAACAATTTTGAAAGTTTTTTTTTAAATACCTATAGGTACCTAAAAAGTTTGTTCTAATAAATTATGTTTACTATGTTACATTAAGTAACTTTTTGAAATGAAGTAGATACTTTGATTATACAAAGATGATATGGCCGACGATATTTTGCATCGAATTCGTACTGTGATATCGGATACTGAACTGGAGATGTCAGATGGAATGTGCAACAAAGCTTTGATTTTGATCGAGGATATGTGTCTGCTCATGAGTGGCAATTTATCTTACTGTGTAAGCCTTCAAATATCTACTTAAATAAATAAATAAATTTGTTGTGCAAATTGGGGATGCCAAAGCAAAATCGTTCAATGCAAGACGCATTTAATCTAGAATTGAAGCGAGAAATGAACTTCGGTCGAATCGTATTGAGTCAAGCTATTCGAACAAATGTGCCAATGTTGAATCAAGAATAAAAGAAAGTGTACGATGAATTGATGCAAGCAGTCGATAACGAAAATTGCGGAACTGGAAATACATTCATGATTTCACTTATTTTGGCTACAATTCGCTCGAGATCTGAGATCGCTTTGGCCCTAGCCTCTTCTGGGATAGCGGCTACTTTGTTAGAAGGCGGTCGAACAGTTCATCCTGGATTGAAATTGCCATTGAATCTGCAAGTGGAAGAAGAACCTATATGCAACATTTCAAAGAACACTGCGAAAGTATCTACTGCAGCAATGTAAGATTGTTATATGGAACGAATGCTTACAAACGCGCATTGGAGGCCCTGAATCGTTTACGTAATGACCTTTCGGTGGAGCAATGAACACCGGCCTGATTGAGTTTCCACAACATTTTTGCAACCTTACAACGACACCGGAAGAACTAATCATGAATGTTTTCCCGAATATCGCTCAGAATAATATTGACCATTGGCTGAGTGTAAGAGAAGAGTGATTTTGGCTGCGAAAAACAAGAACGTCAAACATTTGAATTTCGCCATTCAAAACCAAATCGCTGGTGAGTTGCATTCATACAAATCAGTCGACTCCGTGATGGTTAAATCGAAGCCAACAACTATCCCATGGAATTTTAAAATTATTTGGATGTTTCGGGCTTGCCACCACACAATTTGAAACTAAAAATCGTCTCAGTAATAATTTTGTTGCGCAACCTAAATGAACCAAAACTTTGTAGCGGTACGCGTTTGATTGTGAAGAATTTAATATCAAATATAATTCAAGCAACGACTTTTATTGGAAAATTCATAGGCGAAGGTGTTGTTATTTCGCGGATTCCACTGATTCAGAACGATTTGCCGTTCGTATTTAAGCGTCTTCAATTTCCCGTACGTCTCCTTCTGCTATGACAATTAATAAGTCGCAAGGACAATCGCTGGATGTGTGTGGCATAAATCTTGAATTTCACGTGTCGGCAAAGCTCTCGCTTTGTACGTGTACGCACCCGATAATAGAATTAAAACAAAAAATGTTGTGTACCATAAAGCATTTCAGTGAAAAAGCGGTAGGTTGACCGAATTACGTTAGGCAGAATGAAGCGAAAGCTCGGAATTATTAATTTCATTACCTACATTAATGAATTTGGGAACGAAGTTCGCCGGGTCAGCTAGTTACCTATTATAAATAAAAACCTCAATTGTTAACAAAATGTTTCCCTACAGAAATATTGCCGATGGAACAGGGCTTAAAAATCTTCAAGAAACTTCAACAACTGCGGATATACAGGAAGCATCAGCGGAAGAAATTGTGTCAAGTGTCGACAAATCTACTAACACCGAGAATTTAGGAGAGACACTTACCTATGAGGTAAAAAATTATTAATTGATAGAATTTGTTTGGCAGTAAGTTAAATAACACTTATAGTACACAAATGGATGAATTAATTCAACAAAATAAGAGTCTAATGAACGAGGTTCATTTTCTTAGACTGGAAAATAAATGCATAGATGGCATTTTTATGCCTGGGCAACGAAGGAAGTTGCAAACAAATGGAAAAAAGGATTAAATGGGAAGTCAACGACATATCTTCAGCCATTGCAATTTATTCAAGCGGTCCAAAAGCGTATAGGGTTTTATTGAACAGAAATTGTCCTCTGCCAGCCGTTGTTGCTTTAAGAAAGTTGGCATCAAAAGTTCAAATTTATTAACCCTGGTATTCTCAGCTCTGTGTTTGCTTTGTTGCGAAATGCAAATCTGTCTGCATTTCAAAAAGTCTGCGTCCTCATGGCACATGAAATGGAGATACAGAAGACATATTTTTGAGAATTGCAAACAGCCAATTTACTATACCTACGATTCTGCTTTAGTGTTTAAAAAAAATCAAAAAGTTTCACTCAATTGAATATCACGTTGTCGCCATAGTTTCCGATTTGGGAGGGGGTAACCGAGGACTCTGGCGAAAACCTGGTACAAATGAAAGCCAACCCTTTTTTCCCCATCCCAGTGACAAGAAAAAAAAGATTAATGTCTTAAGTGACACTCCGCATTTAATTAAATTACTCCGGAATCAATTTGGTAAAATTATAAAACACAAAAAAATCATACATATCGTCTTAAGCCAATATGATTATGACTTTTCGGTGTCTTTGGATTTTGCTCTGATTTACGAACTTTATACAAAAATGTCATGGCGGTGGAAAAGGGTTTAAGCCTTATGACCTATATGCAGCACACGTAAAGTCTCTCAACTCTCAAGTGAAATTCAATTTTTCATACAAATTTGGACCAAGAAATATCAAAATTAATTTTCCACGTGAAAATATCAGTAATCAGTACGCAGTTCGAGCGAAAAATAGCTGCTTCAAAGATTGATTTGGCAGACATTTGGAATTTATTGTCAGCATTAAATTTTTGACATTTCGGCCTGAAAAATAGTTTATAGGAAAACGTGAAATTTATTTATCTTATGTCTTAAGAGAAACACAAAGAAAAGTGTACCTACATATCAAATCGTTTTAATGTAAGTCTTTTAAGTTCAATTCGCATTGCACTTTACAAGTATGAATTTTGACAGACTTTATAGGCAGTTAAGCAACGGCTACTGTATAAAATAAAACAAATAAGACGTATGTAACTTACTAAACTACAAGTAATACTTTTAATCCTTTTCCTGAAAAAGGCAGCATTTACATGTGATGATATCGAGTTCCTCTGTCTTGGTGCTCCGGGTTCAAAAAGTTACCAAAACCAGATAAAAATTACCTAATTACCAAAAATCACCAACTAAGAAAAGTTACCAAATTTGCTAAAATATTACCAAAGTGGCAACCGTGGTTACATATCATATCTTAACGCATTTCCATTTCTTACAGGTTAATGATTGGTTTGAAGTTTTGAACACAAGGACTCCAAGAAGGGCAGCATTTGGTTTAGAGCTTGAAACTCAGGAGCATATTTTGAACCGAATAGATTTTACCATAAGAACAATGCGATTTGGAAACCATAAATCCCTAATACCATTTCAGCAAGGAATAATCCCCAACATCAGTGCCCTGCGACTGATGTTCAAGGACCTACAACAAGAGCACCAGATCAAATATTTGCTAACATGCCGCCTGAATTAAGATCCTTTGGAAACATTTTTCGGTGTAAAGCGGGCGAAAGGAGGACTCTATGATCATCCCAAGGCGTTACAATTTAAATACCGTCTCCGAAGTTATATACTAGGACGAAATGAAAGCATTGTTTCACAGTGTGCAAATGTTGAGTCTGATTTCAGTCAACAACTGAAAATGGATGTGAGTGATGGCATTATTCCAAGTCAATATGACGAAGATGAAGAAGAAGATGCAGTGAATATTTCTGAAACTGAGTTAAACTCTGAAACCATCATAACTTCGAATTTGCTCACAAGCCTTGTGGACGAAGAAGCTGAAATCGGAGAATCGACAGTTGACAGGAACATGATTAAGTAGGAGTATGACGCATTAATATACATATATCAAGCAGGTTACATTCTCCGCCGCCTTAAATCCAAGATTCCGAATTTACTGGAAACGTATTGCGACGATCAACTGTCTGGATCTTTGACATGGACAGATCAAGTGACAGACGGAGGATTGCAAAAAACGAATTCAAAATTTATAGATACCTACCCTAAAGCAGCTTGATAACATTTTTTTCGAATATAATTCAACTTCATTCAAAGTCGGTCCGAATTAAATAAAAACACCTCTTTATGGCCGAAAAGATTTAACTAGACTGTGAAATAAAAAAAAACTGTTTTCCGCTGCAAAATGTATTTCAAAATTCGTATATTAAACAAAGATATGTTGGAAAATATAAATTCAAGAAAAAGAAAATGAAAGTGGAATAAAAGTATAGATTAAACATAAATACTCGTTCATGATGGTTTTGATATTCTTTACTGTAGCAGCTGCAGTAAAGTGGCAGAGTTATGCTTCCTTTAGTTATGAAATGATTATAATTTCGCTTCAAGGAAGAAGATGTATTACTAATTCAAACATATATAAATAAATGCACATTTTTACCAATAGTCCATCATATTCACTTGGTACACAACTCTTTATAATTATTCTTTATTTTATTTATCAAGAGTCCAAAACTACACTTGGCGATGTATAGCAATGGAAACAAAGCAAAAAGTCAAATTTCACGATACACATGAAGTAGATGCGGAGAACGAAATAAAATTTCAACTCGGAAGAGCATAACATTAATTTTATATACCTTGCCTACCTGTTAAGGTCGCCATTACTTCATAACTCAAATGACTGTGATTTTAGTGACATTACCAATGGAGAACCAATAACAAAGGTATTTAATTTTTGATTTTCAGAAAAACGCTAAACGATCGAGTTCTTCTAGAAGAATGTTTCGCAAAGGATGTTAAATTTAATTACTAGAAAGAGAACAGCTGTAGGCGGTCCTTTTTTAATAAACGGAACTGCGGTAGGTTCGGTGCTTAAAAATGATACACAAATTGTGAAAATAAAAACAACAGATTTAACAACCGACAGGAATTCAGTTGATTAATCAAAGAATCCGTTCCAACATTGAAGTTCCGAACAGAAATATAAGAATTTTTCAGGAATAGCGTACATTTCCGAAAGTTTGCATACTATTTCCGTAGGCTTTCGTGAATACCTTCTCCAGATTTTCGCATTTATTTCTTTCGCAACGGCTTAGCTGATTCGTCAGTGATGTCTGATCTGACATAAAATATTCATCGACTGGGTGCAAGGAAATAAATCCCGGGAAATAGGCCCACTGAGGTACTTAGTTCCCAACTAGTGGGAAGTAAAACCACTTTCGTGAAGTGAACTTAATTCCCATGAATTCCCATGTAAGGTGGGAAATAAATAAATTCCACTGAATTGAAATGGAGTGAATTCTCACTGTCGCCTAAGAACAACGTTAAATTAAAAGCCTAGGCAATTTTTATTAACAAAAGAAAATTAGCTTTTAACCCAATACTGCCCAAGAAATTTTTGTTTTTGTAATTTTACTTAGGTTTTGGCACCTCATTATCATTATTTTCAAGTAAACCAGGATAATTAAAAAAAAAAAAAAAAACAAACAAAAAATGAACATTATGTGTTTTTGTTAACGTATGATAAATCATTCGCTGGGAACTAACAAGACAAAACAAAAAAAAAAAAATACAAAACAATTAAACCTTGTAGCACAATTCAACGTATGTTAAATCATACTGTGGGCAGTAATGGGTTTTAATTGACACTGAGTAATAAATATACCTTACCTACAAAAAAAGTTATTCTCTCAAATACAAAAACTCAACTGAAATACCACAAAAATTTCCCAACAGAAATTTTCAGGGGTAATCCCAAAAACTAGCGAAGAATCGTTGCTACTCCTCGCTTTTCCATTCATATACCTACCAAATTTAGTTGACAAAATTTTCAAAAAAAAAAAAAAAAATAATCAAAATATAATTTTTAGAGTCATGCAAACTGAATTTCTGAAAAGAGTATTTTATCAAACAGACGTTGGCTGAGTTCTTAAGTGTTCAATCTCCAATTTATCCGAAAATGGGATTATTATTGATTCTTAGGTTTTTGGCGTCACTTTTTTGATTGGCGCAGTCAGAAATAGTCTATCTTTAATAGGTTGGGAAATATTTTTTTCTTATTTTGTTCAACAGACACAAAAATACACGTTTTTTAGTCCACCGATTAGTTCTTAAATGTTCAAAGTGCCACTTTAGTGTCTGTTTGAACAAATTCACATAGGAAATTACAAAACGTTTAATTAATTTACATTTGTTCAATCTCCATAAAAATGGAGATTGAACAAAATCCAAGTGAATTCTTTTAACTCCACTAGTTATAGTTTGTTACTTTGTTCAATCTCCTTTTTCTTTCGTGTTAATCGTTTGACAGAAAATTTGGCGGGAGTTCATTATCATCAGTCTGACAGACTTATTAAAATTATTTAGCAATAAATATTGCACAATGAATTCACAAAGTGCTCAGAGGTAGGTAATAATAATGTAAAAAGCTTGTAATATCTCTAATGCATATTATTGATATTTTTAGCCAAGATATTGTTAGTTTCGTTGGGATTACATCGGAAAGACTTTCCGTCGGCTGAGTTCTATCTTGTCCAATTTCCATTTTTCAAATTTTTGGGGAATCGATTTTAAAAGTTTAGGTTCAGAGCTTTTATTCAATTAACTAGATTTCTTTTCTGAAGTAATTTTTTTATGAAAGCTCAAACAATTTTATATTTAATAATTAAAATATTTTTGTATTTAAAGTTTCTTCTAATTAATTAAAAATAAAAATGTATCACCAAGTCATTTTGGATATTGGACAATGATGTATGGGATGAGTAAAAGTTAGTTCAAATGTTGGATATTGAACAAAAAGAAGTTAAATTCAACAGATAGAAAATAAGAAAACGTAATAAAGAAACCAGTGTTGCTAATAGTAATATTGAACAAAAAGTCTTCCAACTTAACTTTAAAAAAAGTTAAATTAAAGACTTTTCTTTTATTACAACAAAATACAAACATTGTTTGTATGTATAATGCTTTTATTAAAACAAATTCAATTCAAGACATTAATTTCTTTATAAGAAACTAGCTGACCCGGCGAACTCCGTTCCGCCCAAATTCGTTATAATGTAATGAAAATAATATTTCCAAACATGCACAGCGCATGCTACTTTATGCAATTCCATCAATTTAAATTCTTTATTAAAAAATTATATTAAATACAATACAAATAACTGAAGTATAGCAATGTCGATGCATTTCAATCAAACCGCAATCATTGAACCTTCCGCTTTTTTAATAAATTGGTTTGCTCACACGTGAGAATGTCACATACAATTGACCATGTGGAAAACATGGGAATTCAAGATTGATGCTAAAAATATCCAGCGATTATTCTTGCGACTTATTTTTTGTCATACACGCTTTAATGCCAATGACAAATCGTTCTGAATAAGCGGAGTCCGCGATATGAAAATGTTGCCTTTTAATTTTCCCCTCAAAATCGTCCTTGCATGACATTTGATTTGAGTTTTTTGACAATCATGTCAAACGCGATCAGATACAAAATTTCGGTGCATTTAGGTTGCTCAACAAAATTATAATTGAGTCGACTTTTAATTTCAAATTGTGAAGCGGTAGGTCCGGAACATCCGAATTAGAAAATTAAAAATTTGAAATAATTTTTCTTGTATTGGAAGTGACACTACTACCCATTTCCTATCCATTCTATTTCTTCCAAAGTTCCTTTATCAGGATTGAAGACAAATGTGCGATCTTCCAAGTTCATTTCCTCTATCGCCGTTTTAAACATTGTAATGAAAGCGTTGATTGCATCATATAATGGTTGCAATTATTGTCGAATGATGTTTTTTGTCACTCCTGTTTGCCCTCTGTAACGCCTATTGACTTGATCATCCCCCGACAAAATGAAGTACACCTGCGAATATTGGTGTACGTCCTCATTTACTGGTAAGAAGCTACCCATCCGATGGTAGATCTGTTAATCCGAATAATGGTGGCACACAATTAACATCGCTCCAATATCGAAAAGCAGTTCTCATTACTTGCACTCTCAATTTTCTTGCCTGTTGATCTGATCTTTCCTCTGGTAGTTCGGGCTCGGGAGACGATAAGTACTCAATTGCTTCCATTAAACTGTTAGAAAAGTTATGTAAGTATGGATAACAAAATTATGATCAAAATAAAACCAGACTTTAAACTAAAGACATATTTGAGGAGCACTCTCTTTGGGATCCATTTTAAAATTACCGACGTGATGCGTGTTTTCCCGATGCCAACGAGATCAAAACTAGTGATGTATCGACTCGGTTTGGTAAACCGGTTTAAACCGAGTTACTACTAAACCGAGTTAAACCGAGTTGCTTTTATTTCAAACCGGGTTGGCGAAAACCGATGGAACGAAACGAACCAACCGAAAACCGAATAATAAAGTGCCACGCATAAGCCGATTTCAACACACGACTCAGTTTCGGATTTCGGTTCGGTTGCGTTGATTAGGTGGAAGAAGCAAGAAGGTAGGTGTGAGAAAAATAAACACAATGTACTACAAAGACATAAATGAGCATGTAAAATTATAAAGTCCAATTGGAAAGCTGTCCTCTTCTCTTTACTCCTGTTTTCTCTCATGTTCATGTGTTATGTCTTATGTTATGATTATGAGGGTGGTTTTTGTCAATAATTGAGTGAGTCTATAGGTAAATCGTAATCGGTTTGAATGAACCGTATACGTACGTATACGGTATACCGTATACCCCTTCGTAAAGTCGAGTTGGATTTCAATTTCTTAATGATTTGCAAATCGAGTTGACTAACTCGGTTTACAGCTCGGTTTGCAAACCGGTTTGCTTCAATTCTAAACCGGTTTAACTCGGTTTGAGAAATTATCGGTTTGGCACATCTCTAATCAAAACTGAATGATTGATACCAACTAACATCTGATTTATTGGATACTAGCTGTGCCCGCAACTTCGTACACGGCGTAAGGCTGTGTACTTTCCAATTAAAGAGATTTGACCGTTTTCTCAACAGCATATTTGTTTAAAATCTAGCTAAAACAAAGCGGTGAACATTGTCAATGTGAAACAATAAATCAAACAAATCTATTTACCTAAAACACCAATTAAGAAAATTAAATTCAACAGCGTAAGTCCTAAAGTTCCACTTCCTTACTGTAGGCATCAACGTAGGTAATATCAAAACAACCACTAAAACAAAAGCCTGAACGGAAATTTGTATCTACACCAACAATAAGTAAATCAAATAACATAATTCACCTATATCGTCTTTACTTCTTGAATTCTTCAATTCTTTACTGTAGTCTATAGGTATCAACGTAGGTATATAACAACCATTAAAACAAAAACCATGAACTCAGTTTCTATATATGTACACCACCTCCAACATACATTCACCACCACACCACACGTCATCAGCCATCTGCGCATTTCCTCCGATCCGAAACACATTGTCGCTGTTTTTTGTTGTTGTTTTTTTTCATATGAACGTGCTTGTGCGATGTGCGCCACCAAACCAACCCCAAGCAGAACAACGATCAAGAACCGCGGCTGCTGATAATATTCGATTTCAGAAAATAAATTTATTTTTTTAATGTTAGATTTTAGATTGTAGCTCAGCTTCTAGAGGACATAGAAAGCTGATTGATGGCTTGAAATATCTATAAAAGTGTTGGCTCTCCTAAGTATTTTGTTTTGTTTGCATTGATAAAGAATTATTTGAGTAATGGCGAGTTAAAGGCAGTAAAGTCGAAAAAAAAAACACATTTTGGTCAAAAACGCTCCAAAAAATAGGAATGGCAATGAAAGGAATAGCCTATATGTTGCACAGAATCTTAAGAAACATTTCAAAAAAAATTTCATCGAAATCTGTGCAGTAGTTCTCACGCCATTAGGTAACAGAAAAATTGCCAACAGTTTTATTATAAGTATAGATTGCATTTGATATTGAACCAGATAGAACGGTAACTTAGCATTGGATATTCAGCAAAAAATACAGGAAATTGGATATTGAACAAAATATAAAAAATAAAGCGTTTCTCTTTATCGCGTATTAAATCTTGTCCAATATACTACAAAAATTATTTTTAAAGGTTTATTGAACAATCGATACATTCAAAGTTCTAAGAAAAGTGGTTTATTGAACAAAATAGATCTCTATAACTGGAAAACTAAAAGAAATAGAACAAAATGGATTTCACCAAACGAAAGAGGGTCCCCAAATTATTAAGACTGCGTACTTAACTCAATTTCACAAAAAATGGTCTATTGGACAAGATAGAACTCAGCCGACGTTTCGTCACCAGTTCCATTTATACCAGAGGGCATAGAAGAGTAGTTGTTTTTGTTAATCAATTTGTTGTTTTGTTTAGTAATGAGAAGGTATAATTTCAGGGAATTGAACTCTATTCTAAATGATCTGGACTTCGAGGATGGCGATTGTGATTTTGGTTTGGGAAGTGAAGAAATGAAATATGGATTCAGGGATGGAACTTCCAGTTCAGAGGAATCACACGATCCACTTCTTAGACCGAGATCAGTTAAGAATTCTGTTTTAGCTTCAAAAAAAAAAAAAAAAAAATCGCGTAATCCGACACATTGAAAAAAAAAAAAACGTTATAAAAACCCTCAGAGAACAGGGAGAAGAGTATGTCAATCCAGCTGGAAGAAAGTTCCCAAAAAAAAGTACTTAAACAATCTATTTGTGGCAATGAATGTAAGTTTAATTGCCGTATCAACTTCCCCGAGTCAGTTCGCGAAAGCACTCATTCGGAGTTCTGGAAGCTAACAGATGAACTCTAAACATGTTTTTACTGTAAATTTGTTAAAAGAACCAAGACTGCTAGAAAACGGACATTTTCTACAACTTCGCGTAGAGAATATAGGTACATATAAATATTATTTTGAGAATTTTGGTCAGCGTTCTCAAGTTTGCAAAGTTTTTTTTTTTGCGACGTTAAATATTTCCCAAAACAGAATTTATTATTTTTTCAAAAATAACAATAATAACAATGGTTCTCCAAAACCCATGCTAAAGGGCAAAACCAATTTACGAAAAATTGATCCTGAGAAACTTAAAAAACTTAGACAACATATTGAAAGTTTTCCGTGTATGGATTCCCATTATGTACGGCGAAGTACTCAAAGGCAGTAGGTATCTTAAATATAATTTAAATTTGTGCAAAATGTACCAATTATACAAAAACGAAGTACCAAGTTATCCAGCTACACTTTATACTTACAGGTTGGTTATTTAACTTCATATTAAGATTTTTTTTTATAATATTGTGTTATTTATTTAATTATATCAGAAACAGAAACATTTGTGCGACATTTGCACGAGACTTCACAATAATCAAGAACATACAGATAAAGATAAAAAGAAATACATAGATCACAAGCAGTTGAATGAAAAGGCTAAACTTCGACGACAAGCTGATCGTGAACTTAAAAATCCAAATTTGGCAGTTGTATCATACGATTTGCAAAGTGTTTTTACACTGCCGTATTCAAATGTGTCAAACTTTTATTATAAAAGGAAGCTCAACATGTATAATTTGACTGGACTGTATTATTTTAACAAAATAACGTATTGTGCGCTTTGGTATGAATCTCAAAGCGGACGTAGTGGTAACGACATTGCTAGTGCACTAATCAAAATATTGAAAGCTGTACTGATTGACAATCCAGATATAACTCCTGCTCCTGCATTCCACAAAACAGGAATCGAATAACATATTTAGCAATATTAAAATTCCTGGAAGAAAATCCACAGGTAAAACGTATTGAACAACGCTTTTCCGTACCTGGACATTCAAGAATTCAAGAATTGGACGCTGTTCATAGTGTTATCGACAGACATTTGAAACATATTTTTTAGTACAGCCCTTTGTCACTTATTCGTGAACTCAAGGACATGAATTACGCAAATGTATCCTTAAAAGTTATGAAGTGCACAGCAAAAGATTTTTTTAACTATAGCGCAGCTACTAACGGACTACAATTCATCCCATATACCAAGGCAAGAGAAATTATTTATGACAAATCGCCAAACATAAAATTTCGTGAAAGTTACGGTGAAGAAGTTAATATACTTAGTATTTCAGTTATGCCACAACGTATTAAAAAGAAAGAGAGGTCAAATAAATCAAATGAAATAAAACGTGTTCTTCCAAAAGTACAAACCACAACGAAAGTGTTAAACTTACTTTCTAAAGAGAAAAAGAATGATATAAAATCGATGCTCCCTTGGATGACATTACGTGATGTTGAATTCTACAAAATATTATTAAACCAACGAAGTTAACTTTAAGAGTTCCTTTATTTATTATCTTTTTACTTTTTTTTTTTTGTTGATTGAATTTTGTTATTTACTTTTTAAAACAGAACTGAACCTGAATTCAAAAAGACTGAATTATTAAAATAACAAAATAAATTTTTGAGTTTTCTTTTTTAAGGTATAAGTCCATACGTAATCATGTTGTTCAAATCTCCAGTACTTTTCTCAAGCGATTAGTATATGTATGGGGGCTTGTTCAATCTCCCTTTTGGATGATCCATCAAACATTTTTTTTTTCAAATAAGTGGAAGGCATTTAAACATTCTTTCTGCTACTATTAGGAAAGTGTTTTCTCAAACAAACAGAATGGAAGTTAGTTCCCTCTTGTTACTTTTGAATGTGTAATAAGTGCCCATAAGAACGTAGATTTAGTTCCCGGGGACTTAATTCCCTGCACCCATCGACTGGAACTCTTAATTGAAATTGTAGATGAAAAATATTTAAGCCAAACACTAGAGAAAGTTCTGGTGAATTCAGTTGTTGGAATTGGTAAGTATTGAAAGAAAAGTCAAATGTATACTCTTTTAAATCAGATAATTTATTTGATCATCACACCGTTGTTTACTAACTGGTCCCGAAATTTACCAAGCTACTGGAGTAGCTAATCTGGCAATCGGAGCAGAGTACGCCAATGGGGCAGCAATCCTGGCGGCCAATGGAGCAGCATAACTCAGTGGAGCAGCATAGCTCAATGGAGCAGCATAGCCATAGTTGTTTTGAATATCTATGCGGCTGCTTCCTTGGGATGCGAGAAGAGGTGTGTTGTAGGACAGAGGTGCGGCATATGCCAAAGGAGCTGAGTAGGCTAATGGAGCAGCAGCAAGTGGAGCAGTGGCGAGTGGAGCCAATAAACCGGGCTTGGCAGCAGCACAAGCGATGACAGCAAAAATTACAGTAATCTGCAATTAAAAGAGGGTGTAGTTAATATTGCTGGTCGTTGGTCAGATGTAAAGCCGCAGTAATAATAATTTTAAGTGCTAATATATAAAGTGAAAACTCGCTATTGAAAGCTTTAATAAATTTGTCGGTCGAACTTACGAATTTGGCCATTTTTTGTTTGTTGTGTTGTGATTGCTTGCAGTTGTGAAGTGAATATGTCTGAGCTACTTTCGGTGTCTATCTTATATACCTACTCATAGCCTGATGGGTTTAGTACGTGACTCGAATTAAGGTGATTTTCTGAAGACAACAATTATAAAAGAAGGTCGAACTATTTCTTCGATGGCTATTTGTGAAGAGTATTTCTTGGAATTTAGGTCAGCTTGAAAAGGGCCAGTGGGTATAGGATGTATAAGCAAAAATATTTGAATTTCAATAAAGCATTGACATACTGTAACATGGGGTTACTTTGCTCCGTTTTTTGCACTCTTTTTTGAAACCTTAAAAATGGTAGACAAATAATTTGTGAGATAAACTATTTATGCTATGAAAACTGCTTGAATAATAATTACAATAATATTTTGTTTGTGATTGAAAAATGGAGAAAAGTTGTCCAGGGGACGGGTTTACTTTGCTCGATCTGAAACTTTTAACTATATTTCCTTTAACTAAGGAGCTGGAGCAAAGTTTGTACTGTATAAATCAATTCCACTGATTCAAAGAGTCATAAATGTTAAAAAAAAATATTAAAAATACAATTTTTTTTTTTCAAAAAACAAAACAGCCTTTTTGAATCCAATTAAATACTTGTAAATTAAGGAATAAAATCAAAAAAACTTCATTAAATATATGTGAATAAGTTCCAAATAAACATAAATAACAATTTTTACCAAAACAAAAAATAATTCACTTTTAAAAAAAATAAAAACATGGGTTAGAATTTAAGAATTCAAAATAGGAATTATAAAAATAAAAAGTTAAGAAACCAGTTTTGTTGGCTTAATAGACCACTCCAAGGGTATGTTAGTTCATCTCTTTGAGGAGGCCATTTCCGAAGCTTAAGAGATCTGCCTTCTTGTTCCCAACATCCTTGTATGTATGGTTCCTTGGCATTTCTTGTAGCAAGTTTCAATAAATATAAACATAAAAATACAGTAACCATCATTTTTTTATGTCTTGAGGTTACTTTGGGCCCGGGGCAATTACTTACTTATACAATTACTGCTAACCAACTGCCGGTCGGGTAGACGGTCTGTTGCAACATGTGGCAGATGAATATATGTGTGCGCATTACGATAGGTTCGGTTTATGGAATATAACATGCCTGAGCGTGAATCACCAAACCAAATCTTTTCGTCAGTGGCGCAAGGTAACCCCGGCTGGGGCAAAGTAGCCCCATGTTACGGTAGCATTGGTGAGAGATGAACACGTTAGAACACGCAAGAACACGTTAAAGTGTAGGTATTTAAATAAAAACTTTCTACCAATTTTTAGCATAGGTCCTTACAAGAACGTAACATCGAGCTATCATTGACTCTGCAGTAGGTTTATTATAAAGAGGTAAAATTCGTATTTAGTGATCCATTTAGATCCATACATAATTCTTTCACTTTATTCTTTATGGTACATAACATTTTTTGTTCTATTTCTATTATTGGGTGCGTACACGTACAAAGCGAGAGCTTTGCCGACACGTGAAATTCAAGATTCATGCCACACACATTCAGCGATTTTCCTTGCGACTTATTAATTGTCATAGCAAAAGCGAGACATATGGGAAATTGAAGACGCTTAAAAACGAACGGCAAATCGTTCTGTTCTGAATAAGTGGAATCCGCGGAATAAGAACATCTTCGCCTTCGAATTTTCCAATAAAAATCGTTGCTTGAATAATATTTGATATTAAATTCTTCACAATCAAACGCGTACCGTTACAAAGTTTTGGTTCATTTAGGATGCGCAAACAAATTATTACTGAGACGATTTTTAGTTTCAAATTGTATGGAGGCAAGCCCGAAACATCCAAAGAATCTAAAAATTCCGTGGGATAGTTGGTGGCTTCGTTTTCATCCATCACGGAGTCGACTGATTTGTATGAATTAAACTCACCAGCGATTTGGTTTTGAATGGAGAAGTTCAAATGATCGACGATCGACCCTTAAGCTTACAATCATGGTCAATATAACTCTGAGCGATATTCGGGGAAACATTCATGATTAGTTCTTCCGGTGTCGTTGTAAAATTGCAAACATTTTGTGGAAACCCAATCAGGCCGGTGATTAAGTTTGTTGGAATCACACCATTGCCCATCGTCAACAATTGCCTGGAGAACTCTGCAGCGGACTGTTCATTTTGTAAAGAAATTCGCATGTTTGTTGTCAAATGCAATTTCTTAACGTATCGAAATAAAGCAGATGCCTTCAGGCAAGCATTCAATTTATCTGCCGGAGTTCATCTCGAAATGACAGGCAGCGTTTGACGAAAATCGCCTGATGGCAAGATCATTGCTCCACCGAAAGGTCGCTTATCATTACGTAAATGATTCAGGGCCTCCAATGCGCATTTGTAAGCCATTGTGCATTCGTCCCATATGATAATCTTACATTGCTGCAGTACTTTCGCCATCGCAATGTTCTTTGAAATGTTGCAGGTAGGTTCTTAATCCAGTTGCAGATTCAATGGCAATTTCAATGCAGAATGAGCTGCTCGACCGCCTTCTAACAAAGTAGGCACTATCCCAGAAGAGGCTATATGGCCAAAGCGATCTCAGATCTCGAACGAATTGTAGCCAAAATCAGTGAAATCAGGAATGAATTTCAAGTTCCACCGGGCGCATCGAGGAAGAAAATTCCGCCATTTTCGTTATCGACTGCTTGCATCAATTCATCGTACACTTTCTTTTATTCTTGCATAGCGACCCGCCCCGGCTTCGCACGTAGGTTTCAGCCTGCGTTTGCAATGCAAGCGGAAAAAATGTAATTATTTACGACATCACATTAGAAACCTCAAAAATAACAGTATTTCTCCACTATTTAATGGATGTTACTATACCTTCCTCTTCAATTACTCTATCTAGTTATTAAAAAAAACGCATCAAAATCCGTTGCGTAGTTTTAAAGATTTAAGCATACATAGGGACATAGGGACAGAGAAAGTCACTATATAGTAATAGTGATAGTGATGATGATGATTCAACATTGGCACATTTGTTCGAACAGCTTGACTCAATGCGATTCGATCGAAGTCCATTTCTCGCTCCAATTCTCGATTAAATGCGTCTTGCATTGAACGATTTGGCTGTGGCAACCCCAATTTGCACAACAAATTGCCACTCATGAACAGACACATATCCTCGATCAAAATCAAAGCTTTGTTGTGCATTTCATCTGACATCTCCAGTTCATTACCCGATGTCAAAGTGCGAATTTCGATGCAAAATATCGTCGGCCACATTTTCTTTGTATAATCAAAGTATCTACTGCTTTTCAAAAAGTTACTTAATGTAACATAAGGTCTGCTCCCTTACTTTTAGGTTAGATTTTGGCAATATGTCACATTTCTCTCATTGCGAGAGAATTCGCTCAGTGAAATGAAATATGTATAACCAAAAAGAAAAGGAACGCGTTGAACCACGAATTTGAAAAATGTGAAGTTTTTCTGGGCGGGAATATTCAAATATCAGTAGAATAAAGCACAAATTTATATTTGAGGCCCAGATTTGAATTGCTTTTATTCAAACAAACCAATTTATTTCTTATCTTTCTTACATCTATTTAATGCTATACATACAAGCACAAAATATAAATGAAATCAAATAAAAAGTCAGTTACAAATTGGCATTTGAAAGATTGTACAACCATCTGTCAGCAATAACCAACTAGCCCAGAGAAATTTCTTGGGCTAATATTTGCAGGTTTTTTATGGAGGGGAAATGTTTTGCTCTCTCTTTTTGGATCTCTTCTGCCCAACTTTTGCGTAAGGGAACGGAGTTTGACTAAATTTGGCGAATGTTTGTATGTATTGTAAACATAATTTGTTAGAACAAACTTTTTAGGTAGGTATGTATATTAAAAAAAAAAAACAAAAAAAAACTTCAAAATTGTTGACAACAACAATTTGCTGGGAAAATAATTAAAATAATTGACAACAACAATTGCTTTTTAAATTTAAAATATATATATATATATATTTTTGTATTTGAAGTGTCACTACTCGATTTCTATGCAGTTTCTTTTTTTTTCAAAATGTATTTCCCTATACAAACTTTCATAACCTCTTTCATCCCCTCAAAGTTTTGTTTTCGCGACAAAAAGTAAATATAAACCTGATATACAGCAATACGAACAAAACCAAAAAATAATTTTGAAAATCGTCCCAGCCGTTCTCGAGTTTTAGCGAGACTAACGAACAGCAATTCATTTTTATATATATATAAGATATGATAAGATATAAGATAAGATTACCTACATTTATGAATTTGGGCGGAACGAAGTTCGCCGGGTCAGCTATTATTATTATATAACTCTAAATACAATACAAGAAAAATGAATTTAGTTCACTTTGTAAAAAAAAAAAAAATATACTTTTATAAGTAAAAATGTAACGTGAACCTAGCTCTTTACACACAAAATAGAATTAACGCAACGGGAGATTAAAAACAATACACAAGTGGCCGTTACTATTTTGTGTATAAAAAGCCCACACGAATTAGCCTTAGTCGCAGTCTGTTGAATAAAGTTGAAAATTGAACACACAACTAATAGTTGGAGTCTCTTTTGCTAATTCTTCACATTGCTTAACAGAAGACAGGCTGAACAATTTCTTAGTCGCCTGGCACTGGTTCTCATCGTCGCTGATTACGCCAACGGGAAGATTTACTCTGCGTTTTTTTTTTTATATAGAACAGTAGACAGGCTGAACAATTCATTGGTCGCCTGGCTCTGGTCGTCTTCATCGCCGATAGCTCTACGTGCACTCACATCTTCAGCTCTACTTCGCCAGCTCTACACGCCCACGCACACACTCCACCCCGCAAGCACCCCACTCTCTTCATCACTAATATTTTGGTAAAATGTACAAAACCTTTGTATCTACGTTTTACTATGATGGTCGAAGTTTTTAATTTTGTATTCTTATGAATATTTAAACGATCTTACCTATTTTGCCGTCATTCGCCATATTACCGAGTCGGTAGTGTTTAAGCTGAGCAAAAATCAATTAGTAACAAATTTAGCATTTTCTCAAATGGAAACTTCTACCAGCCACCTTTGATAGCTTCCTTGCTTTCCTTTCAAATGCTTAACCATATGAAGCAAAACTTTCCGTAGCTGCTGACGAACTTTTGAATAGTTTTCAATAATTTCCGGCAAAATAAATTTCTATCAAGTGCACACACCTCTTGTGTTTCAAGAAATATTGGTTTATTTTCCCATTAGCAAGCTCCAGCACTTTGCCGCACTTTTCCAACAAAACCGCACTAACAAGCATCGCCTGCATTAAATTTTTTATTTTTTTTTTCAAAGCACTGCTAACTTCTCTGTCGGTGTGCTCTTTATGGTAATTCTCCCATACAGCGGGGCATTGGTTTCGAGTACATCCTTTTACCTTGGAATGCAATCATAATATTGAACGAAATAACCCAACAAAGTGAAGCAATAAATCGATATTAAGGACGAGTGCGGTGGTTATGTTGGCATCTCCCTATTGAAGACCATCTGCTTGTTCTGTGTGTGCAATAAGGGGATTCCATTCAGGAGAGTCCATTTGCGGCAGCTATACCCTATACGTAGTTAGTTGCAGATAGCGGAGGTAGAAAAATGCAGAAGGCAACGGTGCTGCATATAATTCCGAATGTATTAATCCAAGAATGAAGGGCTAGCTCAAGGAAAAGCAATGGAAACCAGGACCATTAGATATCAATGGCATCAAGGAAGCCAAAAGATAGAAGTCGGACCGTCTGTGGTATCCTTTGGGTTGGACCACTGCCTAGCATTGCTCAGAACGATATTTATGTGTTGACTGGAAATTTGGGCCAAAAATAAAGCAATGGTCAAGGGGTAGTTAGAAAAGCTTGTTTATTTGATAATCAATCACTGAATCAGTCTTGCGGTATTCAGTTGTTGCGTACGGGAGCTACAGGCGATTGGGTGACGCCTGAGGCATTCCTAATGATGACTGGTATGTCAGCATATACGGGGGCTGGAGTTGCTGAAACTTTTTCGTCAGCGGCTGTTGGTACTTCAGCCAATTTATCCGAAAGGTTTTCTGATTCAGTAAGAACCGAAGCGTTAGCATCATCAGCAGCATCTGGAGCAGCAGTTAAACGACTTGAAGCTTGAGGGGCAGCGGCTAATGGAGTAGCAAATTGTGGCGTAGCGAACGTGGCGGAGGAGAAGCGGGCGGTATGTGGTAGTCCAGCGGGAACAGCATATGACAGAGGGACGCCATAGAATGCAGGCCTGTACCTTTTGAGGACATTAGATGTAAGAAGTGGGGAATTGTAACTCAATGGAGCTGGTGCGGCAGCAACTGGAGCGGTAATTCCACCGACCGGAGCAATAGCTGGAGCACTGTATTTTAATGGAGCAGTGGCTAGTGGAGCTGGCACAGCGACAGGTGCGGCAGCAACTGGAGCAATAGCTGGGGCGCTATATCTTAATGGAGCAGTGGCTAGTGGAGCTGGCACAGCAACGGGTGCGGCAGCAACGGGTGCGGCAGCAACGGGAGCGGTAATTCCACCGATCGGAGCAATAGCTGGGGTGCTATATATTAATGGAGCAGTGGCTAGTGGAGCTGGCACATCGATAGGTGCAGCAGCAACTGGAGCGGCAATTCCACTGATAGGAGCAAGAACTGGGGCGCCGTATCTTAATGGAGCTGGCACAGCGACAGTTGCAGAAGCAAAGGGAGTGGGCAATGCAACAGTACCAACATACTGACGGGCAAAATTGTTCTGAATATCAATGCGGCTGCTACCGCCGGAAGCAAAGCTATACCCGTACGGTGTGGAATAAGTCAGTGGAGCACGGTATCCCAATGGTGATGAGTAGGCCAAAGGGGAGTAGTACCCCAATGGAGCAACTACACCAGGATGTCCAACAGCACATGCGACAAGAGTACACAGGACAATGATCTGCAACAAGTGAAAGGAAAGGTTCCCGGTAAAATTTGTGTAATTGTAACAAAAGCACAGCTAACTTACGAACTTCGCCATTTTTTTTGTTTTTGGGGGACTTCGTTACTGTTTTTGGTAACAGACTTGAATTGATTATGTTATACCGATATTCGATGACAGGTTTTTATAGTAAATTGTCTTAGAGTCAAGCGTGCGTGATCTGCATGAATGACAACACTTATCATGCGCTGTCTACCCATGGATGCGGCACAAAACGAATTTCGTATTTTTGTTGAATTTTTAAACAGAACCATCGCACACAGAGCGGTCAAATTCAAAGAAGTATTTAACACACTTGAAGGAAGGTGCGATTGGGCCAACATGATTTCTCAAATGCAAAGTGTTGATATGTATCTATGCCGTCGGTATTCTTACCACATTTGCAGTTGCGTATTCACAATTAGATGGCAATTTGAGTTTTGCAACAAAACTTCTGTCTTTTCACTCTCGTTCTAGTCATCGTAATGTCTATGTCGTTGCAAATTAATAATTTTGCATTTCCGTCATTTCATGGCGATGTAATTACACTCGCATAATGATTGACCACTTAGCTGTGAGCATCACAAATTAACCATAAAATTACCTCGGTTTACTGACAATGAAAAATCAAAATCTATAATAGATGCAAGACTTTTTTCTGGTTAGATCGTCATATATACTTTTTTTTTTAGAAACGCAGGAGTACCCCAACTTTCTTTGCGCAGCTCTATTTCTTTTCCATATCAATGTCATGTTTGGCGTTTATATCTTTTTTTATGACAGAACACTTTTTTACATTTCTTCACAAACTGTGTGTAATAAATGAAACTTCATCGCATCAGTCACAGGTGCGACCAATTATATTCTTCCAATGAAGATCTGGGCATAATCTTGAAGTGTTATAAATGCGTGAACTGTACCACAAATTAAAATCGACGACAACCCTTTCATTTGAAGGAAGGTGCATAAAAACTTTTTGAAATTTCGATTATCGAATATCGGAAGGCTAGTGTCCCTTAAATGGAGTTACCAATTTATAGGAAAAGAGGTACTTAAGCCAGAAGCCGCTTCTAACTCTCTATAAAGCTTCTATTAGACAGGTTATTCCTATTATGGGGTGAGACCCAGTTGACATAACATAGAGAAAAACATGTCGACCGATAAGAAGATCCTACACTGAAATCAAGTCTACTGTCTCTGGCGCGTTGTCCAATTGCGACATATTATATCACCCTACAAGCCAGATAACTATAATGCATACCAGCCTGTATTGGCATTTAGAGTAATCAATCTCCTATAAAATTAAAGTAGAAGAAAGGCCTGATCTTCAATCAGATTATTTCTCAATAATTCTTACACTTGGTGATAAGATAATAATCAAGGAACATAGCCCAGAACTAGTTTATAGACTGACTGATTGGAACTACTTTAGTCAGGAGTTGGAAGAAACTATCCAACTATCATCAGCTATAACTACAAACAGAAGACCAACTAGAAAAAGCACTGGAAATATTTACACTGAATATACAAAAAGCTGCGTGGGCTGCAACTCCCATAAGAACAAAAAAGGTTAAACAAAACTCTTAACCTCGCGAAATATGTCAAATCATTTCAGAAAAGAGGAGAGCTAGAAAACGTTGGCAACAGACAAGGGCGCCAAGCGACAAAACCACATTGAACAACTTAAATAATAAGCTCAGAAATTCTATAACAGAATTTAATAATGAGTCTTTAAAAACCTATCTTACCAGTCTTACAAATGATGCTAGTACAGACTACTCACTCTGGAAGGCAACAAGGAAAGTGAATAGGCCAATTGCCAATTATAAATGCTGCATTTAAATTAAGATATATGTGCGAAGCATGTGGAAGGTCGCGGAGGTAATAATGATACCAAAACCAGGAAAAACCACCAAGCGAAGTAATCTCATATCGCCCAATATCAATACTACCAATGTTGTCAAAGTTAATCGAAAAAATGCTTTTAAAATGCCTGCAAAAAAAAATCGATGAAAAATCGCTAATCAGCAATTTGGATTTAGAAATAAGCACTCTACAATTGACCAAGTGCATAGAATCACAGACAAGATCGAAAAAGCATTTGAAGAGAAAAATGTGTGCTCTACAATATTTCTTAAGATAAAGTCTGGCAAAAAGGACTGATTCACAAGTTACAAAGGCAACTGCCGAATCAGTATTCAACAATTCTGGAGTCATATATATATCAGATAGATTCTCCAGAATTAAGCAAGATACAGATTTCTCAACATTAAGAGAGATTAAAGCTGGTGTACCGCAAGGCCCGTGAACTAGGCCCCGTGCTATACCTTTTATTCACTAGCGATCTACTTGAAAGCGGAGAAACCACTATAGCAACTTTTGCAGATGACACTGCTGTACTTGCTGTAGGAGCAACTGTTGCAATAGCAACAAAAAAGCTCCAAATAGCCATAAACCGTATCTCAGAATGGACTTAAAGGTGGCAGATTAGATTAAATGATATAAAATCTGTCCATATTAATTTTACGTATAAAAACATACGACACATTCCAGTGTACATAGACAACAATGTAGTGAATACTCAAATATAGCCAAATATCTAGGCATGACTCTAGATGACGCTTAACTCCGTTGGAAAACGCATGTAAAGAAAAAGAAAGACGAGTCAACATGCGATACAGTAAAATGTATTGGCTTAATGGGAGATACTCATCCCTGTCCAACTTCAATAAGCTATTGATATACAAGCAAGTTCTAAAACCAGTATGGACCTATGGGCTCCAGTTGTGCGAGCATGCACATGACAAACACATTTACCAAAAATACGCAACGCTGATCTACATAGAGATCTAAATATAAAAAACAGAACAGCTAAATACTGATAATGTAATCAAGAGATTGAGGCGGGTAAAACCTTTTGATCTATAAGAGTTAGCTTAGGCCAAGAAATTATTTTCAAACAATAAAATTTAGAGATCCGTCAAACGACGGATTTTGCTCTTCAATTTTTCAATTTACATACATCAAAAATAAATTGCTGATTAGTCGTACGACTAGGTGCAATCTAATTCGGGATGGCGAATGTCAGTCCCCCGGGAGTTTTTTTAGATGAGTTAAAGTCCATCACTATTGCGTCAGAAGCATCCCTCGCGCACCAGCTCTGCAATATCTTTCGATGATTTTTTACTTCCAGCTAGTTACCAAGAAAAAGAAAAAAAAAAAAAAAAAAAAAAAATTGATTAACAAATAAAAAAATAAATAGTTAGCGCAACAGGACCGGAGGGACCCCAGGCCTAGCTTCTCACAACCATTCGTTTTGTGGGGAGTTTTTTATTTTTGGAACGAATTTCTAATTGAGAAGCTTTAAGACAGTTATACTCTCGGATGTTTGTCAGACGTTCGCTGGAGGTGGCGCTGTGGAGAAACTCTGAGTTGGAATTTGAGTTTTTACGGGATTCGAATCTCGCCCCTCGCTTAGTAGTCCAACACACTAACCACTAAGCCACTGCGCCTACAAAACATTTAGAATTTATATTATTCGTATTTAATATACATGAGTTTTCTACTTATAGATTACATGAGGTAGATTACTCAAACTAATCCGCCATGTAGAATATCTACATAGTGTCGAAGCTTTTTTTTTTTCTATTTTTATTTATTAAAATATAGAGAAAGAAGATTAAAGGGATATCCAATACTTTAGAGCCGTCCGACTTAAAGTGACAGCAAAAATACGTGACACGTATTTTAGTCGGCCATTTTGTTCACGTGGTAGGATTGTAGGAATTATGGAAAAGTTCTGCACATTCGTTATTCTACAAAACAAAATGACTTTCCAAAGTGTTGAATAGACAATTATTTATTTATTCGTAAAATTGATTGATGAATTGGTGGTTATATTTAATCAAACTAAGTACCAATCTCACTTGACATATTTTAAATTAGTTACGGAAACGATTTCAAGTGTTTGCAGAAATGTTGGTCGCTGCAACTTGTGTTTATTTCCGTTTTGCGTATCTATATAATTATGCGAGAACATCCATAATACTTTAGGCGGTTGATTTGTGATCTCATTCATACACCTTTATTAGTTTTGACTGCGGACAAAAGAGTCTCTTTGTCCTATCTCGCGCAAAAATGCGTGATGTTGTAAATCCAGGATAATATTGGCGGCAATTTTGCAACCATACGACGCACGTTAGGAATCTGAGCGAAAAGCTTTTACATAGTCTGCGGTGAGTATATACGTCGAATACAGACTTACCTACACTGTGTAGACCTACATGTGCATTTGCAAAAATACATTTTTTTTTTTTTTTTTTGTTTTATACATGTAGAAAACATGTAATCATACATCGTTTATGTATGTCGGCCGACTGAAAACCATGTAGTTTTGCTAACCCGCAGCATACCACCTATCAATACACTCTTGACAGCCGCGATGACAAAAGTTGATTATGGATAATTACTATGCAGCCATAACTGCCAACACTTAATGGCAAATCATTTTCAATAAGATTCTTATGGGTAACTTTGAACTGTGTACATGTAGACCTTAAGCATATTTAGCATAAATTTAATCGAGTGTCTATTTTTCCTGCATCCTATTTTCAGAGTGGAGCTAAGATTGTCAATCCAATTTGGCAGAAATTCCTAAATAATTTGTGAAGTTAATAGAAAAACACTTTAGGGCCCTTATGTCAATCATGTCCCATTTCCGTCGTACAGGTACGTCGTCAAATCGGGGATGCAAAATGCTTGAAATTATCATTTAGCTACTCGACGTACATTTTACCGTAAAGTGACATAACACAACTATTACGAAACAGGGAGTTATCTGCTTATCTGTACCTTTTCATAACCCATTCCTAAAACTAGATGGATTGCGGACGGAACAAGCACCAACTCAACGAGACAATATACAATATACGCATCATTCGAAACAATAAAATGTGAAAAAACTCTCCAGCGACTAGGATATTAAAACTGCAACAATGACTATACATACTTTGGAGTTTCATGTGTAATAACAGCATAAAAATAGCCCCCTTATACTGCTGTGATAATCTCTACCTCTCTCTCTCCCATTGCTTGTTCGAAAAAGTGTTTCAATTCCGAACACAAATGAGCTTCCAAAATAAAAGAATCTAGCAACACACTGGGACATCTATGTGGTCTTACCAAAATGTCGGACCGTTAAAAGGGCCAACAGTACCAGCCATAACCCCATGGAAGAGTACCAGATATATTAGAATGATGCCAAAACTTTTCACCGGGTATAAGGATGCAGTATAGTTTTCTTATGAAAGACAATGGATAGAATTCTGCATGCTTAATTAAGTTTAAAATTAATAATCCTTCCACGTCAGGATGAGAGCTAAGGATCTACAATATACATACCTGGATAGGGATACACAATTCCCTGCTTCATTCCATTCTTGTATGCAAATAACAATCGAGAAAACTTTTGTCCATATACAGAGTTTCTCGTGATGATAACGAAAAGGATCCTAGGCGTATTCGCATGCATGTAGATGGGTATTCGCTAAAGTTATGGTTTTCTCTGAGGAGAATCCGTCAGAAAAGTTTTTTTTTCTCCGGAATTTCAGTAGCGACGAACCGGATTTCTTGCTTTCGACTGAATTGTAAGGAAACTTTTTGACGCAAAATTGTATGTCAGTCAGGCTTCCTCTGATGCGTTTGCTACAGGTAGCTACCTACTTCTTTTTGAACGGAACGAAATTCGAGTGTGAAACTATTTTATTGGAGAGAAAGTTATTTTATTTTGTTCGTGTCTTTCACAAAAAGCATCCGGGAAATGAAATATGTCGGGCGCCACATGGCTTCCGTTTGAGAAGAACTTTTCCAATTAGTGAGGAAAATTTAAAACAGAGGCAAAGGCATAGTCAAGTGAGTGAGTTAATGCTTGGCGCTATGAACTATGGGGCTTATGTCGTAGGTTGACAATAATTGGACAGGGAATAACCGGCGTTTTCCCTAGGAGGCGTTGAAGCGGATTAATACTGAAGAGATAGAGAAAGTTTTTTTTTTCCGAGGGTCGGTGGAAATCTTGAAAACGCTAGTGAAGCTAGTAGTGTGGGACCTGCCACCCACTAAAACCACCTCCCTATTTATTACGACTGAGTTAAACTCATTAAGCAAATTCTACTTTAATATATTATTGTAAACGGTTGGTGGGATATAGCCCATTGGCTAGTCCCGAAGTTATTTAAAGTCGCGAAATTATTTAAATTTACTTTATTTTTCTTAATTAGCTAAGCTGTTTCGATTTAGTGAATAATGAGCTACAAGTATTGAGGATGGGCAGTTAAGAAGGAAAGGAAAAGGGAGCGTTATTCATATTCTGTATAGCTAATTAGTAACTAAATCATTTGGCTTTAATCTCTTAAGCCTTATCAATGAATTTCTATTCTCTTCCACCATGTGCTGTATTTCAGTATTCGCATGTTCGTGGATTAGGTCATAATGCTTGACCGCATATTTTCTTAATATATATTTGACATGTTCTACCCCTAGATCTCTGTGAAGATTGTCATTTCGTATGTACCATGGAGCGTTAACACTGTTTCTTAGTATTTTGTTTTGAAAAGTTTGAATCATTTGTAGATTCGATTTGCTCGTACAACCCCAAAGCTGAATTCCATAAGTCCATACGGGTCTAAGGATCTGCTTATAAATCAGGAGTTTGTTTTCAATTGATAATTGGGAGCTTCTACCCATTAGCCAATGCATATTTCTTAGTTTAATATCTAGTTCTTCTTTTTTCTTTTTGACATGCTCTTTCCACTTAAGTTTAGCATCTAGCGTCATACCTAAGTATTTGACCGTATTGGCATACGGTACTTCTTTTCCATCGATATTAACTTTTACCGTATTTATTTTGATGTTGGAGAAGTTAATATGAATGGATTTATTCTCATGGAGTTTTATACTCCATTTTTTCGTCCAGTCACTTATAGATATTATGGATCTTTGAAGTTTGTATGCTGCTTCTTCCGCATTGTCGCCAATTGCCAATATTGCTGTGTCATCAGCAAAAGTGGCAAAGCTAGTTGCTGCTAGTTCAGGCAAGTCTCTTGTATACAAAAAATACAAGATAGGACCCAGGACACTACCCTGTGGTACACCTGCTGTTTTTTTTTTTTTTTTTTGAATCCGAATATTCATTTTCATGTCTTACACCTGTCTGTAATATATATAATTTAAGAATGCAATGGAATTCCTCTGGAAGATCCCTTTTCAATTTGCATTCTAGTCCTTGGTGCCAAACCTTGTCAAATGATTGAGCTACATCTAAGAAGATGGCCGAACAAACTTTTTTGGTTTCCAGTGCCTTTTCAATAATACTCTCTATTCTATGCACTTGTTGAATTGTCGAGTGTTTCTCTCTAAACCCAAATTGGTGAGCTGGCACCAAATGTCGATCCTCTATTATTGGTTTGAGCCTCTTTAAGAATAATTTTTCAAATAACTTTGAAATTATTGGTAGTAGAGAAATCGGTCTGTATGATTTCCTTTCATTTGGTGATTTATCCGGTTTCAAAATCATAATCACTTCTGCTACCTTCCATTGACTAGGGACATACTTAAATGTGAACGCTGCATTAATAATATGTAATAGTTTCCGCATAGCTTTTTTAGATAATTCTTTTAGTATTTGCCCTCTTATCAAGTCATAACCTGGTGACTTTTTTGCGTTTAAGTTGTGCTTGATTTCGTTTTTTAACTCTTGTAGTGTTATATTCTCTATGGTTTTGTGATCGTTTTTTTCAACTATGGTCAAATCTTCTAATGTAGTTTGCATAGGAAATGGTTGGAACGTTTCCTCAAGATGATCAGCAAAAGTATTTGCCTTTTCTTTGGAATTTTTCGCCCAAGACCCGTTATCCTGCCTTATAGGTGGTTCTTGTTTCAATGGTTTCCTTGAGCCTTTCACCGCCTTCCATAGCGAGTAATCTGCATTTTTATGGGCAGAGAGGCTATTGAGATATTTGCATAGGGACTCGTTTTTAACTTTTTTGTATTAGTACTGTTAGTTCGTGGCATAGTGCGTTATAGGCTTTTTTATTCTCAGCTGTTAGGATTCTTTGCCACATTTGTCGTGCCTTTCGCTTTCTTTTTAGGAGTTTTCAATCATATCACGATATCGCTTCCTATTCACAGTTCGCGTTACGCCGTTTTCATTTTCAAAAAAGTAAGGTAAAGTTTTCATTTTCAAAAGTAAGGATGCAAAAATAATTTGAGGGTTTTATTGCCCAGAATCGACTGTTCTGTTTATTCACATATCCATTCAAATGAAAATGTGCCTCGTCACTCATTATGATTTTTTCATGAAAATCGGGGTTGTCATGGGCTAGCTGTAACATCCTATTGGCATATGTACGGCGGCGTAAATGGTCTTGTGGAAGAAGCTCTTGTGTCAACTGAATCTTAAATGGAAACAAATGCAAATCCTTGTGCAAAATTGTGGCCAAAGCTGTTCTTTGAAGACCAAGCTCCTGAGCACGGCGTCGAATAGAGGTTGATGGATTGTTTTGAACACTTCCTTGAGCAGCAGTAATGTTTTCAGCCGATCTTGCAGTACGTTGTTGTCCATGCTTGGGCCTATCACCTACAGACCCTCTTTCTTCGAAATCATTCACTACACGATAAATAGTGCGTTTTGTTGGCACTTGGCACGTTGTTTCTCCCAAAAATTTTCACGTAACTTTCTCATCGTCACAGTAATCGATGATTGATTTGATAAAATGTCTTAACGATTAAAACACGTTGGTTTATTTTTCCATAATAAATTTAATAATTTAATTTTAAGTTCGCAATAACTTGATATGTGATCGAAGCATTTGAGATTATATAGATAGATATGTATCGGATGACGTTGTTAAATGCCACAGTTAAATTTCTTTTTGTTTCGCATTTATGGCCACAAACATTTTCACACCCATATGTTATGATCAGCATAATGATTAATTTGGTTAATTGCATTTTAATATGTTGAGGAGTAAAATGCTTGGATAAAGATAGGTTTCGTAGACAGCCATAGATCTTACCAATTGTGTCTATTACTATTAAAAGGGCTCATCTCCACTTTTTATAAAAAAAAAAGTTAGAAATGTCATTCGATTCTCCATACAAATGTCTGTAGAAAAATTTGTGTCTGAAATAACAAACGGTCTCATTTCACACAGATTTAGCTAACCGAAAACAGGTACTACTTTCAAACCGGTACCATTTCCATGAGAACGTATGAATCAAACAGTAACATTTCCCATAAATAAACTATTCGCACCAAAAGGTCACATATCCTTCGAAAAATTTTTTTTTTGGTTGAACCAAAATGGCTCATTTCCGTTATTGACCATAACTGTGATTTTGGTGAAAAATATTGAAAATAATTGCGACGAGCTGTGTGAGTTGCAAGAAGAGGACACTGATCTTCAAGCGTAAAAAATCTGAAATTACTTTTAATGAAATTGCAACGTGAAGTTTTTAATTTGTTGAGTGATTTTTACTATTTATTTGTTTTGTTTTTTTTAATTTTATTTAATAATAACTGAAATTTTGATGAATTTAATTATGTTTGTGTTTTAAAGTTTTTAATAAAATGGTATAAAACTATATACACACAGGCTTATAATAATTTTTCAAAAAGGTACTTTTCCCAAAGTTTTGTTTCAAAACGTCACATTTCCAGGTGTACCATTCAAAAGGGAACATTTCCAAAGTTTTAGTTGCTACAAATAATAAGATAAGTTTAATGTTTGTATTTTTGTTTCAAAAATGGATCTGCTAAAGCCTTATACAAAACATTATAATACAGTTTCTTTGACTCGTGGAACGGTTTAGATGTAATACGTTCTCCGCGTTTTTCTCAGTTCCACTTAACATGCCAATGCGCCCTTTTGATACTACTAGACACAATTGACAACCGTATATGATTGTCCCAACTAAGGGTAGAATCGAACCAAATACCCAAGTTTTTAGCCTTTTCTATATATTCAAGTATAAATAATCAAAAATTTAGACTTTTTTGGATAAAGGTGTAGACAATTTTCTTTTGCCCAGGACCTAATATTTATCAGACCTTTATTTAATTTATCAGCACAATCTTCGATCATTCCAAGCTAGCAACTTAAATGGATTTGTACATCATCAGCGTACATGTGCAGGGAAGAATTTTTAACTACTAGCGGAAGGTCATTAATGAACATTGTACACAACAAAGGGCCAATTATTGATCCCTGGGGCACACCAGAGGAAATTTTTAAGAAGTTAGACATGTTGCTATTTAGGACAACTGTCTGTTTTCGATTTGTGAGGTATGAGTGCATCGGATTGGCGGCAGAGTTTTAAAACCGAAAATAGTTCTTCATTTTGGATACAAATATCTTATGACTTACTGTATAAACTATAAAACATTCAAACTTTTTGATGTGTAAACATTTATGCGCGCGTTATTGGAATCTGGTATATCGGAATCTGGTAGAGTAATTCCACACATTATGCAACGGAAATGCTTACGGCAACGGAAATGGCAACGAAAAATGCGACAGTTTTTTGATGTGTATTTTCTTCTAATGGACTTGGAGTTGGAGTTGGAGTTGGAGTTAGAGTTAGAGTTAGAGTTGGAGTTGGAGTTGGGAGTTGGGAGTTGGGAGTTGGGAGTTGGGAGTTGGAGTTGGAGTTGGAGTTGGAGTTGGAGTTGGAGTTGGAGTTGGGGTTGGAGTTGGAGTTGGAGTTGAAGTTGGAGTTGGAGTTGGAGTTGGAGTTGGAGTTGGAGTTATGCGCGCGTTATTGGAATCTGGTATAGTAATTCCACACATGATGCAACGAAAATACTTAATGCAACGAAAAATGCGACAGTTTTTGTTTTATGTGTATTTTCTTCTAATGGACATGGAGTTGGAATTGGAGTTGGAGTTAGAGTTAGAGTTAGAGTTGGAGTTGGAGTTAGAGTTGGGAGTTGGGAGTTGGGAGTTGGAGTTGGAGTTGGAGTTGGAGTTGGGGTTGGAGTTGGAGTTGGAGTTGGAGTTGGAGTTGGAGTTGGAGTTGGAGTTGGAGTTGGAGTTGGAGTTGGAGTTGGAGTTGGAGTTGGAGTTGGAGTTGGAGTTGGAGTTGGAGTTGGAGTTGGAGTTGGAGTTGGAGTTGGGAGTTGGGAGTTGGGAGTTGGAGTTGGAGTTGGAGTTGGAGTTGGAGTTGGAGTTGGGGTTGGAGTTGGAGTTGGAGTTGGAGTTGGAGTTGGAGTTGGAGTTGGAGTTGGAGTTATGCGCGCGTTATTGGAATCTGGTATAGTAATTCCACACATGATGCAACGAAAATACTTAATGCAACGAAAAATGCGACAGTTTTTGTTTTATGTATATATTGGAGTTGGAGATGAAGATGAAGATGAAGATGAAGATGAAGATGAAGTTGAAGATGATGATGAGGATGAAGATGAAGATGAAGATGAAAATGAAGATTAAGATGAAGATGAAGATGAAGATGAAGATGAAGATGAAGATGAAGATGAAGATGAAGATGAAGATGAAGATGAAGATGAAGATGAAGACGAAGATGAAGATGAAGATGAAGATGAAGATGAAGATGAAGATAACGATGAAGATGAAGATGAAGATGAAGATGAAGATTAAGATGAAGATGAAGATGAAGATGAAGATGAAGATGAAGATGAAGATGAAGATGAAGATGAAGATGAAGATGAAGATGAAGATGAAGATGAAGATGAAGATGAAGATGAAGATGAAGATGAAGATGAAGATGAAGATGAAGATGAAGATGAAGATGAAGATGAAGATGAAGATGAAGATGAAGATGAAGATGAAGATGAAGATGAAGATGAAGATGAAGATGAAGACGAAGATGAAGATGAAGATGAAGATGAAGATGAAGATGAAGATAACGATGAAGATGAAGATGAAGATGAAGATGAAGATTAAGATGAAGATGAAGATGAAGATGAAGATGAAGATGAAGATGAAGATGAAGATTGGAGTTGGAGTTGGAGTTGGAGTTGGAGTTGGAGTTGGAGTTGGAGTTGGAGTTGGAGTTGGAGTTGGAGTTGGAGTTGGAGTTGGAGTTGGAGTTGGAGTTGGAGTTGGAGTTGGAGTTGGAGTTGGAGTTGGAGTTGGAGTTGGAGTTGGAGTTGGAGTTGGCGTTGAGAGTTGGAGTTGGCGTACAGAGTTGGGTTGGAGTTGGAGTTGGAGTTTGAGTTGGAGTTGGAGTTGGAGTTGGAGTTATCAAGCCACACACATACCGCACGCATGGTGTTTACACATATTTCGGGACTGTTGTTTACAGACAGTCGGGCCTTTTTTTTTATCAGCTATACGAGCTATAGAGCGGCATATAGTTAGCGAGTCTAAACCATAAGAGAAAACGCAATAGAGGAAGGTCTCACCTTAGGTGGGGCGCACAAGTATATTGTTAAGAATTTGTGGGTGATGGCTTTCTTTTATTAGGTTTATATTAAAAGGAAAAATTACAATTTTAAACGAATAGAATATTAAAAGGTAATTTTCCACGTTGTTCTCTGCTTGCCCAAACTATCAGTCTATCAGCATAGGGCAAATTGTGTTCCGACTCCCAATCACGCGTTCTGGAGCGTAGATAACTCGTAACATTCTCCCCCACTTGAAGCGAAGCCATCCCTACGTCCAAATTACCTGATTGAGGTTGAGGCCATAGGGTCACAGCTTTTAGCAATATACGAGGAGATCGTCTTCTGGACTTCATCTTATCGTCTGACATTACCATCAACAATGTGGGTTGTCGACCTACATTTGTTACAGCCAGGAGACAGCAAGTAATTGATGTTACCCTGTCCAACCGGCATTCCAAGACTATCACGAATTGGCGGGTATCACCAGATAGCACTTTGTCAGACCACAGATACATCGAATCTCAAATCTTCTGTGAAGTTTCGCCTTTGCTAGAGAGGAGAAATCCGAGAAAAACAAACTGGGCACGTTTTGGGGAGGAACTTGGCAACTCTGTTAAAGCTCCACTCAAACTAAGATCGATACACGGGGTAGAGAGGTCTGCTAAGGATATGAGTAGCACCGTTATCCGTTGCTTCGAACTAGCGTGTCCAGTTACAAAAAACTCCTGTAGAAAACCGGTGCCTTGGTGGAATACCGAACTGCAGTGTATTCGCAGAGAAACCAGGAAGCTCCTTAATCGGGCTTTAAAAACCAACTTAGAAGAAGACTGGAATCTAAATCGAAAAATGACTCTTATAGGAAATTTTGTGAGGAGGTCGAATCACTAAGTGCGACCAGTAGGCTTGTTAAAGTCCTCAAAAGGGACAAACCAAGTAAACTGGAATCACTCCAAAAATTTGATGGTAAAAAAAAAAAAAAACTCCTGAATTGTCAAAAACCACGCGGCGTAGCTGGTATGTTGCATCCAGAGTAGTGACGGATGAGGCCAGCAAATATGCAATTGCATCGTTTAAGGGTTTCAAGTCATCTGGTCCGAATGGCATCTATCCGGTTATGCTGAAACAAGGTTGTAGTCAGCTGATGCCGATGCTGAAAAGAATTTTCACCTTGGCGTATGGTTAAAGTCATGTTCATACCAAAAATAGGTAAGACTGACTACACTCTCGCCAAAGGTTTCAGACCCATAAGTCTGTCCTCCTTCCCGCTGAAAAGTTTGGAGAGACTGGTTGAGCTGCACGTGCGCAATGTCGCTCTTCGATCGCACCCTCTTTCAGGGATGCAACATGCCTGTAAGCGCGGAAAATCCTGTGAAACTGCGCTTCAGAACCTTGTTGGTAGGATTAAAAGTGCTCTTGATCGGAAGGAGTACGCGTTGGGCATTTTCGTCGACATTGAGGGTGCTTTTGATAATGCGACTTTTGATGGCATGTGCAATGCAGGCAGACATCATGGTATAGATGAAACATTGGTGTTGTGGATTAAAGCAATGCTAATGTACAGGACGTTGATTGCCGAGGCGGATTGTGGCAAATGCGTTGTGACAGGGGTTAACAGGGCTGCCCTCAAGACGGTAATGTCTCCCCTTTTATGGTATATGGTAGTTGACTCTCTGCTACCGCTTCTCATTCTTCCTGGAACCTATACTCAAGCATACGCGGATGATTTCGCCGTTCTGTCTGTCGGTTCTGACGTAGGCACTGTCTGCTCTCGGGCTCAGAGACCTTGGGCTTGATCGATGGCTGGTGCACAGGAAATGGACTTTCAGTGAATCCTCTTAAAACGATTGTTGTTCTCTTCACGAGAAGGAGGAAGGTCACTGGTCTGACTCAGCTTGTGTTTAAATCTTTCACTATTCCGATCTTCGATGAAGTCAATTATCTGGGAGTAGTCCTCGATAGAAAGCTTCTTTGGTCCAAGCATGTTGAATCGAAAACCGATAAAGCGCTGTCAACTTTCTGGCAGTAAAAAGGCGCTTTCGGCAAGACATGGGGCTTATCTCCTAAAATGGTCCTTTGGATCTATACGGAAATGGTAACAACACTCCTCTCATACGCGTCGGTTGTATGGTGGAACAGGCTTTCACGGAAATGTGTTACTGCCTCTTTTGCAAGACTTCAAAGAACGGTTTATCTCGGCTGCACAGGGGCCTTCCCCAGCACACCGAGCTCCGCTCTAGACGCTATGATGAACCTCCCTCTTCATCACTGAAGCTCCTTCTCATCTTTCTTCGAAAGACGGGAAAACTAAGTACATTAATGTAAGGTGTCTGTTTGGCAGTACAATGGATCAGTTGTTGTGTCTGAGTGCTCCATCGGATAGTAACAACCTCCGCAAAAAAAAAAAAAAATCCATCAGATTGAGGATGGATGGAGGGGTGTTGTTCGAGTCTTGTGAATGCCTAGTAAATGCATTACACTCTTAAAAACATCAGACTCAAAGTTGCGCCCTTGGTCGGAGTGAAGTTCTCGTGGTACTCCAGAACGAGAAAATACTTGCGAAACTAATGCTCCTGCAACTGTATCTGGAAACTGGAAGTATACGAAGTAATTCAGCCCATTTTGTGAAGTAGTCCATGAAGACTAAAACATATCTGTTACCATTGGAAGTTGCTGGCAAAGGGCCCAGAATATCGATTGCCACACGCTGAAAAGGTTCACCAGACAAATACAGTTTAACTTTTAGTTTTGTGCTTCGGACCTTTCTGGCGCACAAATGTCGCATTCTGTGCAGTAATCAATTATATCTCTCCGAGCACTAATCCAGTAACAGCGTCGGCTCAGCTTATCGAACGTCTTGTTTATACCGAAGTGACCACCGAGCACACAGTCGTGGAAGATTTTAAACATATTCGCTTTCATCGACGCAGGTATTATTGGTAGGTATATAACCATTTTTCTCTCTGTCGTGAAGTAATTGGAATCCATCGCTTGCAGAGCACATCACCTACTAAGCCAAAAGCTGCCGACTGCGCCCAGTACGCTTTGATCTCGTTCGTACCGCCTGAAACAACGGACCACTTTGGCCGCTTGCCCGCAAGTAGCCATGATCTAACATCTCGTAGAACTTCATCTGCTTTCTGAATCTCAATTAAATCTGTAACACTAAAGTCGCTATTAATAGGTGTTATAGAATTACATGCTTCGTTCGGTATTTGACATCTTGTCCGTCGCAGTAACGGCAGCCAGTCTCACAACACGGTCGTCTGGAGAGAGCATCTGCATTTGAATGAAGGCGTCCGGCACGATGTTGAACATTATAATCCTACTGCTGTTGGCGTTCTATCCATCGAGCAAGTTGTCCTTCTGGGCTTTTGAAATTTAGTAGCCAGTTCAAAGCCGCGTGGTCTGTTCGAACCAAGATCTTTCTCCCGAACAGGTATGTGTGAAAGTGTTCAATGGATTTTATTAAGGCCAGCAACTCCTTTCTGGTGGTGCAGTAGTTGCGCTCTGCTTTATTCAAGGACTTGCTAAAATACGCGATTACTACTTCCCTATCACCTTGTTTCTGGAAAAGAACACTTCCAATTCCCTCATTGCTGGCGTCTTTATTTCTAATATAAAGTCTTTGTCGGCAACCGCATACGATAATATAGGGGGCGTGGTTAACTTTCCTTCAGTTCTGCGCCCTAGAAGCTTCGTCGCTCCATTGAAAACGTACTTCTTTTTCGGTTAAGTGGTGGAGAGGGCGTGTGATTTGTAAGAAATTCGTTACGAACTACCTGCAGTAAGTGCAAAGGCCGACAAAACTTCTTAGCGCCTTTAAACTTTGTTGGCCAGTGGCGAATAGCCTCCATTTTACAAGGGTTTGGTTTTACACCTGTCGCTGAAATTATAAGACCCAGAAATGGAAATTCCTTTTGAAATAGCTTACACTTATGTACTTGGAGAGATTTTTAAATTCGCCGCATGGAATCAACGCTTTTAGGGTGTACGAGAACATCGTCGATATAAACCAAACAAACGTTAAGTGGTATTCCATTAAGAAGTCTCGCCATCAGCCGTTCAAAAGTGCCAGGTGCATTCGTGAGTCCGAAACTCATAACTTTGAAATTCCATAGACCGTCGCTAGTGATGAAAGCAGTCTTATTTGTATCCTTGGGCTCCATTTCGACTTGCCAATAACCAGACTGACAGTCCAATGTACTGAACCAAGTTGAACTGGCAACAGCGTCGATTGTGCTGTCAATTCGCGGTAACGGGAAGGAATCTTTAATCGTAACCGCGTTGAGTCGACGGTAGTCCACACAAAATCTGGTGCTCCCATCTTTTTTCTGAACCATCACTATTTGTGAGGCCCAGGGACTGTCGGATGGTTCTATAATGTCCGACATCAACATTTCATCAATAATTCGTCGACATTCATCTTGGAGGTTGTTTAACTGGTCTGGCGTTAACTACGTCAATTCGATGTCTGGCCAAAGGTGTACGTCCAATATCGGTAGGCGATCGTGAAAACACATTCTTAAACTCTATCAAAGTGTACTTCAGAGCTTTTTTTTCTCGTTCATTCAGATTTTTGCAAGATGAGTTAAAAAGATCTTGTAAATGTGTAGGCAGATCGACAGCAGTAACCTGGGGCTCGTTTGACGTGATCGTGTACTCGGAGAAATCTTCAATACAGGGCAATCTCATGTTACGGGGAACATTTATTGGAAAGTCGGCGATGTTGGCTACTCGAACCAGTGTTTTTCCTGCTTTAAGACTGCTTATCGATTTAGCGACCAACTGTTTTTCGACAGTCTCGTTAAGCAAAGTCGTCGTGGCTAGAATTGAATCCAATTTATCTTTGAAGTCCACCATCGTATTGCTCCTTTTTATTTCCTAATCCCACTTCTGACACCAATGTTAAGAATTTGTGGGTGACGGTTTTCTTTTATTAGGTTAGGTTAGATTAAAATGTACTTTTCCACGTTGTTCTCTGCTTGCCCAAACTGTCAGTCTACCAAATGTCAAGTGCTCTCAAATGCATAGGGCAAATTGTGTTCCGACTCCCAATCACGCGTTCAGGAGCGTAGATAACTCGTAACAATATGAAGAGAAATCAACCGTCTTGGAGTGCGCAACTGGAGGCAAATATAGCTAAGGACCGGGTAACCGCTAACTAAGAGGTAAAGCCACCTGAGTAAATAAATACTTTTATTTTTGATACCCGCTTTGAACCAAATGGTCCAAACTACACTATTTGACATTTCGTTCTTTCTACGATCTCCCCGTTAATGGGGTTCATTAAATAGTTTTGGTGGACAAACACCTTAACAATCTCTGGGATTCTCTGTCCTAAGTCTATAGATCGACGTAAGTTTTACAAAGTCATAAATTAAAGGTAGCCTCAAAGTCGTTGAGGTTTAGGGTCGCTTTTCAGAAAGCTGGCGTTGTGTGATTAACTGATGAGAATCTATTAACTTGCTGCCAATAAATCAAATGTGAAAATAGTTTTGTATCGTAGCTCATGGAAATTAGTGGAAAGAAAAGAAAAGAGAACGTCACAAAGATAATACGCGTCAGAATAAACAAAAACACAAGATAATTATACTGGAAAAATGTTATAAAAAAACACTTTTATTTATTCCTTCTCAATAACCTGCAGCTGCTCACATTGGTACCTGCTATAAGACTGACTCTCGTCATACAATTATTAGAACCTTCTCGGTCTTTAGTTAAGTTTTATATCATCGCTCAATACATCGACTGCAGAGTTGCAATACTCATGCAGTTCGATACAAGTTTATTTCAGATATACTGCGATGTTAAACTATGCGAAGACTTCACGTTTGATCCCATCGAACCGGGCGTGGAAAAAAATACACCCATCTTGCGTGGTCGAAACATCAAATTTTGCTTCAATAGCTACATGCGTCTATTTACTGGCCTTTTAAAACCGTTTACTCTGATCGATTATCTCTTAAACGCTGCAAGCCTCATCGGGGCGCATTAAATCACAAAAAAAAAAACAAATTGATCTAGGGATTGCATTTATTTCAAGAGTCACAATATGCTGGAGTGGACCATTCGTGTCTGTAAATCATCAGGAGCAATACATTAAACGAGAGATGCCGAGCTTGATCCCGGATCTACTCCTTTTCTCTTTACCAAAAAGTAAGGTACATATATTGCAAATGAAAATCTTATCGGACAAGGTAAGATGTCTTTGTTGCTGCATTTTTTTTTAATCTGTATTTTTATATTTATTTGTTTAGCCTATGACACACCGGGAAAGAATACCAATTTAATGACACTTTACTCTTCAAAATCGGTATAGTACATAGGATAGGATACGCGCGAAACACATAACCCTCCCTGTGTCCAGTCGGGTAAAAAAGAGAAAGCGCTTGTGACCATATTCCACGCACTAGAAGTGAAACTTCTGTCACTAAAAGTAGATATATAATGTAGGTATGTTAAATTAAATGGTGTAATAATGGTATAATAATTTCAATACAGCGTCTAATGAGTGTAGTTTAAAAAGCTTTCATTACAAAATCCAATTCTTCGTTTTCTATTTTTAGAGGTGTTGTTTGCATTTTGAGTTCATGTAGTTACAATTAAGATTATTTCATTAATACGTGAACATCCGAAATTTCCGTACACTTTTTTAGTAAAAAAAAAAAATAAAATAAATAGTTGGCGCAACAGGTCCGGAGGGACCCTAGGCCTAGCTTCTCACAACCATTCGTTTTGTGTGAGTTTTTCATTTTTGGAACGAATGGAAGGGATCTACAGTTTTATGCCGACTCCAAACGGCTAATTGAGAAGCTCTTACAAGACATTTATACTCTCGGATGTTTGTCAGACGTTCGCGAGAGGTAGCGCAGCGGAAAAAACCCTACAAAGGCGGAATTGGGTTTTTGCGGGATTCGAACCTTGAACCCCCGCATAGCAGTCCAGCACACTAACCACTAAGCTACTGCGACTACACACTTTTTTAGTATTAATTGTTAAATGAGCGGAATGAAACTTATATCATTCGAAAGGTACTGTACCATATAAAAAAATCGTTGGTATATGTCATCATTAAGACTGGTTATCAGTTAATTGAACCCATTTTTGTGACATTCAATTTATCGCCGCCAAATTGCCATAGTACCTAACGTATTCAAATATTATATCATCTTAGATTAGGACCTATTTCGAAGGAATGCAAGTTACGGTGCCGTGACATTGTGCCAAGCGTAATTATGCCAAATATAAAAATTTGGCATAATGACGCTTTTGAAAGTGAGACTAGGCCAAATTATAGCATTTGATATTATGTCACTTTCAAAAGCGTCATTATGCCAAATTTTCATATTTCATATTTGGCATAATGCCGCTTGGCACAATGTCACGGTACCCAATTTACGTACCCCTAAAAGAAAGCAATTGTGAACCTAATTTTAATTTAGTCTTCAGGGGCATATAGCTGCGACCTGCGAGGTGTTGAAGACGGTTGGTTTCAACGATGTTATACATCATCGTATGGAAACAAACATTTTTGACATACATGTTTTGCTCGAAATGTTCATAGTGACGTAGGTATTCAAAAATTCATCATGAGTAAAACTATTTTCAAATGTGCGAAATCAGTCATGCCGAAAGTACTCCCATAAGAATATTGTACTACTTTCAACACCTTCGTACTCCCGCACTCCTCCTTTGACATTCGTACTCCTATTTTTTTTAAAGACCTAAGATATCTTACACTTGCAGCAAAGTGTAACTTCAACCTTAATAATCTTAATTCAATTCAAATTTAATGCAAATTTGCCAGCAATTTTATCTTATAAATTGTCGTCAAAAAGGGAATTTCCCTCTTACCATTGACTTTCCATTGACTTCTGACGCTGTTGCTGTCTCTGTGTTAATCTGTTTCTCGCATATATCTTTTGGTGGTATTGCCACTCACAGTCTTTTGCCAAGTCCTACGTTTCACGCTTTAATATCTATAAGTACATGGCAATGTGCGTGGTGATTAATGGCTTTATTTCCTGTTCCTGGGGATACAATTAAATTAAAATAATTGTGTACCCAAATTTTACTTTGCTCTTGCTTTAAGGTGGCAATTCACTTCGACAATCAGAAAGTCCATTGGTGTTGGTGTGCCTGTTGGACTACCTACCCATCAATACGGAGATATGTAAAGATTGCATCTCTCATTCTCTGTTAATATAAAGTTCCAACCTGAGAAAGCAGGCAATTTCTCTTTGAAATTCCAATTTGACAAGAACATTTTATCATCGCATACATTTCGCAGGTACTTCCTTCTCATTAAATGTTCTACCCAAATTCCTTCGCACACAGCAAGGACGAGGACTATACCATCCCTTTACAGCTGAATAAAATGTAAACCTATCGCTGTCATATAACAACTTAAAGGACTTTTTCAGGGACCATTGCAGACAACGTAAGATGGCGTGTCACTGACACAGCATTTGCGGAGCACCGAGCACTAGCAACGCCACCAGCATTCGACTCGAAATATATGCGGCAAGAGCGCGAAACTCGAGGAAAATGGTAATTTCACTGAAAATCCCTTTCATGCAAAAGCACACATAAACAATAAGCGGCTCTCATTGTTTTTCACGGGTATTTTCCCTTGTTCTTGTTTTCAGCCTTTTATACAATTTTAGTTGTACATAAATACTTTTTATATACATCTGTTTTAGTACAAACAGCTCAACTCCTTCGAGCGGGAGAAAAACGTGAAAATTATTCGCTCTAGGGATTCATCTACACGCCAGGCAAATGATTGTGCTAGGCAGCAGTGCTGTTGCTGTATAGTGTTTATTGCGTATTTTGTCAAGGATTCTTGGCTGAAAAGAAGGAAAATGAGTTCTTACTTCTTGGAAGCCAGCGACCAAATAATTATGTTAAGGAGACGGTGTTTTGTGGGCACCCAGGATGAAGTGGGGGGTTTCTAAACATTTTCCATTGCGGAGAATTATTATTTTCGATGCGGATTTTCTTTTGTTTACCATTCGTAGAAGTTATTAAAACTCTTTTGAAGGCAATGCGAATAGAAGTCTACTTGGGTGGCTTTTGAAGGAATTCATCAAGGAAAATTAATTTATAGTTGCAGACAAAAGGGAAATAAAATGTCTTGCCAGGATATTTGTTTCTTTGAATGTCATAATATAGCCTTTAAGTTGTAGACAAGCTTTAGTTTTGTTGTATAAGGCTTGTTGACAACAATGAGGAAACTTTAATTTATACAGCTTCAATCCGCCGGATAAAGTATCGCTCACCCTAAGTCTATCGAGAAGCCGGCATCAAGTCGGTCCTTGGTATCTATGGCACCGATGTGACAATTTTATCCGACGAAAGTCCCACGAAACTTGCACTCAGTTTGATCAAGAGTCAAGAGTGTCGGAAAAAAACAACTAAACTTGAGATACAAAGCGGTATTGCCCTGAATGACAAGAGCGCCTAGTTAAGTCTTCGAGGTTCGAACTAAAGATGAAAGCAGACTAAATGTTCGGGTAGCATATTGGGGCAAAGACAGAAATCGAAAAGGAATGCTAAGTGGATTTATAATTTTATTGGACGAGTTCTTACCTTCTTGATGGGTTACAAAGTGAGAGAGTCTTAATTCAACAAAACTGATCGTACATTATGGGGTTTAAATTTGCATGAGGGAAGTTTGGCGAAGGGAATTTGATTTCAAAAAAGGACCAAATAAAAACTGCTTAGTGGTGGCATCTAGCCGCTCATCGTACTTCTCACCTAAACAAAGACCATCAGTATTTTTGGGATACACCAAAGAAAGAGCACATGCTTGGGAATAGAGATGTACTACTTTGTGGTATTCGATTGGGCTTCTTCAGATTCGCTCTCAGTTTTGAGATTTCGTGTGAATAGAACATGAAAACGTCACTTGCTCTGTTCTTTATTTAATTTTGAAAATAATATTGATAAACAATATGATATATTCATTGAATTCAAATTCATACACTTGTTTTACCTACCATAATTACTTGAAATTTGGGTGTTGTATGAATAGGGTAGGCACTGATTGGCGTCAACTTGGCGATGCCCAGGCGTTGTAACTGTTCATACACATCAATTGTGCTTATTTTACCTCCGCGTGGTAGCCACCGGGTACTGGTCTTGTCCTTCCGGGCATGACTTGCTAAACTTATAAGCGCGAGTATTGAACACGAAGAAAATAGCAACACTATAATGCTCTGTCGGAATGACTGCCTGATCGAGTCTCAGAGGTCTTACATGAGCCCCTCAGAAAGAGGACGTACGGCGGATGAATTCACATGGTTGAATCAACGGTGGCGTCAACAGTCAACATGGCAGATACCTCAATGAGCTACTTCGACGTATTTGGAGCTGAGGTCATTGAGGATTTTTCAGCACTAGTCAGGGTGTTGAAATAGAGATGGTGGCGGAAGAGCCCTTAATGGGTCAACGGCAGCTCTCACATCCCCGCAGCGGGTTACTGACTCCGGAAGATTCCGGCTCCTTTTGCCCAAGGGGTTACAGAAAGGGCCTGGTCCTCCAGGTTGGGGGCTGTGCGTGGGGTTAACTACCCTACCACGGAAAAAAACACTGTTGCGAAGTAACCAAAAGCCTCGGATAAGGACGGATTCACTGTTGACGACCCTGCAAAACGAAAAAAGGACAATGACGTTCGGATCTGCACGTGGAATGTTCGAACTCTGAACAGACCGCGTGCAGGCGAACAACTAGCGGAGGCCCTAGACTGCTACAGAGCAGGTATCACCGCCATCCAGGAAGTGCGGTGGGATGGGCCGGGCAAAAGGAGGATGAAAAACTGTGACATTTACTACGGTCACTGCTACAGAGAACAAAAGCAGCGTCTATTTGGATGCGGATTTGTTGTAAGCGGCAGACTTAGGCAAGAAGTCTTGAGCTTTCGACACGTTAGTGAACGCCTTACAACTATCCGCATCAAGGCTAAATTCGCCAACATCAGCCTGATATGCGCTCACGCCCCCACAGAAGATAAAGACGATGTTACCAAAGAATGTTTCTACGAGCTCCTCGACAAAACATATGAGCAATGTCCTAAGCATGACGTTAAAATCGTCTTGGGTGATTTTAACGCCAAAATAGGAAAGGAGGACATCTTTGGTAGCACAATCGGAAAACATAGCCTACACGACACCACGTCTGCAAACGGACTTAGGCTGATTGATTTTGCTGCGGGACGTAATGTTACCATAGCTAGCTCACGGTTTCCTCACCTCAATATACACAAAGGAAGATGGCGGTCACCTGATCATCAAACCGTCAACCAAATTGATCACGTTGCGATCGACGCAAGGCACTCCTCCAGTATTCTAGATGTCCGAACTTTCCGAGCGGCCAACATAGACTCGGACCACTACCTTGTTGTAGCCAAGGTACGGATGCGGATATCCCAGACGCCACAACAGCGAGAAAATACTGTGAGGAGATTTAACGTTGGACGGCTACAAACGCAACAAACCGCCAGAACCTTTGCCGATCGCGTATCCCTCAACCTCTTGAGAAGTCCTATACTGCCAGCATCAAGTGCCGAAGACCAGTGGCGCCGATGCCAAAAAGCCATCAAAACCGCCGCAACTGATGTGCTCGGTTTCACCAGTCCACCCCCTCGAAACCCCTGGTTTGACGAAGAGTGCCGGAAAGCACATGCAGCAAAACAAAGTGCATACGAAGCGTCGCTGCATAGAAGGACGAGAGCAGCTCGTCAGCTCTACGAGCAAAAAAGGAGGGAAGAACATCGGCTTCTCCGGAGAAAAAAGAGAGAGCATGAGAAGCGCGCGATCGAGGATATAGAGAGGTGTTACTCCAGGAACAATGTTCGGAAGTTTTACCAAAAGGTAAAAAGAACGTGTCATGCCAACAAGACCCGAACGGAGACCTGTAGAGACGAACAAGGAAACCTTGTAGTAGAGTCACAGTCGGTGCTGAGGACATGGAAAAACCATTTCTGCAGACTGTTAAACGGCGAAGACAACACAAATTCCGCTGTTAGGTAGAACGAACCATTCAACCTGGACGATGACAGCCAAGATTTCCGTCCACCTGACCAAAATGAAGTGAGGATAGCAATATCTAAGCTTAAATCCAACAAGGCTGCTGGTCCAGACGGCTTACCTGCCGAGCTCTTCAAGGCAGCCGGAGATGACTTGGTAGAGTGCATACACCAACTCATCTTCAAGATCTGGTTAGAGGAAAGTATGCCTAATGAATGGAACTTCAGCATTGTTTGCCGGTCCACAAGAAAGGAGACCCTCTAAACTGCGCCAACTACAGAGGCATCAGTCTCCTGAACACTGCGTATAAGATCATGTCTGCTGTATTGTGTGAACGCCTGAAACCATTCGTCAACGATCTGATAGGTCCCTATCTGTGCGGTTTTAGGCCCGGTAAGTCCACGACCGATCAAATATTCACACTACGGCAGATACTGGAAAAAACCCAAGAATACCAGATCGATACTCACCATCTTTTTATCGATTTTAAGGCCGCATATGACAACGTTTATAGAGACGAGCTATACAGAGCCATGTCTAGTTTTGGCATCCCTGCCAAACTTGTCAGATTGTGCAGAATGACGATGGAGAACGCTCGCTGCTCCGTAAAGGTCGGAAACAATCTCACCGAGACCTTTGATGTCAAAAAAGGATTTAGACAAGGTGATGCGCTGTCATGTGACGTCTTCAACATCATTCTTGAGAAGATTGTGCGAAACTCACAAGCCAACACCAGAGGCACAATTTTCTATAAGTCTGTGCAACTGCTTGCATACGCTGACGACATTGACATTGTTGGTACAACACAGCGAGCTGTCACTGGTGCGTTTGCAAGTATTAGTTCAGAAGCGGCAAAAATGGGTTTAGTGGTGAATGAGGGTAAAACAAAATATATGCTCTCAACAAGAAGGGACACACAACATCGACGAATCGGGCAGAACGTCACGATAGACAGCTATAACTTTGAGGTAGTTAGGGACTTTGTCTACCTCGGCTCCGCTATAAACTCTGATAACGACATCACATCAGAAATCAAACGAAGAATCACACTTGCCAACCGCTGTTTCTTTGGCCTAAGACGGCAACTGATAAGTAAGGCCTTGTCGAGAAATACTAAGGAAACTCTGTATAAGACCCTCATCATCCCAGTCCTGCTTTATGGTGCAGAAGTATGGGCGCTATCAAAGGCGGATGAAGATCTCCTTGGTCGTTTCGAACGCAAAATTCTTCGAGTGATTTTTGGTTCCCGTTTTCAAAGCGTTTCCGTTCACTAGTTAAATTCTATATTTAAACATTCGAAATTTGCGTCCCGATTGATTTCTTAATATTTATACGTAAATCATTTACAAAAATCAATTCACCCGATGCAATGCCTTTTTTTGAGGACTTCACCATTTGTCAAACTCAAACGCACTTGTTTTTTATTTTATTAGACAGGTAGGTATATTAAAAAATATGAGAACAATAGTTTAACAAATATTCGAATAGTATTAAATAAAATCCACTTTTCGGTTATTCATATGATACGGCAATGAATTTAATGATACCTTTTAACTTAACTTCATTTACTATTTTAATTAAGCTCAGTAGTTCATTAGGAAATACAAATTCAATAAAAGTACAAAAATCAAGTATTTCAATGGCTTACCAGTAAGACAATTGTTTTGATGAAGCTATGTATTTAGCTGCATTGGTTTGTATTTGGATTTATTATCTTCACTGACGCACCTTGTGATACACAATATTTTACGGTTTGTTATCAGGCTTAAGAACAAATAAAGTGGATGGTTTACCGACGGGTGAATATGCCACGTACAGTTGACCATGGGCAAAATCATGTGTTTTTTAATTTCAGAACACAAACACTCAATTGACCTTGTGATTTGTTAAACGTCATAGGTTAGGTTAGGTTAACGGGTTGGTAGAGCAGGGAAGACCCTACTATAACACACTTAGGTCCTTGTGGACCCATTGTGATGCCCTTTTTTGGGGGTTGATCGTTAGTGCTGTAGATAGTTAGCACATGTCTCTCCTTCATGTATTTACCCGACGTTGTCTAGCCATCCTGAGTCCTCAAGAACCTGTAAAGATCAGAGAGTGTAACATCAGAAAGTTCTTCTAAGTCATGGAAGTAATAGCTTCCAAGTGTTCGGACTCTCGGGATGTCACTAGCTGGGATAAATTTGAGCTTCAAAACCGTCCCAGGCGCCTTTACCCTTAGTAACTCACTCGCTAAGGAAATCCCTGGAGAATTGGTCGGCGCATTTGATCACTTGATATCCCCTAACCACCTCGACGGAGTCCAGCACCATGTCCAAAAGCTTGGCCACAATGCTTCCCCACGCCTCTGCTGTGGATTTCCTGTCTGTGGAGAGTTCATCTATATACTAATGTGACCGTAAGGTGGTCACTTACCACCTTCGTAAAGGGTCTCCTTTGGACTACACTGGCCGCCGATGTGCTTGGCTTGGTTGGCTGCTGTCTATACGACCGCCTTTGTTATTTTAGGGGTCGGGCGATGAGAGGTCTCATCTTGAGACCTGTTGCGCCTGCCTTGGGTTATTTTTAAGCGCTCGTTGTATTCGATAACGATCGCCTGGTTTTTAACTTCGTCCTCCTTATCCTTTTCATGGGGCTTTCCGTCGGCCTCATTTTTGGCTATCTTGCCTAAAACGAAAAGGGCCGTCTGGTACTTGCTCTTAATAGATTTCCCAGGGGACATGTGTTTGTTTTTTTTTTTGTTGTTGTCTGGTTTGCGGTCGAGGTACTAGCCTTAGCACTCTCGCCGCTTGGTAGATGGACAACTGTCTCCTTACTAGAGACCAGCAGTTCGTCTTATGATGAGGTGCCAGCCTCTGGCATCCTCAGCTGGTATTTTAATTAATTTATTTTTTTCTTCTTCTTCTTCTTTCATTTTTTACGGTTCCGTAGCCAAATGGCAAAAATCGGAACCCTATTAGATTCGTCATGTCTGTCTGTCCGTCCGTATGTCACAGCCACTTTTCTCCGAAACTATAAGAGCTATATCTACTGTTGAAACTTGGTAAGTAGATTTATTCTGTGAACCGCCTTAAGATTTTACAAAAAAAAAAAAAAAACCGTAAATTTTGGGGGCCCCATACATAGAACTGAACATTTTTTTCATCAAACCCATACGTGTGGGGTATCTATGTATAGATCCTCAAAAATGATATTTAGGTTTCTAATATCATTTTTTTCTAAAGTGAATAGTTTGCGCGAGAGACACTTCCAAAGTGGTAAAATGTAAAAAAGTTTTATCCTTCTTAACCTCCTAGTCATATTGCTAGTATTTAATAGTTCCTTCATTTCTGAGCTGACGTGATTAAGAAGCCTAAGTTTATGTCTATTAGCTACTTTTTTAACTTCATCTTCAATCATTTCTATTTCTAGATCTCTATGCAGATCAGCGTTTCTTATGTACCATGGTGCACTTACTATATTCCGTAGAACTTTGTTTTGAAATGTTTGAATTTTCTGTAAATTTGTTTTGCATGTGCATGCCCACAGCTGGAGCCCGTAGGTCCATACTGGTTTTAGAATTTGCTAATAAAGCAGTAATTTATTGTAATTTGACAAACAAGAGTATTTCCCTATAAGCCAATACATTTTACTGTAGCGCATATTTAGTTCTTCTCCTTTTTCCTTTACATGTGCTTTTCAGTGCAGTTTTGCGTCTAGAATCATGCCTAGATATTTGGCTGTGTTTGCGTAATCTACTTCTTTATCATTTATGAATACAGGTATGTGCTGGACATTTTTATTTGTAAAATTTATATGGACCGATTTTAGGTCATTTAGTTTAATTTGACAATTTTTTGTCCATTTTGTTATATTGTTCACTGCCTTCTGTAGTTTTTTTTGTCGCTACTTCGCCAGTTTCTCCCACAGCAAGTACAGCAGTATCATCTGCAAATGTTGCCACAGTTGTTTCATCACTGTTCGGCAAGTCGCTAGTAAATAAGAGATATAATACGGGACCTAATACACTTCCTTGTGGTACACCAGCTTTTATTTCACTTAATGTGGAGTAGTCATTTTCTAGTTTAATTCTAAAGAATCTCTCTAATATATAGGACTCTAAAATTTCCGAAAATTGTTTTGGCAGATGCTTTTGCAATTTATAGATCAGCCTTTGTGCCATACTTTGTCGAAAGCTTGTGCTATATCGAGAAATATAGTAGAGCATATCTTTTTTTCTTCAAATGCTTTTTCGATTTTATCTGTTATTCTATGCACCTGATCGATCGTGGAGTGTTCATTTCTAAAACCGAATTGATGGTTTGGGATTAGCGATTTTTCTTCGATTATTTCGTTCAGACGTTTAATCAACATCTTTTCGAATAACTTATATTGGACAAAATAGGTAGTATAGATATGGGGCGATAGGAGGTGACTTCACTAGGCGGTTTGCCTGGTTTTGGTATCATAATCACCTCCGCGACTTTCCACATGCTAGGTACATACCATATCCTGAATGCAGCATTTATGATCTGTGCTAGTTTCTTTAAGCCCTTTTTTGGGAATAGTTTTAGGATTTCCCCTGATATTAAATCAAATCCCGGGGCTTTTTTTAGTACTGATGTCCTTTTTTATTTCATTGGCAGTTTCTTTAGCCGTTACCGGTTGGATGTGTCTTTCCTCTTCGCACAATTCTTCGCTTTTTTGACAGTCTTTATCTTCATATGGTTGAAAGACGCCTTCAAGATATTCAGCAAATAAATTAGCTTTTTCTTGGTTGTTTTTTGCTCAGTTACCTTCACTGTTTTTAACTGGTGGAATGTGAGCAATTGGCCTGTTCATTTTTTTTTTTTTTTTTGCCTTCCAGAGTGAGTACTCGGTACTAGCATCATTTGTAAGATTGGTAAGGTATTTTTTAAGAGACTCATTTTTAGATTCTCTTATCGATCTTTTAAGCTGATTGTTTAGATTATTCAGTATTGTTTTGTCTCCGGGCGCCCTTGTTTGTTGCCAACGTTTTCTTGCTCGTCTCTTTTCCGTAATTATATCTGTATTCACATTTGCAAACAAAATGTCTGCTGCTGATGAATTCACATATTTTCATAGTTTTTATTTTTGTTTCTGTGAACCACATACCCATTTAAAATGTTTAAATTAACTGCCAACAAAAAAGTTTGTCATTCCACAAAGTTGGTAGTTATATGTAGGTACACCCGCTACACTCGTATATAAATATATTCTCTCCCCCATTCGTATTTACAGTTGCTGCACAGTTTCAATAAATTTATTATCAAAAGCAATGTGCATCCCGACCGGAAGTTGGATCAACTTTCAACAAATCTCTCAAGTGAATAAAACTGTGCATCCAGCAACACTGACGATAGTGGGTGAACCCGAAATAGAACGGAACCAACTATAGGCTAGGCACCTATATATACAAAACTAGACTAATAAATGAAACCACCGGCCTGTGAACGTACTTCAGGGAAATTCTCCTATGGTATGCATCTCAAGAGAATCCACTGTTTTTTTGCCTTTGCTGTTGATGTTGACGTCCTGTTCCCAGATGCATGGACATTTTTTTTTTCAACTTGGAGCTCATGCCGAAAAGGGAATGTTCCCAAATTAAAAGAAATTTCCCCCAAAATGGCAAAGAATTCGCTACGAGACTTTATAAATGGGAAAGGAAAAACATTTAATTGGACGATTAATGTTATTTTGGAAATTTTTCAAGTAGAAAATGTTAAGGAAATCCTCGGTCGGTCGTTAGTGCGCTGTCATGGACTTCAATAAGATTGCCTTTGTTCAATTTAATCTTACCCCACGATCGGAGGGAGAAAGAAAGAACAGGCACAATGAACGAATATTTAAAAGTTCAAACGTTTTTTTTTTTTTTTTTTTTAAATCTTCCAATGACACTATGAGAATAGCAAGCGCGTGCTCATAATAGTGCCAGATTTTTACTGACTAAAAACACCACCCTTTGAAGAATTATTAGATACCTACTGCAACTAAGATATAACTTATCAAGCAATTTTTCTATAACGAAATAACAACTACGCAATTTAGATGCGGTTCATCTTATGGCAAGATAAGATTAACCGGGTCTAAATTCGAAATTCGTCGAACGGTTTCGTTCTTTGTAGTCGGCGCAATAAATTGTTCTCGTCCAAAATTTGTCGGACTGTATTGTTGACATGTCCGATTAGTCGGTTTCTATGCTTTCACGCGAAGCTTCTAGTTTCAGCTTCAATTGTTGGAATTCCGAGATCCCTGTGGATATCGTCGTTTCTAATATACCATGGTGCTTGTACAATTTCTCTAAGCACTTTATTTTGAAAAGTTTGTAGAATATTGGCATTTGTTTTCTTGGTACAACCCCAAAGTTGTATACCGTAGGTCCACACCGGCTTTAGTATTTGCTTGTATAGAAGTAGTTTGTTTTCGGTACTAAGCTGGGAATATTTTTCGAGTAGCCAGTACATTTCTCTATGTTTGATATCGCGTTCTTTACGTTTCATTTTCACGTGCGAATTCCATTTCAGCTTTGCGTCGAGTGTCATTCCCAGGTACTTGGCCTCGTTTTCAAAGGGTATTCGGGCCAAGTTTAGGAAAATTGACAAGTCGTTAGTTTTCTTGTACGTGAAATTCACGTGAACAGATTTATTTTCGTTGAGGGTGATCCTCCAGTCCCTCGTCCATTCATTTACCTTATTCAGTGCGATTTGCAGTTTTGCAGTCGTTTCTTCAATTGTATTACCTACTGCTAGGATAGCGTTGTCGTCAGAGAAGATAGAGAAGCGGCCAAGGACACTTCCTTCTTCCTTGCGGCACGCCGGCCGAAATTTCTTAAAGCTCAGAGTATTTGTTTCCATGTCTAACACGGGAGAGTCTATTCCCGAGATATGATTCAAGAATATCATATAGGCGTACGGGAAGAACTTGTCGTAATTTCAAGCCGTCATGCCACACCTTATCAAGCTTAATTAATGTTTTTCTTGGTAGAAATTTGAGAACTTCTCCCGTGATCAAATCATAAGTCATAACCAGGAGCTTTCTTAGGTCTTAGGGATTCAATTTCACGTTTTAGTTCCTTTAGCGTGCTTAGCACGGGTGGCCGTGGCGCAGTGATGGAGTGTTCGCTTGTTGAGTGGGATGTTACGTGTTCAAATCCGAGCCAGTACCACGAAACATTTTTCACAAATAAAAACTGCGAATAAGTTGAAGTGAATTATAAGCGAACACAAATATCAACAATTCTCCCCTAGCTATTAGGACGCCACTCGTGGAGAATATCCACTGCGCCACAAACTCTTTCCTATCCCTCTTTGTCTTCCTAAAAAAACTTGAATGCCGCGCTGTGCCCCGCATTATAAGGGTATTCATAACCCCTTAAGCTCGAGTAAAAATTATAAAAAAAAAAAAAAAAAGTTCCCTTAGCGTTGCACTTGTGAATATTAAATCGTCGGATAATAATTCCGCCGCAATAACACTGTCATGAACCGCCCGACCATCGTACGGTTTAAAGGTTTCTTCTAAATGGGTGGCAAAAACGTCCACTTTTTCCTTATCTTCCCTTGCCCATTCGTTTTGATTTATTTTAATTGGCGGCGCGAGGATTTTGGGCTTTTTGGTGTCTTTTACAGCTTTCCAAAGTGAATAATTGGAATCTTTTTTCGCCGTTAAACTTTCAATGTAAGAACCTATCGCACGATTCTTAAAGTCCTTAATAGCTGTCCTCAACAAATTGCAGAAATAATTCAAATATGTTTTATGTTGCGCAGCGCGACTCTGTTGCCATTTTTTACGCGCCTTCCTTTTTTCGTTGACCAATTCTTTTATTTCGGGAGGATATCGTAGACCGTATTTGGCCGGAGTTTTCCTTAGATTAGGCGTATTATTCCCGGAAGCGAGCTGTACGATCTTAACGAAGCGATCTACTTCAACCTCAAGTTCATAGGGTGTCGTAAGTGGAACGCTCAGTTCAACATTCTCTTCAATTTCATTCCTAAAGGCTTCCCAGATAGTTGTTCTACCAGTTAATCTCGCTGGCTCAAGGTTATTTACTAGTTTTACGCTCAATGTTAAAATAACCGGTGAATGATCAGATGACAGATCAAAGCTCTCTTCAACTTTAATGTGGTCAGGTATTTTTTAAGAATCAGTTGGCCAGTAGGTCGGTTTGCCCGTCGAGTGGAAATCGCAACTGTACTCCATACCTGCCCCATAGAGCATTCTTCCTTTTCGCGAGATGTATCTAGAACCCCAGAACGTGTGTTTCGCATTAAAATCGCCGCCAATAATGAAGTTTGGTTTGAGCGATTTAAGCAAGTCAGTATAATCACTTTTTTCAAGCGCGGTACGCGGTGGACAGTAGAAAGATGAAATTCTAAGAGTACTCGCGTATGAATATTTCTAATTCGTCGAGTTTTTGTAAAAGTCCGTTTTCATTCCAAGTGCATATTTTTAACATTGGTTTTTTATTCATATTTTATTTGATGTACGCGTTTTCCGTGAATTATTTTCGAGCTTAACCAAGCGATTGAGAATAATTTTATATATTTTGCTTTGTTCTTCAAGTTTCTGGAAAATAACTGAGAAACATGTGAAACAGGGTCCGGCGAAGTTTCAACGTTTTTTGCTCCTTCGGATGCCGCGGCCTGAGCGTAGGTCTGCACTCTGGCTGTCCGAGGGCCACTATTCGCCACTATTGGCTTTCCTGATTTTAACTTTTCAGTAGCGTTTCTTTTGACAACAGAGGTCGAGCGCTTTTCTGTTGTCCCCCTTTCTTTGACATTATTACGCTCTTGAACCGGAGGTTTTATATTACCTACTACCTCCTGGGCGGTCTTACGCTTTGTCTTTGTTGGCGGCTTTGTTTTTATATTTTGTGGCTTAAGGAGCACATCTCTCCGTTTTTGCAACTCCTTAGCTACTTCGCAACCTCTATAATTTGCCGGGTGCTTTCCATTACAGTTGGCACAGGTAGCGGAGGATTGTTGATTTGCTCCACAGTCTTGGGAGAAATGATTTCCGGCGCATTTCACACTTCGCGGCTCTTTTTGCAATACATTTGCGTATGATTAAATTCTTGGCAACGTTTGCACTGTGGAATTATTTTTAAATTTCTGTCTTTTCTTAGTTACCCAATTCGTTTCGCGTGCTAGCTCTTTTTCGTCGGTGTGGTATTCGCGACTTGCCAAGCGTGGTCTCTTTCTCAAGATCTTGATAGAGTAGATCCATTTCCTTAAGCTTGATTCGAAGTGCTTTATTTTCTTCCTCAAGACTTTTATCTTTCACTGTTTTCTGTTTTTCACGCGCTAGCGCTCCCGGCGGACTTCTTTTCCCGGGGTTATTCGATCTTGTTGGAGGAGATCGAGATACCATTGTGCTTTTAATAAAAGGGTTAATTGGATTGCAATAAGCGGCTCTCCCCAGAATCCGAAGGGATTGGATTTTCCAGCAAAGCTGGACTGCCACCTGGGGTACTTAATCCTTTTGTTTTGCTCATTGAATTTGTTTGTATACACCATTTCGCTCGGTATACTGAGGTTGGATTTTAGTCGCCTTTTACGAAAAACATGCCTACCTCAGGTATATTCTAACCCCTACCCGAACGGTCTGTAAAATTTGTTTACTAAGCTGTCGACCTAATATAGGATTAGGTGGATAAGGACCGCCAGCTAGATAGGTAGATGGAGAATGCTGTATGTGATAACGAATGGGCACTTGTTTGTTTCGGCCGGGAAATTAGAGAATTTTTTCTTTGCATTTGGAAGGCGATAACGGCCTCCTGCAAAGGCTTAAGTATAAGTATGTCTACTCAGGAGGTTTACGGATGTACAACTTGCGAATAAGTGTGTCTACTCAGGAGGCTTACGGATGTACTACATCCAATGGGATTGATGTTGTTATAAATAAATCGTATTTATTGTGGTTGTTAGAGGTTGGCAAAGTTGTTTAGGTTCTGCGCTGGGTTTCACTATTTTGTCATCAGCATTTTAAATATTTTAAAATAATAATGGCCAGATTGGTATTAAGTTGGTTAGGATCCCCGGTAAAGTCTGTACTAGTGAAAGCACCTTTATTTTGAGCTAAATGTTACAAAAAAAAAAAAAACATGGAATTTTCGCTTAGACAATACAAAATTCTGATAATCTCCGTTTTGTTTTGATTTTTAACTTTCCCGATTGCGTAGTAAGAGAAATTTATTGTATTCGTACAAAATTTCGAATTCGAGATGTAAATAAAAAAAGCGGCCAAGTGCGAGTCGGACTCGCCCATGAAGGGTTCCGGACACACATTTTATCACTTTGGAAGAGTGTCTCTCGCCCAAACTATTCAGTTTAGAAAAAAAAAAATATATTAGAAACCTAAATATCATTTTTGAAGCCTTATGCATAGATACCCTACACGTATGGGTTTGATGAAAAAAAAAAAAAAAAAAAATTATTTGAGTTTCAGTTCTAAGTCTGGGGAACCCCCAAAATTTATTGTTTTTTTTTTCTATTTTTGTGTTTAATCTTATTGCGATTCACAGAATACATCTATTTATCAAGTTTCAACAGTATAGTTCTTAAAATTTCGGAAACAAGTGGCTGTGACATATACGGACGGACAGACAGACAGACATAACGAATCTATAAGGGTTCCGTTTTTTGCCATTTGGCTACGGAACCCTAAAAAAGTGGGTCTAGAAATTCTGTCCGTCCGTATGTCCTGAGGCCAACTGCCTAAACGGACGCCCGATAAGTTATTTACGTTTTTTTTTATCAACTTTTGCGATTTTTTAGTAAAAAAAAAAGTATTTCTGTTAATTTTTTCTGATTTTCAAAAAAAAAAAAAAAAAAAATCGTTTGAAGAACGAGAAAGTTACGTTCGACCCAGTCGTGCACTTTAATTTTATTGGCTTAGTAGAGGGCATGCAAAATTATCATTGCTGAATTTTCTGGTATGTATATATCACTTAAACGATTGCAATGAAATTTTGTGGATATGCATGGTTTGTTGCAGCTTAAAGGATATGACTGCTTTGGACCCGATAGATGGCGCTGTTGACGATCTCTGATATGTCTCAATCGATTTTAATGAAATTTTGCTGATGTGTATTGTTGGTTTCAGCTTGAAAATAGAATCGTTTTCTTGTCGAGACATAAATATTTGTTTATAATTGTTTCAACTTAATTTTTAAGCGAATATCTACTTTGAACGCTGGAGCTAGGAAGTTAACCTGTTGAATGGAACAGTGCCATTCAAAATTTCAGTCAACACTTACTAGATAAAAGCTATCGATTTACATGCAATTACAACAACAGCAGATGATCCTGCTTCTCATCGAGATCATGAATCATGATCTGAAAATTATTTCTACTATTTCTCGCTGCGTTGTTTGGCGCTGTTTGTTTCATTTTTAAATGTTGGTGTACCTGTAAACGATAGCTAAGTCACACGTTGCCAGACTAAAATATTCAACACCATTCATGACAAGCAATCAACAAGCATATATTTCACATGAGAATAAATTTCCCGTCCGTTTTTCGAGATATTGCTTTTTCATTCTATAAAGGTACGCCCAGACCAGCGAAATATTTCATAAACATTTAAGTTAATGTTTCATAACCATTTATTTAACAAAAAAAAAAATTTGTTTGCAATATTTTGCATTTTCCCAATCGTAACTTATTATTGTTTCACATTTTTTCCTGTAGAAAGGTGAGAGTTGTTTTTTGTTGTTTTCTTTTATCGTAAAATACAAATGTCCAAAAAATCTTGGAATAATGAAAAATGGAAACTAGCAGCCTGTATAAATTTAAATTATTTTCAAAGCTAATTATTGGGAAACACATTTCTTTTTTATCACAAAATAGTACAAAGAAATAATGTAATAATTGCTACAATTTTCGTCGATTTTTTTGTAACTAGCTTCAGTTTGTTCATTTGGGTTTTCGTGTTTAAACCGCTGTCATTTACTTCGTCTTAGAATTCCAATTACGGACGAGAAGTGCAAACTGCGGTAAGATTTTTATTACCTACATTTCAAACTGATTGTAAACCATTTCCTTTTAAAAACAAAACGCACCGTATAAGGTATAAGGTATAACGGAAGCGGTGTTGTTGTTTTCGAGCCCTGGCCGTGATAATAATTAAAAACATTTTCGTAAATATTTAATAAATACTTTAGTACACCTACGGGCAAGTTACTCTCAATATTGAGTAAAGTGGTGAATGTGTTACGGAAATTGTGATCTGGCGTGGCAAAGATTTGAATTATCTCGTATTAATTTAATTTATTTAATTAAAAAAAACTTCGGTTTCAACTAGGAAGTGAACCTGAGACTGTGAAATTCATAAGCTACGTCCTACACAGTCACTAGGCTACTGAATTAGCTGATGCAATTAAATCTAAGTTGTAAACGCATGAAATGATTGGTTTGCTTTATTATGAAGACTTTTTAAAAGACTGAATCTACTGCGCTGAACTAAATTTATAACATTATAAAGATTTTGTTTTCAAATTAAATTTCTTAAAATAATCCAAATACAACACAATTAAATTTAACATACATTATAAATCTAACCACATTTATGGAGAAGTTTCACTTCTGGTGTGTGGTGGTCACATGAATACTCTCTTTTTTTTTCAACTGGCCACAGGGATCTACGTGAAGTTAGCCCGCACTTTTTCTAGAATGAAAAACGTGAAATGCAGTTCGATAGACATTCGTTTGTAGTTGTTTGTAGTGAAATTTTTTTCGTTTGTAGTTCAACCGTTAGAAAGTTAGAGCCATTAGAAAAAAATTTCAGCCCGCACTTTTGGCTTTTTGAAATGAAAACTAGCCAGTTGCATTTGAAATCGTTTGTAGTTGTTTGTAGTGAAATTCTTTTTTTTTTTTAATTTTTTATTTCGCAGATATAAGGACATTTGTGTTTGCACCTATAACTCCGAATTTCCAATAGACAGAAATTAATTAAAAATACTGGTGCATAAAGCACATCCCAACTTAAATAACTGCATTTAAAATTTTTGATTTCACTCAAGCGTTACTTAATAAAACACAATTAAAGTCAAAAGTCGCATCCCCTTAGAGTTGCATCCATATATGGATCTCCCACCAACAACAAGACAACGGTAAAAACATTTTCGCAAAGCATTCATCCCTGTCCATCGATATGAGTCACTATTTGTCCATTGGCAACAACAACCAGTCAATCAACCCCTATTTTATCCAACAAATTTTTCTATTCCTTCGAATAACATTTAAAACTAACCCTTTTTAAACAATTTATAACAACAAAAATGCAATATTTACAAAGTATGTACTCCTGGCTATCTAATGCAATTCAAATTTTGTGAATTTATTACAAAGACGACGATTTAGATGCAACTTAAACACACACTACTTTGTCATACAAACTCATATCAATATTTCCGTTACTAAGCAACTCAAAATAGGGAAATCTATTTTCTTCTAATGCTTTCTATTAGATGTATCTAACGGAATAAAAAAAAGTGATCTTTTATCAATAGATAATGATTTATTCAAGATTCAAGAAAATCGTTAAAATCGTCCGCGCAGACCGATTTAAGGGGATGGATATTTCAAATGCTGGACAACTACAAACGACAGAAACTAGTTGGTTGTTAGAAAGCATGTATGCTCTATCTAATAAAACCAAAAATTTCAAAATTGTACCAACCAAAAAGAGTTTGTAGGCTATTTAAGCAGAAAAATAAAAATGGCGATATCTCCGAAACGGTACAATGCAAAGTGATGAAATTTTCTATTTTCAATAGATTTTCACCCCATTAATCTAATAAAATAAAAATTGTATCAATCGGCCTAACGGTTTATGATTTATATGAAATTTAAGCGAAATGCGAGCTTAAATTTGCGTGTGAAGTTAGCCCGCACTTTTTCTATAATGAAAAACGGAGTTTGCAGTTCGATAGACATTCGTTTATAGAGGTTTGTAGTGAATTTTTTTTCGTTTGTAGTTCAACCGTTAGAAAGTTAGAACCATTAGAAAAAAAAAATTTCAATTCCTTAAAACTGTGTTATCTCCGAAACCGTAGCAAGTAAGGTGATAAAATTTTCTATTTTGGAAAGTATTTCACTTTGCCAATCTAATGAAATACAAATTATACCAATTGGCTTAACGGTTTATGATTTATATGAAATTTAAGCAAAATTTAGGCTTCAACTTAAGGGGCCCATAACTCAAAAACTGTTGAACTACAAACGATGAAATTCTACACTGCTATTTTATGTACTCTTATCTAACTGTGATATAAAATAGAAGACAGCCCGCATTACTGGACACTTTTTATTCGCAATTTAAGGGGAGCCTGAAATGGTTCAAATTTGCTCATTTTTAAGCGATTCGATATTTCCCTTGCTAGGATGCTGTGAAGGGTGGAATAAGTTTTTTTCCAATGGAACTACCCATCTCTTTCTAACAAAGTTGTCAGAAATCATTTTTTACTAACGGTTAAAGTTTTATTCGCAATTTAATTTCGGAATAATTCACATTTAAGCAACCCGATAACTCAAAAACTGTTGAACTACAAACGATGAAACTTTACATTTATAATATATATATATTACTTAATGAATGGTATAAAATAGAAGACAGTCCGCATGACTGGGTACTTTTTATTCGCAATTTAAGGGAAGTCTAAAAAGTGTTCAACTGCCCATATTTAAGCAGTTCGATATTTCTAATGCAGAACAACTTCAAATAACAAACAATAATGTTTTCTAATTCGTTGATCATTCTATTTCTAAGGACGTTAAAAAAATGACTTTTGTTCAACAAATAATATTTTATTTGAATTTTTTTCAGCTACCGCCAGGCCTCATTTTCTGGATAGGATTTTTCAGAAACTGTGGCACTACAAACGATGAAACTTTCCATTTCTAATGTATGCACCCTTCTAAATGCATAGTATGAACTAGAAGCCAGCCAGCACTACAGGACACGTTTTATTCTAAGTTTAAGCGAAGCCTAAAATGTATTCGAAAAAGCTGCAAGAAGCTTTTCACAACATAACTTCATTTCATTGAATTTATCTTCTCTACCCATTCTAACAAAATCAAACAATTAATTTTATTTCGATCGTGTAGATCACAATTTACGTTGAATAAGCATGAATAAGTAGGTATGTATCTCTTTTCTAATGCAAAGTAGGAAATTCTGTGCATCGCAATCAAAGGGTTTGCCTTTATTCCACCACCCTTGCACATATCCAATCAGGTATGAGTATGACCCAACCACGCAAACAAAATGCAGGGCACATGCGTTTATGTGGTGCGGATCGTGTCGTGACCGTCACAGAATAGATTTTTGGGGGTGTGACCACGATTGAACGCATATGATCGTGTGCGCATCGTTCGGTAAATGACCAAAATTTTTTTTAATCCTTCGAAAGGAGAGAGAATGAAACGGCACAATTAGCGAAATATTAATCATTTCGCGTCCTGTTTTTGTGGGAAGCTTGAGTAAGAAATGGTGACTGGACATGGAGTGTAGGTACAGTTATGTTTGGTTATTTTGAAAACGTTAAATAATATGTGCAGTGTAGGCCATATAATGTGATTGGCATGGACAATAATAAAGCCGCAAAATATGGATACCGAAGTAGGTACCTACCTACCACGGTAATCTTTTTTTTCTTTTAACAATTGCTGGCTTTGATTCTGTTGAATTTGAAGGGCAGGGATGGCACTTTATACTACAATTGTTCATTATTGATGAACTAAAATATACCATAAGTATTTAAAATAAACAATAGGTGTAGGTATGTAGGTAGTACATATCTGTTTTAATTATTTGTATACCTACTCTTGAATATTTTATATTTATAAGTCTTGTTACCTACCCGCAATCCTCAAAATATAAAAACTCACACAAAAGGATTTTGAAGCTAGGCAAAATCCTATGCCAACTTTGCATAAATGGATGTGTACTTATGACTAATGAGTACAAAATAAATATGTATATGTTGATATGTAAAAAAAGATAATGCTATAAGTTGGTAAACGAAACGCCTACTTCCGTAGACAACACATTTATGATAAGAAAAAGGATATTTGTACCTAATTAACAGTCGTTTAGAATATAGAGCGAAAATCCTTTTTTTATTACTGGATTTGTAATTGTTTTATTGCAGTATTTGGGATACCTACGACGTTGGGCTTTTTTGTTTTCTCTTTGTTTCTTTTTCATTGTGGAATGCAGGGTCTTTTTGTTTTCTTACTATACCTAACTAACTTATTTTAATTTCGGAAGCGGAAGAAAGCGCAAGTGTTTCATAATCGTTAAAAGAAATAATTATTAACTATAAGCGAATAAATCTGTAATAAAAAAGGGATTTTCGCTCTATATTCTAAACGACTGTTAATTAGGTACAAATATCCTTTTTTTTATCATAAATGTGTCCTACAAGGCCTACATACCTATCATGTTTATTCAACGTAAATTGTGATCTACACGATCGAAATAAAATTGTTTGATTTTGTTAGAATGGGTAGAGAAGATAAATTCAATGAAATGAAGTTATGTTGTGAAAAGCTTCTTGCAGCTTTTTCGAATACATTTTAGGCTTCGCTTAAACTTAGAATAAAACGTGTCCTGTAGTGCTGGCTGGCTTCTAGTTCATACTATGCATTTAGAAGGGTGCATACATTAGAAATGGAAAGTTTCATCGTTTGTAGTGCCACAGTTTCTGAAAAATCCTATCCAGAAAATGAGGCCTGGCGGTAGCTGAAAAAAATTCAAATAAAATATTATTTGTTGAACAAAAGTCATTTTTTTAACGTCCTTAGAAATAGAATGATCAACGAATTAGAAAACATTATTGTTTGTTATTTGAAGTTGTTCTGCATTAGAAATATCGAACTGCTTAAATATGGGCAGTTGAACACTTTTTAGACTTCCCTTAAATTGCGAATAAAAAGTACCCAGTCATGCGGACTGTCTTCTATTTTATACCATTCATTAAGTAATATATATATATTATAAATGTAAAGTTTCATCGTTTGTAGTTCAACAGTTTTTGAGTTATCGGGTTGCTTAAATGTGAATTATTCCGAAATTAAATTGCGAATAAAACTTTAACCGTTAGTAAAAAATGATTTCTGACAACTTTGTTAGAAAGAGATGGGTAGTTCCATTGGAAAAAAACTTATTCCACCCTTCACAGCATCCTAGCAAGGGAAATATCGAATCGCTTAAAAATGAGCAAATTTGAACCATTTCAGGCTCCCCTTAAATTGCGAATAAAAAGTGTCCAGTAATGCGGGCTGTCTTCTATTTTATATCACAGTTAGATAAGAGTACATAAAATAGCAGTGTAGAATTTCATCGTTTGTAGTTCAACAGTTTTTGAGTTATGGGCCCCTTAAGTTGAAGCCTAAATTTTGCTTAAATTTCATATAAATCATAAACCGTTAAGCCAATTGGTATAATTTGTATTTCATTAGATTGGCAAAGTGAAATACTTTCCAAAATAGAAAATTTTATCACCTTACTTGCTACGGTTTCGGAGATAACACAGTTTTAAGGAATTGAAATTTTTTTTTTCTAATGGTTCTAACTTTCTAACGGTTGAACTACAAACGAAAAAAAATTCACTACAAACCTCTATAAACGAATGTCTATCGAACTGCAAACTCCGTTTTTCATTATAGAAAAAGTGCGGGCTAACTTCACACGCAAATTTAAGCTCGCATTTCGCTTAAATTTCATATAAATCATAAACCGTTAGGCCGATTGATACAATTTTTATTTTATTAGATTAATGGGGTGAAAATCTATTGAAAATAGAAAATTTCATCACTTTGCATTGTACCGTTTCGGAGATATCGCCATTTTTATTTTTCTGCTTAAATAGCCTACAAACTCTTTTTGGTTGGTACAATTTTGAAATTTTTGGTTTTATTAGATAGAGCATACATGCTTTCTAACAACCAACTAGTTTCTGTCGTTTGTAGTTGTCCAGCATTTGAAATATCCATCCCCTTAAATCGGTCTGCGCGGACGATTTTAACGATTTTCTTGAATCTTGAATAAATCATTATCTATTGATAAAAGATCACTTTTTTTTATTCCGTTAGATACATCTAATAGAAAGCATTAGAAGAAAATAGATTTCCCTATTTTGAGTTGCTTAGTAACGGAAATATTGATATGAGTTTGTATGACAAAGTAGTGTGTGTTTAAGTTGCATCTAAATCGTCGTCTTTGTAATAAATTCACAAAATTTGAATTGCATTAGATAGCCAGGAGTACATACTTTGTAAATATTGCATTTTTGTTGTTATAAATTGTTTAAAAAGGGTTAGTTTTAAATGTTATTCGAAGGAATAGAAAAATTTGTTGGATAAAATAGGGGTTGATTGACTGGTTGTTGTTGCCAATGGACAAATAGTGACTCATATCGATGGACAGGGATGAATGCTTTGCGAAAATGTTTTTACCGTTGTCTTGTTGTTGGTGGGAGATCCATATATGGATGCAACTCTAAGGGGATGCGACTTTTGACTTTAATTGTGTTTTATTAAGTAACGCTTGAGTGAAATCAAAAATTTTAAATGCAGTTATTTAAGTTGGGATGTGCTTTATGCACCAGTATTTTTAATTAATTTCTGTCTATTGGAAATTTGGAGTTATAGGTGCAAACACAAATGTCCTTATATCTCCGAAATAAAAAATTAAAAAAAAAAAAGAATTTCACTACAAACAACTACAAACGATTTCAAATGCAACTGGCTAGTTTTCATTTCAAAAAGCCAAAAGTGCGGGCTGAAATTTTTTTCTAATGGTTCTAACTTTCTAACGGTTGAACTACAAACGAAAAAAATTTCACTACAAACAACTACAAACGAATGTCTATCGAACTGCATTTCACGTTTTTCATTCTAGAAAAAGTGCGGGCTAACTTCACGTAGATGCCACAGGGAGGGTTATATGTTTCGCGCGTATCATATGTTCGTTCCTACGTGACCCCCAGTGCTGTAGCTCAAACAGCTTGACCGATTTTGAGTGATGTCATGGTATTCTTTCCCGGAGTGTCATAGGTTATACAAATAAATATAAAAATATAAATTAAAAAAAATAACCCAAAATATAATAATACATAACTATAATGATTAAAAAAAAACCGACGACTGTAGAAAAGATTTAAAATGATTAAAAGTATAACTAATTGACAATCGCAGACTACCTACAAATCTGACAAAAATATGCGCAGCCTCCGACTGGCAATTACTTATACTTGAAAGTGTGTTGTTTTAAACTTTTAAGAATTTTTTTTCAGTCGGGTTTTTTTTTTGTATTTGTAATGTACTATATACCGTACATACGTGAAACAGTTTTGTCATAAAATAACAACTAATATGAAGCTATCGTTTTTTTTTTTTTTTTTACCGAAAACGATAGTCTCAATATTCATATAATTGATGAACATCCATTGATATTTAACAACTTTCTGGGATATGGTTGGATACAAGACACATACGTGATCATTTTAATAAACTTTGCAAGTGATCACAAAGATGAAAATTGTTTATGTTTTTAAATTAAAAATCCGTATCAAATAGCTACCACAAAGCACAAACTTATAAAGAAGCTCGACTCACTGGAGCAAAGTGTGTAGTTTAAAATAATTAAAATGTTAACGCCTAGCAAAGCAGGCGGGGTCCGCTAGTAATATGTAAGAATAGTTGTCAGCATTGAGAAAACTACAAGCAAAGTAACAAATCATGGATTTTCTGAAGGAGTAACATGTAGTTTGTGCGAATAAATAAAGGAAGAGGAGAAAACATACCAGCTGTCGTATAAAAAAAAGTCACCACTCTTTTATATTTATTTTTTTTAGGTTTTTAAGTGTCCCGAATAATTTGGAGTTTAATAATATAAGCTACATAATTTTTAAAAGATCGAAATGTATTAATTTTCACACTTCTTATTACTCTTCCAAGAACAGTTTTGTTGCTTGACAAATAAAAATATTTAAACAAGCTAACGGTTCTTAAAACGCTTATGGTTTCTACGTGAGATTTTAATTTATTCTCAAATGAATAAATACTATAGGCTGTTATTTTATTTTCAAAAATATTCACTTCTGATCTTTATACAAACAATAAGTTTTGATTTGCATCATCAGCCTCAATAAATCATCAGACGAATAAATGAAGACGTTTTAATAAACTGTGTTCCGTTTATTTATTTATTTTTATTTTTTATTTTTATTTTTTGTTATTGAAGGTGAAAATCTCGAATGACACAATGTGTTTAGAAATCCAGCGTATTATGGGACTCTAACCACACTAAAAACATCTCCTTAATCATGACCAATCAAAGAAAGATTGAAAAATGATTTTAGTTTCAACATTCTCATTATTTAGATTATAAGGTCGTGAAGTTTAATTCTTCTTAATCTACGAATATTGTATCGTATATTTAAGACGTCTTCTATTACAGAATTAATATGCATCTGCAGTTGCTCATTGGGATGAATTGCGTACTTGCGTTCCGTTTATTGAATGATTTTAAAGGGATCTTTTTACGACACAAATACACTTATAAATCAATCATGAAGTATTGGATAACAAATTTCCGAAAGATAGGAGCTATTTGACAGATCAGCGGATATTTTGTGTGTTTACTTTTTTGCGTTTCGCTTTTTTTTTGTTTATAATAAGCTTCAAAAAGCATTTAAACGATTTCTGTTGGGCAAATTTAATTTCAATTTAAGTATTCTTCTTTTATTTTTTTTATAATAAAATATTCGTTGTGAAAGCAACCATTGAACTGGTTTTTCGTGAAAACAAATAATGAAAATTGAATTCTGCGATGATAGCAAATGTAATAGATTCCAAGAAAGTTTTCGCACTAAGCCATGTGGAGGTCTAAATGTTTATTGGTATCCTTTTACAAATGTTGTACATTTTTACAGCAGTTGGCTCAGGCTGGTTAGGGGGTCCTTGGGAGGGGCCGGGCTAGCCAACATGAAAGAGTGCTTCCGAGACTTGACCGACGCTTTTGCCCTCGATCGAGTCTCGGCGGCGCGGATAAACCCCTGTTGGGGGCCGACAGGCAACCATGGACGCGATCAGGATGGTGACCAATCGATAAGATTGCTCACCCCCCTGATTATAGGTGATGTAGGCTAAGAAGCTTAGGTAGATTTAAGTACGTTGATTAAAACAAATAATAAGGATTCCAAGTTTTCTAAAGTTTCTTGGAAATTAAAAAACAAAACAAATCATAGATATAGATAGATTTAAGGCCGAAAAGCATTAATTTTAAGCATATTGTTAAGTTTAGAGCGCTCGCTAAGATCCAGTAAGCTAGAAAAAGATAAATGTTTATTTTAAATTAGATTTAGTCGTTTTTGTCTAATGTAAGTTAATGAAAGAATTAAAGAAAAATGAATTTAAAAACGAAATGAAAAATTGGCTCAGGCTGGCAGACAACTAATTGTCGATATTAGTGCTTGATTATTAGTAGGTAAGGTAGGTATGTAAGGTCGAGATGAAATTTGATTGCTCTTATGCATACATTTAGTTTAAAAAAAAAAAAAACGTGGAAAGACCTTTCAAAATCTTATTTTTATATGAGTATTCAAAATTCGTATATGTGACCGGGCAGGATTAAAATCTTATACAATGGAAGTCCATTATAATTCTCTCCGTGAGTGTTGATGGGGACCAGCGTTGCCACTAAAGTCTTTAGCAAATGTAGTACCTTAGAGAAAAAAAATTGAATTTTGAAACAAAATGTAGTAACAGTTTTTTTTTTTTTGCAGTAAAATTACCTTTCTCTCAGCAGAAGCACTACTGTGTGGAAGACAGCATATATATCTTATATATAAAAATCACGTGTCACAGGTTGCTCCGCGATGGAATCCTAAACTACTGAACCGATTTTAACTCATTTTTCACATTGTGTGCAGTTTTGTCCCACTTGAGAGATAGGATAGTTTATACCTCAATTTATAGTCGCTGATTTTGTTATTCCAATAAATTCATTTTTGTACACTTTGAAAAAAAAGAAAAAAAGAAACTGGATAGAAATCGAGTAGTGACATTTCAAATACCAAAAAAAAAAAAAATATTTTGTTGTTGTCAATTATTTTAATTATTTTCCAACCAAATTGTTGTTGTCAACAATTTTGAAAGTTTTTTTTTTTTAAATACCTATTAGTCCAGGATCCCTAGTACATTTTTTCAACTTGATTAGTATCAAGCTAATTTTCCGTGAGTAGCTTAATTTTGATAAGACGCCCACAATTTCCTTTGCGAAAATTCTTGACTGTGGTAGCTAACAGAGCTAGCAAGGCTAAAATATGTCGATTTGATGATTCTCAAATATTTATTACTAATTGGATTGTGTTTTATTAAATCGTAAGACAATTATCTAAATTATTTGAAAAAATATTTGTCCTACAAAATCGATGGTCTGATCAAAGAGTCCCCCCCTTTCAACGTGTATCGATAACGAGATCACCAAAACTGATTACTAACCAGCTGATTTTTTTTTTTATTTATTAGTTAATATTTATATAATTTAACCTACAAATTCCGTGGTATGTTATCCCGGTCCTACGCTCAGAAGTTGTTAAGACCATAAGACCATTGTTATCATTACTAACTGTAGGACAAAAATATTAATAATAGGTTAGTGTGTTCTCTGCCCAAATAAAACAATGTCCTACAAAAAAACAGGTACGTATCACTAGTCCGACAAGAATTGTAATTTTTTCGTTTTCCTATTTGTAACATAAGATACAGTGAAAAAATCTTTTAAACACACCGACCGAGTAAATGAGTCATATGCCTACGGTGACCATATTTTTAAGAGCCAAACCCGGGACAGAAAAAGTGAAAATGTATAACAGCACACAAATTTCCAAAAAATAACAAAAAATTGTATGTATGTTGGGATGTATGTCCCGTATTTCTTAAAAAAATCTTAAAAAAAAAAACGGGACAGGCTTTTGAAATACGGGACTGTCCCGGGAAATACGGGACGTATGGTCACCGTACATATGCCCATAGAAGTTAGAAATCAAAATTTCAATTCGTATGTGCTCAAACAAGAATTGAAAAATCTCGTAAATCGTAATGCAGAAATTCTTCCACAGAAAAAGAAATGCACATGCAAACTACACACAAAGTAGGTACCCGCTCATCTCATTCATAAAAGCAACAGACAACAAAAACAAAGCTGAACGTATTATAAAATCGAACCAAAAAGGCAGAAAAGGAAGACATGAAAAAAAAAAACCCACCCTCATCAACATTCAACACATTCAATTGGAGCACCGCGATAGCGTACCAAACCAAGCTATATAGTTCTGTACTACTACTTTTGACTTTTGAGCGTAGGACCGGGATAACGTACCACGGAATTTGTAGGACAAATATTTTTTCAAATAATTTAGATAATTATCTTAAGATTTAAAAAAACACAATCCTGTTAGTAATAAATATTTGAGAACCATCAAATCGACATATTTTAGCCTTGCTAGCTCTGTTAGCTACCACAATCAAGAATTTTCGCAAAGGAAATTTTGGGCGTCTTATCAAAACGATGCTATTCTCGAAGATTCAACTTGATAGTAATTATTTTTACATCAAGGATCTGTACTACAACTTTTGAGCGTAGGACCGGGATAACATACCACGGAATTTGTAGGACAATATGACTGTTTAATTATATAAATATTAACTAATAAATAAAAAAAAAATCAGCTGGTTAGTAATCAGTTTTGGTGATCTCGTTATCGATACATGTTGGAAGGGGGGGACTCTTTGATCAGACCATCGATTTTGTAGGACAAATATTTTTTCAAATAATTTAGATAATTGTCTTACGATTTAATAAAACACAATCCAGTTAGTAATAAATATTTGAGAATCATCGAATCGACATATTTTAGCCGTGCTAGCTCTGTTAGCTACCACAGTCAAGAATTTTCGCAAAGGAAATTGTGGGCGTCTTATCAAAATTAAGCTACTCACGGAAAATTAGCTTGATACTAATCAAGTTAAAAAAATGTACTAGGGATCCTGGACTATATAGGTACCTACCTCAAAAGTTTGTTCTAATAAATTATGTTTACTATGTTACATTAAGTAACTTTTTGAAATGAAGTAGATACTTTGATTATACAAAGATGATATGGCCGAGGATATTTTGCATCGAATTCGTACTCTGATATCGGATAATGAACTGGAGATGTCAGTTGCATCGAAAGCTCGGAATTATTAACTTCATTACCTACATTAATGAATTTGGGCGGAACGAAGTTCGCCGGGCCAGCTATCCAGTATATATGTAGATAGGTAGTTTTTCAAATATTAAGTTTCTAAACTTTTTTTTTTGTTTGTTTGTTTGATTCCACCCATATCGACACAATGTCGCTATTTTGAGGTCCACATTTCAAAATAAGATTGAAAGCCCCAATCCGCAAGCACCACTGCTCATTTAAAATTCCAAATTTGCTTTCTTAAATAAATTGAAAATGGCTGGCTCTTAAAGAATGTAGTACTTTGCGGAAAGATGTAAGTAGTACGTAGTACGGCGTTAAAAAATCCAGCAAATATGTAGCACAGTACTACATATGTAGTACAAGTGGTAACGCTGATGGGGACACATGCGCTGAGAACAAGTTTCAAAGTTCAATTATATCTTATACATACCTTTAAACGAGCAATTCTTGTATATAAATTTATAGGTATATGGAGGTTTTCGGGGATAAACAATTGATCTAGATTAGTCTTATGTTTGGGAAAACGCGTGTTTTCGAGTTTTCATGCGTTTCTTTCCACGCAGAATATGGTCGCTAATTTCGTCCTTCCGGCCACTGTCCGTCTGGTTCATCGGTTTAAGACATCAGTACCTGGGCGACCGAGCTTTGCTCGGTTATTAGTATTACTTGTAATTTCAAAAACAATAAAAATTAAAAAAATATACATAAACTTGAACATATAACAAAATGTAAGTCTCCTAAATGCCGGTAGATATCTTACTTTTTTTCCTTTAACTATATGACGCGGACGGCAAGAAACGAGTGTTACGGATTCGAATCCCGCTCGGTGACTTACTTTTGTTTTTTGAAGTGAAACTTCTTATGCGACTTCCAACTCAAGGTCGCGTTAAACGTTGAACGCTAATAAAAGCATTGGATACTCAAAGGTGTGAGGGAGGGTTAGGGTGGCGCACATTGCACAAGCACGTTCATATGAAAAAAAATAGTGCGTGGAGTCCCTCCGCGCGGAAAAAGTGAAACTTCGTAATGTGAAAATGAAAATAGGAAGGGGTAGAAATAGAATTTTAGTGAAATCATATTGTTTCTTTAAGACAAACTTTATTAACATTGCTTGCAATTCACAATTGATCGCATCTTTTAATTATCATTTTCGAGTGGAGAAATATCCAAATCTATCCAAAATGACGATTTATGTAATGTGTTGAACGTAACGCTTTCTCTCATTTGATAAAGATTTTTCGAAAACTTCTTAACACTGTAGATCTGGTGTGCATCCTACCTACCTAGACCTATACCCTTGCAAATGGTAAGACAATAACAGTGATAATGATAAGGAGATGCCTTAAAAGACTAAAAAATAAAATATATAGCTCCTAAGCACAGATTGTAGAGCTTTAAGAGCATATATGTGTAAATTCTGCTGAAAATGGCATCGATCCTTTTTAAAATGGTTCTGTTTTCTATGTTTTTTTGCCCACAACAGTCTCTAATTAATTGGAACTTGATGTTTTCCAACGTTGTTGTAAGTAAAATATAAAAACTTGCACAACAGGCATCTTACTGATCTTCAACCAAGTGCCGATTCTGTAGGGAATGTCATGTACCTCGGACCGCTTATACCTTGAACCGAGTGCCAATCCTGGCAATTGGCGGAACATGTTGATAAAAGTTCTTCCATAAATTTTCCTGTATATCTATGGGATTCATTTCAGTTTGAGTTCATTTGTCGTATAAGCGCGGAGGTGTAAAAAAAACATAATAAAACAAATCACACCCTCGGAAGTATATTTTTTGTGAAGTGTTGTACTCATTCAATTAAGATATTTCTTTCGAATTACTCGTTTTAGAGTGTAATCTTATATATAAATTTCAATATTTAATAGTTTATTTGCTACAATTATGCAAAATAAAAAGCTAAAATGTATCATTTATTCAAAAGTGTAGTGAATGTACCTTGGACCTATGTTTATGCATGTACTTCGGACCGGTAACTTACAACTGTGATTAATGGGTCACAGATTTTACTGTTTTTTTTTTTTTTTTTTTTTTGTCACAAAATTTTGTATGAGTTTGCGTTTTTTCCCCACTTATTTGCATTTTTTACGACACCCAGGAAAAAGGACGGAAGAGGCACCATCACATCACCACACACCAAAACGTCTGCAATGATAAGGACTTTTCATATAATTTATGAATAATGGAAAATTTGCAAGAATCACTTAGCCGCCCACTAAGATGTAGATAATTCCATGTGCAGAGACTGAAAACTTTCTGCATCTGAACTGAATACGACAAGTTTTTGCACGTTTCTTTACAACTAATTCTAGCCACATGAACATAGTTGGCATTAGGCATTTAGTTTTCACCGTATTATACCGCCTCGGGTATCCCTAATCTGATTGAATGGCTCGCTGAGCAAATTATTCTGACATGTGAACGGTGGCAAGGTGTGGCGAGAAACAGCGACAGTACTGAGCTCCAAGCAAACATTCCCCAGTGAGTGCCCACAGAGGGTGCGTGCTATCGTTACCATCATCGCTTCTAGAGGTATAATACCTACTCGTAGTAAAAGACCGCAAAACTTTTAAAGTGTAAATTAAGTAAAATTCGTTGATTGCGGGAAGGGATTTATTTCAGCTTTTTAAGTACTACTACTATGGTGTTTTACAATAAAACTGGAGCGGCGGTATACTTCAGAGAAGCAGCTGCGGGAATTGGACCAGAATATGCGAAAGGAGCGGCGGAAAATCTGGTGGCTGGAGCGGTGTAGGCTGCCAAGGCAGGTTGAGCAGGGTAGGCATATGCAGCAGCGTATGGAGCTGCGACAGTCCTTGCAGCAGGAGCGGTGTAGGCTTCCACAGCGGGTTGAGCAGGATAGGCATATTCAGCAGCGTATGGAGCCGCGGCAATCCTTGAAGCAGGGGTGGCGTAGGCTAGAGAAGCAGAGTACGCGGCCAACGCACCTGGAGCTTGAGGAGCATAAGCAGCAAATGGCGCCGATACGAACGCGGCATTATAGTTGTTCTGGATGTCGATGCGGCTGCTGCCACCAGGAGCGATGAGTGCACCGCTGTAAGCCACAGTTGCAGGGTAGGCCAGGGGTGTTGGGTACGAGAGAGCCGCTGAGTATGCAAATGGAGCTGCCGTCAGAGGTGCGGAGTAAGCAGCCGGAGCAATCACGCCTGGCTTTGCAGCAGCGCAGGCAATAAAAGCCCAGAAAGCAATAATCTGAAAGAGAGAAATATCGTTTTGAGATCAAAACTTTTATGAAGGAGTTTCGTACTTACGATTTTGGCCATTTCGATTTGATTGAGTGTTTTTTTTTTTTCTCTTTTCTTAGTCGTGCTACGTTCGAGAGACCTGCGATTGTAATACGATTTGAGGTGCACGTCGGCCCGCTTTTATATGCGTCTACTCACGTACCCAATGCATAAGCCATATAAGCTGTTAATTAATGCAGCGTGGGTATATATTTTTGTGTGCATATTGCATGGAATGCAGTTCAGGTACATATTCCGGCAAAGAATACTTGGAACAGTTTAGGTATTTCTTGGAAACATTTCAAGGACTTTAAGTAGGTAACTGTTATGTGATATAAATATTGCATGATAATTGGAAATGATCAATGTTTTAGTGGCACCTCTTCATTGCAAATGTTGTTTGGCCGCAACAGTAGAAAGCAGACCTCGCCGGCTATTTCAGTCCATCATTCAACATTTTGGAGGTTGAGATTTAAATTTGCTTATTAAAAAAATAATAATAATAATATTCCTAAGGTCGTTACCAAAGACTATCCAAACTAGACGGTCATCTTCCATGCACCTATACCCGATTTTCCCAGCAAATGTTGAATGACAGCCCTCTCTCGCGCGCTCTTATTTTTCCTGTATCATCTTGGGTCATTACTTTGGACTGTCTAGAAATAACGGTTTTGCAATTTTGTAGCGAACAAGGGGCCATTGCATATATAGTGGACGTCCATTATAACGAATAACCGATATAACGAACGCTTTTCAGATATACTAGGTTCGCCCAGTGGTCGAAAATCGACCACACAGTTTTTACATTATCATCATATAAATATAATTGGTATAGCAATATTTTATTAATATTTTATATTTTAAATAAACAATTCGTAATAATTACTGATCGTATTCGGGTCAATGCTGGAACAAACATTAGTAGCTAATATTGTACTACACTTTTTTAATGTTGAAAAAAGATAGTAACTAAAATTAAAGAAAATGTAGGTAGGTACCTATTGCATTTTGTTTCATGTATTTTTATAGTTATTTTTTATTCAAGAATATTTTTAAGTTTTTGCTTAAATGCAGTTGAAGTGGTTGCAGCTGAATTTGATGCTGCTGCAGTTGATGCCAGAAACTCGATTGAGTAAAGAGTAGTTGACTTTCGGTTGAAATCTTGAAAGAATAATCCCTTATTTCTTAAAAGAAAATCGCGAAAAAAACAGCAATGAAAATATCTGCGCACAATTAAAGACATATTTTCTCTTACATTAGACTCATTTTTGATGAAATGAAATTGGTAATGCTTTTCTCCACTTTGTAATTTGTTACCATTATTTATAAAATTAAATTATAAGCACCAGCCAAATCTACCTGTTATATGGACTTCACTTGAGGAGAAAGGTTATTCCGTCAAAATCTATTAAAATGTGATTCTACAAAAGATTTCTGCTAACCTTTTTAATAGTAGGTTCATACCAAATCAATTCTCAATCAATTCTTATAACAAAACTCAAATGTTCATCCATAAACATTTGAGAAGTGCAAATTTCCCCAAATTTCCCTTTTCTCAGGGGTGGAAAAATGTATATCTATACTCTTGGTATACAGATACACTACGGACGACGCCATTTTGAAATCAGTCTACAGTCTTGTGTCGATCGGCAGTCGATAGACAACTTCGGAAGTAAGGGTATATTAATTGTTTGTAGTGCACAATTAAGTTAGGACTATATAAGTCCGTCCGAACTTAATGGAAATTTGCACGCGCAAGTTTACAGGAGATATTTAGCTCTATTTGCGACACAAAATAGGGTCTTGCGACAGCAAATCAATCTAAACAAAAACGTGTGTGCACTTAAACAATTAATGAACCCTCACCTCCGAAAATTTCTCTATCGTTTGACACAACACACAAGACTGATTCCAATACAGCATCGTCACTGGCGTGTGCAAAGAATACACATTGGCCGCGTTCCACTGCCCGCTAGATGACTAGCGGCATGTCAAACTCCATATAAAAAAAATAGACATTTCACCAAAAGTGCTAGACGTCTAGCACTTTTTGTGAAATATCCCTTTCAGGGAAATTTCTCAATCTAGCGCAAAACTACCCGCTGCATTGAAAAAAAAAACAACGACCTTTCAGGAAATCGTTCAAATGTTTACAAAATAAAAGTAAATACGAAGCAGAGCAAGTGCAATTGTGATAGAATTGGTATTAATGTAAATAAAATAGCAATTCAGATATTATTTTTATAATATTTGTATTATTTCTTTAATTGTAGTGGGGACTTTGCCGCTGCCGCTATTGTTCTAGCGCGAGCGTTCCTTCATCTGGGATATTTTCTGCTAGACGTCTAGCGGGCAGTGGAACCTGGCCATTTTTCAACTCCAGAGGAAAGGGAAATTTGGGAAATTTTGTACTTCTAAAATGTTATGGCTTATCTTATCAGAGAATCGACTGGGCGAATGGGGAAGGCGAAATGTACTTTCATTCATCAAACTAATCCAATCACTCCTGCGCGTATTCTCTTCTCTTCATCATTCGCTTAACACACACCATTCCATTCTCCCTCACGAAGGTATTGGTATAGAGAACAAAGTTTACGCAATAATAGCAACCATAAACTAAATATGAAATAGACTGTCAGCTTTCGTACGTCTCCCCGATTTCACCCGCAGATTTTTTCAATAATACTCCCTTTCTCTCTCTGAGAGCGAGCCTGGCTGTGAATCCGTGTAAGAAAGCAAAACAGTACCACACTCGATATAAAAATGAAAATCCACATCAGGCAACCTGACATCTGGTTAAACCAGCAGTGTAGGCTGGTTTTTCTCAAGTATGTGTGTGCCCCCTTTGATTAACATGGCACAAATACATGAATTCAAACTGGGCTACACTCAAGGCCAAATTCAGCTTATAGGCAATTTCTCTTTTTTGGCTGAAGCTGTCAGTCTATTTAATACTTAGTTTATGATAGCTGGGTGTGATTTTCTTTCGTAATTATGATTCACATTCATACAGGAACAGGAGACAGAACTTCGTCCAAGCGAAAGAAAAATTTGACTAATCGAATTAGAATTACTCTTGCGCAGTTTCTCTTTTCTCTTCCTTCGCTTAACTGCCACCATCATCTCATCTGTGATAGCGGACGCAGAGATAGCGAAGGCGAAATATTATCTTTCTTTTGATGCCTACAGTGTTGTCGTTGTAACCAAGGTAAAGCAAAAACTTTTTTTAAATAATTATTCTTTTAAACCGATCTATGAGTGATCTTCATTAAGTAGGGTTGATACGTATCTCTGAAAGAAATTGTGTCGGTGATTAATATAGTTAAATAAGTAAATTATAAGAGACAGAGAATACGTATCTCTTCCTTCGCCTAACTACCACCATTCGTCGGTGACGCCGCCCGCAGAGATTATTGTTGTTGTTGTATTCAACGTAATTTAAAACACTATTTTACCTATTTTGCAAATCCTTTTTGGAAATTATAATATTTTTCGACCGATCTATGAGTGGCACGCTTCAAATTGGTGAAAAAATAAATCCAATTGGTATTCATGTAGTAGGTTAAATATGTTCTGAAAGAAATCGTGTCGGCGATTAATACATATATTTTAATAACCATTGCAAAACCAAATCACTAATATTTGTTTTGTATCATTTCCGGCACTCACAAGCTATGGATCATGGTCAGGGAAACCCCATGCAAGTGCACAGAGTCAAGGAATCGAGCCGATGGAAAGCAACCGCAAACAACAACAAATACAATGCACGTGGGAGCACCAGAGATGAACCGAGCCACAATTTAGCCAACTCACCAAACACAGAGGTGGGCAGCATGTTGGTTCCCAACAATCAGTGAAAAGGAACATCACATCAAAATCAACTTTAAAATAAGGAAACATAAACTCATCTTACCTACATAAAATAATGTACAAATCAAAACACTGATCACAAGCGGCGGCGGCACATTGACACGGAGGAGATGTGGAAGAATGCGCAGAATGTGCGTTGGACTAGTTGCGTGAATATTAATTTAAAAGGCTTAAATCTAGGTCTAAACAATATTCACAGCAACTAGCTGCAAGGCACATTTCCAAAAAACACTAAGAAATTAACCACAATTTATTATTCCACGAAAGACAACGAATTCAACACGCGGCACGAGCAAACGAAGCATCCAACTCGCCTCAGTTCGGAACAGTCATAATGAAATGATATAGGTGCGATTTTAAAAACTGAAGAACAAAGTCTTGTTGTTGTGAGACAATAAGCAACTTTTTAAGAACAAAACCGAATTGAAGCCACAACCAACATAATTCGTTACAAATTGACCTCATATCAATTTATTCAACGAGCATCTTAATTTTCTGATTCTCTTTATAACTATTTCCTACAATCAAAGCGATTTATCTCAATTTATGAGAGCTGTCAATCTGTTATCGGCCAAAAATGTTAAAAATAATCTCACTTCATCCCATTATTTTGTTATGAGGACCTCCGTTATACTCTCACCTTCAAGACTGGCGTGTTCCAGAGGATAAAAATGACGTACAGTTTTACTTTTTTGGTACAATTAATTTCTTCCGTACCTACCTACTACCCATATACAAATTTCCTAGGGCTCCAACGATTTGAATCCAAAATTTGACCAAAGATTTTGACTAAAATTCATAGTTAGAGTAAGATTGATGTTTAAAAATTTCAATGCGAATCAACGAAAACGCAAATTTTAAAAACTGCTCATATCTCGAAAACCCCATTTTCGATTTCGATAAAACTTTAAGAACCAAATAATGTTACATCCTGAACAATATCTAATACTAAGTTTTCAGCTAAGTAGTTAAGCAATAGTATTTTTCAAACTAAACATTGGAATATTTGTTACTGTTTTGTCTGCCAAATTTTACAAAAAAATTCTTCAAATTCTTGTTCAAAACTGACTACTCAAATTCCGATCAGTTTTCGTATTTTCTGAAAAACTTAATACCGTATTGTAAAATGCAATGATTACAGCTACGAAAAAATTATTTTTATCAGTGTGTTATAGCAGGAATACTGTACTGTACAGCCGCTTAAATACGAACATTTAGTTCATTCATCATCAGTCGTCACCATACATTTTGTTCCTTTGAGTTATAGGTTCGATCCCAAGAACCTAAAGTTGTACATCACTATTCCATATTGTGGATGAAGTGCCTCAGCTGTTAGATTCGTATTTTACTAGCGAGGGGTCTTAGGGTCGGTTTAGGTTTTTTTCGACAACCGCGCTGAGAATGTTTCTCAGTGTTATCCCGTTGCAATTTGTTGGTTGATAACAGATAAAAACGATGGGAAGTTCTATATGACCTTGGTAACACTTTGTATATTATAAGATAGGTAAGGGGTCGAAAAAAAAAAACAATAAACACTATTAGCCATTTTTTTAGCACAACACATTTGACCTGGTTGCAAGATGTTTGTAGTTTTAGCTTGCGGTACTACCATTGTATATAGAGACTATAGAATAGTAACTACTATCACTTCGACGAGAAGATCATTGCGCCACCATCGCAAACAGCGGTAAGCTAGAATATTTGAGTATAGCTCAAATGTCTTGAAAGAGCTTCTCAATTAGCCGTTTGGAGTCGGCATAAAATTGTAGATCCCTTCCATTCGTTCCAAAAATGAGAAACTCACACAAAACGAATGGTTGCGAGAAGCTAGGCCTAGGGTCTCTCCGGACCTGTTGTGCCAACTGTTTATTTTTGATAGGTCCTCATTTCTGAAACTGGTTAAATTGGAATTAGGGTTTTTTATCTCACTCACCATACCATTTTTCATACTTTTTTTTATTTAACTAAGACTCTTTTCAGAAAACTAATAAGGCCATGAAATACTGTTTCATTACCCGAACTCTAACCTATGATTGATTCTTTAGGAAAACATCATATTGGCTATCAATGCACTAAGGCTCATTTACCAAATATAATTTTTTATAAAGGAAGAGTCGGAACTTCTAATTCTTATGGAATATATATAAATATCATCGGCCATCCGAATAATAATGTTTTGAGTTTTAGTGCATTGGTATGCTTTTTACAAGCGGCAATAAACCTAAAATCTTAAAATTCCCTTCTATGTAGCATTTCTCCGTAAATTAAGGTTTTACGAAATTTGGAAAAACCTAAGTTAAATTTATTTTTCCCGGAATAATTGTAAAAAAACAGTTAGTTATGGTTAGTTTTGTGGGATTTTCATTCCTAAAGCAACGCCCCAATTTTTTTTTTTCATTTTCAGAAGCAAAATAATAATTTTCAATACAGGTTTTACAGTTTAGGGTAGATAAATTTGCTTGTATAAATCATAGGGCAAATCTTTCTTGCGCTCAATTTCATTAAAAATGTTACTGTGTAGGTAACTGACAAAAATTTTACAATACATACTTTCCTATTCAATTAAATAAATAATTAATTGCCTGGCTACCTATTTTCTTCGTGTGCGTTATATTATAGAATTTTTAAAAAATAATGCGAGACAAAAAAATAACAAAATAAGTAAATTAAAAATTGGTTTTAAGACTCATTTGTGCAATTTATATCCATATTTATTTATTTACATACTATCAATTAAAAATATTAATTCTTCTCCCGAGCTGTTTTACATTAAAAAAAAAAAAGGTATTGAATATTGAATACCTACAATTCTGTTTCTGCATTAGAAAAATCGTATCTCCTTATGTGGTAGATCGGGATTTATTTAGATTCGCTCCCAGATTTCGTGTCTAATTTTGTGTTGATATTTGTGTATTCGAGTATATCTATCGTTCGACACCTTTCTTCGCGTTTCCCATTCACTGGCTTAATTTTATAGGTATTAAAACCTTCGAAAATTGCATCCCGATTGATCTCTAAATATTTATGCATACAAAAATAATTTACAAAAATAGATAAACCCGAAACAATGTGTTTTTTTTTTTTGCAGTAAAAAAACATTACGGAAACGTTAACAAACTCCACCAGTTGCCAAAATCAAACGCACTTTAATTGATAAATCTGAAGCAAATCTGAGAAAAAATCTAGATTCGCAAAAGTGCTCTGAAATCTGAAAAGATTGCTTTGTTTGTACCTACCCAACGAACATAAAAAGTGATCAATAAGTAGGTATCAAATTTTATTCTGCATAGCTTATACCGGCTGTAATAACGTTTCGTCGTCTTTTTTTAAGGTAGGTAGGTATATCCTCATGCGGACGTTTTTATGCCAATTTGTTTTGTAAATGAAATAACCTCAAAACAATATCGTACGACTTATAAACGATGTCAGTTAATTCTCTACGAAGGTATTTCTTTTCTGAATATGACATTACCTATCACTCGCACTCTGATTATGTAGGTATGTCAATTCCAAAACAGATACTAAATAATAGATTTTATACGTACCTACCCTACATAGGTATATGAGGATAAAAACAATCCGATGAAAGACAATCAGCCACCCTAAAATTCGCACGACCAAAGCCACCTGTAAAGTGAAATTCACGCTCTGAACCGAGCGTGCTCAGATCGTTCTGATGATTTTCTGTTTTTCCTGTTTTTTTTTTTTTTTTCTCTCAAATATGACTGGAAGTGTAAATGTATATGTGTAATCAGCATTTTACTCAGCCTGATCAGTCAATTAATTCTGAGCTCATAGAGCGCGCTCTGATCATGCTCTGAACGAAAAAAGAAACAGAAATTCGAGCTCTGATGTATCTGAGCTAAAAAAGAAACACAAGCTTTTTGTATAACAGTTCAGGTTGTGCTCTGAACTAAAAAAGAAAAACGCCTATAATAGCAAATATCTAGATTTGCCTCTCATACGACCAAAATTCCAAATCAGAAACTTCTCATCGATTCTTTTTCACAGAAACTACTCATACACGAAAACCTCATTGTAGGAGTATCACAGAAAAGAATCCCAAAAGCAGTTACTTGGCCCTTTTTTTCGCTACCTAGTACTCACCCACCGCCATCAGCCACCAACACCAACTGTTTGGTTAACTAATTACATAAACAAATGTAAGTGTTATTTTTCCTCGCATATTTTGGTTCGACAAGAAACTTAGAAACGTAGTAATGATAAATGAAATTTATCAATACAACTAACGTTTTATCAATTTGAACAATATTTTTTCAAACGGACAAAACATTTACTAAAAAACTGCTCGTCAGATTAACAAAACATAAACTTCAGCTTAATAAATCGATATTGGGTCGTATGAATAAAAACTAGCATTTGCTTTGAGTAAAAGGTTTAAGCAAAGTAAAGTCCTTAGCAATTGCTTTGAATCGGTATGAATAAAAACCTAGTTTGCTAAAGTAAGTTCGAAAATTCGAACATAGCTTTTACTTCGCTGCACGTGTACTTGGTACTTGCCTTGCAATTTCTGTCAAACCTGACCAGTAAATTTGAATTTTTGAATTTTCCCTGAGATTCTAACGACTTTTGTGGAAATTGAAATTAAAAAAAAATGAAATTCAGAAATATGATTGCAATCTATAGCTCGAATTGCAACTGGAAATATGATTTTTGTTTGCCAAATAGGTTGTTGATGTTTTATTTCTTCTTCAGGTGCCCATGACAAGAAATAATGGATTTTTTCACAGGTATTTTGATGATTTTCCTGCACGAACAAAACTTAATTTAACTATTTATAGACAAACCATCGAAAATTCACATTGCTTATTTGTTTGTGTGTTACAAATGTGCTTAAAAAATATTTAGCAAAAGGTCTGAGTCAACTAAATAGCAGACTCAGAATTTGCATAGCATTTGCTTAGTTTATTCATACGTCATACCGTACCGATCTGAGTAAAATGTCACTGCCGCCGCTTTTCGAACATGTCAAAAGTTGGAACTAACTCAAATTGTTATTTATTCATACGAAACGTAGCAAATGCTTCGACGCTTTACGCTTTATTCATACGACCCATTAACTATTGAAAAATGTTATTGTTGAATTAACAAAGTGTTTGTTATACTAGATAAAATTGACAACACTTATGCAAAATGTTTGTTAGCTAAACAAAATACAGATTACCAATATTACAAACATTTTGTTCAAATGAAAATTTGTTTGTAGATATGACATAAGTTTTGTGGAATTGATAACACACGTGTTGAATCAATAAAAATACCTTTTTAAAAATTTTAATCCTCTGAATGCAGTGCTATTGATTACCTCACTTAAGCAGCAAGTTTGTTAGTGCGCATAAATGTAAACGGTAATAGCTGAGGTTGATGACGTAACTACTGAACTAAACCTTTTTTTCAATAAAAGACAACCGCATATGGAAATATTTGAAAGGTAAGGAGTTAGTGCGATAATATAACAGCTGCACTTCGCTACACACAAGACATTTTACTATAATCCCTCGGAAAATTGATCGATATCATCTTCATTTTTCCATGCACCAAATAAAAAAAAAAATAGTGCGTGGAGTCCCTCCGCGCGGAAGAAGTGAAACTTCGTACTGTGGAAATGAAAATAGGAAGGGGTAGAAATTGATTTTTAGTGAAATCATATTGTTTCTTTAAGCCTAGTATCCTGCTCGCGCTAAATTTTAGCGCCCCTAGTCTCCACTTCGTTTCTCCACACCAAAGATAAATGGTCGCTAAATTTATAATATGCTTATGAAGCATGAGTACCATGACAGATATCAGTAAACGTAATTTTAATAGAATTTTCGAATTTCAAACTTGAAAGACGTGAGAAACCTAGCAATTATAAGAAGAAGTTCGACTTGTGTCCTCAAACTTTCCACAATCTCCTTACCATAGTGGAACACTTGTTATTACCCAAAAGACGATGCCAAATGAGAGCATAAGTCCCCCTGCAAATCGATTCGCTATCTCTGTTTTGGCTCTGTTGTTTGGCTTTGCGTTTTCTTTTATTTACCACGCAAACATTTTCTGCGTTTTCCGCCAAAAAGAAAAAAAAATCATTGCAAACACAACACAAACACTTTCCTCCGTTTTTTTTATGTCAAAATTTATCTTCGATTTAATGACCCGGACATTTATTTCGCGAGCTAAATGAGTGGAGACTTTTCATCGGCCCATCTATATGAAGTTAAGGATTTAGCGTGCGAACAGGATACTGATGCTTTGCTAAGCTGCCTCGCTCAATTTTATCTTTGTAGACATTTTTGTATGGGAGATAAAATTTAGCGCGAGCAGGATACTAGGCTTTAAGACAAACTTTATTAACATTGCTTACAATTCACAATTGATCGCATCTTTTAATTATCATTTTCGAGTGGAGAAATATCCAAATCTATAACATTTACAATGGGATTATGACAACTAAAGTAAGATACGAAATGTTGGAAGTCGCTTTAGAACTTTCACTTCAAAAATACTACCCTATTAAATTATTTGTGTATCAAATCAAACTAAAACAAGTAAATGAAATAATGAGGACGCTACTCGCTGCTAACGCTCGCGCTGGCCTGTAACAGGTATACTCTCGCTCTGTCTCCTTCTATTCCCCCTCCCCAGGAGCGTTGAACGTTTAACGCAACATTGCTTTCATACCCTCTTCATGGTAGCGTTAAACGTTTAATGCAACCTGGTTGGAAGTCGCATTAGAAGTTTCACTTCAACAAGACATTAATTGCCGCAGCATTAATTTGGTGCCAATAAACTCACTCACTCACCATTGCATACTCCGAAGCGTGAGCGGTACCCTCACACCTTTGAGTATGCAATGCTTATAGTAGCATTAAGCATTTAAGAAGTTTCACTTCAATAAATCAAACAACATAATTCACCTATATCGTCTTTACTTCTTGAATTCTTCAATTCTTTACTGTAGGTATCAACGTATGTAGGTATGTACTATAACAACCATTAAAACAAAAACCTGAAACTCAATATATGTATATATAGGTACACCACCATAAGTTAGGGTGTCCATATACCTCAAACGAAAAAAGAGGACATACTTTACGATCACCAAACAATAACACCCCCCCCCCTCCCGCCCCTCTGACCGTCAAAATATTTCCCCCCAGATAAGCTGGAAAACCCCAACTTTTTGTAATTTTTTTTGAACATATTTTATGTAGGTACCTACAACTAAAAAACAAATAAATAGTTGACGCAACAGTAGGGTTTCCAGAACATCTCTTTTAAAGAGAACATGTCCTCTTTTTTGTCAGCGATCTATTTTACACTTTCTTTTTTCGCTTGGCTCTTTTTTTGTCCTCTTTATTTGTTCTGTCCACTTTTTGTTCTCTTTTTTGATATTATATATATGAATATATCAATTTCAATACAAAAACAATTCCCTCGTTTTAAAACTTTTCAGTACGCCCATAAAAAATAGCAGTGGCAGCACTTTTCTGTAGCCATCTGTAGCCAGCTTTACCAGTTTGGTTTTTTTTTTTTCCTAGATTTATGTTTTTTTTTTTTTTGACGGGGGAAATCTGGGGGAAGCCATAAATGCCATCTTATCCGAGAGATAGGGGGGGGGGGGTATTATTGTTTGGTGATCGTAAAATAAGTCCTCTTTTTTCGTTGGAGGTATATGGACACCCTACGCAACAGTTCTGTAGAGACCCAAGGCTAGGACTATCTCCTCGCAACCTTTCGTTTTTTGCGACTCTTTCATTTTTGGAACGAATGAACGCTAACCACTAATCCACGGCTTAGAAGTATGAATTCGAATTTGAATTTGGTTTTCCAAATACGCTTAAGTTTGAGGCAAATAATAACACAGCCCTTACGCAAATTTGATGAAATTCTTGTTTATAGAGAAGAATCTCTACACCTTTCTTACGTTCACAGAATGCCTACAAATTTAATTTTTCAGTGGAAGCTCATTTTAAGGCTACCAAAAAGGATATTATAACAAAGTACAAATAAAATAGAATTAAAAAAAACCTAAACAATATCTCCCCCACAATTTGTGGAAAAAACACGTTTTTTGGCTACAGATGTGGGTGATGTAAAACAGCGAAGAAATCACTCGGGAAAGTGCTGCCTGCTAATTTTTATGAGCATACTGAAAAGTTTTAAAACGAGGGAACTGTTTTTATATTGAAATTGATGTAGGTATACAATTATACATATATTATACACCTATTTAAAAAAAAAAAGAGAACAAAAAGAGGACAGAACAAATGAAGAGGACAAAAAAAGAGCCAAGCGAAAAAAGAAAGTGTAAAATAGATCGCTGACAAAAAAGAGGACATGTTCTCTTTAAAAGAGATGTTCTGGAAACCCTACCATAAGTCCATCAGCGCACGTCAACAGCCATCTGCGCATTTCCTCAGACACACATTGTGGCTGTTGATTATACGCATTCACCTCACATACTTCTCTTTCGTTTCATTTTTTTTTTTTTTGGAGAAAACACCACTCATTTATTTTTTTTTTTCATAAGAACGTGCTTGTGCTGTGTAATGTGCGCCACCCTCACCTTCGCTCACACCTTTGAGTATCCAAAGAGTAAAACGTTTAACGCGACCATGAGTTGGAAGTCGCATAAGAAGTTTCACTTCAAAAAAAAAGTGAATATACATATACGTTTTAGATTGTGAAATCAATCGGGAACCTCTGGCTTATATAAGTCCAAAACATTTTGAAAACGTTTTATTTTATGTATAAGGAAATACCATTGGGAGTGCAGATTTTGTTTCAACGTTATTATGTTATTATTTTCTGAATAAATTTAATTTGTATAATTACTTTTTTTAATAGGTAAATCTAATTATTAAACTTGTTATTGTTTTGCTTATCACTTATTAATACCTAATCTATTTTACAAGGGTATTGTAAGCCATATTATGGATATAATTTCTTTATTTAGATAAATACTTATTGCGTACCTTCAAAATGTATTTTAAGGACAACTGCAAGTGAGTATTAATCATATCGACAACATAGTTTATTTAATTCAACAGAACAAAAAAAAAAAAAAATAAAGAAGTGACAGATTATTTCTATTCACTCAACAATTCTGTTGTTGAATCAACAAATTAAAATGTTTTGCCGTTAGTCCAGAGACTTCGATCATACGACAAGAAAACTAAAAAGTATATTCACAATTATTTTGACGTACGTGCATGTTATTAAGTAAATATGTGTATTTCATCGTATACACGTACGCGTGGACAAAAACAAAAGGTTTAGTTTTGGTTTGCCGTATGTGCATATCTTATACCTTTAAAAGAGCAATTCTTGTATTTATGTATATAAATTTATTTATTTATTTCTGTGATCTCGGAAACGGCTCAAACGATTTCGCTGAAATTTGATATATGGGGGTTTTCGGGGGTAAACAATTAATCTAGATTAGTCTTATTTTTGGGAAAACGCGTGTTTTCGAGTTTTCATGCGTTTAATGGTGAGTGAGTTTATTTTTATGACTTTGCTGCCTTTTACTCGTTATTACTCAAACAATTCTTAATCAATGCAAACAAAGTAAAATACTTAGGAGAGCCAACACTTTTATAGTTATTTTAAGCCATCAATCAGCTTTCTTTGTCCTCTAAAAGCTGAGCTACAACCTAAAATCTAACATAAAAAAAAATATATATTTTCTAAAATCGAACATTATCAGCAGCCGAGGTTCTTGATCGTTGTTCTGCTTTGGGGTGGTTGGGGGGCGCACATCGCACAAGCACGTTCTTGTTTTCTCCAAATTAAGTGAAACGAAAGAGAAGTATGGGACTTAAATGTGTATGTAATCAACAGCGACAATGTGTTTCTGAGGAAGTGCGCAGATGGCTGATGACGTGTGCTGACGGACGTATGGTGGTGTATATAGAAATTGAGTTCAAGGTTTTGGTTTAAACGAGCAATTCTTGTATGTATATAAATTTATTTCTGTGATCTCGGAAACGTCTCTAACGATTTCGCACAAATTTGGTATATGGGGGTTTTCGGGAGTAAACAATTGATCTAGATTAGTCTTATGTTTGGGAAAACGCAAAACGAAATTAATTTTGTTTACTTTTTTCTATTACGCTTGGTTTCTTTTAATAAATATTAATAAACAAAAATAACAAATTCCATAAAAAAGGTCTTTTATTATGTTTCTGTGAAGGCAGTGTTCTGTTCAGCACCACCATCTTTGCTTACTATTGGAATGACGTACGTGCAGTTCTTTTGACGTACGTGTATGAACACAAAAAATAAGTATCTTGTGTGGCGTATACGTCAAAACCATTTTTTTTTTTTTTTTTTTTTTCTGTCGGAGGTTGTTACTATCCGATGGAGCACTCAGACACAACTACTGGTCCATTGTACTGCCAAACAGACACCTTACATTTATGTACTTAGTTTTCCCGTCTTTCGAAGAAAGATGAGAAGGAGCTTCAGTGATGAAGAGCTTAGATGTTCGGCACTCACCACGTCAGCCCCAAAGATCCGCCACCTGATGCGAGCAAAGGCAGGACAGCTACAGAGGAAGTGCTCCGCTGTATCGTCATCCTCTCCACAGGCAGGACAGATGGTGGAGATGCTAAAGCCCAAAACATTTAAGTGTTTGGCAAAAGCTTGGTGGCCCGAAAGGACGCCCACAAGCAGTCTACAGTCGCTTCTTCTGAGAGACAGAAGGAAGGCCGCCGACCTTTTGCAGATGTCCGGACGCAGTCGTTTGGTCTGCCCACACCCAGCACAGCCACGCCACCGACACTCGTGTTTGCGAGAAACCCAAGTATCAATGGATGACTTAACCACCGATGAAGGCAGACCCAACGCAGGTTCAGGTCCTAAGAATTCTTCCTCTGAACCCAGCCTGGCAAGCTCATCAGCTATCTCATTTCCAAGGATACCAGTGTGACCTGGGACCCAAACAAGATACACTGTATTTAGCCTTCCGACCAAGTTCAGAGAAAGCTTGAGTTCGAGCACTAATTTAGACGAGGTAAGAGGGTTAAGCAGCGCTTTTAATGCAGCTTGGCTGTCGCTGCAAACGCATATACTCCTACCCCTCCACCTGTTTGTCACAATATAGCGCATAGCCATAAGGATAGCGAATATCTCCGCTTGGAAGACAGACGCATGGTTTCCTAAGGGGTAGTGAAGTCTAATGTTCTCGCTTTCCACGAAGACTCCAGAACCAGACCCCTGTCCGGTTTTGGAGCCATCCGTAAAAATACGATGGCATTCTTTCCCTGGCTCAGAGTCTGGCCTAAGCCATTCCGTTGCCTGAGGAAAGTTGACGTGGTAGTTTTGTCGCAGTAGGACTTCTGGAGTCATTGCGTCAGAGGGCATATCCATAAGACAGGGGTCAAAGGATAATTCTCGCACAAGTTCTTCAAAACTCCAATGCGCGTGGTACCAAAAGCCACCTCTCTTTAAACGAGAGATGGTTTTCAGCGTACACCCCATGATAAAAATATCAAGGGGGGGGAGGTTCATCATAGCGTCTAGAGCGGAGCCCGGTGTGCTGGGGAAGGCCCCCGTGCAGCCGAGACAAACCGTTCTTTGAAGTCTGGCAAAAGAGGCAGTAACACGTTTCCGTGAAAGCCTGTTCCACCATACAACCGACGCGTATGAGAGGAGTGGTCTTACCATTGCCGTATAGATCCAAAGGACCCTTTTAGGAGATAAGCCCCATGTTTTGCCAAAAGCGCCTTTACACTGCCAGAAAGTTGACAGCGCTTTATCGGTTTTCGATTCGACATGCTTGGACCAAAGAAGCTTTCTATCGAGGATCACTCCCAGATATTTGACTTCATCGGAGATCGGAATAGTGACACCTTTTAACACAAGCTGAGTCAGACCAGTGACCTTCCTCCTTCTCGTGAAGAGAACAACAGTCGTTTTAAGAGGATTCACTGAAAGCCCATTTCTTGTGCACCAGCCATCGATCAAGCCCAAGGATCTCTGAGCCCGAGAGCAGACAGTCCCTGGGTCAGAACCGACAGACAGAACGGCGACATCATCCGCGTATGCTTGAGTATAGGTTCCAGGAAGATCGAGAAGCGTTAGCAGAGAGTCAACTACCATACACCATAAAAGGGGAGACAGAACACCGCCTTGAGGGCAGCCCCTGTTAACCCCTGTCACGACGCATTTACCACAATCCGCCTCGGCAATCAACGTCCTGTACATTAGCATTGATTTAATCCACAACACTAATGTTTCATCTATACCATGATGTCTGGCTGCAGTGCACATGCTATCAAAAGTCGCATTATCAAAAGCCCCCTCAATGTCGACGAAAATGCCCAACGCGTACTCCTTCCGATCAAGAGCACTTTCAATCCTACCAACAAGGTTTTGAAGCGCAGTTTCACAGGATTTTCCGCGCTGATAGGCATGTTGCATCTCTGAAAGAGGGTGCGATCGAAGAGCGACATTGCGCACGTGCAGCTCAACCAGTCTCTCCAAACTTTTCAGCAGGAAGGAGGACAGACTTATGGGTCTGAAACTTTTGGCGAGAGTGTAGTCAGTCTTACCAATTTTTGGTATGAACACGACTTTAACCATGCGCCAAGGAGAAGGTATGTAGCCCAAGGCCAAGCTAGCGGTGAAAATTCTTTTCAGCGCCGGCATCAGCTGACTACAACCTTGTTTCAGCATAACCGGATAGATGCCATCCGGACCAGGCGACTTGAAACCATCAAACGATGCAATTGCATATTTGATGGCCTCATCCGTCACTACTCTGGATGCAACATACCAGCTACGCCGCGTGGTGTTTGACAGATCAGGAGTGGCCACCGTTTCCGGTACCACTGAAGAGCATGTAGTAACCTGATTTCCCGGGAAGTGAGTCTCCAGCAGGAGACTGAAAGTCTCCGCCTTTGTCTCAGTGTAGATACCATCAGATTTTTGGAGCGATTCCAGTTTGCTTGGTCTGTCCCTTTTGAGGACTTTAACAAGCCTACTGGTCGCACTTAGTGATTCGACCTCCTCACAAAATTTCCTATAAGAGTCATTTTTCGATTTACGAATTAGTCTCTTAAATTCTTTTTGTTTCGATCGATATAGATTCCAGTCTTCTTCCAAGTTGGTTTTTAAAGACCGATTTAGGAGCTTCCTGGTTTCTCTGCGAATACACTGCAGTTCGGTACTCCACCAAGGTACCGGTTTTCTACAGGAGTTTTTTGTAACTGGACACGCTAGTTCGAAGCAGCGGATAAGGGTGCTACTCAGATCCTGAGCAGACCTCTCTACCCCCAGTATCGATCTTAGTTTGAGTGGAACTTTAACAGAGTTGCCAAGCTCCTCCCCAAACCGAGCCCAGTCCGTTTTTCTCGGATTTCTCCTCTCTAGCAAAGGCGAAACTTCACAGAAGATTTGAAATTCGATGTATCTGTGGTCTGACAAAGTGCTATCTGGTGATACCCGCCAATTCGTGATAGTCTTGGAATGCCGGTTTGACAGGGTAACATCAATTACTTGCTGTCTCCTGGCTGTAACAAATGTAGGTCGACAACCCACATTGTTGATGGTAATGTCAGACGATAATATGAAGTCCAGAAGACGATCTCCTCGTATATTGCATTTGCTGCTGCCCCAAACAGTGTTTTGAGCATTAGCATCGCAACATAGAATAAGACCTATCTTTTTGGACTCACAGTACTCTACGAGCTCAACAACCGCCTTTGGTGGTGGAGGAGTTAAAGAGTCATAGGGAAAGTAAGCCGATGCGGCGACAAAGGTTTCCCAACTGTCGTTTGCATGGTAAGTAATAGTTGCAGCAACCAAATCTTGGCAACAGAAGCGTTTGATTGAAACTGCCGTGAGGGATTTCGATACAACAAGACATGTCCTAGGTCTATCGGACAGCCTATCGTAAAGAACGTTATGCGAACCACTCAACTCACCAAGGCCACAGATGCGATTTTTCCACACCCATGGTTCCTGGATGGATGTTATGCGATTCTTTGTTCTACTTACAGCAAGCCTCCTACTTAAAAGAGCGGTAGCAGCCTTGCAGTGCTGTAGGTTTATCTGAGTGAACAAAATGGATGTAAACTCTGGGTTACGACCACTATTTGCACTACTTGGCATTGAAATGGAAACGAATCCTACCAAGATGCAGATAGGGACGCATGTCGTACCTAGACTTGATGGTCTCGACAGAAGCCATGTCTATGCTCACAACCAGAGAGCTACCATCTTCATCGTGACGGTTTTTGCTCTGCCTGTGAGAACGGACAATCCAGGCTTTTGTGTCGAGGCCAGGGTTCTGGGCGTGCAAACGCTTTAGCACATCCGCCGATTTCCCCAGTTTCCCAGGGATCCAGCAGACTGCGCGCGTGAGCTTGGGTGGCTTGTAGACCTCAAAAATTGTGGTCCCAAGGGGAGGGATCTTCGGCACAATACTGCTGACCCATTCAGAGGTTTGCTGCGAGGAGGTCTTCACCATGAAGGTTCCGTCCTTGAACTCACAGCCCTCAACCTGGATGCACGCATTCGTTTCCGAGGCAAGCTCCAAAAGATGAGCTTTGCAGTGTTTACACTCTGCATCGCTCATGCTATTATCATTGCCTGCTTTCCCTATACGAACTGCCAAAGAGGAGACAGCAGCATCCTTATAGGACAGCCTAATATCTCCCACCTCAGCTGTTCTGCGTTCAAAAGAAGCACTCCGACCACCAGAGCCATCCGCGACAACAAGGTTCTGTCCGCTGGTACTGCAACCTGAGTTGGTTTCAGCACCTGCATCATTCGTTACCAGTGCACGGGCAGCCCCAGCGATAGGAGCGCCTCCGGGGTTTATTCTCTTTACGAGCTTGGGTCGCTTCTTCTTGCTTTTCGGTTCGGCAGAAGAGGAGGCAGTGCCCGATCCAAGGGGTTGGTTGGCTTTAGTTGGAGTGACCTCCACCGACCTGTTCCTTTTCAAAGACACCGCCGAAGAGCTGAGAGATGTGCTAGCGCCTTCAGCAGATAAAGCATCTTTGCGCCGCGGATCCAACAGCTTCCTCATTTTCCTCTTCCGCTGTCCCTTAGACAAGCGCAGCCCAAAGCCCAACTCTTCAGGAGCCCGTTCAACCATGGAGGTATCCCGAGTCTTACCGTCAGTGGCAGTGCAGTGGGCAGCAGCCTGTCTCTTGCTCAATTTGCCGAGTGAATCGGACATAGAGCCACAAGAGTCGCTTGTCGGTTTGGTGCTCACGCCTGTAAGTGTGATCGCGACGTCCGGTTTCCGTCCGCCAGTACTACTTCCATTGCTGTTAGTAGCACCGGCTTCATTTGGCGACCGTGCGCGTACAGACTCACAGACTTGAGCGAGGTTTATTCTCTTTACGAGCTTGGGTCGCTTCTTCTTGCTTTTCGTTTCGGCAGAAGAGGAGGCAGAGCCCGATCCCAGGGGTTGGTTAGCTTCAGTTGGTAAGACCTCCACCGACCTGTTCCTTTTCAAAGGCACCGCCAAGGAGCTAATAGATGTGCTTGCGCCTTCAGCAGATAAAGCATCTTTGCGCCGCAGATCCAACAGCTTCCTCATTTTCCTCTTCCGCTGTCCCTTAGACAGGCGCAGCTCAAGGACCGCCTCCTCGGGAGCCCGTTCAACCATGAAGGTATCCCGAGTCTGACCGTCAGTGGCAGTGCAGTGGGCAGCAGCCTGTCTCATGCTCAATTTGCCGAGTGAATCGGACATAGAGCCACAAGAGTCGCTTGTAGGTTCGGGTATGAATGTTGGGGCCTCCAGAATCCGTGCCCCGGCCGTAGTCGAGAAGACTACGGGTGGATTATGGCTATTGCCATTACCACCTGGAGTAGACAATTCCTTTTGTTTCTCCATTCATAGCGTTATTGAAGTGTTAACCACTAGCTCCTGTGGGTTAGAGTACACTAACAGTTGATTTCACTGAGGATAGGCTAAACCGTTACCTCAAACCCTCCTCCTTTACCCGGGCTTGGGACCGGCATGCTACTTCCGTAACACGGCGGAGTGTGGATTTTAGTCGCCTCTTACGACAGGCATGCCTACCTCGGGTATATTCTGTCCCCTACCCGAAGGGGGCACGTCAAAACCATTCTGAGGAAATCTTTGAATAAATAATAAACTAGAAGAGACTGAGCTTTTATGTTATTATGATCAGAAAGTAGATTTATTCTAAATAATACTGAAGAAAAAATGAGAAACTTCTACCGACCCATTTAATTTTAATTGAACCGTAAACTTTCAATTGCGATTTCCCAAAAAAGTTGAAATGACGTATACGTCAAAAAATTCTCAGCCGACGAAAAGCCGATTGACTTAATGGCTGTCAGTGAGTATGCCATCTTTTGCCTTCTTTTTGTATGTAGTTTGAATCGACGGCAATGGAAACATGAAAAGCAAGTGGAAATCAATTTATTTTGATGTGCCGTGCGTATGGTTTCGGTTAGTTCCTATGGGTAAAAAACGAAAAAATCTTCTTAAAATCCACTTTATTCAATTCTTACATACCTTTTTAGTGTGCACGCCACCCACATGATCAGGACCTCTAAAACATACACAAACAGAAATAGTTCGAAATAGATTTCAAATTGCAAAGTGAATTGCATATTCGTCTTACAAAAAAGTAATCAAAATGCAACTGGAATTATCAGCACAGAATCTCGAAAACTACTTTTAATTAATAAAAATAAAACAATAAAAAAAGACAAATGCCACTAATACTCGTATAGGACTCTCTCCACGCTCCACTGCATCAGCCCATTTTTTCCCAATCAAAACGAACCCCAGAAGTCATCTTTCATTTCTTGCTGACATGCCTGACGGCATGATAGAAAAACCTCTCATCCGATTTCCATTAGAACCAGCATCTGAGTAAGTGCGCTGTTCTCACATTTCTTGAGAACCTTCGAGTCGGAATTTCATTTTTATTTTTGATTTGAATTACTTTCTCATCTCCCATCCGTCATCATCCTCGTACAGTTCCCATTGGTTTCGATATCAAATCAAATGCTTGTCCCTGTGTTACAGTTTCTCTCATATATAATCTATTCGAAGTCGCACCCTCTCCATCGCACTGTTAAAAGAGGGCTTCCTCGGATGTCCTTGTATTGCCAGAAATATTTCATATTCGATTCAATTTCGATTTAACTATAAAAAAATTCAATCCAGCAGTACTGCGTTATTGAAACATAGTTAAACCAAAGAAAATTCAAAAATCAGGACATTCTGTGAAACGAATCCATCGTCCTGGCACACTACAGAAAAAAAATATATCTACCTATAGAAAATAGAGGGAAATACGGCACCTCATTCTTACTGCTTCACTTAAATCTGAATATTGATCAGCTGAAGGATGTACTGTGTTGCAAATGAATCCTTGAAAGTGACTGCATATTCATTATTTTCAATTTGTTTTATAAAACATTACTTTCCATCGTTGGTAATTGAGCGAACTTCCACCGAAGGAAAATGAGAAAACTCCTTTCGAGTTCGTTTCAAATTTATCTTAGACGCCACCGACGGGACCCGCGCCGACCTTGCCCTATGCGAAAACCTGTCTAAGTACACTATGAAAAATTACCAAGGCTTCGGCAGAAGAAATTTCCTCTGTTCAGCGCTTTTGCTCAGGGCAAAAACTCATATTTTGCGAAGCGCGAAAGCCATAGAGAATATTAACTCTCTTCATTGTTTCTGACAATTTATGGGGAACTGGCTGCTCTGTGTTTGCAGCCTCCAAATGAAATTATGGGATGTCGGCAAGTGCACATAATTCAAAATGCGATTCGGTTTTTCGCTCCAGCTAAATCGAATAAATATGGAACACATTTTATTGAGACGAGCTGTGGCGCGGATCTTTTGCATGTGTTTTTAAATAGCTATGTTCTGGGTATTGCCAAAAGTTCTGAGGATGCTTTTTACATGCCAATGCCAACAATTATTGAAGGGAAGCGGAAATGAATCCCTAGGCGATGGGGTCCTCTTTGGGTGAGAATAAAAACGAATTTGGCACACGACTTGTGGCATGGATTTATAGCTTCTCTTCCTTTGCACTGTGAATCAATGGTTCATTTCCTTTTGATTTCGCAGTGCAGTATAGTTGAGTTGGGTCCGAGTGGAGAAAAAATTCCAGGGTAAGGAAAGCTTTTCGGTTTCATAGCCCAAACACATTCGGCTGTAAACAGGCAGATTAATTTACAGGCTTTTTGCTGGATTCCTTTGAATAAATCCGAAAGAAAGCAGAGTTGCCTGTCAAAGTGAAGGTTTCGTTGAAAATGTTGTCAAGATTGAGCTATGTTACTCCTTAAAGTGGTTGTGTCGTATATATATATATTTTAGGGAGGCAGTCCAAAGACTCTGATAATTTGTGGTAAGTTTGGATGCGAATACTATGCATGGATATGATCTATACTCTATACCATATACTTACATTTAATAAAACTGTAGAGAGTCGAATAGGTTGGTTGGTTAAGGTGGTGGCTAATTTGAACTGGTCGTTTGGTACACTTAGCTGCAGATATAGGTTTATTGTTGCCCCTCGAAGAAGAACATGAGGATCAAATTTTCGACTGCGAGAGCATATAATCTGAAGCTCGAACACCCATAGCAAGGCTTATAGCCCATACAGTGTACCTTTCGGCCCAGTTGAACCATAAGCTCCGCACGCAGTTGCATGACTACAACGTTCGTTAATAAGAAGAGGGAGCCTCTTTAACGTTTTAGATGTAAGTCCTAATAATTAGTCTGGTCTCTCTTTAGGCCAAATTAATTTAGGGTGTAACATTGACTTAGTCGTCATGAAAGAGTCATTAAGCAAGCAACAATGACCCGCCTGCAATGTTCGATATGTTAAAAACAATTTATACCCGATAGGCCCTGTTTATTTTGTAACTTCATAGGACAGCAATGGAGACTTTTCGACGTGACTAAAACCGCAACTTAATCGTTTCGTTGAATCATTAGCTCAACGCAGAGAGAATAGCTCTTTTTTGGTGGCCATTCTCAGGTTGCCACTGTGTCCTATATATCGATTTGAAGTGATCGCTCCTGTGCTTCTTGTCCAGCCCAGCATGATGGCTGATTGATTCGTATATTTCTGTATTTTAGCATAATCGGTATAAAAATTCGAGATGCTACTTCTGTTAGTTTAGGAAACGAAAAGGAGTCTGCGAAATTTCTTTTCTACTCACCAGTGATGCGAAGTTTTTTCAAGCATTAACCTACGCAGGGTGATCTTAAAGCAGATGCCAGCTTAGTTCAGATGTGTTTTTTTTTGCGTAATGTTTAGCACTGGCTCTAATGTAATATTCATTACAGCCGTCGTCGCAGCCTTAGAAGGTTCGATTTACTCTCTAATTACCGTACTTAAATACAGGGCTGTAGCTAGAGTAGAATTTGAGGTAGGGCAAAAGTAAAAAATGTATCATCATAATTGATCTGCCCTCGAAGCACGGACTCCTAAATTGACCTCTAGGTCAGTGATGTACATTCATAGCTATTCGTAGACAAATAATTTCTGTGACAGAGCATGAGCATGGATCTAAGAACTATTAAATCCTCCATGATAAAGAATAAGTAGTCGCAGTAGCTTAGTGGTTAGTGTGTTGGACTGCTATGCGGGGGTCCCAGGTTCGAATCCCGCAAAAACCCCAATTCCGACTTAGGGTTTTTTTCCGCTGCGCTACCTCTCGCGAACGTCTGACAAACATCCGAGAGTATAAATGTCTTGAAAGAGCTTCTCAATTAGCCGCTTGGAGTCGGCATAAAATTGTAGATCCCTTCCATTCGTTCCAAAAAATTAGAAACTCACACAAAACGAATGGTTGTGAGAAGCTAGGCCTAGGGTCTCTCCGGACCTGTTGCGCCAACTATTTATTTCTTATTTGATAAAGAATAAGCGAACAATATGGTTGAACTTCCAGATTTGGATGTAGATATCCACGTCTGAGTGAGGTAATAATTAATTGTTAGGTGGGGTGATACGAGTAAATAGATACGACCAAAAATACCATTTATTATAATAATTATCATACTAATGAAAAATATTTAAAACAGCTGAATTCTACGATTCGCCATGTTATTAAAAATGCGAAGAACTTCGCCTTCGGTCAGATCAACTGATTCTCTTCTTTTTTTTTTTCAAAGGCCAGAAATACCATACCAGCCATTCTCTCGTGACCCATTGACAGCCTTTGAGGCCAATTGATTTACGTACACTTCACTTAACCAAACTACAAACAATCATAATCAATCTCTAGCAAACGTTTATTTTATGTCGTTTTCCATTGGGACCACCAGAAATCTTTTTCAGATCTCAGATTTTACGGTGCTCGTGGAACGCGCAACGAAATTGATCTGCTTAATGTAAATGGATTAGTGCGTTTATTGACAACAATATCAGCTGTTCAAATGGCATTCGTTTCTGGCAAAATCATAAATGGATATCGACCAGAAAAATGTTTCGCCTGTTGTAGATACAAATGAAGTATTATTTGTGATTTGTAGTCTTCAGATGACGAGGGAAACAATTAAGATAACAATTCCTTCAAAATTATATCCATGGCTATTTGTGGATTTCATTATTTTCACGAAACCTTGCGCATTTTGTCTCAAAAGCAAACTTCTTAAACTGACGTAAAACAGCTGTACAAAGTATATATATTGGTATGTGTAAATCCGAAAAAAATATCGAGATCTGCAAAAAGTGATCCGAATCGAAAAAAAAAGATTGATTTTTCTGCCCAATGGAACGTTAAAACTTAATAGTGATTTAGATCAAAAGAAAAAGATAGATTTTTGGTCCCAATGGAAAACGACATTAGTTTAAAAGGGGATTACCCGTACCATAGATTGCAATATGGGCTATGGGGAATTCCCTCTGCATCACAGATATTGTAATTAAATAGACCCATCGCTTCATGGCGCTTCAAATGTCATCTATACACAGAACAAAGAATTATTCAAATATGAAATGAATGTCACAAACTGTGGTATGTTTGGAAAAGTTTAGATAGATACCTATCGCTACAATTTTTTGTATCTCAAATTATGAACCAAATTAAAATTAGTTTAATTTAGTCTTAACTTAGTTAGTTTAGTGTGACTTATTACCTAAAGACTAAATTATTACGATGGGAAGAAGTTGTGCTAGACTTAAGTTGTTAATACCAAACAAAATATAAAAAAAATTAGTTAAACCCAATACAAAACCCAAAATACATTTTTTGACTTAAGACCCTTTTGGCCAACGTCAAAGAAATTATCTTCGTTTTTGGTATTTTTAAGGTAGGGCACAATGCCCCCCCCCCCCCCCTAGCTACGGCCGTGCTTAAATAGCCTTTTGAAGATATTGAATCTTTTCAGTCTTTTTGGTACGAAGAGGCCTGGGGATAATTTTCTCGTTCTGTGATACTGTAAAGCGAAAAGTGTTTTGACTAGGAAAAATTCAGTCAAACGTCAGAATTTTTTCATTTGGTAACTTTTTTATCACAGCCTTTTCATTTGCAAAAATCTGTAAAAAGCATAGAGATAGCAAATAAGACCCACAATAGAAACAAAAATAAAGCACAGGAAAGCGACTTCAAAAACCCTTTATCCATGAATGACTTTCATTCGTTTATTAAAGAGATATAGCTATACAAATATATCTCTTCTCTTCTCTTCTCTTTTCTTCTCTTCTCTATCTCTATCTCTATATTAAATAAAAGAGAGTTGCAAAAGTGTTGTGACTTTATAACTCACGAATGGTCAAACCGAATTCAATAAAATTTTTAGGGTCTGTTTGCACGGTCGAGTAGTTGGTTATTCGAAATTTTGAACGAAATTGGTCAACGCGTTCGTGAGATATGTCAAGTGTCAACATCTGATTTTGTCCATACATAAAAAAAAAACGTAGGCGCCTTTGAGCGTGTGCTGTATGTTTACTGTGGGCTGATGTCATACACACGGCAAATACACGTTGCAGCGCTTACGTGCATACAGCTGTCAGTGAGTTATTATGTATGTTACGGTTTTCATTTTTTCGAACTCGCATTCTGAACGGATATTATATTAATTAATTTGTTTATCGTTTAAACACAAACGTACGTGCACATTTTATTCGCGCTTTCCAGTAAGTGTTGTTGTTTTTGGCATGATGTTTTATATAGTGTATAATTATGTAAATCTTATAATTATATTTTCATCGACAGCAGTGTAGGGTAAGTGCGGCAAATATGGCCCACCCTTAACATTTCTTTTAAATAAAACCATAAATTTTAGTCTAATTCATTTATTATTATTTTTAGCAGTCTTTCAAATTATTTTTATTTCAGTCTTTAAAAACTTTAATTAAAAAAACAAACATAACTAAAAGTTAAAAACAAAAACTTAATGGAACTCTATAATTCAGTTTTGAGCAAAATGCGGCTAATGTGGCCCACCTGGTGTTAAATATGGCCCAGGGTGGGCCTTCAAAGATCCCATTATTTTGTTGTTGATTGCCGATATGGCTTCCATCATGTCCTCTTTCCGCCAAGTCTTCCGTAGTTGTGGAGTTTGTTTAGACATTTTAGCCTTCAAAAAAACAAAAATTAAATTAAATAAATAAATAAATCAAATTTTAATCAAGAAGTCAAATATGACCTACTTGGTCCTATTACCAACACATTGGGTGGGCCATGTTAAACACACTTTGATTTTTTCACTCATTTTAAATTTCAAAACACTTCATAAACTTTCTTTTAAATTGTAACATCACACAAATTAAGAAAATTTTTAACACTATTTAATTTTAGAAAAAACTTACCAATTTAACACAGAATTTCATGTAAAAACACTTAAAAAAAACTTACCAAAAATTACAACGAAAGTATAGAAAACAAAAAGCCCCGTATATCCTCCACACACGTCGCGCCACACTCAACACAAAGGACTGAGGCTAAACCGAGTTAAACACGTTCGCAGTGAAACATTTTTTATTTCGCTGTGGGTTGTGGTTTTGGAAATACAGTGGTGGGCCATATTATCCACATCATGGGCCATTTTTGCCGCATTTACCACTTTTCGTTTGCGTTTGTCGGCGAATCGGATTTCAGGCCATTCATATACGTGCCAGTGTCACTTTGTACAGTTTTTTTTCCTCAGTTCTTCAGTTTGTATACTTACACAAAACAACCACATAATGCACACATACCTCCTTATTATACAAATTAATTTAAACTAGGTTCGCCCAGTGGTCGAAAATCGACCACACAGTTTTTACATTATCATCATATAAATAAAATTGGTGTAGCATTTTTTTTTACATTTTACATTTTAAATTCATTTTTATTGAAAATTTCAAATAAACTTACATGCTAGACAAAAACGATTAAATCTAATTTAAAACTAACATTTATCTTATTCTAGCTTACTGGCTCTTATCGAGCGCTCTAAACTTAACAATATGCTTAAAATTATTCCCTTTCGACCTTAAATCTATCTATATCTATGATTTGTTTTGTTTTTTAATTTCCAAGAAACTTTAGAAAACTTGGATTCTTTATTATTTGTTTTATTAAAACTACTTAAATCTACCTAAGCTACTTAGCCTACATTACCTATAATCAGGGTGGTGAGCAATCTTATCGATTGGTCACCATCCTGATCGCGTCTTTGGTTGCCTGTCGGCCGCCAACAAGGGTTCATCCGCGCCGCCGAGCCTCCACCGAGGCCATGAGCGTCGGTCAAGTCTCGGAAGCACTCTTTCATGTTGGCTAGTCCAGCAATGCCCAAAGACCCCCTACGTTAAACCTAAACCTACTACCTTAAATCTAGCTTAAAACTAAGGAGGATGCTACGTAAGTAGCGCACCGGCCCGGGAGAGCGTATCCACTCTCACCTCTTCCTCAAGCCACCAAAATTCGGTGAACTGCCTTACCGTATCGACCCTGTCCCGATCCGCAAGTGCGGTACTAAAACGGAGGAGCTCCTGAGCATTGGCGGCGTACCCGTCGTGGATGAGCCGCTTATCCCTCGCGCCGCGGTGGCTGTGGTATAATACCGGCACACTATCTTTTGTCTGGACTAACCCTTTCATGTCTACATGAAGAAATGCCTCAGGCGGGATAAAGCCAGACCGAAGCGTACTCTCGTGGTACATTAAGTTGGGGTAGTAAGCCCCTGAGATCAGGTTATTATCACTGGCCATCGCCCTAGCAACGTGCCTCCGAATCACCTTAATAAGAAATTGTCAATCCTATTCAGACGGGCCCCATTGTATAAGGTCCTGTTGGGATAGTATTTTATGTACTGAGATTCAGGAGTTGGTGTAGCATTATTTGACTTGAAGTGAATTTTACTATCTGTCTTTAAATAAACAATTCGTAATAATTACTGATCGTATTCGCGTCAATGCTGGAATAAATATTAGTAGCTAATATTGTACTAAACTTTTTTAATGTTGAAAAAAGATAGTACCTACTAAAATTAAAGAAAATGTAGGTTTCTGTATTTTTAAGTTTTTGCTTAAATGCAGCTGAATTTGATGCCAGAAACTCGATTAAGTAAAGATTATACTCTGTCCAAAAATTGTCAGTACAGGTCTTATGGGAAGCTCTTTTTTCTGCCAGTGGTGCCTGTAGCTACTCTCACGGCACTCAAACACAAGATTTGCCACTGAAATAAAAACGAAACCACTGGCATTCCAAAGAATTTTGTTGTTGTAATTTTCCTGAAATTCGCCACACAGCCGCGGGCAGAGGTAAGAGAGACTGAGATCCCCATCTTCGACCAATTTACAGTTATTTGCCTACAAGCTAAATTTTATGCTCCCAAAAAGTTTAGGTTCGTAAGTATTGTTGCATAGAAAATCGTATTGACAAATGTCAAAAATCCTCTCCACCAACACATTCGCACCTAATATTTTTACCTTTCACTGCGGGCAAAGCTTCTGGAAGTGTTCATACATTTTAGCCGTTAAATTTGAAAATAGTTCGTTACGGCTACATTTTACATAGGTGAATAGTGATTTATTTAAAAAATCTAATATATAAAATTATCGTGTCACGGGGTGCGTTGTTGAACTCCTCCGAAACGGCTTCACCGATTTTCGTGAAACTTAGTGTGCATATGGGCTAGGGTTGAGAATCGGACAACATCTATTTTTCATATCCCTAAATGTTAAGGGTGGTCCACCACTAAATTTTTTATTTTTTTCTTGGGGAAATACACTTTGAAAAAAAAAAAAGAAACTGGATAACATAAAGTAGTGACACTTCAAATACAAAAAAAAAATATTTTAAATTTTAAAAGCAATTGTTGTTGTCAATTATTTTAATTGTTTTCCAAGCAAATTGTTGTTGTCAAGAATTTTGATTTTTTTTTTTTTTTTTAAATATAATATGTACCTAAAAAGTTTGTTCTAATAAAGTATGTTTACTATGTTACATTAAGTAACTTTTTGAAATGAAGTAGATACTTTGATTATATAAAGATGATTATTATGGCCAACGATATTTTGCATCGAATTCGCACTGTGACATCGGATAATGAACTGGAGATGTCAGATGAAATGCGCAACAAAGCTTCGATTTTGATCGAGCTTATGTACCTGCTCATGAGTGGCAATTTGTTGTGCAAATTGGGGATGCCACAGCCTAATCGTTCAATGCAAGACGCATTTAATCGAGAATTGGAGCGAGAAATGGACTTCGACCGAATCGCATTGAGTCAAGCTGTTGTTGCGTTCAAGTAACGCACAAAAAGAAAAGGAAGTGTTTGTCTCCCACCTTTCCACCTTCCTACCTATTCCCGATTTTTCGCCCTCGATTCCTTCCGCTATCATCTTGAGGAAGTGTCCTAAAAACGAATCCATATTTCCCTTGATCACGGCATCACGCATGAACGGCTGGACCGATTTCACTAATTCTTTTTTGTTGTGTTTATTATTGTCAGGAGAAAAATCTTAGGAAAGAAAAAATTAAGAAAATTGCGCGGAAAATTAGAAAATTTAAGAATACCTAACCACCATATTAAATTATATCTAATGTAACCATAGCGCTTTTACAATTCAAACTTTTTTGATGTAACCTTATGGCGCTTGGCATAATATTGACAGAATGCGTGCTGCAAATATCGTCAAGGAGGATGTAAAAAAATGAATATCGTTTAAAACAGATGCTTCCATCGGAGTTATTACATTGATAAAATACATATAAAATAATTAATTTATTATTTCTAACAAAAACTGACACATGTGGCGTTGTAGGCGTATATGTCGTTTTTCAGTTTAATTAAATTTTCTTTAATAATAATCTTCTTAATTTATACCTATAATTCTTTCGGGACGAAACTCGATGATGATGATATAACTCGATAGCCACTGGGTCAATTTTTATGATTCTTCTTTTGCTTTGTTCGTATTGTTGTATTTTAGGTTAACGCAAACTTAAAAGATAGGATTTTTGACCCGCTATATGGCGTTGTTTCACGATCTCCAAAACCACTCACCCGATTTCAATTAAATTTTCTAGATTTATATTCTTCGTTTCCGCTTGAAGGATAGGATACTTTTGGACCTGATAGGTGGCGCTGCTGCCGATCACCAAAACAGCTCTACCAAGTTTATTGAAATTTTGTAGATGGATATGGTTGCTTGCAGTTTTAAATTTCAGATACTTTTTGACCCTATAGGTGGTACTTTGAAAAGTACAAGCGGGATAAGAAAACGGATTTTGGCACGGCCCATTCAAAAATAAAATCAAACTCTATTTCTAAAGTTTTATAATTAAAATTAATAATGTACATTGTTCAAATAAAGCAATTTGCAAAATGTGAGAAAGATTTAATACGAAAGGTACGGGCAAAGCCGGGTAGGTACAGTTACATATAAAAGAGACTGACTTCCGAATGTGCACTCATGACTCGGGGACGGATCGTTCGATTTTTATGATTTTTGGTTGGAAGGAAGGGCATAATGCTACCTTTTGTTGTGAAAAAATTGTTTTATGGGGATTAGTTGAATTTTTTAATTCTTTGGATGTTCCGGGCTTACCTCTTCATAATTTGGACTTGAAAGTCGGCTCAGTTAAAATGTTGTTGCGCAGCATCAATGTATCGAAACTTTGTAAAGGATCGCATTTGATTTATGGTTAAGGATCTCACATCAAATATTATGCAAGTGATGATTTTGAGGGGAAATTTCACAGGCAAACACTCTTATTCCGCAGATTTCGCATCAATCCTGATCTACCATGATTCTCAAATTGTAAATTTAGTGAAAAGCGGAAGGTTGGCCGACACGTCAAAGTCATTGCGGTTTGATTGAAACAAATCAACATTGCTATTCATCATTTATTTATATTGCATTTAATATAACTTTTGAATAAAAAATTTTAATTGGACGAATTACATAAATTAGGAAGTGCATTGTGCATGCTCGGAATTATTATTTTCATAACATTAACAAATTTGGGCGGAACGAAGCTTGCCGGGTCAGCTAGTAATCGTATATTTATTTGAAATACTCAACAAAACTAAACAATGCTAGGGTTATGGGAAAAACTATATGGAGGCAAAAACTATAATGAAAATGTAGGTACTGAGATAATTTACTTATTCACTACGCTTCGTGTTGAAATTTGTCACAATAATGCTGTATTTTTAACTCTTGCCGCAACGTCCACGGCTATCAGCTGGGCTTATAAACTGTCAATTTAATTGGTCACTTTTTAATACAAAACCTAGCCTTCCGAATTTCCTTTTTTAATTATTTTCATATAAATTTCAAGATAACGTTAAATGTCATCCGAAAACACTTTTGGCTGGGACCAATTGTTCAATCCAGCCTCAGGTCACCAAAAATACAGACGTTCTAATTGCCATAGCCCATTTTGTATTGATTAAAACAAAGTTCCAGTGCTTTGGAGTTGGTGAGGATATAAACAAGACAATTTCCGCACTACCCAAATTTGTTGTTTCTCATTTTAGGACGTCGACACTAAACATTGGTTAAATCGCTTAAAGTTTCATTGAAAACCTTCGTACCCGCACAGCTTCAGAAGTAATGGATCGCATTCGCAAGGAAATTTAGGTGTCCTGCTACGATCCAGTCCACAGCGCGGGATGGAACGATTCGACCCAATTCGGTCCAGGTCCAGGAGTACGTTGCAATCCCAACAATCCCTTCTGCGGCCAGAGGCCTTCTTTGTTCGTTTTGGTCCCTTCACGAAACACCAATCGACCTTTATTATCTGTCCCACGATATCAGACGCGTTGAGAGCCTATTTTGCCGGCAAGTGCTTGTTTATGTGTTTCGTATTCAACAAGAGCATAGCCCTTAGAAAAACCAGTACGTCTGTCCAAATTCAAGTGAATATTCTTTATGTCACCATATTCACAGAATTTCTCTTTAATATCGTCTTCCTGGGCCTCCTCATGGATAGAGGTTACAAATAGAATCCAACCTTCAACAGAACGTTGCGGTCCGGGTTCCAGCTCATCATCGTCTTCGTTACGAACTCGTTTGTAGCTTTGATTTGGTTCGCGAGAGTTGCTTTCGCTTCCGAAACCACGTCCCTTGCGTTTTTTGGCTTTTTTCTAGGCGAACAATTCCCTCTGAACTAAATTGTTGAATGAAAACAAATGTCCTTCTTTGGATCGAATGCTCTCAGAATGTGTATTATTAGTATTAAGTATTTCAGTGGGGGCAATACCCCCATATATTTGGCTTCATACAAGCTAAAACTAACATTTCGGCTTAAAGTAACAAGTTAAAACTAAGACATGAAAAGCCTTAAAACTTAGACTTAAAGATAAGGAGAGTGGTGAAGGAGATCAAGTTTGAGGTGGGCAGAGCTGCGGTTGGAATCGAAAATTGAAAGGTTGGAATTAACCTTTCGCAGCATACGGGAGATTGGTTCATTGGAGCCATATGAGGTACGGTGGTTTGATGGGTAAAAGAGTCGAGAGCAACGTAAATTACGGGGGTTTGTGTTGAAGAAAATAGAGTTGTAAAGAGACGCGCAATCGACGGAGCTTGAGAGAAGACGATAAATGAAAAGTATATCCGCAGCGTCTCTGCGTTCCTCAAGGGTATTCAGGTTAATGAGATTGAGCCGGTCTATGTACGGTGGCAAGATAAAAGGATCGTCCCAAGGCAGACCTCGGAGGCCAAATCGAAGAAAGCGACGTTGGACGCTCTCAATTCTGTGAGCATGAACTCGATGAAAGGGAGACCACACTTGACTAGCGTATTCAAGAAGGGGACGAACTAAGGTGATGTAGAGAGATCTAGTCACGTAAGGGTCAGAGAATTCTTTAGACCATCGTTTAACAAAACCGAGTGATGAATTGGCATTACGAATTATTTCGTCAATATGCGAACGAAAATTTAGCTCCCTGTCGTACAATATGCCAAGATCGCAAAGAGAATAAACGAGAGAGATTGGTTGACCGTGGGGAAGGTAAAGTCGGGGAGGGGGCTTGTTGCGCTTGCGTGATTGGGTAATGGATTGGCATTTGGGGATGTTGAGTTCTAAGCAATTTTTGAGGCACCAGGTCGAAAAACGATCGAGGAAGAGATGCGAACGCTATAATACCTGTTTTCAAGGTAGGAAGATACCCATTTTATCAATATAGGTTCAAATCCGAGGGCAGACAATTTGAAGAGAATTAACTGGTGTGAAATCTTATCAAAGGCCTTGCTGAAGTCAGTTGCAATGACGTCGACTTCGTTGCCATTCTCTAAGGTTGAGACGGAAAGGGATACAAATTCGACGAGATTTGTAGTAGTCGATCTACCTTTCAGGAAGCCATGTTGGTAGGGTGCAATAAGGGACTTGCTTCGAAAACTTAAGACTTCGTATAAAATACTTTCAAAAAGTTTGGGTATATGCGAGAGTTTGGCAATTGGGCGGTAATTGGTAGGTAACTTAATTTTTTTGTCCTTTCTTGTGTATCGGGGTACTGAACGAGGTCTTCCAAATCTGGGGCAATTCTCCGTTTGAGAGAGAAAGACGAAAGAGATCAGAAAGTGGGAGCGAGAGATTTGAAGAACACTTCTTAAGAAAAATGGCTGGAAGACCATCTGGGCCGGGTAACAATTCGTCATTAAGCTTTTGTAACTTAATTTCAATTAGGGTCTACTGTTTGAGGGAGAAAGGGACCGATAGAGAAGTTCGGTAGGTAGGTAAAGTAAGAGGGATCCGGTGCGAAGGAGTTATCTGCAAAAGATAGCTTAAAAAATGTGGCAAAAAAGTTTGCAATAGTATCTGGGTCAGTGGAAGATATATTTTTATTAGAGAGAGAAAGAGGGTAGCCGTCGGATTTTTTTTAATAATTGACGAATTGGAAAAAGGACTTTGGATCGTTTATTAGATCATTTAGATAGCTTTGGTAGAGAGAGTTATAAAGCTGGGTAAAATTAAGATAAATACCGAGATAGTTGGAAAAGTCGGAAGAAGAACCGGAACGGAGAAAAACTGCCCATAGCTTATTTCTTTTATTACTTAAGGAACGTAGTCTTCGATTATACCACGGGGGGGAATTGGATGAAGTTCTATGGCGAGAAAAAGGAACATAGAGAGAAATGGAGGTAAATAACTCTCTGTAAAATATGGAAAGAGCATCATTTCAAAAATCGAAAAAGCATTTACTAAGATATGCATTAATTTTTTGGAAGTTAGCCTTGTGAAAGTCGTAAGAAGAGATGACTCCGGGAGAACTGGACTGGGATGGAGAGCTGTGGAAAAATGAAAGAAGAAGAGGGGGATGAAGGTTGTCGATAGTAGATCCCTCATTCACCACTAAACCCATTTTTGCCGCTTATAAACTGATACTTGCAAACGCACCATCAATGACAGCTCGCCGTGTTCTGCCAGCGTATGCAAGTTGTTGCACATACATCTGGAAAATTGTGCCTCTACTGTTGGCTTGCGAGTTTCGCATAATCTTCTTAAGAATGATGTAGAAAAAGTCACATGACAGCGCGTCACCTTGTCTAAATCCTTTTTGACATCAAAGGGCGGGCGTTCTCCATCGTCACTATGCACAATCTGACAAGTTTTTCAAAACTAGACATGGCTATATATAGCTCGTCTCTATATAAATGCTGTCATATGCGGCCTTAAAATCGATAAACAAGTAGTGGGTATCGACTTGGACTTCTTGGATTTTTTGTAGGATCTCCTGTAGTGTGAATATTTTGTCGGTTGTGAGCCTAAAACCGCACTGATAGGGTCCAATCAGTTCGTTGACATAAGGTTTCCGGCGTTCGCACAGTACGGCAGATAGGATCTTATATGCGATGTTAAGGAGACTGATGCCCCTATAGTTGGCGCAGTTTAGAGTGTCTCCTTTGTTGTGGATCGGGCAAACAATGCTGAGGTTCCATTCATCAGGCATACTTTCCTCTAACCAAATTTTGGAGATGAGTTGGTGTATGCACTCTACCAAGTCATCTCCGGCTGCCTTGAAGAGCTCGGCAGGTAAGCCGTCTGGTCCAGCAGCCTTGTTGGACTTCAGCTTGGATATTTCTATCCTCATTTCATTTTGGTCAGGTGGACGGAAGTCTTGGCTTTCATCGCCCAGGTTGAATAGGTCATTTTGCCTGACAGCGGAATTTATGTCGTCTTCGCCGTTTAACAGTCTGCAGAAATGGTTTTTCCATGTCCTCAGCACCGACTGTGTTTCCACTACAAGATTTCCTAGTTCGTCTCTACAGGTTTCTGCTCGGGTCTTGTGCCATTTACCCTTTGGTAAAACTTCCGAACATTTTTTCTGGAGTAACGCCCCTTTATTTCCTCGATCGCGCGCTTCTCCTGCTCTTTCCTTTTCTTCGGGAGAAGCCGGTGTTCTTCCCTCCGCCTTTGCTCGTACAGCTCATGAGCTCTCGTCCTTCTGTTCAGTACCGCTTTGTAAGCTCTTCACTCGAAACAGGGATTTCGTGGGGGTGGTTTGGTGAAACCAAGCACATCAGTTGCGGCGTTTCTGATTGCTTCTTGGCATCGATGCCACTGGTCTTCAGCACTTGATGCTGGCAGTATATGACTTCTCGAGAGGTTGAGAGATACACGATCGACAAAAGTACTGGCGGTTTGTTGCATTTGAAACTCCTCGCAGCATTTCCCCGTTGTTGTCGTGTGTGGGATATCCGCATTCGTACCTTGGCTACAACAAGGTAGTGGCCGCTCGGAAATTTCGGACATCTAGAATACTGGAGGAGTGCCTTGCGTCGATCGCAACATGGTCAATTTGGTTGACGGTTTGATTATCCGGTGACCGCCATGTACCTTTGTGACTATTGAGGTGAGGAAACCGTGTGCTAGCTATAGTAACATTACGTCCCGCGGCAAAGTCAATTAGCCTGGCTGTGCTTTCTGATTGTGCTACGAAAGATGTCCTCCTTTCCTATTTTACCGTTAAAATCAAATTAATTTAACATCATACTTATTACATTGCTCGTATGTTTTGTCGAGGAGCTCGTAAAAACAGTCTTTGGTAGCATCGTCTTTATCTTTTGTGGGGCCGTGAGCGCATATTAGGCTGATGTTGGCGAATTTAGCCTTGATTCGGATTGTTGTCGAAAGCTCAAGACTTCTTGCCTAAGTCTGCCGCTTACATCGAATCCACATCCAAATAGACGCTGCTTGTTTTCCCTGTAGCAATCACCGTAGTAGATGTCACAGTTTTTCATCCTTCTTTTGCCCGGCCCATTCCACCGCACTTCCTGTGTCTAGTCTAGTCTAGGTCTTCCGCTAATTGTTCGGCTGCACGCTGTCTGTTCAAGATTCGAATATTCCACGTGCAGATCCGAAAGTCATTGTCCTTTTTTCGTTTTCCAGGGTCCTCAATAGTAAATCCATCCATTTCTGAGAATTTTGGTTGCTTCGCAACAGTGTTGTTTTTCCGTGGTTGGGAACACTCCACGCACACTCCCCAACATGGAGGTTCAGGGTTCAGGCCCCAAATTGACCCTAGGTCAGCGGGTCGGATATTCCGTTGTCAGTAACCCACTTCGGGGATATGAGTACTGCCGTTGACCCATAAAGGGTTCATCCGCCACCATCTCTATTTCAGCACCCTGACTAGTGCTGAAAAATCCTTACTGACCTTAGCTCCAAACATGTCAGAGTAGCTCACGCCAGGTATCTGCCTTGACTGTTGACACTTGTTGACACCACCGTTGATCCAATCTTGTGGATGTATGTATGTATGTCCTCTTTTGAGGGGCTCATGTATCATGTAAGACCTCTGAGACTCCATCAGGCAGTCATTCCGACAGAGCATTATAGCGTTGCTATTTTCTTCGTGTTTAACACTCGCGCTTATAAGTTTAGCAAGTCATCCACCACTTCGCGGGGCTGGTTAGCTTTTTATGCTGCATCTTGTATTATGTCAGCTACTTCTGACGCTTCTGTTGTTTTTACTGCTCTTTTGAGCTTTTCTATTCTTCGTAGTTCATCTTAAAGAGTCGTTACAAGACTGCACAATGTCATCCATTTGTCCTCCAACTGCAGCATGTGGTCTATGAAAAGCTCAGGACTAGGCAGATTCCTTCTCCATTCTGTGAATCTTCTGCAGTGGAAAACTGCATTCTCCATATCTTCCTCTTGTTCTGGACAATCTGGGCAAAAGGAGGAGTTATCGTGTCCAAATCGATGAAGATATTTACGATAGCCACCGTGACCACTTAGGAACCGCGTAAGATGGTAATTGACGTTCCCATGTGACCTCTTTCTCCAAATCTCAATGCTCGGGATCAGCTTGTAGGTCCATCTGCCTTTCGTAGTGCTGACCCACCTGTCTTGCACATGACGAGTGAAATAGTTCGCTCTTCAGTCTTTATTCTCGCGATTTCTCTTTCCTCTAATCCTCAGCATACAAGAGTACTGAGCTGACTACCTTGGATATTAGAATCCTCATAGCATATCCAGGTACACCAATGTTCGTAAGTATCCGAGAGAGTGCTGCCTGTAGTACCTATTAACGCCTTTTTACTCGAGTATTCCACGTGTGCTTTAAACTGTAGCCGGTTGTCAAGTGTAGCTCCTAGGTATCTAATGGTTTCTTTTGATCCTATTATTTGACGGCCAACCCGAAAGTTCGCGTATTCAACCTTTTTGGGACTCGTTATTAAGATAGCCTCCGTTTTATGGTCAGCTACTTCTAGGCCGGCGGATACTACCCAATCTTTGATTTGTATAATCGCTTCGTTCGTGGCTGACTCTACCTCGTGAATGTGTTTTGCCACTGTAATAACGGCTATATCGTCAGCAAACCCAATTAATCGGACAACTTGTGGCAACGTAAGTCTCAAAATTCCATCGTACATGATGTTCCATAGGAGGGGCCCAGTACCGATCCCTGTGACACGCCGGCAGAAACTTTGTAGTATTTTAAACCCTGGTGATATATATAGTATAAGTATATAAAATCATAGTGTTCGCACACAAGTATGTACACAAACACATCATATGCATGTTCTGCTTTGTTTGAAAATGTATCATGTTGTTGCTTTTTTTTTATTTAAATAATAAATAAGTGACTAGTACGACTTTGAATACATGGGTATGTTAACTAGGTACGATTTTTTAATTCATAGATCACATTGTGCAACATTAATCAAAATATCTATATTTATCTTCTTCTTTTATATAAAAATGAATGTCTGTTTGTATATAGGGATGTTACGGAGGTGGTTTTACCGGAGTCGGAGTCGGAGTCGGAAGCGCCATACCAACCTCCGCGGAGTCGGAGTTGAATCGGAGTCGGAGGCGGAGGTCGCACGCAGACACAAATTATTAATATATAAAATTTGAAAATATAAAATTGACACACGCACTCTCAACTTCAATGCAAATCTCGCCTAGTTATGTAAAATACATAAAAGAGTGAAAAGACAGTCGTATTGTAAAATGTCGCAACTCGATAATTCTTTGTTGTTCATGTTCATCGGTCGCCTCGTCATCGTCACCCATGATGGTGCTCCGATAAACCTCCGATGTGATTATATCGGAACCGAAGCCGGATTCGGAGGTGCAATTTAAACCGGAAGTTCCGACATATCGGATTCGGAGTCGAAGCTCCGTATCATCCCTAGTTTGTATGTCCTTTATGGAATCCTAAACTATGCATTTGATCATGTGATAATCCTTAGCAAAGTTGTTGTGCATGAGTCCGCGAAGGTTTCTGAGTTGACCAACTTTGGATAAAGGGGCGTGGCACCGCCCATACTAAAAAAACATTAAAAACCTTAAATTTCGAAAGCCACCAAATCGGTTGAGTTCATATTTAAACACAATCGTACGTATTGGCTCAGAAGTATACCTGCGAATATTCGTCAAAAACGGACAAAGGGGCGTGGCACCGCCCATACAAAACACTAAACCTTAAAGTTCGAAAGCCACCCAATCGATTGAGTTGAAATTTACACACAATCTTATATATTGGCCCAGTAGTATACCTGTGAAAATTGGTCAAAATTGGACAAAGGGGCGTGGCACCACCCATATAAAAAAAAATCTTATATTTTGAAATCCACCGAATCGATTGAGTTCAAATTTATTGCCTTGACATTAATGCTGCGTTGTGGGTGACATACGAATTTATGTAAATTGTGAAAATCATTTCCGGCCCACATTGAATAGACAATATTTTCGTTTTTCGAATAGTTTTGTGCATTTCATTTTGAGTTAAATTAATTTAGATAAATATTTTTATTCACACTCATTTTTTTCAGTGAACTCAAGAACTGAAGATTATCGAATTGATATGTGAAGGATCTGACTGCGGAGCAGGGAAAAAAGTAGGCATTTTCTTTGTGTACTGTAGGATTTTTTTTTTTATGTACATAAATAACTGTGTCAAATATGTAGGAAAAGCTTGTGCATCTCGGTTTTGCTTATACAAAAAAAGGATCTATTAGTATCTATGAAAGAATGTTAAATAGATATAGGTATGCGTATAAAATGTGGCCCATTTTTATTTTCTAATCCTTTCCATTTCGTTTATTTCTGCAGTCCCCGTAATATCTTCTTCTTCATTTTTTACGTAGATAATTGAGACTGAGAGTGTAAACACAACCGTTGGTGGTACCTATATATTTTCTAGATGCTCCAGGAGTAACGTGTGTGACACGAATAAAACATATTTAAAACCTTTTTGTTTACACTTTATTTAAATATCTTCAATATTATTAGAACACTATTTATTTACATTTATTTTTAAATGACATTTAATTTGGACAACTTAAAACTTTTACAATTATCATCTATCGATGGTCAAACTTTAACTGGCCTAAACCAATCGTCTTGGCTCATATTTATACTTGGTTTTAAATAGCAAAACAAAGCAAAGAATATATATGTAACACAACACACAACAGCTAGACAACAGAAATTAGACTCCTCGCTTATACTGTTATACAGCTGCAGGCAGTGCATCCATATTATAACATGTTCACTGCTTCTTTCTATTAGTTCCGTTGTTGGAACATGACTTTTTGATAGGCAGCTGCAAGCTGGCTTGGATATGGTAAACACATTTACCACATTTGTTTAGTCCTGTTATACAGCCGCACTTGCTGATTTGCAGGTGCAGGCCGTGTGCAAAATTGGTAAATATGTTTACTGCAGGTGCAGGCCGTCACGTGGCTTGCTCATGTTTCATAGATTCATGTTGTATGGATCTTGGGAACATGTAACTCCTCCAACCGTAGTATGGAGAGAACGTGTTGATAAGACGTGAATGTCCATACGTTATTATTATTATCATTATTTTTTTTTTTTTTTTTTTTGCAATGTTGATCAGATTTGTCTATAATTATTAATTGCCAGCATCGGTATTTATTATGTATACGGGCTACTGTGGCGTGTGCGTAACTATTCTTCCTTAATTCTTTACTTTGCTTGCTATTGGTTTAGAATTTTATGTATGTTCTTAGATTTATTTGTATTAATATAATTGTTAGGAAATGCATGTGCTTAACTAATAAGTCTAAATATTTAGTACGTAGTTAGATTTAAATTAAATTAAATTAAATTTTAGATATTATTCAAATAAAACGAATGTACACGGAAGGATTTTAACTAAATTAAGTTTATATTCTAACAATAATAAAGGCTTATGGTATAATAATATGAGGCTGTTTTAACATCAAATTAATTTATTATTACAATTTTATTTTTTGTTTGCAAGAATTAAACAAGAATTACATTGTTATTATTATTTTTTTTTTTCTTTTGGTGTAATCTCTTCCTGTAAGCCTTCTATCAAATTGTATATTTTCGATTGGATTCTCGTGTTTATAATTTCTTTTTACAACTTGCCTATCACGTTTAAATCCATCTTTATCTTCAAAATAAGTTTTGTCTTTTCGTTTAACATCTTTTATTATATATCGTGGTAAGTATTTAATGTTATGAAAGCCTAAATTCTTAACTAATTCACGATCTCAATACTGTGTTGTATCTACTCGTGTATTGTTAATTTTGTTTATTTTTTTTTTCTTTATTTGAATGAATTCTTTGTTTCAGTTCTTCCCATTGTGATTTGTTCAAAACTGGGCAGGTACATAAGAGTTTTTTAAGCTTGTTAAAAGACTCTATGTACTGCTTGTTTTTAACGTCTATTTTAATGCCTTTTTAAAGGTATTTTGTCATTGGGAGGACTACTTTTGAGTAGTCTTTAATGAATTTCCTATAAAATCCTGTGACTCCTAAAAACGATTTTATTTGTTTTATGGTCTGGGGTACTATTATCTGTTTAATCAATTTGATTTTATTAGGATTGGGCTTTATACCTTCCGCGGAAATTATGTGTCCCAGATACTCAGTTTCACGCTTTAAAAAGTTATATTTGTCGATTTGGACCTTAAGATTTGTTGTGAGCTGGGGTAGGCCACGGAGGCAACTTTGATGCAGGTGAGGAGGGCGCGGCACGCTCGCGGTTGCTCGGCTCAGCTCGTCGGACGGGGTAGTTCTTGCCCCCTCACCATACACCACCTGCTCGACACACATTTTGTTTCGTGCCAATAAAATTAAAAAAAAATCAAAAAAAAAGGAAGAAAGCTACGTTACTTTGACTGCGGACGGACAGAATTGACTCACAAGTAAAGAAAAGAAAAGTAAGAGAAAAGAAAATGAGGCCCTCAAGTACTTCTGCCAGTACTCATGAGAGAGAACGGGAAAGTTACCGCGAATCTTACCCTAACTAGCCTAAACTAACTCTACTCTAAACTAAAATTCAAAATAAACCCTACTCTGGGCCTATTTTAACTTAAAACTAACCTAAAACTAACTCTTCCCTAGCCGCACTTCCCTTCCCACTGTCTCTCAAAAGTAATGGTTCGTCAAGAACCCGAAACATGCCTGATGATATTGGCAAAGGTTGGCCTGCCCTCCCTTCGTGTCATAAACACAACCGAATGCTACCACTCTGGCCGATTTTGTGAGTGGCAGCCCCAAAAGGTTCCTCCTAGTCACAATCTACGACCCCATCCGCGAGAAGTTGGTCTAAGTCATGTCTAGTCGTCAAAGTCTGTAAATGTCACGTACTGTCATTGTCTACCCATTGAAGGACGGCCTATCCGAAGTCCACACACCGAACGCGAAAGAGTTTTAGGCGCACATATTCAATCAATATACCACGATAGTTATACAATACTCAACATTTTTATTTAAAAAGAAAATTAAAAAAACTACTGAATTCTGCCCTTAATACTATATAGACTAACTACTATTTCAAAAATTCAAATATAATACCTTATTTACTATTACTTACGGTTTAAAAAAATGATCCCCCGTTGTCCTGGCGCCAGCACGAGGAAGGACGAATCGTTGGTGGCAATATACCCTAATCGCGAGCAAAAAACTAAATACTAAAAGCAGAAGAAAGAGAAAACTACTTAAACTAATTACCCTAACCTTACTTTAATTCACAAAAATGACTCAAAAATTCAAATCTACTTATATCTAATAATCTAATGTTAAAAAAAAGTAATTAAAAATGAAAAAAAAAAAAAAAAACGAATTGCCAAATTGAATTTACGGCGCCTTGACCTGGTTCACCAGCAAGGTAGAAGCGGCTGGGGCGGAGCACCAATTCGTGTGCAGTGTTTTTGCTGCGCCTGCCTTTTTGTCGTTGTTGTTTGTTGGGTGATGTTTATCCCTCAACGTTGGGGATTATCTTCCCTTTGTCCAGGGATCGTTGGGATTTTTACGCTTTTTGTTGGCTGGATGGCTGTTGGAGTCGGGTGCCCGCTTGCGAAACTCTATGTTGCGGTATGTTTCGGTACACCGCTATTGACTCCAACTGTTTGGACCACCGGTTGAAATATCCCAAACGAATCCCTGGACGATGTATAGTTTTTTTCCCTGGCCACACTGCGGGACGGAAATCCCGAGATGCTCACACACTAAAGTGGGGAAAAGTCAAAAAAAAACATTCACCGAAACCTAATTGTCTGACATACCTCTGTTGGATAGAATTTTCCGTTTAAATTCCGATGTCGCTAGACTCCCTATTCCTTGGTTAATTTTTTTTTCCTCTGAATGACCGCCGGTTTTTCCTACACAAATATTTACTAGGTAATTTATAGGCACTTTTACTAATAATTCTTTGCCACTTACGCACCACACGGAAATTGTCTTTTTCAAATCAAAAAAAAAATTCACGACAAGAAAAAAATTACGGTCTAATTCGTGTGCGCCACTGTATTGATTACTCGTTGACTTCCAAATGCATATAAATCTAAATCTGTTCCATTTTCACTGCTTTGCCTATTGTCGAGTTCAATGACCATATACTTGTACATTTTCTCATCGTCAGTGTGATCTTGAACTTGACCCATATACATTATTTCCCCTCTTATTGTATTTCTTTTACGTTCTCCTTTCTTTCTTTTAATATCCTCTTTTAGTTCTTTCGTTTGTTTTCTTTTCATATTTATTTTGTCTTTTCTTTACTTCGTCATTCTTTCGTCTGTTGGTAATGTAGGTAGATAATTTCGTTAAGTCGAATACGTTCGGTTGTCCAGTAGTCCTATTCAAAATAAATACTTATTCTTAATTTAAAATTTATACTTATTTTTAACCCTAAGACACCTAGAATAACTAATAAACTTACATAATTTAATCACTTAACAAAATTAAACTAACACCAGTTGACAAAACAATGAAATCAATCAAATGCAACAACATATATTGCCCTTCTTAACGTCATTTATTCAGATCGATAGCGATTTGGGGACATGCCTGCAGAAACAAAACTTAACGAACATGAAACACAGGGAAAACGAAGAATAAGAAGAGGCGAGAGACAACAATTTGTCAAAACAAATGAATTAAATTTGCAAGCCGGTCGGCCATAATGTTCTTTGCTCATGTTATTTCGTTTTTTTGTTTGTTTTAATAAGTGTTATTTAATATTTTGTGTTTTTTATTCGTGGTCAATATTTGTTATTCTGTTCGTCGCGGAATTCTTCCTAAATTTGGTATAATTTGTCCTTTCGTTCTTTTGTGTTCTGTGTTATCGCTCTGCGATCGCTAACCAAAAAAATTTCGATTGGGGTGTTTCAACCCCTTCCATGCGGCTCATTTGACACCAGAACTGGATTCGCCATGGAGGTGGCTGTGCCGATGGTCTGCCGTAACAGGATCGACGACGGTTGAGGAGTGGTCGTGAATCAACCGGCCTCGTAATAAAAGGTAGGCCATCAGCGATTTGTTTGTTTTCCCTACCGCGAGCTTGTTTACATTCCAACGTGTGGTAAGGGCCCATGCTCTGGGAATGCTCTTGCTCTACCGTTTTTGTTAGTCGGGCAAAATTAACTATGGTCAGGTATGGTTAGTAAATAAATAGTATAAAATAAATAAGTTAAAATAAGAATAAAATATCACAGGTTAATTTATCACAGAGTTATCACAGGTGGCTATACTGCGTGCAAAGGTATGCCTCCGTGCACTTTCCATTGGGAAAATCAGCACACAGAATCCATCCCTTCCACGCAGTATAGCTGCATGTAGGTATACCTATATCACAGATGTTCTTAAGTAACTAAAATAAATAAAATCTATACATAAATAAATATTATAACATAAATTAAATAAATAAGATAAATAAACTTTCCAACATAACGATATAAATAACATAGATAAAAAATAGATAAAACACTTATATCACAGTTGTTTTTGGCAACGACAACTGAGTGCGTCAGGACTATTTTGTTTTGTTTTATGTGTGAAGATCTTTTGCGTGAAATACGCCGACTTTCACACCATTCTGGTCACCAACTTCGTACAGGGAGTTGCCTATGGGTTTCAGTATAACCGACTTTAGGAATTTTTGCCCTAATTTGGCATTGTAGTTAGCGAGTAGACTACTCTGCTTGAAATTTCGCCGGTATACTATCTGTCCCTCCCTGTACTTGACGTCTCTACTCCTGGTGTTGTAGATTCGTGTTGATTTATCATGCGCGATCTTTAGGTTATCGAATATCTTCCTTCTTATCAACTCGAGTTTGTCGTTCTTACATATCACTTCGGTATCCATCTCTTTGATGACGTCTAGTTTTCTAAGCACTTCATATGCTTTCGCGTGCTGTATCATGTGGGTGCCGAACACCGCATAGTAGGGTTCAAGCACTGTCGCATCGTGAACCACGCTCCTCATTGAAAATGCCGCGTCACTGACATGTGTGTCCCAGTTCTTTTGGTCATCGCTTATGTATGACCTTATTTTGGCCAATATGGACCGGTTGACCCTTTCGGATGCGTTGGCTTGAGGAGAGTAGAACGCGGTGCGAATGTGCTTGACCCCGTATTTTCCTAAAAAGCTGGCAAACAGTTCTGAAACGAATTGCTTGCCATTGTCTGAATGTATATACTCTGGTACACCAAAGATATGGAATACCGCCTCCTCTAGGTACTTTACTACCTCAGCTGCCGTTGCCTTCCTAATTGGTTTTAAGAACACATACTTAGAAAAATGATCTAGGACTATAAAAATGTGCGTATTTCCGTTTCTTGTTCGTGTGTATGGTCCTAGAAAGTCAATATACAATCTCTGAAAAGGTCGCTCCGTTATGGTTTGTTGTCCCATCGGCGGTCGAGCAATCCTGTTCATCGGCTTGCAACCTTTGCAGATTTCGCAGGACTTGACGAAATCCTGGACATCTGATACCATTCCGGGCCAGAAGTACATCTGTCTCAGTCTGGCCAGAGTCTTATGGATTCCGCCATGCCCCGCGGCTGGTGGATTGTGTGCCGATTTGACCAGACTCCCGCGCAACTCCGTCGGAATCCAGAGCTTCCACGCCCTGTCGTCTCGTATAGCGTCTCCAGTTCGTATATCTGTTCTTTTGTAGACAAATCCGTCAGAAACGCATATGTCGGGAAGTTGGTCCTGTTTGTCGTTGACGATCTTTCTCAGCTCCTCATACTCCTCCGAAGAGAAATATGGAGAGCTGAGGTCAATCTGAAGTATTTCGGTGTCGGGACTGAGCTCCTCCATATGTACGCGGGAAAGAGTATCAGGGACGACATTTTGGGTACCTTTCCTGTGTTCAATCTGGAAGTCGAAGCCTTGGAGCTTGAGACTCCATCTAGCCAGACGACCAGAGAGATCCTTTTGAGTCATGAGCCACTTAAGACTCATGTGATCTGTAATGATCGTGAAAGGTAATCCCTCCACGTAGGCCCTGAATTTCTTAACCGATAGAACGGCCGCATAGCACTCAAGTTCCGTCACACTATAATTCCGCTGTGCGGAATTAAGCTTCTGGGACATGAATGCTATTGGCCGCTCGTTGTTTTCTGCATCCATCTGGAAGAGCACACTCCCTACACCTGATGTCGAAGCGTCGCATTGTACGTAGAAACGTTTCGAGAAATCGGGATTTGTCAAAATAGGTGCGGACACCAAAGTCGCCTTAAGTTTTGCAAACGCGTTTAGCGCATCGTCTGTCATCGAAAAAGTTTGTCCTTTCTTAAGGCAGTCTGTCATTGGTGCGGCTAAAGCCGCGAAGTTAGGTATGAAGCGTCTGTACCACCCCGTCATGCCCAGGAACCGACGAAGCTGTTTGGGAGTCTTCGGAACCGGAAAGCTATCAACCGCCGATACCTTGTCGGGGTCTGTCCTTAAACATCCATCTCCGACGATATAACCTAGGTATTTAATTTCTCTGTAACAAAATTTGCTTTTTTCGACGTTGATGGTTAGACCCGCTTCCCGTAAACACTTAGATACTTCCTCGAGTAATTTGACGTGGGTCTCGAAGTCTGGAGAGCAAACCAAGAGGTCATCGAGATAGACAAAGACACTTTCTCGTAGCCGAGAGGGTATGACTTTGTCCATCAGCCGACACATTCTCTGGGCGGCGTTGCACAATCCGAACGGCATTACCGTGAACTGATACAACGGCCTCCCAGGGACTGTGAAGGCTGTCTTCTCCCTTGATTTCCTCTCCAGCGGAATTTGCCAGAAGGCATCCTTCAGATCGATCCCTGAAATATATCGGGTATCTTGTAGGCGGCTGAGTAAGCCTTCGATGTGGGGTAGCGGGTAAGCATCTTTTTTCGTTACAGAGTTCACCTTTCTTGAATCCAGGCATAGTCTGTTTTTGCCGGGCTTCCGCACAAGCACCACTGGGGAGCTCCAAGGGCTGTTGCTCTCCTCTATTACTCCGAGTGAGATCATCCGGTCGAGCTCGTCATATAACAGCTTTTGTATCGCGGGTGAGATTGGGTAGTGACGCTGTTTTATGGGAATTTTCTCGTCTTCCACCTCGATGATATGCTCCTCGAGGCTGGTCTTCCCCAATCCCAACACCGCAAACGACGGGAATAGCTGCTTGATTCTCTCCAGCTGCTGCGCCTGTGCGGGTGACAACGCCTGGACTGGCGATTCCGTCAGAGATGGAGCGTCTAGTTCGTCGATTACGTTCGGAGCGACCTTAAACAACCTCCAAAAATCTACCCCTAAATATAATGCCTGTTGTAAATTTGGGACAACAAATATTTCTATATTTTGAGACTTGCCACCCCAAGAGACTGTTGTCGTGAATCGTCCGAGTATACGTTGGTGGTTTCCGTCTGCAGTGTTAACGTCCGTTGTCATTTTGGTCATTGGTATGTTATGTCTTTCTAAAAATTCTAGTGCCCCGTTTCCCAGACAACTAATGGATGCTCCACTATCTAATAGACCCAGGAGCTCTTCACCTTCTATCTTAACTTTCGCGTAGGGTCTATTATCGTCATTTATGTTTATCACAGAAGCTAAGATTTTTCCCATTCGTCGTCTGGTTATTGCACATTTTTCCCTAAGCTTACGAATTTTAACGAAATTTCTAGTTTCTTTCACCGGACATGTCACTTCTTCCGCAAAAATCCTTCGCCGTGCTTCCTGGTAGTGCAGGAGCCTTTGATGTAAGGTCCTCCTAGGAGGAAAATTATTTTCTTTTGGTTTACTGCCTTGTGTCGGATTGCGCTTTAAAATTCGGTAGTGTCCGGGTTCTTCGGGTTCTCCGGGATTGGATGCGTCTTCGGCAAGTTGTTCCCGGACACACCGCCGACTCTCAAGTTTTCCTGACATGCGGAGCAGTTGAAGCTAATATTACCCTGACCGCAACTGAAACAGGTCAGGGTATGAAAACTTGAAGGACATGCCGGTGAAGTCGTCACTGTACTCTGGTTCGCGTTCGTTCTGTTCGTCCTCATGTTAGGTGCTTGCCTGTTCGTTCGGTGGAGGGCAGCAATCTCCATGTCCTCGTATTTGTCCTCTAAGTCCTCTCGCTGGCCGCTTCTAGCTCTATGAGCTAGTTGTTCGTCGTCGATTTCCGTAACGTTTCGTCTAAACTTCTGATCCCTGACTGTCAAATGTCGCTCCGCTCGTCGGCACTCCTCTCGGAGGTCTTGGATGCTCTTAATGGAGCATCCGAAAATAAGCGTCGCGACCCTGTCCTTTACGTTTTGTCGGAGTATGTCCACTAAGTCAAGTTCGTGCGGTCGGTTAGTCATTTGTAGGGCCAGCGAGCGTATGTCACTGTAGAATGTGTCGAATGTCTCATGGGGCTGCTGTCTCCTATCCATTATCGCCCTCAATATCTCATGATCTCTCTTATTGTCTTTAAACTGCTTTAATAATTCTGCCTTTAAATCAAAATAATTCAGTCCCTCATCTCTCCCGTTTTCTTGCAGAAATTGCCAGTACCACACTTCTGCTGGCCCTGACACTAGTGAATGGAACTGGGAGAATAGCTGATCGTTCGAAATACCGCTTTTCTTTTGGAGGGTTTCTATGCGAAAAATAAAACTTTCTACGGACATTGTTTTCGGTGTGCCATCAAACTTTACCCCCCACTTGTGTATCGGCATCTCGTTTTTTCTGACCACAGTGGGCTGAAAATAGGTTTCCGACCTATTGTCTGGTCTATTGTCGGGCTCTGTCTGTAGTGTTCGTTCACTGGTTCGTTCTCTAAGCGTGCTTTGTCGTCCGTTAGTTACTGGTAGGTCTCTTGATGCTGTCACGGAATTTTCCAGATTGCCGATTTTATTGTTGATGGACTGGATACTGTCCTGGAAGGTCAATAACATGTCCCTCATGGTAACCGCTAGGGCTGACATGAGATCGGCTGGATTATTCCGTGCGGCACAAGAGACTTCTTCCGGTATTTGTCGCGTATCTTGTTCGTTGTCTTCCTGAGTCTGCCCACGTATGTTTCTGTTGTTGTTTTGGTCGTTATCCACTACGGCATTAGGTCCAAGTTCGTATGTATGCTTCTGTGTAACTTGTTCTTGTCGTTTCATTGGAGCCCGTTTTTGAGTCGAAGTTTGTTCTGTCATTTTGTCTTCGTACCGTGTTTGTTGGAGGGATTGGTGCTTAGCTCCAATAGGCCGAGCTACCTCCTGGTTCGTTTGGTCGGCCATGTCGTTTTTACCACGCTTCGGTGTCTCGTCGTCTGGGCTGAAATGTGGTAAGTCGTGGGAGTATATCGTGACGTTCGTGAAGTCGGTTGCCGTAGTGGTAGGTCTATTTCGGAGACCGTATCCCTGCATTTGGTTGCTGCCATTTGTGTCCCATAAAGAGACAAATTTGTTGCCGTTTGTGGCAGAACCTCCAACCCTATCATGGCTTTCAGAGGCCATCTTCATCCCCTTTGGGATAGCTCCTAAGCTTTGGCCCTTTTTATCCATTTTATGGATTGCGCTCTAGAGCCTACTCTTTGGGTTTAATTCAATAAATTCAATAAATTCAAAAAAAAAGAATTGATCTTAATTCAATTAAAATTCAAAAAAACGTAAGAAATTCAAGTAAAATTACTAAAAAAAAAAGGTTGAATAAAAAGAAGAAAAGGATTATCAGTATATAACTATAAGTTTTTGTTTCAACGAGTTTGTTTAAAAGAAATATCGTGGTTGATTAGATATTAGTTTAGATATATATATATATGATGTAAGCTCGCTTGGTGTGTGGATTTCTGAACAGGTTTTCCGCTAACTCTTCAATGTGCTTAAGTCCGTGTCGTACGTCCTTGTAAACAGTCGCTCTCAAATCAGGTCCGACTGTGACTAGTGTCTCGGAGTCTTGACGAGTGTTGTTGTTCAACTCTTCTTTCTCAGCCACTACTTGTTATCTGGCAATACCAAATACCAGGTTGGCTGAGACCTCCAAGTTAAATTTCAACACGGTCAAAGTTTCTGGACCAACACCCACGCCTCACAAAGGTTCGGCATTGATGCCTTCCCCCAATGGATAGCAGCTAGTGATCAGCCCATCTACCTTGACCTAGCTCTCGGTCCCGGCACAAACAGTTGACTACCTCACAAGAACTCTTAGCTATACGCCTTGAGATTGGTCAGCCATCTTCCGTTCATGTCAGAATCGAAAGCCGCTCTTGATCCGTTCACCGATCTCAAGCTACCTCACGAAACTCCCTGGCTTTTGGCCTAAGAGTCGGACAGCTGCCTTCGATCTATGTTGAGATCAAAAGCGTAACCAAAGTACTTGAGCGAAGAAGAAGACAGAATAGTAAAATTTAAAAAAAGGAAGAAAAAAAAAAATTAAGAAAAAACGCGAAGTCTATTACAAGTCCAAGGCGATGACTTTCTTATATAAAATCATCCCCTTGGAGTCGCAATTGGACTAGCCGGTAAAAATCGTTGGGCGCCATTGTTGTGAGCTGGGGTAGGCCACGGAGGCAACTTTGATGCAGGTGAGGAGGGCGCGGCACGCTCGCGGTTGCTCGGCTCAGCTCGTCGGACGGGGTAGTTCTTGCCCCCTCACCATACACCACCTGCTCGACACACATTTTGTTTCGTGCCAATAAAATTAAAAAAAAATCAAAAAAAAAGGAAGAAAGCTACGTTACTTTGACTGCGGACGGACAGAATTGACTCACAAGTAAAGAAAAGAAAAGTAAGAGAAAAGAAAATGAGGCCCTCAAGTACTTCTGCCAGTACTCATGAGAGAGAACGGGAAAGTTACCGCGAATCTTACCCTAACTAGCCTAAACTAACTCTACTCTAAACTAAAATTCAAAATAAACCCTACTCTGGGCCTATTTTAACTTAAAACTAACCTAAAACTAACTCTTCCCTAGCCGCACTTCCCTTCCCACTGTCTCTCAAAAGTAATGGTTCGTCAAGAACCCGAAACATGCCTGATGATATTGGCAAAGGTTGGCCTGCCCTCCCTTCGTGTCATAAACACAACCGAATGCTACCACTCTGGCCGATTTTGTGAGTGGCAGCCCCAAAAGGTTCCTCCTAGTCACAATCTACGACCCCATCCGCGAGAAGTTGGTCTAAGTCATGTCTAGTCGTCAAAGTCTGTAAATGTCACGTACTGTCATTGTCTACCCATTGAAGGACGGCCTATCCGAAGTCCACACACCGAACGCGAAAGAGTTTTAGGCGCACATATTCAATCAATATACCACGATAGTTATACAATACTCAACATTTTTATTTAAAAAGAAAATTAAAAAAACTACTGAATTCTGCCCTTAATACTATATAGACTAACTACTATTTCAAAAATTCAAATATAATACCTTATTTACTATTACTTACGGTTTAAAAAAATGATCCCCCGTTGTCCTGGCGCCAGCACGAGGAAGGACGAATCGTTGGTGGCAATATACCCTAATCGCGAGCAAAAAACTAAATACTAAAAGCAGAAGAAAGAGAAAACTACTTAAACTAATTACCCTAACCTTACTTTAATTCACAAAAATGACTCAAAAATTCAAATCTACTTATATCTAATAATCTAATGTTAAAAAAAAGTAATTAAAAATGAAAAAAAAAAAAAAAAAACGAATTGCCAAATTGAATTTACGGCGCCTTGACCTGGTTCACCAGCAAGGTAGAAGCGGCTGGGGCGGAGCACCAATTCGTGTGCAGTGTTTTTGCTGCGCCTGCCTTTTTGTCGTTGTTATTTGTTGGGTGATGTTTATCCCTCAACGTTGGGGATTATCTTCCCTTTGTCCAGGGATCGTTGGGATTTTTACGCTTTTTGTTGGCTGGATGGCTGTTGGAGTCGGGTGCCCGCTTGCGAAACTCTATGTTGCGGTATGTTTCGGTACACCGCTATTGACTCCAACTGTTTGGACCACCGGTTGAAATATCCCAAACGAATCCCTGGACGATGTATAGTTTTTTTCCCTGGCCACACTGCGGGACGGAAATCCCGAGATGCTCACACACTAAAGTGGGGAAAAGTCAAAAAAAAACATTCACCGAAACCTAATTGTCTGACATACCTCTGTTGGATAGAATTTTCCGTTTAAATTCCGATGTCGCTAGACTCCCTATTCCTTGGTTAATTTTTTTTTCCTCTGAATGACCGCCGGTTTTTCCTACACAAATATTTACTAGGTAATTTATAGGCACTTTTACTAATAATTCTTTGCCACTTACGCACCACACGGAAATTGTCTTTTTCAAATCAAAAAAAAAATGCACGACAAGAAAAAAATTACGGTCTAATTCGTGTGCGCCACTGTATTGATTACTCGTTGACTTCCAAATGCATATAAATCTAAATCTGTTCCATTTTCACTGCTTTGCCTATTGTCGAGTTCAATGACCATATACTTGTACATTTTCTCATCGTCAGTGTGATCTTGAACTTGACCCATATACATTATTTCCCCTCTTATTGTATTTCTTTTACGTTCTCCTTTCTTTCTTTTAATATCCTCTTTTAGTTCTTTCGTTTGTTTTCTTTTCATATTTATTTTGTCTTTTCTTTACTTCGTCATTCTTTCGTCTGTTGGTAATGTAGGTAGATAATTTCGTTAAGTCGAATACGTTCGGTTGTCCAGTAGTCCTATTCAAAATAAATACTTATTCTTAATTTAAAATTTATACTTATTTATAACCCTAAGACACCTAGAATAACTAATAAACTTACATAATTTAATCACTTAACAAAATTAAACTAACACCAGTTGACAAAACAATGAAATCAATCAAATGCAACAACATATATTGCCCTTCTTAACGTCATTTATTCAGATCGATAGCGATTTGGGGACATGCCTGCAGAAACAAAACTTAACGAACATGAAACACAGGGAAAACGAAGAATAAGAAGAGGCGAGAGACAACAATTTGTCAAAACAAATGAATTAAATTTGCAAGCCGGTCGGCCATAATGTTCTTTGCTCATGTTATTTCGTTTTTTTGTTTGTTTTAATAAGTGTTATTTAATATTTTGTGTTTTTTATTCGTGGTCAATATTTGTTATTCTGTTCGTCGCGGAATTCTTCCTAAATTTGGTATAATTTGTCCTTTCGTTCTTTTGTGTTCTGTGTTATCGCTCTGCGATCGCTAACCAAAAAAATTTCGATTGGGGTGTTTCAACCCCTTCCATGCGGCTCATTTGACACCAGAACTGGATTCGCCATGGAGGTGGCTGTGCCGATGGTCTGCCGTAACAGATTATATTATATATATCGGGTTTTTTCAAAATTAATTTCATTTTGACTGATGACATGAATCTCATCTTGTGAAAATGGAGTTGGAAGATTGCTAAAAACTAATGGTATTGTAGCTTCTTTTGTTATAAGCTGTGAATTAGAAAAATGGATTTTTGATTGTAAAGGCTTTAAAACATTACATCCAATTATGCCATCAAAATCACTATATAATTCTGTTTCAAGCATTTCGATTTTTGCTAAAGGTCTGTTGAACTCCTTAAAAAGTGGAATCGTTATTTTTGTGTTAATACACGACCTCGAATTGATAGACTTAAGTATCAGTGGCTTTTCAAGTTCCGTTTTGTAGGAACTATGAAATATACCTTTTTGTATAACCGATGTAGTTGCTCCGGAATCAATAAGCAATTTTAATGGACTTGAATTAGTTCTCACTATTATGCAAGGAAGAGCTCTGAGGTGGTTGATTGCAAATTTTTGAAATCGTGAATCATTGAAATGTTCAGCTTGGATATTTTCTTGCAACTGACCTTCATGAGAGCTGTCTGTCTGTATGTGGTCTATTTCCATATTTTGATTTCTATTTCTAAAAGATTCTGAGTTTTTATTTGTGTATGGTAATTGTTATAAGACTGCTAAAAAAAAATGTCAGTTTCAACAAGAATAGCTTTTGCGTCTGCTAAGTTTGATGGGTTCCTAGCATTGAGAATTAATTTTGGTTCACTAGGTAACTTGCTAATAAATAGCTTTAAAACAATTTCCTCATTCTGTCCGCTATTAAACCACGTCGGGATATCCGAACTCAAAGAAGATTTTTTATTCAACTTTGTTAAAAGAATTTAATTTTTTTCAAAGAATTCTTCAACTGAGTTTTAAAATTTTAAAACTTTTATTTCATTAACAATATTTTCGAAACTTTCGTTTACACCACAGTTAGATTTTAACACATTTTTTTATTAAAGGCCAATGAGTGGGATTATTATTATTAATTAAAATTAAATTGGCTTTGCCTTTAATTTTTTGTCGTATTCTTAAATCTAAAAAGCCTCTTGAATTTTCATCTAGAGTTTGTATAAATGTATAAATATAGTCAACTTGCTTAATAAATAAATCTAATTCTTCTGCTAATCCCGTGAAATCCGCGATTTCTCTTACGAGTTCAAGTAAATTAAAATTTGCCATACCTCTGTTTTTATTTTATTTGGCTTCTTAAAGGTGTTTCTGCTAGGCTGTTGATTCCGATGATGACTTTTCTTTGAAATGGAATGAGTTCTTGTTTTTTTTTTTTTCACTTATTGTCTTATATTTTTCACCATTTTTAAATGTTTTTTTTTTTTTTTTTTTTTTTCACTTATTGTCTTATATTTTTCACCACTTTAAAATGTTTTTTTTTTTTCACTTATTGTCTTATATTTTTCACCACTTTAAAATGTTTTTTTTTTCACTTATTGTCTTATTTTTTTCACCACTTTAAAATGTTTTTTTTTTTTTTTCGTTTTTTCCGACTGCGCCAGTAACGTGTGTGACACGAATAAAACATATTTAAAACCTTTTTGTTTACACTTTATTTAAATATCTTCAATATTATTAGAACACTATTTATTTACATTTATTTTTAAATGACATTTAATTTGGACAACTTAAAACTTTTACAATTATCATCTATCGATGGTCAAACTTTAACTGGCCTAAACCAATCGTCTTGGCTCATATTTATACTTGGTTTTAAATAGCAAAACAAAGCAAAGAATATATATGTAACACAACACACAACAGCTAGACAACAGAAATTAGACTCCTCGCTTATACTGTTATACAGCTGCAGGCAGTGCATCCATATTATAACATGTTCACTGCTTCTTTCTATTAGTTCCGTTGTTGGAACATGACTTTTTGATAGGCAGCTGCAAGCTGGCTTGGATATGGTAAACACATTTACCACATTTGTTTAGTCCTGTTATACAGCCGCACTTGCTGATTTGCAGGTGCAGGCCGTGTGCAAAATTGGTAAATATGTTTACTGCAGGTGCAGGCCGTCACGTGGCTTGCTCATGTTTCATAGATTCATGTTGTATGGATCTTGGGAACATGTAACTCAGGGGGTACGGGTTATATACTTTTAATTAATCTTTTATTGGCTTAGATAAGTGCTGATAAACAAATTGCAATGTTCAAAATAAGTACCTATAAAAGCGGAACACATGGAAAACACAGTGTGTGGTATTTAACAAAATTGCCACAGGGCTAAAGTCTTACTAGACTTCATATTTGTAGTCTGGGACGAATGCACTATGGTTAATAAATTATCAATAGAAACAATTAATAGAACAATGCAAGATATACGAAATAATAGCAGACTTTTCGGTGGAGCTACATTTTTGTTCTCTGGTAATTTCAGACACACATTACCCGTTGTCACGAGAGGTATGCGCTCTGATCAAATCAATGCATGTATCAAACGTTCAGTGCTTTGGTGGTACTTTAACACTGCACTTGACTCAGAATGTCAAAATATGAGAGATTCCGAATTTTGCAAACTTCTTTTAGATACCGGAGAAGGCAAACGTCCAGAAATTAGTGAAAACCATGACGTAGAGTTACTGGCTGTTTTTGCCAGATTGTAAAAGATTTTAAGACTTTAATTGAAAGTGGCCTACCTGATCATAAAATTGAATTAAAAGTTTAAGTTCCCATTATGTTGTTTCGCAATTTGAATTCCGCCAAGTTTTGTAATGAAACTGGATTGAGGGCGATTTCGTTGCAAAAAAATGTTTTAATTTAAACTGGTTGTGGTAAAGGAGATACAGTGTTTATACCAAGAATACCAATAATTCCCAGCAATTACCCATTTCAGTTTAAACGGACTCAATTTCCTATTCATTTTTGTTTTGCATCAACAATCAATACGTCACAGTCTCAATCTTTAAGAAAAGCAGCAGTTATATGTAGCGTGCTCCAGGATAAGTTATGCAGAATATATTACTATCTTAGCCGATAGAAATAAAACCGCTAATATAGTAGGTATACAAAGAAGCGTTACATTAATAAAAAAGTGAGTTTGATATTATAAAATTATTTTCTTTCATTTTCATTGTCCAGAGAATATTAAATTATTGCCAATTAGTCCAACGACCAGGTGCAATGCCATGAAGATAAAGACAGAGTTGACTCAGTCTTCGGGAGATAGGGTTCAATCCCTTCATTATTGCAGAGGGCTCCTTCGCGTTCTTATACCTCTGCATTGTCTTTCGATGATTTTTCGTTACATCGATTATCAATAAAAAAAAAAAAAAAAAAATGTCCCCTACAAGACAGCAAATTTCTTAAAACACATTTTGCACGTGCGAAGCCGGGCGGGTACAGCTAGTATAAAATATAAAACGATATAAAAATCCTGATAGTACTACCACAAGAATTTCGGATTTAAAAACTTCCCTTCCCGTTGAAGTTTTAATAAAAACTCGCTCTCAATCCAATAGAGATCAATTATTGCTCCACCACTACCCTTCATTTTTAATACCCTAAACGACTAACGAAACTAATGTGTAGTCCCGAGCAATTACTTAAAATTCTTCAGGAGACACTCGCGCGCTTCTAGATGAAATTGTGTTATTCGGTTGCAAGCTTTCCCAGCAGCTGATGGCTAAAAAATTGGAAAACTTGTGAAATTGCCTTCATAAAGTTGACGCAACTTAGATGGAGTCGGCGATGGCTGGACTGGAATGAGAAAAACTTTCTATTGCCATTTTCTGTATCCCGTATATAAACCCCGCGGGTGTAATAAAAGGCTACGCAAATTCCATTGCACAAAGTTTTAATGTCCGTTGTTAGTGCTCGGCTAAAAAAAGCCGAAAAGGCAAAAACATAAACAACACAACAACAACCGCCTAATCGTCTTTCTAGAGGAAAAACTTTTCGGAGGAGTTTTCATCTCCCTTCGGCTATACTCTTAATTTGCGACCAACACCGTCTTCTGCAGTGAAAACCAAAATTAAACTAGGACAACGGCGAGGGAATGATTTGTCGTCAACTTGGATTTGCCATGGAATTTTTCTTCTTAATCTGGTGCGGTATGCTTACCAGAATGGAGATTCAGCTTACACCACAAGCGCACCATAGACTGCAGCAGTGAATTCTTCATACTGGCCTAAGGCAAGAGATCGTAATTTAAGTGAAATAGCATTACTGCAGAGTTGGATGAATGCGGAATACCTCTGTGCGGACCACATGCATATGGAATCCTTTCTATATATCCCATCGGAGAAATTTGCAAAATGAATTTCAATGGTCTCTTAAAGGGAGAGCAGGCAAAAATGGTTTCGTAAAAAAATTCCTTGAAGTCCTCTGAATTGAATTAGGGTACTCCGAAACTGCAAGTCTACCCCAAAGGACTCAATGTTGCGATTAGCATTCCGGTCACGTTTTGTAACTTCGTCTGCCATCGTCGTCTTGTTGTAGACTCCCCCGTCATCATCATCATCATCATCTCGTCGTAAGTATAATGGCAATCGTGTGCGGATATCGGTCGAGTCCGAGGCAGTACATTCGGGCGTCTTATAATATTCAGAAGCAACATCCTTAAGAGTAAATGGTTAGCAAATTGTGTGTGGTAACAGGTGGATTTCACATTTTTCCGACTGAGAGGAGTGACCATTCAATTTGATTTCTGAGAATTGATAGCAATTTTGGCTTTACGACGATGCTGAGATTTTTTCAAGGCAATTGACATACCGAGAACGGAAGCGTTCAATCAACGAGCACTTTGTATACGATGATGAATTGGGGTGTCGTCACTATCACGGCAGGTAGCTATTTTGTTTAACTATAAGATACACGGAAAAAAAATAATAATAATAAAACAACTGTAAAAATAACATTTTTGGCTTATAAAAGTCGTCCAACATTAAAAATATCACTATTGATAAGTTCGCCATTTCATATCTGTATTTACGAATTATCAATTTAAAATATTAATAATATTAAAATATTAAATCAATATTCTTCTACTGATATTTCCTTATGGAAATGAGCATTAAAAATGTTAAAATTAAATTTTCAAATTCGTGTTTTCAACTACCAATTTGATATTAAAAATATGGAATCAATATATTTTATTTTTTTTTTCTACAATACATTAACGTAACGTTTAAAATATGTATTGAACTCATATCTTTAATATGAAAAAAGGAAAAAAAAAAAAACAATATCAAATTGATACGAAAAAATTAAATTAATACTTTGTTATTCTACATTCCTAATATCGATGTAACATTGAAAATATTGAATTGATATTTATCACTGATATAAACATACATATATAGATAGATACAATCATAAGTAAATATACCAATTTAATATCGAAAATGTTGAATAAATATTTTTTTAACTATTCCCTTATTTTAATGAAACATTCCAAATATTGAATCGAAAATTTCAAATGTTGTTGTTGTTGTTAAGAAAAAAAAAATGTTTAAGTTTGCTTTTAAATATGTTTATTTTATTGTTACATTTATTTTTAAAAAGGTACCTTATACAAAATTTACTTTTATTAGTAAAGGACAAACAAGCATTTTTTCAAAAAAAAAAAAAAAAAATGTATACCTTATTAATAAAATCTGTTAATCATTGGTAAACAATTTGCAAAACTTAATTTAAAAATAAATGTACAACTTACTTTATGGTATTTGAAACAAATAAATTGTTTTATGTTATCGCATAAAATACACAATAAACATAAAATAGCCGAGCTAGTAGGTAGTTCAGAATGATCGGGAAAACATTCTGGAAAAAACAGTCCCTTGGGTAATTTAAATCAGAAACTTGAAATGCTTTAAATGCAGCTATAAAGGAAGAAAATTGTAAAAAAGTAAAATTCAGTTAATTTATTAAGTTCTTTACCAATAACTATTATATGGTTGGATGGTACCTTTAATTTTCAATTGCCTCTTAACTTCTTCCCGCGTCCTCTGAAAATCATTGTCACAAAATGTGTATGATGCATCTATTGATGGCATCTCTTATAGTTGTTTTTCTGACGGAAGAAGCAAAATCTACTTTTACTGTAACTCTTGATGTCAGCTTACGCACTGTATTAAGGACGATAATACAAATTTCGCCTTTGGAATCTGAAGTTATTGAAAAAAATATGTAATTACATATGTACATCTTTTTGTTTGCCCCCTTCGGGTAGGGGTTAGAGTATACCCGAGGTAGGCATGCCTGTCGTAAAAGCCGACTAAAATCCAATCTCCGTATACCGAGCGAAATGGCGTATACAAAAAATGCAATGAACAAAACAAAAAGATTAAGTACCCCAGGTGGCAGTCCAGCTTTACTGGAAAATCCACCCTTTTCGGAGGTCGGCTCTACGGATTCTGGGGAGAGCCGCTTATTGCAATCCATAAACCCTTTTATTAAAAGCACAAGGGTATCTCGATCTCCTCCAACAAGATCGAATAACGCCGGGAAAAGAAGTCCGCCGGGAGCGCTAGCACGTGAAAAACAGGACTCAGTGAAAGATAAAAGTCTTGAGGAAGAAAATAAAGCACTTCGAATCAAGCTTAATGAAATGGATCTACTCTATCAAGATCTTAAGAAAGAGATAGAACTGTTAAAAGAACAAAATGAGGTTCTAAGGAACACCCATTTGCAGAAAGAACGCGAATGTACTCCACCACGGTTAGCTAGTCGGGAATACCACACCGACGAAGAAGAGCTAGCACGCGAAACGAATTGGGTAACTAAGAAAAGACCTAGTAAGAAAAGCAGAGCCGGTTCTTCGCCCGAAGTCGAGCCCCTAAAAGAACTAACGCGTAAAGTACCGCAAGAAAAATAACTCCGAAAGCATATTCGCGCACCACCTCCAATAAACGTCGTTGGGGTAACGGATTATAATAAATTGAACAGCCTCCTTAAAGGAACGATAACATCGAAATTTAAGGTTACATTTTCGAGAAACAATGCGTGGAAAATTAACATCGATGACCACGAAGACTACCGGGCAGTGTCCCAAAAGCTAAATACCGAGAAGATCCAGTGGTATACTTTCGAAATAAAGTCAGAAAGGCCACATCGTGTTGTAGCAAGGGGACTCCACCCTTCATGCAAAAAAGAAGATGTTATAAACGACCTTCAAGCCAAAGGTTTTAAGATTATTGATGCCGTTAATATCATCAAGAAGGAGAAACAGAAATCGGAAGAAGATAAGGATGTCCTGGTAAGGCGTGGACTTCCGCTCTTTATGCTTACCTTCGATAGGTCTGATAATATCGAAGATATCTTCCGAATTAAAACAATACTAAATATTGTGGTAAAAATCGAGCCTATGCGCAGAAATTTAAAAAAAAATTCCACAGTGCAAACGTTGCCAAGAATTTAATCATACGCAAATGTATTGCAAAAAAGAGCCGCGATGTGTGAAATGCGCCGGAAATCATTTCTCCCAAGACTGTGGAGCAAATAAACAATCCTCCGCTACCTGTGCCAACTGTAATGGAAAGCACCCGGCAAATTATAGAGGTTGCGAAGTAGCTAAGGAGTTGCAAAAACGGAGAGATGTGCTCCTTAAGCCACAAAATATAAAAACAAAGCCGCCAACAAAGACAAAGCGTAAGACCGCCCAGGAGGTAGTAGGCAATATAAAACCTCCGCTTCAAGAGCGTAATAATGTCAAAGAAAGAGAGACAACAGAAAAGCCCTCGACCTCTGTTGTCAAAAGAAACGCTACTGAAAAGTTAAAATCAGGAAAGCCAATAGTGGCGAATAGTGGCCCTCGGACAACCAGAGTGCAGACCTACGCTCAGGCCGCGGCATCCGAAGGAGCAAAAAACGTTGAAACTTCGCCGGAACCTGTTTCTCATGTATTCTCCGTTATTCTCCAGAAACTTGAAGAACAAAGCAAAATAAATAAAATTATTCTCGATCGCTTGGTTAAGCTCGAGAATAATTCACGGAAAACGCGTACATCAAATAAAATATGAATGAAAAACCAATGTTAAAAATATGCACTTGGAATGCAAACGGACTTTTGCAAAAACTCGACGAATTGGAAATATTCATATGCGAGAAAGATCTTGACATTTGCATGATTTCTGAAACTCACGTGAAAAAGGGATCGAGCTTAAAAATAAAAAGCTATAATGACTTCCACGCTTGTCACCCTTCGGGAAACGCGAGAGGTGGATCGTCATTGTTTATTAAGGACTGAATTGAACAATACGAAGACCTGAAGATAGAGCTTGAAACTATGCAACTGTGCACGATTCGAGTAAAAAATAGTCAGCGTACTCTTAGAATTTCATTTATCTACTGTCCACCGCGTTCCGCGCTTGAAAAAACTGATTATACTAACTTACTTAAATCGCTCAAACCAAACTTCATAATTGGCGGCGATTTTAATGTGAAACACACGTTCTGGGGTTCTAGATATATCTCGCGAAAAGGAAGAATGCTCTATGGGGCAGGTATGGAGCACAGTTGCGATTTCCACTCGACGGGCAAACCGACCTACTGGCCAACTGATACTTCAAAAATACCTGACCTGATCGATTTTTTCGTCGTGAAAGGAATATCTACCAACCACATTAAAGTTGAAGAGAGCTTTGATCTGTCATCTGATCATTCACCGGTTATTTGAACATTGAGCGTAAAACTAGTAAATAACCTTCAGCCAGCGAGATTAACTGGTAGAACAACTAACTGGGAAGGCTTTAGGAACGAAATTGAAGAGAATGTTGAACTTAGCGTTCCACTTACGACACCCTATGAACTTGAGGTTGAAGTAGATCGCTTCGTTGAGATCGTACAGCTCGCTTCCTGGAATAATACGACTAATCCAAGGAAAAATACGGTCTACGATATCCTCCCGAAATAAAAGAATTGGTCAACGAAAAAAGGAAGGCGCGTAAAAAATGGCAACAGAGTCGCGCCCCGCAACATAAAACACGTTTGAACTATTTGTGCAATTTGTTGAAGACAGCTATCAAGGACTTTAAAAATCGTGCGATAGGTTCTTACCTTGAAAGTTTAACGGCGAAAAAAGATTCCAATTATTCACTTTGGAAAGCTCAATGATTTCGTCCGACAGCGAAGGGGCTGGTGATGATAGTTGTTCCATCTTGCGAGCACGCGCACACACCCTGACACTTCGGCAGACAAACGAATAGTAAATAGTAAACAGGCTGCTAAACGTTAAAGGTTAAAGGCACTTCAATTTGTCAAAGCAGATGGAGCATGGAGATGGAGCAAGTAAATCTATCTATACTTATAATAAAACTGTAGGCAATTTTTCTGTTACCTAATGGCGTGAAAACTACTGCACAGATTTCGATGAAACTTTTTTTGAAATGTTTCTTAAGATTCTGTGCAACATATAGGCTATTCCTTTCATTGCCATGCCTATTTTTTGGAGCGTTTTTGACCAAAATGTGTTTTTTTTACGACTTTACTGCCTTTAACTCGCCATTACTCAAATAATTCTTTATCAATGCAAACAAAACAAAATGCTTAGAGCCAACACTTTTATAGATATTTCAAGCCATCAATCTGCTTTCTATGTCCTCTAGAAGCTGAGCTACAACCTAAAATCTAACATAAAAAAAATAAATTTATTTTCTGAAATCGAATATTATCAGCCGCCGCGGTTCTTGATCGTTGTTCTGCTTTGGGGTGGTTTTTGGTGGCGCACATCGCACAAGCAAGTTCACATGAAAAAAAAAACCAGCCATAACGTGTTTCTGAGGAAATGCGCAGATGGCTGATGACGTGTGGTGTGGTGGGGGACGTATGGTGGAGGTGGTGTATATAAAAATTGAGTTCAAGGTTTTTGTTTTAATGGTTGTTATAGTACCTACGTTGATACTTACAGTAAAGAATTGAAAAATTCAAGAAGTAAAGACGATATAGGTGACTTATGTTGTTTGATTTACTTATTGTGGGTGTATATACAAATTTTCGTTAAGGCTTTTGTTTTAGTGGTTGTTTTGATATTACCTACGTTGATACCTACAGTAAGGAAGTGGACCTTTAGTACTAACGCTGTTGAATTTAATTTTCTTAAATTGGTGTTTTAGGTAAATAGATTTGTTTGATTTATTGTTTCACATTGTCAAATCTCTTTTATTGGAAATTACACAGTCTCACGCCGCGTACGAAGTTGCGGGCACAGCTAGTACTTAATAATTCAAATACATCTTTGCTCTATAACTACGGTGACCATATTCGCCGAAAAAAAATAAAGGACAATAATTATTTTGCTTCCAAATTTTTTTATTTGTTTACAAACAAAAAAACTTTAATATCGTTTTCGACCTTGGCTTTTCAGATGTTGAGCTGAAATTTCAAATTTCTGCTGCCAAATCGAACATCGTATACTACATTTACACCGCACCTAAATTCAACATTTCTGGAAAAATGTTTTGAGAAGCTAGGCCTAGGGTCCCTCCGGACTTGTTGCGGCAACTATTTATTTCTTTTTAAATCGGAAATGGTTGAACCTAAAGAATTAATTTTTTTTAGCTATATTATTGTAAAGAATTTAAGTGCTATTTCAGACATAGTAAATTATTAAATATATTGCTGGAATAACTGAACTGAATAACTTGAAAGAATTGATTTGTTGACAATTGTTTTTTTTTTTTTTATTAGTCAGTGGACTGATAAGTCATCGTCTTCGCTTTGCAAAAAAGATACATTTTTTGGAGAAGAAATCAATTTTCTTTGTGATCGGTATAGCTTTTTATGTTCGATTTGCCAAAAAACATTAACATTATTATTTAGGTCAACAGGAAAAAAATATATATAAAATGTCTTTCTTCATTGAACAAAGAGTGTGAAAGGTAAAGGCAGTATAACTTTCGTATTTTTGAGAAGGGTGGATAGATTAAACATCTTCATTTTCATTACGAAAACCTTTAAATTCTAAGAAGGGCTTTCCCAAACTACGTTTAGTTATAAGAATAGCTTTAAAAGCATAATACATTTGTGATCTGCCACTGCTCCAAGGGCTATTCGTGATTGAAAATACTTTTCAGTTGGTGCATAGTGCACTAGAACCCGCTGGCACAAACTGAAATTTAAGGTGTGCAGTGCATGCACTGAAGCATTGAGGGTGTAAACCCAATTTAAATGCAAACAATTTTTAGTCAGTGCTTTAAGGGACAGTTTCAAAAATAAAGGACAAATTCCGTCCTTTATTAAAAAGAAAATAATATAGGACAGGAATTAAAAAGAAAGGACTGTCCTTTTAAACAAAGGACGGATGGTCAAAGTATCTATAACCATCCCTAATTTAATGGTGTGTGACTTCCATATGCACATGCCCCAAATTAATTCTCAGTTTGTGTGTGTTTTATTTTAGCCTACGTCCAATTGCAATATTAATGGAGCAAATTAAAACTAAACTCAATCTAAAGGATTTTCGTATGTGAAATTTGCTCCATACGCCACAAAATGGAAAACGAAGCAAACCAATTGTTACTAACCACTGAACTCGTTGGATGTAGAGCAAAGTCGATGCTGGATATCTCCGGATTGGAAAGCGTTACCGCAAAAATGGTGACAGATTCGAAAAGAGCACCCTTAAATACCTTAGTTTTGATGCCTAACTCAAAATGCTCAAAATTGGCGTAGGGAGACGCTATGCGGGAAGACTGATGATTCCTCTTATTGTAGTGATAATGGTGATGTCTTAGAATGTAGATGATCTACTGTAGTTAGGTACAAGCGAAAGGTATTTCAAAATACCTCGGAGTGAATAAGGCGATCTGTTGGTTACGAGAAAAACAACAAAAGAATATTCGCAAAAAAAGAGACTTTATTTTCGGCAACTTGCCCGTTTTAGCGTAGAAGCTTGACTATCGTTTAGCCATTCTCAATGCTTCCTCCTTGCCTATGTGCTTCGTTTTCCATTGTGTGCTTCGGGGTCAGGAAAGTAATTATATCCATGTTACGTATTCTTGCACTCGTTTGTTTATACGGGTGGTCGCAAGAATACGAAACATTTGGTGTTGAATTCAAAATATGTGGTTGCACATATTGTTATTGATTGGCGTGCAATCGGGGCACTTGAGTGGGTCAGTGTTGTGTGGTTCCCATTCGTGTTCAACTAGGTTATTCAGTTTGGATGCCAATGTGTAATTGACATTTTGTGTTGCACAATATGTGGGCACAACAGATTTGTATTTTAGAGAATGCTTTTAAGGCGCTTTCGGCAATGTTTCTGGTAGTCGGGAGAATAATTAGCAATTATTGCATATAGTTGTTAAGTTGATTAAAGTCTCTTGCAACCAGGGTCGCGTAACTTACTTTTAGAAGCTACATGTTGAATACATTTTTTAAAATATACATTTATCTATTTTAAGGTTAGTCACATAAACGTTATATACACGTAACAGATTTTTGCCACGTGCAAAATGTTTATTGAATGTATATTGAAATAAACGTAAGAACTCAAAGTTATTGAATTTTCAAACATTAATAATAATATCTTATTAATAATAATAATAATATTAATTAATTATAATATTAATGTTTGATAATAATAATAATAATAATAATAATAATAATTTCTTATTAATGTTTGAAAATGCAATTAATTTTTAGTTTTTACGTTTATTTTAATATACATTTATAGGTACACATATATTATATACTACTTAATTATGTTTTTGAGTTTGTATTAATTTGTTTTTTTTTTTTTTAATGATAAAAAAAGCAAAAAAAATATTAAAAAAACTTCAAAAACTTAACAAAAATAAGTAAATAACTTCATTTCTTAATAAATTACCATATCATTAAGGTATTTTAGCCATGTGTAGGATTAGCCTCTAATTGGTATCACAGTTAGGGCATTTAAAGAGCTCATTGTCCCTTTTGGTCAGTCCAACACATATCTCGTGCACATATTTGTTAAAAAGAGGCAAAGACGCATATCCATTATTTCATCAGAACCACTGATCAGCTCTCCCCTTGGAAACCGCCTGAAGTCTCCCGTTCACATTTATTCACAATTAATAACTAATAAGATTTGCGAAACATAAGCTGGCTGGATTTCGTTCTAATATCTGCAAAGTCAAATAACTGTTTTATATGATAATGTTAACTGTTGTTATTTACCACGTTAACAAAAAATTATTTTTTTAAACTTTTTATACCAAAAAACATATTTTCACTTCTAACAGCCAAAGTCAATTGAATTTATTTTTATTTTTGAGTGGAAGTAAAGAATCATGCTCTGCGACATTTGAGTTTACCTTTGGAGGGTTTGAGTGGAATTTGAGTGAATTATTGAGAGTGGTTCAAGTCTCCCGCTTTCCCCTACTCACTTAGCTAGTTTCGTTCATCTATTCTGCAGACAATAAGGATGACTGATGATGACATCCCAGCGGTCGTCGATGGTAAGATTTTATTTTCACCAAGAAGTCCTAGTACAATAATAGTGCTAAGGACACGATGACGACGCAGCGCAACATGAACGAGAAAACTTTTACTTTGATTACTTCTTGGCACCTGATGGGTGCAAAGTAGAAGATGGTATAACAAGCTACCTACTGGAGCGTAGCATTTATCAATCTGAAGGAAACGCAAGAAACTTTTCACCGCCAGTTGCCCGCCAGTATACCTACCGATCTGAACTGAAAACTTTTCGATTAGTTCACTCGTACTCCGACATAATTCACAAGATGGATGTTCAATTTAATTAACGCTGGTGCATTTGGATGCGATGAAGTTCTCCGACACTTGGAGCGTCAAGTTTAGTCCGGATGATACATTTGATATTCACCAGTGGTGTTTTGTTGTTTTCCGTGTCGGAGAACTCATCAAGGTAGAAGGTAGGTACTGCGAGGATTTTCTAGGAAGAGTAATCTATATACAATATAAAAGAAAGTGATGTAGTATCTAATCTTATAATTCAAGAAAGCCTGGACAGATTTCGATGATTCGCAACAATTCGGACTGGTCTCCGACCAAACAAGAAGAATATCATTTCAAATTTTCCGAAAAATCTACGAGAACAAAAATTATGGAGAAAATTAATTTTCCCATACATTTTGTATGGAGCGATTTTGCGACATCATCTTCATGAATGATGACGTTTCTGTTTACGTTAAATTGTGACAATTTTTTGCGCCATTTGTTTGTTGTGGTATGTTCAGGTCAATCAAATATGTTCGAGATTCAGGCCCTTGATAATTAAGATCTGGATGTTTTTTCAATCTTAAATTCCCATATTTCTAATGTCGTTTTCCATTGGGACCCTCAGAAATCTTTTTCAGATCTCAGATTTTACGCTGCTCATGGAACATGCAAGGAAATTGATCTGCTTTTCTAAATTAGTGCGTTACTTGACAAAAATATCAGCTGTTTTGGAAATCGACTTGAAAAATATTTCCCCTGTTGTAGACAAATGAAGTATTTTTGGTGATTTGCAGTCTTCAGATGACGAGGAAGACAACGAAGATAATAATTCCTCCGAAATCATATCCATAGCTTTTAATTTATGTATTTCGTTATTTTGGTTTTCACGAAACATTGTTTTTGTGCAAAGTATAGTGGTTATTGTCGTAGTATGAGTAAATGTCTGCCACAAAACTATCGTCCAATAGCGTTACTTTCAATGCTCTCTAAAGTAATGGAAAAGGCAATAAATGTCGAAATAATCAAATATCTAGAAGGCCATCGATTAATAAGCGACAGGCAATACGGATTTCGGAGCCGTCGTTCCACTGGTGACCTGTTAAGCTACGTAACGCACTTATGGACACAATCAATTGAACAACACGGCGAATCCAGAGCCGTAGCCTTGGACATATCAAAGGCATTTGACCGAGTCTGGCATAGAGCCCTATTAGGCAAGTTAGCGTCTTACGGATTACCACAACAACTCTGCGGATGGATGCAAAATTTTCTTCTGGAAAGATCGATCCAAGTTGTTGTAGATGGTGTATCATCCAATTCGTTTGCTATAAATGCAGGAGTGCCCCAAGGATCTATTCTTTCTCCAACTCTATTTCTTCTCCACATCAACGATTTGCTTGGATCAACAAATAATAATATCTACAGCTTTGCAGATGACAGCACTCTTATATCCTCCATATCGAACAATGGGCCTGTGAATACGGCTACATCACACAATCAGAGATGTGAACAAATTAATTCTCTAAATGATGATCTGGACAAAATCTTGAAGTGGGGAAAGGACAATTTGGTTGTATTTAATGCAAACAAGACACAGCTCACAACATTTTCCAGAAAAAATGCATCAACAGTTCCTCAGATCCAAATGGATGACCTTCCAATCCATCAAAAGGACTCAATGCACCTTCTAGGAGTCACAGTCAATTCAGGAATCACATGGCAGAAACACATATCCTATTTCGCAAGGTCGGCGTCCGCAAAGTTGAGCTACCTATTTAGAGCAAGTACTTTAGCCCCAAGCAACTTCTCCTTCTCTTCAAAGCACAGGTTAGACCAGGCTTGGAATATTGTTCCCATATATGGAGCTCGGCCCCAAAACATTCACTTAACCTGCTTGATAGCATACAGAGACGAGCAGTTCGACTCATTGGAGACCCTACACTCACATCGGATCTACAACTGTTGGTGCACAGAAGACAAGTCGCTGACCTATGCTTGTTCTATAGGTACTTCCATGGTAGATGTTCTGAGGAACTCAAAGACATTATCCCTCGAAATGCAACTTTTGGGCGCCCAACAAGACAGGCTGCTAATGCTCATGACCATACAGTACACTTGACAACCGCGAGGACATCAACTTTCAAAAACTCCTTCTGTTACAGGACAAGCAAACTTTGGAACTCGCTTCCTGGGGATATATTTCCAGAAGACTACAATTTGCAGCAATTTTAGTGCAGAACAAACATACATCTGCAGGCATCTCGGGGCGCTGTTGAAGCGTTATAGGTTCGCCTTTCCCGGGAGAAGTATATAAAAAAAAAAAAAAATCTGAAAAAAATATCGATATCTGCAAACAGTGATCCGAATCGAAAAAAAATATAGAATTTTTACCCAATGGAACATGAAAAATAATTTAGATAAAAAAAAGAAGAAAGATTGATTCTATGTCCCAATGGAAAACGACATTAAATGGTCAATTGTATGTGGCGAGCCACGTGTTGGCAAACCTCACGCTATGTACAGATGATACCGATGGACTATTCGTATACGAGTCCGAAGGGTTTGAAGGCCGGTATGTAGGCGAAGGTAATTCCTACCAAGAATTACTGGACGCCAAAGAGGAAAAGCAAGAAGAACAACAAGATGAAGATGATGAGGAAGCTCAGCTTGATCGGCTGATAAAAGAGCTCCTCGAGAAGAGAGAAAAGTTGCGCCAGCAAAAATTGCAACAGCAACAGCAAAATTTGAAGAAATTGCAGGCTGAGCAGCAACAGCACAAACAACAATAAGAACTGCTGAAACAGCAGCAACAACAAGATCTAATATCGCAACAACAACAACAAAAACAAAACAAAAAAAAATCAGCAGCAGTCGCAGCATTAACAGCAAAAGCAGCAACAGCAACAACAACAGACGAGGAACGAAAAGATTCCTCCAATTAATGTAAGTTAGTTAGATATTAGCGATAGTATTAGGTTATGTAGGCTAGTTACTAAGGCCACCAAACACATTATCATCTGCTGCAATATGGAGGAGAACAAAAAAGTAATCTCGCTTTGGAGAAAGCGGAAACAGAATACTTTACGTATACTCCAAAAGGAGAAAAGCGGCAAACGATGCTGCTCAAGGGTATCGAGCCTAATATTAAAATAGAGGAGCTTGAAAAGGAGCTCAAGAATTTTGAGTGCGACGACCTTAAGTTCGTGGGGGTCAAGATGTTTTTCTCGCCTGCGGACAGGGGTGGTAGCCGAAAATTACCACTCTTTTTGGTGCAATTAACACCCAACAGAAAAATCGATAGTCCGAAAAGGATCAGATTCCTGTACTATCATGCAGTACGTTGGGAAAAATTAAAAAGGTCAGATTGCGCTGTCAGAGGTTCGGGCACGCCGCAGCTAACTGCCACATGCAGTTCAGGTGCGCCAAGTGCAGTAAGGACCACAAACATGGGGAATGTGCCTTAGGTAGTGATAGGGTAGAAGATTGAGGCCAGCTTTCATGTGTTCCCTGCAAAAGCTCAGGACATCCTGCTAATTTCAAGGGATGCCCGAAGTATAAGCAGGTTAAACAGAACGTGCAGGCTCAAAAACTAAAGTAAGAAGAAGAGAAGGGTCAAGAGAGTCGCTCGTTCTCTAATTTTGTTGCACCCAATGTGTCCTTTGCCAAAATGTAAACTGGACCGGGTAGCACAATAACAAAAAGCTTTTGGTTAGCGAAACTAAGCTAAATCCGAAGCACATATAGACATTTTCGTGTAGTTAGAAGAGACCAGGCCAACTCCATACAAGGAGGTGGTGTCGTTATCTTAATACGCAAGGGCTTGAGCCAAAAGGTCATATATGGCGGGGACGTGCGCAGATTCCAGGCATTGGAAGCATGTATGGTGTGCATTCCCTCAATAGCCAGAGGCGGGTGTATGTAGTGTCGCTTAACGCACCTGAATCTCCTCAACGCATTAAATTTTTAACGCTTTTTCGTTGCTTAGAGCTTCAATCGGAAGGCAATTATTACTTTTTAGGCGGAGACCTCAATGCTAAACATGCAGCATGGGGAAATGATATTCCGAACCCTAGAGGTAACCAGTTTCACGACTGGTGGTGTAATAATATTATTGAGTACAAACTCGAATTGTATACGCGACGGTAATCCCGTCTTTCCCTAGAGAAGTTTCGTTCTTGGACTTGGCGCTAGTTGACGAACGACTGGATCTAACACTGATCTAAGCAAGCGGAACTGTTCACGAACGGTTGAGTAGGATAGTGATCACTACGGACTTGCCGCCGTAATACGGATCCCGCAGACGTAGCTGGAGCAGTACACCCAGTGCGTTCTTTCGATTACCGAAAAGCGCAGTGGTCGCGCTTCACCAGAGTTTTAAAGCGCGACATACGCTCATGCGAGATCGACCCACCGACAAACATGAACTTAACGAAAGATGAGATCGACACAATGAATGTCGTCATCAAACAGAAAATGGAGCGGACTATCCCTCGGGTTGGACATTCCACCGGCGAAGAACAAACTGAAAAGTATCGAAATGCGACAATCGATTCTCTTTACAGACATAAAAGTAGACTGCTCTCGAGGCTTAAACGGCTACACAGACAGTTTACTGACAGGAACGATCCCGAGATAAGGACACTGATGTCGATGATCAAAAACTTGAAGCAAGCAGTTGATCACAGAGAATTACAGAAAATCTGTAAGTTTGTATTGGGGCACTAAAATTCGGGCTATAAAATTCAGTAGTCCGAGTATGTTCCCACAAATAAATAAACTGTTCAGGCCAGTGCTTAAGACCAATGTGCATCGGTATCTCCTATCTCCTCTATCCCAATTTCCTTAATGACCTCGAGGAAAGGGCCTTTCTTAACCACTTTTATCTGCGGACCGAAATTCAAAATTGAACATTTTTTTTTGGCTGTATTGGTAGTATAGCTTGAGGATTGAAGAGTGATATGGTTTAATTCCATTTCGAGTGGCTTCTTTTATTCATAAAACAAAATAAACAGCAAGAGTCACATAAGCGACTGGCAGTCGGCCGACGGCAGGGTGCCTCGAAATTATAAAATCATGGCACGCACAAGTTTATGGCAGCTGATACAAATTTGAGTTTGAAATGCGAACGGCCAGGTTCATTAGCAATGCGAAATGACCTCTCGCAGGCGTTTTCCCAACGTTGTTTTAGTGCTATTGGAATAGGCATATATATAATAGTTCATACAGTTACCGGTTTTGAAATAGCGTTACCCACAATTTTATTCTCACCCGAAGAATTACCTTAAATGCATTACCCACATTTGCATTTTCAAAGATTCGGAGAAAAAACGCTTTATTTCTATTTTGGTGGACTTGTATTCTCCCGCCCTCTTTGATGTTTGGAATGAATGAATTTGAATATACGTTACTTCGGATTTCTGGTTTAGTAAGAATAACAGCTGTCAGCTGCTGTCTGATTAGATGTATTTCAATTTTTATTGGCCCAAACTATGTATCCAACTTGAATTGACAACTAGATGTCAACTAGATCACTAATGTCGTTTTCCATTGGTTTCACTCGGGGATTCACTCATTCTGTAATCCAATGGAACAAGAAAACTGCTTTTGATTGAATTCACAAAAGTATTGGTAAAATGCCAACAAATCATCTACGGCAGCTGTCATATGACTTGTATAAAATACCTAAATTACACTTGTGGGAGTGCTTCTTGATCGAATTCTGACCGCAAATCGAGAAGCGAAATTCTTTTCTCAGAATCAGCAGAAGAGTATTTTTTGTGCCAATGGAACAGTTTCAGAAGCGAATTTGGGTAATATACACACAATGAATTTTAAATAGATTAAAACGCTCCTATTATGTCTAAATAGACATCGTAGAGCATTTTTTTGTAGGTACCTAATGATTTTATAATGCTCTCTATCAGCATTTAAAATAGCATAAATATTTATAAGAGAGATTTTTGATTAAATAGGTAGCTATTGAATATTTTGTGAGGTTCAATTTTTTTTCGAAGTAGGTACATTAGTAGCATTTCAAGGCAAAATGATGTTCCCCCTCAAATTTCAGTAGCTGCTTTCTGTCTAATAATGAAATGTTTGATGCAGTCAGAATATTATTTCGGTACATATAACATAGGTACACAATGACATATCACAAGATCAGAAATTATATGGTAGATATACATAATTAAAATTATACATACACACAACAATAAAATTAAATATTAATGAGGCATTTTGCCAATTTCTGTTGAGAATTCTTATAGCCACACACTTTACTAACACTATTACGTTATTGCGTGAGAAATGGAAACGTAACAGCGAGGTAACTGCATGAAGTAAATGTGTCTACTTAGGCACAATACTAGACACTTTGTCCTGAAATTGTGTGTTCAAAGACACATATAGCATTCGCGTTAAAAACAATTTCTACTTTGTGTTGCGCCAACTTCCGAAACAAAAAAGAAACTATAGTATCTCGTTGTTTCGGAACATAAGTTCCTAAATGGGATCACGAATTGACACCAGAACGTCGGTCGCCAGGGCGTGTATTCGAATGCTACTTGGGATGTCTATATAATAATAATACATGGTAAACTCATCCCGAAAATAATGTTTCTACAGAAGATTTTAAAATTTTTCTTCCAATTACCAGGTTATTTTCTTTACATTGTTACATAAATGCATTAAATTATTATCATGTACTAATAATATCGGACATTTTTAACTTATGTCCGAATCACAAGATCATGACGTAATCTCGAATCACGAGATCATGACGTAATCTCGAATGACAAAAATCTCGAATTTTTTTTTAATCTCGAATGAAAAAAAATCTAAAAAAAATACTATAGGTAAAAAAGTGAATTCGTATTTTTTGTATCTAGTCTAAGAGCTAAAATTCTAATAAAACATAAAATATGTTCAGTTTATCAAATAATTTATTCATCTTGGCAGAACAACTATAAATCAAAATTTAAAAAACATAATCATTATAACAAATTAATAATTTCAAAATTGAATCATTATATTAATACGTGAACATTTTTCTTTCCGTACGCTTTTTTAGTATTTAGTATGAAATGAGGAGAATGAAACTTATGTTATTTTGAAGGTACTTTGGCGTAGATGTGCACAAACCCAAAATCGTGGGTATAATGTCGCCATTAAGCATGGTAAAATTAAGTTATGAATTCCCTATACAAAACAGGTAATTGATAATTTTGGTGACAATCAATTTGTTGCCGCCATAAATTACCATAGTAACTAAAGTATTCAAATATAAATCATCATAGATTAGAACCTGTTTCCGTAGGAGAGAATCATTTACCCATAAGGGTATGCAATTGGCCTGCCCCTAATAGTGAGCAATTGTAAGAAATTAATTTAGGGGCATTATGCCCAATTCACAATTATGTTTTGAACGTGTGTGGTGGGGTGGGGTGGGGTCGGTCGGACACGCTTTATCGAGAATTTCAAGTCTTTTTTTCTTCCTTTTTTCTTTAAGCTGTAATTTTTATGCATGACTTAAAAAACGTTTCTACAAAATACACGAAAATCATATCTAACACTATATCAAAGCAAACAAAATCACTTTAATACGGGTAGAAAACCCTTGATTAATATTTTTTCTCCAAAAAAGTCTAAGGCCCGGTTTGTTCAATCTTGGTTATCTTTAATCATCTGTTATTCCAGCTGGTAAACATCAAATGTGTTTGTTCAGCAAAATATTAACCAGAGAATCAGTACTTTGGTTAGTTCACCAGTGAAATCGATAGCTAGCCGATTTTGAGCGGTTAATGAGATTTAACCACTGATTTTCTGTAATTTCGTTTGTTCAAGATTTTTTAAGGACTACGTAGGTATTCATTTTGACGTAGCTGATATACAAAACTTTTGAACAAAAAGGAAAATGCAAATAGTAGAACGAAGGAATATATAACGCAAGATGGAGTGAACCAATAAAATCGTTCATATCGGTTTCGTTGAGGTTTTTAACTGATACATATTTATATTGAATACACAACACGCCAAAACAATGGATGCAAGGGATGAAGTAAGATTATTTTCAACATTTTTTGGACAATGGCAGTTCTCATAAATTGAAATAAAGCACACGAGTTAGGAAAAATATTGAGAGAACGAAAAAATTGCGATTGTCGTTGAATAAACCAACATGTGGCCCGTTAATTTGTAATAAATTTTAATGGTTTTGGCTTTATTTCGGTTTTGTTCTCAAAAAACTATTGACTAACAAATACAAAGTTTCATTCTTTAGCTCTTAAAAAATGCCTGTATAATTTGGATATGACATTCATTTTTGTGTTAATTAAGTTTACTAAAAATAAATACGTTAATAAAATACCTACCTAAATAAAATAAATAAACAAAGGGACCCGAAAAACAAAAAAATATAACCATGGATTCGGTCAATCACTAAATGACAAATAAACTGGGAAAATGGAACGATTTGCTGCAAAGCTATGGTTTGGTGACCGAAGTGAAAAATCGGACAACAGACACTCATTGGTTATCACTGATTTATAATCATGGGTTAACCTAAATCTGTGGTAACCTAACCAAGGCTTTAACCAGCTGCGAACAGACCCGCCCTAAAGATATTAGTAGTTGCTCTAAAAAAAAAAAAAAAATGGTATTCCTCATTTACCTACACACACTGAATTAATTAATTTGCATAGAAAAAAAAAAAAAAAAAAAAAAAAATAACTCTTTAAAAGTTGTGTGTGATAAACATTAGCGGATCTGTGCCACTCTAACTATAAACGATACGCTCCATGATCTCAAATCGAACAATTCGAAATTTCAAAGTTGCCAAAAGCGCGTGACGTGATAGTATAGAATAGAGACAAGAGAGTAGCTCTACTCCAGCGTTCCCAGACCGTCAAAATAGTTCCCCCCAGATGAATCTGGAAAACCCCTTCTTTTGCAAAAAGTGTTTTGTTAATCAATTTTGCTCAATTTTGAATTTAGTTGTGAACAGAACGAAGAATCTCTACGCTAGGTACATATACTTAAGAATATGTTACTCAGCGTTTCTTATCTTCACCGAATGCCTATAAATTTCATTTTTCTGCGAAAGCTCATTTTTAGGTTACCAAAAAATATTTTATAACCAAATATCTACAAATAAAGCAGAATTTTAAAAACCCCCATATTTCCCCCCATCGACCAAAAAAAAACCCTAAATTTGGGGGGAACCCCCAAACTGGCAACGCTGCTCTATTCAGGCGTCGCGTTGAACTTCACAATATTTACGATCTATGTAAAGTCGATTCAACGCCTGAAGCTGTATTTTGTAACATTTGAAAAAGTTGGGATTTTGGATTGGAAAGATGAAAGAGATTTTACGAGAAATATAGTTTATACAGAAGTTTTGAATCGTTAAATCTGTTTCATAATTATTCAATCCTTTCAAATACAATTATCATTTATCTTAATTTATTTACTTTTTTAATCTACTAATTAATTTACTTACTTTAAATAACTAACTTAATTTCTTTTAAATAATTTTAATAATTTCTTTTAAATGAAAATATCATTTACCTTTATTTATTTTCCATTTTAATCTATCATTAATTAACCTGCCTACTTTAGTTACATATATCTTTTAAATAATTTCATTTGTTTACCAAATTGTTCTCATTAATTTCCCCATGCTTTGTCCTTTTCCATTGATTTTCCCATAGCGGAAAGGTATATGAAATAAGTTTAGTTAAGAAATAAATTAAAATAAATAAATTATGTAAAAAACAAGTTGCCTTTCATTAGTTTATATTCAGACAGAATTGGTCGAATTTCGACCGCAGGCGATACTAGTATACATAAATACAACTAAAAACGAAGTAAAAAATGACAAAAGAAAAAACTAATAAAAAAAAAGTACAGCTCTGATATCTAGCGCGCATCATGGACAATGTAGGTACCTACTGCACATGGTTGATTGTTGTCAAGAGAATAGGTGTGTTTTATGTTCTTCAGATTATGTATAATATAGATCATTGATTTTCATGCATTGCAACAACCATGGGTTCAAGTACCTACAGTTGTTGTATTGTATGTAAACCAATGATCTATATAGATCACCTGTAATTGTAGTAATCTCGAATTAATATTCATTTTTGAGACTATGGTAACAAGTTGCGCGCGCAAAAAAATAATATTAATTCGAAATTATGATTTCTAGATTTTTTTTTTCGAGATTTTTACATTTGAGATTTTTGTTTTCGAATTTTTTTTCGAGATACTGTGGTAAACTCAGGTCACATTTCTCTCATTGTGAGAGAAATCTCCAATCGAAATTAAATATAACCAAAAGAAAAAAAAACTTTTGAACGTTTACCGGATGCTCCAAAAACAATTTGATGTTTTAAATAAGTTTCTTTACAAACAGTATGTTCTTTCTGTCGAATCTGATTTAAGGACAAATAGTAAACGCTTTTGGAGCTTTATTAATAGCAAAAAACAATCTAATGGTATTCCTAACTGTATGAGTCTAAATAACGTATCTTCGTCTGACCTTTCAACCATCTGTAATATGTTCGCTAACCACTTCCAGTCTGTATATTCTTGTGGTACTGCAACACCGGCAGTTCCTAGTAATACCTCAACGTCCTGTGATTACTTTAATATCGGGAACTTAGAGTGTTCAATCCCTGAAGTTCAAAGTGCTCTTTCTTTATTAAATTTAGATAAAAATCCTGGTATAGATGGCATCCCGCCAATCTTACTTCAAAAGTGCTCCCTTGCATTTTCTGTACCTCTGTGTTTTCTGTTTAATTTGTCTCTCCGGTCTGGAAATTTTTCGACAAATTGGAAGAGCTCATTTTTAACGCCCATACATAAATCTGGATCGAGACATGATATTACTAACTATCGTCCTATCTGCAAGATTTCTGCTATTCCTAAGTTGTTTGAAAAAATAGTTTGTGACAAACTTACACCTCTCTTGAAGAGATTTATCTCTCCGTTTCAACATGGCTTTGTTGCAGGCAGATCTACTGCCACAAATCTCTCAATTTTTTGTAATTCTGCCTTGCAATACCTTGAGAATGGCTTGCAATGTGATGTAATATATACGGACTTTGCTAAAGCGTTCGATCGCGTTAACCACAATATATTAGTTTCCAAATTAATTGGCTTAGGACTTCACTCCGATTTCCTAAAGTGGATTCATTCCTACTTAACTGATCGTATCCAGTATGTTCGCATAAATGACACGTTCTCGTCACCAGTTTATGTTACCTCTGGAGTACCTCAAGGAAGTCAGTTAGGCCCTCTGCTCTTCCTTTTATTTGTTAATGACATTCCTGACTTGTTTTTGAGCTCCCAGTGTCTTATGTTTGCCGACGATTTGAAGGTATTTCGATCTATACGTTCAGTTCACGACTGTATTCTTTTACAAGCGGATCTTGAACGACTTTCCATATGGTGTCACAATAATGACCTTCATCTCAATGTCTCTAAATGTCAAAGCCTTTCTTTTTATCGCAACCTCTCTCCAGTTCACTTTACGTACGTAATTGATAATACCCCTCTGTCCAATATTTCATCGAAAAAAGATCTTGGAGTAGTTTTTGACGTAAAACTTAACTTTTGCAAACACATTGAGTCTTTGGTTGCGAAAGGTAATCAGATGCTGGGTTTTATATTGCGGAATTCGAAAGACTTTCAAGATCCACATACTCTTAACTGTTTATTTTTTGCTTTTGTTCGATCTCATCTTGAGTACTGCAGTATAGTATGGAATCCATTTTATGAAGTGCATTCTATTAGAATAGAGAAAATCCAAAAGCGTCTTACTAGAGTATCCGTTCGTAGACTGCGATGGGATATTGAAATGCCATCTTACGAGACGAGGTGCAAATTATTTGGTATCTTACCTCTTTTTAAGCGTAGGCAATATTTTTCAATTATGTTTATTCGTGATTTGATAAATGGACATATCGATTGCCCTTTCCTATTATCATTAATTGGATTTTATGCTCCTTCGAGAGCTCTTAGAAATCATCTTTTATTTTATATACCTTATCATAGAGTTAATTATGGATACAATGAACCAATTTCCAGATGTCTTAGAGAATCCAATAAATATTGTAGTATATTCGATTTTCATTTAACTAGGGATTCATTCAAGATTAAATTAATTCTGTTATTAGGCTTTGGTGGTAGTTTTTAAGTATATTCTTTGTTAAGTAATCTAGCGAGAACAGTTGATGTACTCATTTGATTGATTGAAGAAAATAAAAAGGAAGGCGTATATCAGTAGAACAAAGCACAAAATTATATAAGGCCAATATTTGAACTGCTTTTTACTGCAGAAATTGAAAAGTTCAATTCTTTTGCTTCTTATATCTATTGTTATGCTATACAAGCACAAATGAAAGCAAATAAAAAGTCAGATATTACAACTGGTTGTAACTTACAAATAAGCATTTGAACGATTTGACAACCATCTGCCAGCAATAACCAATAGTGATGTGTCGACTCGGTTTGGTAAACCGGTTTAAACCGAGTTACTACTAAACCGAGTTAAACCGAGTTGCTTTTATTTCAAACCGAGTTGGCGAAAACCAATGAAACGAAACGAACCGACCGAAAACCGAATAATAAAATACCACGCATGCATAAACCGATATCAACACACGACTCGGTTTCGGATCTCGGTTAGATTGGTTAGGTAGGTGTACGTGTGAGAAAAATAAACACAATGTACAAACACATTATTGAGCATGCAAGATGCAAAGTCCAATTGGAAAGCTGTGCTCTTCTCTTTACTCCTGTTTTCTCGCATCTGCAATGTGTATGTATGTGCTATGATTTTTATGAGCGAGGGTGGTTTTTGTCAATTGAGCGAGTCCATAGGTGGTAATTCGGTTTGAATGAACCGTTTACGTACGTATACCCGTTCGTATAGTCGTGTTGGATTTCGATTTCTTAACGAGTTGCAACATGCAAATCGAGTCGACTAACTCGGTTTGCAGCTCGGTTTGCAACTCGGTTTGCTTCAATTCTAAACCGGTTTAACTCGGTTTGAAAAAATATCGGTTTGGCACATCACTAATAACCAACTTGCCCAAAGAAATTTCTTGGGCTATTATTTGCAGATTTTTTTTTTATGGAGGGGTAATGTTTCTTTTCTCTCTTTTGACCTATATTTTTTGTAAAGTTTGACTATTGCGATCAAATTAAAAAAAAAAAATCCCATACACAAAGTGGGCATAAGTAAAGAATTACAGCCTTATTTATAAACTCACTGTAGACTCTGCTTAAATTTATGCACCCTCTAAAATGTTTTTACGCAGGAAAATGTGATTTATAAACATTTTTGGAACTTAAGCAACGTTCCTTTAAGCTGCGTAAGTTAAACGCGAAAATTTGCTTTTAGAGCCTGCTTAGAGCTAACGTAAATATGTTTTTGCATCAAATGTCATTTGGTTGTGGTCGAATTGTAAACAAAACAAAAAGGGAAACTATTTTTTGTGTGTGAATTCATTCCGCAGTTTTGTGAATTTGCAGCAAACGAATTTCGTTTGCAAGTACAAAAATATCAAATCAAAGGTATATGGATATAGGAAGACACATACATAGATGCATGATAGCACGATTTCGGAATTGTGCCAGTTAATTTCTCTTTTTTTTTTTTTTTGTCAAATGATTGTACGTACGAAGCTAATCGCAGCTGATGTTGGTTTCAGAGCACAAAGTAATAGATTTCAGTGTTTTCTGTAATAGTTTCTCGAAATTCTTAACTTTTTAGACACAAACTTCGTTTAATAAAGTTAGAGAGGAAAAATGTTTATAAATAACAATTTTAGGAGAGCCACGTAGAGGCTGCGTAAATCCTTACGCGATGTTTAACTAAACAACATCATAGAGGCGTCCTAAGAGAATCTAATAAATACAGCTGTTATTTTTTAAGAATCTTCCAATTTCCTTTTAAAATTTGCAATTTTCTCGCCATATGAACCTTCCTCAGGCGTAGACGCTCTCGAGTTATGGGCGGTCTTACGGATGCAACTTTGTTTTATATATAACTAGCAAACCTTAATCCGCTTCGCTGAGCACATTTCCAAGTGGCTGTTCCCTTAAAAAAAAAAGTTCAATTTAGAGACGTAAAATGCTTTCAATTCTTCAGGCTTCAGATATGCTGAAATTTAAGAGAGCAGTAAGAAAACTTTGAATAAAGTTTGTTTTTAAAATATCTTACATTTTATTCTAGGTAATATGCTTTGTTATAAACAACATTTTTGGTTTTTCCATCTTTAACATAAATAAAGTGTAGACCGGTAGTTTGGAACGATCCGATAAAATTGAGAAAGTCTTTCTGCCTCATCGTATCTTAATCTATATAAATAAAAATGAAATGATGTTCGTTGGTAAGGGCATCACGAGAGAACGGCTGGACCGATTTCGTTAATTCTTTTTTTGTTGTGTTTGTTATTGTCAGGAGAACAATGTTATGAAAGAAAAAATTAAGAAAATTGCGCGGAAAATTAGAAAATTAAAGTTTGATTGGGGAAATACACTTTGAAAAAAAATTTACTGGATAGAAATCAAGTAGTGGCACTTCAAATAAAAAAAATATATTTTGAATTTTAAAAGCAATTGTTGTTGTCAATTATTTTAATTATTTTCGAAGCAAATTGTTGTTGTCAACAATTTTGAAGTTTTTTTTTTTTTTAAATATAGGTAAATATACCCAAAAAGTTTGTTCTAATAAATTATGTTTACTATGTTACATCAAGTAACTTTTTGAAATGAATTAGATAGGTACTTTGATTATACAAAGATGATATTATGGCCGACGATATTTTGCATCGAATTCGCACTGTGACATCGGATAATGAACTGGAGATGTCAGATGAAATGCGCAACAAAGCTTTGATTTGACACATTTAATCCATAATAGGAGCGAGAAATGGACTTCGAACGAATCGCATTGAGTCAAGCTGTTCGAACAAATGTGCCAATGTTGAATCTTCTATATATGTATATAAAAATGAATCCCTATTTCCCTTGGTCACGGCATCACGCGTGAACGGCTGGACCGATTTCGCTAAATTTTTTTTTTGTTGTGTTTGTTATTGTCAGGAGAAGAATCTTATGAAAGAAAAAGTTAAGAAAATTTCGCGGGAAATTAGAAAATTTAAGAATACTAAGCCACCATATTAAATTATATCTAATGTAACCATAGCGCTTTTACAATTCAAACTTTTTTGATGTAAACTTATGGCGTTGGCATAACATTGACAGAATGCGTGCTGCAAATATCGTCAACGAGGATGTAAACAAAATAAATATCGTTTAAAACAGATGCTTCGATCGGAGTTATTATATTGATAAAATACATATAAAATAATTAATTTATTATTTTTAACAAAAACTGAATTTCTTAGTGCACATGGTCGGAAATCTTCAACATGTGGCGTTGTATGCGTATGTCGTTTTTCAGTTCAATTAAATTTTCTTTAATAATAATCTTCTTAATTCATACCTATAATTCTTTCGGGATGAAACTCGATGATGATGATAAACTCGATAACCACTGGGTCAATTTTTATGATTCTTCTTTTGTTTTGTTCGTATTGTTGTATTTCATCCGATTTCAATGAAATTTTGTAGATTTATATTCTTCATTCCCGCTTGAAGGAAAGGATACTTTTGGACCTGATAGGTGGCGCTGTTGCCGATCTCCGAAACAGCTCTACCAAGTTGATTGAAATTTTGTAAATGGATATGGTTGCTTCCAGTTTTAAATTGCGGATAGTTTTTGACCCTATATGTGGTACTTTGAAAAACACAAGCGGGATATTTTCCCATTCAGTCCCATTCAAAAATAAAATCAAACGCTATTTCTAAAGTTGTATAATTAAAATTATTAATGGACATTGTCCAAATAAAGCAATTTGCGAAATGTGAGCAAGATTTAATACGAAAGGTACGGGCAAAGGAAGTATATTATACTACCTTTTGTTGTGAAAATAAAACGTTATGGAGATTAGTTGAATTTTTGAATTATTTAGACGTTCCGGGCTTACCTCTACATAATGTGGATATCACGTGCGACTTCAATTTCCCGTGCGTCTCGCTTTCACTATGACAAATAATTTATTACAAGGATAATGGATGGATGTTTGTGCATTTGTGGCATCAATCTTGATTTCCCATGTTTCTCATATTGTCAATTTAGTGAAAAAGCAGAAAGTTGGCCGACACGTCAAAATCATTGCGGTTTGATTGAAACAAATCAACATAGCTATTCATCATTTATTTATATTGCATTTAATATGACTTTTGAATAAAGAATTTTAATTGGCCGAATTACATAAATGATAAATTAGGAAATGCATTGTGAATGCTCGGAATTATTATTTTCATTACATTAACAAATTTGGGCGGAACGAAGTTTGCCGGGTCAGCTAGTACATATATAAAAACGTTCGTGCGTATGTATGACCGACGATAACGGCTGAACCACAGAAGCTTTCCTCCTTATATTCACACCATATGTTTGTGTGGTGCTCCGGATGGTTTATGTTTATTTTAGGGGTCGCTTTTTTGAAAATTCTTATTTATGGACCGATTTGGCTCAAATTTACACCATATAACACTTAAAAAAATAGAAAGCTTTTGCCAAAATTTGGACCCGATAGGTGGCGCTGGGAGATATTTACGACAAGTTAGATTTCCCTGCACATCAATTTTGTATCAACAACACTAAATTTAATTGTAGTAATATAGTTGGCGTTGGTTGTTTACACTTTTTGAATTTGACATTTCCGTAATTCATATTTCATTTACCTGTACAATTTTTTGACGAAAATTCCAAATTAGTTTTTAATCAATTTTAAATAGGTAAATAAAATTTCCATTCGATTTCCGGCACAAATAACAAAACCGAGGAAAATGTTCTTACTGGGCCAAATTTTATGATTCTTCTTTTGTTTTGTTCGTATTGGTGTATTTTAGGTACAGTCTTAAAAGATACATTTTTGGACCCGATAGGTGGCGTTGTTGTCGATCTCCGAAACTGCTCAACCGATTTCAATGAAATTTCGTGGATGTATATTCTTCGTTCCCACTTGAAGGCTAGGATACTTTTGGACCTGATAGGTGGCGCTGTTGGGTTAGGTAGGCGCAGGGGCTTAGTGGTTAGTGTGTTGGACTACTATGCTAGGGGTCGGGGTTCGAATCCCGCAAAAACCTGAATTCCAACTTAGGGTTTTTTTCACTGCGCCACCACTCGCAAACGTCTGACAAATATCCGAGAGTATGACTGTATTGAAAGAGCTTCTCAATTAGCCGTTTGGAGTCGGCATAAAATTGTAGATCCCTTCCATTCGTTCCAAAAAATGAAAACTCACACAAAACGAATGGTTGTGAGAAGCTAGGCCTAGGGTCTCTCCGGACCTGTTGCGACAACTATTTTTTTTTTTTTTTAGGTGGCGCTGTTGCCGATCTCCGAAACAGCTCTACCGAAATATACTATAGTTTCGGACCCTATAGATGGTACTTTGCAAAACATAAGCGGGATAGGAGAACGGGTTGTGGAAGCATTAAAATTATAAATGGGCATTGTCCTAATAAAGGACTTTGCTAAATGTGAGCAGGCCTTAATACGAAAGGTATGAGCAAATCCGGGTGGGTACAGCTACATATAAAAAAGACTGACGTCCGTATGTGCGCACTCATAACTCGGGAACAGATCCTTCAATTTTTATGATGTTTGGTTTAAATTCGCATGGGCCCAAGGAAGGAAATATGCTACTTTTTGTCGTGAAAACAAAACTTTATGGGGATTAGTTGAAGTCTTGAATTCTTTGGATGTTCCGGGCTTCCGGGAAAGTCGGCTCAGTTATAATTTTGTTGCGCAACCTCAATACACCGAGACTTTGTAACAGAACGCGTTTGATTTGGTGGTAAGGGATCCCAAATCAAATGCCATGCAAGTGACGATTTTGAGTGGAAAATCCAAAGGCAAACACTCTCATTCCGCAGATTCCGCTTATTCAGAACGATTTGCCATTCGTATTTAAGCGACTTAGATTTCCTGTGCGTATCGCTTTCATTATGACTGACAAATAATTTGTTGCAAGTATAATCGATGGATGTTTGTGCATTTGTAGTATCAATCTTGAATTACCATGTTTCTCACATGGTCAATTTAGTGAAAAGCGGAAGGTTGGCCGAAACGTCAAAATCGTTGCGGTTTGATTGAAACAAATCAACATTGCTTTTCGTCATTTATTTCTATTGCATTTAATATAACTTTTGAATGAAGCATTTTAATTGGCCGAATTACATAAATAAGCAAGCGCATTGTACATGCTCGGAATTATTATTTTCATTACATTAACAAATTTGGGCGGAACGAAGTTTGCCGGGTCAGCTAGTAGCTATATATATAAGAAGAAATAAAAATGTATACATATACCTATATACCTATATATATATTTTTGCACTAATTGACACGGACAAAATTTAGTTCAATTATTTGAACATAATGTTTCAAAAATCTTAAATCTAACCGTGAATGATGTTCGCCAAAAAAGCACAAAACGCCAAATTTGGCAACCCTGAATACGTCCATAGCAGAGATACTGACTACACCAATGTGTAGAAACATCCACTCGAATGGAGTGTAAATGGTAGAAACGAACGCCTAATAAAGAGTTACCTAATTTGCAAGTAAATTGCTAATTACCTACAGCGTAGACTCCAAAACAAATATGGAATGCTCAAATATTATGTACGCACTCGCAAAGCACTAAACGTGAATACACAAACACACTTCACTTGATTTAGATTTACACAAAAGCTGCGAAACCTAAATTGTATGCAACACGCACAGTGTTGCCATAATTTTGAAATTATAATGGAAAACGTCATTAGAAACATGGAAAGATTGAAAAATCATCCAGATCTTAATTATCAAGAGCCTGAATCTCGAACATTGCTTCTACTCACCTATTTTTACACATATTTGATTGACCTGAACATACCACATAAAACAAATGTTGCAGAAAATTTTCACAATTTAACGTAAACACAAACAGTATCCATCATGAAGATGGTGTCGCAAAATTGCTCCATACAAAATGTATGGTAAAATGAATTTTCTTCCGACTTTGGATTACCCGCATTTTTTATGACACCACTAGGTACTGCTGGAGGGTTATTTTATTTCATTTTTTTTTTTTTTTTCAGTGAAACATTGTTCCCTTTAAAACTAAGAAAGTTGAAAGCCATCATTAGGGAATGTTTGCCGAATGCGTTTTCCCGATTTTTATTCAGCTGCCATTACAACTCATAATTAAGACCAAAACACTTACATCCGTAATTCTACCCATTATAACAGAAGATGCCTCATCCGGAAAAAAATAAGACGTCTCCACAGTTAAAGCACACATGGTAATCCACCACTACATGCAATTCCTCTTTTTTTTATAACCAGGCTAAGGCCGACATAATAAATTGCCAGCATAAATTTCATATTTTTCATGACTTTCATTTCCTGGCAGAGCCACCGCAAAACATAAATAATCCAGATAAGTCATTCAGAAAATGTTTTCCTTGCAAATATTATAGAGACGAGCGTCTTCCCGTGCAGCTCGTTCTCCCCGAACTGTACTTAATTTTATTTTGCTTAGGAAATTTTAAGGGACTACTACTCTCTTCTCAACAAGGACATTTCGCCTCCTTTACGTGGGTCATAAGAGATTACACAACCTAAATCCTCGAAGAGCATATGTTCGACTGTGTTAGCCCTGGTACATGTATGACCTGACCCAATGCATATAAACACAATCATTAAAATTAAATACTGCTCGTCGTGTGAAAAATACTCTTTGGGTCGGTGTGTGGAGCCCTTTTTATGGGTGATATACCCATTTGGGGAAAAGTATAATATAACTTGTTCAATTTTAATAATATAAACTTGTAAGGAATCGGAGCTGGCAATTCAATTAGGTATCCTGCTTGGCTCTTCTTCATGTACAAGTGAACAGGATGCTGTTTCGATGCTCTGCCAAAATTGGATGTCAAAGGAGGACATCAGAGTAATGCACAGGGGGATGGGGAAGCAGAATCAAATTATGCTGCGGAAAATTGCCGATTTTTGCCGAGAATCGGTAAGGATGGTAGAACTAGCTATCTCTGCAGTGTAGAACTACACAATTGGACAATCGTATCGGATAATGTGCGGACTGTGAGAGGAGTTCCACTGGTTGTGTCTTGTGTGACCAAAGACGCCTGAGACATTATGATTATATTGGAGTTGATTTTTGTCATCTTTGCTATGAGTTTGGTGTAAATTATTACATGGCTTTGAAAGGGGACTGTTTGACGGATAACAGAAACACCCGATCAGCTTGAATGTTCAATGTGAACTGACATTGTATTTATTGATTCATAGTAAATATGTATGTACAATATTATGTTATGTTAATCTTGTGTTGATGAATATGAAAGAGAGAATTCGAACATAAGAGTTATAATTTAAGAGTTATAGTAGAAGAAGAAAATTGGATTATAAACATAAGTATATGATATGAACTTCAACACTTCCACTTTTATAATTCTATTTTCAATTTATATAATTCAAAGTTGAATGATTACAATTTCACAAGCCCTAGTTTTTCTCTTAAAGATTCAAAACGATTTTTTAATAAAGGTTTGGTAAATATATCAGCAACTTGTTCATGTGTTGGGACATACCGTAAAGTGAAAAGCCCTTCGTCATGTTTTTGTCTGATGAAATGATATTTTACCTCAATATGTTTCGTCCGTTTGTGGAACTCTGGGTTTCTAATAAGTCTTGCTGCACTTTGGTTGTCCATATTGAGGGTTGGAACATCCAGGCCATTCGAAACCAGTTCGGAGAATAAGCGATGTACCCAAATCAATTCCTTAACACCTTCACAGGCCGCTACGTATTCTGATTCGGTGGTAGAAAGAGCGACGCATTTCTGACGCTGTGATGACCACGAAACTGCCGCACCCCCTATAATTAAAGCATATCCACTTGTTGAATTTCGCGTATCTTGATTACCAGCAAAATCAGCATCTGTAAAACATTGTATTTGGAGATTAGACCTTTTAAATATTAGACCATGATCAACAGTTCCCCGAATGTATTTTAAAATTCTTTTTACCGCAACTATATAGCATTCTTTTGGATTGTCTAGATGACGACTAACTAAACTCACTGCATATGCGATATCCGGCCTTGTACCAATAGCTAAATACATGAGGCAACCAACAGCTTCACGGTATGGATAGTTTGATGCAGTGTTTGTGCTGGATATGAGGGGTGCATGTTGGTTCTCAGCTGGTGTTGAAACAGATTTAGCATCTAGCATCCCAAATTTTGAGAGGACTCGTTTTGCATACGACGACTGCTTTATTTGAATGTTTCCATTTTCCAAAACATTGATTTCTAAACCAAGATAATAGTTTGCCATTGTCACCTTAATTTCAAATTCCTGGCGTAGATGCAATAGAAGAGACTCAATATCATTTTCATCATGTGCTGCAACTAATCCATCATCAATGTATATAGCTAGTATCATTTTTCGGCCCTCTCTCATACTAACGAAAACACACGAATCAGCTGCGCTTACCTTGAAGCTAAATTTGCTCAAAAATTCCGTGAAACGAATATTCCAGCACCTGGATGCCTGCTTTAGACCATAGAGGCTCCTCCGTAACTTGCAGACCTTATCGCTACCATCGTCATACCCTTTTGGCTGTGTCATATACACGTCTTCACACAAGTCGCCATACAAGAAGGCTGTTTTGATGTCGAACTGCCGAAGTGCTAATTTTTCAGTTGCACACAGAGCCAATATCATCCGAATTGATGTGAATTTTACTACGGGGCTGAATGTTTCTTCATAGTCTACTCCGTACTGTTGGGCAAAACCTCTCGCAACAAGGCGCGCTTTATGTCGTTCGACTCTACCATCTGCACCAAGTTTGATCTTATATACCCATTTGTTTGAAATGGTTTTCTTGTCTGGAGGTAGATCTACAAGATCCCAGGTGTGATTTTTCTTGAGTGATTCGATTTCGTCATCCATTGCAATCTTCCACTGCTTGCAAAACGGAGATTCATCAACGTCCTCGAAGCACTGTGGTTCTTGGCAGTCAGCAAGAAAAGCACAACCTTCACTCAAAGCACATGTGTGAACGGTACGAGAACGTAGTGTACGTACGTTTGAAATGGGTTCTGCAATATTTTCTGAAATTACCTCTTCCTGTGATGTCTCCTTTTCTTCCACTGTATCTAACCGCTCCTCCAGTCGATGCTGCTCTTGTGATGTAGCTTCACCTTCACACCCTTCTTTCTCGTTGTGAGCTATAACGGTAGCGGCAGAAGTTTTTTCCTTGAAAATAACGTCCCTTGAAATTTCCACTTTGTTGCTTTCTGGTAACCATATACGATAGCCTTTAGAATTTTCCTCATATCCAACAAATACGCCTTTCCTCGCTTTCGGATGAAGCTTTCGCCTTTTTTCCTTAGGCACATGTATAAATGCATCAGAACCGAAAATTTGTAGATGGTTTATATCTGGAATTTTGTTAAACCACAATTCAAAAGGACTCTTACCTTTTTCCGGACTGCTTCCAGTCCGATTGAGAGTATAGACTGCGGATGTCACTGCCTCTCCCCAATATTTATAGGACATATCCTTGGCATGTAACATAGACCTTGCAGCCTCAATGATGGTCCGCATATCCCGTTCCGCTCTACCGTTATGCTCTGGGGTGTAAGGTGTACTCCTTTGGTGACATACGCCATGCCTACGTAACACAGCGTCTACTTCCGCATTAACGAATTCGAGCCCATTATCTGAGCGTAATATTTTGACTCGTGCATTTGTATCTATGCGAACTTGGTCCAGAAACTGTTCAATACAACCTCTGACATCTAATTTTGATTTTATGCAGTAAACCTTGCGATAGTTAGAGTAATCGTCTCGAAATAGAAGCATGTAACGAGCACCTCCATACGAAGCCTCCTGCATTGGACCACAAAGATCCGTATGAACCAGATCACCTACTACCTTTGCTCTTTTGCTGCTTCCACTAAATGGCTTTCGATGATGTTTACCAAAAACGCATGCATCACAGAAGAAATCTCGTTCGTCGCGAAAGGGTATTTTCTGGCAAGCTAGAACACTTTTCACGTGGACTATGTTTTGATGACATAACCTCTGATGCCACGAGCGCAAAGGTATTGTGATAGCAGAATTTGCGTTACCTACTTTTACTGGTAAAATTACCTTGAATACCAGCCTGAAGAGTTTGCTTGACTCCCGAACAGCAACAGCAGCAACTTCGTTGTCCTTACGAATTTCACATCGATTACTATTCGACACCAGGTTAAAACCTTTGTCGAGAGTAGAATTAGATGAGAATAGATTCAGCTTTATATCTGGAACAAACAATACATTAGATAAATGTCTCTCACTCCAAAATTTACCATTGAATGATTCAATTTTAACCAGCCCTTTTCCTACAGCTTTGATAACATCTCCATTCCCAATTCGAATATGCATTGGTTCATCGAATGGTTGAAAGTCTTGTAACCATTCCTTTCTAAACGACATGTGATCACTAGCACCAGAATCTAGGAACCAGCTGTCTCTCTCAGCAATAGAAAACAAACCATTCTGACTAATGAACGCGTCTCCAATTCTACTCGTACCAGTTTTCCCTTTCCTCTTGGGACATTCACTTTTCCAGTGGCCATCCTTCTTACAAAAAAAACACCTGCCAGGTTTTTTATTACCTAAACTAATAGTTTTCTTAGATTTCTCCATTTTTGCAAGGAATGCTCCCGATACGCCACTTTGCACACCCAATCTGGACTCTTCCATACACAATCTAGCGACAAGATTCCTCAGGGTGCGTTCTTTTTTCTCGGTTGACTCCCAAGACGTAAAAAAATGACTGAAGCTCTCAGGAAGAGTCATGAGAATTTTTGTAATAAGCATATTCTCTGAAATTTCTTCCCCAAGATCCTTCAACTGCTGTGCGATCTTTTGAAGTTTCGAAATATGCACAGCAATTGTATCATCAGCTTCCTTAGAATAATTGAAGAATTGTTGCTGGAGCAAATGTATATTCGTCTCGGATTTTTGCTCATAAACGCTCTCCAACTTCGCCCACATTTCAGCCGATGTGTCGTAGTTCATGATATGCAACATAGGCTCCTGCCCAATTGTAGTCACAATCATTTTTTGAGCTTTATGATCCATCTTCGTCCATTTCGCTATATCCTCTCTGGTTTCTGGTTTCACTTTGACACCGGTCACAATGTCCCATAACTCGCTTGCTTTCATTAGAACTTTTATTTGAAATTTCCATAATGTCCATTGTTCATTATTAGCAAGTTTTTCTATTTTCACGAGTTCACTATCCATGCTGAGCAGACAACTACTGTACGACTGTACGATCGAGTGTACCTTTTTGTTCTAGAAATAAAACACAACAGGCGATTCGCACTTCGAAGAAAAAAAACACCGTTGCAGTTTCTATATACCAGTAGGTACAGCAAATTTATTTTCGTATGTTGGTGACTGGGCCCATAACCTGTTTGACGGATAACAGAAACACCCGATCAGCTTGAATGTTCAATGTGAACTGACATTGTATTTATTGATTCATAGTAAATATGTATGTACAATATTATGTTATGTTAATCTTGTGTTGATGAATATGAAAGAGAGAATTCGAACATAAGAGTTATAATTTAAGAGTTATAGTAGAAGAAGAAAATTGGATTATAAACATAAGTATATGATATGAACTTCAACAGGGACTTTCTTAGAGCGAATCGTTATTTGCATTAAGAATGAACGAACAAATTTAGTTTAATTAACTCGGCATAAATAGATTTGAATAGGATGTCTGCATGTGGTAATGATGAGTGTCGTTTGAAAAAAGAAATTTTGTCTTGAACATAATTATCGAACTCACAAAGAATTACCAGCTACTAACAGACAAGTTTCCGTTCTTCGCGCTATTTTGCTTTTAAGCACACTTTTGAAACTTCCTTTTTTGTTGTTTGTAATGCGATAAGTGCCGCTTTAGATGCGTTTTTATTGTGGCTATTAATCCGTGTTTGAGCCGTTTATAAAGCGTTTTCTTTTCCATTTATTTTATTTATTTTAACGCTTTACATTTTTTTGTAAAAGATTTTAATATGTTTTTCGAAACTTTTGGCGACATGTTTCTTGTGCATTTTTTATGCGTTTTTTTCCTCATTTTATGCCCAGGAGTATACCTGTGAAGATTGGTCAAAATTGGACAAAGGGACGTGGCACCGCCCATACAAAAAAAAATTAAAAACCTTATATTTCGAAATTCACCGAATCGATTGAGTTTAAATCTACACATAATCTTAGGTATTGGCCCAGGAGTATACCTGTGAAGATTGGTCAAAATTGGAAAAAGGGGCGTGGTACCGCCCATACAAAAAAATATTTTATTTTAAAAGTCACCATCGATTGAGTTTAAATCTACACATAATCTTACGTATTAGCCCAGGAGTATACCTGTGAAGGTTGGTCAAAATTGTAAAAGGGGCGAGGCACCGCCCATACTAAAAAAACATTAAAAACCTTATATTTCGAAAGCCACACAATCGATTGAGTTCAAATTCACACACAATCTTAAGCCCAAGAGTATACCTGTGAAGATTGGTCAAAATTGTAAAAAGAGGCGTGGCACCTCCCATACCAAAAAAAACATTTAAAACCTTATATTTCGAAAGCCACGAAATCGATTGAGTTCAAATTTGCACACAATCTTAGGTATTGGCCAAGGAGTATACCTATGAAGATTGGTCAAAATTGGACAACGGGGCGTGTTACCGCCCATACAAAAAAAAAAAAAAATCTTATTTCAAAGGGCACTATCGATTGAGCTCAAATTTACACACAATCTTATGTATTAGCCCAGGAGTATACCGGTGAAGATTGGTCAATATTGGACACAGGTGCGTGGCACCACTCATACAAAAAAAAAAAAAATCTTATTTCAAAGAGCACCATCGATTGAGTTAAAATTTACACACAATCTTACGTATTAGGCAAGGAGTATACCTGTAAAGATTGGTCAATATTGGACAAGGGGGCGTGGCACCACCCATAAAAAAAAAATATTTTATTTCAAAAGCCACCATTGATTGAGTTCAAATTTACAGACAATCTTACGTATTAGCGCAGGAGTATACCGGTGAAGATTGGTCAATATTGGACAAAGGGGCGTGGCACCACCCATAAAAAAAAAATCTTATATTTTGGAATCCACTGAATCGATTGCCGTGACAGTTAATGCCGCGTTGTGGGTGACATAAGAATTTATGTAAAATGTGAAATTCATTTCTGGCTCACATTGAATAGACAATATTTTCGTTTTTCGAATAGTTTTGTGCATTTCATTGTGAGTTAAATTAATTAAGATAAATAATTCAATCGAATTGAATTTTCGTAGTTTCCGTGAGCTGATTTTATTCGTTTTTTTCAGTGAACTCAAGAATTGAAGATTATCGAATGTGTAGGTATGTGAAGGATCTGACTGCCGATTAACGTTCCGAAAAAAAATTAAAAATCTTATATTTTGCAAGCCCCCGAATCGATTGAGTTCAAATTTATTGCCGTGACAGCTAATGCTGAGATTGTGGGTGACATACGAATTTATGTAAATTGTGAAATTCATTTAAAGGACTTTAGTGAAAAAGCGAAAGGCTTACTGATACGAAAGAAATTGAGTAGCATGTGCATTGTGTATGCTCGGTATTATTATTTTCATTACATTAACGAATTTGGGCGAAGCGAAGTTTGCCGGGTCAGCTAGTATCTATATATTAATCGCCGACACGATTTCTTTCAGAACATATTTAACCTACCAAATGAATACCAATTCCATTTATTTTTTACCAATTTGAAGCGTGCCACTCATAGATCGGTCGAAAAATATTATAATTTCAAAAAAGGATTTGCAAAATAGGTAAAATAGTGCTTTAAATTACGTTGGTTACAACAACAACAATAATAGTATTTCGCCTTCTTTACTCTGTGGCCGGTGAGGTGTCACAGACGAATGGTGGTAGTTAAGCGAAGGAAGAGATAAAGAATATGAATAGAGAATACGTATATACGAGTGCGGCGAAGAAGAACGATGATGAGTGGACAATGTTGAAAAGAGAAATGGAAATAATAAAGAAGGAAATCGAAATACAAAGAAGAGAGAACCTACTACTGAGGAAAGAAAATGAGTGGCTGAAGAAGGAAGGAAGACTACTACAGAATGACGACAGTGGCAACAGTGGGGCGAAAGAAAATTTTGCTAATCTAAAAGACCTTCTGGCAGAATTTACGGGGAAAGGAGATTGTTTCTCCCATTGGGAAACACAACTGAGGAACTTGGCTGCAGCATACCAGCTCGACGAAGGCAGTATGAGGGTACTTATTTCTTGCCGTTTGAAAGGAAGAGCACAAGAATGGTTCCATTCCAGGTCGGACGTGACCACCATCCCAATTAAGAAATTGCGGGTGGCCGTGCCGCAGTGATAGAGTGTTCGCTTGTTGAGTGGGAGGTTACGTGTTCAAATCCGAGCCAGTACCACGAAACATTTTTCACAAATAAAAACTGCTTATAAGTTTAAGTGAATTATAAGCGAACACAAATATCAACAATTCTCCCCTAGCTAATAGGACGCCACTCGTGGAGAATATCCACTGCGCCACAAACTCTTTCCTATCCCTCTTTCTCTTCCTAAAAACTTGAATGCCGCGCTGTGCGCCGCATTATAAGGGTATTCATAACCCCTTGAGCGCGAGTAAAATTATAAAAAAAAAAAAAAAAATTGTTGGAGGAAATGAAGGAGATGTTTGGCGACCGTACGAGCCGACTAACTATGAAGCGGGCGGTTGAGGCGAGGGAGTGGCAAGTGACTGAATCATTTCAACAGTACTTCCACGATAAGGTCATAATTAACCAACAAAACCCTGATGGATGAGGAGGAGCTTCTGGAGTGCCTGATCGAGGGAATTCCCGACACGTACTTGCTGTCTCAAGCGAGAATGCAGTGCTTCCGGAGCGAACTCCAATTGCTCGAAGCCTTTAGTCAAATCCAGCTGACGAAGCCGAGGGCGATGCAACCCTCAACATCACGACAAGCCGAGGACGTCCGAGCGGCGCGGACCATCAGATGTTACAACTGTAACGTGCTTGGGCACATGGCCTACGAATGCGAAAAACCGAAGCGGGAACGAGGAGCGTGCCACGTTTGCGGCCAGATGGGGCACCTTGCGGCAGCGTGCCAGGAGAAGAAGGCGCATTTGGATGCAATTTTTCATGTGACGGAAGATTGGAACGAGAACGAATATGTAAGAGATTTATATTATATTATTATGAATAAGGATTTTAATTGTAAATTGGTATTAGGAAGCCTGATAGACACCGGTAGCCCTGTTAGTTTTGAGGCAGGAGTTTATACCACCAGCATTGATAAAGACGTATAATGTAATTTATTCGGCATTAATAAAAGTAGATCGTCTATTTACGGTAGAGTTGATAGTGTAATATTGGTTGAAGGAAATAAAATAAATGTAAGCTTGCTGGTCGTACCTGACAGTACTATGGAGTACTCAGTAGTTTTAGGGAAGGATTTTTTGAAGAAAGCAAATATAAAAATGAGGATCGAATCTAAGAAAGTAAAAATGAAGACTGTTGGAGATGACGAGTGCAATGAGGAGTGTACGAATTTGATGCAAATAGTTATATGCGATCATGAAAATTGTGATGGAAATGTAAACATAGATTTGATATACAATAAAGAATTTAATTTGATGTTTGAGCAATGTTATGTTAATGTCGAGCGTCCTGAAGTCCCAGAAGCCTTGGGGGAGATGAAACTAATGATCAAAGATGAAAAGCCTTTCCATTGTCCTCCGCGGAGACTATCGTATTACGAAAGAGAGCAGGTTCAGGGTATATTGGATGAGTTGATAAGAAAGGGAATTATCAGGCCAAGCAAATCTGAATATTCCTCCCCACTTGTTTTAGTCAAGAAGAAGTCAGGTGAGCTTAGAATGTGCGTGGATTATAGGACCCCGAATAAGGTAACGTTAAAGGATAATTACCCAATTCCCCTAATTCAAGATTTGTTAGACGAATAGTGCATTCCACCATGTTCAAATGCATACGGGGTCTGTCAAATATACTTCTTTTGTGACTCCCTTAGGGCAATTTGAGTACCTAAAAATGTCCTTTGGATTGAGAAATGCCCCGTCAGTTTTTCAACGATACGTGAATCAGGTTTTCGGGGATCTATTGAGGAATGGTAAGATAAGAATTTATATTGACGATTTGATGATAGCAACCAAAACAGTGAAAGAACACTTCGAAGTACTCAGGGAAGTATTTGATCGTTTAGTTAGGAATAAACTGGAATTGAGGTTAGACAAATGCCAATTTATGAAATCGCAGATTCGTTACTTAGGATATACAGTGTCGAAGGAGGGGATAAAGCCTGGGTCCAATGATAGCGAAGATGACCAATGCAGGAACCGCCTCCTCATTGGATGGAGCTATGCCAATAATCGAATTCGCGTTAAACAATACTATTCACGGTAGTACCGGAAAAACCCCGAGCGAGTTACTGTTTGGAGTCGGACACAGAGGAGTGGTGATAGATTATCTAAAGGAAAGCTTAGAGGAATCCGAAGGGCGAGTAATGAATAGGGATTTAGAACAAATGAGAGCGGTAGCCGCTGCCAAAATCGTTAAAAGTCAGGAGCGTAATGAGGCGTTGAAAGATCGGAATAGGAAAAATGTAGAATATGAAGTCGGGTCTTATGTTATGGTGAAAAATTATGAAAGTAAGCCGGAGGCTTGTAAGAAGATTATCCCCAAGTTCAAAGGTCCATATAGAATAGCAAAAGTTCTACCAAATGATAGATACCTGGTGAAAGAAACGGAGGATTTCCAGCTAGGACGGGTCCCGTACGAGGGGATATGGGAAGTGGCGAACATCAAACCATGGGTTGATACTAAGGGGAAGACTTCTGGCGAAATCGGGACGATTAGGTGTCAGGACAGCCGCGTTGTAGCAGGAATAAGAGAAGGGAATGAGTATGTAGGGGTATCACCGGTGCTACAGGCAAGCTAATTAGGTATGTAAAAGAGAATTATTATGTGAAGGATAAAAAAAAGAATTCATTCGAAGCGAAGAAGCGAAAGAGTGCGGTCGATAATTTCAGACGAAATAAACAAAGAAAACAATTTGAGAGTGTGTTATTATTTGGTGAAAATTGAAAGAAAAGAAAAAAGTGGCAAGTATAATAATTATCGCGTTTAAAGTACCTAGGTAAAACAAGAACAGTCCTTATAATATTCGTTTTAATGAAAAAATATAAATTGGAACTAAATTCACCGAACCATACACACCGTTTTCTTAACACGTCCCGATAACGGCCTAATATTTAAATTATTTGAATTTTTTCCAATGTGTCCACAGAATTAATTGTCAGTCATCTGTCAGGTTCCTATGTGCAAGTGTATGCGTGCGTCTAATCTACTTTAACATGGCACACATACTTTCGCACATAGCAACACGGAAAACAGCTTGTAGGCAAACTCTCTTCAAGTGGGCGGAGCTGACGGTCTATTTAATACTTAGTTTATGGTAAGGGTTCATTAATTGTTTAAAGTCCACACACGTTTTTGTTTGGATTGATTTGTTGTCGCAAGACCCTATTTTGTGTCGCAAAGAGAGCTAAATATCTCCTGTAAACTTGCGCATGCAAAGTTCCATTAAGTTCGGATGGACTTATAGAGTCCTAACTTAATTGTGCACTACAAACAATTAATATACCCCTACTTCCGAAGTTGTCTATCGATCGCCGATTGACACAAGACTGTAGAGAGACTGATTTCAAAACAGCGTCTTCCCTGGCGTGTACCAAGACTAGATATACATTTGTCCACCCCTGAGAAAAGGGAAATTTGGGGAAATTTCGCGATTTTCTTTTAAGAAATAAGGGATTAGTCTTTCAAGATTTCAACCGAAAGTCAACTACTCTTTACTTAATCGAGTTTCTGGCATCAACTGCAGCAGCATCAAATTCAGCTGCAACCAATTCAGCTGCATTTAAGCAAAAACTTAAAAATATTCTCGAATAAAAAATATAAAAATACAGAAACATGAAACAAAATGCAATAGGTACCTACCTACATTTTCTTTATTTTAGTATTTTAGTATTTTTGAAGCCGAACCGGCAGTATTAATGAATGCATTAATCGCTAGTCTTTCTGTTTTTAGAAAATTCGTCAAAGTTGTGTGAAGCTCTTAGATATAATGTGTACTTACCGTACTGCCATACCATGTTTTCACTTCTACTTTCGCCACTTAGAGAGAGACAAGTTTCAGTACCCCAGTTGTACGTGCATTTTTATGGACTGCTCACAAGTCCATAAAAATGTTGATTATCCAAAAAGTCAATCATCCCTTTCATCGCCTTATACATCCTGATGTCCACATTCCTACCCATAACAAATCCCTCTGGCCATCACAATCGGGTGAAATTTAATAAAAGCTTTAACTCACAAAAGATGACAAAAAAAGTGAAACAATTTAAGAGCTTATAAAAATCTCTCGTGTTTTATGGTCGTCATAAAATTTCCCAAGTCTATACGCACACTTCACTCACACTCGAAACGCGTTTCTTCTCAACCAGATGTCACAGTGAAGTAATAAACTCGCGAAACAAAGAAATAGTACCCCACCAGCACATCATCGCGGAGTCCTACGTTCCAATATGAGAAACAAAAAATATCCTTTTCCGTCTCCTACGCGAAAAAAAAAAACACAACAAAAACATGAACATAACCTAGCGCTATCGGCATGGCATTTCATCTTTGCGCGAACAAATTTCAATCGAAAGTCTGGATCCGTATCTAGAGCGCGCTAATCCACCGGCAGGATGCTATATATTCATCATTGTAACCGTAGGATAGGACATAACACCATGCCGGGTGTCAATATGTTGGAGGAGGTGTCAGGCGAAAACTAGGAATACATTCCGAACGCCGTCGTCATCATCTCGACGCCGAAAGCGTTCGAACAAATAAATAAATTTGAATATCTTTCCATGCGACGCTTACCGATGTTCGACGGGCATTCTGTTGACATCGCAATCCAATCCATACAATCCGCACATCGATAGCGAATACTTCATATTGAATTTTATCCTTAATTCTAAGCTGCGATGACTGTGGTCGTGATGCTAGTGCCAGGATAAAGATCTCTCAGCACCAAGAAGGCATCTTGTCGGATTCGAGATTTTCCTCTTTTCTTCGTTTTTATTTTCTTTCTTTTGTCTTCTCGTTGTTTCTGTGTTTGACTTCCACAGGAGTGGAAAATATCCGAAAGCAACGGTTTTTATTCGCTTGGAGATGGATAAGTATTCCATTAACCCAGTTACTTGAATTTTGGTTTATTTTGTTGGTTGAAAAGTGCCTACTGCCAAGTGCCTAGTGTGGGAAAGGCAAATGTATACAATCGGACGAAGGATGGGGAAGGAAAAAAAGGATTTTACCCTAAACTGCCTCCTTCACGAAGTGATACTGAAAGGTATGTGTGGTAAATGTTTTTGCTGCTTAGAATCTGGAGCATATTGTGGCTTATGTTAGCTATCTGCCAACCAAAAGAGGATTAAAGTGTTTTTTAGCTTTCTCGTATACACAATTGTACACAATTTTTCAACTCGAGATTTTATTCAATTTTGACATTAAAATGAGAAACTCAAAAAGTGGGTCTCGCTGTCTGTTCATCTGTCCGTCGGCTCCTGAGATCTACAGCGTAAAAGCTGGAGAGATTAATTTCAAACTCGGGATTAGGATTTTATGGGGCTTACAGTCACCTTTTTTTTAGTTTTTTAGTGCATGCTTCATTTTTATTCGATTCACCGAAAACGTTACTTTTAAGAACTGCTCAAGCCCATATCTCTACTACTCAATTCTCGATTGGATAAAACTTGAAAAACCAAGTAATGCTTACATGCTCTACAATACAAATATTTCTTAAAAATGACTACCTAACTATCACATTTTTTTTCCTCACTTCCAATAAAAATACAATACCATCAGCTAAGGAACAGTACAGCATGGCAGCAATAGAGAATCCAAAATAATTAACGCGCGCTTCAGGGGATTTTTATGTTTACCTAACAGCCCTTTTTCAAGTAAATAAAATAAAGAAAACAAGCATATGTACTATGTAGGTATATATGAGTTACGTCGGATACGTCACTTCCCCTTACATTCAACGGCATACGCCTTTCAGCCTAGTCGGCATTTTGTCGAACAACGGCACTTTCCTTCCCCACACTCCACTTTAAATTCCACAACGGATTCCCACGCAATTTTTGTATACATTGCAAAAACCAATCCTAAACGGATGCAACCCCTTTCCCCTCTTCCCAACACGAAGATAGATTAAGAAATACCTTTTCATAAGCAAAGGCATTGTTAGACTTAAGATATATTTTTGATGTTAGTTCTAATTCGACAGCTAACCTGGGAGGTGCAGCTTTGCTTTGGACCGCGGCCTCACTTGTTCGAATAATAATAAAATAAAAATAAAAATATTTAGAAAACAAAGCTGTTTGGTTTTTTTTTAAGTTAATATTAACTGCGATCAATCAGATATAACTTATGGAACCAACACTTTTATTTGTCAGATTTACTGAAACTTAGTGTAGAATGTAGGCTTAGTGGTTAGTGTGTTGGACTAAGGGGTCGAGGATCGAGGTTCGAATCCCGCAAAAACCAAAATTCCAACTTAAGTTTTTTTCCACTGCGCCGCCTCTCGCGTCTGACAAACATCCGAGAGTATAACTGTCTTGAAAGAGCTTCTCAATGAGCCGTTTGGAGTCAGCATAAAATTGTAGATCCCTTCCATTCGTTTCAAAATGCTCTGCTTTGGCAAGCACCCTCTGACGCAGTTGAAAAATGGACGCCTATCAGATTCCGAATCTCCACATCCGTTATCCAGCTATACCATCAAGGAAACAAGTTCATTTTACATACGAAACTAAAACAAATCCAGTCAAATATTGCTTGTTCACGGATAACACGATTCCACCCCACAGTTTCAATTTAGTAACATAAATTTCTGGAAAATTTTTACCCTGATCTGAGATACTCAACAATAGTCCAAGTAACACAAGTTGTGGTATCAAAACGCCTCGAAAGCGAAAATTGTGTCATAATATAACCAGACACACCTATACTTGTACCCACCTACATTATATTGGTCAACTTTACTGCAAAGTCCGCTTAATCCCAGCTGCAAACTTGTCGAAATTACTGTCAACGTTATATAACATTTTAGAGACTATCATCTAAGCGCAGCTCGCTGTCTTAATGAATAATGAATTTCCATCGGAAAGCAGTTGTTCAAGGAACTCGCTTTACCCACATAATGACAATAGCTGCAGTAATGAGATACTTTCTGCTTCTTCCTGTTTTTCTTTTTCGTGTGAATTTAAAATTCGTAATCTTTGCAACGTTTTCTTTACAGCACACAGTGCATCTTGTGTCGTACAGTATTTTTGTTGAGTGGCACTTCTTGCTCCTTTTCAATTTCCCCGGGGAACTCATTTCCACAAGTCGTGAGCCCTTTCTCAGTTTATAGGAAAATTCACTGAATGGTTTCGGTTTCATACCTCAGTGGCACAATAAGCATATTTCTCCTTTGCCGACTACGACGACGACGACGGTGATGATGATTATGATTGTGAAGGCATCTTTGTGTGCGCAATATTACTTTTAAGAATGTAATTTCAAATAGCAGCTCGTTCTTTTTGTTCTGATACCGTTCTTGATGTTTTAGAAAGTGTCATAGCCAAATGGGGTTGACATTCGGTTTGTTCTCATTTGATTCTTCCGTATAGTGGATCTAAAGAAGTTGAAAACAATTCGCAAAACCTGGTTATAATTTCTAGAGCGAGTGGCGCGCATTGTGATTACTTGTAATAAGAAATGTCATCAGCGTGGTATACTGGTAGTGACGGTTTTGTCGGGGGTTGTTATTTTTTTATAATTATGGATGATGTTCAAATATGTTTCCAATTTTTGATATAGTAAATGCACGAACTTTTGTTGTTTTCAATCGGATTCGATTCACGTTTGAAAGAACCTGTCATCTGTGACTGTTTGTTTTGTTGATTACAGTTCATACCATCTTTGATTGTACATTTTGAATTAGGTATACTTGCACTTTCATTGTTCCTGGAGGGTCAATAGAAAGCATGACAAGGGATGAATTTGCGCATGAAACATATACAGTCATATATCATAAGGGTGGTTACTGGTTAGTTGGTGGTGTCATGAGAAGGAGGGCTAAGAACTGGTGGTCAGTATTTTTCTACTATGTAATTTGGAGCCAACCAAACTGATCATTTAAACTTACCAAAACAGTTTACAGCAGAGCTTGGACAGACCCTTCGATCTGATCGATCATAGATACGAGTTATAGAGAATCGTATACAGAATAACGATTAAGAAAATTCACTGCTCCATTAAAGTCGAAAACTGTCTCAATCGAAAATTCAGATCGATAGTGCCAAAAAAAAGATTAAGACAAAGCTTATGCGCCGACGCATGTAACATGATTCTTGTGAAATTTGAGCGAAACTTCCAAGTCAACGCCAACCTGCTATTGCTGAAGACATGGGCATCATTGAGGTTAAGGTCGGTTTCTAGGGGTGTGTGATGAAAGAAATCGCATCATTGAGATACCCATAAGGGCCATTGCGAATAGCCTTAGATTGAAAGCGAAGTAATAAACCAAAAACCCATCAAGTTACTGTCTGGATTTGGATAACCAGTTCGTATTCATGTGAAGTGTAAGTGAAAGGGATCCGATGTCAGAAAGAATTTACGTTGTGATTGAATTCAACTAATCCTCATATTTACAGCTTCTGCGTAAGTCGTTGTGTTTGTGGACGTTTACTGTATTGCCAAGGTATCAACATTTCTGTAAAGTACTTTGTTGATAAGTCTAACAGAGTTTGTCTGATGAATGCACGGTTGTTTGGGGGTTTTCCCCCCAGATTTAGGGGTACTTTTGGTCGACGGGGGCAAATTTGGGGGGAGAAATTGTTTAGGGGGAAATCTAGGGTTTTTTTTAACTTAATTTTAGTTGTATGTTATTATAATATCCCTTTTGGTAACCTTAAACTGTGTATGTTATTTTAAAATGCAGTTAAATAATCAATCTATTACAAGATATTTCAAAATGCAACATGCGTTGACATTGTGTTGTTTTTTTTTTTTTTTGCGCACACTTTTGCATTAGGAAAACCAAACTTACATGCTGGCGTTTCAATTTCGAAATTTCTTGTTTTAAATCATACAAACAATTTTTTTTAAAAAAAATAATGAAAAAATGTTGGGGTTTTTCAGAGTTATCTGGGGAGAAATATTTTGACCGTCTTTGACCGTAACGCTGGATGAATGGTGTCCAATGGAGATCAGTTCTTCGCATTATTTAGTCACTTTGATTGTGTTGGATCTAGAGGCATGGTTGCCGTTCTAGTGACTTTGTCGCTATATCTAGTGGAATTTTCAAAAGTTTATTTTGTTGTCACTAAAAAATTCTAGTTACTTTTCTAGTGACTTTTCGCAAAAAAAAAAAAAAATGTTTTTGTAAATATAACGGTGATGTTACATCCCTGGTATTCGAGTTTGACACTTGCAAATTGCAATATTCAATTTGATTTTTTGCGTGTTGCTTGTTTTTTGTTGATTTGTTTCGGCTGGGCTGGAGAATTTGGCTTTGCGAAGAAATAAATTCTTGCCTATTATTTCTGATTTGCAGTGATTTTAAAAACTATTTTGTTTTTTATTGTAACTTTGAGACAGATTTTTTTTTTATAAATTAACATTATGTATTTACATATTGGAAGTTTTTGATTTATTGTACAAAATAAAAATGTTCCTTAAATTGAAATTTTTGTTTCGTGGTAGTCAACATTTTTTTTCTAGTGACTTTTTTTTAACAATTTTAGCATATCTGGTGGATTTTTAGGTTCGAGCTGAAGACTTTTTTTTAAGTTAACGGCAACCCTGCTTAAAGCTGCCATGAAATAACGCCGAATTTCTTTGTTCGATCTTATTTCAATTTGCTAAAGTGAATAAAACCCACTCGGCCTTATTTTGCTTTAAGTTTAATTATTGAATATATTCAGATAATAAACACTTTTTTTTTTCTATTTGCACGGTAACCTCAATATTAGCGGTTCTTCCCATAAATTGAAGTTTAAGCTTAGGTAGGTGAAGTTAACATGACAGCTTACTCAGTTTTTCTCTAAAAAAAATCTAATAACGATTTTGACCAAAATGCAAACTTAGAGTCAAATTTATGTTTTCAAAATTCTTGCATCCTTCAATTCGAATTCGAATTACCTAAAACGCTAATTTTAGAAACTGCTCATATATCGAAAACACCATTTTCGACTTCGATAAGACTTTAAAAACCAAGTAATGCTTACATCCCAAAGAATAACTTGTACTCGGTTTTCAGCTAAAAAGTTAGGCAACAGTATTTTTCAAACTAAACATTGCAATATTTGGTACGGTTTTGTCTGCGTAATTTTACGAAGCCCGCTCTAACGATTTTGATCAAAATACCTACATATTAAGGATTGAATATGTATCCCTAATCACAAATCTGTTTTTGTAATTATTTCTAATACCGATCTGTCTTCGTAAACATATTATGTAAAACTTAATGTAAAACTCAACACCGTACTGCCAATAAAAATGCAATTATATAACTACAAGGAACTTATTTTAGCAAATATTATCCACCTCTACTTTTTTTCTACCAATTTGAATATGCTCCAAAATAATTCCAACCTCTTAGAGTTTACAAAATCACAAAATCCCACTTTATTTGCACCCTCACACACGTTCATCGGGATATTCAGTTTTAACCAACTGCTTAGCGCAAATTCAAAAACAAATCTCTGATATCTTACAAATACATATACATTTGTTAAGATATCGTTCTATCACAAATTGCAATAAACGACAACTCAAAACAGCTCCATTAATCTATTCCAGTCAAAAATAAAATCATACCCTAAAAGATCAAAAATCAAAAATCCTACTTCGATTGTCCTCGTGATCAAAAATCTTGTAAAGTGTAGGCGCTTATGAAATAGTAGAATAGTATTGGGACAATTGCCAGTTACTGAGAGCTTCACCTTTTATAACCATTATGTTATGTTACCATACAAATTTACACCTTGTATCTGCCATATAGATTACCTACCCGGGTAAATGTAAGTATTCCTCAGTCCGTTTCATTAGTTACCATAGTTTCGGATGGACAGACAGAAGGGGACCTTTTTATTAGTCGAAACAAAGTTGACATCTTCCTTAACGATTTTTTTATTAAATAATAATTTGTTATTGTTTGAAACAACTATTTGTAAGAGAACTTAATAAAAAATATTCAATATCACACTTTAAAAACTCACATTGGGGACGTTCGGATTCATAGCTTAGTAAGTTGACAGGCTGTCTGACTAGATGTATTTCAGTTTTGATTGGCCCAGAGTGGTCACGTGATTAGTTTTTGCAGTTGACGTTTATGGAGGGGAAGCCGACAAATCTAGTCAAAAAAATCCTGCCTGCATCTCAGTTGACATTTCGAAGAGTCAGATTTATAATAAACAGAGTGGCCGTGGCAGAATTCTGAGGTGTCGAAAAAAGGGCCAGTGAGAGAAAAGGGTACCATTTCTAAAGGTACTCTGCAAATTTCGAATTTTCGCACGTTATTTAACAACCATTAGTTCGCATAACAGTGTAATATAGTTGTGATAGGTAACCGTGTTACATTTTAAATGTACTCATTTGAAAATATAAATTTTTGATAAAATTATGAGGGGTCTTTTCCGAATAAAAAAGGGCAAATCAAACAAAGGCAACGCTGACCGCGAGAATACAAAAACAATTCAAGTTGCTCAGTCAACGCGTTCGGATTCCTAGTCACAACCAATCTAGTTGACGTTTTACATAAACTATGAATCCGAACGTCCCCATTCTTATTTGTTACTGCCCAGTTGCGTTGCCTGAATTATTTAGGGTGTTCAATTCTTGAAAATAATGTATTTTTTTTTTTAATTTCAATTAATTTCCAAAATTTTCCATTTTTTATTTTCACAATCAAAATTTTATTTTATTTTCAAAATTTAGAAAAAAAAAAGAACTGTCCAACTCAAAATCAAAAGCACTGCACGAAACTGTAACCACTTGAAAAATAATACGTAAACGTAAGGCGAAGTTCATTCATTCATCGACTGTCGTGCACTGCTTTGTTTTGCACGAGCGTCGATGTAATGCATTGTATTATGTATACAATTTTATTTATTTATAAAAAATAGCGCACAAAAACGAGGACTCTCCGTAAAAATATAGCTGGTAAGCAAAGTAACGGGAAATCGGCCGAAGTTGGTGGTCTCAGGATTGTCTCTGATCACGACTATGAATATGGTGTAGGCTGTGTGATGGAGGTATATTGGTTGTGAAATGGTGCACCTCGCACAACTAACGAGACGCCACTGGTACTGCCATATGAGATGAATAATTGAATAATCCAGCATTTTATTTAACACTATTCATTTTCCTATATTTTATGAACCGTTTCTTTTATCTTCCCAGATCTTTACCTAAATCCTTACTATAATAAAACTGTAGCTTTTTTTCCGGCTGTAATCTGTGAGACGAGAATAGATTCAAAAAGTACTGCACGAATTTGATTTCGGTTTACACAGTTGCATAGGAAATTGTTCAGATTTGAACATAGGATATGTTTTACCATTATTCGCTGTCCGGAAGTGGAAATCTAAGCTGATATCTAAGAAAAGTTGTAATTCTCGGATGCCTTCTAGCTCCTAGCTTCGGAATCACTCATCCAAATGAAATGGGATTTTTTTTAATACAAAGTTCAATAATGTACAAAGATTTTAAGATATAAATCATCTTTGTACGTTATCCTGAAGTCGAACAATAAGCAATAAACTATAAATTTAATACAATTGAAAAAATCAAAATGTTCGATTGAAGCTAGATCGTTGGATTTTTCCAGCGTTGAGTGGAGGAAATTTTGTGTGTGTGTGCGGCAAAACCTGTTTCTCTCTCTATACATTTTCTGCCGTGTGCTTCTCTTTTTTTATGCAACTTTTGGGTTTTGTGTTGTTTTTTTTTTTTTTTTTGCTCACGTTCTTAAATTATTAGTGAATAATGACAATGAGTAGTAGAGCGAATGTGGTGCATGGGATTGAGGGAGATAGCTATGTAATTGAGATTGAGGGAGTCACACTCAGTTGTTAATTGTGATTGTGATTTTTAAAATGCGCTATAGTGATTCTGATCTTATTAGTGATACTGATTCACGTCCATGCTAAAACCTGTTTGTGCATTTGCAGTTTTTTTTGCTTCATGTTTTTTTTTCTCTTTTTTTAATTTGAACTTGAGGATGTTTGTGTTTGAGTAGTAAGTGAGCGAGTTGTTATGGGATTGAGATGGGGAATAAAATGTAACAAGTAACAACTTACAAGTGGAATGTAAATGAGATTGAGAGGGAATAATAGAAGTTAACCTACCAAAGTATTTGTTTGGATTGTTTTACTGGCAGTTTTTCTTCTCTTTTTTCGGGTAAGCTACTTTTTGTATAGCGCTAATTATTTTGTTTTAAATTTGAGAAGTGGAACTCTGGCGAAGCAAGGCGAGCACGGGTCAGCTAGTATTTAATAAAATAAGAAAACAACTAACCTTCTGATGAAGGAGAAAGCTTTGTTCGACCCAGTCGTGTACTTTATTTACCATTGTATTGAGTTTTAATTTAGAAATATTATGCTAAGTCTGTTTGTATGATTTATGAATAAAATAAGGTAAGAACTGGGGGTACTTTTAGGTTAAGATTATGTGTCCTGTTGTACCTGCTTTCTCATCGCGAATTTTGAACGACCCTTTCCTGCACTTTGGAGAAGTCGTTTGACTTCCATTGTCTTTTGATCAAAGAGCTTACTGGCAACTCTCGTAACTCAGAGAATCAGTAGCTCTCGTTCTGATATCTTCTTGGCATCGTGTGGCTGCATAGAACAACAGATGTGCCGCCTAAGGTGACCATCACCATTACAACTTCCTAGCGATACATATCTGCGTTCATCACTTAAAGATGAGCCCTGGGAAAACACAAAAATGCATAATGTTCTAATTCAAAACCATCAGTTTTTATTTTCAGTTCTAGAGTACACATAATACATCAAATATAGTTATCACAGTATTTTAACTTTTTACAATGCAATTGGAGCAGCAGCAGGGGCGTATCTTAGACCAGCCGAATAAGCCAAAGGCGCTGGTGCGGCAGCATAGTTCAAAGGCGCTGCAAAGGGAGCTGCAGCTGCAGCATATCTAGCGGCAAATGGAGCATACGCGTATGGGGAAGCACCTGCGATCAGTGGAGCAGCAGCGTATCTGGCAGGGAATGGTACAGCCAGTGGTGCGGCCAATGGAGCAGCATAAGGAGAAGCTACGTATCTAGCGGCCAGTGGAGCCGCAGCCAATGGGGCAGCAAATGGAGCAGCAGACAAAGGAGCGGTGGCATATGGCGAGGCGATGTATCTAGCCGCGATGGGTGCTGCAATGGGAGCAGCAGCTAATGGAGCAGCAAATGGCAATGGGGCAGCGGCAACTATTGGGGCAGATGTGATTCCATTGTAATTCCTAGCCACAACTTGGCTACTGGCCGCAGTTACAACTCCTGGTCCAGCAATCAATGGTGATGAGTATGCCAAAGGGCCGACTACTCCCGGCTTGGCATCAGTGCATGCAATCAAAGCTAAAATTGCGATGGTCTGTTAAAAAAAGAAATACAGTCACGTTAATCCCATGTATACGCATTTATGAGGTCCTTTTCCAAACTTACGTATTTGAACATGTCGACTATAGTTGCTGGTTGATTGTTGATTGAATAAAGAGATTACTCCAACTGATAGCAGTTCGCTGACTGAATGACTCTTTTATACGTATTTAATCGCGCGACAAATTTGGTGTTGCCGTGTCGACAATTGGCACGCGCCTTTGCCTCATCCGAAGAGTCGCTGTTGAAAATTAATATTCGATACACACGCCATTGAGTGAGCTTATTGATTGTCCATAACATGCACTGACAGCAAGACGACCTTAACGAAGTGAATAATGGCTACGATTATACAAGACAATGGCATGGTGTAGGAGGAGGATAGTGTCTGATGGCGTGTCTGACTGTTGAAATCAGTTCAGTATAGTATTCGGTGTGGAGGCAACCTTGGACTTTGGCAATTGGATGATGAATCATTATGTGAAAAAAGATGGTAAGCTCTGTTGAAATCTCAATAATCCGGTTGGTATTAGTATTTTGTGAAGTTAAGGACAAATCACATGAGAGCGAACTGTGAATAGGCGAATTGCGAACAAATCAATTTAACTGTATTTATGAATTCCAAATTGGTATTTGTTCTATCACAAAACCATTATATTTAATTAATCTAACTTCTAGTCTAAAAAAACATGACTCTCAATTGATGTAAACAGCTAAATTCATAATTAAAGCAATTTTCCCGCGAATTGAAAATTCTTGCCGCGAACTGTCACACTTTTTTCACAATCCACATAAAACAGTCGCCCACGAATGAAAAATTCGTTCGAACTTAACCTTTAAAAACGAAACTGATACGCGGGTATCTACGACCAAAAAAAGTTTTCATGTGAATCAAGTTTTAGAAACTACGAATATTCGCGTGTTCGCAGTTCGCGATTCGCTCTCATGTGAATAGTCCTTTACTGAGGGGTAGTGTTCCTTAAACATCGATAGTACCTATCGATAGCTTTTTACTATCGATACTATCGATGGTTCATTCCCATTCCCTTCCATTCGTTTCAAAAATGAAAAAATTCACACAAAACGAATGGTTTTGAGAAGCTACGCCTAGGGTCCCTCCGGACTTGTTGCGCCAACTATTTATTTATTTATTTATTTATTTATTATTATGTAATATAAATGTAATAGGTAATCTATTACTAATTCGAAAAATAAAAGTGCATCATCCGGTTTAGTTGAAAAACATGATACTGTTATTGTACCGTGTTTAATATAGCGTTAATGAAACCGAAGCAATTTACAGTTCCTGGGAATTTAGTGTCTAATGGCTATGACCTGGTAAGTCCCATTACATGCGTTTTTTAATGCTTATATTTGAAACCCTTCACCCCGAGAAAAGAAATTTACTATTCACTAAACTCAACAACTCTTAATCCAAATAGGATAGGTAATCTTTTGTAAAAAATAAATCGAAACATTTACTCATTACATAATTTAATTGTTTCTTATATTCTTAGGACTGCATCAATCTGCAGTTAAGAACTCTTGTTTGAGACTAGAAATTCAAGAAAATCTAAATATAATATTTTTAATTATAAGATGTTTTTTTTTAAGATGATTTAAAAATGTTAATAAGTTTTCGATATATTTTCCAAGAGTTTTTCATATAGTTTCGTTAAGTTTTCCCTATTGCTGCAAAGAGTTTTTCACATACTTTTTAATTAGTTTTCTTATTATTTCTAGATGCTGTCATACATTAATCATTATTTATCAGATGCCTTGTTTAAAATACGCGGCTTTCATATAAAAAATTCACCAACATTTGATAAGATTTTCTCTATTGTTTTAATTCGACATTTTTCTTGGATGAAAGCCATACAAATCTTATAGCTTTCTTCTAAAATAGAAGATATGGTTATTTTACTTCTGTGAGTGTCCTGGCACACAAGACAGTCTTGCTTGGTTCTGATTGCATAATGATGGTTACCGACATTCTAAGTGAACTTTGCCCTAGGTAGAAGTTAGTTTTCATACTTTTAAGCTTACCCAAAAATAATGCCGTGTTCAATATTAGCATTTACCATTGTACTTTCCATCAATCTGCCCTCTACGTCATTGAAAGCCCCTTATATATCTAGTAAAGCTGCTAAAGAAAACTCACCTAGATGTAGACTCCCTTCCATTTTTCCTACTACATTGTGTACAGCCGTTTCTACTGACTTTCCCTTCAAGTACGCGTGCTGTGATTCACTTACGAAACCATTTCCACATTTACTCCTTTATGTGCCTCTAATAGGCGTTCGAGGGTTTTCAATATAAACGATGACAGACTAATTTATCTGAAACCCATCGCGGTTGTATGCCCCTGCTTGCCTGTTTTGGGAATAAAACAACTTTCACCTCCCTCCAAGCTATTGACATATACCCTAATTTCTTAGAATTTCCATAATTTTCCCTATCGCGGTTTCCGGTGATTTTTGCAGCATGATCGGTAGAATGCCATTTGCACATATAGATTCTTCGCCTATAAAATCGCCACAAGACCTGCAGAGACTATAACGGACGAAATTCGGATTACAGAGAAATCGTCATATACGATATCCTGAAGTTTCATAACGTTTACATGAGTGGAACAAACTTTGAACTCAATCAACGCCATACTAGGTATGTCTATGTACTATACTTCCTAATGCCAATAGATTTTCCATTAAAACGCTAAAAGTGAGTTAGTAAAGAAACCCCTGCAACTGACACGGACATAATGACATCGACAAACTTTATCTTTTGCGAAAACCAAATATGAAGACGCTATCGAAGAGGCTCTTCACAAGAAACAGCATTCCAGCACTTAAATCGCTGAATGAAAAAATCACTCACAGATGCCCAACACAACGCGACATCTTCATGTATCATGTTACTGCTCCATCTCCATTTCACCCACCAAAAGAGCCGAGGCCTGCGCATTCGCTCGAACGTTCGCCCATGGAAGTCAGAGTTCATTTGGACACACACATCGACAAAAACTTCCATCCGCTGGAAGACATGTATATTCAGCCGGCTCACGTGGTCGCAGTTCCGAGTCGACAAATTCCATCACTATGTCCTTTGTCAATGGTCGCCTGAAATCAATCTGTTTCCTCTGAATATGGAATCCTTGTTAGTACTTTCGATCGATATAGCACCGCCTGCGGAATTATATATGCGCAAAAACGACAATGAAAATCCACGAGTTGTAGTACTGCACCTTCTGCTCTGCCATACACCGGCCTACCGGAAATGAATTGAATTAGGTAACGCACGAGGGTGCACCTGCACAGTTCGGGCAGCGGGTGTACCAAAACTTACTAGGCGACCAAAAATGATCAATGGAGTCTCGCTGAGTTGGCTTTGACTTGCATGTGTGCTGCACGCAGGATGCAGGAATGCTGACCACACAACGATGATAAGAATTCGTTGTCCCTGTCATTGACTTCCTGTCGTAGTACTACAATCTACAACACAACAACTGGCGTAGTGTCGTGGTCGTGGCGTAGTATACTCGAGTGTGGTTGGTGAGAGGCTTGCTTTTATTTTTGGAACTTGGGGATTGACGTTGAGGTAAACATACATTCCATATGCGACAACGCATAAACACAAATCCATTCATATAGACACATATGGATCCCGATTTCAGTGTTCGGATATTTCACTCTTCTGCGGAGGACTTTTTCACGTGTTGCGCATTTGGTGTGCCGATGAACGACAATATTCCCACACCTTCAGGAAAATGCTTTGGATTGGGATTTGCTACTTATCATGATGCCCATATTAGGTAGGATAATGGGGACGGGAATTTTAGCTACTTTGGTTGGATGATGGCGCGTAGATACAAAATTAAAAAATTAGTGAACGAGAATTCGATTAGTCCACCAATTGAATAATCGGAGTATTGGATTGCAGGTGTTGCATGTGAATTATGCTCGTAGGTATGATGGTGGGGTTTGTGGAAAAGGACCACAACCAAGCGGTAATTGAGAATCGCTGATGGAGCTTTGTTTTCCACGGAATAATCCTTGATTGAATTTTAAGTCGGCCGGGCTGGGGTTGGTTTGCTTACATTTCGTATCAGGTTGGTAAAGCCGCCTACAACTTTGTAGCAGCTGCAATGAGTTTTTGTTTTAGCAATATTTGCAGTTGTTGCTGTCTTTGTTGATCGAAAGGGATGTAATACGCTTGCAGAATGGTTCTATCGATTACCACTAAACATAAAAGACTTGGGGTTTTTCGTTGGAATTCCATTCCACGCTTTGACCGATTAGTGTAATAACGTCAAAAGGAATCTTATGAAGTACATAATCGCCCTGTGAGTTGTTATGTGCTTTCTCGAAATATTTAAGTATAAGTAGGTACCTACAGTTATGGAAAATCGGCAATTGGGTAGCTAAACTTACTTGCTGTAAAGGGTAGGCAACCCTTTGTATGGAGTGTGGTGAAATTAATTTAGAGCGTCTCGCAGTATATCGACATCATCGAAGACGTCGCCGGAACGCACCTAAGTCGGTCAAGTCTCGGAAGCACTATTTCATGTTGACTAGCCCGGCCCCTCCCAAAGACCCTCTATTCTAAACCTGAACCTATTAACTTATGTCTAGCTTAAAACTAAGGAGGAATGCTACATAAGTAGCGCACCGGCCCGGGGCAGCGTATCAACTCTCACGTCTTCGTCAAGTCACCAAAATTCTGTGAACTGCTTTACGGTATCGACCCTGTCCCGTTCCGCAATTGCAGACTAAAACGGAGGAGCTCAACGTCCTGTTGGGATAGTATTTTATGTACACCCAAAAAAAAATTCCTAATATGCACGAAATTGTTATTACATTTTACGAAACCGTTTGTAATTTTCAGCAAACGAACGACTTTGTAGAAATTACATGTCACTCTTTGTATAATGTACGAACGACAAAAAAATATATGTTACGAACAAATTCGTTTAATCTACAAACGAACATTAATAAATACGACGAATGCATTCTTAAAATGTACGAATTCGCTCGTGAAATTTTTACGAATAGTTGGCGCAACAGGTCCGGAGGGAACCTAGGCCTAGCTTCTCACAACCATTCGTTTTGTGTGAGTTTTTCATTTTTGGAACGAATGGAAGGGATCTACAACTTTATGCCGACTCTCGGATGTTTGTCAGACGTTCGCGAGAGGTGGCGCAGCGGAAAAAAACCCTAAGTTGGAATTTGGGTTTTTGCGGGATTCGAACCTCGACCCCTCGCTTAGTAGTCCAACACACTAACCACTAAGCCACTGCGCCTATTAAAAAAAAAAAAAGGCACTCCGGGAGTGCCGACAGAAGTGATAACTTGAACAATTACGTGTGTATTTTTCGAATCGTCAGAAATTGTCATTATTATAAACTACTACTACTACAAAAATTATGTTACATTTTTCATTTTCATTTAATGCGGTATTTTACATCAAAAATAATACATATTATTTTACATACAAAATTGCAATCTATTGCTTAAAATGTATAAATTTACAGATACATGAAATATTAAATTTAAAAATTAATGGGTATTCTTTAAAATGAATACCAATGACACTTATGAAATTTCATCAACAACTTCAAACTCTTCCATCATCATCATCATTATTATCATTATATTTGAAAACGGATACTATAGGTTTATGGTAGGTAACTAAAATAGGAAACAAACAATTTTGATTCGAATCTATTTAAATATCTTGTAAAGATGGCATCAATTGTAGTTTTATGTCTAGTCGTGCTAAGATTGCGATCATTGCTCATCGTTTAATCAAATTTGCTACTTAAAAATTCAATTAATGGTAGTTTTTATCATCTGCAAAGTTGATGTTGAAATCCCCACTCAAAATGATTGGAATATCATCAAATCTCTTCCCAACTTTATCTTGAAGTAATGCAGAATTATCTTTAGCATATATAAGTAATTTTCATCGATGCTGTCTTCCAGCGTAATCTATATAGATTACAGTCTCGAATGTACATATCTTACTTGAGCTACCACAATCCGATTGTATCTACTTGTATTCTACCGAAACTAGCACAGAACGAATAAATTAATAATAATTATACTGAAGCTTAATTGAATATGAATTTCTTTCCGAAAAATACAAATTTTACTTTTAAAAGAAAAAGAACGAGAAAAGACAACAATATTTTTCTGTCTTGCCGCATCGCCATTGATAATGCTCTAGATCTCGTGGTACGGCATCAATTGTAGTTTTATATTCATTATTTTACACAAAAATTACTAATCATATTTTACAGTATACGCTTAGGCGACATGAATATTACAATTATTTATATAGTATACCTACTCTTAGGGTGGCAAGTTTACCACAGTTTTCTATTTCTTGTTTCGGTAATTATAACACAAGCTACTGTGCCATAAATGTGCACAAACCCAAACTCGTGGATATAATATGTCGGAATTAAGCCTGGTAAAATTAAGTTATGAATTCCCCATACAAAACAGGTAATTGAAATAATTTTGGTGACAATCAATTTGTCGCTACCATAAATTACCATAGTAACGTATTCAAATAAAAATCATCGTAGATTAAGCTATAAATTACCTACCCCTAAAAGTAAGCAATAGTACAAAAGTTTACAACTAAAAGTATGCAATCGGTGTCGGTGTCGGTGTCGCGAGTTTGCTAGTTTTTGCCCATCCAAATAGTGCCCAACGCGCCTAAAGAAGTATGCAATCGGTGTCGGTGTCGGTGTCGGTGTCGCGAGTTTGCTAGTTTTTGCCCATCCAAATAGTGCCCAACGCGCCTAAAGAAGTATGCAATCGGTGTCGGTATCGGTGTCGGTGTCGTGAGTTTGCTAGTTTTTGCCCATCCAAATAGTGCCCAACGCGCCTAAAGAAGTATGCAATCGGTGTCGGTGTCGGTGTCGGTGTCGGTGTCGCGAGTTTGCTAGTTTTTGCCCATCCAAATAGTGCCCAACGCGCCTAAAGAAGTATGCAATCGGTGTCGGTGTCGGTGTCGCGAGTTTGCTAGTTTTTGCCCATCCAAATAGTGCCCAACGCGCCTAAAGAAGTTATCACTTCAAAAATTTTACGAATCCATTTATTTATTGGACAAATATATTCGTAGTATGTAAGAACAAATATTTGTAAATACTAATGCATTCGTAAAATGTACGAATTTGTTCGTGAAATTTTTACGAATCCATTTATTTATTGGACAAATATATTTGTCCTTTTACGAATGAATGTATTTTTACATTTAACAAATGCATTCGTAATATTACGAAATTTTGTGGCTAAAGCCTAGTATCCTGCTCGCGCTAAATCTTAGCGCGCATAGTCTCCACTTCGTTTCTCCACACCAAAGATAAATGGTCGCTAAATTATTATTAAACATGATATAGATGGAACAAGCCCCATATGTTTATGAAGCATGAGTATCGTGACAGATATCAGTAAACGTAATTTTAATAGAATTTTCGAATTTCAAACTTGAAAGACGTAGGAAACCTAGAAATTATAAGAAGAACTTCGACATTATTGTGTCCTCAAACTTTCCACAATCTCCTTACCATAGTGGAACACTTGTTATTACCCAAAAGACGAGGCAAATGAAAGCATAAGCCTCCCTGAAATGCGATTCGCTTTATTTATGTTTATATCTCTGTTCGACTCTGTTGTTTGGCTTTGCGTTTTCTTTTATTTATTACACAAAAATTATCTGCGTTTTACGCCAAAAAAAATCATAGCAAACACAAGTCAAACTCTTTCCTCCGTTTTGTATTTCAGAATTTATCTTCGATTTAATGTACCGGACATTTATTTCGCGAGCTAAATGAGTGGAGACTTTTCATCGGCCCATCTACATATTATGAAGTTAAGGATTTATCGTGCGAACAGGATACTGCTTTGCTAAACTGCCTCGCTAGATTTTATCTTTGTAGACATTTTTGTATGGGAGATAAAATTTAGCGCGAGCAGGATACTAGGCATAAAAGTAAAAGAGGTTTTATAGAATGTAATAATTATGTCGTACAAAGTACGATTTTATTTGTAAACGGAAAGTTTTGGAACAATATATATCTATATATATATAAAAAGAAAACCTTAAAATTGTGTTCATGTGTCGTCGATTCACGCTTTACCGCATTTACCGATTTGAACCAAACTTCCACACACATTTGTTATTGGTCTATATATGATTTTTGTGAAGTTTTGTCGCGAAAACAAAAAAGGTTGGAAAAAGGATGAAAAAGGTTATGAAAGTTTGTATGGGAAAAAAAAAGGGATAGAAATCGAGTGGTAACATTTCAAATACAAAAAAAAAAAAAATTTAAAAGCAATTATTGAAATAATTATTGTCATTTATTTCAATTATTTTCCGAGCAAATTGTTGTTGTGAACAATTTTGAATTTTTTTGTTTTTTAAATAGGTACCTACCTAATAAGTTTATTCTTTTAAATTATGTTTACTATGTTACATTAAGTAACATTTTAAAGTGGAGTATATACTTTGATATTTGTTTGATGGTGTTTGAATCCATTCCTTGCATTAGTACGAGTATGAGTAAGTTGAAATGTAGGGGTGATTGAGATGACGTGGACAATGATGTTGTTCAGCGTTTTGAGTTTTCACGTAGGGGTTGTTACGAAAAATGAGCGAGTAACAATCTTGGTACTCTGCTCAATCGTGAGTAGGGTTATGGCACCTGCAACAACATTAACCAATTTTTTGACACTTGCCGAAGCCACGAGTTTGCACGAACACTTACATATTGCGAAATGCCCCGATATTGGAATGCGTCGTCGAAGAAGTTCAAGCGGCGGAAACAAGGTGAAGTAGTTCCCACATTCCGTGGTGTTTATGCAATTGGTAGAATATACACAGTTCACCCGAAAAACAACGAATGCTTCTATTTGAGAATGCTTTTGGTCAATGTTTGTGGCCCTACTTCGCTGCGGACTGGTGACGGTGTGTTGTGTTCTATGGCCGACGATATTTTGCATAAACACTGCCAGTGATACCCCGTTCAACTCCAGCAGATGAATTAAAGGCATGTTTAAAGTCATCAGATTTATGGAGAAAAGCACAAACACTCACTTAAACAACAAATGTGAAGGTACAAATACAAAATGACCCATCGGCTGACGAATTTTCTAGGCAATTACTGTCGATAGGAAATGGACAAATTCCTATTGATACTAGTGGATTAATCACTTTGCCAGATAATTTTTGTCACGTGTTTTTCCAAACATTGCGCAAAATTATAAAAATCACAATTGTTTAGCTGAAAGAGCAATATTGGCTACCAAAAATAAGGACGTCGGTCAATCGAATACGGATATTTTAACTGATGTGCCTGGTGAGATTGTAATGTATCAATCAGTAGACACGGTAACAAATCAAGATGACGCTGTCAATTATCCGACGGAATTTCTGAATTCGTTGGATTTACCTGGATTGCCGCCTCATCGTTTACAATTGAAAGTTGTTCCACCAATTATTCTTCTTCGGAATAAAAAATCAGCCTCGATTGTGCAACGGAACAAGATTAGCAGTAAAAAAGGTTATGAACAATCTTATTGAAGCAACGATTTTAAAAGGAAAATTTAAAGGTGAAGATTTATTGATTCCGCGTATTCCAATGATTCCACCAGATTTAACTTTTGAATTCAAAAGATTGCAATTTCCGATACGTCTTGCGTTCGCTATGACAATAAATAAGGCGCAAGGACAATCGTTGGAATTGTGTTGAATCGACCTAGAGTATCCATGCTTCTCCCACGGACAATTATATATATCATGTACACGCCATCAGTTCTGTTTATTTATACTACTACTCAGAACAAAACAAAAAATGTAGTTTATGAAAAGGCTCTGCGATAGTTAAAAAAAACACATGCTTTAAATAAAAATAATAGTGATTAAGTTGTCCACAACATTTTTGCTTTTTATTTTTGACGAAACATTTTTTTTTTTTTAGTTTTTTAGATTTGGCATCAAAAAATTTGTTTAACACCAAATTTTCACCGAACCACGATCCATTCCCGAGTTATGAGTGCACGCACATACAGACTCCAGTCTCTTTTACATATAGCCGTACCCACCGCCACCATACCAAAATAGTATCCTATCTTTCAAACTGTAACCAACCCAACACAGCCACAAAATTCCATTGAAATCTGTTGAGTGGTTTAGGATATCGACAACAGCGCCACAAATATATATATATATATATATATATATATTTTTGCGACAGTGTTCCTTAAACATCGATAGTTTTACGTTTCGATAGTATCGATAGTTTCGAAATAAAACTATCGATAGTATCGATAGTTTTATATGCTAACGATTTTCTAAAGACGATGTTGTAAATTTGTCCATTATTTATTAACAAAATACATTTAAAAACAAACTTATTCTTTTGGACTACCGAAGCAGCTGTGGTCAAGAAATGTTTTAAAATGACTCGCATTTGTATTTTATTAGTTTAAGTTAAGATAAGACTGTATGACAATCACGCATATGAATGCCAACAGACAAATGACCAGATTGGTTCTCAAATGACCAAAATGTCAGGATTATCAAATTTGTATATTAGACTACATGACCAAAATTACCAATATGGTCATTCAAGGCATTTGTTATTTATAATTATAAATAAAATGAACGCCGATGACAACTAAATAATTCTTGTTGCATCAAAAATGCCAGCAATGCCATAACAAAATTTCAATAAAGTGCATATGGGCATAGCTATTTGGGCATTTTTATCTGTCAAAATCAGCCTGGTCATATGTGTCATTTAGGTCATTAGAGCATATGAGATATGCCCAAGCCCATTACATTCGACCCTAGCGAGGTATGCTTCGGAACGGACAATTCTAGCTGTCAAAAATTTAACAATAAAATGCACTTCATCGCACTTCAACGCAATTCGCCAATATGCGTTACACAATTTCGGAACAATTCTCCGAACAGTTGTTTCGAAGAAAACCTCGCAGCAAAAATCCTCCGAATCGTATAAAATCGGAGAATTTTCCGTTCCGACGGATACCCCGCTAGGGCCGAAGGTATAACCATATTTTGACAGGAGAACTGTCCAATTTTAACTTTACTTAAAGGCGCTTATCTTTATACGTAGCAAAGTAGTACTTCTATTACGGAGGAAGAGTGTAAAGGCGCTACACTTTTTAATAAGTAAGAAAGAGATGGGTGTTTGATCTCCAACAAGTTCGAACTCAACAAACAACAAAGCTGAGAAGACAACGGTTATGGCCTAGACAAGAAAGAAAAACATAGGCAGTGACGAGTTGGGTATCGATCGTCAACGAGAGCGAACAGCGAACACTTGTCAGTAGAAGTCCCGAGTTGATCTTTATTTAAGTTATCATTTAATTTATAAGAAAACGCAAAGAAGAAATAAAACAGTGTACATTATAACGGGAGCGAAAATTTATTTAATTTCTTAACTTCCTATGCACTTCCGTGCACAAACAATGGGTGCTTCACGTATTCTTTTGTACAGCTGGTATATAACCGAGTTTTTGCCCAATCGCCTATCCTTTATCAGTTGAAACGAAGTACTTCTTTTACGTACATGTTTCACCCGTTTTATCTTTTATCTGTACTTCTACGTTTGCTTTGAATATGTGTTCATATATGTGTTTCGATAGTATCGATAGTTTTTTTTGAATTATCGATAGTTTGTAGCAAAAAACTAACTATCGATGTTTAAGGAACACTAGACAGTCGCAGTCGCTCTTCAGCATCCAAGGTGAACAGACGACTTTGTTAGTGAAGCAGTGTAAGCGAATATAAAGTGCAAATAGTGTGTTTCGATAGCAAAATCCAATAAGCCATTTGGCTCAGGGGAGCATATTATCGACTCTGACTCAGAGTAGCGGAGTTCGAGTCCCAGCGGGAGAAAACTTTTTTTAATTAAATAAAATAATTAAAAATCAAAATAAGAAGAGGAAGTGCCGTAAGGCAATCACGAGATGGACACTGGCCAGCCAAAGGTCCCGCAAGTAGATGCCCCGTTGCCGAAACGCATGACAAGGCAAGTCAAGCAGCAGCAGCAAATGGGAGCAAAAATAGCGACTACAACAACTACTAGATTTATGATTTAGATTAGATTTATTTGAAATAGTTTAGTGACATTTTGTATTTTGTATACTATACGTATTAAAATAGTGTCAAATGCCACTTCAATTAATTTTATTACAATAGTTTAATTATTGGTGGGGTGATCCTTAAAATAGTTATAAACCAGCAGCGTCGCGTGAATTATTTAGATGGGTGTGCAAATTCTTTAAAATTATACATTTTTTAGAAATATCAATTAATCGCCTGAAAACACGTCCCATTTATTGTTTTCTCAATCATTGTTTTGCTGTTTTTGATATCTTATTTTGTTTTCAAAATAAAATATAGAAAAATAAAACTTTCGCATACAAAATCAAAAGCACGAAACTGCAACTGCAACCCCAATCCCCAACCACTTAAACGAAAAGCCAAGTTCAACCATTCATTCATCGGCTTTCGTGCTAGGGATGCCAGACGTCCCCCTTTAGGGGGGACAGTCCCCTTTTTTTAATACAAAAATGCTGTTTGTCCCCCTTGTACAAACCACGGTCCCCCTTATTAAGTCGAAATTCAATAAAAGAAAACATTCAATTCAAACTTTGAAAATACCTACTTTCTTTTTATATTTTTAACAAGATTCTCTGTGAACACATCCATTTGAAGTGCAAGAAAACTTTCAAAGATGAATGCAACCACTCACGAATTACATTTCAGTGCACGTGCTAAAGTTGTTCTCGTGCACATTTTTGTTTTGTACCCTAATGAAACTTATTTTTATTTCACATTTTTTTTTTTTTGACTCTGGTGTTCAAAAATAAAAAAGGAATGATGGTCCCCCTTTTTTGAACACTTGTCCCCCCTAGAAAACTCACGATGTCCCCCTTTTCGCATTTTTTAATCTGGCAACCCTATTTCGTGCACAGCTTTTATTTGCACGAGTATCGATGTAATACATTGTGTATTTGACTTATGACGCTTTACGGAAACAGAACAGAACAGATGCAAAAAAAGAGAAAATGAATACAGCCCGTGCACAGAAAACCTTCGCACGAGTTCACTACAAGTTCATCAAAGTAAAGCGAAAGCGATATAAGTACGGTGGCGTGCGGGTGACGAATGACGATGGGGATGAATACTGGAGAAATCTTGTAGTAGAGGGATATAGTTTGGAGTTGGATGAATTTATTTGATGAAATCAACAGAAGGTGCACAGCGAGTTTTTGTACGAGTTAATTTTTTTTTTCTCAGCGGTGAAGGAATTTTGAAAGAAGATTTATAATTTATAAAGGATGAATATGAATAGGTATGGTGTAGGCTGTAGCTGTTGGCTGTGTTATGGAGGTTTTATAGGTTATGGAATTGTGCATATCATTATTTGTGTGTTATTATTATTACACAGTGTTAGATGAGGGACTTATTTTCGTTAGATCAGGGTGTGCAATGCACACCTTGCACACCCTGACGAGACGCCACTGTTATAAACACATTGTTGCATAAAAAGAAAACAAGATAATATGAATACATTTGAAATAGAAAGAAGAGAAAAAAGAGAAAAAAAACAAGGACTTATGTAAGTTACACCAAATTGTCAGAAAGAATAGAGTCTATATTCATGTAATTAAATTGAAGAAGCCAATGTTTAACACATTTCTCAAACCTTCCAGGAACGGTTAATGACCTGATTGGTTGGGGTAGTTTATTAAAAAGGCGCCTCGATGAGACCAAATAAAAGTTACGAAAAGCGGTGGTACGGGAAAAAGGTACAGATACAACGTTCAACAAATTCTGACGTAAATTATAATCAGAAATTAATCTAAAATTCATATTTCCCGATCTGATAAAAAAAATTTTCAAAACTTTAAAACAATACAAATGACGGACTGGAAGAATTTTCATAGCACGGAACAATGGCAAACTAGGATGTCGACGGTGTTTTCGGCAAATCTTTTTCAATACATTTTTTTGCAAAACTAAAAGAGGCTAAATTTTATTTCGATATGTCCCGCCCCAGCAGGCAATACCATATTGGAGCTTCGAGTGAAATATTCCATAATAAATAATTTTTAATAGTTTCTCAGAGCAAATACTTTTTAGGTAGAAAAAATGTCGGAGAGTGCAACGAAAATATTTTTTCAATGCCTGCGTATGATTTGCAAAGGTCATTTTGGAGTCAATAATGAGTCCCAAGTATTTGAACTCTTCAACCCTTTCAACCAAAAAACATTCATCACTGCAATGTAGCGTGCTACTAAACGTGGGACAAGTTGACGTTGGGGCACATGAGCAGCCAACTAATTTAAATTTTTTACAATCCGTAGAATGAAAGTAAAATTCCGCATATGGGTCAGTTGTGGTACATAGGTTGAAAAACATTATTTTAGTTTTTGAACTAATTCTCAATCTATGTTCGGCGAACCAGGTCCTGAATAAATGTAGATCCCAGTTTATATCAGAAGTCAAGTTTAAAGTACTATCTGAACGGTAGGAACAGCCCACATCATCAGCGAAAGCAGTAAGTGCACCTTTAAAATCAAGTTCAAAAAGAGAATTAATGTATATAAGGAACAAAATAGGTCCCAACACAGAGCCTTGAGGTACTCCCAAATTTAAGAACTTAAGACCACTCCTAGTTTCCCCAATCTTAACTCGTTGAGATCTATTTGAAAGATAGGACCTGAACCAATCGAGCATAAAACCACGAATTCTAGCTTTTTCTAGTTTTTTTTAACAAGATAGTGTGATTAACCATATCGAAGGCCTTTGTAATATCTACAAATAAACCTGCAGTAAACTTTTTTGCATCAAGGCTGGAGAAAACACTGGAACAAAAACTTAGTAAGGCATCTTCAGTTGACTTTCCCTTCTGAAAACCATACTGCACAGGGCTAAAAAACTTGTTCTTGTTTAAGAAGGATAATAGTCTTATTTTAATAATTTTTTCAAAAACTTTACTAAAGGTTGGAAGTAGTGAAATAGGCCTGTAATTACTTATGTCCTCTGCTGAGCCTTTTTTAAATAGAGGCACAACGTCCGCACATTTGAGAGCAGTAGGAAAAATACCAGAAATTATGCTTCGGTTAAAAATAACTGCTAGTACATCTACCACGAAACATCCGATGCGTTTTAAAACTATATTGGAGATACCATCATAACCGCTAGCATTAGAGCCGTTAAGGGACCCAATGACTTTTAAAATTTCAAATGCAGATATGGGCTCGAAGGAAAAACTATTACTTTGTAGATGCTCATGACAGTTACAGAAAGAAGAACAACTTGGTTGGCCTGTTTGTAAAGACAAATTGCTGGCTACTGACGAAAAGTAATTATTGAAGGCGTTAGCAACATCGAATTGGTCAGACACATTACAGCCATTTATACTAATTGTAGTAGGCTTGGAAGAACACGAAGACTTTTTTAAAATACTATTAACAACTTGCCATTCATTCTTCAGATTACCCTTAGCAAAAAGGAATTGGTTTTTATAGTAATCGTCACGACTCTTACGAATTTCTTTTTTAAGTCTAGAACATAAATTCTTATATCGATCACTCAATCTAAAGTTGTTTGGGTTCTTTGAACACTTAATTCTTAATTTATTTTTTCTCTGGACCTTCTTAACAAGTTGCCTTGTAATCCAGGGCTTAAGTCTTTTGCAGGCTTTTTTTAGAGGCACAATGGAAGTACAGTCGTAAATATGTTTACTAAGCGCATTCAGAAATACTGAATATGATGCAGAGACATCTGTTTCCGCGTAAGCCGTATCCCAAAACTCAAAAAAAAGATTTCTTTTAAGTTTTATGAAATCAATTTTGTTCACTCTTTTAGGGACACCTACCCCAACACACGTTTTTTTAATTGACCCAATGTTTACCAACAGCGCTGTCATAGAGTGATCGGTAATATTTAGATCAAAGATGCCACTTTCGCAGCAACTCAATGAGATATTGGTCAATCGACCATAAAAGTGATCCAAGCACCTTCCCGAGATCATCCTAGTGTTTTCATTGACGAAACTCGCAAGACCATGCGATGCCAGAATAGCCATGTAGTTAGTAACCAAATCATTTTTATCTAGTAAATTAAGGTTAAAATCGCCTGAAATAATTAAGTTACTTGATTTTTGCTTATCTAACAGATGCTAAAATTCTTCTATGAACGCCACAACATTAAACATATGCAACCTATAAACACATAAAAAAACATAAACAACTTGATCAATTTCGATTGAAACTTTAAGAATATCAGCACTCAGGAAATTTATACTTTTGACGTCCCTAATTACGTACCCATCTTTTATAAAACAACCGACACCGCCTGCCGCATAACCTTCATTTGTTTTCGCAAAGAACTTAAAACCCGGCAAATGATAATCATTTTTCTCAAACCCATATATCCAAATTTCAGATACAATTATCACATCTGGAATGCTTGCGAATGAATCAAGGTGCGTAATAAGTGATGAAAAGTTTTCTCGCATGCTTCTGACATTTTGATGGACAACAAAAAGCTTATTTTTACAGTATGAATTATCAGTGAAAACGTTATTACGTATTTAATTCGAGGGTAGAGAAGTCATCTATTATATCATCATTAAGATTCATTAAATAAAAATTTTGAAAAACAAAACAAAAATTGTAATACGCACTAAATAAGTGCGAGATCATTGAATGATCTAACAGAAATCACTTTTCCACCCTCGACTTTCCTAACAAGAATCTGGTTGTCTTTAAACCATGCAAATTTATAATTTTTCCGCTTTCTCACTTCTTTTGTTTGCATAAATAGAGCCCGTGGGTAATTCGTAAGCGCATCATTGATGAAAATGCTGGTTCCCTTGCCACTGCCGCTGCTGCCTTCGCTCTTGTTGTTACTGCTCCGACTCCCGTTTCCAAAAATGTTTGAGTTGAGTAGTACTACAGCAGAGGCAGTACCATCCACTAGTGCAGCAGCACTAGCTGCACAAACAAAAACAATGGCAGCAACAACAGCAGCACCAGAAACAGAAAAAATAACACTAGAATTGGTAAAGTCGTTGGAAACAACAAGGTGGAAAAGAGGCGACGTAAATTGAAGCCCACACCTAATTTGACAGCTAAGAGGAAGATAAAGCAAGACGGAACGACGATGACGTCAAAAACAAACACGTCAGAGTCCGAGTCAGGCGAGGATGATGCCGCCAACTGCTCGTACGAGTCAGAAGGGGGCGAAGGTCGGTACGTGGGCGAAGGTAACTCTTTCCAAGAGTTACTGGACGCCGCAGAAGACGAAAAACAACATCAACAAAATGAAGAAAAAGACGAGGAAACTCAGCTGGATCGTCTGATCAAAGAGCCCCGCCAGAAGAGGGAAAATTTGCGCCAGCAGAAAATGCTACAGCAACAACAAAAGCTGAAGCAAATTCAGGCTGAGCAGCAACAGCACAAACAGCAACAAAAACAGCTGAAACAGCAGCAACAGCAATTGCAGCAACAACAACAACAGCAACAACAACAAAAACAGAAAAAGCAGCCGGCAAAGAAACAGCCGCTGCCACAGCAACAACAACAGCAGCAGAAGCAGCAACCGCAGCATCAACAAAAACAGCAACAGCAGCAAAAACAACAACAACAGCAGCAGCAGCAACAACAACAACAACAGAAGCAGCAACAACAGATGAAAAAGGTAAAGATTCCACCTATTAATGCAAGTTATTTAGATATTAGTGATAGCATTAGATTATGTAGGTTAGTAACTAAGGATTTTTACATAAAAAGGCTAAACGCCACCAAACATATAATCATGTGCTGTAATATGGAGGAGCACAAAAAAGTACGCACCGATCTGGAGAAAGCAGAAACAGAGTACTTCACGTACACTCCAAAAGGAGGAAAGAGGCAAACGGTGCTTCTTAGGGGTATCGACCCTGACATGCTTGAAAAGGAGCTCAAAAATTATGAGTGCGACGACCTTAAGTTCGTGGGGGTCAAGCCGTTTTCCTCGCCTGCGGACAGGGGTGGTAGCCGCAAATTACCATTCTTTTTGGTGCAACTAACACCCGACAGCAAAATCGATAGTCTGAAAAGGATTAGATTCCTGTACTATCATGCAGTACGTTGTGAAAAATTAAAAAGGTCAGATCGTGTACTTCAATGTATGCGCTGCCAGAGGTTCGGGCACGCCGCAGCGTCAGGTGCATCAAGTGCAATAAGGACCATAAACATGGGGAATGTGCCTTAGGTACGGATAGAGTAGAGGATCGGGGCCAGCTCACGTGTGTTCTCTGCAAGAGCTCAGGACATACTGCTAATTTCAAGGAATGTCCCAAGTATCTGCAGGTGAAACAGAATGTGCAGGCTCGAAAACAGAGGTCCGAAGTAGAGAAGGGTCAAAAGAGTCGCTCGTACTCAAATTTTGTAGCACCCAATGTGTCCTTTGCCCAAATGGTAACTGGACCGGGTAGCACAATAACAAAAAGCGCGCCGAAGGTTCCTACACCGGAAGCGGATCTGGATTTGAAATCGATCCTTCTGTCATAGCACGGAAAGATCGATAATTTCCAGAAACAATTAAATGAGCAAGCGGCTCGAATAGACGTTATCTATTCGACGCTGTTTGCCGAGTCTGCCGCGCCATGAATATGATGGGTACGCTGGACGAGGTAAACTTAAAGATCCTTGCGGTGAATGTTAATTAACTAATCAGGATCGAGAGAAGGATCAATTTTTCCAATCTGTTGAAAGTCGAAATGCCAGATGTACTTTTGGTTAGCGAAACTAAGCTAAATCCGAAGCACAAATTGGGCTACAGAAATTATTGTGTAGTTAGAAGAGACCGGCCCAACTCCATACAAGGAGGTGGTTTCGCTATCTTAATACGTAAAGGCTTGCGCCATAATGTCATATATAGCGGGGACGTGCGCAGGTTCCAGGTGTTGGAAGCATGCATCGTGTGCATTCCTCTCAATAGCCAGAGGCGGGTGTATGTAGTATCGCTTTACGCACCTGAATCTCCTCAACGCATTCAATTTTTAAATGAGATCGAGACGCTTTTTCGTTGCTTAGAGCTTCAATCGGAAGACAATTATTACTTTTGGGCGGAGACCTCAATGCTAAACATGTGGCATGGGGAAATGATATTCCGAACCCTAGAGGCAACCAGTTTCACGACTGGTGGCGTCATAATATGATTGTGTACAAACTGGAATTGTACGCGACGGATATGCCGTCTTTCCCTAGAGAGGGTTCTTTCTTGGACTTGGCGCTAGTTGACGAACGACTGGAACTAACAAACACTGATCTAAGCACGCGGAACTGTTTACGAACGGTTGAGTACGATAGTGATCACTACGGACTTGCCGCCGTAATACGGATCCCGAACGAGCAGACGCAGCTGGAGCAGTACGACCAAGTGCGTTCTTTCGATTACCGAAAAGCGCAGTGGTCGTGCTTCACCAGAGTTTTAAAGCGCGACATACGCTCATGCGAGATCGACCCACCGACAAACAGGAACTTAACGAACGATGAGATCGACACTCATTTACGGCAAATGAATGTCGTCATCAAACAGACAATGGAGCGGACTATCCCTCGAGCATAAACTAAATAGGAAATAGACTGACAGCTTCAGCCAAAAAAGAGAAAATGCCTACAAGCTGAATTTGACCTTGAGTGTAGCCCAGTTTGAATTCATGTATTTGTGCCATGTTAATCAAATGGGGCACACGCATACTTGAAAAATACCAGCCTACACTTCCGGTTTAAACCAGATGACAGGTAGCCTGAGGTGGATTCTCATTTCAATATCGAGTGTTGGGCTGTGTTCGTGTTGTATATAATAGTTTTTCTTATGTCGTATTTGATTGGGCGCTCTGAGAGCACTTTTTATATTCGTTTGGTACAAAAAAAGAAATCTTTTTCAGATTTCAGAGCACTTTTCCGAATCTGGATTTTTTTTCTCAGATTTACCAATAATAAGTGCGTTTGAGTTTGACTGATGGAGGGCCTTTAGGTTTTCGTGAATTTTTTCTACAGCTAGGAAAGGCATTGCATTTGGTGAATCTCTTTTTGTAAATTATTTATGTACATATAAATATTTAGAAATCATTCGGGACGCAAATTTCGAAATTTTTTAATATAAAATTTAACCAGTGAATGGAAAACGTTTTGAAAAGTGTTGAAGGCTACACAAGAGAGAATGACGTTTTTTTGTTCGATTATCTGAAATCTGAGAACGAATCTGAAAAAGCCCAATCGACCACAGCTTGAAACTATTCGCCACGTTTTTATAGAAATAGTTGTTCGATTTTCTTAATTCTTGGTATCAAGTGAAACCATTATATAGCTAAACACAATTATTAGTAAACATGCAATAAAAAGCAGTTCATTCATAAAAACAAAGTGTTTCATAGAAACAAACATACGAAATAATTGAAGTGCAATGAATGTTCAAATTGTACGACATAAAGAAAAGAAATATTTTTTTAAGTCATTCCATTATGAATTTGGTATATGAAGATATAATTTGAAAGATTTTGATTTCAAATACTAGTCCCATATTCGCCTAAGATTTTCCTTTAATGTCGTTTTCGATTTGCAAAAAAAAACATTTTTTTCATGTTTGATTTGCAAAAAAAAATCAATCTTTTTTTTTTTTTGATTTGATTTGAGGCATTTTGAGAAATCTCGATATTTTTTCAGATTTACGCATAGGCATACGAACTTTAACTAATACCAAAGTTTATGACACACAGATGGCGAGTACGAATTGTTTATCGTTGGAAGGATTATTTATTATTAATTTTTTATAACGGGTGATTTTTTAAGAGGCTTAGAACTTTTTTAAAAAAAAAAACACAAAAAATTCGAAAAAATGAATGAAATATTTATTTGAATCGATAGCTTGAACCTTGCAATTTAATGTTTAAAGATAATTTCATGCAAATGTTGACCGCGGCTGCGTCTCAGGTAGTCCATCCGCTGAGTCCAATTTTGGCATACTCTTTCACACATATCGGCCGGTATCTCACGAATGAATGCATGGATGTTGGCTTCCAGTGCGTCAATCGAAGCGGGCTTGTCCCTATATACATTAGCCTTGACATACCCCCACAAAAAATAATCTAATGGTGTCAAATCGCACGATCTAGGCGGCCAATTGACCGGCCCGAAACGTGAAATTAACTGTTCACCAAACTCGCCTCGCAATTGCGCCATTGTTTCGCGTGCTGTGTGGCATGTGGCACCGTCTTGTTGAAACCACATATCATGCAAGTCAAGAACTTCCATTTCGGGCAAAAAAAAGTTTGTTATCGCTCGGTAGCGTTCACCATTGACAGTAACGCTGCGATTCGCATCATCTTTGAAGAAATATGGCCCAATAATGCCGCCGGCCCATAAACCGCACCAAACAGTGGCTTTTTCGGGATGCATTGGTAGCTGTTGCAATGCTTCTGGCTGATCTTCACTCCAAATGCGGCAATTTTGCTTATTTACGTACCCATTCAACCAAAAATGAGCCTCATCGCTGAACACAATTTTTCGATAAAAAAGCGGATCCTCGGCCAGCTTTCCAAGAGCCCATTCACCAAAAATTCGGCGTTGTGGTAGGTCGGCTGGCTTTAGTTCTTGCACAAGCTGTATCTTAAAAGGCTTTACGCACAAATCCTTCCGCAAAATTTTCCACGTAGTGCTGTAACAAAGGCCTAACTGCTGGGAACGGCGCCGAATCGACATTTCGCGGTCTTCTGTCACACTAGCTGATACGGCCGCAATATTTTCTTCACTACGCACAGTACGTAAACGTGTTGGTGGCTTAATGTCCAACAAAGTAAATTTGGTGCGAAATTTGGTCACAATCTTCCGAATAGACTGCTCAGGTCGAGAATGCCGATCATAAAATGGAAGCAGCGCGCGATGAACATTTCGAACCGAGCACGAATTTTGATAGTAAAATTCAATAATTTGCAAGCGTTGTTCATTTGTAAGACGATCCATGGTTAAATTGCAAACCAAACTGAAGCTGTTTGACAGTGACACAAGGTACTAAACACACGTCAGCTGTCAAAACCAGTGTTGCCAAAACCAAACCAGCTAAAAAATCACCCGTTATAACGCGTGTGGGAGCAATATTTTACATTCAATTATTTCGATTTGCGTTATTGTAAATGTGTGAAAATTAATTGAAATAGATTGTGGGAAACTAATACACACAAGAACCAATAAAATTCGGATTTCATGTTCGATTGGGCAGCAAAAATCTGTAATCTCACATCAAAATCTGAAAAGCCAAATCGAAAACGACATAATTTTCGCAACCTATTTTTCTTTTCACATTGCCATTTTGTTCTCGATATTTGCCAGCGGTTTCTCTTACGATTTTTTGAACGTTTTGTAAAAATTATCGATTTGTTAAACGATAACAAAACTGTACTGTCGCTTAAATAAGTGTAGAAAATTACAAAAACAAACAAGTCTCAGTTATCTAAAACAAATTGTTGGAAGAAACAGCTAGGTATAAATGTGCAGACATCGTTTTGCAACAAAATTTGGAGTCTTATTATCAACACTCACGGTGATACCTACCAATCTTTACTTTAACATTTCACATAAAATCCTCTGTAAAGAAACATGAAACGGCATTATTTTCATTCATAAAATGTCTACTAAAAACCTTTCACTAGTGCAATTGATTATACTCTTTACAAATCATTTTTGCAAATATCAACAATCGCCGTTAATTTAATGAAAATATCGCAGAAGCGACCTGCTAGAAGCAATCAAAATGAATGTAATACTCATCCTAGAGCCTAGCAATCAAAAAACATATTCTTCATTTCCTTGAGTAAGTATTACTATATTTTCCTTTGAGTATTTCATGTTCCGAGGAAAATGGAAATAACAATAATGACCTCTCATCTGTAGGCATTAATGAATGAATGCAATTATGTACCGATTTATATACCCAATCAAAAATATTATTTTCACAAATCTATTTGAAAACAATTAGAAAATGTTTTTGTTATGTCCACTCGAATACCATATGAGCCTGTGGCCAAAATTTGATTATGAACTTGTTTTTGAACAACCCCCTTAGTCTACCACATCAGGAAACACCTGTGGTGAAACCTACATCTACATCAGCTTTCACCTATCACACTTACCAAATTTAAATACAAACGTTTTGCATTGCAGAACAAAAAAGAAAATAAGGTTTTATCAAAATCATACCAATTACATATTTTTATTTACGTACAAATATTTTATTAAACATATTTTCAGACTTAACTTATAATTGATGTGTGAAGCAATTACCTAAACAACTAAAGACAGCAGCTGTATCATCTAAGAAAATCTCCAACGGTCGTCACAATATTGAGAATCGTACCTAAGTCGGAGACATGATTATGTAGTTAGCTAACGTACCTATCTACATAATACGTACGATGAAAAATAAAAAGAATGTAATAAATAGAATGAATAAGTGATGTTAACACAATATAAAAAACATAATTTCTGTATTAAAATTGTTGTCGAGCTTGAAATCGCGAAAAGATTGAACTATGGGTTATACATTCAAACTTGTCTCTGGAGAACCATTCAAGCTATCTCTAATTATTTGGTATCCTTGAATTCGTCTTGATGTGCTCTACAAAATAGTATACATTTTTTCTCATTTGTCTTTTTATTTTGAAATTTGCTAGTACCGGTTTATAACGACGCGCGCCAATTTTGTTTGCATTTTTACACGTATTCACAGACAGGCTCGCTCTCAGAGAGAGGGTGGGAGAATCATTAAAAAAATCTGCGGGTGAAATCGGGGAGACGTACGAAAGCTGTCAGTCTATTTCCTATTTAGTTTATGCCCTCGAGTAGGACATTCCACCGACGAAGAACAAACTGAGAAGTATCGAAACGCGACAATCGATGCTCTGTACAGACAAAAAAGTAGACTGCTCTCGAGGCTTAAACGGCTACACAGACAGTTTACTGACAGGAACGATCCCGAGATAAGGACACTGATGTCGATGATCAAAAACTTGAAACAGTTGATCACAGAGAATTACAGAAAATCTGTAAGTTTGTATTGGGGCAATAAAATTCGGGCTATAAAATCCAGTAGTCCGAGTATGTTCCCACAAATAAATAAACTGTTCAGGCGGAAATATCATAACGACATTTCATGTGTCCGAATACCTCAGACGAACGAGAACAGACAGACACTACTGACTGCTGGCATAAGTCCGGACTCCGGAAAGTGCTGACTCGAACGACGGTTTTTTCGTGGTCGAAGACCCGCAGAAGAGGTTGGATCTGATGGGAGCTTTCTTTGAAAATGTCAATACGGTGAACAACCCTGTTCGCCGTAACCACGACCTCGAGGAGAGGGCCTATCTTAACCACTTTTATCTGCGGACCGACATTCAAAATTGGCGATCCGAGAACAACGGTTTTACCGTGTTCAATGACGACTACCGTGCAAATGGCACAATCGCCGTTGTAAATTCTCATCTGTTCGTGAGTAAAGATGAACTCCGGTGCATCTTTGAGTCACTGAAAAACAAAAAGTCGGCGGGAGTTCACGGTGTCCCAAACGTCGTATTAAGCCACCTGCCGCTAGAAGCGATCGATATCTTCACCACGCTATTTAACAATGCGCTGAATAATGCATATTATCCGGCGCAGTGGAAAATAGCGGTGGTACACCCTATCCCGAAAAAGGATAAAGATAGGACAAAGTTTTTGCTCCCGAATATTAGCATGGTATTCGAGAAAGTCGTCAATACATCTCTTTTAAGCTGGGTTAAAGAAAATATGATAATTCCGGACAACCAGTTTGGCTTTAGAGCGGGGCATGACACTATTCATGCCGCGTCGAAACTGGTCTCCGACATTCAGTGGAACAAAAGTAAGAAGCAATGCACGGGTGCCTGACTGGTCGACTTTGAGAAGGCCTTCGATACCGTATGGTTGGAGGGGCTCTTTTATAAGCTGACTAGAATGGGCATCCAAAAACCTTTGCTGTATATGATTTATGATATGCTTATGGGAAAGAAGTTCATTGTCAAAGCTGGTAACGTAACTTCGAGCAGGGTTTTTGAAATCAAAAACGGCTTACAACAGGGAGCAGTGAATTCTCCGTTCCTCTTTAATATTTACACAAGTGATCTGGTGGGTTCCCTCAGACACGCTATAGCGTACGCAGACGATTTAGTAGCGTACAGGTCAGGACCAAAAATCGAGGTCATCAACATCCTTCTGCAGCGTGACTTCGAACAAATTAAGAGGTATTGCGATGACTGGAAGTTGAAAGTCAATTTCCAAAAATCGGAAACAATCCTGTTCAGGACTCCATTGGCTGGGGCCTCTAGGGATACCAGAAAAAACTGGAGAAAATTAACAATTATTGGACAGCAGGGACGACCATTGGTGGTGAAAAACGTGGTCAGGTATCTCGGCATCCGGCTCGACCAGTATCTGTATTTTGACAAAAATATAGATGCTTGTCTTGCTGGGGCTAAGAGGGCCTACGCTCTGACAAGGAGACTGTTTCGCAGCAGTCAACTTGATTCCAGGGTGAAGGTCATTTGCTACGTGGCCCTTATAAGGCCTATCATCGCTTATGGCTGTCCTATGTGGTTCAATATAGCGAAGTCCTATATGGAAAAGATTCGGGTGTTTGAGAGGCAATGCCTCAGGGCCTATCCAGGGTTGTTTAGAACTCCTGAATCTCAGTACATAAAATACTATCCCAACCGGACCTTATACAATGGGGCTCGACTGAGTAGGATTGACAATTTCCTTATTAAGGTGATTCGGAGGCACGTTGCTAGGGCGATGGCCAGTGATAATAACCTGATCTCAGGGGCTTACTACCCCAATTTAATGTACCACGAGAGTACGCTTCGGTCTGGCTTTGTCCCGCCTGAGGCATTTCTTCATGTAGACATGAAAGGGTTAGTCCAGACAAAAGATGGTATTGTATCACAGCCACCGCGGCGCGAGGGATAAGCGGCTCATCCACGACGGGTACGCCGCCAATGCTCAGGAGCTCCTCCGTTTTAGCACCGCAATTGCGGAACAGGACAGGGTCGATACTGTAAAGCAGTTCACCGAATTTTGGTGGCTTGAGGAATAAGTGAGGGTGGATACGCTCTCCCGGGCCGGTGCGCTACTTACGTAGCATCCTCCTTAGTTTCAAGCTAGATTTAAGTTGGTAGGTTTAGGGTTAGAGTAGGGAGTTTTTGGGAGGCGCCGGGTTAGCCAACATGAAAGAGTGCTTCCGAGATTTGACGCTTATGGCCTCGGTCGAGGCTCGTCGGCGCGGATGAACCCTTGTTGGCGGCCGACAGGCAACCAAGGACGCGATCAGGATGGTGACCAATCGATAAGATTGCTCACCACCCTGATTATAGGTAATGTAGGCTAAGTAGCTTAGGTAGATTTAAGTAGTTTTTAATAAAACAAATAATAAAGAATCCAAGTTTTCTAAAATTTCTTGGAAATTAAAAAAAAAAAAAAAACAAAACAAAACAAATCATAGATATAGATAGATTTAAGGCCGAAAGGCATTAATTTTAAGCATATTGTTAAGTTTAGAGCGCTCGCTTAGAGCCAGTAACCTAGAATAAGATAAATGTTAGTTTTTAATTAGATTTAATCGTTTTTGTCTAGTATATAAGTTAAAGAAAGATCCAAATAAAAATGAATTTAAAATGAAAATGAAAATGTGATTGTTGAAAAACCAATGCACCCACAAAGAGTGACTGTTTGGTGCGGTTTATGGGCTGGCAGCATCATCGGGCCGTATTTTTTCCAAAATGAGGCCGGTCAGGCAGTTACTGCGCGATAAATTCGATGGCCGTGTTATCTCACGTGGCGGCGATGCCAATTGGCCTCGAAGGTCATGTGATTTGACACCGTTGGACTTCTTTCTTTGGGGTTATTTGAAAGAAAAGGTGTACGTCGATAAGCCAGCAACAATTCAAGAGCTAAAGAATGAGATAATTCGGCACATTAACAGCATAGAACCTCAATTATGCCCCAGCGTCATCGAAAATTTGGACCATGGATGGAGGTGGAGGCCGATATTTTGTTCCATACATAATATTATCATAATAAAAAAAAAGACAATAATAATCTATATATATAAAAATGAATCCCTATTTCCCTTGGCATCACGCACACACGGCTGGACCGATTTCGCTAATTCTTTTTTAGTTATTGTCAGGAGAAAAATGTTATGAAAGAAAAAATTAAGAAAATTGCGCGGAAAATTAGAAAATTAAAGTTTGAATGGGGAAATACACTTTGAAAAAAAATTAACAGGATAGAAATCAAGTAGTGACACTTCAAATAAAAAAAAATTTTTTCAATTGTTATTGTCAATTATTTTAATTATTTTCTAAGCAAATTGTTGTTGTCAACAATTTTGAATTTTTTTTTTTTTTAAATATAGGTATACCTAAAAAGTTTGTTCTAATAAATTATGTTTACTATGTTACATTAAGTACCTAACTTTTTGAAATGAAGTAAAACTAATAAAACGTCTTAATAACAAATATATCCGGCTCTGCCACAATAGCTTCCTGTAATTGTCTTAGAACCGATTCGACGGGGTTTTGAAGTATTTCTGAATGAGAACAATTGACTGTCCGATTAAAATATCGCCACTTGGAAATGACTGATTGTTGCTTTATCGATTGGAGCCCAATCTAGACAACGTTGGACGATATTCAACCCCAAAACTTTACAGACCCGCCACCATGCTTAATGGTTTGAACGAGTATGAAGCCTGACAAGTTATTTTTTGCATCCGAAGAAACTCGAATGAATTCTCCTTCGTCCATAAGACTACGTTTCAAAAGCTTATGATCTGTAATCGTCGTATCGTTGGAAGATATTTTTTTAGATATTTTTGAATAAAGTTATTCTCTCCGCAATATTGTATTGCTGGCCTCCACTTGAGGACCGTTAGTTTCGTCGGACTTCAAATTATTATGATAGTAATAACTACTCGAGAATCCGAAGAACTGCTACCCCCTTCCCCACATAGTCACTGAATTCCGGCAGCTTCCATGTCACAGAGCAGCTGCAGGTATACGTGGACATACATTTTGAATAGCGGAACGTACGTTATAGAATCTGGAAGTGGATTTTTCTTATCGCCTTAGCTATCCATCGGACAATCGTGCTTTGCAGAACTGGGTTTGCGTGCGATCTTTGCTTCCATAAACTATCGTCTGACTACAGTTGCGTTATGTGTATTTGCTACTACTAACCGCGTGCAAGCTAACAGTGTGAGCGCAGTGTTCAGAAAATCTATAAAAGACTTCAATAATGAGTCCTAAGAAAACTTACCTTACAAATGATCCTAATACCGACTACTCGCTCTGGAAGACAACAAAGAAAATAAACAGGCTCGCATTCCTAAAGTTAAAACCAGAGGAGGTAACTGGTCAAAAAGCGGCGAAGCCAAAGCAAACACTCTTGTAAAGTATATCCTGATCCTGAAGATGTCTTCAAACCTTATGAAGATAAAAGTTATATACATACCAATCATAGAAATGTGCGAAGAAGATAGACTTATACACTATACAGCCTGGTATAGCAGCTAATGCTCATGACCATACAGTACAGTTGACAACCGCGTGGACATCAACTTTCCAAAACTCCTTCTGTTACAGGACAAGCAAACTTTGGAACTCGCTTCCTGGGGATATATTTCCAGAAGACTACAATTTGCAGCAATTTAAGTGCAGAGCAAACATACATCTGCAGGTACCCCGGGGCGCTGTTGAAGCGTTATAGGTTCGCCTTTCCCGGGAGAAGTATATAAAGAACTTGCCAAGGAATTTAAAGAAAGTATAAATATAAATATGGCCAAAGGGTTTGATTTAATTGCAGGAGAAATTTAAAAACAATTTTCTCAAAAACGTTTAAGGAAGCTAGGTCAGTTATATTACGAAACCCGCCTTATAGTGCATAACCTCATCTCATAAGATCCACGAAAATTCGTGAATATCAGATCAAATAAGAATTCTAGAGGCCTAAAATAGTCAAACATACACTCTTCGTTCAATTTTGATTTATAAATAGTTTCGAAGGATCTGTATATATGTTCACAATACCCTGGCAAGATTTAGATTGTCATATTCGTCCCAATTGAACGGAATATTGCAGACGAAATTTTCGAAATTCCCTACCACGGCTGTCTGACTTCTTTGATTTTTGACAACATTTCACCTTCCCAAAATCCAAAATAACTCACATCTGCCCCAAAGCTCGGCTATTGCCTCAAGCTCTGCCTCTACATCTGCAATTTAAACAAAATATAACCCCACAAGTAAGATATACCTTTCCACTATTTTTTTTTTTTTTTTCGCGCGTCCTCTAATTAATGAGCAAAAAAGCATAGTAAACCATTTTTACGCCTTTGGCTACGGTTGGCAAATTATATATTCCCGACAATGGAAAAATTACAAAATTCCTAAAACATGAAAATAAAGGACTAACCGACGGCAAAGAAAATATATTAAAAACAGACGAACGTCCTGCATACAGCGCGATATTTGCAATAGTCCGCGGACATTTTCAAGCGGGTGCTCTTAGAAATACTCATGCTGTTTGCATGAGTACAAAGATACACCGCAGAGCTGGAATAATGAGCTACAATGGTACGGTAGAAAGTAGGTATGTAGCCATCAGTTCTTGAAAGGGACTTCTAGCTATCGGCGTTTATAAGTATTAACAAAAATAACACTGCGACAAGTTTCCGGATTAACTGTGATAATACAGCCACACCCGCAGGAGCACATTGTTTATGTGGCGGACACTGAATGAAGGAACGACCGAGCGATATTTGTAATTTTCGAGAAAACTCGCTGTGTAAGCTCGAGGCTCACCCCGAAGCCATCAGGGTTTGAGCAAAGCCAAACTAAACTTATATAATATATGTATACTTTCCAGTACATACTCTGTGGAGTAAATATTTTTCTATGTCTGCCAGTATCCTTGTTTACTTTTGCCATTGTGTATGGTGGGTTGGTGTTCGCGGAATTACTTCCGTTCCGCGGTTAAGCATGTGCTTACTACCCCAATTTAATGTACCACGAGAGTACGCTTCGGTCTGGCTTTGTCCCGCCTGAGGCATTTCTTCATGTAGACATGAAAGGGTTAGTCCAGACAAAAGATGGTATTGTATCACAGCCACCGCGGCGCGAGGGATAAGCGGCTCATCCACGACGGGTACGCCGCCAATGCTCAGGAGCTCCTCCGTTTTAGCACCGCAATTGCGGAACAGGACAGGGTCGATACTGTAAAGCAGTTCACCGAATTTTGGTGGCTTGAGGAATAAGTGAGGGTGGATACGCTCTCCCGGGCCGGTGCGCTACTTACGTAGCATCCTCCTTAGTTTCAAGCTAGATTTAAGTTGGTAGGTTTAGGGTTAGAGTAGGGAGTTTTTGGGAGGCGCCGGGTTAGCCAACATGAAAGAGTGCTTCCGAGATTTGACGCTTATGGCCTCGGTCGAGGCTCGTCGGCGCGGATGAACCCTTGTTGGCGGCCGACAGGCAACCAAGGACGCGATCAGGATGGTGACCAATCGATAAGATTGCTCACCACCCTGATTATAGGTAATGTAGGCTAAGTAGCTTAGGTAGATTTAAGTAGTTTTTAATAAAACAAATAATAAAGAATCCAAGTTTTCTAAAATTTCTTGGAAATTAAAAAAAAAAAAAAAACAAAACAAAACAAATCATAGATATAGATAGATTTAAGGCCGAAAGGCATTAATTTTAAGCATATTGTTAAGTTTAGAGCGCTCGCTTAGAGCCAGTAACCTAGAATAAGATAAATGTTAGTTTTTAATTAGATTTAATCGTTTTTGTCTAGTATATAAGTTAAAGAAAGATCCAAATAAAAATGAATTTAAAATGAAAATGAAAATGTGATTGTTGAAAAACCAATGCACCCACAAAGAGTGACTGTTTGGTGCGGTTTATGGGCTGGCAGCATCATCGGGCCGTATTTTTTCCAAAATGAGGCCGGTCAGGCAGTTACTGCGCGATAAATTCGATGGCCGTGTTATCTCACGTGGCGGCGATGCCAATTGGCCTCGAAGGTCATGTGATTTGACACCGTTGGACTTCTTTCTTTGGGGTTATTTGAAAGAAAAGGTGTACGTCGATAAGCCAGCAACAATTCAAGAGCTAAAGAATGAGATAATTCGGCACATTAACAGCATAGAACCTCAATTATGCCCCAGCGTCATCGAAAATTTGGACCATGGATGGAGGTGGAGGCCGATATTTTGTTCCATACATAATATTATCATAATAAAAAAAAAGACAATAATAATCTATATATATAAAAATGAATCCCTATTTCCCTTGGCATCACGCACACACGGCTGGACCGATTTCGCTAATTCTTTTTTAGTTATTGTCAGGAGAAAAATGTTATGAAAGAAAAAATTAAGAAAATTGCGCGGAAAATTAGAAAATTAAAGTTTGAATGGGGAAATACACTTTGAAAAAAAATTAACAGGATAGAAATCAAGTAGTGACACTTCAAATAAAAAAAAATTTTTTCAATTGTTATTGTCAATTATTTTAATTATTTTCTAAGCAAATTGTTGTTGTCAACAATTTTGAATTTTTTTTTTTTTTAAATATAGGTATACCTAAAAAGTTTGTTCTAATAAATTATGTTTACTATGTTACATTAAGTACCTAACTTTTTGAAATGAAGTAAAACTAATAAAACGTCTTAATAACAAATATATCCGGCTCTGCCACAATAGCTTCCTGTAATTGTCTTAGAACCGATTCGACGGGGTTTTGAAGTATTTCTGAATGAGAACAATTGACTGTCCGATTAAAATATCGCCACTTGGAAATGACTGATTGTTGCTTTATCGATTGGAGCCCAATCTAGACAACGTTGGACGATATTCAACCCCAAAACTTTACAGACCCGCCACCATGCTTAATGGTTTGAACGAGTATGAAGCCTGACAAGTTATTTTTTGCATCCGAAGAAACTCGAATGAATTCTCCTTCGTCCATAAGACTACGTTTCAAAAGCTTATGATCTGTAATCGTCGTATCGTTGGAAGATATTTTTTTAGATATTTTTGAATAAAGTTATTCTCTCCGCAATATTGTATTGCTGGCCTCCACTTGAGGACCGTTAGTTTCGTCGGACTTCAAATTATTATGATAGTAATAACTACTCGAGAATCCGAAGAACTGCTACCCCCTTCCCCACATAGTCACTGAATTCCGGCAGCTTCCATGTCACAGAGCAGCTGCAGGTATACGTGGACATACATTTTGAATAGCGGAACGTACGTTATAGAATCTGGAAGTGGATTTTTCTTATCGCCTTAGCTATCCATCGGACAATCGTGCTTTGCAGAACTGGGTTTGCGTGCGATCTTTGCTTCCATAAACTATCGTCTGACTACAGTTGCGTTATGTGTATTTGCTACTACTAACCGCGTGCAAGCTAACAGTGTGAGCGCAGTGTTCAGAAAATCTATAAAAGACTTCAATAATGAGTCCTAAGAAAACTTACCTTACAAATGATCCTAATACCGACTACTCGCTCTGGAAGACAACAAAGAAAATAAACAGGCTCGCATTCCTAAAGTTAAAACCAGAGGAGGTAACTGGTCAAAAAGCGGCGAAGCCAAAGCAAACACTCTTGTAAAGTATATCCTGATCCTGAAGATGTCTTCAAACCTTATGAAGATAAAAGTTATATACATACCAATCATAGAAATGTGCGAAGAAGATAGACTTATACACTATACAGCCTGGTATAGCAGCTAATGCTCATGACCATACAGTACAGTTGACAACCGCGTGGACATCAACTTTCCAAAACTCCTTCTGTTACAGGACAAGCAAACTTTGGAACTCGCTTCCTGGGGATATATTTCCAGAAGACTACAATTTGCAGCAATTTAAGTGCAGAGCAAACATACATCTGCAGGTACCCCGGGGCGCTGTTGAAGCGTTATAGGTTCGCCTTTCCCGGGAGAAGTATATAAAGAACTTGCCAAGGAATTTAAAGAAAGTATAAATATAAATATGGCCAAAGGGTTTGATTTAATTGCAGGAGAAATTTAAAAACAATTTTCTCAAAAACGTTTAAGGAAGCTAGGTCAGTTATATTACGAAACCCGCCTTATAGTGCATAACCTCATCTCATAAGATCCACGAAAATTCGTGAATATCAGATCAAATAAGAATTCTAGAGGCCTAAAATAGTCAAACATACACTCTTCGTTCAATTTTGATTTATAAATAGTTTCGAAGGATCTGTATATATGTTCACAATACCCTGGCAAGATTTAGATTGTCATATTCGTCCCAATTGAACGGAATATTGCAGACGAAATTTTCGAAATTCCCTACCACGGCTGTCTGACTTCTTTGATTTTTGACAACATTTCACCTTCCCAAAATCCAAAATAACTCACATCTGCCCCAAAGCTCGGCTATTGCCTCAAGCTCTGCCTCTACATCTGCAATTTAAACAAAATATAACCCCACAAGTAAGATATACCTTTCCACTATTTTTTTTTTTTTTTTTTCGCGCGTCCTCTAATTAATGAGCAAAAAAGCATAGTAAACCATTTTTACGCCTTTGGCTACGGTTGGCAAATTATATATTCCCGACAATGGAAAAATTACAAAATTCCTAAAACATGAAAATAAAGGACTAACCGACGGCAAAGAAAATATATTAAAAACAGACGAACGTCCTGCATACAGCGCGATATTTGCAATAGTCCGCGGACATTTTCAAGCGGGTGCTCTTAGAAATACTCATGCTGTTTGCATGAGTACAAAGATACACCGCAGAGCTGGAATAATGAGCTACAATGGTACGGTAGAAAGTAGGTATGTAGCCATCAGTTCTTGAAAGGGACTTCTAGCTATCGGCGTTTATAAGTATTAACAAAAATAACACTGCGACAAGTTTCCGGATTAACTGTGATAATACAGCCACACCCGCAGGAGCACATTGTTTATGTGGCGGACACTGAATGAAGGAACGACCGAGCGATATTTGTAATTTTCGAGAAAACTCGCTGTGTAAGCTCGAGGCTCACCCCGAAGCCATCAGGGTTTGAGCAAAGCCAAACTAAACTTATATAATATATGTATACTTTCCAGTACATACTCTGTGGAGTAAATATTTTTCTATGTCTGCCAGTATCCTTGTTTACTTTTGCCATTGTGTATGGTGGGTTGGTGTTCGCGGAATTACTTCCGTTCCGCGGTTAAGCATGTGTAATTGGAACTTGTCTACCGAGGTTGATGACTTCTCATTTGAACGCAAATATTAATAACCGAGGTCTGAGATTATAATTGCTGCGCTCGTATGGGAAACACCTTTTTAATTGTTTTGTGGGTGAGAAAGCAGGATATCCGGTTGCGTGGAGGGGGTAATGTGCGTCTGTACTGGGGAAGCAAATTAAGGCCCTTTATTACTCCATTTCAAGATCTTTTGCGTCCTAAATGGTTAAAAAGAAAACTTGAGGAAGTTTCAAGTTGTCAAATCAATATAACTGTAGTCCGAATGTCTTACAACAGAACTGGAGCTGGGGAAGCATATCTCAGGGGAGCAGCAGCCAACGCAGCAGAGTATCGCAAAGGAGCAGCATAAGGTGCAGCTACATAGTTAGCAGCGAATGAAGCAGCAGCGAAAGAAGTGGCAACTGAAATTGCAGCTAGAGTAGGAGCGGCTCCCTCGATAGGAAGCATATTAGTGCTACAATAGGTGTCATCACGGGACACTGTGTATCGGCAGGCATGCAAAAAGGCTTGGCTTGTAGTTACTTGCGATAACCTGTCTACTTGTGGCGGTGAAAACTCCCGGAGCAGCAACCACAGGCGCAGAGAATGCGAGTGGAGCGAGAAGTCCTGGCTTGGCAGCAACGCAAGCAACAGCAACAAAAATGAAAACGGCCTGGAATAAAATTGTTAAATTAATTACAAAGGTCATCTTAGTTACGTTTCGATTAGCTTACATATTTGAACATTTCGAATAGGAGTTTGGTATGGTGCTGGATTGCCCGTGCAATATCGTGGTTTAAGTTGGTTTTTATACTCCCCTCGATACGGGACATGAAATTTCGTATCGAATTTCCACTGGCATGTGTGCTACTGAGACTGAGTCACTTGTGAGCATTGGCATGCACGATTGCACGGTGCGTATAATTTAGATTTTATGAGCGATTAATAAGATACTTTACCAATTGGTTGGATTGGAATTTCTTTACGCGACGATGGATGGTTATATTAACGAGTGATGAGATATTGAATGAAGATGGGGATGCAAGAGATGATCGCCGTGGCGTGCTCCGAATCTAATCTTCAAAATGTAAATATTATTGTTTAGTCGTCCTGATGGGGCAAACGCGTGTTTGCATTTGCATAAATAAGGGCTGCCTCTGTTATAGAAATACCGAAGCATATACTGAACGTGAACACTAATAAAGTACATCCACAGCGGTTGTTTTAACGTTTACCTGGAGCAGCCGACTGTCTTTAGCTGCATATGTAATTATGTATATATTATATCTGCCGAAATGTCCGTGAATACATGGAGCATGGAGGTCAACGATTTTAAAATACAAGATTTTAGTATTTTAAAATCGTTCGTAGTAGGAGTTTCTGATTTTGGATCTGTAGGGAATAATAATTTTCTTTTTGACTGGAATAGATAATTGACGCTGGTTTAAGTTGTCAATGATTGGAAGTATTGTTCGTGATAGATCGATATATTTACATATAAATATATATATATATATATATGTAAGAGTAAGTATATGCAAGAAATCAACGATTTTTTTTTTTTTTTGAATTTGCATTACCAGTTATAAACTGCACGATGGACGTGTGTGAAGGTGCAAATGAAATGGGATTTTTTGATGGTGTAAGCTCCAAGTGCTTGGAATTATTTTAAGGTGCATATCCAAAATGATTGAAAAAAGAAGTTATATTTATTTGCTAAAAATACGTTTTGGGTTGCTGTTAATGCATTTTTAATGACTGTTGCAATTTGAATTTTAAAATGCGGTATTGAGTTTAAAAAATATAGGTATATGAACACAGATCGGCTTTTGGGTAGTGATTTTTGAGAAATAATTAAAAAATGGATTCGAACTTTTTGAGAAAAACGATTTACGGAACATATTTTGAATACTGATAAATTATTTTTAGTATGCATTTTGATCAAAATCTTTAAAACGGTTTTCGTAAAATTTGGAAGACAAAACAGTATACCAAAAATTGCAATGTTTAGTTTGAAAATCAGTATTGGTTAACTATTTAGCTGAAAACCGAGTATAAGTTATTGCTCGGGATGTATTACTTGGTTTTTAAAGTTTTATCGAAGTCGAAAATGGGGTTTTCGAAATATGAGCAGTTTTTAAAATTAGCGTTTTCGGTGATTCGAATTTAAAACTAAGGACGCATTAATTTTGAGAATATTAATTTTACTCTAAGCTTGTAGATATTTTTTTTATTTATAAACTTAAGAACTACCCCAAGGTATTTTTTATGTGTTTACAATTAAAAGTAACGCGCAGCTTATTTTATAATAGAAGTTGATAGATGTACGGTTTCGACAAATCGTTAAATTTTGACATTTTTTCAATATTTAGGTGAAACAAATTAGTTTAAAATTCTGGTGAACGACGCATAAAGCGTAGTACGGACCTGTTTCGGAATGACAAATCCCATACAAAAGTAACACGACGAAATCATGAACGACAAATTTTGGTTTCCTTTTCGAAATGATGGCGGAAAAGTGTGTAATTGTAGTAGATTGATTGGTACAATTCTCCACTCTCTTTTCGCACACGTTTATTGTCCGGGACATAAATTGCTTGCGAACGTTTGGTATTTCTATTGCAGTGTTGCCAGCTACATGATAGAAATGCACTTTTTTTTTAATTCATAGGCACACTTGTTCTGATTAAATTGTTTTTAAAGAAGAGTGTATTTTTGAGCAAGATTTCCAGCACGCAATTACAATAACAACTGTGGGTCTTCGAAGTGTCAAGTCAAACCTACTTTCCTTTGCTTTGCTGAGATATGTAAACTAGTTTTAATATTAAACTATTTAAAAATGGGTTCGTACAAATGTGCGAAAATCAATTGGAATAGATTTCCAATCCAAGTGAAAAATTTGTTTTGTTTGTGGGCAACTCAAAACACAAAAGAAACCAAATTCGGATTTTATGCTCGATTTGGCATCAGAAATCTGAAATCTCAAATCAAAACCTAAAATGCGCAATAATCGAAAAAGAAATAACCGTTTAGAAAGTTTTAGTTAAACGAAAAGAGTACGTTCGCAATAGAATTTTAAATTTCTAATAATCCTAAAAATCGCCAAACTTTAAAGTGAATAGCGTATAAATTACGATAAATCCGAAATGACAATTTTAAGTAGCCATAGGAAATAAATAGCCATTGCTGGTAAAACTACTACTTGTGTATCAGCTGATGGAAATCTCCATTTCGTTTCCTTAAAATGTAATTCAAAGATAACATTACGTGAGCGACAAAAAAAGAAAAAAACTAAAACTCATGCAAAATGTTTGATTTTGGATACTGAAATAAAAGTGCCCCGAACTTTATTTGAATTAATGTTTTTATACATTAGGTATTCATAATGCAATATTTGAAGAAGTAGAAAGATACTAGATACTAAATAACAGCACTCTAATTTTAATTTCAAAAACGGTGAAACACTTTTTAGTTAACACTAAACTCTTTGTAACCTACCTAACTAGTACCTACTAACCTTAAAACGGGCATCACGCAAAATTTTGTCAAACAGACCTAAGAACTTACAGCTTGAGAAACTAAACACATTTTGGAGAATTCTCTTTAAACAAATATTAATGAAATGACAGCAGGAAAAATAAAACAAAAATCAAAAAACTTAAAATGCAGGAATGGAATGAACAGTTTTTATATTGAATCTGTAGCAAGTAAGACTTGCTGTCATCAAAATCTTAAAAAGGATTTGCTCGGGTTTTATTTTGGTTTTCGTAAAAGCCCAACATCTTTAAAAATTTTGAGATCTTCGAAAATATGAATATCTTGGGAACATTTCTTCAATAAAATAAAAAAAAAATCTAAATTTAAATTTAAAAACAAAAAATGACAGATGGGTGAGTATTGGGAGAGAGAGTGATAATTATGTATCTACTTTTAGTGGTTTTAAATTTACTACCAGGTTGTAACGAAAAAGTGGGTTTTATGTTGACTTTAATTAGAAAAATACTAATACAAACATTGTCACTTAATAGTTACTAGAATAATTTTAAAGTGGGGTGTATCCGACTATTCGCTATTTCTATAAACACTAAATTGTTGTCAAAGTTCACAAAAACGGTAAGTCGTATCCGGATACTGGGGCTGTTGCTTTTACCCTAGTTGGTTATCTTTAGAATTACTACTCTTATAGTGTTTTTACACAGCGCGGGCATTAAGGAAATTGGGATAGAGGAGATAGGAGATACCGATGCACATTGTTCTTAAATGTCTGTAAATTGTACTGGGGAGGAAAGACAGAGCTGGGAAAGGCATTCCACATTCGCGTTGTACGACTTATGAAAGAGTCTCTGTATTTCATTGTACGTCCGAAGATAGGCTGGATGGTAAACTAGCATAGCATGGCGAGTATTGCGGTTGAATTTCTGAAGGGGAGGAATGCAGTTGGCAATTTCATTTGAGCACTGTTTGTAGAAAAAACGATTAAACAATGAGAGACACGAAACGTTTCTACGATGTTCAAGCGAATTGATAGAACTCGCGATATTCGTGTCTCCGATTAGTTTCATCGCACGGTTTTGGATCATATCTAGTAAGTGTAATAAAGTTTTCGGTGCACCAGACCAGATGTGCGAATTGTACTCAAGCTTTGGGCGAATGAACGCCTTGTATATTGTAGCCAGATCAGAAGGGGTAAAGTATTTCTTGCACCGTTTGAGGAAACCTAGTAATTTCGCTGCATTCTTGGCGACTTCGTGTACATGATCATTCCAACGAAGGTTGTCATGAACGCACATACCGAGAATAGAAAGTCTTTCGGTTTCGGTAATGCAAGTGCCATTCATGGATAATGGCTGTAGATTTGGGTTTTGCTTTAGAGACAGCAGACAGCATTGTGTTTTTGAAGCATTAAATTCCACTCTATTTTCTGAACCCCATTTTGAAATAGGACAGATGAAAAAGCTTACGCAGTGGTTTTGCCAGCGTGGAAGCACACCTCTTCAGAACGATGGGAGAGATACGATCTGGACCAGCGGATTTATTTATGTTGAGATCGTAAAGTACTTTTGCGACTGTACGAGTGCGAAAGTGGATTGGTCCCATGGTAAATTCTACGCACTCGAGTACAGGTGTAGACAAACCGCAATCTGGGAGCATAGAGCTGGCTGAAAAATGTGCGGCGAGCAGATTAGCTTTGTCTAAAGAGCTGACAGCTGGAGTGTCATTGTAAATGAGCGTTGGGATTGCTGACGAGGCCGAATTCTTAATATTTTTTACAAATGACCAAAAGTTTCTACTACCCTTGGGACATTGTAGTATTTTTTGCCTCAACTTTTGGTCATATAAGAATTTGACACGCTTTATGAGGGCATTGCAGTCATTTCTGGCTCGTTTAAACTTCATTCGGTTTTCCTCAGATGGGTTGGCTTTGTAAGACCGAAAACTCAACTCCTTTAATCTAATAGCTTCTTTACAGCTCAAGTCATACCACGCATTTTCTTTTGGTTTGATACTCTTTAACCTGTTTGGGATAAAGGATTTCATACCTAAGGTGATTATATTTGTTACCATATCAGCGGCGGCATCCACGTCGTTATCGAGGAAGCATAACGACCAGTTAAAACTCCTAAAGAAGCTTTTAAGTCCGCTCCAGTTGGCTTTCTCGTATTGCCATACGGTTCTTTTCGGAGTTTTTTCTTTAACTTTGTGGTCGGAGTACGAGAAATTAGCTGATATGGTACAGTGGTCTGACGATATTGTGGATATTGAAATCACCCGCAATGACGATTTCAGTATGAGGATACTGGATACAGGGAGACAATTCTTGTTATGGAATCAGACAGCCCATCGAACTCGTTACAAGTCGAGTTGCTGTCAGAATTAGGGCTTCTATAAAGAAAACAGTAATGAATAATTTGCCTACGGACATGGAATTTGAGCCATTTGAAATTAAATTCCGGATTGGAACACTGGCCATAATCGACAGGAGTTTGGTAGGCTACATCATTACACACATAGATGGCGAGAATATCGTGGAGTTCTGCCTGTAATAGTTTTTAACTATTCGCCATTAGCATTAAGACTTTCTATTGGTTTGTAACGTGGATATACCAGCTCCAATAGTTTTAGAAACCAACAGTTTTAGAAAGCAGCAGCTATTATAATGCTGTGTAATAGCTCAGCATTGTTTGTCAAGCAATACTAATACACTCGAATAGTTCATCGCAATTTGGCATTTGCCCAATCAATGTTAATGCTTTCCTACATGGGCCAGCAATGATGCCATGCTGATTGGGCGAGATGACCCTTAAGCTCTAATCATACTTAAATGTAAGGGACAAATCGGTTCTGAAATGCAAACTGAGTCGGTTATCTCAATTGTTTTTTTGTTTTTTTTTGATTGACGTACGACGCGAAAATACAACCCAAGCTTATAGGGCTTGCACGAACTTTGATTGTCTTAAGCTAGAAGCTTGATGTAAGCTCAAGATATGATACAGGGATATATCTAACTCAATTTATTTGAAATCGCACCATTACTGCTTTTTCGATCTATTACCGTGATCTCGATGTTGTTTTTGTCGAACGTCACTACAGAGGTGCTGGCATATGTGCCCTAGCGCTTTTAGAGACTAGCACGGGTTCGCTTAATGATTTCTGAGATTTTGGTGTTAAGTCATTATCTTTAGGTATTATTTATTGGATCTAGTTTATCTTTATTGGATCGTTCTTTAAAGAGTTTTTGGGCCACAATTTCTTGTCCCTTATAACCGCAAGTCTTCCTATACATTCAATGAAGAAGTTGGAATTTGTTCAAACCTTTTAGATACCTACCGTGAAGAATCGTGCGAGCAACGTAGGCCTTTTTTCTGAATTACTTGAAAGCTCAAGGCTTGATAGGTATTTACTAACGTTCTCTGCTGCTAGCAATGGCTTTTGTAAATGCAGTCTCTCCTTTTCTCATTTTTGCTAAGGGGATTTTTAAGGTGGTAACTTACAAAAAAAAAAAAAACTCACACAAATCGAATGGTTGTGAGAAGCTAGGCCTAGGGTCCCTCCGGACCTGTTGCGCCAGATATTTATTTTATTAACTTACTTAGATGGCGCTACGATCCGAGGTGGATCTGTATTCTCAACCAACATTCCTTTCAAACAAACAAAAAAAAACAAAACATTTTATTGTTGGCAATTAGGTAAAATATTCACAAACGTAGCAAACCAGTACAGAGTCGGATGCTAACGAACTAACTAACGAACATTTATAAACGACCGGCATAATCACGCGTTCGGCGGACAGACGTGCACTGAAAACCGTTTACAATTTTTTTCGGTGCGTAAACTCTTTAATTGCGGCGCGCTACGATTTTTCCCCTTCCATGCTAAAAGACCCTTACCTACAGCATGAAAGGAGCTCACTTCAGACGAAGCAACTTCCAGGGATCCTTTGCGCTTCTTCCCACTACGATCTGCCACTTTCATAGCGGCTACGTACTCCATTTGCTGCCGCTTAGTCACCAAGCTCTGTGTAGTGAAATATCTGTACTTTTTGGAAGACTTGGCCGAGTTCTTACGCGGCTTACTTTGAGTACCGGATTCACAAAACAGCCCGCCGATGTCATCCCTCTTTGTGGTGGCACCTGTTGTAGGTGAGGTTATAAAGTTGTAACAACTTGTTGGATTAAACGGCTCAGCCTCAGGCGCACAACTTTTAAGAAGGTCAGTTTGCCTTCGCCTGGTGAGTTTCATAATTACCGCACGCTTTTGCGGTGTTAGAGGGCATTGACCTGAGCTTGCTGGACCCGACTTGAGAGAATTCCTATACGACTCGATGTTCAGTTGTCCTTGGTACTTCTGCGGACTGGCGCTCTTTGGATTCAAGAGCAAATTATCCCTCAGCACAGAGGTTTTGTCCCTCGGACTGATGGCAAGGACTCCATCGATTTTTTTGGTCGACCGAGTCTGCAGTACCTTTTCGAGGTTCTCCGTGGCGTTGAATGTTGGCATTTCCTTGAGGTTAGTCACCGAAACGTTCAACGAATTCACATTGGGAGTAGACTGTAGAATACGTCGGAACTGAGCCGTACTGGCCGCACGTTCTCTTCGAATTCGTTGCTGTTGATAGGCAGTTTTGGGTAGTAGTTGCTTTCCCTTTATGAAGAGGTTTAGTCCCATATACGCAGGCGAAGGTGGAATAGATTGGCGGTAAATGAGTTCGAAATTTCCCGTATCAGCTTTTGGGGTATGTTTACGATCCACAACAACTAGAAGGATATGTGAAATAGTATGCCAGAAGAAGTATTTTCTTATGCTTACCTCTGACTACATCCTCAAGACATTGCGGACACATTCTGGCTGTGACACTGGTCGTTGCTCCAAAGTCTGGACTTGAATTGATTTCTATTAGCCATGGGTAAAAGTTCTCGCAGATCATAAAATCAGCTCCGAAGACTTCGAATGTGTTCTGTCGTCGCTCCATTGTATCCTGCGAAGCTAGTGCTGTCCCAATTATGGCCTTCCGCATGCCAGGGTATATTCTCTCGGCCCACATTTCGTGTTTGCCAATTTGACGAAGGTACGCCTGGAAGGAGTAGCAGTCCCACATGTTTTCCGATGGCAGACGTTTGTCTCGCTTACCGTTAGTGTATTTCTTTTGAATCGCATGGTTTGTTAAGTGAACCGATTCGTGGTGATTACTGAGGCTGTACTCCTGGGAGCTAAAGCGCACGTAGCTTTCTTTATACATCCATAGGACTAGGGGTTGCACATTTGTGATTAAGAACCATTGGCGAATGTCGAATTTGGTATTGTGGATGACAAGTGGCCTCTCTGCAATGAAAAATATTAAATTCAAAATGTTTAACTCTATTTTAAAAAGATTTTAAGCTAAAAACTGGGTACAACTTAGGGTACCTGGCACTTTAATTTTATATGAGTGGATGTTCAAGACTCCAGTCTAGTAAATCTGACATGGGTCACGCGTACGATTTTTCAGTTGCCGTTTATGGAGGTGCAAATCTATTCAAGAAGAGTTGAGTGCTCATGTTACATTTTACCCTTCAGGGTGTGTACATCTAGTCCAGACAAATCTAGTCGACACACTTGATTTTTAAATGTGTGTCTTTGTTTTGTTAGGAATTTTGAATCGATTTCTCGACATAATCGTCTTCGGCCAATTTTCAGACTTATGAACACATAACAGAAATAACTACTTAAATAAATGAATGGTTTGTAGCATACAGGTGTGAGAGGCATCAGCTTTGCTGTTCGACTTGTGGCGTTTTGGTAGCACTGGTCGAGCATCGAAGTAAGTGACAGATGGCGAGAAGAAAAAAAAGCCACAGAACAAAATCGAAAAAGTGAATTAGTCAGTTTTTAGTCACACACAGCAGCAGCTCGGCGGTTTACCCCTTTTTACCATACCTCGTATATTTAGAACTACGTTTAAGAAATTGAATTTGTATACGGTAAATAAAGTAAAAGAATTGCAGTTTGTTAAATAGTGAATTATTTCTTTCGGTATCACGGACTATAATCTTGGATTGGCTACTACGCCAAAGTGGTGACCCCGACGTGATTTTTTGCAACGGAATGGATCTGCAAGGCAGACCGTTGTAACGGTAAACTGACGCCACTTGGCAAGAAGAAACACGAGAACAATGCAGCTTGTGTAAAATAAAATATGATCACGCGGGGTCACCACTTTGGCGTAGTAGCCAATCCAAGATTTTAGGGACTAATCAGTGAATAAACTCATTCGAAGAGCGAGTTTTACTGCTGTGCCATTTGCTAGCAGCGCCGAGGGACACCGAGGGACATTGAATAAAATCATACGAATTTTCTGTTAAAATGATATCAAAATATTATTTTTATTTTGTTCTTACACGCACCCTGCTGCCATTAATCGTTCATAACGCCACCTAGCGTTCATTATTTTGTATACATTAGTTTATAAGATACTTGCTGTCAAACTCTCTTTACTTTTTTACATTAAAATCTGAATTGTGCTGATTAACACAACGTGTTTTTTATTAGGTTATGGGCCTAGTCACAAAATAACCAGAATAAGTTTTTTTTTCAAAAAATTAGTTTGTTGTGTTGCACAAAAATGTCTTCAAGTTACGTTGTAAACGTTCCCAAGTTGAAAGGGCGAGAAAATTACAGCGAGTGGGCTTTTGCTGCAGAGAATTTTCTCATTCTGGAGGGCATGCTTTCTTGCATTAAACCAGTTCAAGGAAAGACTCTAGAAGCTGCAGAGGACGCAAAAGCTAAGGCCAAATTGATTTTAACAATTGATCCATCCTTATATGTTCATATTAAAACCGTAGGAACTTCACAGGCTTTATGGAAAAAACTTTCAACATTGTTCGATGACTCCGGTTTTTCACGAAAAATATCACTGCTTCGCAACTTGATTTCAATTCGCCTTGAAAGTTGCGATTCGATGACAAACTATGTGACACAGATAGTAGAAACTGGACAGAAGCTGAGCGGCACGGGTTTCAACATCAGCGACGAATGGATTGGATCATTATTGCTTGCCGGTTTGCCAGAGAAATTTGCGCCGATGATAATGGCAATCGAGCACTCTGGAATCAGCATAACCACGGACACAATCAAGACAAAATTGTTAGACATGGAACCAGATGCTAGCTGTGTTGATACCAATAGCGCGTTTGCTACCAAACATTGGCAGCGAAACACCAAAGGCAGAAGTAGCGTCAAAGATTCGAGTATTTATCAGTCGGGTAATTCAAACGCAAAGAACATCAAATGCCACAAGTGCAAGCAACCCGTGTAAGGTAAGGGGGGAGGGGGCCTAAGGATGATATTGTTCCCTGGTAGTACTGGGTGGCACGCTGGTGGTCGCACGGCGACAGCTCGTCGGATGGGGGGGATCTTCGTACTACCAAACCTACCCACAAAATAAATTATCGTGCCGATATGGAGATAGACATAATCATATTTCGATGGCCTTGAATGCCGGTTAATATTGCACACCCTTGAGGGATGGCAAGGTAATGAAACGTAAAATTAAAGAGTGAAAACGAGAATTAGAAACAAAATTAAGAGAGAGTTATGTAACAAAAGAAAAGAAGAAGAATAAAGAGAGGAGTAGAGGAAGTCAGGTGTCGTTGACTTTTATAGAATATCAATGTATTTCTATGATAGGCTATCCCACCCTTAAGCATGATCGAAATCATAACTCCGTGATTATCTTCAGCCTGACGTTATTTGAGATAATCCCTAAATGGTTCTACATGAGTTCTCACACCCTACTCTCCTTTTCCCTTCGCTTAACCACCACTCATTATCGCCAATCTAAATCACTTAGATGATCATAATGAAAGAGAACTTGTCTAATTCAAAAAAAAGCAAAGAGCCATCTGCTTATAACCAAATTTAATATTTATCATAATCTTCAGCTCTTCATTTCAATAGTTTTTATAAAATAGCAAATTCAAATAATCTTATGATAATATCTAAAATCAAATCTGAGTCAAAAATTCTTTAAATGATTAATTTGTATAGCATCGCAAGTGCAACAAAATTAATAGGTCATTAATAGGCAAATAACCCTTTATGTATAACTAGGTCGGTATTCGATGTATATATATATATGTACGTAACACTATCAGAGATTAGGTTATGTGTTTTGTGCTGATGGCACATCTAACTAGCAAACTATCTTATTAACTAACCTAAATGCATGTCGATAAAAAAAAAAACTTTAAGTAGCCAAAAGATTACTCACGGTTTAAACTTCTTTTTGTTAATATTATTTGTGTAGGTATTTGTTGTCCTTTTTTTTTTTTTTTTTTGATTAAAGTTGGTTTGATGTTCCGTTTCTGCAGACTAGTTGTGCGCACATCTGGGTCTGGAGTTCTTGTTCTATATTATTTGACTGTTTAGAAAAACGTTTAGATAAGCAAGTATATGTATTGTAAATATTAAGTAAATCTTTTGGCGATTCTTACCTGGGTTCGACTATTTGCAATATTTAGCATAATTTAAGTATACTTATTATTATAACTAGCTTACAATTTTGTATTTAATTAAAGGTGTAGTTACTTCAGTATGTTTTGTGTGAAATGTTGGTAATTTAAGAAGGAAATGGTGGTTTAAAAAAAAAATGTTAGGTTGTTGGATGATGTAATGCGATGTGTTGCGGGTAATGGTTGTCGAATCCTATATGTGTGTCTGATGATAATTTCGTTAGGTTACACTTTTGTTCTTCTAGAGAAGGTTTGTAATTTCCTTTTTTCTGGCTTTAAAGAATAGCACGAGTGATCTTTCCTTCGACTATTTAGGGGCACCAGCTCGTTTGGTCAGACGAAGCACTGAATTGCCTGTATACACTATTTGAAGCGAAATCGGAAGTCACTCGTGCTCGTTTCGATCGAAATATTCCTGGGATTTGGAAAGGAAAATCTCTTAATAACAACACAATCAATTGCACGATGTGGATAACTCTTACCGATTTAAATTTTAATAGATTAGATTACACCACGTGATTAATCTAAGCTCTCTTCCACGGCTGGTATTCAGTTGGGAGACGCTTATTGCTGAATCACTCTTTTAGTGCTTAAAATTCTTTAATTCTTGTCAACTTACAGTAGGCTAACAGGTATAAATTTCTAACAAAATGGATTAGAAAATAAAAAAAAACTAACAAATTCTAACAAATCACATTTTACCATTTGACACCGTACAATGCGAGTACTACCAGTTGCTAACCAAGAAAAGGCAGCTAACAGGGCAACGTGAACTATATATTAACTATTGGAGAAAATGTGAACACAAAGTGTGGTGTAAATTTCGCCTGATGAAATGTACAGCGGTTTTGGCGGTTTATGTATAAGATAAATCAGTACCATCAGTGCATATTTTTAATGATTTGTGCGACGTCAAATCAGCATTACACTAAAATGATTTTCAATGCGCGCGCTACAACATCATGTATTTTGAAACACTCCATAGTGGTATCAAAAGACATGAAAAACAAAGGACTTGAAAATCTGTAATGAAGACCATCGACCCACGACCCCACTAAAGATTAGAAAGTGCGAAAGTCGGCAATCAAATCGATATCTTACCGCCGTATATCTTTAGCATGATAAACGCCTTTATTATTACCTTGATTATCTTCTATCTCGTACATAGTGCTACCAATTTGCCTTACGATACGACCTTTAACGAATTTTGGACATAACTTTGAACTACGTTGTTTAGAAGCGTTGCTCAGAATAAAATTTCTTCGGAAAATTTCATCTCCTGGCTTAAATTTTCTATTAGAGCATCTCAAGTTGTAGGATTTCGCATTTCTGAGCGTCGCTAGTCTTAAATTTTCTTTTACCTTTTCCCGGATTAAAAGCAATCTATTAGCCACTGGTAGGTAGTCAATCTCGTTGTCTCTCAGCGCATGCAATTGTCTTGCTATTTTGTACATGCTAGCATGCGTTATCATGTTGTGACCAAACAATGTGAAATATGGCGACATACCTGTCGATTGATGTGTAGAAGTGCATAAAGCTTGCTGGATCTCGGATAAATGGACATCCCAATCTTTATGCTCAGTCTTAATGTACATTCTTATGGCTGACAAGATCGATCTGTTCACTCTTTCGGAAGAGTTTGCTTGCGGTGAGTACAGTGCATTCTTGATATGTACAGTTTCATATCTTCCTAAGAACTTTTGAAACTCTTTTGATACAAATTGTTTCCCGTTGTCACTATGGACGAATTCTGGTACTCCAAATTTGTTAAAAATCTCGTTTTCAAGAAAATCTATAACAGTTTTAGTAGTTGCCGCACGCATCGCTTTTAAAAATACGAATTTTGAAAATTCATCCAATGCTACAAAGATAAATAAATTTCCCTTCCTCGTCCGAACATACGGTCCCAAAAAATCTATATAAATCTTCTGAAAAGGTCTATCTATTTCTTGTTTCAGTCCCATCGGTGGTCTAAGAATTTGGTTTGGAGCCTTATTTTGCTTGCAACTTTCACAACTACGGACAAAATTAGTGACTTGTGTCGTAAGGTTAGGCCAGTAATAATGTTGTCTAATTCGTTCCAAAGTTTTTCGTATTCCTCCGTGCGAGCAATTTGGTGGTACATGTGCTCTTTGTATAACCGAATTTGTCAGCTCAGTAGGTAACCACAACTTCCACTGATGTTCGTTTGAAATAGAGTGAGTATCCAATGGACACAATCGTTTATAAACGAGATGATTCTCGACTTTTAACTCTTTACATACACTTTGGTTCTTCACTACCGTTGACACCAGTTCTAAATATTCTTTCGACTTAAATTCAGGTGAATTCAAATCAACAACAGGGGGTTCACTCGCATTTGATGTAATTTGTTCCAGATGTATACGGGATAAAACATCAGGTACTACGTTTTGTGACCCTTTGCGATGCTCTATAGTAAAGGAGTACGGTTGAAATTTTAGGGACCATCTAGCAAGTCGTCCGCTTAAGTCTTTTAATCCCATTAGCCATTTGAGACTGGCATGATCTGTCACAATTGTGAAGGTCGTTCCTTCAATATAAGGTCTGAATTTCGCAACCGCTTTGACAGCTGCGTAGCACTCTTGTTCGGTGACGCTGTATTTCCTTTGGCAGGCGTTCAGCTTTTCGGAAAAGAATGCGATTGGTTTTTCGGTGTCGTTTTCATCGCGTTGACACAAAACTGCACCAATGCCATTTGAAGATACATCGCACTGTATAATAAAGCTTTTGGAAAAGTCTGGGTTATTTAGAATCGGAGCTGATGTTAATGCTAATTTTAGTGCTTCAAATGAACTTAATGCTTCAGTTGATAGTGAAAAGGATTTAGACTTTTTGAGGGTGTCGGTCAAGGGTGCAGCGATAGAAGCAAAATTCCGGATAAACCTGCGATACCACCCGCAGAGGCCCAAAAATCTTCGCACTTGCCTCTGTGTCGCAGGTGTGGGAAAATCTTTGACCGCAGAAACTTTATCAGGATCTGGCTTAACGTGTCCTTGTCCGACAATATACCCCAAATACCGAAGTTCCTTGAAACAAAAGTAGGATTTACTGACATTTATCGTCAAATTAGCACTGCGTAAGCAATTAGCAACTTTCCTTAAAGTGTCGATATGTTGGTTAAAATCGGGTGAAATAATTAAGAGGTCGTCGAGGTACACAAACACGCATTCTCTAAGCGTACCAGGGACCACCTTGTCCATCAACCGACACATCCTTTGGGCTGCATTACACAGTCCAAACGGCATGACGGTGAACTGGTAAAGTGGTCTTCCTGGCACAGTGAATGCTGTCTTTTCCCTCGACTTCTCTTCAAGAGGGATTTGCCAAAACGCGTCTTTCAAGTCCACACTACTAATGTAGTGTGTATCCTTGAGACGGCTTAGCAATCCCTCAATGTGAGGTAATGGGTATGCATCTCTCTTCGTTACCGAATTCACCTTGCGGGAGTCAAGACACAACCGGTTCTTACCTGGTTTCCTGATCAGGACAACAGGTGAACTCCATGCTCGTGGCTTTCTTCGATAACTCCGAGAGATAACATACGATCCAATTCCTCGTATACCAAATTTTGGATGGGCGGGGACACCGGATAATGGCGCTGTTTTATAGGGACAGCGTCATTTGTGTCTATGACGTGTTGTTCTAACGTAGTTTTACCTAACCCTAGGCTAGTACAACATGGAAATAATGAGATTACGGACTGAAGTTCCTGTTTTTGCTCAGTGGACAATTCATGCATTGGTGGTTTCTGCTTCGCAGGGTTAGTCTCGCACAAGTCGGTATTATGTTCAATTTTGAACATTTCACCAACGATGTTTGGAGCGACTTGAAATATCGACCAAAAATCCACACCAAGGTACACAGGTTGCATCAAACTTGGTACGAGATAAGAGTCGATCTTATGCTCCTGACCATCAAGTTCAACCAACAGGTTTACTCGCCCAACAATACTCTGATCTTTTCCACTTGCTGTCTTTACTTTTGAATTGAATTTTACTATTGGAACTTTAAGCTCTTCGACTATTTCCAGGCAATCACGTCCAAGACAGGACACAGATGCACCGCTGTCTAAAAGTCCTTTAAATTCTTTGCCCTGTATCTTTATCAATGCATAGGGACGAGAATCTAAACTATCCTGGAAAACGGTTTCGCTGATAAGCTTTCGATAAAGCTTAACTTTGGTATGCCTCTTTCTGATTTTTATTGTTTTGGATGGCAGATTTGTCTTAGCTAGTTCATTTAAATTAAAGATACGTTTTCTAATGATGTTGTATTCGAATAGTCTTTGTTGATATGGTTTTCTGTATTGTGGGATTTGGGATGAAGTTGATAATGCCGTTGCATTCTGATGGAGGTCTAAGTTGTGCGAGTTGTCGTCATGTGGATCTGTATTTGTCGATGCATCAGCTTTTTTTATTCCGGATTTGTTTGAGTCGAACGAGACATTCCGGAAGCTGTCTCGCTCGAGCATAAGTTTTCCTTAGGCTGATTACATTTCGGACAATCTATAACAGTGCAATTATCGGTTCCACATCGATAACAGAATAGGCAACGAATTGGTAATCGACAATTTATAAAGATATGACCTGGCTTTTTGCAATTAAAACATATCGCATTATTGTTTGGAGACTTGTCTTGAAAATTCGAGTTTGGGTGTCGGTAATTATTATGAATAGCAGAAATGTCATGAAAAGGTTCTGACATAACCTCATTCGAATCATTTTCGACTGAAAAATTTACCTCATGCACTGCTCTGACATTGCCGAATCGAGTTTGCGGCCCGTACCTCGATTGTAGCATCTTTTCAGTACGTCTGCACTCGTCTCTAAAACGTTCAATTGAGTTTATTTGCATGGGATAAATAAAGTTGATCAACCTGCTGTTTATATTATTTCTGACAATCCTAACTAGATCTTGATCTGAGATCGGCTCTCTTAGTTGACTTCTTAACTGTATGATGGTTTTATAAAAATCATCAAATGACTCTTGCGGCATTTGCCGTCGATCCATGATTTGCCTTAAAACCTCATAATCGCTCTCGTAGCTTTTAAATTGTTTTAATAATGCTGCTCGTAACCTAAACCAATCTGCTCTAGGATTGCTCCTGAGGTATTGCCAGTACCAGTCTAGTGCTGTGCCAGCAAGTAAATGGTGAAAGTTCTTTACTATTTCTCTCCAAGGGCAATTATAATTGTTCTTGAGTATTTCAACTCGGAATACGAAATCCTCAATTGAAATTCCTTTTGAAGTGTCATCGTATCTTATGCCCCAACGATCTATTTCGAATTGTCGGTTCGAGGAACGATAACCTTCACTATCGGAGACCTGTCTATTGTTATCTCTATTCGCATAGTTACTGCCTCCTTCTTGTTCACCTGCTGCTCCAATATGCCTCGTTCTAGTAAGGCGAGAACTAGCAGACAAGTTCGTAGAGTTTGCTGAGAAAATCTCAGGCTGAGGTACGTGTCTGGTGTCGCGATCGTTACCCGTAGGTAAGAAATTACCACCGGCATTGACACATTCATTTTGCTTGAAAACATTTCCCATACTGCTTGTAATATTTTGCTGAATCAGATTGGGCAGACTGCACAGAAGCGTTTTCTGGAAATCTATTAAGCTCGCCTCTACCACGCTCTTAATGTGATTGTGGAGGTGGCTCTTAGACAAAACTTGATTTCGCTCAATCTCTTTTGCATTTATGTCATCTGTGCGAGATGTCGGTAAACTGTTACAGTAAATAATTGGCTCTTCGCGAATGGCTGACACTGGTGCAGCGGCACCTTGATAAGGCGTCACAATTGGGCGAGAAGAGAACACAGTTGAACTTGTTGTGGTGACAAAAGTAGCGGGAGCAGTTGTAAACATAGAAGTCATAGGAAAGCCAACAGCTGTTGTTACTAGACTCTGTAAAATTGTTTGGTTATTGCTCTCATTTCTACTTCTTTCATCGAGTAACTGTCTATTTATTGATCGATTCAAATTAATAGAGTGGTCAGCTTGGCCACGAATAGGAGAATGACGTAGAGGTTCGATATTACCAAAAGAAAGTGGAGCATTAGGGTTCCCCTTTCTACTACGAGTCATCATACTCCGCACTGAATTATTGAGATCTTTTGCTTTGGTTTGTTTTGGAATAGCTCCGTTGTTTTTCGATTTGTTTGGGTCCATCATGAACTGTTTTGAATAGGTACGAACGAGTGAAAAGGTCGTGTTATCAATAACGATTGTTTAATATGAAAAACGAATTGGTGTATGATTTGTTTGTTAGTTTTTGTATGGATGATTAAATAACAATTGAAAGTATGGGTAATACGATGTAAAGTTTCATTAAAAATGTTGGCGATAGTGAGTGGAGATCATTTACGCTGGATTTAGGAAATAGGGTATGTGTGTAGAGAAAATGAAATTAAAGAAAACAGCGGCATGTCAATTTGCTGAATGAAAATGTCTATATGTTAAGAGAATAAATGATTCTGAGGCTTATTCAATATCTTGCTTAGATATGAAGTTTTAAATTTTCCTTCTTCGGAATCATTATGTTATCACGTCGACTCGCTAATATAAGCTTTCTAGTGCAACTAAGTCTGTGTGCTAGGTACAAAACAAAACTAGGACTCCTAGGTGCTTCTAGTTAGGGTCTGACGTGAAAAGTGCTTAATTTGTTCTATAATTAAGCTTTCATTAATTGAAAAGAGTTTGAATTTTTTGTTTAAGATTGCATTTGGTTGTAGAATTCTAACTACAATCGCAACGAGGATGTAAAGATGTTAAATAATGCTAATTGTTTGTCGCAAGAACGAACCACTATCAAAGTCTTTTCGCATTAATTTATGATGCTCAGACTTATCGATGAGAGGTACTTTTCAAGGCTGACACTCGTTGCCCCACGTTGGGCGCCAATTTTGTAAGGTAAGGGGGGAGGGGGCCTAAGGATGATATTGTTCCCTGGTAGTACTGGGTGGCACGCTGGTGGTCGCACGGCGACAGCTCGTCGGATGGGGGGGATCTTCGTACTACCAAACCTACCCACAAAATAAACTATCGTGCCGATATGGAGATAGACATAATCATATTTCGATGGCCTTGAATGCCGGTTAATATTGCACACCCTTGAGGGATGGCAAGGTAATGAAACGTAAAATTAAAGAGTGAAAACGAGAATTAGAAACAAAATTAAGAGAGAGTTATGTAACAAAAGAAAAGAAGAAGAATAAAGAGAGGAGTAGAGGAAGTCAGGTGTCGTTGACTTTTATAGAATATCAATGTATTTCTATGATAGGCTATCCCACCCTTAAGCATGATCGAAATCATAACTCCGTGATTATCTTCAGCCTGACGTTATTTGAGATAATCCCTAAATGGTTCTACATGAGTTCTCACACCCTACTCTCCTTTTCCCTTCGCTTAACCACCACTCATTATCGCCAATCTAAATCACTTAGATGATCATAATGAAAGAGAACTTGTCTAATTCAAAAAAAAGCAAAGAGCCATCTGCTTATAACCAAATTTAATATTTATCATAATCTTCAGCTCTTCATTTCAATAGTTTTTATAAAATAGCAAATTCAAATAATCTTATGATAATATCTAAAATCAAATCTGAGTCAAAAATTCTTTAAATGATTAATTTGTATAGCATCGCAAGTGCAACAAAATTAATAGGTCATTAATAGGCAAATAACCCTTTATGTATAACTAGGTCGGTATTCGATGTATATATATATATGTACGTAACACTATCAGAGATTAGGTTATGTGTTTTGTGCTGATGGCACATCTAACTAGCAAACTATCTTATTAACTAACCTAAATGCATGTCGATAAAAAAAAAAACTTTAAGTAGCCAAAAGATTACTCACGGTTTAAACTTCTTTTTGTTAATATTATTTGTGTAGGTATTTGTTGTTTTTTTTTTTTTTTTTTTTATTTAAAGTTGGTTTGATGTTCCGTTTCTGCAGACTAGTTGTGCGCACATCTGGGTCTGGAGTTCTTGTTCTATATTATTTGACTGTTTAGAAAAACGTTTAGATAAGCAAGTATATGTATTGTAAATATTAAGTAAATCTTTTGGCGATTCTTACCTGGGTTCGACTATTTGCAATATTTAGCATAATTTAAGTATACTTATTATTATAACTAGCTTACAATTTTGTATTTAATTAAAGGTGTAGTTACTTCAGTATGTTTTGTGTGAAATGTTGGTAATTTAAGAAGGAAATGGTGGTTTAAAAAAAAATGTTAGGTTGTTGGATGATGTAATGCGATGTGTTGCGGGTAATGGTTGTCGAATCCTATATATGTGTTTGCATGTTTCAGTGTTGTGTATGATTTGTATGTCCGGTTATTGATGTTTTATTTGGATTGTTCTGTCTGGGATGCTTTTGGGACGCTTAACTACGAACTTTGTAGTTAAATTTGGCGATACTGCGTAATCTAGTGAGGCGATTTAATTGGCAGGTTGGAGCGGTGTCTGATGATAATTTCGTTAGGTTACACTTTTGTTCTTCTACAGAAGGTTTGTAATTTCCTTTTTTCTGGCTTTAAAGAATAGCACGAGTGATCTTTCCTTCGACTATTTAGGGGCACCAGCTCGTTTGGTCAGACGAAGCACTGAATTGCCTGTATTCACTATTTGAAGCGAAATCGGAAGTCACTCGTGCTCGTTTCGATCGAAATATTCCTGGGATTTGGAAAGGAAAATCTCTTAATAACAACACAATCAATTGCACGATGTGGATAACTCTTACCGATTTAAATTTTAATAGATTAGATTACACCACGTGATTAATCTAAGCTCTCTTCCACGGCTGGTATTCAGTTGGGAGACGCTTATTGCTGAATCACTCTTTTAGTGCTTAAAATTCTTTAATTCTTGTCAACTTACAGTAGGCTAACAGGTATAAATTTCTAACAAAATGGATTAGAAAATAAAAAAAAAACTAACAAATTCTAACAAATCACATTTTACCATTTGACACCGTACAATGCGAGTACTACCAGTTGCTAACCAAGAAAAGGCAGCTAACAGGGCAACGTGAACTATATATTAACTATTGGAGAAAATGTGAACACAAAGTGTGGTGTAAATTTCGCCTGATGAAATGTACAGCGGTTTTGGCGGTTTATGTATAAGATAAATCAGTACCATCAGTGCATATTTTTAATGATTTGTGCGACGTCAAATCAGCATTACACTAAAATGATTTTCAATGCGCGCGCTACACCCGGTCACTACAAAAACCAATGCCGTAGCACCATACACCAAGAAAAACGAAAACAATCAAATGCCTTCAGTGCAGTATTCGTAAACGGGAATTTTAACAAAAATGACTGGTACATCGATTCCGGAGCGAGCGTACACATGACAGCCAACGAGAGTTGGGTCAGAAATGTTTCTTATCAGCAGTCTATCAGAGAAATCGTAGTCGCAAACAAATGCAAGATACCAGTTTCATGTACGGGGGATGTACAAATTGAAACAGCTATAAATGAATGCGCCTATGACATCACCGTGAAAGATGTGTTATGTGTACCAGACTTAACTACCAACTTATTGTCCGTTAGTCAACTGATTAATAATGGAAACAAAGTCTCATTTAATAAAAATGGTTGTTACATATATAACCGTCGGAATGAATTAGTGGCCTCAGCTGTTTTGATCGATGGTGTTTACCGATTAAATATTACCAAAAATAAATGCTTGCTGACTGGGTCAATTGTCTCTGGCGATGTATGGCACAGAAGGTTGGGACACATCAACACACATGATATGAAAAAAATGAGGAATGGTGCGGTGGATGGTTTGTCATATGCGGACAATATCAACATTGGAAAGTCGAATTGTACAGTATGCTGCGAGGGGAAACAATCGCGTTTGCCTTTTTCAAATATTGGTAAAAGAAGCACCGATCTTCTAGAAATTGTGCATGCAGATGTTTGCGGACCCATGGAGGTAAAATCTATCAATGGGTCAAGGTATTTTCTGCTTTTCGTAGATGACTTCAGTCGAATATCGTTTGTTTATTTTTTGAAATCGAAAAGCGAGGTTTCTTCACGTTTCAAGCAATTTATGTCAATGGTACAAAACCAAAAAGGAAAAAGAATCAAATGCTTAAGGACGGATAATGGCGGCGAATTTTGTGGCAGTGAATTTGAAGGAATTCTGGAGAAGGCTGGAATAATGCATCAGAAAACGAATCCTTATACGCCAGAACAAAATGGTCTATGTGAAAGACTTAATCGCACCATAGTTGAAAAAGCAAAGTGTTTGCTGTTTGATGCCAATCTAGAAAAGCGATTTTGGGCAGAAGCAGTTAACACGTCGGTTTACTTAAGGAACAGATCGGTTGCATCCGGCCTAGGAGACAAAACTCCTTATGAGCTTTGGACTGCTCGTAAACCAGACGTAAGTCATATTCGAATATTCGGTAGTTTGGTAATGGTGCACGTACCTAAGGAAAAAAGATTAAAATGGGATAAGAAATCTAAAAAACATATACTAGTTGGTTACTCGGAAAACGTGAAAGGGTACAGAGTTTATAATCCAAACAACAACACAGTCACAACGAGTAGAGATGTCATCGTGATCGAAGACCTAAAGCAAGAAAAGGACGGCTGTACAGAGATAAATGTTATCATGGATGATAACAACGAGAATAAGGAGACTATGGATTCAGTGGGGGAAAAAGTGAACATGGACATGGTTGAGAAAGTTAGCATCGGCCAGTGTGTGAACGATTGCATGGACGAAGAGAAATCGGACAATGTGAAGGATGAAAATGTTTCAGTAGACAGTTCCAGCGATTATGAATCTCCTGATGGTGTAAATGCTCCAGATGATCCAGATGTATTTACAGTTCCTGAAACCACAAAGAACTCATCAAGGCCAGTTAGGCAGATACAAAAACCCAACAGATACGGTATATCAAACCTATGTGTCACCAACACTACTGCGGCTATGGGTTCGATTACATTAAGTGAAGCAATGAATGGAGCAGAAAAGGACAGTTGGAATCATGCGATGAAGGAAGAGCTGGAATCATTCGAGAACAATGAGGCGTGGGAATTTGTGGATGCTCCAGAAAATGCGACTATAGTGCAGAGCAAATGGGTCTTCAAGAAGAAATATGACGATAACAATAACATCCGTTATCGCGCAAGATTAGTGGCTAAGGGCTTTACGCAGAAACCAGGTATTGATTACGATGAAACTTTTTCGCCAGTAGTTAGACATTCTACCTTAAGACTATTATTTGCATTGTCGGTGAAAATGAAGTTAGATATAACTCATTTAGATGTGACAACTGCTTTCTTGAATGGCTTTCTTGAAGAAGATGTTTTTATGTCCAAGCCTGAAGGTCTTACATTTGATGCTTGTAATAATTCTAAAGTTTTAAAGTTGAAAAGGGCAGTATATGGGTTGAAACAATCTTCAAGAGCGTGGTACAAGAGGGTAGATGACTGTTTAACAGAATTAAGCTTTAAAAAATCTCAATTAGAGCCTTGCTTGTTTACTAAAACTAACAAAGACAATACAACTGTAGTAGCATTATATGTTGATGATTTTTTTATTTTTTCTAATACTGAAACTGAAACAAAAAATTTAAAGAATGTATTAAGTTCCAAATTTAAAATTAAAGATTTAGGTCAGGTGAAACAATGTCTCGGTATGAGGGTCAATATAGATAAAGAGCGAGGTATTGTCACTCTGGATCAAGAACAGTATGTCAATGAGTTGTTATGTAAATTCGGTATGTCAGACTGTAATAACGCTGAAACTCCTATGGAGGTTAAACCTAATTTTGTGAAAGGAGATGTTTGTGAATCTCAACTTCCATACCAACAACTCATTGGTAGTCTGATGTATTTGGCAGTTTTAACAAGACCGGACATTGCATTCTCTGTTAGTTTTTTAAGTCAATTCAATAATTGTTATACTAATGTTCATTGGAAATGTGCTAAACGAATTTTAAGATATCTAAAATGTACTAAGAATTATGGATTGAAATATGTGAATGGGAAAGCAGAAATAGAGGGGTTTGTTGATGCCGATTGGGCAAGTAATGTTATAGATAGAAAATCATATACTGGATTTTGTTTTAAAATGACTGGTTCTGCTATCTCATGGGAAAGTAAAAAACAAAAAACAGTAGCTCTGTCTAGTACAGAAGCTGAATACATGGCAATTTCTGAAGCTTGTAAGGAAGCTATATATTTAAGAAATTTAAAAAATGAAATTACAAAAAGTTTATACACTGTTAAATTATACAATGACAATCAGAGTGCACTAAAGCTGTCCGCAAATCCCGTATTGCATAAGAGGTCGAAGCACATAGATGTTCGGCATCATTTTATTAGAGAAGCTGTATCAAATAAAATAATCGAAATTGAATATTTGGGGACAGCTGATATGCCAGCTGATTTGTTAACAAAAAGCTTAAGTCCTGTTAAACATTACTATTTCATAGAGAAATTGGGAATTTCCGAATTGTAATATTTTGCTATAGTGGGGGTGTTAAAATGATATCAAAATATTATTTTTATTTTGTTCTTACACGCACCCTGCTGCCATTAATCGTTCATAACGCCACCTAGCGTTCATTATTTTGTATACATTAGTTTATAAGATACTTGCTGTCAAACTCTCTTTACTTTTTTACATTAAAATCTGAATTGTGCTGATTAACACAACGTGTTTTTTATTATTTTCTACTGTGCCAATTGCTAGTAGCGCCGAGGGACACCGAGGGACATTGAAGAAAACCATTCGAATTTTCTACTGTGCCAATTGCTAGTAGCGCCGAGGGACACCGAGGGACAGAGATACGTAGTTAATCCCGCTCGCTAACTATCGTGCCACTGCAGATAGCGCCGAGGGACTCCGAGGGACGAGACAAAGTGCTCACTAGCTTCCGCATCCAAGAGCTATTTATGCAGTCAGACTCCCGCATACCTTGTGCGTCGCTCACCCATCTGTTCATCACATCCCGCCTGTGACGGTATCATTTATTCTTAGTAATTGTTACGTATAAATTCTTAAACTAAATTTACTTATACTTACTATAGTTTTACATTTACATTATTACTATAAATTATTATCAAATAAGTCGAGTTAAGAAGCCATCCTTTTTATCAATCAGGCAATCTAGCATTATTGTTAAGCACTCTTATCCGTATTCAATAGTTAAGGTACCCCCGAACTGCTGCCCGTGTCCCGTCAATTACATTTTTTTACATTTACTTTTTTCTCACGTACGCTGCACTTCGCTGCGCACATAAAATGGACGAAAAGTCAGAGTCGGTCGGACCACCTCAATCGCAACAACCACAGCCAGCTGCTAACCCGGCGCCCCAGCGCCAAGCGAACCCAGTACCCCTAACCTTACCCTCGTTTGACAACTTGAGTTTAGACTCGGTTACATATAAGCCCATAACCTTCTGGCCCACATGTCCGGACTTATGGTTCACTGCCATGGAGGGGCAATTCGCTCTGGCAAGAAACATGTCAGATGAAAGAAAATTCTACACGGCTGCGGGGACTATCGAGGCCTTAACGCGGTAACGCAGCCAGACCGATACCCCATTCCGCACATTCACGATTTCGGACAACAGTTAGGCGGATGCACGGTATTCACGACATTGGATCTGGTAAGAGCATACCATCAAATCCCAGTGGAGGAAGCAGACATCCCCAAGACAGCAATATGCACGCCTTTCGGCCTATTTGAATTCAAGCGAATGACGTTCGGTCTGAGAAACGCGGCGCAGACTTTTCAACGATTTATTAACTCCATCATGCAAGAATTTCCTTTCTGCTTCGTCTACATAGACGATCTATTAATAGCGTCCAAAACCAAGGAAGACCACTTGAGACACTTGGAGGAGGTACTGAAAAAACTACACGAAAATGGCTTAGTGGTAAATATTGCCAAAAGTGTTTTCGCTAAAACCACCGTCGATTTCCTCGGGCACACTATCAACTCACATGGCATTCAACCCCAACAGAAAAAAATTGAAGCCATCGCAAAATACACGTTGCCAGAAACGGTGAACGACCTTCGCAGATTTTTGGGAATGTTAAACTTCTACCGACGATTCATTCCAGGAGCGGCCAGTTCGCAAATCTCGTTGAACAAATATTTGGAAGGCTGCAAAAAGAAGAATGACAAGACAAAAATAGAGTGGACACCGGAGACGCGAAAGGCTTTCGACCTCTGCAAAAGCGAGCTGAAAGGGGCCTCAATGCTGGCATTCCCGATCGCAAATGCGGAACTATCATTGGCCGTGGACGCTTCGAATATAGCAATCGGCGCGGTTGTGCAGCAAAAAACGACGCGTGGCTGGCAGCCCTTAAGTTTCTTTTCGGTAAAGCTCACAGAAGCACAGCGGAAATACAGCGCATACGACAGAGAGTTACTAGCAGCTTACACCGCTATCCGTCACTTCCGCCATATGTTAGAAGGACGCACTTTCACCCTGTACACCGACCACAAGCCGCTCATATTCGCTTTCCAGCAGAAGCACGATAAGGCTTCACCGCGTCAGCTGCGGCACTTAGATCTGATAGCACAATTCACTACAGACATCAAGTACTTACCGGGGGAGCAGAATACAGTAGCGGACGCATTATCGAGGTTAGAAGCAATTTCCATGCCAGAATCAATAGACTACGCTGAACTAGCGCGAAGCCAAGAGGGCGACGAGGAGTTGAAGTCGCTACTGGCAACACCGGGGACGCTAAAATTTAGAAAGTTTCCTATAAAGGGCACGAAGGAATACATCACCTGCGACGAGTCAACAGGTAAACCCCGTCCATACATACCCGCACAGTTTAGGAAAATTATATTTGAGAAGGTTCATGGACTATCTCATCCCGGCATACGAACTAGCGCCAAACAAGCACGCAGCAAGTTCATATGGAAAGGCATTAACAAAGACATAAGGAATTGGGCTCAGAGTTGTATTCCGTGTCAACGGGCAAAAGTCTCACGGCACGTGCAGGGCCATATAAAGCATTTTGAAAACTCCGGTGACAGATTCGGTACGGTACACCTGGACATAATAGGACCGCTACCAACATCGGAGAACTACCGTTACTGTCTAACGCTCATCGATCGTTATACCCGTTGGCCGGAAGCAATTCCAATGAGCGACATCACTGCAGAGACGGTGGCGGAAGCCATTTGTCGCGAATGGGTACCTCGTTTCGGTGTACCTCATACTCTAATAACGGATCAAGGAAGACAATTTGAGTCACATCTCTTTAAGGAACTAGGTCAAATACTCGGTTTCAGCAGGAACAGAACCACGGCCTATCACCCGCAGTCGAACGGTATGATCGAAAGGTGGCACCGAACCTTAAAAGCGGCAATCATGTGTCAGCAAAATGCTCAATGGTCTAAGTCATTACCACTGGTATTGCTTGGACTCCGCACGACTTTTCGAGAAGATCTTCAAACGTCAGCAGCGGAGTTGGTGTATGGCCAGACCCTACGACTACCAGGCGATTTTTTGCAGAGCACCGATAGCATCCATCAGACAGAATTCGTGGCGGATCTGAAACAACACTTCGATAACATCAGGCCAGCAGCACCCCAGCATCACTCCGATAAAACACCATTTGTATTTAAAGACCTACACTCATGCGAACAAGTTTTCATTCGAGACGATACGGTAAGACCATCGCTGAAGGCGCCTTACGACGGGCCATACAAGGTCATCGATCGGAACGATAAGTACTTCAAGCTAATGGTGAGAGGGAAACCGGTGAATGTTAGCATCGACAGGCTCAAACCAGCTTTTATAGAGACAACGCCCTACATAGCCAAACAGGATGCGAGAACCGCGGATCGCCAGCCACTAAAGGTGTCATTCGCAGCGGACAAACCAGCGCAAAAACAACCAATTACCACCAGGTCCGGAAGGATTCCAAGGCTGCCGCATAGGTATCGTGGACCCGAGTGGGCGGTCCACTAGGGCGGGGTACTGTGGCGTTTTGGTAGCACTGGTCGAGCATCGAAGTAAGTGACAGATGGCGAGAAGAAAAAAAAGCCACAGAACAAAATCGAAAAAGTGAATTAGTCAGTTTTTAGTCACACACAGCAGCAGCTCGGCGGTTTACCCCTTTTTACCATACCTCGTATATTTAGAACTACGTTTAAGAAATTGAATTTGTATACGGTAAATAAAGTAAAAGAATTGCAGTTTGTTAAATAGTGAATTATTTCTTTCGGTATCACGGACTATAATCTTGGATTGGCTACTACGCCAAAGACTAACTATAGTCGTAGACAAGAGTAGATGGCTGATCAGGTGAAAATGATCAGGATTACGAAGCAGTGGTTGCGCGACATCAGTTCGTCGGTGGGGTGAGATCTTGTTGCTTACTACCCTGTTCTACAAAAATATCGTGCCGAGAAAAGAGAATAATAGCTTGGGTTTATAATGCTGCTAAAGGCGCGGTGTTTTTATTGCTAAATGAGGTTTGAAATTTGTGAGGTAGGAAAAGAAAATAGGTTATATATGAAGGCGTTAGGTCTTATCGCCCAAAACCATAACGCCCAAATTGGAAAATGTCATAACGCCCAAAACATCCCTAGGCAATTTTTTGGTGGAAAATTCATGTCAATTTGGGTGATATGACATTGTTTTTGGGCGTTATAACATTAGTTTTGCTTAAAGTAAAATTGGGTCTCATCGCCCAAGAACCCAAGTAAATAAATGTCATAATGCCCAAAAATTTGAGAAAGAAAACATCAAAAACCCAAATGTATTGACAAATTGCCCAAAAAAAATACTGACAAATATTTTAATCCCAAATTTTATTTATCGCGCGCAGCGAGGAGCAGCGTGGCGCGATGCTAAGGCGGCCCGCCGTCGCCGCTTCCGCGCCGCCCCCCCCCCCCGTTCCGGGCGCGGTAGGTGATAGTATTACCTTGCACAAACATTTTCAAAATTTTTTCTAATGCCACTTGAAGAATTTATATCACTTAAAAGCACTGCAGGACTAGAACATTGTTTTTTAATGTGTTGTACTACCTACTTTAAGGTCATTGTACAGATTTTCTTGGTCACCATGTTTATGCTATAAATTTTTGAATTTCGTGCAGCTACCATCCGATGTTACTTTTATTCTTGCATTGCAGTTGTTGTAATAACAAACGTAAAATGTATTACCCTCATACATTGCTTTTCGTTTTTTTAAATAAACTAATTTTGGAATTAACCCTTTTACCACTTATATATTCTAAATTTCGCACTCCATTTCCATGCACTTACGACCGCACTTTAATACACTTCACAGGTTAATGACTTTTTCAACTGTAACTTAAAATAACGGTTTTTGTAGAAAATGACAAAAAAAAGAAAATGTCATACCGCCCAAACTGTATTTTTGCATTTTGTTTGATATTAAGCAGAAGTAAGTTTTCTGGTTTTAAAAATGTCATAACGCCCAAATTTAATAGCAAGAAATATTTTGGGCGTTATGACATTTCCGGACTTGGGCGTTATGACATTATAATTACTTTGGGCGATATGTCATTCTATTTGGGCTTGAATGACACCCGGAGGAAACCCTCCCCTTGCAAATGGCTAAGTCCATGCACACCATGACTATCCCTTCCTCAAATTCTATTGGGATAGTCCCAATCTCAGTTCATGTTACCCTTTTACATCAATAACACATCTCAACTAGGTTTAAGTTTAACACATAATTTTATTCAAATCTAGGTATGTACTATGGATCTAATGAGAGAAATAATGTTTGTTATAAATACATAAGGCTCACGTTGGGATAATCAAAATGATATTAATTGCATGTCCGTCTGTTTATATTTTAAACGAATCAAATGAAAGTAACGAAATAATTAAGTAATAAACGTGACTGGTTATTTAGGTATGTAGGTTCATATTATGTCTATGTTCAAAGAAAATAATAGCCGGTCAATCACGAACTAATAATAACAAAATATACGAGGGGAGTTCAATATATTCGCGGTATCGACATAAAGGAAAACACGAATTAAATTAAAAATTATTTTATTTTTCAACATAATCTCCTCTTACATTAATGTATTTATTACATCTTGAGATCAACTTTTCTGTACCCTCGAAAAATAGTTTTCATCCTTCTCTCCAAAATGTTCATTTATTGCAGTTTTGAGCTCCTGATTATCGGTAAATCGCTTACCATGAAGGTTTTTTTTTTAAATCTGGGAACAAAAAATAATCACTAGGCCAAAGTCCGGACTATAGTGTGGATGTTGAATCTCTTCAAAACCACAATCCCGTACAACAGCCTTAGAAATCCGTGCCGTGTACACCGGAGCATTGTCGTGAAGGAGCAACACGCCAGCAGCCTGTCTACCACGTCTTTTTTTCTTTATTTCTTCCCGTAAATGATGCAAAGTCGATGCGTAGGATGTGGCGTTTATGGTTTCACCTTTTTTTTTTTGTATTCTATTAGAAAAATTCCCTTTGAGTCCCAAAACATCGCAGCCATCATCTTTCCGGCAGACGGAGTCTGCATGGACTCCTGATTGCTTTCAGGATCATAGTGATGGACCCATATTTCGTCCCCAGTAACAATTCTATTAATAATCCTTACCGGGTCTTCGCTACACAGCTCCAAAAAATCCTTAGAACACTCGATTCGCACTTGTTTCTGATGCGATGTGATCATTCGAGGCACCCATCTTGCACTAACTTTTGAAAGACAGTCATGACTGGGTTGGCATGTAGATTACTCGAATGTAATATACGTGAGTTTTCTACGTAGATTACATGAGGTAGATTACTCGGTCTGATTCGCCATGTATATTACATAATTTAGAATAAATATATATTTTTTAATTTTTTTTTCTTTTTTATTCATGAAAAATTGAAAATATATACAAAAATAAGAATGAAATTCGGGGATGTTATTTTTTTTGTTTCCAATGAAGCGAACATTTGTTCGCCTGAATTAAACAAACGGAAAGACTCCAAACCATCTGAATCCAGTAAATCAAAAAATATTCGTGCACTTCGCCTTTCTGCAGATCGTTCAATTTTCGGCCGCGATAAACTGGATGCAAAAGGTACGCTGCCATTGTAACGTTGTTGAAGACGTTACTTTTCGTGCAGCGAATTTGGGCGAGCGTTCGAAGCTCTCCAGGCGCTTTGTCGAGTAAATCAAGCCGTTCTTCGACAGCGTCTGCAGCTGAAGATTCACTTTTTTGGCACAAATTGATGAGTTTGCCGATTGGATCATATGCATATATTCATGCATTTTTCTGACCGACTCTACAAAACTTGCGTTGAATAGTAGATGAGTTACATTTGGATAGGGTTGTCCCATTTTGGCATCTCCGTCGTCTTCATCTGCGGTCACTCTTTTCATAAATGGCAAATTATCTATGAATGATTTGAGTGCGTTACGAGAGCTAGCAAAGCGAATCAGCGAATACAATACAGGTTTCTTGCCACCAGCATTCTTCAAACGAACTTCTAATTTCGGCTTCTTAAAATCTTTTTGAACTGCCATGACTTTGTTCAAAATGGCGGTATTTTTCTTGGCGCAAACAAAATCCTTAGCCAATAAATTGCCGATATGCGCATTACACGTTGTAAACATTAATGTTGGTGACAATTTTCCACCCATACCAACCATATTCCTAGCATTGACACTGACAACAGCATATATTTCAGCATCGAATCGATCTTTTGCCAAAGCGGTTGCTTTCAATACGATGTCGACTAAATTATCACTTGATTCGCGTAGTTCCGATTCCGACATATCGTAAGATTCTAAAAACAGTTTTTGGTCTTCCGATGTCGCCAGCATATTGACCACGTTGTGTCGATTTGAGTTCGAATTGGTCCATCCATCGATCAGCAATGTCATTTGCCGGTTCATTTTCGCAATCAATCCCGTGTTTCGCTGCTCAATTTTGTGGTGAACTTCGTCCAACAGCGCCGTAGCCATTTTTTTCCGATTCGGTGGTGAATACGCTGGACGTAATGCTTTGACGAATTTCTTGAAATAATCGGAATCACATGCAACAAATGGCACATTGCAACCGTAAACAAATTCGGCAAGAAGCAAATCAATTCTGTCACTTTCAGTTGAACTTATTTTATCCATGAAATGGCTGATTTTTGGTTGCTTTGCTGCAGGTGGGGTCGAATTCAGTCGGTCCGACTGTGGAGAGCTTGTAACATGTACATAGCCTTGGAATATTGGCGACGTTGACTAGCGAAATTAATGTTGTGAAGCAAAAGCAAATAACAAAAGCAAAACAAATTCGTACAGCTGATAAAACGACACTGCCACTATCAGCACAAGTTGTTTGTAAAACCTCAAAATTGGGTGCCGCGGTGTCGCTGCAATCGGCGATTCCCTCCAAATCTTCGTCTTCGTCAGCATCAGTATCAAATATCGCAGTACCACATTTTTTGCTAAAACAATCAACACAACAAAAAGAAATAAACTAAATTATGAAAAAAGAGACCAAGTAAATAGATGGCCAATGTAAAATTTATTATTTACCGATGCGCAATCAATCGTGACTTACACGAATTTAATAAAGTATTTGAACATAACTGGCATTTAGCAGCCACTTTCCCATTTGCATACACTTTTGTAAAACCTTGCCAATTTTTGTGCATTGGTCGTCCACCCGAGGATGATGTCGTTTTCGAAGTATCCCAACCCGACATAAGATATCTTTTTTAAACAAATACAAAAAAGATACGTACAATCGCGTGCTTGTATACCACAAGTCAAAATGAATATTTTTTGTCTGCTCCTAAAGTAAAAACAGTATGCTAGGTGACGCAAAACGCAAATGAAGGCATTTGTTGTCATAGAAACAAAAATAAAATGCACTAAGAAACTAAGGGAAAAGTTTTTATAGGCGCATTTACAAAAGTTCACTATTAAGGTTTTCTACATGTAGAATACATGTGTAATCTTCATGGTTTATGTAGATTACATCGGCTTACTGAAAATCATGTAGTTTTGCCAACCCAGGGCCCTCATGAAGAATGTTGTGTATGGTACAAATAGAAAGGTTAATCTTCGTAGCTATCGTTTTAACCATTACTTTCGGGCATCCTCCAATACAAGTTTCTCGACATGTGTAATGTTTTCTCCGGTGCAGCCAATTAGTGGGCAGCCTGAGCGAGGGTCGTCTTCAATGCTCGCCCTGCCCCTTTGAAATAAACTTGATCACTTTTGAACAGTTGACAACGAAGGTGCCGAATCTCGAAAAACAGCCACCATCTTTCGTGAATAATTTTTTGACTTTTTTCTTGTTTAGTAAGAAGATTTATCACAGCGCGGTTCTCAGTTTTAGTGATTATCGCCACACCAGCCATTTCACCTTTGTTCGACGCAAAATACAAAGCAAACTTATAATCACAGCCAAATGAAATTTTAAAGTAAAACACTTGAATAACGGGGCTACTAAAATCACGAAATAATTTTTTCACATCTTTGGAGTATCATTTTCGAGTGGAGAAATATCCCAATCTATAACATTTACAATGGGATTATGACAACTAAAGTAAGATACGAAATGTTGGAAGTCGCATTAGGCTTCGGCCACGCAATGAGCGACGAGCGACCGAGCGACTGAGCGACGAGTCGCTGAGCGTCGAACCTGAGCGATGGGTGGCCATTTACTGAACGACGTCGCTGAGCGATTATTGGGGAAAATGCCATCGTCAAGTGCGGTTCGTCGTAGCTTATAAGTTGAAAATCGCGTTCATATTTACAGATCGATAATACGTAGCAAATTATGGTGAATTTCATCATTTATATCAAAATCTTCCCAGATTTACAGATCGATTTCGGCAATATTGTCGTATGTCAGTTCTTTCTTTCTTTCCACTCTTTATCGGTGACATTTTTATTTTTATAGTCTTTGTGGGTGTCCTTCTCGTAAATAAAAAGTCTGTGAACCTTCTAGAACAAACTTTAGGACGCAATTAAAGCAACCATTTTATTTCGAAAAATTAAAAGAACACGAAAGTAGCAGAGTTGCCATAACAATTGATATTTCATTAATTTGACATATTCCTTATGTCGTTACCAGAATACAGTTTATATTTAGAATGATTTCACCAGTCCTGTCATAGCACTGGACGGCTTTAGACAGCTGAAATTAAGTTTCTGTGTTAATTTTGTCCATCTTATTACTTCGTCGCTCAGCGATCGACTGAAAAATTAAAACAGATTTGATTGCAGAGCGACGTCGCTCTGTCGCTTAAAAAATCGCTCAGTCGCTCAGGGTTTATGTGGCCACCTCCATACGATTTCATGTGCTTTAATTTTTTCGCGTCGCTCAGCGATTCGTCGCTCAGTCGCTTGTCCCTCATTGCGTGGCCGAAGCCTTAGAAGTTTCACTTCAAAAATACTACCCTATTAAATTAATAGCTGTGCCCGCAACTTCGTACGCGGCGTGAGACTGTGTAATTTCCAATAAAAGAGATTTGACCGTTTTCTCAACGGCATATTTGTTTAAAATCAACAGTCTAGCTAAAACAAAGCGGTGAACATTGTCAATGTGAAACAATAAATCAAACAAATCTATTTACCTAAAACAACAACGTAAGAAAATTAGATTCAACAGCATAAGTACTAAAATTCCAATTCCTTACTATAGGTACCAACGTAGGCAATATCAAAACAACCACTAAAACAAAAGCCTTAACGGAAATTTGTATCTACACCAACGAAAAATTAAATCAAACAACATAATTCACCTATATCGTCTTTACTTCTTGAATTCTTAAATTCTTTACTGTAGGTATCAACGTAGTTACTAAAACTATAGATATAGAACCATTAAAACAAAAACCTTGAACTCAATTTCCATATACACCACTATACGTCCATCAGCGCACGTCATCAGCCATCTGTGCATTTCATCAGAAACACATTGTCGCTGTTGATTACATACACATTCACGTCGCATACTTCTCTTTCGTTTCACTTAATTTGGAGAAAACACCACGCAGTTTTTTTTTCATATGAACGTTCTTGTGCGTCACCCAACCACCCCAAAGCAGAACAACGATCAAGAACCGCGGCTGCTGATAATGTTCGGTTTGAGAAAATAAATTTATTTTTCCCATGTTAGATTTTAGGTTGTAGCCCAGCTTCTAGAGGGCATAGAAAGCTGATTGATGGCTTGAAATAACTATAAAAGTGTCTCCTAAGTATTTCGTTTTGTTTGCATTGATTACGAATTGTTTGAGTAATGACAGTAAAGTCAGAAAAATAAACTCACTCTTCACTCACCATTGCATACTCTGAAGCGTGAGCGGTACCCTCACACCTTTGAGTATCCAATGCTTTTAGCGTTAAACGTTGCCTTGAGTTTGGAAGTCGCTGTCGCATAAGAAGTTTCACTTCAAAATCATCGACCGGGGGCTTTATTATAATGGATGTCAGCATCAATGTCCTCACTGAACGTTCATTGGACATTATCCTCCCCAGGACAAGGAAGAAAGATGCGATCAACTTTTCGTTACTTAGGCTAAAATATACTCTTAGTGAGTGTGAATTTTAAGATTTGTACAAATTTTCCCTGCACATTGCAGCCCCTGTGACAAAATTTAGATACATATTTCCAAATAATGGGGATGGTTTTCTTTCTTTTTGCAAAAATAAGTTCTCGAAGGGAAGGAATTTAAAATATACAAAGGCAAGCTGAATAGACATTTCTGTGCTTCTAAGCAGTGATGCCAGATTTTTTTTTGTCGAAATTCCCCATTTTGGGGAGAATTTTTATAAAAATTCCCCATTTCATATCCGTCTTTTCCCCATTTCATTCATTGAAGAAAAGTACCTAAATATGAATTTTTAATAGGTATAATAAAATGTTGTTTTCTTTTATTATTTTTTTTTTTTCTTTGAGGTGGTAATGCAAAATTCATGTGAATTTAAAATATAAAGGTAAAACAAAAACAAGTCTTTACTCTTTTAATAAAAAGTGATAATAATAATAATAAATTAAAATCTAATATTACAGGTACATAGTCAAAATACGTTAGAGAAGCAATATAGATAATCCATAAAACACATTGTCGTATATGGTAGTTATATACATACAAAGAAGGTAAAAAGTGAATATTAAATATACAAGGAAAATAAAATATTCAAAATTCTGTTTAGTTTAAAATTCTATAAATTCATGTAAGGTACTGTAAAAAAAAAAAATTAACAACTAATAGTTGAATTAAATGAATAGATGTAAAAAGCGGCATATGTAATTCATAAATAATAGAATCTTACATATTATAATAGTTTGTAGCTACCCACATTACGAGGCAGGTTGAAAGTAAATTATAAATTAAAAATGTACATAAATAAAGAAAAAAAAAAATTGAAAAATGTTTAAGGTTAAAGTTATAGAAAATTTTGAGCGGCAAATGAAACGGTGAACTTCACATCTGATATTGAATCTGCACAAGGGTTGCAGTTATGAACTGAATGTGAAAATGACACATTTGAGTAAAGTTCAGTTCGAAATACGTTTAGAGCTAAATCGCTTAGATTCTATAAGCGCGGTGATGTTTTTATGTTCGGAATTTATTTTTAAATGATGCAAAATTAATAAACATTCGTGTATCGTGTATGTCGTTTTTCCCCATTTTAAGAGCACTTTTCCCCGTTTTCCCCATTTAGTGAAAAATTCCCCAAAATGGGGAAAATCCCCACATCTTTCATCGCTGCTTCTAAGTAAATTTAATAAATTAAATTGCTGAAACAATGAAATGGAAATACATAGGTACTTCATTGTTGGGGTCTACAAGGACTGCGTACTCAGCAGCGGCTGGGCACAATTTGGCAAAGACAAGATTAATGCATGCAGAACTGCATCAAAACAACCATTAATTGCCGGTTTAGTCATTATTTTTGGAAATTAATCTTCACCACAGAATATTCCTCTCTCAGCATTTGCTGCCAATAAACTCACTCACCATTGCATAGTCTGAAGCGTGAGCGGTACCCTCATGAGTATGCAACTTCAAAAAAAAAATCTACTAAGACGTTTTCAATTAGTTATCACGTTAAAATTTAGTTGATATTTAATATATAATAGCAAACTTTAGATTTTAAGTATTATTACTCTCAAATAAAGTTAATTTACATAGGAGTAGTTATAAAAGTAAGTAGTATTAAGTATTAAGGTTATTTAAGAAAATTTAGAAGTGGGTAGGGAATCAAATTTAGCAAACAAATGACACATATTCTGCCCTTTATCAAACACGAAGCCTTTTTCATAACACTATCACTGTACTTATCACTGAATTGGCAGTATTGCGCAGTTCGGTTGATGAGCGTTGATTTTGATCGGTGTTCGTAGGGGGGTTGATGAATCGGGTGTGCAGCGAATAGGTGTGAATGTGTGTGTTGAGAGGATTTGATTGCGTGTTGGGATGAATGTTATAGGTGTTTTACAGGTGATTTTTATGAACTGGATATTGGTGTGTGTTGGACTACAGGTGAATTTTTATAATGGCGTCTAGTTTGCTGTATGAATTGTGGGTGTTTTAAAAATGTAGGTGCGGTATGAATTGGTGGTGTTTTAGAAATGTTGGCGCGGATGCCTTGGTAAAAGGTAGCGCTTGCGAGTCCCGACACGTGCCATTAGGTTGCGTTAGCGTTTTGATGCGGCCGCGAGGGAACGTTTTGCAATTACCTAGGACATCCGCAATTTCTGCATGGGATAATTAAAAATTAGGTGATGCTCAACAAATGCAAATGACTTTTACCTTTAAAGGGTTGCAATAAACCATGTGACTGTACGATTTAATAATCGCAGGTTCTATAAAAAAAAAATGCTCTCCTAGCACTCGGGAATTTCACTTTGCAGGACTTTACCTCAGGACATCATCAATATCTTAATTCCTATAGGTATTTTAGATAATTTAAAATATGTAATTAAAATTAGATGTAAGAAGATTTACACAAACGCCAAGAAAACTTAGCATAACTTACGTGACGGCAGACGATGTTAGCACGTGAAATGTCCAGAGAATGTTGCGTTAACTTTTACCGCAACAAGGTCTACTCTTCGGTCCCTTTCTCTTCCCACCCGTGGTCCCTCTTTTCTTGGGTTCTGTGCTCGAGGTCCTGGGATGTGGACGGGCATCCGAGGCCCCCATCAGCCTCCGCACCACCTCCTTGGAGCATAAGGGTACGACCACTTAGGTACTCGAGAGTGACAGGCCGGTCACAAGCCATCAGACGGGCGGTCTGAATGGCAAAGAATGGGGTTTCCGGTTGCGCAGCCCTTCGGACGGAAGGGAGACTCGCAACCGTCGATTAAGGACGGGCACTAGTCGGATGGTGAGCCTGGGAGGCCGCCAGGAGACTCCCACCGACCCAACGCACAGAAGGTACCGACAGGAGGTCGGTACAGACGAATGAGTGGGGGGAGGACGATCCCCTTAGCAAACACTCCACCGAGGGACAACTAGACACGCACCAAATGTGTCTATGAAAAGGGGTGTGGCGGACGGCCAATACAAAGCACCCCAACGATTGTCACATCACCACCGGTGACAATAAAACAAACTCCAAGTTCGATGGGTGGAGAGACGACGATCTCTTTTACGAATAACTCCGCCGCTAGAGCAACGAAGGAGCAGCAGAGGAGTGCAGGCGGACGGCCAACGCAAACAGGCACTCTTCAACAAGAACTACCACCACCACGGTAGAGAGTCTTGTTCGATGGGCATAGGGAAGACGATCCCTAAGTAAATGCCCCGACGATGGAGCAACGGAGGAGCAGCAGAGAGTGTGGGCGGACGGCCACAGAAAACGCACTCCCACCATAGAACCCGCACAAAAAGTGCGTGACAAAACAAACACGAGCACCACATCACATAAACACTAAAACACAAATCGTTCAAAGACGATCGCAGCAACAACAGGACGATTTAAGGCTACATTAATAGTAAAAACAGAACACCACTAAAAATGCTGCAGTGGAATCACGGCCGAGAGCCCACCCTAAATTAATTACTTTGTAAGGAATGGCCTGCTATCGGCGAATCTCATCCCCCAAAACTGCGCGAAAGTCCACCGAGATATGTAGATTAAATTACTCGCGAAAAAAAAAGTAAACAAACAAACAATACTTGATGAATTCCTTGTCTGCTATTGGGGTTGATTGTTGGGGAATAATCATCCAATTTCCAATGTCCGGGTGGGGAACTATTGCGTCCACCAGCATCCTTTTTTCCTTTTTTAACTTTTTTAATTGGATTCTTATTTACTTCGTGGGGAAAAATGCCGGTTGCAAAATTCCTCCACGAATTACTTTTATTTACATTTTTTTTATCATCTTTGGCTGAATACCAAAGATGACACTCTAAAAGAAGGCTAACTCTGACAAAAAGAGAAAAGAGTTGGAAGTCGGCTGGCTAATCCCAAATATACTGGAAGGATCCCCCAAGGCGAATTCCAGTATATAAAGAGAGGAGTGATTGGAAATTTTGAGAGGATTAGCGGTTTACGGCAGCGCAATGGTGTCGCATACCAAATGACCGTTTAGCCCGCTAATATGTTTGAATGTGGTGGTTAGTGGCCGTGGGAGGCATTTCTGAATGCCAACATAAAATCCCAACATTGGTCCCATACCAGCGAATGAATGAGAGAGTGTGCGTGAGGAAGCCAAGCGACTTCGAATCAAACAAAAGCCCTGGAAGTCACTTCTTGGCTGACCAGCATAAGCGCAAGTTTAGAAGTTTCCATATTTCGAGCATATTTTGATTTGTTTTGTCGTTGCGAGTTAAACAAGTTTGATAATTTTTTTAGAGTAAATCGTGGAGGTTTGGTAGTACCAATAAATTAGTATAATAAATTAGTGAAGTGAGTTCCTGTAAAACGGAAGAAAGGATCCTGGAGAAAAGATAGAGGGCAGAGGACAGAATGAAGTGAAAGAGGTGTCAGAGAAGGGGCATCGGTGAGAAGGAACAAAAAGACAAAGGAATCCAACAGGGGTTGCACAGGAACCAAAGATAAGTACAGTGTTTAAATTAATCAGTTTTGAATCAGTCGTTTGTGTAGGGAATTGTAAAATTCAGATCTCGGTGGCATTTGGTTTCGAAAAGGAAAAGATCCCGAAATAAACGGGACACGCGACCCATTATTCACAGTTTTGTAATTTTCGAGATAACGCGATAGCGGGCCACGCCAACGGTCCAAACGCCATCTTTTTACGCATTGCATAATCCCACTATTTGTCACAAATTTTGTGAAATTAAGTAATTTCTTAATCTGGGCCTTTTTTCCCAGTCAATAAAAGACCGTGCTCCAACGGAGCTGTTATAACGTTGTCGAAAAAAAAATCTTTGTCTTCTTTTTGGTTTTTTTGAATTAACAGAGTTACAGAGGTTTCGTAATTTGCCGAAAATTACGTGGCGCCCATTTTTTTTTTGTTTTGGTTCCATCATCTTGGCAGGTAATCTTGGGAACCTCGCGCTCAACGAAAGCGAACCCACCCCTTCGCTGAGCCCAGCTGAACGTAGCCTTTCCACGGGCTACTGTTGCAAAGTACGCGATCTCTTATTTCCGATCTTTGGCAAGTGTCATATTCGGCTTTTCCCTCGGGCAGTGGCGACTGCACTTTTGTTATTGCTTTCGTTTGTTTCGCAAAATTAACTTAAATAGTAGTTTGCATAGCGTGAAATATTAGAAAATAATATTGAAAAATTATTTTGCAACAAGAAGAAAAGAGCGCGAAAAAAACTTGTCAGAACTTATGTAGGCAACAGCGTTGCCATAATGTTACAAGTGTAACAAAAGTGATACACTTTTTAATTATTTTAGAACTTTGTTACAATGTTACTTTCTTTTCCGCTCTGTTACATTTTTTCCCATTAAAATCCGGCTGTAGGAAATAAGGCCCCAAAAGAGAAAATGAAATAAGGCCCCAAATTTGGGGTGTTTTTTCATAATGAAATAACACCCCAATTTCAAATATGAAATAAGGCCAAACTGCGATGAAATAAGGCCCCAAAATAAAAAGAAATACAGCTCCAAATTTGTGGTTTATTTCATAATGAAATTAAAAATAATGAAAACTACTTTTTATTTAATATTGTTGATATTGGATAAATTAACTTAGATTAAAGCAAGCAGGGGGTTACAGGGGGGCAGCATGCCCCCTCATACGCGTTCCATATCGGAATGGTAACAAACAATAAAAAAAATATTTTGGGGACTTATTTCACTTCTTCTTTTGGGGTCTTATTTCATAATGAAATAAGACCCCAATTTTCATTAAGAAAGAAGGCCCCAAAAAAGGAAATAACACCCCAAATTCTATTAAAAATCGTTGTTGTTGTTTCCTGTATAATTTTTTGTAGCCTTATTTCATTTTTCTCTTGGGGCCTTATTTCATTGGGGCTTTATTTCGCAGAGCCTTAAGATCCTTTTTTGTTTTCCTTGTTAAAAATATAGAAACGTGGAACTGGCAGCACTTTTTTCTTTCGAGCAAACTTCTACTAATTTCTGTCAATGTATGTGTTTGTTTACACAGAGCAAAAGTTGTGCAAAACGTTAAACTGCGAATGGGAGGGACTCGCCGCGTCACCGTTGGCAATAGGCCAACTTTCAACTTTCAATTTCTATTTCACAAACTTTTTTTACCACAAGATGTAGAATATTAGGCCTGTTTTTTTAGCTCGATCTCAGCAAAGCAAAGTAAAGTAGGATTTCCAGCACGCATTATAACAACTAGTGTGATTCATCGAAGTGTCAAGTAGAGCGTAGTTGTTGTAATTGCGTGCTGAAAATCCTACTTTACTTTGCTTTGCTGAGATCGAAGCTAAAAAAACAGGCCTAATATTCTACAACTTGTGGTAAATTACGCACATAAAATAAAACACATAAAATACGTGTACCACCTGTATCAGAAAATTCATACATCACCTGGCCTCCAACATTCATACAGCACCCTAAACGCAATCATAAAAATTCACCTGTAGGTAATACAACATACACCAACATCCAAATAACATAGAACACCTATAATATTCATCCCAACACGCAATCAAAAAATCTCTACACACCCCATCACACCTTTTCTCACGTTTATTACTGATTATCCCAACGTGAGCTTTATGTATTTATAACAAGCATTAGATCCATAGTACATACCTAAATATGAATAAAATTATGTGTTAAACTTAAACCTAGTTGAGATGTGTTATTGATGTAAAAGGGTAACATGAACTGAGATTGGGACTATCCCAATAGAATTTGAGGAAGGGATAGTCATGGTGTGAATGGACTTAGCCTTTTGCAAGGGGAGGGGTGTAGTTCAGGTGTCATTCTACCGACAACACCACAGCTGATAAGACGTTTCATATATACCTACTTCCTTTTCCTACCTCACTAATTTCAAACCTTATTTAGCAATACAAACACCGCTCCTTTAGCAGCGTTATACACCCAAGCTATCATTCTCCTTTTCTCGGATTTTCATAATTGTTTTTTTTGTTTTGTTCGTATTGCTGTATATCAGGTTTATATTTACTTTTTGTCGTGAAAACATAACTTTAAGGGGATGAAAGAGGTTATGAAAGTTTGTATGGGGAAATACACTTTGAAAAAAAGAAGAAACTGGATAGAAATCGAGGACCTATTGACACTTCAAATAAAAAAAAAAAAATATTTTAAATTTTAAAAGCAATTGTTGCTGTCAATTATTTTAATAATTTTCTAAGCAAATTATTGTTGTCAACAATTTAAAAAAAAAAATTTTTTTAAATATAGCCTAGTATCCTGCTCGCGCTAAATTTTATCTCCCATACAAAAATGTCTACAAAGATAAAATTTAGCGAGGCAGTTTAGCAAAGCAGTATCCTGTTCGCACGCTAAATCCTTAACTTCATACAGATGGGCCGATGAAAAGTCTCCACTCATTTAGATCGCGAAATAAATGTCCGGTACATTAAATCGAAGATAAATTCTGACATACAAAACAGAGGAAAGAGTTTGTCTTGTGTTTCCTATGATTTTTTGGCGGAAAACGCAGTATGCGTGATAATAAGAGACAACGCAAAGCCAAACAATAGAGCCAAAACAGAGATATAAATATAAATAAAGCGAACCGAATTTCAGGGGGACTTTTGCTTTCATTTGGCCTCGTCTTTTGCGTAGGTAATAAGAAGTGTTCCACTATGGTAAGGAGATTGTGGAAAGTTTGAGAATACATGTCGAAGTTCCTCTTATAATTTCTAGGTTTCTTACGTCTTTCAAGTTTGAAATTCGAAAATTCTATCAAAATCACGTATACTGATGTCTGTCATGGTACTCATGGTTCATAACCATATGAGTTTTGTCCCATCCATATCATGTTTAATAATAATTTAGCGACCATTTATCTTTGGTGTGGAGAAACGAAGTGGAGACTAGGGGCGCTAAAATTTAGCGCGAGCAGGATACTAGGCTTATACCTAAAAAGTTTGTTCTAATAAATTATGTTTACTATGTTAAATTAAGTAACTTTTTAAAATGAAGTAAATACTTTGATTATACAAAGATGATGTGGACGACGATATTTTGCATCGAATTCGCACTATGACATCGGATAATAAACTGGAGATGTAAGATGAAATGCTTGATCGAGGATATGGTGTCTGCTCATGAGTGGCAATTTGTTGTGCAAATTGGGGATGCCACAGCCAAATCGTTCAATGCAAGACGCATTTAATCGAGAATTGGAGCGACAAATGGACTTCGATCGAATCGCATTGAGCCAAGCTGTTCGAACAAATGTGCCAATGTTGAATCAAGAATAAAACAAAGTGTACGATGAATTGATGCAAACAGTCGATAACGAAAATTGCGGAATTTTCTTCCTTGGTGCGCCCGGTGGAACTGGAAGTACATTCCTGATTTCACTGATTTTGGATACCATTCGTTCGAGATCTAAGATCGCTTTGGCCCTAGCCTCTTCTGCCTCTTCTGCTTGCCTCCACACAATTTGAAACTAAAAATTGTCTCAGTAATACACTTGGCATGTAGAATCACAGCTGAGGCATCTGCAATCAGCTGTTGAAGATGCGTGTTGAGTGGCTTGCACACCTACCTTAGTGGAAAAACAAGATCCAGCGCCTTGGTGGTATAGGGAACTTGAAAAGCTAAAGAAGGATGTGAGGAAGGCCTTCAATCACTCCATGAGGAGGGGAGAACCCGAAGCATGGGATGAGTATAAGGCGAAAAAGAAAGAGATGAATTTTACTCTGCGACGACGTAAAAGGGAATTGGAGGGACTTTTGCTCGAGTATGAGGAGTACGTCTGAAGTCAGTAGACTACAAAAGATTGTCTCCAGGGATCCAGTTTCCATGATCGGACTCATTCGTAATAAAGATGGGGAGATGTTGGAAACACTGGATCAGACAAAAGAGGTCCTAATCGAGGTACACTTTCTAGGAAGCTATAAGTCAGATCAGCCCTGGGCTCCAAGGAAACAAGGAGCGAACAGGATGGATAGGACGGAAGCAGAACGGATCGTAACAACAGAAGCGGTCAAGGGTGAGATAGCAACACCCTTTTTCACCCTTCAAAACCGCGGGGCCGGATGGTATATTTCCAGGTCTAATGCAATGGGGAGTAGACGCAATTGCACCAAGGCTCAGGAATATATACGTTGCATGCCTAGCAATAGGCTACATCCCGATTACATGGAGGGAGACAAATGTGGTCTTCCTCCCCAAGCCGGGGAAAAAGAATTACACCGAGGCAAAGGCCTTGAGACCAGTTAGCCTGACATCCTTTCTGTTGAAAACAATGGAAAGGGTGGTTGTTGCGGCTACTTACCAAATGTAATTCTGTTGTTGTAGTTAATTTTATTATTGTAGTTATCATTGCTTTGTAAACTCTGTGAACGTTACCCTTGCTTGAGCGACTGAACGCGACCGAATCGCAGTATTTCGTCGTCAAGTTTAGAACTTCAGTCCTTCTTCCGGCCTCATCGTTTTTCTCCGGCCATTTTTAACTTTATAAGATCCGTGACGGCGCTCAAGCAAGGAGGACGTACAAAAGTGTAAGTACCATAAAATGTCATACATATACTCGTATTATATTTTGTATTTCTTATATGTAGGAAATAAAATTTCTTGGACATTTCCAAATATTAAATTCACATTTCCTTACGCCGGGAAGCGGCCGTCACAACTTTTATTTCACTTTTTTTCACGTGAACGTGAAGTGAGCTCACTGGAAAGGGCAGCCGAGCATCGACAACCAAAGTGGATCAGCACCGCACCGAATGCACTGCGCTTAATATCAAAAACAGCCTGTAGCAGAGAAGATAATTTGTGGGGTGAGTACACTTGATTGAAGTTGATTTGGGAAGGGTGATTCGGTGTGTGGTAGAGTTTGAGCGTTGATAGGCACTGCGGGGGGATTTTTAATAAATACATAGGCATATATATAGTGCAAAAAATGTCAGGTACTAGGTCGCAATCTGCTGCTTTAGCACTGTCGAACGTGCAAGACGACGAGAGCGATGATCATGATGAGCAAAACGTCACGGTTCGGTTTGAAACATCGTCAATCGAATCCAAACTACAGGACATAATGAAACAACTGAATTTTCTACAAGCTGAAGTTGCCAGGAAAAGTACACTAACGACAGTGGATAACAGTAGCGTTGCGAGCGGTAGTTCTGCGAACGGTAATGCTGGTGAAAGGAGTAGCGGTACTGTGGAGAACGGTGGCGTTAGAAACGGTACAGTGGGGAACGGTAGTGACTCTGGAATGTTAGCAGCTGCTTTGAGTGACCTGAGTCGCACGTTGTCCAATACCAGGCCGGAGCAAGGCAGAAAATTATACGATCTTCCCGCGTTTGATGGTCGGCCTGAGGACTGGCCCATGTTTCTCGAATCGTTCGATATTACAACGGAGCAGTACAACTATAGTAATCAACAGAACCTCATGCGACTCCAAAAGGCACTAAAGGATAAGGCGAAGGAAGCAGTTGAGTGTTTGCTCATACATAGTAGCAATGTGCAACGCATAATGGAGACATTGTGCGCTCAATTTGGTAGACCTGAGTTGCTGGTGAAAAGCCAAATCGTCAAGCTGAGAAGTATTCCGCCTATACAGGAGAATCGTTTAGTGCAGATATTACCGTTCGCCACCAAGGTGCAGAACCTGTCGTCATTTCTGAAAGCTGCGAAGTGTGATCATCATCTGTCCAATCCGATGTTAATGGATGAGTTGCTGCTTAAGTTACCAGTGGAAAGAAGGTTAGAATGGGCGCGATGTGCTCGTAATATCCGCGAGGTACCGACGGTGGAACATTTTAGAGAATGGCTTCAAGAGTTGGCCAACGAGGTAAGAGTAGCTTGTACTGACTTAAGTGAACCACCGGTCCAAGGTATAGCAAAGCGGGATAGGCAAACACGGTTCTTTTTAGCAAATGAGGTTGATGACTCAACAAATGGTCAATGCAACACTTGTTCGGGTAGGCATGAGATTTCGATCTGTGAACGTTTCTTGGAAATGAACTACGGTCAGCGATGGCGATTAGCTCGGCGATGTAAACTGTGTTTTAATTGTCTCGAGCAAGGTCATCAGACAAATACGTGCACAAAGCATCATGAATGCAGCTCATCCAATTGTACGAGAAAACTTCACGAGCTTTTGCATGGGACTCAAAATAGGGGTCAGGGTCAACATATGTCTTCTCAACAGGAACTATCATTCTCGGGTACGGCTCTTCATTTCCCTAGCAAAAGGTTGCTTTTTAAAATTCTTCCAGTGAAACTGTACGGAAATGGAAGGGTCATTAGAAGCTTCGCATTTATCGATGAGGGTTCTTCAATATCGTTGGTTAATCAAAATTTAGCTGATCGTCTTGGACTGAAAGGACCAAAAGAGAGTCTGACCATGCAATGGTTCGCAAATAACACCATAACAGAACCTTCGAGAAGGGTACACATGAAGATCTCTGGAGTTGGTCCTCGTAGTCAGACATTTGAGATGAGGAACGTCAGAACGGCAAAGGATCTTCGGTTGCCTACTCAAACACTAGATGTAGCTGAACTACGAAAGAGGTACCACCTACCGAAAAGGCTTCCTATAAACGCATACACAGCCGCCACTCCAGAGATACTTATTGGGCTCGATAATATACATTTAGGTGTCTCACGAAAAGTTATTGCCGATGGATGGAAAGGACCTGCAGTGGTGTCAACGAAACTTGGTTGGGTTGTCTATGGCAATGGAGAAAAGCACCCGAACCTCAGAAGCCCAATGTACTTTGCACAGATCGGTTGTCAAGATGAATTGGAGGAACAAGTTCGAAGTTACATTGCCGATGATAATTTTGGGACAAGATTTGCTGGAGAAATTGTTGACTCGGTTGACATGTCCAGATCAAAAGAAATCCTCGAAAAACAACGAAAAGGATAGGAACACACTTCGAAACGGGGCTGTTGTGGAAAACCGAAGATGTTAGTCTTCCGCTCAGCAAGAGGATGGCTGAGAAAAGATTCATCGCACTGGAAAGGAAGTTTCAGCGGAACGAGGATTTTCATCGTCAATATGTTCGACTTATGGCAGAATACGAGATGAAAGGTTATTCGAGAAAGCTAACACCTGCTGAGGCTGAGAGTAAAGATGAGCGCATCTGGTATTTACCACACTTTGGAGTCGTCAACCCAAACAAACCCGGTAAGCTACGGTTAGTTTTCGACGCCGCAGCCGAAGTGAATGGCATTTCTCTCAACTCAATGCTTCTCAGTGGTCCAGATGGATGCCAACCGTTAACAGCAGTCTTGATGAAGTTTAGGCAAAGGCAAATAGGAGTGTGTGCAGACATTGTTGAAATGTTCCACCAGGTTAAAATTCGTAAGGACGATCAGATGGCACAGCGGTTTTTATGGCGGGCACATTCCAAGGAGCCATTGCAAGAGTATGTCATGACATCGATGACCTTTGGTGCGACTTGTTCACCGTGCTCAGCGCAGTTCGTAAAGAATAAGAATGCAGAAGAGTTTCGAGAAGGATTCCCAGCTGCAACGGATGCGATAATAAATAACCACTATGTGGATGATTTTGTCCATTGTTTTACATCAGAACCAGAAGCCACTCGCGTTACTAAGGAAATATTTTGGATCCAAAGGCAAGGGGGCTTCGAGTTGAAACGATTCGTATCGAATTCGAAGGTCGTTACACAGGAGCTGGGCGAGCCGGAATTGAAAACTTCAATTTTAAGCCTCGACAAAGGAGATGCGGAACAGTATGGGAAGGTTTTGGGCTTACATTGGGATACCAACCGAGATACTTTCAAATTTGTTTTGGCTTTTGCAAAGATCGATCCAGTTCTGCTAGGAGGTAATAGAAGACCGACGAAACGCGAAATGTTAGCAATATCAATGTCCGTTTTTGACCCATTCGGTTTAGCCGCCGAGTACTCCTTGATCGCTAAATTAGCTCTTCAATCCGTCTGGCGAGAACGAGTAAACTGGGATGAAAAGATTCCAGATGAAGCCAACGCAATTTGGTCAATATGGATTCGTAGTTTAAAGGAAGTTCAAGAGATACAAGTTTCTCGCTGTTATAGCAGTGCGTTTACGGATAAACCGGTTGAACTACATGTCTTCGCTGATGCAAGCGAACAGGCTTACGCCGCAGCTGCATACTGGAGAATTCTTGAAGAGCCTGGGAAAGCACGTGTGACGTTTGTAGCAGGAAAAACCAAATGCGCTCCATTGAAGGCAACATCAATCCCTCGACTTGAACTTCAATCCGCAGTTCTAGCAACACGCTTGAGAGAAATGGTATTGCAATGCCACGACGTTACGCCAACGAGGATGGTGATGTGGAGTGATGCCAGTACCGTTCTATCATGGATACGTTCTGACCATCGACGGTATAAGCCATACGTAGCACATCGTGTTAGTGAGATTTTGGGCAGTAGCAGAATTGAGGAATGGAGATGGCTTCCTAGTGCTCTAAACCCAGCGGATTTCGGTACTCGACTACGGGACGGAAGACGTGAATCCTTTTGGTTAAACGGACCTGAATTCTTGAAGAGTGAGGAATCAAAATGGCCTAAAACAGATCAATTCCCAATTACCCAGCTGGAACTTCGAAACAGAGCAACATTTCTTTTTATAAACAATGAAGACGTTTTTAGTAATTTTTCATGTTTCAGGAGATTGAGAAGAGTCATAGGATGGATATTGCGCTTTAAAGAAAACTGCAGTAAGAATCCCGGTTTGAGGGCACGGGGTGGTCTTAAATCATACGAATTAAAAAAGGCAGAACAAATGATATGCAGAAGCGTCCAGATGGCATCATATCCAGACGATTACGGGCAGCTGTCAGTGGGGGAAGCGGTAGGTCGCAGTAGCAGTTTACGTAAACTCAGCCCGTATTTGGATGAAAGTGGAGTAATTCGAATGGATGGCCGAATAAACTCAGCCTTCTCCGTCCCAGTTTGTACTCGCAACCCTATAATAATGCCGCAGAAACACCATGTCACCGATCTCATCGTCGCTTATTATCACATCATGTGGAAACATCAAAACGAGGCAACTATAATCAGCGAGATAAGACGATGCTATTGGATACCACATGTACGGACAGTAGTACGGCGTGTGTCAAAAGATTGTCTGGTTTGTCAAAAGCACCGAGCGAAGCCGAAAACGCCGCTAATGGGACAGCTTCCGGAAGACAGATTGACGCCGTTCGTGAAGCCGTTTTCGTATGTCGGAATAGACTACATGGGACCATTCTTAGTCGTTACGGGCCGACGCACTGAAAAGCGATGGATCGCGTTGTTCACATGCCTTACAATTCGAGCAGTGCATTTAGAAATAGTCAGGGATCTTACTACTGATGCTTGTCTGATGAGCATCCGCAACTTTATTAACCGACGTGGGACTCCGGTGCGCATACGCTCAGACAATGCCACGACCTTCGTAGGAGCAGATAGAGAACTCAAACGACAACTTTACCAATGGGACCATGGCCTCATTTCGGACACGCTCGCAAACTCGAATATCGAATGGATCTTTAACTGCCCGTTGAACCCCCACGCAGGAGGATGTTGGGAGCGCTTAGTACGTAGCGTGAAGCGAGCTATGGGACATGCTTTACACCGCGAGAACCTCCAAGAACACAGCCTCTATAGTTTAATGTGCGAGGCCGAAAATATAGTTAACTCTCGACCTCTAACTCACATTCCGCTAGACACACCCACCGATGAACCCTTAACCTCAAACCATTTCATTCTAGGTGTACCTAATTCGCAGCAAACCCCTCACCCTCGTGCTAAGGACTTGAGCGCGACGAGAAAGCAGTGGCGCAAGGTGCAGCAGGCGCAGCATCGCTTCTGGAACAAATGGTTGTCGGAGTACCTACCCGATCTATGTCGACGCACGAAGTGGTACCAGCCAGTTGAGCCTCTAGCAGTAAACGATATCGTTCTCATATGTGACGGCAGCATACATCGATCGAAGTGGCCATTGGGAAGGATTATCAAAGTATTTCCGGGCAAAGACTCACAAGTGAGAGCTGCGGAAGTTCTAACGAAAGTTGGCTTGCTGAAGCGACCGGCATGTATGCTGGCGAAACTGAATGTTGGTGAATCACGAGGCCGATGATTCACGGGGTCCGGGATGTTGCGGCTACTTACCAAATGTAATTCTGTTGTTGTAGTTAATTTTATTATTGTAGTTATCATTGCTTTGTAAACTCTGTGAACGTTACCCTTGCTTGAGCGACTGAACGCGACCGAATCGCAGTATTTCGTCGTCAAGTTTAGAACTTCAGTCCTTCTTCCGGCCTCATCGTTTTTCTCCGGCCATTTTTAACTTTATAAGATCTGTGACGGCGCTCAAGCAAGGAGGACGTACAAAAGTGTAAGTACCATAAAATGTCATACATATACTCGTATTATATTTTGTATTTCTTATATGTAGGAAATAAAATTTCTTGGACATTTCCAAATATTAAATTCACATTTCCTTACGCCGGGAAGCGGCCGTCACAGTGGTGGTGGACTATATGGAGAGTACTGCGCTTAAGATGTATCCTTTAAATAGTAAGCAGCATGCCTACAGGGCAGGCATGTCTACAGAAACAGCGCTACATCAAGTAGTACGCGTTGCAGAAGAAGAACTAAATACCGGGGACATTGCGTTGACCACCATAATGGACATTGAAGGTGCCTTCGATAAGATATGCTTTGAAAGTCTGACACAAGCCTTGGAAAAAAGTAGGGTTAACCTATTGGTGGTAAGATGGGTGGACAATATGTTGAACACAAGGGCGATAAATATTCAGACGGGAACCTCAAACTTAAGAGGAAGGGTTAGCAGAGGTTGCCCAAAAGGAGGTGTTCTTTCACGTACACTGTGGAACATCACTGTGGACTCTCTTCTCGACAGACTTGAGGCGACGGGCATTTACACAGTGGGATATGCCGACGACATAGCAATAATGGCCAGAGGCAATTTCATAGACGTCACCGCAGATATCATGACGAATGCGCTCAAAGTGGTGGAACGGTGGTGTCTGGAACAAGGGCTTTCAATTAATGCGGAGAAAACAGATTTAATAATCTTCACGAGGAAGATGAAAAATCTGGAATTTCGACCCTTAACACTTTTCGGATCGGAACTAAAAATGGCCAAGAAGGTTAGTAAGTATCTCGGAGTCTATCTAGATACTAGACTTACTTGGAACTACCATGTTGAGGAGAAGGTCAGGACGACAAAAAGTGCAAACGTGTATGTGGACAGAGGTGGGGACTCTCGCCTAGGTCAGCATACTGGATGTATACGATGATAACTAGACCCATTATTACCTACGCCCCGGTTGTATGGTGGGCGAAAGCCTCCCAGAAAACTGTGAGGAAGCACCTGGATAGGGTCCAACGTTTAGCATGTATAGGAGTTACAGGTGCAATAAGGACAACACCAACATGCGTATTGGAAGTGATCCTAGGGATCTTACCGCTAGACTTATTTATTAAGAAAACAGCGGCCCTAGCGGCACTTCGTTTGCATCGAGATGCGAAATGGCACAATCGTGGTACCATCTATGGACATAGGAAGATCCTGGAACTTGTCAAAAACGAGATTAGGGGGCTGAACATGCCTATGAATGAGATAACAAGGGTGCGTATTATGGAAAGGAATCACAAAACTCGTATTGAGAACGGATTACTTCCAGAAAAAAGGAGTGGTGAAATAGTGATTTTCACAGATGGATCCATGATGGATGACGGAGCGGGTGCCGGTATCTATTCAGCAGAGCTGGAACTAGCCCGTCACGTTAGCCTCGGGAATTACACTTCTGTATACCAGGCTGAGATGATTGTATTGCTGCATGCGTTGGACTACTTGCTTGAGAGTCAGGTGGAGGGAAGAAATATCCTTATAGCACTGGACAATCAGGCGGTGATCAGATGCATGGAACAAACAAAAATAACAACATCATTGGCATTGGAATGTGTACTTAAGCTCAATGAGTGTTCATCTAAAAATGAAGTAACACTGACTTGGGTACGAGGACACATAGGGATCGAAGGCAACGAAGAGGCGGACTCCCTTGCAAAACAGGGGTCAACTGAAAAGTTGGTGGGATCAGAACCATTCTCTTCAATTGGCAAAGGAATGGTAGAACAGCTGATTCACAAATGGAACAATGTAGACAGGCTAAAATGGCAATTTATAGGCCGACCTGCTCCACTCAAAGAAGGGTGCTAAGCATGAGTCGAGGAACATTGAAATGGGTGGTGGCTTTGTTAACGGGACATGGTAATTTCGGGTATCACTTAAGGAAGATGGGCCTTAGAGAGGATGATACCTGCAAACTATGCCTAGAGGAACCTGAGACAGCGGCACATATACTGTGTCAATGTCTGGCGTTGGCTGGCGAAAGAATGAGGATCTTGGGACATCATTGGGTCGAGACCCAGTCGATGAAACAGATCTCCCATAAACAGATGCTAGCGTTAACACTTGGAATTGAGCTCAGGGAAGAACTCTGGAGAAATCCAGAAAGTCTCTCTGGGTAAGATTTATAGTGGTAGAGAGACGAAAAGATACCCGACAAAGGTGGTCTAATTCGAATATCTCTCGAAATCTATATATATATGTATATATATATATAACTAGCTGGCCCGGCGAACTTTGTTTCGCGCATATTTGTTAATGTAATGAAAATAATAATGCTGATAAAATGAGCATGCACAATGCACATGTCCTTTACGAAACACGATGTATAAAGCGGAAGTTCATACATTTGACTTTAGGAGAAACATGGGAATTCAATATTGGTTCCACAAAATTCCAGCGATAGTCCTTGAGACTTATTAATTGTCTTAGCGAAACGGGAAATTGATACGCTTAAAAACGAATAGCAAATATATCTGAATAAGCAAAATCCGCGGAATTAGAATGTTTTCCTTTGAATTTTCCACTCAAAATCGTCGCTTATTCCATGACATTTGATTTGAGATTCTTCACAATCAAATCAAACGCGATCAGTTACAAAATTTCGGTGGATTGAGGTTGCGCAACAAAATTATAATTGAGGCAACTTTCAATTTCAAATTGTGTAGCGGTAAGCCCGGCGTATCAAAATAATTCAAAAATAAAGATTTTAAATAATTTTTGTTGTATTGGAAGTGACACTACCCGTATTTCTATTCAATCCTCTTTTTTTTTTAAATGCGGTTCTCCATGCAAAGTTCCATCCCCAATCCCATCCCCGTAAACTTTTATTTTCACGACAAAAAGTATCATATGTCCTTCCTTGGGTTAATACGAATTCACGAAGCACGATCCATTCCCGAGTTATGACTGCACATACGGACGACAGTCTCTTCACCTATCGTGTCCAAAATAGTCATATCTTTCAAACTGTAACCAACCAAACACAGCCACAAAATTTAATTGAAAACGGTTGAGTGGTTTAGGAAAAAAAACAAAAAATTACTCAAATTCATGTTGTTGTTTTTTTTCACGCACGCATAAGTTTTTCAATTCCAGCGTAGGAACCGTCCAACTACAATTTTTCAAAATGTTGAGAAAACTAAAAAAAACCGACTGGAAATTCGAAAAAAGTGATTTGACAAAACAAAATGTATTTCTCATGAGACCAAAAAAACGACATATTTTACAGTACAAATATATTTTTTTTGCACCGTTTTTTGTAAACAAATTACACAAACATACGTTTACCAATTGCAACAAAACCTCACAAAAATCATATATAGACCAATACCAAAGATGTGATAAAGTTTGGTTAAAATCGGTAAATGCGTTAAGGCGTGATTCGGCAACAAACGAACACAATTTTAAGGCTCAATTTTTATATAACATAGATTTGGGTGGAACGAAGTTCGGCGGGTCAGCTAGTTTTCCAATAAAAATCGTTGCTTGAATAATATTTAATATTAAATTCTTCACAATCTCACAGGTTGCGCAACAAAGTGGGATAGTTGGTGGCTTCGTTTTCATCCATCACGGAGTCGACTGATTTGTATGAATGCAACTCACCAGCGATTAGGTTTTGAATGGCGAAATTCAAATGATAGACGTTCTTGGATATCGCAATCAAAATCACTCTTAGGCTTCGGCCACGCAATGAGCGACGAGCGATCGAGCGACCGAGCGACGAGTCGCTGAGCGACGCAAAAAAATTAAAACACATGAAATCGTATGGAGGTGGCCACATAAACCCTGAGCGACTGAGCGATTTTTTAAGCGACAGAGCGACGTCGCTCTGCAATCAAATCTGTTTTAATTTTTCAGTCGATCGCTGAGCGACGAAGTAATAAGATGGACAAAATTAACACAGAAACTTAATTTCAGCTGTCTAAAGCCGTCCAGTGCTATGACAGGACTGGTGAAATCATTCTAAATATAAACTGCATTCTGGTAACGACATAAACAATATGTCAAATTAAGGAAATATGAATTGTTATGGCAACTCTGCTACTTTTGTGTTCTATAATTTTTCGAAATAAAATGGTTGCTTTAATTGCGTCCTAAAGTTTGTTCTAGAAGGTTCACAGATTTTTTATTTACGAGAAGGACACCCACAAAGACTATAAAAATAAAAATGTCACCGATAAAGAGTGGAAAGAAAGAAAGAACTGACATACGACAATATTGCCGAAATCGATCTGTAAATCTGCGAAGATTTTGATATAAATGATGAAATTCACCATAATTTGCTACGTATTCTCGATCTGTAAATATGAACGCGATTTTTAACTTATAAACTACGACGAACCGCACTAGACGATGGCATTTTTCTCAATAATCGCTCAGCGACGTCGTTCAGTAAATGGCCACCCATCGCTCAGATTCGACGCTCAGCGACTCGTCGCTCATTGCGTTGCCGAAGCCTTACACTCAGTCAATCATGGTCAACAAATTCTGAGCGATATTCAGGAAAATATTCGTGATTAGTTCCTCCGGTGTCATTGTAAAGTTGCAAAAATGTTGTGGAAACTCAATCAGGCTGGAGATTAAGTTTGCTGGAATCACACCATTGCCCATCGCCATGACTGGTCATTTTGTAAAGAAACTAGCATGTTTGTTGTCAAATGCAATTTCTTGACGTATCGCCATAAAGCAGACGCCTTCAAGCATTCAATTCATCTGCCGGAGTTGATCTCGAAATGGCAGGCAGCGTTTGACGATAATCGCCTGATAGCAAGATCATTTCTCCACCGAAGGGTCGCTTATCATTACGTAATCGATTCAGGGCCTCCAATGCGCGTTTGTAAGCCATGGTGCATTCGTCCCATATGATAATCTTACATTGCTGCAGTACTTTCGCCATCGCAGTGTTCTTTGAAATGTTGCATGTAGTTTCTGCATCCACTTGCAGATTCAATGGCAATTTCAATGCTGTTCGACCGCCTTCTAACAAAGTATCCGCTATCCCAGAAGAGGCTAGGGCCAAAGCGATCTCAGATCTCGAATGAATTGTAGCCAAAATCAGTGAAATCAGGAATGTATTTCCAGTTCCACCGGGCGCATCAAGGAAGAAAAACCCGCCATTTTCGTTATCGACTGGTTGCATCAATTCATCGTACACTTTCTTTTGTTCTTGATTCAATATTGGCACATTTGTTCGAACAGCTTGACTCAATGCGATTCGATCGAAGTCCATTTCTCGCTTCAATTTTCGATTAAATGCGTCTTGCATTGAATGATTTGGCTGTGGCATCCCCAATTTGCACAACAAACTGCCAATCATGAGCAGACACATATCCTCGATCATAATCAAAGCTTTGTTGCGCATTTCGTCTGACATCTCCAGTTCATTATCCGATGTCACAGTGCGAATTCGATGCAAAATATCGTCGGCCATAATTATCATCTTTGTATAATTAAAGTACCTATCTACTTCATTTCAAAAAGTTACTTAATGTAACATAGTAAACATAATTTATTAGAACAAACTTTTTAGGTATATTAAAAAAAAAAAACTTCAACTTTTTGGACAACAACAATTTGCTTGCAAAATAATTAAAATAATTGACAACAACAATTGCCTTAAAATTTAAAATATTTCTTTTTTTTTATTTGAAGTGTCACTACTCGATTTCTATCCAGTTTCTTTTTTTTTCAAAGTGTATTTCCCCATACAAACTTTCATAACCTCCTTCATCCCTTCCAAGTTTTGTTTTCGCGACAAAAAGTAAATGAAAACCTGATATACAGCAATACGAACAAAACAAAAAAAGAATTATGAAAATCGTCCCAGGGGTTATTGAGTTACGTGATCATCGAGTTACACCCCGAAAGAATTATATATATAGAAGATTTTGTTGCGCAACCTAAATGAACCAAAACTTTGTAACGGTAGGCGTTTTATTGTGAAGAATTTAATATCAAATATTATTCAAGCAACGATTTTTATTGGAAAATTCAAAGGTGAATATGTTCTTATTCCGCGGATTCCACTTATTCAGAACGATTTGCTGTTCCTGTTTAAGCGTCTTCAATTTCCCGTACTTATCGCTTTTTCGCTTTATGAAAATTATTAATAAGTCGCAAGGACAATCGCTGCATGTGTGTGGCATAAATCTTGAATTTCACGTGTCGGCAAAGCTCTCCTCTCGCTTGTACGTGTACGCACCCGATAATAGAAATAGAACAAAAAATGTTGTGTACCATAAAGCACTTCAGTGAACAAGCGGTAGGTTGGCCGACAAGTATTTGATTTTATTAACCTATTTATTTAATTTTAATATAACTTTTGAATAAAAAAATTTAATTGAAAAAAAAAAAAAAAAATTGAAAGCTCGGAATTATTAATTTCATTACCTACATTAATGAATTTGGGCGGAACGAAGTTCGCCGGTTCAGCTAGTATCTTATAAATTATTTACATGTGTTTTTTTTTTATTTATTTTCTTATTATACTTGAAAGCTTTTATTTCCGTTTTTATTCTTGTGTTTATCCCTAAATAATAAAATGAGTTAATAAATATACCTACCTATATGTGTTATGAAAAAAACTTATGTTTTTATTAAATAAACTGATTTTAAATCCCTGTTTCATTGTGTACCATGCATTGATTCACTGTGTACACCCATTGTACACTGTGGATCATATGGGAAGGTATTTTTTGCAAAAAAAAAAAATCACTATCTCAACATTAATAAAGCTTTGAGATTTTGTGTTTAAAATGAAGATAAGACATTGAAAAGGCTGTGAACAAAAAATGTCATAGCTATACTATTATGAATGTGAGCTCCACGGCGCAAGAAGTAAAAAATGATCCACCCTTACCTTTACCCTATAAATAATTTTTTGGAATTTACTGATAGCTATACATTTTTGTTTCTGTTCTTTCCCGTACAGTTTAAAAAAAATCGTTCTCGTTGGTTTTAGCTAAAAGACATATTTGTTATTAAAGTGCAATGAAAATTTGGAAAAAAATTAAAAAAAAGTTGCCAGAAATATTTTTTTGTCATATTGATATTGATATATTAACAACAAATTGGTTGGTCATCAGAATTTCTATAAATTTGTTTGTCATGTCCTATTAATTCGTAAGTGCTATGAAGGTCGTATATCATTTTGAAAGGTAGGTAAAATTTCGAAAAAAAAGTCTGCATTAAAGTAAAGTATAAAAAAACAACAGGCCGAATTCAATGGATATAACAAAAAAGTTATCAAATTGTTTAAAATTCTGTAATAAATTGAATTTCTTTGTTTTTTATTTATTTTGTTTTCTGTTACTACACGGAAACTTCATGAAAAGATTACAACTCAAATATCGTACCCAATCAGAAATGTTCACAAATCTCCCCTGAATGCCAACATATTTTAAATTTTAATATTCCTTATCAATTCTTGCCTTTGAAGTCGTTGCCTTTTTCACGGGCGAAATCATTTTTCGACCCAAAAACAACAAACGAAAACAGACACGATTGAATATTTCTCAGTTTATTCCTTTATTTATAATATGGATTAAGCATATTAGTTATCAACTATTTTGCAAGATACATGTTTTCGTGGTGAAATAAAAAAAAAACGGATTAAAACTTACAGAACGCATCCATCAGCTGATAGAAACTCACCAAATACAAATAATCTCAGTCAGTGTTCTTAGCACTCCAGCTTTATTTTTTCCACGAAGTGTGGGTATTTTTCCCTTTTCATCGAACTCAAATTCCCTCGATTTGTTTATGCAAAAATGTTTCTTTTAAAAGTAAAATTTGTATTATTGCGAAAGAAATTCACATTAAATTAACTTTCAGTATAAAAATTTATGTTTGTTAACATTATAATGATTATTTCTTGGAATACTAGAAAGTAGGTATTTGATAAAAGGAAATCTGCATTTTATGGACATTTAGTGTGTTGCAATGTAGTTTGAATATTTTTTCGTCAGATTTATCATATTTCTACAATTTTGATGCGTTGTTCCTGTTCTGCACGTAAGGTTTTTCGGCCATTAAAATTTCTACAAAAAGGTAGAAAAACCACGATTAAGGATGACTTCTGAGTGTCATTATTTCATTATACCCAAAAAAAAATAGTTTTAAAAATCAGAAATAATTAGATCGATTTCATCTTCATCACTTTCATTTACCTCAATATCGGAGGCATTTTTAAAATTATTTCTTAAAAGAACATTTTTAGGAATTTCGTAGGTAGGTATTCATGACAACTTTTTTTGTATTTTTAGTTGATTTCTGTGAGCATTATTGAGTCAAAAGTAGGCGCAGTGGCTTAGTGGTTAGTGTGTTGGACTACTACGCTAGGGGTCGAGGTTCGAATCCCGCAAAAACCCAAATTCCAACTTATGGTTTTTTTTTCACTGCGCCACCTCTCGCGAACGTCTGACAAATATCCGAGAGTATGACTGTCTTAAAAGAGCTTCTCAATTAGCCGTTTGGAGTTGGCATGAAATTGTCAGATCCCTTCCATTCGTTCCAAAAATGAAAACTCACACAAAACGAATGGTTGTGAGAAGCTAGGCCTAGGGTCCCTTCGGACCTGTTGCGCCAACTATTTATTTATTTATTTTATTATTGAGTCAAAGTTTTCGTTGACATTTTATTTCTCAACTTATTTTGAACTATGTGCATCATACTAACAATGCGTTCCATTTCCAGACTTAAATTTTTAAAAAAAGATTCTAATTAATAGTTTTCAACAGAATTTGAAAAGTTGCTTCCATTAAAGCAGTTTCCCGGAGCTAAAAACTGACTAACAAAAAAAAAAAAAAAAAAAAATACCCAACACTATCATAACACACACTGACCTACATTCCTCAGAACAAATTCAATATTCAACTAGTCGCCCCAAAGAGAACATGCGCTAACTGTGCCCACATTAACAAATTCGTTCATGCACCATCATGCTTCAGGGATAAACCAATGCGTGCAAGTTTTGTTATAGAGACATAACTCATTCAAGGATAACAGTGTCACAAAAACGGTGACTAAGGTTCGACAGTCACACTCCCGCTTGTCATAAAAATGTCCTCCATTAAGAGGACATTATTGCCGCGAACACGCACTCAGCAATTAACTCACCGATATATTTCTGTATGACAAATCTGCTCTTGGACGCCACCGACGGATTAATGACGCCCAGGATCTTCTTCAGGTTATCCATCAACTGAATGCCCCTACCACGGCACTTGTTCGCTGGTTTTATAATCCAAATGTTCTGGTACCCGTCGAGGCAGTACTGAGGCCAATTATTTTTCACATTTTCCAGGATTAGGCCGCCAGTCTTGATGAAGTTTTCGACCAGCCTCTGAGGATCCGACAAGATGCGTCCGTTTTGATTGGCCAGCATGTGCTGTTGCGTCAGGAAGGCGTCCCAGTCGTGCTCCCACACGTGTGGCTGCTCATCGCCGTCAATGTCGTTGTGGTTACACGATTCAATGAACTCATTACATCTCTTGAATGCGAAGTCAATCGCATGAAAGGGAATCTTTCCGGTGGGTGAGAAAACCGCATCAAACCCATCAGCGGCAAATTTATCCACCAGCCATTTTATAAACGAAATGCATGCGGTCATTTTGAAGTTGTCAACGAACTCGGACAGTTCCTCCGGACTCCAGGCGTTGTAGCAGCGGGGAAAGAACAGCTCAGAGATACCCTCCTCGTAGAACCAGTGGAAGTCCTTCAGGTGGTTGCATAGCCCCTCCTTGGATGTGAAGGGAACTCCCCCTATCTTGTTGATGGTCATAACGGTGTTCTTGGCTAGGTCTATGTAGTCGCATTTCTCCTTCCTTGCTGTCCACAGGAAGTCTATGGGCACATGCTCCAGGAACCTTGACATGATGCTGCGTTCGCACTTAAGGAGGTATTGTCGTCGCGATTCGCTGAACTTTCGCTTGGGCAGACTTTGTGCCAGATCCTCGTATGTCACTTGACACGTGCCCGACGGAATGTGCTTCCTATGGACATCCAGCTTTTCGACCCATCCTCGCGAGGTCAGTGCATTGCGCACCGAGTTGAAGCACCCACGAATGGTGAACGTCTTATTTGCGTGCACTGCTTCTTGGGTCAGCTTGCGCAGGCTGTTCATGCGATCCACAGATATCCAAGTTTTGCGACTGCAATAGGTAGTGTCCTTGTTGTTAGCACATGGCTGGGGATTGCTTATGACCGTATTTGTGGTAGCTGAACTCTCATCGCCGTTTGATTTTTGAAGCATTTTGCTGCTCTAAGTCTTGCAATCCACTGCCTAACTCTTCGCGGAACAGATGTCACGTAAGAACTAATTCGATTTTCGTTCTGTCCTGGAGTACATCGCTCGTCGGGGTATAGCTAATAAAGCTCAGGTAGCTTCTGCTATAAATATAACCACCTCTTGCATATGTTTGCTTACACGAAGGTCGTCGTCGTCGCCGTCGCTTCCTTCTGTAAAGGAAGAATAAATAAAAATAGAAAAGCGAAAGTAAAGGAAACTTCTGCAACCTAGTTCCCGTTGTCGAACTATTAAAGCGCACGAACGAGCTCTTCGCAATGCCTTTGCAATTCGATTCGCAGTTGCCATAGTGTTATGGAAGTTTTTTTCATTGCAGGTGTGTATTTGCTGATGTACGCTGTGCCTGTCTAGTTGTGCCACTGCCAGTGCCTATGCATACATGCTAATTACGAATGTAGGTCAGTTCTGAGACAGTAAAAAATTAATCCAATTGAAGCCGAGCCTGTGATACCTTCAAAAGTTCGAAGGAAGTTTATAATTTGTTGGGTGCTTTGGAAAGTTCGTTTGTAGAGACTGTTACTTCAAAATCATCCGACAAATAAATTTAAACTTTTTGATAAATGATAGTCAGCATTTCTTACAATATGTCTGTGATGAAAAATGACCCAAAACAAAACTAAAAACGGTACCAAAAAATTATATTGTAAGCAACAACAACGTTTAATAGTCTGATTGGGGTGATTTTTCATTATTTTGGGGCCGTTTGTCATTGATAATTTGGGGTAAAATTTCATTGTTGGTGAAATTACTAACCCAATTAGGCTCCATGAAATTATGCCCCAATTATAATTAAAATTACATTTTTGTTTGTGAAATAATACTTCAATGTAATATTATTGTGGAATTTTTTAATAATGAAGGAAATAAATAATTTGCAATAGATGATAATATCACCCCAAAGTAATGAAAAATAGCCCCAAATTCAATGTAAAGATACGAGAAACAAATTGTTTGTAAAGCTTTTTATTATTTTAAATAAAAGCTTGAATTGTATTTTAAACGTTTTGCCTGCAATACGGACACTTACAGATTTAGCTGTCATCCACCGCTACTGCCTCGGCCATTAATTTTAAGTCGGAAACTTGTATTTGAAATCCTGAGCTGAATCTTAATTATTTTTTTATCTTAAATATTTTTATTTTCTAAAGCTTAAGGCCAACTCAGGTTTTCAAAAAACTCTTAATTTTAACTTACGAAAGTTTGAGAAAATACAAGTTAAAAATTCGCGCGAGTTCTCAAATTGTCTAAAGTTAAAAGTTTTTTGAAGTTTTTTGAAAACCTGAGCTCTAATCTTAACTTTAGAAAATTTGACAAAATAAAAGTTAAAAATTGTCAACACGTTATGTTTACTTCACTTTCGTCACTAAACTAATCTACTCTACTGTCTTTGAAGCGAGTGCCGCCGTTTTAAGAACAGTATACTTTGCGTTTCTTCTAGAATGTATACTTTTTTCAAAAATCATTTCAAATTACGATGATACCGAATAAAACTGAGTTTGCCATTAAGTTGGAAATGACCATATTACCTTAGAAAATAATTTTTGCTACATTTGCATGGACCGTTTTCGAGATACAGTCGAATCTCGTTAATTCGAAACTCGAGGGACTCTTAAAATATTACGAATTATCGAGTGTTTGAAATACCAAATGGTTCAAAATTTGTAGGAGAAAATAAATAAAACTTCGAATTATTAAGTGTTGATCTATTATTATTTATTAGCTGCTATTATATAAAAATGCAAAAGTTTAGAGGTACATTCGTGTACATATAATATGTACATGTATTCATAATGTGAATTAATTAATGTTTCGAAAGAATTCTGTTATACTGGTTTGCGTCAAACCCGTGTTTGTCAAAAAGTCAATGTAATGATAACAAAAACAAAGGCTCGTGTACGTTGATACGAGTTTGAACTTGTCGCAAAATGAGTTCGAATTAACGCATCGTTTTGTTATATAGCAATGACTTTTTCGTTCGAATTACCAAGTGCATAAAAATGTATTGATTTAGTTCGAAATTTAAAGAGATTTTGTAGGGAACGCGTGATAACTTTGAGTTATAGAGAGGTTCGAATTATCGCAGGTTTGAATTAACGAGAGTCGACTGTATGTCCAAATTTCAAAAGTACCGTTACTCGAATTTTTAGCCAATAACTGGGTATGTAGTCATGGTAACCCCACCCACTTAAGCTTAAATATCAATTTTAGTTGAAATCGTTAGAGCACAAACTCCAAATCCGAAGTTTGAACGAAATCCGGTCAGCCGTTTAGGCTGTAGGCCTGCGGGACAGACAGACAGACCGGACAGAATTTTGCGACCCACTTTTCTGAGTTCGTCTATCATCGTAATGTCAGAATTGATTAACATCTCGAGTTCGAAATTTTGTACGAAAACAATATCTTTCTCTTACTATGTACTTACGTAATGGAGAAAGTTAAAAAGGGCAGTACGTCACAATCCAACTATTTGATTCTCTCACCTTTATAAAAAAAAGTGGAACAACTGAATTTGATGTGATGTCATCAAACCTGTTTTTCTCTCCAGTTTAATTTTTTTTAACTTTCTCCATTACGTAGTAAGAGAACGATATTGTTTTCGTACAAAATTTCGAACTCGAGATGTTAATCAATTCTGGCATTAAGCTGCGATTACACGGCCATTTTTGTGTGTCATTTAAATGGCACTCTGACGTCCGGAAAAAATGTCGCATTAGAGAAACACTTGAGCTACGATTTGTCATTTGTCATTTGCAAAAAAATGGCGATCACACGAAATGACTATCACCGTCATTTTTGTCCCAAAATCAAATGACGGACACTGCGCGTCATTTAAAATTTTCATTTGGGATGCCATTAAATGTCGAGCGAAAAAATGGCGATCACACGGTAATGACATGCCTCATCAAAATGGCAAATGTCACCTTTCCTATTATTTCAATTTCGCGTCATTTATCTGCTTTGCGATCAGACGGCAATGACCAATGACAAAAATATAGCTACTGCCATTTGGTGTTTTTCTCTCGGCGAAGACGCGTACGTGTGCAAGACTTTATTAAATTAAATATCAGTGAAAAAAAAAATATATATATATAATATAATAAATACAAAATGTCGAAAAGGAATTTGGCGATGATGGTAGAAATTGCGGAGATGGCGTATTTGGCAGCGTGTATACTGGAAAGCAGTGATGACGATCTTGATTACGAGCCAACGTGACGAAAGCGGAGTATTTGGCAAAAGAGTTGGTTGAGAAGAGTAGATTTTGACGTGGGTAAAGCTGGGACCGCCACATTGGAATTTCGCCAAACAAAGTATATGTGAATTAGTTGCTTTTTAGTTGCTATTTAATTGCTCTATTCCTGATTTAGTTGCTCTTCGGGAAGTGGGAGATTTTGTGGCGGTCCTAGCTTGGAGGTAAAGCTGGGACCGCCACATTGACTTTTCAAGGATTTTTTTTGCGCATACCTATCACTGATTTAATTGCTCTGGGGAAATGTTTTTTTTTTTTTAATCGGACAAGCCGTTCGCGCACAATTTCAAATTTAAGTTTTTTTGTAACGGTCAGTTCGCTATGAAACTCTTTTGTTTTTCAAGGAAAAGCAAGAAAATTATTAAAAAAATCATAAAAAATGAACCCATAATATAACTACGTCACGTATCTCAAATGAAGGGTATATTCGTAGGCTATTACTAGATTCAATCAAATATTTTGTTGCTCTTCTATAAATGGGAAAAAAAGGTGAGCCACAATTACCGAAAACAAACACTTTGAAAAATAAAAAAATTAGTTATCGTTCGAAAACAACTAAGCCACGCACATCCAAATAAACACCTATTCACTAGCTATCAACTCATATAAAAAAATGCTCCATCGCTTTTCTCTAACTGTGTCAAAAAATAAAAAGTTCATTTTACGACCAAAAAAGTAAGCTAATAATACCAAAATAAAAATTTGGAAAAGCTTAAAATTCACATATCCCTTTCGAATACTACTATACGACATACCTCTTTAGAAGCGCGTATTCATTAGCTATCACACCTTATACTCAAATAATTAGTTGCTCTTCGATTAATGTAAAAAAGTAAAATGTTCAGACTTCCTAAAAAAGCCAAAGACACACCAAGTACAAACAAAAAATTGGGAAATTTGAAAAAGTTCATATATCCCGTACGAATCCCACTAAAAGACATACCTCATTAGAAGCGTATATTCATTAGCTATCATACCCTATACTCAAATAATTAGTTGCTCTTCGATTAATATGTCAAAAAGCAAAATGTTCAGACTGCCAAAAAAAGCCAAAGACACGCCTAGTACAAACAAAAAATTGGGAAATTTGAAAAAGTTCATATATCCCGTACGAATCCCACTAAAATACATACCTCATTTGAAGCGTATATTCATTATTTTTTCTTTTAGTTTCAGACTTAGATTAATAGTTCCATTCAGTTACAACAAATATAAAGCATAACCCTTATTGGAAACTCTATCTTCTAGCACAGATAAGAAATATACAGATGTCTCATCCATATGGGAAAAGATGATGTATGAAAACGAAATCTACTTAAAAAAAAAGCTTTTTCAAAAGCTTTATATATGCACAATAGTTAAATGAATCTTTGCCTCTTTTTCTTCTCTCTTCTACTTTCCACGCATAAAAAAACCGCACACAGAAAGTACATTGCTTTCTTCCTGCCTTTTGCTTCAATTCACACAACGTTGAGAACATTTTTTTTTTGGTTTGTTTATTTTAACTTGCGGTTTGTGCGTAGGGGTGGATCGTGGTTATCGTGATCGTCATCATTGATTTAGCACAAACTCGTTTCCATGTTGAGATGTTTGGTTGTTATTTTGTTTGAATTTTGATGTGCAGTGCGTATTTTAGGTTTAGGATATTTTAGTTCAGATTGTAGATATCCTGCTATTCTATATTTATTTCCTGTTGAATATTTAGATTTCCATTGAAAATTATGTAGGAACATTATAATATGCTACCTAGTTGTTTTTAATAAGCAACAGCATTGATTTTATATTTTTTTGTATGTGTTTGCATGTCACACGGATTCTAAATAGACATAACGCCGATAGGAAAGCGAATTTGAAAAAAAAAAAAAAAAAAAAAAAAAACGGGGCCAGCAGCAAGAGGATTGTGAGTTGGGGCTTGGGGGTCTAAGTATTGTCTCTGGTACGTTGTGGTCCATGCTTGGGCCTATCACCCACAGACCCTCTTTCTTCGAAATTATTCACTACACGATAAATAGTGCGTTTTTGTTGGCACTCCCAAAAATTTCACGTAACTTTCTCACCATCCAACTAATCGATGATTGATTTTGATAAAAAATTTTAACGATTAAAACACGTTAGTTTATCGAATATTTTTCCATAATAAATTTGCCACGGGTCTACTTCACGACTGCCAAATATGAACTTGCAACTAATGTTTACCAAAATGGCGGCAAAACAAAGTAGTACACCTTCCCGGCGGATACCCTGTATATATAGAGATTACATAATGCCGAATTCACAATGTCGCGTTGACGCGCGCGTGCGTTGACAGATTATGTAGAAACAAAGCGTTCATATGCTGCTACACTAAATACAGCTTCACGCATTAGGCGTTTTTCTTTTTTAGTTCAGAGCTGAGCACTGAACTGAGCTCGAGCTATATGAGCGCGCTCTGAACTGAGCGTGCTCAGATCGTTCTGATGATTTTCTGTTTTTCCTGTTTTTCTTTTCTCTCAAATAGGACTGGAAGTGTGAATGTATATGTGTAATCAGCATTTTACTCAGCCTGCTCAGTCAATTAATTCTGAGCTCATAGAGCGCGCTCTGATCACGCTCTGAACGAAAAAAGAAACACAAATTCGAGCTCTGATGTATCTGAGCTAAAAAAGAAACACAAACTTTTTGTATAACAGTTCAGGTTGTGCTCTGAACTAAAAAAGAAAAACGCCTATTGAGTCGACTTTAGATCGTAAATATCGTAAAGTTCAACGCGACGCCTGAGTAGAGCTACTTTCTACTATCACGCGCGTTTGACAGTTTTGAAATTTTAAATTCAATCGTGAAAATGGAAGATTTTGAGGAAAATTTGATCGCCTGTGTAAAACAACACGAATTCTTGTATAACACAAAATCAAAAAAATACAAGAATGTTGTAAACCGCGATTCAGCTTGGGCGAAAATTGGCGGACAACTTAACAGGCCGGGTAAATTGTTTTGCTTTAAAATAATTGTACATTTTTTAATATCCATCCATTTTTTTTAGCTGAAGAATGCAAACAAAGGTGGAAAAGTCTGCGCGATCGGTTTGTGCGGGAAAAGAAGAAGCTGGAGCAACCTTCTGGTAGCGCTGCCAGAAACTCGGCACCTTGGGTGCTTTACCCGCTGATGGAGTTCCTAAACGAATCGTTGAAAACAAGAGGGTAGGTAATCAAACCAGACCCAACGAATACACAATGAACAAATAACCGTCCTCACAAAAATAACATCCGTACCTATATTTTCAGTCAAGTTGGAAACCACGAAATCATTTTTGATGAGAGTAGTGGACAAGATGTTTTCTGCCAAACCCAAGAAGATCCCGATGATCCTGTTACGCCAACGTTTTCAAATAGGACAAACAAAAGACCCCGATCAGCAGAATTTCCAATAAAGGAGTTCTTTGGGAACTTGTCAGATGCGCTCTCAAAGCGATTTAACGCTCCTGCTACGGAAGTTGATGAAAATGACATGTTCATGAACATGCTCTCCAAGAAGATGAAGGTAGGTACATTTAGAATCCATTTGTAAATCTATATACCTGAAAAATAATTAATTACTATCACAGATATTACCAGAGGAGAGTGTGCGCAAAAGTTGAAAGGTTTCCGGCTTCATGCGGGTGATTTTGAAGAATTGCTCCGGGTCCTTTAATTGCATCGACTCAAAGTTAAGTGCAAAGAAGCCATCGACATCCCTAGTTAAATTAAGCTCTCGCACCCATTGCTGGTTTTCATCCCTTCTCGTACTAGCTTTATATGCTTCGTACCCAAGATATCCTATTAGTGCGAATATTGAGAAATCGAGAATATCGTCGTTATCCATATCTGCGGATTATAAACCAATATTATATACGTTTTTTTTACATCTAAATAGCAAATTTTTAAATATATTACAAACCCACAACTATTCTTGACTCACTTTAGAAATCTTGTGCATAATTTTTGCTTGACAGTTTGCAGATGTGTTCGCCTTTCATTCTAGGTTTCGCTTGCACTTGTTCGATTTGATGTCAAGGGCGTGCCGTTCGTAGATGGTTTGGCACAATTCCAAATATTTTTATGTTTTATGTTTTTTCAATGCCGATTTATAAATTTAGTGTGTGTAAATGACGTATTCTATTTTTTTCTTGAGCAATTACAGATTTTTTATGTTTTTCTTTGATAAAAAAATATTAATCATTGGTAGTGTATCCATATTAAGGCTGTTCTTTGCTTTGGTATGATGTTATATATGATTTTTTTATCTATTTCGGCGAATAGTTTTTCGATTCCTGTACAAAAATTACGGTTATTAGATAAAAGGAAATACACTTGAAATTTGACTTCTGCTCTAAATTTGTGTACATTATTTAAAAACAAACCGAACTTTTAATGTGTCATACTCTTCTCTCTCAACGCGCATTCACTTCAAAGCAGCATTTCGTTTTACAAAATTGTTGCTCGCGCGCTTTGGCACTTAAAATCGTAAAATTTCGATAAAGCGTGTCAAAGCGCACCGACGCACGCACGCGTTCAACGCGACATTGTGAATTCGGCATAATTATTTTCATTCCTTTGCTCTTGCTGTGTCTCAACCACAAGGCAAAAAGGACTCGCTTTTATTAAAAATGCACATCACTTGAAACCAAATAACATGAAAAAAAAGAAGATTTCTTCTAGAGTCTGGCATCAAGTGATTCGAAACGAATTATGCCTGCTGCTGCTACAGCAGGGATGGAAAAGTCGATACAATTGTATCGAATTCGATACAAATGAGTTTGCTCAAGTAAAAAAGTACAATTTGCCTTGATTCGATACAATTCATCTATCTGCATCTTTAAAATCCTCTTGCAACTTGTATTTTTCCAAAAACAGAAAATCAAATCACTTAACGAACTATTTGTTTTAAGTTTTGCACAAAGCGCTGACTAGATTCTACTTTTTACTTTTGTCTGTTGATGAGTAAGTAGTTTGTGCAGGTTGGTTAAGTGCTATCAATAAAACATAACTTTTTTCAAAAGTGTTTAGACCTGCTCAAACGATGTACGAACGAAAAAAAGAAGAAATATGAGGTGCGTTTTCAGCCTGAATGGAAAGAAAAATACCCATGGCTTGAAGAAAATGTTGAACGAAAAATCAAACGTTGTTTCTATTGTAATTCTAATGTTTCTGGGCGAAATACTGCTATAATTTCAAGTTCAGGGCAATATTTTGAATATGAATTTGCAAAATGAGTTGATTAAGCCGGAAGAGCTCATAGATTTTTGTAGGTATTAGTTTTTTTATGAAGTCATTTATGTTTATTTATAATAATATTTTGTTAGTTTTTTTTTTATGTTTTTTAAAATAAAATATTTGAATTCACATTTTTTGTATACGAAAAACTGTTTTCAATACAATTGACTCCATTTCAGTACAATCTTCAAACAGTTTTCAGTACAAATCCAAAATGGCATTTTCCATCCCTGTGCTACAGTATGAGAATCGCACATCTTATCAATATCTGGCAGCGTGCTTCTGCTTAGCGTTGCCACTTCAAAAAAAGAGGAGCGCAGTAGATCATTAAAAAATATGCAGTAGATTCGATCTCTCCGCAGTAGATAATCACTTTAATATTGTTTTTATAAACGTTCCATTAAATAAATTAACATTTTGGAAATACTAAAGCCCAGGAGAGTGGGCTCTATGGGTGTCCAGCAACCGTTTCTGACACTCATTTCAGACATTCATTGACATTCACGTTAAGTTTGTTTCGTAGTTTATTTTTTAAATGTCTTACAATGGAAAACTTTCGCTCTGCAGCAGCACAACTTTTTAGTTTGTGGTTTTCAATAAATATTTATCCTTTTTTTTTTTTAATAATTTTTGTCTTGTTAAATAAGAGATAGGCGATACAAGAATTTAAATTTCAAAAATCCTCTCAGCTCAAAATCTCGTTAGTTAAGCAGAAAACGAGAAAATAATAGAAATATAGACAGAGAGAAATTGGTTTCATGATCCATGAGAAGGTTTATCAAACAAAAAAAGTGCAGTAGATTGGATTTAGTGGCAGCAGATTTGTTTTTTTGCGAAAAATGCAGTAGATTTACTGCTGTTGCAGCAAAGTGGCAACGCTGCTTCTGCTTACTTGGTGTATTATTATATTTTTGTTATCTTTCTCTTTCATTATTCGGCAATTTATAATTCCTTTCCTCTTGTTTTGTCATAAGCCCACTAGAACAAGGCTTAAGGGAAGGGGGCAAGCTCTTTGCAAACACAAATGAATGGAGCGAAAGAAAGAGCTTTATTCTCAACGCTTATTTTGAAAGCTCCTTGTCTGGTAAGGCGATGAAAAAGGTTGTCTGGTAAGGAAAAAATATGCTTCAAAATTTTGTACAGGCATAAGACATCTGTATATTTATTGTCTGTGCTTCTAGCATTACATAAAGCAATGATTAATGCCCAATTCACAATTCGGCGTTGCACGCGTGCGTGCGTCGGCGCGCTTTGACACGCTTTATCGAAATTTTACGATTTTAAATGCCAAAGCGCGCGAGCAACAATTTTGTAAAACAAAATGCTGCTTTGAAGCGTATACGCATTAACAGGGAAAAGTTTGACAAACTAAAAGTTCTGTTTGTTTTCTGGCTGAAAAATACAAACTCAGAGCAGAATCAAAATATCAATTCTACTCCCTTTTTTCTTGAAGCTGTAATTTTTATGCACGAATTGAAAAACGATTCTCCAAAATACAAGAAAATCATATTTAACAATATATCAAAGCACACAACAACCTTAATACGGATACAAGACCCTTGATTAATATTTTTCCTCAAAAAAATCTAAAGAAATTAGTAGTTGCCCTACAAAAAAAAATGTTGTTCCTCATTTCCACACACTAAATTAATTTATTATGCTTTTAAAAAATATCTTAAACTTGTGTGGAATAAACATTAGCGGATCTGTGCTACTCCAACTATAAACGGCACATTCTATGACTTCAAATCGAACAATTCGAAATTCTAAAGTTGTCAAACGCACGCGATAGTAGAAAGTAGCTCTACTCAGGCGTCGCGTTGAACTTTACGATATTTACGATCTAAAGTCGAGTCAACGCCTGAAGTTGTATTTTGTGTGGCACCATATGAACGCTTTGTTTCTACATAATCTGTCAACGCACGCGCGCGTCAACGCGACATTGTGAATTGGGCATAAGCAATTCCGAGTTTGTTTTGAGGTATTCAAAGAAATCAACGTATGAATATCTTGAGTCACATTACGCAGTATTTCGAGAAAAAATAGCGGTAGGTATGCAGATTTGGAGTCAAAAACAGTAAAGATACGAGCATGGATTATTTCCAATTCCACAAATTTATTTAGACACTAGCTGACCCGTGCTCGCCTTGCTTCGCCAGAGTTCCACTTCTCAAATTTAAAACAAAATAATTAGCGCTACCTATACAAAAAGTAGCTTACCCGAAAAAAGAGAAGAAAAACTGCCAGTAAAACAATCCAAACAAATACCTTAGTAGGCTAACTTCTATTATTCCCTCTCAATCTCATTTACATTCCACTTGTAAGTTGTTACATTTTATTCCCCATCTCAATCCCATAACAACTCGCTCACTTACTACTCAAACACAAACATCCTCAAGTTCAAATTAAAAAAAGAGAAAAAAAAACATAAAGCAAAAAAACTGCAAATGCACAAACAGGTTTTAGCATGGACGTGAATCAGTATCACTAATAAGATCAGAATCACTATAGCGCATTTTAAATATCACAATCACAATTAACAACTGAGTGTGACTCCCTCAATCTCAATTACATAGCTATCTCCCTCAATCCCATGCACCACATTCGCTCTACTACTCATTGTCATCATTCACTAATAATTTAAGAACGTGAGCAAAAAAAAAAAAACAACACAAAGCCCAAAAGCAGTGTTGTTATATCGTGGGATTTATCCCTTTTCGTGGGAATTTCGATGTCCGAAAAGCCTTTCGTGGGATAAAGGGATAATGCACCAAATTGTGGGATTTTGAGGAATCTGACAAAAAACCTTAAAAATATAAATTTTTGCTGAAATTTCATGAAAACTCCTACATTTCACGATGATTATTAACACACTCAATGTGCATCAAAAACTGCTTATATAAATTGTCTCTTATCAAAATTTTCTAGTACCAAAGAAATAATCGTAATAATGTTACAAACTGTGATTTTTATACTAAAAGTTAATTAAACGATATTTGTTTTCCTTGTATAACAAATTTTACTTCTAAAAACTGGATTTTGAGGCGAAAAAGTGTCGTGGGATTTAAAAGGGATTTTTAGTACAGTGAAAAGGGAAAAAAGGGAAAAATGACCACGCTTCGTGGGATAAATGAAGAGAGAGTGCTAACAACACTGCGGCCAAAAGTTGCATAAAAAAAGAGAAGCACACGGCAGAAAATGTATAGAGAGAGAAACAGGTTTTGCCGCACACACACACAAAATTTCCTCCACTCAACGCTGGAAAAATCCAACGATCTAGCTTCAATCGAACATTTAGCTTTTTTCAATTGTATTAAATTTATAGTTTATTGCTTATTGTTCGACTTCAGGATAACGTACAAAGATGATTTATATCTTAAAATCTTTGTACATTATTGAACTTTGTATTAAAAAAAATACCATTTCATTTGGATGAGTGATTCCGAAGCTAGGAGCTAGAAGGCATCCGAGAATTACAAATTTTCTTAGATATCAGCTTAGATTTCCACTTCCGGACAGCGAATAATGGTAAAACATGTCCTATGTTCAAATCTGAACAATTTCCTATGCAACTGTGAAAACCGAAATCAAATTCGTGCAGTACTTTTTGAATCTATTCTTAGCCACAGATTACAGCCGGAAAAAAAGTTACAGTTTTATTATAGTAAAGATTACATTTAGTCTCAAAAACAAAAACACAAACCGATTTGTTTGTTAAACAACGTAACATTTTTTTGATGTTGTTTGGATTTGTAGATCACAGTAGTTTATTTTTATATTAGTACATAGTTAAGAATTATTCACCAGTAACCCGGATAATTTGACACAGAATCGGGCCCTAAGGACACGATTCATTAGATTCCTCCCCAAATTGAGATAAAAAAAGCAAAACAGAGATATCTAACTAGCACTTATCAAACGCTTGCATAATGTCAGACTGACTTGGAGGAGGTGACACTAGTTGTTGTACTTTACTTTCGCTGAGATAGGATGTTTGTTTTAAGTCCTACAACAAAAACAAAAACAAACAAAAATAGACCAATCTTCAAAATTTGATATTTCTGTCGGTGTAGCGGTTGGAATCTTTATTTTTGCATGGACCGAAGCGGAAAAAAACAATAAATATTATATATCCAATAAAAATAAAAAAAAATAGAATAGAAAAAAAAAACTCCGGATTAACGTAAGTTTTATCGTCTTCACCAGGAAAATGGTGAAAAACCTGGCGGATGTGGCCCTAAACACTCCACAGATGCTGCTCAGGGCTCCGGCTCAGCCCCCGCGCCGCATTCTTTATAAAACGGCAAAGAGCTGACACCTACCCAGGTGAAGGATCAGCCTGAAGTCACTTGGGATGCAGAAGGTTGCGCCCTGAAGAGAAAAAGCTTTCCAAGCTATAAAGAAATGGTTTTGCGGAAAATGGTGAAAAACCTGGCGGATGTGGCCCTAAACACTCCACATAATGGCCGCGTTCCACTGCCCGCTAGATGACTAGCGGCATGTCAAACTCCATATAAAAAAAATAGACATTTCACCAAAAGTGCTAGACGTCTAGCACTTTTTGTGAAATATCCCTTTCAGGGAAATTTATCAATCTAGCGCAAAACTACCCGCTGCATTAAAAAAAAAAACGGCCTGTCAAAGGAAATCGTTCAAACGTTTACAAAATAAAAGTAAATACGAAGCCGAGCAAATGTAATTGTGATAAAATTGGTATTAATCTAAATAAAATAGCAATTCAGATATTATTTTTATAATATTTGTATTATTTCTTTGATTGTAGGGGGACTTTGCCGCTGCCGCTATTGTTCTAGCGCGAGCGTTCCTTCATCTGGGATATTTTCTGCTAGACGTCTAGCGGGTAGTGGAACCCGGCCAATATTCGTTTGATGGAAGCACTATCCACTAAAGGTGAATGTTGTGATTATTGTCTGTTAGTAGCAGAGTTGAAATATAGATGGCGAAAGGTGGGAAATTTGGCTTGGGTTGGGTTGTACGAGGTAAGGTTGTACACGACCCATTTTTACTCAGCTGGTACATGTTTAGATATTTCGCAGTTATAATCAATGCATACGTTCAGGGTTAATAAAACTTGGACGTAGGATTGTTTCACACTTTCAGGATTTATTTAAATTGGAAGGCAACGATTACAAAATTGTAAATTTGATGCATACTTTATGCCAAGTTGTTCAGAGTTTTTCTAAGTTTATTTTGACAAACAAGACGGTAGGGTTACCCAAGTTTTTTGCAAAGAACTTGAACACATAAACACACTTCACTTGATTTAGATCTACACAAAAGAAACACAAATGCTGCCAAACTTAAATTGTATGCAACACGCACAGGGTTGTCATAATTTTGTTTGCTTTAAGCATTGCCCAGAAAGAAACCCAAAAAATCATGGAAAATTTCGGTACTTTTTCTTCTTACCATCTCATTTATGCGCGCCGGGGATTTTATTTTACTTATATTTTCTGCAATTGCCTTTATGGGGCATTTACACGGTCACACATTCCTATCACGGAAAAATAAAGGGATGCCCAATACTAAACAGCCGCCTGACTGAAAGGGACAGCATTACCTAACACGCAAAAAAACGTGATACGTTTTTTGGTCGGCCATCTTGTTTGCGTGGTAGGAATTATGGGAAAGCTATGCATGTTGATATTTTTATAGCGATGGCTTACGAAATTTCGTTTTCCTATAAAACAAAATGGCTTCCGGAAGGGATGAAGGTACATTTATTTATTAATTTCGTATAAATGATTGATGAATTGTTGGTTTAATTTACTGAAACTAATTAACACTCTCATTTCACATATTTTAAATCGGAAATAGAAATGTTTTCATGTGTTTGCAGAAATGTTGGTCGCCGGAACTTCCGCTTTACGTATCTATAATTATGGGTAGAACATCCATGACACCTTAGGCGTCTGATTTGTGATCTCTTTTCTTCCCCTTTATTAGCATTGTCTGCGGACAAACGGATCTCTCTGTCCCGTCTCGTGCAAAAATGCGCGTGCGTGATAGTGTAAATGCGGTTTTAGTTGTCAAAACAAACCCCCTGCAAAATTAATTGGTGTGCGTGCAAGTTGAACGACTGCTCGTGCTCGTGTCACTTTACTGCAAGAGTGCTGCCAAGTGTTAAAAGTGCCGAAAATATTTATTTTCTTTTGGTTTTGTGAAACGAACTAAAATAACACAAATATTTGTAAAATGATATACCTATAGCCCAAAAATTTTCCATTTCTATCGCTTTTTGAAAAAAAAAAAAAAAAAAAATCAAAAATACGACAATGCGCTTATGGGAAACCCTGAACACGCCCATAGCAGATATGCTGGCTATACCAATGTGTGCAAACATCAGTGTTGCATTTTTTTTTATTTAAATAACAATAAGAAAAAAAAAAATCGACAGCATACAGCGAAATCAAGTGTGCAACAAATTTTAAAATTTGCTAAAAAGAACAAAATATATTATTGCGTATACAGACAACATCTGAGACCCAGATTTCTGGTTTTTAAAAGTATGCAGCTAGGTTGAAAATCCGCATAATGCAGACAAATCTGTACTTATGGCAACGCTAGCAAGCATCCACTCGAACGGAGTGTGAATGGTAGAAACGGAGAAACGATGTTCTTTCTCCATTCACTCACTTCCTTGGCTAAACGATTTCCGATTTCGATGATTTTTTCATTGGAAAGTTATTGTCTTTTCTTTAACATACAAACCTGCTACAAACGAATACATTTTGAGCAAAAAAAAAATCATAAAATTCGGTGCTGCCGAACTCGAGATATAAACATCCAAACATAATATCCAAGTCATTTTTATATATAAGAAGATGTAGTCTTTGGTTCCTCGGCTTCTTCTCTCATTAAAAAAAAAAAAATTGTGATAGTTGTGGCAAATCCAACCGCAAGTAAATCATCACACCATTTTGCCCACTAGGGTGTGCCATATTGGCCCATGCATAGGGCATTATGGTTTTTAACTTTTTTATAAAACATTTTTAACAATTTTTTTTTTACTTATATCCGTGAAAAGACGCATATTTCATTACTAGCTGTGCCCGCAACTTCGTACGCGGCATGAGTCTTTTCTCATGAAAAAGTTTCATCGAAATCTGTGCAGTAGTTTTCACGCCATTAGGTAACAAAGAAAATGCCTACAGTTTTATTATATGTATAGACAGATATAGATTTCATCAGAACAACTGATCAACTCTCCCTTTTGAAACCGGCTCAAGTCTCCCGTTCACATTTTTTCACAACTAAAAACTAATACCTACCTAACATTTGTGAAACACAAGCTAGCTGGATTTCGTTATAATATCTACAAAGTCAAATAACTGTTTTATAAGATAATGTTAACTATTATTACTTACCACGTTAACAAAAAGTTATCACAAAAAAACAAAGAAAAATTTGATTAACTTTTTGCACCAAAAAACACATTTTCACTTCTACGTTCTATCAGCCAAAGTCAATTGAAAACTTAGAATTATTTTTGTGTGGAAGTAAAGGATCAAGCTCTTCGACTTTTGAGTTTACCGTTGGAGGTTGTGGAATGTTGGTTTGAGTGGAATTTGAGTGAGTGGTTCAAGTCTCCCATTATATGTTCATGTCTCCCGCTTTCCCTTCCTTTACTGTCATATGGAATATGTTTGATCCAAAAGTGTACTGTATTTAAATATTTCTTTAAGTTGTCAGTATCTACTGTTATTTTTTACCTACATAGTATCTACATACCCAACAAAATCAACGAGAAAGTTTCGTGCGACCTTTATGTATTTAGGCGAGCTCTTGAAGTGCATTATGGATCTTAATTGCCATCATCCATTCAAACAAACGGTATGTCAAGATAGGCAAAGGCATTTCGTCTTCAAAAATCGAGACACACGGTCAACCAAATTTCGGCAGTATATCACAGCTGGCGTAACAAAATCATTTTCTGAATTTGAATGAGCCAAAACCCGCCTTGGGCAGCATGCACTTCGGCGATATAAAAGTCACGAAATTATACCATCTAAATCAGACCTCAACCAGCTCTTTTGGATTTCATTTAGCCGAAACGAATCGCAAACCAAAATCAACATGTTCAAATACGTAAGTTACAGTGAGGATGCATAGTTGGAGGATATTATTATAAATTAATCCTTTCACAGACCGTTGCCGTTTTCGCATTAATTGCCTGTGCCGCTGCCAAGCCTGGAGTACTTGCCCCACTCGCATACTCAGCTCCAGTTGTTGCTTCGCCAGGAGTCGTCACTGCCACCAGCAATCAGGTCATCGCAAGGAACTATAACGGAATCGCTCCCGCACCAATCCTAGCTGCTGCTCCAGTTGCTGCTCCTTTGGCGGCTGGATACGTGGCCTCACCATTTTCTTACTCTGCGCCATTGGCTGCTCCACTGGCTGCTCCATTGACTGCTCCCTTAGCATATTCGTCACGATTGGCTGCCCCTTTAGCATACTCGCCTCCATTAGCTGCTAATCCTTTGGGCTATGCATCACCGCTAAGCTATGCTTCACATGCACTTTGGTAACAAATTTATGATGACAAAATATATAAGAATATGCTTGATCCTTAAAAATGAACACTGCATTTAACTCTTATGACAACATTTCGCAAATATTTATGGGTAGGCACCTTCGAATCGCTTTTTTTTGTTTTGTGGAACCGGCTTGATTGATACAACAGTGCTGGTGTTTTGTTTAGCCAAAGCTCGATCAGAAAATGTACAGCGGACTTCGAGGACTTTGAGGTTCCCTCACCAGGCCGACTATCTTCATAACTGGACACTGCGCCAGGGACCCTCAAAACTTGAGAATCTTCCAAATTAATGTTTTAGGGAGCTGCAGGGATGAGAAAGAGGAGATAAAACGAACTAGTTGTCAGTTGGCGAAATTTTATTTGTTTTAAGCCCGTTCTTATCTGTGATGGGAAATAATTACTTTGATATTTATGTGTGTCTACATCATTGGGGACCACTTTTTCCTCAACTTTTTAAGTTCTGCGCCATGCTTAGTTAAATCGCTTTTCTTCCACTTAAAACTAACTAGTTCAACTACACTGTTTGTATGACATTCATATAAGAATTCGTATAAGCTTTCTATAAATTATCGCATTTTAATGTCTTCGAAGTTTTTAATTGTTGCTGGCTTACCTACTGCCATAAGTTGACCTTAAATTCAACGTATAAGAAGAGAAGAAAAGAAAAATCGCACAATCCTGGCGACAACTTAACATAGAGGCTCTATGCGAACTGGAAACTTGGCCCGTGACATCTCAGTTGGCGGCCAAATTTTGGGGTATATTATTATAATCACAGCCCTCGCAGTAATATTTAAAATCGCGCTCACTTGTCAAGGTTCTATAATAACAATTGAAGGAAAGCAATAAGACAGACTAAGCCTTATGTCATAAACGATTTTTCAGTTTTTTTTAAACATAAGCTACTCTGTCATACGTACCCACTGCTACAGTCATTGTAGTGGGTCTTTTTAATTAACTGGACCCACAAGGACCTCCTGTAGCATAAAAGGCCGATTTGAAAAAGCTAAAATTAAAAACAGTTAATTAAAAAAAAATATATTAATTGTAAAATAAAGTACTAAAAAAGTTAATTTAAAAAACCAAAAAACCCGACTGACTGTAAATTTAAAAAGATTAAAACAAGACACTTTCAAGTATAACTGATTGACAATCGGAGACTACCTAGACAATCTGTCAAAAATATGCGCAGCCTCCGACTGCCAATCAGTTATACTTGAAAGTGTCTTATTTTAATCTTTTTAAATTTACAGTCAGTCGGGTTTTTTGGTTTTTTAAATTAACTTTTTTATTTCTAGCTTTTTACCCGACTGTACACAGAGAGGGTTATTAGTTTAATATATTTAGAAGAATACACAAAAAAAGTTTCTTTTGTGAATGGTGTACAGTATATTTATTTGTCAGTGTCTTAGGATTGTAGCTATCTATTTCTTGCCGGTCTCAAATAGTGTTCGATATGTTTATGCAATAAAAATAATATTATTTCAATCAAAATAATTGAATTCATGACTGCAGAACCTCTATGATAAATGCCTATGTACCTATTTCCTTAATACGAAACGTAAGCCCATAACTCCAAATCCAAAGTTTGAACGAAATCTGGGCAGCCGCTACGTTTTTCGCAGTCTCAAAAACTATTCTCGCTAGTAATTTTTTGTGTTACAAACAGCGAAAATGAGGCCACAATGAGTTTCAACATTTTTTTGATGCCCGACCCAATTTTGTAGATCACAGTAGTTCACTTTTTGTAGTACATATTTAAGGATTTATTCACCAGTAACCCGGATAATTTTACACAGAATCGAGCTCTAAGGACACGATTCACGATATTTCTCCCCAAATTGAGATAAAAAAACAAAACAGAGATACCTATCAACTAGCACTTTATTAAACGCTTGCATAATGTCAGACTGACTTGGAGGAGGTGACACTAGTTATTGTAGTTTACTTTCGCTGAGATAGGATGTTTGTTTTAAGTCCTACAACAAAAACAAACAAAAATGGACCAATCTGATATTTCTGTCGCTATGCGGTTGGAATCTTTATTTTTGCATGGACCGAAGTTGAAAAAACCGCCCCGGTCCAATAAAAATAAAAACTCCGAATTAACGTAAGTTTAATCGTCTTCACAGGAAAATGGTGAACACCCTGGCGAATCGGGCCTAGCACTCCACAGAAAGTAATTTATTCCACAGTTCAGTGTATTCCATCTCTTGACATTTCTTACTGTGTGACAATTGAAGCGTTGAGAATGAGAAGGTGTTAAGTGACAAATTTCTAGTTTCGAGTAAAAGACGTTTAAAGTTGTTTGCCCCTAAATCTGCCTATAAAAGAAGTTGGAGTTCCGTAATACGAAATAAAAGTAAATAAAGAAAATACTATTTTAGGCAAAGTGACTTCATTTATTAAACGTTACAATAAGTGGTATTTTTTTTTACAAATTATTGCCTTTAACGCCTTTATGCAAAAAAAAGTTACAATCAATTTTCATTTAAAAAGTTGTGTATTTACCACCTTTAACCATATCAAACTCCTATATTAAGTACAGTAGAGTATCGGCGAATAGACCAAAATTTAAGTTGTCACATAATACCTTTATCAGATAAAAAACATCAAAATTTTGAAAAATGTCACTTAACACCTTCTCATTCTCAACGCTTCAATTATTTATTTTTATTTTTTTTTAAATTTATATTTTTATAATTATTTGCTTAGCCTATGACACTCCGGGGAAGAATACGAATCTAGTGACACCTCACTCTTTAAAATCGGTCAAGCCGTTTAGGCTACAGGAGGTCACGTAGGAACGTACATAGGATACGCGCGAAACACATAACCCTCTCTGTGTACAGTCGGGTAAAAAGATATAAACACGACACATTCAAGTGCATATATTAATAAGCCGAAGGTGTCTATATTTTTGTTAATCTGTGTAGGTAGCAGCGTGGCCATTTTGAATGATCTGATGGGTTCGGAGCTCGGACGCATTTAGCTTAAAGATTTTGTATATCTAATAAATAAAATTCACTTTTGGTTTATTCATTTGCATGGCAGTAGGTATATATGTATAACAATGTGAGTTTTTAAAAGTTGAAACTCTCAGTAACAGTTAATTTTCGCAAGATCTGGGCCTATTTCACCAACCAATTTGCACTTTGCATTTTGCAATTTTGCAAAAAAAATAATTCCTGCAAAGTACAAGTGCGATGTGTTTCACCAAAATTGCAAAGTTCTCACGACTTTGCATTTTGCACTTTTTCAGACTTTTTTGCAAAGAGAAAAGTATAAGTGTTTCACCAATTTGAAAGAGAACTTTGCATTTATAAACGTGTTTTGCAAATTTGCAAAGTGAAAAACATATGCGTGTTTTTTTTTTTATAATTAACACGCGCTAAAGAGGTTATGACTACTCTTATAGTGTTTTTACACAGCGCGGGCATTAAGGAAATTGGGATAGAGGAGATAGGAGATACCAATGCACATTGGTCTTAAATGTCTGTAAATTGTACTGGGGAGGAAAGACAGAGCTGGGCAAGGCATTCCACATTCGCGTTGTACGGCTTATGAAAGAGTGTCTTTATTTCATTGTACGTCCGAAGATAGGCTGGATGGTAAACTGATGGGCATTCCTTGCATGGCGAGTATTGCGGTTGAATTTCTGAAGGGGAGGAATGCAGTTAGCAATTTCATTTGAGCACTGTTTGTAGAAAAAACGATAAAACAAAGACACGAAACGTTTCTACGATGTTCAAGCGAATTGATAGAATTCGCGATATTCGTGTCACCGATTAGTTTCAACGCACGATTTTTTACAACTGAGTGGGACTCCCTCAATCTCAATTACATACCTAGCTCCCTCAATCCCATGCACCACATTCACTCTACTACTCAACTCATTATTCATTAATACTCCAGTTCGATTTAAAAACGTAAGCAAAAAAAAAAACAACACAAAGCCCAAAAGTTGCAATAAAAAAGAGAAGCACTGCACATAGCACACGGCAGAAAATGTATAGAGAGAGAAACAGGTTTTGCCGCACACACACACAAAATTTCCTCCACTCAACGCTGGAAAAATCCAACGATCTAGCTTCAATCAAACATTTTGCTTTTTTCAATTGTATTAAATTTATAGTTTATTGCTTATTGTTCGACTTCAGGATAACGTACAAAGATGATCTATATCTTAAAATGTTTGTACATTATTGAACTTTGTATTAAAAAAAATCCCATTTCATTTGGATGAGTGATTCCGAAGCTAGGAGCTAGAAGGCATCCGAGAATTACAACTTTTTAGCTTAGATTTCCACTTCCGGACAGCGAATAATGGTAAAACATATCCTATGTGCAAATCTGAACAATTTCCTATGCAACTGTGAAAACCGAAATCAAATTCGTGCAGTACTTTTTGAATCTATTCTTAGCTCACAGATTACAGCCGGAAAAAAAGCTACAGTTTTATTATAGTAAGGATAACAATTATGATTTATTTAGTATAATTAAGCATTTAGTACAATTAAATTTAAATTGACTTATCAAATTATTACAAAGAACAAATAAAAGAAGAAATAAAATGAATGAAATGGAACATTTAACAAAAATATAAATTAATTAAAATCTATACTTATAATAAAACTGTAGGCAATTTTTCTGTTACCTAATGGCGTGAAAACTACTGCACAGATTTCGATGAAACTTTTTTTGAATTGTTCCTCAAGATTTTGTGCAACACATAGGCTATTCAATTTCATTGCCATGCCTGTTTTTTGGAGCGTTTTTGACCGAAATGTGTTTTTTTCTGACTTTACTGCCTTTAACTTGCCATTACTCAAACAAAATACTTAGGAGAGCCAACACTTTTATAGTTATTTCAAGCCATCAATCAGCTTTCTATGTCCTCTAGAAAATGAGCTACAACCTAAAATCTAACACGAAAAAAATAAATTTATTTTCTCAAATCGAATATTATCAGCAGCCGCGGTTCTTGATCGTTGTTCTGCTTGGGGGTGGTTTGGTGGCGCACATCGCACAAGCACGGTGCAGGGAAATAAGTCCCCGGGAACTAAGTCCACTGATGGACTTAGGTCCCACTTAGTGGGAAGTAAAACCACTTTCGTGAAGTGGACTTAGTTCCCATGTAAGGTGGGAACTAAGTTCACTTTCTTATGTGAACTTAGTACACATTCAAAAATAAGAAGAGGGAACTAACTTCCAACATTTAGAATTGGATACAATTTTGTTTAAATAATCACGGCGATTTTTCCTTGATTATTTTCAGAGTCTTGTAAGCTGAGTTTCTTAAGTTTTATTCTGTATGACAAAATACTCTCTTCGAAATTCAGTTAGCAAGACTCTGAAAATAATCAAAGAAAAATTGCGGTGATTTTTGGCGCAGGGACATAAGTCCACAAGACTAAATTCGCGCGAATTTTTTACTTTTATTTTCTAAAATTTTCAAAGGCTAAAACAAAAAGTTGTTTGAGAAAATTAATTGGCATTTTTAGCCTTCGAAAATTTTAGAAAATAAAAGTAAAAAATACGCGCGAGTTTATTACTTTTATTATCTAAAATTTTCGAAGACTAAAACAAAAAAGTTGTTGAGAAAATAAATTGTCATTTTTAGCCTTCGAAAATTTTAGAAAATAAAAGTACGAAATTCGCGCGAATTTATTACTTTTATTTTCTAAAATTTTCGAAAGCTAAAACAAAAAAGTTGTTTGAGAAAATAAATTGGCATTTGTAGCCTTCGAAAATTTTAGAAAATAAAAGTAAAAAATTCGCGCGAATTTATTACTTTTATTTTCGTACACATAACGAGTAACATTACTAAAGGCGACATTAAGTTTTCTTCTAGCATTACAGTACATTGTCACTTCGGAGCCAAATGACAAAATTGGAACAATAAGGGATTTAACTAACATTAGATAATCTAGTTTTTACAGGGGTATAGGACTGTGACATACACAGATTACGTAGACATCCATAAATGTTTCCTACGACAATACGAACATGAAGATCCCATCTTAAATTTGTAACCAAAAATTTGTAACCAAATGCCAAGATTTTTGGCCTTATCAACGAACTCTATCCGTTAATTTCCTAGATATATATTCGGGAAATCAGTCGAATCTAAATCGTTTTTTGATATTAATAGACATTTTGTTTTTTTGGGGTTCAGGCATAGTTCGTTTTTCTTTGACCAATGAGATATACTTTCAAGGTCATTATTTATCTTAAAAATGGCATCCTCAATTAGTCCTATTCTACAACTAAAATACATCTGTAGATCGTCAGCATAAATATGAACGGAAGAAAAGAGAATGCTTTCGGGGAGATCATTTATAAACATTGCGAATAACAGCGGACCCAAAATAGATCCTTGCGGGACACCAGTAAATGTACATTTAAAAAAAAAAAATAAATAAATAAATAGTTGGCGCAACAGGTCCCGAGGGACCCTAGGCCTAGCTTCTCACAACCATTCGTTTTGTGTGATTTTTCATTTTTGAAACGAATGGAAGGGATCTACAATTTTATGGCGACTCCATACGGCTAATTGAGAAGCTTTTTCAAGACAGTTTACTTTCGGATGTTTGTCAGACGTTCGCGAGAGGTGGCGCAGTGAAAAAAACCCTAAGTTGGAATTTGGGTTTTTGCGGGATTCGAACCTCGATCCCTCGCATAGTAGTCCAACACACTAACCACTAAGCTACTGCGCCCACTGTACATTTAAAATTCGATATGGAATTTCCCACCACAACTGCTTGTTTTCTACCGGATAAGTAGGAGTTTATTAATTCAGATGCTGAAGACGAAAAATTAAATTGTGTCAGTAGTTTTGTTACAAGTTTTGAATGATTAAGCGTATCAAAAGCTTTAGAACAATCTAGAAGCACTAACAGCGAGATATGTTCTTCTTGCAACGAGATTCTTAAATCATCCGTTACCTTTATCAGCGCAGAAGTACAGCTGTGCTTTTTTCGAAAACCTGATTGGTATTGGCAAAGTAGGGCATTGCGATGCAGATGAAAAGATATTTGTTTATGAATAATTTTCTCAAACACTTTGGAAAGAAACGGTAAAATTGAGATCGGACGAAATTCAGGTGGTGTTTGTGACGTTCCTTTTGTCTTTGGAAGAGGTATTATTTTAGCCATTTTCCAAGCGCTAGGAACACAGGATGTCATTAAAACGGTATTAAATATGTGGGTTAGCACTGGAAGAATAAAAGGAAGTATAGTTTTAATAAATAAGGGATGAATTTCATCAAGACGTGTGGATTTAGAACTAATGCTCAATACTGCCTCAACAACGTCTGCTTGGTTCACCCTGTAAAATTCAAAACCAGCATTAGTTGTAGTTAACGCATTATGTTATGTTATGTTAAAGTGGCTCTCGATGAGAGAAACACTTAGGCCGTTGATCGGCCCATTGTGGATTGTGCATACCACTGGTGTTTAGGGGTTCCTTATCTGGTTACTCATGTGAACCATTTGCTTCCGTTAATAAAGCTAAGAATGTTAGCAGCGCTGGTGTCGCATAGATCACTAAGATCATTGAAGAAGTAGTTTCCGAAGTACGCCATCCTTAGATTGGATAGAGCTGGGCAGCTGCAGAGAAGGTGAGTGACGGACTCATCCTCTTCCTCATCCCTGCAGCTTCTGCAAAAGTCATTGTATGGCAATCCAAGTCTTTGCGCGTGTCTGCCCAGAATACAATGACCGGTAATGACATTAGCAACCAGCGAGATGCTAGTTCTGTTTAGTCGTAGAAGCTCCTTGGATCTTTTAGTATCCGGGGTCGGCCAGGTGAGCTTGGCAACGTCGCAATATCCCAGATGTTTCCATCCATGGTTTGCAATTCTTGTTGCGTCCGCGTTAATGATTTGTTTAGTGTGCGATAGCGGTGCCTGTACGTTGTACAGACTAACGCTATCAACACCGGAGGAGCCTAATCTTGCAAGTTCGTCAGCTGCACAGTTCCCTGGGATATCACAGTGTCCCGGAACCCAGCAAAGGGTAAGGTTGTACTGTCCAGCTATCTCGTTAAGAGATACGCGGCAATCTTCCACCGCCTTAGATCTTATTTCGCTGGAGACTAAGGATCTGATTGCAGCCTGACTGTCAATATAAATAACAATATCCCTGTGCGATATACTATTAATCGACAGCCACGCCACGGCTTGACGAATAGCTGTGATTTCGGCTTGGAAGACACTACAGTGTTTCGGAAGGGAGAAGGAGAGGCGCAAGCTCAGTTCTTCTGAGAATACACCAGCCCCGACTACCTCTAATGTTTTGGAGCCGTCCGTAAAAATTGACAGTGCTCCTACATGTAGGACATTCCGTGAATCCCATTGGGATCTTTTCGGTATTTCCTTTGTGAAGCCTTTTTCGAAAACGATTTTTGTAGGCAGGTAGTCAGTTGTATTAGGTAAGGGGCTTGTCTGCAGGAGGATGCTGGCATGTCCAGTTGGTTGTCCTCTCCAGTGTTTACCCTCCCTTAGTCTGATTGCCGCGTTGGCGGCGTATTCCTTACTGACGATGTCCAGAGGAAGAAGATTGAGCATTATCTGTAGAGCGGCGGTAGGAGATGTCCTCAGTGCACCCGTGATGCTAATGCATGCTAGGCGTTGAGTCTTCTCAAGGGCCTTTAGATTGGAGATCTTGTCCAAGGCCGGCCACCATACTATTATGCCGTAAAGGATAATCGGTCTGATTACCGCAGTGTAAAGCCAATGCATTATGTTGGGTTGGAGGCCCCATCTCGAGCCGACAGCCCTTTTACAGGAGTAGAGTGCCACTAGGGATTTCCTAGCACGTTCGGCAATGTTTTCCCTCCATAAAAGCTTGCTGTCTAATATCAGCCCCAAGTATTTGGCACTTTTGACAAACTCGAGTGGTGTGCCGTTGAGATTAGGGGGGGTGATAAGAGGTATCTTAACCCTTCTAGTGAAAAGAACTAGTTCTGTTTTCGTCGGATTGACGCTTAGACCGCAACTGTTGGTCCAGACTACTAGTTTACGTAAAGCGAGTTGCAGGATATCGGAAAGAGTCTGCGGATACTTTCCTGAAGTGAGTAAGGCGACGTCGTCTGCATAGGCCACAACTTTGCAACCGGAAAGCTCCATCGAAATCAGAAGTTCGTTGAGAACTAGATTCCATAGTAGTGGAGATAGCACTCCTCCTTGGGGGATACCTCGGTGCACAAGTTTTTCGACAGCGCTGCTGCCGAACGTAGCTGTCACCCTTCTGCAGGTGAGAATGTGGCCGATTAAGCAGCATATTTGTTCGCCAATGTTTAGCTTTTTTAAGGCTTGGATAATCGAACGGGTCTCTATGTTGTTAAAGGCCCCCTCTATGTCCAGGAAGATAGCCATAGTATATTCCTTGAAAGAGAGGGACCTTTCAATCGAGCCGACGATTGAGTGAAGTGCGGTCTCGGTGGACTTGCCCTTTAGATATGCATGTTGAGAGCTAGAGATTAGCGCTTGGTCAACATTGCTTTTGATGTGAAGATCGATGATCCTCTCAAGTGTTTTTAACAGAAAGGAGGACAGACTTATTGGTCTGAAGTCCTTTGGAAGTGTGTGTGAGGCCTTGCCTGCTTTGGGAATGAAAACAACTTTAACCATCGTCCAGGATGAAGGAATTCTGCCCAGATTTATGCAGCCAGCCAGAATCGTCCTAAGACTGTCCTTGACGATATCAAAGGCGTTGCGCCGGGAAGATGCCATCAGGTCCCGGGGACTTGTGCGGTTCAAAGCTATTGACAGCCCACTTTAGCTTTTCCTCGCAAATGGTGATTGCATTTGGAAGGGTACCCAAGAGTTACATGTTCCCAAGATCCATACAACATGAATCTATGAAACATGAGCAAGCCACGTGACGGCCTGCACCTGCAGTAAACATATTTACCAATTTTGCACACGGCCTGCACTTGCAAATCAGCAAGTGCGGCTGTATAACAGGACTAAGCAAATGTGGTAAATGTGTTTACCATATCCAAGCCAGCTTGCAGCTGCCTATCAAAAAGTCATGTTCCAACAACGGAACTAATAGAAAGAAGCAGTGAACATGTTATAATATGCATGCACTGCCTGCAGCTGTATAACAGTACAAGCGAGGAGTCTAATTTCTGTTGTCTAGCTGTTGTGTGTTGTGTGTTACATATATATTCTTTGCTTTGTTTTGCTATTTTGAAACCAAGTATAAATATGAGCCAAGACTATTGGTTTGAGTTAGTTCAAGTTTGACCATCGATAGATGATAGTTATTATAAAAGTTTTAAGTCATTTAAAAATAAATGTAAAAGAAGTGTTTTATTAATATTGAAGATATTTAAATAAAGTGTAAACAAAAAGTTTTAAATAATTGTTTTATTCGAGTCACACACGTTACTGGCGCAGTCGGAAAAAACGAAAAAAAAAAGAAGAAAAAAAAAAAAAAAAAAAAAAACATTTTAAAAGTGGTGAAAAATATGTATAAGACAATAAGTGAAAAAAAAAAAACAAGAACTCATTCCATTTCAAAGAAAAGTCATCATCGGAATCAACAGCCTAGCAGAAACACCTTTAAGAAGCAAAATAAAATAAAAGCAGAGGTATGGCAAATTTTAATTTACTTGAACTCGTAAGAGAAATCGCGGATTTCACGGGATTAGCAGAAGAATTAGATTTATTTATTAAGCAAATTGACTATATTTATACATTTATACAAACTCTAGATGAAAATTCAAGAGGCTTTTTAGATTTAAGAATACGACAAAAAATTAAAGGCAAAGCCAATTTAATTTTAATTAATAATAATAATCCAACTCATTGGCCTTTAATAAAAAATGTGTTAAAATCTAACTGTGGTGTAAACGAAAGTGTCGAAAATATTGTTAATGAAATAAAAGTTTTAAAATTTGAAAACTCAGTTGAAGAATTCTTTGAAAAAAATTTAAATCTTTTAACAAAGTTGAATATAAAATCTTCTTTGAGTTCGGATATCCCGACGTGGTTTAATAGCGGACAGAATGAGGAAATTGTTTTAAATCTATTTATTAGCAAGTTACCTAGTGAACCAAAATTAATTCTCAATGCTAGGAACCCATCAAAATTAGCAGAAGCAAAAGCTATTCTTGTTGAAACTGACAATTTTTTTAAGCAGTTTTATAATTATTACAATACACAAATAAAAACTCAGAACAATCTAAACTTTCCCATCAATAGCAATTTCATATATAGGCATTCTAATTCTAATCCACAAAACTTTAGACCCATAAATAGAAATGTACAACAGACAAATTCAGTAAATATTAACAGACAAGCTTATCCAAGGAATACAGAAAATTATCGGCCAGAATATTTTCAACAGAATAGGGCACATAACTTCCAAAATATTACAAATGGCTCAGGTTATAATAATCCAAATAACTCAGTCCATATAAATAATAGAACTAACAACTCAGGGATCAGGCACAATACTCGGGGCTCAGAATCTTTTAGAAATAGAAATCAAAATATGGAAGTAGACCACATACAGACAGACAGCTCTCATGAAGGTCAGTTGCAAGAAAATATCCAAGCTGAACATTTCAATGATTCACGATTTCAAAATTATTCAATCAACCACCTCAGAGCTCTTCCTTGCATAATAGTGAAAACTAATTCAAGTCCATTAAAATTACTTATTGATTCCGGAGCAACTACATCGGTTATACAAAAAGGTATATTTCATAGTTCCTACAAAACGGAACTTGAAAAGCCACTGATGATTAAGTCTATCAGTTCGAGGTCGTGTATTAACACAAAAATAACGATTCCACTTTTTAAGGAGTTCAACAGACCTTTAGCAAAAATCGAAATGCTTGAAACAGAATTATATAGTGATTTTGATGGTATAATTGGATGTAATGTTTTAAAGCCTTTACAATCAAAAATCGATTTTTCTAATTCACAGCTTATAACAAAAGAAGCTACAATACCACTAGTTTTTAGCAATCTTCCAACTCCATTTTCACAAGATGAGATTCATGTCATCAGTCAAAATGAAATTAATTTTGAAAAACCCGATATATATAATATAATACAAAGATTGAAGCTCGATAACCTTAATGGGGAAGAAATACAGTCGTTAACAGCAACTATTCGAAAGTTTAAAGAAGTATTTTACATAGAAGGGGAACATTTGTCATCTGTCATAAAATATACTCATAAAATTCCGACAAGAAACGATATTCCTATATTTTCAAAATCATATAGGTATCCTGAGGCACATAAAGCTGAAGTTGATAGACAAATAGCAGACATGCTTAGTTCTGGGATTATTGTAAAGTCAAACAGCCCATACAGTGCTCCAATTTGGGTTGTCCCAAAAAAGATAGATAACTCAGGCCAGCAAAAATGGCGCATTGTTGTCGATTATAGGAAACTGAATGACGCTACGATCGATGATAGGTTTCCAATCCCTAATATGGAGGATATATTTTCCAAATTAGGAAATGCCCAATACTTCTCAACCCTCGACTTGGCAAAAGGCTTTCACCAAATTCCTGTAAGTAAAGAAGACAGACATAAAACAGCCTTTTCAACCACGAGCGGGCACTATGAGTTTACTCGAATGCCGTTCGGATTGAAAAATGCTCCAGCGTCTTTCCAAAGGATGATGAACGAAGTTCTATCCGATTTTGTTAATAAAATTTGTGTAGTATATTTAGATGATATACTTATTTTCTCAACATCACTTCAGGAGCACATAGATTCTCTTAACAAAATCTTTAAAAGACTTCTCCAATATAATCTTAAGGTCCAAATCGACAAATGTAACTTTTTAAAGCGTGAAACTGAGTATCTGGGACACATAATTTCCGAGGAAGGTATAAAGCCCAATCCTAATAAAATCGAATTGATTAAACGGATAAAAGTACCCCAGACCATAAAACAAATAAAATCGTTTTTAGGAGTCACAGGATTTTATAGGAAATTCATTAAAGACTACTCAAAAGTAGTTCTCCCAATGACAAAATACCTTAAAAAAGGCATTAAAATAGACGTTAAAAACAAGCAGTACATAGAGTCTTTTAACAAGCTTAAAAAACTCTTATGTACCTGCCCAGTTTTGGCATATCCAAATTTTGACAACCTATTTACGCTCACAACCGATGCTAGCAATTTAGCTTTGGGAGCAGTCCTCTCTCAAAATAAACATCCCATTGCATTTGCTTCAAGGACTTTAAATCGCCATGAAATGCATTACAGCACGGTGGAAAAGGAGCTTCTCTCCATAGTATGGGCGACTAAGTATTTTAGACCATATTTGTTTGGGCGTAAATTCATAGTACAGACTGATCATCGACCGTTAGTGTGGTTGCATTCCTTGAAAGAACCAAATTCCAAGCTACAACGCTGGAAAATCAAACTGAATGAATATGACTTTGATATCGAATACATTAAAGGAAAAGAAAACACTGTAGCCGATTTCTTAAGTCGTTTAGAAACCAATTATGTCGAAAATGATGATATTAGATCTGATTTGGCAACAATACACAGTGGTATTGAAAATCAAAACGACCATATTTTTATTACAGAAACCCCATTAAATGTCTACAAAAACCAGATTCTATTAGAGAAAAGCTACGCAAACAAAAAAACCAACAAATTTTTATATAAAAAGAAAAGGAGGACAATTATAACAGTGAAAAACTATGATGAGGAGTTTGTTTTAAGGGTCCTCAAAGAAATGTTTCCAATAAAGGGAACAGTTGGAGTATATTGTGATCATGATCGTACGTTTATAGAGTTCCAAAAAACAGCAGTGAAGTTTTTTTCAAATTCACCGGATATGAAGTTTCTTAGATGTACCAAGATTTTACCAGACATTACCTGCAAAGAAAAATTATTAGAAATAATTGAAAAAACTCATCTGAATAAAAATCATAGGGGAATTGAAGAAACCTATTTTGAAATTAAAAATTTATATTACTATCCAAATCTTCGACTAGAGATACATAAATACATAAATAACTGTATTTTTTGCAATATGTGTAAGTATGACAGAAACCCAATCAAACCAAAATTAATGATTTCCGAGACTCCCAACAAACCCAACGAAATAGTACATATAGATATATGGTTTTTAAATAAGAACACTATGTTTCTAACGTGTATCGATAAATTGACTAAACATGTGTCTATTTACCCCATAACTGACAGAAATTCCCTAACTATAGTTGATACTCTAAAAGAAAGGTTTGCAATCTTAGGTAAACCAGGTAAAATAGTTTCTGACAATGAGTTTAACACCGCATATATTAAGGATTTCCTAAGAAAAGAAAATATACTATACCATTTTACATCCCCAAACACACACACAGGTAATTCAGTAATTGAAAGATTTCATTTAACATTAAATGAGCATATTAGATTATTAAAACTTAATAAAGAAAATAAAGATACTAATGATAAGTTGCTAGTATTTAAAGCAGTCGAATTATACAATGATACTTTTCATTCGACAACTAAATACAAACCAAACGATCTTCTTAATTCTGTTTTGGACAAATCACAATGGGAAGAACTGAAACAAAGAATTCATTCAAATAAAGAAAAAAAAATAAACAAAATTAACAATACACGAGTAGATACACCACAGTATAGAGATCGTGAATTAGTTAAGAATTTAGGCTTTCATAACATTAAATACTTACCACGATATATAATAAAAGATGTTAAACGAAAAGACAAAACTTATTTTGAAGATAAAGATGGATTTAAACGTGATAGGCAAGTTGTAAAAAGAAATTATAAACACGAGAATCCAATCGAAAATATACAATTTGATAGAAGGCTTACAGGAAGAGATTACACCAAAAGAAAAAAAAATAATAATAACAATGTAATTCTTGTTTAATTCTTGCAAAAAAAAAAAAAAAAAAAAAAAAAAAAAAAAAAAAAAAAAAAAAAAAAAAAAAAAAAAAAAAAAATTGTAATAATAAATTAATTTGATGCCTCATATTATTATACTATAAGCCTTTATTATTGTTAGAATATAAACTTAATTTAGTTAACACCCTTCCGTGTACATTCGTTTTATTTGAATAATATCTAAAATTTAATTTAATTTAATTTAAATCTGACTACGTACTAAATATTTAGACTTATTAGTTAAGCACATGCATTTCCTAACAATTATATTAATACAAATAAATCTAAGAACATACATAAAATTCTAAACCAATAGCAAGCAAAGTAAAGAATTAAGGAAGAATAGTTACGCATACGCCACAGTAGCCCGTATGGTATACATAATAAATACCGATGCTGGCAATTAATAATTATAAACAAATCTGATCAACGTTGCAAAAAAAAAAAAAAAAAAAATGATAATAATAATAACGTATGGACATTCACGTCTTATCAACACGTTCTCTCCATACTACGGTTGGAGGAGTTACATGTTCCCAAGATCCATACAACATGAATCTATGAAACATGAGCAAGCCACGTGACGGCCTGCACCTGCAGTAAACATATTTACCAATTTTGCACACGGCCTGCACTTGCAAATCAGCAAGTGCGGCTGTATAACAGGACTAAGCAAATGTGGTAAATGTGTTTACCATATCCAAGCCAGCTTGCAGCTGCCTATCAAAAAGTCATGTTCCAACAACGGAACTAATAGAAAGAAGCAGTGAACATGTTATAATATGCATGCACTGCCTGCAGCTGTATAACAGTACAAGCGAGGAGTCTAATTTCTGTTGTCTAGCTGTTGTGTGTTGTGTGTTACATATATATTCTTTGCTTTGTTTTGCTATTTTGAAACCAAGTATAAATATGAGCCAAGACTATTGGTTTGAGTTAGTTCAAGTTTGACCATCGATAGATGATAGTTATTATAAAAGTTTTAAGTCATTTAAAAATAAATGTAAAAGAAGTGTTTTATTAATATTGAAGATATTTAAATAAAGTGTAAACAAAAAGTTTTAAATAATTGTTTTATTCGAGTCACACACGTTACTCAAGGGGGTATCCATGCTAAAGTCAGGGTTACCAGTGACAGGCGTGCAGCCAGGGAAATGGGCATCCATGAGCAGATTCAGCGATTGTACATCTGACTCTGCCCATTGGCCATTGAAGTCTTTTAGTACGCAGGGTACGGGGGCGGATTTAGATAGGACTTTTCGCAATCTGGAGCACTCACTGGTGTTGTTAATGTTCTCACAGAAATTGCGCCAGGAGCTGCGTTGTGCCTTACGGACTTCCTTTTTGAAGGTCCTTAGGCTATCTTTGTACGCTTCCCAGTCCGTGTCTAGCTTCGTTGTTTTGGCTCTGTTGAATGCCTTTCTGCTCTTGCAGCGAAGCGCAGTGAGTTGCTTGCACCACCACGGTGGTTTCTTGTCTTCTCTCACTACAGGGGGAGGACAGGAACCCGTGAAAGCCCTATCAAGGGCTGAGGGTGAACACGTTGTTGAGCAAATCTAGTTCAGTCTGATCGCTAGGTGGCGAGGGTGTAGTTAACGCATTAGTAGGGGACACGTTTTCTCGTAGAGTCATAGGACTCTGCGCAAAATTGTTGTTGAGGATTTAGATCAATCTCAGAGAGATCGAACTCTTCTTTGCTACCAATTCCAATGCCTCGGATATTCCTCCATAAAGTCTTTGATGGCAAATTACTATCAAGCTGTTTTGAATAAAAATTATGCTTAGCCTTTTTTAATTAAAGACGTTTCTAAGCCTGCGAAACTCTTTATACAGCTCGGGCAATCTAAACTTTTTCCATCTCTTAAACGCCAAATCACGTCTGCTTTTGAGACCCATGATCTCAGGAGTAAACCAAGATATGATCTTATTTTTAATTACTTTGGTTTTAATTGGAACGTGTGTATTAAACAGGTTCAGAATTATATCATTAAATATATCTATTTGTTCATTAGACGTCGGCGTATTATAAAAACGTTCCCAATTTACTCTTTCTAAATCAGCCCGAAGTAAATAAGCATTTAGCGATTTGAAATTTCTAAATGTGACAGACCGCGGTGTCTTGGAAAACGAGATATTAAAACTTGCAAAAATTATGTCATGTTTGGAAAACATTGGAGCCGAACATTGATTGAAAAAAACGTTATTGCTGATATTAGGAAAAAATAAATCTATGAAAGTGATTGTAAAGTGAATGGGTTCTAAGAAGTTTATTAGATTAAGATCAAGGGCTTTCATGTTATTCAAAAATGCAGTGCTTTCTCCACTTAAGACATTACAATTGAAGTCACCGCAAATAATTACATCTGAATAGGTACTTGAAATATCTTCAAGCAAAGAGTAAAAGGGAGATATATCTATTCGATTATTTGTCCGATAATATACTCCCAGGAGAGTTTTTCTATTATCACCCACAATTTCGACAAAGCAATACTGTGTTATACAAATTGTTTGTTGGGCTTGAAAATAAATTGTTTTTTTATCTTCTCTTCTTCTCTTCTCTTATAGTTATATCAAAATGACTTTGATATTATGTCTGTCCGTTTATATCTCGAGATCGGCGGCACCGAATTTTATGATTCTTTTTTTTTCAAAAGGTATTCATTTGTAGCAGGTTTGTACGTAAAAAAAAAAACAATAACTTTCCAAAGAAAAAATCACCGAAATCGAAAATTGTTCAGCCAATGAAGTGAGTGAATGGAGAAAGAACATCATTTTTCCGTTTCTACCACTCACACTCCGTTCGAGTGGATGCTTGCTTGCACACATTGGTATAGCCAGCATATCCGCTATGGTGGTATTCAGGGTTCCCAAGTATTGTCGTATTTTGGTTTATCTTTTTTCAAAAGCGATTGAAATGGAAAAATTTTGGGCGATACATAGTTTTACAAATATTGTATTAATTTTGTTCGTTTCACAAAATCAAACGAAAATAAATATTTTCGGTACTTTTAAAACTTAACAGCACAGTGAAGTGACACGAGCAGTCGTTCAACTTGCTCGCACACCAATTTATTTTGCAGGCCTTCTGTTTTGACACAAACCACAAAAGGCGATTGCAGAAAATATAATATAAACGCTAAAAGCAAACAAAATGATGGCAGCCCTGTGCGTGTTGCATACAATTTAAGTTTGGCAGCTTTTGTGTTTCTTTTGTGTAAATCAACGATTTGCTTGGATCGACAAATAATAATATCTACAGCTTTGCAGATGACAGCACTCTTATATCCTCCATCTCGAACAGTGGGCCTGTGAATACGGTTACATCACACAATCAGAGATGTGAACAAATTAATTCTCTAAATGATGATGTGGACAAAATCTTGCAGTGGGGAAAGGACAATTTGGTTGTATTTAATGCAAACAAGACACAGTTCACAACATTTTCCAGAAAAAATGCATCAACAGTTCCTCAGATCCAAATGGATGACCATCCAATTCATCACAAGGACTCAATGCACCTTCTAGGAGTCACAGTCAATTCAGGAATCACATGGCAGAACCACATATCCTATATCGCAAAATCGGCGTCCGCAAAGTTGAGCTACCTATTTAGAGCAAAGAGGTACTTTAGCCCCAAGCAACTTCTCCTTCTCTACAAAGCACAGGTTAGACCAGGCTTGGAATATTGTTCCCATATATGGAGCTCGGCCCCAAAACATTCACTTAACCTGCTTGATAGCATACAGAGACGAGCAGTTCGACTCATTGGAGACCCTACACTCACATCGGATCTACAACCGTTGGTGCACAGAAGACAAGTCGCTGACCTATGCTTGTTCTATAGGTACTTCCATGGTAGATGTTCTGAGGAACTCAAAGACATTATCCCTCGAAATGCAACTTTTGGGCGCCCAACAAGACAGGCTGCTAATGCTCATGACCATACAGTACACTTGACAACCGCGAGGACATCAACTTTCCAAAACTCCTTCTGTTACAGGACAAGCAAAATTTGGAACTCCCTTCCTGGGGATATATTTCCAGAAGACTACAATTTGCAGCAATTTAAGTGCAGAGCAAACATACATCTGCAGGCATCTCGGGGCGCTGTTGAAGCGTTATAGGTTCGCCTTTCCCGGGAGAAGTATATAAAAAAAAAAAAAAACTCGTTAACTCTTTGCGCCCAACGCAATTTTGGGCTACATATCGTTTAACAAATAATTGTGTTAATTTTGTTCGATTTATTCCTTCAAAAAACTAAAAAAAAAATGTTTACGATACTTTTAAATGTTGGCAGCACTGCAAGAGTGATAGCCGAAATGTGACAAAGCGCCAAATTGCAGAAAATAGCGGCGTGCATAAATGATAAGGGTAAGTGGAAAAAATACCAAAATTTTCCACGATTTTTTGGGTTTTCTGGGCAACGATTTTGGGCTACATTTTTTAAGGTTTGGGCGGTTAAGGCAACCAAATTATAGCAAACCTGTGCGTGTTGCATACAATTTAATTAATTTTTTTTCTTAATCTAAATCATGTGCTATAATTAGCGTTTTTTGCTTTTTGGCGAACATCATTCACGGTTAGATTTAAGATTTTTGAAGCATTGTGTGAATTGAAGTGAATTTTGTCCATGTCCGTTAGTTCAAAATGGACTATTTAGGCGAAAATGGAAAGAAAAATGATGAAAGTGGTGAACAACAAGCAGCAAATAATGTTGCTTTGGAAGCATTAAAATCATCGTCTCGCAACGATACAACCGAAAATGAAACAAAAATTGTAATAGGTATCACCGTCACCTCGCAGCGATACAAGCGGCAAAGATTTTGGTTTGTAATTCATTTGCCTTTGTCATATTTTGGGTAGGTATTTTATTCTTTTTTTTTTGTGTATTTGACATATTGGGATGAATAGCTACTTGAAGTTAGTGATAAATAATTCTGTAACGTTATTTGGATTAATCATACGTTTTTTATCGAATAAATCCAGCAACATACATTTTTATTTGGTCTTATATTTCAGATTTAGCTATACGATGAGGCGGAAAGACTTTCTCAAATGCGAGGTTCATCGAAAAATGCATCGGCAAGCGCATCGCAAGCATCTCTGAATTTTTCGCAAGGCACTTCCCAAGCATCATCAGGCCATTCGGCTGCTTTAAAAAGTTGAAAATCAACTCAACAAATAAAAATGTTTATTGGATCGTTCCAAACTACCGGTCTTCCCTTTATTTATGCAAAAGATGCGAAAACCAGTGTTGTTTATAAAAAAACATATGTATTAGAATAAAATGTAAGATTTTTAAAAAAACTAACTTTATTCAAAGTTTTCTTACTGCTCTCTTAGGTTTCAGCATTTCTGAAGCCTGAAAAATTGAAAGTATTTTACGCCTCTTAAATTAAATTTTTTTTTTCCTTTTTTTTTTAAGGGAAAAGCCACGGGGAAATGTGCTCAGCGAAGCGGGTATGGGTTTGCTAGTCTCTTATATAAAAATTAATGTCTGTTTGTATGTCCTTTACGGAATCTTAAACTATGCATTTGATCATGTGATGATCCTTAGCAAAGTTGTTGTGCATGAGTCCGCGACGGTTTCTGAGTTGATACGACCAATTTTGGACAAAGGGGCGTGGCACCGCCCATACAAAAAAAAACATTGAAAGCCTTAAATTTCGAAAGCCACCCAATCGATTGAGTTCAAATTTACACACAATCTTAGGTATTGACCCAGGAGTATACCTGTGAAGATTAGTCAAAATTGGAAAAAGGGGCGTGGTACCGCCCATACAAAAAAAAAAAAAAAATATTTTATTTCAAAAGCCACCATCGCTTGAGTTCAAATTTACACACAATCTTACGTATTAGCCCAGGAGTATACCTCTGAAGATTGGTCAAAATTGTACAAAGGGGCGTGGCACCGCCCATGCAAAAAAAACAGTAAGAACCTCAAATTTCGAAAGCCACCAAATCGGTTGAGTTCATATCTAAACACAATCGTAGGTATTGGCCCAGGAGTATACCTGTGAATATTGGTCAAAATTGGACAAAGGGGCTTGGCACCGCCCATACTTAAAAAAACATTAAAAATCTTATATTTCGAAAGCCACAAAATCGATTGAGTTCAAATTTACACACAATCTTAGGTATTGACCCAGGAGTATACCTGTGAAGATGAGTCAAAATTGGAAAAAGGGGCGTGGTACCGCCCATACAAAAAAAAAAAAAAATATTTTATTTCAAAAGCCACCATCGCTTGAGTTCAAATTTACACACAATCTTACGTATTAGCACAGGAGTATACCTCTACAGATTGGTCAAAATTGGACAAAGGGGCGTGGCACCGCCCATACAAAAAAAAAACATTAAGAACCTCAAATTTCGAAAGCCACCAAATCCATTGAGTTCATATTTAAATACAATCGTAGGTATTGGCCCAGGAGTATACATGCGAATATTCGTCAAAATTGGACAAAGGGGCGTGGCACCGCCCATACTAAAAAAAAAACATTAAAAACTTTATATTTCGAAAGCCACAAAGTCGATTGAGTCCAAATTTACACACAATCTTAGGTATTGACCCAGGAGTATACCTGTGAAGATTGGTCAATATTGGACAAAGGGGCGTGGCACTACACATAAAAAAAAAAATCTTATATTTTGAAATCCACCGAATCGATTGAGTTCAAATTTATTGCGGTGACAGCTAATGCTGAGTTGTGGGTGACATAAGAATTTATGTAAATTGTGAAATTCATTTCCGGCTCACATGAATAGACAATATTTTCGTTTTTCGAATAGTTTTGTGCATTTCATTGTGAGTTAAATTAATTTAGATAAAAAAAATTCATTCCAATTGAATTTTCGTAGTTTCCGTGAGCTGATTTTATTCATTTTTTTCAGTGAACTCAAGAACTGAAGATAATCGATTGTGTATGTGAAGGATCTGACTGCTGATTAACGTTCCGAAAAAAATTCAAAATCTTATATTTTAAGAGCCACCGAATCGACTGAGTTCAAATTTATTGCCGTGACAGCTAATGCTGAGTTGTGGCAGACATAAGAATAAATGTAAATTGTGAAATTTATTTAAAGTACTTTAGTGAAAAAGCGAAAGGCTGACTGATACGAACGAAATTGAGTAGCATGTGCATTGTGAATGCTCGGAATTATTATTTTCATTACATTAACGAATTTGGGCCGGGTCAGCTAGTAATATATAAAAACGTTCGTGCGTATGTATGACCGACCATCATGGCTGAACCACTGAAGCTATCTACCTTATATTCACACCATATGTTTGTGTGGTGCTCCGGATTGTTTATGCTTATTTTATACCCTATAGGGGGCGCTGGGGTCACTTTTTTGAAAACTCGTATTTATGGACCGATTTGGCTCAAATTAACACCATACCTATAACACTTAAAAAAAATGTTTTTGCCAAAATTTGAATTTACGACAAGTTGAATTTCCTTACATATCAATTTTGTATCAACAAAAATTTAATTGTAATCTTATAATATAGTTGGCGTTGGTTGCCTATACTTTTTTGAATTTGACATTTAAGTAATTCATATTTCATTTAGCTGTACAATTGTTCGACCAAAACTCCAAATTCGTTTTTAATCAATTTTAAATAGGTAAGTAACATTTCCATTCGATTTCCGGCACAAATAACATAACCAAAGAAAATGTTCTTACTGGCCAAATTTTATGATTCTTCTTTTGTTTTGTTCGTATTTGTGTATTTCAGACTTAGGTTGTCTTAAAAGATAAAATTTTGGACCCGATAGGTGGCGTTGTTGTCGATCTCAGAAAGTGCTCAACCGATTTCAATGAAATTTGGTGGACGTATATTCTTCGTTCCCACTTGAAGGATAGGATACTTTTGGACCTGATAGGTGGCGTTGTTGCCAACCTCCGAAACAGCTCTACCGAGTTGATTGAAGTTTGTGGATGGATAGGTATGGTTGCTTCAATACGAAAGGTATGAGCAAAGGCGGGTGGGTACAGCTACATATAAAAAAGACTGACGTCCGTGTGTGCGCACTCAAAACTCGGGAACAAATCCTTCAATTTTTGTGATTTTTGGTTTAAATTCGCATGGGCCCAACGAAGGACAATGCTACTTTTTGTCGTGAAAACAAAACTTTATGGGGATTAGTTGGATTTTTGAATTCTTTGGATGTTCCGGGCTTACAATTGAAAGTCGGCTCAGTTATAATTTTGTTGTGCAACCTCAATGCACCGAGACTTTGTAACAGAACGCGTTTGATTTGGTGGTGAAGGATCCCAGATCAAATGTCATGCAAGCGAGGGTTTTGAGGAAAAAATTCAAGGACAAACATTCTCATTCCACGGAATCCGCTTATTGAGAACGAATTTGTACGTCGTGTACTGTAAACCATTTTAGTCAAAAAGCGGAAGGTTGGCCGACACGTTAATCTTCTTCGTTGCGTTTGTCTACGCCTAAGGAAGGTTCATACGGTGACAAAATTGGAAAGTTTGTGAAAATTTATTTTCCATACATTTTCTACGGAGAGCTTTTTTTTAAATTTTGATCGTAGTATACAGTGAGATCGTATTTGTCAAAAGCTATAGTTGGGATCAATAAAATTAATTCCAGGTGGAAGTGAAAGTTATTTTAGTCAAAAAGTCAATTTTGGGCGGGACGAAGTTCGCACTCTATAAATATCGATTCAAACTGAAATTTGAGCAATATTTAACATAATATCCTTAAATAAAGCGTACAACTTTAGAACAATTAAAACAAGTAAAAAATGTATCATCGGCCTGACCGATGCTTATTGATACCCTCCACTGATTAAAAGTCATAAGCAAAATGTTAGACATGTGAGTAACTACGTTCATGGTATAAAAATAAACATCATCTAATAAATTAAAACTTATTCATTTCTAATTATATGGCAGCAAGTGTATATGTACAGTACATATTTTCACCCAGTCATGTAATTTTTGGCATCGGCCTACTTAACGTTTCACTCCATCATTTGAATTCTGTAATAGCTGTAATTTACTATTCATTGATAACAACGTTAATGTTTGCATGTTTGCTTTGCTTTACATATTTTAAACAATAAATATGAGTCGCGGTGAAAGGAACGACAAAAAACTAGCTGTCTTGGAGTTTATAAAGAATAAAAAGGTAATTTGTATAGGGTAAAACTATACAATACGTTCCACTTTTTTTGAATCTATATACTTATAATAAAACTGTAGGCAATTTTTTTGTTACCTAATGGCGTGAAAACTACTGCATAGATTTCGATGAAACTTTTTTTGAAATGTTTCTTAAGATTCTGTGCAACATATAGGCTATTCCTTTCATTGCCATGCCTATTTTTTGGAGCGTTTTTGACCAAAATGTGTTTTTTTTTCTGACTTTACTACCTTTAACTCGCCATTACTCAGATAATTCTTAATCTATTCAAACAAAACAAAATATTTAGGAGAGCCAACACTTTTATAGTTATTTCAAGCCATCAATCAGCTTTCTATGTCCTTTAGAAGCTGAGCTACAACCTAAAATCTAACATGAAAAAAATAAACTAATTTTCTCAAATCGAATATTATCAGCAGCCGCGGTTCTTGATCGTTGTTCTGCTTTGGGGTGGTTTGGTGGCGCACATCGCACAGGCACGTTCATATGAAAAAATAAAAATAGTGCGTGGAGTCCCTCTGCGCGGAAGAAGTGAAACTTCGTAATGTGGAAATGAAAATAGGAAGGGGTAGAAATTGATTTTTAGTGAAATCATATTGTTTCTTTAAGCCTGGTATCCTGCTCGCGCTAAATTTTAGCGCCCCTAGTCTCCACTTCGTTTCTCCACACCAAAGATAAATGGTCGCTAAATTATTATTAAACATGATATAGATGGGACAAAACCCATATGCTTATGAACCATGAGTACCATGACTGATATCAGTAAACGAAATTTTAATAGAATTTTCGAATTTCAAACTTGAAAGACGTAAGAAACCTAGAAATTATAAGAAGAAGTTCAACATGTGTCCTCAAACTTTCCACAATCTCCTTACCATAGTGGAACACTTGTTATTACCCAAAAGATGAAGCCAAATGAGAGCATAAGTCCCCCTGAAAATTGATTCGCTTTATTTATATGTATATGTATCTCTGTTTTGGAGCTGTTATTTGGCTTTGCGTTTTCTTTTATTTATCACGCAAACATTATCCGCGTTTTCCGCCACAAAAAATTCTTTGCAAACACAACACAAACACTTTTCTCCGTTTTTTTATGTCAAAATTTATCTTCGATTTAATGCACCGGACATTTATTTCGCGAGCTAAATGAGTGGAGACTTTTCATCGGCCCATCTATATGAAGTTAAGGATTTGGCGTGCGAACAGGATACTGATGCTTTGCTAAACTGCCTCGCTCAATTTGATCTTTGTAGACATTTTTGTATGGGAGATAAAATTTAGCGCGAGCAGGATACTAGGCTTTAAGACAAACTTTATTAACATTGCTAACAATTAACAATTGATCGCATCTTTTAATTATCATTTTCGAGTGGAGAAATATCTAAATCTATAACATTTACAATGGGATAATGACAACTAAAGTAAGATACGATATGTAGAAAGTTGCATTAGAAGTTTCACTTCAAAAATACTACCCTATTAAATTATAGGTATGTGTATCAAATCAAACTAAAACAAGTAAATGAAATAATGAGGACGCTACTCGTTGCTAACGCTCGCGCTGGCCTGTAACAGGTATACTACGCGCATGCGTTCGAGTGCCACGCATTCACTCTCGCTCTGTCTCCTTCTATTCCCCCTCCCCAGGAGCGTTGAACGATTAACGCAACCTTGTTAGAAGTCGCATTAGAAGTTTTACTTCAATAAGACATTAATTGCCAATTTAGTCATTATTTTTGGAAATTAGTCTTCACCACAGAATATTCTTCTCCCAGCATTTGGTGCCAATAAACTCACTCACCATTGCATACTCTGAAGCGTGAGCGGTACCCTCACACCTTTGAGTATGCAATGCTTATAGTAGCATTAAGCATTTAAGAAGTTTCACTTCAATAAATCAAACAACATTCATAATTCACCTATATCGTCTTTACTTCTTGAATTCTTCAATTCTATTCTGTAGGTATCAACGTATGTAGGTATGTACTATAACAACCATTGAAACAAAACCCTTGAACTCAATTTCTATATACACCACCATAAGTCCATCAGCGCACGTCAACAGCCATGTGCGCATTTCCTCAGAAACAACCACCACTTTTCTTTTCTTTTTCATATGAACGTGCTTGTGCTGTGCAATGTGCGCCACCCTCACCCTCGCTCACGCCTTTGAGTATCCAATTATTAGCGTTAAACGTTTAACGCGACCTTGAGTTGGAAGTCGCATAAGAAGTTTCACTTCAAAAACTGCGTGGTGTTTTCTCAAAATTAAGTGAAACGAAGGAGAAGTATGGGACGTGAATATACATATGTATATATTGAATCAACAGCAACAATGTGTTGATCTTGATGGCTGATGACGTGTGGTGATCAGCGTTGCCATAAGTGCAGATTTGTCCGCATTTTGCAGATTTTTAACATTGCTGCATATTTTTAAAAACCAGAAATCTGCGCTTCAGATTTTGTCTGCATCCGCAATAATATATTTTCTTCTTTTTAACAAATTTTAACATTTGTTGCACACTTGATTTCGCTGTATGCTGTCATTTTCGTATTCAGCTTTTTTGTTTTTTTTTGTTATTGTTATACATAAAAAAAAAAATTTTGTGAAGGAAGATTTTTCTATAGAAATCTGCATTGCATTTTTTTTTGTCATAATTGCAGATTTGTAAAAACATTTTTATGGCAACATTGGTGGTGATGGACGTATGGTGGAGGTGGTGCATATAGAAATTGAGTTCATGGTTTTGTTTTAATGGTTGTTATAGTATCTACGTTGATACCTACAGTAAAGGATTGAAGAACTCAAGAAGTAAGGACGATATAATGTAGGTGAATTATGTTGTTTGATTTACGTATTGTTGGTGTATGTAGATACAAATTTCCGTTCAGGCTTTTGTTTTAGTGGTTGTTTTGATATTACCTACGTTGTACCTACAGTAAGGATTAAGGGAGTGAAACTTTAGTACTTATGCTGTTGAATTTAATTTTCTTAAATTGGTGTTTTAGGTAAATAGATTTGTTTGATTTATTGTTTCACATTGACAATGTTCACCGCTTTTTTTTTTTTAGCTAGACTGGTGATTTTAAACAATAATGCCGTTGAGAAAACGGTCAAATCTCTTTTCTTGGAAATTACACAGTCTCACGCCGCGTACGAAGTTGCGGGCACAGCTAGTCTTCAATAAAACTAAAAAATAAACAAAGATCATAGTTATTTTATTATACCTACAAAAAATTCAGTCTTTTTTCAAGGGTTTGGCAATTTCATTTTTAGAAAAATAAGTTAGCATATAGGTATTATGTAGGTATCTATTTTTAAAAAAAGTTAAAGTGGGGCGTTTTGTAACCCCATCGTTGGGTAAAAAGCCTCGCATAAGTGACAAAACGCCCCTAAGGAAAAATAAGGAACAAATATAATAAAATAATGAAAATTACATTATTTGGTTTTGTAATATGGCCTGTCGCTTCGCTTTGCGGCTGCAGCTGTTGCAATTTGGTATGTACATAGTACAAAACTCGTGCAACCAACCTTGGCAAGATATGCACTGAATCCAGTCTTCTGTAGAAACGGTCGTGTGGTAATTTTCAGTATACACTCAATGCACTTATCGCTACTTCCTTCATCTGAAACTTCATCCTCACTTGTGTATATTTCTCCGCCGTCGTCTTCGTCCTCACTACTAAAATAAAAAGGCTCTGATGAGTGTTATATTTCAAAACATTACTGGGGCGTAGTACATTTACTTTGTTGGGGGCGTTTTGTAAATTTTGTGAGTGTAAAACGCCCCAGCAAAAATAAAGCAACCCTACCTGATTTAAAAAAATAAACAAAAACGAAATAAAAAGCCAATTTTATATACTTTCTAAATATATATAACATTTTAATATAATATATAATAATATAATTTTAATATAATGTGCATAGTTTCTGAAAACATTAAAATTTTACTGTTTTTACCGCAATATGTTTTGGCGCCAACAATTTTGTTTGCACTTTTTTTCTGGACAGGGCACACAAAACACTACCACTCAATGACACGGTTGAAGTGAAGAATGACTGAAACTGGTTTGAACAGGTTTGTTCGTGATTGCATAACGCCATCTGTTTGCGTGCCAGACTACTGGGGCGTTTTGTAAACTGGGGCGTTTTGTATAGTGTTACCCTAATTGATTACTTTTTTGTACAACCCTTTGTATATTATTTGTATCCTCTTCGTCTTCAAAGAGTGCTTCAAAATGGTTCATTTTATATTTTTTTTTAATTCTTTTAATTTTTTTAAAACTGTTCACAACAAAAGCTGAACTGCAAATAATTTTTTTTCTTTGCATATTATTGACAAACTTTTCACGATTTTAAATGTAAAGTGCAAATTAATTTGTTTGGTGAAACGAAATGGACGAATTCTTTGCAAATTGACGAAAACTTTGCAATTTGCAAGAACATGCTTTGCACTTTGAAAATTTGTGTTTGGTGAAACGAATTTTGCAAAGAGCGAACATTTTCAACTTTGCAAAAGAATAATTTCCTCTTCGCAAATTTGCAAAATGCGAAGTGAAAAGCGGTTGGTGAAATAGGGCCCTGGTTAGAGAGTTATAGGCGCCTACTGTACTATTTTATAAGCTCTTACACTTTACACTATTTTTGAGTACGAGAACAAGCGTAGTAGGAGTTTCTGATTTTTGATCTGTTAGGGAATGATTTTGTTATTTATTAATTTTTTTTTTTTTTTTGACTGGAAAACATTAATGACGCTGGCTTAAGTATCTTTATAAACATTATTATATATACCTATCTTATCTATATATTGTATAATTGTATTATGTTCTGCAGAGCGTTGTTTTTGAATTTGCATTAGCAGTTATAAACTGAATATCACGAAGGGCGTGTGTACACTGTACAGGTGCAAATGAATAGGTATTGTCAGATTGTGTAAACTCCTTTGGTTGGAATTATTTTAAGGTGCTTTCATTAGTCATTTTTGAGAAATAATAAATTTTGAAATACATAAATAATTTTTTTGAGAAAAAAAATGATAAATTTAGCTTTTTTATGAAACCGAGTACAAGTTATTGTTCGGGATGTAAGCAGTACTTGATTTTTAAAGTTTTAACGATGTCGAAAATGGGGCTTCATTCGAATTGAAAATTAAAAACGCAATCATTTTGGGAATATCAATTTTACTGTAAGTTTGTAAAGAAAGCAAAATTTTTAAAAACTGACTCATTTCAAAACTCCATTTTACAATAATACGAGGAGTTATAAATAACCATATTACCTTACAAATGAATATTTGTTACAATCGTATGGACCGAATTTTTAGCAAAAAACTGGGTACGCAATCATGGTAACCTCTCCTGCATAAGCTTATATATCAACGTTTGTTGAAATCGTTAGAGCCGTTTTCGAACAAATCAAACTGGTAAGAACATTAAATATTGGAAGTACCATTAATTTTGAGGTTACCTTGCAAAAGAAAAAAACTTCTCCGAACTGTAAGCCCACAATCAATCAACAATTTAATACGTTTGCATTGACTCAAGTATGTACTTGCCTTTGCAAACTTTAATGCTGCTTCAACTTTGATATACCATCCGAAGATTGATACCTACTAGTTGTTGTGTCTTCCTGAACGCTAGAATTAAGCGATATCAGCGCACCTATGTATGAGAATGTTACTGACATATGGATACTTCCGTCGACACGTCAACGGGCCACATGGGGTTTTTAGCTTTCTCCTTTTTCGCTAACAGTCAACCCAGGGAGTAACCTCGTTCCCTTTCCTCAATATTACATATAATTTTAAGTATTTAATAAATCACTGAATTATCATTGATCTGATTTTCATTTTGGAAGCCTTCTGAGAAATTACTTTCATCTATGAGTTGAACTAAATTAGTGAATTTACTATTACATATTGTGAATAATAAACTTCACTTTAACACGTGAGAGGAAATGCACTAAATGATTCTGCGTCTTTTTTCTTTTTAAAAAAAGGTTTATTCCTGATTTTTTTTATTCGTTGATTTATTTTGGCTAATTTTTTTTAGCTGGAATTGTGGATTGGATTTCGTTGACTGATTTTAGATTTTTGACTTCTATATTTTTCAGTTAAATCTGACTGGAAGGCCGATTTCAAAATGGCAACCCTTAGGTAGCCTCCGGTTGTCAGTTTGCCAGTTTATATCAAATATTGACCAGTAAGATCTTGCTTACATTTTTTAACTTCTTTTTCTATTGTTTTTTTTTTTTTAATTAACTTTCTCGTTTATTACCGACACGATCTAGATTCAATCAATTAGTACCATCAACAATTGAAAAAGTTGCGTCCTTGTCTTACATTCGCTCAGTGGCTTACACGATTTAGCAAACGAGTCGACCGAATAGATCAATATCTTGCACCATCAAAACTTCCACCAGCGGCTTTGTGAAGTGTATATCCAACTCCAGTTCAAACTAATTGAATTAGTATGCGACACGCACAATGAAAACAAACGATGCTTTAAGAAAACTGACATTGAAAATGCCTCCAACGAGTAGGTACGCGCATTAAGCCCATAACTCGTACTCGTTGACCATTTGGCCATTTCATGCTTTACCCCTCTCCTCACTGTTCGCCGTATGGGGTATGGAAGCGGTTTTCGATTTCGAATAAAATGCATGGAATTCCCGCCTAACCTAATATACGAGTACACAGTACATAATACGGATTGCCTCAGGTGCTGCCAAGGAGCATATGTGATTAAAGTGTATTCCATTGTTGGCGTTTATTGCTGTCAACAGCAGGGTAAATAAAAATCAATTCACTTATAAATGTCGTGCACCCACAAACCTATTCGTACAGCTAAAGCCAGGTGACCCATTTATTTTGGTGGCGCAGCATAGAAAAAGAAAAATAACGCTCTCTGAATGTGAATTTGGCACATACGCATATCTAGCTTCAGTATAGCACCGTGATGGCTGCAATTTAAAATGCATTTGGAAATCGGTATCTGTGTGCTGGCGCGCGAGTTCTTGCGATATGGTTTTGTTGGACACGTTTGTGAACTGCAATTGGAGGAGATACGTGTCCTCATTTCGCTTTCATTGGATATCTATATAGGTACGTACAGCGTGGAATGGATTCTTTTTTTTTTTTTTGTAGTTTAAATTAAATTTTAAGTGAAGTAGTTGAGAGATGTGCACACTTATGTAGGGGTGGGTGGGCGGCGGGTGGATACCTATTAAATGTGCATTTTCTTAAGAAGTCACATATTATCTGAGGGATGTGCTTCGTCTTCGTCTGGGCTGGGGTAATGTTCAGATTCAAAGAGAAGAGAAGATTGGATTTCGAGAATGCACAGAGATGAGTCTAGTTTATGGTGGATTGGAACGTGCTTCTTTCGGAATTTGAAATGGTTTTCGGGAGGATGCTTACTAAGGAAGGTATATTCTTCCAAAATCTTTTTAAAATAACATTGTTATGCCCAAAATACGCACATTTAGAAGCCATGACTAGCTGAACCGTAGCCGCATCAGTGAAACGGTTTCACAATTGAACTGAAATAACATAATAGCGCAATTCCAGTACAGCGATTCACTTTCGTGACGCAATGGTTCAGTGGGCCACGGCCTACTCAGCAAAAAGTTCGGGTAAATGCATTTTCCCGAAGTGACCAAAGCGAAATTACAGGTAGGTCTTTGAGAATTGGGGAGTCTTATCATTCAACAATCAACCAACCACTACAACGGTCGTGTATACTTTTCACCGTACAATTAAAACAATATGGCAGAAAATTAGTTTACTTTAATGATTATGAGATAGAAATATATGTAGGTATACTCGTAATAGTATATAAGCCTATGCGGATATGCAGTCTTAAATGCATATAAGCTACGCATTCGGTCACCAAATACGTGAATACATCACATCTTTACATCGCCAGCTTATCAAAACTTTGCCTTACGATGAATGTTTAGCGTGGCAGTTTATACGCATAGAATCCATACTTTCCAATTTCCCTGTACCAATAAACAAATAAAGTTGCCAGAATGTCACTAACTGTATGGTATGGGTATGGTCATGGTTGTAATGAGAATGTCATGTCTATCTCGGGCTAGGCTAAATAAATTCTCCCTTAACGTAATTTTCAAGAGAAGTTATGTCCCATTTCCCATACATTCAAAAATCACGGTATCGAAAATTGTAATAAGAGCGAATTTAAATACCCTTGTTCAGGCCGAGCGTTAATATACAGATTATTATAAATTAGTAAATTTTTAATTGTTTGTGATTTTATTGTCTCGAATACAAACAATGCAAATTTTAAAAATATTGCATTTTTGATTTATTTTTAAACACATAAAAATGTGTTTGCAGGGTGCAAGCGTGTGTTTTTTTTCGTACCTTATTATAAATAATAATACATACAAGAGTAGAGTGATCTATAGGTATATAATAAAACAAAGTTGTATCCGTAAGACCGCCCATAACTCGAGAACGGATGAAAAAATGATTTTCCATACATTTTGTACAGGGAATTTTATTTTTATTTTGATCGCAATATACTCGAACAGTTTTTGTCAAAAATTTTAGAAGAATTTAACTATGTATTTAGTAAAAGCCGGGCGGGAACAGCTTGTTTTAAACAAAAAGGAAATGGTCAATGCTTTTCTCTCCGTTTACATTATTTTGTCTAGCCGCCCAGTGCTTGCTGTTTTATTTTTGGTTTTCTTTGCAATAGTTTAAGGAAGTATTCAGATTTGCAAACAACGAATGATTGCTTACTAAATAAAGTGCACGACCAGGTCGAACGAAACTTGCTCGTTCATCAAAAATTTGGTTGGATGTTTTCTTATTTTATTAGGTGCGTGGTGAAAATCTGAGCAATGCTAGATAAAAGAAACGGTTCATGAATATAGAAAATAAAAATGAAAAATTTATAAATATTAGATTAGATTATTACCTATTAGAAATGTTTGAGTAAAACTAAGTAAGGGATCTTATTTAGAATTTTATATTATTTCGATTATGTATTTTGATCAAAATCGTTAGAGCGGGAGTAGGAAAACAGTACCAAATATTGCAATGCTTAGTTCAAAAAATACTATTGCTTAACTATTTGGGTGAAAACCGAGTATAATTTTTTGTTTAGAATTTAAGCATTGCATTTGGTCAAAAACGTTATTGCTGTTTTCAGGAATACCTACCAAAGAATTAACTAAATTACTTTTTTTTTAAATCCATTGAACGATAATCGAGAGAAGAACTGAGTTTGCCATTAAGTTAGAAATGACCATATTACCTCAGAAATGAGTTTTTGTTACAATCGTATTGACCATTTTAGAGATAATGTCCAAATTTCAAAAGTACCGTTGTTCAACTTTTTAGCGAAAAACAGAGTACGCAGTCATGTTAACTTTAGCTATTTTAACAATTTTGATTGAAATCGATAGACCCGTTTTCGAAGTACATATCATTATCATTAATATGGAGGTTACCTTACAAAAAAAGGCCCGACTGTCTGTAAATAACAGTCCCGAAATATGTGTAAGCACCATGCGTGCGGTATGTGTGTGGCTTGATAACTCCAACTCCAACTCTAACTCCAACTCCAACTCCAACTCCAACTCCAACTCGAACTCCAACTCGAACTCCAACTCCAACTCGAACTCGAACTCGAACTCGAACTCGAACTCGAACTCGAACGAACTCGAACTCGAACTCGAACTCGAACTCAAACTCGAACTCGAACTCGAACTCGAACTCGAACTCCAACTCCAACTCCAACTCCAACTCCAACTCCAACTCGAACTCGAACTCGAACTCGAACTCCAACTCCAACTCCAGCTCCAACTCCAACTCCAACACCAAAACCAACTCCAACTCCAACTCCAACTCCAACTCCAACTCCCAATTCCAACTCCAACTCCAACTCCAAGTCCATTAGAAGAAAATACACATCAAAAAACTATCGCATTTTTCGTTGCCTTAAGTATTTCCGTTGCCTTAAGCATTTCCGTTGCATAATGTTTGGAATTACTATACCAGATTCCAATATACCAGATTCCAATAACGCGCGCATAAATGTTTACACATCAAAAAAAAAAAAACGCTTCGAACTGTTAGCCCCAAAGCCCAAACTCAGGTAAAAAGTTTGAACGAAATCCAGGTAGTCGCTTAGGCCTCGGGACATACGGACAGACAGACAGACAGATATCGCTACGTCCGCATTGATTAACATCTCGAGTTCGAAAATTTGTTCAAAAACAATATATCTGTGGCCAAAGGAAAAACAGCATAAGTCACATTTTGCAATTTTTCAGGAGAGTGGTTTGAATGTTTACCTTTCCTTGTGCATAGTATGACTTACTATGTGTTTTTCTTTCTTCTATAATTCAAAAACCGTAACAGATAAAAATACAAAAAAAAAAGAATATGGCAAAAACAATGGAATATTTGGCATAAGATGGTGTAAAAAAACTCAATTTCGACATAAGTCGACTTACGTTGTTTTTCTTTTTTGCCACAGATATTTCTCTTACTACACAATACGCCACCTATCTGGCCAAAAGTTTCCTATCTTTCAATCGTGAACCAACCATATTTTCATTAAAATCGGTTGATAGGTTTCGGAGATCGCAAACAGCGCAACCAATCGTGTCCAATACAATTCTGTCTTTCAAACTTGAACCAACCATACCAATCCACAAAATTTCATTGAAATCGGTTGAGTAGTTTCGGAGATCGACAATAGCGCCACCTATTCTAGACTATCCACCTAGACTGCCTAAATCTGAAATGCAATAATACGAACAAAACAAAAGAAGAATCATGAAAATTGGCCCATTGGTTATCGAGTTATATCGTCAACGATTTTCACCACGAAATAATTATAATAAACCTACCTAACTGTAAAACAAGATTATTATTGAAGTTAATTGAATTCAACTGAGAAACTAAATGGCTCTGCCGAATAAGGCCCAATATAAAAATGAAATAAGTCCCCAAAAAATTATACAGTAAACAACAACAACGATTTTTAATAAAATGTAGGGTGTTATTTCCTTTGATAATTGGAGTATTATTTCATTATGAAATATCAAAAGCATAGTAATCTATTGATAAAAATGTATATTTACTTATTTTTCTTTCACTTCTGGCATTTTTCTTACAGCGCATCAGGTATTTCTGTGATGCTTTTTTGCGTTATGTTTGCGCATCAGTTCGATCAACTTTGCAAAAATGAATGAACACTTGACGTTAAAAGTGATGCCAATAATTTGCATTAATGAACATGATGCAAAGCATCATCAGCATCATGATGCGAGTGATGCGTTACTGAATTTACACCACGTCTTCGTCGGCTCTCTCGGTGGTGCATGACGTTCATACACGTCATTTAAAAATCTCCTTTTTTCAGCAAGACGTGTAAACATGTCTTAATTCACATTGAGTTTAAGGTAATTTTATACGCACCAGCAGCAGTATCATATCCGTTCTGCTGATGATTTTAGCGATATTTATGCCTGTTTGGGTTTGATAGGGGATGAACGATCTAAGTACAATAGTTTTTGAAATATTCAAAATGCACCACAGCAAGTCTTCAAAAATAAATACCGTGCGCGAACGTGTTAAAACTACATTTACACTATCACGCACGCGCATTTTTGCACGAGACGGGACAGAGATCCGTTTGTCCGCAGTCAATGCTAATAAAGGCGTAGGAATGAGATCACAAATCAGACGCCTAAGGTGTCATGGATGTTCTACCCATAATTATAGATACCTACGTAAAGCGGAAGTTCCGGAAACCAACATTTCTGCAATTACATGAAAACATTTCTATGTCCGATTTAAAGTATGTGAAATGAGTGTTAATTAGTTTCAGTGAATTAAACCAACAATTCATCAATCATTAATACGAAATAAATAAATAATTGTACGTTCATAACTTCCGGAAGCCATTTTGTTTTATAGGAAAACGAAATTTCGTAAGCCATCGCCATAAAAATATCAACATGCATAGCTTTCCCATAATTCCTACCATGTAAACAAGATGCCGACCAAAAAACGTATCACGTTTTTTTGCGTGTTAGGTAATGCTCTCCATATCAGTCAGACGGCTGTTTAGTATTGGGCATCCCTTTAATTTTCCGTGATAGGAATGTGTGACCGTGTAAATGCACTTTAAGAAACAACAACTTTATTAAAACAAATGCACTCGTCATGAGTCTACCTTTACAAAAATAACTTTTACAATTGCTGTCGAAAACACATCACTTTCAAGTTCTTGTACACACAAAAAAAAAATGCACTGTCAATACTTGCCGGAACACCTATCCCATAAAATTCTTGCAGATGCTCCAAAGGAGTATATGTCGCTAATTATAGATCTCCTAGCACGTACGGCATCCTCGTTGGAACCAAACACGATTTGGTAGTCATATCCACTATCTAAACAAATTACGTTCAATTGCCGAAACCCCCCGTAATTTAGCAACGCATGCTCTACCTGGTACGGCGTCATAGTGGACACATTCTTCAAGACAAGCTTCGATGAGTTCTTCGATTCCCTTACTCGAATTTGCCCCAATCCGTTGAGTGCAAATAGCCCGGGAAGACTGCAAGGAAAAAAAAATCAGTACCTATTTACATCCACCAGTATTTCTGTTAATCTCACTTTCGAATGGCCGTGCTCATCAAGGTGGCATTGGTGTACTGCATATAAGCGAATCCTCTAGACTGCCCGGCAAAATTCACCTTAAAACGTAATAAATATAACTCGCCCAACTCGCAAGCAACGTCCACGATTTGTTCGGCTGTGCAGTTTTCACTGATTCCGCTTAGGAAAAGCTGCAAATTTACTACAGAAATTAGACGACAAACTGTTTGTTTGCGAAAAAAAAACTGACCTCTCCATCGCACTTGAGTAAATCCTGGAGAATATTCTGTGGCAGAGAACGGTTATTCCTTAAGAACTTCGTGCCGTTCTGCTGGTACGTTTCGAAAAAGCTGCCATGAATAAGTTCGACGAAGCTCATCTTGATTGTCCTTCTAAAATCTAAAGTATACCTATTTCTGTTATTGAAATCAAAGCTGTAAATGACTGCAACCTTCTCACCTCCAGAAGTGCAAAATAAGAACTGATTTAATGAGAAAGGAGATCGGGAAGAAATTAATTGAAATATTATGTATGTATATATAACGTCGACGTTTCGTTAAGTTTTCCCAAATCCCAAAACCAAAATTCGGGGGTTGTTGACGTCGACGAGGTCATATTTATGTAAACACATTATTTGTCTTTGTCGGTCGCAGCCGTGTGGAGAGATTTCTTGTTTGCTTTTGTTTTCATTTTCGTGTATTTAAACCTACCTACATCCATGGTTGCCATATTGGGCGCTTTATCATTTTTTGGGCTACATTTTTTCTCAAAAAACGATAGAAATGAAAAAATGAGCGCCCAACACAATTTTGGGCTACATATATTTGTGTTAACTTTGTTCGTTTTATTCTTTCACAAAATTGAAAAAAGAAATATTTTCGAACAAACATTAAACTTGGCAGCACTCTTGCAGTGAAGGGTCATCAACCATTCGTTCTTGCACGCACACCAATTTATTTTGCAAACCTTTTGATTTGACACAAGTCACAAGCGCTTTGCAGAAAATCAGAAGTTAAATAAAATCGCTGCATTTTCACGATATTTTGGGCTTCTTTCTGAGCAACGATTTTGGGCTCCATTTTTTAGGGTTTGGCGCTTAAGCCAAACCGAATTATGGCAACTCAGCCTACATCCTACATGGCAAAGTGACAATAACAATCTGATAGTTATTTATTTAAGGTTTTATTTTCTCAAGAGTTGCAAGTTTGGTTTTGTCGCTGGACATTTTTCGCGATACGCCATTTGGCCAAGAACAAACACAAGCACAACTAAATAAAGTGCACGACTGGCCGCTCGAAGCATTCTCGTTCATCAAAAGTTTGGTTGGGTCAATTATTGTTAGGTAGGTAAAGAAGTCAGAAGGAACAGTATTTAAAATGTAAGAATGGGTAGTGTTAGTGTTAAATAAAATTCAGGTTTAGATTATTCAATCGATACCTATGCCAGTAGGTTCCCAGCAGTGTTGCCGCAAGCTTTTTTAAAAGTGTAACAATTTTGTTCAAAAAGTGTAACAAATGTATAAAAAATGTAACAAACTGGAAAAAATTGTAATATTAAAATCATCGTTTTTCAACTCAAAAAAAAATCTTTATTAGGAACTCCTTATCACTTTTCAAAAAATCTCTTTTTTTTACCTTCCTGTCCATTTTGTATAACAAAAAAAAAAACCAAAAAAGAAACAAAATTATTGACCATGGAAGTAGATTTCAATTTCTATTTCACAAACTTTATTTAGGTACCACGAGATGTAGAACATTGTCAAAGGCGACGCGGCGAGACAGAAAAATATTGTTGTCTTTTCTCGTTCCCTCCCATTCCCATTCCCAATCGCAGTTTAAAGTTTTGCACAACGTTTGCTCTGTGTAAACAAACAAATGCATTGACAGAAATTGGTAGAAGTTTTCTCGAAAGAAAAAAGTGTTGCCAGTTCAACTTTTCAATATTTTTAATGAGAAAAACAAAAAAGGATTTTAATGGGAAAAAATGTAACAAAGCCAAAAAGAAAGTAACATTGTCACAAAATTATAAAATAATTAAAAAGTGTAACGCTTTTGTTACACTTGTAACATTGTGGCAACGCTGGTTCCCAGGTACATATTAAATAACAACGTGAGTTTTTATAAATCTTAGCTCTCGTCTCAATTAACTTATCATTTTTCGCAAGTTCTGTTTAGGGGCTATAAGCGCTTACTGTATTTTATAAGCGCTTGCAAATGAAGTGGGATTTTCTGATTGTGTAAACTCGAAGTGGTTGGAATTATTTTAAAGTGCATACCTACCTACCTACCTATTCAAAATGGATGAAAAAAAGAAGTGGGTCTTGCAATTTGAATTTTAAAGCCCATTATTGAGTTTTAAAAATATATAAATGAACAGAGATCGACTTTTGGGTACCTAGTCATTTTTGAGAAATAATTAAAAAACGGGTTTATTGGAATTTTTTTGAGAAAACCTAAGTACGGCATCTTTTTTATAATACTGATATTAGGTATCTTTAAAATGCATTTTGATCAAAGTCGTTAAAGCGGTTTTTGTAAAATTTGGCAGACAAAACAGTACCTACCAAATATTGCAATGTTTCATTTAAAAAATACTAGGGGTACCTATTCACTCATATATAGCTTAAACCCGGTAATAAGGTATTTTAGTTCAGGCTATAAGCATTACTTGTTTTTTTAAAGTTTTATCGAAGTCAAAAATGGGGGTTTCGAGATATGAGCAGTTTTTAAAATCAGCGTTTTCGGTGATTCGAATTGAAAATTAAGGACGCAATAATATTAAGAAGGTATACTAAGGAAAACTAAATTTAAAAAAAAAAATGAATTTTTTTCAAAATTCGATTTTACAATAACACAGAGAAAAACTGAGTTTGCCATTAAGTTAGAAGTGACCATATTACCCTAGGAATGGATTTTTGTTACAGTCGCATGTACCGTTTTCGAGATATATGTCCGAATTTCAAAAGTAGTTCGAACTCTTAGCCAAAAACTGGGTATGCAGTCATGGTAACCTCACCTACTTAAGCTTAAATATCAATTTTCATTGAAATCGTTAGAGCCGTTTTCGAACAAATCGAAGTGGTACGAACATTGCGGACAGAATTTTGCGAACCACTTTTTTGAGTTCGTCTATCATCGTAATGTCAGAATTGATTAACATCTTGAGTTCGAAATTTTGCACGAAAACAATATCTTTCTTTTATTCTTTAATGGAGAAAATTAAAAAACGGCATTGAAGCACAAAAAATGGTAGGGTTGTTAGTAAAAAATCATAATGACACTTTTTAGAACGTGGAAAGTAGAAGAAGTAGAATTAAGCCTTTTTTTTTTTAATTTTGATCGTAGAATACAGTGAGATCATATTCGTATATGTCAAAAGCTATTTTGGATCAACAAAATTATTTTCAGGTGGAAAGTGGAATAGTGAATGCTCCAAATTATTTATAATTAGAGGATTTATAAGAGAGGATTTTGGACCTGATAGGTGGCGTTGTTCTCCATCTCCCAAACCGCTCAACCGATTTCAATGAAATTTTGTGGCTCTGTATGGTTAGTTCAAACTTGAAAGATAGGACTATTTGGGACCCGATAGGCGGCTCTTTGTGGATCTCCGAAACTCAATGAAATTTTGTAGATGTACATTTTCGTTCCCGCTTGAAGGATAGGATACTTTTGGACCTGATAAGTGGCGCTGTTGGTTGCCGATCTCCGAAAGAAGAATTAAGCCGTTTAGGCAGAAAAAAAAATAGAATAAAAATTGTCGTCATTTCTGTATACTTTATAGGGGTCATACACAATGTTGCCACTAAAAAAAAGTGAATCCGGTCAAATCTGACCGTATAACCGATTTTTATTTTTCTTAAATTCGGTCAAAAATCCGGTCAAAACTTAAAATAAGAACTTTTGACCAGAAGTCCGGTCAAAACAGGAATATAGTAATATATTTTTACTAAAAATTGAAGACAAAGACTAATATAGTAATATATTTTTACTAAAAATTGAAGACAAAAACTAACTGATATTATATTACATAATGTTTTTTTTTTTCAAACTAATCTCAAACCCAATAAAACTAAAAACAAGCAATTCATTGGAATACTTTGCATCACTATTCACAACGTTTTGCAAAAAAAGGAACTTTTAATCTAATTCAGTCATCCAAAATATTGCTTAATGCATACATTAAACTATTGTATGGTCCCTACCAGCTACCAACTACCATGTAAGTGAGTACTTACTTCACTATAAAGTCTTGTTTGGTTGCACGCACATTCCCACAGTTGAGATATGAGACTGGCGCGTTATCGTGAAGCAGCTGTATTCTAGGACTATTCACAATAAATTGATTTTTATGAAATTGTGAGCATAACGAACACGTTACGTATAGCCAAGTTTCATTCAAATTATAGAAATCTATATTTATGTCTAGTCATAGAACAATATAATTTTTCCGGTCAAAAAATCGGTTAGACCGGATTTCAAAATTTTCTCCGGTCAAAGTGAAGAGATTTCGGTCAGATATGACCGGAATCCGGTCAGAATGGCAACACTGGTCACACACGAAACAGACAAGACCAAGGTAAATTCAAAAAGTTTTGAATTCACGCAGACTATCGCTTCAAAGGATAGACATAGGATACACATGACACTGATAGACATGTCTGTGTCGTGTATGGCCCCTATTACTACAAAATTACTAATTTCGACTAAAATCTGACCGATTTTTTTTTTTTTTTTTTTTTCAAATTTGGTAAAAAAAAATCCGGTCAAAAGTTAAAAAAATAATTTTTGACCAGAAGGAATATACATCTTCTATCTTTATATCTATATATCTACATCTTCTCTATATATGTATGTTTGTTTCCCTCTGTGGCCCGTAACTTTCAACAAATTTGTTTTTTTTTTTTAATTTCGGTAGTTAAAACCAAAAAAGGAAAAAAACTCTTAAATTCTATCAGCGCCTGGCAAAGCCGGGGGTTCAAGTTCAGCTTGTCTCTATTCATAAATTAATAGATCTCTATATACATAACTAGCTGACCTGGCGAACTTCGTACCGCCTAACGGTCAATGAATTTAATGATACCTTTTAACTTAACTTAATTTACTATTTTAATTAAGTTCAATAGTTCATAAGGAAATACAAATTCAATAAAAGTACGAAAATCAAGTACTTCAATGCCTTCTTTTAGATATATAGATATCGTCACTCGCTCCATACAAAATGTATGGGAAAATTAGTTTTCTTCATAAATTTTGTTTTTCGGGGATTTTTCGGGAATTTTCTTTGATACTCTTCTTGTTCGGCCGGAGACCAGTCCGAATTGTTGCGAATCATCGAAATCTGTCCAGGTTTTCTTGAGTTATAAGTTTAGATACTAACATCACTTTCTTTTATTATATAGATAGATTGTTGATATTGGATAAACTAATTTAGATTAAAGGAAATTTGTATATTTCTTCTAGCGTCATACCTAAGTACATATTCGGCCGTATTGGCATACGGTACTTCTTTTCCATCTATATTAACTTTTACCGTATTTATTTTCATGTTGGTGAAGTTAATATGTATGGATTTATTCTCTTGGAGTTTTATTCTCCATTTTTTCGTCCAGTCACTTATAGATCTTATGGATCTTTGAAGTTTGTATGCTGCTTCTTCCACATTGTCGCCAATTGCCAATATTGCTGTGTCATCAGCAAAAGCGGCAAGGCTAGTTGCTTCTAGTTCAGGCAAGTCTTTTGTATATAAAAGATACAAGATGGGACCCAGGACACTGCCTTGTGGTACACCTGCCGTTATTTTTTTTTAAATCCGAACTCATTTTCATGTCTTACACGGAAATACCTGTCTGTAATATATGATTTAAGAATGCAATAGAATTCCTCTGGAAGATCCCTTTTCAATTTGCATTATACTCGTAGTCCTTGGTGCAAAACCTTGTCAAATGCTTGAGCTACATCTAAGAATATGGCCGAACAAACTTTTTTGGTTTCCAGTGCCTTTTCAATAATACTCGCTATTCTATGCACTTGTTGAATTGTCGAGTGCTTCTCTCTAAACCCAAATTGGTGAGCTGGCACTAAATGTCGATCCTCTATTATTGGTTTGAGCCTCTTTAAGAATAATTTTTCAAATAACTTTGAAATTATTGGTAGTAGAGAAATCGGTCTGTATGATTTCTTTTCATTTGGTGATTTATCCGGTTTCAAAATCATAATCACTTCTGCTACCTTCCATTGACTAGGGACATACTTAAGTCCAGAGACAATACTGAGACCCCCCAACTTCGACCGATTAACAGTTATTTGCCTACAAGCTAAATTTTACGCTCCCAAAAAGTTTAGGTGCGCTAGTATTGTTGCATAGAAATTTGTATTGACAAATGTCAAAAATCCTCTCAACCAACACATTCGCATCTAATCTTTTTACCTTTCACTGTGGGCAAAGCAAAACGGATAGGAATTGGCATACACGGATAGGACAACAAAATGGCGGATTCCTGGCAAAAATTGAGGAGGCCAGCGGCTAGAGGATTGTGAGTTGGGGGTCTCAGTATGATTTGTTTATGCTTAAGTCTGAACGCTGCATTAATAATATGTAATAGTTTTCGCATAGCTTTTTCAGAAAATTCTTTTAGTATTTGCCCTGTTATCAAGTCATAACCTGGTGACTTTTTTGCGTTTAAGTTGTGCTTGATTTCGTTTTTTAACTCTTGTAGTGTTATATTCTCTATGGTTTTGTGATCGTTTTTTTCAACCATGGTCAAATCTTCTTCTGTAGTTTGCATAGGAAATGGTTGGAACGTTTCCTAAAGATGATCAGCAAAAGTATTTGCCTTTTCTTTGGAATTTTTCTCCCAAGACCCGTTATCCTGCCTTACCTATAGGTGGTGCTTGTTTCAATGGTTTCCTTGAGCCTTTCACCGCCTTCCATAGCGAGTAATCTGCATTTTTATGGGCAGAGAGGCTATTGAGATATTTGCCTAGGGACTCGTTTTTAACGTTTTGTACTAGCAGTTTTAGTTCGTGGCATAGTGCGTTATAGCCTATTTTATTCTCAGGAGCTCGGATTCTTTGCCACATTTGTCGTGCCTTTCGCTTTCTTTTTAGGAGTTCTTTTACTTCGTTAGGGTAATCAATATTCACCCTATTCTTTCTTTGGCAGGTAGGGGTGCTTTGCCACGCTGCTCGCTGTATGTTTCTATTAAACAGCTCAACTTCTTCTTCGAGTTGAAATGGGTTTTTAATTGGCGCTTGTAGGTTAATGATATCGTCGTTTTTAGCGCCGTCCTATATGGAAATGATTCGGGTGTTTGAGAGGCAATGCCTCAGGGCCTGTCTAGGGTTGTTTAGAACTCCTGAATCTCAGTACATAAAATACTATCCCAACCGGACCTTATACAATGGGGCTCGACCGAATAGGATTGACAATTTCCTTATTAAGGTGATTCGGAGGCACGTTGCTAGGGTGATGGCCAGTGATAATAACCTGATCTCACGGGCATACTACCCCAATTTAATGTACCACGATAGTACGTTTCGGTCTGGCTTTGTCCCGCCTGATGCATTTCTTCATGTAGACATGAAAGGGTTAGTCCAGAAAAAAGATGGTGTGCCGGTATTGTACCACAGCCACCGCGGCGCGAGGGATAAGCGGCTCATCCACGACGGGTACGCCGCCAATGCTCAGGAGCTCCTCCGTTTTAGTACCGCAATTGCGGAACGGGACAGGGTCGATACGGTAAGGCAGTTCACCGAATTTTGGTGGCTTGAGGAAGAGGTGATGGTGGATACGCTCTCCCGGGTCGGTGCGTTACTAACGTAGCATTCTCCTTAGTTTTAAGCTAGAAATTAAGTTATTAGGTTTAGGTTTAGAGTAGGGGGTCTTTGGGAGGCGCCGGGCTTGCCAACATGAAAGAGTGCTTCCGAGACTCGACCGACGCTTATGGCCTCGATCGGGTCTCGGCGGCGCGGATGAACCCTTGTTGGCGGCCGACAGGCAACCAGGGACGCAATCAGGATGGTGACCAATCGATACGATTGCTCACCACCCTGATTATAGGTAGTTTAGGTTAAGTAGCTTAGGTAGTTTTAATTAGTTTTAAACAAAACATATAATAAAGATTTCAAGTTTTATAAAGTTTCTTGGAAATTAAAAAACAAAACAAATTAAATATAAATAGATCTAAGGCCGAAAGGCAATTATTTTAAGGATATTGTTAAGTTTAGAGCGCTCGATAAGAGCCAGTAAGCTAGAATAGGATAAATGTTAGCTTTAAATTAGATTTAATCGTTTTTGTCTAGTATGTAAGTTTTATTAAAGGTCCAAATAAAAAATGAATTTAAAATGGAAAAAAAAAAAAATTATATCGTCTAATAGTTGTGTAAAAAACGGCCAATTTGTCTTATGATTTGTCAGTCGGGGTGGGATTTCTATCTCAATTATTTGATCGCTAATTGACATAAGGACTGGCGAGTGATCTGATGAAAGATCATCTTTATTTTCTACTTCAATGTAGTTTTCAGATATTCCTTTTCCAACAAAAAAATCTATTAGATCCGGGATTTTACTCATATCTGTAGGCCAGTATGTTGGCGTTCCACTTGAATAAAAGTCGCATTTCATTGCACGCCGTGCTGCATACAGTTCTCTACCTTTTGTGTTAGTTAATCTTGATCCCCAAAAGGTATTTTTGGCATTAAAATCACCTCCGACCATAAAGTAATTTCCCAATGTTTGGAAAAAGCTGACATAGTCTTCTTTTTTTTAAGTTTTGTCGTGGTGGGCAATATATAGCTGACATTTTTAAGTCCCCTTTTCTTGACAGGTGAACGTTTATACATAGTAACAGCTTGCATCTTTTCATCTTCGATCTTCGAGTGTTCGTCATGTTTTATTGATTCTTTTACGAGTATCGCAGATCCGCCTCTTGCTTTGTTTGATGGATGAACTGCAGAATAACAAGAGTAACCTTTTATTTCAACTTTTGCCTGCCTGCTGAGGTGGCTTTCTGTTATTAAACATATGTCTATGTTTACAGTTTTAATAAAAACTTCTAGCTCAGGGATGTGCTGTGCTAGACCGTTTGCATTCCAGGTTAGAATTTTAAGTGTATTATTCATATTCATATTGGTTTCGTATGTCCTTTATATTTTATATACCTATTTGTCTAGTTGCTTGAACTTCTCAAATATTTTAGTACCTATTTGTTACTTTTTTTTTTTTTTTTTTTGCTGGTTCTGATTGATCTTTTGAACCGGTTTATTTTGCGTTGTGGGTGTGTAAGCATGCTTCGATTTACTAATGTCTTTAGTACGTTGTGTTGGTTTTGCACTCTCATTGAGAGATTGTTTCTTTGGTGTAGTAGCAGGTGTTTTTTGTTTAATGATGTCTGCAAAAGTAGTTTTCATGGGTGTATCTTGTGTAATGATACCTGATCTATTTTGGTTTGGCTTTGCTTTTTTAGTTTGGCTTACTTTTTCTGAAGTCTATTTGCTTCCTTGATCTGGAATTAGTTTTTTATTTCTAATGTTTTGTAGTGCTATAGCCACCTCACAACCTCTTAAGCTTGCGGGGTGTTGTTCTTTGCAATTAACACATTGAGGTACACGAAATAATAAGACAAATACGGCGTCCAGTACTTGCCGAAGGCACATTTGCTACCGCTGCGAAGTTACCATAGCTGTCTTTATATGCTGAAAAAAAAAAGGATTTTAATTATGCGGATAAGACTGACATAATCAAAACTTCTTACATATACTTATGTTGCCATATATGTCTCCTTTCAGAAACAAGGAAAAAATTTTGAAGATTCAAGCTTAAAAAGCTACGACCGTGTGGTCACACCGCTTAATAACCTCTGTGTTTTTTTTTTTTTTTTTTTTTTTTTTTTAATTACTAAGGTTGTGAATGAAATGTATTTTTTTTTTTTTTGCTAATTTAGTTAATAAATACATTATTTTAAAATAATGTAAATAAATTTTACAAGATTTTATTAGATATAAGTTGCTGATATTGACAGCCCAAAGAACTGGGGTGCTCAGGAACCCCATATGTTTTAACGTTATTCAAAAACCCTTATGCATTCGAGGTTTAACAACAAAATGTCAAAACATACAAGGTAGATGACCCAAATAAGGCCTACACCTTACAGTTTTTCGTTTACAACTTGCAAACGCCTAAAACAAAATGAATAAATTGACATTAGCATAAGCCTTAGTTCAGTTACCTATCTATATATTAATACGGAGTTGCCTATAACGTACTTCCACCCATCTTTGCTATTATACGTCACATAGATATGCCAACACTATAATGTTTGGGTAGGGGACAATACATAGAAGTGCACAATACAAAAATTATCCACAAATTATGAATTACAGCAGGTAAATTTAAGCGAATTGCATGAAATTACAACAACAGCAACATTGCACCTACGTGAAGTTAGCTCGCAGTTTTTCTAGAATGAAAAACGTGAAATGCAGTTCGATAGACAATCGTTTGTAGATGTTTGAAGTGAAATTCTTTCGTTTGTAGTTCAACCGTTAGAAAGTTAGAACCATTTGAAAAAAAAATCGCAATCCCTTAAAACCGTGTTATCTCTGAAACCGCAGCAAGCAAAGTGATAAAATTCTATTTTCGAAAGTGTTCGACATTACTAATCTAATAAAATTAAAGTTGTACCAATCGGCCTAACGGTTTATGATTTATATGAAATTTGAACAAAATTTTGGCTTCTAACTTAAGGTCCTCATAACTCAAAAACTGTTGAACTACAAACGATGAAATTGCATATCTATTCTATGCACCCTTTTCTACCTGTAATATAAAATTGAAGGCAGCCCGCATTACTGGACACTTTTTATTCGCAATTTAAGGGAAGCCTGAAATGGTTTCGAATGCCTATTTTTAAGCGCTCCGATATTTCCCCTTCTTTTCCCCTTCATAGCTCCATAGCAATACAAATATTTTTTTTTTTTTTTTTACCGAGGGTAGGTGAAAATCTTCCAAGGGCACTATGAGAATAGCAAGCGCGTGCTCATAGTAGTGTCAGATTTTTACTGACTAAAAACACCACCCTTCGAAGAATTGTTAGATACTGCAACTAAGATATAACTTATCAAGCAATTTTTCTATAACGTAATAACAACTTTTGACAGGCTACTTTCCAATGAAAGATTAATCTTATCTTGCCAAGTCGAACGGTTTCGTTCTTTGTAGTCGGCGCAATAAATTGTTCTCGTCCAAAATTTGTCGGACTGTATTGTTGACATGTCCGATTAGTCGGTTTCTATGTTTTCTCGCGAAGCTTCTAGTTTCAGCTTCAATTGTTGGAATTCCGAGATCCCTGTGGATATCGTCGTTTCTAATATACCATGGTGCTTGTCCAATTTCTCTAAGCACTTTATTTTGAAAAGTTTGTAAAATATTGGCATTTGTTTTCTTGGTACAACCCCAAAGTTGTATACCGTAGGTCCACACCGGCTTTAGCACTTGCTTGTATAGAAGCAGTTTGTTTTCAGTACTGAGCTGGGAATATTTTCCGAGGAGCCAGTACATTTCTCTATATTTCATATCGAGTTCTTTACGTTTCATTTTCACGTGCGAATTCCATTTCAGCTTTGCGTCGAGTGTCATTCCCAGGTATTTGGCCTCGTTTGCAAAGGGTATTCGGGCCAAGTTTAAAAAAATTGGCAAGTCATTGGTTTTCTTATACGTGAAATTCACGTGAACAGATTTAGTTTCATTGAGGGCGATCCGCCAGTCCCTCGTCCATTCATTTACCTTATTCAGTGCGATTTGAAGTCTTGCAGTCGTTTCTTCAATTGTATTACCTACTGCTAGGATAGCGGTGTCGTCGGCGAACGTAGCGAGAGTAGTGCCATCTTCTCTTGGTATATCGCGAGTATATAACAGATAGAGAAGGGGCCCAAGGACACTTCCTTGCGGCACGCCGGCCGAAATTTCCTTAAGCTCAGAATATTCGTTTCCATGTCTAACACGGAAGAGTCTATTCCCGAGATATGATTCTAAGATATCATATAGGCGTATGGGAAGAACTTGTCGTGATTTAAATTTTAAGCCGTCATGCCACACCTTATCAAAGGCTTGTGAGACGTCAAGGAATACGCTTGAGCATATCTTTTTTTCTTCAAATGCTTTCTCAATTACGTCAGTAATTCTATGCACTTGGTCAATCGTCGAATGCTTGGTTCTGAACCCAAACTGGTGGTCAGGGATAAGATCATTATATTCTATAACCGGTTGTAGGCGCGTTAGTAAGATTCTCTCGAAAACTTTGGATATGACTGGGAGAAGGGAAATTGGTCTATACGACTTTACTTCATTTGGCGGTTTACCTGGTTTTAAAACCATTATGACCTCCGCAACTTTCCATTGGCTCGGTACGTGTTTAAGTCTGAGCGCGGCATTTATAATATGAAGAAGTTTAATTAATGCTTTTCTTGGTAGAACTTTGAGAACTTCTCCCGTGATCAAATCATAACCAGGAGCTTTCTTAGGTTTTAGGGATTCAATTTCACGTTTTAGTTCCCTTAGCGTTGCACTCGTGAATATTGAATCGTCGGATTGTAATTCCGTCCGAATAACACTGTCGTGTACCGCCCGACCATCGTACGGTTTAAAGGTTTCTTCTAAATGGGCGGCAAAAACGTCCGCTTTTTCCTTATCTTCCGTTGCCCATTCATTTTGATTTATTTTTATTGTCGGCGCGGGGATTTTGGGCCTTTTGGTGCCTTTTACAGCTTTCCAAAGTGAATAATTGGAATCTTTTTTCGCCGTTAAACTTTCAAGGTAAGAACCTATCGCACGATTCTTAAAGTCCTTGATAGCTGTCTTCAACAAATTGCATAAATAATTCAAATGTGTTTTATGTTGCGGGGCGCGACTCTGTTGCCATTTTTTACGCGCCTTCCTTTTTTCGTTGACCAATTCTTTTATTTCGGGAGGATAACGTAGACCGTATTTGGCCGGCGTTTTCCTTGGATTAGGCGTATTATTCCAGGAAGCGAGCTGTACGATCTCAACGAAGCGATCTGCTTTAACCTCAAGTTCATAGGGTGTCGTAAGTGGAACGCTAAGTTCAACATTCTCTTCAATTTCGATCCTAAAGCCTTCCCAGTTCGTTGTTCTACCAGTTCATCTCGCTGGCTGAAGGTTATTTACTAGTTTTACGCTCAATGTTAAAATAACCGGTGAATGATCAGATGACAGATCAAAGCTCTCTTCAACTTTAATGTGATTGGTAGATATTCCTTTCACGACGAAAAAATCGATCAGGTCAGGTATTTTTTTTTTTTTTTTTTTTTTTTTTTTTTTTTTTTTTTTTTTGTTTCTCCGAGGTAGGTGGAAATCTTCTAGAAGACACTATGAGGACACTCGGCGCGTGCTCATAGTAGTGTGAGACTTTTACTCACTAAAACCACCTCCTGCAAATTCATTTTGTACTGCAACTAAGTTATGACTTATCAAGCAATTTTTTTATCACGAAGTTACACGTTTGGCAGGCAACATTCCGGCGAAAGTTCCTGCTCGTTCCGCAATTTTAACGCGGTTGATAATTATCGGGCTAAGTCCGAAGGTTTAGTTCGTTGTAGTCGCCGCAATAAATTTGTTTCATCGAGAATTTCACGGACCGAGCTATTAATATGTCCTAATAATCGATTTCTATGCTTTCGAGCGCATATTTTCGTTTCGTCCTTAACGGTGGAAATTCCGAGGTCTCTATGGAGATCTTCATTTCTAATGTACCACGGTGCACTGACGAATGATCTTAGCACTTTATTTTGAAAAGTTTGTAAAATGTTTAGATTTGAATCGCTGGTACAGCCCCATAACTGTATACCATATGTCCATACAGGCTTCATCACTTGCTTATATAATAAAAGCTTGTTCTCGAGGGTAAGCTTGGAATATTTTCCGAGTAACCAATAAAGTTCTCTATATTTGATTTTAAGTTCTTCGCATTTTTTCTTTACATGCGGTTTCCATTTTAATTTTGTGTCGAGAGTCATTCCAAGATATTTGGCCTCGTTCGCAAAAGGAACTTGTACCGTATTTATAAATACAGGCAAATTATTTGTATTTTTATATGTGAAATCCACGTGGACCGATTTCGTTTCGTTAAGAGCGATCCTCCATGAATTTGTCCATTCATAGACCCGGTTAAGCGCGCCTTGTAATATTTTGTTTGTTTCTTTGGTCGTTGAACCAACTGCTAGTATAGCAGTGTCATCGGCAAAGGTGGCTACGGTAGTACCTTCTGTTTGCGGAATATCTCGCGTAAATAACAGGTACAGGAGTGGCCCAAGGACGCTTCCTTGCGGCACACCTGCCCTTATTTTCTTAAATTCGGAATATTCGTTTCCGTGTTTGACACGAAAGAGTCTATTCTCTAGATACGATTCTAGAATTTTCCATAACCGTTCGGGGAGAACTTGTCTTAATTTGCAATTGAGGCCTTCATGCCAAACCTTATCAAATGCTTGCGAGACGTCCAAGAACACGGCAGAGCAAATTTTATTTTCTTCTAGAGCTTTCTCTATTACGTCAGTTATCCGATGCACTTGATCGATTGTCGAATGTTTGCTTCTAAACCCGAACTGATGATCGGGTATAAGACGGTTTTCTTCTATAATTGGTTGTAAGCGTCTGAGTAATATCCTCTCAAAAACTTTGGAAATAATTGGAAGAAGCGAGATGGGTCTATAAGACTTTTTTTCATTCGGTGGTTTGCCTGGTTTTAGAACCATTATGACTTCCGCGACTTTCCATTGACTCGGAATGTATTGTAATCTGATCGCAGCGTTTATAATGTGAAGAAGCTTAGTCAATGCTTTCCGAGGTAGCATTTTTAGTAGTTCACCCGTGATCAGGTCGTATCCCGGAGCTTTTTTGGGCTTAAGTTTCTTTATAACTTGCCCGAGCTCGGTGAGTGTAGCGTTTACAACTATATTATTTTCAGATGTTCGTCTGTCTGATGCATAAGTATTACGATTAAGCACTTGACCATCGAACGGCTTAAAAGTTTCTTCTAAATGAGCTGCGAAAACGTCCGCCTTCTCTTTGTCGTTTTTTGCCCAAACATCTCGGGTTATCTTAATAGGCGGCTCTGCGATCTTCGGCCTTTTTGTGGCTTTAATAGCCTTCCGAAGCGAGTAATTGGATTCTTTTTCAGCTGTTAGGCTTTCGAGGTAATTTCTGGCCTCTTCACTTTTAAAATCTTTAATAGACTTTGTTAGCAAGTTAGTGAGTCGATTTAAGTTCGCTTTATCTTGCGGGGCTCGAGTTTGTTGCCATCTTTTTCGCGCTTTTCGTTTTGTTCTGACCATATTAATTATTTCCTGCGGGTATTTGACGCAGTTATAGTTCGACGTTCTCCGCTGGTGAGGAGTATTATTCCATGCAGCTTTCTGTACGATACTGACGAAGCGGTCGACCGCAACTTCTAGTTCGTAAGGCGTCTTGAGTGATTCACGCAGTTCAGTATTGTTCTGGACATCTTTTTTGAAGCCTTCCCAGTCTGTTTTGCCATTTGTTAGCCTTGGCGGTATTTCATTTTTTATAAATGTCTCAGTCGTTGTTAAAATTACCGGAGAATGATCAGAAGAAAGATCAAAACATTCTTCAACTTTAATACGATTGGCGGGTAGTCCTTTTGTAATAAAGAAATCAATGAAATCAGGTATTTTAGCGACATCAGTCGGCCAGTACGTTGGTTTGCCTGTCGAATGAGAATCGCAATTGTACTGCATGCACACTTCGTAAAGTATTCTTCCCTTTCGCGATATGCATCTAGATCCCCAGAAACTATGTTTGGCGTTAAAATCACCTCCAATTATAAAATGTTGTCCGAGGGAATTGATTAGGTTCAAATAATCATTTTTGTCTATCTTACATCGTGGTGGGCAGTAGATAGAAGATATTTTTAAAAATGCGTTTCGATATTGGACCTGTACAGAGCTCACTTGCATTGTTTCGAGTTCTAATTGTAAATCGATTGAGTGGCCGATACACTTAGGGTTGATTCGATCCAAGTAAATACGAGTACATACTCGATACTTTTGGATTCGATACAAGTACAATTGGTATCGATACCTTTCTGATTCGATTCAAGTAGGTATCGAATGAAAGTACTCGTATCGAATCAAAATTATTATTTTTACTCTTTATGCGAAAATACGCCTGCCCTCTATCTGTATGAGTGTGTTTCTGTATTGCTACAATGTACATGCTGTACACGGTACACCACGTTAACGTGCGAATTAGTACAGTAGCTTGTTTTGTCATTCTCATTCATTTATGCATAACCAAAACACCAATATATACACCTGAAATCATTTTCATTTCAATACAGTACTCTATCACTCTCAATCCCATTTATAGTTCACAATCTATATCTTTCAAACCCATCCAAATACTCATAAGGAATTTGCATATTTGGTGCTCGACTTTTTTCCAAAGTAGGGACAATCATCTCCAAGAGCAGAAATCGGCTAAGCGGCAAACATTTGGAATAGCTGATATTTTTGAACGAAATTCCTGAAAATGATTTTTTTTATATACATTGATTTTAATTATTATCTGAATAACAAATATAGTTTGTGTTGTTTAATTGAAAAAAGTAAGAAGGACTCATTTGTTTCGATACGAGTAGGTATCGATACTTTTTATTCGATACTCCATGGGTATCGATACCCTGTTGCAAGTACTGAAAATAGTACTGATATCAGTACTGACCTGGTATCGAATCAACCCTAGATACACTCCTTTATATACAAGGATGCTCCACCTCTAGCCTTATTCGACGGGTGAACGGCGTGATAGTCAATGTAACCTTTGATCTTTAGATTTGATTTCTCCTTTATATGGGTTTCTGATATCAAACATATATCGATATCTTTTTCCCTTAAGAACAATTCTAGCTCTCCGAGTTTTTGCCAAAGACCGTTGGCATTCCACGTAAGTATTTTAAACATTCGCTTCATATTTGGTTGTTTTTCTGTCTCGAAATATTACTTTCGAGCTTAACTAGCCTGTCGACAATTAGTTTATTCGTTTTGCTTTGTTCCTCAAGTCTTGACAGAATAATCGAAAAGACATTGGAAACAGCGTCTGGCGGATTATTAGTTTGTCTACTACACGATGCTGCAGCTTGCGCGTATGTTAGCATATCTGTTTTTTGATGTACGATGTCCGATGGCGTTTCTGTTGCCCGTTTTCCTTTTTTATTGTTGGGCTTATCTAACTTTGCCGGTTTTGAGGTACTGATTGACACAGTTTCAAGCCTTGGGTTGTTTCGTTGCTTCTGTGGCTTCATGGATTGCATCCGTCTTTTTTGGAGCTCCTTAGCTACTTCGCAGCCCCGATAATTTGCAGGATGGTTACCATTACAGTTAATACACTGCGCGGGAGCTTTATTATTTGAATTGCAGTCACTCGTCAAATGACTACCGGCGCATTTTACACACCGTGGCTCTTTCTGGCAGTAGGTTTGCGTGTGGTTATATCCTTGGCACCTTTTACACTGTGGAACCAATTTTTTGTTCTTACGCATAGGTTCAATTTTAACAACAATATTAAGGATTGCTTTTATGTCATAAATTTTGTTTAAGTCCTCAGTCTTATCAAAGGTTAGTATAAAGAGCGGGAGACCACGGTTTACCATAGCTTCATTTCCCTCTTTATTCTGTTTTTCTCGTTTGACGATATTAACGGCATCCATAATTTTAAAGTGCCTGTCTCTTAAGTCATTTACTACATCATTTTTCGAACATGACGGGTGTAACCCTCTTGCCACGACACGTATAGGTCTTTCTGACTTATTCTCATAAGAATACCATTCTACTTTGTCTGTATTTAATTTACGAGACAGTAGACGGTAACTTTCAGGGTCCTTGACGTTGACTTTCCACGCATTGTTTCTAAGTGACGTTACTTTGTAGTCTGTTGGCAACAAATTCTTTAACATGGTATGCAACTTGTTATAGTCCGCTATACCGATTACATTAATTGGCGGAGGTGGCCGCTGTTTTGGTTGTATGGCTTCAATATTTGATAATTTCTCCCGATTCATTATTTCAGGAGAGGATACAGCTTCCCTTTTTTTGCCCGGTATTTTTTTTAGCAACCAATCGGTTTCGTGACGAAGTTCTTCTTCATCCGTTTGGTAGTCAGTTTTTTTGGGATTGCTAGAGCTAGGGTTGGACTCGTCCCGTACTTTTGTTGAGTTCTTAATAGCCATATTTTCGGCCTTAAGTTGACTAATTTCTTTCCGAAGCTCGTCGCATAGCCGTTCCATGTTTGAAAGCCTTGTTTTAAGTTCGTCGTTTTCGTCCTTAAGGCTTTTATTTTGCACTGGGTCTCTATCTTCTGGAGTAGGCACTTTTGTTGCCGTTGAGCTCCTAGAGACGCACGGATAAGTTTGAGATGCTGATGGTGGTGATCTCGTTACCCTTCGGCTTTTTCCGAAAGGGTTACATGAACGCAATAAATGGCTCTCCCCAGAATCCGTAGGGCCGACCTCCGAAGAGAGTGGATTTTCCAGTAAATCTGGAGTACCACCTGTGGTATTATTTCCTCTAGTTTTGTTCATTGCATAAGTTTCATAAAATAACTTTTTTGTAGAAAGTTAAGGAAAACTAATCTTTGGTTATTTCAGCCGCCCCTCTGGAGTCAGACGCTGACCGGTGTGCCGCACAATGTGCATCAGACGCTCCTGGATTTAAACTTTAGTTTCATCTTTCAGCTATGAACTTACTGCCAAGGGTGGCCCTACCAGAAGTACAAAACTCCAGAAAGTATCGCTCATAACGTCATTAAGACTACTTCTTCGGCTGGATTTTAGTCGCCTTCTACGACAGGCATGCCTTACCTCAGGGCTATTCTATCCCCGTCCCTGCAGGGGGTATTTTTGAAGTATCAGTTGGCCAGTAGGTCGGTTTGCCCGTCGAGTGGAAATCACTACTATACTCCATACCTGCCCCATATAGCATTCTTCCTTTTCGCGAGATATATCTAGAACCCCAGAACGTGTGTTTTGCATTAAAATCGCCGCCAATAATGAAGTTTGGTTTGAGCGATTTAAGCAAGTTAGTATAATCAGTTTTTTCAAGTGCGGAGCGCGGTGGACAGTAGATAGATGAAATTCTAAGAATACGTTGACTATTTTTCACTCGAATCGTGCACAGTTGCATAGTTTCAAGCTCTATCTTCAGGTCTTCGTATTGTTCAATGCAGTATTTAATAAACAATGACGATCCACCTCTCGCGTTTCCCGAAGGGTGACAAGCGTGGAAGTCATTATAGCCTTTTATTTTTAAGCTCGATCCCTTTTTCACGTGAGTTTCAGAAATCAAGCAAATGTCAAGATCTTTCTCGCGTATGAATATTTCCATTTTTGCATTCCAAGTGCATATTTTTAACATTGGTTTTTCATTCATATTTTATTTGATGTACGCGTTTTCCGTGAATTATTCTCGAGCTTAACCAAGCGATCGAGAATAATTTTATTTATTTTGCTTTGTTCGGATGCCGCGGCCTGAGCGTAGGTCTACACTCTGGCTGTCCGAGGGCCACTTTTCGCCACTATTGGCTTTCCTGCGATTTTAACTTTTCAGTAGCGTTTCTTTTGACAACAGAGGTCGAGGGCTTTTCTGTTGTCTCTCTTTCTTTGACATTATAACGCTCTTGAAGCGGAGGTTTTATATTGCCTACTACCTCCTGGGCGTTCTTACGCTTTGGTTTGTTGGCGGCTTTGTTTTTATATTTTGTGGCTTAAGGAGCGCATCTCTCCGTTTTTGCAACTCCTTAGCTACTTCGCAACCTCTATAATTTGCCGGGTGCTTTCCATTACAGTTGGCACAGGTAGCGGAGGATTGTTTATTTTCTCCACAGTCTTGGGAGAAATGATTTCCGGCGCATTTCACACATCGCGGCTCTTTTTTGCAATACATTTGCGTATGATTAAATTCTTGGCAACGTTTGCACTGTGGAATTATTTTTAAATTTCTGCGCATGGGCTCGATTTTTACCACAATATTTAGTATTGTTTTAATTCGGTAGATATCTTCGATATTATCAGACCTATCGAAGGTAAGCATAAAGAGCGGAAGTCCACGCCTTACCAGGACATCCTTATCTTCTTCCGATTTCTGTTTCTCCTTCTTGATGATATTAACGGCATCAATAATCTTAAAACCTTTGGCTTGAAGGTCGTTTATAACCTCTTCTTTTTTGCATGAGGGGTGGAGTCCCCTTGCTACAACACGATGTGGCCTTTCTGACTTTATTTCGAAAGTATACCACTGGATCTTCTCAGTATTTAGCTTTTGGGACACTGCCTGGTAGTCTTCGTGGTTATCGATGTTAATTTTCCACGCATTATTTCTCGAAAATGTAACCTTAAATTTCGATGTTATCGTTCCTTTAAGCAGGCTGTTCAATTTATTATAATCCGTTACCCCAACGACGTTTATTGGAGGTGGTGCGCGAATATGCTTTCGTAGTTGTTTTTCTTGCGGTACTTTACGCGTTATTTCTTTTAGGGGCTCGACTTCGGGCGAAGAACCGGCTCTCCTTTTCTTACTATGTCTTTTCTTAGTTACCCAATTCGTTTCGCGTGCTAGCTCTTCTTCGTCGGTATGGTATTCCCGACTAGCTAACCGTGGTGGAGTACATTCGCGTTCTTTCTGCAAATGGATGTTCCTTAGAACCTTATTTTGTTCTTTTAACAGTTCTATCTCTTTCTTAAGATCTTGATAGAGTAGATCCATTTCATTAAGCTTGATTCGGAGTGCTTTATTTTCTTCCTCAAGACTTTTATTTTCCACTGAGTCCTGTTTTTCACGCGCTAGCGCTGCCGGCGGACTTCTTTTCCCGGCGTTGTTCGATCTTGTTGGAGGAGATCGAGATACCCTTGTGCTTTTAATAAAAGGGTTTATGGATTGCAATAAGCGGCTCTCCCCAGAATCCGTAGAGCCGACCTCCGAAGAGGGTGGATTTTCCAGTAAAGCTGGACTGCCACCTGGGGTACTTAATCTTTTTGTTTTGTTCATTGCATTTTTTGTATACGCCATTTCGCTCGGTATACGGAGATTGGATTTTAGTCGCCTTTTACGACAGGCATGCCTACCTCGGGTATATTCTAACCCCTACCCGAAGGGGGACATTTTTACTACAAAAGTAAGGAACAAAACTATTGTCTTCAACTTTTGCGCTGGACCGAATACGTTCGGCCATCGAATTAGCGGTCAAAGGCTCAACTACTTCACGAAACCGAATTGCACCGCGTTCATTTGGTCGCTTTAGGTAGAGGCAAGGACGTTGAAATAGTGTCGATCTGACATACAAAATCATCAGAATCATCATTACCAACAGCAGCAGCAAAAAAAAGAACATTTTTGAAATTAAGTTCCTATCTAGATACCATTTTTTTAATATAATGTAAAAAAAGCATACATTTTTGACGTTTGTTTATTTTTAGAGTGACCAGATTTATTTGAAACAAAAGCGGGACACATTTCCAAAATTTCGAAGGGAGTAGAAATTAGGCTTTGTTTTAGTAAAACAATAGAATAGTACGTAAAATAAACGTCAAATAACATAAAAATAAATAGTTGGCGCAACAGGTCCGGAGGGACCCGAGGCCTAGCCTCTCACTACCATTCGTTTTTCATTTTTTGAACGAATGGAAGGGATCTACAATTTTATGCCGACTCCAAACGGCTAATTGAGAAGCTCTTTCAAGACAGTTATACTCACGAATGTTTGTCAGACGTTCGCGAGAGGTGACGCAGTGAAAATGACATATTTATTTAAAAAAAAAAATTAGACTTCCATTAAAGATGGAGTATACATGGGCTCATTTTCTTCCTTTAACAGCTCTTACGTTGGTTTTATATGCGCCATTTTATATGCACAGGGATAATAAATAGAAATCATAAAATTGCCTTATTTTAAGAATTGTAAAAACATACAAACATTTTTACAAAAGTTGTATAAGCGGGACATTTTTTGCAAAAGTAGGAAAAGCGGGACATTTAGCGGGACAGATATGGCCGCGGGACAGAGACCTCAAAAACGGGACTGTCCCGCTAAAAGCGGGACGTATGGTCACTATATTTATTTTTATTTTCTAATTCATTCTTCTACATGGATTGATAATTCAGCTTGATCTAAAATCGGCTGAAAATATGTGCGAACCAATCGAGAGCGGACATTGTTAATGGCTGCTGATGTTGTTCGTAAAGGCGTAGCCGAAGGAACATATATTTGGCGGCTAGCATATCGGAAAATCCGTACACTTCCGGTGGTGGTTCCGACTCATTTTCGTCAATAGCTACGTTGTGGAGAACATTTAACACAAGCAATTGTGATCGACTGTACATGTACAGTCTCCACTCTGCACTTTAAGCCAGTAGCCAACACTGGAAAAGGCCTTTTCCAAATGCCATACGATCGCTCTCGACACTCGTTTCAGCATATGATGCACGGTGGCAATGCTTACTACAATGAAATCGACCACCGCCAATTGAATTGATCCGAGCGCATAGTATGGTAATACGATTAAAATTTGGGTCATTGGTCGTAGTTCACGTGATTTATCGAAAAAGAAAACCACATAACTTAATGAAATATAGGTACAACAAATTCAGACTTATTCGACGTATAATACCTTCTCTCATCGCACGGCAATGAATTCGATATAAACTGCAGCACCATCAATGTCGTTCGCCTTGAGAGACGAAAACGATATATGACATCGCGGTTGTCCCATTTTTCGAGTCCAAAACGTGGTAGCATCTTGTATTGCCATCTTTCACAGACCAAATTGCGCTCGTCTTCTTCGCTGCCCGAAACAGACGATGACCAATCTTCCCAGAAATAATTTGAAGTTGAACGCTACATCGTTTAGGTTTAAAAATTAAAATTTGATTATTTTCTCCACTTGATTTGAAGTTCACACAGTCAAAAAAAGAAATGAGAAAAAAAAAGATCTGACATTTGACGTAAAAATCCCAAGTTTCCTCTACAACTTCTCCTATTTCGGGGAGTTGAGAAAACCCAAAGTTGATTAACTTTCGGTTTTCTCAACTTCGGAATATCCAAAGTTGAGCAAGTCAACTTTGAGTGAATAAAAGTAAATTCTCAAGTTGAAAATAAAAATCCAAAAGTTGTGTTCAACTTCGAGTGAATAAAACGGCCCTTAGAGTTTCGTTAACAGAAAGTTTCCCAAATTTCAACTCTGCTCGTGCTCACAACTTTCGGTCGAAGAATCATTCCTGCGTTTAACTATGTGCATAGGTGGTTGCAAAATGGGTTTTATGCAGGCAATCTTCTAGTCCACAAATTCAAAAGTACTTGAGGCAGTATAAGAGAATTACAACATTCGCTTTCTCTAAGCTCCAGCTGTGTTCAGTGTACCTGTACTTGTTGAACCCCACAGAAAATTCTTATAAGAAAATCTGACAAATTGAAAATCAAAAAAAATGATTTTTTTCTCTTGTGTTTTTCTCGGAGGGAAAATCATTGAAAGAAGAACGCGAGGGTTGCTATCTAAAAAACATCCCTGGGTGATTGACTTTCGTCATCGTCATCCCGAATGGGTTTCCACCTACATAGTCGACTAATCGGCTACTGGTTTTGGAATTATTTGAAAAATTTTAAATTTAAAATTATAAATCAAGAACATTTATCCGCCTTAATATCCTGAGTGTCTGTGTTAATAGTTATTTCTAAGCATCTTCAACCATATTTCAATATTTGCTAGTAGGTATAGCAGAAACTTATTTTAAGTGAGCACTTGGGCAGGCCAATACATTTAACTTCATCGCATTATTTTGTATATCGAGAAGCTGCAGGGGGGTTGCATACGTACTCCACGGTTTATGCATTGAAGACTTAGATGATGTCATATGGTCTGGGCGGTCAAATAAACTCTATACTCTTTTGTGTGGGTCTTTATACCAATTCTGAATGGGCGTTCGTTATCTCTTTGGATTAGTCAAATTTTTATTCCCATAAAAAACCTACGGTTGCAAAGTTTTTGGAAAGAGCAACTCGATTGCGAGCCGGAAACTTAATATCACCTTTCGCCAATAACAATAAATGCAGGACGATATATCGTCGGTCACGATTCGTTTCACTTTTCTCTTAACAAATCTGTAATATCACGTTTGATAGACTTTTTTCAGAATCGTATTGCACAATATAATTAATATAGGTACGTCAACCTCGCAACCGTGTTTTTTTGTGTTTTTTGTTTTTTTTTGTTTTTTTTTTTGAAACATACGCATCTCTAAAATCTACGTAATCTCTAAAAGATTATCATTTATGTACCAAATTCTTTTTGTTTTTGTTAAATTAAATTTATTAAAAAAAAAAATTAAATTTAAATTAAAGTATTACGCTTTTCGTTTAATGGTAGTCCTCATTGTTTCTTGCAAGCCAATAACTCAGCTTATTAATTTTTTAAATAGTAGAAAGATCTTGCTGTTTTAGCCTTCAAATATCTACTTACAAAATAAATAAATAAATATTATCACTTCAAAGAAGAAATAAAGCCCACGGTATTATTATTATTATTATTATTATTATTATTATTATTATTATTTTTTTTTTTTGAGAAAAAAGACTCGTGGGGTCTAATTTCACTGCACGTAGATACATGTGTTCACATTCAGTGAGCACCGCAGTGTCATCTGCAAAGGTGGCTATAGCGGTTTCCTCATTACCATAGATCGCTATTTATTAAGAGATATATCAATGGACTTACAACTCTCCCTACACTGAAAATAAAACCCTGGTATATTTGATAAAAATGAGGCTTGATTCAACAATTTTTTTGTCAATATACGTCCAACAAAATGTTTCTATCAGATTGATAAAATTTTAGTAAGTTTTTCCTCGTCTTAAAACTTTTGTTGTGGTAACAAAAAAATTGTTGTGTTAACAAAAATCGTTTCTTGTGCGTATAAAAATATTTTGTTGAATCAATCAAAACGTTGTTAATTTTACAAAGAAATTTATCAATTTAGTCTTTATCTTTCTGTCAAATTAACAAAAAAATTGTTAATAATATCGAAGTAGTTTGTCAATTCAGTTATTGTATTTTGTTAAATCAGCAGCAAATATTGCTGATTGTACAGAAATGATTTGTCAGTATTGCCGTTGTGATTTGTTGAATATATGAACAGATTGTTGGTTACATAGCAACATTTTGTCAGCTCCAGTATGTATGTCTATAATATGGTTGTATTACCTAAAAAATGATGAGCAAACCAAATACCTAAGTTTAATAATTAGATTTATTAAAAAAAGTAATTATACAAATTTAATTAATTCATAAAATAATAAATTATTATATAATATTAAAAAATATTTCTTCCTGCATCCTAGCAGGATACTCCTTCCACCTCGTCTTATGTCCTAATTATCATAAAGGCATTCTGGGAATCTATAATAGAACATTTTATATGGACTCTCGTGTAGTAAAATCTATTAGAGTTAAGTACTACTAGAACCCACTCCTATTTACTACTATAATAGTACTCTTTAGTTGTAACGTTAACACGCAAAAGAGAAGCATGTAATGTAAATAAGCTGACCGAAGATAACCGACAGTCTTGTTCTTGACGTGTTCATGGAAACACTAAATTAAGATATAATTGATTGAATTGTCTTAAATACATACTTAATAAACTCTAGTTAAATATAATTGAGCTAGCTAATATTAATCAATGTTAGTGTAAATTAGTTAAAAATAAACTTAACTAAAGTTGAACGCTATTGTTTCAATTGAGTTATATGACATGGCGACCGTGACAAAATACTGGAGGTGTAAAAGCTGAGCATGGGAGACCTGCGATAACATTATATACATATTATGTATATACTTATATTTAATACGAATTATTAAACCAAGACAAAAGTAAGTGCAAAAATACAAATTAAACATTTTGGGCGCACCTGGCCGTGTAATTGTGAATTCTTTTCGTTCCATATGACGAATTTCAAATTGCAATCGACTCCACCTAATATATAAATTGGCTAAAGTGCCCATTAGAAAATAAAAGTCGATCACCAACAACAAACCTGTAATGCTGCGCCTGCTGTTATAACTGTTGCTGCTTGCTCTCGTTGTGAATAACTGGATAATGGTACCATCTACCGGTACGTGGATGCATATATAAGTATATATTATATTATATACCAATAAGATTATCTTTTGTGGTACCAGCTAGCGGTACAAGTAGATGCATATTTTTATATTTTTCACTTATAAGAATAACTTATGTTTTAATGAACGCTAGGGAATTAACAACTGTAACTTCTAAATAAGTGTACGTATATACGGAATGTTAAGTCTTGACTTTGGTTCAACGGTGATGGCTCATAGTAGGATGTATAAAGTGTTGGATGATAGACAAAACAGTTAGTGCTTTTAAGCCGTATATACCTTCTCTCACTGCTAATTGACAGTTTAACGGAAAAAGGTCAAAATAAATTTCAATCGAAAATTGAACAGCATGTTTTCGTAATAATTACTCTAATGAGCAACCAAGAAGCTAAGTTGAAAGTTTATTTGGCGCAACTGAGGAATTTTTGTGATAAGGTTTTAGTGGAGAATAGAAATAAGGAATGTGAAGTAAAAGAGAAAACTATTAAAGAGTTAAAAGAGATATTTGACAAATACATAACATATTTCGATGAACATTTTGAGCAACTACCGATATTATAAACAAAAACTTTACAAACGGCAAAAAGACTTAGCAGTTAGGAGGTGTGAGTCTTGTGTTGAATTTTTGGGGTTTGATTTTTATACAGATTTTGAAATTGCTAACGAATTGTTATGCGAAAGTTTGGAGACAGATTTTGACCTTGATGCGAATACGCAAGAGTTGAATAGAAATAAGCTTGAGTTGAATTTAGACGAGTCGATAGGAAGAGAGTTTGTGGATAGAAAAATCAAATCAGAAATAGAAACTTATATAGAAAAACAATTGAAAATGTCGCAATTTGATCTCAAGTTGGCCAATTCGTTGATACCAGACTTTGATGGTAATACTAGCCGTATTTTATTATCAGCCATGATCTATACAGATCATCGATTTACATGCAATTACAACAACAGCACATGATCCTGCTTCTCATCGAGATCATGAATGATGATCTGAAAATTATTTCTCCTATTTCTCGCTGCGTTGTTTGGCGCTGTTTGTTTCATTTTTATATGTTGGTGTGCCTGTAAACGATAGCCAAGCCACACGTTGCCAGACTAAAATATTCAACACCATTCAGAACAAGCAATCAACAAGCATATTTTTCACATGCGAATAAATTTCCCGTCCGTATTTCGAGCAAAATATTTCATAAACATTTAAGTAAATGTTTCATAACCATTTACTAACAAAAAAATGTTTATGAAATATTTCGCATTTTCTCAATCGTAAATAATTATTGTTTCACAAGTTTTCCTGTAGAAAGATGAGAGTTGTTGTTTGTTGTCTTCTTTTACCATAAAATACGAATTTCCGAAAAATCTTGGAATAATGAAAAATGGAAACTAGAAGGCTGTATAAATTTAAATTATTTTCAAAGCTAGTTATTGGAAAACACATTTCTTTCTTATCACAAAATAGTACAAAGAAATAATATAATTGCAACAATTTTCGTCGATTTTTTTGTAACTAACTTCAGTTTGTTCATTTGGGTTTTCATGTTTACACCGCTGTCATTTACTTCGTCTTAGAATTCCAATTACCGACGAGAATTGCAAACTGCGGTAAGATTTTCATTACATACATTTCGAACTGATTGTGAATCATTTCCTTTTAAAAACAAAACGCACCGTATGAGGTATAACGGAAGCGGTGTTGTTGTTTTCGAGCCCCTGGCCATGATAACAATTAAAAACATTTTCACAAATATTTAATAAATACTTCATCGGCGTTTTCAACGACAAAAACATTTTCGAAATGTTTGACAAAAAAATGTTTCTGAACAAATCTTTCGCTGGTCTGGATACACATTAATAAGCCAAGAAAAACCCAAATATGAACTAGCCGCGAAATTGTTTATTTGTTGCATATTTCAACATAAAATTTTAAATTAGTTTTTAAAAAACAATATCGAAAATCAAAACTACTCAAATTTGACTCAAATGGTAACACCTTCGACAAGCGAGTGAAATGTCATGTCCATTGAAATCATGTTGTGACGTCACGCTGCACCGAATGTTTGCAATATGGCTGGTGGCAGTATGAAGTTTGTCTTCCCGTTGCACCGAATGCTTGCAATATGGCCCGGTTGCAAAATGAGGTTTGCCATACTCATAGCAACTGTAGCCACAACTTAAAAATAAAATTCTTCAATGATCCGTATTGTTTTATTATCGTGATCTGATCCGGATCAGATCACGCTGATAATAAAATACGGCTACTAGTAACGTTACAGATTTCTTAGATAAATGCGAATTTTATAGTGAGACACTTGATAATACTTCAAAGGCTACTTTATTACAATTTTTATTAAAGTTTAAACTCGTGCAAGGCGTAAAAAATAAATTTAAAACCGAAGCAACACCAACAAATTTTGCTGCCTTCAAGAAATCAATTCTAGATAGGTTTTCAGATAAAACAACAAAAGAGGAGAAATTAAATCAAATCGAAAAATTAAGACAAATTGATACGGTAGCTAATTTTGCAACGCAGATGGAAAATTTGAGTGCCGAGTTAATAGAACTAAAAATGAAAAATAAGGAAGAGGTCGTGCGTCCGGTTATTAAATCGGAGGTTGATGAAATGGCCGTAAGAATTTTTGCGAGGGGTTTGCAAAGAGTCGAGGTAAGACAAGCTTTAATATATAAGGAACCTGAAACCTTAAATGAAGCAGTTAAATTCGCGCTGGAGGCGGACTCAAAATTTAGTCGGGGAGCGCAAGAAACTAGTGTTAATAGTTTTAGCTCACAGCATTCACAAAATCTAAGTCAAAGAGATCAAAATTGCAGTTGTTTTGGGAATCCTAGAAACAACTCGTATTATCACTTACAAAACAATAATAGGTATAGGAACCAAAACCAACAAAATAGAAACCTCGAAAGCCAAACTGGCAATAGAACTAGCAGACCACAATACAATAGAAATTTCAATAGAAACAATAGCAGAAATTACGATAATCAAAACCAGGGAAATTATAGATATGAAGGAAACCATCCCAACAGCCGAACATTTTACAACCAAAATAGAAGTCACAGCTATAATAGTGATAGGAGTAACCAAGGTAATTACAGGGAAAGTAACCAAGTCCGAAACCGGGGAAACTACAATCTCCCTCAACAGGGTCAACAAGTGGTGGCTCGGTTGGGGGATTGTCAGAATTAAAAGTATATGCAGTAAATGACTTAGCAGGCTCGGATTTCGTTAAAGTAAAAGTAGGAATGAGCATCGACAAATGGTGTTACCTTATGGTAGATAACGGAGCCGCAATTTCTGTATTCTCCGCTTCAAAAATTGACCCAAATCAGGAGGTAATTTTAAGCGAAAATTGTATAATCAAAGGCGTTACCCCTGGAAGAATTGAAACGATAGGTAAAACGTTTACAACCCTAACATTTGATAATGAATTTTCTTTAACACATGAATTCCAAGTCGTACCAAAAAAGTTTCCGTTGGAAGTTGATAGAATACTAGGCCGAGACTTTTTAAGGAAACTTAAGGCAACTATCAATTACTCAACTTATCTTTTAGAATTCAAAACTAAATGCAACACCCCAATTTCTATTCCACTTTGTGATAAAATTAATAACGCAATTTATTTACCAGGTAGATCTGAAGTAATTAGGCGCCTAGATATTGAGTTAAAAGAACCAGCAATAATTGTATCTCAAGAAATCGAACCCGGCATTTGTATGTCAAATTCCATCGTGCGTAATACGGCATATGTTAAGATCATAAATACAAATTTAGAAGATAAAATTATTAAGAACATCATTCCAAAGACCTTACCCCTGAAAGATTATGATATTTTTGATTTGCGTAAAGAAAATCAAGCCAACTGCTCTGTTAGGGTACAAGCAAATAAGAAACCGAAAAAAAAATAACCCCCGATTAGATAAACTAAGAAATGCGCTCAACTTAAATATAGTTCCTAGCTATGGAAGGGACTCGATAGAGTCTATATGCAATGAATTTCAAGATATATTTTGCTTGCAAAACGACTATTTAACTACGAATACATTTTACAAACAGCAAATTAATCTCAAGGATGATATACCGGCCTACACCAAAAATTATAGAATTCCACAAGCACATAAAGAAGAAATCAATAGACAGGTTAAGGATATGCTAAAAAACGATATTATTGAACATTCACATTCACCCTACAATTCCCCTCTTTTTTAAGTACCCAAGAAAAATAGTGCAGACATTAAAGGATGGAGGGTAGTTGTGAATTTTAGAAATATTAACAAGAAAGTCATTTCTGACACTTTTCCGCTTCCCAGAATCGATGAAATCCTTGACCAGCTAGGCAAAGCGAAAATGTTCACTATATTAGACCTCTACTCTGGATTTCATCAAATCGAAATTGAAAAAGATTCAAGGGAATGTACTGCTTTCTCCACAAGTTTTGGTCATTATCAATATAAAAGATTACCATTCGGCCTAAAAATCTCCCCCAATAGTTTCCAAAGAATGATGACTATAGCACTGTCTGGGCTTTCACCTGAAGCTTGTTTTCTTTATGTAGATGATTTGGTGGTATTTGGGTGTTCTCTGAGTCACCATAATAGGAATCTAATCAGAGTTTTTGAGGCATTACGAAAATACAACTTAAAACTGAACCCAACCAAATGTCAGTTTTTACAAACAAACGTGACATATTTAGGTCATCAGATCTCTGATAAGGGGATCCTTCCGGACCCTGCAAAATTTTCCGTTATAAAAAAGTTTCCTGTTCCCGAAAATCATGACGAAGTAAGACGATTCGTGGCATTTTGTAATTACTATCGTAGATTTGTTCCAAATTTCGCCACCATTGCACAGCCTTTAAACCAATTACAAAAGAAAGGGGTCGAATTCAACTGGACCAAAGAATGTAATACAGCTTTTGAAACATTGAAACTGAAGTTAATACAACCGCCAATTTTACAATATCCAGACTTCTCTCAGGAATTTAGATTAACCACAGACGCATCAGACATAGCCTGTGGGGCAGTTTTATCACAGGTAAAGAATGTTCATGACTTACCGATTTGTTACGCTTCAAAAACTTTTCAGAAAAGCGAAAAATATAAGCACCCCACACTAAAGGAATGTATTGCTATCCATTGGGCTGTCGAATACTTTAAACCGTATTTACTAGGAAGAAAATTTACAATTTTCACAGACCATAAACCGCTCATTTATTTGTTTGGAATGAAAAATCCAACTTCTAAATTGACAAGAATGCGACTGGATCTGGAAATGTACAATTTTTCTATCGAATATGTTAAGGGGAAACATAATGTTTGTGCTGATGCACTGTCGAGAATTTCTGTAGACATTGACGATTTAAGGCAATTGAGTATTAATACCATTGTAACCCGAAGTATGGCAAAGCAGAGCCGGGATAGCTCTCCTCAAGAGACTAAAGACCTATACGAAGAACCTATAAACTTAAAAATCTATCCCGCCTTGAGTCCGAGTGAAACAAAAAAATTTTATGAAATACATTTTAACATTCATCTTAATTGCGAAAGAGAATACAACAGTATAACATTAAACGTGAAAAGAAAATCTATAACAGTAAATATATATGTGAAGTCTGACCGGCTGGACGATGCTGCTCTAGAGCAGGCGTTTCGGTATATGGAAAATGAAGTTAGGAAGGTAGACATAGAAAAAGTAAAGATTAACCGGAATGATCCGATATTCAGCCTAATAACAATCAAACACTTTAAGGATATTGGAAATCAAGTACTTGCAAGTTTAAACATAGCTATTTTACCATTAAAAATTTTACTAGAAGACAAAAATGAAATTCATGAACTGATTAAAAATTATCACGAAAACGTCCTTGGGGGACACGTCGGAGTAACTCGGTTAGTAAGAAAAATATCTGAAAAATACACATTCTTAAATATAAAGAAACATATACAGACGTATGTTTCTAATTGTGAAAAATGCAAAATAAATAAAAGCAACAAGAAAAATATAGAATACACACAAATCACAGACACTCCGACAACCAGTTTTGACACAATCTCGATAGATACAATAGGACCCTTACCTAGAACAAACAGAGGAAATAGGTATATTTTAACGATCATTGATGAATTAACAAAATACGTAACACTATGCCCTATTGTCAACAAAGAAAGCAATAGTATAGCAAGGGCATTTATAGAACAATTTATTTTGAATTTCGGCTCAGTTAGAAAAATAAAATCGGACATGGGAACAGAGTATATGAATTCTCTCTTTAAAGAAATCACGAAAATCCTAAAAATTCAGCACAATCATTCCACCCCTTATCATCCCGAAACAATAGGCTCATTGGAAAGAAACCATAAAAACTTAAATGAATTTCTCAGAATGTATGTAAATAAGGAACTCAGCGATTGGGACGATTGGGTCAAATATTACGAATTTTGCTATAATACTACACCTTGTGTAGTGACGGGATATACTCCTTTCGAGTTGGTATTTGGAAAAAAAGTTAAGCTGCCAATTGATTTGAGAGATAGTGCACTTGATCCAGTTTATAACATAGAAGATTATAGCAAGGAATTTAAATTTAAATTACAGATGGCTCATGGAAGAGCCAGAAAAATGTTAGAGAAAAGTAAGTTAGACCGAAAGCAATATTTAGACTCCAATATTAAAAAGCATATTGAGTTTAAGGTTAATGATAAAGTTATGTTGACTACTGTGAGCCAAAGCAAGTTGGAACCAATCAAAAAGGGACCTTATGTAATTGTAAAAATAGAAGGTTCCAATGCATTAATTAAGGAAATAGCTACAAATAAAACCAAATTAGTTCATAAAAATCTGTTATCTCAATATTAAAGATACAATCTAATATTATATATAATTGAAGTCGGTAAGATAAAGAAAAATCAAATGCTGTAAATTGATTTTTTTTAAAAAGGGGAGGTGTAGTAAAATCTATTAGAGTTAAGTACTACTAGAACCCACTCCTATTTACTACTATAATAGTACTCTTTAGTTGTAACGTTAACACGCAAAAGAGAAGCATGTAATGTAAATAAGCTGACCGAAGATAACCGACAGTCTTGTTCTTGACGTGTTCATGGAAACACTAAATTAAGATATAATTGATTGAATTGTCTTAAATACATACTTAATAAACTCTAGTTAAATATAATTGAGCTAGCTAATATTAATCAATGTTAGTGTAAATTAGTTAAAAATAAACTTAACTAAAGTTGAACGCTATTGTTTCAATTGAGTTATATGACACTCGTAATCGCCTTCGTTGGTCACTACTTGCTGGTCAGTATAAAAACTGCACGCAGAAAAAAAAAACACCGCGGCAAATCGACCATCTATTGAGAAAGTGAGAAAAATGCGTTTGTTGTAATAAAAGTGTTTGGTCGATGAATTAGTTTCCAATTTTAAATTATATACCTATATAAAATCGCACTAATTTCTTTCACTTACCTTTTAAATATTTCCATATGGGCCTTTCTTTTATTGATGAATGGCTTAGTTCACAAATTAGGTCCTTATCCATTTATTTATTTTAAAATGTTTGTTTAATTCACTTTCACCGGTTACCTTAATGCGCACTAACAAACTTTCTGCTTTAAGTGTGAAATATAAATGACGCCATCATCGCCATCTATTCAACACGTGTGTTGTCAATTCAACAAAATTACTGTCATATCTACAAACATTTTTTTTCAGTTTTGTAATATAGATAATCTGTATTTTGTTTGGCTAACAAACATTTTGAATAGGTTTTGTCAATTTAACAAATATGTACAAAACTGATTTTTGGTTCTGTTTTTATGGATATAACAAAAACTTTGTTAATTCAACAATAAAATTCTTCAGTTCCTACAATATCGATTTATTAAACTGAAAATTGTTTTTTGTTAATTTGACAAAGTTGTTTTTCTGTTAATATTTTATCCGTTTGACAAAATATCGTTCAAATTGATAAAACTTAAGTTGTATTGATAAATCTCATTTGTTATTACAACAAATTTTTTTCAGTTCAACAAAACTTTTTTTGTAGAAATTTTATAACAGAATTTTGTCAATATTACCAACAATGGTTTTTTATTTTCAGTGAGGGGTATACTGTACACCGCATACTGTATACACCAGATATAAAAGTATAATTCAGTTATGACTAGAATTCCAAGATGACGTTCCGTCATATAAATGTCTTTGAAGCCCTAAAGTAAAAAAAGTAATGTAATATAGATTCGAGAGATATTCGATCAGACCACCATTGTCGGGTCTCTTTTCGTCTCTCAAACCTAGGCCCAGCTTCTCACAACCATTCGTTTTGGATGAGTTTTTCAAGTTTGAAACGAATGGAAGGGATCTAAAATCTTATGCCGACTTCAAACGGCCAATTGAGAAGCTATTTCAAGACAGTTATACTCTCGGATGTAAGTCAGACGTTCGCGAGAGGTGGAGCAGTGGAAAAAAACCCTAAGGTTGAGTTTGGGGTTTTGCGGGACTCGAACCTCGGACCCCTCGCTTAGTAGTCGAACACACTAACCCCTAAGCCACTGCGCCTACCTTCGAAGCCCTAAATTATTCAGGACAGGAGTTTTTGATATGCTATTACGCTAAGGAACTTTTTAAGACAGTAGAAGTGTAGCCGTAACATATTTTTCATTCGTTAGACGTTTAAAATATATAAAAGATCGCACCAAAAATCGTAACGTAACAAAATGAATGCCTACCTTGCCGGTATGGAAACGATGACGACAATCAGTGGAAATTGTTTGTATCAACATCACTTTCGCTAGGTATGTAAAATGGTTATAAAATACACAAAATAGGTATATATGCTGATGGGCTTTGGCTGTCGACATTGTTCAACTCTTGCATAATGTCCTAGGATTGGTTTTGAGATTCTCCTTACCACTTTCAAAGCAAATGTATGTAGGTATAACATTATCGTTGATGTAACAATACCCACTAGGTGAAATATATTACACGGATTCGAGTTAATAACGCCAAATCATTTTCAACAAAAAGAGAATTCACAAAAAAAAAAAAAAATTCAAGACAAGGCCACTGAACCCATAAGACTTAAATTCCAAACCTTACTCAAAGTAAGATTTGTACGCATTGCATTTTAATGAGCCCTCGCAGTTGGTTTGGGCAAGCACGTACTCTACTCGTATAAAGGTCTCGAAGCTTTGGTGAACAAAACAGACTTCAAAGCGACACCTCTTGGAATACATCAATCTCCGAACCATAAAACCAAGTCGACATGTTCAAATACGTGAGTTAAGGATACCTTTATATCAAGAGGGTATTTTTCTAAATAGGATTCTCTATTTTTTTTTATTTTTTTTTTCTCCTTAGACCGTTGCCATCTTCGCCCTAATTGTCTGCGCAGCTGCCAAACCAGGAGTACTCGCCCCACTCACATACTTTTCCCCAGTGGTTGCCGCTCCAGGAGTTGTCACAGCTACCAGCAGTCAGGTGATCGCAAGAAACTACAATGGAATTGCTGCCGCTCCAGTATTAGCTGCTGCCCCAATTTCCAAATATGTTGCTGCTCCAGTTGCTGCTCCTTTGGCCGCCAATTACATAACCTCACCACTTGCAGCTCACCTGGCTTACTCCGCTCCATTGGCCGCTGCTCCTTTGGGATATGCATCTCCACTGAGCTATGCCTCAGCTCCACTTGTTTGGTAAACAGTTAAAGACGACGAAGAAAAAAATATATATTTGAATGTGTTTGAACTTGCAACTTGAGCGTGTTTTTGACTACGATAGTTTGTAACGGGCCAAGCAGCGAAGACCCAACGCGTCTCTGCCCTTTTTCTTACTATGCACTAGTAAGCTCTGTTCCTAGAGCAAATACACTCGCTTTACGCCTTCCAGTCAGTTACTGGACCGGCAACTCCAATTTCTAAACATGCATACAACACCATACCATAGCATACCATACCCCGTATCATTCGCACTCACCTTGGCTGGGTGCACTTGAGAATTGTTGTATGCTGGCAGCTGACACCTCTAGCAACGTGCACGGTACACAACGGTGATCATTGCCCCCAATTGAACGGCAGAAAAATAACTAGCACACACATCCATGACAGGCTAAATAAATATGCCTACGTGTTCACCTTTCTGCTTTCTATATACTTATCGCGTAGGTAACTAGAATACGAATACGGTATCGTAGTGAGCCTTGGTGACAATTTTTCGAAAATAAGACAGCCTTACCAATCGCTTAGCACTGGGATTAATTGGATTCACGAACGCAAACACGTTCGCTCAATTAAATCCCTAGATTCGTCCTCATTAGATTTTCCATTGAAATCTGTTGCTGGTGTAAAGAAAGACATATAAGACATCGGCAGGCGGACGCTTTTGTGTTCGCTAGAAAACTGTTCGTCAAAATAACGCTGCAGGTGTGTGCTCCCGTGTTTATTGGAGGACCATCTGGCGCCAACAACATCGTTGTTATCATCACCAACAACTACCATAATAATCCAGCATTACCCTTCCAAGAATAGCAAAAGAAAGAGATCCCTCAATTCTACGTCTTTATATAAGCGCCCACCACTGATGCCAACACCAAGTGAGGGAGTGTGTGGGCTGTTTTGACACGAACACCATATTTTCTTAATTTATGAATAAAGCATCCTTTTAAGGATGACGACGCTACCACCACCGGTATGATGGTTGTGCTATTGTTTCGCCATTTATCCTCGGCTCGAAGGAGTCGCTCCTGAAGATTGCGTAGGGATGCGGCTGATTCGAGGTAATGTAGACATTAAGCGAATGTGTAATAAATATCCTTTTGTGTGAGGTGCCTGCTGTTGCTTGCCGCGGGAAATAGGAGTAAGAGATGGTGGGAATAGTGTTGCTGGTGAGTCGATAGGAAATAAGGCCCAAAAAGGGAAAATGAAATAAGGCCCCAAATTTGGGGACAATTTAAAATATGAAATAAGGCCCCACTGCGATGAAATAAGGCCCCAAAATAAAAAGAAATAAGGCCCCAAATTTGTGGTTTATTTCATAATGAAATTAAAAATAATGAAAACTACTTTTAATTTAATATTGTTGATATTGGATAAACTAGGTTAGATTAAAGGAACTTTTTATATACTCATACGCATTCCATATCGGAAGGGTAACAATTAATACCTAATAAAAAAAAAAAATGTTGGGGACTTATTTCATATCTTCTTTTGGTGTCTTATTTCATAATGAAATTGATCCCAATTTTCATTAAGAAATAAGGCCCCAAAAAAGGAAATAACACCCCAAATTCTATTAAAAATCGTTGTTGTTGTTTCCTTTCGTAGTGTCAGATTCTTATACTGACTAAAAAACACCACCATTCGAAAGATTGTTAGATTCTGCATCTAAGATAACGGGTGATTTTTTAAGAGGTTTAGAACTTTTTTTAAAAAAAAAACACAAAAAATTCGAAAAAATGAATGAAATATTTATTTGAATCGATAGTTTGAACCTTGATGCAATTTAATGTTTAAAGATAATTTCATGCAAATGTTGACCGCGGCTGCGTCTCAGGTAGTCCATCCGCTGAGTCCAATTTTGGCATACTCTTTCACACATATCGGCCGGTATCTCACGAATGAATGCATGGATGTTGGCTTCCAGTGCGTCAATCGAAGCGGGCTTGTCCCTATACACATTAGCCTTGACATACCCCCACAAAAAATAATCTAATGGTGTCAAATCGCACGATCTAGACGGCCAATTGACCGGCCCGAAACGTGAAATTAACTGTTCACCAAACTCGCCTCGCAATTGCGCCATTGTTTCGCGTGCTGTGTGGCATGTGGCACCGTCTTGTTGAAACCACATATCATGCAAGTCAAGAACTTCCATTTCGGGCAAAAAAAAGTTTGTTATCATCGCTCGGTAGCGTTCACCATTGACAGTAACGCTGCGATTCGCATCATCTTTGAAGAAATATGGCCCAATAATGCCGCCGGCCCATAAACCGCACCAAACAGTGGCTTTTTCGGGATGCATTGGTAGCTGTTGCAATGCTTCTGGCTGGTCTTCACTCCAAATGCGGCAATTTTGCTTATTTACGTACCCATTCAACCAAAAATGAGCCTCATCGCTGAACACAATTTTTCGATAAAAAAGCGGATCCTCGGCCAGCTTTCCAAGAGCCCATTCACCAAAAATTCGGCGTTGTGGTAGGTCGCCTGGCTTTAGTTCTTCCACAAGCTGTATCTTAAAAGGCTTTACGCACAAATCCTTCCGCAAAATTTTCCACGTAGTGCTGTAACAAAGGTCTAACTGCTGGGAACGGCGCCGAATCGACATTTCGCGGTCTTCTGTCACACTAGCTGATACGGCCGCAATATTTTCTTCACTACGCACAGTACGTAAACGTGTTGGTGGTTTAATGTCCAACAAAGTAAATTTGGTGCGAAATTTGGTCACAATCTTCCGAATAGACTGCTCAGAAGGTCGAGAATGCCGATCATAAAATGGAAGCAGCGCGCGATTAACATTTCGAACCGAGCACGAATTTTGATAGTAATATTCAATAATTTGCAAGCGTTGTTCATTTGTAAGACGATCCATGGTTAAATTGCAAGCCAAACTGAAGCTGTTTGACAGTGACATAAGGTACTAAACACACGTCAGCTGTCAAAACCAGTGTTGCCAAAACCAAACCAGCTAAAAAATCACCCTTTATAACGTATCAAGCAATTTTTCTATCACTATAACAACTTTTGACAGTTTACTTTCCAACGAAAGATTTTGAAGATGAAATTGCTTGTTCCGCAATTTAGATGCGGTTAATCTGATCTTGCCAAATCGAACGGTTTCGTTCTTTGTAGTCGGCGTAAAAAATTGCTCTCGTCCAAAATTTGTCGGACTGTATTGTTGACATGTCCAATTAGTCGGTTTCTATGCTTTCTTGTGAAGCTTCAATTGTTGGAATTCCGAAATCCCTGTGGATATCGTCGTTTCGAATATACCATGGTGCTTGTACAACTTCTCTTAGCACTTTATTTTGGAAAGTTTGTAGATTTGTATTGGCATTTGTTTTCTTGGTAAAACCCCAAAGTTGTATACCATAGGTCCACACCGGCTTTAGCACTTGCTTGTATAGAAGTAGTTTGTTTTCAGTACTGAGTTCGGAATGTTACAAATTCCATTTCAGCTTTGCGTCGAGTGTCATTCCCAGGTATTTGACCTCGTTTGCAAAGGGTTTTCGGCCAAAAGTAACGGGTTGAAATTCGTTAAAGAGTACGTTCGGACCCGTAATGTCCGGCTGTAGGTTCGTCGTGGTAGGAACTCATTATTTGTTGTCGCTCATCTTTGGGTAGCAACAGTTGAGCTTCCTCGTTGTTATTGTCTTGGTTGTATCGGTACAATACTCCATCATGAAGCATGTAACCTGTAGTCCAGCAGGTGAATTGTTCTGGCACTAAATATTCGAAATCATCTATTATCTTCTTAAGATCAACATCTTCTTGTTGACAGTCACGCGTTTCCTTTAAACTTCGATGAGGAAAGTCAACAGAGATGATGCAATTTTCTAAAGTTGAAATTTCTTCAGTAACTGGAGGACGGGACAACATATCTGCTATACTCTGTCCAAGAAAAATTGTCAGTACTGGGAAGATAGGATGTTTGTCTCTCAGTCTGGTTGCAATGACTTACATAAATCGGTCCCTTTTTAAAGCTCTCACAGGGTTGCTGTAGTGTGCATGATGATTCGCCATAACTCAGAGAGCAATACTGTTAGGGTTACCATCTTCCAATTTAAAATAAAAATATTGCTGAATGAAATAAACTCCGTGTATCTTTTTTAGTTTTCCTTTTCTTATATTCTCTTCTTTGAAAGGGTATCCCCAGTAGGCCTAATCGCTTTAGTTTGTTTTCCAACAAACAATACACATTTCGTAAATCAAAATGAAAAAAAATATAGGTAGGTACACAAACAGGCAATTAGATTACAAAATTATATAACCACGACGCAATGTCATATACCTAAACAGAGGACTGCACTTGTGCAGCTCTACACATATTTTTTTACATATTTGTTAAAAAATGATCACCCGTCAATGCAGAACTTCGCGTAAACAGTAGCAAAAAAAGGATCATAAAATCCTTTCAAGGCATTTGCTTTACTGGAGAGGAGTGACGGGATATGGTAAACCCCAACGACCGAAAATAAACAATATAGGTTTACCTGCTTCATCATTTTGATATTTCAATGTGAAAAATATGCTCTACAAAGTGAAATATGAATTTATATCTACCAAAGCATGCAGAAATATGACCTATCGAATAAGGCTGAAAATTTGTACTTAGTTTTCTATATTAAAATATTTAACCAAATTTTATCCCAAAAAATACCATGCTTTAGCATGAATCCGGTTGAGTTGCCCTAGTAATCACTATTAATTTATCGCAATATCTCTACAACGCACATTATGATCACTTGTTGCGTTAATGAAATGAATTCATTAAACGCCTCACGAATAAACCTTATTTCTAAAAGACAACATTCAAAAATATGTTTTAACTGAATATTATTGGATCTTTCAGATATACAAACAAACTAAAACATAATATGCCGCTCTCAAAAGCTCCAAAAAGCAACAAAACCGAAAGTTCTTTGACAAAATTCAAAGAAAAATCCTTAATGATATGCTTTCTTTGACATATGGTAACACTTTTCTTCTGACTTCAGCAGAATCTGCGGTAGTCTATACAAACTCGAATACCACCGTCTTTCTTAGGAACCATCACGACCGGTGAAGCCCAAGGAGATTCACACTCCTCTATTATGCCGGTGTTCAGCATCTTGCTGACTTCAACTTGCAGGATTTCCCTTTTTTTTTCAGAAAGCCGATAAGGTGGAACCGCAATTGGCTCATGATTACCTGTTGGTATGGAATGTTTAACAGTAACGGCTGGTTTAGCTGACAGCTGGAACAACTATTTGTTCTGGAGCAGAAGTGAATTAAGTTATGTCCTTTCAGTTGCATCTAGATTTGCAGCTTCGTGTTCCTTAAGCGTAATATTTTTGGCACTAAATGATTAAAAAAAAAAACCAATTCTGGATCATAAAGCGATAGCTCGAGATGAGACAGTGTTGAATGCTTGGGGATACTATCTTCGAAGATTTTATCAATGAAATCTGGCGAGTAATCTCTGGTGCGATTTGAAAATAGTTCTTCATTGCTATACCTTGGACCTGTGTCGAGTGGTTTGAGATATCACGAAAAGTTTGAAATCGGGCTGAAAGAGGAGAAGTAAGTCCCATCAACTCTGGAGTTAATAGTGATGGTGCTAAACTCATTGAAGGTTTTGTCTCAGTTTGATAAAAATCAAATTTTTTTGATGGAGCGTCAGCGAAGTACCACATATGCTGGGGCAAATTCATGACCATTTTAGCGTCCTCAATGAAGTCGATTCCGAGGAGCGTTCGGTTATCGGTGGAACTCTCGATCACCATTAGCTTCGTTGGTATGGAGTGTCCTTCTAATTTTATCGAAACGTTTGTGACTACTAAGTCTTGTTGGCGTTTAATACCGTCAGGCAGAACAATTTGTGCACGGTATGCTGTAAAACGGTATCCAAGGTTACCGAAAAGCGCAGTGGTCGCGCTTCACCAGAGTCTTAAATGAATGTCGCCATCAAACAGACAATGGAGCGGACTATCCCTCGGGTAGGAAATTCCACCGACGAAGAACAAACTGAGAAGTATCTAAACGCTACAATCGATGCTCTGTACAGACATAAAAGTAGACTGCTCTCAAGGCTTAAACGGCTACACAGACAGTTTACTGACAGGAACGATCCCGAAATAAGGACACTGAAGTCGATGATCAAAAACTTGAAACAGTTGATCACCGAGAATTACAGAAAATCTGTAAGTTTGTATTGGGGTACTAAAATTCGGGCTATAAAATCCAGTAGTCCGAGTATGTTCCCACAAATAAATAAGCTGTTCAGGCGGAAAGATCATAATGACATTTCATGTGTTCGAATACCTCGGACGAACGACAACAGACAAACACTACTGACTGCTGGCATAAGTTCTGAAAGTGCTGATTTGAACGACGATTTTTTCATGGTCGAAGACCCGCAGGAGAGGGTGGATTTGATGAGAGCTTTCTTTGAAAATGTGTATACGGTGAACAACCCTGTTCGCCGTAACCACGACCTCGAGGAGAGGGCCTTTCTTAACCACTTTTATCTGCGGGCCGAAATTCAAAATTGGCTATCCGAGAACAACGGTTTCACCGTGTTCAATGACGACAACCGTGCAAATGGCACAATCGCCGATGTAAATTCTTATCTGTTCGTGAGTAAAGATGAACTCCGGAGCAGAGAGTATCCAAACTAGAGAGCCAACTGAGAGCAGAAACGGTACATTTGCCCACAAGCTTTCTATGACCTTGTCCTGCACAGGAATATTCTTAGTATTCGTGTATGTACAAATCAAAGGAGCGCCATTGCTGCCGCACGCACACTTAGTATATTCCTGTGCAGGGACTTTATGTCAATCGGGCGGCCATTATTGGTGGAATTTTAAGTGGGGGCGACTGTGTTCGTCATTTTTGGTGCCGATTAGTTACACGGCGTTCACATCGCAGTTCAATTTAAACTTTTTTAAAGTTTATGAATTTGTTGGAAAATCGATTTTCGGATATAGTATACCTAATATAATTTCATCACAATGTCAAATACCTTTTAATAATCATTTGTCAATATCAGAAATCCATCTCATGTTATTAATCAGAGAAAAATGAACTAACACGGTTTTTTGCACTTTTGCCTTTTTTTATTTGATTTTAATCTCCTAACTTCAATATTTAAACACAATGTAGGGGAAACAATTTGTATGCCGTGGGAAAAACATATTTCAGTTTCAGCATATTTTACAATATCTAACTGATGCGTAAAATGCATACTTACACAATATAAATATGTGCAATCATGAATTTGTTAAATTCAAAAAATTAATTCAATATTTCTGTTCCGTTTATAGGTACGCTCTCAAATTTAGCTTTAACTTTTTTTCAGAGTCTGGGTAAATTTGCGAATCTTCATTTCTGAGCGAAATTCACACCTACTTACACTAACACCAAACATTTGTCATTTATCAAACTGAAAGTGTGTTATTTTACGTTTTTACAGACGACAAGTCTGTGAAAAATAGAGAACGATTTACATTTGATCAGTGCAAAGGGTATTAACATAAATTTAATAGATTTTTGTAAACACAAACTACAATTTAAGAACAGCTGATTTTTAAAACACGCACCACCATAAATGCAAAGAATCTCATTTATGTTACCCCCTTCGGGTAGGGGTTAGAATATACCCGAGGTAGGCATGCCTGTCGTAAAAGGCGACTAAAATCCAACCTCCGTATACCGAGCGAAATGGTGTATACAAAAAATGCAATGAACAAAACGAAAAGATTAACTACCCCAGGTGGCAGTCCAGCTTTACTGGAAAATCCACCCTCTTCGGAGGTCGGCTCTACGGATTCTGGGGAGAGCCGCTTATTGCAATCTATTAACCCTTTTATTAAAAGCTCAAGGGTATCTCGATCTCCTCCAACAAGATCGAATAACGCCGGGAAAAGAAGTCCGCCGGGAGCGCTAGCGCGTGAAAAACAGGACTCAGTGAAAGATAAAAGTCTTGAGGAAGAAAATAAAGAACTCCGAATCAAGCTTAAGGAAATGGATCTACTCTTTCAAGACCTTAAGAAAGAGATAGAACTGTTAAAAGAACAAAATAAGGTTCTAAGGAACACCCATTTGCAGAAAGAACGCGAATGTACTCCACCACGCTTGGCTAGTCGGGAATACCACACCGACGAAGAAGAGCTAGCGCGCGAAACGAATTGGGTCACTAAAAAAAGACCTAGTAAGAAAAGGAGAGCCGGTTCTTCGCCTGAAGTCGAGCCCTTAAGAGAACAAACGCGTAAAGAACCGCAAGAAAAACAACTCCGAGGGCATATTCGCGCACCGCCTCCAATAAACGTCGTTGGGGTAACGGAGTATAATAAATTGCACAGCCTCCTTAAAGGAACGATAATATCGCAATTTAAGGTTACATCTTTGAGGAATAATGCGTGGAAAATTAACGTCGATAACCACGAAGACTACCGGGCAATGTCCCAAAAGCTAAATACTGAGAAGATCCAGTGGTATACTTTCGAAGTAAAGTCAGAAAGGCCACATCGTGTTGTAGCAAGGGGACTACACCCCTCATGCAAAAAAGAAGAGGTTATAAACGACCTTCAAGCCAAAGGGTTTAAAATTCTTGATGCCGTTAATATCATCAAGAAGGAGAAACAGAAATCGGAAGAAGATAAGGATGTCCTGGTAAGGCGTGGACTTCCGCTCTTTATGCTTACTTTCGATAGGTCTGATAATATCGAAGATATCTACCGAATTAAAACCATAGTAAATATCGTGGTTAAAATCGAGCCGATGCGCAGAAATTTGAAAATAATTCCACAGTGCAAACGTTGCCAGGAATTTAATCACACGCAAATGTATTGCAAAAAAGAGCCGCGTTGTGTGAAATGCGCAGGAAATCATTTCTCCCAAGACTGTGGAGCAAATAAACAATCCTCCGCTACTTGCGCTAACTGTAAGGGAAAGCACCCTGCAAATTATAGAGGTTGTGAAGTAGCTAAGGAATTGCAAAAACGGAGAGATGCGCTCCTCAAGCCTCAAAATAAAAAAACAAAGCCGCTAACGAATACAAAGCGTAAGACCGCCCAGGAGGTAGTAGGCAACATAAAAACTCCGGTTCCACAGCGTAATAATGTCACAGAAAGAGAGACAACAGAAAAGCCCTCGACCTCTGTTGCCAAAAGAAACGCTACTGAAAAGTTCCCATCAGTAAAGCCATCGAATAGTGGCCCTCGGCCAGCCAGAGTAGTACAGACCTACGCTCAGGCCGCGGCATACGACGGAGCAAAAAACGTTGAAACTTCGCCGGAACCTGTTTCTCATGTATTCTCAGTTATTCTCCAGAAACTTGAAGAACAAAGCAAAATAAATAAAATTATTCTCGATCGCTTGGTTAAGCTCGAGAATAATTCACGGAAAACGCGTACAACAAATAAAATATGAATGAAAAACCAATGTTAAAAATATGCACTTGGAATGCAAAAATGGAAATATTCATACGCGAGAAAGATCTTGACATTTGCTTGATTTCTGAAACTCACGTGAAAAAGGGATCGAGCTTAAAAATAAAAGGCTATAATGACTTCCACGCTTGTCACCCTTCGGGAAACGCGAGAGGTGGATCGTCATTGTTTATTAAAGACTGCATTGAACAATACGAAGACCTGAAGATAGAGCTTGAAACTATGCAACTGTGCACGATTCGAGTGAAAAATAGTCAACGTACTCTTAGAATTTCATCTATCTACTGTCCACCGCGTTCCGCACTTGAAAAAACTGATTATACTAACTTGCTTAAATCGCTCAAACCAAACTTCATTATTGGCGGCGATTTTAATGCAAAACACACGTTCTGGGGTTCTAGATATATCTCGCGAAAAGGAAGAACGCTATATGGGGCAGGTATGGAGTATAGTTGTGATTTCCACTCGACGGGCAAACCGACCTACTGGCCAACTGATACTTCAAAAACACCTGACCTGATCGATTTTTTCGTCGTGAAAGGAATATCTACCAACCACATTAAAGTTGAAGAGAGCTTTGATCTGTCATCTGATCATTCACCGGTTATTTTAACATTGAGCGTAAAACTAGTAAATAACCTTGAGCCAGCGAGATTAACTGGTAGAACAACTAACTGGGAAGGCTTTAGGAACGAAATTGAAGAGAATGTTGAACTTAGCGTTCCACTTACGACACCCTATGAACTTGAGGTTGAAGTAGATCGCTTCGTTGAGATCGTACAGCTCGCTTCCTGGAATAATACGCCTAATCCAAGGAAAACGCCGGCCAAATACGGTCTACGATATCCTCCCGAAATAAAAGAATTGGTCAACGAAAAAAGGAAGGCGCGTAAAAAATGGCAACAGAGTCGCGCTCCGCAACATAAAACACATTTGAATTATTTGTGCAATTTGTTGAAGACAGCTATCAAGGACTTTAAAAATCGTGCGATAGGTTCTTACCTAGAAAGTCTAACGGCGAAAAAAGATTCCAATTATTCACTTTGGAAAGCTGTAAAAGGCATCAAAAGGCCCAAAATCCCCGCGCCGCCAATTAAAATAAGTCAAAATGAATGGGCAAGGGAAGATAAGGAAAAAGCGGACGTTTTTGCCGCCCATTTAGAAGAAACCTTTAAACCGTACGATGGTCGGGCGGTTCACGACAGTGTTATTGCGGCGGAACTACTATCCGACGATTTAGTACTCACAAGTGCAACGCTAAGGGAACTAAAACGTGAAATTGAATCCCTTAAACCTAAGAAAGCTCCTGGTTATGATTTGATCACGGGAGAAGTTCTCAAAGTTCTACCAAGAAAAGCACTAATTAAGCTTCTTCATATTATAAATGCCGCGCTCAGACTAAAACACGTGCCGAGCCAATGGAAAGTTGCGGAGGTCATAATGGTTTTAAAACCAGGGAAATCGCCAAATGAAGTAAAGTCATATAGACCAATTTCCCTTCTTCCAGTTATATCCAAAGTTTTCGAGAGAATCTTACTAACGCGCCTACAACCGGTTATAGAAAACAATAATCTTATCCCTGACCACCAGTTTGGGTTCAGAACCAAGCATTCCACGATTGACCAAGTGCATAGAATTACTGACGTAATTGAGAAAGCATTTGAAGAAAAAAAGATATGCTCAAGCGTATTCCTTGACGTCTCACAAGCCTTTGATAAGGTGTGGCATGACGGCTTAAAATTTAAATTACGACAAGTTCTTCCCGTACGCCTATATGATATTTTAGAATCATATCTCGGGAATAGACTCTTCCGGGTCAGACATGGAAACGAATACTCTGAGCTTAAGGAAATTTCGGCCGGCGTGCCGCAAGGAAGTGTCCTTGGGCCCCTTCTCTATCTGTTATATACTCGCGATATACCAAGAGAAGATGGCACTACTCTCGCTACGTTCGCCGACGACACCGCTATCCTAGCAGTAGGTAATACAATTGAAGAAACGACTGCAAAACTTCAAATCGCACTGAATAAGGTAAATGAATGGACGAGGGACTGGCGGATCGCCCTCAACGAAACTAAATCTGTTCACGTGAATTTCACGTACAAGAAAACTAATGAGTTGCCAATTTTCCTAAACTTGGCGCGAATACCCTTTGCTAACGAGGCCAAATACCTGGGAATGACACTCGACGCAAAGCTGAAATGGAATTCGCACGTGAAAATGAAACGTAAAGAACTCGATATCAAATATAGAGAAATGTACTGGTTGCTCGGAAAACATTCCCAGCTCAATACCGAAAACAAACTGCTTCTTTACAAGCAAGTGCTAAAGCCGGTGTGGACCTACGGTATACAACTCTGGGGTTGTACCAAGAAAACGAATGTCAATATTCTACAAACTTTTCAAAATAAAGTGCTTAGAGAAATTGTGCAAGCACCATGGTATATTAGAAACGACGATATCCACAGAGATCTCGGAATTCCAATAATTGAAGCTGAAACAAAAAGCTTCGCGAGAAAGCATAGAAACCGACTAATCGGACATGTCAACAATTCAGTCCGACAAATTCTGGACGAGAACAATTTATTGCGCCGACTACAAAGAACGAAACCGTTCGACTTGGCAAGATAGGATTAACCGCGTCTTAATTGCGGAACATGCAGGATCTTTCATTGGAAAGTAGCCTGTCAAAAGTTGTTATTTCGTTATAGAAAAATTGCTTGATAAGTTATATCTTAGTTGCAGTACCTAACAATTCTTCGAAGGGTGGTGTTTTTAGTCAGTAAAAATCTGACACTACTATGAGCACGCGCTTGCTATTCTCATAGTGTCTTTGGAAGATTTTCACCTACCCTCGGTAAAAATTAAAAAAAAAAAAAAAAAAATTTATGTTCCATTGGACACGAAAAATCTGAAATCTTAGAGCAAATTCTGAAAATTTCAATGGAAAATGATATTAGTAATTCAAAATAAACTCTATTTTCAAAAAAAAAAAAAAAATGTTTGCAATAATGAGCTACCATAAATTTAATGTTGAGACTGAAATTTGTTAAAAGTAATGCGCTATATCTACAAAAAACGAAATAGAACATGAGAATACCTACAATGAACAAAATTATTTGGATTCTCACGATTGAATACGCCAAATCCGAAATCGGAAATTATATATATATTATAGGCGTGTTTTTTTGAGCTTCGATCTCAGCAAACAAAAGTAAAGTAGGATTTTCAGCACGCAGTTCCAACAACTACTAATGTGGTATTCGTTTGGGCTTCTTCAGATTTGCTCTCAGATTTCAGATTTCGTGTGGCTAATCGAACATAAAAACGTCACTTGCTCTTTTTTGTGATAATATTCGTGCTATTCGAATATATGTAGCCTTCAACACTTTTCAAAGCGTTTTCTATTCACTGGTTAAATTTTAAATTAAAACATTCGAAATTTGCGTCTCGATTGATTTTTAAATATTTATACATATCCAATTTACAAAAATAGATTCACCCGGTGCCAATATCTTTCTCAGTAGAACAAATTCACGAAAACCTAAACGCCCTCCACCAGTTGTCAAACTCAAACGCACCTGTGTTGGTAAATCTGAGAAAATATCTAGATTCGCAAAAGTGCTCTGAAATCTGAAAAAGATTGCTTTTTTTTTTCTCAAACGAACATAAAAACTACTCTGAGAGCATAAAAAGTGCTCTGAGAGTGCCCAATCGAATACCACATAAAGTTTACTTTTGCCCTAGTGGAACCTTGGGCTTAACTTGCATGTTGTTAACCTATTTATGGAACAACCCCCAATTTTCAGCTGCATGAATTCTGCTGTCAAATATGTAATTCATATAAACAAAATAAAAAGATCTGAAATGTGAATGGATGAACATTTTTTGGAACCGAATATGGATAGAGAACAAGTAAAGCTATATAAAAAACCATACTCAACATTTATTCGTGCTACATTTATTGTTATAAATGCATTTACAAATTATTTTTAATTGAAAAAGTAGCACCGGGCGGCCATTAATTACACGTATTCACCGACAGGAAAAATAAGAGCGCGCGAGAGAGGGCTGTCATTCAAAATTTGCGGGGAAAATCGGGTAGGTGCACGGGAGTTGGCTCTCTAGTTTGGTTCCTCTATGCTCCGGAGCATCTTTGAGTCACTGAAAAACAAAAAGTCGGCGGGAGTTGACGGTGTCCCAAACGTCGTATTAAGATACCTGCCGCTAGAAGCGATCGATTTCTTCGCCACGCTATTTAACAATGCGCTAAATAATGCATATTATCCGGAGCAGTGGAAAATAGCGGTGGTACACCCTATCCCGAAAAAGGATAAAGATAGGACAAACCCTGCTAATCTGCGGTCAATTAGTTTGCTCCCGAATATTATCAAGGTATTCGAGAAGGTCGTCAATAGATCTCTTTTAAGATGTGTTGAAGAAAATAAGATTATTCCGGACAACCAGTTTGGCTTTAGAGCGGGGCATGACGAAACTGATCTCCTACATTCAGTGGAATAAAAGTAAGAAGCAACGCACGGGTGCCTGCCTGGTCGACTTTGAGAAGGCATTTTTTTTTTACATTTTAAATTCATTTTTATTTATCTCTTTAATTAAACTTACATACTAGACAAAAACGATTAAATCTAATTAAAATCTAACATTTATCTTATTCTAGCTTAGGGGGAGTTGGGGCACATTGATACGATTTTGTTTGGGACTCAAAAAAAAGACAGCATATTGACAGAAATAACAAAATAAAATATGTGATGTATTGAGTGTCTTTATAACTAGTTTAATATATAGCAGACGAATTTACTCTCAGATCCATCCACAAAAAATATAAGAACCTATTTATTAAAAAATTAAATTTGTATCAAACTGCCCCACTTACGGGGTACATTGGTACACGTCCGAGTCACTTTGATTAATAGCAATTTAATCAGTATTATTATTGAAAAACTTCAATTATTAAAATATTGTTTAGTATTTTAATAACAAATAACAATACACACAGGGTTGTGGTATTTGATAATTCGTTAACATAAGTTTAAATTAGTTTTAATTAAAAATAAATGCTTTCATAAGCTTCTCACATAAATAACGTAAACAAAATAACTGAAAACAAGGAACTTGGTATTTAAAGTCCTTTTGTTATAAGGACCAAAATTGATTTTAAAATTAAATAGGGAAGCTGTTCTGCAGGTGCATTGATACTCATCAAACTACCCCGGCGTCGTATGTATCAATGTGCCCCAACTAACTTAAAAAAAAATATATTAAATGCAGTAAAAGCAATATTTTATAACAACATTTTCAGTAAATATTATATTATGAAGGACATATATTCACCAAATAACTTCATATGAAACTATTAACACAAATCCTACTAAAAAAACCGACTCGAAAAAAACGACAAAAATTTACTTCAGACGTGCGAAACACGTTTGTGCATGTTAGGTCTAAAGCGATGACTGAAAAGTGATGTCGACCAGATATATTTGCGCGTTGATAGACGCGTTGCGCTGTGTGCTTCGTTGAGTGGCCTGATGCGCCTTGTTTTCAAATAATCCCGATTTTATCTATGCGCCCCATGTATCAATATACCCCATCTCCCCCTACTGGCTCTTAGCGAGCGCTCTAAACCTAACAATATCCTTAAAATTATTGCCTTTCGGCCTTAAATCTATCTATATCTGTGATTTATTTTGTTTTTTAATTTTCAAGAAACTTTAGAAAACTTTAATTCTTTGTTATTGTTTGTTTAAAACTACTTAAAATTACCTAAGCTACTTAACCTACATTACCTATAATCAGGGTGGTGAGCAATATTTGGTTGGCCGCCATCCTGTTCGCGTCCTTGTTTGCCTGACGGCCGCCAACAGGGGTTCATCTGCGCCGCCGAGACTCGATCGAGGCCATAAGAGTCGGTCAAGCCTCGGAAGCACTCTTTCATGTTGGCTTGCCCGGCGCCTCCCAAAGACCCCCTACTCTAAGCCTAAACCTACTAACCTAATATCTAGCTTAAAACTAAGGAGCAATGCTACAAAAGTAGCGCACCGGCCCGGGAGAGCGTATCGACTCTCACGTCTTCGTCAAGCCACCAAAATTCGGTGTACTGCTTTACCGTATCGACCCTGTACCGTTCCGCAATTGCGGTACTAAAATGGAGGAGCTCCTGAGCATTGGCGGCGTACCCGTCGTGGATGAGCCGCTTATCCCTCGCGCCGCGGTGGCTGTGGTACAATACCGGCACACCATCTTTTGTCTGAACTAACCCTTTCACATCTACATGCAGAAATGCCTCAGGCGGAACAAAGCCAGACCGAAGCGTACTCTCGTGGTACATTAAATTGGGGTAGTAAGCCCCTGAGATCAGGTTATTATCACTGGCCATCGCCCTAACAACGTGTCTCCGAATCACCTTAATAAGGAAATTGTCAATCCTATTCAGTCGGGCCCCATTGTATAAGGTCCTTTTGGGATAGTATTTTATGTACTGAGATTCAGGAGTTCGAAACAACCCTAGACAGGCCCTGAGGCAGTACCTCTCAAACACCCGAATCCTTTCCATATAGGACGGCGCTATATTGAATCACATGGGACAGCCATAAGCGATGATAGGCCTCATAAGGGCCACGTAGCAAATGACCTTCACCCTGGAGTCAAGTTGACTGCTGCGAAACAGTCTCCTTGTCAGAGCGTAGGCCCTCTTAGCCCCAGTAAGACAAGCATCTATATGTTTGTCAAAATACAGATACTGGTCGAGCCTGATGCCGAGATACCTGACCACGTTTTTCACCACCAATGGTCGTCCCTGCTGTCCAATAATTGTTAATTTTCTCCAGTTTTTTCTGGTGTCCCTAGAGGCCCCAGCCAATGGAGTCCTGAACAGGATCGTTTCCGATTTTTGGAAATTGATTTTCAACTTCCAATCATCGCAATACCTCTTAATTTGCTCGAAGTCACGCTGCAGAAGGATGTTCATAACCTCGGTTTTTGGTCCTGACCTGTACGCCACTAAATCGTCTGCGTACGCTATAGCGTGTCTGAGGGAACCCACCAGATCACTTGTGTAAATATTAAAGAGGACCGGAGAGTTCACTGCTCCCTGTTGTAAGCCGTTTTTAATTTCGAAAACCCTGCTCGAAGTCACATTGCCAGCTTTGACAACGAACTTCTTTCCCATAAGCATGCCATAAATCATATACAGCAAAGGTTTTTGAATGCCCATTCTGGTCAGCTTTTAAAAGAGCCCCTCACTGTGATTCACAGATGAGATGATGGTGGCAGTCAAGCGAAGGAAGAGAAAAGAGAAACTGCGACAGAATAATTCTAATTCGATTAGTCAAATTTTTCTTTCGCATGGACGAAGTTCTGTTTCCTGTTCCTGTATGAATGTGAATCAGAAATTCCAAAAGAGAATCACACCCAGAGTCCAGAGAATGTTGCTATCAGAGACAATACTGAGACCCCCAACTTCGGCCGATTTTCCGTTACTTGCCTACAAGCTATATTTCTATGGGGTGGTACACGCTAAGTGCGTTAGTATTGTTACATAGAAATTCGTATTGACAACTGTCACCCACCAACACACTCGCACCTTGCGTGTCCCACTTCCGCTGTCGGCAAAGTTGCTTCCAGCGTTCATAGAATTTTGTCAGTTAAATTTGAAATTATTCGTTTCGTGTAAATAGTATTTTATTTTAGGAATTAGTGCACTTTTGCTGAAAACATTTATGAAAAATGATTACTGTAGAATGGTTGTATGAAAATAAAAACATTTTGGGCAATTTTTCTTCAGTTATTTAAGAAAAATGTACACATCAAATCGAAGTTAATGATATTCAAAAGCAGAAAATACACAACAATATTTGTCCTAATATGTTTCTAGTATGTAAAACATCTCATTTAGATCGCATTATTAACTAAACAAATTATATTAATCGTTTTTTAAAAATTTATAATAACCAACCAATAGCATTCAGTTATCTTAAAATGTGGTATTCTCGAACTCTATCACATTCCCCCATGGTTGGTAGCGATTGGCAGCATTGAATTTATATTTTTTGTATGTTTTTACATGTCACACGGATTCTAAATAGACATAACACCGATAGGAAAACAAAATGGCGAATTTGAAAAAAAACTGAGGGGGCCAGCGGCAAGAGGATTGTGAGTTGGGGGTCTCAGTATTGTCTCTGGTTGCTATATCCTATATGCTGTTATTGTGTAAACTTTGTTCTTTATACCCAACAAACCCAACCCATACCTTCGTGAGGGAGAATGGAATGGTGTGTGTAAAGCGATTGATGAAGAGAAGAGAATACGCGCAGGAGTGATTGGATTAGTTTGATCTTTGATGAATGAAAGTACATTTCGCCTTCGCGATTCGCCCAGTCGATTCCCTGATAAGCCATAAACATTTTAGAAGTGCAAAATTTCCCAAATTTCCCTTTCCTCTGGAGATGAAAAATGTGTATTCTTTGCACACGCCAGTGACGTTGCTGTGCTGGAATCAGTCTTGTGTGTTGTGTCAAACAATAGAAATATTTTCGGAGGTGATTTTTTCATTAATTGTTTAAAGTGCACACACGTTTTTGTTTAGATTGATTTGTTGTCGCAAGACCCTACTTTGTGTCGCAAATAGAGCTAAATATCTCCTGTAAACTTGCGCGTGCAAATTTCCATTAAGTTCGGACGGACTTATATAGTCCTAACTTTAATAATGTGCACTACAAACAATTAATATACCCCTACTTCGGAAGTTGTCTATCGATTGGCGATCGACACAAAACTGGAAACTGGGGCCGAATTACCGCATCCGTGATCGAGCCATACGTCACTGAATTTTGTGGATTTTACAAGCAAAACAATAACAAATTCAGTCACGTATTACTCGATCACGGATGCGGTAATTCAACCCCTGATTTCAAAACAGCGTCGTCCGTGGGCCGTGGCGTATACCAAGAGTAGGTATAGATATAGATATACATTTTTCCACCCCTGAGAAAAGGGAAATTTGCACTTCTCAAATGTTTATGGATGAACATTTGAGTTTTGTTATAAGAATTTATTGAGAATTGAGTTGGTTTGAACCTAATATTAAAAAGGTTAGCAGAAATCTTTTGTAGAATCACATTTTAATAGATTTTGACGGAATAACCTTTCTCCTCAAGTGAAGTCCATAACAGGTAGATTTGGCTGGTGCTTATAATTTATTTTTATAAATAATGGAAAATAGAAAGTGGAGAAAAGCATTACCAATTTCATTTCATCAAAAATGACACTAATATAAGAGAAAATATGTCTTTAATTGTGCGCAGATATTTTCATTGCTATTTTTTCGCGATTTTCTTTTAAGAAATAAGGGATTAGTCTTTCAAGATTTCAACCGAAAGTCAACTACTCTTTACTTAATCGAGTTTCTGGCATCAACTGCAGCAGCATCAAATTCAGCTGCACCCACTTCAACTGCATTTAAGCAAAAACTTAAAAATATTCTTGAATAAAAAATATAAAAATACAGAATGATGAAACAAAATGCAATAAGTACCTACCTATATTTTCTTTAATTTTAGTATACTATGTTTTTTCAACATTAAAAAAGTTTAGTACAACATTAGCTACTAATGTTTGTTCCAGCGTTGACCCAAATACGATCAGTAATTATTACGAATTGTTTGTTTAAAGATAGATAGTAAAATTCGCTTCAAGTCAAATATTGCTACACCAATTTTATTTATATGATGATAATGTAAAAACTGTGTGGTCGATTTTCGACCACTGGGCGAACCTAGTTTTTATTAAAAGTCGGTCATCTGTCAATAAATTGTCAAATGAAGGAAATGAATTCATTCGGTGATCATACATGCACACATTAATGCATCATTTACAGCAGGCAAAAATAAAAGCGCTTAACGTTGCATAAAAATTAAAGTCGAGTTTTTTTTTCATTTCGTAAAAAATATCTAAATGGAATAAGAAATGACCATCTGACCAAGAGAGAAAAAAAAAGACCAAATTTGGTCACAAATGACCAATAGTTGATAGTTGTGTTGTTTGCGTTGGGTTCTTGTTCTGTTCTGTTTACGTTGAGACATGAAAGTTGATTTGGTAGCGATGGCGACTGGCGAAATGGCGTGGGTGCTGCCACTTTATAAGTATTTGTTACACTACCCAAAAGCCAATCGGTATTGACGGCACTCTAATATTTAAATTGCAACAGCTATTCATTTTTTAAATGAGTTGCTGTCGCATAATTAAAAACAAATTTTTGTTGGCCTAATTTGACAAATTTATTTGTAAAAAAAAACTATGAGATGTCTCGAACAATGTTGTTTCTATGCGAAGAAAAAATATATCCTATTTAGACAAATGGGGAACTCTGTGAATTAATTGAACAACCCACATTTAAACAAAAAAAAATATATATATATATTATGTTAGACGAACAGAACTTTTCAAAATTTTTAGCAAGAGCTCTATGCTAAGAAACTCTTGCTTAGCCACCCGGAACTAAAAAAACAAGACAAATTGACATTGTGGTGCGAAGTACGTGCACCCAGTGGTATTGCTTCTAAGCTTGTTTAACATTTTGGAACTCAACCTGCTTTCTAAATAGAAGAAGTCTCAGCCTGACTTAAACTTAAAGGTGATATATTTTGAACGCGACTGCTTCGATTGTCATACTTTTCCGACTCAAATTCTGGGCTTCCCAAATCCCCATAGAATCCCCTTGGACAATATGGAACTATTCAAAGCCCGCAAACCATTCCTCTCTACACCTCAATTATGTCATAAAAATAAACCGAAACACAAGCTAAATTGTTTCCAATCAATTGCGAATTTATTCCCATTGTCACATCTAAAAATCTTACCACAAAAGTGGAGCTGAGGCATAGTTTAGTGGAGAACCATATCCCAAGTGAGCAGCCAATGGAGCAGAGTAAGTCAGTGGAGCTGCCAATGGTGAGGTTATGTAATTGACGGCCAAAGGAGCAGCCGCCAATGGGGCAGAAACTGGAGCAGCAACATATTTAACAATTGGGGCAGCAGCTAATACTGGAGCGGTAGCAATTCCATTGTGGTTCCTTGCGATCACCTGACTGCTGGTAGCTGTGACAACTCCTGGAGCGGCAACCACTGGGGCAGAGTGTGCGAGTGGGGCGAGTACTCCTGGCTTGGCAGCAGCGCAGGCAATGAGAGCGAAGATGGCAACGGTCTAAGGAGAAAAAAAACCGAATCCTATTTAGAAAAATATCCTCTTGATATAAAGGTATCCTTAACTCACGTATTTGAACATGTTGATTTGGTTTTGTTATGTATTCGAAGAGGTGTCGCTTTGAAGTCTGTTTTAGCCACCATACCATTTGCTACTTTTATACAAAAGAGGCACGTGATCATCGCTGAGCGGGGTCTCATTAAAATTCACAATGGAGTACGTGTGGCTTGCGACAGTTAGGTTTGGTCTGGGGTCCCGAATTTCGGTTGACCTTTAAGTGCCTACACGAACGAGATTGCTCGCACGCTGCCATGTGTTGTGTGAGGTAGTGCCCATGGCCTTGTCTTTAGTTTATTTTTTTAGTGAAAGTCCAAATACTTCATGATGGAGCTGTTGTTAGAATCTAGGCTATTCAACTTTTTGTAAATTTATAAGTCAAACGTATAACACTTTGGACTTTCGGTGAACCAGTCCAGGCAGGGGATAACCAAGAGGTTCCTGATTACCTAACAGAGCAGAATATTGTGGGTTAGTAATTTTGTTCTTTGTTTTGTTTGTTATTTCTTGCAATTATTGCAAATGTTTATTAAATGTGTAGACATAAAAGCCGTTTTCTTTTTCACTCAGAAAAGTAGGAGTTTACCTACGTCCGACACGCTTTGCAACGAAGCTATTCCCACTATATAAAAATATTGCACTGTAATTGCCATTTCGGTTCGCAATTACTCAGTCAGAGTTTTACTACTGGACTTTTTGTTTAAATTGCTCCGTTGTATTCGGTTTATATTGAAGAAGTATCCTTCCATTCAATAAACTGAGCTCCGACTAACATTCTGGAGAAATACCTCGGAAAACATTAAACCACGAAGGAATTAATCTTGGCACGCACAACTGTTCAGCCGCAATAAATAAAAAGCAACATGGACAAGTGGAAAAGAGTGCATCTACATCAATGGTTGTGCACGACTCTCCCAAGTCTTGGGCATTAATTTTCACTCCATCCAGCTCGGAGGGATCAATAAAGAAGACAATTTTGTAAAGGGTCCAACCCATAGAATCCGTTGTAGGTAAATGCAGCGTCGACGCAACCGTCAACGTTAAGATTTTCACTGTAAGGGGACTTCACATAACATCCTTCCCATATCTAATTGTTGTATAAAATATTTTTTGCAAATTAGCATCGGCATCAATGAACGACCATTGCAGTTGCTCTCATATCATGAATATATTGATGCCAACGAAAGTACTTAAATTCATGAAAACTCTCACCGGATGCAGCGGATGAACGGATGCGTCACATCCGGAATATATTATGCTTATTTTTCAAATAATGTCGATGCTTTTCCACTTTATTCTGAATATCCCACAGATCTCATTTCGTCGCTACAATGCAGAACTAGTCTAAGTCCAAAATTTCGAAATTTACGATTTTTACATAAGAAATAAACTTAAATAAAAATGCTTCTTGAAAAATCTAGTGCCGTTAAAATAGAGCTCAAATAAATAATGTACCTAATGTCTTTCACGCCAAGGTGTTTCATAAAATTGTTTAGGAGTAAAACATTTTCAAGTTTAAAAAACGCTCTACTGAATTTTTTTTAAGGACTTAGTCTAGTTCTGCATTGTAGCGACGATTTGCGCTCTTTCCACTCAGCCTTGCCAGACGGTCAAAATATTTTCCCCCAGATAACTCTGAAAAACCCCCGGATTTGGCTAATTTTTTCCAAAAAAAAACCCAACTTTTTTTCATTATTTTTTAAAACTTTTTTTGTATGATTTAAAACAAGAAATTTCGAAATTGAAACGCCAACATGTAAGTTTGGTTTTCCGAATGCAAAAGTGTGCGCAAAAAAAAAAAAAACAACATAGTGTCAACGCATGTTGCATTTTGAAACATCTTTTAATGGATTGATTATTTAACTGCATTTAAAATAACATACACAGTTTAAGGTTACCAAAAAGGATATTATAACAAAATACAAATAAAATAGAGTTTAAAAAAAAAAAAAAAAATTTCCCCCTAAACAATTTCTCCCCCCGTCCACCAAAAAAAACCCTAAATCTGGGGGAAAACCTCCAAACTGGCAACACTGTTTCCACTAAATGCTGTTCAATTATCAGGTGCTATGCTAACTTAATGGGGACTGGTTTCGTGGAAACATTCTGCTTTTCAGCCAATATCCACATACGATCCTTCATTTTCCAGCAGGGGGGTTGCAGGTGGGCTGCGAGCCTCCTCCTCCTTATATATTAAATATTCCACTGTTTGTGGGATTGTGGTTTGGTTCAATTTTGGATTTTTTTTTTATAGATATTTGACCTAATTTTAAATTTGGTCAATTTCGTTTAGCTTAATTTCACGTCAACCTAGCCAATTGGCATTTCCTGGTTTTGGTAGTGACGTAGCTGTTTTTAGGTTCGTCGATTAAAGTCCACCACAGTGAAAAACTGCGCAGACATTTAATTGAATGGCTATCCGTTTTCCTTTTTCCTGAGCATATGGAGTCCATCACATGCCGGAGTCAAGCCTATTTCCTTTCCATTTCTTGTAAAGGCAGATTTCTTAAATCTCACGCAGATTTGCTTCCAAGTTCTTAAAGTGGGATACGTTGCGTATAATTCGAAGTTATGGTTAAGTTCTGTTGGTTTGTTCGTTTGCTGCTTATGCTTAAAAATATAAATGTCTTAAAAGCGACCGACATGGCTGTAACTGTTATAAAGGCATGCGCTCCAGTTCAAATCGTTTTATATCACGTTCGCAGATTACTAAAACAAAATTTCGACGCAAAATGAATTATTCAAAACGGCACCCGCTAACCGCTATGCCACATTATTCGCCTTTTGCTGGTTGTGCGCCTTTTTTAATATGCATTGGAATTCCGAATTACTTGCTCTTGATATTTGATTACAATTATGATCCACAGCAACTGTGGAATCCAAACAGCTGTTCAAGGTATGGCGTCTCGATTCTTTTTGGTACAAACAACACCCGACAGCAAAATAGATAGTCTGAAAAGGATCAGATTCCTGTACTATCACTATCATGCAGTACGTTGGGAAAAATTAAAAAGGTCAGATCAATGTATACGCTGCCAGAGGTTCGGGCACGCCGCAGCTAACTGCCACATGCAGTTCAGGTTGCACCCAATGTGTCCTTTGCCCAAATGGTAACTGGACCGGGTAGCACAACAAAGAGTGCGCCGAAGATTCCTACACCGAAAGCGGATCTGGATTTGAAATCGATCCTTCTGTCACTGCACGGAAAGATCGATAATTTCCAGAAACAGTTAAATGAGCAAGCGGCTCGAATAGACGTTATCTATTCGACGCTGTTTGCCGAGTCTGCCGCGTCATAAATATGATGGGTACGCTGAACGAGGTAAACTTAAAGATCCTTGCGGTGAATGTTAATTCACTAATCAGGATCGAGAGAAGGATCTGTTGAAAGCCGAAAAGCCAGATGTACTTTTGGTTAGCGAAACTAAGCTAAATCCGAAGCACAAATTGGGCTATAGAAATTATCGTGTAGTTAGAAGAGACCGGCCTAACTTCACACATGGAGGTGGTGTCGTTATCTTAATACGTAAACGCTTGCGCCATAAGGTCTTATACAGCGGGGACGTGTGCAGGTTCCAGGTGTTGGAAGCATGCATCGTGTGCATTCTCCTCAATAGACAGAGGCAGGTGTATGTGGTGTCGCTTTACGCACCTGAATCTCTTCAACGCATCCAATTTTTAAATGAGATCGAAACGCTTTTTCGTTGCTGCTTCATCTACCGAATACATGGCTTTATTTGAAGGCGTTAGAGAATCATTATGGCTCAACTCAATAATAAATGAAATTAAACTAGAATTAAATGGTTAAATAGATATTTTTGAAGACAACCAAGGTAGTATTAGTATTGCCAATAATCCTACTTGCCACAAGAGAACAAAGCATATAGACATTAAATATAATTTTACTAGGGAACAAATTGAAAAGAAATCTATTTGTGTCAAGTATATTTCCACAGATTTGCAATTGGCCGACATATTAACAAAGCCGTTACCAGCAGCAAGATTCATCACCTTGAGGAACCAACTGGGACTTTCAGCATTAATTAACTACCTATGCTTTTTATTAAATTTTTTTTTAATGAATTGTATTTAATATGTTATCTTAATCTTTAATCTTAATCTTAATCTATAGTCTTAAATAAAAATTGAATTTTAATTTTTTTTTTTGGGTTCTTTAATAATTGAATTTCTGTTTAATTTTAATTGATCTGGTTGGGTTTAATTGGGTTTCCCCAATCCTTTTCAGCGAATGTTGGATCAAATTGTTGGCGCAGGGACATAAGTCCCAATTTTTAATTTTGGGACTTATGACCCACTTGAGTGAGACATAAATCCCAAATTCGATTTGGGACTTATGTCCCACACCATCGGGACATAAGTCCCAAAATTGTTTTGCCGAAGATGGGACATAAGTCCCAAGTTTTCGCATAGATAATAGTTAGCAATATATTGTGAAATCCATTAGGCATCCAACCCCTTTTTCCACTACACACACCAACAATAATTGTTCTTAATAATTTAGAAAATTAGACTAACAGTTTGGAGCAAACCAAAAATATAATCTAACCAAACATTTTAATTTTATTTTCTTAAATTTTCAAAAACTAGAGTTTTATATTTTCTTTTGAGGATATGAGAAAATGTATTATATATATATATATATAGTTGGCGCAACAGGTCCGGAGGGACCCTAGGCCTAGCTTCTCACAACCATTCGTTTTGTGTGAGTTTTTCATTTTTGGAACGAATGGAAGGGATCTACAATTTTATGCCGACTCCAAACGGCTAATTGAGAAGCTTTTTCAAGACAGGTATGCTCTCGGATGTTTGTCAGACGTTCGCGAGAGGTGGTGCAGTGAAAATGTATTAACAAAATAAAATAAAACTAAAAAAATCGCGCGATTTTTTTAGTTTTATTTTCTCAAATTCTCAAAACCTAAAATTTTATAAGTTTCTTTTCGCGCGCGATGCACAGTCTGAGCCCTTACATAACATTTGCAGTTATTATAGTATTACTTTCCATTTCCCCGAAAGTAGCTTATAATATTAAAAACTGGACTAACTAAGAAACCAATTACTGAAATGCTTACATTGTGTTCCACAAATTGTTAGTAAACTCATTGCGTTTGACAAATCTGTAAGCTTATCAAAAAAAAAAAAAAAAAAATTGTTGGGTGGGATATAAGCCCCAACATTTTTGTTTGGGACTTATGTCCCGATAGTGTGGGACATAAGTCCCAAGTCGAATTTGGGATTTATGTCCCACTCAAGTGGGTTATAAGTCCCAAAATTAAAAATTGGGAGTCATGTCCCGGGGACTTATGTCCCTGCGCCCAAATTGTTATCCCCAGAAATAAACAAATAATAAAATATATGCACAAACTCGTCAGTCAGAAATACTGTAATAGTTTTTTTTTTCTAATATTTGTTAATGTAAAGCAAAAGCTACATTGATGTACCTACATATGACGAAATATTAAAAGAGAACAGGATTAAACTTACGGGACTTTCCGTTTTGTTGTTCTTTTGTTCATTGCTGCTTGTGTTTGCCTATGCAAGTATTCAACAGGATTAGTTGCGTTGGGACTGCGAGTGAGAGTGCGTGCAGTTAATAATAATAAAGAAACATAAAACAACAAAGTGCTTAATTATATTTTCATTTTATGTACAATCATTTTTTCCCATTCCTATTGCACGAAGATTTTTCCAAAGCTGTCGACCTGTCAACGAGGGATTTAATTTAGCCTTATAAAATTTCTACTTAGCAGCCCTTATTTTACTTACTACCTGTTTGCGCCGGGTATACGATAGAGGCAGAGATGAAAGTCTAATCTGTAGCGCTTCCACTCATTATAAGCTTGATTTCGTAGGTTTATAAGATCCCTAATTTCATTAGTAAATCAACTACACTGGCCATTCTGAATTGGCTTCACTTTGGAACATGGAACATGCCTATTAAATAACATAGAAATGTTGTAATTAAGGAACTGAATTTGATCAAAAGGGGAGGATAAGAAAAATACATGATCCCATTCAACACGACTTGCCTCTACTTCCATCAGAGAATAGTTAATATTATTAAAACCTCTGTGTTCGTGGTTAGATACGGAGCAATTTATGACAGAGTCAAATGTTAGTAAGAGAAGATTGTGTTTGGAAAACACGGGTGCTAGAATTGTAAACAAAAAAAACATCTAAAAGAGTATTTGATTCCGACGAAAAGTGTGTGGTATTATTTGTATTAACAGGGAACAGATTTAACGAACTCATGCCTTCAGTAAGAGTACTCTCGACTAATAGGTTACAATTTAGGTCACCACCAACTATGATTTTGGGATAATATAGCGATATTGATTCCAAAAGACTAAATAAAGGAGTGACATCGATGTATTTGTTAGGTCTGTAAACCGACCCAATGAGAAGATCTCCTGTTGTAGACTTAAGTTCAACAAACACAAAATCCAGTTCACTGCCAGCAGTAGACTTACCTACAGTTTAGGAAGCATCTAAAACCTCTTTTCACGTAAACAGAAGTGCCACCGCCCACAACCCACTCTTCCAATTCTATCGCCACGAAAAAGCCTAAGTCCGTTTAATTTGTAAACTTCATCTTATATTCCATCAGAAAACCATGTTTCCGTTACGCAGACAACATCAACCCTAGATCCTTCGAACAGGTCCCTAAACTCGTCAATTTTAGGTAAAAGACTTTGCGCATTAATGCGGTACACTTGTAAGCCTGTCCTTTGGTCGCTCAACACGCGTACCATAGAATGAAGAATTCTATCACTTCCACCGCCCATGGAAGTCCCGCCTGCTTCGTTGGTCTGCATCTCTATCATAGACAAGCAAAAACAACGGAAAAAGCATGTACTGAAGAACCAGCGAAACAAAACGTTTCAAAACACAAGTACCCTTACCGTTCATTCCGACCAAAATAATTATACAAAATATAAAGCGAGAAAAAAAAGATGACGAAAAAACAATAATGGAGATGTAAGAATATTTACAATAATATTTAACTAAACGTTAAACAGAAAGAAAAAAAAACGAACAAAGATTTAAGAAGTATAGATGTTTGAGAATGGCTGAGCAAAAAAGAAGTGTGGGTATAATTATTATCCTTGGCAGTGGCTTACCAAGGACGGGGGGGGGGGGGGGGGGGGGGGGGAGGCACAGGCTCCGACGGCACTTTGCTAGGGGCGGCAACTTGGAGCAGTTCATTTTTTTTTTTTAAACAAATAATTTATATAAATATTTATTAATATCATTTTGGCAAGTTCTGGTTAGAGAGCTATAAGCGCCTACTGTACTATTTTATATGGGGCGGCATAAATTGGGTCTGCCCCGGGCGGCTCCAACCCACGCTACGCTACTGATCCTTGGGGGCTGGCAACATGGTTGCCGTTTTAGTGACTTTGTCGCTATATCTAGTGGAATTTTCAAAAGTTTAGTGACAAAAATTTATTTTTTGTCACTAGAAAATTCTAGTTACTTTTCTGGTGACTTTTTGGAAAAACATGTTTTTCTAAATTATTAAGCATCTGGCGATGTTACATCCCTGGTATTCGAGTTTGACACTTGCAAATTGCAAAATTCAATTTGACTTTTTGCTTTCACATTCAAAGGCCTAAGTCGAACGCATTTTTAATATGATGACCATAGTTAATAATAAGTTGAGAAATAAAATATCAACGAAAACTTTGAACTCAATAATGCTCATCAAGGGTCAGTCGGAATGACTCTTGACACAAAATTGAAATGGAAATTTATATAAATATTTATTAATATCATTTTGGCAAGTTCTGGTTAGAGAGCTATAAGCGCCTACTGTACTATTTTATAAGCTCTTACAGTTTACAAGTTGTTTGAGTACGAGGACAGGCGTAGTAGGAGTTTCTGTTTTTTGATTACAAGTAGTGTTGGTGATTCAGAGATTTGGTAATTTGCATTAGACTTCATATACTGAATATCCCGATGGACGTGTGTGGTTTTTCAGCAATAATTAAAAAAATTGATTTAGTCGAATTTTTTGAGAAAAAATAAGTAGGGGATCTTATTTAAAATACCTATATTATCTTTAATACGTATTTTGATCAAAATCGTTAGAGAGGTTTTTGTAAAATTACGCAGAAAAAAACGTACCAAATTTTGCAATGTTGTTTGAATAATACCAAGGTATATAGAATACATGGTATGATATTCCGCGTTGAATTTTTATTTCGTTCTGCGCATGTACGTCACTCAATGACAACAAAATCAGCTGTCACTTTTCAGTGGAATAAATTAAAAGAAATATGTTTATAAAATTGCACTTGACGAGTGAAATAATGCAATCGGCGGAGCATTTAAGCTCATTTTGTTGGTTCCATGATGTGTTATGTTTACTTATAAAGTTGTTATGAGCTTGCTATTGCTAATATGTATAAGAAAAGAAGAAATGTTGCTTTTTTTATTTCTGTAATTAGGTAAACGAAGATCTACTTGATAGTTTTTAATTGATTGTTTTATTCAGTTTCCTTTTTTTTTAATTTACATTTAAATGTGACTGTGCATTTAGTATTTTGATTTTAAAAAACATCTTGCAACGAAAGAATAATTTTTGTATCTCGTGCTCTAATGTACTATTTTTCAACGCGGTCATTAACTGTTGAATGAAATGTTGAACAGTTTTAAGTGTTTTTCCATTTATTTCATTGAATACGTCCTATAGGTACTTCAGACTTTGAAGAAACTTGTCATTCGCTTTCTGGAGTCCTCCTTCAGACAGCTGATCGGTCCAAGAAACTGAGCTTGCTGGCTGGCTTTCTGAATAATTTTGCAGTACTTATGTATACCTATCCGGGATTTTTGATTTCAAACGATATATAATGTAACCGGCTACGTGTTCCAGCGTATCGTATTCAAGGTCACTTATATCTTAGGTTGGATCGTTGCAATGTGTGTCGGGGTCATCGGCGAATCCCGAGAGTAAAGTGCCAGTAAGGAGTTCTTCTGAGTAATCTTCGTGTACTGCGTATATTTCCCCTTCTTCTTCATCATCATCACCACCAAGAGCATTGGTTATTATCGACTTATCCAAATCCATTTTTTTTTCTCTTCACAACTATCTGACTCGATATTTGCAGATTGGGATATTATGCACTCATTGCGACCCAACATATAACTCCTCAGTCGGTATTTCAATTGTGAGGCTGTTGGATGATCGTAAAGGCCTCCTTTAGCTCGCCTTACACCAAAAAACATTTCCAAGGGGTCCTGGTCTAGCCGATAAGTCAACAAATATGTGATTTTATACCGTTAGCTTCAAATCGTCAACCATAGTCACAGTAAGAATTTTGTCACCCGATGACGTACGATGCGAGACAGAGATAGGATAAGAACATGCGCAATATCATACCATGTATTCTATATACCTTGGAATAATACTATTGCTGAAAACTGACTGATTGAGTATTACTTGTTTTTTTAGAGTCTTATCGAATTTAAAATTGGGGCTTTCGAGATATAATAAAATAAATAAATAGTTGACGCAACAGGTCGGAGGGACCATAGCCTAGCTTCTCACAACCATTCGTTTTGTGTGATTTTTTTTTTTTCATTTTTAGAAAGAATGGAAGGGATCTTCAATTTGATGCCGATTCCAAACGGCTAATTGAGAAAAAAACCTATGTTGGAATTTCGGTTTTTTGCGGGATTCAAACCTGGACCCCTCGCTTAGTAATCCAACACACTAACCACTAAGCCACTGCGCCTACGCTTTCGAGATATAAGCAGTTTTTTAAAATTAGCGTTTTCGGTGATTCGAATTTAAAATTAAGGCCACAATAATTTTGGAAACAAAATTTTGCTGTAACTACTCATTCTGGTCAAAACCGTTATTGCATTTTCTTAGCGTTTTCGGTGATTCGAATTTAAAATTAAGGCCACAATAATTTTGGAAACAAAATTTTGCTGTAACTACTCATTCTGGTCAAAACCGTTATTGCATTTTCTCAGAAAAAAAAAACTTCTTTTCAAAAATCTATTGTACGATAATTGACGTTTCGCCGGGGTGGCGAAATGATCAATCTGGGAAATAGTAAAACGTCGAAACGATATTTCGTTCAAAAACTACTTGACAACAACACCAACAAATTGCCAAATGATTTTTGCGAAATGATCAAAAATCATTTCAAAAAAATACGAAAGATAAAAACGCCAACTAGTAATCGCGCAATGATTGAAAAATTTAAGGAATAAAAAACCGAATTTAAAATTCATGATTGCAAAATTAAGGAAATATTTAACGACTAAACCCAAACAAAGAAAAACCGAATGAATTTTGCAAAATAATGGTAACCCTACGATATATAGACAAAAACTGAGCCCTCTATTCAGTTAGAAATGACCATATTACAATAGAAATTCATTATTGTTTTCGAGATATTTCGAAATTTCAAAAGTACCGTTATTCGATTCCAGAAACTTTACCTAAACTAAAAGGTATTTTTTTTAGTGTGTGAAAAAATTATGGGGCGGCATAAATTGGGTCTGCCCCGGGCGGCTCCAACCCACGCTACGCTACTGATCCTTGGGGGCTGGCATCTGGCAAAATCGTTCAGTTTATTGATGTCATCAATGTAAACAGCTTCTTTATCAGGGTGACGTTTGACTAACACACGCCTGCGAATCGTACACAAGGAAAATAACAATTTTTGTTTTTTTTAATTGTAGTGCCGCATGTAGCAGATTGTTCTTGCACTCAAGCAGGTAAATTGTCGAATCTGATTGTACATACATTTAATTGTTTTTTGTTGATTTTGCGGTATTTTGCGATAGATGTAAGAACAAAGTTTCTGTCGTATACAGATCGAAATTTAATTATAATATTAGCGGCGTTTGCGTTTGTATAAGGCTTCGGGCGAGTGCGGAAAATTTCATAAATCATTGGCGGTTTAATATTGATATCATGGCACAAGTGATGGAAATAAGATTTCAAGTTTTCTTCTGGCATGTGCGGGATACCAAACAAAATCGGGTCACGTGAAGCATTTTTATTCTCAAGCTCTTCATGTTCGGTTTTAATTTCGGAGAGTTGAGATTTTAAATCAATGCATTCAGCAGTATTATTTTGGATTTAATGGTGTCGATATCGGCGTTTGTAATTGTTTGAGTGGTTTCAAGTGTATAACCCTCGAATTAATGTCAGATATTGTTTTATTTATAGGTAGTTCCCCGAACTGATTATCAATTTTGGTCGCGAGTGCATTATTATTTTCATTCATTTTGGACGATAAGAGCGATATTATAAACTCACTTTGACGTTTTAGTTTTTCGTCCATTTTTTCCGACATTTGAGTGTCAATCGCAGCTATTTGTTGGGATTTTGTATCGGCGAGTCAAGGGAGGTTCGAGGTGAGTATGTAATTGGAGAATCTTGGAGCTTGAACTTCGACCTGGTTCGCTTAGATGTAGACATTTCATTCGTAATTGTTCGATGAAAATTTGTGTTGCACAAGAGACAAAGGACTTTTTTTTGTTAGAATTTTAGGAAATTGGCAAATAATAACTATCAAAATGTCACTTTCACTGATATTTTTCAATAAAACTGCAGTCTCTATACCAGACAAACTTAAAAAAAGAAGCCAATTTGCGTAAATTTCAACTAAAAACAACTAAATTGCTAGCAGAGGGAAAAACACGTCTATTCAGTAGCTCGCATTGCGGTACATTTGAAGAAACAAGTTTTACTAAGCACCGTTATATTTCGTCATTCAAGTACAAATGTGCAGTGAAAAGTGACATTTAATAAAGGTGCGTTGAGTGAGTCGGTCAAGTTTTTAAGTGTATAAAATGGAAAATGAAATCGCAGACATTAACACCTCAGTGGAAAATTTAGGCGCCTCAAGCAGAGACAATACTGAGACCCCCAACTCACAATCCTCTTGCCGCTGACCCCCTCATTTTTGTTTTTTTTTTTTTTTTTTCAAATTCGCCATTTTGTTTTCCTATCGGTGTTATGTCTATTTAGAATCCGTGTGACAAGTAAAAACATACGAAAAAATATAAAATCAATGCTGCCAACTGCTACCAACCATGGGGGAATGTGATAGAGTTCGGGAATCCACATTTTAAGATGACTGAATAGACAATATAATTTGTTTAGTTAATAATGCTACCTAAATGAGATGTTTTATATACTAGAAACATATTAGGGTAGGGGACAGAATATACCCGAGGTAGGCATGCCTGTCGTAAGAGGCGACTAAAATCCACACTCCGCCGTGTTACGGAAGTAGCATGCCGGTCCCAAGCCCGGGTAAAGGAGGAGGGTTTGAGGTAACGGTTTAGCCTATCCTCAGTGAAATCAACTGTTAGTGTACTCTAACCCACAGGAGCTAGTGGTTAACACTCAATAACGCTATGAATGGAGAAACAAAAGGAATTGTCTACTCCAGGTGGTAATGGCAATAGCCATAATCCATCCGTAGTCTTCTCGACTACGGCCGGGGCACGGATTCTGGAGGCCCCAACATTCATACCCGAACCTACAAGCGACTCTTGTGGCTCTATGTCCGATTCACTCGGCAAATTGAGCATGAGACAGGCTGCTGCCCACTGCACTGCCACTGACGGTCAGACTCGGGATACCTTCATGGTTGAACGGGCTCCTGAGGAGGCGGTCCTTGAGCTGCGCCTGTCTAAGGGACAGCGGAAGAGGAAAATGAGGAAGCTGTTGGATCTGCGGCGCGAAGATGCTTTATCTGCTGAAGGCGCAAGCACATCTATTAGCTCCTTGGCGGTGCCTTTGAAAAGGAACAGGTCGGTGGAGGTCTTACCAACTGAAGCTAACCAACCCCTGGGATCGGGCTCTGCCTCCTCTTCTGCCGAAACGAAAAGCAAGAAGAAGCGACCCAAGCTCGTAAAGAGAATAAACCTCGCTCAAGTCTGTGAGTCTGTACGCGCACGGTCGCCAAATGAAGCCGGTGCTACTAACAGCAATGGAAGTAGTACTGGCGGACGGAAACCGGACGTTGCGATCACACTTACAGGCGTGAGCACCAAACCGACAAGCGACTCTTGTGGCTCTATGTCCGATTCACTCGGCAAATTGAGCAAGAGACAGGCTGCTGCCCACTGCACTGCCACTGACGGTAAGACTCGGGATACCTCCATGGTTGAACGGGCTCCTGAAGAGTTGGGCCTTGGGCTGCGCTTGTCTAAGGGACAGCGGAAGAGGAAAATGAGGAAGCTGTTGGATCCGCGGCGCAAAGATGCTTTATCTGCTGAAGGCGCTAGCACATCTCTCAGCTCTTCGGCGGTGTCTTTGAAAAGGAACAGGTCGGTGGAGGTCACTCCAACTAAAGCCAACCAACCCCTTGGATCGGGCACTGCCTCCTCTTCTGCCGAACCGAAAAGCAAGAAGAAGCGAACCAAGCTCGTAAAGAGAATAAACCCCGGAGGCGCTCCTATCGCTGGGGCTGCCCGTGCACTGGTAACGAATGATGCAGGTGCTGAAACCAACTCAGGTTGCAGTACCAGCGGACAGAACCTTGTTGTCGCGGATGGCTCTGGTGGTCGGAGTGCTTCTTTTGAACGCAGAACAGCTGAGGTGGGAGATAGTAGGCTGTCCTATAAGGATGCTGCTGTCTCCTCTTTGGCAGTTCGTATAGGGAAAGCAGGCAATGATAATAGCATGAGCGATGCAGAGTGTAAACACTGCAAAGCTCATCTTTTGGAGCTTGCCTCGGAAACGAATGCGTGCATCCAGGTTGAGGGCTGTGAGTTCAAGGACGGAACCTTCATGGTGAAGACCTCCTCGCAGCAAACCTCTGAATGGGTCAGCAGTATTGTGCCGAAGATCCCTCCCCTTGGGACCACAATTTTTGAGGTCTACAAGCCACCCAAGCTCACGCGCGCAGTCTGCTGGATCCCTGGGAAACTGGGGAAATCGGCGGATGTGCTAAAGCGTTTGCACGCCCAGAACCCTGGCCTCGACACAAAAGCCTGGATTGTCCGTTCTCACAGGCAGAGCAAAAACCGTCATGATGAAGATGGTAGCTCTCTGGTTGTGAGCATAGACATGGCTTCTGCCGAGACCATCAAGTCTAGGTACGACATGCGTCCCTATCTGCATCTTGGTAGGATTCGTTTCCATTTCAATGCCAAGTAGTGCAAATAGTGGTCGTAACCCAGAGTTTACATCCATTTTGTTCACTCAGATAAACCTACAGCACTGCAAGGCTGCTACCGCTCTTTTAAGTAGGAGGCTTGCTGTAAGTAGAACAAAGAATCGCATAACATCCATCCAGGAACCATGGGTGTGGAAAAATCGCATCTGTGGCCTTGGTGAGTTGAGTGGTTCGCATAACGTTCTTTACGATAGGCTGTCCGATAGACCTAGGACATGTCTTGTTGTATCGAAATCCCTCACGGCAGTTACAATCAAACGCTTCTGTTGCCAAGATTTGGTTGCTGCAACTATTACTTACCATGCAAACGACAGTTGGGAAACCTTTGTCGCCGCATCGGCTTACTTTCCCTATGACTCTTTAACTCCTCCACCACCAAAGGCGGTTGTTGAGCTCGTAGAGTACTGTGAGTCCAAAAAGATAGGTCTTATTCTATGTTGCGATGCTAATGCTCAAAACACTGTTTGGGGCAGCAGCAAATGCAATATACGAGGAGATCGTCTTCTGGACTTCATATTATCGTCTGACATTACCATCAACAATGTGGGTTGTCGACCTACATTTGTTACAGCCAGGAGACAGCAAGTAATTGATGTTACCCTGTCAAACCGGCATTCCAAGACTATCACGAATTGGCGGGTATCACCAGATAGCACTTTGTCAGACCACAGATACATCGAATTTCAAATCTTCTGTGAAGTTTCGCCTTTGCTAGAGAGGAGAAATCCGAGAAAAACGGACTGGGCTCGGTTTGGGGAGGAGCTTGGCAACTCTGTTAAAGTTCCACTCAAACTAAGATCGATACTGGGGGTAGAGAGGTCTGCTCAGGATCTGAGTAACACCCTTACCCGCTGCTTCGAACTAGCGTGTCCAGTTACAAAAAACTCCTGTAGAAAACCGGTACCTTGGTGGAGTACCGAACTGCAGTGTATTCGTAGAGAAACCAGGAAGCTCCTAAATCGGTCTTTAAAAACCAACTTGGAAGAAGACTGGGATCTATATCGATCGAAACAAAAAGAATTTAAGAGACTAATTCGTAAATCGAAAAATGACTCTTATAGGAAATTTTGTGAGGAGGTCGAATCACTAAGTGCGACCAGTAGGCTTGTTAAAGTCCTCAAAAGGGACAGACCAAGCAAACTGGAATCGCTCCAAAAATCTGATGGTACCTACACTGAGACAAAGGCGGAGACTTTCAGTCTCCTGCTGGAGACTCACTTCCCGGGAAATCAGGTTACTACATGCTCTTCAGTGGTACCGGAAACGGTGGCCACTCCTGATCTGTCAAACACCACGCGGCGTAGCTGGTATGTTGCATCCAGAGTAGTGACGGATGAGGCCATCAAATATGCAATTGCATCGTTTGATGGTTTCAAGTCGCCTGGTCCGGATGGCATCTATCCGGTTATGCTGAAACAAGGTTGTAGTCAGCTGTTGCCGGCGCTGAAAAGAATTTTCACCGCTAGCTTGGCCTTGGGCTACATACCATCTCCTTGGCGTATGGTTAAAGTCGTGTTCATACCAAAAATTGGTAAGACTGACTACACTCTCGCCAAAAGTTTCAGACCCATAAGTCTGTCCTCCTTCCTGCTGAAAAGTTTGGAGAGACTGGTTGAGCTGCACGTGCGCAATGTCGCTCTTCGATCGCACCCTCTTTCAGAGATGCAACATGCCTATCAGCGCGGAAAATCCTGTGAAACTGCGCTTCAGAACCTTGTTGGTAGGATTGAAAGTGCTCTTGATCGGAAGGAGTACGCGTTGGGCATTTTCGTCGATATTGAGGGGGCTTTTGATAATGCGACTTTTGATAGCATGTGCACTGCAGCCAGACATCATGGTATAGATGAAACATTAGTGTTGTGGATTAAATCAATGCTAATGTACAGGACGTTGATTGCCGAGGCGGATTGTGGTAAATGCGTCGTGACAGGGGTTAACAGGGGCTGCCCTCAAGGCGGTGTTCTGTCTCCCCTTTTATGGTGTATGGTAGTTGACTCTCTGCTAACGCTTCTCGATCTTCCTGGAACCTATACTCAAGCATACGCGGATGATGTCGCCGTTCTGTCTGTCGGTTCTGACCTAGGGACTGTCTGCTCTCGGGCTCAGAGATCCTTGGGCTTGATCGATGGCTGGTGCACAAGAAATGGGCTTTCAGTGAATCCTCTTAAAACGACTGTTGTTCTCTTCACGAGAAGGAGGAAGGTCACTGGTCTGACTCAGCTTGTGTTAAAAGGTGTCACTATTCCGATCTCCGATGAAGTCAAATATCTGGGAGTAATCCTCGATAGAAAGCTTCTTTGGTCCAAGCATGTCGAATCGAAAACCGATAAAGCGCTGTCAACTTTCTGGCAGTGTAAAGGCGCTTTTGGCAAGACATGGGGCTTATCTCCTAAAAGGGTCCTTTGGATCTATACGGCAATGGTAAGACCACTCCTCTCATACGCGTCGGTTGTATGGTGGAACAGGCTTTCACGGAAACGTGTTACTGCCTCTTTTGCCAGACTTCAAAGAACGGTTTGTCTCGGCTGCACGGGGGCCTTCCCCAGCACACCGGGCTCCGCTCTAGACGCTATGATGAACCTCCCCCCCCTTGATATTTTTATCATGGGGTGTACGCTGAAAACCATTTCTCGTTTAAAGAGAGGTGGCTTTTGGTACCACGCGCATTGGAGTTTTGAAGAACTTGTGCGAGAATTATCCTTTGACCCCTGTCTTATGGATATGCCCTCTGACGCAATGACCCCAGAAGTCCTACTGCGACAAAACTACCACGTCAACTTTCCTCAGGCAACGGAATGGCTTAGGCCAGACTCTGAGCCAGGGAAAGAATGCCATCGTATTTTTACGGATGGCTCCAAAACCGGACAGGGGTCTGGTTCTGGAGTCTTCGTGGAAAGCGAGAACATTAGACTTCACTACCCCTTAGGAAACCATGCGTCTGTCTTCCAAGCGGAGATATTCGCTATCCTTATGGCTATGCGCTATATTGTGACAAACAGGTGGAGGGCTAGGAGTATATGCATTTGCAGCGACAGCCAAGCTGCATTAAAAGCGCTGCTTAACCCTCTTACCTCGTCTAAATTAGTGCTCGAACTCAAGCTTTCTCTGAACTTGGTCGGAAGGCTAAATACAGTGTATCTTGTTTGGGTCCCAGGTCACACTGGTATCCTTGGAAATGAGATAGCTGATGAGCTTGCCAGGCTGGGTTCAGAGGAAGAATTCTTAGGACCTGAACCTGTGTTGGGTCTGCCCTCATCGGTGGTTAAGTCATCCATTGATACTTGGGTTTCTCGCGAACACGAGTGTCGGTGGCGTGGCTGTGCTGGATGTGGGCAGACCAAACGACTGCGTCCGGACATCTGCAAAAGGTCGGCGGCCTTCCTTCTGTCTCTCAGAAGAAGCGACTGTAGACTGCTTGTGGGCGTCCTTTCGGGCCACCAAGCTTTTGCCAAACACTTAAATGTTTTGGGCTTTAGCATCTCCACCATCTGTCCTGCCTGTGGCGAGGATGACGATACAGCGGAGCACTTCCTCTGTAGCTGTCCTGCCTTTGCTCGCATCAGGTGGCGGATCTTTGGGGCTGACGTGGTGAGTGCCGAACATCTAAGCTCTTCATCACTGAAGCTCCTTCTCATCTTTCTTCGAAAGACGGGAAAACTAAGTACATAAATGTAAGGTGTCTGTTTGGCAGTACAATGGACCAGTAGTTGTGTCTGAGTGCTCCATCGGATAGTAACAACCTCCGACAGAAAAAAAAAAAAAAAAAAAAAAAAAACATATTAGGACAATTATTGTTGTGTATTTTCCGCTTCTGAATATCATTAACTTCGATTTCACGAGTAAATTTTTCTTAAATACCTAACTCAAGAAAAATTCCTCAGAATATTTTTATTTTCCTACAACCATTCTGCAGCAATAATTTTTCACAAATATGCAAAAAAGTGCACTGATTCTTAAAACAAAATACTGTTCACGCGTAACGAATAATTTCAAATGAAACGGACAAAATTCAAGAACGCTGGCAGGAACTTTGCCGACACCGGAAGTCACCGGAAGTTGTTGATATTTTTTGAGGGTGTGTTGGTGTGTTGAAGTTTCGTGACATTTGTCAATACGATTTTCTATGTATCATGTATCAATACTAAATCGGCCGAAGTTGGGGGTCTCAGTATTGTCTCTGGCCTCAAGCACATTGTACGTGATTTCAACAGATGTGCATCACGATTTTAATGGTATCCATGACCTTTTGGAGGAGTGGAATTTGTCATCACTTTTTCCTGCATTTGTCGGTGAGTTGAATGTTGTATTAAGTGTCGGTGCCGTGAAATAACGCCGAGGTAAATAACGCCGAATTTTGGAATATCTACAGTTGATTAACAAATTCCGTTTAAGCGTCATCGAAAAGTTTTCGTTTGAGCATAGCAGATGTAATTTAAATAATCTATATTAGACACTTGATATAAATAGTATTACAATGATTTTATTTTATAGAATTTGCTTGAAGTTCTGAATCAATCCGAAAAGTGTAAAGCGGTTTTTGAGTCTTATGAACAAAATAAAAAATTACTGGAAAGTCATCGGCAAGATTTAATTAACACAATTGTAGAGAAAGTTCTTCAAAACCAACTAAAGTTGTACCCAGGCGATTTTGAAGAAATTTCAAGCAAAATTATATCCATATTATTGCATTTTACCCGACTACTACTATACTAGTAGAAAATACAGAAACAATACGGGTGACAAACTTTATGACAAGTTTCATAAGCTTAAGAACAAGAGACGTAGATTTTATAGATTAAAAAAAGTGCGGAATGTTTTTCTAGTTCTGATGTCAACTTTTCCAAAATTTCCAGTCTTTTGTAAGACCCTGAAAATAAAGAATATTTCCTATTTTGCAAATCCTCCCTTGCATATATATCCAATTAATTACGGAAAATATTTAAGAAATAAATTCTTTTAAAAAATAAAAATTTATCAATTAAAATTCAGTAAATTGAAATCGGTTGTTTTATAATGTTTCTCCAGGTTCCACTTTAATCTTGATGGATGCAGTTAAATTTAAATGGGTTATGGGTTATAATGGAAAAAGTAAGTAAATAAACAAAATGAAAAAAAATATATACAAATATACCAATGGTTTTAAAAGCATAAATAATTTGAACTCAAAGAGATTTCTATTTCGTTTTACGAACTACAATCACCAAGAGAAAATAGAATTTCATTTGATCTAAAAAGATACTTATTCAAAAGTCTTAAATATTTTGAATTCAATTTTAACACTAAAAAAATTAGATTTAGATTCTGTTAGACGGACGTGAAAATGAGTTTAATTCAAATAGGTATCAGTTTAAAAAAATTTAAAGTGAATATATTTATTTCAAACAGAAAACGAGCTGATCCAATTGAAAACCAACTACAATGATGATTCAAAGCAATAAAGAAATTCAAGTTTAAATTAAACAAGAATCCTTTTGGCATCAAATCATATTTGTTTGAATTTGATTTGAACACGAATGTATTTAGTTTTTTTCTCTTTGTTTAATATTGTTGATATTGGATTAGCTAATTTAGATTAAAGGAACTTTGTATAATATCCTCGCGCCCACCAATAGTAAACCCAAGCAGGGGGGCAGTACTCCAGACTAAAGAATTGTCGAATACTGCTACGGAAGTTGCTTTTTTAGTTTGTGGATCATTCCTTTATGCCATACTTTATCGAGTGCTTGTGCTATATCAAGAAATATTATACAGAACACTTTCTCTCTTCAAATGCTTTTTCGATTTTATCTGTGATTCTATGCACCTGATCAATTGTAGAGTGCTTATTTCTAAAACCAAATTGGTGACTTGGGGCTAGCGATTCGTCATTATATATTTGTTGCAGACGTTTTACGAACATTTTTTCGTACACCTTGGACAACATTAGCTGTATCAATATTGGGCGATAAGAGGTTATAAGAGGTGCCTTACCTGGTTTTGGAATCATTATTACTTCGGCGACCTTCCACAAATGCTAGGCACATACCAGGTAAAAACGGTACTCTTAGAAAAGAATTTATCCCAAATTAGTTAGGTGAGACCAGATCTATGATGCTTTATTTTGTTCTTATTTCTTTAATACTTCACGCCTCTTTCTTGTCCATGCTGCCAGACTTTGGAACTCTCTACATTTCACCATCGAGCAAATAGTGGGAGCCGATAAATTTGAAAATGCACTTTTTGCGAATTTTGCATAATAATGTATTCTATGTTTATTATTATCTTCTTCTCCCCTTATTTTCACCCCTCTATTCGTTTTTGCTATTAGCCCAATCATAAAGTTTTTACTTGTTATTTTTGTATTTAATTAATGTTTTAATTTTTTTCTTTGCTCATTATGTGAAGTAATTTAATTTTTTTTTGTACCTAGCTATATCTGTGGAGCTATAATGTATACTATAAAAGAGAATAATTTTTCTTATTTGTACTTTGCCAAATAAATTGAATTGAGTTATATACCTACTCGTAGAAGCGTCAGATATTGTATGAGATATTCCTTTGTTTAAGAATATTTAATTAATGAGTTATTTCTTTAACAGAGCTAAATAAAAAAGCGGGTTAGGACAGGAGGCACTTATACGAGTTTTTAGGAGAGTATAAATTGAAGACAGGTCTAGTATGATAAAAATTATTAAATTGTGTAATATCTCACTTCCAAGAATATGGTAGCATAACTTTTGCTGCAGTATAGAGCAGTGAGCCAATGAACAAACTTATGGATCCTACTTTGGTTGCCATCAGGGCGTATTGATATTGCAGGTAATGGGGAGGCGGCAGTGCTTGCAAGAAATGGTTAAATGTAGCAACCGGGCTGAGTACGCTTGCAAGGAAGGTTGATGTTGAATATGTAAGTGTAACAAACCTACAAGTTACAATAAAGCAAAATAAAACATGCAGTCACATAAAATAACTATGGCCAGAGTTATAGGTGAAGAGAACGAAAAGTTAAAAGACATATTTATATAATATATAATTATTATATTGGACACTGGGTGTTCACGCGGAACTGATGCACACACTGAAAAATCTTATACCTTTAAACGAGCTAATCTTGTATGTATGTATATATATTTCCGTGATCTCGGAAACGGCTCTAACGATTTCGCTGAAATTTGGTATATGGGGGTTTTCGGGGGTAAGCAATTGATCTAGATTAGTCTTATGTTTGGGAAAACGCGTGTTTTCGAGTTTTCATGCGTTTTGAGCTTATTTTTCTGACTTTACTGCCTTTTACTCGCCATTACACAAACAATTCTTAATCAATGCAAACAAAAAAAATACGTAGGAGAGCCAACACTTTAATAGTTATTTCAAGCCATCAATCAGCTTTCTATGTCCTCTAGAAGCTGAGCTACAACCTAAAATCTAACACGAAAAAAATAAATTTATTTTCTCAAATCGAATATTATCAGCAGCCGCGGTTCTTGATCGTTGTTCTGCTTTGGGGTGGTTTTGTGGCGCACATCGCACAAGCACGTTCATATGAAAAAAAAAAAAACAGCGACAACGTCTTTCTGAGGAAATGCGCAGATGGATGATGACGTGTGGTGTGGTGATGGACGGATGGTGGAGCAGCGTTGCCAACCAATTTTGACGAAAAAAAGCCTAACTTGAGAAAAAAAGATGCCTTTTTCAATAAAATAATGCCTAAAAAAATTGTTTATGTAAATTGGAACAATAAATCAAGAATTAAACACAAATATAACAAAATTAACAACAACAATTTTTATTTCCAAAAAAAAAACTAAAATTATGTATAAATCACAAAAGAAATAGGAACAAAATTCATGACTTTAGTTTCATGAGTAGGTAGGTAAATAGCATTGAACAAAACAAACACAGTTTTAGTCCATCAGATCAAAAAATAAATAAATATTTGAAATAGAAAAAAGATGCGTTTTTGGAAACAAAAAAGCCTTAAAGCCTTAGCTAATGAAATAATGCCTAAAAGGCATAAAAAGCCTAGGTTGGCATCGCTGGGTGGAGGTGCTGTATATAGAAATTGAGTTCAAGGTTTTTGTTTTAATCTTATACCTTTAAACGAGCAATTCTTGTATGTATATATGCATACTCTGAACTCTGAAGCGTAAGCGGTACCCTCGCACCTTTGAGTATCCAATGCTTTTATTAGCGTTGGAAGTCGCATAAGTAAGTAATAAGTCCGCGTCATAGTAAAAGGAAAAAAGTAAGACATCTACCGGCATTTAGGAGACTTAAAGTTTTTTATATGTTCAAGTTAATATATATTTTTTTTAATTTTTATTGTTTTTAAAATTACAATAAATAGTAATAACCGAGCAAAGCTCGGTCACCCAGATATTAATGATATTATTGGAGATGCTTTCTCAGCCACGATATGTACAACACTCAAACTACAGCAAACATGCACCTCACTCCACAGCGACGACTCTCAACTGAAAATAATTGTGATCTCGAGTTGGCATCCGAATCACAGAAATTAAAGAACAGTTTTTCGGTACCCTAGGGTATGGGACCAACAGTTCAGCTTGTCAAACAGTTGTAACGATGCGCCCTGTAATTTTCACTCTGATGGGTGACCTTTTAATGTCCTCGTTCGAAATAGAGTTTGCACAGTCACGCTCTGAAATTCACTTAGTTATTCACATCAATTTTCTCATCTGTGAAGTGAATAGTCTCACTTGTTCAATAGCTCCACTTGACTACTTTATCCCGCTGAAAGCCCTGACAATGTATATAAGATATATATGTACGCAGGAGTCCTGCTTACTGCGTTTCAGTCAAGTGCATATACATAGTTCATTCCAAGTAGAGGAAGAAGTCCCACTCGTCCATGATTAAATGGTTGTGCCAGCAAATGGCAATTGAAAATTGCAAACACGTTCGCAAAACGTTTCTCCAACGTCCAACCTTCCAGTTGCATTTAGCTCAGTATTTCCTTCGTCTTGATATATAGGTATACATATATATATTTTTTTTTTGTGAATCAGTCGTCTGTTTGAAGCAACATCTGCTATTCGATTAAGGTCTGAAGCTTTGGCTCTTCACAGTGGGTAACAAGAAGCATCATCCACTTTTCCATCTGCATTGAGCGAGGACCATGTTTTCTCAGACTTGAACCTTTTTCTGGTTCGCTCAACAGGTGCTACGAGAAGACGTGCCAAAGAAAGAATATGGCAACAACAACAACAACAAATCACAGTTCGTTGAGTACTATGTGCTGAAAGACGACAAAAATAATTAAAACGACTTTGTCTGCAAACAGCAATCCTGACTGCTGGGCAACCGCACACGAATGAATCCCGCACGGATAAGTCCCTAATTGCTTGTGCACTACGGCACCGCACCTTGGGGGTTGGCTGCTTACGTTAGCTCCATTAGCACTCTACTCCATCTCTGTCGTACTTGGTGTGCGATTAGATTTTGTAATTTGAAAAAATAAAACGACGGTATTTCGATTAAAATATGTTGTTTTCGCATGAATATTCAGCGATACAATCGATGATGGCAACATGAGGTCTTCTCGAGAGTTTTGTGTTGGGATTTTAATTTATTCATTGCGACTGAGATCACGCTTGTTGGTACCTGTAGGTGGATTTCAAGTCGAATGCGACGTAATGACTTAAACTTGTTTCAGAATTTCCTTCATGTAGGTATTTGTCAAAATTTAGCGCGCCCATTTAATGGATCGGAACATTTTCTCAAGCTAAATTTTGATAGATCGCTCTACTCTGTTGTTTTATGTCTTCAAAAGATTACTGATTTTAATGAATATATGGACGAGGACCGAGGAGTATTAAGAGCTAGAGTATTCCAATGAAATAACTGAGAAGTCCTCGAAATTCAATAAGAAAAAAAAGAAAATCTAAAAATAAAACTATTCTTATCGTGGAGGAGAAAAAAAGATGGCGATGCTGGTGGAGCAACATCCATCGATATGGAGCCTTGCAGATAGATACCATAGAAATTGTTGTTGTTTCATTGCAGCTACTGCAATAGCTTGCACAGCTCCAAAAATAATAAAGTCTTCTTCAATTTCATTTGTGTCCATACCTGTTTATTATAATAAAATTTAAATTTTTTCTCAATTGTATTGAACTGTTGAAGAAAGTTATTTTCAAAGACAACTATATTTTAAGACATTTATCTACATCGCTCTCTATGTCAATATTCAGCTAGGACTTTAGCTTATGTGTGGAGAGAAATGTTGGATACCAGATAAAATATAGTTTAGCTCGTGCAGCGTACTACGCAATTATTTTAATATCTTAACTTGTATTATATGTTATTTAGTAGAGCTGAGATACTGATATGAAAGGAATATAATCATATTTATTTTGTTTGTATTCATTTCAGATTGGTTGATAAATTGATCAAATTTGAAAGCCTTAAGGGATTTAAATTCTTACCAAAGAGATGTGCAAGTTAACACGACAGAGTCTGCTGACGCATCGGATCCCAGCGCCAAATAATCGCCGGACATACCAGACGTTTGCTCGCAACATGAGATCTTACACAAGCTGCAAGATCGAGATCGTTCGAGTGTCACGATGCAAGCGCATGGTGGCTTGCTATCGATATATTTTTACTTAGCAAATAAGTTAGTCTTAAGCAAGATTCAAAGCGAGCTAGACTCGTCGGTAAAATCCAAATAAAGTAATTAAAATAAAACTGGCGCCCACGCGTTGGGGCTTCTTAAATACTTTTATTTTCAATTTCTTGTTACGAATTAAATAAGCACAACTGCCACGAAAAGGCAATTACTGAAAAGTAAACAAAAAACACACAACGGAGATACATTCATAGATGCAAAAAGAAACGAAGCGCACAACTTCACTTCAAGCAGCAAAGCAACAAAGATCGATACCAGAAGCACGGGACGACACCAACAGCGGCTATCAGCAGATAATATAAGGAATTTGAGATAATGCAAGTGACTTGCTCACCATATCTAATAATAATAAATAAATATATCTAAAGTCAGGAGGTCAAGAATTGTTTGAACAAATATTATACATATTTGTGAAATATTGGAGTGAATTCGAATTATTATTTATAGAACTAGATCCAAAATTGCGGTGTCTATTAACCAAGTGCTTAGAAATTAATGAGCGATAGTGATTCAGATTTGAGTCAAGTACTCGAAAACCTTAGGTATTTGCGTATTAACGAAAGAGATAACGCAAAAGAAATAAATATGAACGCCGAGAATTTGAAAGCTGTAATAGAATCCGCCGTGCGAATTACGATTTTAACAAAAAAGATACGTATATATTTATTTATTTTTTATTCCCCCAGTTGTGGTCATTTTAACTTCTTAATATTAACTAAAATAATTACATGAAAATCCGTCTATTTATAGTCGACGGTAAACAAAGTGTTTAGTCGAATGATAACCGTTGCTAAGCATTCAGCTTGCCAAAATATTGGTCCGCTATTTGCACTTGGAGATGTTGTGGACGATGCATGGCTCCGTAAGTAGGTCATTTGCGGGATCTTGTTTGTGTGGCAAATGGTGGTCCGCTATATATATTCGGGCGGTTGTTTTGCTGCTGGGCTTTGTGGTCATTTTGCCATGTCATGTTAACGTGGCAAATGTTGGTCCGTTATTTGCACTTTGGAGATGTTGTTGATGAGACCTGGACGATGCTGTTATGTAACTTGCGCAGCGCACTCGAGACTCAGAGGGAAGAATTCGATGAGATATTTAAACAATTTTCAAGCACAAAGTTAAATAAATCAGAAGTGGAAGTGTATACAAATACAGAAATAGTGCAGGTGTTGAATGCGATGAGACTCTTGACATAGTTAAATCTTTACCAGAGTTTGATGGCAAGCAAGAAAATTATGTGTCCTGGCGATAGGCAGCACATTCCGCATATAAAGTGTTTGAGAAATATAATGGCAGCTCAAGAAACTACCAAGCAATAGGTGTATTCAGAAAAAGAATTAGGGGATCGGCCGACGCCGTTTTGTCCTCGTTCAATATAGTTTTAAATTTTAAAGCCATTATAGCCAGATTAGATTTTACATACGCTGACAAACGGCCAATATAGTTGATCCACCAGGAGCTGAGTACTCTCAGACAGGGTAATCTTACAATTTTACAGTACTACAATGAAGTTGAGAGGAAACTCACACTTCTGACAAATAAAACTATAATGACATTCGACAGCGTTTTAGCTGGCTCTATTAACGAGAAATACAGAACGGATGCGCTTCGCGTATTCATATCTGGTTTGAAACAATCACTCAGCGACGTCCTATTTTCAGCCCGTCCGTCCGACTTACCCGCCGCTCTGGCATTGGCTCAAGAAGTTGAGTCAAACCATGAAAGGTACATGTTCGCAACGAATTACGCCAAGAATTCTGAAGAGAAGACACAAAGGTCTGAAAATCAGCGATCGCAAATTCGACCGCAAAATAAAGCCAATTTAAATAATAGAAACAATAGTAATAATTACGACAATAAAACTAATAATGCAGGCATTCAAGGAAAGAACCCCTATTAGGCAACACAGTTATATGGTAATCAGGGCCCTCATAGGCGCGAACCGGTTGAAAGAATGGATGTAGATCTCACATCGTCGCGCTTCCGATAGTCGACCAAATATCCAATGCAAAACTTTGGTGAAAATACCAATAACCAAGGGCAGTGATATGGATTTAAGAGGCCGCATAGCTCTGAAAGACAGTCTGGGCAGAGGCGGCAAAGGATTAACCATATGTCCCAGCAAAATCAGGAAGGGTATGAGACCTTCGCTGAATCAGAAGCAGCCGAAGTAGAAGCGGAAGCACCCGATTGAGAGACCAATGAAATTTTTAATTGATACTGGGGCGTCGAAAAACTATATCAAACCTCTGCAGGAGATTGGAAATGTCTTGTCGGTTAACGTCCCTTTTCTAGTAAAATCAATTCATGGTTTTGACAGTATTAAGCATAAATGTTTAATGAAAATGTTTGGAATTAGCAGTCCCTTTTTTATACTTCCTAGTCTTACGACCTTCGATGGGATAATTGGTCTTGATTTGGTAACGCAGGTCAATGCCACAATTTGTTTGAGAGAAAACGTAATTTGCTTTGATTCTGGATCAGAAGCAATTAAATTTTACAAATGCGAAAATGTTAATTTTGCAAAAATAGATGATATACAGATTCCCCTTTCGGTGAGGGCTGAATTCCAAAAAATGATGAAAAGGCGAAAAGTTAAGGCATTTGCAGACTCTAACGAGTTGCTGCCGTTTAACACAAATATTGTCGCTACAATTCGAACTGAAAGTAACGATCCTATTTATTCAAAACTGTACCCATACCCAATGGGTGTAGCTAATTTTGTTAATAATGAAATAAAGGATCTTTTAAGGAATGGCATCATCAGGCCTTCAAAATCCCCTTACAATAACCCTGTGTGGGTTGTTGATAAGAAAGGTACTGACGAGTTGGGCAATAAAAAGAAACGTCTAGTAATAGACTTTCGAAAACTCAACCAAAAAACAATTGACGATAAGTATCCCATACCTAACGTTATGGTTAATTTACCAAATTTTGGTAAGGCAAAGTAGTTTACAACCCTCGACTTAAAGTCAGGGTTTCACCAAATCGAACTCGCGGATCGAGATCGAGAAAAAACCGCGTTTTCCGTAAATGGCGGAAAATACGAGTTCTGCCGGCTCCCATTCGGCATGAAAAATGCTCCTAGTATTTTTCAGAGGGCTATAGACGATGTCCTTCGTGAACAAATCGGAAAAACTTGCTATGTTTACGTCGATGAGGTTATCATCTACTCTGAAACTGAGGCAGACCATGTAAAACACATTGACGGGGTTTTAAAAGCTTTATACGAGGCTAACATGAGGGTCTCACGGGAGAAGTCCAACTTCTTTAAGGAGAATGTGGAATATCTCGGTTTCACGGTGTCAATAAAAAACTACACCGAGCCCTCAACATTTTTTGGAGTTAGATCATTTTTAGGCCTAGCCAGCTATTACAGATGCTTTATTAAAGATTTCGCATCCATAGCTAGGCCTCTGCCTGACATCTCAAAAGGCGAAAACGGCAGTGTGAGTGCCCAACCGTCCAAAAACATTAAGATCAAACTAAATGACAAAAAACTACAAGCTTTAAACAAATTGAGAGAAATTTTGATATCGGAAGATTTCACATTATTGTACCCAGACTATGAGAAGCCGTTCGACTTAACAACGGATGCTTCGTCATATGGACTGGAAGCGGTTCTGTCTCAAGACGGAAAACCGATAACAATGATTTCGAGGACAGAAAAAGTGAAAGATATGGTAAAACCAGATGTGGTCAATGCAATTCATTGTTTTGGCCCACATTCAGCACATGCTCATTGAGCTGTTCCCAACAACAAAGTTTTGGTATTCTAAAGAATTCGTGGTGGATATTTTCGACAAAGTTGAACAAAAAGAAATTGTAATTGCAGAACATAACCGGGCACACAGAGCTGCTCAGGAGAACGTGAAACAGATTTTACGTGACTACTTTTTCCCAAAAATGACCAAACTTACAAACGAGGTTATTGCAAATTGCAAAATTTGCTCAAAGGCCAAGTATGATCGACACCCAACGAAACAACTAATCGGCGAGACGCCAATCCCATCATACGCAGCGCAGGCGAAATACTGCACATTGACATATTCTCCACAGACAAAAAATATTTCCTAACTTGCGTCGACAAGTTTTCTAAATTTGCGGTAGTCCAACCGATACTGTCCCGTACAATCATGGACGTGAAAACGCTGATCCTACAGCTAATGAACATTTTTCCTCAGACAAAAACAATTTTCTGCGACAATGAGGCATCGTTGAATTCCGAAACTATAAGATCAATTCTGCTAAACCATTTTAACGTCCACATAAGCCGTATTTTATTATCAGCGTGATCTGATTCGGATCAGATCACGATAATAAAACAATACGGATCATTGAAGAATTTTATTTTTAAGTTGTGGCTACAGTTGCTATGAGTATGGCAAACCTCATTTTGCCACCGGGCCATATTGCAAGCATTCGGTGCAACGTGAAGACAAACTTCATACTGCCACCAGCCATATTGCAAACATTCGGTGCAGCGTGACGTCACAACATGATTTCAATGGACATGACATTTCACTTGCTTGTCGAAGGTGTTACCATTTGAGTCAAATTTGAGTAGTTTTGATTTTCGATATTGTTTTTTAAAAACTAATTTAAGATTTTATGTTGAAATATGCAACAAATAAACAATATTTCGCGGCTAGTTCATATTTGGGGTTTTCTTGGCTTATTAATGTGTATCCAGACCAGCGATAGATTTGTTCAAAAACATTTTTTTGTCAAACATTTCGGAAATGTTTTTGCCGTTGAAAACGCCGATGAAGTATTTATTAAATATTTATGAAAATGTTTTTAATTGTTATCATGGCCAGGGGCTCGAAAACAACAACACCGCTTCCGTTATACCTTATACGGTGCGTTTTGTTTTTAAAAGGAAATGGTTTACAATCAGTTCGAAATGTAGGTAATGAAAATCTTACCGCAGTTTGCACTTCTCGTCGGTAATTGGAATTCTAAGACGAAGTAAATGACAGCGGTTTAAACACGAAAACCCAAATGAACAAACTGAAGTTAGTTACAAAAAAATCGACGAAAATTGTTGCAATTACATTATTTCTTTGTACTATTTTGTGATAAAAAAGAAATGTGTTTCCCAATAATCAGCTTTGAAAATAATTTAAATTTATACAGCCTGCTAGTTTCCATTTTTCATTATTCCAAGATTTTTTGGAAATAAAAGAAGACAACAAAAAACAACTCTTACCTTTCTACAGGAAAACTTGTGAAACAATAATTATTTACGATTGGGAAAATGCGAAATATTTCATAAACATTTTTTTGTTAATAAATGGTTATGAAACATTTACTTAAATGTTTTTGAAATATTTTGCTCGAAATACGGACGGGAAATTTATTCGCATGTGAAAAATATGCTTGTTGATTGCTTGTTCTGAATGGTGTTGAATATTTTAGTCTGGCAACGTGTGGCTTGGCTATCGTTTACAGGCACACCAACATATAAAAATGAAACAAACAGCGCCAAACAACGCAGCGAGAAATAGTAGAAATAATTTTCAGATCATCATTCATGATCTCGATGAGAAGCAGGATCATGTGCTGTTGTTGTAATTGCATGTAAATCGATGATCTTTATAGATCATGGCTGATAATAAAATACGGCTAAAATACGGCTATTGTCTGTCAGTAGCGGAGTTGAAATATAGATGGCGAAAGGTGGGAAATTTGGCTTGGTTTGGGTTGTACGCGGTTAAGTTGTACCCGACCCATTTTTACTCAGCCGGTACATATTTAGATATTTCTAAGTTACAATCAATGCATACGTTCAGGGTTAATAAAACTTGGACGTAGGGTTGTTTCAAACTTTCAGGGTTTATATAAATTGGTAGGCAACGATTAACAACATTGTAAATTTGATGCATACTTTGTGACAGGTTGTTCAGAGCTTTTCTAAGTTTATTTTGACAAACAAGAACAATTTTTTTTAAAGAACTAATGACATCGTAAAGATTTATATATAAAAAAAAACAAAATACATAGTAGGATTACATGATTTTTTTTTTTAATTTTTAGTTTTTTTTGTTTTTTGTACTAGAGTTGTATCTGGCTTTTTTTGGCCATCCGAACTTTTTGCTTTTAGACATATTAATCGAAGAGCAACTAATTATTTGAGTAAAGGATATTATAGCCAATGAATACGCGCTTCTAATGAGCTAGGTGTCATAGTAGGATTCGTACGGGAGATATGATTTTTTACGAAGTTCCCAATTTTTTGTTTGTACTAGGTGTGTGTTTGACTTTTTTTGGCAATCTGAACATTTTGCTTTTAGACATATTAGTCGAAGAGCAACTAATTATTTGAGAATAGGGTATGATAGCTAATGAATATACGCTTCTAATGAGGTATGTCTTTAAGTGGCATTCGTACGGGATATATGAACTTTTTCAAATTTCCCAATTTTTTGTTTGTACTAGGCGTGTCTTTGGCTTTTTTTGGCCATCCGAACTTTTTGCTTTTAGACATATTAATCGAAGAGCAACTAATTATTTGAGTAAAGGATAGTATAGCCAATGAATACGCGCTTCTAATGAGCTAGGTGTCATAGTAGGATTCGTACGGGAGATATGAATTTTTTCGAAGTTCCCATTTTTTTTTTTTTTTGTACTAGGGTTGTCTTTGGCTTTTTTGGCAGTCTGAACATTTTACTTTTTGACATATTAATCGAAAAGCAACTAATTATTTGAGTATAGGGTATGATAGCTAATGAATATACGCTTCTAATGAGGTATGTCTTTTAGTGGGATTCGTACGGGTTATATGAACTTTTTCAAATTTCCCAATTTTTTGTTTGTACTAGGCGTGTCTTTGGCTTTTTTTGGCAGTCTGAACATTTTACTTTTTGACATATTAATCGAAGAGCAACTAATAATTTGGGAATAGGTTTATGATAGCTAATGAATACACGCTTCTAATGAGGTATGTCTTTTAGTGGGATTCGTACGGGATATATGAACTTTTTCAAATTTCCCAATTTTTTGTTTGTATTAGGCGTGTGTTTTGCTTTTTTTGGCAGTCTGAACATTTTGCTTTTTGACATATTAATCGAAGAGCAACTAATTATTTGAGAATAGGGTATGATAGCTAATGAATATACGCTTCTAATGAGGTATGTCTTTAAGTGGGATTCGTACGGGATATATGAACTTTTTCAAATTTCCCCATTTTTTGTTTGTACTAGGCGTGTCTTTGGCTTTTTTTGGCAGTCTGAACATTTCACTTTTTGACATATTAATCGAAGAGCAACTAATTATTTGAGAATAGGTTATGATAGCTAATGAATACACGCTTCTAATGAGGTATGCCGTATAGTAGGATTCGTACGGGAGATATGATTTTTTTTCGAAGTTCCCAATTTTTTGTTTGTACTAGGCGTGTCTTTGGCTTTTGTTGGAAATCTGAACTTTTTGATTTTTGACATATGAATCGAAGAGCAACTAATTATCTGAGTATCGGGTGTGATAGCTAATGAAAACACGCTTCTAATGAGGTATGTCTTATAGTAGTATTCGAAAGAGATATATGAATTTTAAGCTTTTCCAAATTTTTATTTTGGTATTATTAGCTTACTTTTTTGGTCGTAAAATGAACTTTTTATTTTTTGACACAGTTAGAGAAAAGCGATGGAGCATTTTTTTCTATGAGTTGATAGCTAGTGAATAGGTGTTTATTTGGATGTGCGTGGTTTAGTTGTTTTCGAACGATAACTATTTTTTTTTTATTTTTCAAAGTGTTTGTTTTCGGTATTTGTGACTCACCTTTTTTTCCCATTTATAGAAGAGCGACAAAACATTTGATTGAATCTAGTAATAGCCTACGAATATACGCTTCATTTGAGATACGTGGCGTAGTTATATTCGTATGGGTACATTTTTTATGAATTTTTTAATAATTTTCTTGCTTTTCCTTGAAAAACAAAAGGGTTCCATAGCGAACTGACCGTTACAAAAAAAACTTAAATTTGAAATTGTGTGCGAACGGCTTGTCCGATTAAAAAAAAAAGAACATTTCCCCAGAGCAATTAAATCAGTGATAGGTATGCGCAGAAAAAATCCTTGAAAAGTCAATGTGGCGGTCCCAGCTTTACCTCCAAGCTAGGACCGCCACAAAATCTCCCACTTCCCGAAGAGCAACTAAATCAGGAATAGAGCAATTAAATAGCAACTAAATAGCAACTAATTCACATATACTTTGTTTGTCGAAATTCCAATGTGGCGGTCCCAGCTTTACCCACGTCTCGTGCACATGCGATCGCATTGCACTTCATATCCAAATCAGCAGTTCTCACAGTGCACCCGAATCCAAATCAGCAGTTCTCACAGTGCACCCGAATTCCGAGGAAATCGCCGACGCAGTGTCTACGATTACCTGCAACACATTTTGTTTACTTTAGATTATAAATACATGTAACACATAGACTAAGCTTTTGAGTTTGAATCCAGTTGTCAATTAATAAAGAGCTCTTTAGCTCCAGAAAATATTTTTTTATTTCATTTTCAACGTGAATAAACGTAATTTATATTTATTTTTTTCTGAAGTTAAAACAACTTTTAACCTTGCACTCAACATGCGACCACTTTAGCACTGCTTCATGTTAATATATAATGACGAAAATAAACTTCTTATAAGTCTTAGTTGTTCATTTTTGATTCGGCCCAATGGACCACTCTAGTAAACAGAAGAAAGGAAAACGTACAAGGAACTCTGAATGAAAATTTATTTTCGAATTGAAATTTGACACTCAGTTCGTGAAATTTTTAGAGAACTTCAAGTAGCATTCATGTTTTTCTGATATGACCAAGTTACACTACTTATAGTAAAAAATATTAAAAAGACGCTCACAGATGTGGAAGCAGCGTTGCCACTTAAATCTTAAACAAATGTAGTACGTTAGAGAAAAAAAAGTAGCATTTTCAAACAAAATGTTGTACCTGTTTTTTTTTTTTTTGTATTGAAATTAAATAGTTATTTATAATATAATATTTATTTAGATAGTTTTTCAAATATTAAGTTTCCTAAACTACTTTTTTGTTTATTTAATTCCACTCATATTGCCACAATGTCGCTACTTTGAGGTTCACATTTCGAAATAAGATCGAAAGCCCCAATCAACAACCGCCAGGCCACTGCTCATTTAAATTTTCCAAATTTGCTTACTTAAATGGAAACTCCTTAAATAAATTTAAAATGGTTGGCCCTTAAGAAATGTAGTACTTTTGGGTAACGATGTAATATGTAATAGGGGAGGAAGGGGCTGGTTGTAACAGGGGAATGTTGTAACAGCCACAAAAAATAGGTGTCATGATAGGTATACAAATGTCTGAAAGAGAAAAAACTTTGCGTTGACCATAGCAACCGCAACATACAAGTCAGTTTGCGTTTGACCGTCATTGGAAGACTTTTTAAGTGTAGCTGTGAAAATCACCGGGTAAGTAACTTTTTTTTTTGTTGATCTTTTTGTTTTTTTTTTTGTGCACGTTCTAGGCACGATATTGTGTTGTTGGTTCGTGTATACATTCATGTTTCACCTTTGCATGAATGTACTTGTCGATACTGTAGAAGTTCAGGGATTTGTTTAATTTGACTTGAATGTTTAATTTCTATGTAGGTGCTAAAAGTAGCATGTGCCTGCGGCAGGTTGAAACATGTTACAGTACCTATGCGGTATGCCCAACATAGTCAAATAACGTTTATCAAACTGCCTATTGCGTTTCTTTTCAGAATGAGAACCTATTAACGTAAAACTGAGCGTGGAACAGCGTCTAAAGGATTGTTTGCAAGAGCTGCGGCTGTTTTAGAAGAAGACAGGACGAAAACAATTCGTGGTGTAGCAAAGGATTTGGGACTATTTCATGTGACCCTCTACAGATATTTGAAGAAAAGGAAAACTGGCACAGAAAGTGGTTCAGCAATCGACGTTGGAGACGAGGCTAATTACTGTATCTAGATGAATTGTTTTTGTTTATTAAATAAAAAGTATGAATAAAATAAAAATAAAATCTGATAGCTGTTGTTACTTTTTACCCCTGATAGTGTTACCAGAGACAATACTGAGACCCCCAACTTCGGCCGATTTTCCGTTACTTGTCTACAAGCTATATTTATACGGGCTGGTACACGCTAAGTGCGTTAGTATTGTTACATAGAAATTTGTATTGACAAATGTCACGTAACTTCACTCACCAACACACTCGCACCTTGCGTGTCCCACTTCCGCTTCCGGCAAAGTTGCTGCCAGCGTTCATAGAATTTTGTCTGTTAAATTTTAAATTTTTCGTTACGTGTAAACAGTATTTTATTTTAGGAATAAGTACAATTTTGATGAAAATATTTATGAAAAATGATTACTGCGGAATAGTTGTAGGAAAATAAAAACATTTTGAGCAATTTTTCTTCAGTTATATGAGTAAAATGTACACATGAAATCGAAGTTAATGATATTCAAAAGCGGAAAATACAAGTAATGATTATAAAACACTCAGTTTCGTATTACGTTTTATTTAATTATTAATAGGTATTATATTTTACATTTAGTCACCTACTGCTTTTCTCTATGAGAAACTTATGTGTGCCTTTGTGCACTTACTAGTGATTCTCTTCGCTAACTAACTTAGACAAAAAACTACTTAGGCACATAGGGGGAATCTTATCAGCAATATGCGAGCTTTCTTCAGTTGTGTTGTTATTAGAAAGTCGGCTGAAGCGTTGTCTCCTGCAGTTATTGTTGCGATTGTTACTCTTGCTTATCTCGTTATATGTTAACAGCTTTGTTTTTTTGTTATATGTTGTTGTCATATGTTTATTGTATTTTGACTGTCGACGCTGTATCGCTGTTGCTAGGTGAGACCTATGTTGGAGCAACGGGTGGTGCAGCTTTTTATTTTCGCTCAAAATTTGGTAATCGCAATCAACGTTGGCGTACAGTGGTCATTGATGGGCATGTTTTATTTTATTTTGATAAATGTTCCCATAACTATTCCCCCCTTTAAGCGAAGTCGTCCTCGGCTTACATTCAAAAGATTGACATAAGGTGTGATGTTTTCTATAATCTTGCGACTAAAGATAAGTATAATCTTTTCTTAACAACGAACAATAAGAGAAAATAAAACTATAATACTTCTGTGATAATTCTTTTACAAAAAATTTCTTACTATGCTATATTAATATAAAAAAAAATATATTAACATTGTATGCCTTTTACAAAATATGTGGTATCCAAAAAAATTCAATCAATCTAAATTATTATTCCAAATATTTTCTTACTTCCTGAGTAAAATTAACATTTTATAAATCTAACTTTCTTTAAATTAAGGCCACATTATTATAAGACTAAATTTTTGGAGATTAAATGTACAATTTTAAATTACCTTACATTGCTTTTATGAACCTTCTTGTTGTCTATCAAAACCGTAGTCCCTAGATCTTTTTGGACAAACTTTTCAACGAAAAGCTTCCTAAATTTGTTTCCGATACGTTTATTTGTTCGTACAAAAACCTTTTCCCCTGGTTTATATGTCTTCGTTTGTCTTTTCCTATTGTGGTAACGTAAATCAATTTTCTGGGTGATGGCTATCTTTTCCCTAATTTTGTTTTTTAAAACATCCGGGATTGAATGTATTACATCGATTGGTCTACAATTTGTCACTGAGTGAATCGTCCTATTATACTTGAATGTGGCAAGTAAAAGGAGCTCAGCAGTATAATTGATGTTTTGCTCTAGTCTCGTACACCTTGCTATCTCTGATAGAGTGCTATGAAACCTTTCAACCTGCCCGTTTGTTACGCTGTGAAAGGGTGGTGTATTAAACATTGTTATCCCAAAGTGATCCCTAAGCAACGATGTTATGGTTTCCGAGACAAAAGACCGCTCGTTGTCACAAACTATTGTTTTAGTGTTTTTAAATAGGTTAAGTATTTCTAAAAGTGGTTCCTTAATGTCAATTATTGATCTTGATTTTATTGGTTTCAGTACTGCGAATTTGGAAAATTTGTCAAGACAAGTAAGAAAATACTTTCCGGCCGTTGAATATATGTCGATATGAAGTATTTCTCCTGCGTTATCTGGTATGGGGGTTTCACCAATTTCGGGTTTCGGAGGATGCCTTTGATATTTGGCCTCATGGCAAATTCTACAGTTCGATACTATTTCCTTTAACCTCTTTCGAATTTCAGGAAAGTAATAATCCTTTAAGATTTGTTTCGTATTTTCCTGGACAAATCGATGTGCGCGATTGTGTTCGGTTGAAAGAATTTCGATTTGGTCGGTTGGGTTGAAAATGTCAGTCACTATATTTAATGTATGAACAAATTTCACTGAGGGAAACATGTTTCGTAGTTTGTCTTGAATCAGTGCCAGAACAGGAAGATCACAATAAATTGCGTTAGCAACGTTGGGACTAATTATTTCTTTGAAAACTAAGAAGAGATTGTCCAGGCTATCGAATGTTATTGTATGCCTTATTTGAGACTTGAAAATTATTTTGGTTTTTTTAATCAACTCTACTCCTTTATCAAGAATTATTTGGTTTCTGAAACAATTTAGTGGATTTTGGATGCTGCGTATTGTTTGTGTTAAGGAGGATTCACTATGGGCCGTATTAGAACTTGAGACTACAGAGTGCTCCAGGGCATTTAAGTGCTGCCTGGACAAAGCGTCAGCTACAAAATTTTTTTTGCCTGGCTTGTAAAAAAAAGTTGGAGAAAACTCTTCTACAAAGGCCCTCCACCGCTTAATTTTTGCATTGGGGTTTTTGTCGGAAATTGCAAAGGTTAATGGTTGGTGGTCTGTAAAGATGTTCAGACGATTCACGCCATACAGATAGTTACGCAGCTTTTGCAATGACCATACTATTGCAAGTAGTTCGCGCTCATTGGTAGCGTAGCTTTCTTCGGTAGAAGATAATGTACGAGAAATCATCGTGATTGGTCTGCCCTCCTGAGAAAGAACAGCACCGAGCGCATGTGACGAGGCGTCAGTGGTCAAATCAAAGGGCTTTTCATAGTCCGGGTACAATAATAAGACATCCTCCGAGGCTAGGATTTTTTTTATTCTATTAAAGGCATCCATAGCTTCGACGTCTAATTCTACTTTTACATTTTTTGAGCGATTTGTGCCCACATTGCCATTTTCGCCTCGCAAATATTGGGTAAGAGGCTTCGCAATTCGAGCGTAGTCTCTAATAAATCGTCGGTAGTATCCAGACAATCCGAGAAAGGACCGTAAACTTCGGAGCGTCTTGGGAACCTCATAACCTACTATGTCCTTTACCTTATTCGGGCGAGTTCGAATTCCCTTATTGGATACTACAAACCCAAGAAATTCTACCTCTTCTTTAAAGAAATGCGATTTCTCTGGGGCAACTCGCATATTGGCCTCAAAAAGTAGTTTTAAAATTTTGTCTACATCCTCAAGGTGCTCTTCTTTAGATTTAGAAAATATGATGACGTCATCAATATAAACATGACAGCATTTGCCTATTTCTCCCCTAAGCACGTCATCAATTGCCCTTTGAAAAATGCTGGGAGCGTTTTTTAGCCCAAACGGAAGTCTACAAAATTCGTATTTTCCATTATTAATGGAAAATGCAGTTTTTTCTCGATCGCGCTCAGAGAGCTTAATTTGGTGAAATCCTGATTTCAGGTCCAATGTTGAGAAATATGAGCCTTTCCCAAAATTGGAAAGAATGACTGCGGTATTTGGAATAGGGTATTTATCGCTTATAGTGTTATTGTTCAGCTTTCGAAAATCTATTACAAGACGCATTTTCCGTTTACCCGTACCATCAACCCCTTTTTTATCAACAACCCATATAGGATTGTTATAGGGAGATCGTGATGGTCTTATAATTCCATTATGAAGTAGCTCAATTATTTCATTATTAACAAACTCTGCCGCTGACATAGGATAGGGATAAGCCTTCGAATAGACCGGGTCACTATCGGTGGTTCGTATAGTCGCAACAACATTTGTGTTAAAGGGAAGCGCCTCATTAGGATCAGCAAAAGCTTTCGCATTTCGTGCCATCATTAACGAAAATCTTTTATCTAAATCTGCAGAGATGTTTTCTTTTTCTAGGGAGAGGCTGTTAACATTCCTGCAGTAGAAATATAACAATTTTTCGTGACCCCCATTGTAACTTACAGTTCCTTTCACCAAATCTAATTTTGCGTTTATTTCTTTCAGAAAATCGAACCCAATAATACCATCAAAAGTTTCAAGGTTAGGAATCAAAAAAAAGGTAGGTAGTATTTCTATTAAAAATATTAACAGTGCACTTGGAAGTGATCTTGTTAGTTCCATGTATTGACCTAACGATAAATGGTTTATCAATCGGTTTGATAGCTTTGAGAGTGCTTAAATTGCTAATATAATTTTTAGAGGCACCGGTATCCACAAGAAGCTTTATTTCCTTTCCTGCCAATGTTCGACCGACGTATGGCAGGAGGGACTTACCCCTAAAAAATTGATTTCGTCAAACACTTCATCTTGACAATCTGTATTTTCCTGCGCAACGTCATAACATTGGTCGGCAATGTTTTGCTCACAGTGGCGATTGTATAAATCGTCATAGTGTTCATCATTAAATGCGCATGGAAAATACTGATGACTTGTGACAGCGCTTGGGGTCGGTGGCCCCTGACTAAGGTGATTGACTCTCTGGAGTTTCGGAAGAGTTTGACGGTCGGATTCGCAGTGTCGCTTGAATTGATTGGGATTTAAAACAGGCCTTTGGGAATGATTTGGGTGCCGCATAAAGCCTTGGGAGTTATAGGGATTCTGCATAGTAGGTCTTTGCATATTAGGATTTTGCATCATCGGTCTTTGCATGTTTTGGCTTTGTACAGGCATTTGAAAATTTGTCGGACTCCTGTGATGGGAAAGTGTTGGATCTATTTCCATAGGTGTTGTTCTAGGTCGTGTTTGATTAGCGGGAGTTTGACTGTAATGCGGTGAATTATATGGGGTACTAGCTGACCCGGCGAACTTCGTTCCGCCCAAATTCATTAATGTAGGTAATGAATTAATAATTCCGAGCTTTCGCTTCATTCTGCTTCATGTAATTCGGTCAATTCAAATTTTTTATTCAAAAGGTATATTAAAATTAAATAAATAAAAAAAATCAAATACTTGTCGGCCAACCTACCGCTTTTTCTCTGAAATGCTTTATGGTACACAACATTTTTTGTTCTATTTCTATTATCGGGTGTGTACACGTACAAAGCGAGAGCTTTGCCGACACGCGAAATTCAAGATTTTTGCCACACACATACAGCGATTGTCCTTGCGACTTATTAATAAGCGAGAAGTACGGGAAATTGAAGACGCTTAAACACGAACGGCAAATCGTTCTGAATAAGTGGAATCCGCGGAATAAGAACATCTTCACCTTTGAATTTTCCAATAAAAATCGTTGCTTGAATAATATTTGATATCAAATTCTTCACAATCAAACGCGTACCGTTTTGGTTCATTTAGGTTGCGCAACAAAATTATTACTGAGACGATTTTTAGTTTCAAATTGGGTGGAGGCAGGCCCGAAACATCCAAAGAATTTAAAAATTCCGTGGGATAGTTGGTGGCTTCCTTTTCATCCATCACGGAGTCGACTGATTTGTATGAATGCAACTCACCAGCGATTTGGTTTTGAATGGCGAAATTCAAATGATCGACGTTCTTGTTTATCGCAACCAAAATCACTCTTACACTCAGTCAACAAATTCTGAGCGATATTCAGGAAAACATTCATGATTAGTTCTTCCGGTGTCGTTGTAAAGTTGCAAAAATGTTGTGGAAACTCAATCAAGCCGGAGATTAAGTTTGCTGGAATCACACCATTGCCCATCGCCATGACTGGTCATTTTGTAAAGAAACTCGCATTGTTTGTTGTCAAATGCAATTTCTTGACGTATCGCCATAAAGCAGATGCCTTCAAGCATTCAATTCACCTAACGGAGTTGATCTCGAAATGACAGGAACGTTTGACGAAAATCGCCTGATAGCAAGATCATTTCTCCACCGAAGGGTCGCTTATCATTACGTAAACGATTCAGGGCCTCCAATGCGCGTTTGTAGGCCATTGTGCATTCGTCCCATATAATAATCTTACATTGCTGCAGTACTTTCGCCATCGCAGAGTTCTTTGAAATGTTGCATGTAGGTTCTTCTTCCACTTGCAGATTCAATGGCAATGAGCTGTTCGACCGCCTTCTAACAAAGTAGCCGCTATCCCAGAAGAGACTAGGGCCAAAGCGATCTCAGATCTCGAACGAATTGTAGCCATAATAAGTGAAATCATGAATGTATTTCCAGTTCCGCAATTTTCGTTATCGACTGCTTGCATCAATTCATCGTACACTTTCTTTTATTCTTGATTCAACATTGGCACATTTGTTCGAATAGCTTGACTCAATGCGATTCGACCGAATTCCATTTCTCGCTCCAATTCTGGATTAAATGCGTCTTGCATTGAACGATTTGGCTGTAGCATCCCCAATTTGCACAACAAATTGCCACTCATGAGCAGACACAATCATATCCTCGATCAAAATCAAAGCTTTGTTGCGAATTCCATCTGACATCTCCAGTTCATTATCCGATGTCACAGTACGAATTCGATGCAAAATATCGTCGGCCATATCATCTTTGTATAATCAAAGTATCTACTTCATTTAAAAAAGTTACTTAATGTAACATAGTAAACATCTATATATATAATTTATAAGAACAAACTTTTTAGGTACCTATAGGTATTTAAAAAAAAAACTTTCAAAATTGTTAACAACAACAATTTGGTTGGAAAATAATTAAAATAATTGACAACAACAATTGCTTTTAAAATTTAAAATATTTTTTTTTTTGTATTTGAAGTGTCACTACTCGATTTCTATCCAGTTTCTTTTTTTCCAAAGTGTACAAAAATGAATTTATTGGAATGGCGGTTGCGCCTTCTTTAAAAAATTTATCATACTAATATATTAACCTTCTCTGCATGGTCTATTAACCAACAAAAAAAACTAAATCAAAATCGGATGTGTGTGGCAGTCGGTAGGCTGTCACACACACATTTATCAAGTTATTTTTATATATATAGATAGATATTGACTATAGCTACCGTTCTGCCTATATAAGAAATTAGCTGGACGTTCGTTTCTAATAGAGAATGAGTTTGCAAACACATATCGTTCTTGGTTTGCTGCGAGTTCCTGGGCAAGAGCGAGTGCACCTGGCATGTCAGTGGGTCTTGAAGAAAAAAGGATGTCACACATTGGCTTTTGTAAACCTGAAATAAATACCCTTAAGGCATCTTGACGGTATTTCTGACAAAGGGAATCAATCAACGTCTTATTGCCTTCATGAAGCATCAGAGTTTTGTTAATGATTAAGGTTAACTTCTTTTCTACCTCATCATAGAAATCTATGATTGACATTCTGCCTTGGCGCAAAGTGGACATTTCCTGCTCTATAAGATAAACGGGTCTTTTATCCGCATAAGTAAAGTCCAACCGAGCAATAATTGCTTTGAAATTCAGAACAGTGTTAAAAGATGATAAAACCTGATCTGCAGAGTCGATGATTTTGTTCCTGATTATAGCTACAGCTTGGTAATGCTTCGAGCTTCCCTCGTGTCCCTCGAATAACTTGTAGGCGGCGAAGGCAGCCTGACGCCATGATACGTACCGAACCTGTTCACCACTAAATTCAGGCAGAGATTTAACCAAATCTAACGATTCTTCACAAATTCTACCAGCCTCAATTGTAACTGGTTGATATTGCTCAACAACCGTAGGAGTCTCTAACGCGCTAAGCCTAGTCGTCAATTCGTTGATCGTTGTTTCGAAAGCTTGTCTTGTTTGAAGTGTTGCAGCCTGAACTGCAGCGGTAACTATCGCGCTTAATTGTGCAGCGTCCATTTCTTACAAAGCAAAAAGGAGGTTCAAAACAGCAATTTACAATTCCGTAAACTATCAGATTTTTTCCTTATTTTATATATATGTGGTAAATTCAACTTAACGTAAAAAAAGATTGTAACAAAGAATTATGAAAATAAAAAAACAAAAGTTTTGTTACTCTAACTCATCCAAATGATATTATAACAACTTAACTTATATAAATTTCAATTTCTTATTAATAAAGAGATGGCTTACTTTTTAATATTCTAATATTAAGTTTACTCCGCTTCTCTCCAATTATTGTGCTCGTTATTTACTCCAATCACTGCTCTAGCTGATGATTTTTAAAGATGATATGCAACGTCTTTTCAATGTCACTGTCACTCAGGATTTGTTTCTATATTTTGTTTTGTTATGAATCCACTATATGTGCACTTTTTCTGTATTTATTTCTTTCTGTTCACTTGTCTTTTAATTAGATAAATTTTAATGCAGCACCGGCCAGAATATAAAATTTAGGTACTGTGAGATCGTAACGCGAACCGAACTATTATCCTTTATAAGGATCTATAGGCTTAAATTCGCGTAGCCCCACGTTGGGCGCCAGTAATGATTATAAAACACTCAGTTTCGTATTACGTTTTATTTAATTATTAATAGGTATTATATTTTACATTTAGTCACCTACTGCTTTTCTCTATGAGAAACTTATGTGTGCCTTTGTGCACTTACTAGTGATTCTCTTCGCTAACTAACTTAGACAAAAAACTACTTAGGCACATAGGGGGAATCTTATCAGCAATATGCGAGCTTTCTTCAGTTGTGTTGTTATTAGAAAGTCGGCTGAAGCGTTGTCTCCTGCAGTTATTGTTGCGATTGCTACTCTTGCTTATCTCGTTATATGTTAACAGCTTTGTTTTTTTGTTATATGTTGTTGTCATATGTTTATTGTATTTTGACTGTCGACGCTATATCGCTGTTGCTAGGTGAGACCTATGTTGGAGCAACGGGTGGTGCAGCTTTTTATTTTCGCTCAAAATTTGGTAATCGCAATCAACGTTGGCGTACAGTGGTCATTGATGGGCATGTTTTATTTTATTTTGATAAATGTTCCCATAACTTACACAACCAGTTTGTCCTAATATGTTTCTAGTATATAAAACAACTCTTTTAGATAGTATTATTAACCAAACAAATTATATTAATCGTCTTTTAAAAATTTATAATAACCAACCAATAGCATTCAGTTACCTAAAAATGTGGTATTCCCGAACTCCATCACATTCCTCTAGGGTTGGTAGCGGTTGGCAGCATTGATTTTATATTTTTTGTATGTTTTTGCATGTCACACGGATTTTAAATTGACAGAACACCGATAGGAAAACAAAATGGCGAATTTAAAAAAAAACTGAGGGGGCCAGCGGCAAGAGGATTGTGAGTTGGGGGTCTCAGTATTGTTTCTGGTGTTACAACCAACCCCAGATACGGGGTTAAATGTAACAGCTATGCAATTTTACAAAACACCATATTTTTTTTTTCAAGCTCGAAGTGGAGATCTGCTAATATTCTAAAAGCAGTTTATAGCCAAAGCATCAATCTTTTAAGTAACCAGTTTTCATTTGAATAATCTGCCTCTGATAAACGCCCGCATCAAAAAATTTACAACCAACCCCGGTCTCCCCTACAGCGTTAAAAAATTCAGCAAATATGGAGCACAGTACTACATATGTAGTACAAGTGGTAACGCTGTTTGAATAAAATATCACATGTTTTAGTTTTTTTTTTTCAACGCCACGGCTCCATAAATTATTCTCCAAAGAAAAATGGCAAAAAAAAATGGAAGAACACCCCGAAACAATGAAAATACACCCGAATTTCGTAATCATTTTTGTTAATGCTTGCAATGCATTATTTTAATAAAATAAGTTGTATTGTGTTTGTCGCCAATGTAATGCGTGAACCGATTTTGATTCTGGAAATTTCTTATGAAAGGTGGCATTAATACCATGGTTCGTATATACGGTCTCTGTAGGTGTATTGGTTCTTGAGATATAAGGGCGGTGCCACTCCCCTTTGTCCAATTTTGACTAATCTTCACAGGTATACTCCTGGGCCAATACCTAAGATTGTGTGTAAATTTGAACTCAATCGATTAGGTGGTTTTCGAAATATAATATTTTCAATGCATTTTTTGTATGGGAGGTTTCACGCCCCTATGAAGTAATACTCTTACAAAAACCATTATATACTTACAAACAATGGTATTAACGTCACTTATGTATGTTTTAGTTTTATATAAGAAATGTGTAAGGCCAAGGAAAAATAATGAACTTTAAGTGTGCAGATGAATGTGGCAGCAAACATTTCTGGACATGGTAATGGATATGAAATTTCAACATGGAGAGTTTTGATGTCAGAAAGGAAAACAATTTCATTTGACAGTACATCAACTGTTTTCGTATGACTTCGTTGGGAACAAAAATCATTCAAAAAACTGGTTTCATGCTGACTTGCAGGGCAATATTTTCTCTAATACTATATAAGTTATACATCATTCAAACACACATTTTCTAACAATGGCACGGGATTCTACGCTGCAATATTCGAATTAACAGATTCAAGGCCAAATTTACCATCGGATGGGTGTCTTCTTGCCAGTAAATGAGGTAAGGTGATCAAGTCGATAGGCTGTACTTGGCTGTGCAGAGGGCAAACAGAAGTGACAAGAAACGTCATTCGACAATTGCAACAATTATTTAATGCAAACAAGAACAACGCTTTGATTACGATGTTCAAAACGGCGATGGAGAAAATGAGTTCGGACAATGTCTTCAAATCTGATAATATAAAAAAAAAAATAAAAAGGATAGAAAACGGGTAGTGTCACTTCCAATACAACCAAAATTATTTAAAATTTTAAATCGCGGACTCCGCTTATTTAGACCGATTTGCCATTGGCGTTTAAACGTCTATGACAAAGAATAAGTCGCAAGGATAATCGCTGGATGTTTATGGCATCAATCTTGAATTCCCATGTTTTTCAGATGGTCAATTATATGTGGCGTGCTCACGTGCGAGCAAACCACTTTAGTACAAAAGCGGAAATACATCGATTGCTATACGTACTTCAGTTATTTCTATTTTTTTTTCATATAGCTAACTTTTGAATAACGAATTTGAATTGACCAAATTACATAAAGTAACATTCCGAAATATTATTTCCATTACATTAACGAATTTAGGCCAAACGGAGTTCGCCGGGTCAGCTAGTATTGCGTAAATGGAATGGGGTTATTTTGCATTATGAAATATTACGCCATTTTTTGGGGCTTTTTTTAATTTTAGAAGTAGAAGAATTGAGCTCTAGTGATTGACCGAATGATACGGCTCCAGGAAATAACAACCCAGCGAAATAAGCCCTCAAATGGGAAATGAAATAACCCCTCAAAAATAGTTAACTAATATAAAATTCAAACAAATTAACACTTTGAAAGTTTAACAAGAAATACAAGTAAAAAACCTCGCACTCACCCCGTAATCCAACAGTAAATCCAAGCGGAGGGGTTGAAGGATGAAGAAGTATGTTTCCTGGAGCCGAATGATACTTTTGTAAATGCGCAGCTAATCTTTCGGGGGTGATTGGGAATGAAATTCATTGTAGCAAAGACAGCACATTGCTACGCTTTACAACTATGTATCTAATATCTATAAGTTTTCCAATGGTGCTTAAAATCGTTGTACAGTCAGTTCATATTAGCGACAATACATGAACGCCGAAAGTTATTAAAGTGTATCACACCGCCAATAGAACCAAAACAGTTTTTTGTTTACATTTCAACGCATCGGACAATCACCCCCACATATACCGAGGACACAATTGTATAAGAAGGACCATTAATTCAAATTGAATATACCTTCCTCGCGCTAAATCGATTGAGAAACGCATTGTAGGGTAAATGTGTCAACAGTGAATCAGGGTACACAGTGAATAACTTGCTCTCATAATGTCACTTTTTATTTTAAAGTGTATCTTGAAATTAGAAAAGAACACATTTTGACTTCCCCTCGCAACAGACTATCAGTCTGCGCGATCACTTTTCCGAAGGTGGTTATTCTCATGACTTTGTGTTTTCTGCATATGTAAGTATTTTTTTTTTCTGTTTTATTTTTGATCTTTTTAAAAATGTGTGTATAGTAACTTCATTTGAGTTAAATATTTGTACTTTTACTTATATAAACTTAATATTTTGTATCGATTTGTTTACTTTGGTGAAATGTCTTATAAATTATATACATGTTTTTGTGAAATGAGAACAGTGTACACAGTGAATCAGTTGAATAACATACACAGTACACAGTACAAAAGTAACTTTTTGTGACAGTTTTACTGACAGGAAGTTATAAGTTTTTTTTATTTATTTTTTTATTATACTTGAAGAGCTTTTATTTTCGTTTTTCCCTAAATAATAAAATGAGTTAATAAATATATATGAAAAAAACTTAGGTTTTTACTAAATAAACTGACTTAAACCCTGTTCCACTGTGTACCACGCATTGATTCACTGTGTACACCCATTGTACACAGTGGATCATATGGGAAGGGTAATTTCAAATTTTTTTTTCACTATCTCAACACTAATAAAGCTTTAAGATTTTGTGCTTAAAATGAAGATAAAACATTGAAAAGGCTGTAAAAAAAATGTCATGGCTATACTATTATAAATGCGTGCTCCACGGCCCAAAAAGTAAAAAATGATCCACTGTTGACACCTTTACCCTACACATTTAAAATTCCGCCGATCGTTTGACAAACATCCTGCATTCATAAAACCCTTCAAATGCAAGTAAATATCCCAAAGTTAATCGCCACATTGACAATAGCCATGTTTTAATTGTTTCTGTGGCAAATAGCAAACTCTCTTATATAGACCCTGCAGACCTTTTCATAAATCACAAGTGATATCAAACAATTTCTAAAGATGTCAACACTTTGAAGTTTTGAACTCTAAACTCTGCCGTTTGCCCTCGGCAATTATGTCTGCAAAAATTTACAATATATCAACACAATCAAAAGGCATCCGCTCTTCGCCCTCCGCCCTGGAATACCCTTCCATGTTGTGCATCATACTTCATACCCCAGCCCAATGTAAGCACTTGAGTTGACAATTTTCGTCTCAAGGATATACCCTGTATGATGTGTGTGTGTTGCACCGTTGCAGAAGCAACATCAACCTCATCTACCGGCGCGCACCGGTTTGGTACAAATTTCATAAACGCAACATCAAAGCATGTACAAAGTTTCCATGTTGCGTGAAGCACTAAACCATATAAAGGACCAAAAGGCAGCCTACCACTTTCGCTCAAAGATTGTCTGTGTGTAAGAGTTAAGAATTTATACGCAAAAAAAAAAGTACAAGCGGCTCAAAAAGTTCTTTTGACACCTTTTCGCGACAACCCATTCTTTTATTTTATTTTTTTTTAAGAGTGGGCGGCACGAAAAAAACATCGACGATGCAGTATCAGAAAATAGCAGTCACGGCTTTATCTTCAAAGTCAAAGTGAGTTGCAAACATAAAAATGTATGCTGTTATATTAGACGGCAGCTATAGTACTTGCTTTGCCCCAAAACCGCCTTTACCACGACACTGTTGAGAACTGTCAATGCAAATGGATTTGAAGTGTGTATCGAATAGAACCCAGGATACTCTGGCAACGGGGAACGGTCCTTGTATAAGTGCTTTTCGTAATTTTACCTTTTTAATGTGCATTTTCTGCGTAAGCGGTGGTGGTTTTAAATTTTAAAATTCTACATCTTCAACGAATATGGAGGGCTAGCGGCAGCACTTCCTTTGAGGGTTATGTGTTTTTTTCAGTATTTGTTGTTAACAGGGAAAGTGTTTTCTCATCAAAGGATGAACAGAAGTTAAACGACTTTCGAGTTTTGATCTTAAGACTAAGTGAGGACTGTATGCACTACTGTGTAAGGAGTTAGTTTTTGTTTGAAGTGGCAACTCTGTAGTCTGTACCTAAGACGAATGGCTTTCAGTACAAATAATTATACCACATTCAGCATTGAGAAGCGTGCACATACCTACATAACTATGGTGTTATGGCGTATATTTTATAGGTTCGTGGGACATTTTTGCCTCATCAGGTCAAGAGCGAAAGGAAGTCGAAACATGTATTCGAATCCGAATCGAGTGCTAGAATAGGATGTAAGGTTTTAGGTGTATGTAATACCAACGGATACTAAAATAAAAAATAAAATTTTTTTCTTTTGCTAAGACAAAACTATTCTCTCTTGTCTATTTTTCTTTCGATCTTATATCTCGTGTTTTGTCTCTAGTGCCTGGTCTCTTGTCTGTTTTCTTCTGGCGCATTGGAAAAGATCTTAAAATAAAGCAGATATTTGCTCATTAGTCCACTGATCCACTGCGCCCACGTGCAAATCAGTTAAAAAATCCTTTCCAACCGATTAAAAGAAAAAACAAAACTTTCATTCAAATACAATAATAGCAAAGTTAACAACAAATTACACTTCTACGTCCATATACTCAACAGACAACGCACTGCTTTTCATGGCCATGCAATTATGTTAAGGTACATCTACTTAACAGCTTCATAAAGTTGTTTTACGAAAAAAAAAAAAACCTTCGACGAAAACCACAAAGGATGTGGTGGGAAATAGGAGACTGGGATTGGTCATGCGGAATACGAAATTACCATAAGTAAATAGAAAACTATTTCCATTCGCTTCCATACGTCTTTCATTTCATCCTATAGGTACGTAACCGACAGGACGTACTAGAACTCCGGTCAGTATCTCTATACTTGGTTTGTCCTCTAGATTCTAGAACACTACTTATCAAACCGACATATTAATTCCCATAAATATGTTCGCCTGGACTAAAAGTGGTTTCGACTTCGGTTAACTACAATCATCTCGTAAAATCTTCCAAATAAAGGACGACATCAATATATCGATCCGAACGAAATACGACGACGCACGACTGATGCTATGGACCCCATGGTATGTCCTTTTGATTGAGACAGCCAGAGGGCGAGAAAGGGCCAACGTACCTACCTATTGTGACTGGAATGCTTTTGTGTGCCGTCAACGTGTCTTTGTCGTCCTTGTTACCACCGGAGTTTCATTTCAATCACCAAGAAGGATAATAAATTCCAATCGAGTATTGAGGTATGCGTTATGAAATTTAACGGTATAGTAAGTGAACGGAAATTTATATGAAATAGCTAAGTCAGGAGTCGCTGTTAAAAGGAAGAATATGAGGTCAAAACCCAGAAAGCTCCTGTATGCGCTCCTGAATCGATATCAGAATCAAACGAACGGTATGTCGTTAAGGAATGTCGGAGCTACAAATGAGAATTCCCTTCGAATCGATGCGATACATAGCAGAAGGCACACGAGCACACTTAATACATCAACCTGCCGATACGGGTGAAAGAAGAAGGGCAGGTTGACTGAGCAGCCTGCAGTGTGACATAACTTTTTGAAGTGTGCATGCGTCTAGGATGTGAAAAAGTTCGAACTTCTGCGATATTTGTAAGAAATTCCAAAGTGTACTGGTGAGAAATGTGTGTGGCATTCCACTCGACGTAATTAATTGCTATGGCGGCATCCAGTGGATCCTTAATGAGAAATTAATAGTAGGTTACTCGGTATGTGGATGTGTTTTGACCACACCAACCGTAAAAGCTTAATGACGTCGAGTTTCGCAATTAGAGGATGCATTGGATGAATGGAGTAGGTGGGACATTTATTACATAAGCCATTGGAAGCTAAGCTCTACTTTTGTGGTTCTTAACACTCCGAATTTATTTTGATTGAGTAATGTTGTATTACCTCGACAAGAGCGAACGGCACTTTTTATCCGGATGAGGTGTACTTGGAATTACGTTTCCAAGAAAAGTTTCTTCTATGCAATACATGAACATTAAAACTGATAAGGATTGGAAATGTAAATGTGGGAACAACGCTTTAGGTAAATTGTTTTAAACCAAATGTCATGGAACCTCTCAGACGACGTCAACGAGTCGAAATAGATCATTAAGAAGCTTTACACTGAAGAGAGTGGACAAAGAATTCGATTTGATTAAAACTAAAACGAATGGTTCGAGCTTTAATATTTTCGACGTTCAGAAACTCATTAAAAACAATAGCAAATAGATACCTACCACGAGTGGGGAATTGCCGAACGGCGATCACAATGGATGGTCAATAGATCTGAGAGTGGTGCACAGATTACTCCTCCCGGCTAACAAGCCTAGACAGGGCCGGATTTATAGGAATGGAGGCCTCGGGGCAACAAAGGAGTGGAGGCCCCTTGGCCCCAAATTATTTCTCAAATAAAATTAACAATTTTTTTCAGTCGAGTTTTCCAATAAATAATTTATTGTGAAACCAAGTATAGATTTTTTTATTATTTAACGAACATTTAAATATAATCGGAAACAATAATTATCTGAAATAGTTAATGAACGGCTGGCTTTTTTCGCCGAAAAATCGTTGAAGATTTCGCTGAAATCCAGTTCCCGAATGTATAAAACTTCGGGATTCCCTGCATAAGCACGCCACTCAGCCAGGTATCGTCTAATCCAAGGTACTGCCGACAGAGGGCAACCACACGCCCGCCTCAGCGCTCGCACGGCACGTTTACCGCATTTACTCATCGAAATGCCAAAACCAAGTAATTATTATAGAGTGGAAGTCAATAAATATTTACTCCATGATTACTTATTAAAATTATTAACGCGATTTAGTATATTTACTATGTCAAAATTTAATAACCGAGAAATCAGAGAAGGAAAAAATGTATCTATAATTTTTTTAAACCCAAACATATTTAAGCTAATGTAAATTGCGTTGCTATTCCGCGACAAAGGGTAATAGGGGGCATACACGACACAGACATGTCGTTGCAGACCGTAGTCTGTGCAAACATGCCTTCGCCATACACGGTGCAGACAAACTGCACAGATTTTAGTTTGAATCGTTTCGTCGTGGTCGTCGGGTCGATGAAAAATTCCACCCAGAATTGTCTTTCGCTTCTTTTATTCATGGTGATGCCTTGAATTTTCTAGCTCGTCTGTGCAAATTCACCATACACGACACAGACACGTCGTTGCAGACTAAGAAAAATTAAAAAAAAAAATTGAATTCACGCAGACGGTCCCTGCAAACACTCGACATGGATACACACGACACAGACGGTCTGTGCAAACATGTGCACAACAACAACATATATTGGTCTGCAACGACATGTCTGTGTCGTGTATGCCCCCTATAAGTAGACTATAGTCTTCCCAAGAAAAATTGTCAGTACAGGGAAGATAGGATGTTTGTCTCTCAGTCAAACATATTTAAGCTAATGTAAATTGCGTTGCTATTCCGCGACAAATGGTAATAGGGGGCATACACGACACAGACATGTCGTTGCAGACCGTAGTCTGTGCCCCCTTCAGGCTCGGGGTTAGAATAGGCCTGAGGTAAGGTATGCCTGTCGTAAGAGCCGACTAAAATCCACTCGTATCCCAAAGGCATAGCATAGCGCATAATGCTAAGCGAACCATGCCTTAACAATGCTGGGGATATAAAATCAATACAGCATCGTAAACGGAGATGGAGGTGGACTGCGAATATCCAATAAGCAGCCCCCACTCAGATGGGCGGAGAAGGAGGGCGTGGCTGAAAAGGTCAAAGGAACCCCTACGAACTCTCTGCGACAAGACGAGCAAGCACCGTCTTCCAAGTAAGTGCTCCCCACCTTATGAGGTGGCAACGAGGGATAAAGTAAGAAACAAATGGCGAGATCCGGCGGCACCCGCCACACCGTGAAATTGTGCAGCTTTCCAACATGGAACTGATTGCACATACATATATGTTATAGTGTATTTATTTATATAAAAATTACTGTAAAGCATTAAGACCGAGTCCAGTAAGGTCTTAATTATGGCATACTGGAAAAAACGAATTGGAACGATTGCTATGAGGGCTGACGCTTGTAGTATTCTGTTACCTGAGTAAGCAAGAGTGAAATCTTGCGGAAATGGCTTTCAGGCTAATGCTGCAAGTGCCTCCGTCCCGTTAAAACCTTGGCAGGCCTCAAAGTACGTTCAATGTTTCGTCCCCATTAAGTTGGTGGTGTAGGTCCAGATGTAACATTCCTGGTTAGCACCGATCCGGCTCTGGCGCAAAACCCCATAAGGGCTTGTGTCAACCCTCGCATGGCCTCACTGCTTGCAAAGACAACCATGGGATCCTTAGGTGACTACACACTCGAACATTGATAGCGGCTTTGAGGGGGGACCACATAGAAATGAATACAATCAACATTAACAAAAACACCGGAGAACTAATAGAAGAGAACATATATAGTCCCTTTCAGGTAGGATCAAGGATGCTGAGGTCACCAGTACCGCAAAGATGCACCGAACGTCGCGAGTCACCAACAATAAGATTGGACGCGGTCGAACCTACTGTCCAGCAATCTGCCTTCCACAAGCTAGGTGAGCAAATAAGAGGGCTGGTAGAAATGCTGGAAGATGGTAAAAGACGCTCGATCCACCAACCGATGAGAGACTCTATTGAAAGCATCAGGGCTCTCTACGAGCTTTCGGCGATCCAACTGCACGACGAGAAAGCAAAGGAAGTGATTCGTCGAAACAATTCATCGCAAACTTCGCCTTGGCTAAAGGCAACAATAGAGCCCAAGAAGAGACAGGGTGCATATGACGAACCCCCGGAGCCCAAACGGATGCATCAATATCTACCAAATGGTACTGCAGAAAACGTAATACCAGAACCAAAACGGAGCAAAGCTAATGCTGAAACCAACGTTACGGACAAAAGACAGCCAGAGGAGAAACGTAAACAAAAACATCAACGCGACCGTAAACAAATAACCAAGGAGAAATATGTGAAAACCGGCGCTGAGACTCCAGTGACCAGGGACAAACAAAAGAAAAATGCAGGCATTTATAAAAAGCAGGCGGAAGGAGAGGAAGAATGGCAAAATGCCACCAAGAAGAAGGTCGCCAAAAAGAAGCAGCAAGATGCTAAGAAAACTAGACCTGACGCTATCGTCATCAAAGCGACGGGGACCCTCTCATACGCGGAAATCCTGCGCAAGGTAAAGGCAGACCCGAAATTGGAAACAGTGGGAAAGGCGGTGTCAAAAATTAGAAGGACACAGAAGGGAGATCTCCTTATACAACTCAAGGAGACGGGTATTAAGACCTCTGAGTTCAAAGGAGTCCTTAGTGAAACATTAGCTGATCAAGCGAATGTAATGTCACTTACACACAACACTGTCCTAGAGATCAAAGACATTGATGAGGTCACTGTTGTGGACGACATAGCCGATGCTATCAAATCCCAGCTTGTAGTGACAATTTCATCAGCAGACGTTTTGTCCCTGCGGGAGGCTTACGGAGGAACTCAAACTGCATTAATCAGACTCGCCGCAGAAGACGCAGGAAAACTTTTAAAGGCTGGAAAAGTTAAAATTGGCTGGGTAAACTGTCGAATACGCGAACGGACCCTATTAAAAAAATGTTTCAAATGTTTAGAGTTTGGTCACCTAGCCTGGCAATGCAAAAGCGAAGAAGACCGCTCCAAACTATGTAGGAGATGTGGGACAGAAGGCCACATAGCTAAGAACTGCGTCAAGGAACCATTCTGTATGCTCTGCAAGAGAGACCATCCAGATAACGTGAAGCATGTAGCTGGCAGTAACAAATGCGAAGCTTTTCGGAGAGCTATCACTAGCAAAAGACCATGAAGATACTACAGATAAACCTTAATCACTGTAGAATAGCCCAGGACATCCTAGCACAAACGGCCAAGGACGAAAGGGCGGACGTCATCATGATTAGTGAACCATATAAATGTCCCGACGGGAACAGTAACTGGATCTACGATAAGGCAAAACAGGTGGCAATATGGATATGTGGAAGATATGCCTTCCAAGAAATAGACGACCAAACAGAAGGCTTCGTGCGTGCGAAAATAAATGGGATCCACTTTTATAGCTGCTATGCCCGACCCAGCTTGACGGCCAGCGATTACCAACTAATGCTGGACAATCTGACGGCAGATGCGCTCCAGAGAGCTCCAGTGGTTATAGGAGGCGACTTTAATGCGTGGGCCACAGAATGGGGCAGCAGACTCACCAACACTAGAGGACAGGCCCTACTGGAAACATTCGCTCCCTTATCGATAGGTATTGCTAACAAGGGTCGTGCATATACTTATCGGAAGGCTGGAATGGGCTCTATCATCGATGTCACCTTTGTGAGCAGCTCCATCCTGAGAACCATAAAGTGGAGGGTTAGTGAGGAATACTCACACAGCGACCACCAAGTAGTAATAATGGAAATGAAAGTAAAGAAACCAGCCCTGCCCCCAAAACTTACGGGCCCAAAATGGAACGACAGATCTTTCGATAAGAATGCATTCGAAGAGATGTTGAATGGAGATTTTACAATGAGTGGAACAGCGGAGACCCTCGCACACCGCCTTACAACCTCCATCACCACAGCGTGCGATGCATCCATGCCTAGAAGATCAAACAGAAGGAAGGCAGCACCGTGTTACTGGTGGAACGAAGAAATAAAGACACTTCGGACAAAATGCCTCCAAGCCCGACGCAAAGTCCAGCGATCTAGAAGGAGACCAGACTTCCAACAACGCCTAGACATTTTTAAAATGGCAAGAAACAACTTAAATAGAGCCATCAAGGAGAGCAAAAACACATGCTTCAAACGTCTCTGTGAGGAAGCCGACATTAACCCATGGGGATCGGCATACAGAATGGTAATGACCAAATTAAAAGGCTATAGGACTCCTCCAATAACATGTCCAATAATGCTGAGATCCATAGTAGAGCACCTTTTCCCCCAAATACCAGCTACTATGTGCAATATCGTAAGAGAGGTCAGTCCAGCTGACATTCCAATAATTACTTTGGAAGAGCTGCTAAAGGCATGCAGCAAGATAGGTGACACCAAGACGCCCGGACCCGACGGCATCCCAAATAAGGCAGTTAAGGCAGCCATAAAAAAGAGACCTGACCTCTTCATTACGACAATGCAGAAGTGCCTAGAAGAAGGAACGTTTCCCGAAAAGTGGAAAATGCAGCATTTGGTCCTGCTACCAAAAGGGAAGAAGCCTCCAGGAGAACCATCGTCTTATCGCCCAATATGCCTATTGGACACCATGGGAAAGATCCTCGAAAGGATAATCTACAATAGATTACTCGCAGTGGCAGAAGAGAAAGGAGCCCTCTCAGACTACCAATTTGGCTTTAGGAAAATGCGATCCACTGTTGATGCCATAAGAGCAGTAGTTAACATTGCAAAAGGCGCCATCGAAGGGGAAAGATGGCTCTACGGGACAAAGGAGTACTGTGCAGTAGTTACGTTGGACGTTAAAAACGCTTTTAACTCGGCGAACTGGTCTTTCATTAGAAGATCCCTTGCCAGAATGGATACACCGCATTACTTACTACGTATAGTGACGAGTTATTTCAACAACAGGAAGTTGAGATATAACACAGATGAAGGTGAAAAATACTACAACGTCACTGCCGGAGTTCCACAGGGGTCGGTTTTAGGGCCCTTGTTGTGGAATATCATGTACGACGGAGTCCTACGACTGGCGCTACCTGGCGGAGTGACGGTCATTGGATTTGCCGATGACATTGCCGTTGTGACAGTAGGTAAACAGATTCATACAGTTGAATCCGTTACAAACGAAGCAATTGCCCGGATAAAGGATTGGCTAGCAATTGCCAGCCTAGAACTAGCAGATCATAAAACAGAAGCTGTCCTCATAACAAGCCGAAAAACTGTAGAGTTCGCCAACTTCCAGGTTGGTAACCAAATAATCAGGTCCAAAGAAGCGGTTAAATACCTTGGAGTAATGCTGGACAATAGACTGCGATTCAAAACACACGTGGACTATATAACCAAGAAAGCATCGCAAATGCAAGGAGCTCTCTCGCGCATACTGCCTAACATTGGTGGACCTGGATACGCAAGAAGGATCCTTCTTTCCAGAGTTGTTACATCAGTTTTGCTGTATGCAGCCCCAGCCTGGGCACAGGCACTGAGGACAATGGAGACCAAAAGGAAACTATCATCAACATACAGGCTCTGTGCGCTACGAACAATTAGCGGCTTTCGAACCATATCGGACGAGGCCGCCTTTGTTATTGCTGGAATGGTTCCTGTCGACATTCTTGCTGACGAAATGTTGAGGATATATAATAGAAGAACCTTAAACCAATACGAAGCAAGTGAAATCAAGAAGATTAAAATTGAAGAAAAGGCAGCATCAATAGCTATGTGGCAAGCTCGCTGGAATAATACAACGAAAGGCAGATGGACATACCGACTTATACCGACAATTCAGGAATGGGTGGAACGTAAACATGGAGATTGCAGTTATAACCTTACACAGTTCCTATCGGGCCACGGTGGCTATCGCAAATATCTGCACCGTTTTGGGCACGATAGCTCACCATCTTGCCCCGAATGCATAAATGAAGAAGAAGACACGGAGCACGCAGTATTTTATTGCCCCCGCTTCATGGCATGGAGAACTACTCTGCCCAGCCCGTCAGAAACCGTCAACCACATGTTGCAATCGGAGGAGAATTGGGAGGAACTATGTAATTTTATAACCATCCTACAAAACGAGCTACGGAGAATTGAAAGGCTAAGAAAAGCCACAGCAGAAGCCTCAGAGGCCGGAGAAACACCATCAGAAACAGATGACACAACACGAATAGCTTGAATGCTAACCAGCCCCGCGAAGTAATACCTAACGGCAGTCCCGCGGGGAGAATGGTTGAAGTGTGTAGGGTGTGGTTTAGTACGCAGGCGTATTCCCGAAATCGAGCACTCGGGTTTGCGAATCGTGCATGCTAGTAACACTCGGGTTACTAGTATCTTTGAAGATTACACATCCTTGGCGCAACCAAAAAAAAAAAAAAAAAAAGACCGTAGTCTGTGCAAACATGCCTTCGCCATACACGGTGCAGACAAACTGCACAGATTTTAGTTTGAATTGTTTCGTCGTGGTCGTCGGGTCGATGAAAAATTCCACCCAGAATTGTCTTTCGCTTCTTTTATTCATGGTGATGCCTTGAATTTTCTAGCTGGTCTGTGCAAATTCACCATACACGACACAGACACGTCGTTGCAGACTAAGAAAAATTTAAAAAAAATTGAATTCACGCAGACGGTCCCTGCAAACACTCGAAATGGATACACACGACACAGACGGTCTGTGCAAACATGTGCACAACAACAACATATACTGGTCTGCAACGACATGTCTGTGTCGTGTATGCCCCCTATAAGTAGACTATACTCTTCCCAAGAAAAATTGTCAGTACAGGGAAGATAGGATGTTTGTCTTTGGTAATAGGGGGCATACACGACACAGACATGTCGATGCAGACCGTAGTCTGTGCAAACATGCCTTCGCCATACACGGTGCAGACCAACTGCACAGATTTTAGTTTGAATCGTTTCGTCGTGGTCGTCGGGTCGATGAAAAATTCCACCCAGAATTGTCATTCGCTTCTTTTATTCATGGTGATGCCTTGAATTTTCTAGCTCGTCTGTGCAAATTCACCATACACGACACAGACACGTCGTTGCAGACTAAGAAAAATTAAAAAAAAATTGAATTCACTCAGACGGTCCCTGCAAACACTCCACATGGATACACACGACACAGACGGTCTGTGCAAACATGTGCACAACAACAACATATATTGGTCTGCAACGACATGTCTGTGTCGTGTATGCCCCCTATAAGTAGACTATACTCTTCCCAAGAAAAATTGTCAGTACAGGGAAGATAGGATGTTTGTCTCTCAGTCTGGTTGCAATGACTCACATAAATCGGTCCCTTTCTAAAGCTCTCACAGGGTTACCATAGTATGTATGATAATTCGCTATAACTCAGAGAGCAATACTGTTAGGGTTACCATCTTCCAATTTAGACAGGTATCATCAGTAAAATAAATCTTTCATTTCTCTTCTCTTATTTTTTTAACTTCGCGTAGATATCTTCGTCTCCAAGAAATAATTTCACTTCTTTCCAACAAAAAATTCTTTCGCTGACGTTTGACGAATTTAAGTCCGAGATATTTTTGCAATATTGTATGCAAAGTTGAGCTGCTTAGTTTTGTTACATTTTCACTTTTTTGTACTTCCAATAATAACTTGTCTAGCGTTGGAAGGTCATTATCCATAAAACCATAAACCGATGGACTATCCGCCTAATCGCACATTTGTTCCGCCCTATATACACCTCGACACAATGTCATATACCTAAACAGATGGTTAAAGGACTGCACTTGTGCAGCTCTATATATATTTTTTAATATATACATATACACCAAGATTAGGTACATATTTTGTTAAAAAATTATGACCCGTCAATGCAGAACTTCGCGGAAACAGTAGCAAAATAAAGGATCATAAAATCCTTTCAAGGCATTTGCTTTACTGGAGAGGAGTGACCGGATGTGGTAAAACCCAACGACCGAAAATAAACAGTATAGTTTTACTGCTTCATCATTTTGATATTTCAGTGTTAAAAATATGCTCTACAAAGTGTAATATGATTTTATACCTACCAAAACATGCAGAAATATGCCCTAATGAATAAGGCTGAAAAATTTGTGCTTAGTTTTCTATATTAAAACTAGCTGACCCGGCGAACTTCGTTCCGCCCAAATCTATATATATAAAAATTGAGCCTTAAAATTGTGTTCGTTTGTCGCCAATACACGTCTTAACGCATCTACCGATTTTAACCAAACTTCCATACATCTTTGGTATTGGTCTTTATATGATTTTTGTGAAGTTTGGTTGCAAATGGTAAACGTATGTTTGTGTAATTTGTTTACAAAAAACGGTGCAAAAAAAAATATATTTGTGGCGCTGTTGTCGATCTCCTAAACCACTCAACCAATTTCAATGGAATTTTGTGGCTGTGTTTGGTTGGTTACAGTTTGAAAAAGAGGATACTATTTTGGTATGGTGGGTACGGCTATATGTAAAAGAGACTGACGTGGCTATATGTAAAAGAGACTGACGTCCGTATGTGCACTCATAAATCGGGAATGGATCGTGGTTCGGTGAAGATTTGGTGTTAAACATAATTTTTGATGCCAAATCTAAAAAAACTAAAAAAAAAATGTTCGTCAAAAATAAAAAGCAAAAATGTTGTGGACAACTTAATCACTATTAATTTTATTTAAAGTATGTGTTTTTTTAACTATCGCAGAGCCTTTTCATAAACTACAGTTTTTGTTTTGCCCTGAGTAGTAGTATAAACAAACAGAACTGATGGCTTTCCTACACGTGAACATGATACATATAATTGTCCGTGGGAGAAGCATGTAATTGTATACTCTAGGTTGATTCCACACAATTCCAACGATTGTCCTTGCGCCTTATTAATTGTCATAGCGAACGCAAGACGTGTCGGAAATTGCAATCTTTTGAATTCAAAAGCTTCAATAAGATTGTTCATAACCTTTCTAAGTGCTAACCTTGTTCCGTTGCACAATCGAGGCAGATTTATATTCCGAAGAAGAATAATTGGTGCACCAACTTTTAATTGTAAACGATGAGGCGGCAATCCAGGTAAATTCAACGAATTCAGAAATTCCGTCGGATAATTGACAGCGTCATCTTGATTTGTGACCGTGTCTACTGATTGATACGTTACAATCTCACCAGGCACATCAGTTAAAATATCCGCATTCAATTGGCCGACGTCCTTATTTTTGGCAGCCAATATTGCTCTTTCAGCTAACCAATTTGATTTTTATAATTTTGCGCAATGTTTGGAAAAACACTTGAAACCAATTGTTGTTTTGTTTGTGCGAAATTACAAAAATTATCTGGCAAAGTGATTAATCCAGTGTTATCAATAGGAATTTGTCCATTTCCTATCGACAGTATTTGCCTAGAAAATTCTTCAGCCGATGAGTCATTTTGACTTTGTACTCTCACATTTGTTGTTAAAGTGAGTACATTTCTCCATAAATTTGATGACTTTAAATATGCCTTTAATTCATCTGCTGGAGTTGCACGTGGTATCAATGGCAGTGTTTGACGGAAATCACCAAACAATAATGTTAAAGCGCCACCAAATATTTCTTGATTATTACGTAAATCTTTCAAAGTCCTATCCAAAGCTTTTTGCAGTGTTGCAAAACTCTTCCCAATCCAGAATTTTTAGAAATATTACACGTTGGATTTTCATTAATTTGCATATTCAATGGTAGGTGATTTAAGTGCGGAGTGCGCTGTACGACCACCATCCAATAATGTAGCAGCTATTCCAGACGATGCAAGTGCTAATGCTATATTCTTCGGTGATCTTATAGTAGCTAGTAGCATGGAAATCAAATACGTTTTTCCGGTACCACCTGGCGCGTATAAAAAAAACATTCCTCCGCTTTCGCTTTGTATAGCTTGAATTATTGTACCATATACATTTCTTTGTTCTCGGTTCAATTTCGGCAGATTCAAATTTATAAATGTGTTCAGTTCATTTATATCGTATTGTTGTTCACGTTGCATTTCTTGATTAAATACGTCATTCAATGGTCAATTAGGAGCTGGTAAACCTAATTGTGACAATGTTTTATTTGCATTTGCTAAGCACATATCTTCAATTATAACTAATGCCTCATTATAAATTTCGAGTGTTGTTGTATTGTCAAAATCTTCCAACTTGTAGTTTTTAACTTCTCGAACGACATCTTGAGATGTAAAATCACTAAAAAAAGGCCATATAATCTTGATGAACGCCAAAACCATCTAGATGTCCTGAAAATATCTTTGTGTCATCATTTTAAACCAAAAATTGCCACTCATGAGCAGACACATATCCTGGATCAAAATCAAAGCTTTGTTGCGCTTTTCATCTCACATCAGATGATTATCCGATCCGATGTCACAGTGCGAATTCGATGCAAAATATCGTCGGCCATAGCACACAACACACCGTCACCAGTCCGCAGCGCTTCGAACGAAGTAGGGCCACAAACATTGACCAAAAGCATTCTCAAATAGAAGCATTCGTTGTTTTTCGGGTGAACTGTGTATATTCTACCAATAATCACTTGCATAAACACCACGAAATGCGGGAACTACTTCACCTTGTTTCCGCCGCTTGAACTTCTTCGACGACGCATTCCAATATCGGGGCATCTCGCAATAAGAAAGTGTTCGTGCAAACTCGTGGCTTCGGCAAGTGTCAAAAAATTGGTTAATGTTGTTGCAGTTGCCATAACCCTACTCACGAATGAGCAGAGTACCAAGATTGTTACTCGCTCATTTTTCGTAACAACCTCTACGTGAAAACTCAAAACGCTGAACAACATCATTGTCCACGCATCTCAATCACCCCTGCTTTTCAACTTACTCACTCGTACTAATGCAAGGATCCTGAAAATAATGGATTCAAACACCATCAAACAAATGTCAAAGTATCTACTCCACTTTAAAATGTTACTTAATGTAACATAGTAAACATAATTTAAAAGAACAAACTTATTAGGTAGATACCTATTTTTAAAAAAAAAGAAATCAAAATTGTTCACAATAACAATTTGCTCGGAAAATAATTGAAATCATTGACAACAACAATTGCTTTTAAAATAATTTTTTTTTTTTTTTTGTATTTGAAATGTCACTACTCGATTTCTATCCATCTTTTTGTTGTTTCAAAGTGCATTTCCCCATACAAACTTTCATAGCCTTTTTCATCCCCTCAAAGTTTTGTTTTCGCGACAAAACTTCACACAAATGATATACAGACCAATAGCAAATATATGTGAAAGTTTGGTTCAAATCGGTAAATGCGTTAAGGCGTGAATCGACGACTAACGAACACAATTTTAAGGTTTTCTTTTTATATATATAGATATTTAATCAAATTTTATCCCCAAAAATATCGTGCTTTTGCATGAATCCGGTTGAGTTGGTAATCAGTAATCACTATTAATTTATCGCAATATCTCTGCAACGCACATTTATGATCACTTGTTCAGAAATTTTTTGTATAGGTAGAAACTCTGTCCAAGAAAAATTGTCATGACAGGCCTTATGGAGGAGCTTTTTTTCTACCAGTGGTGCCTGTAGCTACACTCACGGCACTCAAATACAAGATTTGCCACTGAAATAATAAATAAACCACTGGCATTTCAAGGAATTTTGTTGTTGTAATTTTCCTGAAATTCGCATACATCCCACCACAACCAGTCTGCCCCACAGCCGCGGGCAGAATGAGCACGATCGTCTTGCGTTCGCTTGCTGTTATCATCAACCAAAATAAGCAGTGTGAGTGACTGAAGCACATCAGAGAAATGTTACCATATTTCAATTTTAGCATTTTCTTTGAATTTTGTCAAAGAACTTTCGGTTTTGGTGCTTTTTAAAGCTTTTGAGAGCGAATAAATGAATTTGATTATGTGGGATGTTGCCATACAGTTTTTAGGTTTTTGGGATCTCCTCAGAAGAGTCTCGCCCGCGTGACCTTCAAGCCCACCAAAAGTAAATCCCAAAAAGGCGTTTGAGGCGGGATTTCAATTATAGGGCCCCGAGCCAGCACTTTCGCTAGTGTCGGTGTGAAGGTCAACTGAGATCGGCGCGACGCATCGATGAAGTAGCGATAAAGCCGTAACCAATGCTGAATACGCCCCAAGCTAGCACAGCGGAGAAAAAAATATAGCATGAACACCGGATTAGTATAGCGAACTTATTTAACTATTTAGTATATTTAAAAACAATACAGTAGTTTTAGTTGATACTTTCGTAGTACGATCTAGGTATTAAGTTAGTTTTAAGTTTTGGTTGTATCCAATAGTTTTTTTTGGCGTGAGTTTAGTTTTTTTTTTTTTTTTGTCCCGGTCATTTCGTTTCTAGTGTTTCCGCTAATTTAAAATTGTACTAAGTGTTGTTTTTTTGTATAGGTAAATAATATTGTGCAGACCGACCTCTGTCTTTCCTATACAATTTAAATAAAGTCTATGATTATATATGCTCGTTGACCCACGCCAAATGACAGTATTCATATTGGTTCGTCACTAGAAAGTGAGTATGAAGTGCTAAGGCAAATTTTCAGTGGTGTGAAGGGGATGCTACAATACTTTCGGTGTAGCTGACGTGATCCGGCAGCAGCGTATCTAACTAAGGGGAAATTTTAAAATCGGCCAACGAATTTCCAGGAGGGGTGGGAATGGCCAGCGCTGAACAACAACAACAGCGCCCCTCAGTGCGGTGAAGGTCCTTCCGAATATTTGGTAAGGGTAAAGTAAGTACCTGTTTGTCTGGCATGTTTGATGTTTTGTAGTTGACTAGGTCGAGCGGCGGGGAGCAAGAACCACACCATTCCGGCGAGCTGAGCCGTGCTGAATAAGCATGCCAAGCTCTTCGCTCTCGACACTCCTATCCCTTTCTATTTCCGTTCCCATCCACGGTTCCTATCCACTTCCTGTTCCGAGTCCCCTTTCAACTCCAAACTCCCGCGATATCCTTCTCTAATCATATTACAAATGGCGCCCAACGTATTTACACGTCTTATGTCCTTTATGTAGTCTTTAGTCCACAGTTGGACCAGTTGCCAGCGTCATCGCACTCGTAAGTCTTCGAATGGGAAGGTTCGGAACGTACCCGATTGAATCGCGAGTAACCCTGATGCTGACAAGCGAACCAATTGGAAACTTTTAGTCTTTGTCAATTCCTATTCCTGCTATTAATTGTTAATTTTACTTTCCTATCTAAATTTTAAATTTTCTAGTCCGATTAGTCCTCTCCATATATACATATATAGTAATCACGAGTGTAGTGACCTGTTCATGATTCTGTCGTAGCATGTTGCACTGTCTCGTCCGTAGCTTTCTTTAGTGTGGTGATCGGAACGTTTAAAGTCTGCCAGCGAAGCCCTTTGGTTGTCTGGTATAGCGGGAATGGGAAGTGATGCCAATTGTAAGTCCGTGTTCATTTATGTTACTATTTCACCAAACTGAGGGATGTAGTCCTACAGCCTACTAAGTCCGAATGCTGTTAAAGGATCACGACGACGCCGCCAAAGACAGTATCCCCCCAAGCACCCCTACACCGATGATAAGAGTCAATTAGAAAAAGCATAGTAGTGAAATCACCAGCCCTTAATATATGCTCAATATAGTTGACATTGACCTACAAATAAATCTAAACAAAAAAAACGAATTTTATAGGATAACTGGTAATACCGTGTTTACTTAGCGATAAGGAATTTGTATAGTACACCATACGAATTATCTTATAAATATAACTAGTTATAGCTACGGTATCGTTTCTGTTTTGTTTAGTCGTTAATTGTTATACATTTTTTGTTTTGGCTTTGGTATTTAGTCATTATACCTAAATTATATCTACTAGGTTCGCCCAGTGGTCGAAAATCGACCACACAGTTTTTACATTATCATCATATAAATAAAATTGGTGTAGCAATATTTGACTTGAAGCGAATTTTAATATCTGTCTTTAAATAAACAATTCGTAATTATAACTGATCGTATTCGGGTCAATGCTGGAATAAATATTAGTAGCTAATGTTGTACTAAACTTTTTTAATGTTGAAAAAAGATAGTACTAAAATTAAAGAAAATGTAGGTAGGTACCTTTTGCATTTTGTTTCATCGTTCTGTATTTTTATATTTTTTATTCAAGAATATTTTTAAGTTTTTGCTTACGCAGCTGAAGTGGTTGCAGCTGAATTTGATGCTGCTGCAGTTGATGCCAGAAACTCGATTAAGTAAAGAGTAGTTGACTTTCGGTTGAAATCTTGAAAGACTAATCCTTCATTTCTTAAAAAAAAAATCGCGAAAAAAGAGCAATGAAAATATCTGGGCACAATGAAAATCATATTTTCTCTTAGATCATTTTTGATGAAATGAAATTGGTAATTCTTTTCTCCACATTGTCATTTTTTACCATTATTTGTAAAAATAAATTATAAACACCCGCCAAATCTACCTGTTGTTGACTTCACTTGCGAAGAAAGGTTATTCTCAATCAATTCTTTTAACAAAACTCAAATGTTCATCCATAAATATTTGAGAAGTGCAAATTTTCCCAAATTTCCCTTTTCTCAGGGGTGCAAAAATGTATATGTATCTACTTTGTTCGCGTCAGCGACGAAGCTGTTTTGAAATCAGTCTACAGTCTTGTTCTTGTGTCGATCGGCGATCGATAGACAATTCCAGAAGCAGGGGTATATTAATTGTTTGAAGTGCACAATTAAGTTTGGACTATGTAAGTCCGTCCGAACTTAATGGAACTTTGCACGCGCAAGTTTACAGGAGATATTTAGGATTTAGCTCTCTTTGCCGTTATGGGGACGTGTTAAGAAAACGGTGGGTATGGTGTGGTGAATTTAGTTCCAATTTATATTTTTTCATTAAAACGAATATTATAAGGACTGCTTTTATTTTACCTAGGTAATCCATACAGTACATGATGTTTACATTGTGGTTGTTTGTGAACAATGGAAATCGATGAACTATAGGGATCATTTGCAAAAATAAAATAAAATCAGTATCTACAAATAATTATTTGGAATTTACTGATAGCTATACCTACATTTTTATTTCTGTTCTTTCCCATACCTACAGTTAAAAAAAAAACTCATTTTCGTTGGTTGTAGCTAAAGTGCAATGAAAATTTAGAAAAAAAAAAATACAATTTAAAAAAGTTGGCAAAAATATTTTTTTTGTCATACGTTGAATCGATTTTCAACTACCTACAAATTGGTTGGCCATCTGAATTTCTATACATTTTTTTGTTATGTCCTATTAATTAAAGGTTGTAATAGTTTTGGAAGGTAAAATTTCGAAAATAAATCTACACCAAAATAGTATAAAAAACAACAGGCAGAATTTAATGGACATAAAAAAAAAGTTATTTTCTGAATAAACATTAGGTATTCATAGTTATTCTTGGATGACTCTATTGTTTACATTTATTGCTTTAGTTGGAAATTCTTTTCTATATCAAATTGGTTCAAATCTCGTAATAAATTTAATTTCTTTGCTTTTGATTTATTTATTTTTTTCTGTTATTACACGGACACTTCATGAAAATATTACAACTCAAATATCGTACCCACTCAGAAATGTTGATAAATCTCCCTTGAACGCCAACATTTTTTTAATTTTAATATTCCTTATCAATTATTCTTGCCTTTGAATTCGTTGCCTTTTACCTGTCGACATTCACTGACGAGATAATTTTTCGACCAAAAAATAACAAACGAAAACAGTCACAGTAATTGTAAGAATAAAAATGTCTTATTCTATTTCCATGAATGAATATTTCTCAGTTTATTCCTTTATTTATTTATTTATTACATTAGTTACTAACCATTTTGCAAAATATGTACATGTTTTCGTGGTGAAATAAAAAAACGAATTAAGACTCTCAGAACGCATCCATCAGCTGATAGAATTTCACCAAATACAAATAATCTCAGTCAGTGTTCTTAGCAGTCTCTCTTTATTTTCCCTCGAAGCGTGGGCATTTTTCCCTTTTCATCGAAATCAAAATCCCCCGATTTGTATATGCAAAAATCCTTCTTTTAGAAGTAGAATGTTTATTATTCGGAAAGAAATTCAAATTAATTTAACCTAGAGTATAAGAATTGCAGTTTGTTAACATTATAATGATTATTTCTTGGTACTAGAAATTGTTTAATATGAAATATAAAGCGACATTATGAGAGCAAGTTATTCACTGTGTACTCTGATCCACTGTTGACACATTTACCCTACCTACACAAATTTTTTTGTTCTATTCCTATTATCGGGTTCGTACACGTACAAAGCGAGAGCGAGAGTGAAATTCAAGATTTATTCCACACACATCCAGCGATTGTCCTTGCGACTTATTAGTTGTCATAGCAAAATCGAGACGTACGGGAATTGAAGACGCTTAAATACGAAAGGCAAATCGTTCTGAATAAGTGGAATCCGCGGAAAGGAACATCTTCGACTTTGAATTTTCCAATAAAAATCGTTGCTTGCATAATATTTGATATTAAATTCTTCACAATCAAACGCGTACCGTTACAAAGTTTTGGTTCATTTAGGTTCCGCAACAAAATGGGATAGTTGGTGGCTTCGTTTTCCATCACGGAGTCGACTGATTTCATTTGTATGAATGCAACTCACCAGCGATTTGGTTTTGAATGGCGAAATTCAAATGATCGACGTTCTTGTTTTTCGCAGCCAAAATCACTCTTACACTCAGCCAATCATGGTCAATATAATCCTGAAATTCGGGAAAACATTCATGATTAGTTCTTTCGGTGTCGTTGTAAAGTTGCAAAAATTTTGTGGAAACTCAATCAGGCCGGTGATTAAGTTTGCTGGAATCACACCATTGCCATCGCCAACAATTGCCTGGAGAACTCTGCAGCGGACTGGTCATTTTGTAAAGAAACTCGCATGTTTGTTGTCAAATGCAATTTCTTGACGTATCGCCATAAAGCAGACGCCTTCAAGCATTCAATTCATCTGCCGGAGTTGATCTCGAAATGACAGGTAGCGTTTGACAAAAATCGGCTGAAAGCAAGATCGTTGCTCCACCGAAAAGTCGCTTAACATGACGTAAATCCTTCAAAGTACGATTCAGGGCCTCCAACGCACGTTTGTGAGCCATTGTGCATTCGTCCCATATCATAATCTTACATTGCTGCCGTAGGTACTTTCGCCATCGCAGTGTTCTTTGAAATGTTGCATGTAGGTTCTTCTTCCACTTGCAGATTCAATGGCAATTTCAATGCAGGATGAGCTGTACGACCGCCTTCTAACAAAGTAGCCGCTATCCCAGACTGCTTGCATCAATTCATCGTACACTTTCTGTTATTCTTGATTCAACATTGGCACATTTGTTTGAACAGTTTGACTCAATGCGATTCGATCGAAGTCCATTTCTCGCTCCAATTCTCGATTAAATGCGTCTTGAATTGAATGATTTGGCTGTGGCATCCCCAATTTGCACAACAAATCGCCACTCATGAGCAGACACATTATGTATCCTCGATCAAAATCAAAGCTTTGTTGCGCATTTCATCTGACATCTCCAGTTCATTATCCGATGTCACAGTGCGAATTCGATGCAAAATATCGTCGGCCATCATATCATCTTTGTATAATCAAAGTATCTACTTCATTTCAAAAAGTTACTTAATGTAACATAGTAAACATAACTTATAAGAACAAACTTTTTAGGTATATTAAAAAAAAAAAAAAAAAAAAAATTCAAAATTGTTGACAACAACAATTTGCCTGGAAAATAATTAAAATAATTGACAACAACAATTTCTTTTAAAATTTAAATTAAATTTTTTTTTTATTTGAAGTGTCACTACTTTATGTTATCCATTTTTTTTTTTTTCAAAGTGTATTTCCCCATAAAAAAAATAAAAAATTTAGTGGTGGACCACCGTTAACATTCATGGATATGAAAAATAGATGTTGTCCGATTCTCAACCCTATCCCATATACACACTAAGTTTCACGAAAATCGGTTGAGCCGTTTCGGAGGAGTTCAACTACGCACCCCGTGACACGATAATTTTATATATTAGATATATGTATTTATTTCTTATTTTTAGTAAGTATTTAGTTATTTTTTTTTTCTTTTATTTTTCTGTAATCTGTAAGCTATGCTGTAGATAAATAAAAAAATAAATAAATAAATATTAGATTTCTTCATTTTATTTCATTTTGTATAGTTTGTAATCAATTTGCCGTCGAACAAAGGCACTGTTTTTCAAACAGGTCTTCGTTTGTGTTATCTTGCGTCCCCTTCCAAATAAGCTCATTCCAATTTAAAATCTTTCTACTCAATTTCACTGTATTCAGTTGCACAATTAATATACATCCTTCGTTCGCATAGAAGACAACCCCTTGCCCTGGATCATTCTCGCTCGTTTCGCATTTTTCCTTTCCACCCCTCTGTTTATTCAGCTCTTCATTAATTCACTTCTCGCGAAATAAATTGCTGCAAATTGCAAACACTGGAAGTTGTAGTAGAGGAAAAATCGAACACCACCAGCAGCAGGATCGCTCAAAAGAAAGGGCGACTGAAAGCTTCCACAAAAAACCCTTTATCATCAATTTAAATTTTCAATTAATTTTCCACGCCCTCTACAAATTGTTGGCCCCCATCTGCTGCCACTGGCGTTCTGCGATTCTGATTCCGAATCTGATTCGCACTCTGTGTTCATTTGCAAAGTTAACTTTCTAGGTACACTACTCCACGTTGTCTCTCACTCCAAACCTTCTCTACAACGCATTAAATGAAACTGAAGAAACAAAACAATATTTTTCTCACAAATTAAGGACGAACAAGCAGAAAAAAAAGTAATTTCTTTAAGCATTATCAAAAGGATGCGAGATAGTGGTAGTGGTAATAGGAGCTGGAAAACTAGGATTACTTCTTATTTTCCACTCGTTTTAAAAAGAACATCACGGAGAGCTTAAGAAGGGAGTATTCCGCTTGGTGTGCTGCATGCGACTTAATTAGTGTAAACTACTAAGGCAAGCCCCATTCCATAGTGTATATATCCTTTTTTCGTTGAAAACACAAATTAAATTGACTTTCTGGGAAAGTTGGCAGAGCACTGAAACCTGTGTGTAGTTTTTATGCACATATAGCCCAGAGCTAAACTGGACGTGCTTTTTATTCTGTGGAATATCTGGAATAATGGAGTCGAAAAGTTTAGAGGGCTTGAGAAAATCCGTATTCATTTTTCCCCAGTCTAAATGTTTTTCTTCTGCGAAGGAAAAGTTCTGAAGAATGGCGGTTTTAATGAGAAAAAAACTTAAGTCTTACTACTTCTTGCTGGCTCACAAATACAGTCAGTTTCAGTTGATTTAAAGGGAATTTTGCTCACAATTTTCTAATGGTAAGTCGCATTTATGCATCCCGACGCGAAGGAGAATCTAAAAGGGCAAGGGCCAGTGGACAGCAAGGACTTGCATACAAATCGTGCAATAGAAATATTCACTCACACAGTATAGTAGTCTGCGCTTTACTTTTTCAATAGGCCCTACGATATTTCACTTTCGACTTGTCGAGTATGTCGACGGAATATTAAATGACAGCTGGTATACATAATGAACTTACCTATAAATAGATTTGCTCGCTTTTCGATCTGTCGAAGTAACCCCAACCAATCCAGCTCAATCAAGATGTTTATATTTATGAGTTCAGATAAATAATTTTGTCCATCACAAAATTAGCTATCACTATTTTATTTCAATAGGATACTGTGAGCTTTATTACCGTCATTGCACTAGCTGCCCCCTCTGGACATCTACTGCAGCAGCAAGGCGGTTAAAACCGCAATCAGGCTAAGAGAGTCTGGATTGTGGTCATCCAAACCCTACGGGCATGCCTCCATTGAGTTCCAATGGAGTGCGGCGAAAGAGAGGGTGACTACTGACTACCTACCCCCACTCTCGTTTTTGTCAGGAGATTCTCTACTAGAATTCCAAACAGAAGCGATTGGGACAACAAAGTAGTGACAAAAGAAGATGAGCTAGCCCTATATACTGACGGTTCAAAGATGGATATCGGTACAGGCGCGGGCATCTTCAGCGAAGCACTGGACCTGCGAGAATCATTCAGAATCAGCGATGATTGCAGTGTATTCCAAGCAGAGGTAGCCGCTATCACCCAAGCGGCGAAGAACCTAAAGAGACAGAGACTCTGACAGCCAAGCGGCCATAAAAGCCATGGAGTCAGTCGTGGTGAAGTCAAGAGCAGTAAGTCACTGCAAGATTAATTTGGACGAAATGTCGTAGGAAGAACTAGAGGATCAGGTTACAGCGGAGCTTTAAGAACCCATGAGATTCACACTAAATCTATGTGGCTCCAATACAAAAGCGGTATATTTCTTTTTTCTCGACAGGATGCACTGGATGGTTCCCGTAACTGGACACAATGGACCCAACTGATGGTCTAAGTGAAGCTGTGGCAACCGCCACAAGAGCATCCATTTACCTACCATGGGCGGTACCACGCCCCTTTTTCCAATTTTGACCAATCTTCACAGGTATACTTCTGGGCCAATACCTAAGATTGTGTGTTAATTTGAACTCAATCGATTCGGTGACTTTCGAAATTTAAGGTTTTTAATGTTTTTTTAGTATGGGCGGTGCCACGCCCTTTGTCCAATTTTGACCAATCTTCACAGGTATACTCCTGGGCCAATTCTAAGATTGTGTGTAAATTTCAACACAATCGATTCGATGGCTTTCGAAATTTAAGGTTTTTAATGTTTATTTTTTGTATTGGCGGTGCCACGCCCCTTTGTCAAAAATTGGTCGTACCAACTCAGAAACATTTGCGGGCAACGTATACGTTTTCGTTTTGATTTAAAGCAATACGATTCAGGAACCTCCAAAGCGCGTTTTAAAATTCAATTTTTTTTTTTTTTTTATTTGAAGTGTCACTTCTTTATGTTATCCAGTTTCTTTTTTTTTTTTCAAAGTGTATTTCCCCATAAAAAAAAAAAAAAATAAAATAATTTAGTTTTGGACCACCCTTAACATTTAGGGATATGAAAAATAGATGTTGTCCGATTCTCAACCCTAGCCCATATGCACACTAAGTTTCACGAAAATCGGTGGAGCCGTTTCGGAGGAGTTCAACAACGCACCCCGTGACACGATAATTTGATATATTAGAAGATTTTAACTTGTACTATGTTATTTAATTACTTATCAACTAGAGCTGAAATACTGATATGAAAGGAATGTAATCATATTCCTTTAGTTTGTTTTGTTAAAATTGGTAAAATTTAAAAGCATTTTTAACCTCTTACCAAAAAGATGTTCATGCCGATTTTTAAATGGTGATAGAATTACAATGTAGTTTAGCGTATTTTGCCTGGTGTGTTATTCGATTGGGCACAAAATACTTTTTTTGCTCTAGGTCACTTTATATGTTCTATTGGTACGAAAAAAGCAATATTTTTCCGATTTTAGAGCACTTTTGCGAACCTCAGAGTTGTTTCAGTTTAACCAATACAAGTGCGTTTGAGTTTGACAACTAGTTGAATTTGTTTTCGTTTTCCTGACGTTTTTTAACAGCAAATGTTTAGACATCAATGTCGGCGCGAATCTCGATTCTCTGAAAAAAAAACTTTAAGACTTAAATAGGGAATGGAAAACGAATAATAACAAAAAAAGAGCAAAGTGACGTTATTATGTTCAACTAGCCACACGAAATTTGAAATCAGAAAGCGAATCTGAAGAAGCCGAATCAAATACCACATAAAAGAGCCATATTTCAATAGATTTCGGGTTTAGCCCAATTGCTGGTTTAAAAGTGCAAACCCCTGAGGGTATTTATATAACTGGTATGAAAGTAAACAATTCTTAAGTTAAATTTGGTTCAAACTGTCTGATTTCTCACTATTCAAAATAACTACAATATGACCTCTATGGTTGTAAACGCATTTTTTGTACTCGTACAATTAGAAAATACAATAAATACGATTTTGAACCGTAAAAATATACGATTCTCAAGCAATATCCATAATAACACTGGTTACGCCCACTAAAGTCATTTTGCAAGTGGATGAAAGTGGATTGCAAGTGGATGCTATGTTGCAAATCAAATAGAGATGGCGCTTCACGTTCCAAATTTTGCAGAACATTTTGGGTAGAGGCCTCTTAGTAGTCACAATCACATTTTTTTGCTTTACGTAAATAAGGTGATAATCACTGTGACTATCACTTTTTTGCTATCGTTTTCATTTGACAGCTGTTAAGGTAGCATCTTTATTAATCTAGTCACCAGGGAGAGCTATTCAGAAAAAAAAAAAAAAAAAAAAAAAAACAAATCAAATTTTCGTTCGGTTTTCCCGGGAAGTCCCGGATATAAGACAGAATTTCGGTTGTCCCGGGTTGCGAATAAGATTCACAAACAAAAAAAACTATTACAAACATCTTTTATTGTTTACAAAACACTCACCTAAGTCCGTTTGACACTACATTTTTTGTTTGCGATGTTCAAACTTTTAAAATTAAAGTTCGAGAAATTACAACGAAAACTCCCGATAGAAGTGAGTACATACACCCCAACCTTATTGACGTAGACATATCAGCTGGCAGCTTTTTATGACATTTCAATTTTCAATATTATTTGAAAATAAATTCGTTTAAAATTTTCAGGTATTACACTTTCAGATTTCTTATTGGTTCTTATGTGTACTGAGTTGGCCGCAAAAGAAAAAACGTTTTCACCTGCACTGGAAATCTATTTCAATTGATTTCACATTTATAATAACGGATTTCGAAATAATCTCTTCTTCCCTTCTCTATATATCTATCTAATATATAAAATTATCGTGTCACGGGGTGCGTAGTTGAACTCCTCCGAAACGGCTCCACCGATTTTCGTGAAACTTAGTATGCATATTGGCTAGGGTTGAGAATCGGACAACATCTATTTTTCATATCCCTAAATGTTAAGGGTGGTCCACCACTAAATTTTTTATTTTTTTCATGGGGAAATACACTTTGAAAAAAAAAAGAAACTGGATAACATAAAGTAGTGACACTTCAAATACAAACAAAAAATATTTTGAATTTTAAAAGCAATTGTTGTTGTCAATTATTTTAATTGTTTTCCAAGCAAATTGTTGTTGTCAACAATTTTGATTTTTTTTTTTTAAATTTATTTGTACCTAAAAAGTTTGTTCTAATAAATTATGTTTACTACGTTACATTAAGTAACTTTTTGAAATGAAGTAGATACTTTGATTATATAAAGATGATATTATGGCCAACGATATTTTGCATCGAATTCACACTGTGACATCGGATAATGAACTGGAGATGTCAGATGAAATGCGCAACAAAGTGGCATTTTGTTGTGCAAATTGGTGATGCCACAGCTGGAACTGGAGCGAGAAATGGACTTCGAACGAATCGCATTGAGTCAAGCTGTTGTTGCGTTCAGGTAACGCACAAAAAGAAACGGAAGTGTTTGTCTCCCACCTTTCCACCTTCCTACCTATTCCCGATTTTTCGCCCTTGATTCCTTCCGCTATCATCTTGAGGAAGTGGCCTAAAAACGAATCCATATTTCCCTTGGTCACGGCATCACGCGTGAACGGCTGGACCGATTTCACTAATTCTTTTTTTTTGTGTTTGTTATTGTCAGGAGAAAAATCTTATGAAAGAAAAAATTAAGAAAATTTCGCGGAAAATTAGAAAATTTAAGAATACTTAACCACCATATTAAATTATATCTCATGTACCTAACCATAGCGCTTTTACAATTCAAACTTTTTTGATGTAACCTTATGGCGCTTAACCTTATGGCATAACATTGACATAATGCGTGCTGCAAATATCGTCAAAGAGGATGTAAAAAAATGAATAACGTTTAAAACAGATGCTTCGATTATATTGATAAAATACATATAAAATAATTAATTTATTATTTCTAACAAAAACTGAAACATGTGGCGTTGTAGGCGTATATGTCGTTTTTCAGTTTAGTTAAATTTTCTTTAATAATAATCATCTTAATTTATACATATAATTCTTTCGGGACGAAACTCGATGATGATGATATACCTAACTCAATAGCCACTGGGTCAATTTTTATGATTCGTCTTTTGTTTTGTTCGTATTGTTGTATTTTATGTTAACGCAAACTTAAAAGATAGGATTTTTTACCCACTATATGGCGTTGTTTCACGATCTCCAAAATCACTCACCCGATTTCAATGAAATTTTGTAGATTTATATTCTTCGTTTCCGCTTAGGATAGGATACTTTTGGACCTGATAGGTGGCGCTGCTGCCGATCTCCGAAACAGCTCTACCAAGTTGATTGAAATTTTGTAGATGGATATGGTTGCTTCCAGTTTTAAATTTTGGATAGTTTTTGACCCTATAGGTGGTACTTTGAAAAACACAAGCGGGATAAGAAAACGGATTTTGGCACGTCCCATTAAAAAATAAAATCAAACTCTATTTCTAAAGTTGTATAATTAAAATTATTAATGGACACTGTTCAAATAAAATAATTTGCTAAATGTGAGCAAGACCTAATACGAAAGGTATGGGCAAAGCCGGGTGGATACAGTTACATGTAAAAGAGACTGACGTCCGAATGTGCACTCATAACTCGGGGACGGATCGTTCGATTCTTATGATTGTGGTTGGAACTTGGAAGGAAGGGCATAATGCTACCTTTTGATGTGAAAAAACTTTATGGGGATTAGTTGAATTTTTTAATTCTTTGGATGTTCCGGGCTTACCTCTTCATAATTTGGACTTGAAAGTCTTACTTACTTACTTAAGGTGGCGCTACAGTCCGGGGTGGACCTGGGCCTCAACCAACAAGCGTCTCCAGCCAGCACGATCTTTGGCCAGCCGTCTCCAGTTTCGCACGCTAAGTTGGTTAAGGTCCCCTTCCACTTGCGTGCGCCACCTGAGTCTCGGTCTTCCTCTACTGCGCCGTCCCTCGGGTGTGGATTCGAAGATCTTCCGGGCCGGAGCATTGACGTCCATTCGCTCTACATGACCCAGCCACCTCAGTCGTTGGACCTTCACTCTTCTGGCTAGGTCGATGTCGCTGTACAGCCCGTACAGTTCGTCGTTGTATCTCCTCCTCCATTCACCGTCTATGCAGACGGGACCGAAAATTACTCGAAGAATTTTCCTCTCGAAGTAACCAAGAGTGGCCTCATCCGCTTTTGATAGAGTCCATGCCTCTGCACCATACAGTAGGACTGGGATGATCAAGGTTTTATAAAGGGTAACTTTAGTTGTTCGAGAGAGGGCTTTGCTACTCAATTGCTTTCTTAGCCCAAAGAAACAGCGATTGGCAAGAGTAATTCTTCGTTTAATCTCAGCGCTGGTGTCATTGTCTGAAGTCATAGCGGAGCCTAGGTAGAAAAAGTCCTTTACCACCTCAAAGTTATATCTGTCTATGGCGACATTTTGTCCAAGACGTCGGTGTTGGTTGTCCTTTCTTGATGACAGCATATACTTTGTCTTGCCCTCATTGACCGCCAAACCCATCTTTGCCGCTTCCGTCTCAATGCTCACGAACGCGTCAGTGACATCACGCTTCGATCTGCCGACTATGTCGATGTCGTCGGCGTAAGCGAGTAGTTGGACGGACTTATAGAAGATAGTGCCTCTGGTGTTAGCGTTTGAGTTTTGCACTATTCTTTCAAGAACGATGTTAAAGAAGTCACATGACAGCGCATCGCCTTGTCTAAATCCTTTTTTGACATCGAAGGTCTCGGTGAGTTCTTTACCGACCTTAATGGAGCAGCGTGCATTCTCCATTGTCATCCTGCACAAACGGACGAGTTTGGCAGGGATGCCAAAACTAGACATTGCTCTATATAGTTCGTCCCTATAAATGCTGTCATAGGCGGCCTTAAAATCGATAAAAAGGTGGTGGGTATCGATTTGGACTTCCTGGGTTTTCTCCAAGATCTGCCGCAGTGTGAATATTTGGTCAATGGTAGACTTTCCTGGCCTGAAGCCACACTGATAGGGACCAATCAGGTTGTTGACGAAAGGCTTCAGGCGTTCACACAAGACGACAGATAAGATCTTGTAGGCGATGCTAAGAATACTTATACCTCTGTAGTTGGCGCAGTTCAGAGGATCTCCTTTCTTGAGGATCGGGCAAACAATGCTGAGGTTCCATTCATCGGGCATACTTTCCTCCGACCATATTTTACAGATGAGTTGGTGCATGCTCCTACCCAAGTCATCGCCTGCCGCTTTGAATAGCTCGGCGGCTAGGCCATCTGCTCCAGCGGCTTTGTTGGACTTCAGCTTAGATATGGCTATCTTCACCTCGTCCAGGTCGGGTGGACGGAATTGTTGGTCTTCATCGTCCAGGTTGAATGGTTCATTCTGCCTGACAGCGGAATTTTGTTCGCCATCGCCGTTAAACAGTCTGCAGAAGTAGTTCTTCCATACCCTCAGCATCGACTGCGATTCTACTACGATGCTCCTTGTTCGTCCTTGCAGGCTTCGGTTCGGGCTCTGTATCCTTGGGAGGTTCGTTTAACCCTTTGGTAAAACTTCCGGATCTCATTCCTGCAGAAGCATCTCTCTATTTCCTCGATCGCGCGCTTCTCATGCTCTTTCTTTTTCCTCCTCAGAAGCCGGTGTTCGTCTCTTCTCTTCTGCGCGTAGAGCTCACGGGCAGCTCTTGTCCTCCTTTGCAGCGCCGCTTTGTATGCCTCTTGTTTCGCTGCATGTGCTTGCCGGCATTCGTCGTCGAACCAGGGGTTTCTTTGCGGTGGTCGGGTGAAACCCAGCACATCAGAGGCGGCGTCTCTAATGGCTATTTGGCAATGGTGCCACTGGTCTTCAATACTTGATGCTGGCTGCATAGGACATCTTGAGAGATTGAGAGAGACTCGATCGGAAAAGGCTCTGGAGATATCTTGCGATTGCAGCCGTCCGACGTCAAACTTCCTCACAGTATTTACTTGTCTTGGCGGTGTTCGGGATATCCGCAGTCGTACCTTGGCTACAACAAAGTAGTGATCCGAGTCAATGTTGGCCCCTCGGAACGTTCGGACATCCATAATACTGGAGGAGTGCCTTGTGTCGATCGCAATGTGGTCAATCTGGTTGACGGTTGATTGGTCCGGAGATCTCCATGTGCCTTTGTGAATATCGAGATGCGGGAACCGCGTACTTGCTACGACAACATTTCGCCCCGCCGCGAAGTCGATCAGCCTAAATCCGTTATCGGAGGTGGTGTCGTGTAGGCTGTACCTTCCGACAGTACTACCAAAGATCGCCTCTCTTCCTATCTTTGCATTGAAATCACCTAGGACAATTTTAATGTCATAGTTAGGGCATTGCTCATACGTCTTGTCTAAGAGCTCGTAGAACCTCTCTTTGGTGTCGTCGTCTTTCTCCTCCGTGGGGGCATGGGCGCATATTAGGCTAATGTTGGCGAATTTAGCCTTGATGCGGATTGTCGTAAGGCGCTCCTTCACACAGCTGAAACTTAAGACTTCTTGCCTGAGTCTACCGCCAACGACGAATCCACAACCAAATAGGCGCTGTTTTTGTTGTCGATAGCAGTCGCCATAGTAGATATCGCAATTGTTCATCCTCTTCTTGCCCGGTCCATCCCATCGCACTTCTTGGATGGCGGTTATATCTGCTTTATAGTGGTTCAGGGTCTCCGCTAGTTGTTCGGCTGCACGCGGTCTGTTAAGGGACCTAACATTCCATGTACAGATCCGAAATTCGTTGTCCTTGTATCGTTTGCCAGGTTCGTCAACAGTAAAATCATCCGTATCCGAGGCTTGTTGTTGCTTCGAAACCAGAACATTTTTCCGCAGTCGGGCAGTTACCCCGGCGTACAACCCCAAACCTGGAGGGCCAGGCCCTTTGTTGGACCCCTTGGACGAAAGGGGCCGGATTCTTCCGGTGTCAGTAACCCACTTCGGGGATGTGAGAGCTGCCGTTGACCCATTAAGGGCTCTTCCGCCACCATCTCTATTTCAACACCCTGACTAGTGCTGAAAATCCTCAATGACCTCAGCTCCAAATACGTCGAAGTAGCTCATTGGGGTATTTGCCATGTTGACTGTTGACGCCACCGTTGATTCAACCATGTGAATTCATCCGCCGTACGTCCTCTTTCTGAGGGGCTCATGTAAGACCTCTGAGACTCGATCAGGCAGTCATTCCGACAGAGCATTATAGTGTTGCTGACTTGAAAGTCAGCTCAGTTAAAATGCTGTTGCGCAACATCAATATATCGAAACTTTGTAAAGGATCGCATTTGATTTATGGTTAAGGATCTTACATCAAATATCATGCAAGTGATAATTTTGAGGGGAAATTTCAAAGGCAAACACTCTTATTCCGCAGATTTCGCTTATTTAGAACGATTTACCATTCGTGCGACTTCAATTTCTATGTCAATAATTTATTGCAAGGATAATCGATGGATGTTTGTGCATTAGTGGCATCAATCTTGATTTCCCATGTTTCTCACATTGTAAGTTTAGTGAAAAAGCGGAAGGTTGGCCGAAACGTCAAAATCATTGCGGTTTGATTGAAACAAATCAACATTGCTATTCATAATTTATTTATATTGCATTTAATATAACTTTTGAATAAAGAATTTTAATTGGCCGAATTACATAAATTAGGAAGTGCATTGCGCATGCTCGGAATTATTACTTTCTTTACATCAACAAATTTGGGCGGAACGAAGTTTGCCGGGTCAGCTAGTATATTTATAAAATATATTTATAAAATAGAGTTGCAAAAGATCCTCAGTAGGTTATCTGCATTCATTTAAATCTATTGGCAACCAACTATTAAACTGAAATCTACACCAGCCAAAACTATGCAATGGAACAGGTTTGGTGATAATAAAACTTATGATCAATGTGGTTCAAAGAAGGAAGTTCTCATTCCGAGGATACCGACGATCCCAACCGATATGCCACTTCCCCTTGAGTTTAAACTAATCCAATTTACGATTCGTCTTAAATTCACCCATTCATGACGATTAACAAATCACAAGGTCAAAATGCAAAAATAAAAAAAGGAAATCTTCTTCATTTTTGCATTTCAAAAATTTTGAAACTACCATTACATTTTTCTCTAAGACGATTGAAAAATTATGCTGGAAAGTATGTAAAATCGACTTAGGCAGTTATGGCTTATGGCCACTTATTATAGTTGAGTGTTTGTGTTCTGAAATTAGAAAATACATGCTTTTCTTATGGTCAATCGTACGTGGTATACTCTCGTGTCGGCAAACCATCCATTTTATTTGTTCTTCCGCCTGATAACAAACCGAAAAATATTGTGTATCACAAAGTGCTTCAGTGAAGATAATAAACCCAAATATAAACCAATGCAGCTATATACATAGTTTCATCAAAGCAATTGTCTTACTGACAGGCCATTGAAATACTTTGATTTTTGTACTTTTATTGAATTTGTACTTCCTAATGAACTATTGAACTTAATTAGAAAAATAAATTAAGTTTAGTTAAAAGGTATTATTAAATTCATTGACCGTTAGGCGGTACGAAGTTTGCCGGGCCAGCTAGTTTAATATAAAAACACGATCCCATACGCGTAAAATGAATAATGCAGCAAAAAAACGCAATCGATTAACAATTGACTGCCATAAACATTGGTATTAGTGAAATTGAAATATGAGAAAAAGTCAAGATTTTTCAAAAAAAGATTTATTTTTTTGCCAAATCGAACAATCACGATAAAAAAAAGTATTATTTCTCGAAATATGATCGTTTTTCTAAATCGAAAACGACATTAGTCCCTTTTACACGCAGCTGTCTTTTCAGCATGATTTAATGTAAAAACAAATGAAGAAAAATGTAGGATCATGCGGGCTTAATAAATTCTCGTTAAAAATTTCAATCAAGCACACCTTGCATATAAGAACGCAATTTTTGCAAATTGACATTCAAATAAATAAAAAATATTTTTAACTTTCTCCATTCGTAGTAAGAGAAAGATATTGTTTTCGTACAAAATTTCGAACTCGAGATGTTAATCAATTCTGACATTACGATGATACACGAACTCAAACAAATGGGTCGAACAATTCTGTCCGGTCTGTTCGTCTGTCTGTCTGTCCTGGAGGCCTACAGCCTAAACGGCTGACCGGATTTCGTTCAAAATTCGGATTTGGAGTTTGTGAGCTTAGGGCTCGGGGCCGTTTTTTATTTTGCAAGGTAACCTCAATATTAATGGTACTTCCCATACAAACTGTTCATACCGGTTAAGCTTAATTGGGTGAGGTTACCATGACTATATACCCAGTTTTTGGCTAAAAATTCGAGTAACGGTACTTTTGAAATTTAGACATATCTCGAAAACGGTCCATACGATTGTAGCAAAAATTAATTTCTAAGGTTTTCTAATTTCCATTTCAAACTTAATGACAAAGTCAGTTTTTCTCGGTATTATCGTAAAATAGATTTTTGAAAAAAGTCATTTTTAAAAAAATTAGTTTTCCTTACTTTACCTGAAAACGGCAATAACGATTTTGACCAAAATGCAAACTTGGAGTAATATTGATGTTCTTAAAATTGTTGTGTTTTTAATTATTTTATTTCTTAAAAATGGGTACCCAAAAGCCGATCTCTGTTCATATATATTTTTGAAACTCAATACCGCACTTTAAAATTCAAATTTGCAACAGCCATTAAAAATGCAATAACAGCAACGCAAAACTTATTTTAATTAATGAATAATTCCAATTCCAACCACTTGGAGTTTACAATCAGAATATCCCAATTTGCACCCCACACTCGTTCATCGTGATATTCTGTTTATAACTGTTACTGCAAATACAAGAAAAAATCTCTGAATACTTGCATATACATATTGTTGTGAGCCAGGGTCGAGCCACAGGGGCAGCTTCGGTACAGGTGAGGAGGGCGCGGCATGCTTGTGGTTGCTCGGCTCAGCTCGTCGGACGGGGGTGTTCTTGCCCTCTCACCACATACCACCTGCTCAACAAACATTTATCCATGCCATTGAATAAAAAAAAATAGAGAAAGAAAGAGAAAGTTACTCTACTTTGACCTCAGACAGACAAACGGACCATTTAAATTAAAGATAGCGTAGGAAAAGAAAAATGTCCAAGAACCTATGCCAATACCTCGAAGAAAGAACGGAAGAGACACCGCGAAACTAACCTATCTAGCCTACTCTATATCTAAACTAACCTAAAAGAATAAACTAGATCCTAAACTATGCCTAATATAACTTAAATCTAACCTATCTACTTTTACCCTAAACGCAACTTGTCCTTCCGTAATCTCTTGAAGGTAGAGGTTCGTCACGGCCTCGAAACACGCCAGATGTTAATGGCAAGGGATGGCCAACCCACCCTTCATGTCCGTAGACATAACCAAAAGCTATCTCTCTCTGGCCGAAATTGCGAGAGATAGCCCCTTGATAACCCTCCAGTCACAACACTAGTCAAGCCGTTAAGGCTGTAAAATAACGCTGTAAAGCGTCATGTCATGTCGTCAGATAGTATTAGTCGTGTAATGTCATCGTCGATCTAACAAAAGGACGGCCTTCCCAAATATCCACACACCGTGAGCTTGTTAGCCTAGCCGCTCATATTTAAAAATGTATCTAAACCACAAAACTCAGAAAAACTTGGGTAAAATACATGGACAATAGTGCCACTTTTATTAAAAAAAGAAAAAAAAAATGAAACTCAAAATCAAAGAAACTTAAAAATAAGAAAAATAATAAAAAAACCGAAACCAAGAATATAAAATGAAACCAAAATTGAACGAAAAGGTAAAAAAAATCCTCTGCTCTTAATACTATAATACTATAAACTAAAATTCATAAATTCAAAAAAAATATAATAAAAAAAAACTAAAATTACTCACGGTTTTTTTACGTCCCCCGTTGTTCTGGCGCCAGCACAAGAAGTTTCGTTTAATTGTAAATGTTGGCTTAAAAATACCTATTTTCTAAACTAAACGCGCACAAAACTAAAATACTAAAAGCAGATTCAAATGAAATTTATAAAAAAAATGAATTTAAAACTACGTTAAGAAAAAAAAATAAAATAAAAAGAAACAAGATAAAAACTACGTTAAAATAAAAAAAGGAATAATAAAAAAAACTACGTTAAGATTAAAATAAAAAAAGCAATAAAAGCTACGTTAATATTAAGAATCAATAAAAAAACTACGTTAAAAAAAAGAAATCAAAAAAAAACTATGGCACTTCACAAAATAAGAAAAAAAATCACTGCTGGCAATGCTGCTTGGTTGGTGATGTTGATGTTGTTTGGCGTTGGTGGCGGAGCACCCTGCTGATGCCTTCAGTGGGCGATGGTTGTTCGGGCGGGGGAGAAAAGCGTTTGCGCTTACTTGCACTCCCAAATAAAATTATTCCCTTTGCTGGGTAAGTAGATAAAGTCTCGGGCCTGTCAAGTGCCTTTGTGCCGCAACTGTGGGCTTTGGACCCGCTACCGTCTTTTGGAGACCGTTGGCTGGCGGTATCTTAGCGTTTCGCTAGCAGTCCAACGGCCGAAACATGACCTTACGGTCCCACAGGTATTTTGCAGGCACGGCTTATGTCGGCCTTAACAGCAGCCCGAGTCACTTTTTCCGTTGAGAAGGAACCTATACACAAATTAAGGAGATGTCAGAACAACACAAAAAAAATACACTGCCGGATAATTTGCCTACCTCTACAACGTCAGTAAAAGTCGCCAGTAATTCCTGCCTGGATAAAAATTCCCACTATACGGTCCCCTAATAATTAATTTAATAATTAATTTTGCAAGAAAATTTCCAATTTTCCTTAACTCACCCAGAAAATATTTAATTGGTGTTTTTTTTTTTTTTGTCACTGTATGGCAAAACTTAATCGTCCAGCTGACTATTGAAGAGGGCATCGACCGCTTGCTATCAGTTAACGATAACTATGAAGGCCTGTCGGCAAACCAATTTTGCATTTGCGGTGTATTGCATTACCCCCTTCCTTTGTCTCCCAAAATCTCCCCAGACCCTGTCTTTCTTTTTCTTTTCTGTTTTATATTTCCTTTCTTTTCTTCCTTTTGCTTTCATTTCCCCTTCGTTTTGTCAAAATTTGTTTCCCTTTCTTGGAATGAGAGCGAGGGGTCTCTTAATTCCTAATCGTCAAGTCGTATCAGTCTTGTCTTCCTATCTCCTAATAGCATACATACATAAAGTAACGATACTTAACATAGAGAAAATAACATAACTTACAAAAAAAAAATTTCAACTACATCTACACGATCACCCACTAACTTGGAACGCAATGAAATCGGAACGAAGAAAACTTTAAAGCGAATAAACGATTGACAAGACAAAATGTCAAAATCAACTCTGAAAGCGCAGCATATGGACGCAAAATGGTAAGGAATTATTTTTATTTTATTTTATTGATTATTATTGTAATTTATCTACTTTCTTTTCAGATTATGTCTAATTTTATTGCACAGGTGAGTTTATCTTTCTATTATTGGGGTTTGTCCTCTCAACGCGTATTGGATCTGCGGTTGAGCGGCCAAACTCCCATGTAGGAGTTTGTTTACCTTTTTTCCTAATTTTTTTTTTTTTTTTCTTTACAGCTGCCTCGACTAATTGGTATGTATTTCCGCTAGTGGAAATTTGGATTAAATAATTATGTAACTTATTTTTGTGTCTCTAGGTATGGCTCCGTAACAGGCTCGACGGCGTTCGCCGAGTGGTCGGGAGGCTAACGACCTCGTAAAAATCGTAGCCATCCAGGATAGGGATAGTAGTTGCTGATGAAAACTTTTGGCTCGACCTTTTTGATCTCGCGAATCGTGTGGCAAGGGCCCACACCCTGAGATATTTGCGCTAAATTTGTTAAGCCGGGCAGTGTTAGTGTAGTGCTTTTTATGATTCTAATAAATAATTGGTTCGGATAGAATCTTTCATCCAATGGTGTTTACATTTCTCCGTGTTTGTTTATGTTTGTTTTTGTTTATTCTCAGGTGGAGAAGGTGTGTGCAGGTGGTTTACCGAACCACTCGGGTTTATCACAGAGTTGTTATCACTTTTTTTGGGACCTATTCTACTATCACAGGCTAACCTAACTCTATAAATAAATAAATAAATAAATATATAAATAAATAAATAGATCTATAATATAAATAAATAACTATGTGAATAAATAAACTATGTAAATAAATAAATAAATAAAAGCCCTAGGACGGACAAATAAGATAAATAAATAAATAAATAAATAACATAAAATATCACAGATAATCAAGCAACGACTGCAAGAGTGCGTCATGGTTAAGTGTGGAGATCTTTGGCGTGAAAAACTCCAACTTTTTCTCCCATCAAGTTTCCTATTTCGTATAGTGAATTGCCGACGGCTTTCAGCACTATACATTTTATAAATTTAGGACCCAACTTAGCGTTGTATTTGTCCAGCAGATTGCTTTGCTTGAAATTTCTCCTATAAACTATTTGTCCTTCTTTGTATTTTATGTCCCTACTTCTTGTGTTATACGTTTTTTCTGCTTTTTGGTGTGCTAGCCCTAGATTGTCAAGTATTTTAGTCCTAATTAGCTCTAGTTTGTCGTTTCGTGTAACTATTTCCGTGTTCATGTTTTTGATTGTGTCAAGGCGTCGGAGGATGTTATATGCACTTGCGTGCTGAATCATGTTCGTGCCAAACAGTGCGTAATAGGGTTCAAACAGTGTCGAATCATGAACCACGCTCCTCAAGGAAAACGCCGCATCGGATACGTGTTGGTCCCAGTTCCTTTGGTCGTCTTTTAGGTAAGACCGTATTTTGGCTAGGACCGAACGGTTTACTCTTTCTGAGGCGTTTGCCTGAGGAGAGTAGAACGCTGTTCGAACATGTTTGACCCCATATTTTGCTAATAAGCTGGCAAACAATTCGGAAACGAACTGCTTACCATTGTCAGAGTGGATATACTCCGGGACACCAAATACATGAAACACTGATTCCTCTAAATACTTTACTACCTCTGCAGCCGTTGCTTTTCTAATGGGTTTTAAAAATACGTATTTACTAAAATGATCTAGGACAATAAATATATGTGTGTTTCCGTTTTTCGTTCGTGTGTATGGTCCTAGGAAATCTATATAAAGTCTTTGGAAAGGTCGCTCCGTTATCGTTTGTTGTCCCATCGGCGGTCGCGATATCATGTTTACGGGCTTGGCGCATTTGCAGACATCGCAGGCTTTCACCCAATTCTGCACGTCGGTGGCCATGCCAGGCCAAAAGTATAGTTGTCGCAACCTGGACAATGTTTTGTGGATGCCACCATGTCCTGCCGATGGCGAATTGTGGGCGGATTCCACAAGACTCCCACGCAACTCTACCGGAATCCAGAGTTTCCAGGCTCTGTCGTCTTGTACTACGTCTCCTGTACGTATGTCAGTTCGTTTGTAAACAAATCCGTCTGAAACGCAAATGTCAGGTAGTTGGTCTTGTCGTTCGTTAACGGTCTTCCTCAACTCATCATACTCTTCCGAGGAAAAGAATGGTGAGTCAAGGTCAACCTGGAGTATGTCTGTTTCAGGAATGAGCTCATCCATATGGACGCGGGATAGAGTATCAGGGACTACGTTCTGGACTCCCTTCCGATGCTCAATGTCAAAGTCGAACCCTTGAAGCTTCAGGCTCCATCTGGCCAAACGACCAGACAGATCCTTCTGCGTCATGAGCCACTTCAAACTGGCATGGTCAGTGATAATCGTGAAAGGAAGTCCTTCCACATAGGCCCTGAATTTCTTCACCGAGAGAACGGCCGCATAGCACTCAAGTTCCGTCACACTGTAATTACGCTGGGCGGAATTCAGCTTCTGGGACATGAATGCTATGGGTCGCTCGTTATTTTCCGCATCCATCTGGAAAAGCACACTCCCTACTCCTGTCGTCGATGCGTCACATTGAATGTAAAAGCGTTTCGTGAAGTCGGGATTTGTCAGTATGGGTGCGGACACCAAAGTCGCCTTAAGTTTATTAAATGCGTTTAGCGCTTCGTCTGTCATTGCGAAAGTTAGTCCTTTCTTAAGGCAGTCAGTCATTGGAGCGGACAGTACGGAAAAGTTCGGAATGAACCTCCTATACCATCCTGTCATCCCCAGAAACCGCCGGAGTTGCTTGGGGGTCTTGGGAACCGGAAAACCGTCGACCGCCGATACCTTGTCTGGGTCAGTCCGTAGGCATCCATCGCCGACGATATACCCTAGGTATTTAATTTCGCGGTAACAGAACTTGCTTTTCTCGACGTTAATAGTGAGCCCCGCTTCCCGAAGACATTTTGCTACCTCTTCTAGCGCTCTGACATGTGACTCGAAATCTGGAGAACAAACCAAGAGGTCATCGAGGTAGACAAAGACATACTCTCTCAACCGAGCGGGTATGGCTTTGTCCATGAGCCGACACATTCTCTGTGCGGCATTGCACAGCCCGAATGGCATCACCGTGAACTGGTACAAAGGCCGCCCAGGGACTGTGAAGGCCGTCTTCTCTCTTGATTTGTGCTCCAGTGGAATCTGCCAGAACGCGTCCTTCAGGTCAATGCCTGATATAAATCTGGTGTCTTGCAATCTGCTCAAAAGCCCCTCTATGTGTGGAAGCGGGTATGCGTCTTTCTTTGTTACCGCGTTGACTTTTCTGGAGTCCAGGCACAATCTATTTTTGCCTGGTTTTCTCACCAGCACAACTGGAGAGCTCCATGCGCTGTTGCTCTCTTCGATGACCCCCAAGGAGATCATTCGATCCAACTCGTCATACAAGAGCTTTTGGATCGCCGGTGAGATCGGGTAGTGCCTTTGTTTTATGGGGATCTTGTCGTCTTCCACCTCGATAATATGCTGTTCGAGGCCGGTCTTACCCAACCCCAACCGAGCGAAGGAGGGGAACAGCTGCTTGGCTCTCTCCAGCTGTTGATGTTGTTCTGGTGAGAGTGCCTGGACTGGTGTTCGATCCTCCGTCGGCGATGGAACGTCAAGTTCGTCGATAATGTTTGGAGCGACCTTAAATTCCCTCCAAAAATCAACCCCCAAATAAAGTGCCTGTTGGAGACTTGGGACTACAAATATTTCAAGTGTGTGAGACTTGCCACCCCATGAGACTGTTGTTGTAAATCGTCCGTGAATGTGTTGGTGGTTTCCGTCTGCTGTCCTTATGTCTGTTTTCATTCTTGTCATTTGAATATTATGTTTTTCTAAAAATTCTAGAGATCCTTTTCCGAGGCAGCTAATTGATGCTCCACTATCCAATAGGCCCAGGAGCTCCTCGCCTAAAATCCTAACTTTCGCGTAGGGCCTATTGTCGTCAGTAATGGTTATCACAGATGCTATAATATTTCTCTTTCGTCGTCTATTCATTGCACATAATTCCCTAAGCCTACTAATTTTCTTATAATTTCTTGTTTTCTTGACCGACGATGCCACTTCCTCACCGAAAATCTTCTTCCGAGTCTCATAGTAGAATTGGAGTCTTTCATGTAGACTCTTTCGTTGAGGGATTTCTTTACTTGAAGAGTCGCATTCCCTAGCCGTATCCCTCTTTAAAATTTTTATTTGTCCGGGTGGACATGGTTTTCCGGGAATGCTGGCTTCATCGGCTGGTGACTCCCGGATGCACTGCCGATTTTTAAGTTTTCCTGGCACTGGGCACAGTGAAAACTTATGTTTCCCTGACCGCAACTAAAGCAAGTCAGGGAATGGAAATTGGAAGGGCATGTCGGTTGTGTCCCTTCTGTTTTTGTGGCTAAATTAGCCTTGTCTCCTTTCGCCTGTTCTACCCTACGATCTGTCCTAGCTTGACCTGCGTGTCTATTCGACCGTTGATGTTGCAGCGCGGCAAGGTTCATCTTATCCTGTTCGTCGTCAAATTTTATTAGCTGCTCATTGCGGTCCCTATACTCTTCATGATCGTCAATTTCTGTTATCTGTCGCCTAAATTTTTGTTCTCTTGCCGATAGATATTTTTCGGCTCGTCTGCACTCTTCGCGGAGGTCTTGGATGGTCCTAATGGAACACCCGAAATTTAGCGTCGCGACCTTATCCTTTATATTTTGGCGAAGGATATCTACCAGGTCTAGTTCGTACGGTCTGTTGGTCATCTGTAGAGTCATTGAGCGAATGTCGCCGTAAAAGTCGTCGAATGACTCATGGGGCAGCTGTCTCCGATCCATAATAGCCCTAAGGATTTCATGGTCCCGCCTATTTTTGCTAAATTGGTTTACCAACTCTTTTCTGAGATCTGAGTATCTCAGGCCCTCACAATCCTCGCTTTCCTGCAAGAACTGCCAATACCATTTCTCTGCTGGCCCTGTGACTAGGTGGTGGAATTGCGACAGCAGGTGCTTACCGGAAAACCCGCTCTGACGTTGTAGAGTCTCTACCCTGAACAAAAAGCTCTCTACCGACATTGCCTTCGTGGTGCCGTCAAACTTCAACCCCCATTTGTGCACAGGCGTCATCACCCTACTTCCTGACTGTTGTGGGTAAAACTGATCAGGCCCTCGTCTCTCATTGTCGAGGTCTAGTAGTTGTGGCGTTTGTTGGTGGTAGTTGTATTGTGGTGATACGGTGGGCTGTGTAGGCTGTTTGTAGGTATCGTCCTGTCGGTGTACAGTTGTGTCCTTTGGTCCTCTCTGTTCTGCAATGGAAAGTTCCAGGCTGGAAACTTTATTGTTTATGGCCTTCATGCTAGTTTCAAAGGTTATCATCATTGATTTCATTGTCTGCGCTAATGCTGCGAGAACTTCAGCCTGGTTACCTCCCATTGCAGTAGAGATTTCCTCCGGCATGTCCTGAGATGTCGGTCCTCTTTCCTCTACCGTAACGTGTCGTTCGTTGTAGTCCTGTTCTCGGTATGAACGTTCCTGTTCTTTTCGTTGTCCTCCTCCTGCTACAGTTCCTGCGCCATGTTCGTTCGTTGGCAGGGTTTGCTGTCCTTGTTGTTGTACCGCTGATTGGCGGTGAATCGGCAAACGTTTCTGTGTCGAAGTTCGTTGCTCTCGTTCGTCAGTGTTGTAGTCGTAATCGTCGTGTTCTATTGGAAGGGGTTGTTGCTTTTGCCGAGCTACCTTCAAGTTAGTCGTCGCGTTAGTTGATACGTTCCGTCTGGGGTCGTCTGGGCTAAACTGTAAGAAGTCAGCCGAAAATGTAGACAAGTCCGTAAAGTCAAATCTGTTCGTCCCCGTAGCAGGAGGCTTGAGAGACGAGGCTTTTTGTTGGCCTGGATCTGACCTGACGTTGCCCATCGTGAAATACCCCTGAGATTTTCCGGTATTTCCGGATTCTTGGAACGTGGTCCTCTTTGGGACGGCTCCTGGATTGGGTTGTCCCTTATCCATTTTAAGTTTTTATTGGGCTAACTTTTCCTAATATTCTTATTTCTGTGTGTGTGTTTCAAGTATCTTTAAATGTTTTTGTGAATTCAATTTGTGATATGTATATAATATGTATGTAATATACCAAACTATGCGTAGTTAAGTATTAAATGTATCGCCGTGATAAATGTTTTCAATGTTTTCAAAGTTTTCTGTTTGTGTTTAGATGAGATAGGTATGTGTGTTTAGATATATAGATTGCTTTGGTGTGTGAATACTAGGGAAGGTTTTTTTCCGCAAAACCGTTTTGTAGGTCAGTTAGTAAGTATGTATGTAAGTCTGTATAGAGTTTGTTAAAGTCCGTCCTACGTATTGTCAAGTTGTGACTGGTGTTTCGAAATTATGACGAAGGTTGAAGCACATACTTTCCTCTCTGCCACGATTGTTATCTGGCTTTACCAAATACCAAGATAGCAGAGTTTCCGGTATATACTCCAGCCTGATCAGATTTTCCAGGCCCCCACCCATGCCTCACTTAAGGTCGGAATAAACTCCCTAACCTAAGGATAGCAGTAAGTGTAAGGTCCAGTCAACCTGACCTAGCTCTTAGTTCCATTACAGACCCCCGACTACCTCACCCATCCCTTTCGCTACACGCTTGGGGATTGGAAAGCAGCCACGAATCCATAACAAAACCAAAAGTCGCTTCTGGTTAATCTTCAGACTTCAGGCTACCTCACTGAATCATCAGGGTTATAGCCTAGCGATCGGAAAGCCGCCTTCAATCTGCTTCATAACCAAAAGATCTACCGGTCCTTGAACAAAAGATAGACAGGAAAGTAAAAAAAAATAAAAGATGTAAACTAAAAAAATTCGCGAAGGCTGTTGCAAGTCCAAGGTGATGATCTTCTCAACGGAAAATCATCCCCTTGGAGTCGCAATCGGCCTAGCCGGTTAAAAAACGTTGGGCGCCATTGTTGTGAGCCAGGGTCGAGCCACAGGGGCAGCTTCGGTACAGGTGAGGAGGGCGCGGCATGCTTGTGGTTGCTCGGCTCAGCTCGTCGGACGGGGGTGTTCTTGCCCTCTCACCACATACCACCTGCTCAACAAACATTTATCCATGCCATTGAATAAAAAAAAATAGAGAAAGAAAGAGAAAGTTACTCTACTTTGACCTCAGACAGACAAACGGACCATTTAAATTAAAGATAGCGTAGGAAAAGAAAAATGTCCAAGAACCTATGCCAATACCTCGAAGAAAGAACGGAAGAGACACCGCGAAACTAACCTATCTAGCCTACTCTATATCTAAACTAACCTAAAAGAATAAACTAGATCCTAAACTATGCCTAATATAACTTAAATCTAACCTATCTACTTTTACCCTAAACGCAACTTGTCCTTCCGTAATCTCTTGAAGGTAGAGGTTCGTCACGGCCTCGAAACACGCCAGATGTTAATGGCAAGGGATGGCCAACCCACCCTTCATGTCCGTAGACATAACCAAAAGCTATCTCTCTCTGGCCGAAATTGCGAGAGATAGCCCCTTGATAACCCTCCAGTCACAACACTAGTCAAGCCGTTAAGGCTGTAAAATAACGCTGTAAAGCGTCATGTCATGTCGTCAGATAGTATTAGTCGTGTAATGTCATCGTCGATCTAACAAAAGGACGGCCTTCCCAAATATCCACACACCGTGAGCTTGTTAGCCTAGCCGCTCATATTTAAAAATGTATCTAAACCACAAAACTCAGAAAAACTTGGGTAAAATACATGGACAATAGTGCCACTTTTATTAAAAAAAGAAAAAAAAAATGAAACTCAAAATCAAAGAAACTTAAAAATAAGAAAAATAATAAAAAAACCGAAACCAAGAATATAAAATGAAACCAAAATTGAACGAAAAGGTAAAAAAAATCCTCTGCTCTTAATACTATAATACTATAAACTAAAATTCATAAATTCAAAAAAAATATAATAAAAAAAAACTAAAATTACTCACGGTTTTTTTACGTCCCCCGTTGTTCTGGCGCCAGCACAAGAAGTTTCGTTTAATTGTAAATGTTGGCTTAAAAATACCTATTTTCTAAACTAAACGCGCACAAAACTAAAATACTAAAAGCAGATTCAAATGAAATTTATAAAAAAAATGAATTTAAAACTACGTTAAGAAAAAAAAATAAAATAAAAAGAAACAAGATAAAAACTACGTTAAAATAAAAAAAGGAATAATAAAAAAAACTACGTTAAGATTAAAATAAAAAAAGCAATAAAAGCTACGTTAATATTAAGAATCAATAAAAAAACTACGTTAAAAAAAAGAAATCAAAAAAAAACTATGGCACTTCACAAAATAAGAAAAAAAATCACTGCTGGCAATGCTGCTTGGTTGGTGATGTTGATGTTGTTTGGCGTTGGTGGCGGAGCACCCTGCTGATGCCTTCAGTGGGCGATGGTTGTTCGGGCGGGGGAGAAAAGCGTTTGCGCTTACTTGCACTCCCAAATAAAATTATTCCCTTTGCTGGGTAAGTAGATAAAGTCTCGGGCCTGTCAAGTGCCTTTGTGCCGCAACTGTGGGCTTTGGACCCGCTACCGTCTTTTGGAGACCGTTGGCTGGCGGTATCTTAGCGTTTCGCTAGCAGTCCAACGGCCGAAACATGACCTTACGGTCCCACAGGTATTTTGCAGGCACGGCTTATGTCGGCCTTAACAGCAGCCCGAGTCACTTTTTCCGTTGAGAAGGAACCTATACACAAATGAAGGAGATGTCAGAACAACACAAAAAAAATACACTGCCGGATAATTTGCCTACCTCTACAACGTCAGTAAAAGTCGCCAGTAATTCCTGCCTGGATAAAAATTCCCACTATACGGTCCCCTAATAATTAATTTAATAATTAATTTTGCAAGAAAATTTCCAATTTTCCTTAACTCACCCAGAAAATATTTAATTGGTGTTTTTTTTTTTTTTGTCACTGTATGGCAAAACTTAATCGTCCAGCTGACTATTGAAGAGGGCATCGACCGCTTGCTATCAGTTAACGATAACTATGAAGGCCTGTCGGCAAACCAATTTTGCATTTGCGGTGTATTGCATTACCCCCTTCCTTTGTCTCCCAAAATCTCCCCAGACCCTGTCTTTCTTTTTCTTTTCTGTTTTATATTTCCTTTCTTTTCTTCCTTTTGCTTTCATTTCCCCTTCGTTTTGTCAAAATTTGTTTCCCTTTCTTGGAATGAGAGCGAGGGGTCTCTTAATTCCTAATCGTCAAGTCGTATCAGTCTTGTCTTCCTATCTCCTAATAGCATACATACATAAAGTAACGATACTTAACATAGAGAAAATAACATAACTTACAAAAAAAAAATTTCAACTACATCTACACGATCACCCACTAACTTGGAACGCAATGAAATCGGAACGAAGAAAACTTTAAAGCGAATAAACGATTGACAAGACAAAATGTCAAAATCAACTCTGAAAGCGCAGCATATGGACGCAAAATGGTAAGGAATTATTTTTATTTTATTTTATTGATTATTATTGTAATTTATCTACTTTCTTTTCAGATTATGTCTAATTTTATTGCACAGGTGAGTTTATCTTTCTATTATTGGGGTTTGTCCTCTCAACGCGTATTGGATCTGCGGTTGAGCGGCCAAACTCCCATGTAGGAGTTTGTTTACCTTTTTTCCTAATTTTTTTTTTTTTTTTCTTTACAGCTGCCTCGACTAATTGGTATGTATTTCCGCTAGTGGAAATTTGGATTAAATAATTATGTAACTTATTTTTGTGTCTCTAGGTATGGCTCCGTAACAATATATGTATGCATTTATATGGAAAAATTTCTATCTATACCTAACGAACAATACTTCCAATCATAGACAACTTAAGCCACCGTCATTAATATATTCCAGAAAAGAAAATCAATCAAAAAAAAAAAAACATTCCCTAACAGATCGAAAATGAGAAACCCCTACTATGCTTGTTTCTAAAGCATTGATTGATTGAATAATAAAACAACCAACAAAACTTTTGATAAAGGAGAAAGTTTGCTCGGCCCAGTCGTGCACTTTATTTTATTTTGTCCAGGGAGAAATTTGGAAATCCCGGTTTCTTTTCCACATTTTTGCTATCTGTCCCGTCGAGCTGCGGGCAAAATTTGGCACAATACACATAACGACATAACCCTCTAGTTTTTTTATGAATTTTTTTCTTAGCTTTTACGTTTTTAAAATTTATATTATGTTTTAAGCTGTGAATAAGGTATATTTTTGTTCCTATTTTTTATTTTTAATTTAAATAAAGAGTTAAGTATAGCTTAGCTCGGTTATTAGTATCTTCTTTTTTTTTTATAATTCACTAGTACTCAAGGGGTTTTTGTTCCCTTATAAAAATTAAAAAAAATTATATAAACTTGAACATATAAAAAACAAAAAAAAAGTGCGTGAGTCCCTCCGCGCGGAAGACGTGAAACTTTGTAATGTGGAAATGAAAATAGGAAGGGGTAGAAATTGGTTTTAAGTGAAATCATATTGTTTCTGGACAAACTTTATTAACATTGCTTACAATTCACAATTGATCGCATCTTTTAGTTATCATTTTCGAGTGGAGAAATATCCAAATCTATAACATTTACAATGGGATTATGATAATTAAAGTAATGTTGGAAGTCGCATTAGAAGTTTCACTTCAAAAATACTACCCTATTAAATTATATGTGTATCAAATAAAACTAAATCAAGTAAAGGAAATAATGAGGACGCTACTCGTTGCTAACGGTCGGGCTGGCCTGTAACAGGTATCAGAGACAATACTGAGAACCCCAACTTTACCTTGCCTACAAACAATACTTGTACGGAGTGCACACAATTTAGTGCGCTAGTATTGATACATAGAAATTCGTATTGACAAATGCCACGAAACTTCAACACACCAGCACACCTTCAAAAAATATCAACAACTTCCGGTGACTTCCGGTGTCGGCAAAGTTGCTGCCAGCGTTCATAGAATTTTGTCCGTTAAATTTGAAATTATTCGTTACGCGTGAATAGTATTTTATTTGAAGAATAAGTGCACTTTTTCTGAAAATATTTATGAAAAATGATTATTGCAGAATGATTGTAGGAAAATAAAAACATTTTGAGCAATTTTTATTCAGTTATTTAAGAAAAATTTACTCGTGAAATCGAAGTTAATGATATTCAAAAGCGGAAATTTTTTTTTTTTTTTATAATTTTACTCGCGCTCAAGGGGTTATGAATACCCTTATAATGCGGGGCACAGCGCGGCATTCAAGTTTTTAGGAAGAGAAAAAGGGATAGGAAAGAGTTTGTGGCGCAGTGGATATTCTCCACGAGTGGCGTCCTAATAGCTAGGGGAGAATTGTTGATATTTGTGTTCGCTTATAATTCACTTAAACTTATTCGCAGTTTTTTATTTGTGAAAAATGTTTCGTGGTACTGGCTCGGATTTGAACACGTAACCTCCCACTCAACAAGCGAACACTCTATCACTGCGCCACGGCCACCCGCAACAATTTATGCCCTTATATGTTTATAGTATATAAAACAACTCATTTAGATAGATAGTATTACTAACCAAACAAATTATATTAATCGAGTCTTGAAAATTTATAATAATCAACCAAAAGCATTCAGTTATCTTAAAATGTCGTATTCCCGAACTCTATCACATTCCCCCATGGTTGGTAGCGGTTGGCAGCATTGATTTTATATTTTTTGTATGTTTTTACATGTCACACGGATTCTAAATTGGCATAACACCGATAGGAAAGCAAAATGGCGAATTTGAAAAAAATTAAAACTGATTGGGCCAGCGGCAAGAGGATTGCGAGTTGGGGGTCTCAGTATTGTCTCTGACAGGTATACTACGCCCATGCATTCGAGTGCCACGTATTCACTCTCGCTGTGTCTCTTTCTATTCCCCCTCCCCAGGAGAGTTGAACGTTTAACGCAACCTTTTTGGAAGTCACATTAGAAGTTTCACTTCAATAAATCAAACAACATAATTCACCTAGGTATATCGTTTTTACTTCTTGAATTCTTCAATAACTCTTTACTGTAGGTATCAACGTAGGTACTATAACAACCATTAAAACAAAAACCATGAACTCAATTTCTATATACAGCACCTCCACCATACATCCATCACCACACCACACGTCATCAGCCATCTGCGCATTTCCTCAGAAACACAAATTGTCGCTGTTTTTTTTTTTTCATATGAACGTGCGTGCGATGTGTGCCACCAAACCACCCCAAAGCAGAACAACGATCAAGAACCGCGGCTGCTGATAATATTCGATTTGAGAAAATAAATTAATTTTGTTCGTGTTAGATTTTAGGTTGTAGCGCAGCTTCTAGAGGACATAGAGAGCTGATTGATGGCTTGAAATAAATATAAAAGTGTTGACTCTCCTAAGTATTTTGTTTTGTTTGCATTGATTAAGAATTGTTTGTGAAATGGCGAGTAAAAGGCAGTAAAGTCAGAAAAATAAACTCAAAACGCACGAAAACTCGAAAACACTTGTTTTCCCAAACATAAGACTAATCTAGATCAATTGTTTACCGCCGAAAACCCCCAAATACCAAATTTCAGCGAAATCGTTAGAGCCGTTTCCGAGATCACAGAAATATATAAATTTATATACATACACAAGAATTGCTCGTTTAAAGGTATAAGATAAGATATACAGGGTTTCCGCCTGGAAGGTATACTACTTTGTTTTGTCGCCATTTTGGTAAATATTAGTCTTGACAGTTCGTGTTTGGCAGTCTTGAAGTAGAAAAGTGGCAAACCAACGTGTTTTACTCGTTAAAACATTTTATCAAAATCAATCATCAATTATTGTGACGATGAGAAAGTTACGTGAAATTTTTGGGAGAAACAACGTGCCAACAAAACGCACTAGGTATTTATCGTGTAGTGAATGATTTCGAATCAATCCATCAACGTCAATTCGACGCCGTGCTCAGGAGCTTGGTCTTCAAAGAACAACTTTGGCGACAATTTTGCACAAGGATTTGCATTTGTTTCCATTTAAGATTCAGTTGACACAAGAACTTCTTCCACAAGACCATTTACGCCGCCGTACATATGCCAATAGGATATTACAGCTAGCCCATGACAACCCCGATTTTCATGAAAAAATCATAATGAGTGACGAGGCACATTTTCATTTGAATGGATATGTGAATAAACAGAATAGTCGGTTCTGGGCAATGGAAAACCCTCAAATTCTTCATCAGTCACCTTTGCATCCATTAAAAGTTACAGTCTGGTGTGCAATTTGGTCAGGAGGAATCATTGGACCCTACTTCTTTGAAAATGAAAACAGCGTAACGGTAACTGTGAATGGGGAGCGATATCGTGATATGATTGAAAACTTTTTAACGCCACAACTTCATGCTTTGGGCTTGATTAACATGTGGTATCACATTACAATGAAATTACTGCGAGACCTCTTTCCACAACAAGTTATTTCAAGAAATGGTGATGTTGATTGGCCTCCACGGTCGCCTGATTTGATTGCTCCGGACTTCTTTTTGTGGAGATATCTGACAAGCAAGGTTTATGCAAACAAACCAGAAACGCTTGAGCAACTCAAACAAAATATTCGTGATGAAATTAATGAAATACCGCGTGAAATGTGTGAGAATGCAATGAAAAATGGACTCAAAAGGGCTCGCATTTGTGATTGTGAGACTAACAAAGGCGGATATTTACCTGATATTGTATTCCATACATAATTGCCGACATTAAATAAAACATTTCTCAATATAAGATCCATTCTCTTTCATTTAATAAAAAATTATAAACAAACAAAGTAGTATACCTTCCCAGCGGACACACAGACCGGCCATAACTCGAGAACGGGTTGTCCGATTTGATATATCTTCTTGTTGTCTTGGTCCCCCCCTAAGGAAACTACATCCATGGAGAAAATTTTAATTAAAAAAAAGGGAATATGTAGTTGATTTTCCATACCAACATTTTGTACGAGACTTTTTTTTTAGTTTTGATTGATACAGTGAGATCGTATTTGTGAAAATTGATTTTTGCTATGAAGATATAGTATTCAAGTCTTCTGTCCTTCGTCTTTCACTCTTGTATTGTTCAATTTTTTAGTCGTCAGCATAGTTTCAGTGATTCCGGTGAATTCATATGTCACGAATTCATGCTGGACGAACTGTATGCGACCCATTGCTCATACGACGCATTGCAATATCCACTCATATTCTACCATGGAGAGGATGGATATCACTTTGAAATCAGTATGATCAATCCATCGACAAGTTAGTAATCGTGTAGTTCAAGTGATTTTAAAGTTTCAGTAATTAATCGATCGCAAAAGTTATATGCTCGAAATTATTGAAATCAAAAAATTCTCTAGGCACATCCAACGTGAGATGGTTAGATCAGGTCCACCATTCTCCTTTAACATAGCTATTGACTTAAAGTCCGTAGCGGAGTATCGAGAGTTATAGAGGATCGTGAATCTGTCCACTTACGCATACTCAATTTCGGTTCCTCTTCAATTAAATCTGCGCTCATACAATATCACATTCTAAATTGTAGATGCCCTTTGGGCTTTCCGTTCGTACTGTTTGTTGAAATCGACCGCAGATAAAACATTTTATCGCTTCTCTTCTCTCGATGGGAAATCGAAAAAACATCTTAACCGTATACGACAACTTGTAACAAGTAATACAATCTCATACTATACCCACAAGACTGTCTCATCATTTCCGCAGGAAATACTTGCAGCACTAGCTAGCACATGCAATAGCACATCGTCTCCACTTGTGTCCTTAAACTATTTTATCAAAACTGTGCACCATCTTAACATTGTCTTTTGGGAGATGAGACTACGAAAATCCGTCAACATGCCCCTAACTATTCAATTCAATTGTAAACTTATATCCTTCGTCGAGCCAGGATGAGAGATGGCAAACTTAAGCTCAACTATCTCGTGCCACCATTTTTTTTTTATTTTTATTTTTTTTTTATTACACTCTTGTTGACATGGAATCATGGCTCCGCGTTTGCAGTTTTTATCATTTTGCACACATTTCTCAGAGTTATGTCCTTAATGGAGAAGCGTTTCGCTTGAGGTGTTAGTGTTGCATCCGCATAGGGTAAAGTCGGGAGATATGGCACATAGTTTTTGTATGCGTTACAACTCAAAAAATAGCTACAGCATTTAAAACATAAATAACTCTTTATTTAATTTAAGAAAAAAAAAAAAAAAAAGAAAAAAGAACAGAAATACATATACATAATTCATAGTTTGAAACATATTAACATTTCTAAAAACTTAAATGTTAAAAAAAAAGTTAATTAAAGAAATAAAGGGTGAATTGGGTAATATCGATGTGGTAGGAACCTTAAGTTTGTTTGAGTTTTTTTGAGTTTTTCTTCCCATAGGTACCTGTTACAAGTGCTTTAAAAAAATGTAGGTACAATAGTCGTGTGACCAAAAATGGCATATTCGACATTGAATCCAATTATCTGTTTATCTTAAATTTACCTCAATATAAAAACTAATAGCGAAGAAATGGCACTGGTGCCACGTATCCCAAACCTTAGAGGTGCCATAAATCTATCAAATGATGTTGTGTTTTTGTTCACGAAATACATGATATGCGCAGTAACAACAATAATTTGTTTGTAACAACGAACACCGTGAACCGCGTACCGAATACTTTTCGATTTATACTTCTTTTACTCACTCACACAAACATTAAAATTTTTTTTTTTTTGTTCGTAGGTATACCTATAATATAACTAAAAATTTTCACCTGCAAATCAGGTCGCGACTGCACACTTCAGGAACTTCAAGAACTATTTTAATCTCTTTGTTTTAAAATAAGTTAAATAGGAAATATTGAGAGGGTTCCATAGTGCAATACCACCCGACTTTACCCTACATGCATATATGGATGAGGTTGCAACTAAATATCTATCTCGTTCAGATGGGAAATGATAAAGTTCTTGCAACAATTGCTTCGGATTAGTTTGTGCTCCGCGATTTTATTATACACAACGAAAAAACAATAAAATTGAACATGCAAATTTTTGATTCGAATAAAAATAATATGCACGACTTGAAACGACATTAAAAAATAATCGAACACTACTTTGCTTCGTTCGCACCTTATTTAAATAGCTAAATATTTTCATTGCTGCAAACCGAAATATATGCGGCAAAGCATTACATAACACACACATAAACAGAGATGATATTTTGTATGAGATGGGTATCCTTCATTACACTTAAGTTGCTTGAAACAAAAACAAAATTTGCATCTATACACAAACGGTCCGTTTCGTTTAACAAGTTTAACAAATTGTCACTTCCGCCGAAAAATAAGTTTTAATGAAAAAAGTTTTTTTGGTTTTTGTTGTTTTTCTCTTTTTTTCTTGTTTTGTCCTGTTCGATGGTCATTTACTTAAAATTCAAGGAACAATGACAGTTAACGGAGTTACTGCAGATATCATAGCAGTAATTTGTGGTTTATATACACCCTTGTTATAAAGTTTAGCAATTGAAGATGAAAGAAAGTGCGATTCTCCCGGCGCCAGGATAACTTTTGTAATATTTTCTTGACTTAAATAGGACATTTGCGTGATTGAGTGGAAATATTTGCGCGAATATAAATAGGAATTACCAAGTTTGAATTGCCTTAAACAATATCTCGGCGTGTTTACAATAAGAAACATTTTTAGACTTAAAAATTCAGAAGAATGTTGCATAAATTAAGTTCTAGAAAGAAAATATTGCCTTGCAGAGATTGAACCAGAGATGATACAAACTAAATGGTCAACTGAGAGCAGAAAGGTTGCATTTGCCTACAAGCTGCCTGTACTTGTACTGCATATTATTTCCTAATAATTTGAGTCTGTACAAATCAAAGGAACGCCATTTCTACCACACGCATAGGTAGAGTCGCCAGTTGCCGGCCCCTTAAGGACTTTTCGACATAAAATATAGCACAGTAACCACAAATATTAATTTTCAAAAAATAATTCTTGAAATAAATAATTCTTTATTGAATTCTTCATCGGTAAAATAAACTGAACATTAATTGGTTTTTGCAACAAAACATTATTTAGATTTTTGTAAGAAAAGTCATTTTTTCCAGTAGCCGGCCCCTTGGTTCCCATTTCCGACCAGCTGGTGTCCCATATTCGGCCACCCAGTAAATAAAGGGCTTTAATTATTATTATTTTTTTGATTTAAATGTTTTACTATATTTATATATAAATGTTTATTATTGAAAAAAAAAAAAATTATCACAGTTTAGACAAATAAAGTCTTCCAGCTCGGCATCTGCAAAAGACATGGTTGAAAGATTTGTACATTGGAGATGAAACCAATTTTCGTAGTTATCACAGCCTATATTCTTAAATTCGTCTTGTTCCACGTCCGTAAGGACATTTTGGGACAGCTTCCTTTTTTCAACTTCGGCGGTTTTAATTTTTTTATTTTCTTCGTCTTTTTGGAACATTTTCCAAGCCTGAGATGAAATTGGCCTTCTTTCAGATCTTGAAGAAAAGTTTCTCCTCGCATCATTCCGCTGTCCGTATTGCCATAAACCCATTCAGGCTACTTACTTTGGACTGATTTCAACCAGTAGGGAGTTCGCTGAAAAAGTCATCAGAACAGTAAAGTAATTTTTTTCATTTGCTGCCTTGACTTCGTAAAGATTTTTTAATTCCATTTGGGGCAATGACATTTCTAGTTTTTGGAGCCATCCCGTTTCATCGGCATTAAATATTCTATAAGAATCCCCAAGTATGTCTAAAGCATCTTCTTGGGAAAACTATTCTTTGAACTTTGTAAATCATTTTCTTATTCCATCCTCTGTTATTTGAGCGCGGCTTTAAATACAGTTTCAGGGCCTAGATCGGAATGGCGTCATAAAAGACCGTAGTACCATTTCTTAACGGATTTGCTGTCATTGAAAGGATTTTTGGGGCCTTCTTCTTGAAGAATATCCTGCACCGTTTTCAAGACGCTTAAGGAAAGCTGAATTTCGATAGATTTATAGTTCAGTTTTTAAGCTTATTTTCTTATGCAGAGAGCACAGGACAGGGTTTAAATTTCCCAAGGTTATTTAAGGTTATTTTGTGAATTCGGTCCTGAAGAGTCATCCTTGGAATCGTAAACCTTCTTGCCGCTGTCCTGATTGCAAGTTTATTTTCACGGATTTCAAATAAAGCTTGTTCTAAATCGGTTCCTTTTAAGGTACAGAATAACGCGGTTTTTCTGATTCTTAGCATGTTTCTCATTTGCCCGGGTCATATTTAAGTCGCTTAAGACAAGAATTTGAATATTTTAGGATCAAAAAGTTAATGGGAACCTTATAAAAATTTGTTTTAGATCTAAGATAAAAGATGGGGCCGGAGTTAGGATACGTGTGTCCTTTCGAGTTGCCTATATCCGGCCGGGCTGGCCGACAACAGGCAATCGCGTTTATTTTGGTGTCCTATCCCCGGCCCCTTTAAAAACAGCAATAAATACAAAAGTTTTTCGCATTTAAAAGCTAATTTTAATTAAAAATAATATATTTTATTAGAAAAACAACATTTGAAAACACTTACCCACACAGTTTCCACACAAAACACTAATTCCCGACAGCAATTTCACTATCGCTTGTAACAGTAAATTCACGCAAAACCTTCACCAATGCAAAACGAGGTAAAAGAGTTCATTTCTTGACAGCGACAGAAAAAATGCAACAAGACTTGTGACAGATTCAGAGAGAAGTTACAGAGAACAATATAAGATAAAAACTCGGAAAGAGAAATATGTACGAATTCACTAGTTACAACGACTTTTCTGAGAGGTGGCCGAAAACTGGAGGCGGCCGCAATTAGGCGACTCTACTACTTAGAAAATCTTATGGAGGGACTTGATGTCAATCGGCAGGCCATTTTTTGGTGTACTTTTAAGTGAGGGCGACATTTTTGGTGCCCATAATGCCTGTGACACACATAGGGTTCGGTGGGGACGCGTTTCGTGATTTATAAATTACTTTGGCTAAATCATGTTTATTACCTAATTGTCCCGACAAGGCGTTGTATAGGCTGACAGTTACCATTGGTTACCATGCTGTGGCAGACAATAAAACCCGTGACACACACCTAGTACAGACACCCTGTTGGGAATACTAAAGCATTTTCTATGAAAATGATAGGTACTTTAAGTAAAACTAATCTCCACTACATGAGAGTGGTGCTGTTTCCGCTAGGAGGATAGCTATACCACGCAAAAAACTCTAGTATCGATACTACGCTCAAACCACATTGCTCGCCTGGTATGACCGTGGTATACCCTCACAGACATGTGGTTCATCTCGATACCATGGTATCGAAACCATATGTGTGTCACAGGCATTAGTTACACGAGACTCTGTGGTCCAAAAAGACAAGTCTCGTGGCAAAAATACAAAATTCGATGTTTTATTTTTATTGTTTGGTTTCTTATTTGTAGTAGAAAAGAAATATAAACGGAGCTTCGAAAACAAAAATTATAATAATAAAATGAAAAATAATTTTCTGCTAACTAGTTTGACTTAAAGGTCAATTGTAACTATTTGATGAAGAGGAACTTAATGTCGCCAGCGATATTTGAGTAATCTGAATACACAAACGGTTATCTCTACTCTGAAACGTGCCATCAATACTTCGGTAGGTACGTCTCGTAGTTTTAGTGGTCCCACAAAATTTTGGTGATGACACTTTATAACCAGCTCTTAGGAGCAAGTTGCCTTTCGAGATCGAAGAGGTTACATCTTAACGATGTAGATAGTCTAGATACGTTATCCATACGGTGACCTTAAATTCCAAATAATGAAAAAACACAAAATTAAGCCCAGTTCTTAATTATTCTTTTTTTATTTAAAAAAAAAAACTCAATAAAAAAAAATATAACAAGGATTCAGTCTTTGCTTCATTTAGTTAAAATAAATATTACAGAAGGAACTCTTAAATTGTCCCTATGTTAGGCAAAATAAATAAATAAATAAAATCCAGTCTTTAATTTAACTAAATATTGTAAAATAAACGCTTAGAAACTGAAAAAGTATCCTCATTATATAAAATAAGGACCTTATATTGTTCTATGTCGAGTTTTCCATGGTTGGCAATTGAAAATGTGGCCATGCACTTGTGTTGCATTTCACATCGCCTTCTGTTGTTTTTTTTTTTTAAGAATATATATTCTTTTTGTAGTTAAGACATTTTAGCATTTAGGTATATTTTAATTATTAATATCAAATAAAATTTACCAATTTTAATGTTTACCACAACTCAAATTTGTCTTCGAATTTTGAAAAGCTTTTGAATTGATTATTATCTGAATGCTCGTTTTTGACGTTTTGACATAATGTGAGTTCCGAGTGATGTGGGAGTGTTTCGAAATGAAAGATTTGCACTACATTACCATTTTTGCACATTCAGTAAATTAGGGCACGTTTGAGTTATCATTTGGTTTTAAGAATTTTGGTTTGGCTAGTTTTTCGTTTTTGTTTCAACAAAATTGAATAAAATACTGAACAACTAATGAACATCCCTTGAAATAATGAACAATTTATGTTTTTGAATACAAAATAATTCATAATGAACATCTACTTTAAATAATGAACGGATGGTCACCGTAGTTATCCATTAAAAGATGCATGTCGGACGTCTTGAATTATTGACATATTCCCAGCGCTGTTAATAGCTCTATTTAACTGCTTAGCTTGGCTTAGATTATTGATTGTGTGGACTGATGTCTGCATAGTTTATGCGATATACTTAAAACCAGACCATCACTACACGCGTTGACATTGAGTGATGTTTTTGTGTGCTCTGTTGGCATACACTTGCACCGCTTTTGTTTCTTAACCCTCCTCAAAATTGTAACCACAGAAAATATCCGCATAGCCTCTTCAGTGATAATGTAATCCTGCCGAGATATTGGTATTAACTTTGGCATAAACTTTGCGTTATATATTTTTTTTTCAAGCTGCATCAAAGCAGATTTTCCAACTCCAGAGATGTAGGTAGGTATTAGGTATACCTACATATTGAGTAAATTTGAACTTAACGAAAAAATCGATTGCAGTAGCAGGTGGCCCTTGAGTTTGAAGTATATTTTCGCAGAGCAGAAGGAAAACTTATAGGTACTCTAGTTAATTTTCTCCCTAGCAGAAATTATTATATCCCTTTCTTTCCCGAATTGAATAGGTGATGGTGGAAAAAAGTTTTTGTCGGAGCATTTCTTAGTTCTTCGCTCACCTACATCTATGTTTGCCTCCAAGCTGTACAGTTAAAAACATTTTCTTGTCAACAAGAAGCTTTACCTTTAAAAACGTCCTTTTTAAAAATTTCCGCCAAAGTTGATACATGATAAAGTTTGACGCTGCTTTTCTGTGAAAAAAGAAACAAAACAACTTCTTAAGGAACAGGATTTGTTAAGGGAAACCTCTGCACTCCCACAGAGCCATGCAGGAGGAGGTAAATGATTTTCCGATGAAGAAGCCGGAAAACTTTGTCTTGCGGTTGCATTGATTATTTCCATTTGATGAGATGGGCGGTTAAGTGAAATTTCCGGCCAATGATGGTGGTTAACGTGAGAAATCGATTGGAAATATTTCCGTGCTGACGTCGAATATGGGGTAGCTTGTGCCAAGTCAATGTGTGTTTTGGTTAGGTCGGTGCTGGGAATAAACTTTCAGATTCGTATTGGTACCCATGTCCACACCTGATTGACCTTCATTGGAGAGGATTACATAGCTCCATAGTGACTTTGATTTGAGTAACAGCTCACGTCATTCAGCAGTTGCTGTAGGTACATCAAATATCGAAATCCATGTATACAAATCGACACCGGAAAATTTATGTTGTGGTAATATTATAAACACTTTGATAAAATTGGTGTAGAAATATATATCGTATTCGGGTCGTATCGTATTCGGCATTCGGGTCAATGCTGACATAAATAGTAGTAACTAATATTGTACTCAACTTCTTTAATGTTGAAAAAATATAGTACTAAAATTAAAGAAATTGTAGGTAGGTAATGCATTTTGTTTCATGTTCTTGTATTTTTATATTTTAATTTTTTTGCTTAAATGCATCTGAAGTTGATGCAGCTGAATTTGATGCTGCTACAGTTGATGCCAGAAACTGGAACGAACCCGAATAAGCTCGATGGGTCAGTGGACTCTGATAGGAAACCAAAAGATTTAGCTGATCAATCGTCAGTGGAGGTGGACAATGCGGAGCAGAAATGCGACAAGAGGTCAGCCGAAACTGCGAAAGCCGAATTGGAAGAGGAGGAAAAACTCGATTCCGCGCGGAAGTTGCACAAACAATGGAAGCAAAGGATGAAGAGGGTCAGAAGGAAATAGAGATTGGCCTTGGCAAAATCTGTCTCCGGGGAAGGCATAAACAGATCGGTCAATGAGTTGACCGAAATGGTTGCCAATATGACGTTGACCGAAACCTCTCCAGAGGACGGTGGATCTAGGAAACGGTTCAAATTTTCCGGGATGACGAATCCACCCGAAAATGAGAAGCAGGGGACGGAAGGCGGAGAGGAGGACGGACAGTCTAGCTCAACATGGGGTCAGTCTAGAGACACCACACTGAAGTGGTTATGTCGATAGACAACATGTACAGCGGAGTATCAGTCAGCCCGAAAAGCAGGAATCGTGCAAGGACGAGCAACCTGGACCAAGCAAGGTAAAGCGAAAGCTGAACCAAGCTATGGGAAGGAGAGCAAAGCAAACCGATAATACTAAGCCATACAGTAGGATTTAGAGAGCCAAAGTTGGCAGGGGCGTAAAAACCTTTGCTCAAACAGCGGCGAACGATCTCCAAATGGGTGTTGCCGACATGAGTCGTGAGGGGGGGATAGATGCTTCGCAGTTGAGTATTTTTAGAAATGCTCTTCTGGGGGCTCTATACACTTACTTCCGACAAATGCAGGTGATATCGGTGTTAAGGAGGTAACCTTGGAGGAAGGGATTATAGCTATAAAATGCGTTAACCAAGGAACCAAGGCTTGGCTATGTGAGACTGTAGGGAAGATAACCGACCTATGGGAGCGAAACAACCTTAAAATAGACAGGCTTCACATACTAAAGGATGTGGAAAGGTTGATAATCTTCGTTCCCGGTCAACCCGTGAGCAAAGATGACATCCTTGCCAGACTCTGTCGTCAAAATTCCTGTGTAAAAGACGCTTCTAAGTGGAGGGTTATTCATGCCGGAAGATATGACGATCGCAAAATTGCTGGAACCAAGTTGACGATCTGGTGCCCGAGGGAGGAAGCGAGGCTGGTTAGAGAAGCAGGAGATAAACTCTTTTGCGGGTTGGACATAGCATTCGTGAAGTTCCAAGGATTATCGGAAAAGACTCAACATGGAAAGTCACCCGGTAGGGTGACGAAGTGATAGACACCATGGATATGGGATCAACACAAGTCGGGCGGGAGGTGGGGCCGTACCGGGAAAAGCTCAGGGTGATTCAATTGAACCTTCATCACAGCAAAGCAACATCAACAATGATGACAAAATGCTTTGATGAGGATTCGTTTGATATAGCCCTCTTAAAGGAGCCCTGGATTTTTAGAGGAAAGATCAGAGGACTCCCAAATAGCATGGCTGAATTGCTTTATGCGCAAACCAGCGAAAGAATTAGGTCCGATATCCTGGTGAGGCGCGGAGTTCAAGCATATAAATTGCCGGATCTGTGTGCCCCAGACCTTGCAGCAGTATACGAGTAGGATTAGGTGCGGGAACTTTTGTTGTAGCATCTGCATACCTGCCGTATGATTCTCCAGATCCTCCTCCGACAAGAGAGTTAGAGTCTTTGGTTAATGCATGCGGGAACAGGAATGAGGACTTCATAATTGGTTGTGATGCCAATGCACATAACACAGTTTGGGGCAGCACCAACGATAATTACAGAGAAGAAGCATTATTCGAATTTGTACCATGCAAGGATCTAGCTATCTTAAACAGGGGAACAGAGCCAACCTTCGTGGATGTGAGGTGGAAGTAAATGATCAATGTTACCCTGTGCAGTAGCCAGATAATTGAAAGAATATCGAATTGGAGGGTAAGGGATCAGGCTACATTGTCGGATCACAGAGCCATTTCATTTGATGTTCGCTACGGGTCTAAAAGAAAAAAAGATCGGAAATAGTTACATCAGGGCACTTATTCCATATGTCGATTATCGCCATACAATTTGAGCGATACCTAATGAGGTGTCGTTTTGCATTGATTTGTGTGTTTTGCAATCAGCTTAAGATTTTTTATCGAATTTCGAGAAGAATAATTGACTTGAGATATTTTTCAAATACATAGGTACTACCAAATATATAAATACCTATATTTTATACTTATTTTGTATGAACGGCTATGCAACGAGCTTCGGAAAGAAATTAGTCAACTTAAAGCTGAAAATATGGCTATTAAGATCTCAATGAAAGTACGGGATGAGTCCAAACCTAACTCAAAAAAACTGACTACCAAACGGATGAAGAAGAACTTCGTCACGAAACCGATTGGTTGCTAAAAAAAAAGACCGGGCAAAAAAAGGAAAGCTGTATCCTCTCCTGAAATAATGAATCGGGAGAAATTATCAAATATTGAAGCCATAGAACCAAAACAGCGGCCACTACCGCCAATTAATGTAATCGGTATAGCGGACTATAACAAGTTGCATACCATGTTAAAGAATTTGTTGCCAACAGACTACAAAGTAACGTCACTTAGAAACAATGCGTGGAAAGTCAACGTCAAGGACCCCTAAAGTTACCGTCTACTGTCTCGTAAATTAAATACAGACGAAGTAGAATGGTATTCTTATGAGAATAAGTCAGAAAGACCTACACGCGTCGTGGCAAGAGGGTTACACCCGTCATGTTCGAAAAATGATGTAGTAAATGACTTAAGAGACAGGCACTTTAAAATTATGGATACCGTTAATATCGTCAAAAGATAAAAACAGAATAAAGAGGGAAATGAAACTATGGTTAACCGTGGTAAGAGCGGGACTTTATACTAACCTTCGATAAGACTGAGGACTTAAAAAAAATTTATGATATAAAAACAATCCTCAATATTGTAGTTAAAATTGAACCTATGCGTAAGAACAAAAAATTGGTTCCACAGTGCAAACGGTGCCAAGGATATAACCACACGCAAACGTACTGCCAGAAAGATCCACGGTGTGTAAAATGCGCCGGTAGTCATCTGACGACTGACTGAAATTCAAATAATAAAGTTCCCGCGCAGTGTATTAACTGTAATGGTAACCATCCTGCAAATTATTGGGACTGCGAAGTAGCTAAGGAGCTCAAAAAAAGACGGACGCAATCCATGAAGCCACAGAAGCAACGAAACAACCCGAGGCTTATAACCGTGTTAATCAGTAACTCTAAACAGCAAAAATAGATAAGCCCAACAATAAAAAGGGAAAACGGGCAACAGAAACGTCATCGGACACCGTACATCAGAAAACAGATGTGCTAACATACGCGCAAGCTGCAGCATCGGGTAGTGGGCAAACTAATAATCCACCAGACGCTGTTTCCAATGTCTTTTCGATTATTCTGTCGAGACTTGAGGAACAAAGCAAAACGAATATTGTCGACAGGCTAGTTGAGCTCGAAAGTAATATTTCGAGAAAGAAACACAACCAAATATGAAGTGAATGTTTAAAATACTTACGTGGAATGCCAACGGTCAGAATAGTTTTTGCGGGAAAAAAAATCGATATATGTTTGATATCAGAAACCCATATAAAGGAGAAATCGAATCTGAAGATCAAAGGTTACACTGACTATCACGCCGTTCAGCCGTCGAATAATGCTAGAGGTGGAGCATCCTTGAATAAGGGTGATTTTTTAAGAGGTTTAGAACTTTTTTAGAACACAAAAAATTCGAAAAAATGAATGAAATATTTATTTGAATCGATAGTTTGAACCTTGCAATTTAATGTTTAAAGATAATTTCATGCAAATGTTGACCGCGGCTGCGTCTCAGGTAGTCCATCCGCTGAGTCCAATTTTGGCATACTCTTTCACACATATCGGCCGGTATCTCACGAATGAATGCATGGATGTTGGCTTCCAGTGCGTCAATCGAAGCGGGCTTGTCCCTATACACATTAGCCTTGACATACCCCCACAAAAAATAATCTAATGGTGTCAAATCGCACGATCTAGGCGGCCAATTGACCGGCGCGAAACGTGAAATTAACTGTTCACCAAACTCGCCTCGCAATTGCGCCATTGTTTCGCGTGCTGTGTGGCATGTGGCACCGTCTTGTTGAAACCACATATCATGCAAGTCAAGAACTTCCATTTCGGGCAAAAAAAAGTTTGTTATCATCGCTCGGTAGCGTTCACCATTGACAGTAACGCTGCGATTCGCATCATCTTTGAAGAAATATGGCCCAATAATGCCGCCGGCCCATAAACCGCACCAAACAGTGGCTTTTTCGGGATGCATTGGTAGCTGTTGCAATGCTTCTGGCTGATCTTCACTCCAAATGCGGAAATTTTGCTTATTTACGTACCCATTCAACCAAAAATGAGCCTCATCGCTGAACACAATTTTTCGATAAAAAAGCGGATCCTCGGCCAGCTTTCCAAGAGCCCATTCACCAAAAATTCGGCGTTGTGGTAGGTCGGCTGGCTTTAGTTCTTGCACAAGCTGTATCTTAAAAGGCTTTACGCACAAATCCTTCCGCAAAATTTTCCACGTAGTGCTGTAACAAAGGCCTAACTGCTGGGAACGGCGCCGAATCGACATTTCGCGGTCTTCTGTCACACTAGCTGATACGTGTAATGCAAAGTCTAGTCAAAGACGTGTGTTACGTTAGACGTCTTGCGAACTACTGTCTTTATTCATTGTATATAGAGTTAGTGTTATACATGAGTTAGTGTTATACATGTGACATCTTTCTTTTTTTCAATAAACAAAAAATAAAATATGTATAATGAATCAAATAGAAGATTGGTTTAGATATATCTATTTTGTAATTAACGCTTAATCGGAATTCAAAAAAAAATTATATAATTCACAAAAAAAAAATTGAACTTTTTCTATCTAATAATTTGAAGGGTCGAACTTTGTCGGTTTTCTGATTGCCCGGCCTAGGCGTGTACGTGTAATAGGTGAGTGAGCGCTGATAGGTGGTGGGATCTCTTGTGGTGGTGGGATCGCTTGTGGTGGTGGTAAGATGGTCAATGAAGTGTCTTGGTTGTTCCTTGTTGTGTTCGTTGTTTCTTCGTTTGAGGTGAATGTTTTGTTGGGAACAGCTGACGGCACTACACTCGGGTGAAGTAAAGCTTCCTCTTCAATAGGCGCTGAGTCTGGGACCAACTTAGTTTTCTTTAAATGGATCGAATTCCTTCTATATTTCTTGCCATTTTCCGTTTGTATGATTACCGAACGAGGGTATTCGGTCTTTTCGAAAACCTTTGCTGGCTTCCACTCGCGATGACCCGTTTTTACCATCACATTGTCGCCTATTATTGGTGGAGTTCTTGGAATAGACGTTCTATCCGAATAGTTATTTTGTTTTTCGCGCAATTTCAATAATTCTGTCGGTACACCATTTACTATTTTCGGTTTTAACTGCTCTTGATCAATTGTAACTATTGTCCTAGTTGATCGACTAAACAACCTTTGGCAAGGTGATCTTAATGTTTCGTTGCGATCCGTATTTCGTAGCATCAAAAGCGCCTTATAGGGATCAGTACCATCTAACCAACAACGCTTTAATAGAGATTTCGCTGTTTGCACATTTCGTTCAGCAAATCCGTTTGACCGTGCGTAGTATGGAGATGATATTTGATGTTTAAAGCCCCATTCTTTCGAAAACTCGGTGAACTTATATGCAGTGTATTGAGAGCCACCGTCTGTTTCTAAGACTTCTGGTATGCCATGTACCGAGAACCATTGGCGGAAGTAGAGTGTAACTTCGTTGGTTGTCGATGCTCTTAATTTTCGGAAGTCAATGAAACCAGAGTAGTGGTCTGCGATTAGCAGATATTCATTTCCACGAAATGTGAAAATATCAGATGATACTACCTGAAATGGATAGTCCGGGATCGGTTTCGCCACGGTTGGCTCTCGTGTGTTTGCTTTTTGTGTTTGCTGGCACACCCTACATCTCTCCACAAAATTTTTGACATCGTTTGTCTGACCGTGCCAATACATTGATCGCCGTGCTCGTTGTGTCGACTTTATTATTCCTACGTGGCCAGTATGGCATTGCTTTACCACATTTTCAATTTTACTTTCAGGAACTATGATTTTATTTGATTTAAATAACATACCTTGTTCGAACGTTATATCTTGCTTGAACGAAGCATATTTTTGGATAGCTTTCGGCAGTTTTGTGTCATCATCTGGCCATCCACGCAGCACCACCTTTTTCAGTAATCTCAGCTCAAAATCGTTTGCTGTCGCCAAGATGAACCGATCTTTCAGCTCATCGGTGATTGCCAGAACTAGATTCACTGAATATTCCTCCTCGGCATCCGTTTCTTCTGCAATACAGTCTCGGCTAAGCGTGTCGGCGATTGGTAATTTTGTGCCTTTAACGTAGCAAACATCTGGAGCGTATTGCAGCACATCCTAAAGAATTCGTTGCAGTCTGAGTGGCGCATTATGAAGAGGATTTTTGAATATGGTTTCTAGCGGTTTGTGATCAGACTCAACAATTAATTTCTTTCCATATATATATTCATGAAACTTGGTGCAAGCAAATCGTATTGCCAATGCTTTTTTGACAATTTGAGGCTGATTCTGCTGTGCTGTTGTGAATGCTCTTGTAGCGTATGCAACTGGTTGATCTTCTTGCATTAGACAAGCTCCCATAGATTTACTCGACGCATCAACTGACAACTTGACTGGCTTATTTACATCGTAATACCTAAGCACTGGTGTGGTTGTTAATGTTTTCTTAATCGTTGTGAATGCTTTTTCTTGTTCAAGGTTCCAGGACCAAGCAATATCCTTGTGCAGCAATTGGCGTAATGGCTCGGTTATTTCGGACAAATTTTTGATGAATTTCCCTAGGTAGTTGACCATTCCCAGCAATCTTTGCAGTTCTTTTACGCACGTTGGTGTTTTCAGCGCTTCGATCGCTTGAATTTTTTCGTGGTCTGCCTCATAGCCCTTATTTGTAAATATATGTCCCAAAAATTTTGTACGCTGCTTATTATACTCGCATTTCTCTTTATTTAATGTGAAACCAGCTTCAGTGAGACGACCTATAACTTTTTGTGTGATTTTGTTTAGTTCCAGTACAGAGTTACCATAAATAAAAATGTCATCCATAGCCACTTCACAGTTGTCTATTCCGTCCAGGGTTTTGCTCATAACTTCCGAAAATATTTCTGGCGCTGAACATATTCCGAATGGTAGGCGACGGTAACAGTAACGTCCCCATGGTGTTCCCATTGTTAGGTATTTGGATGTCCTCTGCGTCACTTTGAGCTGCCAAAATCCTTTTTGGCAGTCCAATTTGGTGAAGTATTGTGCTTTATTGACTTTTGCAGCGATTTCCTCCACTGTTTTTATCGGAAACTGTCGTCGTTTTATATTTTTGTTCAGCTCGGTGGGGTCCATGCATATACGAATTTTTCCTGCTTTTTCCACCGTGACCATTGGACTCACTGCTGGCGTTGGCTCGGATATCGGCTCTATCACTTTTAGTTTAACCATTTTATCCAATTCGCGTTTAATTTTCTCGCGTTAAGCGTGCGGTACTTTCCTTGCTGGAATTATTTTAAACTTTGCATTATCGATGAAATCGATATCATATTCAAATGTCTTGCAGCAGCCCAAACTTTCTGTTTCCTTATAGATATTATTAATACGAGCGACGAACCCCATTTGTTCGCATTGATTCCGGCCTAGTATTGGTTGAAGATCACCCCGAACGATTTTGAAATTCACTAGACTCTGGCAATGTTTAGCTTTGCACCACAATCGAGTCTCGCCAATGACCTCTATGCTTTCGTTGTTATAAGCAATAAGTCGTTTGGTTGATGATTTCTCGATTTTCGCTTTTAGTGTTTCTGCAGTTTTTTCAGATAAAACGTTACATTCGGCACCGGTGTCTAGTTTTAAATTGAGTTTATGGGAACCAATCCTAAGAGTGGCTTGCCATTTGTTATTTTCAATCGCATTGACCCGTTTGGTTTGTATTAAGCCCACAAATTGATAATCATCACTAGATCCGTCGCTGTTTGTATCTCTGTCACTGCTTGATGCGGATACCGCATACACCTTTTTGGACTTTTTGTGTTTATTGTTTTTATGCTGTTTTTCTTTTGCATTCTCTTTTTTATGGTTTTGACGGCACATTGATTTGAAATGCCCTTTATTCCCGCATGAATTACATTTTTTGTTCTAAGCTGGACAGCTTCTGTAGCCATGCTTGCCGCCACAGCGCGCTAAGTCGAATAGTTTGTCGTTTCCGATTACGTTAACGATAGCATTTGATGATACGTTTGGATCACTGTTTAAATCGGAGATTTGCTTGTTGGCCCTTTCTGCCGCTCTGCAGATTTTTTTTTGTTTTTTCCAAAGTAAGCTCCTCTTCAACCCATAACTTTTGGCGCGTTGCGTCTGAATTTATTGCTAGAACAATTTGATCCATAACGAACTCGTCTGCGTTGGACCCATATCCACACTTTTGCACTTGCGATCGCAACTTTTGCAGAAAGTCTTCGAATGATTCATTTGGGTTGCTGCCGTATACGATGAAATTGACATCTCTCATATGTTTTATTCCTTCCCGGAGCAATCCCAATATTTTCTTCACTACGCACAGTACGTAAACGTGTTGGTGGTTTAATGTCCAACAAAGTAAATTTGGTGCGAAATTTGGTCACAATCTTCCGAATAGATTGCTCAGAAGGTCGAGAATGCCGATCATAAAATGGAAGCAGCGCGCGATGAACATTTCGAACCGAGCACGAATTTTGATAGTAAAATTCAATAATTTGCAAGCGTTCTTCATTTGTAAGACGATCCATGGTTAAATTGCAAACCAAACTGAAGCTGTTTGACAGTGACACAAGGTACTAAACACACGTCAGCTGTCAAAACCAGTGTTGCCAAAACCAAACCAGCTAAAAAATCAACCGTTATAAAGGAGTGTATCAGCCACTCAATCGATCTACAATTAGGAATCGAAACAATGCAAGTGAGCTCTGTACAGGTCCAATATCGAACTATCTACTGCCCACCACGATGCAAGATAGAGATAAATGATTATTCAAACTTAATCAAATCCCTCGGACAACATTTTATAATTGGAGATGATTTTAACGCCAAACATAGTTTCTGGGGATCTAGATGCATATCGCGAAAGGGAAAAATACTTTACGAAGTGTGTATGCAGAACAATTGCTATTCTCATTCGACAGGCAAACCAACATACTGGCCGCTTGATGTCGCTAAAATACCTGATTTGATTGATTTCTTTATTACAAATGGACTACCCGCCAATCGTATAAAAGTTGAAGAATGTTTTGATCTTTCTTCTGATCATTCTCCGGTAATTTTAACAACGACTGAGACATTTATAAAAAAATTAAATACCGCCAAGGCTAACAAACGCCAAAACAGACTGGGAAGGCTTCAATAAAGATGTCCAGAGCAATACAGATACAGAATTGGATGATAAAGGAAACTTTTAACAGGAACGATTTGATTTAAAAACAACATAAAATAACAGATTTATGGATGTCGGGTTTACTACGATATCTCGAAAAAAAAAAATCTCGAAAGCTAAAATTTCACTGCAAAAATCTCGAATTAAAAAAATCTAGAAACCATAACCTCGAATAACGAAAACCACGAAAAAAAAAGAAGAATTTTTACCATTGTCTCAAAAAATAATATTAAATTATTAGGTGTTTTTTTTTTCAGGTGATTTTCTATATAGATCATTGGTTTGCGACAACTGTACATGAACCCATAGTTGTTGTAATGCATAAAAATCAATGATCTATAAATACATCATCTGAGGAAAATAGGTTAGGTTAGGTTAGGTTAAATTGACTGTCGGCTAACTGGTTTGGTTAGGCGACACACTTAGACCCCTTAGGTCCCCTGTGATACCACGTGAATCTGTATTCATTCCTCCTACTCGTTGAACCAATTGGAGCTTCTAATGAAGCTCAGACAGGCTGTTGAAGAGCAATGAACCAAGAACTGCCCAAAAACTCTTAGTTAGAGTGCTCTATAGATACCTAATTCCAGTGGTGGTGTGAGCGTATAGTAAACCGTACCGAAGGATGAAAGGCTGGGGGTAAAACCAGTCGACTACGAGCTCCCTCAGATGCCTTGGCGCGGGTCTGTTGTAGTTATATAGCCTTACTCAGGTATGGCGGCGCTGCCTGAGCTGACCTTTTGTTTCCGGCATTACTCGTGGGAACCAAATTAAATTTAACAAAAATGGACAAACAAAAGAAAAAAATCAAAAAAATCAAAAATCAAAAGGCAATTTCGGTCATGGGGGAGTCGGACTCGAGTGAGAGAGAGCCTTCTTCTTCAACCGTATCCCTCCTGGCGCTGGAATTGGATGAAAGAAGACTTTTGGCTAGCGATGGTGGGGCTGGGGAGTCTGACGACACCCTAACCAACGCTAGCATTTTCATCAGTGAGAAGTCTGGCACTCTCACTGATCTTCAGGAAAATATAACGGTCGAGGAGAGAGCTGAGGCAGCTGGAATATCCGCCGCCGATGAAACTGGATCCATCGATTTAAGCACCCTCAGTGACTGGGAAAAAGCTGCTTTTGATTGGCAGATCCAATGCTTAACCAAAAGCAGAGAAAAACTAGGGAAACTAGCGCGCAGGCACCCTCAACTTCACAGACTGCCATAGCAAGGCAAAGGGGACCCGGAGGAGGTGGTTTCAGCAGTAAGAGGGGCAGGTCAGACGATGTTGCGGAGCCCAGTGATACTAAAAAGATGAAGGCTGGTACTTCATCAGCCATACGTCGTGGGCAAAGCGATCCGAAGGACATGTTTCTCGTTGCTGTGGTAAACGAGCGGGAGCCTTGCGGTCGTCTGACAATCCACCAGTGGAAAAACATTGAAGAAAAGTTTCAAGACGCCCTATGGAAGGAAGCTACTATTTGATGGTGCTGGTTGGGAAGGTGGACGCAAGGTTGTCGCCTGTGGTAACACATACTCCGTGGAATTCTTCAGAAACTTCGTCATACAACATAGTGACCAATGGGAAGGCATTCACATCAAATGCATAACAGTAGCGGAGTTGGCGCAGTACAATCCACCGACAGCATGGGTCTGGGTTCCCTGCCCATATACTTACCCGGAGAAACTGCTAGGGCTTCTCCATGTTCAAAATCGGGAAATTAAGGCCGATACATAGAGAGTTCTAAAAACGGGACATTCATTTCATTTCATTTTAAATTCATTTTTATTTCTTTTTTCTTTAACTTATGTACTAGACAAAAATGATTAAACCTTATTTAAAAATAACATTTATCTTATATATATCCTTAAAATTATTGCCTTTCGGCCTTAAATCTATCTATATCTATGATTTGTTTTGTTTTTTAATTTCCAAGAAACTTTAGAAAACTTGGAATCTTTATTATTTGTTTTATTAAAACTACTTAAATCTACCTAAGCTACTTAACCTACAATTACCTATAATCAGGGTGGTGAGCAATCTTATCGATTGGTCACCATCCTGATCGCGTCCTTGGTTGCCTGTCGGCCGCCAACAGGGGTTCATCCGCGCCGCCGAGACTCGATCGATGCCATAAGCGTCGGTCAAGTCTCGGAAGCACTCTTTCATGTTGGCTAGTCCAGCACCTCCCAAAGACCCCCTACGCTAAACCTAAACCTACTACCTTAAATCTAGCTTAAAACTAAGGAGGATGCTAGATAAGTAGCGCACCGGCCCGGGAGAGCGTATCCACTCTCACCTCTTCCTCAAGCCACCAAAATTCGGTGAACTGTTTTACCGTATCGACCCTGTCCCGATCCGCAATTGCGGTACTAAAACGGAGGAGCTCCTGAGCATTGGCTGCGTACCCGTCGTGGATGAGCCGCTTATCCCTCGCGCCGCGGTGGCTGTGGTATAATACCGGCACACCATCTTTTGTCTGGACTAACCCTTTCATGTCTACATGAAGAAATGCCTCAGGCGGGATAAAGCCAGACCGAAGCGTACTCTCGTGGTACATTAAATTGGCGTAGTAAGCCCCTGAGATCAGGTTATTATCACTGGCCCTCGCCCAAGCAACGTGCCTCCGATCTAAAGACGGGAACGAGACGGCAACATTTTTTTTTTTTTTTTTTTTTTTATACGAGGGTAGGTGAAAATCTTCCAAAGACACTATGAGAATAGCAAGCGCGTGCTCATAGTAGTGTCAGATTTTTACTGACTAAAAACACCACCCTTCGAAAGATTGTTAGATACTGCAACTAAGATATAACTTATCAAGCAATTTTTCTATAACGAAATAACAACTTTTGACAGGCTACTTTCCAATGAAAGATCCTGCATGTTCCGCAATTTAGACGCGGTTAATCTTATCTTGCCAAGTCGAACGGTTTCGTTCTTTGTAGCCGGCGCAATAAATTGTTCTCGTCCAAAATTTGTCGGACTGTATTGTTGACATGTCCGATTAGTCGGTTTCTATGTTTTCTCGCGAAGCTTCTAGTTTCAGCTTCAATTGTTGGAATTCCGAGATCCCTGTGGATATCGTCGTTTCTAATATACCATGGTGCTTGTACAATTTCTCTAAGCACTTTACTTTGAAAAGTTTGTAGAATATTGGAATTTGTTTTCTTGGTACAACCCCAAAGTTGTATACCGTATGTCCACACCGGCTTTAGCACTTGCTTGTATAGAAGCAGTTTGTTTTCGGTACTGAGCTGGGAATATTTTCCGAGGAGCCAGTACATTTCTCTATATTTGATATCGAGTTCTTTACGTTTCATTTTCACGTGCGAATTCCATTTCAGCTTTGCGTCGAGTGTCATTCCCAGGTATTTGGCCTCGTTTGCAATGGGTATTCGGGCCAAGTTTAGGAAAATTGGCAAGTCATTAGTTTTCTTATACGTGAAATTCACGTGAACAGATTTAGTTTCGTTGAGGGCGATCCGCCAGTCCCTCGTCCATTCATTTACCTTATTCAGCGCGATTTGAAGTTTCGCAGTCGTTTCTTCAATTGTATTACCTACTGCTAGGATAGCGGTGTCGTCGGCGAACGTAGCGAGAGTAATGTCATCTTCTCTTGGTATATCGCGAGTATATAACAAATAGAGAAGGGGCCCAAGGACACTTCCTTGCGGCACGCCGGCCGAAATTTCCTTAAGTTCAGAGTATTCGTTTCCATGTCTAACACGGAAGAGTCTATTCCCGAGATATGATTCTAAGATATCATATAGGCGTACGGGAAGAACTTGTCGCAATTTAAATTTTAAACCGTCATGCCACACCTTGTCAAAGGCTTGTGAGACGTCTAGGAATACGCTTGAGCATATCTTTTTTTCTTCAAATGCTTTCTCAATTACGTCAGTAATTCTATGCACTTGGTCAATCGTGGAATGCTTGGTTCTGAACCCAAACTGGTGGTCAGGGATAAGATTATTGTTTTCTATAACCGGTTGTAGTCGCGTTAGTAAAATTCTCTCGAAAACTTTGGATATAACTGGAAGAAGGGAAATCGGTCTATACGACTTTACTTCATTTGGCGGTTTTCCTGGTTTTAAAACCATTATGACCTCCGCAACTTTCCATTGGCTCGGTACGTGTTTTAGTCTGAGCGCGGCATTTATAATATGAAGAAGCTTAATTAGTGCTTTTCTTGGTAGAACTTTGAGAACTTCTCCCGTGATCAAATCATAACCAGGAGCTTTCTTAGGTTTTAGGGATTCAATTTCACGTTTTAGTTCCCTTAGCGTTGCACTTGTGAGTACTAAATCGTCGGATAGTAATTCCGCCGCAATAACACTGTCGTGAACCGCCCGACCATCGTACGGTTTAAAGGTTTCTTCTAAATGGGCGGCAAAAACGTCCGCTTTTTCTTTATCTTCCCTTGCCCATTCATTTTGATTTATTTTAATTGGCGGCGCGGGGATTTTGGGCCTTTTGGTGCCTTTTACAGCTTTCCAAAGTGAATAATTGGAATCTTTTTTAGCCGTTAAACTTTCAAGGTAAGAACCTATCGCACGATTTTTAAAGTCCTTGATAGCTGTCTTCAATAAATTGCACAAATAATTCAAATGTGTTTTATGTTGCGGGGCGCGACTCTGTTGCCATTTTTTACGCGCCTTCCTTTTTTCGTTGACCAATTCTTTTATTTCGGGAGGATATCGTAGACCGTATTTGGCCGGCGATTTCCTTGGATTAGGCGTATTATTCCAGGAAGCGAGCTGTACGATCTCAACGAAGCGATCTACTTCAACCTCAAGTTCATAGGGTGTCGTAAGTGGAACGCTCAGTTCAACATTCTCTTCAATTTCATTCCTAAAGCCTTCCCAGTTAGTTGTTCTTCCAGTTAATCTCGCTGGCTGGAGGTTATTTACTAGTTTTACGCTCAATGTTAAAATAACCGGTGAATGATCAGATGACAGATCAAAGCTCTCTTCAACTTTAATGTGGTTGGTAGATATTCCTTTCACGACGAAAAAATCGATCAGGTCAGGTATTTTTGAAGTATCAGTTGGCCAGTAGGTCGGTTTGCCCGTCGAGTGGAAATCGCAACTGTACTCCATACCTGCCCCATAGAGCATTCTTCCTTTTCGCGAGATGTATCTAGAACCCCAGAACGTGTGTTTCGCATTAAAATCGCCGCCAATAATGAAGTTTGGTTTGAGCGATTTAAGCAAGTTAGTATAATCAGTTTTTTCAAGCGCGGAACGCGGTGGACAGTAGATAGATGAAATTCTAAGACTACGCTGACTATTTTTTACTCGAATCGTGCACAGTTGCATAGTTTCAAGCTCTATCTTCAGGTCTTCGTATTGTTCAATGCATTCTTTAATAAACAATGACGATCCACCTCTCGCGTTTCCCGAAGGGTGACAAGCGTGGAAGTCATTATAGCCTTTTATTTTTAAGCTCGATCCCCTTTTCACGTGAGTTTCAGAAATCAAGCAAATGTCAAGATCTTTCTCGCGTATGAATATTTCCAATTCGTCGAGTTTTTGCAAAAGACCGTTTGCATTCCAAGTGCATATTTTTAACATTGGTTTTTCATTCATATTTTATTTGATGTACGCGTTTTCCGTGAATTATTTTCGAGCTTAACCAAGCGATCGAGAATAATTTTATTTATTTTGCTTTGTTCCTCAAGTTTCTGCAAAATAACTGAGAAAACATGTGAAGCAGGGTCCGGCGAAGTTTCAACGTTTTTTGCTCCTTCGGATGCCGCGGCCTGAGCGTAGGTCTGCACTCTGGCTGACCGAGGGCCACTATTCGCCACTATTGGCTTTCCTGATTTTAACTTTTCAGTAGCGTTTCTTTTGACAACAGAGGTCGAGGGCTTTTCTGTTGTCTCTCTTTCTTTGACATTATTACGCTCTTGAAGCGGAGGTTTTATATTGCCTACTACCTCCTGGACGGTCTTACGCTTTGTCTTTGTTGGCGGCTTTGTTTTTATATTTTGTGGCTTAAGGAGCGCATCTCTCCGTTTTTGCAACTCCTTAGCTACTTCGCAACCTCTATAGTTTGCCGGGTGCTTACCATTACAGTTGGCACAGGTAGCGGAGGATTGTTTATTTGCTCCACAGTCTTGGGAGAAATGATTTCCGGCGCATTTCACACATCGCGGCTCTTTTTTGCAATACATTTGCGTATGATTAAATTCTTGGCAACGTTTGCACTGTGGAATTATTTTTAAATTTCTGCGCATGGGCTCGATTTTTACCACAATATTTAGTATTGTTTTAATTCGGTAGATATCTTCGATATTATCAGACCTATCGAAAGTAAGCATAAAGAGCGGCAGTTCACGCCTTACCAGGACATCCCTATCTTCATCCGATTTCTGTTTCTCCTTCTTGATGATATTAACGGCATCAAGAATTTTAAACCCTTTGGCTTTAAGGTCGTTTATAACATCTTCTTTTTTGCATGAGGGGTGGAGTCCCCTTGCTACAACACGATGTGGCCTTTCTGACTTTATTTCGAAAGTATACCACTGGATCTTCTCGATATTTAGCTTTTGGGACACTGCCCGGTAGTCTTCGTGGTTATCGATGTTAATTTTCCACGCATTATTTCTCGAAAATGTAACCTTAAATTTCGATGTAATCGTTCCTTTAAGGAGGCTGTTCAATTTATTATAATCCGTTACCCCAACGATGTTTATTGGAGGTGGTGCGGGCATATGATTTCGGAGTTTTTTTTCTTGCGGTACTTTACGCGTTAGTTCTTTTAGGGGCTCGACTTCGGGCGAAGAACCGGCTCTCCTTTTCTTACTAGGTCTTTTCTTAGTTACCCAATTCGTTTCGCGCGCTAGCTCTTCTTCGTCGGTGTGGTATTCCCGACTAGCCAACCGTGGTGGAGTACATTCGCGTTCTTTCTGCAAATGGGTGTTCCTTAGAACCTTATTTTGTTCTTTTAACTGTTCTATCTCTTTCTTAAGATCTTGATAGAGTAGATCCATTTCATTAAGCTTGATTCGAAGTGCTTTATTTTCTTCCTCAAGACTTTTATCTTTCACTGAGTCCTGTATTTCACGCGCTAGCGTTCCCGGCGGACTTCTTTTCCCGGCGTTATTCGATCTTGTTGGAGGAGATCGAGATACCCTTGTGCTTTTTATAAAAGGGTTTATGGATTGCAATAAGCGGCTCTCCCCAGAATCCGTAGAGCCGACCTCCGAAGAGGGTGGATTTTCCAGTAAAGCTGGACTGCCACCTGGGGTACTTAATCTTTTTGTTTTGTTCATTGCATTTTTTGTATACGCCATTTCGCTCGGTATACGGAGATTGGATTTTAGTCGCCTTTTACGACAGGCATGCCTACCTCGGGTATATTCTAACCCCTACCCGAAGGCAACATGGACAGCATTTTCTGCTGTCTTTAAATAAGGAAAGTCTCCCTTCCCTGCAAGAATTAAGAGGGATGATTCGATATAGTATGGGCAGAATCATGGTCAAAGTGGCCAAGGGCAGCGAGGAGGAGGAGCCCCCTACAAATGATGGAAGTACTGCAGATAAATCTGCATCATAGTAGGGCAGCGACGGCCTGTCTGATGGAATACATCATCAAACAGGACGTCGCAGTCATAATAATACAGGAGCCTTGGATTAGCAAGAAAAACACGATCCAAGGGCTCAAAGATAGGAACTAAGAGCTGTTTTATAAAGCAGTAGGTAAAATCAGGGCTTGTATACTAATTAAAAAACAAATTAAGGCATTTCTTTTGAATAATTACAGCTCAAGTGACTTGGCTACAGTAATCTGCGAAAGGGACTGTGGAAAACCACTCTGTCTGACATCAGTCTATCTACCATATGACTCCGAGGTAGTAATCACGGAGAACATGAGGAACTTGGCAGGTCAAAGAAACTGGACACATGTAATGGACTGTGATGCAAACGCCCACCATACACAATGGGGGAGTAGTGACATAAATACAAGAGGTGAGTGTTTTTATGATTTTATTTTATCTTCTGACCTTACTATAACGTAACAAAGGGAATTCACCTACTTTTGTAGTTAGAAAAAGGCAGGAGGTACTTGATATGACCCTTATCTCTAATACGAACAAAGTAGAAATAGGAAACTGGAGGGTAATGGTAGAGGCGTCTATGTCAGATCATAGATTTTTTATATTTTTTTTTTATATATAGTTCTCCCGGGAAAGGCGAACCTATAACGCTTCAACAGCGCCCCGAGATGCTTGCAGATGTATGTTTGCTCTGCACTTAAATTGCTGCAAATTGTAGTCTTCTGGAAATCCCCAGGAAGCGAGTTCCAAAGTTTGCTTGTCCTGTAACAGAAGGAGCTTTTGAAAGTTGATGTCCTCGCGGTTGTCAAGTGTACTGTATGGTCATGAGCATTAGCAGTCTGTCTTGTGGGGCGCCCAAAAGTTGCATTTCGAGGGATAATGTCTTTAAGTTCCTCAGAACATCTACAATGGAAGTACCTATAGAACACGCATAGGTCAGCGACTTGTCTTCTGTGCACCAACGGTTGTAGATTCGATGTGAGTGTAGGGTCTCCAATGAGTCGAACTGCTCGTCTCTGTATGCTATCAAGCATGTTAAGTGAATGTTTTGGGGCCGAGCTCCATATATGGGAACAATATTCCAAGCCTGGTCTAACCTGTGCTTTGAAGAGAAGGAGAAGTTGCTTGGGGCTAAAGTACCTCTTTGCTCTATATAGGTAGCTCAACTTTGCGGACGCCGATCTTGCGATATAGGATATGTGGTCCTGCCATGTGATTCCTGAATTGACTGTGACTCATTAAAGGTGCATTGAGTCCTTGTGATGGATTGGATGGTCATCCATTTGGATCTGAGGAACTGTTGATGCATTTTTTCTGGAAAATGTTGTGAGCTGTGTCTTGTTTGCACTAAATACAACCAAGTTGTCCTTTCCCCACTTCAAGATTTTGTCCAGATCATCATTTAGAGAATTAATTTGTTCACATCTGATAGTGTGATGTAGCCGTATTCACAGGCCCACTGTTCGAGATGGAGGATATAAGAGTGCTGTCATCTGCAAAGCTGTAGATATTATTATTTGTCGATCCAAGCAAATCGTTGATGTGGAGAAGAAATAGAGTTGGAGAAAGAATAGATCCTTGGGGCACTCCTGCATTTATAGCAAACGAATTGGATGATAAACCATCTACAACAACTTGGATCGATCTTCCCAGAAGAAAATTTTGCATCCATCCGCAGAGTTGTTGGGGTAATCCGTAAGACGCTAATTTGCCTAATAGGGCTCTATGCCAGACTCGGTCAAATGCCTTTGATATGTCCAAGGCTACGGCTCTGGATTCGCCGTTTTGTTCAATTGATTGTGTCCATAAGTGCGTTACGTAGCTTAACAGGTCACCATAATTGGACACCATAATGTCCAAACAGGCTTCAATATCTGGTTATGTTCCTTCCATTTCAGCTTAGCATCTAGATTCATACCCAGATACTTAGCTGTGTTAGAATAAGGAACTACTTGGTTATTAATAACCACCGGAACATTTATAATTTTTTTATTTGTAAAATTGATATGAGTGGACTTTGACTCATTGAGTCTAATTCGCCATCGTTGTGCCCAATCACATATTTCGTTAACTGAATTTTGCAGCTTTTCTGTTGATTTAGTCATGCATCTATCAGTTGATAGAAGAGCAGTGTCGTCTGCGAATGTGGCTATCATCGTGTCGTTTCTATGTGGTATATCACTAGTATACAATAAGTAAAGGGTTGGTCCCAGAACACTTCCCTGTGGAACTCCTGCTTGTATTTCTTTAAGTTCAGAATACGCTGAACCTTAACGAACTCTAAAGAATCTATTTGAAATATAAGATTTAAGTATCTCATAGTATTGTCTAGGTAGGTCCCTATGAAGTTTATACTCTAAGCCCTTATGCCAGACCTTATCAAAAGCCTGAGCAACGTCTAAGAACAATACAGAACAAACTCGTTTTTCTTCTAGTGATTTTTCTATAACATTTGTTTTACGATGTACTTGGTCTATTGTCGAGTGCTTATTTCTAAACCCGAACTGATGGGTGGGAATAAGCCTTCTCTGCTCTATGATTTTATCTAGTCTTTTAAGAAGCAGTTTCTCAAAAAATTTGGATAGTACAGGTAAAAGTGAAATTGGCCTGTAAGAGGTGACTTTTGATGGAGGTTTACCTTGTTTAGGTATAACTATAATTTCCGCTATCTTCCAGTGATGTGGAACATAAATCTTAGCTTAAAACAAGCATTAATTAAAAGCTTAAGTTTAACCAATGCTATGAAGGGTAGTTCCTTCAGGATTTGGGCAGTTATTAGATCATAACCTGGTGATTTTCTATTAGAGAGCTCATGAATACATGTGCTGATCTCTTTTAGCGAAACGTAAGTGATTACGTCCTCATCAATTCTATCAGAGAATTCAAGGCATTCGCCTGCCACGCTAGGTGGAAAAGGTTTAAAAACATTTGTCAAATGTTCTGAAAAAAGTTTGACCTTTTGTTTTGGGTCGCCGATCCATTTCCCATCAGATGTTCGTAACGGGGGATCTTGCGCTTGAGGTCTTTTTAAATATTTGGCAGCCTTCCAAAGGGAGTAGTCTGTGACTTTGTCAGCAATTAAGTTGGAAAGGTATTTAGTTAGAGATCTATTTTTAAATTCACTAATACTCTTTTTAAGTTTATTATTAAGTCTATTGAATATAGTTTTATCGCCGGGATATCTTGTCATTTGCCATTTTCTCCGGGCTCTTCTCTTTTCTAATATTAGTTCTCTAATTTCTATGGGATATTTTACCGATGCTTGTTTACGTTGTTGACCAGTTGGTGTACTATCTTCTGCTGCCTGTTGTATATCGGCAATGGATTGTTCCACTTCGATGTCAATATGCCTTGTTGTGACCAGTGGAGATCTAAGGTTTATAAAACCTTCGAGTATTTTTTTAAAATTACACCAGCTTGTTCTTTTGTTGGTAAGTCTTTCATTGCTTATCTGCTCTACTAACATGCCGTTGACCGTTAAGATTACGGGTGTATGATCCGACGACAAATCATCACTGCTTTCAACTTTAAGTTCTTTTCTGGTATTTTTGATGGGTCGGATGGCCAATAAGTAGGCGATCCAGTCGAAATAAAATTACAATTAAAATTTCGCCCTGTTTTGTAAAGCTTCCTGCCTTTTGTCGTTACTATTCTAGACCCCCAGTAGGTGTGTTTTGCATTGAAATCACCTCCAATGATAAAGATATTACCTAGAGATCGAAATAGGTCGTTAAGATCTTCCTCTGTAGGCGAATGTCTAGGTGGACAATATATAGCAGCTACGTTAAATTGCTTGCCTTTAGTCAGAATGTTTACTATCGCTACTTGCATGGTTTGTTTTCCTATTTTGGGCATTTCATAGGGTTTTAAAATACTTTTTACAATTACAGTACTACCTCCCCTGGCACTGTCAGAAGGATGGGGAGAGTGGTAACAGAGGTACCCAGGAATTCTAATCGTTGTTTCCTGTTTGAAGTGGGTTTCAGAAATCAGGCAGACGTCAATGTCTTCATTGCATAGAAATACCTGAAATTCAGAAATGTGTTGGTGTAAACCGTTTGCATTCCAGGTTGCGACTTTCAGAATTTCAATCATTGTTATTTTGTTGATTTTTTCCTTTGGACACTTCTTTGGTTAAGAGCTTAATAACTTTATCTTGATTGTCCAATCTTTGAATAATAGTAGTAAGCATTTCCTTTACTGATATTTCTTCTTCTTTACGTGTACTTTTCACAATTTGGGAATATGATTTGTTATTAACTACTGGCGTGTTTATTTTAGTCGCAATTGGTATTTTGTCTTTTTTATTATTTTCGACATTTACCTGTTTCTTGTTTGTATTTTTAAGAGGGTTCTGTTTGTGTTTGGCAGTACCTCTCTTTTTCTTTTCTTGATATTCTTTTGCTGCCGGACAGCCTCTATAATTAGCTGGGTGGTTTCAGTGGCAGTTGGCAGTTGATGCATTTAACTTTCTCTTGTCTTTTTTGTGGACAACTATTTGTTGAATGTTTTCCTTCACATTTAACGCATGCAAAATCTCTTTTGCAATATCTTTGTGTATGTCCGAAAGATTGGCATCGTTTGCATTGAGATATAGTGTTGCATCTTCTTCGAAATGGCTCAATCTTGACAACAATATTCATTATTGATTTAATAGCGTATACCTTTTCAATATCTTCTTGATTGTGAAAGGCGAGCATAAAAAGGGGTAATTTTCTATTTCTTGTAGTTTGTTCCCCTTCATTAACAACTGTTGTTTTTTCTTTTTTAATTAAGTTTTGACCCAAAGGTCATCATATAACTCGATTGATTGTTCGTTCATACCACCAACGTTTCCATCATCAGAACAACGAGACAGTAATTAACGAACTGCGACAAAAATATGTCATATCACAACTTCGAACCATTGTGAAAGCTGAGAAGAGAGAATGTCAAGAATGTAAGAATCGAAGAGCCTTACCGAATGCGCCAGAGATGGGCGAACTTCCACAAACCAGACTGTCAACATTTACCCGTCCTTTCTCCTACGTAGGACTCGACTACTTCGGACCAATGACGGTGTCCATCGGAAGGCTTACTGAGAAGCGATGGGGCGTTTTATTAACGTGCTTGACGACTAGAGCAATCCACATAGAGGTGGCCAGTACTTTATCTTCGGACTCCTGCATTCTTGCCTTTAAAGGATTTATAGCAAGGAGACGAACCCCAATTGAAGTAAGATGTGACAATGGAACGAATTTTCATGGAGCCGAACGAGAGTTGCGAGAAGCAATTGAAATCTTCAACTCACAAATAGCTGAAAAATTCTCCAGCCCTCTGACAAAATGGATCTTCAACCCTCCAGCGCGCTGCAGCGGCACCTCACATGGGGGGAAGCTGGGAGCGACTGGTGCAGTCAGTGAAGAAAACGCTAAAACAAGTTATGCCTAGTCGGAATCCCGCAGAAATTTCACAGCATGCTACTAGAAGCTGAAAGAACAATAAATACCCGGCCGTTAACATACTTACCGCTTGACGATGAAAGCGATGAAGCACTAACACCCAACCATTTTTTGCTAGGATCAGCTAATGGGGAAAAACCTGATGGAATCCTATGCGATGATAGCATCTTGCTTAAAAGGAACTGACTCAAGGCTCAGAAATTCGCAAACAATTTTTGGAGAAGATGGATTCGAGAGTATCTTCCGAACTTGACTCGTCGCATTAAGTGGTGCCAGTATGTTAAACCCATCGAAAAAGGTGATATTGTGATAATCGTCGACGAGGCCAGTCCTCGCAATACCTGGCCAAAGGGAAGGATAATCGATGTAACCAAGGCCAAAGATGGATAAGTTCGTAAATCTATCGTACAGACGTTAAAGGGGATCTATGAAAGACCCTTGGGGAGTGTTGGCAATACTGCTGTCAACGCGACCGGCTGAATTAGGCTGAATCGATCCTATCGAATAATGGCTGCCGGTTGAACGTTTTGTAAAAGTCAAAAGGCCGCCATTACTTTTTTGCATAAATTATCAGACCGCAAGACAACAAAGCAGTACAAATACCACAAACATTATAGCGTCAAAAGGAAATATTCCTAAAGAAAAAGAAGGAAAATAACTAAAAAAGTAACATATTGTAGCAGGAATAAGAGAAGGGAATGAGTATGTAGGGGTATCACCGGTGCTACAGGCAGGCTAACTATGTAAAAGAGAATTATTATGTGAAGGAGACAAAAAGAATTCATTCGAAGCCAAGAAGCGAACGAGTGCGGTCGATAATTTCAGACGAAATAAACTAAGAAAACAATTTTAGAGTGTGTTATTATTTGTTGAAAATTAAAAGAAAAGAAAAAAGTGGCAAGTATAATATTTATCGCGTTTAAAATATAAAACTTTATTAAAACGTAATTTGCTAATAATATATCTTTTTATAGGAATTTTGTAGTATTTAGCGACCATTGAATTAACAAAATAAATACTGAAAAATCTGAAGACGAGGAATTAATTTTTATTATTGAATGTTGTTACGAGAACAACAAATAGAAAGGAGTCTATACATCTAGGTGAGTTTGCTTTAGCAGCTTTCTTGGACATAGAAGGGGCTTTCAACAACGTAGAGGGCAGATCGATCGAATGTGCAATGGTGAATGCTAACATTGAACACGGCATTCGTTTTTGGGTAAGCAAAGTGCTTAAAAGTAGGAAAATTAACTGCACTCTGGGGCGAAGTTCACTCAGAATGTCAGTAACCAGAGGGACAAGGTGGAGTATTATCACCTCTTTTGTGGGTACTGGTTGTTGATGGCATTTTGAAGAAACTAAGTTCTATGGGGATAAGTGTCACAGCGTATGCAGATGATGTGGTTATCACTGTTCACGGAAAGTATCTAAACACTCTAAGTGAAATCATGGAGGGTGCTTTAAGGATGATTAGCCAGTGGGCCAAAGGGTGTGGGTTCAATGCCAACCCATCCAAAACGGAACTAGTACTCTTCACCCGAAAGTACAAGATACCGCACTTCAATCTTCCAAAGCTGGAAGGAGTAGAATTGCCCCTATCAGCCAGTGCGAAGTATCTAGGGGTCATCCTGGACGGGAAACTAAACTGGAATCTTAATGTGGGGGAAAGAATAAAAAAGGCATATAATGCTCTCTTTACTTGCAAGAAAATGTGACTTTGGTAAGAATTTGGGTCTGAAACCTGCTATGATGCATTGGCTATACACGGTGGTAGTCAGACTCATACTCACATATGGCGCACTAGTGTGGTGGAGGGCCATTAACAGGAAGACAATAGTGGGCAAAATGGCGAACGTGCAGAGGGCGTCCTGCGTAGCTACAACGGTTGCACTTCGGAGTACTCCTACAGCAGCGCTAGAAAATTTTTCTGCATCTTATTCCATTAGATTTACACATAAAACAACTAGCAGGAAATAGCGCCTTAAGGCTCAATGCTCTAGGTTCCTTCAAGGATGGCAATTTCGGACACTGTGCCATATTATCAGAACTGTTGCCCGGTAATCAGATACAAACGGATGAAATCTTCCCTTTGGTTGATCTCGATATTCCCTACGATGTATCTTATCCAGAAAGGCATGAGTGGCATTTAGACAAGGTCACCAATAGCAATTTACACAGGCGGCTCGAAGACAGGGGAAGGCACTGGTTCTGGCATCTACTCTGTAGACCCACAACTAAAAGTGTCTATACGGCTACCGGATACTAGCAGTGTCTTTCAATCAGAAGTTTAAACGTTCTGAAGGCGGCAGAGCTTTTGCAGATGAGATCTATATCTGGGAGGGATATTGCCATCTACATCGATAGCCAGGCTGCACTCAAGGCACTGGAATCCCCTAACATCAATTCCGAAATAGTCAGGGACTGTCGCACAATCCTCAAGGCATTATGCAGTCAGAACCAAGTAAGACTGTGTTGGGTGCCAGGACATTGCGGTATAGCAGGAAATGAGGAAGCTGACGAGCTTGCGAGAAAAGGAGGGGAACTAGGTACAGAAGTGGAAGCATGGCCCAAACCACCTCTAGGTATACTAAAAGGTAAACTCAAAAGTCAAACCGAAATGAATGCTGATCTAAGGTGGTCAAACATCACCGGACATAAAGTTTCCAAGGCACTTTGGCCACAACTCAACATCAAAAAATCTAGGGAAATTCTAAAATTGGAATGATGGAGGTTAATCTGCACTACTTGCAGCATTCTTAACACAATCAGGCGGAGAGACCTCCACCACGGTGTTGTTGAGTTCTTCCGCTTCCAAAGATGAACCAAGAAGTTCATCCTTGTTCAGAAGAATTTTATTGAAATCGTCAATGTCCATGGCCGAAAGTTCGTGATCCATGGTAGGAGTGATTGTGCTGGAGGCATCGTCATCCAGTGATGGAAATGAAACCAATGCTCCAGGGTCTGAGGCTCCAGGTGCTGAATCCGTAGGGTAGGTAGGCATGTTGCCTGAATCAAGTTTAAGTACTTTAACTCGGATTAAAACACAATTTGAACAAATATTCACTCCTTTGTTTAGGTCACATTTTTGAAATTCCTTCGCTTGCAGGAGGCAGGAAATACAAATTGAAATAAAATCAAAAAAAGGATCAAGACGCGGAAAAAACGGATTTAATACTCGATATTGACGAAATGTTGATGTCTTCGTCGTCAGCATAATATAATTAAAATAAAAAAAAAATACCTATGATGGTTTTTTTTTTTTGTCATCTTTTAATTTAATAGTTTTTGAATTAATTATTTTGTTATTATTAATTTATTAAAAAAGGAAAAATAAAAATCCCATTCATTCGTCTTCTCTATCTGCTTCATCGTCGACGGGTGACAGACTTTCATTTTCGCGATCACTGCTGCTGTAGTCCTCATCATGCACTTTGCCGACACCTTTCATTTTATGTTATTTTTCAATTTATTTTAATAAAAATGAAAAACCAAAAACAATTTCCCATAAAATGTGACAAACAACAAAAAACAAATGTCATTATTTGTGAAATTTGACATAACGTAGGTTTAAACCGGATTAAAAACGGGTTAACGTTTTTTAAATCCGCATTTAAATCCATCTTTAAGCCAGCGGGCTTAATGCATGTTTTTCAGTGAATAATATGGACATAAGTTTAAATTGTCGGGTTTAAAAAATTCGGATTAATGGTCGGGTGTAAAATTAACTTAAACCTGAGTTACACCCGGAGTGAATAGTATGGCCGTAAGGGTGATAGATTCGAAACCGAATCTAATCACCCCATTACTGAGCGTTAAGGGAGCAAGCGACTCTTTGTTGATGACTTATTTATTGTTACTTATTTTTGTTTTGTTAAATTTTTATATTTTGTAGTTGTTTTGCCAAGATGAATAAATTATTTGATAAACAGAACATACAATTTTATGTTTTATACGAATTTTAGCTCTAAACTTGATAAAAAAAAATCTCGAATTTACTTTTTATTTTCGAGATAATTGTATAGGTATTCGAAATTTTTGCATTCGAGATTAAAAAAAAAAAATCGAGATTTTTTGCCTTCGAGATTTTTGTCATCCCTCAAATGACCAATCAACGACAAAAACTCTGAAATACAGAAAATCCGGCTTACAAAACCTTTCCATTTCCTTTCACGCTGACAACCTGTCTTCAATATTTGGCTGAAAGGGTACGAGAAAAGAATAAATTACGAATCTTTTCTTTTCAGTTTTTTATTATCTTTTATGAATTGTCCTCAGTTCTCCGATTGTTCCTTTTCATTTCAAGAGCAGAGGAGCAGCATAGGCGGATGGAGCGAATGCTGGAGCGGCATAGGCAGCTGAGGCGAAAGCTGGGGCGGTATACGCAGATGGGGCGAAAGCAGGTGCAGCATAAGCGGCTGGTGCGGCGATCAATGGAGCAGCAACTGGCGCAGCAGCATATGCAGCAGAGTGAGCAACGGAGTGAGCGTTATAGCTTGAGGCGTATGGTGCAACGTAGTTGGCATACGCAGCAACTGGGGCAGCAACTAAAGGTGATGAGTAGGCTAATGGGGCAACAACTCCTGGCTTAGCGGCAGTGAGAGCAAGGACGGCCATGAAGCTGACAGCAACCTAAAAATATAAAACGAAGGCGGTTTTTAATTAGTCCCTTTCTACTGGCATAGTCCTTTAGCTTGCACTTACGAATTTGAACATCTTGAGTGTGTTGGATTGATTTGGTTAACTTCGATTGACCGAAAAATAAACTGTGATACCAATTCGCTGTCGACTTTCGTTTTTATACCAATTGCCATCGTGGTTACTTAGTATTCCGCCAGCGTGTGCCACTTGAAATCGAAAGTGTAACTCGGGTGTAGCACGTTCGCTACTAATGAGCATGCTATTGCGCTATAGATTTGTGTACGCTCGTCTTTCTTCTTCGTCGTATTCTCCTTCGGGTTTTTTTTTCGATGGCTTTACATAATTCTTTTATTTTGCATTTGAGCCATGAAACGAAAATTGGCCCATTTTGCGAACGCCGCGCCGATGTGACAAATGCAAACGCGTCGAAAAATAATACACTTCAATGGCGGCGAGACCAAAATAATTGATATGGGTCACGGGTGTTGAGCTCTGTCGGAAGGTGATTACTCGGAAAACACCTTCAAATCATTTTAATGGGCTGCAATCAATCCTTGGACAAAGTGAAAGCACTTTCATCGATTATTAGTTCGGGTATCGCCATTGATGATGATGGATTACTGTCAGGGGATACCACTGAAAGGGTTCTCCTTCTCTCTCCCTCGACCCCTCGAACCCTCGTTCGTATCATGCAGATAGAGACCGGGAAATAAATAAAAATGTTATTAGGACGAGAGAAAGGTTTGGCATTTAAATATTTAGATAACAGACGATGGGCTACTGCACAGTGGGTGGTGTGTATGTCCACCGCGCACAGAAAGCAATTAAGGAAATTGCAAAGCGTTGACTCGATGCGAATGAGCCGCTGAAGCGATTTATTATGCAAATTTATCGGAAGTGCTGCTGGCTGATGTTTCTTCTTTTTTCGAAAACTGTATCTACATCAGAGCCTCTCCATTTGGTTGGAGGGTATTAGAAAAAGATTTAATAGTTAGAACGGCAGTACTTTTAATTACAATAAGTGTTTTTGGGCGAGGAAGGGTAGGGTAGTAGAAAATTTGGTAGCGCAGTGTCGGACCGTTTTTTTTTTTTTTTTTCTCAACCTAAGTTCGACTAATTAGGTTTGTTTTTTGTGTGGAGGTATATACACAATAGATGCGATATAAACTAAATTTGGATATCTTCTTTAAACGTCGATTGAATAAACACTCAGGGGATTTGTTATAGGTTTGCAGTTAAATCGAGCCTTGTTTGCGTGCAAGCGGATTTATTTGCAATCCACATTAAAACTACTCAAGCAGCGGAAAATAATACGCAGAGAGTTCCATCAGAGCTATATTGACTTTATTTAATTAAATTACTTACTTACTTAAGTGGCGCTACAGTTTGGGGTGGACCTGGGCCTCAACCAATACACCTCTTCAGTTAGCGCGATCGAGTTGGAATCGAAAACTCTTCGGGCCGGAGCGTTGGTGTACATTCACTCTACGTGTCCCAGCCATTTTAGACGAATGATGCGTACTTTTCTGACTAGTTCGATGTCTTTGTACAGCTTGTAGAATTCGCTGTTAAATCTCCTCGTCCAGAGCTCGTCAACGCAAACGGGACCAAAAATCACTCGAAGAATTTTGAAATCGAAACGATCCTCTTCATCCGCCTTTGATAGCGTTCATAATTCTGCACCATAAAGCAGGACTGGGATGATCAATTAACTAATCAATTGTCTTCTAAGACCGATTATATCAGCGGTTGGCAAGTGTGATTCTTCGCTTGATTTCCAAGTTGATGTAGACAGAGTCCCGAACTACCTTAAGATTATATGTCAGATTCGTCGATGTTGTGCGTACCTTCATGTTGGCAGCATATATTTTGTTTTGCCCTCATTCATCACTAAACCCATTTTTGGAGCAGCAAGCGTTCTCCATCGTCATTCTGCACAATTGGACAAGTTTGGCAAAGATTTCATCTAGTTTTGACATCTCGTCTCTATAAATGCTGTCATAGGCGACCTTAAAATGGATACAGGTGGTGGGCAATGACTTAGACTTCTTGGGTTTTTTCCAGGATCTGCCGTACTGTGAATATTTGGTCGGTTGTGAACTAAATTTAATTAAATTAAAAAAAAAATAAAAGAAGCAATAAGAATAAAAGGAAACATTGAAAATAGAAAATGAAATGGGAAATTTGTTAAGTGCGCGGTCTTGGAAATTTGTTTGCAGAATTTAAAAAAGCAGAATTTTGTAAAAAAAAAAATTTGACCCTGCCAGAATTTTGACCGCAACCCTTTCTAAACAGTTAATTCGTTTCATATTTGGATCTGAGATTTCAGATTTCTGCTGCACAATCCAACATTAAATCCATATTTTACTGGTTCTTTTGTGTACGGAGTTGGTCGCAGAAACCATTTTTTCACTTGCACTGGATATCCATAGCAAATGATTTGCACACGTTTATTCCAAGGAATTTCGAAATATTTGAATATAAAATCGCATTTCCCTAGGCGCAAAATGAATAATTTGTCAAAAAAGCAATATTTCCAACGATAAACAATTCGTAACTGTCAGTTGTATGTCATAAACATTGGTATTAGTGAAATTATGTGTAGACATAAGATAAAATTGAGATTCCTCAAAATTCTATCGGATAAAAATTCTATCGATTTTTTTCAAGGCAAGTCAAAAAATAGATTGTTTTTTCCTCAAAATCAAACCAAAGAGTCCGTAGGTATGACACTACATTTTTTCTTTTGCATTTTGCAGACTTTTAAAATAAAACAAGATCAGTATACGAGAAATTACAACGGAAATTCCCGATGGGAGAGAGTGTGTACACGATTTATTAATGTAGACATATCAAACAAAATTCATTAATAATATATTAAACTAGCTGACTCGGCAAACTTCGTTCCGCCCAAATTTCTTAAAGTACCTAATGAAAATAATAATTCCGCTCATGTACAATTCACTTGCTAATTTATGTAATTCTTTCAAGTAAAATTCTTTATTCAAAAGTTATATTAAATGCAATAGAAATAAATTACGAATAGCAATGTTGCTTTGTTTCTATCAAAACGCAATGATTTTGACGTGTCGGCCCACCTTCCCCCTTTTCCATAAATTGACCATGTGAGAAACACGGGAATTCAAGATTGATGCCACAAATGCAAAAACATAAATCGATTATTCTTGCAACAAATTATTTGTCATAGTGAAAGCGAGACGCATGGGGAAATTTAAGTCGCTTAAATACGAATGGTAATGAGAGTGTTTGCCTTTGTATCTTCCGCTCCAAATCGTCACTTGCATGACATTTAATTTGAGATCCTTCCACCTTAATCAAACGCGATCCGTTACAAAGTTTCGGTTCATTGATGTTCCGCAACAAAATTATAGCTAAGCCGACTTTCAAATCCGAATTATGTAGAGGTAAGCCCGGAACATCCAAAGAATTCAAAAATGCAACGAATCTCCATAAAGTTTTGTTTTTGCATATAGCATAGGTAGCATATGTCCCAGTGGTGTAGCAAGGGGGGGGGGGGGGGGGGGGGGCAAGGGGGGCACAGGCCCCGGGCGGCACTTTGCTAGGGGCGGCAATTTGGAGCAGTTCATTTTTTTTTTACTGTGCTGTACTATTTTATAAGCTCTTACAGTTTACAAGTTGACTGGCGTAGTAGGAGTTTCTGTTTTTTGATTGCAAGTAGAGTTGGTGATAGATCGATATCTTTACATTATATGTAAGAGTATATCTAAGAATTCATGGATTTGTTCTTGAATTTGCATTAGACGTTATAAGCTGAATATCCCGATGGACGTGTGTGGGGGTGTAGGTAAACGAAGTGGGATTTTCTGATTGTGTAACGATCCAAGTGGTTGCAATTATTTTAAGATCTGCGGTGAAAAAGTTGGCAATATTTGCAAAACATAAGTTTTGCCTAGCTGCTATTGCATTCTTAATGGAAGTGCGGAGTTTTAAAAAATATATGAACACAGATCGGCTTTTGGGTAGTAATTTTTCAGAAATAATTAAAAAAATTGATTTAGTCGAATTTTTTGAGAATAACTAAGTAGGGTATCTTATTTAAAATACCTGCATTATCTTTAATTAGTATTTTGATCAAAATCATTAGCGAGGTTTTTGTAAAATGACGAAGAAAAACCGTACCAAATTTTGCAATGTTGTTTGAATAATATCTACTAAATAAGTAGTTGGCGCAACAGGTCGAAAGGACCATAGGCCTAGCTTCTCACAGTCATTCGTTTTGTGTGAGTTTTTTTTTTTTCATTTTTAGAATGAATGGAAGGGATCTTCAATTTAATGCCGATTCCAAACGGCTAACTGAGAGGATCTTTTCTTAAAAACTAAAGAAGAAAACTAAAGACGAAATTAAAAAAAAAACTTCTTTTCAAAAATCTATTGTACGATAATGGGTACGGTACGTTTCGCTTAAATTGTTGGGAAAATTGACGTTTCGCCGGGGTGGCGAAATGATCAATCTGGGAAATAGTAACCCTAAGATAATATAGACAAAAACTGAGCCCTCTATTCAGGTAGAAATGACCATATTACCATAGAAATTAATTTTTGTTCTCGAGATATTTCGAAATTTCCAAAGTAGTGTTATTCGATTCCCGAAATTTTACCAAGTTTACAAAGGTATTTTTTTAATTTGTGAAAAAATCATGGGGGCGGCACAGATTGGGTCTGCCCCGGGCGGCTCCAACCCACGCTACGCCACTGATATGTCCTTCCTTCCAACCGAAAATCATAAAAATCGAACGATCCGTTCCCGAATTATGAGTGCACATACGGACGTCAGTCTCTTTTATATGTAACTGTACCCACCCGGGGCCTGCCTTGCCCGTACCTTTCGTATTTAATCTGGCTCATTTCGCAAAGTGCTTTATTCGGACAATGAGTGGTTTTGGAGATCGGCAACAACGCCACCTATCCTATCTTTTAATACTTAAATAAAAAGAGGAATCATAAAATTGGCTCAGTGGTTATCGAGTTATATCGTCATCGAGTTTCACCCCGAAAGAATTATAGGATTTTATATATTATTACTAGCTGACCCGGCAAACTTCGTTCCGCCCAAATTTGTTAATGTAATGAAAATAATAATTCCGAGCATGCACAATGCACTTACTAATTTATGTAATTCGGCAATGATGTTGACGTGTCGTCCAACCATCCGCTTTTTCACTAAATTGACCATGTGAGAAACACGGGAATTCAAGATTGATGCCACAAATGCAAAAACATAAATCGATTATTCTTGCAACAAATTATTTGTCATAGTGAAAGCGAGACGCATGGGGAAATTTAAGTCGCTTAAATACGAATGGTAATGAGAGTGTTTGCCTTTGTATCTTCCGCTCCAAATCGTCACTTGCATGACATTTAATTTGAGATCCTTCCACCTTAATCAAACGCGATCCGTTACAAAGTTTCGGTTCATTGATGTTCCGCAACAAAATTATAGCTAAGCCGACTTTCAAATCCGAATTATGTAGAGGTAAGCCCGGAACATCCAAAGAATTCAAAAATGCAACGAATCTCCATAAAGTTTTGTTTTTGCATATAGCATAGGTAGCATATGTCCCAGTGGTGTAGCAAGGGGGGGGGGGGCAAGGGGGGCACAGGCCCCGGGCGGCACTTTGCTAGGGGCGGCAATTTGGAGCAGTTCATTTTTTTTTTACTGTGCTGTACTATTTTATAAGCTCTTACAGTTTACAAGTTGACTGGCGTAGTAGGAGTTTCTGTTTTTTGATTGCAAGTAGAGTTGGTGATAGATCGATATCTTTACATTATATGTAAGAGTATATCTAAGAATTCATGGATTTGTTCTTGAATTTGCATTAGACGTTATAAGCTGAATATCCCGATGGACGTGTGTGGGGGTGTAGGTAAACGAAGTGGGATTTTCTGATTGTGTAACGATCCAAGTGGTTGCAATTATTTTAAGATCTGCGGTGAAAAAGTTGGCAATATTTGCAAAACATAAGTTTTGCCTAGCTGCTATTGCATTCTTAATGGAAGTGCGGAGTTTTAAAAAATATATGAACACAGATCGGCTTTTGGGTAGTAATTTTTCAGAAATAATTAAAAAAATTGATTTAGTCGAATTTTTTGAGAATAACTAAGTAGGGTATCTTATTTAAAATACCTGCATTATCTTTAATTAGTATTTTGATCAAAATCATTAGCGAGGTTTTTGTAAAATGACGAAGAAAAACCGTACCAAATTTTGCAATGTTGTTTGAATAATATCTACTAAATAAGTAGTTGGCGCAACAGGTCGAAAGGACCATAGGCCTAGCTTCTCACAGTCATTCGTTTTGTGTGAGTTTTTTTTTTTTCATTTTTAGAATGAATGGAAGGGATCTTCAATTTAATGCCGATTCCAAACGGCTAACTGAGAGGATCTTTTCTTAAAAACTAAAGAAGAAAACTAAAGACGAAATTAAAAAAAAAACTTCTTTTCAAAAATCTATTGTACGATAATGGGTACGGTACGTTTCGCTTAAATTGTTGGGAAAATTGACGTTTCGCCGGGGTGGCGAAATGATCAATCTGGGAAATAGTAACCCTAAGATAATATAGACAAAAACTGAGCCCTCTATTCAGGTAGAAATGACCATATTACCATAGAAATTAATTTTTGTTCTCGAGATATTTCGAAATTTCCAAAGTAGTGTTATTCGATTCCCGAAATTTTACCAAGTTTACAAAGGTATTTTTTTAATTTGTGAAAAAATCATGGGGGCGGCACAGATTGGGTCTGCCCCGGGCGGCTCCAACCCACGCTACGCCACTGATATGTCCTTCCTTCCAACCGAAAATCATAAAAATCGAACGATCCGTTCCCGAATTATGAGTGCACATACGGACGTCAGTCTCTTTTATATGTAACTGTACCCACCCGGGGCCTGCCTTGCCCGTACCTTTCGTATTTAATCTGGCTCATTTCGCAAAGTGCTTTATTCGGACAATGAGTGGTTTTGGAGATCGGCAACAACGCCACCTATCCTATCTTTTAATACTTAAATAAAAAGAGGAATCATAAAATTGGCTCAGTGGTTATCGAGTTATATCGTCATCGAGTTTCACCCCGAAAGAATTATAGGATTTTATATATTATTACTAGCTGACCCGGCAAACTTCGTTCCGCCCAAATTTGTTAATGTAATGAAAATAATAATTCCGAGCATGCACAATGCACTTACTAATTTATGTAATTCGGCAATGATGTTGACGTGTCGTCCAACCATCCGCTTTTTCACTAAATTGACAATGTGAGAAACATGGGGAATCAAGACTGATGCTACAAATGCACAAACATCCATCGATTATCCTTGCAATAAATTATTTGTCATAGTGAAAGCGAGACGCACGGGAAATTGAAGTCGAACGAATGGTAAATCGTTCTGAATAAGCGAAATCTGTGGAATAAGAGTGTTTGCCTTTGAATTTTTCCCTCTAATTCATCACTTGCATGACATTTGATATGAGATCCTTCACCACGAATCAAATGCGATCCGTTACAAAGTTTCGGTACATTGATGTTGCGCAACAAAATTTTAACTGAGCCGACTTTCAAATCCAATTTATGTTGAGGTAGGCCCGGAACATTTAAAGAATTCAAAAATTCAACTAATCCCCATAAAGTTTTTTTTCACAACAAAAGGTAGAATTATGCCCTTCCTTCCAACCAAAAATCATAAGAATCGAACGATCTGTCCCCGAGTTATGGATGCACATACGGACGTCAGTCTCTTTTATATGTAACTGTACCCACCCGGCTTTGCCCGTACCTTTCGTATTAAATCATGCTCACATTTCGCAAATTGCTTTATTTGGACAGCGTCCATTAATAATTTTCATCATATAACTTTAGAAATAGCGTTTGATTTTGTTTTTGAATGGGACGTGCCACAATCCGTTTTCTTATCCCGCTTGTGTTTTTCAAAGTTCCACCTATAGGTCAAAAACTATCCGAAATTTAAAACTGGGAGCAACCATATTCATCTACAAAATTTCAATCAACTTGGTAGCGCTGTTTCGGCGATCGGCAACAGCGCCACCTATCAAGTCCAAAAGTATCCTATCCTTCAAGCGGGAACGAAGAATATAAATCTATAAAATTTCATTTAATCGGGTGAGTGGTTTCGGAGATCGATTACAACGCCATATAGCGGGTCAAAAATCCTATCTTTTAAGTTTGCGTTAACCTGAAATACAACAATACGAACAAAACAAAAGAAGAATCATAAAAATTGACCCAGTGGTTATCGAGTTATATCATCATCAGCGAGTTTCATCCCGAAAGAATTATAGGTATGAATTAAGAAGATTATTATTAAAGAAAATTTAATTGAACTGAAAATCGACATACGCCTACCACGCCACATGTTGAGGATTTTCCGACGATGTGCGCTAAGAAATTCAATTTTTGTTAAAAATAATAAATTAATTATTTTAGGTATATGTATTTTATCAATATAATATCTCCGATCGAAGCATCTGTTTTAAACGATATTTATTTTGTTTACATCCTCGTTGACGATATTTGCAGCACGCATTCCGTCAATGTTATGCCAACGCCATAAGGTTATCTACATCAAAAAATTTTGAATTGTAAAAGCGCTATGGTTACATTCTCCTGACAATAAAAAACACAACAAAAAAAAATTTAGCGAAATCGGTCCAGCCGTTCACGCGTGATGCCGTGACCAAGGGAAATAGGGATTCATTTTTATATATATAGATTCAACATTGGCACATTTGTTCGAACAGCTTGACTCAATGCGATTCGTTCGAAGTCCATTTCTCGCTCCTATTCTCGATTAAATGTATCAAATCAAAGCTTTGTTGCGCATTTCATCTGACATCTCCAGTTCATTATCCGATGTCACAGTGCGAATTCGATGCAAAATATCGTCGGCCATAATATCATCTTTGTATAATCAAAGAACCTATCTACTTCATTTCAAAAAGTTACTTAATGTAACATAGTAAACATAATTTATTAGAACAAACTTTTTGGGTATACCTATATTTAAAAAAAAAAAAAATCAAAATTGTTGACAACAACAATTTGCTTGGAAAATAATTAAAATAATTGACAACAACAATTGCTTTTAAAATTCAAAATATTTTTTTTTTTTTTATTTTAAGTTTCACTACTTGATTTCTATCCCGTTAATTTTTTTTCAAAGTGTATTTCCCCATTCAAACTTTAATTTTCTAATGTTCCGCGCAATTTTCTTAATTTTTTCTTTCATAACATTGTTCTCCTGACAATAACAAACACAACAAAAAAAGAATTAGCGAAATCGGTCCAGCCGTTTGTGCGTGATGCTGGGACCAAGGGAAATAGGGGTTCATTTATATATATATAGATTGATTTATTGAAGAAAACTGAGTTAAACTGAAAAACGAAATACAGGCCTACAACGCCGGTCGAGCCATTCTGGAGCCCTTACCCGACTAACGCACAGCAATTGATTTTTAAATTTATACTTGCTGACCCGGCGAACTTTGCTTCGCCCATATTCGTTAATGTAATGAAAATAATGATAACAACGCAAAATGCACTTTACGGTATTATTACGCTTTATAAAGCGGAAGGTCATACATTTGACTTTAGGAGAAACATGGGAATTCAAGATTGATTCCACAAAATTCCAGAAATTGTCTTTGAGAAGTTGTCAATTGTCATAGCGAAACGGGAAATTGATACGCTTAAATACGAATGGCAAATCTTTCTGAATAAGCGGAATCCGTGGAATTAGAATGTTTTCCTTTGAATTTTCCACTCAAAATCGTCGCTTATTGCATGATATTTGAATTGAGATTGAGATTCTTGTATTATTGTATATGTATTTGACCTTTGAGTTGAGCATATATGAAAGAACAGATACAGAAAATCAAAACAGAACGCTGCGCCGGGGAAAAAAAATATGAGAAGAACTCAATTTCTGGTAATAAAGTGTTGTGTGTATAGTGTATAGTGTAAGTAGAACTAAAGAGATTGATCTACTTATATCGAACTCCTATAAGAAGAGTACCTATTGCAAATGGTACTGAATATAAAGGGTGGGTAGATTTGAAGTTCCGATGTTGAATGTGAGCCACACTTTAGGTGTGGTTTTCTGCATTTCATTTGAACCATGGAAAGATACACAATCGAGCAACGCGTTAAAGTTATTCAGGCTTATTATGAAAATGGGCGTTCAAATCAAAATGCATATCGTGCACTTCGTGATTTTTTCGGTCAATTTAATCGTCCAAATGTGCTTAAAACCGAAAACCCGTGCAAAAGTTTGAGCAAACCGGCTCTGTAGGAGATGTGAAAACACTAGTGCATGCTCGTACAGCTCGTACTGCAGAAAATATTACTGATGTTCGCGATAGTGTGGCTGAAGAGCCGTCCACCTCAACTCGTCGTCGTGCCCAACAAATGCACCTCTCACGTCAGATGATAACGAACTTTTTATGGCCCGAATTGGAAGATATTCAACAGGACGGTGCCACTTGCCACACATCTAACGAAACAATGGCTCTTTTGCGCGACAAATTCAATGGCCGTTTTATATCACGTGGTGGCGATGTCAATTGGCCTCCAAGATCATGTGATTTGACACCGTTGGACTTCTTTCTTTGGGGTTATTTGAAAGAAAAGGTTTACGTCGATAAGCCAGCAACAATTCAAGAGCTAAAGGATGAGATAATTCGGCACTTTAACGGCATAGAACCTCAATTATGCCTCAGCGTCATCGAAAATTTGGACCATCGGATGGGGGTGTGCCGCCGAGGTCGCGGCGGCCGTTTGGCCGATATTTTATTCCATACATAATTGAACAATACCAATAATATTATAGTAAAAAGAAGTGACAATAATTTCCTTAATAGTTTGTGTTTTATTCAAAATCAACATCGGTCTTTGAAACTTAACCACCCTCTACATTCATTTGCAATTTGTTACTGCTACAAGCGTTATTCATGATGCAAAATACTCTTTTACTCAATTGGTGCACTAGAACCCGGTAGGCACAAACTGAAATTTAAGTGGAGCATGCACTGAAGCACTGAGGGTGTAAACACAATTTTAAGTAATTTACCTTATACATATCATTTTTAAATGCACTAAATGCAAATAATTTTTAGTCGGTGTTTTAAAGGACAGTTTCAAAAATAAAGGACAAAATCCGTCCTTTATTAAAAAGAAAATAATATACCTAGGACAGCGATAAGAAAGAAAGGACTGTCCTTTTAAATAAAGGACGGATGTTCACCGTAAATATGTCATATCATATGCTTTACCAACTTTCCGTTGCGATAGCTCTTGAATTAGGGGGTGAATAATGTGTTTATATTTTTTTCCTCTATTGCCCTTAATTTGAGAGCTGCTATCAGGGTTTCTCATGTGCAATATTGTTTTTTGTAATATTTTTCGATATAGCTGTAAGTCTTCAGTGGTATAGTGTGATTTTCTAGGTTTTTTTTTTTTTTTGCATAATTAGCTCATAAAGCCCATCTGTCCCAATAACAATTTCATCATCAATATCGAAATCATTGTGTTTATTAAGAGAATCGTAATTGCAACAGGAAAGTGGTAATTTACGATTTTTGTTTGCATTTCACAACCACAGTATATCAAATTGATAACTATTTTTGTCAAATTGCGATCGGTTATGGCAATATGTATTTCATGCCCGATAGCATTATTGACACTGAGAAGTGTTGACTCACTACTTCTGAGGATCAATATCTTCACTTTGTACAATTTCTAGAATTGCGGATAAAAATTCGTGAATAAGTAAATCCTGAGCTAAGCTCTAAAATGAGACAAACTTTTCGTGATTCGGCGCTTATTTTTCTTGATATGATCTTAAAAATTTTTCCGTGCATCACTGATATGGCAAAGTTGGCGTAAATGTCACACTAAATCACTTAAAGTTCGGTGGGGACGCGTTTCGTGATTTATAAATTACTTCGGCAAAATCACGTTGGTGGGAACATGGTATTAATGTAGGTAGGTGTCCATTTTATTCATCTTTCCATTTTACACATCTTATTAATATATGAGCGACAATTTTTCCCCCACCCTTATAACCATGATTTCTATTTTTGAAGAGTTTTTTTTGTATTCCCTTGATGGCGTATTCTTTTTGTATAGCATTAAATTGAACTTTGGACCCCAATTTCCCCTCCACCGTAATAACCATGATTTCTATTTTTGAATAGTTTTTTTTTTTTAATTCATAAGAGGCAATTTTTTGAACTTTGGACCTCAATTTTCCCCCCAATCTTTTATCTCAATTTCATTTCTATTTTTAGCATCACCTTGAATAGCTTTTTTTATTTCTTTAATGGCCTTGAATAATGTTTTAATGGCCTTGAATAGTTTTCTTATCTACATAAGAGGCAATTTCTTGGACTTTGACTCACACACCCCTCCCCAATGACCATGATCTTTTATCTCACTAAATTTCCCCCTCCCCCCAATCTTTTATCTCACTGTCGCTCTTTCATTCATGATTTTTATTTTTTTATCGACCTTGTGTTATGACCTTAAAACAACACAATCACACACTAATAACCTTCTTCGACCTTGAATATTGACCTTGAACAACGCATACATCCACACAAACACGCATACACACACACACAATAACCTTCATTGACCTTGAAACAACACATACACACACATACATTTCTTATCAGCTTATTCATTCTTATCTCCAGATAATAGTTACGACTGCAGCTTTTTTTAAGTTACTAAGCCATCAACGTTTGCGCAGTGTCAAAGAGTATGGCATATTATACCGACATTAAATGGTCTTAGGGATGTGCACGGAAATGGTTCGCTCAATCTTCATATGCAGATCACTCTTCGCCGGCCCAGAAGTTCTAAGTACGATCCGCACCAGCGGTTCCTATGGATGGTAAGCAAGGTCGTGTATTTTTCTGCTTAAATAGAAGTCGCAAAATTACACTTGTTTGCCATTGTTACTGCTACTAAGGCTAAAGGTGGCCATTCACATTGCGAGTATCGGCAAGCTCATTCACAATAGAACCTTTGGACCATCAAAGTGATTGGCATTCTTTAGCGCATTTAACGCTGACAATTCCTAAGAATTCTAAGAATTCTAGACGTGTCTTTAGCGGAAACAGGTGGCTTGCAATTCAGACCAAAACAAATACGTCTGTCTACAGGTTTAAAAGTCGGCAATAAGCTAAGTAAATGGAAAAGTAAGGTTTTTTGTATGTATTTGTCATAATCCAGAGTCCTTATAATTCAGCAGTTTAATTCATCTTCTTACTTAAAAAGAAAAGGAGCTGGAGCAGCATATGTTGCTGGTGCAAAACCGGGAGCAGCATAGGCAGCTGATGCGGCATAGGCTGCAGGGGCGAAAGCTGAAGCAGCATAAGCAGCTGGGGTGGCATAGGCAGCTGAAGCGGCAACTAATGGAGCAGCAACTGGTGCAGCAGCATAGGCAACTGGGAATGCAGCAGAGTGAGCAACGGAGTGAGCGTTATAGCTTGAGGCGTATGGTGCAACATAGTTGGCGTATGCAGCAACTGGTGCAGCAATCAATGGTGATGAGTAGGCCAAGGGGGCAACAACTCCTGGCTTAGCGACAGCGAGGGCAACGACGGCCATGAAACAGACAGCAATCTAAAAGTAGGCGAAAAATCAGTCCTTTTCCACTATGGTATATACGGATAATCCTTTTGCTTGTACTCACGAATTTGAACATCTTGAGGTAGTTGGATTTGAATTTTGTTTACTTTGATTGACCGAAAGGGGAATTGTGATACCTATTCTTCAGTGAGTTCCGTTTTTATATCATTTGACGACGGTAGCTACTTAGTATTCCAACTGAGCACATAGCAGTTGAAACCGAAAGTGCAACTCGCGTGCGTCGAACAAAAAAAAAAAAAAAAAAAACCGACGACAACGCGGTGACCTAGAAAAGGCGAGTTCCCACATTCAATAGCACAGCATGTTGGCATTATGGTTTGCAATTTATTAAGTTGTCGATTGCATTCCAACCTTAGTGTTGATTAACCGATATCCATTTCAAAAATACCTCTCACAGAATCAAATTACAAATCAGTGGCAGCACTGGGAGATGATTTCTGAATTCTGATGTATGACATAAATTCCGCTCTTAGTTACGTTTTTTTTTTTTCCAATACTGCTATCCAGGCAACAATTCAAGAAATCTCCTACTGGAAGATATACCTAGCACCTAGGTATAACATTTTGAATCAGTCGCTGGCCCGCAACTAAATCTATTTGAACTTGCTCTTTCTCGTAACAAATCGGATTGCAAAGAAGTTGAAATGAACAAAGAATACTATTCTGTATTCAAAGAAGCACCATGATAAGTTTTCATAGGAATTCAGCCAAAGGAAAACTAGAGACGGAAGAGAAGGAAACCAGAAACGATAAAGGTAAAACGATGTTACCCAGTCAGTTAGTTGAGTTGTTAGACGAAGAAGTGTAGCTTCAAAGAAAGCTAAAGGACTTCTATCAAACTTTATCTCCTGCAGTGTACGGATTTTTTTTTTCTATATTGGATTTGTTTGTAGTGTGTGTGTGTCTGTTCATTTATTTATTTATTTTTTTTTATATAAGTTTTAACGAGAGACTTTTAGGAACACATATTTTCTTCTTTAAGATTTCTTCTATTCCGCAAGGATACGCAAATCCAATCAACTAATCTGATTTGTTGCGCATACACACACAACTCTTTGAGTCATGTTTTTCATGGGATGACTGTTTCCCCAAGAGTTGTATATTGAATAATATGATGAAAATGAATCGCCCAACCTTGTTGTGAATAAAGTTTCTTCTTTGAGAACGGCGACGATTTCCGTTTGAAGGCAGTGGAGCTTATAAATCGACATCCTTATCGAGTTAATTTTAATTAAACTTAATTGGCAAAAGAGATAATTGCGACGATTGCAATGCATGTAATAAATTTACGTATTATCTAGGTGCAAGAGGAGGACTCCAAGACCAAACTTTGATTTCAGAAAAGGTATTGTCGTTCTATGCGGGGAATAATATGTGGAGTGGCATAGCGAGAAGTTTGATTTATCTTGTTTGCGTTAAAAAAAACTGCCCATGCTGTGTTATGTACTACTAACCACCTGGTGGTAACCTGTGTCGATAAGGGTTATGACCAGTGATGCCAGATTTTTTTTTGCCGAAAGTTCCCATTTTGGGGGACATTTTTGAAAATGTTCCTCATTTCATATCCGTTTTTTCCCCGCTTTTTTCGATTCATTGAAGAAAAGTTAAGATGAATCTATTTCTATATATCTTATATATAAAAATCACGTGTCACAGGTTGCTCCGCGATGGAATCCTAAACTACTGAACCGATTTTAATCAAATTTTGCACATTGTGTGCAGTTTTATCCCACTTGAGAGATAGGATAGTTTATAACTCAATTTATAGTCGCTGATTTTTTTATTGTAAATTATTTATTTACAATTTTCGAAACTTCTCAGCAACCGTTGTTCATATTCGTTGTTCTGCTTTGGGGTGGTTGGGAGGTGCACATCGCATAAGCACATCCATTTGAACAGAAACTGCGTGAAGTTTAATCCGACGTGAAATGAAAGAGAAGTATGCGAGGTTGAGGAAATGCGCAGATGGCTGATGACGTGTGATGGTGTAAATACAAATTGAGCTCAAAGGGTTTTGTTTTAGGTTGTTGTGAATTGTGATATTATCTACGTTGATACCATAAATTAGAATTAAATAAACCATCAAGTTTTCAGAAGCAATAAAAAACAAATTTAGCCGACTGAAGTGAAAAAAGAGCTTTTACTTTGGAATTATATTATCATTTGTTTTTAGAGCTTTGGGAAAAGTTAAAGCTGGAACATGCTCGAGCTTTCCACAAAGTGAACATTTTAAATTAAGACAAAATATACACAGTCTACCATGTGACGGAAGAGTATAATAAGAACCGATTTTTTCCACTTTTTTGTATTTTTTTTTTAACAATCTGTTGTTTCGATTTAGTTCAGACTTTATGCTACAATTTATTTCACGTTACATTTTGTATTGCAAATTATTTGTTTATTATTTAACAAAGAGTTATAATAATAGGCTTATATCATTCCTTAGGGGTAAAATTCGATGGCGTTATAACTCGAAAGCCGCTGGGTCGATTTTCATAATTTTTTTTTGTTTTTGTTCGTATTTAAAATATAAGATACTTTTGGATAGATGACACTGATTTTGATCTCCGAAACCACTTAACCGATAACAATAACATTTTGTGGATGTATAAGGTTGTTTCCCGATTGAAAGATAGACTCGATAGGTGGAGCTGTTGGCGACTTCCGAAACCACTCAACCGATTTCAATATAATTTTGTGGATGTACCTATGTGGTTGGTTCCAGTTTGAAAGATTGGATAGCTTTGGACCCTATAAGGTAGCACTTTGCAAAAGATAGGCGGGATAGGAAAACAGGTTGTGGCACCTCCCAATAAAAAAAAAATCAAACTAACTAAGCCACAGCAACGTGTGGCTGGGTCTTCTAGTAAATTATATAAAACAAAGTTGCATCCGTAAGAACGCCCATCAATCGAGAGCGGATAGTCTGATTTGAGGTATCTTTCTTTTTTGTGCCTATCTACGCATAAGGAAGGTTTATACGACGAGAAAATTGGAAAATTTTAAAAGGAAATTGAAAAATTCATAAAAATTAATTTTCCATAAGTTTGAACTGGGATTTTTTTTTATTTTAATCGTAATATACATACAGTGAAATAGTGTTTGTCAGCAATTTTAATTACTTAGTAGATATTCCTTACGGAAACTATTTTTGATTGGAAACTTCTATAGGAGTGACTTGGAATTAAAATCGACTCGACCGAGACGGAAATTCCGTGAAGACGGAGGAAATTGGTCTGTTGCCATGGCCATCACTACGTCGCCGCTCTCGGATCCTAAGCCACTCTACCGATTTCAATGAAATTTTGTGGTTGTGTAGTGTATGGTAGGACTCAATTTGAAGGATATGATAATGGGCCCAATAGGTGGCGCTGTTGTCGATCTTTTAAACCACTCAACCGATTTCAATAAAATGTTGTGCGTGTGTATAGTTTCTTTCAACTTGAAAGATAGGGTAATTCTGGACCCCATAGGTGGCGCTGTTGTCGATGGGAGTGAACTGATAATGCTTGGTCTTACACAGACACTAGACTACTGAATTAGTTCATTAAATTAAATGCAAACAAAAACTCTTAAAATAGAAAACGCTGGATTGGATTGCGTTATAGGAACATGCTAAATGTATGCATACGATCTACTGCGCTGTATTAAGATTATAATAATATAACGACTTGGTTTTTAAATTAAATTTCTTAATACAATTCAACTACAACACAATACATCTTAGCATCCCCATTTAGCGAGAGAAGTTTCACATCTGGTGAGTGCGTGTGGTCACAAGCACACTCTCTGTTTTATGTTTATCACGGGCGAAGCCGGGCGGGAACAGCTAGCTTTTAATATAATAAAATCTTATTTTCTTTTATTAATACATATTTTTCTAAAGAAGGTAGGTAATACAAAATGCATGTGAATTTAATAATCACATCACATCACATCACACTATTATATAAAGAGGTAATGTTTGTTTGTGGGAGGTAATCTCCGGAACTTCCGAACCGATTTCAAAAATTCTTTTATTAATAGAAAGCTACAGTATAGAATAGAGTATTGCGATGGGCTAATTTATTTTTTAGTTTTTCCATTTTAGATTTTTTTGATTTTCTGCACTATATTTATTTTGACTTTTCTATATCAAAAATTAATTAGAAAACTACGTACCTACTATGAGCGGATTTTTTTTTTTCAAAAAGTAGATTGATAAAATCAAGATAGATTTAATGTACCTATTAAACGTTGCTCAATAGTGATGGTTTGTTTTTGATTTTGTGCATCGCACCAACAGTTTCATTTCTTTTATACAGTTGATAAGGTAAAAATTAAATGTAAAAAGTTTAAACGCGGACAAAATAGTTATAGAAAAGCAAATTTCAGTGATTTTTAAAAAATGCCAAGACGAATGCGCACAAATATTGGCCGACGAACAAGGCAAGCAAGTCAACAACAAATATCAACGAAGCCAAACTACAGAAGAAAGCGAAAAATGGGACATCGCATGGCATAAGACCAGATCAACAGTCAAGAAAATTGAGAGTGCAAGTAATGAGAACTGCGTCAAATCCTACTGCTGCTGGGATGGGAACAAGTTCAAATCGGAGTGGCAAGATGCGCGTCGTTGCTGACATTCGAACGACTGGCATTTCAGTAGAACGAACAGAAAACTATGTCGGTGATGCGATTTTCGATATTGGAGCGATGAGTATAATTGTGTGCCACCATTAAAACGCGGTAAAAAACTGCTGTGCGAGTGGCAAAGTGAAATTGGCACCAGCGGAGCCATTTGAATCGGACGATTTTCTAAAGAACATTTGACAGTACAACTACTTTTTGCTTATGACTTCATTGGGAACAAAAATAATTCAAAAAACTGGTTTCTTGCCGTCTGACATGGCAATATTTTCAAAACAGCAAACACGAGTGACAAAAAACGTCATTCGACAATTATTGCAACCAATATAAATGCAATCAACGCTTTCATTACAATGTTTAAAGCGGCGATAGAGAAAATGAACTTAGAAGATCGCAGATTTGTGTTCAAACCTAATAAAAGAACCGCACTTTGGAAATAATAGAAAGCATAGGATAGAAAATTATTTAAAATTTTTAATTTTTTAATTCGGATGTTCCGGACTTACCGCTTCACAATTTGAAATTAAAAGTCGGCTCAATTATCATTTTGTTGAGCAACCTTAATGTACCGAAACTTTGTATCGGATCGCGTTTCATATGATTATGAAGAATCTCAAATCAAATGTCATGCAAGGACGATTTTGAGTTTAAAAGGCAAACATTGTCATATCGCGGACTCCGCTTACTCAGAACGATTTGGCATTTAAGCGTCTATGACAAATAATAAGTCGCAAGGATAATCGCTGGATATTTGTAGCATCAATCTTGAATTCCCATGTTTTTCACATGGTCCAATTGTATGTGGCCTGTGGCGTGCTCATCCGTGGGCAAACCACTTTAGTACAAAAGCGGAAGGTTGGCCGGCACGTTAACCATTGCGGTTTTATTGAAATACATCGATATTGCATACTTCAGTTATTTCTATTGTATTTAATATAACTATTGAATAAAGAATTTGAATTGACGGAATTAAATAAAGTAGCATGCGCTGTGCATGCTTGGAAATATTATTTTCATTACATTTATGAATTTGGGCGGAACGGAGTTCACGGGTCAGCTAGTAATAAATAAATATAGAAATACTAAGTTACTAAAATCTAATATTACAGGTTCATCCATAATACACGTATTTCTATGATAACACTTTTCATACCCATTGTCTTTCTTAAATATCTATACAAGGAGAATAATTCTTAAATCAACGATAGTTAAATTATTGTTTTGAAAATAATGAACGGGGACTGAACATCACATCACTTATAGTAATAAGTTAGTTATAAGAGTAAAAAGCTTTATCTCTCTTATATACATAGAACTATATTTGGAATGTTAGTCAGCTGTCAAAATCTCCAATAGGGACATCAATTGTAGTGCTTGAGTTAATGGTTTACAGCACAGCTTGTAAAAGGCTAAATTATAGGTTTTTATTAATGCGTTTTATTTCTCTAAAACAATCCATAAAAATCAATAACAAATACAAAAATTAGCATAACGACGTGATGTAATCATTAGTCCATAAATAGGTACTCATACTCAGTTATTTAAAAATGAAAATATTGCGTTTAGATTAGACTTTTTTATTTTTTTGTTATAAGTCACGCTTTCATTTGGCTCGCCACTTAATTCACACAACTGACAATGAAAACAACAATACATAACACAATCTAATTTACATTTTACACACTGAACTTGTAAATTAACGTCACCTTTATGTCGAATCCTGGCAATGTAAAGACGCTTTTGGCAGGTCATGGGGCTTATGATAAGCTTATCTCTTAAGGGGTCCTGGATCTATACGGCAATAGTAAGACCACTTCTCTCATATGCATCGGTTTAATGGTTCAATAGGCTTTCGCGGAAACGTGTTTTGCTAAACTTCAAAGAACGGTTTGTCTCGGCAGCACAGGGGCCTTCCCTAGCACACCGGGCTCCGCTCTAGATGCTATGATCTATGATGAAGCGCTGCCGAACTCTTACCTCGTTTATAAATTACTGCTCGAACTCAAGCTTTCTCTGAACTTGGTCGGAAGGCTAAATACAGTGTATTTTGTTTGGGTCCCAGGCTCCCAGGTCACACTGGTATCCAGGGAAATAAGATCGCTGATGAGCTTGCCAGGCTGGGTTCAGAGAAGGAATTCTTAGGACCTGAACCTGCGTTGGGTCTGCCTACATCGGTGGTTAGGTCACCCATTGATACTTGGTTTTCTCGCGAACACGAGTGTGGTGGCGTGGCTGCGCTGGATGTGGGCAGACCAAACGACTGCGTCCGGATATCTGCAAAAGGTCAGCGTCAGTGTCTTTCCTTATGTCTTATGTATAGTAACAACATCCGACAAAGAAAAAGAAAGTCGTATGCATTTTCAGATGCGTTCGTAGATCCAGTCCAAATTAAAAATAATTTAGGCGAGTAGAAATATTTTTTTTTTTTTTTTTTTTTTTTTGTCATTTTTCATCCCTGCCATCAAACCAGTGGATATGCTGTAAGATCTGTAATATGAGGATCATTTTAATATAAATACTTGTCTGAATAAGTAACCATTATACAAGTCTTTAATTCTTCTCATATATGTACGAACACACGTATATAACATGGCGATGAGGATGGAATCTATTATGAGAAGCAAATAAATTATACTGATTAAAACGTAAAAAAAAAAATGGAATAAGTTTGAGTAAGAGAAATAAATGGGTGTTAGTATAAAACAGAAGAAAATACTTCCTAAATTAAAATTACCACATGGGAAACCACCTACCTAGCTTCTAGGCAAAGTAACGGATATCGGCCGAAGTTGGTGATCTCGGTATATTGTCTCTGGTTTTTACGTTCGGGATTTATTTGAAAGTTAACTACACAAAGTTTTTCGTTATTCCCCATTATAAATAGAACATTTCTTCATTTTTCCTATTTAGTGAAAAATTCCCAAAATGGGAAAAAATCCCCATCACATCTAGCATGGCTGGTTATGACATCGAAGTATGATGCGTTGGTAAACGAATTAGATGACGCTCACCAATATAAGAGGACCTCAACCGACTTAGAGTGCACGCATCGAACAATCCACTGGTACCTACACCGAGGACGGTACGTTAGATAAGGTTAGACGCAGGGCTGTGAGGAGAACCGTCGCAAGACACTAGGGACCTTATAGTGGGCCCATCGCGATTCTTGGGAGAATCATAATTTAAAAGAGGGAAAAACCTACGCACTTTTTCTAAAAAAAAATTAATACTCTCGCCTAGGCGATAAACTCTATCTCTTTTATTATGCTATTAAATAAGTAGTATCCTGTGTATGCTATGCAATGACATTCGCAGAGTATATGTGTGTATGATGTCTTCCTCAACAGAATCTTGATTACTGAGAAGACAGTGTCCAGGCAAGATTCCTATCGCTGTTCTCAGGTTTGTCCTGCTTATTTTAAAGATTACCTAAGTACGCTTGTGGTCCATTTGCAGCCACAACGACTTGTATAGTGGATAGCCAATTGTATTCCTTGAAAGTATACTCGAGGGTGGTTTAACCTCAACTTGATGATTTTTCGTCATTACGTCACCCTTTTTTGCCAATTAGTCGACGAAATCATTCCTTGTGACCTGGTACCCAGCATAAGCTGACTTGGTTCTGTTCGCATAATGTTTAGCATTGCGCGAACATCACGGGCTTTAAACACTGCTGGAATCCCCGACTGAAAGACACGGCAGCTACGGCAGTCTTATTCACATCATCACAGATTTCGAATTGCAAAATAAATAATGTCCGAGCCTGTTCCCACGTAGCCATTGTTCCATCTGTAGCCAGCTGTATGGTCCACCGAACCCCCCTTTTTCATTTGTTGTTATTGGATTGTCATTGAAAAAACCGCCCATGAACAGTGTAAGCAAGATTGGAAAGCCATAGTTGCTTTACAGTTTCTGCCACTCCCACAAAGGAACCCGGTGACATTTCTCAATTATCAAATAGGTTTTCTTCAAAGCCACTAAAGTTTGTCAAGTCAGTGGAATATTAATGATTTGAGTTTGACTTCGACTTTGGCAAGGTAACTTGAAGCGTTCTAGCAAGTGCCCTTAAGAAATGCACCATATAGTCAGAAAATCGTTGAGCTCTCTATTGACGGTTTCAAATCGCAGGCCGTATATTCAAAACAATTCCAGCTGGCTTCATTTTGCCAAACTCATAATCAAGTGTGCTATGCGAGCGAACACAAAACTGGGCCTCTTTCCAAGTCAAATGCAAAACCAAAACCAATTCGACAAAATCCGACGCTTAAATGACTCCTCAGTCAGAACTTCACGTGTGCCCGATTTTGGAAGCAATTAGTCCTTCTGGTTGGTTGTGAAATAGGTTGAATATCCTTCGGAAAAAAAAAAACAGAAAAAAGCTTCCAACAACCCCATTCAAGGTACTAATGGGTTCCCATGTCACATCGCCGTCAAATGGAAGTCACGAAAAAAAACGAAATAAATCCGAACCCATTGAATTGTGTCCTTCATTGTATGGAATCGGCAACAGTCTATCTCGTATGCGAATGAAATCTACATATGCTCGTCCCACTTGACACTCCCATAGGTAATAAGTGTAAGTGATGTTCGCTTCATGCGAAATGATCCAACAAGCGCAAGCATCAATTCCGCAACCCCACTATGACACACATGAAGAGATGACATGGCGTCCACGTGTAACTAGGCTGTGGCACCACTGGAACCAATTTAGCTCAGCACAAAAGTGCTCTCTAAATCCAACCGAAGCCGAAAATTACCTAAGACCCCCGCCCACAAATGAAAGTCGATGCGCTAGAGCTAGACGATAGAGAGAAAGCGAAAATGAATACGCTCGTCATGACAGGCGACAGGGGAGCCCGAATAGAGCTGAATGAATAATATCCTTTTCATGGCGTGGCACTGCCGAGAATCGTCCTCTGATAAGGCGCGTTCATTATTTGAAGTGTGTGCTCTTTTATTTTTGTTCGCAATGCGACCCCGCATTGTGGGGTGGGTTAATACGTGTTTTGTGCTCCTGGCGCGCATTTGTTCTAATATGCTTTGTGGTGTGGATGGGGAACGGGTAAAGATATGATATCATGGCTGTTTTTGTGTTGGTCCTCTTTGTTCGCTGAAATTACCATGACTATCTTTGAAATGTTTATGTGGAAAGCATCAAAAGCCTCAATAAGATGTTTGTGTGATATGAAAAGTATAGGTACGGAGCAAATACGGGAAGCTGTGGCTTCAGATTAACACGGGCAACAGTGTACCTAATCTAAATCTGTGTCGCCAGATAAACTTGTTTTCAGTAACACGTACCATTCGGTGTAAAGTTGCACAGGTCGATTAAAGGCTCCTGGGAAACACAGGCGCTTCATGAATGAAGTTTGGCAGCAAAGTCTTATATATACCCATCAAGGTGTTAAAAGCTGTAATCTGCCTCCAAAATTATGCTTGGTAGCCCTATCAACCATATTTAATTGTAGTCGCAAAAATGTTATGGAATCGGTTGCATAGTAAGACGCAGTATCAGGACGCATGGACTACTTTCAAGGAATCAATCATGCTTCTTTGTCTTATTAGTTACAGCGCTGAAAATCTATTTTAAAAAGAAGACAAATAATGTACAAGATGAAATGCATGAGACGAAATGGCTCTCATTTAAGCCATTATTATGAAACCGAAAGAGGTCTTTCTGAAACGAGCATCTTATTCAATGGAATAGACATATCTACTGGGAAGCTACTTAGGTGAATTATTTTGAAATGCATGTCAAAATGCGTCATAAAACACATCCAAAAAAGCGACAAAAAACCATCAAAAGACGCGTGTGGAAAACGATAACAAGATTTTTTTTTTAATGCAAGCAAGTACATTTTTCTGTTAGAAGTTATAGATTGAGACTTATTAATGGTATAGCTGTAAGTAATGACAATAAAATGGAAATGCCGTCTTTTGCTAACAAATGCGATATCAATGTGAGGCAGTAACACAGCGTTGTCGTTGTGAGTTCCAGTAAGATATCTTCTTTGATAAGAATTCGTGCATAATTACAAATTTCTTGTGAGCGCAGTGGCTCATTGGTTAGTATGTTGGACTCCTATTCGAGGGTTCTCAGTAGCTCTCATGTTTGATCGCCTGAAAAATACAAATGACATCATAGAGCTTTTTTTTTTTTGTGTCACCTGACTAATCTGAGAGTGCAGCTAGGTGTCCTGATAAAGCTTTTCCATTCGGAATTGCCATAAAATTGTATATCCTTTCGATTTGTTCCAAAATTAAACTTACACAAACGATTGGTTGGAAGGTCTATATTTATTTATTTTTTAACTAGCTGACCCGGCGAACTTCGTTCCGCCCAAATTCATTAATGTAGGTAATGAAATTAGTAATTCCGAGCTTTCGCTTTATTCTACTTCATGTAATTCGGTCGATTCAAATTTTTTATTCAAAAGGAATATTAAAATTAAATAAACAAATAAAATAAAATACTTGTAGGCCAACCTACCGCTTTTTCACTGAAGTGCTTTATGGTATAAAACATTTTTTGTTCTATTTCTATTATTATTATTTCTATACAAAGCGAGAGCTTTGCCGACACGTGAAATTCAAGATTTATGCCACACACATCCAGCGATTGTCCTTGCGACTTATTAATTGTCATAGCAAAAGCGAGACGTACGGGAAATTGAAGACGCTTAAATACGAACGGCAAATCGTTCTGAATAAGTGGAATCTGCGAATTAACAACACCTTCGCCTATGAATTTTCCAATAAAAATCGTAGCTTCAATTATATTTGATATTAAATTCTTCACAATCAAACGCATACCGCTACAAAATTTTGGTTCATTTATAGGTTGCGCAACAAAATTATTACTGAGACGATTTTTAGTTTCAAATTGTGTGGAGGCAAGCCAGAAACATCCAAAAAGTTTAAAAATTTCGTGGGATAGTTGGTGGCTTCGTTTTCATCCATCACGGAGTCGACTGATTTGTATGAATGCAACTAACCAGCGATTTGGTTTTGAATGACGAAATTCAAATGTTCGACGTTCTTGTTTTTCGCAGCCAAAATCACTCTTCTCTTACACTCAGTTAATCATGGTCAATACTATTCTGAGCGATATTCGGGAAAACATTCACGATTAGTTCTTCCGATGTCGTTGTAAGGTTACAAAAATGTTGTGGAAACTCAATCAGGCCGGTGATCATTGCTCCACCGAAAGGTCATTACGTAAACGATTCAGGGCCTCCAATGCGCGTTTGTAAGCCATTGTGCATTCGTCCCATATAGGTAATAATCTTACATTGCTGCAGTATTTTCGCCATCGTAGTGTTCTTTGAAATGTTGCATGTAGCTTCTTATTCCACTTGCAGATTCAATGGCAATTTCAATGCAGGATGAACTGTTCGACCACCTTCTAACAAAGTAGCCGCTATCCCAGAAGAGGCTAGGGCCAAAGCGATCTCAGATCTCGAACGAATTGTAGCCAAAATAAGTAAAATCATGAATGTATTTCCAGTTCCGCAATTTTCGTTATCGACTGCTTGCATCAATTCATCGTACACTTTCTTTTATTATTGATTCAACATTGGCACATTTGTTCGAATAGCTTGACTCAATGCGATTCCACCGAAGTCCATATCTCGCTCCAATTCTGGATTAAATGCGTCTTGTATTGAACGATTTTGCTGTGGCATCCCCAATTTGCACAACAAATTGCCACTCATGAGCAGACACATATCCTCGATCAAAATCAAAGTTTTGTTGCACATTCCATCTGACATCTCCAGTTCATTATCCGATATCACAGTACGAATTCGATGCAAAATATCGTCGGCCATATCCTCTTTTTATAATCAAAGTATCTACTTCATTTCAAAAAGTTACTTAATGTAACATAGTAAACATAATTTATAATAACAAACTTTTTAGGTACCTATAGGTATTTAAAAAAAAACTTTCAAAATTGCTGACAACAACAATTTGGTTGGAAAATAATTAAAATAATTGACAACAACAATTGCCTTTAAAATTTAAAATATTTTTTTTTTTTGTATTCGAAGTGTCACTACTCGATTTCTATCCGGTTTCTTTTTTTTCAAAGTGTACAAAAATGAATTTATTGGAATGGCGGTTGCACCTTCTTACAAAAAGTTATCATACTAATATATGAACCTTCTCTGCGTGATCTATTAACCAACAAAAAAAACTAAATCAAAATCGGATGTGTGTGTCAGTCGTTAGGCTGTCACACACACATTTATTAAGTTATTTTTATATATATAGATAGATTTATTTATTTATTTATTTATTTCATCTTATAAGCTTAACTTACTTTAGACTTTATAATGTATAATACAAAAATGTGGTAGCTTTTATAACTCATTTAAGATTATAGATCTACAATGTTCCCTACTCATAGAGTCACGCTTTATCTTCGCCATTCTCTGACAGACAGGAACATGATTAATCGTTTTTGGCGGTGGCGTTGTATTTTTCATTTTTCTCGGACATTTTGTAATGTAAACCATTTATACAAGATCAAACGAATTAAATCAGTTTATAACAAAATATCAGTGTCGAGTCATTTATTTAATCTTTTGCCGTTCATAAAAAATAAATAATCGTTTGGCTACGGAGGCCCCACAATATGTAGGTTAATTTTGATCATAGGTTGTGACATAAACACGAGAGGGAGCATATGCATCAAATGCAGACAGTATAAACGAACAATCAATGTGGCCAGTTAAGCCGTCAGCAGCAAACATTACGGAATAATTATATCCTTATTTTGAAAAGAGATTTCAAATTTATTAAAGAACATCTATCCTCGTAGGTTGGAAGATTATTGTTCCAGTTGAACTTTCGTAGTGCATACTTAGTAAACCTTCTTTCAATTTTCTCTAAGCGTGATTCAGCATTCCGGTAAAAAGGTCGTTCTAGGAAGGCTGTTCGAGGAATCTGTCGCAACGGGAGTGTTGAAGGAGTATTTTTCAATCAAAAAATTAAAAAGACCAACATTTTAGAAATCAGCGTTTAAAAGAAATTGTATTTTAAAATTCTGTAAGACAAGTAAATGAGACTAAAATTTACGTTTTGAAATAAGTCCTTCAAAAGGTTAAACAAAGCAGTTTTCATTTTTGATGTTTTGCTGTTTTGACAGTTCGTTGTCCTACTTATGCCAAGTTTTGCTTCTGTCTTCGGAGTTAATAGCGTTGCCAGGTTTGTCAATACACCACCTGGTAAGCTGGAGCTCTACGCCAGGTTACCATCTTGAACCAAACCTGGTCAGTTGACATCTAAAAGTGTGTGTTTGGTGGCTGGCCTAGTGTAGCATCCTGATGATGTTCGTACTAAGGCATTACGTACTTGACCGTCCTTTCCTGGAAATACTTCAGTAACGATTCCTTTCGGCCACTGGTTTTTTGGAAACTGTGGATCGACTAAGACCAAAACATCTCCGATACCGATCGGTCTTGTCTGCTTGTACCACTTAGTTCGCCTAGTTAGCGTCGGTAGGTACTCTTGCAGCCAGCGCTTCCAGAATGAGTTGGCAAATTGTTCACATGACATCCAACCTTTCTTAAGAAAGATACCATCGTCGTTGAATTCGCCTGATTTCTACCGTTTGATGATCCCAGTTGAAAGTGATTTGGTGTTAAGGCTTCCTCGCTAAAGGAATATAGGTTAATGGCCTTGAAATAATAATATTCTCGACTTCAGCCAGCATACTCAAGAGAATTTCATCCGAAAGATTTCGAGAAAGATTCATTCCCGTTAAAACTTGCTTCACCGAACGTACCTACTCGCTTCCACGAATTCGTTAATGATTTTTCCGCAATCCATCTGATCAACTGCATCTCTCAGCTCCTTGCTTGGTCCACGAAAATTAGTGCCATTATCACTAGTTATTTCCAAAGGTACACCTTTCCGTGATATAAACGTTTTAATAGGTAGGATACATGAATCTGCCGAGAGGCTGTTAGCAATTTCGATGTGAATTGCTCGAATTGTTAGACACTTAATAAGGCCTCCCCATCTCTTCTCTGAGTGTCTTCCAACTCTTACGTTTATTGGGCCAAAACAATCTATCCCTATGTAGGAAAATGGACGGGTAAACGACTTTAATCTGTTTGGTGGCAGCTCTCCCATTAGCGGAGGTATGGGTTTTGTTTTGTTATTTTTACAGTCCTGGCAGTAGTTGTTCGTAACTTTCCTTACCGTGGCCCTGAGTGATGGTATGTAGCACAATTGTTTTAATTCATTTATTACCGTTTTTATGTTGGTTATGAAAGCGTTAATGAAATTCGTAAATTATTAGCCGAGCGATATTATGTTGCTTCGGCAATATCACAGTTCGTTTTGTATCGAATAAAACATTTCTAGCGGCATCAATATGGTTGGGTATGTATGAATCGGGTAGACACTGATTGGCATCAACTTGGCGGTGCCCAGCTGTTGCAACTTTTCATGCATATCAATTGTGCTTATTTTACCTCCCAGTGGTAACCACCGGGTACTGGTCTGCCCATCCGGGCGTGACTTGCTGAACTTATAAGCACGAGTGTTGAACACGAAGAAAATAGCAACACTATAATGCTCTGTCGGAATGAGCCCCTCAAAAAGAGGACGTACGGCGGATGAATTCACAAAGGCACATGGAGATCTCCGGACCAATCAACCGTCAACCAGATTATGGATGTTTGAACGTTCCGAGGGGCCAACATTGACTCGGACCACTACCTTGTTGTAGCCAAGGTACGACTGCGGATATCCCGAACACCGCCAAGACAAGAAAATACTGTGAGGAAGTTTGACGTCGGACGGCTACAATCGCAAGCGATCTCCAGAGCCTTTTCCGATCGATTCTATCTCAATCTGTCAAGATGTTGATGTGTAGCCAGCATCAAATATTGAAGACCAGTGGTACCATTGCCAAATAGCCATTGGAGACGCCGCCTCTGATGTGCTAGGTTTCACCCGACCCCTGGTTCAACGACGAATGCCGGCAAGCACATGCAGCGAAACAAGAGGCATACAAAGCGGCGCTGCAAAGGAGGACAAGAACTGCCCGTGAGCTCTACGCGCAGAAGAGAAGAGACGAACACCGGCTTCTGAGGAGGAAAAAGAAAGAGAATGAGAAGCGCGCGATCGAGGAAATAGAGAGATGCTACTGCAGGAATGAGATTCGGAAGTTTTACCAAAGGGTTAAACGAACCTCCCAAGGATACAGAGCCCGAACCGAAGCCTGCAAGGACGAACAAGGAGCATCGTAGTAGAATCGCAGTCGATGCTGAGGGTATGGAAGAACTACTTCTGCAGACTGTTTAACGGCGATGACGAACAAAATCCCGCTGTCAGGCAGAATGAACCATTCAACCTGGACGATGAAGACCAACAATTCCGTCCACCCGACCTGGACGAAGTGACGATAGCCATATCTAAGCTTAAGTCCAACAAAGCCGCTGGAGTAGATGGCCTAGCCGCCCAGCTGTTCATATCGGCAGGCGATGACTTGGTTAGGAGCATGTACCAACTCATCTGTAAAATATGGTCGGAGGAAAGTATGCCCGATGAATGGAACATCAGCATTGTTTGTCCGATCCTCAAGAAAGGAGATCCTCTGAACTGCGCCAACTACAGCGGTATAAGTATTCTTAACATCGCCTACAAGATCTTATCTGTCGTCTTGTGTGAACGCCTGAAGCCTTTCGTCAAAAACCTGATTGGTCCTTATCAATGTGGCTTCAAGCCAGGAAAGTCTACCGTTGACCAAATATTCACACTGTGGCAGATCTTGGAGAAAACCCAGGAAGTCCAAATCGATACCCACCACCTTTTTATCGATTTTAGGTTGACAATGGACAATGGAGAACGCACGCTGCTCCATTAAGGTCGGTAAAGAACTCACCGAGACCTTCGATATCAAAAAAAGAATTAGACAAGGCGATGCGCTGTCATGTGACTTCTTTAACATCGTTCTTGAAAGAATATTGCAAAACTCAAACGCTAACACCAGAGGCACTATTTTCCAAAAGTCCGTCCACCTATTCCGCTTACGCCGACGACATCGACATAATCGGCAGAACGCAACGTGATGTCACTGGTGCATTCGTAAGCATTGAGATGGACGCGGCAAAGATGGGCTTGGCAGTAAATTAGGGCAAGACAAAGTATATGCTGTCTTCAAGAAAGGACACCCAACACCGACGTCTTGGACAAAATGTCACTGTCACCATAGACAGATCTAAATTTGAGGTGGTAAAGGACTTTGTCTACCTAAGCTCCGCTATGACTTCAGACAATGACACCAGGTCTGAGATTAAACGAAGAATAACTCTTGCCAATCGCTGTTTCTTTAGGCTAAGAAAGCAATTGAGTAGCAAAGCCCTCTCTCGAACAACTAAAGTGACCCTTTATAAGACCTTGATCATCCCAGTCCTACTTTATGGTGCATCAGAGGCATGGACTCTATCAAAAGCGGATGAGGCTACTCTTGGTTACTTCGAGAGGATAATTCTTCGAGTAATTTTCGGTCCCGTCTGCATAGACGGTGAATGGAGGAGGAGATACAACGACGAACTGTACGGGCTGTACAGCGACATCGACCTAGCCAGAAGAGTGAAGGTCCAACGACTGAGGTGGCTGGGTCATGTAGAGCGAATGGACGTCAATGCTCAGGCCCGGAAGATCTTCGAATCCACACCCGAGGGACGGCGCAGTAGAGGAAGACCACGACTCAGGTGTCAAGCGCAAGTGGAGGGAGACATTATTTGCATCCATATATGGTGATGGCTTATATAGTGGATGTGTCTTTTCCAGAACCAAGAAATTTGGACTATAGTACTAAAGGAAATAACTTCTTCTGGATACGTTTCCAATTGGCATTGTCGATATAAGTAATTCTGCGAACGACTCGAATCATTTGGGGATAAAAGTATCAATCCGTTCGCCGTTCTTTTTCGACACTTAGGGCGGTATTTATCAAGCGCTCTTAAATCAATTATTAGTTTACGAGGCTCATAACTACGAGTTTTTTCGTTGTATTCACCAAGCACTATTAGGGTTGTGTCCGTGCTATTTCGAATATGCGAAAAAATAAAATTCGAATTTCCAAACGCGTTCTAAAACGAGTTTATGAACTCTTTTTCGAAAATGTTAATTGTCAAAATCAATTCGTGTAATTGAATTTAGATTAACATAAATTGTATTCTCCGATTAAATTTATTGTTGAAATAACTGCAACTGCTGGCATATTATGGGTTGCAGATTGGGGTGGTTTCTGAGGCGACCAGGGTTGTTTTCATCTTCATTTTTGTTTAGGTTCCTCCACCCTTGCAATACGCCTCCATTTTATCTGCAGCAAGATCTTTTTTTCAGTTGACTTTTGGAATTTTGGAAACATGCTTTAAATTGTTTTGAACTTCTTTTTAACGAAGTGCTGGTAGCATAAGACTCATCCGTTAATTGCTCCCAGTACTTCTTTTCTTCGACGGTGCTACTGCAGTCAGTTTTTCATTTTCCTTATCGGAAGATTTGGCTTCTTTCCCTTTCCTTCCATTTTGAAAACGACAACTGATTTCGAATTTCGAAGTTATTACTGCTCTCAACTTAAGAGTGGTCGGGACCACTCGTAAGTCTTATGAGCGCTCCTAAATATGCACTAATAACCATTGATGAATAGGTTTACGAAGCTCTTAGCTTAAAATTGGTGGATGAATACCGCAAGTGAACGCAGTATTCGTTTTATCTGGAGAAGCGTGTGTAATCTATAATAAAGGGTGTTTTTTTTTTTTTGCATTTCATTTGATATTTCTCAATTTCAGACTAACTCAATTCAACCATGGAAAGATACACAATCGAGCAATGCGTTAAAGTTATTCAGGCTTATTGTGAAAACGGGCGTTCAAATCAAAATGCATATCGTGCACTTCGTGATTTTTTCGGTCAATTTAATCGTCCAAATGTGCGTACAATCGGAAAAATCGTGCAAAAATTTGAGCAAACCGGGTCTGTAGGAGATGTGAAAACACCAGTGCATGCTCGTACAGCTCGTACTGCTGAAAATTTTGCTGCTGTTAGCGATAGTGTGGCTGAAGAGCCGTCGATGGTATTTTCCCAATCATGCTCCAGAAAGCCAAGACCACTATGGCACAAATCTTAAAAAGACTTTTCATTCGCAGTCTGGAATGCGGCTACATTCCTAAAACCTGGCGAGAGGTTAAGGTGGTCTTTATTCCGAAGGCGGGGAAATCTAGCCAAAGACTTCAGGCCGATAAGTCTGACATTGCGATCTCCTCCTCCCAACATGCTTATATTAAAGGCAAAGTGGTGGAAACGGCATTGCATGAGGTCGTTAGCACTATAGAGAAGTCATTAAAAGATAAAGAATATACACTGGTAACGTTCCTGGATATTGAAGGTGCCTTCAATAATGTTAAAACGTGCGCAGTAAAGAGAGCACTACCGAATTCAAATGTTGACCAATCCCTCACTAATCTGATAAATTTACTTAGCGAAACGAACATCAACGCGAAAATAAGTGACACTGTACTTAGAGTAACTGCAGCTAGGGGCACTCTGCAGGGAGGGGCCATTTCCCCTTTATTCTGGGTACTTATCACTAATGAGATACTAAAGAGATGGAAGAATATGGGTGTCACGGTAACTGCATACGTAAAAAATGATGTAGTCTTGCTTGTAAAAGGAAAATTCCTACAAACCATAAGTGGCGCAGGGCATAAGTCCCATTAAAATGGGACATAAGTCCCTAATATAATTCGGCTAACTGCGAGCTTCACACCCCCTGAAACCAGGCAAAAACTTGTTCGCACCCTCATTCTGCCTTTAATAACATACTCTGAAGTTGTTTACCCTAATCCTGACTCGCTATCAATGCATAAACTCCAAGTAGCTTTTAATGATGCTATACGCTACATTCATGGTCTTCGTAGGTGGGATAGAATCTCTGCTTACGCCAATAACTTCCTTGGATGTACTCTCATGTCCTACATAAATGCTAGGAACTGCATATTTTTGCATAGGGCTCTCTCCTCCAAGTCTCCTCCCTACATTTATCAAAAACTAGAATTTTCTCGATCTAATAGAACCATGAACATTAACATTCCTTCCTACAAATACCTTAACTCTTCCAGACTGTTTTATATTCACGCAATTAGGCTATGGAATTCTTTGCCTTTGCATATTAAATGTATAAATAGATCCGCTAAATTTAAATCCGAAGTTATAAATTTCTTCTCAACACAGCAATAACCTCTTTTTTTCTATCTTTTCTTCTTTTCCTCCCTATTTATAATTTTTTCCTTTAATTTTCCTCTTTTCTCTAAAACTTAGGTATAAAACCACTGTTGGTTTTAATTTGTAGTTTTAAGAACATTGTTAACTTATCTAAACCCTCTTTGTACTATAAAAGACCAAGTCTTATTGTACTTATATCTATCTTCTATCTTCTTCTATATATATAATTCTTTCGGGGTGTAACTCGATGATCACGTAACTCGATAACCCCTGGGACGATTGTCATAATTATTTTTTTGTTTTGTTCGTATTGCTGTATATCAGGTTTTCATTTACTTTTTGTCGCGAAAACAAAACTTGGAGGGGATAAAAGAGGTTATAAAAGTTTGTATGGGGAAATACACTTTAAAAAAAAGAAACTGGATAAAAATCGAGTAGTGACACTTCAAATAAAAAAAAAAAAAAAATATTTTAAATTCTAAAAGCAATTGTTGTTGTCAATTATTTTAATTATTTTCCAAGCAAATTGTTGTTGTCAACAATTTTTTTTTTTTTTTTTAAACCTAAAAAGATTGTTCTAATAAATTATGTTTACTATGTTACATTAAGTAACTTTTTTAACTGAAGTAGATACTTTGATTATACAAAGATGATTATTATGGCCGACGATATTTTGCATCGAAGATTGGAGCGAGAAATGGACTTCGATCGAATCGCATTGAGTCAAGCTATTCGAACAAATGTGCCAATGTTGAATCAAGAACAAAAGAAAGTGTACGATGAATTGATGCAAGCAGTCGATAACGAAAATGGCGGAATTTTCTTCCTTGATCCGCCCGGTGGAATTGGAAATGCATTCCTGATTTTACTGATTTTGGCTACAATTCGTTCGAGATCTGAGATCGCTTTGGCCCAAGCCTCTTCTGGGATAGTGGCTACTTTGTTAGAAGGCGGTCGAACAGCGAACAGTCGAACTGCATTGAAATTGCCATTGAATCTGCAAGTGGATGAAGAACCTACATGCAACATTTCAAAGAATACTGTGATGGCGAAAGTACTGCAGCAATGTAAGATTATCATATGGGACGAATGCACAATGGCTTACAAACGCGCATTGGGGGCCGGAATCGTCTACGTAATGATAAGCGACCTTTCGGTGGAACAATGATCTTGCTATCAGGCGATTTTCGTCAAACGCTGCCTGTCATTTCGAGATCAACTTCGGCAGATGAATTGAATGCTTGCCTGAAGGCGTCTGTTTTATGGCGATACTTGAAGAAATTGCATATGACAACAAACATGCGAGTTTCTTTACAAAATGGCCAGTCAGCTGCAGAGTGCTCCTGGCGATGGGCAATGGTGTGATTCCAGCAAACTTAATCACCGGCCTGATTGAGTTTCAACAACATTTTTGCAACTTTACAACGACACCGAAAGTACAAATCATGAATGTTTTCCCGAATATCGCTCAGAATTATATTGACCATGATTGGCTGAGTGTAAGAGTAATTTTGGCTGCGAAAAACAAGAACATCGATCACTTGCATTTCACCATTCAAAACCAAATCGCTGGTGAGTTGCATTCATACAAATCAGTCGACTCCGTGATGGATGAAAACGAAGCCACCACTTATCTCACTTTGTTGTGCAACCTAAACGAACCAAAATTTTGTAACGGTACGCGTTTGATTATAAAGAATTTAATATCAAATATTATGTGTTCGTTTGTCGCCCAATCACACCTTAACGCATTTACCGATTTCAATACGGGAAGTGTCACTTCCAATACAACAAAAATTATTTAAAATCGTTATTTTTGAATTATTTTGATATGACAGGCTTACCGCTACACAATTGGAAATTGAAAGTCGGCTCAATTATAATTTTGTTGCGCAACCTCAATCCACCGAAATTTTGTGAAGAATCTCAAATCAAATGTCATGGAAAAAGCGACGATTTCGAGTGAAAAAATCAAAGAAAAATATTCTAATTCCGCGAATTCGGCTTATTCAGAAAGATTTGCTATTCGTATTTAAGCGTAGCAATTTCCCGTTTCGCTATGACAATTAATAAGTCTCAAGGACTATCGCTGGAATTTTGTCGAATCAATATTGAATTCCCATGTTTCTCCTAAAGTCAAATGTATGAACTTCCTCTTTATACATCGTGTATCGTAATATCGTAAAGGACATGTATAGTGCATGCTGAGTATTATTATTTTCATTACATCAACGAATATGGGCGAAACAAAGTTCGCCGGGTCAGCTAGTTATTTAATAATAATAAATTGAAATTGAAATTTAAATTGAAGCCTGTATGGACATATGGTATACAGTTATGGGGCTGTACCAGCGAAACAAATCTAAACATTTTACAAACTTTTCAAAACAAAGTGCTAGGATCAGTGCACCGTGGTACAATAGAAAAAGATCTCCATAGAGACCTCGGAGTTCCCACAGTTAAGGATGAAACTAAAATGTGCGCTCGAAAGCATAGAAATCGATTATTAGGACACATTAATAACTCGTTCCGTGAAATTCTCGATGAAACAAATTTATTGTGGCGTCTACAACGAACTAAACCTTCGGGCTTAGCCCGATAATTATCAACCGCGTTAAAATTGCGGAACGAGCAGGAACTTTCGCCGGAATGTTGCCTGCCAAACGTGTAAAACTTCGTGATAAAAAAATTGCTTGATAAGTCATAACTTAGTTGCAGTACAAAAGAAATTTGTAGGAGGTGGTTTTAGTCAGTAAAAATCTCACACTACTATGAGCACGTGCCGAGTGTCCTCATATTGTCTTCTAGAAGATTTCCACCTACCTTGTAGAAAAAAAAAGTAATAGCGAAATTTCAGAAATAGACATAAGTACTGAGAAAGAACTTTAAATCTTGGTTTTTGAGAATTTGATCAAATAAAAATAAAAAAATCGCGCGATTTTTTTATGCTTTCTGTCGACAAGTTATAAAGAAACACTTGTTTTATTTATTTGTCAAGTGACCAAGTTATGACGGTTTGTTGAAAATGTTTGTTTACTTTGTTTTGATTTTTTTTTTTCGTTAATTAAATTCATCAACTTATGAACATCAATAAAACGTAAAATATTTCCAATTGTCTAATCTCATTCGGGAAATATGTCCCATTTTCAACGATAAAGATTCGGGGGTTATGTTATGTCCCACTAAATTGGGGCATAAGTTCCGAAAAATCAATTCGGGACTTATGTCTCGGGAACTTATCTATGTTCCTGCGCCACCATATGTGACCTGTTAGGAAATTCTGGACTCTCCTCTCCTCTCCTCTGGACCTTTACATGGAAGAATCTGCCAACAAAGTGTCTAAACTAATACCTGGAACCCATGCAATTTTAAACACCCAATCTGAACTCTGCTAAACTATTCACCTACTCTTTTCCGAGTAGAGATGAATGGAATGCAGATGAACCCACAAAGGGGAAATCGGTATCCATCTACACAGATGGATTAAAGATGGACTGTGGAACCGGTGCCGGTATATTCAGTGAGGAATTAAATATACACTAATCCATTAGGCTTCCTGACAGCAGCAGTGTCTTCCAAGCAAAGGTTCTGGCAATCGCGGTAGAAGACCGAATAGTGTCATTGTTTGCAATACCATACGTAATGTAATGAATAATGATATTACCATTTTCATTGACAGCCAGGCGGCTATAAAGGCAATTTCTGCTTTTGAAATAAGATCCAAGCTAGTTCACAGCTTTCGCGAAGAGTTCAAAGTTATCTGCTCGCAGCACTCTACTAATCTGTGCTGGGTCCCTGGACACAGTGAAATTACAAAGCCGGCAATAAGATAGCTGACGAACTGGAGAGAAAAGGATCTGCAACGGATCATGATAGAGCACTACAGTCGATAGAGGCTCCACTCCGTAACCTCAGTGAACGAGTGGAGAATAAGATTCGTTTGAAAATCTATAACAGGTATGTAAAAAAATAACTAACTGTGAAGTATCTCGGAAGCTATGGCCGGTATATGACATAGGCCGAACCATCAAACTACAGTTTGAAAGAGAAACCACATGATGAAACTAAATCTCAAAGATGACGATATATGTAGAGTCTGTGCCGGCTCTACCAACCCCTTAACCTAACCTAACTCCTAACCTAACCTAACCTAACGCACTGTTAACCGAGTCAACTTGTTTGGTTACAAGAAACCGATTTACCAATTTCCTCCAAATGTTCTCGGTCGTTAATAACAAAGTAACTCTGCATAATTTAATCAACTAGTTCATATTAATCTAGAAACTTGGCTTGTACCAACAACATTCTAATAAAATGTTAATATGCCATTAACATTTTTATCTCGTTGTTTTTTAATAACGAATTCTCGTTTTTCCCAACTCAGACTCAGGTAATTTGAACTCACTTTTTTTTAACCGAGCAAAGATCACACTCGTTTAAAACTAATTTTTAAGAGTGACTTATCACTTTTTATTCGGTTGCTTCCATGCGTTTTGTTTTTGCCTAACAATTTGAATTTAACTTCTGAATACAAACAACTCACAACCCTATGTGAGTTTTTATAAAACAAAAATGAAAGAACGATCACGATGGCTTTAACCCCACGTCATATTGCTGAAAGCCAATTGATGTGTCACTGCCAGTGAATAAATATAGACGTAGAGTGCGTACGCATAAGTGATTCACTGTCATCAGATTTAACTCACTACAATTATTTTTCATACAGTCGGATGCTGAAAGGAAAATAATGTCAAAACGTTGAACGACGCCGCTTGAAAGGACCACAATTGTATAGGGAAATCATTGATATTTTTCATTTATTTTCAAATTGTCCCTACGTCTGGGGTTTCCATCAACATTTTAAATTCGAATGACTACTTCACAGAAAGAACTTAAAAGTACACACACACAGTTATTATGTACCGAATGAAATCTTTTGGGATTTCGCTCTTTTTCTGTAAGAAAGCCGACTTTTTTTTCAAAAGAAAAAAACAATCCTCGCTAATCCTATTCAAGTACACCATCTCGACTTAGTTGCCTCAAAACAATATCACAGAAGGACATGCTTTCATGTGGAGGTGCGGGAAGCGCTGGCCGAAAATCAATTCATTGAACAGTGAATTTACCATAAATCAAATACCATCAGAATACATTTATTGTAAAATCGGATCTACGCTATACGTGTGTGTACCCTGCTCTTCCAAGTTGACGCCTTTCTTTGGAAAACATTCTTGAGCGGTGGCGGTGGGTGCGAGGAGCGAATTTATTCGCATCGGTAACTATATTGGTGAACGAGTGTAAGCACAAAATCTCTGAGCAATGAATAAAAGATGAGAATGGAGATGCGAGCGAGGCGAACTGAAGAGAATTTGCAGGACGAAAAGTGAAGAAGATTATAAGATGTTTTCCACAACCCGGGTAATATGTTTTTGAGCTATATAGTGCAAGGAGGGTACCATATGCTTTTCTTCTTCCCCGTCCATATTTGTGGGTTATTTAGGATTTCGACAGTGAATGCACTCGATTTTTATCGACATTAATCTTGAGAAATAGAAATATTTCAAGGGTTGATTTAGAGTTGGGTGAGTCATGAGCCATGAGGAGGTAAGCACCGTAGCTTTTAAGGAAGGTCAGGGTTCACTTTGTGATTTGGTCGGATATTTATGGAGAAAATATGTAAAGCCCTAAAATATGTTTGAAGTCAAGGGACCTGAAGTGTACTCAGGGCCGGCCCAACCATATGTGCAAGGTGTGCAAATGCACAGGGCGCATTGCTAGGAAAGAAGAACTAATTTTAACTTGCGCGAAGAAATACTGTCATTTTCATTTAAAAAAAAAAAAAACTGTTCAAATAAGCGCAAAATAACATCATCCATCACACCTGTGCTGAAGTATTTCTTGCACATTTACTCACATCACTTACAAAGTTGCAACTTCAAGGAGAATCTAACTCAAAATATCGCACAATAAAGAAATCCCACAGCCATATGCAAGTTCATTTCTTACCTAACAAATCTGAAAATATTACACCCTGTTCGTGCACGTAAATTTCTTGCTAATCCACTTTACATTTTCAAAGAGAATCTGGTTCAAAAATCTCAAAACAAAAAAAGTTCCACTTCCACGTTCCACCTCGTATGTGCAGGTTTTATTTCTCGCACATTACCTCGCAAAATTTACATATGAAAAAAGTCAAACAAACAAAAATTATTCCTACAGAATCGTTTTGTGTTGAACGTGCAGGTTTTTGATCCTGCACAGTAGCACAGTGCACATCAGGGATGGAAAATGCCATTTTCGATTTGTACTGAAAACTGTTGGAAGATTGTACTGAAATGGAGTCAATTGTATTGAAAACAATTTTTCGTATACAAAAAATCTTAATTCACAATATTTTATTAAAAAAACAACGTAAAAAAAAAGAATTACAAAATATACTTAGAAAAATCTATGAGCTCTTCAGGCCTAATACACTCATTTTGCAAATTCATATTCAAAATATTGCCCTGAACTTGAAATTCATAACAGTTTTTCGCCGAGAAACATTGGAATTACAATAGAAACAACGTTCGATTTTTCGTTCAACATTTTGTTCAAGCCATGGGTATTTTTCTTTCCGTTCAGGCTGAAAACACACCTCATATTTCTTCTTTTTGTCGTTCGTACCTACATCGTTTGAACAGGTCTAAACACTTTTGAAAAAAGTTATGTTTTATTGATAGCACTTATAACCTACACAAACTGCTTACTCATCAACAGACAAAAGTAAAAAGCAGAATCTAGTCAGCGCTTTGTGCAAAACTTAAAACAAATACATAGTTCGTTAAGTGATTTGATTTTCTATTTTTGAAAAAATACAAATTGCACGAAAACTTTAAAGATACAGATAAATGAATTGTATCGAATTAAGGCAAATTGTACTTTTGTACCTGAGCAAACTCATTTGTATCGAATTCGATACAATTGTATCGACTTTTCCATCCCTGGTGCACATATGGAGGTGGAGCCGTGGAGGATGGGATTTCTCATCTTCGAAAGAGAGTCAAAAATTTCTCTTACAGTTACAAAGAGAACAAGTAGCTCGTGGATCACGGTTGCCACATTGGTCATTTGTGACCAAATTTGGTCATTTTTTTCTATCTTGGTCACATGGTCATTTCTTATTCCATTTGGTCATTTTTTACGAAATGAAAAAAGAAACTCGACTTTAATTTTTATGCAATGCGCTTCTTTTTTTTTTTTTGTCTGATGTAAATGCTGCATTACGATCACTGAATGAATTCAATTCCTTCATTTGACAATTTATTGGCAGAAATACGAAACAACTGCTACTTAGATTTGATCTCAGTAATAATGATTTGTGAAACTTATCCATAACTAGCGGAACTGACAAACTTCGTCGCGCCCAAAACAGATTTTTTGATTTAAATAATTTCGAGCATCTAACCTTTGCGATCGATTACAGTTGCATTTTAATTGATGATTGATTAAATGATATACACTGAAACTTCAAAAACATTTAAACTACACGGTTACAACCTATCGATGGATTGATCATTACTTTTTTTTGTAAGTGATATCCATCCTCTTCATTGCAGAGCATGAGTGGATTGCAATGCGTCGTATGAGCTATGGAATGGTGCACGAATCCCTACGTAGGTGCTGGAAGTTGTTTTCGATAATCTCACCGGAATCACTGAAACTATGCTGACGACTAAAAAAATTACCAATACAGCACTGAATGACGAAGCATGAAAGGCTTAAATATCTTCACGAGTTCGATGAAAAAAAAAAAAAAAAAACGTAACATAATAACTCACTGACAGCTGTAGGCATGTATGCGCATGTACGGCATCAGCACACAGTAAACATACAGCCAACGCTCATAGGCGCCTCTCTTTTTTTTTATATGGACAAAATCAGATGTTGACATAACTCACGAACGCGTTGACTAATTTTGTTCAAACTTTAGATAAACCAATTACACGGCCATGCAAACAAACCCCAAAAATTTGATCGAATTCGGTTTGACCGTTCGTGAGTTATAAAGTCACAACGCTTTTGCAACTCTCTTTTATATTTATACTAGCTGACCCGGCGAACTTTGTTCCGCCCAAATTCATTAATGTAGGTAATGAAATTAATAATTCCGAGCTTTCGCTTCATTCTGCTTCATGTAATTCGGTAATTTCAAATATTTTATTCAAAAGTTATATTAAAATTAAATAAATAGGTAAATAAAATCAAATACTTGTCGGCCAACCTACTGCTTTTTCACTGAAGTGCTTTATGGTACACAACATTTTTTGTTCTATTTCTATTATCGGGTGCGTACACGTACAAAGCGAGAGCTTTGCCGACACTTGAAATTCAAGATTTATGCCACACACATCCAGCGATTGTCCTTGCGACTTATTAATAATTTTCATAGCAAAAGCGAGAAGTACGGGAAATTGAAGACGCTTAAATACGAACGGCAAATCGGTCTGAATAAGTGAATCCGCGGAATAAGAACAATTTCGCCTTTGAATTTTCCAATAAAAGTCGTTGCTTAAATAATATTGGATATTAAATTTTTCACAATCAAACGCGTACCGTTACAAAATTTTGGTTAATTTAGGTTGCGCAAAAAAATTATTACTGAGACGATTTTTAGTTTCAAATTGTGTGGAGGCAAGCCAGAAACATCCAAAGAGTTTAAGAATTCCGTGGGATAGTTGGTGGCTTCGTTTTCATCCATCACTGAGTCGACTGATTTGTATGAATGCAACTCACCAGCGATTTGGTTTTGAATGGCGAAATTCAAATGATCGACGTTCTTGTTTTTCGCAGCCAAAATCACTCTTACACTCAGCCAATCATGGTCAATATAATTCTGAGCAATATTCGGGAAAACATTCATGATTAGTTCTTCCAGTGTCGTTGTAAAGTTGCAAAAATGTTGTGCCCATCGCCTGGAGAACTGTGCAGCGGACTGCCCATTTTGTAAAGAAACTTGCATGTTTGTTGTCAAATGCAATTTCTTGACGTATCGCCATAAAGCAGACGCCTTCAGGCAAGCATTCAATTCATCTGCCGGAGTTGATCTCGAAATGACAGGCAGCGTTTGACGAAAACGCCTGATAGCAAGATTATTGCTCCACCGAAATGTCGCTTATCATTACGTAAACGATTCAAGGCCTCCAATGCGCGTTTGTAAGCCATTGTGCATTCGTCCCATATGATAATCTTACATTGCTGCAGTACTTTCGCCATCGCAGTGTTCTTTAAAATGTTGCATGTAGGTTTTTCATCCACTTGCAGATTCAATGGCAATTCCAATGCTGTTCGACCGCCTTCTAACAAAGTAACCGCTATCCGAGAAGAAGCTAGGGCCAAAGCGATCTCAGATCTCGAACGAATTGTAGCCAAAATCAGTGAAATCAGGAATGTATTTCCAGTTCCACAGGGCGCATCAAGAAAGAATATTCCGCCATGTTCGTTTTCGACTGCTTGCAGTAATTCATCGTGCACTTTCTTTTATTCTTGATTCAACATTGGCACATCTGTTCGAACAGCTTAACTCAATGCGATTCGGTCGAAGTCCATTTCTCGCTCCAGTTCTCGATTAAATGCGTCTTGCATTGAACGATTTGACTGTGGCATCCCAATTTGCACAACAAATGGCCACTTATGAACAGACAAATATTCACGATCAAAATCAAAGCTTTGTTGCGCATTTCATCTGACATCTCCAGTTCATTATCCGATGTCACAGCGCGAGTTCGATGCAAAATATCGTCGGCCATAATAATCATCTTTGTATAATCAAAGTACATAATATGATAAGATATTATCTACTTCATTTAAAAAAGTTACTTAATGTAACATAGTAAACATAATTTATTCGAACAAACTTTTTAGGTATCTATATTTAAAAAAAAAAAATTCAAAATTGTTGACAACAACAATTTGCTTGGAAAATAATTAAAATAATTGACAACAACAATTGCTTTTAAAATTTAAAATATTTTTTTTTTTTTTTTTTTGTATTTGAAGCGTCACTACTCGATTTCTATCCAGTTTCTTTTTTTTTTTCAAAGTGTACAAAAATGAATTTATTGGAATGGCGGTTGCGCTTTCTTTCAAAAATGTATCATACTAATATAAAAACCTTCTCTGCATGGTCTATTAACCAACAAAAAAAACTAAATAAAAATCGGATGTGTGTGGCAGTCGGTAGGCTGTCACACACACATTTAGTAAGTTATTTTTATATATATAGATAGAGAGAAGAGAAGAGAAGAGATAACTCCAAAATGTGTTTTGTTGGATTCCGAAATTTCACCTTTAATTATTAGTTTTCCTAACTTGGTTCAGGGTAATCAGGAAGATGTAGTGACGAAGTGGAGAATGCTAAAATTTTCAAATGATCATAATATTAACGATAAAATTGACACATGCGAGTTTTGGGAAAAAGTCGGTTTTCTTAAAAATGCTTTGAACGAGTATTGCTTCGAAAATTTAGCGGAGTAACGTTCGACATCAAGACCTACCGTCACCGATGAAGTATCTGAACGAATTGGTAAGCTTGAGAAACTAATGCATCCGCAAAAAGTGGGTTACAAAAATTGATCAGCTTTCATCTATTAACTGCTGCGATGATAAAGCTACCATATATCACATGAAAAACGTCTTGTTGGGTTGGCTAAGGTATGGTATTCAAATTTATCAGATTACGATTTATCTTGGGAAGATTGGAAAATTCTTTTAATAAAATCTTTGCCAAATCACATCGACTTTTCGTTTACATTAAGAAATCTGGTCAATAGATATAAGCATCCCAATGAAATAGTAAGTTACTTTGTGAATTTATTTGTACCTGTTTTTCTTTTTGTTTTTTTTTTGTTTGTTTATTATTAATAGGTAGGTAATTAAAAAAAATGTTGGTCATTTTTAGGTACACTTGGTCATTTTTATTTCCAATTTTGGACACAAAATTTATTTTCAAGTGGCAACCGTGCGTGGTCGTATCTGTCGTTTTCGTATTTTCGTAAATGAAAATATAGTATTCTCTTCCACTTCAGTGCCTTTGAAAATTGAAAGTCTATTGTGTTGTGACTATGGAAAGCTGCGACCTGCGAGGGATGAACGCGTGGAATCGTTATTGCGCAGGCGATTTTGAATAACGAATTTCTTTTGCTTTGACTAATGGAATTTTTGTTTGAAAATTAATTACTGGCCCCTAAAATTGTAAAAAGAATTTCCCTACATAAACCATATACTCACTGTCGCTATTAGATATAGTCTGGTGCAGTGCGGCGCAGTGCAGTGAAGTGCGGTAGTGTTATTTATATTCTAAATTCTGTTTCTTTCTTTTATGGACAAAAAAAAGCCCTCGGGGGCAGAATTTAGAAAAAGGCGAAGGCTTGTTGAAGCCGATAATAAAAAACAGAGCAAAAATTTAATAAAATTTTTAAAACGCAGCGAGGAACATGCAGATGGGGTAAATGTAACTAATGTAAGTAATTTAAATAATACAGGTAGGAAACACATTAGGGCCAGGAAAAGAAATATCTTTAGTTCTCTTCTAACAATTGGGAAAATTTATCTGATGAGTTTTATAGAGAAGAGTTTTAAAGGGTCCAATGCAAATTCGGGATCAACATTTTCCAAAAACAAAATTTTCAATTACAAGTTATCAACTAACACTATCCAATGGCCAGGTAGTTCCGAGGACCCAAGAAAAAAAAAAAAAAACTCATTGAAAGTCTACCTCCTTGGTGATGTGAAAAAGACCTATGCATGTGTGCAAATATGAAAAAGGGCGCGTTTTGTAAATCTTGCACAGGGCGCTAGTTTGGCTGGAGCCGGCACTGATGTGTACTTGAGGACTGTGAAATTGGCTTATGATTGAGACATATGGTAAGCCTTTGAGCTACTTAGGTAAGCCGATTTCATTTTCGTCCAATAAAGCTCCAATTTGCTTTGCTTTGTATTAAACGCTTATACCTTTTCAACCGATGAGGGCTTCAGCTATTGGCCTGATGTCGCTTACATCTACAACCATGCAACAAATTAATCAGTTATAGTTATAGTATATAGGTCAGTGGCGTCTCGTCAGGGTGTGCAAGGTGTGCATTGCACACCCTGATCTAACGAAAATAAGTCCCTCATCAAACACTGTGTAATAATAATAACACACAAGGAATGATATGCACAATTCCATAACCCATAAAACCTCCATAACACAGCCAACAGCTACAGCCTACACCATACCTATTCATATTCATCCTTTATAAATTATAAATCTTCTTTCAAAATTCCTTCACCGCTGAGAAAAAAAAAAAATGAACTCGTACAAAAACTCGCTGTGCACCATTCTGTAGATTTCATCAAATAAATTCATCCAACTCCAAACTATATCCCTCTACAAGATTTCTCCAGTATTCATCCCCATCGTCATTCGTCGGCCGCACACCGCCGTACTTAAATCGCTTTACTTTGATGAACTTGTAGTGAACTCGTGCGAAGGTTTTCGGTGCACGGGCTGTATTCATTTTCTCTTCTTTTGCATCTGTTGTTCTGTTCTGTTTCCGTAAAGCGTCATAAGTCAAATATACAATGTATTACATCGATACTCGTGCAAACAAAAGCCGACGAATAAATGGTTGAACTTTGCTTTTCGTTTAAGTGGGATTGGGGTTGCAGTTTCGTGCGGTGCTTTTGATTTTGTATGCGAAAGTTTTATTTTTCTATATTTTATTGTGGTAAAACAAAATAAGATAGGTATCAAAAACAGCAGAACAATAATTGAGAAAACAATAAATGGAACGTGTTTTCAGGCAATTAATTGATACCTATTTCTAAAAAAATGTATGATTTCAAAGAATTTGCACACCCATCTAAATAATTCACGCGACGCTGCTGATATAGGTATATGCAAAGCCACACTTCAAGTATTTTGTCCTAGTGGGTAAATGCTGGCCATAATTTTTATCAATCAAACCATCATATTAGGTGTTTCGCAGCACGTACGTTCTAGCATCAGCGCTGCCACTATGCTACGATCGTAGTAAAACTGCTACGCGATTTCCAATTTGCTACGCTGCTACGCACTCTCCCTAAAAACTCTATTTTGCTACGTTTTTAGCACGAAATGTCAACATAAATCTTGGAATTTTTCTTGGGAAATAATAATAAACGGAAGTATATTCCCACACCAACTTATATTCTTTTCTACCATACCCAACAAGTACCCATTATTTCTGATGTGTTAGTGTTTGAATTTTACTGGAATCAAAAATGATATTTTGGACTTTTGAGTTTTGCTACGCAAATTTTTTCCCTTGTGGCAGCACTGTCTAGCATCCGGCTTAAGCAAACAGACTATCTGCGCTTCTTATATGCTCTTGAAGTCCGTACACTTAAGATATCTATAGTTTAAGAAAATAAGCTCACATCGCTGTTCGAGATATTTCCAAGATTTTTTAGATGCAGTCCAGACTCTTCTCCGATTGCTACTTCTTCGTCTCCAAGTTGCAATTTTCGAAATCCAAATACCAGAATTTTTCTTCGAATGTTACTCGTCTGTGTTTTCCAAGTGGATTTGCATCTCATATACCTATTACCTACTTATATGGAATTATGAGTTTGATTTCTTTTGTCGATCGAAAACAACAATTCCTAACCAATTTAAATTTGAATATTTTTTTTTCACAACCTGTCAAATTAGTTTACTTGCCGTGCTGTTAAATTCTACCTCATTCACCTCTCGAATGAATAAAAAAAAAAAAAAAAAAACAGTAGGTACAGCTTTAAGAATACCAATTTTTTTTTTTTTGTATGCGAACATTTTAGGCGGAGTTATCCTATGCGGAATTTGAGAACTGGGGAACGATATATAAACCAGAGACAATACTGAGACCCCCAACTTCGACCGATTAACAGTTATTTGCCTACAAGCTAAATTTTACGCTCCCAAAAAGTTTAGGTGCGCTAGTATTGTTGCATAGAAATTCGTATTGACAAATGTCAAAAATCCTCTCAACCAACACATTCGCACCTAATCTTTTTACATTTCACTGTGGGCAAAGCAAAACGGATAGGAATTGGCGTACACGGATTGAGGGGGCCAGCGGCAAGAGGATTGTGAGTTGGGGGTCTCAGTATGATTTGTTTATGATATAAACTATGTGCATCCCTAACTTTTTTCCGATTTGTTAACTACAAGAAAAAATCCGACGGTTACCCTCCATTCCTCTCTTACGAAAATATATAGCTTCAAGTAATCCACATACCACTCCTAATTTGTTTGACACTTTTTTAATCAATCTATTGCCATCAACTTCTTTGTAGCGGATCCATTATATTTTAGTTACCTATTCAACTTCTCCATTGGCCATTTCCTCTCTCAATTTTTTGAACCTACTGTAATTGAAAATAAAATACAAAAAACTAATGATGAATATTAACTGGCCCAGATAAAATTCCCGCTATATTTTCTTGTGGCCTCGTTCTCACCTACCCTCTTCCGCATCTCTTTCAGCTCCTGCTTTCCGAATATATGGAAGTCCTCCTTCAAAGCACATAAAGACGGATCAAAGAGTGAAGCTACGAATTATCGCCCTATAGCCAAACTTTCGCATATACCCGAACTCCTCGAAAGTATTTTATGCGAATCCTTAAGCTTTCAATTCAAGTGTTTAATTTCCCAAAAAAATATTTCTCTTTTCCCAAACGCTTTCTCAAAGGTAGATCGACCACTAGCCTCGTTGAATTCGTGTCCTCTGTGTTATCGGCCTTAGAATATTTATTTGCAACCGATTTTAGTAAAGCTTTTGATAAGATATCGCATACATTGCCCTCGGCTTTCAACCAGTACTGCAGAAATGGATATCCTCTAATTTGGAAAACCATTTTTATAGTGTTCGCTTCGGGTCCGTCCTATCCCCTCTGTCTTGGCAACTTCTGGTGTACCACAAGGCAGTTACATAGGTCCCCTACTCTTCATCTTAACTATAAACGATCTTGAAAGGGTAATTAAACAATCCTCTATCTTCTATCTTTCTCTATGCCGACGATACCAAATTCTTCAAACACATATCTTCATCACAAGACACCTATTTACTGCAAAAAGATCTAGATAGTTTTTCTATCTGGTGTCTCAAAAATTGCTAAGAGCTCAATATTTCTAAATGCCAATCTATCACCTTACCACATTAGAACAACAAATCCCCTCTCCGCCTATACCTACTTAATGATCAACCTATATCAATCGTACAATCTCACGAACCTTGGCATATTTTACGACCGCAAGCTTAATTTCCATTCGCATATACTAGGTGGGCCAAAAGAGATCGCCCTATTGGAAGATGTTCTTATTATTTTTGTCAAATGGCCGCCAATGTCAAATCTTTTGACATTTGTTGACTAGACAGATGTAGAATACAAGTGAACAAGCCATGGAGCGATACACATTTCGTCGGTTCAAAGGTAAAAGTCACTAAGTACAAATTTTGAAAAAACGAGATTTTCTCATTAAGTTACACAACTAACCGCATTTTATGCAGGAAAAAATCAATAAGTACCGACAAGTTGCTCTAAATACGAATAACAAAGTATAAAAATACATTAAGTACGTATTTTTAAATTTTCTTGAGAGGAAAAACTCATTAACTCACTTAGTGATTTTTTCCACACAGACTTAACTGTCATTTTCCATACAATTTTGTACTTAGCGATACTTAAATCTCGCGCGCTTTCTTTTGGTAGCCCAGTAGAGCACAAGTCGTGAGTAATAGTTATAAAGTGAAAAATAAAACAAAACAGTGCTACAATTATGTATTTAAGAGGAAAATTAATGCTACAGTCAGTACTTGAAAAAACAAAGAATAATCAGCAGTTAAATAATCTCGTAAGCAAAAATTATTTCGGTTTTTGTTCTTTACTTTTCGTTCATAAAACAATTTTGTTTCACAGAATGCAGGTTCTATTCAAAGATCTATGAAACACTTATTTCAAGAAGTGTCTGATTGCAATGAAGAGCCTTCTAGCTTTGAAGAAACTTTTACTATGCATGACTTGACTAATAAAAATACCAAGCAGAACGAAAATGTTTTTTTTAATCATTACACTTTTAAAACTTTTAACTGTTAAATTTGTATCTTATTAAGAATTCAAGTGTTTTACAAAGTGTAAACGAATCCGACAATGCTTCACAAAATGAAGAATCATCTGTGCTTAAAAAAGTCAAGTCTGTCGAAAAACAAATTGAAAAAGTATGTGTATGTACGGAATGAGCTTCATGGAAAGAGAGAAATCGACTCAATTCTATTCAGCTTTATAAAATCCCTGCCATCCACAGTCACGGAGGTTTCACTGCTTTGTGACACTTGTGGGGGGCAGAATCGAAACCAGCAAGTGGCTGCAATTTTAATGTATGCAGTCGAAAATGTACCACATTTAAAACAGATTGAGCTGAAATTTTTAGAATCGGGCCACTCGCAAATGGAATGTGACTCAATGCATTCTGCAATAGAGTCAGCAAAAAAATACAAATCTGTTTACCAAATGTCTGATTGGGTGGACATATTTAAAGCCGCCCGATCTACGCGTCCAAGAGGAAAAAATAAAGGAGTTAAGCCATACGAAGTTCACCAGCTGAAATTAACAGATTTTTATGAGTTGCGGAAATTATCGGCCTTGACAATAAAGGACCGAAACAGGGACAAAGATGGCAATAAGGTATCCTGGCTGAAAATAAAGTGCCTAAAATTTGAAAAAGGTTCTCCTGGAATTTTATACTACAGGTATGATCATACCTCAGACTACAAAATGATAGCTGTTTCCGGAAGAGGCCGCAAAAGGACTTCGCCTTTGGTCCTAAATCCCATATATTCCAGTTTGTTGCCCATTTCAAAGCAAAAAAAGGCGGATTTGGTTAAACTTGCCAATGCAGGACACATTCCAGAGGAACTTGTTCCATGGTACAAAGGACTACCAACCCATAATTTAGAAAATGAACGCTTGCCAGAACCTGATTTTCATGAGAGCGATGAAGACTGTGAGGACGAGGACTAAAATTATTTTTCTCTTTCAATATTTTTTTTTTTTTCATTTAATTTTAATTCTTTTTTTTCTCAACTGAATTTCATAACATAGTCACATATTAATTTTTAATCGTATTATTATTTCACATTTTATTAAACAAATGTTATCGTCAATAAAATAAACTGTTTAATGCAGAAGAAAAAATTTCACTTTACCATTATGTACTATTATTGATATAAATCCATACAGGTAAAACTCATTAAGTGCATTTTCCATATTTATGCGCGAACTAACTATTTTTGGTACATAAAAAACACGAAACTATTTACTTTTAAAGAAAATACATGTTCAGTGTAAACATCTCTTCGATATCTGTAAAATTCGATTTTTCAGGCCAAAAAATATGTTTAAAACTAATTATCTATAAAAGTTAATTTTGTTAGTTAATGACTTTTACCTTTGAACCGACGATTTCTTAAAAATGTTTTGAAAAAACAACTTAACTCATAAAAAATATATTTAATTGCAACGTACGTATCTTAACTTAAGTTACGTTTTTTAACCTCCAAGAATTAATTTTGTCATACTAACTTATATTCAGTTAAACCATTTTTTTTAAATAAATTTCAATATGCAACTAAATCGTATGTTCATTGCCTTTTTCATTATTGAAAACCGTATTTTTCAATCTATCATATCTTGAGTAAAGCTTTTCTTCCTCCCATCCGGAAAACAATTTTATTTTCTTAACTTGACTTAAGTTGTTATGGCGAACGACAGTTTTGCTTGCTGATTTACTTAATTCGACTTAAGTTGTTTTTCCAAACCAGAATATATTTGTATGAAAATTATAAATCCAGTTAAGCTGCTATTCCACATTTGAATTTGAAAAAAAAAAAAAAATCTAAGTAGTCATAGTCTCTTTTTCCAAATGAAGTTTATGTGCATATCGAAAATAAATCAGTCATAAGTTAAGATAGGTCGTTGCAACCAGTCGCATAACAATAGTGTTAAAGTGAGGGTGTAAATATTTCAAAAGTGATAAATTGTGTTAAAGCTAAAGTATATTTTAAAAGTGATAAAAGAGAGTACAAAATAATGTCTAACAGAGCAATTAAAATGGTCGAGTTGGCTAGGATGCTCACAAAACGTGCTAAAGCCAAAGGTAAATATTATACTTAATGTGGCCTTTAATTTGTCTGTGTAATAGGATATAAGAGTAAGAGGCGAATTCAAAGTATTCTTGGTTGGTATTGACTATGACGGTGTAAAACATTTAAAAAACATCATACTATTCTAGAAATTTAAGCTCAGAATGGCTGGCATAAAATCATATAGCTTAACTTATTAGTCAAATCAAAATTTACGTATGTTTTAAATCCACCCTGATATCGAGAATACTTTGATATACTATATCTGTTTTATTAATTTAATCAGTGTTTTGTTTGAGCAACTTTTTTACCTTTTAATCGTAAATACGAGTAATCTAAATTTACAAAACTACACAAGTAGGTACCTACATGGAGCTAATATTGCTTTGAAAACATTTTATTTATTTAGGAAAGTGGCTTCAGTTAGTAATGTTACCTTCTATAATTTTTTTTCTAGAAAGTGTTCGTGGTTTTCAAAACGGAAGCTTTCAAACCGAAAATATTATTGATGGTAAGATAATAATTATTGTTAATCGGTTACTAAGAAATGTGTGTTTAATTCTTAGTTCAATTTTGTATTATGACGTATGAAGTTCTAAAAAACCGGAAGCTACGGATGTTGCACCATTAAACAACACGATTGAGGAATGGTCATGTAACGAAGGCTTTTTAAATGATCTTATGCCGACTGTTGAAGGAAATGTCCAAAAAGAGACAAATTTTTCAATAAGTAATGGACCTAATCTTGGTACGTCCCAAACTATTTATTAAGAAAGGAAATTGGGTTTCATTATTTAGTTGAATAATTATACGCCCAATTCGTTCACAAAGTTATAAATTCATTAAAACTCGTTAAAAGCTTAGTCCCGTTAAGTAATATAATTTTGTTTTTAACGTGTTTAGTGTATTCGATTTCTTCACAGAATAAAATTTTAAAAAAATAGTTGAAAAAGTGTGGGAAATGTCAGGAGAATCAAATTTTGAATGTGTTTTTAGAAAATATAATTTGAAGCAAACTCGGGAACTAAATTCGATATAAATTTACTGTAAAAAAGTAGGCCGTAGTGATTTAGGTATGTATATGCTATCAATACATACCTAAAATTCATTATTATGGCAAATTAGCTAATCATATTTCTATGATATACATACATTATACATTATTTTTGGTCTACATAGGTGAATCAAATGAAAACACTGGGAATAAAGATGAGGATTTTGATAAACCCGAGTGGATGGATTCAGATGATTCAATACAAGATCCAGATTTTAACATGCCGAGTAAGTCAAGCTACTATTCTTCTTCCGAAAATAATGATGAAATGGTTGCGCTGGGAGCGAAAATTGAAGAAGCCTTACTTTCACCTGAATGCAAGAATAAAAAAAAAACAGCGATATAGGCTTCGAAATACAGGTCAAACATATCAAACGCTCAACGGAAAAACTGTAAAAGAAAGAGCTTTTAAGCCGTTTGATTCTTGCAGAAACAAGTGCAAGGAGAAAATAGAACATTAACAAATTGAGCTACTATTTAATCATTACTGGTCCTTAGGAAGCTAAGACAAAAGGATTTTATATATTGGTTCAATGATAATTATTGAAGATAAGAAATCTGATACAGTATTAAACGCAGTAAATCGAAAACGAAAGCGCGAGAACACCTTGAAATATACTTTAGAAGTTGACGGAAAAAAATGTAACGTATGCAAGAAACATTTTGCACAATGTTTTGATGAGACCGAAAGCTTCTTGAAAACTGTCGTCAAATAAAAAATTGGCTGTCCATTGATTCCTTTTAAGAACTTAAGAGGAAAACATACTCCCACTAATAAGATTGACCTTGTTGTTGAAAATGAAGTAAGGAATCACATTTTGAATTTCCCGGCATATGAAAGCCACTACAGTAGAAGGGATACTAATAAAAAATATTTACCAGCCAGCCTAAATCTTGCATTAATGCACCGTCTCTTTTTACTTGAATCTAAAAACCATCTGAGCCTTTCGAAATACGCACAAATTTTTAAGACACCGAAAGTTGATACATGTTCTACTTGCGATACATTTGTGTCAAAGATCAAGGTTGCATCTTCTGAAGAAGAAAAAAATACTTTGATGGATCAAAAGGAAAATCACTTAATTAAAGCTGAAATGGCTTATGAAGCGAAACGAAACGACAAAAAAGTTGCCAAAGAATCGGGACTAATGAAAACATATGCTTTCGATCTTCAACAATGCTTACCAACTCCGTTCCTCAGAAATTCGACAAGTTTCTATAAAAGGCAACTTTGGACATTTAATCTGACGATTCACGATCTTGGGAACAATTACGCAAAATGTTTCATGTGGCACGAAGCTATGGCTCGCCGCGGTGGAAACGAAATTTCCTCATGTGTTTACAAGTCGTTAAAAGCAATACCAAACGAAACAAAATGCATTACATTTTACAGTGATTCATGTTCCGGACAGAACAAAAACTCGTTCGTTGCTGCAATGTTTATTCAATTCATTTCAAACTCTCAAAATATTGAATACATTGACCACAAATTTCTGGAGCCGGGACATACGCACATGGAGTGTGATTGCGATCATGCGTTGATTGAGCGGAAGAAAAAAAAAAAATGTTCAAATAGAAGCACCGAGAGATTGGTATCAATTTGTGAATACCGTTAGTTCTAAAATAGAAACTGTGGAAATGAAAAATGAAGATTTCTATAATTTTTCCCAGTTTTCAAAAAAATATTTTTCGTGGAAACGTCTTGATGAAGACGGGAACAAATTCACTTGGAATTCAGTAAGATGGCTTCGATATACAAACAGTTTTAGTCAAGTGTCTTACAAGACGTCATTGGATAAGGACGAACCTTTTAAAATTGTCAAGATAGGAAAAAGAGGTACTGCTTCTGGTGAACGCGAAATAAAAATCATAACTGACTTACCACGAATTTCACAAGAAAAGAAAATGGATCTTATGGATTTGAAACAATTTATAAGTCCTGAGTTCCATTCATTTTATGATAGTTTTCCATCAAACATTGACGAGCCAAATTTTCATCCGGATTTGACCAAATTTGAACAAGAAGAAAACCTGTAAGCTGTATAAAGTGTATACAAATATTTTAAACAAATGTACATATATTTGAATATATGTTTTCAACAAATAAAGCACAATTTGAGTTAAATTTTGTATGTCTATCTTTAATTAAAAATGCACAATATTTAAAAACACAAGAATTGTTAGGAAAGTCATGGCTCAAATCGTATACAAAAATAGCTTAAGTTACTTAATATCACCATTTTTCGTAAGGAAAAAGGACTCAACTTAACAAAGGCAATCGCCTGAAAACACTTTACTCACGGAATAACGACCTAAGTTTATATATGATTTAAAAAATAACATTTTTAATCACGGAAAAACAACACAACATCACTTAAGTTGTTCTTAGATTATAAAGTAGAATAAGGCAAAAGAGCTTATGTGTGCCTTTTTCACTATATGCTCCTTTGCAAAGAAATACAAAAATGTTTGCTTCTATGTAGAAAAAAAGAAGTACATTCTCTTCATTTCCACAAAAAAAAAATTCAAAATAAACAGTCCCTATGTTGTAGGGGGGGGGGGGTTTGAAAAAGTTCGTAAATTTCAAACTGCTCTCCTGAAAAGTATGGAAAATCGACTTAAGCGGTTATGGCTTGTGGCCACAGCTTAACAGCTGACAAAGTCAGAGACTACTCCCTCTGGAAAGCTGCCAAATATTAAAATTAAATAAAGAGACCTCAAGCGCAAGATCACCCGTTTAGAACATCCGATGGGAAATGGATGGATCAGTCGCTCTTCAGCATCCATAGTGATCGGACGACTTTGATAGTGAGGCAGTGCAAGCAAAGTAAAAGTGACAAATAGTATATTTGGATATCCAAATCCAATAAGCCATTTGGGTCAGTGGAGCGTAGCACCGGCTCTGACGCAAGAGGTGCACGGTTCGAATCCCAGTGGGGAAAAGCTTTTTTTAAAAGTAATTAAAAAAAAAAAAAAAAAGTTGGAAGTGCCGCAAGGCAACCAGGCGATGGACACTGGCCAGCCAAAGGTCCCGCAAGGAGATGCCCCGTTGCCGAAGCGAATGACAAGGCAAGTCAAGCAGCAACAGCAAGTGGGAGCAGAAAAAACAACAACAACAACAACAACAACACCATCAACAAGTGCAGCAGCAATAACACCAGTAGAGGTACAGTCGCTGGATTCAACAAAAAGTGAAAAGAGGCGACGCAAACTCAAGCCCAAACCAAACCTGTCAGCAAAAAGGAAGACGCAAGACGGTGCGATGACGTCAAAAACAAACACGTCAGAGACCGAGTCAGACGAGGATGATGCCGTCAACTACTCATACGAGTCTGAAGGGGGCGAAGGTCGGTACGTGGGCGAAGGAAACTCATTCCAAGAGTTACTGGACGCCACAGAAAACGAACAGCAACAACAAAAACAACACGAGGAAGACGAGGAAGCTGAGCTTGATCGTCTGATCAAAGAGCTTCTCGTGAAGAGGGAGAAGCTGCGCCAGCAGAAAATGCTTCAGCAACAACAAAAGCTGAAGCAAATTCAGGTTGAGCAGCATCAACACAAACAACAACAAAAACAGCTGAAACAGCAACAGCAACAAGAAATGCTAAAACAGCAACAGCAAAAACATAACAAAAAGCAACAGAAATCGGAGCAACAACAACAACAGGAAAAGCAGCCGGCACAGAAACAGCCGCTGCTACAGCAACAACAACACCAGCAGAAGCAGCAACCACAGCATCAACAGCAGCAGCAACAGCAGCAACAGCATCAACAACAGCAGACCAGGAAAGAAAAGATACCTCCAATAAATGTAAGTTACTTAGATATTAGCCATAGTATTAGGTTATGTAGGCTAGTTACTAAGGATTTTTATATTAAAAGGCTAAACGCCACTAAACACATTATCATGTGTACAAATATGGAGGAGCACAAAAAGGTGCGCACCGCTCTGGAGAAAGCGGAGACAGAGTACTTCACGTACACTCCAAAAGGAGAAAAGCGGCAAACGGTGCTGCTTAAGGGTATCGACCCTGATATTAAAATAGAGGAGCTTGAAAAGGAGCTCAAAAATTATGAGTGCGACGACCTTAAGTTCGTGGGGGTCAAGCCGTTTTCCTCGCCTGCGGACAGGGGTGGTAGCCGCAAATTACCATTCTTTTTGGTGAAACTAACACCCGACAGCAAAATCGATAGTCTGAAAAGGATCAGATTCCTGTACTATCATGCAGTACGTTGGGAAAAATTAAAAAGGTCAGATCGTGTACTGCCACATGCAGTTCAGGTGCGTCAAGTGCAATAAGGACCATAAACATGGGGAATGTGCCTTAGGTACGAATAGAGTAGAGGATCGGGGCTAGCTCTCATGTGTTCTCTGCAAGAGCTCAGGACATCCTGCTAATTTCAAGGGATGTCCCAAGTATCAGCAGGTGAAACAGAATGTGCAGGCTCGAAAACAGAGGTCCGAAGTAGAGAAGGGTCAAAAGAGTCGCTCGTTCTCAAATTTTGTTGCACCCAATGTGTCCTTTGCCCAAATGGTAACTGGACCGGGTAGCACAATAACAAAAAGCGCGCCGAAGGTTCCTACACCGGAATCGGATCTGGATTTGAAATCGATCCTTCTGTCATTGCACGGAAACATCGATAATTTCCAGAAACAATTAAATGAGCAAGCGGCTCGAATAGACGTTATCTATTCGACGCTGTTTGCCGAGTCTGCCGCGCCATGAATATGATGGGTACGCTGGACGAGGTAAACTTAAAGATCCTTGCGGTGAATGTTAATTCACTAATCAGGATCGAGAGAAGGATCAATCTTTCCAATCTGTTGAAAGTCGAAATGCCAGATGTACTTTTGGTTAGCGAAACTAAGCTAAATCCGAAGCACAAATTGGGCTACAGAAATTATTGTGTAGTTAGAAGAGACCGGCCCAACTCCACACAAGGAGGTGGTGTCGCTATCTTAATACGTAAAGGCTTGCGCCATAAGGTCATATATAGCGGGGACGTGCGCAGGTTCCAGGTGTTGGAAGCATGCATCGTGTGCATTCCCCTCAATAGCCAGAGGCGGGTGTATATAGTGTCGCTTTACGCACCTGAATCTCCTCAACGCATTCAATTTTTAAATGAGATCGAGACGCTTTTTCGTTGCTTGGAGCTTCAATCGGAAGACAATTATTACTTTTTGGGCGGAGATCTCAATGCGAAACATGCAGCATGGGGAAATGATATTCCGAACCCTAGAGGCAACCAGTTTCACGACTGGTGGCGTCATAATATGATTGAGTACAAACTCGAATTGTACGCGACGGACATCCCGTCTTTCCCTAGAGAGGGTTCTTTCTTGGATTTGGCGCTAGTTGACGAAAGACTGGAACTAACAAACACTGATCTAAGCACGCGGAACTGTTTACGAACGGTCGAGTACGATAGTGATCACTACGGACTTGCCGCCGTAATACGGATCCCGAACGAGCAGACGCAGCTGGAGCAGTACGACCAAGTGCGTTCTTTTGATTACCGAAAAGCGCAGTGGTCGCGCTTCACCAGAGTTTTAAAGCGCGACATACGCTCATGCGAGATCGACCCACCGACAAACAGGAACTTAACGAACGATGAGATCGACATTCATTTACGGCAAATGAATGTTGTCATCAAACAGACAATGGAGCGGACTATCCCTCGGGTAGGACATTCCACCGACGAAGAACAAACTGAAAAGTATCGAAACGCGACAATCGATGTCTGTACAGACATAAAAGTAGACTGCTCTCGAGGCTTAAACGGCTACACAGACAGTTTACTGACAGGAACGATCCCGAGATAAGGACACTGAAGTCGATGATCAAAAACTTGAAACAGTTGATCACAGAGAATTACAGATAATCTGTAAGTTTGTATTGGGGCAATAAAATTCGGGCTATAAGATCCAGTAGTCCGAGTATGTTCCCACAAATAAATAAACTGTTCAGGCGGAAAGATCATAACGACATCTCATGTGTCCGAATACCTCAGACGAACGAGAACAGACAGACACTACTGACTGCTGGCATAAGTCCGGAAGGTGCTGACTCGAATGACGGTTTTTTCGTGGTCGAAGACCCGCAGGAGAGGGTGGATTTGATGGGAGCTTTCTTTGAAAATGTGTATACGGTGAACAACCCTGTTCGCCGTAACCACGACCTCGAAGAGAGGGCCTTCCTTAACCACTTTTACCTGCGGACCGAAATTCAAAATTGGCGATTCGAGAACAACGGATTTACCGTGTTCAATGACGACAACCGTGCAAATGGCACAATCGCCGATGTAAATTCTCATCTGTTCGTGAGTATAGATGAACTTCGGTGCATCTTTGAGTCACTGAAAAACAAAAAGTCGGCGGGAGTTGACGGTGTCCCAAACGTCGTATTAAGACACCTGCCGCTAGAAGCGATCGATATCTTCACCACGCTATTTAACAATGTGCTGAATAATGCATATTATCCGGCGCAGTGGAAAATAGCGGTGGTACACCCTATCCCGAAAAAGGATAAAGATAGGACAAACCCTGCTAATCTGCGGTCAATTAGTTTGCTCCCGAATATTAGCAAGGTATTCGAGAAGGTCGTCAATAGATCTCTTTTAAGATGGGTTGAAGAAAATAAGATTATTCCGGACAACCAGTTTGGCTTTAGAGCGGGGCATGACACTATTCACGCCGCGTCGAAACTGGTTTCCGACATTCAGTGGAATAAAAGTAAGAAGCAATGCACGGGTGCATGTCTGGTCGACTTTGAGAAGGCCTTCGATACCGTATGGTTGGAGGGACTCTTTTATAAGCTGACCAGAATGGGCATTCAAAAACCTTTGCTGTATATGATTTATGACATGCTTATGGGAAAGAAGTTCGTTGTCAAAGCTGGCAACGTGACTTCGAGCAGGGTTTTCGAAATAAAAAACGGCTTACAACAGGGAGCAGTGAATTCTCCGGTCCTGTTTAATATTTACACAAGTGATCTGGTGGGTTCCCTCAGACACGCTATAGCGTACGCAGACGAATTAGTGGCGTACAGGTCAGGACCAAAAATCGAGGTCATCAACATCCTTCTGCAGCGTGACTTCGAGCAAATTAAGAGGTATTGCGATGATTGGAAGTTGAAAATCAATTTCCAAAAATCGGAAACGATCCTGTTCAGAACTCCATTGGCTGGGGCCTCTAGGGAGACCAGAAAAAACTGGAGAAAATTAACAATTATTGGACAGCAGGGACGACCATTGGTGGTGAAAAACGTGGTCAGGTATCTCGGCATCCGGCTCGACCAGTATCTGTTTTTTGACAAACATATAGATGCTTGTCTTGCCGGGGCTAAGGGGGCCTACGCTCTGACAAGGAGACTGTTTCGCAGCAGTCAACTTGACACCAGGGTGAAGGTCATTTGCTACGTGGCCCTTATTAGGCCTATCATCGCTTATGGCTGTCCCTTGTGGTTCAATATAGCGCCGTCCTATATGGAAAGGATTCGGGTGTTTGAGAGGCAATGCCTCAGGGCCTGTCTAGGGTTGTTTAGAACTCCTGAATCTCAGTACATAAAATACTATCCCAACAGGACCTTATACAATGGGGCCCGTCTGAATAGGATTGACAATTTCCTTATTAAGGTGATGCGGAGGCACGTTGCGAGGGCGATGGCCAGTGATAATAACCTGATCTCAGGGGCTTACTACCCCAATTTAATGTACCACGAGAGTACGCTTCGGTCTGGCTTTATCCCGCCTGAGGCATTTCTTCATGTAGACATGAAAGGGTTAGCCCAGACAAAAGATGGTGTGCCGGTATTATACCACAGCCACCGCGGCGCGAGGGATAAGCGGCTCATCCACGACGGGTACGCCGCCAATGCTCAGGAGCTCCTCCGTTTTAGTACCGCAATTGCGGATCGGGACAGGGTCGATACGGTAAAGCAGTTCACCGAATTTTGGTGGCTTGAGGAAGAGGTGAGAGTGGATACACTCTCCCGGGCCGGTGCGCTACTTACGTAGCATCCTCCTTAGTTTTAAGCTAGATTTAAGTTGGTAGGTTTACGGTTAGAGTAGGGGGTTTTTGGGAGGCGCCGGGCTAGCCAACATGAAAGAGTGCTTCCGAGACTTGACCGACGCTTATGGCCTCGGCCGAGGCTCGGCGGCGCGGATGAACCCTTTTTGTGGGCGCCGAAAGGCAACCAAGGACGCGATCAGGATAGTGACCAATCGATAAGATTGCTCACCACCCTGATTATAGGTAAGGTAGGTTAAGTAGTTTAGGTAGCTTTAAGTAGTTTTAAACAAAACAATAATAAAGAATTCAAGTTTTCTAAAGTTTCTTGAAAATTAAAAAACAAAACAAATCATAGATATAGATAGATTTAAGGCCGAAAGGCAATAATTTTAAGCATATTGTTAAGTTTAGAGCGCTCGCTAAGAGCAAGTAAGCTAGAATAAGATAAATGTTAGTTTTAAATTAGATTTAATCGTTTTTGTCTAGTATGTAAGTTAAAGAAAGAAATAATAAAAATGAATTTAAAATGAAATGAAATGGATCGGCGACCCAAAAGAAAAGGTCAACATTTTTTCGGAACATCTATCAAATGTTTTTGAACCTTTTCCACCTAGCGTGGCAAACGAACGTCTTGAATTCCTTAATAGAATAGATGAAGACGTAATCACTTATGTTTCGCTTAAAGAGATCAGATTATGTATTTACAGGTTTTCTAATCAAAAATCACCAGGTTATGATCTAATAACTGCTCAAATCTTGAAGGAACTTCCCTTCATAGCATTGGTAAGACTTGAGCTTTTAATAAATGCTTGCCTTAAGCAAAGATATGTTCCACATCACTGGAAGATAGCAACAATTATACCTAAACAAGGTAAACCTTTATCAGAAATCGCCTCATACAGGCCAATCTCACTTTTACCAGTTTATCAAAACTTGTTGAGAAACTTCTTCTTAAAAGGCTAGATAGAATCATTGAGCAAAGAAGGCTTATTCCCACCCACCAGTTCGGGTTTAGAAATAAGCACTCGACAATTCATCGTATAACTAATATTAATAGAAAACAAAAAAAAACTAGAAGAGAAACAAGTTCGTTCTACATTATTCTTAGACGTTGCACAGGCTTTTGATAAAGTCTGGCATAAGCCCTTATAAACTTCATAGGGATCTACCTAGACAGTACTATAAGATACTTAAATCTTATATTTCACATACATTCCTTAGAGCTCGCTATGGCATATTCTGAACTTATAGAACTACAAGCAGGAGTTCCACAGGGAAATGTTCTGGGACCAACCCTATACTTACTGTACACTAGTGATATTCCAAATACAACTTATACGACGATAGCTACATTCGCAGATGACACTGCTCTTCTATCAACTGATAGATGCGTTGCTAAAGCAACAGAAAAGCTGTAAAATGCAGTTAATGAGATATGTGATTGGGCGCAACGTGTGGCGTATCCTGTATCCACTACACAAAGATTTCGTGATTTATGTGGTATTCGATTGGGCGCTCTCAGAGCAGTTTCTATGTTCGTTTGGTACAAAAAAAGCAATCTTTTTCAGATTTCAGAGCTTTTTTGCGAATCTAGATACCTATTTTCTCAGATTTACCAATACAAGAGCGCTTGAGTTTGACAACTGGTGGAGGGCGTTTAGGTTTTCGTGAATTTGTTCTAAAGCAAAAAAAGGCATTACATCGGGTGAATCTATTTTTGTAAATTATTTATGTATATTTAAAAATCAATCGGGACGCAAATTACGAATGTTTTAATTTGAAATTTAACCAGTGAATGGAAAACGCTTTGAAAAGTGTTGAAGGCTACACATATTCAAATCCCACGAATATTATCACAAAAAAGAGCAAGTGACGTTTTTATGTTCGATTAGCCACAAGAAATCTTAAATCTGAGAGCGAATCTGAAGAAGCCCAAACAAATACCACATTAATTCCATCTTAATAGTTTGAAATTTACCGCCACTACCACCACTATCCATTTTTCAAACCGGATGCCGATAGTGTGGGTGTAGCATTACTTCCAGTGGAATCAGTGCACCGGCCATTGTTTGTTCCCGTAACTGTAAGCAAAATAGATGTTGCAGCAAGCGAGAGTTCTAATCTCTCTTTTACTTGTTGACTCCCAAACGAACTGGTCGTGGTGAACTGCTGCAGTAAGTACTTAGACCTACTGTTTTCTTGTTTGCCTGTTTCAAAATATTTTTAAATTTCCTTGTGTCCTAAATATGTAGCTGGTTGTAGAAAAAATCTTTCCTGGAGTCGGCAAAAATGCTTGAGAACGCTTAGCTGCAGTTTAAATAAATTGTGGATGCATTATTTTTGTGCGGAGTAATCTTGGATAACTAAATCGATGCGCGTGCTTAACGACATCATCAGAAGGTAAATCTCTGCATTTTTATTAACAGCACACATATAATTTTATTAAAACACCTGATTTTCATGCATAAACGAACATCTACACCAACATTAATAAAATTCAACATAACCACCAAACACACGAAAGCATTCATCAGTCATTTCATCTCAACTATATCCGCCAACACACATTCATATTCACAACATTATCTTCAGTGAAACGATAAATACATAAATACCTAATACTTACTTACTTACTTAAGGTGGCGCTACAATCCGGGGTGGACCTGGGCCTCAACCAACAAGCTGGAGACGCCAGCAGGATCCTTGGCCAGCTGTCTCCAGTTTCGCACGCTAAGTTGGTTAAGGTCCCCTTCCACTTGCGTGCGCAACCTGAGTCGCGGTCTTCCTCTACTGCGCCGTCCCTCGGGTGTGGATTCGAAGATCTTCCGGGCCGGAGCATTGACGTCCATTCGCTCTACATGACCCAGCCACCTCAGTTGTTGGACCTTCACTCTTCTGGCTAGGTCGATGTCGCTGTACATCCCGTACAGTTCGTCGTTGTATCTTCTCCTGCATTCACCGTCTATGCAGACGGGACCGAAAATTACTCGAAGAATTTTCCTCTCGAAGTAACCAAGAGTAGCCTCATCCGCTTTTGATAGAGTCCATGCCTCTGCACCATAAAGTAGGACTGGGATGATCAAGGTCTTATAAAGGGTCACTTTATTTGTTCGAGAGAGGGCTTTGCTTCTCAATTGCTTTCTTAGCCCAAAGAAACAGCGATTGGCAAGAGTTATTCTTCGTTTAATCGCAGCGCTGGTGTCATTGTCTGAAGTCATAGCAGAGCCTAGGTAGACGAAGTCCTTTACCACCTCAAAGTTATATCTGTCTATGGTGACATTTTGTCCAAGACGTCGGTGTTGGGTGTCCTTTCTTGATGACAGCATATACTTTGTCTTGCCCTCATTGACCACCAAACCCATCTTTCCCGCTTCCGTCTCAATGCTCACGAACGCGCCAGTGACATCACGCTGCGTTCTGCCGAAAAAAAAAACACAGAAATTAAACTCCTATAAAGAAATACAAAAAAAAAAGGAAGATAAGAACTCAAAACCTGTGATTCAGTGAATACTTACCTTTGCTTAAACTTACCTTGCTATTTCAAATTTAGAATCATTGAATCATTATAGTAAATACATACATAGATTTATTACTTACCTATTATCTCTCTATCGTGTCGAAAGCCTAAGAAAATGTATTATTTAAAGTAATATCCTATATATAAAACATAACCTCAGATTTGAAAGGTACCTGCGGAGACTGCTGAAATTTGTGCACAAACTTCGGAGCATCACACGCGTCAATTAACTGTGAGTATAAACAATTTTAAATTTATTTGGCTTGATTCCCTTATTGTGCTAATAAATGTATATATATATATGAATACATATATATAAAAAAAAGTGTCTTTAAATAAACTTATATCCTAACGTAAAACTACAAACAAATTGAAAACGTGTCAACAAACACAAATTAGATATCCAACTTTTTTTTTTTCATTAATTAGTTTTAAAAATGAATCGCAATTGAATCGCCAACCGTGTCAACAAATTTCATTCATTGATATCTTAAGTTTCGATCTGTATGATCTTAGAAATCGAATACTTTGCAATAAAATTAATCCAAAAGTAACCAATTAACTTCCTATACGAATGAGTGAATTACTATTTGTATATTTCCTGGTCTGAATCCTGTCGTGATTATGACGTGCTAAATTGCCCAGTTCAATCGCGAGTGATGTGATCGTTGACGTGAAATAAACGGAGGTTTCTTTAGGGGCTATTCCACGTATACGAAAGGCAATGGTTATCCATGGTGCATCTGGCATTGCCACATACGAGGGGAGGGTTTGCCTGGACGTCATAAGATCGACGACGTCACGATTCACTGATGCGGGTCGGTTCATATACCCTTTTTTTTTTATATAGCGTGTCTCGTTTCCTAACTCTCTTCTGGTCTTATTCATTCTCCTCGATCAAAGTTTTGTGTCTTTGCTCACTGTAATATACCCAAACTTCGGAAATGTCCATTGAGAATAAAATTTTACTATACAGAGTGTCCGCCGGGAAGGTATACTACTTTGTTTTGCAGCCGTTTTGGTAAACATTAGTCTTGGCAGTTCATATTTGGCAGTCGTGAATTAGACACGTGGCAAATTTATTATGAAAAAATATTCGATAAACCAACGTGTTTTAATCGTTAAAACATTTTATCAAAATCAATCATCAATTATTGTGACGATGAGAAAGTTACGTGAAATTTTTGGGAGAAACAACGTGCCAACAAAACGCACTATTTATCGTGTAGTGAATGATTTCGGATCAATCCATCAACCTCAATTCGACGCCGTGCTCACGAGCGTGGTCTTCAAAGAACAACTTTGGCGAAAATTTTGCACAATGATTTGCATTTGTTTCCATCTAAGATTCAGTTGACACAAGAGTTTCTTCCACAAGACCATTTACGCCGCCGTACGTATGCCAATAGGATATTACAGCTAGCCCATGACAACCCCGATTTTCATGAAAAAATCATAATGTGTGACGAGACACATTTTCATTTGAATGGATATGTGAATAAACAGAATAGTCGGTTCTGGGCAATGGAAAACCCTCAAATTATTCATCAGTCACCTTTGCATCCATTAAAAGTTACAGACTGGTGTGCAATTTGGTCAGGAGGAATCATTGGACCTTACTTCTTTGAAAATGAAAACGGCGTAACGGTTACTGTGAATGGGGAGCGATATCGTGATCTTTCATTTAATCTAACATTATAAAAAAAAAAAAAATAGTATACCTTCCCGGCGGACACCCTAATATAACCAGATACTGAAGCCTGTTTGGACATATGGTATCCATTTATGGGGTTGTACAAAGAAAACAAATGTAAAAATAATACAGACATTACAAAACAAAGTCCTTCGGCGAATATTAAATGCCCCATGGTATATTAGAAATAATGACTTGCATCGTGATTTGCAGATTGATCTTGTAACGGAAGTAATTAAAATGTACGCAATTCGTCACAATGAGCATCTGCAGATGCATATTAATCCTGAATTAGAAGACGTCTTAAATGTACGATACAATTTTCGTAGATTAAGAAGAATTAAACATCACGACCTTATAATCTAAATAATGAGAACTCGTATTCAAATTGTAATACCTTCTCAAACGCAACTGAACGTTTAAACTAAAATCATTTGTCGATATTTCTTTGATTGGTCATGATTAAGGAGGTGTTTTTAGTGCGGTTAGAGTCCCACACTAGTAGACGCAGTAGCTTAGTGGTTAGTGTGTTGGACTGCTATGCGGGAGTCCCAGGTTCGAATCCCGCAAAAAAACAATTCCGACTCAGGGTTTTTTTCCGCTGCGCTACCTCTCGCGAACGTCTGACAAACATCCGAGAGTATAAATGTCTTGAAAGACCTTCTCAATTAGCCGTTTGGAGTCGGCATAAAATTGTAGATCCCTTCCATTCGTTCCAAAAATGAGAAACTCACACAAACGAATGGTTGTGAGAAGCTAGGCCTAGGGTCTCTCCAGACCTGTTGCGCCAACTATTTATTTATTTTATTTTTATAGTCCCACACTACTCTGGGTTTCTAACCCCATTGTGTCTTTCGAGATTTTCATCTTCAATAAAAAAAAAAAAAAAAACTTTTATTTTCTCTAATTTTCTAAAATTAAGATTCAGCTCAGGTTTACAAACAACTTTTAATTTTAACTTTAGAAAATTTGAGAAAATAAAAGTAAAAAAATTGAATTTTGGGCCATTTTTCATTACTATGGGGTGATATTTACCCCAATTATATAATATTGTGGGACCTTTTTTAATTTTTTTTTTTTTTTTGGTCGCCATTTTTCATTGTGGCATAATTTCACGGAGCCTATAAAAAGTACCGTACATTGTGCCAAAACGAACAATAGGGCATTACTGATTTGCATACGATATATGACAAATCATTTTTTTGTGCATTTCCTATTTTGTGTTTTGTTTTTTGCTTTTAATAAGCTTCAAAAAGCATTTGAAAGATATCTGTTGGGCTTTAATTGCAATTTATATGTATATTCGTTTTTGTTTTTAGAATAAAATCCTCGTTGTGAAAGAAAGCACTGACATTGTTTTTCACGAAAACAAATTATGAAATTAAAATTCTGGGATGACAACAAATGTAATAAAGGGTGTCCGCGAAACAATTTTCGAATTTAAAATTAAATAATAACAGATTCACAGGTTTTTATATAATCGTTTTTATTTTAAAATAAAACATACAAATGCGGATTTATGTTTTGAAAATAATTGAAGTTAAATGTTTACCACGGAGACGAACACACTCATTTAAACGAAACACCATATTTGTGAAAACTTTTTTGCAAGTTTCTTGCGAAATTCCTCTGATTTCGTTGCGAATATTTCTTTTCAGTTGCAATAAATTTCGCGGTTTGTTAACGTAGACTTTAGATTTAAGAAATCCCCATAAAAAAAAGTCCGCAGGTGTTAAGTCTGGCGATCTGGGGGGCCATGGGATATCACCATAACGACTTATGACTTTTTCGGGGAAAATGCGCCTTACAATGTTCATTGATGCTCGCGAAGTGTGGGGTGTAGCACCATCCTGTTGAAACCATGTCGATCCGTTTACCCATTCATTGTTCTCCAACTCAGGTTCCAAAAAGTTTTCCAACATAGACGAATAGGTTTGGGAATTGACGGTTATTGTTTGGTGTCTATCGTCTTCAAAAAAATAAGGCCCGATAATTCCTTTTGCACTTATTCCGCACCAAACGGTCACTTTTTCTGAGTGCAGCTGCTTTTCATGCAATTCTTCTGGATTCTCGGTGGCCCAATATCGACAATTTTGTTTATTTACCGACCCGTCCAGTAAAAAATGTGCTTCATCCGAAAAGATTATGTTTTCATAACCCCGAGGACGAGGAAATCTGCCGAGCATGGTTCTAGCGTATGTCAACCGCAATCCATAGTCACTTTGTTTAATTTTTTGAGTGATTTGAATTTTGTAAGGATGAAATTCCAAATCTTCCTTAATAATTTTGTGCACAGTCGTTTTTTTTCAAATTCAGTGCTGCAGAACGTTTTCTTAGTGAAAGACGTGGATTTGCAATAACATCACGACAAACTGCTTCAATTGTTTCGTCAGTTCTCACAGTTCGCGATACACCTGGCCCGTGTCCCACTACAGGTCCTTGTTCACGAAAACTTCGCACCCACTTGCCAATAAGTTGCGTACTAGGACAATCCCGTATACGCCGAATATTGAAATGTCTTGCGAATATCCTGCGCGCCGCCACGGGAGAATCGTTATTTTTAAAATATGCCTCTACAGCAACACACGATGCTCCGCCGACCAACGATCCATGGCTACTAAAATCCGCACGACGCGTAAGTGTAATGAATACGCCTCCCCCCTCCGCCGATACCCCGCTCGCCGTTTATTCAAATTCAAAGTCGAAAATTCTTTGGCGGACACCCTTTAGATTGAACAGAAAATCTTCGTACTAATAAAGGTAGAGGTCAAATTGTTTATTGGTACCATTTCAAAAATGCTTTGCATTATAATATAAACTGGCAGCCAATAGTCGACATTAGTGTTTGATTATTATTAGTAAGGCCGTATAGCTTTAATTAATAGTTATGAGTCTTAGTTTTTAGTTCTAGTTCTAGTTTTAGTTCTATATAAATATTGTTTTTCTAGCTCTGGACTAATCGTAATAAATGGAGACATTTTGCCCCCAATATAAATTAAAAGAGATATGGCTACTGCCTTCGTGATTTTAGCTAAAAAATAAGTTGCTCGAGTTAGAACACCATTTTGATATTTTTTGATATTTTCTGAACTTGTAAATATACACGTTGAGCAACGCATTTAGTCGTAGACGGCAGCAGCCACTCGAGCAGGAATATTAAAAGCACGACATAAGTACATAATATTATACTTACCGAACTGGTGAGTTCCAATTCGCACATCGTAAATTAACGCAGCAGTTCCGATTCGACATAAAATTGTAGTTCTCTTCCATTCGTCGTAAAAATAAAAACGACTCAAACAAGTTGTTAAGAGAAACTGATGGTCCTATTTCCTATATGGAAACTTTTCGCTCACCACTTTCTTTTAAGCTTCGTTTAAGGAGTCTTTTATCATACACGATCCAAGTTCTTGTTGGGTATTCCCCCGCAGAGGCGATGCAGTTTTTTTTGTTTTTAACATGAGCCTTTCTAGGGGTATTTACAGTCTTTTTATAGACACATGCACTTTTCGATAACCAACGTCAGACATTCAAAGCAGTTTCCCTGTCAATCCAATGAAGAGTACCAACCTTAGGAATTGCAATCCCAGTTCACAAGTATATCTGAACTGGAGTAGAGCTCTCCTCGACTTAATTACGCCTGATTGCACAATTTCCACCACCAAATCGGCTAGTAATCCTGAAGTTTCTCTCGGGTAGATTTTCTATCGTCGAAATTTAATGACTCGTAGTAACCCCACTTCGCTTTGCTGTAGTTTGCTATGGCCCACTCCTTCCCCTCAGTTCAACACTTACATACGTCGCCTTGAATTTACCCAACACACAATTCAAAAGAAGAACGCGCTGGAAACAGATGGGTAGAACGGTGCCGTGAAATAACGCCGAGCGAAATAACGCCGAATTTTGCAATTCGGTGTTATTTCACTTCGTGAAAGCAAAATAACGCCGAATTTCCTTGTTCGTTCTTATTTCACTTTGCTATAGTGAAATAAAGCCCAGTCGGCCTTATTTCGTTTTGAATTTATAAATACATTTCAAATTTCCCCCACTTTTATTTCAGCATTTAGAATTTGAGAAAATAAAATATAAAAAAGACGAATTTTGAACTATTATTTTCTCAAATTTCCCCTATAGTTATTTTAGCATTTAGAGTTTGGGAAAATAATAGCGAATTTTTAACTATTATTTTCTCAAATTCTAAAATAAGTATAAGGTAATTTTCGGTGTTATTTCGCTCAGCGTTATTTCACGGCACCGGGTAGAACGACACAAAGAAAAATAAAACGAAATCGACTTCGCCCTCCGAACAAAATCAAATCCGCCGATTAAGCTTTATATGCCCCATCCACCTGTTGCCCATTCGTCGTTATTGAGCATCAAGTGGGGGGACGCAATCCTCCCATAGGTCACCATGTAGCGCTCTGTTGCGCTCGCTATGCCACACTGTTTCCACAGAATTTAGAACGAGAAGCCGAATTATTGAAGGTACTTTGTCTTGTAATTTTATTGCAACATCCGCTTCGATTTTGGTATTCCTACCTAACGCCGGCTTTCTTGTTACAAAGATGGCTACGTGAATGCAACTTTTATTCTTGCCAGGAAATCGCAGGAAAAATTATTTTTTCTTTTCTTTTCTTTTCCATCCCACATAGAAGGTGAATCTGCAATTTCTATTAGGAAACTTTTGCTTGTTCTTTTTTCGTGCAATTTTCCCTTCCTAAGAAGAACCTGATCGAATCTGCTCTAAGTTGGATGGAAATTCACGAAAAATGGAAGACAAATTTTTATTACCGTTCGATTATCGTCATGTCGTTTATTCCATCGTCGTTCCATGGAATTTTTTTTGTACCTACTTCCGCTTTGTTCTTCTTTCCTTGTTCAGCATGTTCCGGTTGTTGAAGTCTTGGTCCAAGAAAATATGCAGCTAAACCGTGTAGAAGTAGAAGAGGCGACGGTGGGTGGGCGTATGGATGAGGTGAGATCGAAAGACAAGAAGTGAATTGATTTATTATGTGGATAAAAAGTTTTCTTATGACAATGGTAGACTGAAGGCAAATGCAGAAGAAGAACAACTTTGTGAAGTCGAGTTTGTTTCGAGAGAGAGGGTGGTCCTTGGGGAAACGCAATTTCAAAATGAAATTGTTGGAAATTTCTTTGAATGAATTTGTCACGTCGGGGTTTAAAAGCTCTCGAGGCTGGAGGAAGATGGTCGTATATTTGGGTAAATAAATTTCTGAAATTGGGTTACCCACGAATGGAGTGCGAGTGCCGGGTTGAGTGTGGATATGGGTATGCGCAAGCAGTTGGAATTTAAATGGATAATCGCTGGAAAGTTTTTGTTTGGATTTGGCAATAATAATTATCAGCTCTTGGATAATCACTCTTTCTTTGGTTGCGAATGGAGGATAAATACCTAGTTTTTGCAAGAGCCCTAGGAAGTCTTGCCTAGTGCCGTTGCTGCAATAAGGGACCTTAAATAAATAAATAAATAAAAAGTTGGCGCAACAGGTCCGGAGGGACCCTAGGCCTAGCTTCTCACAACCATTCGTTTTGTGTGAGTTTTTCATTTTTGGAAGGAATGGAAGGGATCTACAATTTTATGCCGACTCCAAACGGCTAACTGAGAAGCTCTTTTAAGACAATTATACTCTCGGATGTTAGTCAAACGTTCGCGAGAGGTGGCACAGTGAAAAAAAACCTTAACTTGGAATTTGGGTTTTTGCGGGATTCGAACCTCGACCCCTCGCTTAGTAGTCCAGCCACTGCGCCTATAAGGGACCTTAAGCTGTCGAAAATGGAAATACAAAATAGCATAAGACAAGTGGTATTTCTATGATAAGATCGAAGTAGCTGGGATCTCATTTATTGCTAGATTTGTCAATGGAAGCCCCGAATTGCTCAAATCCACCAATGAGAAATAATGTTCATCCGCCTCTCAGTTTCCAGAACCATCTACATATTCGTACAAAATGACAGTAATTAAATAGTACATCTTTTTCGGAGTAGCATTCAAAAAAAACATGGGAATTCAAGATTGATGCTACAAATATCCAGCGATTATCCTTGCGACTTATTATTTGTCGTAGACGTTTAAATGCCAAATCGTTCTGAGTAAGCGGGGTCCGCGATATGACAAAGTTATCTACGTGAAGTTAGCCCGCATTTTATCTAGAATGAAAAACGTAAAATGCAGTTCGATAGACATTCGTTTGTAGTTGTTTGTTTTTTTTCGTTTGTAGTTCAACCGTTAGAAAGCTAGAACCATTGGAAAAAATTTAGTCCACACTTTTGGCTTTTTGAAATAAAAACTAGCCAGTTGCATTCGAAATCGTTTGTGGTTGTTTGTAGTGAATTTTTTTTTATATGTCTCATTTCGGAGATATTCGTCTTAAACGACAAAGTAATATTCTCTCGCAAGAGTTCTTCGTCGACGAGGAGGAATAAACCTGACGAGAAACAGCAAGCTTTTGAAAACTATCAAAAGAAACAGCACCTATAACTCCGAATTCCCAATAGATAGAAATTATTTAAAAATACTGGTGCATAAAGCAAATCCCAACTTAAATACCTAACTGCATTTAAAATTTCTGAATTCACACAAGCGAAACTTAATAACACGCAACTAAATTAAAAAACACATCCCTTTAGAGTTGCAACCATATACGGATTTCCTACCACCAACAAAACAACGGTAAACACATTTTTGCAAAGCATTCATCCCTGTCCATCGATATGACTATACTCTGTCCAAGAAAAATTGTCAGTACAGGGAAGATAGGATGTTTGTCTCTCAGTCTGGTTGCAATGACAGAACTAAATAAACTCCAACAACAAATTCTTTCGCTGACGTTTGACGAATTTAAGTCCGAGATCTTTTTGCAATATTGTATACAAAGTTGATCTGCTTAGTTTTGTTATATTTTCACTTTTTTGTACTTCCAATAATATCTTGTCTAGCGTTGGAAGAAACTGATGGACCATCCGCCTAATCGCACATTTGTCAAAATCACCCACCTTGCTATTGATACCGGAATTATTTTCCGATTTACTTTTGAAAAGGTCATAGAATTTTTCAGTTGCATCAACAATTTGTTGTTTCTTTTCTACACTTAGATCCTTTGTAGCCATGTTTCTGTTTATTCATATGCACAAAAAAGTTTACCACTTGCTTAGATGCGCTATCCGCTATTGAAATAACAACCATTGTTTCCGCCTTATATACACAAACAGGCAATTAGAATACAAAATTATATAACCACGACACAATGTCATATATCAAAACAGGTGGTAAAAGGAATGCACTTGTTCAGCTTTAAATACATTTTTTAATATAGACATATATACCTAGATTACATATTTGTTAAAAAATGACTACCCGCCAATGCAGAACTTCAAGAAAACAGTAGCAAAAACATGGATCATAAAATCCTTTCAAGGCATTTGCTTTACTGGAGAGGAGTGACCGGATGTGATAAAACCCAACGAAAATAAACAGTTTAGGTCTACCTGCTTCACCATTATGATATTTTAGTGTGAAAAATATGCTCTACAAATTGAAATATGAATTTATACCTACCAAACCATGCAAAAATATGCCCTAACGAATAAGGCTGAAAATTTGTACTTAGTTTTCTATATTAAAATATTTAATCAAATTTTATCCCAAAAAATACCACGCTTTTGCATGAATCCGGCTGAGTTGCCCTAGTAATCACAATTAATTTATCGCAGTATCTCTACAACGCACATATGATCACTTGTTGCGTGAATGAATTGAATGCATTAAAACACCTCACGAATAAACCTTATTTCTAAGAGACAACACTTAAAAATATGTTTTAACTGAATATTATTGGATCTTTCAGAAATACAAACAAATTAAAACCGAATGGCAGCACCCCACATAATATGCCGCTCTCAAAAGCTCCAAAAAGCACCAAAACCGAAAGTTCTTTGACAAAATTCAAAGAAAAACCCTTAATGATATGCTAACATTGACAAATGGTAACACTTCTCTGATGTGCTTCAGTCAATCACACTGCTTATTTTGGTTGATGATAATAGCAAGCGAACACAAGCGATCGTGCTCATTCTGCCCTCGGCTGTGTGGCGGATTGGTTGTGGAGTAGGGTGTCCCGTCGTTGTATGAAGAACAAAATTTCGTGGAAAATCTCATCGAAAGGGGTATCAAAAGTTGCGTATTGACGAGAAGATTCCGAATGTGTATGCAATTTTGTATTTCGAAAAATTCACCATTGTGAGTTAAAAAATATAGCCTGGACACTAAAAATGATAATTAGTATCGCGGTATGTAGCCCTTAAAAAATATAAAATGAATCTTTGAATTGCATATTTCTTCCCCTGTATAATATATCGGAGAAATATTGTTATGTTCTTCTAAGAGCTCCTTGTGAAAATGACGTTTATATTTTTGATCTGAAACAAGGGTTTTGTCTTTCTGTCCGTCAAGATAAATATTCTTAGGAATGGCATCATTGTATTGGCTTCTTAGATGCTCTCTTGATTTTGACAAAGCTCAGTATCTGTATCTTATTTTTGTCGATTACAAGCCTTGTGTCAGTGTTATTTGCGAGTCCAGCATCGTGCAAAACCGCTGATGCGACTGTTGGGGCAGATCGTTCCGATACTCCATATCGATCAAAAACTCTTGCTACAGATGGTTGGACCAGCAAATTGAGCTTATCTGAAAACGTGGAAGGATCTGAAGAAGACTTTGAAAGTTCTGAAGAACAAAGTAGTGACCTTACTGTCTTGACTGGCTCCACTTTTTCGTCTGTTTCGTTTGGATCTACTCTCTGGAGTTCAATGCACTACGTTCTTTTCGATCTAGACGCTTTTGCATTTTAATCGTCTCTAGGTAATCAACACTTATCCTCCAAAAATACCCTTTCATTACTAGGCACTTTTTTTCTTTGTACAGTGGCAGTTATCAAATTTACATGAGGCAATGCCAAACAATTTTGTACTAGAAAATGTTATGAAATCTTGTACTCTATTGTGATAGTTTGCATTTTTTCATACTTGGGTATCTTTTTAGAGTCATGTATTTATGGAAGTTAATTTTAATAAGTTCTAGTATTTGATTGTGGCACACAATTGGAATTGAAGCCCTCTTCAAAATCTGTTCGATATCTGCATGCACTCACTATAATAAACAATTCGGAATTAGAGGGATTTTTCACCGTATTCTGTTTTAAGATTTCTTTGGATCAAAAGCATAGGTATACTTTTTTACATCTCTTACAGACGGTAAATGATTTTTTTCTTAATTCACTATAAAGGGATCGAAAAGAGGACAGAATAGCTCTCGGAGATGGCGTCCGGAACTCATTTTGCTCACATGTCTTAATATTTAAATTAAAAAAATCGAATTTACTTATTTTTGTGAACATATAGAATTTTGTGGTTAAGACAAAACAAATGTAGGTATTTTTTGATTCTAGCGTTTAAGAGATATCAAAATAACCTCTCAAGTGCTCAAATGCTACCAAAAACACATTTGATTTGAGAGAATATGCTATAACTTTACAAATGTAAGCATTATTAAAAAAATATTGAAAAAGAAAAATGTAGGGAAAACAACATTTTTTTCCAAAACTTCAACGGCCGGTAGAGGCCCAAAAGTACCCTTGAATATTTTTTATGTTATTTTTCCTGTAATGAGCTCAGCAATACGCAACTTTTGCGGGGCCTTTTGTTAAGATACAAAAAAAAAAAAAAATTGACGGGACACCCTATGTGGAGGGATGCATGCGAATTTCAGGAAAATTACAACAACAAATTTCTTTGGAATGCCAGTGGTTTCGTTTTTATTTCAGTGGCAAATCTTGTGTTTGAGTGCCGTGAGAGTACTACAGGCACCACTGGTAGAAAAAAGACCTTCCCATAAGGCCTGTACTGACAATTTTTCTTGGACAGAGTATAGAGAGCCAACTCCCGTGTACCTACCTACCAGATTTTCCCCGCAAATTTTGAATGACAGGCGGGCAGCCCTCTCTCGCGCGCTCTTATTTTTCCTGTCGGTGAATAAGAGTAATTAATGGCCGCCCGGTGACACTTTTTCAATTAGTACAAACAATTTGTAAATGAATTTTTAACAATAAATGTAACAAAAATAGATGTTGAGTATGTTTTTTTAGATAGATTTACATGTTCTCTATCCATCTTCGGTGCCAAAAAATGTTCATCCATTCACATTTTAGTTTTTTTTTTTAATTTTGTTTATATGAATTACATTTTTTCAGCAAAGTTCATGTAGCTGAACATGGGGGTTGTTCCATAAATAGGTTAACAACATGCAAGTTAAGCCCAAGGTTCCACTAGGGCATAAGTAAACTTTAGAAAATGTATTCCCGAAAATAAATTTCCATTTGGCTTGGTGTGTGTTTTCAAATTCGTTTATTTAGCACCATATTTGTACACAATCAAAGTGCGATTGGAAATTCTGTAGTTGAATAACATTGTTGAATGATGTTAGATATGAACAGTTCAGTCAAATGCTTTTCATATTTAAAAAAAAGACGTATTAATATCGTAAAAATACAAGTAGGTAGCTATGTCTTTAGACTCCTAACAAAAATACAATAGGCCTGTTTTTTTTTAACTTCGATCTCAGCAAACTAAAGTAGGATTTTCAGCTCTTAATTACAACAATTACGCTCTATTTGACACTTTGAGGACTCACAGTAGTTATTGGAATTTATTATTCTTTATATTATTATTTTTTTAATATTTATATTGTGTGAGTATGCATTTTACGCATCAATTACAGATTGTAAAATACCATGCTGAAACTGAAATATGTTTTTCCCACGGCATACAAATTGTTTCCCCTACATTGTATTTAAATATTGAAGTTAAGAGATTAAAATCAACAAAAAAAAAAGGTAAAAGTGCAAAAAACCGAGTTAGTTCATTTTTCTCTGATTAATAACATGAGATGGATTTCTGATATTGACAAAGGCATTTGACATTGTGATGAAATTATATTAGGTAAGTATATTATATCCGAAATTCGATTTTCCAACAATTTCATAAACTTTAAAAATGTTTAAATTGAACTGCAATGTGAACGCCGTGTAACTAATGGGCACCTAAAATGACGAACACAGTCGCCCCCACTTAAGACTCCACCAATAATGGCCGCCCGATTGACATAAAGTCTCTGCACAGGAATATACTAAGGCAGCAATGGCGCTCCTTTGATTTGTACATGCACAAATACTAAGAATATTCCTGTGCAGGACAAGGTCATAGGAAGCTTGTGGGCAAATGTACCGTTTCTGCTCTCAGTTGGCTCTCTAGTTTGGATCCTCTTTGGGTTTGCCTTTATTCCACCACCCTTGCACAATGCACATATCCAATGAGGTTCCCAACCACGCAAACAAAATGTAGGGCACTTGCGTTTATTGTGGTGCGGATCGTGTCGTGATCGTGTCCGTCGCAGAATAGATTTTTGGGGGTGTGACTACGATTGAACGCATATGATCGTGTGCGCATCGTTCCGCAAATGACCGACATTTTTTTAATCCTTTGAAAGGAGAGAGAATGAAACGGAACAGTTGGGAAACATTAAGCACTTCCCGTCCTTTTTTTGTGGGACGATACGATTGAGTAAGAAATTGTGACTGGACATGGAGTGTACAGTTATGTTTTGTAATTTTGCGTGGTTTGGTCATACATCATACTCATACCTCATTGGATACCTATGTGCAAGTGTGGTGGAATAAAGACAAACCCTTTCATTGCGATGCACACAATTTCCTACTTTGCATTAGAAAAGAGATATACTTACCTATTCATGCTTATTCAGCTTAAATTGTGATCTACAAGACCGAAATAAAATTGTTCGATTTTGTTAGAATGGGTAGAGAAGATACATTCAATCAATTGAAGTTATGTTGTGAACAGCTTCTTGCAGGTTTCTGGAGCACATTTTGGGCTTCGCTTGAACTGAGAATAAAACGTGTCCAGTAGTGCCGGATGTCTTCTATTTCATACTATGCATTTAGAAGGGTGTATACATAAAAAATGGAAAGTTTCATCGTTTGTAGTGCCACAGTTCCTGAAAAATCCTACCCAGAAAATGAGACCTGGCGGTAGCTGAAAAATCATTTTTTTTAACGTCCTTAGAAAGAGAATGATCAACGCATTAGAAAACATTATTGTTTGTTGTTTGAAGTTGTTCCGCATTCGAAATATCGAACTGCTTATAAAGGGTATAAGGGCCGATGTTGAATGTGAACCACACCTAAACGTCAAGTTTTTTTCTGCATTTCAAATGACATTTCCCAATTTCAGACTAACTCAATTTGAACCATAGAAAGACACACAATCGAGCAACGCGTTAAAGTTATTCAGGCTTATTATGAAAATGGGCGCTCAAATCAAAATGCATATCATGCACTTCGTGATTTTTTCGGTCAATTTAATCAACCAAATGTGCGTACAATCGGAAAAATCGTGCAAAAATTTTAGCAAACCGGGTCTGTAGGAGATGTGAAAACACCAGTGCATTATCGTACAGCTCGTACTGCAGAAAATATTGCTGCAGTTCGCGATAGTGTTGCTGAAGAGCCGTCCACCTCAGCTGGTCGTTGTGCCCAACAATTGCACCTCTCACTTGAGATGATAACGAACTTTTTATGGCCCGAATTGGAAGATATGGATGTGTACGATATGTGGTTTCAACAGGACGGTGCCACTTACCACACAGCTAACGAAACAATGGCTCTTTTTCGCGACAAATTCAACGGCCGTGTTATCTCACGTGGTGGCGATGTCAATTGGCCGCCAAGATTTTGCGATTTGACACCGTTGGACTTCTTTCCTTGGGGTTATTTGAAAGAAAAGGTTTACGTCGATAAGCCAGCAACAATTCAAGAGCTAAAGGATGAGATATTTCGGCACATTAACGGCATAGAACCTCAATTATGCCTCAGCGTCATCGAAAATTTGGACTGTCGGATGGAGGTGTGCCGCCGATGTCGCGGCGACCATTTGGCCGATATTTAATAATAATAAAAATAATAAAATAATTTGGTTTCATTCAAAATCAACATCGGTTCTTAAAACTTAACCACCCTTTATATGGGCAGTTGAACACATTTTAGACTTCCCTTGAATTGCGAATAAAAAGTACCCAGTCATGCGGACTGTCTTGTATTTTATAGCATGCATTAAGTAATATATATAAATATATTAGAAATGTAAAGTTTCATCGTTTGTAGTTCAATAGTTTTTGAGTTATCGGGTTGCTTAAATAGGAATTATTCCGAAATTAAATTGCGAATAAGACTTTAACCGTTAGTAAAAAATGGTTTTTGACAACTTTGTTAGAAAGAAATGGGTAGTTCTATTGCAAAAACAACTTATTCCACCCTTCACAGCAGCCTAGCAAGTGAAATATCGAATTGCTTGAAAATGAGCAAATTTGAACCATTTCAGGCTCCCCTTAAATTGGGAATAAAAAGTACCCAGTCATGCGGACTGTCTTCTTTTTTATACCATGCATTAAGTAATATATTATATATATTAGAAATGTAAAGTAATGGGGACCTTTCTTTGGTGATAAAGTAAAGTAAATAAATAAATTGGTAAATTAGATTGGTAAAGTAAAACAATTTCCAAAATAGAAAATTTTATCACTTTACTTGCTAGGATTTCGGAGATATCACGGTTTTAAAGAATTGCATTTTTTTTTTTTTTGTTCTAATGGTTCTAACTTTCTAACGGTTCAACTACAAACAAAAAAAAAGCTCACTTATTTATTCACATAATAGAAAGCATTAGAAAAAAACCGATTTCCCTATTTTGAGTTGCTTAGTAACGGAAATATTGATATGAGTTTGTATGACAAAGTAGTGTTTTTTTAAGTTGCTTCTAAATCTTCGTCTTTGCGATAAATTCACAAAATTTGAATTGTATTAGATAGGAGTACATACTTTGCAAATATTGCATTTTTGTTGTTATAAATTGTTTAAAAGGGGTTAGTTTTCAATGTTTTTCGAAGGAATAGAAAAAATTGTTGGATAAAATAGGGTTTGTTTGACTGGTTGTTGTTGCCAATGGACAAATAGTGACTCTCATGGATGGACAGAGATGATTGCTTTACGAAAATGTGTTTATCGTTGGCTTGTTGTTGGTGGGAGATCCATATATGGATGCAACTCTAAGGGGATGCGATTTTTGATTTTAACTGCGTTTTATTAAGTAACGCTTGAGTGAATTCGGAAATTTTAAATGCAGTTATTTAAGTAAGAATATGCTTTATGCACCAGTATTTTTAAATAATTTCTATCTATTGGGAATTCGGAGTTATACAAGATTTTTATTATTCGTGATGTATTGATATCTTTACATATAAATACATATATGTATTGTATATGCAATAATTAAGAGATTTGTTTGTATTTGCATTAGCAGTTATAAACTGAATATCACGATAGAAGTGTGTGGGATTGCAAATGAAGTGAGATTTTCTGATTGTGTAAACTTCTGGTGTTGGGAATTATGTTAAAGGGGAATATTCAATATTGTTGAAAAAAAGAAAAGAAAAAAGGAGTGGGTTACTGTTATTGCATTTTTAATGCGGCTTGTGCAAATTGAATTTTGAAGTGAGGTATTGAGAAATAATTCAAAACGGATTCGAATATTTTAAGAAAAACTAAATAAGGGATCTTATTTAGAATGCTGATATTATCTTTAATATGTATTTTGATCAAAATCGTTACAGCGGTTTTTGTAAAATTTGGCAGACAAAACAGTACCAAATATTGCAATGTTTAGTTTGAAAAATACTATTTGTTAACTATATAGCTGAAAACCGATTATGAGTTATTGTTCGGGATATAAGCAAATTATGAATGTTTTCCCGAATATCACTCAGAATTGATCTGACCATGATTGGCTGAGTGTAAGAGCGATTTTGAGTGCGAAAAACAAGAATGTCGATCATTTGAATTTCGCCATACAAAACCAAATCGCTGGTGAGTTGCATTCATACAAATCAGTCGACTCCGTGATGGATGAAAACGAAGCCAATAACTATCCCACTTTGTTGCGCAACCTAAAACCAAACTTTGTAATGGTACACGTTTGATTGTGAAGAATTTAATATCAAATATTATTCAAGCAACGATTTTTATTGGAAAATTCAAAGGCAAAAATATTATTATTCCGCGGATTCCACTTACTCAGAACGATTTTTGAACGATTTAATAAGTCGCAAGGACAATCGCTGTATGTGTGTGGCATAAGTCTTGAATTTCAAGTGTCAGCAAAGCTCTCGCTTTGTACGTGTACGCACCCGATAATAGAAATAGAACAAATAAAGTGCACGACTTGGTCGAATAAAACTTTCTCTTTTATCAAAAGTTTTGTTAAAGATAGCTTTGATCTGTCATCTGATCATTCACCGGTTATTTTAACATTGAGCGTAAAACTAGTAAATAACCTTGAGCCAGCGAGATTTACTGGTAGAACAACTAACTGGGAAGGCTTTAGGAACGAAATTGAAGAGAATGTGTAACTGAGCGTTCCACTTACGACACCCTATGAACTTGAGGTTGAAGTAGATCGCTTCGTCGAGATCGTACAGATTGCTTTCTAATTCAAGTGAAACGCCGGCCAAATACGGTCTACCATATCCTGCCGAAATAAAAGAACTGGTCAACGAAAAAAGGAAGGCGCGTAAAAAATGGCAACAGAGTCGCGCTCCGCAACATAAAACACATTTGAATTATTTGTGCAATTTGTTGAAGACAGCTATTAAGGACTTTAAAAATCGTGCGGTAGGTTCTTACCTTGAAAGTTTAACGGTGAAAAAAGATTCCAATTATTCACTTTGGAAAGCTGGAAAAAACACCAAAAGGCCCTAAATCCCCGCGCCGCCAATTAAAATAAGTCAAAATGAATGGGCAAGGAAAGATAAGGAAAAAGCGGACGTTATTGCCGCCCATTTAGAAGAAACCTTTAAACCGTACGATGGTCGGGCGGTACACGACAGTGTTATTGGGAAAGAATTACAATCCGACGATTTAATACTCACAAGTGCAACGCTAAGGGAACGGAAACGTGAAATCGAATCCGAAACCTAAGCCTAATCCGAACCTAAGAAAGCTCCTGGTTATGATTTGATCACGGGAGAAGTTCTCAAAGTTATACCAAGAAAAGCATTAATTAAGCTTCTTCATTTTATAAACGCCGCGCTCAGACTAAAACACGTACCGACTACCGAGCCAATGGAAAGTTGCGGAGGTCATAATGGTTTAAAAACCAGGAAAACCGCCAAATGAAGTAGAGTCGTATACAGTCGAGAACGGATAAGTGCACAACGTCGGGACTTGAATTGTGTGTGCACTTATACGAACTTTGCACTTATCCGTAAGTGCACATTTATTGCACTTATACGTGCTATTTCGAGTTCACATGACGTTACCTACTCTAAATATGTATTAAAGTCACAAAACAGTATTCACAAAAAAAGACTATACTACCTACATATGTATTATGCACATATGCATTTGGAATTCATTTATTAAACGAACAAAAATTAACAAAAACAAAAATATCACATTTCAATTTGGGATTAAGTATTTGTACATTTGTACTCAAGTCTATGTAGTTATGTATTATATCCAATATCACATTGGTAATACAATCTAGGCTAAATACTATATATTTGTATAGCTTTAGTGTTTAAATTGACGCGTGAATATTTTACTGCCAGAAGTTAGGTGAAATGACAGATGAGTTTGAAATCTAATGTTAGTCGGATTGTCATAGTGATTTATGTCATTTATTGTACAGGTATGTGATAAGTGCAGTCAAATTCAATTTGTATAAACAAATTTAAAAATAAAAATAATTTTACATGTGCACTTATAGGTTTTAAAAACAGTATAAAATTATATTTCGTGGTTTGAAAAATTGTTCTCTTATGAGAAATTTGCACTTATACGTTTTGCACTTACACGAACAAATTTGTATAGAAATCACGTGAAAAGACTCGGGATATTTAAACGCGTTGCACTTAGGTGATTTTTCCACTTATCCGTTTTCCACTTAGCCGTTCTCGACTGTAGACCAATTTCCCTTCTTCCGGCGGATTTGATAATTATATTTATCGCGGATGTGAATAGGCTGTGGATAGAGTCAACTCCCCGGGAATAAATTTTTGCGGATTCTGTAATCGACATGAATTTAACTATTTTTAGACAAACCATCGAAAATTCACATTGCTTACTGTCCCGTATAGTTTTATGGTTCAAAAAATTATTTTTTAGACCTTTCGCTATTTGTAGCGGCAACGAAAACTGACAGCCCTGTCCAACGAAATAAAAACGACCGTTCTTCTTATTCCAACTGTTAACAAGAAAAACCTTGCCACTCTTTTTATTTCATCTCTATTTATATGTAATTTTTAACTTGAGTGAAAAGCAATTAACAACTATTCAGAGTGAAACACAATACAGGGTGCCCAAACACTTACTTTTTTTTTGTGTAAAAAATGTGCGTACAAAATATTTAGCAAAAGTTCGGAATCTAGCGTCTAGAGTCTGAGAACAGCAAACTCAGATTTTGCATAGCATTTGCTTTGTTTATTCATACCGATCTGAGTAAAAGGTCAGTGCCGCCGCTTTTCGAACATGTCAAAAGTTGGAACTAACTCAAATTGGTTTTTGTTCATATGAAACGTAGGAAATGCTTCGACTTTGACATTTCTCTTGAGTAAAAGCAATTGCTTCGCTTTATTCATACGACTCAATATGTGAAAGCTAATGCGAAAACGATTTATTCGATTCACTTTTTCACAGAACCGGAATCGACCCCCTCCCAAGTTCCTATTAAATCGTTGCCCTTTGTGCTAAACTAAAGAATATAGCTAGTACGGCCGGGAAAAACTGGCAAAAGTTCCTTCCACAAAGTATGACATTCCATTTGCCAACTCCTGCCGCGGAACTCAGTGTCGCTAAGAATCTACTTTTATAGGTTGCGCTCATTTTGTTTAATCTGCTGTGTGTAACACGAAATCACCAAATTGTGCTTACAAAAAAGTAAATTAAAGAAAAGGCCGTCAGTACTACGAACAAAGTGTATATGTTAATAATAATAATAATAATAATAGTAGAGAGGGTCTAGTGCACTGCGACCTTGTGGTCTATTGTGCCCCCTGTTTATACCTTGGAAAGGTTCCTGCCCTTTTCCAGAGCCCCGTCATATAACAGTTCCGTAAAGGATCGTGTTTTTGAAGGTTCTTGCTCTGTCTTAGCCTTGGTAAGAATATCGATCCTAGAGCACTTCATCCATTCCAGTTTCTTTTATGAATCTGAGAATGAGTAGTGGGTCCATGGTTTTTATATCCTTATCTAGTAGTTGGTACTTGTCCAGATTTTTAATCCTCTTATGGATCAATGCTCCACAGGATTCCAGAATGTGGTCTATGGTTTCTGCGCTCTCATCACAGAATCTGCAGAGTCTTTCTTCTGATAAGCCTATCTTCCTCAGGTGTTCCCTAAGTCTGCAGTGTCCCGTTAGGAGACCTGTTAGGATTCTTAGGTTATTTTTGCTTAGACCGATACATGCCTTGAATCTTTTTAGGTTATAGTTCCCTAGGAGTTTCTTTGCTTGCCTCAGGCCTTGGGTGTTTTTAAAGATTGTGGCTCTATTTTCTTTTTCCATTCTCCTGAACTCTTCTCGTAGAGTGTATTCCCCTATGCCGCAGAATGGTTCAGGCCCTATGAAGGGCTCCGCTGCACCCTGTCTTGCCAGAGAATCCGCAGCTTCATTGCCTGTGATGCCTGCATGACCAGGTATCCAGCAGATCATATCCGGTTCTCTTGTACTTGCCCGTTCTTGTAACAGACCCGTGACTTGTTTTGAGGTGGTGGCGGTTATTTGGTAAGTGCGTTGCACCTTCCTGAAACCTCCCTCTCGGCTCGTCCCAGGCCTATTATAAGCCGGTCGTTCTTGTGGATATCCTGCTCCAGACTTGCGATATTTTCAGATGCGGTCTTTCCCCGCATCTTATTTAGATTGTTTTTTATTTTGTTTTTGGTTTTATTTTGGTCCATGTCCAACGAGTATCGCGGGAAAGAATTCGTCCGCCACGTCAGAGCCCCGTTTAAAGTGATAAGGCCAAAGTTACTCTCCGAGGTGGCCCGTTATCAGAGAGGCTCCGTTATAATACAGCCGGTTACCCCTGGCTGCAAACCATCCAATAAGTACGGGTCGCATGACGCTCTGGATTAGGGGGGTGGCAGACTTAGTTCACCAACCTCACGGACCCTGGCACCAGGTTCCGTTCAGTTGGCTTAAGCTCCCGCACCGACGTCAGGGTGACTTCATTCGCCAAGGTATCTACCATGCGGGAGAAGTGTATATGTTACTTGTATTGAAAATAATCACCTCCTGCTCCTGTGTCCTGTCTTCCGTATTGTCCCTTAGCAAAGCCAAATAGGAATTTATTTTATTAAATTAAAAGGCATAGTCTCTCGTTCGTGACTGTCTCCCTCACTCTCTTTGGTGTGCGCGTCCTAGAGTTTGGCAAACTAATTAAGGAACTTATTTCGTCCTTGTTTCAACTTAATTCTCATCTCTTCTAAAGCTACAAAAATACACATACATATACGTTAACGCAAATAATTATATTATACTTCTCGGAAACGGCGTTTACTTAAAATGACAGCGCTGTACTCTACATTGCCGAGAAACCATTGATACGAAAAATTAAAAGGATCCTCTTCTGGTATAAAAGTAGAGAAGAACTTTAGAGTAATTTAATCGTAAAAAAGTTAGCGATTTAAAAAAAGAAAACAAAAAAAAAAACATCACACGCAATAGATGATAAATGGGTTGAGTGGAAGAATTAAAAATACAATTACAACATACCCCGCCGATGGATGAGCGACTGATAATCTATTTACACTCACAGTGGGTTGGGTGAGGCGAAGTTTATAATGACCTTAATCGGGGTTAATAATAATGAATAAGAAACTGCATACTGAACCAGGGGTTCGGTCATAGAGCGTTAGAAGAAGGACCGCATTTAGTTTGACCCTATGTTCGTTCTGCGAAAATGCTGCAAATTGTGAAGAAGCTTTGTTTTTGCACAAAAAAGGAAAATTCTACATTAAGGTTTGATGAAAGTTCCGTGAAAGTTTTAACAGCACAAATTTACCTGAACATCATAACAAAAGAGCAGCCAACCTTCCTTGTGAAATATTAAATAAATGTTTTCGTCCATTTTGGCGGTCTGCTCTGCTCTGTAATCAAAAATTGTGCTCTAGGTTGTTGGTGGCCTACTTTGTTCAACTTGTTCTATATAGTTAGTTACAGTCAAGACTTTAGTTTGTTTGGAAAAATATTCATGGGCTATGCGAAATGTTGACTTGTCAAGTTTGAGTTGTTGGTGAAATATTGTGACGATTGTAGACGTTTCTTCAGAGAGGATGATGTTTTTACAGCTATTAAGCTTTTTTTTTAACAAGGTCAATATTGCTGTTGAACTTTGTAAATAGAAACAACGCAAGCCAAACGAAAGTCACTTGGTGCATGCTGCGTTCGAAACTACCCAGGCAGGCTTTATTCGCTTTACTTAACGTCCATGGTTCTGCGACTAGGGTGATAAGCGTCTTGGGTACAGAGTCTTGTTAGCAGTATATTCTGACAAGGCTTAACAATTCACTTGCCGTCCCAGGGTAGTTTAGTTTAGGTGAGAGTGGGTGTCGAAAAAGAGTCAACTCGTTCAAATCATTATTAAGTGTACAACTTAGGGTCTTAAAGGAGAGAAGCGGAAGAGAAACAGTAAGGCAAGGTGAAAGATGACTCAAATTAATTCGACCGCTTTTCAAATCCTTGCGAATTCCATACATCCTTGGCAGACCCTTTTTCTATACGAAAGCTGGCATGTTTTCTTTTCTTTGAATTTGCACATAAAATGTACTACTTGTTATTCCTCCAGAAGTTCTATAATTTTCTGTTGCTGGTGTATTTTCTGAATACTCACAATTCTTACATCTACATTTTCCGGGAAGTCAACAGTTGCGAACAACATTATTTTTAAAAGTTTGATAGAAAGTTGGTTGCAGCCAAATGTCTTCCTGAGTCCTTGACCAATTGTGCCTGTTTTTAATTGTCCTTCCCGTCAGATTTTTAGCTAAGGTATACGAAAATTGTTGGAAAAAGTACTCAGTAGTTTATTCTCTTTGCGACGACTCTCTAGATAGTTGTCGTGTAACTTCTCTATTATCAAAGTATATACGACACATATCATATTAGAGTTGATGAGACACCGCTTGTCATGCTTGTGTTTTAAAGCATACCTCGTCGGATTGGGAGGGATTCTTGCGACAACCAACTCTCTTAACAAACAAAAGATACATTACATGCCAGGACTTAGATCACACATTTCATTCGCGTAATTATTATAAATCGGACGGGCTTGAACAGTCTAGCAATGACTGTGTAAAAGGAGATGCAATGTTGGTCATCGGAGTTCACTTTTACCATCATCCGTAAAAAACACCATGGAAGCATATAAGTATATCTACTCGAAGTTTGATGTTGTTGTGCGAAAGCCATGTTTATTTCGGGTATTAACTAAATAAATCCTCCTTTAATGTTATTTCGAAGACGAGTGTTGCCGATACGCCATACGTCCAAAATCACGGTATTAAATTTCGTATTAGTTTCTAATTTAAATACGCTGTTGTTCAACCTGAGCGTTTTGTAAAGTAGAATTAAAATAAGCAGAATTTTGTTTGGCAGAATTTTTGTGCGAGGAGACAGAATTTTGCAAAGCAGAAATTTGAAAGCAGAATTTCGACCGGATCCCTATTTTTACCCGACTGCACACAGAGAGGGTTATGTGTTTCACGCGTATCCTATGTACGTTCCTACGTGACCTCCTGTAGCCTAAACGGCTTGACCGATTTTAAAGAGTGAGGTGTCACTAGATGCGTATTCTTCCCCGGAGTGTCCTAGGCTAAACAAATAATTATAACAATATAAATTTAAAAAAAAAAAACTAAATAAAAATAATTGGAATAATGTAATACACTGAATTGTGGAATAAATTACTTTCTGTGGAGTGTTAGGCCCGATTCGCCAGGGTGTTCACCATTTTCCTGTGAAGACGATAAAACTTAGGTTAATCCGGAGTTTTTATTTTTATTGGACCGGGCGGTTTTTTCCACTTCGGTCCATGCAAAAATAAAGATTCCAACCGCTATACCGACAGAAATATCAAATTCTGAAGATTGGTCCATTTTTGTTTGTTTTTGTTGTAGGACTTAAAACAAACATCCTATCTCAGCGAAAGTAAAGTACAACAACTAGTGTCACCTCCTCCAAGTCAGTCTGACGTTATGCAAGCGTTTAATAAGTGCTATTTAGATATCTCTGTTTTGTTTTTTTTATCTCAATTTGGGGAGAAATCTCGTGAATCGTGTCCTTAGGGCTCGATTCTGTGTCAAATTATCCGGGTTATTGGTGAATAAATCCTTAAATATGTAAGTACTACAAAAAGTGAACTACTGTGATCTACAAAATTGGGTCGGGCATCAAAATCATGTTGAGACTCATTGTGGCCTCATTTTCGCTGTTTGTAACACAAAAAATTGCTAGCGAGAATAGTTTTTGAGACTGCGAAAAACGTAACGGCAGCCCGGATTTCGTTCAAACTTCGGATTTGGAGTTATGGGCTTACGTTTCGTATTAAGGAAATAGGTACTAAGTCATTTATCATAGAGTGTCTGCAGTCATGAATTCAATTATTTTAATTGAAATAATATTATTTTTATTGCATAAACATATCGAACACTATTTGAGACCGGCAAGAAATAGATAGCTACAATCCTAAGACAGTGACAAATAAATATACTGTACACCATTCACAAAGGAAACTTTTTCTAAATATTATAAACTAAAAAGCTAGAAATAAAAAAAGTTAATTTAAAAAACCAAAAAACCCGACTGACTGTAAATTTAAAAAGATTAAAACAAGACACTTTCAAGTAGGTATAACTGATTGGCAGTCGGAGGCTGCGCATATTTTTGACAGATTGTCTAGTTACCCGACTGGTCACGGGGAGGGTTATGTGTTTGGGGCGTATCCTATGTACGTTCCTACGTGACGCCCTGTAGCCCAAACGGTTTGACCGATTTTGAAGAGTGAGGTGTCATTTAATTGGTATTCTTTCCCCGAGTGTCATAGGCTAAACAAATAAATATAAAAATATAAATTAAAATAAAAAGAAACCAAAAAACCCGACTGACTGTAAAAAAGATTTTAAAATAATAAAACATTTTCAAGTATAGGTACATATCTTACTGACAATCGGAGACTACCTACACAATCTGACCAAAATATGCGCAGCCTCCGACTGCCAATCAGTTATACCTACTTGAAAGTGTCTTGTTTTAATCTTTTTAAATTTACAGTATGTCGGGTTTTTTGGTTTTTTAAATTAACTTTTTTTATTACCCGACTGTACACAGAGAGGGTTATGTGTTTCGCGCGTATCCTATGTAAGTTCCTACGTGACCTCCTGTAGCCTAAACGGCTTAACCGATTTTAAAGAGTGAGGTGTCACTAGATTCGTATTCTTCCCCGGAGTGTCATAGGCTAAACAAATAATTATAAAAATATAAATTTAAAAAAACAAACTAAAAAAAATAATTGTCACACAGTGGAAATGTCAAGAGATGGAATACACTGAACTGCGGAATAAATTACTTTCTGATGTATTCACAATCGCGGTCTTGTGGAGTGTTAGGCCCGATTCGCCAGGGTGTGCACCATTTTCCTGTGAAGACGATAAAACTTACGTTAATCCGGAGTTTTTATTTTTATTGGACCGGGCGGTTTTTTAATTTATATATTATACTAGTTGGCCCGGCGAACTTCGTTCCGCCCAAATTCATTAATGTAGTTAATGAAGTTAATAATTCCGAGCTTTCGCTTCATTCTATTCAAAAGGTATATTAAAATTAAGTAAATAAATAAAATCAAATCCTTGTCGGCCAACCTACCGCTTTTTCACTGAAATGATTAATGGTACACAACATTTTTTGTTCTATTTCTATTATCGGGTGTATACACGTACAAAGCGAGAGCTTTGCCGACACGTGAAATTCAAGATTTATTCCACACCCATCCAGCGATTGTCCTTGCGACTTATTAATTGTCTTAGCAAAAGCGATACGTACGGGAAATTGAAGACGCTTACATAAATACGAACGGCAAATCGTTCTGAATAAGTGGAATCCGCGAAATAACAACACCTTCGCCTATGAATTTTCCAATCACAATCGTTGCTTGAATTATATTTGATATTAAATTCTTCACGATCAAACGCGTACCGCTACAAAGTTTTGGTTCATTTAGGCTGCGCAACAAAATTATTACTGAGACGATTTTAAGTTTCAAATTGTGTGGAGGCAAGCCCGAAGCATCCAAAGAATTTAAAATTCCGTGGGATAGTAGGTGGCTTCGTTTTCATCCATCACGGAGTCGACTGATTTGTATGAATGCAACTCACCAGCGATTTGGTTTTGAATGGCGAAATTCAAATGTTCGACGTTCTTGTTTTTTGCAGCCAAAATCACTCTCCTCTTACACTCAGCCAATCATGGTCAATATTATTCTGAGCGATATTCGGGAAAACATTCATGATTAGTTCTTCCGGTGTCGTTGTAAGGTTGCAAAAATGTTGTGGAAACTCAATCAGGCCGGTGATCATTGCTCCACCGAAAGGTCATTACGTAAACGATTCAGGGCCTCCAATGCGCGTTTGTAAGCCATTGTGCATATTTCCCATATAATAATCTTACATTGCTGCAGTACTTTAGCCATCGCAGTGTTCTTTGAAATGTTGCATGTAGGTTCTTCTTCCACTTGAAGATTCAATGGCAATTTCAATGCAGGATGAGCTTTTCGACCGCCTTCTAACAAAGTAGCCGCTATCCCAGAAGAGGCTAGAGCCAAAGCGATCTCAGATCTCGAACGAATTGTAGCCAAAATAAGTGAAATCATGAATGTATTTCCAGTTCCGCAATTTTCGTTATCGACTGCTTGCATCAATTCATCGTACACTTTCTTTTATTCTTGATTCAACATTGGCACATTTGTTCGAACAGCTTAACTCAATGCGATTCGACCGAAGTCCATTTCTCGCTCCAATTCTGCATTAAATGCGTCTTGGCTGTGGCATCCCCAATTTGCACAACAAATTGCCACTCATGAGCAGACACATATCCTCGATCAAAATCAAAGCTTTGTTGCGCATTCCATCTGACATCTCCAGTTCATTATCCGATATTACAGTACGAATTCGATGCAAAATATCGTCGGCCATTATCATCTTTGTATAATCAAAGTATCTACTTCGTTTCAAAAAGTTACTTAATGTAACATAGTAAACATAATTTATTAGAACAAACTTTTTTGGTACCTATAGGTATTTAAAAAAAACTTTCAAAATTGTTGACAACAACAATTTGGTTGAAAAATAATTAAAATAATTGACAACAACAATTGCTTTTAAAATTTAAAATATTTTTTTTTTTTTGTATTTGAAGTGTCACTACTCGATTTCTATCCAGTATCTTTTTTTTTTCAAAGTGTACAAAAATGAATTTATTGGAATAAAAAATTCAGCGACTATAAATTGAGATATAAACTATCCTATCTCTCAAGTGGGACAAAACTGCACACAATGTGCAAAATTAGTTAAAATCGGTTCAGTAGTTTAGGATTCCATCGCGGAGCAACCTGTGACACGTGATTTTTATATATAAGATTATTTTTATTGCATAAACATATCGAACACTATTTGAGACCGGCAAAAAATAGATAGCTACAATCCTAAAACACTGACAAATAAATATACTGTACACCATTCACAAAAGAAACTTTTTTTGTGTATTCTTCTAAATATATTAAACTAAAAAGCTAAAAATAAAAAAGTTAATTTAAAAAACCAAAAAACCCGACTGACTGTAAATTTAAAAGATTAAAACAAGACACTTTCAAGTATAACTGATTGGCAGTCGGAGGCTGCGCATATTTTTGACAGATTGTCTAGGTAGTCTCCGATTGTCAACCAGTTATACTTGAAAGTGTCTTGTTTTAATCTTTTAAATTTACAGTCAGTCGGGTTTTTTGGTTTTTTAAATTAACTTTTTTTTACCCGACTGTACAAAGAGAGGGTTATGTGTTTCGCGCGTATCCTATGTACGTTCCTACGTGACCTCCTGTAGCCTAAACGGCTTGACCGATTTTAAAGAGTGAGGTGTCACTAGATTCGTAATCTTTCCCGGAGTGTCATAGGCTAAACAAATAATTATAAAAATATAAATTAAAAAAAAAAACACTAAAAAAAAATAATTGTCACACAGTGAGAAATGTCAAGAGATGGAATACACTGAACTGTGGAATAAATTACTTTCTGATGTATTCACAATCGCGGTCTTGTGGAGTGTTAGGCCCGATTCACCAGGGTGTTCACCATTTTTCTGTGAAGACGATAAAACGTACGTTAATCCGGAGTTTTTATTTTTATTGGACCGGGGCTGTTTTTTCCACCAAGTCAGTCTGAAACTGTGCAAGCGTTTGATAAAGTGCTAGTTGATATCTCTGTTTTGTTTTTTTTTTTATCTCAATTTGGGGAGAAATCTCGTGAATCGTGTCCTTAGGGCCAATTCTGTGTCAAATTATACGGGTTACTGGTGAATAAATCCTTAAATATGTACTACAAAAAGTGAACTAATGTGATCTACAAAATTGGGTCGGGCATCAAAAAAATGTTGAGACTCATTGTGGCCTCATTTTCGCTGTTTGTAACACAAGAGACTGCGAAAAACGTAAAGGCTGCCCGAATTTCGTTCAAACTTCGGACTTGAAGTTATGGGCTTACGTTTCACATTAAGGAAATAGGTACCTACTCGTTTATCATAGAGTGTCTGCAGTCATGAACTCAATTATTTTAATTGAAATATTATTATTTTTATTGCATAAACATGTCGAACACTATTTGAGACCGGTAAGAAATAGATAGCTACAATCCTAAAACACTGACAAATAAATATACTGCACACCCTTCACAAAAGAAACATTTTTTGTGTATTCTTCTAAATATGTTAAACTAAAAAGCTAGAAATAAAAAAGTTAATTTAAAAAACCAAAAAACCCGACTGACTGTAAATTTAAAAAGATTAAAACAAGACACTTTCAGGTATAACTGATTGGCAGTCGGAGGCTGCGCATATTTTTGACAGATTGTCTAGGTAGTCTCCGATTGTCAATCAGTTATACTTGAAAGTGTCTTGTTTTATCTTTTTAAATTTACAGTCAGTCGGGTTTTTTGGTTTTTTAATTACAGTACATGTCGCTTTCGCTCTCGTTGATTTACTGGTGGAAATAAGAATGTACTTACACAATTGGTGCTTCAATGATAATAGAGTAATTTAGTTAATATTTTCTGAAGTAGGCGCAGTGGCTCAGTGGCTAGTGTGTTGGACTACTAAGCAAGGGGTCCCAGGTTCAAGGTTTTTGTAGGAATACATTTTTTTTTTTTTTTTGTTATTGAATGTGAAAATCTCGAAAGACACAATGGGGTTAGAAACCCAGAGTAGTGTGGGACTCTAACCGCACTAAAAACACCTCCTTAATCATGACCAATCAAAGAAGGATCGACAAATGATTTTAATTTCAACGTTCAGTTGCCATTGAGAAGATATTACAATTTAAATTCGGGTTCTCATTATTTAGATTTTAAGGTCGTGAGGTTTAATTCTTCTTAATCTACGAATAATGTCTGTATTATTTTTACATTTGTTTTCTTTGTACAACCCCATAATTGGATACCATATGTCCAAACAGTCTTCAGTATCTGGTTATAACTATAATAAAATTGTATTCTCAATGGACATTTCCGAATTATGTCCTAGCAACCAATAAAGTTTTCTATATTTAATATTTAGCTGCTCTACTTTATTTTTCACATGTTCCTTCCATTTGAGTTTAGCATCTAGATTCATACCCAGATACTTAGGTGTATTTGAATAAGGAACTATTTGGTTATTAACAACCACGGGAACATTTGTTATTTTTTTATTAGTAAAATTGATATGGGTGGTCTTTCACTCGTTAAATTTAATTCGCCATCGTTGTGCCCAATGACATATCTCATTAACTGCGTTAGCAACGCATCTATCAGTTGATAGAAGAGCAGTGTCGTCCGGAATGTAGCTATCGTCGTTTAAGTCGTATTTGGACTAGCCTTTTAAGAAGATGTTTCTCAAAAAGTTTTGATAATTCTGGTAAAAGTGAGATTGGCCTGTATGAGGTGACTTCTGATAAAGGTTTACCTTGTTTAGGTACGTATAACTTTAATTTCTGCTATCTTCCAGTGATGTGGAACATATCTTAGTTTAAAGCAAGCATTTATAAAAAGCTTAAGTTTTACCAATGCTATGAAGGGTAGTTCCTTTAAGATTTGAACAGTTATTAGATCAGAACCTGGTGATTTTCGATTAGATAGCCTATGAATACATAATCTGATCTCTTTCAACGAAACATAAGTGATTGCGTTTTCATCTATTCTATTAAGGAATTCAAGACGTTCGTTTGCCACGCTAGGTGGAAAAGGCTTAAAAACATTTGACAGATGTTCCGAAAAAAATATAACCTTTTCTTTTGGGTCGCCGATCCATTTCCCATCGGATGTTCTAAACGGGTGATCTTGCGCTTGAGGTCTCTTTATTTAATTTTAATATTTGGTAGCTTTCCAGAGGCAGTAGTCTGTGACTTTGTCAGCTGTTAAGTTACGAAGGTAGTTGGATAGAGATCTATTTTTAAATTCACCGATTATTTTTTAAGTTTGTTACTTAGTTTATTGAATATAATTTTATCACCAGGATATCTTGTCATTTGGCATTTTCTGTGAGCTTTTCTCTTTTCTAATATAAGTTTCCTAATATCTGTGGGATATTTAACCGAAAATTTAACACAAACAAACGTGTTGTTGACAAGTCGGTGTACTATAGGAATCAATTGACTCCATCCAACTATTGAGTGTGTCCAGTTGAATAACTTGAACAACCACGTAGATATCTGAATGAGCAGATCTTGTTTTCCATATGCGAATTTTATCTTTAAGATGCTTTTGAATATAATGGGTGATTTTTTAGCTGGTTTGGTTTTGGCAACACTGGTTTTGACAGCTGACGTGTGTTTAGTACCTTGTGTCACTGTCAAACAGCTTCAGTTTGGTTTGCAATTTAACCATGGATCGTCTTACAAATGAACAACGCTTGCAAATTATTGAATTTTACTATCAAAATTCGTGCTCGGTTCGAAATGTTCATCGCGCGCTGCTTCCATTTTATGATCGGCATTCTCGACCTTCTGAGCAGTCTATTCGGAAGATTGTGACCAAATTTCGCACCAAATTTACTTTGTTGGACATTAAACCACCAACACGTTTACGTACTGTGCGTAGTGAAGAAAATATTGCGGCCGTATCAGCTAGTGTGACAGAAGACCGCGAAATGTCGATTCGGCGCCGTTCCCAGCAGTTAGGCCTTTGTTACAGCACTACGTGGAAAATTTTGCGGAAGGATTTGTGCGTAAAGCCTTTTAAGATACAGCTTGTGCAAGACCTAAAGCCAGCCGACCTACCACAACACCGAATTTTTGGTGAATGGACTCTTGGAAAGCTGGCCGAGGATCCGCTTTTTTATCGAAAAATTGTGTTCAGCGATGAGGCTCATTTTTGGTTGAATGGGTACGTAAATAAGCAAAATTGCCGCATTTGGAGTGAAGATCAGCCAGAAGCATTGCAACAGCTACCAATGCATCCCGAAAAAGCCACTGTTTGGTGCGGTTTATGGGCCGGCGGCATTATTGGGCCATATTTCTTCAAAGATGATGCGAATCGCAGCGTTACTGTCAATGGTGAACGCTACCGAGCGATGATAACAAACTTTTTTGTGCCCGAAATGGAAGTTCTTGACTTGCATGATATGTGGTTTCAACAAGACGGTGCCACATGCCACACAGCACGCGAAACAATGGCGCAATTGCGAGGCGAGTTTGGTGAACAGTTAATTTCACGTTTCGGGCCGGTCAATTGGCCGCCTAGATCGTGCGATTTGACACCATTAGATTATTTTTTGTGGGGGTATGTCAAGGCTAATGTGTATAGGGACAAGCCCGCTTCGATTGACGCACTGGAAGCCAACATCCATGCATTCATTCGTGAGATACCGGCCGATATGTGTGAAAGAGTATGCCAAAATTGGACTCAGCGGATGGACTACCTGAGACGCAGCCGCGGTCAACATTTGCATGAAATTATCTTTAAACATTAAATTGCAAGGTTCAAACTATCGATTCAAATAAATATTTTATTCATTTTTTCGAATTTTTTGTGTTTTTTTTTTTTAAAAAGTTCTAAACCTCTTAAAAAATCACCCGTTATAAGGGCCGCGGAAGTTTTGCGAAAGGTATACTTACTTATTTACCTGACTGCTACAAAACAAAAAATTAATTAAGATTTAGATATTACTCGTATTCTCTTTGTAAATGTTTTTGACAAAATAAAAGTAGCTGCCTGCTCAATTAGAAAATACCTCATCTCTATCTAATATATAAAATTATCGTGTCACGGGGTGCGTAGTTGAACTCCTCCGAAACGGCTCCACCGATTTTCGTGAAACTTAGTATGCGTATTGGCTAGGGTTGAGAATCGGACAACATCTATTTTTCATATCCCTAAATGTTAAGGGTGGTCCACCACTAAATTTTTTATTTTTTTCATGGGGAAATACACTTTGAAAAAAAAAGAAACTGGATAACATAAAGTAGTGACACTTCAAATACAAACAAAAAATATTTTGAATTTTAAAAGCAATTGTTGTTGTCAATTATTTTAATTGTTTTCCAAGCAAATTGTTGTTGTCAACAATTTTGATTTTTTTTTTTTTTAATTTATTTGTACCTAAAAAGTTTGTTCTAATAAATTATGTTTACTACGTTACATTAAGTAACTTTTTGAAATGAAGTAGATACTTTGATTATATAAAGATGATATTTTGGCCAACGATATTTTGCATCGAATTCACACTGTGACATCGGATAATGAACTGGAGATGTCAGATGGAAATCGCAACAAAGTGGCAATTTGTTGTGCAAATTGGGGATGCCACAGCTGGAACTGGAGCGAGAAATGACTTCGACCGAATCGCGTCAAGCTGTTGTTGCGTTCAGGTAACGCACAAAAAGAAAAGGAAGTGTTTGCCTCCCACCTTTCCACCTTCCTACCTATTCCCGATTTTTCGCCCTCAATTCCTTCCGCTATCATCTTGAGGAAGTGGCCTAAAAACGAATCCATATTTCCCTTGGTCACGGCATCACGCGTGAACGGCTGGACCGATTTCACTAATTATTTTTTTGTTGTGTTTGTTATTGCCAGGCGGAAAATTAGAAAATTAAAGAATACTTAACCACCAAATTATATCTAATGTAACCATAGCGCTTTTACAATTCAAACTTTTTTGATGTAACCTTATGGCGCTTGGCATAACATTGACATAATGCGTGCTGCAAATATCTTCAAGGAGGATGCAAAAAAATGAATATCGTTTAAAACAGATGCTTCGATCGGAGTTATTATGTTGATAAAATACATATAAAATAATTAATTTATTATTTCTAACAAAAACTGAAACATGTGGCGTTGTAGGCGTATATGTCGTTTTTCAGTTTAGTTAAATTTTCTTTAATAATGATCATCTTAATTTATACATATAATTCTTTCGGGACGAAACTCGATGATGATGATATAACTCGATAGCCACTGGGTCAATTTTTATGATTCTTCTTTTGTTATGTTCGTATTGTTGTATTTTAGGTTAACGCAAACTTAGAAGATAGGATTTTTGACCCACTATATGGCGTTGTTTCACGATCTCCAAAATCACTCACCCGAGTTCAAAGAAATTTTGTAGATTTATATTCTTCGTTTCCGCTTGAAGGATAGGATACTTTTGGACCTGATAGGTGGCGCTGCTGCCGATCTCCGAAACAGCTCTACCAAGTTGATTGAAGTTTTGTAGATGGATATGGTTGCTTCCAGTTTTAAATTTCGGATAGTTTTTGACCCTATAGGTTGTACTTTGAAAAACACAAGCGGGATAAGATAACGGATTTTGGCACGTCCCATTCAAAAATTAAATCAAACTCTATTTATAAAGTTGTATAATTAAAATTATTAATGGACATTGTTCAAATAAAGTAATTTGCGAAATGTGAGCAAGACGAAGACGATACGAAAGGTATGGGCAAAGCCGGGTGGATACAGTTACATATAAAAGAGACTGACGTCCGAATGTGCACTCATAACTCGGGGACGGATCGTTCGATTTTTATGATTTTTGGTTGGAAGGAAGGGCATAATGCTACCTTTTGATGTGAAAAAAACTTTATGGGGATTAGTTGATTTTTTTAATTCTTTGGATGTTCCGGGCTTACCTATTCATAATTTGGACTTGAAAGTCAGCTCAGTTAAAATGCTGTTGCGCAACATCAATGTATCGAAACTTTGTAAAGGATCGCATTTGATTTATGGTTAAGGATCTTACATCAAATATCATGCAAGTGATAATTTTGAGGGGAAATTTCAAAGGCAAACACTCTTATTCCGCAGATTTCGCTAATTTAGAACGATTTACCATTCGTGCGACTTCAATGTCCCGTGCGTCTCGCTTTCACTATGTCAATAATTTATTGCAAGGATAATCGATGGATATTTGTGCATTAGTGGCATCAATCTTGATTTCCCATGTTTCTCACATTGTAAATTTAGTGAAAAAGCGGAAGGTTGGCCGAAACGTCAAAATCATTGCGGTTTGATTGAAACAAATCAACATTGCTATTCATAATTTATTTATATTGCATTTAATATAACTTTTGAATAAAGAATTTTAATTGGCCGAATTACATAAATTAGGAAGTGCATTGCGCATGCTCGGAATTATTACTTTCTTTACATTAACAAATTTGGGCGGAACGAAGTTTGCCGGGTCAGCTAGTATATATATAAATATCAATTGCTGTGCTTTAGTCGGGTAAAGGCTCCAGAACGGCTCTACCGATTTGAATGATTTTTGTGTTGTTTTGTTCATCTTAATCAGGGATGGTTTAGGAAAAAGAAAAGTCGGAAAATTCTCAACACGTGGCGCTGTAGGCGTATATTTCCTGTTTCAGTAAAATTTGATTATCTTCAATAGTAATCTTCTCTATAATTATTATACCTATAATTCTTTCGGGATGGAATTCGATGACGTATAACTCGATAACCACCGAGCCAATTTTCATGGTTCTTTTGTTTTGTTCGTATTGTTGGATTTCAGGTTTAGGCAGTCTCAAAAAAAAAAAACACTATTTTGGATCCGATAGGTGGCGCTGTCGTCGATCTCCGAAACTGCTCAATAGATTTCAATGTAATTTTGTGGATGTATATGGTTGGTTTCAGCTTGAAAATATAATATGTTTATACATCATAGCTCATAGGTGACTCTGTTATCGATCTCTGAAACAATTCAACCGATTGTGTAAGGGTTGGTTCCAGCTTGAAAGATAGGATACCTTTCGAACCGATAAGAGGCGCTGTTGTCGATTTCCGAAATAGTTTTATTGAGTCGATTGAAATTTTTGGGATGGGTATGGTTGCTTGAAGTTTGAGAGATAGAAGGGTCCAACAATGGACCCTATTGTTGATACTTTACAAAACATAGGTGGGATAGGAAAACGGGCTGTGGCATTAAAAAATAAAATCAAACGATATAGGTATCTAAAGTTATACTTATACTTAAAATTATTAATGGACATTGTCCAAATAATGCACTTTGCGAAATGTGAGCAGGACTTAATACGAAAGGTACGGGCAATGCCGGGTGGGTATAGCTAATTATAAAAGAGACTGACGTACGTACGTAAACATTGAACGTTTTGCCATTCGTATTTAAGCGTATTGAATTTCCCGTGCATCTCGCTTTCATTATGACAAATAATTTGGATATTTGTGCATTTGTGGCATCAATCTTGAATGTCCATGTTTCTCACATGGTGAATTTTGTGAAAAAGCGGAAGGTTGATCGACAACATCAATAATTGCGGTTTTATTGAAGCAAATAGACATTGCAGTACTTCAGTTATTTCTAGTGTATTTAATATAATTTTTTGTAGGCGCAGTAGCCTAGTGGTTAGTGTGTTGGACTACTATGCGAGGGGTTGAGGTTCGAATCCCGCAAAAACCCAAATTCCAACTTAGGAGTTTTTTCACTGCGCCACCTCTCGCGAACGTCTGACAAACATCCGAGAGTATACCTGTCTTGAAAAAGCTTCTCATAAGCCGTTTGGAGTCGGCATAAAATTGTAGATCCCTTCCATTCGTTCCAAAAATGAAAAACTCACACAAAACGAATCGTTGTGAGAAGCTAGGCCTAGGGTCCCTCCGGACCTGTTGCGCCAATTATTATATATATATATATATATATTTTATTTAATATAATTTTTGAAGAATTTTAATTGAATGTTGGAAAGTTATTTTAGTCAAAAAGTCAATTTTGGGCGGGACGAAGTTCGCCGGGTCCGCTAGTTCAGACTAGCCCCAAGTTATTATTATTTTTTTTTTCCCCGAGGTAGGTGGAAATCTTCTTGAAGACGTGCTCATAGTAGTGTGAGATTTTTACTCACTAAAACCACCTCCTACAAATTTCTTTTGTACTGCAACTAAGTTATGACTTATCAAGCAATTTTTTTATCACGAAGTTTTACACGTTTGGCAGGCAACATTCCGGCGAAAGTTCCTGCTCGTTCTGCAATTTTAACGCGGTTGATAGTTATCGGGCTAAGTCCGAAGGTTTAGTTCGTTGTAGACGCCGCAATATATTTGTTTCATCAAGAATTTCACGGACCGAGCTATTAATATGTCCTAATAATCGATTTCTATGCTTTCGAGCGTATGTTTTCGTTTCGTCCTTAACGGTGGGAATACCTAGGTCCGCGGTGCACTGAAGAATGATCTTAGCACTTTATTTTGAAAAGTTTGTAAATTGTTTAGATTTGTTTCGCTGGTACAGGCCCATAATTGTATACCATATGTCCATACAGGCTTCATCACTTGCATATATAATAAAAGCTTGTTCTCGAGGGTAAGCTTGGAATATTTTCCAAGCTCTATATTTGATTTTAATTTCTTCGCATTTTTTCTTTACATGCGGTTTCCATTTTAATTTGGTGTCGAGAGTCATTCCGAGATATTTGGCCTCGTTTGCAAACGGAACGTGTACCGTAGGTATTTATAAATACAGGCAAGTTATTTATTTTTGTAAAATCCACGTGAACCGATTTCGTTTCGTTAAGAGCGATCCTCCATGATTTTGTCCATTCATAGACCCGGTTAAGTGCGCCTTGTAATATTTTGTTTGTTTCTTTGGTCGTTGAACCAACTGCTAGTATAGCAGTGTCATCGGCAAAAGTGGCTACGGTAGTACCTTCTGTTTGCGGAATATCACGCGTAAATAACAGGTACAGGAGTGGCCCAATGACGCTTCCTTGCGGCACACCTGCCCTTATTTCTTTCCGAATATTCGTTTCCGTGTTTGACATGAAAGAGTCTATTCTCTAGATAAGATTGTAGAATTTTCCATAACCGTTCGGGGAGAACTTGTCTTAATTTGCACTTAAGGCCTTCATGCCACACCTTATCAAATGCTTGCGAAACGTCCAAGAATACGGCAGAGCAAATTTTATTTTCTTCAAGAGCTTTCTCTATTACGTCAGTTATCCGATGCACTTGATCGATTGTCGAATGTTTGCTTCTAAACCCGAACTGATGGTCGGGTATAAGACGGTTTTCTTCTATAATTGGTTGTAAGCGTCTGAGTAATATCCTCTCAAAAACTTTGGAAATAATTGGAAGAAGCGAGATGGGTCTATAAGACTTTTTTTCATTCGGTGGTTTGCCTGGTTTTAGAAACATTATGACTTCCGCGACTTTCCATTGACTCGGAATGTATTGTAATCTGATCCCAGCGTTGTAAAGTGAAGAAGCTTAGTTAATGCTTTCCAAGGTAATATTTTTAGGAGTTCACCCGTGATCAGGTCGTATCCCGGAGCTTTTTTGGGCTTAAGTTTCTTTATTACTTGCCCGAGCTCGGTGAGTGTAGCGTTTATAACTATATTATTTTCAGATGTTCGTCTGTCTGATGCATAAGTATTTCGATGAAGCACTTGACCATCGAACGGCTTAAAAGTTTCTTCTAGATGAGCTGCGAAAACGTCCGCCTTCTCTTTGTCGCTTTTTGTCCAAACATCTTGGGTTCTCTTAATAGGCGGCTCTGCGATCTTTGGCCTTTTTGTGGCTTTAATATAGCCTTCCAAAGCGAGTAATTGGATTCTTTTTCAGCTGTTAGGCTTTCGAGGTAATTTCTGGCCTCTTCACTTTTAAAATCTTAAATAGACTTTGTTAGCAAGTTAGTAAGTCGATTTAAGTTCGTTTTATATGCGGGGCTCGAGTTTGTTGCCATCTTTTTCGCGCTTTTCGTTTTGTTTTGACCATATTAATTATTTCCTGCGGATATTTGACGCAGTTATAGTTCGATGTTCTCTACTGGTGAGGAGTATTATTCCATGCAGTATTTTGTACGATATTGACGAAGCGGTCGACCGCGACTTCTAATTCGTAAGGCGTCTTGAGTGATTCACGCAGTTCTGTATTGCTCTGGACATCTTTTTTGAAGCCTTCCCAGTCTGTTTTGGCGTTTGTTAGCCTAGGAGGTATTTCATTTTTTATAAATGTCTCAGTCGTTGTTAAAATTACCCGAGAATGATCAGAAGAAAGATCAAAACATTCTTCAAGTTTAATACGATTGGCGGGTAGTCCTATTGTAATAAAGAAATCAATCAAATCAGGTATTTTAGCGACATCAGTCGGCCAGTATGTTGGTTTGCCTGTTGAATGAGAATCGCAGTTGTACTGCATACACACTTCGTAAGGTATTCTTCCCTTTTGCGATATGCATCTAGATCCCCAGAAACTGTTTGGCGTTAAAATCACCTCCAATTATAAAATGTTGTCCGAGGGAATTGATTAGGTTCGAATAATCATTTTTCTCTATCTTGCATCGTGGTGGGCAGTAGATAGAAGATATTTTTAAAAATGCATTTCGATATTGGACCTGTACAGAGCTCACTTGCATTGTTTCGAGTTCTAATTCTAAATTGATTGAGTGGCCGATACACTCCTTTATATACAAGGATGCTCCACCTCTAGCCTTATTCGACAGGTGAACGGCGTGATAGTCAATATAACCTTTGATTTTAAATTTGATTTCTCCTTTATATGAGTTTCTGATATCAAACATATATCGATACCTTTTTCGCGCAAGCAAAATTCTAGCTCTCCGAGTTTTTGTCAAAGACCGTTCGTCGCTCGGATAAATTAATGTCGTATGTGCGAAATTGGGGGTTTTGAGTTTTAAATGCAGTTTTGCTTTCACAATTTTTATTTTTCATCTTCTGAAATCCGTTTTTCAATAGCTACCTTAGATTTCAAGATAACCAGCTACCATTTTGTCGTATATGCAAGGTCACTAACGTTTCAGTAGTATTTTTGTTGTATGTGCAAACATTTTTTTGTAATTTCAGTACTCAGTAGCATTCAAGATGTCAGGCAGATCGGACACGTCGCCTGCGCCGATTATATCGGACGAGCTTTATGCGTATGTATTTTAAATTATTGAAGGTATAGTAGCATTCAAATGTGTTTATTTAACGTCTTTAGTGTGCGCTACGAAATATTGGGAGACGAGTTACTTCCGGGTCCATCAGGTTCCACAAATGCGAACTCTAAGTGCATAATATTAAACACAAATTATTTTTATGTGTACAATATCTTATTCTTTCTTAGGGAAGAAGCTATTGATGTACAGCTAAGTAGTGATGAAGATTTTTCCCCGGATGATGAAGCCGATGATCCTAGCTACCATTTGTCAAAGGCATATGAAGACTATTTAAAAACATAAATGAATCGGCAGATCAAATAATATTACCTACTCCTCCTAATGGAGATTTAAATCTGCCATCATGCTATAGCAGCTCTTGTAATTTAATGCAATTTTATACATTAGAAATCGTTTTGTTCCATTTTAATAATTTGTTGCAGCCTGCAGTGAATCACCTACTCTTACTAGAAAGCGTAAACGAAATTCGTCGTTATGGAAGCAAAATGTGCGAAAAAATCTTCGGGAGCAGGGCTTGCAATTTACAGCACAAAACGGAGTTTCAAGACCTGCAAGATCCATGAGACCAACTCGTCTGCAATCATGTTTTTATGGTTGCACTCGTTCTATTACCGACGCAGAAAGGCAAAACGTTCATACACATTTTTGGAGTTTAAGCACCGAAGAAAAGAACATTTTTTATAGGTACTTCGTAAAAAAAACATGACAGTGATATTATTTCTGTTTTCTTAGTAGATATGTATTATAAACCTAAGTTCTTATATTTTGTTCATAAAAAAAATGAATATAATAAACGTTTTGTTTTCTCATTACCAAAAAATATAGTGTTTTTTTTTTTTTTTGTTTCATTTCAAATTCGATTTGTTTTTTGTTTGTCGTATGTGTTAACATTTTGTCGTATGTGTTTAGGTGACAAACACATTTGGTGAAAACGTCACATACGACAACGGCATTTTGGGAAACATTGACTCTTATTTCTTTCTAAATTAGAATATTGATCTGATTTTAACGTTATTCAGTTGAAAAATGTTTTCTACATAAGTCATTTAATTTTTAAGAAATTCTACCGTAGAATTTTTGAGAAAAAAATTGTTGAACTTTGATTGCGTTTTCCCAAAAGTAGTAAAATGTAACATACGACATTAATTTATCCGAGCGACGCGTTGGCATTCCACGTAAGTATTTTAACATTCGCTTCATATTTGGTTGTTTTTCTGTCTCGAAATATTACTTTCGAGCTTAACTAGCCTGTCGGCAATTAGTTTATTCGTTTTGCTTTGTTCCTAAAGTCTCGACAGAATAATCGAAAAGACATTGGAAACAGTGTCTGGTGGATTATTATACTCTGTCCAAGAAAAATTGTCAGTACAGGGAAGATAGGATATTTGTCTCTCATTCTGGTTTGACGAATTTAAGTCCGAGATCTTTTTACAATATTACATGCAAAGTTGAGCTGCTTAGTTTTGTTATATTTTCACTTTTTTGTACTTCCAATAATATCTTCTCTAGCGTTGGAGGGTCATTATCCATAAAAAACTGATGGACTATCCGCCTAATCGCACATTTGTCCAAATCATCCACCTTGCTCTTGATACCGGAATTATTTTTCTTCTTTGGTGGTGAATTGTGGCCTTCGATTGCTTTTTCCCTTAAAAGTCTGTATACAGTTTGTTCCGTAACAGGAAAAATAGTAGCCGCATTTCCCACGGCTTCCGATTTACTTTTAAAAAGGCCATAGAATTTTTCAGTTGCATCAACAATTTGTTGTTTCTTTTTTACACTTAGATCCTTTGAAGACTTTGTAGCCATGTTTTTGTTTATTCATATGCACAATAAAGTTAACCACTTGCTTATATGCCCTATCCGCGATTGAGATAACAACAATTGTTTCCGCCTTATATACACAGAGGCAATTAGAATACAAAATTATATAACCACGACACAATCTCATATACCTAAACAGATGGTAAAAGGACTGCACTTGTGCAGCTCTACATACATTTTTTAATATAGCCATATATACCTAGATTACACATTTGTTAAAAAAATATTACCCGTCAATGCAGAACTTCGCGGAAACAGTAGCAAAAAAATTCAAGGTATTTGCTTTACTGGAGCGGAGTGACCGGATGTGGTAAAACCCAACGACCGAAAATAAACAGTATAGTTTTACCTGCTTCATCATTTTGATATTTCAGTGTGAAAAATATGCTCTACAAAGTGAAATATGAATTTGTACCTACCAAAACATGCAGAAATATGCCCTACCTAACGAATAAGGCTGACAAATTTGTACTTAGTTTTCTATATTATAATATTCAATCAAATTTTATCCCAAAAAATACCATGCTTCTGCATGAGTCCGGTTGAGTTGCCCTAGTAATCACAATTAATTTATCGCAATATCTCTACAACGCACATATGATCACTTGTTGCGTTAATGAATTGAATGCATTAAATCACCTCACGAATAAACCTTATTTCTAAAAGACAACATTCAAAAATATGTTTTGACTGAATATTATTGGATCTTTCAGAAATACAAACAAATTAAAACCGAATGACAGCGCCCCACACAGTGTTGCCGGAGAGAAATATTATAAGGGAGTACCGCAGCCAAAAAAATGGGAGTATTTTGAAAGAAATAGTAGTACAGACATTTTTTACTCTTTAAAAATAAATGTGGAGACAACATTTTTTTAAACTTTATTTGGAAAAAAAATAACATAAATATATACCTACAGTCGCATCCCCCTAAGTCGAACCTCCTTTAACTCGAATTGTTCGACACAATTTTTGCATTTCCTTTAATTTTGCATACGAAAGTCCTCCTCTAACTCGAAAATCCCTCTAACTTGAACATATTCTTTTGATGCTTGACCTATTACAATATTCCTCTAAGTCGATTTTTTTTCAGAAGTAAACAATATAAAAAAAAATAAAAAAATACCTCCCTCCCGGAAGTGTTGCGAGCGACGATACGTTGTGTTTCTACATACAATATGTAATATGCGTAGATATATACTTGTACATACACATTCCGCTTTGAAAAAATAAATGCAAATAGAGTAGCAGATTTGAAATCAAAATAACTAATTTTGTTCAAAATGTACCTACTTTCCTACTTTTTACCTTAAATAAATTGGCTGAAAAAAATATAGTAAATCCTCCAACCTCCAAATCGAATTTTTCCAGAAATCCCTCTAACTCGATCATATTTGTATATTTGTCTGTATTATTATTATTATTTTTTTTTTTTTTTTATATACTTCTCCCGGGAAAGGCGAACCTATAACGCTTCAACAGCGCCCCGAGATGCCTGCAGATGTATGTTTGCTCTGCACTTAAATTGCTGCAAATTGTAGTCTTCTCGAAATATATCCCCAGGAAGCGAGTTATAAAGTTTGCTTGTCCTGTTATTGAAGGAGTTTTTGAAAGTTGATGTCCTCGCGGTTGTCAAGTGTACTGTATGGTCATGAGCATTAGCAGCCTGTCTTGTTGGGCGCCCAAAAGTTGCATTTCCAGGGATAATGTCTTTGAGTTCCTCAGAACATCTACCATGGAAGTACCTATAGAACAAGCATAGGTCAGCGACTTGTCTTCTGTGCACCAACGGTTGTAGATTCGATGTGAGTGTAGGGTCTTAAATGAGTCGAACTGCTCGTCTCTGTATGCTATCAAGCAGGTTAAGTGAATGTTTTCAGTCAACCCGGAGCTTTTGCTTGCGCATGTCATCCAAGTCTGACTTCCCAAAAAAAACCAAAATTTCCAAACGCGATAGATCGCCGGATACCGAGGACAAACGATTGTCCTCGGATAAAAATAAAAAAATTAAAGCAATGAAAACTTCTAGTGCTACAAAAAATGACTCCAATACCAATTATTGGAGTCCTCTACAATGTCTTCCGGATAGTGACACCGACGATATGGACGAAATAATCTCGCCAAACAATACAAAAGTGTATGTACCACCAATCAAGCTTTTGCAAAAGTCCAGCGATTATGTGCATAATTTAATAAAGTCATTAAATGTACAGGACTATTGTATAAAAATTATATCTATCGGCATAAAAATCATATGCGAATCAATAGAATCGTACAATACAGTGATCGGTAAATTAAAAAGTGAAAATTGTCAATACTTTTCTCACGATCTGAAGAGTGAAAAAGCATTCAAAGTTGTGTTATACGGTATGGGCGAAATGGACGCAAATGTATTAAAAACAGAACTTGTAAGAATTGGACTTAAGTGCATTACAATAAAAAAAATAACAAAAAAGTACGACCGATACACCGATACCTTTTATTTGGTTTCGCTAGAAAATGGTTCAATCAAACTTATTGATCTAAAAAAAAACTATCGTTCCATTTTTCACACACAAATAAATTGGAGTTACCAAAGGAAGCTTAAAGGTAAGCTAACCCAATGTCACAACTGTCAGATGTTCGGCCACGGGGAAAAAAATTGCCACATAAAAACATATTGTGCAAACTGCGCTGGTCAACATAAGACTGTCGATTGTCAAAATGTTTCTTTGCCTAAATGTGCAAATTGCAAGGGATCTCACAAATCTACTGATCCCACGTGTATAAGTAGATCAAAATATTTGGAAATGAAGGTAAAATCCGCAAAGCAAAAACAAAATGTATTGCCAAAAGCTTCCAACAGACAATATGTCTCTCCTTCTTCTTACACTGGTGGGCAGAAACAGGTTTCAATTGCCTCTCTGACAGACTTCCCGTCACTCCCACAGCGGCGGCAGCTTTTACCCAGCTCTCAGTCGCAGTCAATGCAAAGAACACACTCTTTAAATTCTCAGCCTACGAGTGCGTGGGAAGAATTTGCCTTCAGTTCAAAATCAAATACCATCAACAACAACAACAGTGTTTATAATAATGTTCCAGTAGCTCCCGTCAACAATTCCAGTCATTCATCTCCCAACATTCCCAGCAATATTCCAGGCAACATTCCCTGCAACATTTCTGTCAACAGCAACACCAACACACTGTTTACAGCTGATGAGCTAAACTCGCTAGCAATGGAAATGATTACGAAGTTATCTGTTTGTAAAACAAAATCTGAACAATTTTATGTTATCACACATTTAGCTACTAAGTTCTTGTATCATGATGTTAAATAATATGGTAGATAGATATATAAATATTGTAACTTGGAATGCGAGAGGTATTCGCACAAAAATCACAGAGTTTATTCACTTTTTAAATACTAAAAACGTTGACATTGCCTTAGTAACGGAAACGTGGCTCAAGGAGGACTTACGTTTATCCACACCTGATTTTAAATGCTACCGATGTGATAGAATCGGTAGAGTAGGTGGAGGGGTAGCAATCCTAATAAGAAGATCAATTCAGCATTCGCTTTTACCAATTGTGAGAACTCGGTATATCGAAAATCTGGGAATTGAGTTGCAACTAATCAACCAGAGGAAAATAAAAATATATTGCGCCTATTTTCCTGGCGGTAGAATTTCAACTGACAAAAAAATAGGCCTAAAAAATGATCTCCGTAAATTGTTCACTCTCAATGGTGAGTTTTTAATTGGAGGAGATTTGAATTGCAGGCATAGGGATTGGGGTTGCTTAAGAGCCAATGCGTGGGGAAATATTTTGTCCAGTCTATCTCTTACTATGCCAATATCTCTGATATTTCCTCCTAGTCCAACCTATTTTCCTGGTGCTCGTCGTCGTCCTTCCGTTCTTGATTTATTTGTTACTAATGTACCTAACGAAGTTACGCAGCCTTGTTCGTTAAATGATCTGAGCTCAGATCATAATCCGGTCTTATGTCGACTTCTTAAATCAGGGATAAAAAAAGTGCAATACGTGCAAGACCTTAAAAATGCAAATTGGAATCGTTTTCGGTCGGAAGTTACGACTAGGTTCCAAAACATTCCAAGCAACTTAGATAATGTCATATGTAAAGAAGACGTTGATTCGATTGTCACACAATTTTCAGAAGAAATTTTAGGCGCTGTTAACAATAGTGTCCCTAGAGTTCCCAAAAAAATTGTATCGATTAAGCTACCTTCTAACATCTTAGAATTTATTAAGAAAAGAAACACTTACCGGCGACTTTGGCAAAGATATCGTCAGGCTTACTTCAAAGATCAAGTCGCGCATTTGAATAAGCTAATATCTAAGCACATTCTTATGCATAGAAACAATGAGTGGAACAAAAAACTAGGCACTGTAGAAAAAAATGCAAAACCCTTTTGGAACATAACAAAAGTAGTAAAAAACAAAAACAAACAACTTCCCTTTCTTAAGGATCCAACCAGTACATTTTTTACTGATCTGGATAAAGCAAATGCGCTTGCCTCGAGCTTCGAAAGGAACCATGTGATAACGTCAAATTTAGGAGACCACGCCACAAATGTGTTAGTAAACAATGCTATCGAAAATTTGTTAAATAATACCACCCAACCATCTTCAAGTGACTTTATAACCATTGAAGACACTGAATTTATTGTCAATAACTTGAGACTACGAAAAGCTGAAGGTATTGATTCAATAAAAAATGTATATATCAAGCAATTGCCTAGATCTGGTCTTCGATTAATAACTTTTATTATTAACGCCAGCTTAAAAATGGAATATTTTCCTGAAGAATGGAAAGTCGCAAAAGTCGTTCCAATTATAAAAGCTGGTAAACCTCCTGAACTGACTGACAGCTATAGGCCAATTAGCTTGCTGAGCAGTCTCAGTAAAATTTATGAAAAGGTCATAAAGGAAAAATTGTCGAAGCACATTTCGGACAACGGCTTATATCCTAATGAGCAATTTGGTTTTAGACGCTTCCACAATACATCTCACCAAGTACTCAGAATTCGCAACTATGTCAAAACAAATCGTTCAATAGGCAAATCAACTGGTATGATTCTTCTCGATATCGAAAAAGCCTTTGACACTGTCTGGCATGACGGACTTCTGTATAAAATGTTGAATTTAAATTTCCCTCTTTATATTTTTAAAATTGTTCATAGTTTCTTGTCAAATCGTTGTTTTAAAGTCCATGTTAATAGTGGTGTCTCAAATATTATTTACTTTAGCTCAGGTGTTCCACAAGGCTCAGTCCTTGGGCCGGTATTATATAATTTATACACATCAGATTTCCCATCTTTACCCAATTGTGAAGCAGCTATCTTTGCCGATGATACTGCGATTTTATCGTCTCATGAATTCGCTCTCGATATTGAGAGGAATCTAAAAAATGCGATGGTGATACTAGAGGAATATTACAGTAGATGGAAAATTAAGTTGAATCGGGAAAAATTGCAAGCCATCTTTTTCACACGAAAAAGAAAAGCATGCTATCTTCCGAGTAGGCAGTTTAATATAAATGGTACAAATATAAATTGGAAGCCTGCCGTAAAATATTTAGGAATTTATTTGGACACCAAGTTGACGTTTGGCATTCATATTACGAATACTCTCAACAAAATTTCAATTGCTATCAAGATGTTATATCCCTTCATAAATCGAAAGTCGAAGCTCTCAAATCAAAATAAAATAATTATACACAAAGTAATTTTTCAAGCAATACTGCTATATGGTTGTCAAGTATGGGGAAATTGTGCAATGTGCCACATTAAAAAACTACAGGTCTCGCAAAACAAGTTACTCAAAATGATGCTTAACTTGCCGTGGCATCACTCGACTATTGACATTCACAATAAAGCGAATGTTGAATTGATCTTCGAAAGAATTCAAAAGCTGAGTCAACGTTTTCTAGAACGCTGTGATTTTGCCGATAATCCTTTAGTAAATATTTTAAATACTAATTATATCCGACTCGATAGTTGATAAGTTTGTCATTTGTTTTTTTTTCTCTCTTCTTCGTTATTTGTTTTTGTTACTTATTGGATGTTAATCCATATTTATATATTTTTTTCTATTTCTTATATTTATTTGTTTACATATGTGTATATTTATTTATTTATTTTCATATTTATTTTTTTTACATATTTATTTATTTATTTATTTATTTATTTATTTATATACATATTTAGTTATTTATTTATTTAATTATTAATTTATTTATATATATTTATTTATTTATTTGTTTATTTATTTATTTATTTATTTATTTATATACCTATTTATTTATTTATTTGTTTATTTATTTATAATTTATTTATATATATATATTTATTTATTTGTTTATTTATTTATTTATTCACCTATTTTTTTGCTGTTATTTGTTTCTTAATCTGTAAACTTCTTAAATACCTATGTATTACATCAAAATGTTCGGTGAAATCGTTAACACATGTACCTGATTTACCTTTATTTACTAGTCATTTTATATCCTTTTTTTTTTTTTTTGTTCTTTTTCTCTCTACTTTAATTGAAGGTTTTCTTCGTATTTTCCTTCAAATGTAATATTTCAATGTAAATCTCAAAATCATCCTTATTGTAAAAATAATGTTTCAGAAGAAAGATAGGTATAACTTATCATATCTCTGAATTGTAAAATGTGTGGTAACAAAGTCCTTGTAAATTTATATACGAAATAAAGCTATCTATCTATCTAAGTGAATGTTTTGGGGCCGAGCTCCATATATGGGAACAATATTCCAAGCCTGGTCTAACCTGTGCTTTGTAGAGGAGGAGAAGTTGCTTGGGGCTAAAGTACCTCTTTGCTCTAAATAGGTAGCTCAACTTTGCGGACGCCGATTTTGCGATATAGGATATGTGGTTCTGCCATCTGATTCCTGAATTGACTGCGACTCCTAGAAGGTGCATTGAGTCCTTGTGATGGATTGCATGGTCATCCATTTGGATCTGAGGAACTGTTGATGCATTTTTTCTGGAAAATGTTGTGAGCTGTGTCTTGTTTGCATTAAATACAACCAAGTTGTCCTTTCCCCACTTCAAGATTTTGTCCAGATCATCATTTAGAGAATTAATTTGTTCACATCTCTGACTGTGTGATATAACCGTATTCACAGGCCCATTGTTCGAGATGGAGGATATAAGAGTGCTGTCATCTGCAAAGCTGTAGATATTATTATTTGTCGATCCAAGCAAATCGTTGATATGGAGAAGAAATAGAGTTGGAGAAAGAATAGATCCTTGGGGCACTCCTGCATTTATAGCAAACGAATTGGATGATACACCATCTACAACAACTTGGATCGATCTTCCCAGAAGAAAATTTTGCATCCATCCGCAGAGTTGTTGGGGTAATCCGTAAGACGCTAATTTGCCTAATAGGGCTCTATGCCAGACTCGGTCAAATGCCTTTGATATGTCCAAGGCTACGGCTCTGGATTCGCCGTTTTGTTCAATTGATTGTGTCCATAAGTGCGTTACGTAGCTTAACAGGTCACCAGTCTAACGACGGCTCCGAAATCCGTATTGCCTGTCGCTTATTAATCGATGGCCTTCTAGATATTTGATTATTTCGACATTTATTGCCTTTTCCATTCTAATAACAAAATTTGGCTATCGCTGGCTCTTGCAGAAGGTGATTTTGCTAAATATAAATTTACTTTGACTTATTCTAATAGAAATAATAATATTTCAAGCGTTAATTTAACAAAGCTTTTCATTTTACTGAATTTTACATAAAAATTCAAGGAGTTAAAAAAAACAGAGTCACAAAAACCACAATCTCAGATAAACATAAAATAAACTGACAGTTTAAAATTGCATGAAGCCAGTTTAAAATTGCATGAAGCCAACGAAAAACAAAAACAAACAAGAAAGAGGGAAACTCCCTTTTTAATGAAAGTTTGGCCGATAAAAGTGCTGCCAAATTTGCATGAAATTTTAAGTGAATTAAATACCTATATTAAGGTTGACATTACACTTTCGTGCAAGTGTAAGATATAAGATATTTTAGGTCTTTAATAAAAATAGGAGTACGAATGTGAAAGGTGGAGTACGGGAGTACGGAGAGGCTGAATGGAGTACAATACTCCTATGGGAGTACTTTCGGTAACACTGACCCCACATAATATGCCGCTCTCAAAAGCTCCAAAAAGTACCTAAACCGAAAGTTCTTTGACAAAATTCAAAGAAAAGTCCTTAATGATATGCTAACATTGGCATATGGTAACACTTCTCTGATGTGCTTCAGTCACTCACACCGCTTATTTTGGTAGTTGATGATAATAGCAAGCGAACGCAAGACGATCGTGCTCATTCTGCCCGCGGCCAGAGAGTATCCAAACTAGAGAACCAACTGAGAGCAGAAACGGTACATTTGCCCACAAGATTCCTATGACCTTGTCCTGCACAGGAATATTCTTAGTATTCGTGTATGTACAAATCAAAGGAGCGCCATTGCTGCCGCACGCACATTAAGTATATTCCTGTGCAGGGATTTTATGTCAATCGGGCGGCCATTATTGGTGGAATTTTAAGTGGGGGTGACTGTGTTCGTCATTTTAGGTACCCATTAGTTACACGGCGTTCACATTGCAGTTCATTTTAAACATTTTTAAAGTTTATAAAATTATTGGAAAATCGAAATTCGGACATAATATACCTATAATAATTTCATCACAATGTCAAATACCTTTTAATAATCATTTGTCAATATCAGAAATTCATCTCATGTTATTAATCAGAGAAAAATGAACTAACACGATTTTTTACACTTTTGCATTTTTTTTGTTGATTTTAATCTCTTAACTTCAATATTTAAATACAATGTAGGGGAAAAAAAATGTATGCCGTGGGAAAAACATATTTCAGTTTGAGCATATTTTACAATCTCTAATTGATGCGTAAAATGCATACTTACACAATATAAATATGTGCAAGCATGAATTTGTTAAATTCAAAAAATTAATTAAATATTTTTGTTCCGTTTATAGGTACTATTGCTCTAAAATTTAGCTTTAAGTTTTTTTCAGAGTCTGGATAAATTTGCGAATCTTCATTTCTGAGCGAAATTCACACCAAACATTTGTCATTTGTCAAACTGGAAGTGTGTTATTTTCAAAAAAAAAAAAAATATATATAAGGGGTGATTTTTTAGCTGGTTTGGTTTTGGCAACACTGGTTTTGACAGCTGACGTGTGTTTAGTACCTTGTGTCACTGTCAAACAGCTTCAGTTTGGTTTGCAATTTAACCATGGATCGTCTTACAAATGAACAACGCTTGCAAATTATTGAATTTTACTATCAAAATTCGTGCTCGGTTCGAAATGTTCATCGCGCGCTGCTTCCATTTTATGATCGGCATTCTCGACCTTCTGAGCAGTCTATTCGGAAGATTGTGACCAAATTTCGCACCAAATTTACTTTGTTGGACATTAAACCACCAACACGTTTACGTACTGTGCGTAGTGAAGAAAATATTGCGGCCGTATCAGCTAGTGTGACAGAAGACCGCGAAATGTCGATTCGGCGCCGTTCCCAGCAGTTAGGCCTTTGTTACAGCACTACGTGGAAAATTTTGCGGAAGGATTTGTGCGTAAAGCCTTTTAAGATACAGCTTGTGCAAGAACTAAAGCCAGCCGACCTACCACAACGCCGAATTTTTGGTGAATGGGCTCTTGGAAAGCTGGCCGAGGATCCGCTTTTTTATCGAAAAATTGTGTTCAGCGATGAGGCTCATTTTTGGTTGAATGGGTACGTAAATAAGCAAAATTGCCGCATTTGGAGTGAAGATCAGCCAGAAGCATTGCAACAGCTACCAATGCATCCCGAAAAAGCCACTGTTTGGTGCGGTTTATGGGCCGGCGGCATTATTGGGCCATATTTCTTCAAAGATGATGCGAATCGCAGCGTTACTGTCAATGGTGAACGCTACCGAGCGATGATAACAAACTTTTTTTTGCCCGAAATGGAAGTTCTTGACTTGCATGATATGTGGTTTCAACAAGACGGTGCCACATGCCACACAGCACGCGAAACAATGGCGCAATTGCGAGGCGAGTTTGGCGAACAGTTAATTTCACGTTTCGGGCCGGTCAATTGGCCGCCTAGATCGTGCGATTTGACACCATTAGATTATTTTTTGTGGGGGTATGTCAAGGCTAATGTGTATAGGTGGTTGGGTGCTGTATGGTGGTTGGGTGCTGTATGAATAGGGTAGGCACTGATTGGCGTCAACTTGGCGATGCCCAGTCGCTGTAACTGTTCATACACATCAATTGTGCTTATTTTACCTCCGCGTGGTAGCCACCGGGTACTGGTCTTGCCCTTCCGGGCATGACTTGCTAAACTTATAAGCGCGAGTGTTGAACACGAAGAAAATAGCAACACTATAATGCTCTGTCGGAATGACTGCCTGATCGAGTCTCAGAGGTCTTACATGAGCCCCTCAGAAAGAGGACGTACGGCGGATGAATTCACATGGTTGAATCAACGGTGGCGTCAACAGTCAACATGGCAGATACCTCAATGAGCTACTTTGACGTATTTGGAGCTGAGGTCATTGAGGATTTTTCAGCACTAGTCAGGGTGTTGAAATAGAGATGGTGGCGGAAGAGCCCTTAAAGGGTCAACGGCAGCTCTCACATCCCCGCAGCGGGTTACTGACTCCGGAATATTCCGGCTCCTTTTGCCCAAGGGGTTACAGAAAGGGCCTGGTCCTCCAGGTTGGGGGTTGTGCGTGGGGTTAACGACCCTACCACGAAAAAAAAAAGAATTGTTGCGAAGCAACCAAAAGCCTCGGATAAGGACGGATTCACTGTTGACGACCCTGCAAAACGAAAAAAGGACAATGACGTTCGGATCTGCACGTGGAATGTTCGAACTCTGAACAGACCGCGTGCAGCCGAACAACTAGTGGTAGGTAGGTAGGTAAATGGATGCTCTTGAGGCGGTTGCCACAGCTTCACTTAGACCATCAGTTGGGTCCATTGTGTCCAATTACGGGAACCATCCAGTGTAGCCTGTCGAGAAAAAAGAAATATACCGCTTTGTATTGGTGACACATAGATTTAGTATGAATCTCATGGGTTCTTAAAGCTCCGTTGTAACCTGATCCTCTAGTTCTTCCTACGAGTTAGTGACTACTGATAAGAAGTCTGTCTATCTCCTAGAACCACCCAGATTTAAGTATGAATCTCAGGAGTACTTTGAGATCAACATTCTTCAGATCCTCTAGGTCATCGAAGAAGTAACTATTGAGAATTCTGTGTCTACTGTTTTTAAGGGCTGGGCATTCGCAAAGTAGGTGGCGAACAGATTCTATTTCTTCTACGTCCCTACAGCTTCTGCAAAAGTCATTATGCAGTATCCCCAGCCGTTCCGCATGTACGCCTATCGCACAGTGTCCAGTAATGACCCCCGTGAGTATGCGAATATCTTTGCGGCTTAGTCCGATCATATGTTTAGATCTCTTTTTGTTCACCTCTGGCCATAGTTCTTTAGTATGCCTGCAGGTAATGAGATTGGTCCATCGTAGGTTAGTTCTACCCCAGGATTCAATGTCAATCTTCCTTACAAGCGTACTTAGCGGAGTTCTTACTGATTTGAGGGCCATAGATGCATGCATTTTCGACCCGTTTCTTGCAAGCTCATCCGCCTGTTCATTACCCGGAATATCCATATGCCCTGGTACCCAGCATAGGGTCACCTCGTTGGCTCGTGATATTTCGTCCAGATTAATCTTGCAGTGACTTACTGCTCTCGACTTCACCACGACTGACTCCATGGCTTTTATGGCCGCTTGGCTGTCAGAGTAGATGGTGATTTGTTTGCCGACGACGTGTCGTCTCTTTAGGTTCTTCGCCGCTTGGGTGATAGCGGCTACCTCTGCTTGGAATACACTGCAATCATCGCTGATTCTGAAAGATTCTCGCAGGTCCAGTGCTTCGCTGAAGATTCCCGCGCCTGTACCGATATCCATCTTTGAACCGTCAGTATATAGGGCTAGCTCATCTTCTATTGTCACTACTTTGTTGTCCCAGTCGCTTCTGTTTGGAATTCTAGTAGAGAATCTCCTGTCAAAAACGAGAGTGGGGGGTAGGTAGTCAGTAGTCACCCTCTCTTTCGCCGCACTCCATTGGAACTCAATGGAGGCATGCCCGTAGGGTTTGGATGACCATAATCCAGACTCTCTTACCCTGATCGCGGTTTTAACCGCCTTGCTGCTGCAGTAGATGTCCAGAGGGGTGAGGTTTAGCATCACCTCCATAGCTGCTGTGGGAGTGGTCCTTAAAGAACCCGTTATCCCAATGCATGCCGCCCTTTGTATTTTGGTGAGGCTCAAAAGATGGTATTTCTTTTCTGTGGCCTTCCACCACACTGCTGTACCATATGTTAGGATGGGCCGCACTATAGCTGTGTATAGCCAGTGCACCACTTGCGGCCTGAATCCCCATGTATTACCGAATGCTCTTCTACAGGCATAAAGTGCCACGTATGCTTTCTTGATGCGATCCTCTATATTTTCCTTCCAGCTGAGCTTGGAATCTAAGATTACGCCCAGATAGCTTGCTGTCTTTGAGATTTTCAGATCCACCCCCCCCATCCTTGGGGGATTGAAGGCGGGGACCGACCTTCTTCTCGTAAACAGTAGTATTTCCGTCTTCGATGGGTTCACTCCAAGTCCACGGCCCGTAACCCAGTTATTAACAAGTAGGAGTGCGTAACTGAGTCTTTCGCTGAGAACTGGAGTGAATTTACCTGGAACGAGGATGGCGACATCGTCTGCGTATGCGCTCACAATGAAACCTTCCTTTTCCAGTATTTTTAGAAGTTCATCAACTACGAGGAGCCATATGAGCGGTGAGAGGACTCCACCTTGAGGTGTCCCCCTGCTGACCCTCCGTTCAGTGCTCACGTCCCCTAGCTGTGACCTGATCATACGTGTGCCTAGCATGAGTCCAATCCAGTCACATAGGCTGCTATTGAGTTGGGCCCCTCGCAAGCTGCGTAAGATAGCGTCAGCTTCGATGTTGTTGAAGGCCCCTTCAATGTCTAGGAACGCACTCAGTGTGTATTCTTTGTGTTGTAGTGAATCTTCCACTACCGATACTACCCTATGTAGCGCCGTGTCAACTGATCTGCTTTTCATGTATGCATGTTGTGATTTTGATAGATAGTTATCGCCGATCACTTGCCGTACGTACAAATCGATTAATCGTTCCATTGTTTTTAGCATAAAAGACGACAGACTAATTGGTCTATAGTCCTTGGCTGTGGTGTGACTAGCCTTCCCTGCTTTTGGGATGAAAATCACTCTTACCTCACGCCATGCCCTGGGAACATAACATAGCCTTAGACAGCTCGTGTAAATGCATTTGAGCCATGGAATAATAGCTTCCTCTGACTTCTGTAGCATTATGGGTCGAATATTATCTATTCCTGGTGCTTTGAGCGGGGCAAAAGTGTTGATTGCCCAGGCTATTTTCTTCTCGTCTATTATTTCGGCGATTGTTTCTTGCTTCATTCCCTCTCTCGCGTCTGTTGTTACTGCATTGTAACCATCAGACACATTAGTACATCCTGGGAAATGAGTATCCGTCAGTATTTCCAGCGTCTCTTCGTGTGATTCAGTCCAGCTGCCGTCGCTTCTTCTTAGCGAAGATATCGGTGTCGGTGCCTTTGAAAGGACTTTTCTCAACCTAGATGCTTCGGTTGTAGATTCAATTGATTCACAAAAAGTCCTCCACGAGGTTTTCTTTGCGAATCTGATCTCTTTTTTCAGGATTCTAACGCTCTCCCTGTATGTTGACCACTCGATGAGACCCTCCTTTGCGAGATTCCACCTAGACCTTGAGCTTCGTATTAGTTCCGCGATCTTGGGACTCCACCAGGGGGGGCGTTTCTTCCCACTTGTCCCACTTTTCGGACAGGATTTTTCAAAAGACCTAGAGAGCACGTCTGTTAAAGACTCGACTGCATCGTCTACTTCTTCAGCAGAGGTAAGATCTTTTACCGGACAGAGGTTCCTGTAACCCTGCACTTCCTCGTTGAATTTTTCCCAGTTCGCTCTTTTAGGATTTCTGAACTGTTTCCTACCTTGAGAGACCATATGCAAGTCATAGAGTATCCAGCAGTGATCCGATAGTGATGCCTTGCTGGATACTCTCCAGTTAACAACTTGAACAGAATTACATTGGAATGCAAGGGTCACGTCTAAAACTTCCCTTCTACTTGCCGTAATGAAAGTGGGATCATTTCCCCGATTACAAATAAGCAAATTGGAGCAAAGGATATAATCAAACAAAGTCTCACCTCTAGCATTTGTATCTGAGCTACCCCAGATAGTATGATGGGCGTTAGCATCACAGCCTAAGACTAAGTTTTTCTTACCTTGTTCTGACGCTGTTACTAGCGCCTTTACCGGTTCGGGGGGTACTGATGTGTCGTCTTCATTTGGCATGTATACTGACGCCACTCTACAGCTCTCACCCTTGCCTCTGATCTCCACCACCGTCAGGTCACCTGTGCTGAAATGAAGCAATATTAGTGCGTGAAGTTCTTTCTTTGCCATAATACACGACCTTACCTTACCTTTATTTTTGACATAAAGTATGTCATATTTTTCGACCCTAATCCCATCACCTGATCTTTATTGATCCATGGTTCTTGGATTAGAGCCAGATCCAGCTGCTCCTCCTCGAGGAACAGCCTCAGGTTGCCTGAGGCTACCTTACTGTGATGGAGGTTGATTTGGACTACTTTCATCTCTGGATGTAGCCACCGCCTCCTTCACAGTCTCAGGCGCCCGTGTCCTCTCTGCAGTCCGCTTAAGGAGCTTGAGAGTTACCTCACTCGCTGCAAATGATAGCGGCATCTGCATGTCCTTCTTTAATGCTGCAGGTGGTTCATCAAATATAATGATGTACCCTTTAGCACCATTCTTCGGCTCCTCCTCGGACACAATCTCCCAATCCCTCATCGGGATCTGTGGGTTTTGTGCCTGCAGCACGCTGAGGATCTCCTCCCGTTTTACACCCATCTCAGGAACGGATATTCTGCCCTTTGCCTTGACGGGGACTTCTTCTATGGGTACGGCCTTAAGCATTGCCCCTTCCCATAGTTTCGCGCCGTTTAAAATTTGTTTGGCAAAGTCGTTTGACGCCTGGTCCTTGCAGTCGATGTAAGTGATGCCTTTGGACCATCTCATTTTGCCGTAAGCGGGGGCCTTTTCCCCAGTCTTCGCCCGAATGCGGGAGATAATCGCAACACCTAGCGCGTTCTCAATTATCTTACCGCATTCCACCGAGTACTGGCCACTTGGTTTCCTGGAGTCCACAACAGCTAGCTGAAGTGGATTCCTGGTCACTTCGTTGTACTTCCCGCTTGTGCCCCACGTGGGTGTTCTTTTGGGGCTTGCCGCTCTCGCTTCGTTGCGTTTTGCCTTTTTTGTCGATTCGAGGACGTCCTCCGGCGACCTCAACCTCTTCGTGGCTAGCTCTTTTTTGCCGAGCCTCTCAGCGATAGATATCCTCTGGAGTCCACTCGGTCCCGGCTTATTGTCGGTCGTCCGATGTTCCGTCTTTGGAATCTTCTTCACTGAGGGGTTACGGTGGGCTTTGGGGTCTGTCTTAGCGACATCGTCCCTCTGCCGTTTTGCGCTATGTGCCATGTATTTTGGTCCTGGAGCGCTGTTCGTCACTATAGCGGAGGACGGTCTTATAGGCTCAGGCCTCGTAAGAACGTCCTTCGCGATAGTGTCCTTGGCCCATTCCAAGGAGGCTCGCTCTTTCTCCGTAAGGGAGCATTGGTCTTTGGCGACGAGAATGCCATATAAATGTTTGGCCTTTAGGTATTCCCGTTTCCTAAACAGGCCTGGGGGCAACCTCTTTTTCTTCGCCTTCTCTTCGCCAGTTTTCTCCTCGGAGGGTTCAGCCAGAAGCTTTTCCTCTTCCTCTTTCGAGATCTCTACCTCGGTTAAGCCGGCTTCTAGTGCCTCTTGTATCTTGGTGAGATCGTATGGCTCCACGGTTATTGTGTCGGCCACCGTCTCACTCTCGGTACTTATCGTACCCTCGCCTCTTTCGTCCTTTGTTTTTTTCTTTAGTTGGTCTATTTTGGATCCCACGAGTAAGGCCGGAAAATATGGTCCGCCCCGGCATTGCCGCCATACCGGGGTAAGGCATTATCATACCTTCAGGTCTTCGCCTGGGCACCTGAGGGAGCTCGTTCTCGGTTGGTTTAACCTCCAACCTTTCATCCTTCGGCACGGTTTTCACTACGCTCACGCCACCACTGGAATTAGGTTGGCAGTTCTTAGTTCGTCACTCTTCAAACAGCCTGTCTGCCATGGGTGACCCTTCAGGCGACTACCGCCTCCGACAGCATAGCCTGTTGAATCTTTGCGACTTAAGCCTCCGCACCACGTCAAGGTGACTGCACTTAGCGAAGGAACAACTAGTGGAGGCCCTAGACTGCTTGTTAGAGGAAAGTATGCCTGATGAATGGAACCTCAGCATTGTTTGCCCGATCCACAAGAAAGGAGACCCTCTAAACTGCGCCAACTACAGAGGCATCAGTCTCCTGAACACTGCGTATAAGATCATGTCTGCTGTATTGTGTGAACGCCTGAAACCATTCGTCAACGATCTGATAGGTCCCTATCAGTGCGGTTTTAGGCCCGGTAAGTCCACGACCGATCAAATATTCACACTACGGCAGATCCTGGAAAAAACCCAAGAATACCAGATCGATACTCACCATCTTTTTGTCGATTTTAAGGCCGCATATGACAGCGTTTATAGAGACGAGCTATACAGAGCCATGTCTAGTTTTGACATCCCTGCCAAGCTTGTCAGATTGTGCAGAATGACGATGGAGAACGCTCGCTGCTCCGTAAAGGTCGGAAACAATCTCACCGAGACCTTTGATGTCAAAAAAAGATTTAGACAAGGTGATGCGCTGTCATGTGACTTCTTCAACATCATTCTTGAGAAGATTGTGCGAAACTCACAAGCCAACACCAGAGGCACAATTTTCTATAAGTCTGTGCAACTGCTTGCATACGCTGACGACATTGACATTGTTGGTACAACACAGCGAGCTGTCACTGGTGCCTAAGCTGTTTCTTTGGCCTAAGACGGCAACTGATAAGTAAGGCCTTGTCGAGAAATACTAAGGAAACTCTGTATAAGACCCTCATCATCCCAGTCCTGCTTTATGGTGCAGAAGCATGGGCGCTATCAAAGGCGGATGAAGATCTCCTTGGTCGTTTCGAACGCAAAATTCTTCGAGTGATTTTTGGTCCCGTTTGCGTTGACGGGTTTTGGAGGAGAAGATTTAACAGCGAACTCTACGAGCTGTACAGCGACATCGACCTAGTCAGAAAAGTACGCATCAGTCGTCTAAGATGGCTGGGACATGTAGAGCGAATGGACACCAACGCTCCGGCCCGAAGAGTCTTCGATTCTAACCCGGAGGGACAACGCAGTAGAGGAAGACCTCGCCTTAGGTGGCGCGCGCAAGTGGAAGGGGACCTCAACCAACTTGGAGTGCGCAACTGGAGGCAGTTAGCCAAAGATCGCGCTAACTGGAGAGGCGTATTGGTTGAGGCCCAGGTCCACCCCGGACTGTAGCGCCACCTAAGTAAGTAAGTAAGTAATGTGTATAGGGACAAGCCCGCTTCGATTGACGCACTGGAAGCCAACATCCATGCATTCATTCGTGAGATACCGGCCGATATGTGTGAAAGAGTATGCCAAAATTGGACTCAGCGGATGGACTACCTGAGACGCAGCCGCAGTCAACATTTGCATGAAATTATCTTTAAACATTAAATTGCAAGGTTCAAACTATCGATTCAAATAAATATTTCATTCATTTTTTCGAATTTTTTGTGTTTTTTTTTTTTAAAAAGTTCTAAGCCTCTTAAAAAATCACCCTTTGTATAATTTTTTTTGCAATAATGAGCTACCATACATTTAATGTTGAGACTGAAATTTGTTAAAAGTAATGCGCTATATCTACAAAAAACGAAATAGAACGTGAGAATACCTACAATAAACAAAATTATTTGGATTCTCACGATTGAATACGCCAAATCCGAGATCGGAAATTATATCGCAAAATCCAATTAAATACCACATTATTAGGCGTGTTTTTTTGAGCGTCGATCTCAGCAAACCAAAGCAAAGCAAAGAGCTGAAAATCCTACTTTACTTTGCTTTGCTGAGATCGAAGCTCAAAAAAACAGGCCTATTGTATTTTTGTTAGGAGTTTAAAGACAAAGGTACCTACTTATATTTTTACGATATTAATACATTTTTTTTTTAAATATGAAAAGCATTTGTTCTTATGTAACATCATTCAACACTGTTCAGTGTTATTCAACTACAGAATTTCCAATCGCACTTTGGTTGTGTACAAATATGGTGTTTAATGAACGAATTTGAAAACAACCAAAAAGCCCTCCACCAGTTGTCAAACTCAAACGCATTATTTGTATTGGTAAACCTGAGAAAATATCTTGATTCGCAAAAGTGCTCTGAAATCTGAAAAAGATTGCTTAAAAACTGCTCTGAGAGGAAAAAAAAGTGCTATGAGAGCGCCCAATCGAATACCACAGAAAGTTTACTTTCCTAGTGGAACCCCGGGCTTAACTTGCATGTTGTTAACCTATTTATGGAACAACCCCCAAGGTTCAGCTGCATGAATTCTGCTGTCAAATATGTAATTCATATAAACAAAATTAAAAAAGATCTGAAATGTGATTGGATGAACATTTTTTGGAACCGAATATGGATAGAGAACAAGTAAAGCTATATAAAAAAACCATACTCAACATTTATTCGTTCTACATTTATTGTTATAAGTGCATTTACAAATTATTTTTAATTGAAAAAGTACCACCGGGCGGCCATTAATTACACGTATTCACCGACAGGAAAAATAAGAGCGCGCGAGAGAGGGCTGTCATTCAAAATTTGCGGGGATAATCGGGTAGGTGCACGGGAGTTGGCTCTCTAGTTTGGATACTCTTTGCCCGCGGCTGTGGGGCAGACTGGTTGTGGTGGGATGTATACGAATTTCAGGAAAATTACAACAACAAAATTCTTTGGAATGCCAGTGGTTTCGTTTTTATTTCAGTGGCAAATCTTGTGTTTGAGTGCCGTGAGAGTAGCCATAAGGCCTGTACTGAACATTTTTCTTGGACAGAGTATAGTTTGTCCACTACACGATGCTGCAGCTTGCGCGTATGTTAGCAAATCTGTTTTTTGATGTACGATGTCCGATGGCGTTTCTGTTGTCCGTTTTTCTTTTTTATTGTTGGGCTTATCTAATTTTGCCGGTTTGGAGGTACTGATTAACACGGTTTTAAGCCTTGAATTGTTTCGTTGCTTCTGTGGCTTCATGGATTGCGTCCGTCTTTTTTGGAGCTCCTAAGCTTCTTCGCAGCCCCAATAATTTGCAGGATGGTTACCATTACAGTTAATACACTGCGCGGGAGCTTTATTATTTGAATTGCAGTCAGTCGTCAGATGACTACCGGCGCATTTTACGCACCGTGGCTCTTTCTGGCAGTAGGTTTGCGTGTGGTTATATCCTTGGCACCGTTTGCACTGTTGAACCAATTTTTTGCTCTTACGCATTGGTTCAATTTTAACTACAATATTATAAGGATTGTTTTTATATCATAATTTTTTTTAAGTTCTCAATCTTATCAAAGGTTTTTATAAAGAGCGGGAGACCACGGTTTAACATAGTTTCATTTCCCTCTTTTTTCTGTTTTGCACGTTTTACGATATTGACGGCATCCATAATGATGATGATGGTTGATTTGAAGTATTGTTTTGAGCGAAAATGGAAAGATACGGAAGCTTTCATCCACACTGTCCTTATATTGCAGGTAGTTTCAAATCTGTTTCTTGAATGTCTTTCGTATTGAAATTTTACTCCCATTCGAAGTAACAATTAAGTATGGAAACAAAAGTAGTCTCCAATCCGCCACCCTGTCTCGAAGGCGACGAATACACGACATTATAAAACCACAAAATATTTGGCATCAATGTCTCATCAAGAACGTCACCGTTGCATGAAGCAATTTTACTGTTTCCTATTCAAATCGGAATCAAACGACAACGAAAAAACGAAAAAGCAAAGGATAGCACTTAACCGACGATGGAATGAGGACAACACTGAGTGGAATGCAAGTAAGGAGTGCAAATACTGCTCTCACAATAAACAAATACCGATGCTATCGCATCCATCCATCCAAATATGCACCAGCGAATAACAACCACATCTAGCGCAACAATGGGAGAAACGAAACAAACAGCAAAATATAGATGAACAACAAAAAAGCAAAAACAAAAGATTTTAATCTTCGAAACACATTCAAATACACAGTTTGTACTGTACACCAACAGCGAGACGAAAAATGTAACAAAACAAAATGCTGGGGAAAGGACGATGACGCTGATTCGCAACTATCATGCATTCCGGACTATCGTGAGGCAACTGAAGAAGCCATCAACATCACCACAGTCATCGTCGACGTCGCAAACATCAAACCTAGTGGCTATGCTTGTCATTTAGCTATAGTGGAAAACGACATGGTATTAAATGGTATGGTTAGATACATGTCCCATAGAATGTCTACTTCGTATTATGTGTAGATATGTGATACGTTCTACGGTACATCTACGTTAAGTTAGCCCGCACTTTTTCTAGAATGAAAAACGTGAAATGCAGTTCGATAGACATTCGTTTGTAGTTGTTTGTAGTGAAATTTGTTTCGTTTGTAGTTCAACCGTTAGAAAGTTAGAACCATTAGAAAAAAATGTCAGCCCGCACTTTTTGCTTTTTGAAATAAAAGCTAGCCAGTTGCATTCGAAATCGTTTGTAGTTCGGAGATATAAGGACATTTGTGTTTGCACCTGTAAAGTGTAGTGAATTTTATTTTATTTAACACTATTCATTCTCCTATATTTTATGAACCGTTTCTTTTATGTAGCATCTCAGATCTGTACCTAACTATCTAATAAAATAAGAAAACAACCAACAAAACTTTTGATGAACGAGAAAGTTTTGTTCGACCCAGTCGTGCACTTTATTTAAATTTGAGTTTGGTTATGTGCTTGTTTTGTTTATATTATATACTAGCTGACCCGTGCTCGCCTTGCTTCGCCAGAGGTCCACTTCTCAAATTTAAAACAAAATAATAAGCGCTATACAACGTAGCTTACGTAGCTTACCCGAAAAAAGAGAAGAAAAACTGCCAGTAAAACAATCCAAACAAATACCTAGGTAGGCTAACTTCTATTATTCCCTCTAAACATTCCAATTGTAAGTTGTTACATTTTATACCCCAATCTCAATCCCATAACTCAAGTTCAAATTAAAAAAAGAGAGAGAGAAAAAAAAGATATGTAGCAAAAAAGCTGCAATTGCACAAACAGGTTTTAGAATGCATATGAATCACTATCACTAATAAGATCAGAAACACTATAGTGTATTTAAACCCTAATCCTACCAAGGTGTGCCTCGGAGGCACATTCCATTCTAAAAGCGCTATATTTCTCTAGATACAATTTTAATCGAACTGTGTCTTTTAGTATTCTAAACAACTGCTTTTTGACACATAAAACAACTGAAATAAATTTGAATATATTTACAGAATTTTAGATATCGTGATAAACATACTTTACGGACACCCTCTACCAAGGTGAGCTTCCGAGGCACATATGAAAAATATTATTAGGAACAGCACATTTTTCGATGGAATGTGTGAAGAATAATCTCCTAAAAAAAATAGGCATTCGAATTTCTCTTCTTCAAATTTCTTTTCACCGCGTTTGATGGGGAATCCAATATAAGTTTTTCGGGGGATTCCCCCTATTTAGGTTTTTTTTTTTTTTCAACTGCCTATGCAGGGTTATTCCCCAGTTTGTGTGAAAAGAAATTGCAACCACTTGATCCGTGAATTGAGTGCTGTGTGTATAAGTAAATTATACATTTTTATATATATATGCAATTGGCTTATATTGGTTCAAACTCTGTGTTTTTTCAAATCTGGTAAGTAAAATATAAAGTGCGAATTTGTACAGCATAACATTAGCTAAATACATGGTACCTAAATTTCTATTGTACAGACATTATGACTGATCGGCGTAGACCACTAACTGAAGGGGAGATTATCGCTGCAATACAAGAAAATGATAAGGATGCTGATGAAGGAGTTAGTGGGGATGAAGACAATGGAAACGACGATACTTCTTCTAGCGAGATAGATTTTCTAGAAAATGCCGACGAAGTTAGCGATGAACAGCAGGGAAGTGACAGTGATGCAGATGAGAATGATTTGCCAAACTATTTGGAAACCTTTGTTGGAAAAGATGGCACGGCATGGAAATCAACACCAATTGCAAAGGGAAAAACTCGAGCGCACAACATTATTGCAACAGCTTTGAATAAGGTGAAGCTTCCACCTGGGGTTCATATTGATACCCCATTTGATGCATACAGGTTGTTTTTTGATGATGCAACCATTGGTATTATAGTGACTTTCACCAATATAGAAGCTGTTCGTACTATTGGAACATTATGGAAGTCAGTTGACGACATTGAAATTCGAGCATTTTTAGGCTTGTTGATTACTGCCGGGAGAAATAAGCAAGGAATTATTGACTACAACGAGCTCTGGAGCCCTCTTTATGGAAATTTTGTATATAGAGCATGTATGTCAAGAAACAGATTCACCAAATTGTTGCGATTTATTCGATCTGATGATAAAAACACCAGGACTGTTCGAAGGCAAAAGGATAAACTGGCTCCAATTAGAGACCTGTGGGAAAGAGTGAATTTAAATTTGTTGAAGCATTATATTCCCGGCTGCAACCTAACTATTGATGAGCAACTGGTTCCCTTTCGGGGTCGCGTATCGTTCCGGCAATATATACCAAGCAAACCAGATAGGTATGGTATGAAAATTTGGTGGATTTGTGACAGTGGCTCTAGCTATCCATTACGTGGGATACCTACCATACTTGGGAAAGGAAGGACCAAGCCGATCAAAAAACTTAGCGCAAAAGGTTGTTGAAGAGCTTTGTGAACCTTTTATCATGACCAACAGAAACATTACATTCGACAACTACTTCACCAGCTATGAACTTGCTTCCAGTTTGCTGTCCAAGGGCCTGACTTGCGTAGGAACTATGCGGAAGAACAAAAGATGTATACCATCAAATCTTTACCAACTCCTAGTCGGGAAGTAGAGAGCAACCTATTTGGCTTTCAAAAGGGTATGACTTTAGTATCATATGTTCCCAAAAAAAAATCGAGCTGTGATCATTTTGTCGACCATGCATCATGACAACATCACCGATCTGTCAAATAGAAACAAATCAGAAATAAATTTGTATTATAATTCGACGAAAGGAGGAGTCGATACTCTAGATCCAATGGCACATGCATATTCGGTGAAGTGCAAGACCAACAGGTGGCCCTTAGCCTTTTTTTTCAATATGATTGATGTCTGCAGCGTAGCTTCATTCATTGTTTGGAAAAATATATATCCCGAGTGGAATATATCAAAAAAAAAGAAAACTTCGTAATATTTTCTTGAGAGAAATGGCGACTGAACTAGTGATTGAGCATATCAGACGGCGCAGTTTGGTTGGTTTGCATCGAAGCCACACTGCGGCAATAAATACTGCATGCAAAAACCTAGCCGTACCTGTAGAGGTTCCCCTTCAAAAATCCATAAAAAGAAGAAGATGCTATATTTGTCCTTCAAAAAAAAAGCAGAATGTCAACACAGTGCTGTGATATACGTAACCTTCCAGTATGTGTTGAGCATTCGGAGAAAAAAATTAATTGCAGAAACTGTAAAGAAGAGAAATAAAATAAATGGGTACTTTTAATATTGATGTATGTATGTTCAATAAAAGTTAAAATGAATAAAATATATATAACTCTTTGTTTATACGAGTGTTTCACAATTTAATACAGTTAGCTATTTAATCAGATACAATGTGCCTGACAGGCACACCTTGGTATGGCATGTAACAAAAATTCATTGGTAGGATTAGGGTTAAATATCACAAATCACAACTGAGTGTGACTCCCTCAATCTCAATTACATTTTACATACCTATGTCTCTCAATCCCATGCACCACATTCGCTCTACTACTCAACTCATTGCAGCAGTATCTTTCAAGCAGAGGTTGGGGCAGTGACAGCAGCAGCCCGTGAGTCTGCGGTAAGGGTAATACCCACTGAAGGTATTCACCCCAATCATTGAATCCGACGGATGCTCTGCGGAGGGAGTAGTACCTGTTTTGAACATTTCCCCTATCATTGAAAACGCCGGTAGGTAAGTGAGCGGATGTCGGTAGCGAAGTTCACATTTCATGCCTATCATTGAAAACGCAACCGATCCGCGGTTCATACAAATGTTGTCGTTTTCAATCCGCATCAAAATCGATGCGGATCTCGAAGAGATAACACACATATACGCAATAAAAGTTTTATTTTTCGAAAAAAAAGGATAAATTTAAAAAGTTTACGAACAGTTAATTAATCTTTCCGATTTAGAAAACAAACAACCCGTCCTCAGTTGCAGGCAATGGTGAAAATTATAAAAAAAAACATCCAGACATCTTTTCCTCGCATTCTAACACCTCTTCTAATGCTTTAAGTATCACTATTACTAGCAATTTCTTCTAAATTTAAGAAAAATACAATGCTATCCATGTTCGTACACTTTATTAAAACAAAATCGAATAAGAAAAAATTTTCATTTGACAGCTGACTCGCTGGACTACAAGCAATCGGTAATGCGGTTTTGCGGACCGATAATGTAGTACATCCGCCGTTTTCAATGATAGGTTTTCACTTGTGAAGTGATCAACTGCGGATCGGATTGAATCCGACCGCAGAGCATCCGGCGGATTCAATGATCGGCCTGATTACCTTCTTTATCGAAAGCCAGGCAGCAATAAGAGCTCACATTTCTTGGTACTCAGCACAAGATATTCAGGCCGATCATTGAATCCGCCGGATGCTCTGCGGTCGGATTCAATCCGATCCGCAGTTGATCACTTCACAAGTGAAAACCTATCATTGAAAACGGCGGATGTACTACATTATCGGTCCGCAAAACCGCATTACCGATTGCTTGTAGTCCAGCGAGTCAGCTGTCAAATGAAAATTTTTTCTTATTCGATTTTGTTTTAATAAAGTGTACGAACATGGATAGCATTGTATTTTTCTTAAAATTAGAAGAAATTGCTAGTAATAGTGATACTAAAAGCATTAGAAGAGGTGTTAGAATGCGAGGAAAAGATGTCTGGATGTTTTTTTTATAATTTTCACCATTGCCTGCAACTGAGGACGGGTTGTTTGTTTTCTAAATCGGAAAGATTAATTAACTGTTCGTAAACTTTTTAAATTTATCCTTTTTTTTCGAAAAATAAAACTTTTATTGCGTGTATGTGTGTTATCTCTTCGAGATCCGCATCGATTTTGATGCGGATTGAAAACGACAACATTTGTATGAACCGCGGATCGGTTGCGTTTTCAATGATAGGCATGAAATGTGAACTTCGCTACCGACATCCGCTCACTTACCTACCGGCGTTTTCAATGATAGGGGAAATGTTCAAAACAGGTACTACTCCCTCCGCAGAGCATCCGTCGGATTCAATGATTGGGGTGATTGTTCTACTGGGTTATAACGGGGTAAGACCTATTTAGAAGCTGTGGTGTCGAGGAAACTCTTGACGACACAACCCACTTCTATGTCACTGCCTAGGTCTCCAACACAACCAGCACAGATTCCTAGGGAGACACTTCTTACACGACCTAGACGAGCTTTCCAGCACGCCAGTAGAAAAGATAATGTGCTTTATCAAATCCACAGGATGGCTTGTCTATCAGCCCTATTGCGAAGATCAACTATCAATTGATAGTTGATACTTATCAATAAATTTCTTTAAACGGTATTGCGAAGATCAATTATCAATTAAGTGTTGATCGACTGTGAACGTGCAGCAATTGTCGGTTGACAAATCGGTATTGTGAATGTCAATCTTGAACAATTTTATTGGTAGTTGTCAATTTTTCTATCAATCGCAATTTCGGTGTTGATAAGGGAAGGACGACTCTTAAAAGAAAATGTTGATCACCAACGTTTTTAATTGTTATTGTTGTTTTTTTTTTTTTAAGGGCTAGATATATATATAGATATTTCTTCCTATGTGTAATGAGTTTTATCCATTTTGGGCACATGTAATTTTCCATAACGCGTTTAGCAGTTCACTTAGAATAAAGGACATTGTTGCATTTGACTGCCCAAGACCAAGCAGAGCTGCAATTAATCGGTTTAAGTTTGGGTCCAATATCTTCCAAAAAATCAACGAATGTACCTCAAAAGCATTCCTTGGAAATGAAATTAGCTACCTTCGGTTTTCCAGTTCCAAAGGAGTAGATGCGACTCGCAAACTCCTCCGTATAGCAGCCAATTCCCCGTACTCTGTCTCGTCTTGGTCATCATCAAAAAATAATTCAACCGATGACATGGTTTTCAATAAATTTCATAGATTTAACACTCGTTATTATTGTTTAATTAAATTGTTTGCAAAAATCGTAACAATCACTCTCCATATCAAATATTTTAGAACTGTCAAAGTTGAGTTTTCATTCACAATAACTTTATTTTTGGCGTTATGTTCACAATAGGTTATATTTTTATCAATCGTTTTTCGCAATACCAACATCAATTTTAATTGATAAATTTGTCAATCGTCAACCGATTGATAGTTGATCTTCGCAATAGTTGATAGTTGTTGATCTTCGCAATAGGGCTGTATAACAGCACATTGCTTATATTTATAGACAGGGTTGTTATGGGTAAGGGTCAACCTTTCGTCCATGGGCATCACAATGGGTCGATGTTGATCTGAGTGTGGCACGGAGTACTCCACGCCAGCCCACATAGCTAACCTTACCTATATCGGGCCAGTCGCCACTGTGCAGGGATCGATTAAGGTTAAAACCTAAACCAAACCGCCCACACATTCAATTTTCCTATTTATTTTAATAATATCTAATTTAAGTATGGTCTTAATATTATTTGAAGAACCAACCTTCTCTATGTTATAAAAGAAGTACCTGCTGAGGTTCTTGCTTCTACTCCAAACACCGAAAAAAAAAGTCGGCGTCGTATTGATGAATGGCGTTCATCAACATGATATTCATTGATATGACGTACCATTCATAAATATAATGAACAAATTCATGAAAACTTTTTGACAATTGATGAACCGTTTTTCAATATGATGAAAGTGCATTTTTCAAGAGAATTTGGGGTATGTTCTTATAAACTACGTTCATCATTCCTTCAAAACATTTTATCAATATGACGAAAACACTTATTTGATGAATTTAGTCATTTGTTCATCCAGTTGATGATTTATTCGTCTTATTGATGAATGGAATCATCATATTCAAGTACGATTGCCAAATTCTGAATTTTTATCATATTTATAACGACGTCAATCGTTTTGATGACGGCTTTTATTATACTGATTACCGCGTTCGTCGAAAAAACAGACATTCATTTTTATTAAGGAGAACGTTAATGTAAGCCTTCATCATATAGATGAACTAATTCGTTATATTGATGAAGCGTATAGTATCTACACAGGGTGGCATAGAAATAAATTGCAAATGGTTTTACGATGAACAATGAGTATCTTAAAAGATTCGATATATGTGATTTAGAAATTTCATCATATAATTATATGTTTATCTTTTAATTAATATTTCCCCAAAAGTATCCATTTCCATTTTAAGGATTGTATTGAATATTGCTTGTCGATGAACAAACTTTTTTATTTTTGCTTTTACTACGGGCAGCTGATTTTGCTAAATAACTTCGATTATTCACATTATATAAAATGTTATAAATTTTGCATAAATAGCATTAATACATTAATATATTTTAAGTACTCCACGCCAGCCCACATAGCTAACCTTACCTATATCGGGCCAGTCGCCACTGCGCAGGGATCGATTAAGGTTAAAACCTAAACCAAACCGCCCACATATTCAATTTTCCTATTTATTTTAATAATATCTAATTTAAGTATGGTCTTAATATTATTTGAAGAACCAACCTTCTCTATGTTATAAAAGAAGTACCTGTTGAGGTTCTTGCTTCTACTCCAAACACTGAAAAAAAAAGTCGGCGTCGTATTGATAAATGGCGTTCATCAACATGATATTCATTGATATGACGTACCATTCATAAATATAATGAACAAATTCATGAAAACTTTTTGACAATTGATGAACCGTTTTTCAATATGATGAAAGTGCATTTATCAAGAGAATTTGGCGTATGTTCTTATAAACTACGTTCATCATTCCTTCAAAACATTTTATCAATATGACGAAAACACTTATTTTGATGAATTTAGTCATTTGTTCATCCAATTGATGATTTATTCGCCTTATTGATGAATGGAATCATCATATGCAAGTACGACTGCCAAGTTCTGAATTTTTATCATATTTATAACGACGTCAATCGTTTTGATGACGGCTTTTATTATACTGATTACCGCGTTCGTCAAAAAAACAGACATTCATTTTTATTAAGGAGAACGTTGATGTAAGCCTTCATCATATAGATGAACTAATTCGTTATATTGATGAAGCGTATAGTATCTACACAGGGTGGCATAGAAATAAATTGCAAATGGTTTTACGATGAACAATGAGTATCTTAAAAGATTCGATATATGTGATTTAGAAATTTCATCATATAATTATATGTTTATCTTTTAATTAATATTTCCCCAAAAGTATCCATTTCCATTTTAAAGATTGTATTGAATATTGCTTGTCGATGAACAAACTTTTTTATTTTTGCTTTTACTACGGGCAGCTGATTTTGCTAAATAACTTCGATTATTCACATTATATAAAATGTTATAAATTTTGCATAAATAGCATTAATACATTAATATATCTTAAGTATTTATTATGTTATCAGTAGAATGAAACTTATATGATTAGAAAGGTACTGTGGCTATCACTTAATTGAAAGTATTTTGGTAGCATTCAATTTGTCGCCGCAATATTAACATAGTTATGTGTTCAAATATAAATAATTTTAGGTTAGAACCTATCCTTCGATGGAGCGCATGATTTACCCAAAAAAGAATGCAATTTACCTACCCTTAATTAAAGGTATGTTATTAATATATAACTTTAATTCAGTTGCATAGATATATCTGGGAGGTGTTGACCAACCGATTTCGTTTCAATGATTTTACTATGTAAACGAACGTTTTTCGACATAAATTGTTTGTTCTAAATGTTCATAGCGACGTTTTAAAAGCTAAATCATGAGTAAGACTAGGTATCTAATTTTCAAAGGGGCGTATTTTTCCGATATCTTGATATAGCTTTTTCATTTGTAAAAATAAAACGTAAATATCGAAAAGTGTTGTACGTGTTTTAGTATACATACTTCTAAAAGGTAGGTTAAGCTACGTTTCGACCGAACACAAATCCCAAGATTAATGCCCAATTCACAATTCGGCGTTGCACGCGTGCGTGCGTCGGCACGCTTTGACACGCTTTATCGAAATTTTACGATTTTAAATGCCAAAGCGCGCGAGCAACAATTTTGTAAAACAAAATGTTGCTTTGAAGCTTTTTTTGGCTGAAAAATACAAATTTAGAGCAAAATTAAATCTTCAAGTCTACTCCCTTTTTTCTTGAAGCTGTAATTTTTATGCTCGAACTGAAAAAGGATTCTCCAAAATACAATAAAATCATGTTTAACAATATATCAAATCACACAACAACCTTAATACGGATACAAAACCTTTGATTATATTTTTCCTCCAAAAAATCTAAAGAAAATAGTAGTTGCCCCACAAAAAAAAGTTATTCCTCATTTCCACACAATGAATTTATTAATTAGGCTTTGAAAAAACATCATATAGCTTTTTAAAAGTTGTGTGTAATAAACATTAGCGGATCTGTGCCACTCCATCTATAAACGGCACATTCTATGACTTCAAATCGAACAATTCGAAATTCTTAAGTTGTCGAACGCGCGTGATAATAGAAAGTAGCTCTACTCAGGCGTTGCGTTGAACTTTACGATATTTACGATCTAAAGTCGAGTCAACGTCTGAAGTTGTATTTTGTGTGACACCATATGAAAGCTTTGTTTCTACATAATCTGTCAACGCACGCACGCGTCAACGCGACATTGTGAATTGGGCATAAGTACAAGGGGTTTAGAATTAGTCCTGAAGTGTGTGTGTCTCTCTTTCTCTGTCCATCCGAGAGAAGATGACATTTCACGAGAGAGAGAGAGACACACATTTTTCCATTTTTGATGTCTTTTCTTTCATTTATGTCAAAAGCAGCTCTGTTTGCTTTGTACTTTTGACATCTCGAGCTGTGGAAAGTGTGTTTGTTTTATTTCTCATCTTTCTTTTTATGAGATTTCTTTTGTATGATAAATTCCGAGATTTATGCGGGATTTACGGAGTTTTTTCTAAATCTCGCAATTATTCTTCGGTGGAAACATAGCAGTAGGGTCGATTTTCGACCACAAGCGAGACTAACATTAAATAAATATGTCATTGAAATAAAGCTAAAATTATCATGAATTTTCTACAACGACTTTCTTTTGGTAAAAAAATAGCTCTCTATATAATTATAACGTTGTGATTTTATTACACACATAAATGTAAATATATATTTACCTTTTAAGAATATTTTCAAAATTAATGTGATATTGTTTTTTAACCAAACTTTTCCCATACATTGTTCCCTCACGCCTTAATATTATAAAATTCAACAGAATGGATCAATAAAATTATAACCAAATTATAAAAAATGCAAAAACATTTCAAACACAAATGTATGCACCCTGCGACTCTACCTAAAGAAATGCATATGGCAGGCAAATGGCCGTTCTCTGATTCTCATTGGGATCAATTATGAAAAAAAATAAAAAAATAGTCCCAGGAGTGATAAAAGTAACTCCGAAATAAAATTTATTTTTATAAATCCTCAATATTTCTTGAGCGCGTGAGTTTTTGCCACTACAACTTATTGACATTTGTTGTAAAACTGATTTTCGTTTGAATATTTTCTTTTCGGATGCGAAGAAATTCAATTGTTAAATTCACATAATATTACCATTTTCATGACATTATGCTCGTTTAAGTATTTTAGCATCCTCATGAAAGTGGGAAGGATCTTTACGATTTATATTGGCGTCAGTATTTTTATTTCATGTTTTTATTCGTGTGAACAATCTTACAACTAGATGAAAACAAATTTGACGGCACAGAAGGTGTGCATCATATTGATGAACAAATTTGTCATTATGATGAATACATTCATCACATTATGAAATTAAAGGGGAATTTTTCATAATATTGATGAATGATGAGCACAATTTATAATTTTCGAAGTTCATCATATTGACGAAATCGGTTTCATCATAGTAATGAAAACGTTCACTGGACTAAAATTGTTGATTTTTTCATCACATTGATGAACTTTTTCACTACTATGGTGTACCTTTTTTTCAGTGAAACACTGTTTCACATTCACAGATAAGGTGAGAGATATCTTCCGCAACCTGTATGTCCTCACAGCACCTGCAACTGCATATATATACGTGACCGTATGAGTTAAGCCTAGTCTCATGACATGCTTCCTCAGAAGGCAATGCCCGAGACTGATTAATTCTTCAGACTTCCTCCGACAATGCTTTTGAAACCCTGAGCCCATCTACAGTTGTTAAAATCTGGTGACTGCTGTGTTGAATGTTATTTCAACATGGTTAAAAATATTGGCGTTAAATTTAATATTTTTTGGGTTGTATATAAGTCCACGCTGAAAAAATATTAGAATTTAATATTTCTGATATATTCAATTTCAGAAATCAATAACAGATTTATTGAAAAGAAATAATGTTTGCTTTTACAAAATATGTCCATAATACTTAAATTCAACACAGAAAACATTGGTTTCTATGTCGGAAGTATTTAAATCAAAAATCAAATTTTATAGCTGGTTTTAGGCCAGGATATTCGACTATCGACCATGTATTTGTGTTGAGGAGCATAGTAGAGTCCTACATTGGAAGAGGTAGAAAACTGTACGCGTTCTTCGTCGACTTTAAATCGGCTTTTGATACCGTAGATCGAAAAGATTTATTTTATAAACTTTACGGCATGGGCATGTCGATGAAATTCGGACGCGTTATCCAAAACTTGTATGCGGAGACTAAATCAGCGGTGTGGAGTGGCGAGGAGTTATCGGAATGGCTTCAGTTGTTCTCCGGAGTAAGACAGGGATGCTCGCTAAGTCCAAGCTTATTTGCTCTATATATCGAGGATGTTGTAGATATTCTGCCTGGAGGTGTGGAGTATGCAGGACTACTTATCAAAACACTGCTGTTCGCGGATGATATTGTACTACTGGCATATTCACCAGAATCTCTACAACGGATGATAAATAGGCTGTATGAATACTGTAGGCTATGGTACTTGTTTGTAAATCCAAGCAAATCAAAGGTTATGATATTTAAGAAAGGTGGTGGCAAGGACTGCAGAAAAGAAAAATGGAACTACAACGGCGGAAGCATAGAGGTCGTTAAGGAGTACAAGTACCTGGGAGTCTACTTTACGAAAAATTTAGATATGGAGAGACATTTTAAGGATAAACTTGCGAAGTCAAAAACTGCCTGTTGCCTGGAAGAAATGTCTAAGTAGCGAATTCATCGCCCACAGCGCCAAATATAAGGTCTTTGTTGCGGTGTCAGAGTCCATCATTTTCTATGCGGCGCAAGTGTGAGGAGTAAGAAAATATGAGACTGTAGAGAAACTATTACGGTACTACATAAAGAGAACATTTAACCTCCCACCTAGCACTCCAAATTACATGATAATGCTGGAAACAGGTTTGTCCTCACTGTTCATTAAAATTTTTAAACTGTATGTGGACTACGTCCTCAAGGTTTTAAATATGCCGGACTCCAGACTGCCGAAAAAAGTCGTTCACCAAGCAATGGAATCAAGGGAAGGATGGTACAGAGAGTGGTTGGATATTGCGGAGGGATGTGGAGTGAATTTGAGTCTGGATAATAGCGAAAATTGGAAACCTCAACTTTATCAGCTCATCAAAAGCATGGATGAAAATGCGCGGTTAAGGCATTTAGAACAGGCTTCGGGATCTTTAGATAGAATGATCTACAGCCGCTTAAGTTATAATCTACAGAATAACTACTTCCGTGATGTGTATAGCATATCGGATATAGGTATCGACAGTGTTTAAGTTGCGTGGAGAACTACTGAAGCTTAACTATATACCACACAGGGAGGACCTACCATTGCTGTTTAGCTTATGTAACTTGGCAGAAAGAGAGGATGTCATTCATTTTGTAGGGAAGTGTCCAGTTCTGAAGGAAATTAGGAGACATATCTTCGGAAGTAATGTCCTGATGTTGTTTTCATTAGCCACAAATAAAATTATTATTATTATTATAAAATTATTATTATTATTATAGGATTTTAATACATTATTGTATTAGAAATAATGAAACTGTGTATTGAAACCTAATACCAACAGCTTAAATTCAATATTTCCTGGATTTTTTTTAGCCCATGGAATATTAGAATGAAATAAAATATTGTTATATTTTATTACAAATTTATATTTGATTTTAGTACAAATGGGATATACTTTAATACCAAAAATATTATATTTTAATATAGTTATATTACATATATTCTAATTACATATATTCTAACACAAAACAGGGTTTGACCTTAAGCAGTCTGTTCCGCTGGTCACCGATGTCCATCTTGACGAGTCCTTTAACGTTTTAGTTCGCGAGTACTCTCCCAAAATATAGGCCGCTGCGCTCGTTCTATGAAATTTTCAAGACCCTTAAGTGAAAAAAAAACATGAATATACCTGCGTTGCAGTGGCGTCTCGTCAGGGTGTGCAAGGTGTGCATTGCACACCCTGATCTAACGAAAATAAGTCCCTCATCAAACACAGTGTAATAATAATAACACACAAATAATGATATTCACAATTCCATAACCCATAAAACCTCCATAACACAGCCAACAGCTACAGCCTACACCATACCTATTCATATTCATCCTTTATAAATTATAAATCTTCTTTCAAAATTCCTTCACCGTTGAGAAAAAAAAAAAAATTAACTCGTACAAAAACTCGCTGTGCACCATTCTGTTGATTTCATCAAATAAATTCATCCAACTCCAAACTATATCCCTCTACTACATGATTTCTCCAGTATTCATCCCCATCGTCATTCGTCACCCGCACGCCACCGTACTTAAATCGCTTTACTTTGATGAACTTGTAGTGAACTCGTGTGAAGGTTTTCTGTGCACGGGCTTCATAAGTCAAATATATAGGGTGTCCGCCAAAGAATTTTCAACTTTGAATTTGAATAAACGGCGAGCGGGGTATCGGCGGAGGGGGGAGGCGTATTCATTACACTTACGCGTCGTGCGGATTTTAGTAGCCATGGATCGTTGGTCGGCGGAGCATCGTGCGTTTGCTGTAGATAGAGGCATATTTTAAAAATAACGATTCTCCCGTGGCTATTCGCAAGACATTTCAATATTCGGCGTATACGGGATTGTCCTAGTACGCAACTTATTGGCAAGTGGGTGCGAAGTTTTCGTGAACAAGGACCTGTAGTGGGACACGGGCCAGGTGTATCGCGAACTGTGAGAACTGACGAAACAATTGAAGCAGTTCGTCGTGATGTTATTGCAAATCCACGTCTTTCACTAAGAAAAAAAATTCCCAAACCTATTCCTCTATGTTGGAAAACTTTTTGGAACCTGAGTTGGAGAACAATGAATGGGTAAACGGATCGACATGGTTTCAACAGGATGGTGCTACACCACACACTTCGCGAGCATCAATGAACATTGTAAGGCGCATTTTCCCCGAAAAAGTCATAAGTCGTTATGGTGATATCCCATGGCCCCCCAGATCGCCAGACTTAACACCTGCGGCCTTTTTTTTATGGGGATTTCTTAAATCTAAAGTCTACGTTAACAAACCGCGAAATTTATTGCAACTGAAAAGAAATATTCGCAACGAAATCAGAGGAATTTCGCAAGAAACTTGCAAAAAAGTTTTCACAAATATGGTGTTTCGTTTAAATGAGTGTGTTCGTCTCCGTGGTACACATTTAACTTCAATTATTTTCAAAACATAGATCCGCATTTGTATATTTTATTTTAAAATAAAAACGATTATATAAAAACCTGTGAATCTTTTATTATTTAATTTTAAATTCGAAAATTGTTTCGCGAACACCCATACAATGTATTACATCGATACTCGTGCAAATAAAAGCTGTGCACGAAAGTCGATGAATGAATGGTTGAACTTAGCTTTTCGTTTAAGTGGTTGGGGATTGGGGTTGCAGTTTCGTGCGGTGCTTTTGATTTTGTATGCGAAAGTTTTATTTTTCTATATTTTATTTTGAAAACAAAATAAGATATCAAAAACAGCAAAACAATGATTGAGAAAACAATAAATGGGACGTGTTTTCAGGCAATTAATTGATATTTTTAAAAAATGTATAATTTTAAAGAATTTGCACACCCATCTAGATAATTCACGCGACGCTGCTGCTGCGTTGTATATATTGTTATTACAAGGGTTACTTACCTCCTTATATATAAGAAAATACAGCCGCGTCCTGCCTCTTTAAATTTCCTTTTTCAGGATAGACTTCGCAAACAGTGTTTATTGTAATTGTTGTAATTGTGAAGGAAGAACAATTGTTTCACAATACTTAACAAGCAATCCACAGGTATTTCGGCACCGTCGCTATCTTTTAATGTAAAGCAACCATCTATTTCTTCGTTATCCAAAACTTAAAATGAAAAACAATAAATAAATAAAAACTGAATTCACTCACTCTTCAAAAAAAAAAAAAAAAAAATATTTGCACTAATTAAATATCACATAAAAAACACTTTTGCAAATACTTACCACTTAGAAGGATATTTTCATTTAATGTGAATGTTTTGTTTTCCATGCATTTAATATATTTTATTTGAATCTAATAGTTTTCCTCACCACGTTTTTAACTTTTATGAACAGTCCGTTCAAATTGTCCACCAAATGCGCCATTTTTCGATCTTGTCACGACGCGCTTCTAACTGGAAATGGAAAACCAAGCGACAAAATAATAACTCTTGGTTTGAAAATAATACAGAAATATTGAAATTTAATACTGCTGGGTTTAATTTTAGTTCCTCTGTATTAAATATAAATACGTCTGTACTTACAAATGGGTTTTTTAGGGGTTCAAATAAATACTTCCATATTAGAAAATAATACAGGTGAGGGTTATGTGCTATACTACAATTATTATAACACACAAAATATTTAATTTTAATATTATTCAGCAAGCATATCATCACTTCAACCCAGATCTTGTATTATAACCAAATACAAATTTATTGGAACGGAAAGCATTGTAATAAGTGCATATTGAAATATAATCAGACAGAGCGTTATATTTTAAGTCAAATACAATTTAATTATAATAAATTCCTGTTTGAAATATAACTTTAATATTCTCGGGGTTAAATTTTAGAACTAAAATATTAGATTTTAATATTTCAAGATTAAAATTCAGAGAAGCCTTATTAAAATGAGCATTTTAATGTAAGAAATAATTAACTTTAATACAAAAATATTAAAAAAATAATGTAATAAATTGAAATTATTAAAAAATAATTTTTCCTGTGTTGCATACACCTGTAATAAAGACGCGGTATTAAAAAACACCCTCATATTTTTAACCGTGAAGACAATCCTTCTAGCCATGGCAATAGGTGGTCTTGTACCCAGGATCGTTGTATTAAGTGGGAGTTCCGCTCCTTCCTTGGCCTGAACGTCGGCCTTTTCGTTACCCGCAATATTACAATGACCAGGTAGCCAGGTAGCCAGCATGAGCTGGCATGGTTCTGCGAGCATAATGCCTTGAGCATTGTGCGGCAATTTCGCGTTTAAAACAAAAAGAAACATCTTTAAATACTTAACTTGGAGGTCCTTTCTAAAAATGCGAAGTCGATCGATATAACAATTTCTGGATCGAAAATTCTTCCGTTTCACTGCCTAAACTGATATTGTGGTTCTTTTTGATTGTTGACTGCTAATTTCGTTCCAAACCATGAAAATCAATGATCTCACTGAAAAAAAAGACGTCGTCATATTGATGAACGGCGTTCATTAACGTGATATTCATTGATATGATGTACTTTTCATAAATATGATAAACAAATTCATGAAAACTGTTTGACAATTGAAGAATCATGTATCAACATCGAGAAAGTGCATTCATAAATTTTGTTAACAGGATTCTGATGGGAATTTGGTCTATTTTCTAATAAACCACGTTTATTATTTTATCAAAACTTTTCATCAATATGACCAGAAAAACACTTATTTTGATGAAGTTAGTTATTTGTTCGTCCAGTTGATGATCTATTCATCTTATTGATGAATGAAATCATCATATTCAAGTACGATTGCCAAGTTTTGAATTTACATCTTATTGATACGGCGTTCATCGTATTGATGATGGCTTTCATAAAAAAAAACAGACTTTAATTTTTATTAAGGAGAACGTTGATGTAAGCGATCATCTTATAGATTAACTAATTCGTTATATTGATGAAAAAAAAACTGAACTCACCGTTATATAATCCTTTTCACTGGACTAAAATTAATGAATTTTTCGTTATATGGATGAACTTTTTCATGAATTGGTTTACATTTATTTCAGTGCTATAAAGATCATGTGGGCATTATAAAAAAAAACTGTACCTATTTCATGTCTGAACAAAAAACATATGGCTCAAAAGGTCAAATTGAAAAGAAAAATGTATTCCAATATAGGCCAGCAATAGAGGCCATCTCAAACTTGTTTCCCCATATGAGGTTACAGCTGTTTCGCAATAATTTTTGCACATTTTTCGAGGTAGATTTTACGTACGCGATAAATATCCTATCCTATACACTTACCATTGCCTCTTCCATGAGATCTAGATGAAGTGGTGCAATATTTAGAATAACTTCAAACACAAGCTAGTCCATGTATTTGGTTCATTTTAGTCTGTCCAAACCCCTGCGTTGCTTACTACACCGAACAGCGACTGCATATTATGTGCATTATTGCTGTTTTTTTTATATATACTTCTCCCGGGAAAGGCGAACCTATAACGCTTCAACAGCGCCCCGAAATGCCTGCAGATTTATGTTTGCCCTGCACTTAAATTGCTGCAAATTGTAATCTTCTGGAAATATATCCCCAGGAAGCGAGTTCCAAAGTTTGCTTGTCCTGTAACAGAAGGAGTTTTTGAAAGTTGATGTCCTCGTAGTTGTCAAGTGTACTGTATGGTCATGAGCATTAGCAGCCTGTCTTGTTGGGCGCCCAAAAGTTGCATTTCCAGGGATATTGTCTTTGAGTTCCTCAGAAAATCTACCATGGACGTACCTATAGAACAAGCATAGGTCAGCGACTTGTCTTCTGTGCACCAACGGTTGAAGATTCGATGTGAGTGTAGGGTCTTAAATGAGTCGAACTGCTCGTCTCTGTATGCTATCAAGCAGGTTAAGTGAATGTTTTGGGGCCGAGCTCCATATATGGGAACAATATTCCAAGCCTGGTCTAACCTGTGCTTTGTAGAGAAGGAGAGGTTGCTTGGGGCTAAAGTACCTCTTTGCTCTAAATAGGTAGCTCAACTTTGCGGACGCCGATTTTGCGATATAGGATATGTGGTTCTGCCATGTGATTCCTGAATTGACTGCGACTCCTAGAATGGTCATCCATTTGGATCTGAGGAACTGTTGATGCATTTTTTCTGGAAAATGTTGTGAGCTGTGTCTTGTTTGCATTAAATGCAACCAAGTTGTCCTTTCCCCACTTCAAGATTTTGTCCAGATCATCATTTAGAGAATTAATTTGTTCACATCTCTGACTGTGTGATATAACCGTATTCACAGGCCTATTGTTCGAGATGGAGGATATAAGAGTGCTGTCATCTGCAAAGCTGTAGATATTATTATTTGTCGATCCAAGCAAATCGTTGATATGGAGAAGAAATAGAGTTGGAGAAAGAATATATCCTTGGGGCACTCCTGCATTTATAGCAAACGAATTGGATGATACACCATCTACAACAACTTGGATCGATCTTCCCAGAAGAAAATTTTGCATCCATCCGCAGAGTTGTTGTGGTAATCCGTAAGAGGCTAACTTGCCTAATAGGGCTCTATGCCAGACTCGGTCAAATGCCTTTGATATGTCTAAGGCTACGGCTCTGGATTCGCCGTGTTGTTCAATTGATTGCGTCCATAAGTGCGTTACGTAGCTTAACAGGTCACCAGTGGAACGACGGCTCCGAAATCCGTATTGCCTGTCACTTATTAATCGATGGCCTTCTATATATTTGATTATTTCGACATTTATTGCCTTTTCCATTACTTTAGAGAGCATTGAAAGTAACGCTATTGGACGATAGTTTTGTGGCAGACATTTCTTCCCTTTCTTTGGAATAGGTTGAATGCGAGCGGTCCTCCAGCAAGAAGGAAACGTCTTCTGGGAGTACGACATGCTAAACAGCTTACAGAGTAACAGGTGCAAGTTCTGGTGCACAGTTCTTGAGTACTATAGCCGGGATTCCATCTGGTCGCGTTGCCTTATTCCAATCTAGTTTTTTAAGGATGCGTTGAATTATTCGAGGCCGAAATTTCACTTTTGCCATTGATGAATTTATCCTCGGGATATTTGGTGGCTCTAGGTGTGCAGAATCTAGGGTGGAATTCTTTGAAAACATGCTAGCGAAAAGATCTGCCTTTTCTTTGGGTGTTGTTGCTAGCGTGCCGTCTTCTTTTACTAGAGTTGGAAAAGAAGAGCAACTAAAGTTATTACTGATTGCCTTTGCCATGGACCAGAATGCGCGTGAGCCGCTAGGACATCCAATCACTCTGTTAGTGACTCTTTCGCTGTAAATTGTCTTCGCCGATTCAATAATTAGGTTGCATCTATTTCGAAGAATTGTAAGTTCAGATCTTTTTAGTTCTGAAGGGTTTGACCGCAACATTGTCGTTTTGGGGTTAAGTCATCGATTTTTACCTAGTACCTATACTTTGGCAGGTCCATAGTGAGGTTCTGACTTTATCCATAGTCTTGGTAAGGTGAGAGTTCCATGTAAGTTTTTCATCCAGTGTGCAACCTATAGACTCTTCACTTCCTTTGAGAACACTATTCACCGAAGAGTGTAGTTGTTCTCAGTTTATTTCGCTCGCTTCTCTTAGTGAATGAAACTATAGCATTTTTTTTTTTTTTTTTTTTGGATTACTTTTGGGGCCACCTTTGGTGTACCATTCGACAAAAAGGTAGGAATTAGGATAGCTATGCCATCTACATAGGTTTCTTCCTCCAAAGGTCTTCTAATTTTTCATATAAAAGCTCTCGACTTTTATCATTTTACAGAAAATCTAAACCGATGAATACATTTCCAAACGTCTCGCTATTGCAAGCAGAATGTACTCGAATATTCGCAACGCCCAACTCTGACTTCATTATATTAATACGTGAACATCAAAAGTTTCCGTACACTTTTAAAGTATTTGAGGAGAATGAAACTTATATCATTCAAAAGATTCTGTGCCACCGATGTGCACAAACAAAAAATTGTGGGTATATGTCGTCATTAAGGCTGGTAAAATTAGATTACCAATTCCCAATACAAAATGCTTATCAATTAAATGAATACCTAATGAAATTGTTTTGTTAAAGCTAACATTCAATTTCTCACCATATTGCCATATTAACCCATTCGAATATAACTCATCTAAGATGAAAACCTATTTTCGAAGGAATGCAAATTACCTACCCCTAAAAGTAAGCAACGGTATACCTAATTTCAATTCAGGGGCATAATATAATATCTGTGAGGTGTTGACGGATGACGGACGGTTGCTATAGCTATTAATGATATTACTATGGAAACGAAAATTTTTCGACCTAAAATTTATTCTCTAAACTCTCAAACTTACAAAAAAATTTTACAATTATATACCTAATCTTTTTTTTAAAGGTGCGTATTTTTTCGATATCTACCTAGATGTCGCATTTTCACTTATAAAAAAAAAAACATAATTATCGGAAATGTTGACACAGTTTTTAGTATAACATCCCTACTTCTAAAAGTTTGGGTAGATCTTCGACCATAAGCGAAACTAGTTTTTATTAATAGCTGAATAAGTAGACCCCGCCCAACAAATTGGCACACGATCTACCAGAGGCCAAAGCATACCTACGCATTTTTCCTTAATATGAAGTTTTCACATCTTTATCGATGACTGTCAAACTTTTTTTTTCAAACGTCAAACCTCAACTTTCATTTACTTCAGTGAGACCAAAACAACTTAATACCGCCAACAAAAACTAACCCCACCAGTCAAATGGTAGGGGACAGACAAAATAAAAACTTTACATTTCTTCTCTTTTTCTGTTGTTTATTTGGTAGCTCCTTTCGCATAAATAAAAACAAAACTCTGGGAACGTTTTTAGAAACGGCAAAAATGTCCACCCCTTTGGTAAAGTATCTATACGCTGGGGACGAATGTTTTTGTTTGCCTCATTGACGACCGTCGTAACATTTTTTTTAATAATCCAAAGAAACAATTTTTTCTTTCACCACCAGTCCCACGAATTGCGGTCTATTTTTGTCATCTTACGTCAAGCTTTTGTTTTCATCAGTCGACCCATTCATCACAGAAATTGAATGAAAGTATCACACGAGATGGGGTGTGAAAAAGGGGTTAGAAATACCTAAGACCAAGGGTGAACGACCCATTTATTTTCATAATAGGCCGTTTGTTTCTCTAAACGTGCCATAATTCCTTCGCTTGTCATTCATAGGCACAAGGGTTGTTGGTGGAGTTAAAATAGTTTAATTGCATTCCATCGAAACATGCTTAACAAGGAGTCATTTCTCATTATGACCATTCGTGCTCATTGGCAGCTGTAAGTAATGAATAGATTGATTCATCACTTGTGCAGCAGAAAATAGTCATTTCTGGGCGCTAAAATTGTTCAATTGCGCTATTTTTCCACATCACCGAGAACTGATTACGTGAGTCGATTGAGCTCGTAGCTCCCCTCGCGAAGGATAGAGTTTCGTGTTATTTGAGCGGTGCAATCGAAATAAATGGAAATGGAAATACGAAAGTCAATCGAGAGAGAGAGTAGTCACATGGAATTGTGACCGGATGTGGCGCGGTAATAAGTATTGATTTTTACTAAAAGCCCGTCAACTGTATTTAAGACTAATGGCAACTGAACGCGTGGGGGAGAAAATCACCTCCCTGCAAACAGCTGAAAGCTGAGACGAACGAAGGGATTATCGTCAAACATTGGCTGAGTATAATACAGTCGCGCAGCAGAATTACTTCAAACAATTTAGCACGAGGAAGTTTTGTTTCGCCAACATGACGTGCCGCATTCCAAGGGATCGTCTTTCCATGAAAACAATACCAGTCCATTCCAAGGCTGTACCGTGATTTTGATTGATGGCATTAAGTGGTGGGGAATGATGGGTATTCTGTGTTCTAACTACGGATGTTCGGAGCTTTGACCGATAAAGTCTTTCTTCTCAACCCCTCGCACAGAAAAAGAAAAAAATCCAAAATTCTCAAACGCGATCGTTCTCCTAATGTTGAATACCATAGGTCTTGGAACAAAAAACAATTTAAAATGAGTTCTAGTGATAAAAACTCGAGAACTAACTACTTCGCGCCACTGCAGTGCCTACCGGATTCGAACAATGACGACATTGATTGTGATGAAGTTTTGAGTCCACCCGTAACCAACAAAAAAATTAAAATCCCATCGATATATTGTGTCCTGCAAAAAAACTTAAATGAAATCTCTTCTCCTTGAAGTTAAAATAGACAACTATTCTGTGAAGAAAATGAGTATTGGTGTAAAATAAACCTTGATAGTGTTGAATTGCATACAAAATTGTGCAATCTATTAAAATTAAAAAACGTTCAATTCTTTACTTATGACCTACCAACATCAAGGTCATTTAAAGTGTTGTTGTATGGGCTAGAGGAATTATCTCCCGAAGAGCTTAAAAGCGAACTCGTGTCACTCGGATTGAAGTGTTAAAATATTAAAATTGTTAAAAAGTAATACGAACGGTTCGTGGATAGGTATATTTTAATTGGTTTTTCTTGAAACCGGTTCAATAGGACTTTAAAAAAAAAAAAACGCAAGTTAAATGGGATTTCGCAGGAAGACAACTCAACAGAGTTACGCAGTGTTTTAAATCCAAATGAAAAAAAAACTGCCACATTAAAACGCATTGCGTTATTTGCTCCGAGTCACACAAGACTATACTCTGTTCAATTTATATTTTCAGTACAGGGAAGATAGGCTATTGGCCTTTCACCCTTTCTATTATGGATTTTAATAAGCTGTCTACATTTTAAAGCTCTCACATGGTTGCCATAATGAGCACTATAATTTGGCATAATTCTCTCACAAATATTGGTAGAGTTACCAAATACCAGCTGTTTATTAAGAAAAAATGGTTTAACTGCATATTAACAGATCCTTTAGAAATACGAAATAATTACAGGAGTACCTAAAAACTGTATGGCAACATCCCACATAATCAAATTCATTTATTCGCTCTCAAAATCTTTAAAAAGCAACAAAACCGAAAGTTCTGTGAGAACATCCATAGAAAAACCCGTAATGATTTGCAAATAAATATGGTAACACTCTTCTGAGGTGCTTAAAACACACACCAACACCACACATGTTTATTTTCTGCGACAAAATAGGCCTGTTCTTTTACTTTTAAATCTTACGAATTTTTACTAATTCTTACGAATTCTTACGAATTTTTACTCAATGCCGTTCCTTAACTCAAAAAAATCGTAAAAGAGAGCGTCATCGAGAGAGCAAGATATTACCCCTTCACTGAGAATCTTACGAATTTTTACTCAACAAATTTCTTGGTGTAAGAAGTGAAAAAGCTGTCAGTCACCTTACAACTAATAGTACGAGAGCTAGCAACGTCGGGAAAACAAGATTTCAGTACGGCCAGTTTTTAAATATGCTATATCTCTCTCACTCTCCCGGACCTCATAAAGGCTGTCTGTCGTACCTGTATACAGGTAAAAAATCAATTTTTCAAATCATTTTAAGAAGTTTTTTTGTTTTTTTATTATGTTTATTGAACTTTTTGCAATATGAATCTATAATCGCCAGACATTTTTATTGTTGTTTAAACTGTGCCAAACAATAATTGTGAATTAAATTTTTTTTTTTTTTTTCAAAATATTTTAGTATGGCAGAAATTTATATAGGATGTTATTTAAGTATCTAAAAACCCAAAATTAATTTGCCAAGCAATATTTCGATTGCTAAACCTTCAGCCAGACCGATATAAAATTGAAAAGTGATGTGGTGTCATCGTGCTTGGTCTAGAAATAGTTGTTGAATAAATAACAGAGAAAGGATTAAAACATTTTGAATTAATTTGTGGATTAATACGGTATCAAAATAATAGTTTATTGTTGTACAAAATTAAGATTATGATCAATTCCATGAATGAAAATAAACAAAAATTTAGATGGTTATGTGAAAATTAAGGTTAAATATTTAATCCATAATTGTATCACAACAAACGGAGGCATCTTGATAATTATCATCATCATCTTCATCACTGCTGTCATTTTCACTGTCATCATCGTCTCTTGAATTGTTATCGTCTTGTAATAAGTTGTTATCTGTAATAGAATGATCTTTTGGCAAAGAAATTTATTAGTATTTTATTTTTAATTTTTACCTTTAATAATAATGTCAGCAACTAATGATGGTAATTGCTCTCCGACAAACCAGATAAAATCGTATTTATCGTCATTTATGGTCCAGCCGGAAGCTTGAGGTGATAGAGATGTTGGGTGTTTTAAATGAGCATTTCTCCAAAACTTTGTGACGTACCGAACTCGTAGTAAATGTTGATACAATTCAGCTTTGCATGGTGGTAGGCTTGATGGGTCAAAATTACGAATTTTTTTTTTTCAAAATTGTCATCTGATTTTTTAGACCGGTAAGTGTTTGAAAACAGATGGAACTGAACTTCATTAACGTTCCAAGAATCACGAAATCCGTAAATATGACAAATTAACTTTTCTAAGATCTCAAATGTCTCATCCAGCAATTCTTCATCATCTGTTATAATATTTTGACAGGCTGACTGATACTGTTCTGACAGTTTAAAAGGTCGAAGTTTACCTTTCCGGAAAAAAGCAGGTGTGTAGTCGCATCCTGTGAGTACATGAAACCACGGTAGAGCTTTCGATAAAGAATTCCCGAGAATTGCGTATACTTGATTGACGCTTATAAATCGCTCATGATTCCCCACACCCATATTTAGCCAGAGTTTTAGGGATGCGTTCAAATTTGCTAACCTCTACTGCAGTATTTAATCTCGAAGTTGAACTAGATGGGCTGGGAAGATCTACTGTTGACGAGAAATTAATTTCAGATAACTTACGATATTTTGCCATTAGAGCTGTAAAACTGCTGTAACAATTTCTGTGATATCCATCAGTGTCATTAACTTGCTCTGGTAACTGCACACTATCATATTTAAGTTTCAAATTTGCACGTATTTGTAAAACTTCTCTACACTTTTTTAATGTATTTTCTACAAAAGTTGTTATTTGTCCATTTCTGTCTTTACAAAAAACACCTTTAAATTTTTCACTAGCCATTGTAACACAATTTCGTTAAAAACATTAAAAATAACAGCAGCAAATATACCAATGTGACTAAACTGACGCCATCTTAACTACAGACAACTGTTGTCGTCTATCTCGCTTGCGCAACCAACACGTGATTATCTGTACTCGTCCAACATGCCGAATCACTTATCACTCTTAGATCGGTCTGGCTGAAGGTTTAGCAATCGAAATATTGCTAGGCAAATTAATTTTGGGTTTTTAGATACTTAAATAACATCCTATATAAATTTCTGCCATACTAAAATATTTTGAAAAAAAAAAAAAAAATTTAATTCACAATTATTGTTTGGCACAATGGCGATTATAGATTCATATTGCAAAAAGTTCAATAAACATAATAAAAAAACAAAAAAACTTCTTAAAATGATTTGAAAAATTGTTTTTTTACCTGTACAGGTACGATGCGCACTGATGAACGCAACCACTACCGCCAGCCAGACAGCCTTTATGACGTCCGGGAGAGTGAGAGAGATATTATATCTAAAATCTGGCCGTACTGAAATTCTCTCTCAAAAACGTTGCTAGCTCTTAGACTATAACAGCTGATTTGAAATTTGTTGTCCCATTTGGCATATGCGTTGATTATTTTTTGACTTCTTGCTTATTAAAATGGTATCAACAGGCGGCAAAATAAAATTGAACGTTCTCTTTAAGATTCTTTAAGATATTGGCGTCGAAATTCTTCCTTACTGTAACAAGGTACAATCTCTTCCATGTATCTAATTCTTAATGCAGTGTCGCTTTTTCCTCTTCTCGAATGCTTGTTGTTCAATCAGTACAAACTCTTCCACATACTCGGTTGCATCAAAAAGAAGTTCGATCAATTATAGGTCACTTTACTCACTAAGTTAATGATATAACCAATTTTCTTTGTAAATTAGGAAATTCCTCGAGTTCATCAGACATTTAAACCGCTTTTCGTACCACTTTTTTTTTCAATATTTGAAATATGTATCTGTCATTTTTAAAGATTACTACAAAAGCGTTCCCTATCTTTTTCGTAAGTGTCTCTCTTTGTGCGAGAGAATTTATCCCCACCACTGCCATTTTGACAGTCTTTTCCATTCTTACTACAAAAGTAAAGGAACAGACCTAATAGCAACCGCACACGAGAATATCACCCTCGTCGTCATCCTCATTCTGACAGCAGTTGTGTGGCAGACTGGTCATGGTGGGATGTATGCGCCTTTGAGGAAAATTGGGTGGGTTTTTCGTAAATGACAACAACAAGTTCTTTGGAATGCCAGTGGTTTCGTTTTTATTTCAGCGGCAAATCTTGTTTGAGTGCCGTGAGAGTAGCTACAGGCACCACTGGTAGAAAAAAGAGCTTCCCATAAGGCCTGTACTGAAAATATAAAATGAACAGAGTATTTATAGGTACTCTTTTTATTTTTTTTTTATTTATTTTTTTTTTTTTGGTTGCGTCCAAAGGATGTGTAATCTTCATAGATACCAGTAGTCCGTACTAGCTGGTATGCACGATTCGCGGGATATGTTTCTCCAGTGCCACGCGCCTTACGTACTAAGCCACACCCCTGTGTACTCTTCTACCACTCTCCCCGCGGAACTGGCGTTAGGTATTACTTCGCGGGGCTGGTTAGCAACTCATGCTAAATCGTTTGCGTCTGCCACTTCGACTCTTCTTAGTCTTTCGGCTCCTCTCGGCTCGTTTTGTACACTCGTTATAAATGAACATGTCTCCAACTAGTCGTCTTCTGACCTCAATATGTGGTTTATAAGAAGCTGCGGAATAGGTAAGTTCGCTCTTCCTCCTGAAAAGCGCCTACAGTGGAACATTACGTGCTCCGTATCTTCTTCTTCTCCTGGGCATTCGGGGCAGAAAGGCCAGCTATCGTGACCGAATCTGTAAAGATATTTTCGGTAGCCGCCGTGCCCGGATAGGAACTGCGTAATGTGGTAGTTGCAGCCCCGCGCGCTCTCTTAATCCAGACCTCAATGGTGGGGATCAGTTTGTGGGTCCATCTGCCTTTTTCCGTGTTATCCCACCGGGCTTGGCACAGTGCTATAGATGTTGCCCTTTCTTCTTCCTTTATCCTAATGGTAACGGCCTCTTGCCGGTTGATAGTTCTCCTAAGGTAGATCCTTTGCATTTTGTTAGCGAGAATGTCGATGGGAATCATTCCCGCAATAACACAGGCTGCTTCGTCTGAAATTGTTCGGAATCCGCTTATTGTTCTTACTGCGCAGAGCCTGTATACTGACGAGAGCTTCCTTGTTGTTTCCTTCGTTGTAAGAGCCCCTGCCCATACCGGTGCAGCGTACAGAAGTATTGAGCTAACCACTCTAGACAACAGAATCCTTCTGGCATATCCAGGGCCACCGATGTTTGGCATAATCCGGGAAAGGGCTGCTTGCATCTGTGACGCCCTCTAGCTTGCATAATGGACGTGGGTTTTAAAGCTTAACCTGTTGTCGAGCATTACTCCGAGGTACATTAATGACTCCTTTGACCTAGTAGTTTGGTTCCCAACACGGAAATTCCCATATTCCACAGTCTTTCGGCTTGTTATCAAGACAGCCTCGGTCTTGTGGTCAGCTAGTTCTAGCCCTGCAGTCGCTAGCCAATTCTTGATTCTCACGACTGCTTCATTCGAGGCGGACTCTATCTCGTGGATATGTTTGGCCACAGTAACCACAGCGATGTCGTCGGCAAAGCCTATAACCTTAACTCCTTGTGGCAGCGTTAGTCTGAGAACTCCGTCGTACATTATGTTCCACAGGAGAGGTCCAAGAACCGAGCCTTGTGGTGCATCCGCGGTAACGTTATAGTACTTAACTCCATCGTCAGTAAAGTACCTCAACTTCCTGTCGGTAAGGTAGTTACCAACTATATTCAGCAGATAGTACGGTGTTTCCATTCTGGCCAGGGATCTCCTAACTGCTGATGATGCGAACGGGGAGGAATATCGATTTTGAAATACCCAACGATTCGGAGAAGACGCTGGACCCCGCCCGGTTTCCATTTTAGATCTGTCCGTAAAAACGGCGATGGATTGCGTTTTGTTAGGCGCTCGAGAAATGTCTTGTATGGCGTTATGTAGTCCGTCATCGGTATACACCCAAAGTATTTCTGTAGGATCGACGAGTGACTCATTTCGGTCAGTTTCCAAATTACTGATTGGCTTTTCTCGTGGCACTAATACCGGCTGATGATTGTACAAAGATATCTATCGGAACAAATTGAGGATAGCCTCAAGACCTTCGGTTAGGGTTGTCCTCATTGCACTCGTGGTGCCGATACACGTCTTCGTACTTTCATAATGGCCTTTAGGTAGGTGGCTTTGGTTACCGGTCACTATACGAGTCTGCCATAGGTCAGTATGGGTCTTACTATAGCCGTGTACATCCACAGTTTAATTTAAGGAGATGGTCCCCAGGTTTTCCCGAAAATTCTGCTGCAGGAATAAAAGGCTACTGTGTTTTTTTTTCTGGATCTGCAAATTTTACTGCGTAACAGTCATAGTGTGTATAGTGTATCAAAGTGCGTACTGTTCCCAGTGCAGGATGGAATGGTGACAAAAGTGGGGAATTAGTTTTTGCTTTACTATTTCGGGAAAAACACATAAGGTATTTTTGGCTATGACTTGTTACCAAAATGTGACCGAACTTTAAATATCCAATATTTTTTACATCAAACATTTTATTTTTCACACTTCATAAATTGTTTCCAATTTAATTTAATTTAATCCGATTTGAGCTAGTTGCGGTTAATACAAGAAGTTATGAAAATACATACCGACTCTGTTTTTATTAGCCGCTGCTCACAATTTTTTCGCCTTGCCAATATGCAGTTTGACAGTTCAATATCACTCGCTTGATTGGGCCACATTAAGTATCTCTTTTAACCTAAGCACGCTGATTAATACATATTTGAAAGCTATAGAACATTTCATTGTACCCATGAAAATAGCTAATAGTGGTACGCAGCCATCCATAAATGAAGAAGCAGACTAAGCTTTTATGACTCTCGACCATATACTGACTCCCACTCGAAGAAGTGATAAGGCCCCTCCCCCTGTCTAAGCATTTTACAAACTTCTTAATCAAATTTTGTAGCCCCCATTCTAAGGTAAAGTACTCGTCGTCACTCATCTCTCGTCATTCCGTGGAAAGTCATTATCCAAAAATTAATCCCCACATAGCGGGCGCAAGGAATACAGGAGTACATACCCCGCTGCCAGGCTTGAGCAGTATTCTCTATGTCAATACTTAAAACAACGAAATCTACACAAAAGCCACCTTCAACTCCAACCATCCGTCGACGACAACGACGACGACGATGTTCCATTCAGCTATTCCATTTATCTAGAACAGTGTTGACTCTATCTCTATCCTTTATCCAGACCACGGGGTAAGTTTGCGACATCACTAAATGAAAATGCAAAAAAGAAGAAAGAAACAAAGTCTAAAAAAAGGAAATAATGTTAAAATCAAGAAAATTTCACGTAATAACCAAAAATGAAGCGAAGAAGTGGAAAAAAAAAATACCCAAACGAAAGGATGATGGGAGTGAACTTTTAATGAAGTTTATATTTCGCATTTTACTTAGTTATTTTTTTTTCGTGAGTTTCCTGGACTCATTTACTCTTCAGGAAGAACAAAAGTCGACGGCAACAACAAGTTAAAACTGTTTACATTATTTTTCTCTTTTTTTTTCTCTCATTATAAATAGAAATATAAGGAAAAAGAAACGGAATATACTCCAAAAAGGACCTCTGCACATATAGAGAGATGAAAAAAAAACATATACTTATACGTATGTGTGGCAGAGATAAACACCGCGTTCACAGTGCACAAACACGGTCTCCACGGTTTCCGTTTAGAATTATTGCGAGACACTTTAATAACAGCGTAGAAAATAAAAAAAAATAGTGCGTGGAGTCCCTCCGCGCGGAAGAAGTGAAACTTCGTAATGTGGAAATGAAAATAGGAAGGGGTAGAAATTGATTTTTAGTGAAATCATATTGTTTCTTTAAGCCTAGTATCCTGCTCGCGCTAAATTTTAGCGCCCCTAGTCTCCACTTCGTTTCTCCACACCAAAGATAAATGGTCGCTAAATTATTATTAAACTAGCTGACCCGTGCTCGCCTTGCTTCGCCAGAGTTCCACTTCTCAAATTTAAAACAAAATAATTAGCGCTATACAAAAAGTAGCTTACCCGAAAAAAGAGAAGAAAAACTGCCAGTAAAACAATCCAAACAAACACCTTGGTAGGCTAACTTCTATTATTCCCTCTCAATCTCATTTACATTCCACTTGTAAGTTGTTACTTGTTACATTTTATTCCCCATCTCAATCCCATAACAACTCGCTCACTTACTACTCAAACACAAACATCCTCAAGTTCAAATTAAAAAAAGAGAAAAAAAAACATGAAGCAAAAAAACTGCAAATGCACAAACAGGTTTTAGCATGGACGTGAATCAGTATCACTAATAAGATCAGAATCACTATAGCGCATTTTAAATATCACAATCACAATTAACAACTGAGTGTGACTCCCTCAATCTCAATTACATAGCTATCTCCCTCAATCCCATGCACCACATTCGCTCTACTACTCATTGTCATTATTCACTAATAATTTAAGAACGTGAGCAAAAAAAAAAAAAAACAACACAAAACCCAAAAGTTGCATAAAAAAAGAGAAGCACACGGCAGAAAATGTATAGAGAGAGAAACAGGTTTTGCCGCACACACACACAAAATTTCCTCCACTCAACGCTGGAAAAATCCAACGATCTAGCTTCAATCGAACATTTTGATTTTTTCAATTGTATTAAATTTATAGTTTATTGCTTATTGTTCGACTTCAGGATAACGTACACAGATGATTTATATCTTAAAATCTTTGTACATTATTGAACTTTGTATTAAAAAAAATCCCATTTCATTTGGATGAGTGATTCCGAAGCTAGGAGCTAGAAGGCATCCGAGAATTACAACTTTTCTTAGATATCAGCTTAGATTTCCACTTCCGGACAGCGAATAATGGTAAAACATATCCTATGTTCAAATCTGAACAATTTCCTATGCAACTGTGTAAACCGAAATCAAATTCGTGCAGTACTTTTTGAATCTATTCCTGTCTCACAGATTACAGCCGGAAAAAAAGCTACAGTTTTATTATAGTAAGGATATGTTATAGATGGGACAAAACCCATTTGCTTATGAACCATGAGTACATGACAGATACATATCAGTAAACGTAATTTTAATAGAATTTTCGAATTTCAAACTTGAAAGACGTAAGAAACCTAGCAATTATAAGAAGAAGTTCAACATGTGTCCTCAAACTTTCCACAATCTCCTTACCATAGTGGAACACTTGTTATTACCCAAAAGATGAAGCCAAATGAGAGCATAAGTCCCCCTGAAAATTGATTCGCTTTATTTATATGTATATGTATCTCTGTTTTGGAGCTGTTATTTGGCTTTGCGTTTTCTTTTATTTATCACGCAAACATTATCCGCGTTTTCCGCCACAAAAAATTCTTTGTAAACACAACACAAACACTTTTCTCCGTTTTTTTATGTCAAAATTTATCTTCGATTTAATGCACCGGACATTTATTTCGCGAGCTAAATGAGTGCAGACTTTTCATCGGCCCATCTATATGAAGTTAATGATGCTTTGCTAAACTGCCTTGCTCAATTTTATCTTTGTAGACATTTTTGTATGGGAGATAAAATTTAGCGCGAGAAGGATACTAGGCTTTAAGACAAACTTTATTAACATTACTTACAATTCACAATTGATCGCATCTTTTAATTATCATTTTCGAGTGGAGAAATATCCAAATCCATAACATTTACAATGGGATAATGACAACTTAAGTAAGATACGATATGTTGGAAGTCGCATTAGAAGTTTCACTTCAAAAATACTACCCTATTAAATTATAGGTATGTGTATCAAATCAAACTAAAACAAGTAAATGAAATAATGAGGACGCTACTCGTTGCTAACGCTCGCGCTGGCCTGTAACAGGTATACTACGCGCATGCGTTCGAGTGCCACGTATTCACTCTCGCTCTGTCTCCTTCTATTCCCCCTCCCCAGGAGCGTTGAACGTTTAACGCAACCTTGTTGGAAGTCGCATTATAAGTTTCACTTCAATAAGACATTAATTGCCAATTTAGTCATTATTTTTGGAAATTAATCTTCACCACAGAATATTCTTCTCCCAGCATTTGGTGCCAATAAACTCACTCACCATTGCATACTCTGAAGCGTGAGCGGTACCCTCAACCTTTGAGTATGCAATGCTTATAGTAGCATTAAGCATTTAAGAAGTTTCACTTCAATAAATCAAACAACATACATAATTCACCTATATCGTCTTTACTTCTTGAATTCTCCAATTCTTTACTGTAGGTATCAACGTATGTAGGTATGTACCAGTGGCGTCTCGTCAGGGTGTGCGAGGTGTGCATTGCACACCCTGATCTAACGAAAATAAGTCCCTCATCAAACACTGTGTAATAATAATAACACACAAATAATGATATGCACAATTCCATAACCCATAAAACCTCCATAACACAGCCAACAGCTACAGCCTACACCATACCTATTCATATTCATCCTTTATAAATTATAAATCTTCTTTCAAAATTCCTTCACCGCTGAGAAAAAAAAATTAACTCGTACAAAAACTCGCTGTGCACCATTCTGTTGATTTCATCAAATAAATTCATCCAACTCCAAACTATATCCCTCTACAAGATTTCTCCAGTATTCATCCCCATCGTCATTCGTCGGCCGCACGCCGCCGTACTTAAATCGCTTTACTTTGATGAACTTGTAGTGAACTCGTGCGAAGGTTTTCTGTGCACGGGCTGTATTCATTTTCTCTTCTTTTGCATCTGTTCTGTTCTGTTTCCGTAAAGCGTCATATAAGTCAAATACACAATGTATTACATCGATACTCGTGCAAATAAAAGCTGTGCACGAAAGCCGATGAATGAATGGTTGAACTTAGCTTTTCGTTTAAGTGGTTGGGGATTGGGGTTGCAGTTTTGTGCGGTGCTTTTGATTTTGTATGCGAAAGTTTTATTTTTCTATATTTTATTTTGAAAACAAAATAAGATATCAAAAACAGCAAAACAATGATTGAGAAAACAATAAATGGGACGTATTTTCAGGCAATTAATTGATATTTCTAAAAAATGTATACTTTTAAAGAATTTGCACACCCATCTAAATAATTCACGCGACGCTGCTGGTATGTACTATAACAAACATTAAAACAAAAACCTTGAACTCAATTTCTATATACACCACGTCCATCAGCGCACGTCAACAGCCATCTGCGCATTTCCTCAGAAACAACCACCACTTTTTTCATATGAACGTGCTTGCGCTGTGCAATGTGCGCCACCCTCACCCTCGCTCACACCTTTCAGTCCATCAGCGCACGTCAACCAACAGCCATCTGCGCATTTCCTCAGAAACAACCACCACTTTTTTCATATGAACGTGCTTGTGCTGTGCAATGTGCGCCACCCTCACCCTCGCTCACACCTTTGAGTATCCAATTATTAGCGTTAAACGTTTAACGCGTCCTTGAGTTGGAAGTCGCATAAGAAGTTTCACTTCAAAATGCGAGGCTCATGGGTGTGCATTAAATTATAAATATACCCATACTGCAGGGATAACGAACGTCCTGTTTGGAAAAGAATAAGTGCTCGTATGGCTGTTTATTTTATTTAAAGACAAAGAAAAAGCTAGGCCCAACCTAACCTAAGATAGATCTAAAGCAATTCCCCTATGGCTATATCACATCATCAAACAGAGCTTGTTGTGAAAGGTGTTTTAAACATAAATATAAACTTCTGTATCTACAACCAAAGACGATAGAATTTTTTGTAGACCGATGAATTTGGCCTTCCAACGCATTTATAAGCTCTAGTAATAAAATAGTCCGTCTACCTGTATGTGTATGTGAATTTGTTAAGGCATCACGTTAAACTTATCCACCCAATCCATTTGGATTTCTTATAGTCTAAGATCCCACTGCTCGATCCTGCAGGTATCTGTTTTTTTGTTGAAATTAATTAGGAATCTTGAGGATAAGTTGCCATGAAAAAAATAGCCGCAATTACCTGTAATTAATTTTAATGTCATTAATATACTAATATAACATGCAGCTATATATTTTTTCAGTCAATTTGACAGCATTTGAAAGCAAATGATGTCACAAATTAAAATAAAAATGGTTGCCAGCTATCAGTCGGCCGCAGCGTTAGGGTTGCCATGTGTAAACAGGTATATTACTGTTAATAAACTGCACTCACCTGTTTTTTTTTTTTTTCTTTAATTTTAATAAAAAATTAAAGTTTTATATTATATTGAACATGAAAATCCATGGTTGCCAGTTGCACAATGGCCGCAAACAGAAGTTGCCATGATTTTTGTGAACGACTCTCGCTCCAGTTAAGTGGAAGCGCAAGAGAGAAGATGCACGCATTATGTTACGTGCGATGAATAAGGACAAAGTATGGCAGCTGCGACACTTATACAGGTTATGTGTAGTTTAGGAATTTCTTAGTTTACAAAAGGTAAGCACGCCACTTTGTCTCGTTTACGAAAGATGAACACTTGGTTCTCAATTTATTAGAGACTAGCTGACCCGGCGAACTCCGTTTCGCCCAAATTCGTTAATGTAATGAAAATAATACTTCCAAGCATGTAAAACGCATGATACTTTATGTAATTCTATATTTATTTATTTATAGAAATCGGTCATTTGAAAAACATGGGAATTCAAGATTGATGCTACAAATATCCAGAGATTATCCTTGCGACTTATTATTTGTCATAGATGCTTAAATGCCATTGACAGATCGTTCTGAATAAGCGGAGTCCGCGATATGACTCTTTGCCTTTTTAATTTCCCCCTTAAAATCGTCCTTGCATGACATTTGATTTGAGATTCTTCACAATCATATCAAATGCGGTCCAATACAATGTTTCTGTGAATTTAGGTTGCTCAACAAAATTGTAACTGAGCCGACTTTTAATTTCAAATTGTGAAGCGGTAAGTCCGGAGCATCCAATGAGTTCAAAAATTAAAAATTTTAAATAATTTTTCTTGTATAGGAAGTCACAATACCCGTTTCCTATCCATTCTACTTTTTCCAAAGTGCGGTTCTACTCAGTGGCGGAGCAAGGGGGGGGGGGGGGGGGCAAGGGGGCATAGGCCCCGGGCGGCACTTTGCTAGGAGCGGCAATTCGGAGCAGTTCATTTTTTTTTTAATAAATAATTTATATATATATATACAGTGCAACCTCAATAAAAGCAACCCTCGATACGTGCATCGTGCAACTCTTCGATAAAAGCAACACCTTAAATCTTACCATTGTTGACTCAGTAACTGCAACTCCTCAAAAAAGGGTGACTCGATAAAAGCAACTATTGTATCATGAGCTCTTATTTCGTTCGCTATCTGTAGATATTTTTTATAAACAATTAAAATTTGATTTTTTAATTTCTAATACCTACGAATTAAATGATCAGTGAGGGCAGGCGTAGTAGGAGTTTCTGTTTTTTTGATTGCAAGAAGTGTTGGTGATAGATCGATGTCCTTAAATATATATACGAGTATATCTAAAAATTGTTTTTGAATTTGCATTAGACGTTATAAATAATATCCCGATGGACGTGTGTGGGGGTGTAAACGAAGTGGGATTTTCTGATAGTGTAACGATCCAAGTGGTTGGAATTATTTTAAGATGCATATTCAAAATAGTTGAAAAAAAAGAAAAAGTGGGCCATATTTGCAAAACGTAAGTTTTGCTTAGCTGCTATTGCATTTTTAATTGAAGTGTAAAGTTTTAAAACAAAAATATATGAACACAGATCGGCTTTTGGGTAGTAATTTTTTAGAAATAATTAAAAAAATTGATATAGTCGATTTTTTTGGGAAAAACTAAGTAGCGGATCTTATTTAAAATACCTATATTATCTTTAATATGTATTTTGATCAAAATCGTTAGAGAGGTTTTTGTAAAATTACGCAGAAAAAACAGTACCAAATTTTGCAATGTTGTTTGAAAAATACTATTGCTGAAAACTGACTATTTATAAGTTATTGTTCGGGCATTACGTAAGCATTACTTGGTTTTTAGAGTTTTATCGAATTTAAAATTGGGGTTTTCGAGATATGTATAATAAAATAAATAAATAGTTGGCGCAACAGGTCAGAGGGACCTAGCTTCTCACAACGGCTATTTGAGAAGCTCTTTCAAGACAGTTATACTCTCGGATGTTTGTCAGACCTTCGCGAGAGGTGGCAGTGAAAAAAAAACCTAAGTTGGAATTTGGGTTTTTGCGGGATTCAAACCTGGACCCCTCGCTTAGTAGTCCAACACACTAACCACTAAGCCACTGCGCCTACACTTTCGAGATGTAAGCAGTTTTTAAAATTAGCGTTTTCGGTGATTCGAATCTGAAATTAAGGCCACAATAATTTTGGAAACATAAATTTTACTGTAACTACTCATTCTGATCAAAACCGTTATCGCATTTTCTTAGAAAATTTAAATTTAATTTAAAAAAACTTTTTTTCAAAAATCTATTGTACGATAATGGGTATGGTACGTTTCGCTTAAATTGTTTAGAAAATTGACGTTGTGATGTGCTTTTTATCTGGGCTGAGGTTCGCTCGCCGGGTCGCCAAGGTTCTTCACCAAAGAAACACGAACTTTGGGTTATCGAAGGAGTTCCTTTATTATATACGGTCTACTTTTCAATCGGTTACAATTTGTTTCTTTCAAGACTAAACAATTACACAAATTTCAAAAAAATACGGAAGAAACAAATTTGTTTTGTTTTTTTTTTTTTTTTTTTACGCTGGGAGGTGGTAATCTTCCAAAGACGAAACCGAGCCCGTACTCAGTAACAGTGTGGTGATTTTTACCCACTAAACCCTTCTCCCGTCTTCCCGTTTTCCCTGCGATACAACCTTCTTGGTATTTCATTGTCGCAGGGCGGGGATTAGCCAGCTTTCCAATTATTGCACCTAGTAGTTAAACCAATCAGCAATTTGTCTTTCATATTTTAAAATTCATATTCTAAGTATTTGTCCATAGAGGATTTAATACTGTTTTTGTTTTATTTTTCGAGCTATGTAGCTAGTTCAAAAGGTTTTATCCTTCTTAACCTCCTAGTCATATAGCTAGTATTTAATAGTTCCTTCATTTCTGAGCTGACGTGATTGAGAAGCCTAAGTTTATGTCTATTAGCTACTTTTTTGACTTCATCTTCAATCATTTCTATATCTAGATCTCTATGCAGATCAGCGTTTCTTATGTAACATGGTGCATTTACTATATTCCGTAGAACTTTGTTTTGAAATGTTTGAATTTTCTGTAAATTTGTTTTGCATGTGCATGCCCACAGCTGGAGCGCGTACGTCCATACTGGTTTTAGAATTTGCTTATAAAGAATTAATTTATTGTAATTTGACAAACAAGAGTATTTCCCTATAAGCCAATATATTTTACTGTAGCGCATATTTAGTTCTTCTCTTTTTTTCTTTACATGTGCTTTCCAGCGCAGTTTTGCGTCTAGTGTCATGCCTAGATATTTGGCTGTGTTTGCGTAATGTACTTCTTTGTCATTTATGAATACAGGTATGTGCTGAACATTTTTATTTGTAAAATTTATATGGACCGATTTTAGGTCATTTAGTTTAATTTGCCAATTTTTCGTCCATTTTGTTATATTGTTCACTGCATTCTGTAGTTTTTTTGTCGCTACTTCGACAGTTTCTCCCACAGCAAGTACAGCAGTATCATCTGCAAATGTTGCCACAGTTGTTTCATCACTGTTCGGCAAGTCGCTAGTAAATAAGAGATATAATACAGGGCCTAACACACTTCCTTGTGGTACACCAGCTTTTATTTCTCTTAATGTGGAGTAGTCATTTCCTAGTTTTATTCTAAAGAATCTCTCTAATATATAGGACTCTAAAATTTCTGAAAATTGTTTTGGCAGATGCTTTTGCAATTTATAGCTCAGTCCTTTCTGCCATACTTTGTCGAAAGCTTGTGCTATATCGAGAAATATAGTAGAGCATATCTTTTTTTCTTCAAATGCCTTTTCGATTTTATCTGTTATTCTATGCACCTGATCGATCGTGGAGTGTTCATTTCTAAAACCAAATTGATGGTTTGGGATTAGCGATTTTTCTTCGATTATTTTGTTCAGACGTTTAATCAACATCTTTTCGAATAACTTGGACAACATAGGTAGTATAGATATGGGGCGATAGGAGGTGACTTCACTAGGCGGTTTGCCTGGTTTTGGTATCATAATCACCTCCGCGACTTTCCACATGCTAGGTACATACCTTATCCTGAATGCAGCATTTATGATCTGTGCTAGTTTCTTTAAGCCCTTTTTTGGGAATTGTTTTAGGATTTCCCCTGATATTAAATCAAATCCTGGGGCTTTTTTAGTACGGATACCCTTTTTTATTTCATTGGCAACTTCTTTAGCCGTTACCGGTTGGATGTGTCTTTCCTCTTCGCACAATTCTTCGCTTTCTTGACAGTCTTTATCTTCATATGGTTGAAAGACGCTCGCTTTTTCTTGGTTGTTTTTAGCCCAGTTACCTTCACTGTTTTTAACTGGTGGAATGTGAGCAATTGGCCTTTTCATTTTTTTTGTTGCCTTCCAGAGTGAGTACTCGGTACTAGCATCATTTGTAAGATTGGTAAGGTATTTTTTAAGAGACTCATTTTTAAATTCTCTTATCGATCTTTTAAGCTGATTGTTTAGATTATTCAGTATTGTTTTGTCTCTGGGCGCCCTTGTCTGTTGCCAACGTTTTCTAGCTTTCCTCTTTTCTGTAATAATTTCACATATTTCACGAGGATAAGAGTTTTGTTTAATCTTCTTTGTTCTTTTGGGAGTTTCAGCCCATGCAGCTTTTTGTATATCCAGCGTAAATATTTGCACTGCTTCTTCTAGTTGATCTTCCGTTTGAATAGCTGATGATAATTGGATACATTCTTCCAATTTCTGCCTGAAGTGGTTCCAATCAGTCAGTCTATTAACTAGTTTAGGGCTATGTTCTTTTATTATTATTCTATCGCCAAGTGTAAGAAGTATTGAGGAATGATCGGATTGAAGATCAGGACCTTCCTCTATATTTATTTTATTTGAAGATATATTTTTAGTTATAAAGAAGTCAACAAGATCTGTGTAGGTAGGTTTCCCCGTTGAGTGATTTTTGGCGCCGACTTCTTTAATAGTTTCATATAATTCTCTGCCTCTAGTATTTGTTAATCTAGATCCCCAATATTTATTCTTGGCATTAAAATCCCCTCCCGCGATGAATCTATTGTGATGTATGCGGAAAAGACTTTTAAAATCATTTTTCTTTAGTCTATAGCTAGGAGAGCAGTATACTGCTGCAACAGATATCTGTCCACTGCTCGTTTTTATACTTATGGAAATTCCTTGTATAGCGCATGATTGGAATTTTGCTTCTATATGGTGTTCAATCGTATTCTTTATTAACACTGCAGCTCCACCTTTTGTAGGCGCAGTAGCTGAGTGGTTAGTGTGTTGGACTACGATGCGAGGGGCCGAGGTTCGAATCCCGAAAAAACCCAAATTCAAACTTAGGGTTTTTTTCACTGCGCCACCTCTCGCGAACGTCTGACAAACATCCGAGAGTATAACTGTCTTGAAAAAGCTTCTCAATTAGCCGTTTGGAGTCGGCATAAAATTGTAGATCCCTTCCATTCGTTCCAAAAATGAAAAACGCACACAAAACGAATGGTTGTGAGAAGCTAGGCCTAGGGTCCCTCCGGACCTGTTGCGCCAACTATTTATTTTTTTAGCTCCACCTTTTGCACAATTGTGAGGATGTGGGGAGTGATATAATTCATATCCCTGCAGTTTAAAGTCAGTAGTAAATTTTAAGTGTGTCTCAGAAATAAGACATATATCTGTCGCAATGATTGACACATTTTTTTTTTTTACGCTCGGTTTCGTCTTCCAAAGACGAAACCGAGCCCGTACTCAGTAACAGTGTGGTGATTTTTACCCACTAACCCCTTCTCCCGTCTTCCCGTTTTCCCTGCGATACAACCTTCTTGGTATTTCATTGTCGCAGGGCGGAGATTAGCCAGCTTTCCAATTATTGCACCTTGTAGTTAAACCAATCAGCAATTTGTCTTTCATATTTTAAAATTCATATTCTAAGTATTTGTCCATAGAGGATTTAATACTGGTTTTGTTTTATTTTCCGAGCTATGTAGCTAGTTCAAAAGGTTTTATCCTTCTTAACCTCCTAGTCATATTGCTAGTATTTAATAGTTCCTTCATTTCTGAGCTGACGTGATTGAGAAGCCTAAGTTTATGTCTATTAGCTACTTTTTTGACTTCATCTTCAATCATTTCTATTTCTAGATCTCTATGCAGATCAGCGTTTCTTATGAACCATGGTGCATTTACTATATTCCGTAGAACTTTGTTTTTTTTTTTGTGTATGCCCACAGCTGGAGCCCGTACGTCCATACTGGTGTTAGAATTTGCTTATAAAGAAGTAATTTATTGTAATTTGACAAACAAGAGTACTTCCCTATAAGCCAATACACTTTACTGTAGCGCATATTTAGTTCTTCTCTTTTTTTCTTTACATGTGCTTTCCAGCGCAGTTTTGCGTCTAGTTACATGCCTAGATATTTGGCTGTGTTTGCGTAATGTACTTCTTTATCATTTATGAATACAGGTATGTGCTGAACATTTTTATTTGTAAAATTTATATGGACCGATTTTAGGTCATTTAGTTTAATTTGCCAATTTTTCGTCCATTTTGTTATATTGTTCACTGCATTCTGTAGTTTTTTTGTCGCTACTTCGACAGTTTCTCCCACAGCAAGTACAGCAGTATCATCTGCAAATATTGCCACAGTTGTTTCATCACTGTTCGGCAAGTCGCTAGTAAATAAGAGATATAATACAGGGCCTAACACACTTCCTTGTGGTACACCAGCTTTTATTTCTCTTAATGTGGAGTAGTCATTTCCTAGTTTAATTCTAAAGGATCTCTCTAATATATAGGACTCTAAAATTTCTGAAAATTGTTTTGGCAGATGCTTTTGCAATTTATAGATCAGTCCTTTGTGCCATACTTTGTCGAAAGCTTGTGCTATATCGAGAAATATAGTAGAGCATATCTTTTTTTCTTCAAATGCCTTTTCGATTTTATCTGTTATTCTATGCACCTGATCGATCGTGGAGTGTTCATTTCTAAAACCAAATTGATGGTTTGGGATTAGCGATTTTTCTTCGATTATTTTGTTCAGACGTTTAATCAACATCTTTTCGAATAACTTGGACAACATAGGTAGTATAGATATGGGGCGATAGGAGGTGACTTCACTAGGCGGTTTGCCTGGTTTTGGTATCATAATCACCTCCGCGACTTTCCACATGCTAGGTACATACCTTATCCTGAATGCAGCATTTATGATCTGTGCTAGTTTCTTTAAGCCCTTTTTTGGGAATTGTTTTAGGATTTCCCCTGATATTAAATCAAATCCCGGGGCTTTTTTAGTACTGATACCCTTTTTTATTTCATTGGCAACTTCTTTAGCCGTTACCGGTTGGATGTGTCTTTCCTCTTCGCACAATTCTTCGCTTTCTTGACAGTCTTTATCTTCATATGGTTGAAAGACGCCTTCAAGATATTCAGCAAATAAATTCGCTTTTTCTTGGTTGTTTCTAGCCCAGTTACCTTCACTGTTTTTAACTGGTGGAATGTGAGCAATTGGCCTTTTCATCTTTTTTGTTGCCTTCCAGAGTGAGTACTCGGTACTAGCATCATTTGTAAGATTGGTAAGGTATTTTTTAAGAGACTTATTTTTAAATTCTCTTATCGATCTTTTAAGCTGATTGTTTAGATTATTCAATATTGTTTTGTCTCTGGGCGCCCTTGTTTGTTGCCAACGTTTTCTAGCTCGTCTCTTTTCCGTAATTATATCACATACAGTCGAACCCGCATAATATCACATCAAACGGGCGACAAAATAATGTGACTTTAAGCGGGCTGTGACTTTAAGCGGGTTGTTACTTTTATACATTCAGGTATTTTTAAAATAAGAAAAAAATACTAATACAACGGTTTTATTGTTTTAAAAACGTTTATTTAGTTAAACAATAGAAAATTGGTCAGCAAAACTTAAAAGTATACATTCATTGCACATTAATTAAAAAAAACAGTAATACATACAATACAGAGTTACTTTGAGATTCGATATCATTCGCAAGTGATTCGAATTTAAAGAATTTGTATTTTGACTTTCGAATGATTCGACTTTCGACCAGGGCTGCCGTTTTAGTATTTCGATGGGGAGCACAAGAACTTATATTTGGGGAGTACGAGGGGAGTACATATATTTTTTTGAAACCAAAAAATATTATGTGTTGATGGATGTTGTATGTATATTAGTGACAAGCAATAATTAAAAACTTCTTTAGTGTAATATAAAATATATTTTTTTATTCATTCATAGAAAGAAGGAAAAGTTCTTAGGCGGTTACATTCCCTTATTTGAAAAGGGTATTATATAAATCAATTTCACAGGACGTATTTATAACATAAAATCAGAATAAAAATAAAAATCAGAATCCATTAATTTATTTAATACTTCCTTGCATTAGGTACATACCTTATTTTATAAAATAAAAACATTAAGATAAAAAAAATCAATAAACACATTTATCAGATTGCGGATTAAAGAATTAAAAATCCCAAAAACAAAAAAAAAACAGTTAATATATCTTTGTAGTGTAAAATATACAGTCTTAAGGTACAAGTAAGGTAGATGGTAGCTATACTAAAAAATATTTCTATAAAAAAATAAACAAAAAAAGATATTTCAATAAATATTATTAAGGTACTTTCTTGAGTTAAAATAAAAATTCAACAAACAGTCTTCAGGTCATTAAAAAATAAGTTAAAAAAAGTACTGGAATTTATCTACATTATTCTGACTCAAATTTGAAATACTTCAATACCATTTTTCTTGAAGGTTCCCATTTCTCAGCATCATTGCCACCCAATAACTCTTTTGACATAAAAATGGAGTTAACCGTTGTGTTTAAAAGTGAATTTCTTTTTTTATCTTTTATAAGATTCAAATCCGAAAACATTCTTTCAGCAGCTGCACTACTATGTGGAAAAGAAAGAATGGACCCAACAAATTCTCGTAGATTTGGAAACATGTTTTCACCCAACCCATTCTTTATCTTAAAAACACTAGTCCAAAAATCTTCTAGCTCTAAGTTTTTAGAAACATTGTCCATATTCAGAAGAGTTCTCCATTCATCATCCAATGTTTCTAAATCAACATTATTTATAAGGTTTGGAAATAATGTCATTAACGGTACAAGGCTGGAAGCCTTGAAACTAGTGTTTCATCGTCGAACTTGACCCGAAACAATATTTGCTTACACAGCTCTTTGTAATAATTTCGACAATTTTTTTTTATAGTTTGTACTGTTTCTTCAGTAATTGTCATCTTATTTAGAATAACTTGCGCTTTTGCTCCCAGATAAATGTCTTGAAAATTCAAATATATTTTGTCATTATTAAAATTAATTTTATTCAAAAGTGCATCCGTGATGTATTCTGGTTGTACAAAATTTTGAATAATTGTCTTAAAAAATGCTGTGATAGTAGGGAGTAACACATGTATTCTTGGAGTTTCAGCTTGAAACTCTATATTTATTTTATTCGTTATATTTAAAACATAAGCAAGAAAGCAAAAATAAACTTTATTTTCGTCAGTCCATTCTGAGCTGATACTGTGAGCTAGATCTGCATTTGCGTCCAGCTCATAGGAAATGAAAAAATGTTGAAGTGGTACCCATTGTTCTATAATTCTTGTTACAACTGCTTCTAGCGAGAGCCATCTCGTAGATGCTAATTTCAGAATCTTATGGATCTTTACAGCAAAATATTCCTGAAATTCCTTCAATTCTGTATGTCGTTTTGGGCTATGTGCAAAAAACATGTACACATTTCTTGCTAAGGCCTCCAATTTCGGAGGTAAGTGCTTGGACGCAGCAGATGAGCAAAGATTTAAAGAGTGACATACACAACCCATAACGTAAAAATTAGGCTGGTGACTTCGAAGTAGAGTTTTCACGCCTCTTTTATTTCCCATCATTACTGACGCATTATCAGAAGCAAAACCTACAAGATTAAAGGAATCTTTAATTTCCAAAAGAAATCTTTAATTGACAAATATATAGAATTACTGTCGGATGTTTTCAAGGTAAGTAAACCCAAAAATCTGTCCCTAACACTGCCTTTTATAAAATCGTAATATCGTATCAATAAAACTAAACATTTGCTTGAAGATGTATCCGTCGTTTCGTTAATAATTAGGGAAAATTTTTGATTGCGCAAAATGTTTGCTATTTCTTCTTCACCTTCTTCGAGAAACAGCGTATTAATTGTTTCTGCTACTTTTGTTTTACCGCATTTTAACTTTTTGGCTATTTCCGAGTCCGTGGCCACTGATTTTATTAGTGCAATTAAAGGTGTGATTAAGATAAAAGGCAAACTATGCTGAATTATGAACATGATAATCCTTAGCTCGGCAATCTTAACTTTGGTGATTCTTTTTTGAAAATTTTGTAATTTATTTTCATCAGCTATTGAAGGTTGATGCTTTAGATTAGCGATTATATTGGCATGACACTTTGATTGTTCATGTCGCTCTAAATGTGAATAATTGTTGATCAATTTCACTTTACAGAACTTACAAAACGGTTGAGTTTTTTCAGTTCTTCCAATTGTTGCTTCCATCCAATTAAATTTTGATAACCACACTGGTCGGAAACGCTGCAGTCTTTTCTTTTTTACTCGTTCTGAAGCAACAGCCGCATCCACTACCTCTTCTTCATTTTTATTGTCAGGGTCAGAATCGGACTCAGAATACAATTCCTGTAAAGTCTTAAGAGGTTGGCCATGGCCAGGGCGCTTTTTATTTTTGAATCCAGAAGTTGACGGTATTGGAGAGGTATTTAAACTATTCTCACTTGTTGAATTACGTGTTGTGTCTGGTACACTCTCTGGTTTCAGCTTTATCAGAAATCTGTGTGGATGAATAATCATGGATAATTACCACAGTCCTATTATATATTAATTATTTGTTCATACTTATCCATTTCGTTTGTTTAAATGCGTTGCAGATCAAAACAAAAGTCACTAAACAAAAATCAATGGAAGAAAACACAAAATACTAGCACGCAAAACGACGCGAAAATAAAACAACCAAATCGAACACAGCTGATGAATGACAGAAATCTCAATAGAAGCGTTCAGAGATTAAAATGTGTTGTATATATTGTATAAGGGTTCTTTCACACTAGGTAAGGTAGTGTTATACTAGGTAAGGTAGTGTTATAATGCGAAAAAGTGAAATTGAAAAAATTTGATGATAAATGAAAATATTTAAATGAAAAACTAAAAATAGGAGTACAATTTAACATTGGGGAGTACGGGAGTACGGCAGCCGAAAAAGGAGTACAATACTCCTATTGTAGTACGTTCGGCAGCGCTGCTTTCGACTAGTGAACTTTCGAATCATTCGACAAAAGAAAATGTACATACACACCCCATTTTTGCATTGAAGACGACTTCCATACATATTACGTATGGACTGTGAAATGTGACTATAAGCGGGCAAAATTGCATGCAGCTTTTCTTTGTAAGCATATTTTTGTGTGATTTTAAGCGAGTTGTGATATTAAGCGATGTGCTAATAAAAGGTTTTTTGCCAGTACAAATTGTACAAAAAAGACAACTGGCTTCGCATTAGTGTGATATTAAACGAGTTGTGCTATTAAGCGATGTGACATTATCCGGGTTCGACTGTATTACTTTTGGATACGAGTTTTGTTGGATTTTAGTTTTCGTTTTAGGTGTTGCAGCCCATACAGCTCTTTGGATATTTACAGTTAATATTTGAACAGCATCTTCTAATTGATCTTCTGTTCCAATTGTTTCTAAGAGCTGAATACTATCCTCTAGAATCTAGATGCTGCCTCAAGTAGCTCCAGTCAGTCAGCTTATTTCCTAGCCTTGCGCTATTTTCTTTAATAGTGATTTTATCGCCAAGTGTTAAAAGTATTGTGGAATGATCTGAGTCAAGATCTGGCCCTTCTTCTACCTTTATATTGTTAGACGAGATATTCTTTGTTACGAAGAAGTCGACAAGATCAGGGATTTTGTTTCTATCTGTTGGCCAATACGTAGGTTTTCCCGTTGAGTGATACTTGCCGCTAATTTCGTTTATTGCTTCATAAAGTTCTCTTCCTCTTGTATTTGTTAATCTAGATCCCCAATACTTGTTTTTGGCATTAAAATCTCCCCCTGCAATAAATCTATTGCTAAATATTCGGAAGAGACCTAGAAAGTAATTTTTCTTTAGATTGTAACTGGGAGAACAGTAAATTGATGCAACTGATATAGTTTGTCCACTTTTCGTTCGAATGTTAACAGAAATTCCTTGTATCGCGCATGATTGGAACTTGACTTCTATATGGTGATCGATCGTATTCTTTACTATAACTGCAGCCCCGCATTTTGCTGAATTATGGGGATGTGGGGAGTGATATAATTCATACCCTTGCAGTTTAAAGTTTGTATTAAATTTTAAGTGCGTCTCAAAGACAAGACATATATCTATTTGGTTCATGACGAGGACTACTTGGATTTCATCCTTACGGTTCTCGATACCATTAGCATTCCATTCCAGGATTTTTAAACTATCCATCATGTTCTTCTTTTTTGTGCAGCCTTGTTATTGCTGCTTTTTTTCTCAAGGAGCGAGATTCTTTCTAATATAGCTTTATTGCTTTTATCCATGCTTTCTATTCTACTTAGGATTTTTTCCATGAACGTTTCCATATTATTATTTAATTTAGTTTTAGTTGTAGTTATCGTTTTTGCGACATTATCTACTTTTTTCGATGCAGCCTGTGCATATGTCAATACTGTACCCGCTCCTGTTTTTGGTACTAACATCTTTTTGATATTTTTATCGGATATGGGTACTTCTTTTGGCGCTCGCAACTGCAAGTCCTTTACGTCTTTAGGTGCGTCCTTTTTTGTATTTGGCATAGCTTGTTTATGCTTTTTGTCTTTTGCTAATTGAATCTGTTTTGCAACTAAGCAGCCTCTATAGTTGGCTGGATGCTTTTCGTTGCAATTAGCGCATTTTGTTGGTACGTCTTTTTTCTTCATACAATCTTTAGTATGGTGGTTTCCTGCACACTTTAGGCATCTTGGATTAGAGCTGCAGTATTTATTCGTATGTCCATACTTTTGACAATTCTTGCACTGTGGTACAAGTTTTGATTTCCTTACGGCATGAATCTCTACCTTCATTCCAAGGATGTCTTTAATATCGTATATCTTTTTGATATTTTCGTCGTGCTCAAAAGTTAGCATAAACATAGGAAGCGGTACTTTGCTTTTAGATTTGAGCATATTGACAGCTTCTAGTATCTTTAGGTTTTTCCTTCTTAGATCTGTAACTACACTCTCTGGCGAGTATGAGAAGTGTAGTTTCTTTACACCAACCTTAATTGGCCTAGTTTGTTTATTCTCATAAGAGTACCATTGCACCTTTTTTTGGTTAAGTATTTTGGTAAGTCTCCTATAAGAATCTTCTTCATCTACATTTATTTTAATGTCATTACCATTTATTAGCATTGTATTAGCTTTAATTTTATTTTCCTCCAATGACTTAACTAAGCTTTCATACTTTGTAATTTCCAGAGCAATAATTGGAGGAGGTTTGACTGGCTTTTGAATTTTATTTTCTTTATTTGGAACATAATTCGTAGCTTGATAGCTTTCTTTCGGAGATGAGATCTTTGGGGATGTGCTCATTTTCCGTTTTTTATTTTTGTTCCCGTTTTTGGGTTTACTTTCTGTCTCTTTCAGTAGTTCTTCCTCATCAGTTAAGAACTCAACTACTTTAATTATTTCTTTTTCTTTGTTTTGGCTGTTGATCTGATTTTTCAACATTTGCAACTCCTGCTTTAAACTATTAATTTCTTGGATTAATGTCTCGTTTAGTTACTTAAACCCATATCTTTCCTTGCAGACTTCTGAATATTTAGCATTCAGAGTTTGGTTTTCATCCATTTTACATGATGATGGGGGTGATCTCGCTACCCTCTTACTTTTTCCAAAAGGGTTCTCGGTTAGCAATAAATGGCCCCCCCCAGAATCCATGGGACCGACCTCCGAAGAGGGTGGATTTACCACTTTAAATGGCATACCACCTGGGGTATTAAAATCTTTTGTTTTGTTCATTGCATATTTTAATTTTAACATTTGTGAAAAGTTTAAACGGTTTGGATTAAAGTCGCTTTTTACGACAGGCATGCCTACCTTGGGTGCACAGCCGCTCCTAACATGGAGAACAGACGCTGACCAGGGAGCCGCCCAATATGGGTCAGACGCTTCTGGGTTATTGTAACTAGGGTCCGCGGGGTCGTTGTTCCCGTTACCTCTCTTTCTTTAGAGAAGTACCATTGCGGGTAAATTGACAAATTTAAGGAATAAAAAACCGAATTTAAAATTCAGGATTGCAAAATAAAGGAAGTATTTAACAACTAAAGGCAAACAAAGAAAAACCGAATGAATTTTGCAAAATAATGGTAACCCTATGATAACATAGAAAAAAACTGAGCCCTCTATACAGGTAGAAATAACCATATTACCATAGAAATAAATTTTTGTTTTGGAGATATATATTTCGAAATTTCAAAAATAACGTTGATCGATTCCAGAAATTTTACCAAGTTTACGAAGGTATTTTTTTTTAAGTGTGTGAAAAAATGATGGGGGCGGCATAGATTGGGTCTGCCCCGGGCGGCTCCAACCCACGCTACGCCACTAACAGCAAGCTAAAGCTACGTATCTGCGGTATTATTTTGTTTCTAAAAAGGAAATTGATAAAATTGAGAATATCAGATTAAAGTACATATTTACTATACAATGGCACGGGATTCTAAACTGCAAAATTCGGACTACCAGATTCGAGGACAAATTTACCATCGGATGGGTACTTTCTTGCCAGCAGATGAAAACGCACACCAATATCTGCATCAGGTGCACTTCGTTTTAAGTCGATAGGGGGAACATAGGGCATACAGGAGCGACAAAAATTGTCATTCGATAATTGCAACAATTATTTAATGCAAAAAACGCTTTGATTACGATGCTTAAAACAGAGAAAATGAACACAGACGATCGCAAATTTGTCTTTAAACATGATGAAGACAAATTTGCACTTTGGAAAAAAAAAGACTGGATAGAAAAAAGGATAGTGTTACTTCCAATGCAGGCCCCGGGCGGCACTTTGCTAGGGACGGCAATTTAGAGGAGTTAATTTTTTTTTTTTTAATATATAATTTACTAGCTGAACCGACGAATTTCGTTCCGCCCAAATTCATTAATGTATGTAATGAAATTAATAATTCCGAGCTCCCGCTTCATTCTGCTTAATGTAATTCGGTCTCGGGCCGCTAAGGAACCACGCAGTAGTCGGGCCATTAGGATCCACGTAGTAGTCGGGCCGCTAAGGAACCACGCTACAGTCGGGCCTCTCCCCCTCCTTTCCCCTGGAACCACGCTCTAGTCGGGCCTCTAAGGAACCACGCAGTAGTCGGGCCACGTAGTTAGAGACGTAGTATAGACGTTATTATTACGATACGAGTAGTTTGTATAGAGACATACAGAGATATCGCAATATTGTTAGGAAGTAGTTTGTATAGAGTTATACAGAGAACATTGTACACATTATCCAAATATTGTCAAGAAGTAGTTTGTATAGTGGACACAGAGAACCTTGTACACATTATTCAAATATTGCTAAGCAGTAGTTTGTATAGAGTTGTATGGCAACATTGTAATTAGTATTAAGAAAACGCACTGCGAATAAAGTGTACCTCTAAACCAAAGTTTTGGTGTTTCTTTGGTAAACCCTGGATCCGGCGAGCAAATCCCGACCGGAGAAAAAGCACATCACATAAATGCGTCTTGCATTCAACGATTTGGCTGTGGCATCCCCAATGTGCACAATAAATTGCCACTCATGAGCAGACACACATCCTCGATCAAAATTTAAGCTTTGTTGCGCATTTCATCTTACATCTCACCATTTTTTTTTTTCGCGACAAAAAGTAGCCTTCCTTGGTCCAAAACGAAACCGAGAAACCCAAAATCGTTAAAATCCAACAATCCGTTCTCGAGTTATGCGCGCACACATGGACTTCATTCTCTTTTATATAATATAAAGATATTTAGATTTCTATTAGTGAAAACGAATTTTTTTAATCTGTTACGTAAGCAAATCAAAAAAATCTAAAATGGAAAAATATAGCCTATCGCAATACTCTATCCCGTAGCTTTCTATTAGTGAAAGAATTTTTGAAATCGGTTCGTTAGTTCCGGAGATTACCTCCCATAAACAAACATTACCTTTTTATATAATAGTGTGATGTGATGTGATGTAATATGTATTTATTCATATAATTTTGGCAAGTTCCGGTTAGGGAGCTATAAGCGCCTACTGTACCTACTATTTTATAAGCTCTTACAGTTTACAAGATGTTTGAGGCTCTGCGAAATAAGGCCCCAATGAAATAAGGCCCTTACTGGTAGTAATAATGGCCACAACAACAGTGTGATACCCGTCATAACGATAAAGTGATAACTTTAGAGACAGTGTACATTGTACAACGAAATAGTTGCTGTTAGATATGAGAATGCTCATGCTCTTTCCTTAAAAAGCTCGTTACAAGAAGAAAAAAATAAACTCTTGCAAACAGTCAGTGATCTTCAAAGAGAAGTGAGTTATTTGCAACAAGAAAGTAGAGACAAAAGTGTTGAAATAGTAGGTGTACCGTGTACCCAATGTAAACAATACCAATGCATTGAACTGTGCTTTGCAAGTTTTTTCTAAAGATTTATGCGTAGATATATCTGAAGCTTATATTGACAATTGTTTTGTGAAAAATGTTAAGAAGAATAATAATTCAGTTGGTAATATTTTAGTGGTTAAATTTATTTCGAAGTTAAAGAAAAATGTAATTATGAAGAACAAATTCAGCAAAAAAAAATAATTTAACTTCTAAGATATTTAATTGTGAAAAAAATAGTAAAATCTACATAAATGAATCTTTAAGTGGTGCGACAAGATATCTTTTAAAAGCGGCGCAGAAAGCTAAGAAAGACAAAATGTTCAAGTATTATTTGGATTAACAAAGGGAGAGTTCTCATGCGTAAAAGGGATAACGACAAGTACATTGTTGTTAATTCAGAGGTGGACCTTTTAAAACTAAATTAATATGCAAGATCCAGAATTTAATATACTTAATATATTCCCTCTATCAACTGTGTAGACGTTGACTCCCATGATCTCGTTTCTAACCAGAAATACTTGAACAATTTTCTTATTATTCACCAAAATATTAGAAGCATGCATAAAAATTTTGATAACTTTCTTATAATACATCTGAATTCATTTGTCAACAAGCCTGATTGTAGTTTTTTGTCGGAAACGTACGAAGAAGAAGAATCTTTCTTTAGTATTGAAGGATATGAACTTATATCGTGCAGCAATAATGAGTACGCAGCTGGCGGTGTTTTGGCTTTTATTAAAAGTGAGATAAGCGTTGTAGATTATCGCTATAATTTGCGTAGTTGTGATGTTTTGAAAGTGAAGGTAAATGACAAAAAGTTAACATTTTTCTGCGTGTATCGTTTTAATGACCCATCTATGGCGAATAATTTGTTTTTTGAGGAATTAGAAAATATTTTATCAAGCGAGTCTTCTTATGATATAATTTTATTAGGTGACATCAATATTGATATTTTACAAAGTTCTATTCATGCAGATAATTATATTTTTTTACTGTCATCTTATGGCTTAGAGCCATGTATAAACAAGCCAACTCGCATTTCAGATTCTAGTAGCACTTGCATCGACCATATTATGGTTCGTTTTTTTAACACACAAAAAATCCATCTTTTGAATTATACAAAATCATTATTTCTCAAAAAAAAAATCGGATTCTGCTATAACTGATAGTTTATCAAATAATTTCGTTAAAAAAATAGCTTTCAATATTTGCGATATTTTATGCCTTATTTTTAATAAGAGTATTTCCAATGGTATTTTTCCAGATGGGTTAAAACAAGCCGAAGTAATACGTCTGTTTAAGAAGGGTGATAAATCATTAATAAATAATTATAGACCGATTTCCCTACTCTCGGTTTTTTCAAAGATTTTTGAAAAGGCAGTGAAAAACAGAATGGTAAAATTTCTAGAAAGAAACAAATTCTTTAGTGAATCACAGTTTGGATTTCGTTCTGGTTTTTCAACTGAAGCTGCCCTTATAAATTTCTGCACTTATATATACAATGGCATTAATAATAGGAAACTAACTGCGGCTCTCTTTTTTGACATTACAAAAGCGTTTGATACCGTTGATCACACAATACTCCTAGACAAACTCTACAATTGTGGTTTTAGAGGCATAATGCATAATTGGTTCCGTTCCTACCTATCCGATAGAGGACAAAGAGTTAAGATTAGTGGAAAATTAAGCTCCTTGAGAAGCGTCTCTTTGGGTGTTCCTCAGGGTTCTGTGCTTGGTCCGATACTTTTTTTAATCTTTATTAACTCGCTGTTTTCACAAAAATACCGTTGCAAAGTAAATGCGTTCGCTGATGACATGGCATGTGCTTTTCAAAGTGACTCTGCTTTGGATCTTTCTGCAGATAATAATCATGACTTGGAAGTCTTAAGCCATTGGTTTGAAATGAATAAAATGGTAATAAGCGATAAAACCAAAATTAAGTTTTTTAATGTTTCTGGTAAGGAGGTAGACTATGGATCATTCTCTTTCCATTGTGCAAGCTGTGGGAAATATAATCATAGTAGAGTAATCTGTAGCTCGTCAGTGTACCCACAGATATTTTTTGAATCACTTTCGTGCTCCGATAAATGTTTTGAAATTGAGTGTGTCAAGTCATACAAGTACCTAGGGGCAGTGTTGCCATTCTGACCGGATTCCGGTCATATCTGACCGAAATCTCTTCACTCTGACCGGAGAAAATTTGAAAATCCGGTCTAACCGGTTTTTAACCGGAACGAAAATATTTTTTAACCGGAAAAATAATTTGTATTGAACTTGGCCATACTTAGCGAACACGCTCACAAATATCATACAGAAACCAATTTATTGTGAATAATTCTATAGTACAGCGGCTCCTCACGGTAGTTTTATTTGAATGCTCCCACCATCCACCAATCGTGACTGGGTATGTTCATTCAAACAAGAATGAAGTGAAATGACAAGTGAGTAGGTATGCGATGCAAGATTTCTAAGAATTGAATCAGAATATCTACCGCTATGTTTTTGCAAATTATTTCTTTGAAGTTTGGTTTTTGCCACTAGGTATAATACCTATTGCGTTTGTGTTTGTTTGAGAAGAAGAGAAGAACATAAACGCAAGTTTAAATAATTAAAAAAAAAAAGGATTAGATACCTAGGGACTTTGCTTTGGTTTGTGCTGTGTCAGCCAATCTTGACGGTATTTTTTCGCATAGCTATTCATTAAAATGAAAAGGTAAACAATAGAATTTGTAGTGTTTTGTGCGTTTTGTAGTGAATAAAGAATGTTTTAGATACTTCTCCACAATTCCAAAAGGTAAACAAAATGAGGAACCAGAAGTTCCTGACAAAAAGGAAGATTCGATGTAAAGTGTTGCTTGCTTATTTTACAAACTTTTCCATCTAAATTTTGATTTATTCTGTAGTGATATTGAATGTGATACCTAATGATGACGATAGTTGTGGTCTATCGTCGTAATCGAAAGAAGATTTTGCTGGTCCAGGTACTTCAAAAAAAGTCAAATACTACGTGCAAAAGCCAAGAGAAGCCTGGGCAAGTGATCCAAATTTTAAAGAATGGCTTATTTTAAAAGGTGAAGACGCAGCGTGTAGATACTGTAATGTAATTTTGAAGCAGCCGAAACTATCTAGATTGAAAGATCATGTGAAAACGAAGAAACATATCAACGCAGCTCAGCCTTTTTCGAAAAATAGGCAGCCAGTATTAAATGTTTTAGTAGGGAACAAAAAAAACAAAAAGTTCACGAGGCAGAGGCAAGGACATGCTTGTTTATAGCAAAGCACTCGTCCATATTAACAGTTGATCACCTTACAAAATTATTTCAAGCCAATTTTCCTGATAGTGAAGTTTCGTCCAATATTAAAATGCACAGAACCAAATGCACTTCAATAATTAAAAACGCCTGGTACCCTTATTTGAAATCTCAGTTAAAAAGTGATGTAGAAGAAAATCCTTTTAGCCTGATTATAGATGAGTCAACAGATGTTAGTGTCATCAAATATTTGGCTATTGTCATAAAATACTATAGTTACAGTTCAAACTCAATTAAAACAAAACTTCTGAAGCTGCAACCTCTTCTTGCATCAGATGCAAGTTCAATAGTTGAGGCCTTACTATCTGTTCTCAAAGAATACGATTTAAAGGTAGATAAAATGTGTGGACTAGGTACAGATAATGCTAGGGTTATGGTTGGAACAAAAAATGGTGTTATTACTAAGTTATGCGAAATAAACCCCAAAATAGTTCTTATACCATGCGTCTGCCATTCACTGCAATTAGCTGTCTCAGCAGCAGCTGTTTCCTTTATACCTACCGAAATCGAATTCATTATTAGTGAAACATACACATGGTTTTCCCAATCCTCTAGTCGCCAACATGAGTACCACAGCCTTTTCAAGTTAATTAACGATGGACATAATCCATTAAAAATTACGCAATCTTGCACTACTCGCTGGTTGTCCATTGAGTCAGCCGTAACCAGAATTCACCAACAGTTTTTAGAGCTTAAGACCTATTTCGAAATGTGTGAAAAAAATGCAAACTGTTTTAAGGTGACAAATCTTTCAAAATTATATAAAAACGAAATAAATTACCTATATTTAAGTTTTCTCAAACCAATTTTACAGCAAATACAACGTGTAAATAAATTATTTGAAAGTGAAAAAGATTTTACCAAAGTTCTGCAAGACCTGGAATTTTTAATTTTGGGTATGATTAAAAAAGTTTTAAGGCAAACCAATGACGACGAAATTATCAATACAAATATTGACATTAAGAATGCTAATCTTCAATTAAGACCGTATTTAGGCATTGAATGCGAAGAACTTATTTATGAATTTCAGTCAAATAATAAAATAACAGAAGAACAAATTGAAGTTTTTCGTAACAATTGTAAACATTTTATTGTTAAACTTATAATAGCATTGCAAAACAGAATGCCGAAAAATCTAAATATTTTAAAACTGATTAGTTTTTTATGCATTGATGAATGTATGAAACCAACAAAAAAATCACTTTTCTCAATTTTAAAAGAAATGCAAGTTGATAAATTCACTTCAGAGAAAATTTGTTCTCAGTGGGATAATTTGTTGCTTAACGACTGGCAGCAAAAACAGAGTACAGAAGCTTTCTGGTGTGAAGTTGTACATTTTAGAGACGCAGGTGGCGAAAATCCGTTCCACGATTTAGCATATTTACCAATTTCAAACGCTGAAGTGGAACGTATTTTCAGCCAACTAAATCTTATAAAAACAAAACAAAGAAAAAAAATGAAATTAACTGTATTAAATAGCATTCTTATGATTAGAAATAATCTCCCACCTAATTTTTGTTGCTACAATAGCCTTATTCCTGATGAAATCATCAAAAAAATAGGGACAAACGAAGTGTATAAAAATTATAATTCAAGCGATTCCGAGACCGACGAAGATGATGAATTTCTTAATAATTTATAAATTTACATGTACCTAGTTATACCTATGTATATATTTTTTTATTATTACTTTTTTTTCAACATTATTTATATATTTAGCAATATTTTGGACTGAATTAAATTGTTCCTTTTTTTGTTTTATTAGATTAAAAGTAAGTTTGGAAAATAAACAAAAAAACTACATACCTGCATTTAATATAATATCACATTTGTTTTCTATTTGTAGCTAAAATATATTAGGTACTATATTACATTTTTGACCGGATTTTCCGGCAAATGTTCTTTTTAAAATCGTATTGCTCACGGGAACTTCTTACTTGTATTTATTATGGTTTAGTGCACTCTAAGCTTGAATATGGCATAGTTTCATGGGGTGGTACTCACAGCAATAAAATGAATCCACTTCTTATTTCCCAAAAACATATTATTCGTCTTGTTTGTAATAAAAGTCGTCGTCATGATAGTTTTATGCTTTTCAAAAGCATCAAAGTCCTACTTCTGAAGCATTTGTATTTTTATAAGGTATTAAAGAATTTTTTCTCCAGATCTGGCTATTTAGTGAACCGTTGCTCTTCTAGCTATAACCTTAGAGTAAACTATCAATATCTCGCTTTAGTACATCACAATTTGCAATTTTTTTTTAAATTTTTATACGTCAGTTGCTCCAAGACTTTTTAATAATTTACCTAGTAGCATTAGAATTATTAGAAATGAATCCACTTTTCTCAAAAAGTAAAATGTTGGCTCTTTGGTTTAAATTATAAAAATGTAAATGAATTACTATGGGTAACCACTTAATTAGATACTTTGTATTTATTTTTTTTTTGTTTTTTTTTTTTTTTTTTTTTTATCTTTATATTTGCGCTAAATTTTTTCTATCACTATTTCATTGTAAAAATACCAATAACTCTGAGTTTGTAACAAATATACTGTACAATTCTTGTCGTAACCCCACCTCAGTACTTTTAAATTAATTTTGTATTGTAATTTTAATGTTATTCTAGCTGCTTTCGCCTCTAGTTCCTTATGAACTATAGATTGCAGTTTCTTTATTAAATCATTTCGTTAATTTGTATTATTCGTAGGCTTATTATTTTGTTTAAATGTATGTAAACAATATGTATTAGTAAAGAATAAACTAAACTAAACTAAAAACTAAAACTAAAAATCCCCGATAAACAAAATTTATGAAGAAAACTAATTTTCCCATACATTTTGTATGGAGCCAGTGAAGATATCTATATATGTATATAAAAGAAGGCATTGAAATACTTGATTTTTGTACTTTTATTGAATTCGTATTTCCTAATGAACTATTGATCTTAATTAAAATAGTAAATTAAGTTAAGTTAAAAGGTATCATTAAATTCATTGACCCTAAGGCGGTACGAAGTTCGCCAGGTCAGATAGTAATTTATATAAAAGTATAGAAGATAACGACCTAACTACCGTATTAGATCTTAGTGACTTAGATTTTTGTAATTTACAAAAATGTACAAGGCTTACTAGCTTAAGTGTTCTTTTTGTTAATAACTATTGAATGAGTAATTTTGGGACATAATATTGTAATATAATTTAGAAAAGCCAGTCGCTCTTCAGCATTCGTGGTGTTCAGACGACTTGGATAGTGAGGCAGCGTTAAGCAAAAGTAAAAGTGATAAGTAGTGTTTTTGAACAGTGAGATCCAATTAGCCATTTGGCTCAGTGGAGCAACCGTCGGCTCTGGCACAGGAGGAGCCAAGTTCGAGTCCTAGTGGGGGAAAAACTGTTTTTCATTGGCTCTACCACGTACATCGGCGGATAGGTTGTCTAGCATTGCCTGGTACTCGTTCATGGTCCAGCTTGGACGTGAATAGCAGCTGTAAAAATATATGCCATTTATTTTTGCCCGTGCAAAGCCCTCCATAAGTCCGTTAGTTTCTTGAAAGGCATGCCTTCCACATGTCCATACAGCAGCATGCTTCGTCCTATCGCAGGTCCATATATTGCTGTCGAGAGTTTTATATGGTTCACTTATCAAAATAACGTCCGCTTTTTCTTCTCTAGCCGTTTGGGTCAGTATATCCTGTGCAATTCTACAGTAGTGATTTAAGTTAATCTGTATTATCTTCATGTTTTTTTGCTGTTGATGGCCTTCTTAAAAACCGGACACTTGCTGCTTCCGGCTACATGCTTCGAATCTTTTGGGCGTTCTTTTCTAAAAAGCATGCATGATGGCTCCTTATCGCAGTTCCTTGCTATGTGGCCTTCTGTTCCACACCTTCTACATAGGATGGAGCGGTCCTCGCTGCTTTTGCAATGCCTGGCTATATGCCCAAATTCAAGACATTTGAAGCATTTTTGGAGAAGCGTTCGCTCCCGAATGCGACAAATGACCCATCCAATTTTTACCTTTCCTGCGTCTAACAGTTTCTTTGCAAGTCCGACGGGAAGGCCAATTGTTGCTGTTTGGGTTCCACCGTACGCTTTTCGCAGGGATAATATGTCTGCTGGTTGTAGTTCCACCCCGAGTTGAGTCCTTATTGCCTCGCAAATGTCCTCCTTTCCGGTGACTTCGTCGATGTCTTTGAGCTCGATGGTAGTGCGGTGTGTGAGTGTCCTTACACTCGCTCGCTCTCCTAAAACCTCGCCAATGACACTTTTTAACTCTTCTGTCTTATTTCCAGTTTCCTTGAGCTGTATTAGGAGCTCTTCTTTCTGGGTCCTTCTTATCCTGGATACCGCTTTTCCAATAGCCTCTAGTTTGGGGTCTGCTTTTACGCTACGAAGAATCTCTGCGTAGGATAGTCCTTCACTTGCATCGATGACGAACGCGTCCGGCTTGGTTCTTTTCGACTCAAGCTTCTTTTTGTTAGTCTCCTTTTTAGTTTTTTTCAACTGTTTGCCATCATTTGACTTCTGTTTTGCCGGAATGACGGCGTTTTTCTCCTTGCTCCTTGGAGTTATGCTTCCAGTATTGTTTTCCTTTTGTTTCAACTCTACAGCCTGGGTTTTTTTTTTTCCTCTTTGGTTCCGGGGTTTCGCCATTTTGACCCTGCCTTTTCTTAGGTTCTAGAGCGTTTCTCAGCCAGGGAGAGGTTTGTGAGGAGTTGTTTTTTCTTATTGCCTCTTTTGCTTTTTCGTCCTGCAGTTGAATAGCAGAAAGCTCATATAGAGATCTAATGCTTTCAATTGCGTCTCTCATAGGTTGGTGTATTGAGCGCCTTTTCCCATCTTCTAACATTTCCACCAGTTGCCGTATCTGCTCACCTAGTTTTTGGAAGGCAGATAGCTGCGAAGTTGTTTCGAATGCCACCTCTCTTATTGCAGGAGAAACACTGCTTTCAGTGCTTCTCTTTCTCTTCCACTTGTATTCTCTCCGTTGATTTGATTTTTGTTGAACTCATTTCAATTGGGTCCCCTCTCAAAGCCGTTATCGATGTCTGAGTGTGTAGTAACCTAAGGATTCCATGGTTGTCTTTGCAAGCAGTGAGGCCATGCTAGGGTTGACACAGACCCTTATGAGGTGTTGTGCCAGAGCCAAATCGGTTTTAACAAGGAATGTTACATCTTGACCTACACCACCAACTTAATGGCGACGAGGCATCGAGCGTTCTTTGAGTCCTGCCAAGGTTTTAACGGGACGGGGGCGTTTGCAGCATTAGCCTGAAAGCCATTTCCGCAAAATTTCACTCTTGCTTACTCAGGTAACAGAATAATACAAACGTCAGCCCTCATAGCTGTCGTTCCAATTCTTTTTCCAGTATGCCATAATTAAGACCTTACTGGGCTCAGTCTTAATGCCAAAAGGTACCGATTCATAACAGAGACAGTAAAAGTTATTATAAAAACACGACTGTTCCGAAGAAAGCAGATTCATCGCGCCGCTGTTTAGATACTTGTATATCCCACGTTGTGACGGGTACGTCTGGGTCTCGCCATTTACAGTGTTCTGTATCCCCCGTAGCCACCTTGCGAGGTGGGAGGCACTTTATTAAAGACGGTGCCTATACGTCTTGTCACAGAAAGTTCATAGGGGTTCCTGTGGCCTTTTAAGCCACGCCCTCCTCTTCTGTCGCTCTTGGTCGGGGACTGCTTATTGGGTATTCGCAGCTAACCTACATATCTGCAGGCCGTCCACCATCCGCCATCTGTGACCCCACAGTAGCCTGAGCTCGGCCCTCCCATCCTTGTTGCACCGGCCCATCTGCCAAACTCCGAAACATAGTCGAGACTACTTCCCGAATACTTCACGGAGCCTATAGCATGATGTGGTGGTATCTCACCGGGCGACAAGGGGATGGGCCCCTGTCTACCACCTGGTGTTGGAAGCATGCATCGTGTGCATTCCCCTCAATAGCCATAGGCGGGTGTATATGGTGTCGCTTTACGCGCCTGAATCGCCTCATCGCATTCAAATGAGATCGAGACGCTTTTTCGTTGCTTAGAGCTTCAATCGGAAGACAATTATTACTTTTTGGGCGGAGACCTCAATGCTAAACATGCGGCATGGGGAAATGATATTCCGAACCCTAGAGGCAACCAGTTTCACGACTGGTGGCGTCATAATATGATTGAGTACAAACTCGAATTGTACGCGACGGATATCCCGTCTTTCCCTAGAGAAGGTTCGTTCTTGGACTTGGCGCTAGTTGACGAAAGACTGGAACTAACAAACACTGATCTAAGCACGCGGAACTGTTTACGTACGGTTGAGTACGATAGTGATCACTACGGACTTGCCGCCGTAATACGGATCCCGAACGAGCAGACGCAACAGGAGCAGTACGACCAAGTGCGTTCCTTCGGTACGGCAAATGAATGTTGTCATCAAACAGACAATGGAGCGGACTATCCCTCGGGTAGGACATTCCACCGACGAAGAACAAACTGAAAAGTATCGAAACGCGACAATCGATACCCTTTACAGACATAAAAGTAGACTGCTCTCGAGGCTTAAACGACTACACAGACAGTTTACTGACAGGAACGATCCCGAGATAAGGACACTGAAGTCGATGATCAAAAACTTGAAATAGTTCATCACCGAGAATTACAGAAAATCTGCAAGTTTGTATTGGGGCAATAAAATTCGGGCTATAAAATCCAGTAGTCAGTAAAGATCATAACGACATTTCATGTGTCCGAATACCTCAGACGAACGAGAACAGACAGACACTACTGACTGCTAGCATAAGTCCGGAAAGTGCTTACTCGAACGACGTGGTCGAAGACCCGCAGAAGAGGGTGGATTTGATGGGGGCTTTCTTTGAAAATGTGTATACGGTGAACAACCCTGTTCGCCGTAACCACGACCTCGAGGAGAGGGCCTTTCTTAACCACTTCTATCTGCGGACCGATATTCAAAACTGGCGATCCGAGAACAACGGTTTTACCGTGTTCAATGACGACTACCGTGCAAATGGCACAATCGCCGATGTAAATTCTTATCTGTTCGTGAGTAAAGATGAACTCCGGTGCATCTTTGAGTCATTGAAAAACAAAAAGTCGGCGGGAGTTGACGGTGTCCCAAACGTCGTATTAAGACACCTGCCGCTAGAAGCGATCGATATCTTCACCGCGCTATTTAACAATGCGCTGAATAATGCATATTATCCGGCGCAGTGGAAAATAGCGGTGGTACACCCTATCCCAAAAAAAGGATAAAGATAGGCTCAGGAGCTCCTCCGTTTTAGTACCGCAATTGCGCCGGGCTAGCCAACATGAAAGCGTGCCTCCGAGACTTGACCGAGGTTTATGGCCTCGACCGGGTCTCGGCGGCGCGGATGAACCCCTGTTGGCGGCTGACAGCCAACCATGGACGCGATCAGGATGGTGACCAATCGATAAGATTGCTCACCACCCTGATTATAAGTAATGTAGGTTAGGTAGTTTTAAGCAGTCTAAAGCAAAACAAATAATAAAGATTTCAAGTTTTCTAAAGTTTCTTGAAAAATAAAAAACAAAACTAATCATAGACATAGATAGATTTAAGGCCGAAAGGCAATAATTTTAAGGATATTGTTAAGTTTAGAGCGCTCGTTTAGAGCCAGTAAGCTAGAATAAGATAAATGTTAGTTTTAAATTAGATTTAATCGTTTTTGTCTAGCATGTAAGTTTATTTAAAATGTTCAATAAAAATGAATTTAAAATGAATTTAAAATGAAGGATAAAGATAGGACAAACCCTGCTAACCTGCGGTCAATTAGTTTGCTCCCGAATATTAGCAAGGTATTCGAGAAAGTCGTCAACAGATCTCTTTTAAGATGGGTTGAAGAAAATAAGATAATTCCGGACAACCAGTTTGGCTTTAGAGCGGGGCATGACACTATTCATGCCGCGTCGAAACTGGTCTCCGACATTCAGTGGAACAAAAGTAAGAAGCAATGCACGGGTGCCTGCCTGGTCGACTTTGAGAAGGCCTTAGATACCGTGTGGTTGGAGGGGCTCTTTTATAAGCTGACTAGAATGGGCATTCAAAAACCTTTGCTGTATATGATTTATGACATGCTTATGGGAAAAAAGTTCGTTGTCAAAGCTGGTAACGTAACTTCGAGCAGGGTTTTTGAAATTAAAAACGGCTTACAATAGGGAGCAGTGAATTCTCCGGTCCTGTTTAATATTTACACAAGTGATCTGGTGGGTTCCCTCAGACACGCTATAGCGTTCGCAGACGATTTAGTGGCGTACAGGTCAGGACCAAAAATCGAGGTCATCAACATCCTTCTGCAGCGTGACTTCGAACAAATTAAGAGGTATTGCGATGATTGGAAGTTGAAAATCAATTTCCAAAAATCGGAAACAATCCTGTTCAAGACTCCATTGGCTGGGGCCTCTAGGGATACCAGAAAAAAACTGGAGAAAATTTACAATTATTGGACAGCAGGGACGACCATTGAAAAACGTGGTTAGGTATCTCGGCATCCGGCTCGACCAGTATCTGTATTTTGACAAACATATAGATGCTTGTCTTGCTGGGGCTAAGAGGGCCTACGCTCTGACAAGGAGACTGTTTCGCAGCAGTCAACTTGACTCCAGGGTGAAGGTCATTTGCTACGTGGCCCTTATTAGGCCTATCATCGCTTATGGCTGTCCCTTGTGGTTCAATATATCGCCGTCCTATATGGAAAGGATTCGGGTGTTTGAGAGGCAATGCCTCAGGGCCTGTCTAGGGTTGTTTAAAACTCCTGAATCTCAGTACATAAAATACTATCCCAACAGGACCTTATACAGTGGGGCCCGTCTGAATAGGATTGACAATTTCCTTATTAAGGTGATTCGGAGGCACGTTGCTAAGGCGATGGCCAGTGATAATAACCTGATCTCAGGGGCTTACTACCCCAATTTAATGTACCACGAGAGTACGCTTCGGTCTGGCTCTATCCCGCCTGAGGCATTTCTTCATGTAGACATGAAAGGGTTAGTCCAGACAAAAGATGGTGTGCCGGTATTATACCACAGCCACCGTGGCGAGAGGGATAATCGGCTCATCCACTACGGGTACGCCGCCAATGATCAGGAGCTCCTCCGTTTTAGTACCGCAATTGCGGATCGGGACAGGGTCCATACGGTAAAGCAGTTCACAGAATTTTGATGGCTTGAGGAAGAGGTGAGAGTGGATACGCTCTCCCGGGCCGGTGCGCTACTTACGTAGCATCCTCCTTAGTTTTAAGCTAGATTTAAGGCAGTAGGTTTAGGTTTAGAGTAGGGGGTCTTTGGGAGGTTCTGGGCTAGCCAACAGGAAAGAGTGCTTCCGAGACTTGACCGACGCTTATGGTCTCGATCGAGTCTCGGCGGCGCGGATGAACCTCTGTTGGCGGCCGACAGGCAATCAAGGACGCGATCAGGATGGTGACCAATCCATAAGATTGCTCACCACCCTGATTATAGGTAATGTAGGTTAAGTAGCTTAGGTAGTTTTAAGTATTTTTAAACAAAACAATAATAAAAAATTCAAGTTTTCTAAAGTTTCTTGAAAATTAAAAAACAAAACAAATCATAGATATAGATAGATTTAAGGCCGAAAGGCAATAATTTTAAGCATATTGTTAAGTTTAGAGCGCTCGCTAAGAGCCAGTAGGCTAGAATAAGATAAATGTTAGTTTTAAATTAGATTTAATCGTTTTTGTCTAGTATGTAAGTTAAAGAAAGAAGTAATAAAAATGAATTTAAAATGAAATGAATGAAATGACAATTTAGAAAGGGTAAAAATAGTTTTAATTTTTGAAAAAATTATACTAAAAACGAATTAGGCGATTATATGGCTTTTTGGCTTGTGGAAAAACATTTATTTTCATGCTTATTCGTATCATTGTTGGTCGTCCACATTTTCAACAATCTAACATTTGAATGCCTTAAGTGAGCTTTAGTGAAGCATCACTTCTTTAGTGTAAATCAGTTCCAAATTCAATCAACAAATCGATGTTTTCAAAATTGTCTGTCCACGTTGAGTACAGTCTCTGCTCCACTTTCCAACACTCTTTCTCTTACAAACCGTCGCAAAAAAAGGAGAGCATTACTTTTACCCAAGAAAAGTTCAAAATTCCCGTCCCTGTGGCGTATGAGTAACATTTATCTTGTTTCGACTCAACGAATCGCACTTACAGTACGCCTCATCTGCCCTCACATGGTAACACAAAATTGAGTGCAAATGTGCTCCTTCGAAATGCACCTGCGCTACGCAGAGCTGGAGTCTGCAATCTATATTCAGATGAATTCTCATTTGCAGACTCCGCCTTCCAAGGTTTCATCCTGGAATATTCCCATCGTAGGAATATCCACCACTCAGGCTGCTATGTGTACGAACAATTTTCCAAACAGTTTCTCAGTCATAGTTCATCATCTCTCTCGGTCGGTAGTGGTAAACGGAAAAATCGTATACGGGCGTTTGAACAAGGAAGCCCACTAAGCCTCAGACATAGGCCAGGAAACAAAAAAAAAAAAAAAAAACTTGCGGAAAAAAGGATAACGACAAGTCCTTAAAGTCTACGGTTGTGTGTGTTTTCTTTGAGTGAAATACCAACAAAAGCAGTGAAAGAATACTAAAGCCAAGAAAAGATACATATACAATTTACTCCTCATACCTATGGTTAGTATTTGTCATTCTTGATAAGTCCGTAATGAATGTCCTGATTGAAAACGCAATTGCATTGTCTCATCTTCTATGTTTGCGAGTATATGTGTGTGTGTGTGTGTGTGTCGGTGAAAACTGCAATCAAATCGAATTTGCCGGTATAATTTTTTAGTCTTCCTGTCGAAACAAAAGTTTGAAAGAAGAGAAAATCCTTTCAATTAGTGCTTATACCTGCAGGATATGCCTGGCAGGAAACGGTGAGGTTGCAAAATTCAAACTACAAACGAAATAAAAAAAAAAAATTGCGAAAAAGCAGAGCAAAAGAAAAACAACAACAAAATCGATAAAGTGCTATGACTTCATGAGGCTCATAGTGTTTTGTGCATATCCTTATCCTCAATCCTGATGACGACTGCCTCCTTCCGTGTGCATATTTATGTTCAACGATTTTTTGCAGCGTTTTATATTTTTCATTATTCTTTGTTGTCGCTTATTCTTTTGTTTCTATACTTTTCGTTGTCCCATTATCCGTGTGTTCATTTGTGATAAGAAGAATGTTTTTGTTTTTTTTTTTTTTTCAGTTTCAGCGTGACACCAGACCGAGGCATGTGGTGCATATTTCTGTTTTTTAATGTCCCGTTCCGTATGCGTGTCCTGCTCCTGCATACTCATATTCATACTCTCATATTCGTCTCTGTTAACGTGGTCGAATTTTGTTGGAGGTTTTTTTTTTTTTTCAAGGAAAGGCAAATTTCGTCGCTAATTTTGGAATCCACTCACTCGGTTCTGGAATCGATTGTGTAGTAAAATACTCGTGAGTGTTTAAGCAGCGCGTAGTAAATGTGTTCAGAGATCCCCGTTATAATATGTGGACCAGCACTAAACAAACAATAAACTATACATATAATTTGTTCTGTTTCTGTGGGTGAGTGATGAATTATGTGTGTAGGTGCCGCCACTATGTGTTGTCCTTTAATAGATTTGCATGCATAAACCGACTACGATGGCCAACAACGTGGTGAATTGATGCGTACTACAAATGCAGACACAATTTTCGGTAGTGCAGTTGGTAGTGTTTGTGGAATTGAAAATTGTAATGCTATTCAGAATCACAGCCGAGTGCATACCGATGTGCATTATAAATACAAATCTAAAGGATATCGTGATACGAATTTAAATTTGTCAGCCGTGAGTTTGTGACATTGTTCTGACTGCATAAATCTGTGAAGCTGCCAACGGATTTGAGTAAGAAGTTTAATATTTTTGAAAGTCGATTTTATTGACATTAGTAAATTCAGAAGATAACTTAGGGGTTTGTTCATAAAATGTATTAATGTAATAGGAGGGGTAGCTTGTCTACCTTCAATTTTTGTACCGCTCATTAGAAATGCTTGCTGACCAATTGTATTAAATCTGGTTTGCTTTTTTAAGACAGCTCGGATTTGTTTCTTGAATTTAATTGTGTACCTAACTATACATTCCTTTTTTTTTTAATTGGGTGTTTATGAAATTGTTTGTCCCCATAGGTAATTCTGTCGAACATAGATACTTCAAACGTATTGAACGGATTTAAGACAAGCTTCTTGCAAAACATTCAGAAACTTCAAAAATTCAGAAACAATTAAAAGTACAAAAAGTTTGTCTTGACACTCGGTTATTCCTTGTACTCCAAAAAAAAAAAAAAAAATGTACTTATTCTATAACTATTTTCGTCTAGTAGGTACCTATTATTGCGATAGAAAATGAAAGAGATTAAAAGAGTTTGTTCCCAATCTGTTAGAGTACAATAAAATTTTACAATTTTCCTAGGCCTGTTACACCGAATCAAGAATCATGTACCTACCTTATACGGACGTGCTTTTGATGTTCACAAGCACACCTCCGAATGCAGAGCTACAATCACAATCGATTTCTTTTGAATATAATCGCATTTGATTAACTTAGGTTTGTTTTGAACTATTTGTTTAGCTTGCAGCTTCATGAGCAGAAAGATGATTTGTAACTAAAAACGATTCGAGTGACATGCAAAAACATACAAATATAAAATCAATGCTGCCAGGCCTCCCGCTACCAACCATGGGGGAATGTGATAGATGTCGGGAATACGACATTTTAACATAACTAAATGCTATTGGTTGGTTATTATACATTTTTAAAAGACGATTAATATAATTTGTTTGGTTAATAATAGTATCTAAATGAGTTGTTTTATATACTAGAAACATATTAGGACAAACATTGTTGTGTATTTTCCGCTTTTAAATATCATTAACCAACTTTGATTTCATGTGTACATTTTTCTTAAATAACTGAAGAAAAATTGCTCAAAATGTTTTTATTTTCTTACAACCATTCTGCAGCAATCATTTTTCATAAATATTTTCAGCAAAAGTGCACTTATTCCTAAAACAAAATATCTCATATTAACACGTAACGAATAATTTCAAATTTAACAAACAAAATTCTATGAACGCTGGCAGCAACTTTGCCGACACCGGAAGTTGTTGATATTTTTTGAGGGTGTGTTGGTGAGCCGGAATTTGTGAAGTTTCATGACCTTTGTCAATACGAATTTCTATGTATCAATACTACCGCACTAAATTGTGTACACTCCGTAAAAATATAGCTTGTGGGCAAGGTAACGGGAAATCGGTCTCAGTATTGTCTCTGACTACGACCCCCAACTCACAATCCTCTTGCCGCTGGCTTCCTCGATTTTTTTTTTTTTTGTTCAAATTCGCCATTTGGTTTTCCTATCGGTGTTCTGTCAATTTAGAATCCGTGTGACAAAAAAAAATATAAAATCAATGCAGCCAACCGCTGCCAACCGTGGGGGAATGTGATAGAGTTCGGGAATACCACATTTTAACATAACTGAATGCTATTGGTTATTTATCATACCCAAGTAGCATTCGAATAAACATTTTAGGCCTGGCGACGTTCTGGTGTCAATTCGTGTTCCCATTTAGGAACTTTCGTTTCAAAACAACCAAGTTCGTTTTATGTTTCGGAATTGGCGCAACACAAAGTAGGAATTGTTTTTGACGCAAATCCTATATACCATCTTCGAAAATTTTCATTCCATTCCTCAAGCGTGTGAGTGTGAGTAAAGTGTGTGGCCATAATAATTTTCAGTACTAATTCTTTTATTGTGTATGTTGTATGTATACCGTATAATTTCTGATGTTATGATATGTCATACATTTTGGGTACCTTTGTTATGTACCAAAATAATATGCTGACTGTATCAAACATTTCATTATCAAACAGAAAACAGCTACTGAAATTTGATGGCGAACATCATTTTGCTCTGAAATATACTTCGAAAAAAACCTTGATCCTTACAAAATATTTTATATTTAATCAAAAATTGCTCTTATAAATATTTATGCTATTTTAAATGCTGATAAGGACGATTATAAAATCAGTACAAAATAATAAATTAGGAATTCGTTCTTATTTGTGTAGTAAACATTTTTAATCGGGAATCGCGTTTGATTTGTGTTGACAAGAAGTTCCTATTTAGGAATATGTTCTTATTTGCGAGCTTAATGTTTCTTACTGGGAATCGTTGCTATTGTGCGTGCTAAAAACTTCCCACTTGGGAATCGCGTTTAAATTGTGTTGAACAGGAATTTCTATTTAGGAATTTGTTCAAATGGTACACTGCTACTATATAGGAATTGTATGCACGAACACACAACTCCACATATTTTACACGCTGCGGACAAAATGTTTCATTGAAGAAACAATTTCGACACAATAACGTACCTGTGTAGTTATAAAATTCCTAGATAGGAATATTCCTAAATGGTAATGCTACCTAGCATGTATATAAAATGTTACTTGTTGGGAATATTTTCTGGTAACAAAACCGTCTTAAAGATGTCGCTCATGACACATGAGACATGAAATCGCAAAATACTCCTTTGGTATCTTTCTAAAAGGCGAATAATATAATATGTTTGGTGAATAAAACTATCTAAATGAGATGTCTTATATACTAGAAACCAGTGGCGTCTCGTCAGGGTGTGCAAGGTGTGCATAGCAAACCCTGATCTAACGGAAATAAGTCCCTCATCAAACACTGTATTTTCCTTCCAGCTGAACTTGAAAAATTGGACGACATCGTCTGCGTATGCGCTCACAATAAAACCTTCCTTTTCCAGTATTTTTAGAAGTTCGTAAACTACGAGGAGCCATATGAGCGGTGAGAGGATACCACCTTGAGGCATTCCCCTACTGACCTTCCGTTCAGTGCTCACGTCCCTTAGCTGTGACTTGATTCTACGTGTGCTAAGCATGAGTCCAATCCAGTCATATAGGCTGCTATTGAGGTGGGCCCCACGCAAGCTGCGTAGAATTGCGTCAGCATCTATGTTGTTGAAGGCCCCCTCGATGTCTAGGAATGCTACTACCCTATGTAGCGCCGTGTCAACAGATATGCTTTTCATGTATGCATGTTGTGATTTTGATAGATAGTTATCGCCAATCACTTGCCGTACGTACAGATCGATTAGTCGTTCCATTGTTTTTAGCATAAAGTGGCCCATAGACAGCACACTTGTGTGCAGACCGGTGTACTGACACCGGTGTGGCATTCCGCCACACACGCCAACCAAATCGTACACACTTTAGTTATGCAATTGGTCTCAACGAGGACAGATCAAACCATGACTGTGAGTGATGTGGACGATCACATATATCTATAAAGGATCGTCAAAATTCGCAATCACGAATTGCCATTTTACTTTATTACAAAAAATGGCCGAATCGCCGAATGCCGACGCTCTTCACACAACAACGATTCGGATGCAACTGAGAACTGAAAGCGCGCGTCCATCCCCACACACATCACACCGGTCGAGACACCGACACCAAAAATCAAAAACATTTGATTTTTACTCCCACCGTGTGTGACACCAAAAATCGGTGTGCACACCAGCCCACACACGGCACATATTTCCGCACACCGCACACCGGTGTGCACACAAGTGTGCTGTCTATGGGCTGCTTAAAAGATGGAAAACTGATTGGTCTATAGTCCTTGGCTGTGGTGTGACTAGCCTTCCCTGCTTTTGGGATGAAAAATACTCGTACCTCACGCCATGCCCTGGTAACGTAGCATAGCCTTAGACAGCACGTGTAAATGCATTTTAACTATGGAATAATAGCTTCCTCTGACTTTTGTAGCATTATGGGTCGAATATTATCTATTCCTGCTGCTTTGAACGGGGCAAAAGTGTTGATTGCACAGGCTATTTTCTTCTCGTCTATTATTTCAGCGATTGTTTTTTGCTCCATTCCCTCCTTCGCGTCTGGTGTTACTACATCGTAACCATAAGACACATCAGTACATCCTGGGAAGTGAGTTTCTGTCAGTATTTCCAGCGTCTCTTTGTGTGATTCGGTCCAGCTGCCATCGCCTCTTCTTAGCGAAGATATCGGTGACGGTGCCTTTGAAAGGACTTTCCTCAACTTAGATGCTTCGGTTGTAGATTCAATCGATTCACAAAAAGTTCTCCATGCGGTTTTCTTTGCGAATCTGATCTCTTTTTTCAGGATTCTAACGCTCTCTCTGTATGCTGACAACTCGATAAGTCCCTCCTTTGCGAGATTCTACCTAGACCTTGAGTTTCGTATTAGTTACGCGATCTTGGGACTCCACCAGGGGGGGCGTTTTTCCCACTTTTCCCGCTTTTCGGACAGGATTTTTCAAAATATCTAGAGAGCACATCTGTTAAAGATTCGACTGCAGCGTCTACCTCTTCAGCTGATGTGAGATCTTTTACCGGACAGCGGTTTCTGTAACTTAACTTTTTCGTTAAATTTTTCCCAGAACGCTCTTTTAGGATTTCTGAAGTGCTTCCTACCCTGAGAGACCATTTGCAAGTCATAGAGTATCCAGCAGTGTTCCGATAGTGATGCCTTGCTGGATACTCTCCAGTTTGCAACTTGAACAGAATTAAATAGGGATACAAAGGTCACGTCTAAAACTTCCCTTCCACTCGCCGTAATGAAAGTGGGATCATTTCCCCGATTAAAGATAAGCAGATTGGAGCAAGGAAGATAATCAAACAAAGACTCACCTCTAGCGTTTATGTATGAGCTACCCCAGATAGTATGATAGGCGTTAGCTTCACAGCCTAAGACAAAGTTTTTCTTACCTTGTTCTGACGCTGTTACTAGCGCCTTTACCGGTTCGGGGGGTACTGATATGTCGTCTTCGTTCGGCATATATACTGACGCCACTCTGCAGGTCTCACCCTTGCCTCTGATTTCCACCACTGTCAGGTCGCCTGTGCTGAAATGAAGCAATATTAGTGCGTGAAGTTCTTTTTTTGCCATAATACCTTACCTTTATTTTTGACATAAACTATGTCTTATTTTTGCGACCCTAATTCCATCACCTGATCCTTATTGATCCACGGTTCTTGGATTAGGGCCAGATCCAGCTGCTCCTCCTCGAGGAACAGCCTCAGGTTGCCTGAGGCTACCTTACTGTGATGGAGGTTGATTTGGACTACTTTCATTTCTGATTGTAGCCGCCGCCTCCTTCACAATCTCAGGTTCCCGTGTGTTCTCTGCAGCCCACTTTAGGAACTTAAGAGTTACCTCACTCGCTGCAAATGATAACGGCATCTGCACTGCATATCCTTTTTTGTTAATGCTGCAGGTGGTTCATCGAATATGATGATGTACCCTCTTGCACACAATCTCCCAATCCGTCATCGGGAGCTGTGGTTTTTGTGCCTGCAGTACGCTGAGGATCTCATCCCGTTTCACCCCTATCTATGGATATTCTGCCCTTGCCTTAACGGGGACTTCTTCTATGGGTAAGTATTGCCCCTTCCCATAGTTGTGCGCCTTTTAAAATTTTCTTGCCAAAGTTGTTTTGATGCCTGCTCCTTGCAATCAATATGCCTTTGGACCAGTCTTAGCCCGGATATGGGAGATAATTGCAATTCGCAACACCTAGTGTGTTGTCAATAATCTTGCCGCATTCCACCGAGTGCTGGCCACTTGGTTTCCTAGAGTCCACAACAACTAACTGAAGTGGATTCCTGGGCACCGCTTGGGCCTATTCCCCAAGTGGGTCTTCCTTATTGTGTCGGAACCGTCCTCTGGCGATCTCAGCCTCTTCGTGGCTAGCTCTTCATTACCAAGCCTCTCAGCGATAGATTTCCTCTGGAGTCCACGCGGTCCCGGTTTATTGTCGGTCGTCCGGTTTTCTGTCTTTGGCATCTTCTTCGCTGAGGAGCTATGGTGGGCTTTGGGGTCTGTCTTAGCGACATCGTCCCTCAGCCGTATTGCGCCATGTGAAGTGTTTTTTGAGCCTGAACTGCTGTTCATCACTATAGCGGAAGACGGTCTTATAGGCTCAGGCCTCGTAAGAGCGTTCTTCGCAATAGTGTCCTTGGCCCATACCAAGGAGGCTCGCTCCTTCTCTGTAAGGGAGCATTGGTCTCTAGCGACGAGAATACCATATATGTATGTTAGAGTTGAAAAGTACTTTGCAGTAAACAACTCGCTGTATTTATGATTGAGATATCATTGAATTATATTTTATGAAATGTCTTTAAGGAAAAGTATAAATAGAAGAATCTGTTCTCCTGGAGTTTAATAAGTTTTGGACTGTGAAAGGAGTAAGCCAATATATTTGGCACAGAATCTGATCGGATTTTCTTTATAAACTAACATGTATATGTTTGGCCTTTAGGTATTCCCGTTTCCTTAACAGGCCTGGGAGCAACCTCTTTTTCTTAGACGGTTCTCTCCTCGGAGGGTTCAGCCAGAAGCTCTTCCTCTTTCTCTTTCGAGATCTCTTCCTCGGTTGAGCCGGCTTCTAGGGCCTCTTGAATCTTGGTGAGGTCGTGTGGCTCCACATTTATTGTGTCTGCCACCGTCTCACTCTCGGTACTTATCGTACCCTCACCTCTTTCATCCTTTGTTTTTTTTTTTTCTTATTTAGATCTATTTTGGATCCCACGATTAGGGCCGGAAAATATGGTCCGCCCCGGCATTGCTACCATACCGGGGTAAGGCATTATCATACCTATGCGCTCGAGCCACCACTGGAATTAGGTTGGCAGTTCTTGGTTCGTCACTGTTGAAACAGCCTGTCTGCCATGGGTGACCCTTCAGAGAACTACCGCCTCCGACAGCATATCCTGTTGAATCTTTGCGACTTAAGCCTACGCACCACGTCAAGGTGATTGCACTTAGCGGAGGTCAGTTGATCTAAGTGTTAGTATTCTAGAGTCGAGATTACTGAGTGAGGTTCAAGTTCAACTTCTATCTATCTATCTACAAACAGATTGTTAGCCTCTAAGGAGGCTGCTGTATTCAAGAGCTTTGAGGTATTCGCTAAGGCCGTTCGCAAGCTTCAATTTGATTACGGCTGATCTTTTTGTTTTTGTTTCCAACGAGGAGACTATCCACTTAGTTTTATCGTTCCAGTACTGAACAACTTGACCACTGGAAATTTAAAGTGTACTTTCTCAAGCGAATTTGTTACTGCCTTTTAAAGTATAACATATTTGTTTAATTTACACCAATGTTTGTACATAATAATTGTTATCTATTAACACTTTTCAACGCAAGTATACCAACACTCACTAAGAGCACGCACAAACAATGTAAATAACTCATATTTCACCACTTCTTTTTGCATCTATAGTCCCGAGTTCCTAAAGCGAAAACCTAACCTAAACCAGAGGTTCCCAAATTTGTTTTTCTCGTAGACCACTTTCAAAATGAACCTGGTTTCGGTGGAGCCCCTGCTGCTAAGTTGTTCACCATATTCCCAAAACTCGTCAAAAGATGTGAAGATTAGATCTAACGATGGAAATTTGTGTCGCGGCAGAGTTCGGAGTGGTAAAAATAAAAATAAAAATAGTATATTTTCTTAGAATTAAAATGAAACAGTCATAACGGTATCGTAATTTCAATAATGCAAATCAACAGTAACACAATTGATAATGTTATTGGGAGGGATGTATACTTGATGATGGATTGACAGCAAATTATCAATACTAGTCGCCCAGTGGTAGAAATTCTAAACAAAATTCTAAACTCAACATATTGGTAAATTAATTACAGACATTATTATTATATTGCATCTCTGCACTGTCCTCCCAACAAAAAAAAAAATATTATGCACTCCAGGAGTGCCGACAGAAGTGATAACTTGAACAATTACTTGTGTATTTTTCGAATCGTAAGGAAATATTTTACTGTGCAGGAAGTACTTTTAAATAAAGTGTTTTTTTATTCATTATTATAAACTACTACTACAAAAATTATATTAAAATTTTCATTTTCATTTATTGCGGTACTGTACATGCAAAATAATGTATATTATTTTACATAAAAAATTGCAATCTAATGCTTGAAATGTAAATTTACAGATACATAAGATATTGAATTTAATAATTAATGACAATTCTTTGAAATGAATACCAATGAAACTTATGAATTTTCATTCACAACTTCAACAACTCTTCCATCATCATCATCATCATTATTTTCAAAAACGGATACTATAGGTTTACCGGAATTAACATATCGAGTCAGGTATGACAGATCGGGAGATTTATCCCTTTTTGTGGGATTTTCTCACTTCAAATAAGCTAAAAGGGTAAAAGGGATTTTTCAAACCTCATGGTACAAAAAAAAAAGGGATTTTACTTTTTGGTCTTTTTTTTTTTGATAATTTGCTAGTTTCATTAAGAATACAAAAATTACTCAACCTACGATCAAATTAAATATTATCATATTTAAAAAAAAGTCATTGAAAACCTTAGGTAATATAACTTGTATTTGGTAATAATAAAAAAGACTAAAAGCCCGATTCTGAAAACCTCACTGATACGTCACAAGTCAAAAAACCCTCACAAGGTGAGGTGAAATTTATTTTATGAGGTTTTCGTATTTTGTCAGCACACTCTCAACTTTCGAGGCTCACAAAAACAATCGAAACTGTGATCTCTTATGGAGCAGGTAACAAATTTTAAAATCAGTCATAACCAGCACTGGTACCCTATTTCTACATACTTAATGACCCGAAAATTCCATTTCATACTATATTTATAATCATTTCGGGAAATATAGGTAGGTATTTGTTGGGGAATTTGATTTGTGACAAATGTCGGAAACAATTATTTTTCTTCAGTTCTAAAACATTTTTGTGTTAATATTTCGCGTATTCGCGAATCACAATCACAATAAACCTCACAAGAAATCAACCTCACAAGGTCTTGTGACTCGTGAGGGCTCACAACGGCAGAATCTGGCTGTAAATTTAATCAAATACACGTTTTTTTTTAATTTTATATTTCGTGCAATGAATTTGAGATTTTTTAAATATTGGCGAGGGATAAAAGGGATTTTTTTTTGGGGATAACTAGGGCTAGGATTTTTATAAAATCGCAAAATATGCGCTTAAAATATGCATTTAAAACCATGGCGAAGTCACCTAAAACGACGTGGTTTATAAAGACCTATCGCTTTTAACGACCACTTTTCCCTATGAAAAGTCAGCTAAGACGACCGTTGGCGAAAGCGACCAGTTAAACAGTACGACTGTAGTTAAATTTTGCATTTTTATAATAAAAAAAAAAGCAAAAAGAACATGTTATCCAGGTTTTATAAAAATTCAGTCTTTTTATTTTAAGAACTATAAAACAATAATGTTAATTAAATAAATAAAAAGCTTAAGGAAACATAAATATATTCATTTGAAAAATTAAATAAAAGAAATAACATTATTTTCACATTTTATTTATGTTTCAAAATTCTAATATGTTTTATTAACATAAATGATAAACACTTTCCTAAAATGTTTAAATGTGGAACTTTAGCGATTCGGTCTTTGAAAAGTCTTGTACATTGAGAAGGATCGCTCGACGTCAACTGACGTAATAGTTGCATTTTTAAGGACACATACTTCTTCAGTGGTTAGGTTTTCCATTTAATTTTCGTCGACGCAACTCAATGTAAACGCTTTACATACATTTTTTAGTTTTAAAAAACCCTCAGTTTTCATAAGAACATTGTTAAGCTTTTTCTTTTCTTAAATTGTGAGTTCATTTTTTTCGGAATTATGCACAAAATATGCATTTATTATTAAAAATATGCAAGAATATGCTAAATATGCAAACATATGCACTAACGGTTAGATGCCAATTTAAAAAAATGCATGATTTGAAAAGATAACTTATTCTATTGCTTCTAATGTGTCTCAAACAAAATATGCAAATGCATCGAAATCCTAGCCCTAGGTATAACCGTGGGATAACCTGCTTCTAAAGTCTGGTATCACTGTATCGAGTAAATCATTACATTAATACGTGAACATCCGAGCTTTCCGTACGCTTTTTTAGTATTTAATATGAAATGAGGAGAATGAAGCTTATGTTATGTATTTGAAAGGTACTGTTCCGTAGATGTGCACACTGCACAAACCCTGGTAAAATTAAGTTATGAATTCCCCTTACAAAACAGATAACTGAAATAATTTTGGTGACAATCAATAGGCGTTTTTCTTTTTTAGTTCAGAGCTGAGCACTGAACTGAGCTCGATCGTGTTCAGATCGTTCTGATGATTTTCTGTTTTTCCTGATTTTTTTTTTTCTCTCAAATATGACTGGAAGTGTGAATGTATATGTCATGTGTAATCAGCATTTTACTCAGCCTGCTCAGTCAATTAATTCTGAGCTCATAGAGCGCGCTCTGATCATGCTCTGAACGAAAAAAGAAACACAAATTCGAGCTCTGATGTATTTGAGCTAAAAAAGAAACACAAACTTTTTGTATAACAGTTCAGGTTGTGCTCTGAACTAAAAACGAAAAACGCCTAATTTGTCGCCGCCAAAAATTACCATAGAAACGTATTCAAATAAAAATCATAACAGATTATAACCTGTTTCCGAGCTCATTTACATATTTTTTCGATATCTAGATGTCGCGCCTATCGTTGGAGAGAATCATTTACCCATAAAGGTATGCAACTACCCCTAAAAGTAAGCAATCAGTATAACAGTGTCGCTGTTATACGATGTCGGTGTCGCGAGTTTATTGTTTTTTCCTATCCAAAAAGTGCAACGTGCCTAAAGAAGTTATCACTTAAAAAAAGAAAAAGCTAAGCGAATGTGTTTTATTTAATACCACGTTCCCACCAACGTGATTAAGCAGAAGTAATTTATAAATCACGAAACGCGTTCCCACCGAACTTTAAGTGATTAAGTGTGACATTTACGCCAACTTTGCCATATCAGTGATGTGACTTCTAACACTTAAGTGGTATTTCAACCACTTTTTACACTTTCGGAAATTAATCCAACCTGAACTCGAAATCTACCACCTTTTAACAAAACTATTCGCTAATAATATTTATTTTCCATCATTAAATTGAAAACTGTACCTACTATACCTACTGCTACTTCTTACTTTTACCCAAACACACTCAGCTATCAGTATTTTTCGCGGAGAATTGCTTCACTAAAAACTTCCAGTCCAGTATACACCATTTACTGCGCCATTACTTCATTATTTGACTGTATTAGTGCGAGGGTGTTTTGCTAAGTTTTGATATTTTGAATTTAATGATAAGTTGAATCTATGCCATTTTTTCTTTCAAAATTTTAATTCAAAATTTCAAAGCTGCCAGGAACTTCTGGAGAACGGGGAGGATTCTCTATTCGTTCGAATGAACACAATTTACGTTGTTAACAAGCACTTCGACGATCCACCGTTTATTCTTGGTCTCGCAGTTATTCACATTTCCCCAAAATGAAATCAACTCGTTCCCTTCGCTGCTGTCACTTTCGTCATTGTCGTTGTTCTCCCGTATTCGGTTAAAGGCTGCTGTACTCACTCATGCGACATACACGACTAAAATGATTTAACTTATTGCATTTATTGCAACGTCTCCCTTGCGCTGGGCATTTCTCCTTATCATGCAGTTTCCCACCGCACCCGTTACACCGTATGGACTGATCGCACGGCCAAGGTATACAGAACTACAAGGTATGATATTCCGCGATTAATTTTTCGCTTGTTCTGCGCATCTACGTCACATGACGACAACTATTTTGACGTTTCTCTGCAAATTTATTCATATACGGGTGGTTTTCTGTTCGAAAGTTATATTTTTAATAATAAAAGTATTTTGTGTGCTGTTTTCAATTAGTGTAATGGTGTACAAATTATAAAATTGCTTATGGATCATTAATTCAATGTGCATAAAAGCTTTTGTCATGTGGGTAGTCCACATTAATACATCGAAACCTATGAAGGTCGCTCAAATGATATTTTTGTCGGTGAAACTATTTTGTGCATTTCAATAAAAAGATTAAAAGCAACTCGCTACATCTTTTGTGCCAGTGTTAAAGAAGACAAGATGCGTCGAAATGGTAACCGACTGGACAAGAATGTTGAAGTCAATCAGAAAGATTAAAGAAAGAAGCTGCAAAATGTTAACTTAAATCAATGGTAGGTAATAAAATCATTTTTTTTTTTTGTATCTAATACACAATTCGATATTTTGATATCCTTAAAGGCCTCAGGAGCAACAGTAGCAAAGATGACAGAATTCCTCAATCATCTCCATTTGAAATTATGGAAAAATAGGAATTATCAACTTCCAATCCTGATCAACGGGCATGACGACGGCTAGCCGAAATGTTATCTGCTAGAACCTATTGAAAAACAAAGGAGTTAAAAAAAAATGATATTAGTTTCATTTTATTATTTTGTTTATTTTTCGTTTATTCGTGTTTACATTTTCGTGCATTTGTGAATTTAAAATTTTAATTTTAAAAAACATTTTACATCGAAAAAACAGTTTCTTTATTTCTTTTTCCAAGGTACAATTTTCAGACAGCAACATTAACTGATTGATGTAATTAGAGCAGCATTTAAGTGAGGTGGAATTGTACATAGAGAATATTTTATCAAGGGTTTCTAGTTTTTGTACGAATTCCTGATTTGGTTGCTGAAGCCCTCCTTCCGAAACTAAGTTCGTCCAACAAAATGAACTTGTGTTGTTAGTATCCGAATATTTTTGCATAATTTCTGGCATTTTCAGTTTAAGTCTATAGTTAATATATCCAGCTACATGCTCAAGTGCATCATACTGAAGATCCTCCATATCTTGAGCAGCATCTGGGATACTTGTGTTGTGGTTTTCTTCAGTGAAATCTGAGAGCAATGTGGAAGTAATGATACTACCGGGACATTCTTCATATTCCATTATAAAAAGCTCGTCTTCTTCATTAACGCAGTCCGCTAGTGACCCATCCAGTTTTTTCTCATCGCTGCTGTCACATTCAACATTGGCTGATTGCGACATAATGCACTCGTTGCGACCCAACAAAAAGCTTCTCAGACGGTACTTGAACTGTAAGGCAGTTGGATGATCATAAAGACCTCCTTTAGCTCTCATAACACCAAAAAACATTTCTAATGGATCTTGATTCAAACGATATGTAAGCAAGTAGGTACTTGATTTTATACTTTTCCTTTAAGTCCGCGAATAGCAATTTCAATGAGCTGATGTTGTTCAATATGCCCCTTTGAAATGGTAAGAGTGTTGAGAGTTTTTCAATTGTTTCTGTCTTATTTCGACTTAACTTTTTGTTATTGTTTTCAAATCACTAATATTTAACTTCTTTTTCTTTTAAATAATTATTTTTCGGGCTAAAGTAGAAAACACTAGCTACGCTTTTACAAAAATTTTCACCGAAATTTCAAATGTGTTGTCGTCGAGTGACGTAACAGTGTAAGAGAGAGATGCAAGAAGACATGCGCAATATCATACCATGTAGTTTTATATACCTTGTCGCACGGCTGTGAATTCTGAAAGAATGTTGCTGGCTGTTTGGTAGCGATAAATTCTCTCTCCGCGTTTTTCTCTTCACCGCACACAGAGCTGAAGAACCGACAATTTTTTTTATTGCTTGTGAACTGCTTCACTTTGTCGAACAGTTTGAATTGCTTTTGTAAGTGTAGGTAAGCTCCGCCTCCGCGGATCATTTCGTCTCGCAAATTTTCATACTTGCAATTCTCGGACAATATGCATAAAGAGGTAATAAATTCTTCGACTTTCTCTCCCTCTCCCTGACATCTCGAATTGAACTTTGCCCGTTCATAAATAATATTATGTCGAACTATAAAATGATTTTCGAAGGCCTTCAACACTTCCGCATACTTTTTTTTTCTGCGTCGCTAATGGCGAGTGATAGGAAAATATCCTCGGCTTGTTCGCCCATTATGTAAATCAATGTGTTTACCTGCTCTTCCTCTGGTTTTTTCGACAGCCCGGAGGCTATCAAAAATCTAGTAAATCTGTTTTTCCATCGGGCATAAAGGAAAAGGGGGATGGTGCCTGCACCGTAAATTGGCTCGATGTTGCTTGAGTTATTTCATTGTCTGGCATTTTTCCTTAATTTCTGCTTTAACCGCTGCCACCATGTAATGTCCGTGCGAAATGAAACCACAGTCTTATTAACTTCTACTCTTTATTCTCCTACTAACCCAAGTGTTCGCGTCGCGATCTAGTTAACAACTGTCCCGTGTTGCCCGCTTACATACACTACATTTCCATCGTGCAAATATATTCAAATCTATTTTAGAAGTCATCATGTAGGACATTTAAATGCCGAACATAAATGTCTGAATGTCCTCATCAAGACTTTCTGCCTGTGATAAGTTTGGAAACTGGGAGAATTCGCGCCGATTGGATTCCTTCGTCCATATAAAATCGAACATATGCAAATACTAATGCTTCATTACCAGGTAAAGTTGACTCGTCCAGTTGAATGAGTTGTTTGCAGATAATTACACAAGAAGCTTTCAAGCAAACACTGATATCGATTCACACAGACTTTTCTTCTGAGAATTCCGAAAACAAATTTGCAGCGTTTGTACTTGGCAGCATTCGTATTTATATTGGTGAGGAATCAAACAAGTAAATGCAAGATTGCAAGCACAGCACATGCCGTATGTATTGCGTCCCTTTGTACGACTCTGAAAGCGTTGCGGGCTTCGCTTTGTCGAATACCGAATATGCAAGTTTTTACAAGTAACAGTCGCTGATCTTCATAAAATACACGACTCAAAAAAATTAAGGGAGGTTTTAGAAAAGGGAATTAATGCTACATAAATATGCTATCTGATCCATAAAAAAAAAAAAATAGTTAGCGCAACAGGTCCGGAGGGACCATAGGCCTAGCTTCTCACAACCATTCGTTTTGTGTGAGTTTTTCATTTTTGGAACGAATGGAAGGGATCTACAATTTTATGCCGACTCCAAACGAGAGTCTTGAGAAGCTTTTTCAAGACATTTATACTCTCGGATGTTTGTCAGACGTTCGCGAAAGGTAGCGCAGTGGAAAAAAAACCCAAAGTTGGAATTTGGGTTTTTGCGGGATTCGAACCTGAGACCCTTCGCTTAGTAGTCCAACACACTAACACTAAGCCACTGCGACTACTTCTGATCCATATTCCCATTTATGTTCATGCTATCGTAGACCCCCGTCGAGTCTCCCGTGGAACCCTAGGGATCCACCGTCCACCAAAACCACTTTGGGAATCACTGTCCTAAACTGAACTCATTCCCACGCATCAAAATGTATCCAAACGCATCGATGCAAATTGACAAATGTACCAAATGACTGCTTCTTCCCGATTTGTTCTCGATCTCCCGATATTTTGTCTTAAACCTCCCAATTTGTTGGCAACCCAAGTGGTATGTCGCATTTTGTGTGTAACATACATACAAAGTTACACGGACACGCTACGAGCCCTTTACCCAGAAATCAAGTGTAAAAAATAGCACTTTGTTTTCTTTAGTGGAAAATTATTACTGGAGCGATTGAACTGCACTTGGAACTTGGAAGAGCAGATTCTCTCCTCAAATATCGTCAGGGGAGATGTTTAAAAAAAATCTCAGTTTTATTTTATTTAAAGAATTCCAAGTGGTGTTTGGGAAAATTTGCATAAAATCGATTTACTCTATTGGAAATCATGATAAAACAAAGTATGCGATACGTGTGAGATCACTAGCTCATCTAAAAGATAATATCAATAACAGCAATATGTCTTAACCAATCTTCTAATACAAGTACTTAAAAACAACAATATATTGAAATATTTACCAATCTTTTTCATGTGAATATTGGCAAAATGGCAAAGCGAGGCGAGTCAGGTAGTACTTCATAGACAGGTAAAATTTGACAATATCTATCTAACCCGCTCTGCTGTTCAATTTACATGGAATTATAGACAGCGCTTTGGAAGTGCAAAAGAGATGCCCAACAGGAACCATATTTTTGATTCTCTGTATTATAATTTTTGAGTTTGTTACTAAGTGAGGCATAATGAGGTGATATTTTCGATTAGGCGCATAGGGTTCAAGATTAGGGATGATACGGAGCTTCGACTTCGAATCCGATATGTCGGAACTTCCGGTTTAAATTGCACCTCCGAATCCGGCTTCGGTTCCGATATAATCACATCGGAGGTTTATAGGAGCACCATCATGGGTGACGAGGCGACCGATGAACATGAACAACAAAGAATTATCGAGTTGCGACATTTTACAATTCGACTGTCTTTTCCTTCTTTTATGTATTTTACATAACTAGGCGAGATTTGCATTTAAGTTGAGAGTGCGTGTGTCAGTTTTATATTTTCAAATTTTATATATTAATAATTTGTGTCTGCGTGCGACCTCCGCCTCCGATTCCGATTCAACTCCGACTCCGCGGAGGTTGGTATGGCGCTTCCGAATCCGACTCCGACTCCGGTAAAACTACCTCCGTAACATCCCTATTCAAGATAAATTAAAATCATTTGTTTATAGCTAGAACTAAAGATAGATGCAGATTCTTAAATGTATATAAAGGCGGGGGCTACGACATTCTCTAATGACAATCTTTTTCGACCTCCTCTTCCGCCGGATCTGTATATACCTAATAACGACAAGTATTTTAGATTCACTTGCCTTATCAATTTGTTTCGAGATCTAAAATTAGCTTTCTGAAACACGTACCTACAGCTTTGTAAAGTAAACCGTTGTCTTTTATTAATTATTGACTGACCAAAATTAAACTCAATTTTTTAGATTCCTTTTTGGTGTTCAATTCAATTTATTCAATTTATCAATCACAAAATAATTGACATTTTCGAAGCTTTGATTGGGGTCAACAAAAAGAATCAATCATCTCCGTTATCCTGTTTGGTAAATCTCAGCTTATAAAATCAAAAAAGGACCTCAATAAGACCAATAATAATTAATCTACACTTTATGTTCCACGAGAAGGACAAAAAACGAAAACAACTTACAAATATAGTACTGTACTTTCCGAATCCAGTTATAATGCCAAAATGTCTGTGTAATTTCTCGTACTTTTACATGCACAATATTCTACTACATATTTAGGCAAATATAATTGTTTGTTGTTTTTTAAGGTATAACATATTTGTTTAACCGATGTTTTAATTTCATAATTGGTACCTACCTCTTAACACTTTTCGACGCAAGTATACAAAAACTCTTGTCACATCTAATATTATTTACTTATTTGCAGGCTTAATGCAATATAATTATTATAAACTAACAAACAATTTAAGCTACTTAAAAAAATTAAAAACCTATATTGTTTATTAAAAAATAGGTAGGTAGTAGGCAAGACATATTTTCATTTACTGCATTATAGGTATTTACATAAATGTTCTGCTTTGCATAATATGGGCCATACACGACACAGACATTTCGTTGCAAATTAATATATTTGTCTCTATCAGTATCGTGTTTATCGAATGTCTATCCTATGCTACGACCGTCTGCGTGAATTCAAAACTTTTTGTATTTTCCTTGGTTTGCAACGACATGTCCGTGTCGTGTATGGCCCCTATAACACAGCGTATACAACAAGGAAAACAAAATAAAACCCTCACAGTCGTATTAATAATAGTCGCGTAACTACATGTTAGGCCTAACTAATGGGAAACACATTCGTTAAACTCAAATTCCTATTAATAAACATTCTTAAAAGATAATTAACGCTTCGTAACTATCATATAACTAACTTACGGTGGGAGGTCTGTTAGCGAGTTAAGAACTCTGAAACTAGAGACAATACTGAGACCCCCAACTTCGGCCGATTTCCCGTTACCTTGCCTACAAGCAATACTTGTACGGAGTGTACACAATTTAGTGCGCTAGTATTGATACATAGAAATTCGTATTGAACAATGTCACGAAACTTCAACACACCAACACACCCTCAAAATATATCAACAACTTCCGGTGACTTCCGGTGTCGGCAAAGTTGGTGCCAGCGTTCATAGAATTTGGTCGGTTAAATTTGAAATTATTCGTTACGTGTCATTAGTATTTTATTTTAGGAATAAGTGCACTTTTGCTGAAAATGTAGGAAAATAAGAACATTTTGAGCAATTTCTCTTCAGTTAAAAATAAATAGTTGGCGCAACAGGTCCCGAGAGACCCTAGGCCTAGCTTCTCACAACCATTCGTTTTGTGTGAGTTTCTCATTTTTGGAACGAATTGAAGGGATCTACAATTTTATGCCGACTCCAAACGGCTAATTGAGAAGCTCTTTCAAGACATTTATACTCTCGGATGTTTGTCAGACGTTCGCGAGAGGTAGCGTAGCGGAAAAAAACCCTAAGTCGGAATTGGGTTTTTTGCGGCACAATTTATTGTGAATAGTAATAGAATAGGGCTCCACGACCTCACGCTCGCGGCAGTCTCATAATATCTCATTTGAATGCTGCCACCAAACTGTGACTGGGGGTGTGCATTCAAACAAGACTGAAGTGAAAGTGAATCTGAATATGAACTGCTACGTTTTTTCAAATATTTCTGTGAAGTTTGGTTTCTGTCACTATATTGTATTTGTGTTGTAAAATTTGATCTATAGAAGCGAGAAGAAAAAAATAAATTTGTTGAAAAATTTCTTGTCTACAATAGCCTTGTTCCTTACAATTATAAGAAAAATAGGGACACACGGGGTACATAAAAATTATAATTCAGGTGATTCCGATAGCTGAATATGGTGAATTTTTTAATAATTTATAACTGCACATTTTTTTTCAATAATATGTATACATTTAGCAATATTTTTTAAGACTGAATTAGATTGAAAGTTAATTTTTCTGCAAAACGTTGTTATGCAAGGAATTTTAATGAATTGTTTGATTTTTGTTTTATTAGGTTTAATATTAGTTTGGAAAAATAAAGAAACTACAGGTAGGTAATTTATGTTTTCTATTTTTCGTAAAAATAAATTACTACCATTACGGACTTCTAGTCAAAAATTCTTATTTTTAACTTTTGACCGAATTTAAAAAAATAAAAATCGGTCATTTGGTCAGATTTGACCGGATTCGCTTTTTTTAGTGGCAACACTGAGTATAATATTGCGCTGTCCACAAAGTACGGAGCACTCTATAAACTTTCCTCACGACTGAATTTATGTGCGTGCTCCAAGTAAGATTCCGGTTAAACACCATTCCTAAGTTATTTGCAGTCTCAACATATTCCAGCGCAGCACCGTCGAGTATGATTGTTGTAAAGTATGAAGGATCTAAAGTCTTTTTTTTTTTTTTAAATAATAATACGGTTGAAACAATTTTTCAGGGAACGGTTAAAAAAATGTGTTTAATTATTTTATTTATTATTACATATTATTTTAGCGAAATCATAAGAACCAGAAAGTCTACAATATATACCGACACATCAGAGAAAGAACAAATAAAAACGGAGTATGAAGCAAGATTGAAACAAACCAGCTGAGCAAGCTAAGAAAAGGTTGGAAGGTGTAAAAAAGAAAATAAGAGTTACGAAAAAATATAAAGTGCACGACTGAGTCGAACAAAACTTTCTCGTTCGTCAAAAGTTTTGTTGGTTGTTTTCTTATTTTATAAGACTGGTAGGTAAAGATCTGAGAAGCAATGGTAGGTAATAGAAAGGGTTCATGAAATATAGAAAAAGGAATACATAGTGTTAAATAAAGTTCACTTTTAGTTTTAAATGTTGAAGCTCTAGTAACAGACAATAGTCGCAAGTTATTGTTAGAGATTTATAAGCGCCTACTGTACTATTTTATAGCTTTTACACTTTACAAGTTTTTGAGTACCTACAAGAACAAGTTTTGTAGGAATTTCTGATTTTTGATCTTTTTGGGAATGATTTTCTTTTTGACTGGAATAGATCAATGACGCTGGCTTAGTTTGTCAATGATTGGAAGTATTGCTCGTGATAGATCGATATCTTTACATATAAATATATATATGTATATGCTGGCTTCAGAGATTCGTTTTTGAATTTGAATTAGCAGTTATTAACTGAATATCACGATGAACGTGTGTGGGGGTGCAAATAAAATGGGATATTCTGATTGATAAAACTCCAAGTGGTTGGAATTTATTTAAGGTGCATTTTCAAAATGGTTGAAAAAAAGTAGAAGTAGGTAATATTTGCTGAAAATAAGTTTTGCGTTGCTGTTATTGCATTTGCAATAGCTGTTGCAAATTTGAATTTTAAAGTGCGGTATTCAGTTTTAAAAATATATATGAACAGAGATCGGCTTTTGGGTAGCCATTTTCGAGAAATAATTAAAAAACAGATTTCTTCGAATTTTTTGGGAAAACCTTAGTAGGTATAGGATCTTATTAAGAACACTGATAATTATCGTTAATATGTATTTTGATCAAAATCGTATGAGCGGATTTGTAAAATTTGGCAGACAAAACAGTACACAAAAATTGCAATGTTTAGTTTGAAAAATACTATTTGTTAACTATATAGCTAAAAGCCGATTATGGGTTATTATTCGCGATTTAAGAATTATTTGGTTTTTAAAGTTTTATCGAAGTAAAAAATGGGGTTTTCGAGACATGAGCGGTTTTTAAAATTAGCGGTTTCGGTGATTCGAATTGAAAATTAAGGACGCAGCAATTTTAAAAACATCAGTATTACTCCAAGTTTGCATTATGGTCAAAATCGTTATGCCGTTTTCTGGTAAGCTAAGGAAAACTAAATTTAAAAAAATCCTTTTTTCAAAAATGGATTTTACGATAATACCGAGAAAAGCTGAGTTTGCCATTAAGTTGGAAATGAACGTATAACCTTAAAAATTAATTTTTGCTACAATCGTATGGACCGTTTTCGAGTACATATGTCCAAATTTCAAAAGCACCGTTACTCGAATTTTGAGCCAAAAACTGGGTATGTAGTCATGGTAACCTCACCCACATAAGCTTAAATATCAATTTTGGTTGAAATCGTTAGAGCTGTTTTCGAGAAAATCAAACTGGTATGAACAGTTTGTATGGGAAGTACCATTGATATTGTGGTTACCTTGCAAAATAAAAAACCGCCCCGAGCCCTAAGCCCACAAACTCAAAATCCGAAATTTGAATGAAATCCGGTTAGCCGTTTAGGCTGTAGGCCTGCGGGACAGACAGACAGACAGACGGACAGACCGGACAGAGTTTTGCGACCCACTTTTTTGAGTTCGTCTATCATCGTAATGTCAGAATTGATTAACATCTCGAGTTCGAAATTTTGTACGAAAACAATCAAAAAGCACTTTCCATTTATACATAGAAACATGCTCCTACATTTCAATTAACTTCATCACCGCTCAGCTTATAAACGGCAATGGTATGGATGGTATAAGCGACATTTCTTCAACCGTACCCAGTCTCCCCTATATGTAAGAATTCAGAGATTTTTTTTTAATTTGCATTAGAAGTTATAAGCTGAATATCTGGGTGTTACTCTCTAAGTGGTTGGAATTATTTTGAGGTACATATTCAAAATAGTTGAAAAGAAGAAGAAGTGGGTAATATTTGCTTAAAAAAAATGTTGCCTTGATATTTTTGCATTTTTAATGGAAGTGCTGAGTTTAAAAAAAATATATATGAACAATATGAACACAGATAGGCTTTTGGTAGTCATTTTTGAGAAAACACTAAAAATTTGTTTTATTCGAATTTTTGGAGAGAAACTAAGTAGGAGATCTTATTTAAAATACTGAAGCGATCTCCAATACGTATTTCGATCAAAATCGTTAGAGCGGTTTTTGTAAAATTAAGAAGACGAAGTTTAGTTTGAAAAATACTATTGCTTAGCTATTTAGCTGAAAACTGACTACCTATAAGTAAGTTATTGTTCGAGATGTAAGCATTAGGTACTTGGTTTTTATAGTTTAATCGAAATCAAAATTGGGGTTTTCGAGATATAAGCAGTTTTTAAAATTAGCTTTTGCGGTGATTCGAATTCAAAATCAATCGCTTTCGTTTTCCAAGAAAACTGAACTGAACCTGATATTCAGTTAGATACCTATACCAAATTACCTTAGAAGTGAATTTCTGTTTTCGAGACATTTCGAAATCAAAAGTACCGTTATTCGATTCCAGAAATTTGACCAAGCTTACAAGGATTTTTGTTAAGTGCGTGAAAAAATTACGGCGGGCGGCATAAATTAGGTATGTCCCCGCACAGCATCTCCAAACAGCAATATTAAATGTGCAAGACAAATACAACTTGTGTATAAGTTCGAAAGGCAGGCCACACTCCCCATAACAAACAACGATTAACCCTAGAGATACAGAAAGAGGTTAGAGATTCCCAGTGAGTTGGGATCGTAAACGAACCACAAAACAAATCGACCGCAAAAATCGCGTAAATAATTACAAAATTCCAACTAGTGGTCTAATTAAAAGTACATCCTGAATGTCCTGCGAATGCTCGCTTTTCTGTCGTAATGAATTCTGTTTGAACTTGCCAGTCGCCAGTTTAAGTGGAATTCTATGAAAGAGCTTCCGGATTCCAATTCGAAATTGAACTTTGTTTCCATTTCGGTTTCGGTTAAATCCTTTGTACGCTGAAAATTTAAGAATGCACTGAAAACAAGATCGAGCAAAAACCCCGCAGGCGAATAGATGTACTTACACTAAGTTAAGACAATATGCTCTCAACTCTGACCTCGCAATAGTTAAAAACTTTCATTTAATATTGCGAAATTGCACTCGACGGCCTTGCTGCAGTAGGTACTTACTCATGTCGTATGTACCTTCAAAGTTGAGTCTAGCATGCAGTGTATTATAATATGAAAGTATCCTGCAGCATTTTTTTGTTCACCAGTGCGTTTGGTTGTTACATATTTGTACGGCCAAGAACACATAAAACATTTGTATTAATGGTCCTTTTGATCTTATTTTATAGAATGCGGAACTCTACGAACTTCTGGTGAAGAGGTAATATGGAAATGTTGGTGCAAATGATCTGCAGTGTTTGGGAGACAGAATTTTAAGAGATGAGTAGATGCTGTGAGGTTTCGTTTAAGGTGCCTTCTCTTTCCATTATGAACAGCTACAAAATAATAGTATTTGGAAACAAAATCGAAGAATCATTAAAATATTTTTTTGCATATCATCATAGTCCTTCCGACAGATTCTATCTCCTACTGTAGGATCCACACTGCATCAATGCACAGCGAAGTCAAAACCCTAATCACTTACACTGCTGGTACATCCTTTGAATTCAAATTGTGCCATTATTCATTCAGTTTATAGTCGGGCTAATGACTTACGTTATCGGAAATGCACAAAAATCAATAAGCATCATCTGCACGGCTATGCCCATGGAAGCCAGAGATCAAACTTCGTAGCGAAGCAGACAAAATCCGAACACTTCTTAGTTAAGTAAATGTGAATAAAGGATAATATCACCCAAACAGTGAGGCAAGGTTAGGTCTACGAAGGAAAATATTTTAATGTTGCCATTATAAATTGTTGGCAAACGTTAAACATTAATATTCACCCTCTCCCATACAGATGTGCAAATACGACTGTGACGTCTGCTTTGGACTTGCAAGTTCAGTAGTTGCGGCCGAAATATTTTAATGGAAAGATAATAGGCATGCCTTTGTTTTTGGGTTCAAAGCCGTCGAAAGAGGAAATAATTCTCTTTGTCTGGTTCATTGAAAGTATCGCAGAGTCTGCACAATTTGTGGGTTTTCCATTCATTGAGTATATGAAAGTTGAGAGGCTTTTTTATTTTTTGCGGGTCTGTTTAATTCACATTTATTTAATGAGGATAAGTTATACATGCCTACCAGGCTTGACATTGTTCTTTGCGAATAAGGAAGAAGCAAAGGTGATTAAGAAAGCAGATCAATTCTGCAATGAAGGCCAACAAAACTGATCTCAAGTCGATTGCTGATTTACTTTTTGAATAGCTTCTTTGAGAAAATATTTCATATTTTAATGTCGTCATTAAAGCACACCTTGTTTGAAAGAGCAACAACTGCGATTGGAATAACATTATTTTGAAGTTTATAAAAGTAGTTCATTAGATTCCTTTAAATAATTTTTAAACATTTGCAATCTGATAGGAAAGAGTTTTTTTTTTTTCATCTTTTGCGTGCTACGATCCAGCGCACAGTTCTTTCAGCAGTTTATGTAAGAATATTTTTTTTTTTTTAATTCGATTTCGAAGTAGCGCCTGTTTTGGCAAACTGTGACTGTGATCCGATCTCCGAAGTTATATATTTGAATATTTGTCAAGCATCAAATATCAATAGAAATTCTTATTCTAGTGCCAGCGAACTCTGGTTTTTGAAGAATTTTTGTTTTTCGTAACGAATATAGCAGGCAAGCATAATGATCACTATCACTACATAGTATAAAGCAAAGTCGCTTTCTCTATCCCTATGTCCCTATGTACCTATGTATGCTTAGATATTTAAAACTACGCAACGGATTTTGATGCGGTTTTTTTTAATAGATAGAGTGATTGAAGAGGAAGCTTTATATGTATAATAACATCCATTACATAGTGGAGAGATACTGTTATTTTTGAGGTTTCTAATAAGATGTAAATAATTACATTTTTTCCGCTTACATTACAAACGCAGGCTGTACCCTACGTGCGAAGCCGGGGCGGGTCGATTGTTGGATATAATATAAGTAACTTTTGTTTTACGGGATCGCTCAGTAAGAATAAATCGCACATGTAGTACAAAAGAGTGTCACGACTCAAAAATCTTCGTTTTCCAATAGAGTCGAAAAACCATTTTACGATGATAGAAACTGTAAATTTACTATTTAATCAATATTTTTAGGGGGAAATACACTAATAATCAACTTTACATAACAACCAGTCAAAAAGAATTACTTTTACCATGGAAATTCGGGTTTTTTGAGTTATGACATTTTTCGTAATTTTTTCATTAAAAAAACAATGTATTATTTTGAGTTCAGACACTAGTAAATTTGTTGTGACGATTTTGATGTATTTATATCTAAATAGTTAAACCAAGTTTTTCTCATGACTTTGTTTTTAGTTTAGAGCTATAATTATAATTCTACGGACTATCTTAAACCAAAATGGAGAAACATGATCAGTACATGGGCCCCTGTTCTGTAACTTATCACTCGCGAAAATTATGTGAAAAACGATGGATTCGAAATAAATTTATAAATTTCCTTTGGTTTTGTTCCGAGTCCTTTAGTTTATCACCTAGTTTTAGCGAATGACTAGTTACAGAATAAAGGCCCTGTACTGTACTAGATCCTTAACTCTTTAAACTGAAAATTATATAAAATCTTATACATTAGGAAACATTTATTAAGATTTTCTTATTTATTGCTTAAAAAATAATCATCGAATTCATTATAAATACCTACTTAAAAATAGCACCGGTTAAAAAAAAAAAAAAACTGAAGAACCAAACTACGTTTTCTAAAGGTTCAAGTTACAATAAGACCGAATCTGGACTCAGAATCGTTCGATCACAACAGGAATTTTAAATTATTCTCACGAGAAAATCATAAAAAAAACTGTTTTTTTGATCTGTAAACATCTAAGCGCGCGTTATTGGAATCTGGTGGAGTAATTCCACATATTTAACTTGCGGGGACGGAAATGCGTCACTGTGTTTTATCATTGCATAATTTTTTTTTTTTTTAATGTGGTGGAGTTATTCCACACATTTAACTTGCGGGGACAGAAAATGCGTCACTTTGTTTTATCATTGCATACATTTTATCATTGCATACGTTTTTATCATTGCATACATTTATGAGCTGGGGCATATTAATTTCAGCTTTTTGTTGATGTGAAATAAAGCATGTTTTTCATATGATGGTCTCACATTTCTTCAATGTGATGGATATCTCGAGGAAATTCGGTGCCAAATCTTTCGTGAATTAACAGGCACGCAGAAATCACAGCTGGACAACATCTAACAAAAATGTCGTAGACCAGCACCTCTACAATATACAATGCAAGTCAAATGAAATTCCAATGACACTTTCATTTACTGTGTAACAGTTGATGTCATTTAACTTGCGGGGATGGAAATGCAAACGGGTATCTGTTATTTCATAATATATCAAGAATACGGTTATTACAATTCCCCCTTTTCTCAATGACGTGTATCAAGCCACACACATACCGCACGCACGATGTTTAAACATACACATATTTCGGGACTGTTGGATACAGTCGCACCAATTTTTTTTAAACTAGCCTAGTTATAAACCGTTAAAAGAGTTTATGTTCAGCGATAGAAAACGTTTATTTTCAGATTTTCATACGAAAAAATATCCAAAACGTGAAGTGATAGAAAATTTCTGAATTCAGATTTTAGGTTAGCTTGGCAAAATGATAGCTTTTTTAGGGTTCAGTAGCCAAATAGCAAAAATCGGAACCCTATTAGATTCGTTATGTCTGTCTGTCCGTTGTATGTCACAGCCACTTTTCTCCGAAACTATAAGAGCTATACCGTTGAAACTTCGTAAGTACCTAGATGTATTCTGTGAACCGCATAAAGATATTACACAAAAAAACAAACAAAAAAAAAAACAGTAAATTTTGGGGGTACCCATACATAGAACTGAAACTCAAAAATTGTTTTTTCATCAAACCCATACGTATGGGGTATCTATGGATAGGTCTTCAAAAATGATATTTAGGTTTGTAATATCATTTTCCAAAGTGGTAAAATGTTGGTCCCCCCCCCCGTAACTTCTAAAATAAGAGAACGATAAAACTAAAAAAAATATATGATGTACATTACCATGTAAACTTCAAATGAAAATTTTTTGAACGAGATCTAGCGAGTAGTTTTTTTTTATACGTCATAAATCGTAAATTTACCTTTAATATAATCAACTCGAAAAAAAAAAAAAAAATCATAAACATAAACCTTATACATAAACCCTGAACCATTATTTCCTAATAATAAATGATATAAAAATACACTATTAAAATATCGACCAAAGTTACAACGAACTACAAGAACTTTTATGTTATGTTACTTGCTGTTTCGGAACCCTTCATGAGCGAGTCCGAATCGCACTTGTCTTATTTTTTTTTTTTTTTTTTTTGTCTTAATTAGATTAAGATCCACAAAAACTCTTTCGCAAGCAGCAATACTATGAGGTACTGCATTTAATGATCCGATGAAAGTTTTAAAAGACGCAAGGCGTTCTGCTCCTATAGAATTTTTAAGGAGGAACACTTCACTCTAAGAACTTTCGAGGTCTGTAGATATACCTATATACCTACTTTAAGGGTGCGTCTGTACTTCAGATGCTTAAAATTCATAATTATGTATTGGAACATTTTAAGAAGAAAATGCGCATTTAAAATAAATACAATATTTTAAGTAGCTGCGTAGCACAGCAGTACAAAGATACAGAAAGCAGAACAAATACTGCTTTTGCAGTACAACGACAGCCCTAGTAGGGACACTCTCGCTACATAATGCAAATCGTGCGAATACAAAAAAAGAAGGACAACAAAAACGTGAAATAAGCGAAAACAGGTAAAATGTATTGACTTACCATTATGTGCGATTGCTTAGGATAAGGAGAGTACACTACAAATTGTACCTACACTACACGAACACCATCGCATGCGGCTAATCTGTAAATGCGTTTTCCCATAATCAGTGCTGCCACAAGGAAAAAAATTTACGTAGCAAACTTGAGTAGCAAAACTTATACCATGTTTCCACCAACGTGATTTAGCTAAATCCACTTGATTTAGCTAAATCGTCTCATAAATTACGTGATTTATGATACATTTTGGTGATTAATATTTACGTGATTTACATGTGTTTAAATTTTAATTACGTATCTGTCCACACAAAATAAAATCGAACATACCTTTATTATGTTCAGCACTTCATTCATCAAACGAAAAGTCAGTGATGGGACTTGAGGAAAGTGAAACGGTGGTAGAAAAGTGGTAGAAAAAAAAATTGTCCATGTGAGTAATAATAACAAAAAACCGAAATAAAATAAATATAAATAAGTCATTTCTATTTATTCATGCTTATTTTGAGATTCGAACGAATAGCCAATTCTAACGAAATGTCTATCAAAATATACAAAGTTCATTCAAACGAATAGAGACATTCGTTAGAATTGCTATTCGTTCGAATCTCAAAATAAGCATGATTAATTTCAATTATTTTTAAAAACCACATTATGTTGTTCAAAACAAAAAACTTACCCCCTTATTAACAAAAAAATGTGCACAAGTAAGTTAGTTAGCAAACGTCAGATAGCATACAAAAATTGGACATTGCTGAGTAACAAGTTAACTCTTACACAGCGTTTATTAATACGGGGGTTAATTATTATTACTTCGTATTGCAACCGTCTGCGAATTTATATTTTGAAGCATATTTTACCAATAATTTAGGGGGTTCAAAATCTTCCCCCGTTCTCCAGAAGTTCCTGGCAGCTTTTAAATTTTGAATTAAAATTTTGAAAGAACTACAGAAAAAATGGCATAGATTAAACTCATCGTTAAATACAAAATATCAAAACTTAGCAAAACACCCTCGCACTAATACAGTCAAATAATGAAGTAATGGCGCAGTAAATGGTGTATACTGGACTGGAAGTTTTTAGTGAAGCAATTCTCCGCGAAAAATACTGATAGCTGAGTGTGTTTGGGTAAAAGTAAGTAGTATCAGTAGGTATAGTAGGTACAGTTTTCAATTTAATGATGGAAAATAAATATTATTAGCGAATAGTTTTGTTAAAAGGTGGTAGATTTCGAGTTCAGGTTGGTAGAATTTCCGAAAGTGTAAAAAGTGGTTGAAATACCACTTAAGTGTTAGAAGTCCCATCACTGATATGGCAAAGTTGGCGTAAATGTCACATTTAATCACTTAAAGTTCGGTGGGGACGCATTTCGTGATTTATAAATCACGTTGGTGGGAACAGATAGATAGATAGCTTTATTTCGTATATAAATTTACAAGGACTTTGTTACCACACATTTTACAATTCAGAGATATGATAAGTTATAACTATCTTTCTTCTGAAACATTATTTTTACCATAAGGATGATTTTGAGATTTACTTGAAATATTACATTTGAAGGAAAATACGAAGAAAACCTTCAATTAAAGTAGAGAGAAAAAGAACAAAAAAAAAAAAAAAAAAAAGGATATAAAATGACTAGTAAATAAAGGTAAATCAGGTACATGTGTTAACGATTTCACCGAACATTTTGATGTAATACATAGGTATTTAAGAAGTTTACAGATTAAGAAATAAATAACAGCAAAAAAAAAATAGGTGAATAAATAAATAAATAAACAAATAAATAAATATATAGGTATCCTTATACTATAATAAAACTGTAGCTTTTTTTCCGGCTGTAATCTGTGAGACGAGAATAGATTCAAAAAGTACTGCACGAATTTGATTTCGGTTTACACAGTTGCATAGGAAATTGTTCAGATTTGAACATAGGATATGTTTTACCATTATTCGCTGTACGGAAGTGGAAATCTAAGCTGATATCTAAGAAAAGTTGTAATTCTCGGATGCCTTCTAGCTCCTAGCTTCGGAATCACTCATCCAAATGAAATGGGATTTTTTTTAATACAAAGTTCAATAATGTACAAAGATTTTAAGATATAAATCATCTTTGTACGTTATCCTGAAGTCGAACAATAAGCAATAAACTATAAATTTAATACAATTGAAAAAATCAAAATGTTCGATTGAAGCTAGATCGTTGGATTTTTCCAGCGTTGAGTGGAGGAAATTTTGTGTGTGTGTGCGGCAAAACCTGTTTCTCTCTCTATACATTTTTTGCCGTGTGCTTCTCTTTTTTTATGCAACTTTTGGGTTTTGTGTTGTTATTTTTTTTTTTTTTGCTCACGTTCTTAAATTATTAGTGAATAATGACAATGAGTAGTAGAGCGAATGTGGTGCATGGGATTGAGGGAGATAGCTATGTAATTGAGATTGAGGGAGTCACACTCAGTTGTTAATTGTGATTGTGATTTTTAAAATGCGCTATAGTGATTCTGATCTTATTAGTGATACTGATTCACGTCCATGCTAAAACCTGTTTGTGCATTTGCAGTTTTTTTTGCTTCATGTTTTTTTTTTCTCTTTTTTTAATTTGAACTTGAGGATGTTCGTGTTTGAGTAGTAAGTGAGCGTTGTTATGGGATTGAGATGGGGAATAAAATGTAACAAGTAACAACTTACAAGTGGAATGTAAATGAGATTGAGAGGGAATAATAGAAGTTAGCCTACCAAAGTATTTGTTTGGATTGTTTTACTGGCAGTTTTTCTTCTCTTTTTTCGGGTAAGCTACTTTTTGTATAGCGCTAATTATTTTGTTTTAAATTTGAGAAGTGGAACTCTGGCGAAGCAAGGCGAGCACGGGTCAGCTAGTATATAAATAAATTATAAATAAATAAACAAATAAATAGATATATAAATAAATAAATAAATAAATAAACAAATAAATAAATAAATATATATAAATAAATTAATAATTAAATAAACAAATAAATAAATATGTATATAAATAAATAAATAAATAAATAAATAAATAAATATGTAAAAAAAAATAAATATGAAAATAAATAAATAAATATACACATATGTAAACAAATAAATATAAGAAATAGAAAAAAATATATAAATATGGATTTACATCCAGTAAGTAACAAAAATAAATAACGAAGAAGAGAGAAAAAAACAAATGACAAACTTATCAACTATCGAGTCGGATATAATTAGTATTTAAAATATTTACTAGAGGATTATCGGCAAAATCACAGCGTTCTAGAAAACGTTGATTCAGCTTTTGAATTCTTTCGAAGATCAATTCAACATTCGCTTTATTGTGAATGTCTATAGTCGAGTGATGCCACGGCAAGTTAAGCATCATTTTGAGTAACTTGTTTTGCGAAACCTGTAGTTTTTTAATGTGGCACATTGCACAATTTCCCCACACTTGACAACCATATAGCAGTATTGCTTGAAAAATTACTTTGTGTATAATTATTTTATTTTGATTTGAGAGCTTCGACTTTCGATTTATGAAGGGATATAACATCTTGATAGCAATTGAAATTTTGTTGAGAGTATTCGTAATATGAATGCCAAACGTCAACTTGGTGTCCAAATATATTCCTAAATATTTTACGGCAGGCTTCCAATTAATATTTGTACCATTTATATTAAACTGCCTACTCGGAAGATAGCATGCTTTTCTTTTTCGTGTGAAAAAGATGGCTTGCAATTTTTCCTGATTCAACTTAATTTTCCATCTACTGTAATATTTCTCTAGTATCACCATCGCATTTTTTAGATTCCTCTCAATATCGAGAGCGAATTCATGAGACGATAAAATCGCAGTATCATCGGCAAAGATGGCTGCTTCACAATTGGGTAAAGATGGAAAATCTGATGTGTATAAATTATATAATACAGGCCCAAGGACTGAGCCTTGTGGAACACCTGAGCTAAAGTAAATAATATTTGAGACACCACTATTAACATGGACTTTAAAACAACGATTTGACAAGAAACTATGAACAATTTTACAAATATAAAGAGGGAAATTTAAATTCAACATTTTATATAGAAGTCCGTCATGCCAGACAGTGTCAAAGGCTTTCTCGATATCGAGAAGAATCATACCAGTTGATTTGCCTATTGAACGATTTGTTTTGACATAGTTGCAAATTCTGAGTACTTGGTGAGATGTATTGTGGAAGCGTCTAAAACCAAATTGCTCATTAGGATATAAGCCGTTGTCCGAAATGTGCTTCGACAATTTTTCCTTTATGACCTTTTCATAAATTTTACTGAGACTGCTCAGCAAGCTAATTGGCCTATAGCTGTCAGTCAGTTCAGGAGGTTTACCAGCTTTTATAATTGGAACGACTTTTGCGACTTTCCATTCTTCAGGAAAATATTCCATTTTTAAACTGGCGTTAATAATAAAAGTTATTAATCGAAGACCAGATCTAGGCAATTGCTTGATATATACATTTTTTATTGAATCAATACCTTCAGCTTTTCGTAGTCTCAAGTTATTGACAATAAATTCAGTGTCTTCAATGGTTATAAAGTCACTTGAGGATGGTTGGGTGGTATTATTTAACAAATTTTCGATAGCATTGTTTACTAACACATTTGTGGCGTGCTCTCCTAAATTTGACGTTATCACATGGTTCCTTTCGAAGCTCGAGGCAAGCGCATTTGCTTTATCCAGATCAGTAAAAAATGTACTGGTTGGATCTTTGAGAAAGGGAAGTTGTTTGTTTTTGTTTTTTACTACTTTTGTTATGTTCCAAAAGGGTTTTGCATTTTTTTCTGGAGTGCCTAGTTTTTTGTTCCACTCATTGTTTCTATGCATAAGAATGTGCTTAGATATTAGCTTATTCAAATGCGCGACTTGATCTTTGAAGTAAGCCTGACGATATCTTTGCCAAAGTCGCCGGTAAGTGTTTCTTTTCTTAATAAATTCTAAGATGTTAGAAGGTAGCTTAATCGATACAATTTTTTTGGGAACTCTAGGGACACTATTGTTAACAGCGCCTAAAATTTCTTCTGAAAATTGTGTGACAATCGAATCAACGTCTTCTTTACATATGACATTATCTAAGTTGCTTGGAATGTTTTGGAGCCTAGTCGTAACTTCCGACCGAAAACGATTCCAATTTGCATTTTTAAGGTCTTGCACGTATTGCACTTTTTTTATCCCTGATTTAAGAAGTCGACATAAGACCGGATTATGATCTGAGCATGGTATTAATTTGCGTAGCGAAAAACAAAAACAGGTTATCTTCTAATCTATCTTTCGGGTGACACAAGTTTCATTCTCCTTATATCATAATTTTCGATGTTCAAATATTAATATTGTTATCTTAACACCACCCGAAATGTTTGAAAAGTAATGGAATAAGCGCAGATTTTTCGATGATCGCTATTGTGTTCAACTAGTCTAAATAAATTGTAAAGGACCAAATTAAATAAAAATATACCTTATTATATTTATATAAAAACTGTTTTACTTCTTTGCTAGTATTCAATATTCAATATTCACATATATAAATAAACAATAATTGCGTACCGCATTCCAATTCTTAAAACAAAATCCAGTCAACTTTAAAATGGAGACCTTTTTTCCAAGCACTCCTATAACGCTTAGCGATGTTACACCACCTCCAATTAAAGCCAGCACAGTTCGAAATGGAAATGCACCCTCGCCACCCCAAAAAAGCTCTAAAAGGGCTCCATCGTCCGTACATTGACGGCTGCTGACGACGACTTCCAGCCTTTCACGTAACATCTAGGATCCAACAAATCAGTTTCGTTTCGTGCAACATGTGCTCGAATATGGCAGTGGTACCGTGATTTAGGAGTACAAAATTACGGTCCGCGTCCGACACAACGCAACGGTGAGAAATCTCTCTTGCTGCTTTCGAAAAAGTAGCAGAATTTCACTAACTTGAGCAAGTTAGGTGCGGGACGCGGTGGCCGGGTGTGGGTGTTGGATGGGTGTCGATGGCGATGGCCGTGTGCTACTGTGGTGTTGGCAAAGAAAAGTACATTGCCACGCCAGGCTCTGGAATAAATCGAAGAGCGGCAGTGGATTATTTAAAATCCACCTGAAAAGAAGGTGTACAGTAGTGGCGCGAGGGTGACGCAACAATAAAACGGCCAATGCGAGTGAGTAACCGAGTGAATGAATATGCAGACCACTTATTTTCTTTTGCTTTTTTATGCTTTTTGTTTCCTTCGACTCGTTCGTCAATCAAAGGAAAGTCGAACACTGCTCGAATGGAGGTAAATGGACGGAAATTAATAGCCGACCGGGACGGGGGATATGGATCGGAACGAGCAACACCGAACACCCCGACCAGGCGGTTATGCTTTTCCATCATTAATGAGGCGAAGTTTGTAAAGACGGATTTAAGGCCATCGTCATTTGTGATTGTGTATATGGGTAAGCATTCGGTATGCCGAAAAGACATCCATTGGGGAATGTGTAATCCTTGTGTGCGATTCGTATGTTTTTGTGGTCGGCTGAGCAAGAACATAGTATCGAGGATGTAGCAATGTGTGATATGCCCAGGCTGGGGTAGGCGGCAGAATGACTTTTGTATATGGATTTCCATTAAATAAAAATATATATATAGTTAGGCGCAGTGGCTTAGTGGTTAGTGTGTTTGGCTACTACGCTAGGGGTCGATGTTCGAATACCGCAAAAACCCAAATTCCAACTTAGGGTTTTTTCACTGTGCCACCTCTCGCGAACGTCTGACAAACATCCGAGAGTATGACTGTCTTGAAAGAGCTTCTCAATCAGCCGTTTGGAGTCAACAATTTTTTTTTTTACATAATTTTAGAAGTGAATTTTAAGCAGAAATCATTTTATTTTTTAGTGATATAGGTATTTACTCTTTGCAGTATGAATGCATCGGCATCCCCTCCCCAATTGTAATTCAATTAGCTTAGTCTATTTAGGCTGCGGTTGTAGCATTATATAATACAAAAACAGCTTTGACGGTCAATTAAACACATAGGGCCTTAAGAAATCATTTTTAACATTCACACTAAATATTTTGTGAATCGTAATGTGTAATTGTATATGAAAATCTTGAGTTCCTAAAATCTAACCTGGATTTTTTTTGTGAAAGGTCAAAATCGTAGAAAAGACATCGCATGCGAGCTTTGCGATAGTGTGGGACTTCAATCACCCACTAAAAACAGCCAGGGAAGGCATGATTTTACCATCCAACCTTCCAATAATCGCGCATAGTTGTCAGACTATATCATTATCACTTCGTTCGTGTGATTATCTTCTTCTTCTATATTATATATATATATTTACTAGCGTGCCCAGCAAACTTCGTCCCGCCCAATATTAACTTTTTGACTAGAATAATTTGAATTTGGAGCATTCACTATTCCACCAGAAATTAATTTTTTTGATTCAAAATATCTTTTGACAAATGCGATCTCACTGTATATACTACGATCAAATCAACAAAAGAAAAATAACACAACAAAGAAAAGATAACTCAAATCGGACGATCCGTTATCGAGTTCCCTCATATGAAAAATTTTGTGGTAGGTGTTACCATCTCTGAGATTGATAGGGAGACGCACCCATACCCATACCCACCCCAAAAATTGCAATTGTCTCAATAAAACTGTTTCGGAAATCGTAAACAGCGCCACTTATCGGGTCGAAAACTATCCTATCTTTCAAGCTGGAACCAACCATACACATCCACAAAATTTCATTGAAATCGATTGAGCGGTTTCGGAGATCGACGACAGCGTCACCTATCGGGTCAAAAAAAGTGTTTTCTTTAAAGACAAAAGAAGAACCATGACAACTGGCTCATGGGTCATGAACATTTTCCTTGGTTATGTTATTTGTGCCGGAAATCGAAGGGAAATGTTATTTACCGATTTAAAATTGATTAAAAACTAATTTTTAGTTTTCGTCGAACAATAATTGTACAGCTAAAAAACAAAACTTTGAGGGGATCAAAGAGGTTATGAAAGTTTGTAAGGGGAAATACACTTTGGAAAAAAAAGAAACTGGATAGAAATCGAGTAGTGAAACTTCAAAAACAAAAAAAAAATATTTTAAATTTTAAAAGCAATTGTTGTTAAATATTTTCCAAGCTATTTGTTGTTGTCAACAATTTTGATTTTTTTTTAAATACATCTTAAAAGTTTGTTCTAATAAATTATGTTTACTATGTTACATTAAGTAACTTTTTGAAATGAAGTAGATACTTTGATTATACAAGGTGGCGCAAAAGTAATCCTCCTATCAGAAAATTCTATAAATTTTGCGATTGGCCCACAATGTCAGTTTTGTTTTGACATTTGTGTAGTAAACACATGCGAAATACACGTTAATAAATAATGTTACGCTACACTGCTCCAGAACGCGGAATATTGGTGACTATTTATTTGAGCAATAATCGGTCGGTGACTTTGGCCCAACGTGAATTTCGTCGCAGATTTCCTAGCCGCCCAACGCCTACTGGTGAAACACTGCGACGTTTAGCCGCTCGCCTCCAAGAGACTGACACAACACGACGTTCCTCGCAAATGGGTATCAGTCGACGGTCTTTACAGCGAATTTTGGTACAAGATTTGAAAATGTTTCCGTACAAAGTCCAGACGGTGCATCAGCTGTTAGCTGCTGACCGCCAATCGCGTCTAACATACGCTCAAGCCATCCTTAATCACCACCAAGAGGAAGATGATTTTTTATCAAAAACAATCATGAGTGATGAGGCCCATTTCCGTCTTAGCGGGTACGTAAACATGCAAAAGTTACGCTTCTGGGGCACTGAAAATCCGCGTGTAACCCACGAAGAGCCATTACACCCGCTCAAAGTCACTGTATGGTGTGCTGTTTTCGCTGGTGGAGTCATCGGACCTTTTTTCTTCGAAGACGTCGCGGGCCAAACGGTTACTGTGAATGGTGAGCGCTACAGAGCAATGATCAACGAGTTCTTTTTGCCGCAACTTGATGAATTGGGATTGGAAAAAATGTGGTTCCAACAGGACGGTGCAACGGCTAACACTGCACGTGCCACAACCGATATGCTGAAGGATGCATTTCCCGGGCGCCTAATCTCCCGTTTTGGCGATTTGCACTGGCCAGCAAGATCGCCTGATCTTGCATCATCGAGAGATGGAGATGTCAGATGAAATGCGCAACAAAGCTTTGATTTTGATCGAGGATATGTGTCTGCTCATGAGTGGCAATTTGTTGTGCAAATTGGGGATGCAGCCAAATCGTTCAATGCAAGACGCATTTAATCGAGAATTGGAGCGAGAAATGGACTTTGATCGAATCGCATTGAGTCAAGCTGTTCGAACAAATGTGCCAATGTTGAATCAAGAATAAAAGAAAGTGTACGATGAATTGATGCAAGCAGTCGATATCGAAAATGGCGGAATTTTCTTCGCTTTGGCCCTAGCCTCTTCTGGGATAGTGGCTTCTTTGTTAGAAGGCGGTCGAACAGCTCATTCTGCATTGAAATTGCCATTGAATCTGCAAGTGGAGGTGTGATTCCAACAAACTTAATCACCGGCCTGATTGAGTTTCCACAAAATGTTTGCAACTTTACAACGACACCGGAAGAACTAATTATGAATTTTTTCCCGAATATCGCTCAGAATTATATTGACCTTGATTGGCTGAGTGTAAGAGTTATTTTGACTGCGAAAAACAAGAACGTCGATCATTTGCATTTCGCCATTCAAAATCAAATCGCTGTTGAGTTGCATTCATACAAATCAGTCGACTCCGTGATGGATGAAAACGAAGCCACCAACTATCCCACGGAATTTTGTAAATTCTTTGGATGTTTCGGGCTTGCCTCCACAGAATTTGAAACTAAAAATCATCTAAGTAATAATTTTGTTGCGCAACCTAAATGATAAATGAACCCATAACTTTGTAACGGTAAGCGGTTGATTGTGAAGAATTTAATATCAAATATTATTCAATCAACTATTTTTATTGGAAAATTCAAAGGCGAAGATGCTCTTTATCAGCGGATTCCACTTATTCAGAACGATTTGCCGTTCGTTTTAAAGCGTCTTCAATTTCACGTAATACGTCTCGCTTTTGCTATGGCAATAAATAAGTCGCAAGGACAATCGCTGGATGTGTCTTGAATTTCACGTGCCGGCAAAGCTCTCGCTTTGTACGTGTACGCACCCGACAATAGAAATAGAACAAAAAATGTTGTGTACCATAAAGCACTTCAGTGAGAAAGCGGCAGGTTGGCCGACACTTAAATCATTGCAAATTGATTGAAAAACATCGACAATGTCATTCTTATTACTGTTGTATTTAATATAAATTTTGAATATGATTTGCTTGAATTAGACCCATTAGTTCGAATGAATGTAGTGTTCGTAAGAGATCCGACTTTGCTTGCATCAAATCATCAAATCTCTGGCGCTATTTGAGAAACGCTGATGTCAACGAATTGAGCGGATAGATTTTATTTCCTTCATATCAACAAAGTATTCCCGGACATCATTAAAAACCACAAACATAACGAATGGTTGAGTAAGCGAGTAATTTAAGCGGCTAAAAATAAAAATATTGATAACTTAAACTTTCTAATTCAGGATCAGATCCTTGGTAGGCAATTTGCATTTATTCAAATCTATTGGCAACCAACCATCCAACTGAATTTGTAAGCTCATTGGATATTCCTGGCTTATCACCGCACAGTCTACAATTCAAGGTTGGCTCGGTAGTTATCATGCTTCTAAACCAGCCAAAATATGCAATGGAACGGGTTTGGTGATAAGAAAACTGATGATCAATGTGTTTTAAAAAAGGAAATTCTCATTCTCAGGATACCGATGATCCCAACCGATGTGCCCCTTCTCCTTGAGTTTAAACTATAATTCAATAACCGATTTGTCTTGCATTCACCCATTCACCATGACGATTAACAAATCACAAGGTCAATTGAGTGTTTGTGGTCTGAAATTAAAAAACTCGTGTTTTTGTCCATGGTCAATTGTACGTGGCATATTCACGTGTCGGTAAACCATCCACTTTATTTGTTCTTCCGCCTGATAACAAACCGAAAAATATTTTGTATCACAAGTGGCGTCAGTGAAGATAATAAATTCAAATATAAACCAATGCAGCTAAATACATAGCTTCATCAAAGCAATTGTCTTACTGGTAAGCCATTGAAATACTTGATTTTTGTACTTTTATTGAATTTGTTTTTCCTAATAAACTATTGAACTTAATTAAAATAGTAAATTAAGTTAAGTTAAAAGTCATCATTAAATTCATTTACCGTTAGGCGGTACGAAGATCGCCAGGTCAGCTAGTACTCTATAAATATCGATTCAAACTGAAATTTGAGCAATATTTAACATGAAATCCTAAAATAAAGCGTCCAAGTTTAGAACAATTAAAACAGGTAAAAAATTTATCATCGGCCTTGTTAAATATTGTATCATCGTACATTTCTTTTCATTTTACTTCAATCACTTACACATTCACATTTATATATAACATGCACACATACACTTAACATTGAATTCTTTCTCTTTACTTTGTACCTATTAAGTAATATTTTTCCTTATTAATCATTCTTGAATAAACCGCCGTTGAGTACACTTTGTATTATCGTGGCTGTCTTTTATTTTAACTGGTAAAACCTAACAGGCCTGACCGATGATTTGATACCCTCCACTGCATATAAGTCATAATTTATGCAAAATGTTAGATATGTGAGTCCATGGTATAAAAATAAATATTATGTAATAACTTATAACTTATTTATTTCTAATTATATATACATACTAGCTGACCCGGCAAACTTCGTTCCGCCTAAATTTGTTAATGTAAAGAAAATAATAATTCCGATCATGCGCAATGCACTTCCTTATTTATGTAATTCGGCCAATAAAAATTCTTTATTCAAAAGTTATTTTAATTGCAATATAAATAAATTATGAATAGCAATGTTGATTTGTTTCAATCAAACCACAATGATTTTGACGTTTCGGCCAACCTTCCGCTTTTTCACTAAATTTACAATGTGAGAAACATGGGAAATCAAGATTGATGCCACAAATGCACAAACATCCATCGATTATCCTTGCAATAAATTATTAGACATAGTGAAAGCGAGACGCACGGGAAATTGAAGTCGCACGAATGGTAAATCGTTCTAAATAAGCGAAATCTGCGGAATAAGAGTGTTTGCCTTTGAAATTTCCCCTCAAAATTATCCCTTGCATGATATTTGATGTAAGATCCTTAATCATAAATCAAATGCGATCCTTTACAAAGTTTCGATACATTGATGTTGCGCAACAGCATTTTAACTGAGCTGACTTTCAAGTCCAAATTATGAAGAGGTAAGCCCGGAACATCCAAAAAATTAAAAAAATCAACTAATCCCCATAAAGTTTTAAATTTTGCGCGCGCAAATTGTTACCATTGTCTAAAAATTAATATAAATTCGAGATTGCTACAACTATTAGGTGTCTTGTTTTTTTATTTTCCCTAGGTAATCTATATAGATCATTGGTTTACATGCAACACAACAATTGTAAATGAACCCATAGTTGTTATAATGCATGAAAATTAATAATCTCTATACGTATATCATCTGAGGAAAATAAAAAACACCTATTTTCTCAACAACAATCACTACGTGCAGTACATACCTACATTGTCCATAATGGGCGCTAGTTATCAGCTGTTATTTTTATTTTATTTATTGATTTTTTTTTTATGAGTTTTTTTGTATTGTTTTGATATTTTTTACTTTGTTTAGTTAGTTGTATTTATGTATATATTGGATTTTGAAATTATTAATTTGTTACAATGAATTATCTGTTATTTTTGTTTTGTTAAATTTTGATATTTTGTGATTGTTTTTCAAAGATGAATAAATTTTTAATAAACAGAACATACAATTTTATGTTTTATACGAATCTTAGCTCTTAAACTAGAAAAAAAAATCTCGAATTCACTTTTTATTTTCGAGATAATATAGTCTTTCGAGGTTTTTGTACATTCGAGATTTTTGTACATTCGAAATTTTTGCATTCGAGATTTAAAAAAAAAAAATTCGAGATTTTTAGCATTCGAGATTTTGTCATTCGAGATTACGTCATGATCCCGTTCGATTTGCAAGGACTTATAGACAGGCCTTTCTCAAGTGCAAAAGAGATGCCCAACAGTAACCACATTTTTATAATTTTTGAGTAGATGTGGAGTCAGGTTTTGTTTATCTCTCAGGGAGTTCTTTACTAAGTGAGGCATAATGAGGTGATATTTTTGATTAGGTATAGGTGCATATGGTTCAAGAAGGCGGGGATATGCCAGTCCCTAATGACAATCTTTGTCGACCTCCTCTCCCGCCGGATCTGTATGTAAGAAAGACAAGTAGCTATTTTAGATTCACTTGCCTTATCAATTTGTTTCGAGATCTAAAATAAGCTTTTCGAAACACGTAGCTACAGTTTTGGAAGGTAAACCGTTGTCTTTTATTAATTATTGATTGACCAAACTTCAACTCAATTTCTCACATTCCTTTCTAGTGTTCATTTATCAATCACAAAATAATTGAAAACTTCAAAGCTTTGATTGGGGTCAGCAAAAAGTATCAACCATCTCCGTTATCCTGTTTGGTAAATCTCAGCTAATAAAATCAAAAAAAGACCTCAATCACGACCAAAAATAATTAATCTCCACTTTATGTTGCACAAACACGAGAAGGACGAAAACAACTTACAAATCTATCCGGCTCTCAGTTTAATTGACTGCCTATGGCATGGTGATGAGATAGTCGTTTCGCTTAAGGACCCAGATATCATGCCAACACACATATCTTTTCGTAGCTCTCTGACCATGTAATCTCGTCCCTAATTAGGCTCCACTTTCAAAAGTCATTAAGCGAATTGCGAATTGATTTCTAAAAGTTGAACAGCGAGCCGCACAGTTTCTTCCCTCGCACGTTTTTTCATCACTGCGAGGATATTGTCTCTCTGTCCAGCTTTGCCCATGAAACTTATATATGTTTGTGTTCAGTTCGAATCGTATCTCGTATATTCATAGGCTTCCTTCCTCCCTTTCTTTTCCTTTTCGGAGGCTGATGGTTTCTTTTCTTCGTTTTTTTTTTTTAGTGAGAGTTTTTCCTTTTCCGAAGTCGACCACTTGATCTTGATTGTCTTCGACTTCCGTTCAATTAAAGTGCTACAAGGAATTTTGGGTCACTCCCCGTGGTAATGTGAGTGTGGGTCTGCTTAATTAAACTTGGCAAGGGTTTTATCTATGTGAAGAAGGAGAAAACACTTTGCGAGACGAAATCCGGTGTCTGTTAGTGTGTATATGCCTCGGCTGTATATAATTAGGAATGAAAGTTGGGCTGAGGATAGCTCAAGGTGACGATTTAAGTAGTATCTGGAGTAAATTGGTCACAGGGATGATGATCAGTGAGAAAATGACTTTCTGTGAAAAGTCAAAACACCCCCAGGTATAGGTTCAAGCGGATTACTGCGTCGACATTTGCCCTTGAGCTGTCGTTACCATGCTGTGACCCAGGGCATCCATTGCGAATTCCTTGGTAACACGACTACAATTTGTGAAAGTTATCAGCACTCCAGGTAGAAATCGCTCGAAGGACTATACTTAATCTGATTGGGAATAGAACTTCACAGTTCACACTACAGCCCACATTATAAAGGAAGCCAGTTGAAGAACATTGTCCTCGTTTAAATTATGTTGAGTGTAGCCATCTCGCAGATGGATCCTTTAATGTCAGCTAAAATACCCCCTTCGATGGAAACAAGACAGCATCTTTATTGTTCCACTTGGCATTCATCTCTCCGTTATTTATAATCAGGATAATTATTATCATTCCGCTTTTATTTTTACTCTTCCGTCCTCTCGCAGTTGCATACTACCGTTCTGATCCTGAGGATATGGGAAGGATTTTTGAACTTTGACCCAAATTTTCACTTCCCCTGTACTGCAACTTGTCATAATTCATAATATACATTACACTCCCCGCTATTCACGTCCAATGGCTTGGTATTAGTGAAAGTGTACTCGTGATGTATGCCCTCCGTAACCCGCATGCACTACATCTACCCGGCTCAGGATAAAAATCAACATTGCCGCTTAGGAGAAGCGCCCTGGCAAAAAGAGAAAGATGTATCCATATGTAGCAAGTGAAGTTTCTGTTCCCGATACTGTGCTGGCAACTTCTGCAGATGATGTAGTGGAAGGGTGGACGAAAAAATGCAAGAAACCTTGTGTCTGATGTGGCTTTTCCATTTTCATTCTACGAAGTTTTTTTTGGCTGTAGGTTAGGTTTGTAAGGATAGCTAGAATGCTGTTGACGTTGTCAAGGAGGAGCTGGTTTTATAAATCGCAGAGTTGGTATGCGTTGAAATGTCGAATAAGGGTTGGTCTTACGCAACTGCTACATCGCAGGAATTAAGAGAAGAAATCTTTGAGGGCTTGTGGTTAATATGCGGCTGGGCTGCACGAACATAGCTCAAGTAACTTGATTACATGTGTACGATGCGCATCCAACACATGCCAACATTTGTGTCTGTGCACCTCGGTCCCTCGTTCATTGCCGATGAAAGTGTACTTTGACTAGAAAAAGGATTGCAGGTGTCGCTTCGTGTGGATAATTTAATGGACATGTGGCGAGGTGTAGAATGAGTATAGAAGGAGCATTTGCGTAAAGGTAAATGCCATTAAAAGCGTTGCACAATGGAAAAGCTGAGTGCTTTATGCGGCTTGAGTAGTACAAACATATATGCTAGTGGAAGAGGGTCTAGGGTTTTTGACCTCTATGCGCTCGTAATATGGTTAAAGTTGCACCTGAATTAATTACTACAAGCTGACGTTGCAAAAGTCTTTCTTCGCCTAAGTGGATTTTACAAAATGCAAATGTGACTTGCAGTACCAGACATATAGACTGGCATGAGGATTGCACAATTCACAGGGACTCGAGAGATACCTGTGACAAATGCAATATGTCTGACATTGAAGATATTACCATCATCATTATTATCTAATACGTAATCATCCAAAATTTCCGTACACTTTTTTTAGTACCGTAAACTGGGGTTACTTTGTGCCAGTTTTTGAGGTTTTTGTAAAAAAACGTTCATTTCTGTATAAAATAAACAAAATAAGATATACCATTTTGATCGTAAGCATTAAGCAATAAAGGCAACGTTCCCAAATTCTCGAAAGGGCTTAGGATTTTAAACATGTAAGCCTTTAAAGTGTGGCACAAAGTTGCCCCACGTTTGGGGTAACTTTGTGCCGCTGACGAAATCCTTCGCTAATCTTGTCAAAATGTAAGTTTGGTTGAATTTTACCCCATATACCATTAAAACACATGATAACAAAATTTTTTAAAGAAACAAGTGAAGGATTTCTTTTATATCTATTATGTATAAAAATAAATAAAAGCGTTAAAAATAAAAATTTGAAAAAGATATTTCGGGCATTCAGGGCCAGGCATGTTGTTCTGGAAAGGAGTTTATTTCCTCCATAATTATGTCGTAATAGTTTTTGCCAATTCGTCTTGGATGAAGAAAAGTGACTGGAAAACCATAAGCGGATGTAGTAACAACTCTTCTTCGGCACTGAAAACGGTTTGACGTCCCGCAACATTTTAATGAGCATCTTATCCTTTATTTATTAGAGTATTCCTATGAATACCGAATTTTTGCTCGCTTTTTCAATTGAAAATCGGCCACTTCGGACTTCCTGCACAGATTTTTTCAAAGCTTCCTGGCTGAAATTGCTGTAAGGCCGGCCAAGTTAAACACAAAGGATGGTGGCACAAAGTTACCCCATGAACTTGCGACCTTATTGAAAAGGGGACGTAAAAATGAAAACAATAGGTTTTACTAACATTAACTTTAATATTATTTATCACAAATAAATCATAAAATAATATAATCCACCTTCATTTCCGTAGCGATTATAGTTTTTTGGTTGTATATGAAATTTGTCGCAATAGAATTTTTTCGTAAAAAAATCGATTTTGAATTTCATGTCATTATTCAAAAACGTAAAAACAAAGAAATTGATGAATATAAAATATTTAATGGAAAGCTTTTCCAGCAGCCTTGCGCAGTGAAAAAACGTTTATATTTTATGTAAAAGTATTGGTAAAGTGAAATTGAATGTACAAAAGTACGGTTGTCACAAAGTAACCCTGCAGGCACAAAGTAACCCCAGCTTACGGTATGTATATTTATTAGAAAATGAGAAGAATGAAACTTATGGCATTCGAAAGGTACTTTGCCATAGATGTGCACAAACAACAAATCGTGGGTCATTAAGACTGGTAAAATGAAGGTATGAATTCCTCATACAAAATGCATATCAGTAAATGGAACCCATTTTGGTGACATTCAATTTGTCGCCGCCATATTGCCATAGTTACATATTCAAATAACAATTATCTTAAATTAGAACCCCTATTTTTGAAGGAATGCGGTTTCCCTAAAAGTAAGCAACTCCATAGTTTTAATTCAGGGGCTAAAAGTATCTGCGAGGTGTATAAAACCACTTTTGTTTCAATGATGTTTATAAGTTACTATGGAGACAGTTAAATTTATGTTTAAATGGGCGTATTTTTTCGACAACTCGATGGCGGTTTTTCGCTCGTAAAAAATAAAGTGCACGATTAATTGTTTTGTTATTTTATTAAGTAAGTAGGTAAAAATCTGAGAAGCAATGCTAGGAATAGTGTTAAATAAAATTAATTTTTGAGTTATTCATCTAACATGGCAGTATAGGTATAGTAGATATACTATGTCAAACTAGCTGTGCCCGCAACTTCGTACGCGGCGGGAGACTGTGTAATTTCCAATAAAAGCGGTTATCATTGTCAATGTGAAACAATAAATCAAACAAATCTATTTACATAAAACACCAATTTAAGAAAATTAAATTCAACAGCGTAAGTAGGTACTAAAGTTCCACTTCTTTACTGTAGGTATCAACGTAGGTAGATAATATCAAAACAACCACTAAAACAAAAGCCTTAAAGGAAATTTGTATCTACACCAAAAATAACTGAATCAAACAACATAATTCACCTATATCGTCTTTACTTCTTGAACCCTTCAATTCTTTACTGTAGGTATCAACGTAGGTACTATAACAACCATTAAAACAAAAACCTTGAACTCAATTTCTATATACACGACCATACGTCCAGTCCATCAGCGCACGTCATCAGCCATCTGCTCATTTCCCCAGAAACACATTGCCCGTGTTCCGTTACACACATTTCACAAAAAGTGCTAGACGTCTAGCGCAAATGGTGAAATTCCAGTTTTTTTTTATATGAAGTTTCATGTCGGCTACTCATATAGCGGGCAGTGGAACGCGGGCATTTACGTGTCGCTGTTGATTACATACACATTCACGTCGCATACTTCTATTTCGTTTCACTTAATTCGGAGAAAAAACCACGCAGTTTTTTTTTCATGTGAACGTGAACGTGCTTGTGCGATGTGCGCCACCCAACCACCCCAAAGTAGAACAACGATCAAGAACTGCGGCTGCTGATAATGTTCGATTTATAAATTTATTTATTTCATGTTAGATTTTAGGTTGTAGCTCAGCTTCTAGAGGACATAGTGTGATGTGCTTTTTGTCTGCGGCCGGGGTATGACTCGTCCGGTCCAGGGTTGCCCCCAAAGAAACACTTAACTTCGGGGCGTTGTACAATTTCACTTTATTTTTACCTTAAAAGAAGAACAATTCAAATTTTGTTATTTTAATTCTACTTAAAACGACCTTAACAACCATTGCATACGTATGTAAGTGGTAGTTACGGGGAGGTCTGGCGGCGGTCGCTCTGGGTGTTCGGCCTGGTGGTGGTTCTCGTCGCTGTCGATTACTACCATCTCGACTGGTTCCATCGTCAGGATGCGGTGCGGCGGAGGGTCAGGTGCCCTGGTCTTAATCCGGACGGTGCGCTGGTTCCTGGTCATTGTCTGCTCCGGTCGGCCTTTCCTCCAGAGATCCTCTGAGCGTGTCTTCTGGTCCCTCACAGCAATGAGGAAGCCTTGCTCCCCGGCCTTCGGGGTGATCGGAGTGCTGTGGACTGGTTGCAGTGGTGTCTGCCTTGCTTCCTCCCTTGGGGCTGTGGTTACTCCGCGGGGTTGGGTTTGTCGGCGGGCGGTCGGATCGTCCATGGCGGAGGTTGATATGTCTTCGTCGGTGGTTGAACCTGAACTGGTTTGATTTCTTTTCTGGGTGTTCTTTTTATACTCTTTTCGGCCCTGGACGTGTGCTCGTTGTGTGATGACGCCCCGTTTCTTTTGTCTGGTGGTTGACCGTATCCGGTGTTGGGCGTGGGGGGTCGTCCCTAAGTCATCCGGGGTCGTTGGGGCTTCCCTTTTCAGGGGAGTAGTTAACACTTGCTGTTGTTGTGGCGAGAGGCGAGTATCGTCCGCCGGGGTTGGGAGGGTTACGACGCGTTCGGCTTGAGGACGGTCGCGGTACGTTAGCCTATGTCCAGCTATAGACATTCGGAAGTCGACTTGGTCTAGGAAGTCGATTCCCAGGATTATATCTTCGCGTATATCCTTCAGATATGAGACCTCTTTGGTGATCTCCTCGGGACCAAGGCCTAGGGTTACCGTATAGTGTTCGTTGGTGTAGATTGGCTTTCCGTTGGCAAGTTGAATGGATTGCCGTTGATACCGGTGGCGGAGGATAGCGTGGCGGTGGGGTTGCGTCGGCATGGACAGTCTCGGCTTAGTCTCCTGTCCTCTCCACAGAACGAGCAGAACAGCCGGAAGGGCCGGCGGCATTCTTGTTGATGGTGTCCGCGCTGTTTACAGTGCCAACAGTGCGTGTTTCGGTCGCAGGCGGCGGGTGGTGCTTCTAGAGCGTTTGGTATCGGTGGGGCACGGGGCGGAGGGGGTGCAAACCTTACTGGCGGTGATGTATGTGGGGTGGGCGGCCGGTTGTGTCGTTCTTCGGCTTTGATATATTTATACTCTTCTGCGAGTTCCATTAAGTCCTCGGCGGTTGTAAAATCCTTCCGGCGGATGTATAACCGGTATTCAGGCTTTAGGCCGTCGTAGATCCGGTCCAGGTTAGATGCTACTCGTCTATCCGGATGCTGTCTCATGAGATACTGCATTGAGCGGATAAAGTCCTTCCCCCTTTCCCGGGGTCCTTGTTTCCGTCGCATGATTTCTTCTTCCAGCTTATGCGCGAATCTGGGTGGCAGGAAATGCTTGAGGAAGGCTTCCCGAAATTCTCGCCAGCTGCGGAGACGGTCTCGGTTAATGCGCAGCCATTCAAGTGCTGCTCCCCGGAATACTTCAGGTAGTGGCCGGATCAAATGTTCGAGGGAGAGGTCATAGCATTGCGCGAGCTCCAGCTCAATGCGTTCCAGAAACTCGAGGGTGTTGCCAGTGCCGTCAAATCGCAATCCCCATTTGCGTACGGTATCCATGACTCCGGCATCGAAACTTGGCGTGGGTCGGTGTGTGTGTGGCATATTCTGGTCTACTTGTGGTTCGGGTGGGGCGGTGCAGGGTAGCGGGACCTGTTGAGTTGTGATCGGTAGCGTGATTCCGGTATCTCCCTGAGAGGTTTCCTGCGGTGCGGTCGGATCCTTTGGTTCCGGGGCGGTATCGAGGTCCTGGGCTACATCTTCCCATAGTCGTTGGGTCGACCGGTATGTTCTAGTGTCCTTAATATGGGTGCTCATAGTTTTCCTGAGCTGATCTAAGGTTCCAGTGGTGGGGAGGCCTTTCTCTGCCACTACTTTCGTAAGCTCAGTTTTGTCAAGCTGGTATATCCAGGTTAAGCCGGAGAAGGGGTCAATCTCTTTCGGCGAGACACTCGGTCCCTCATCTGCGGCATCCATGGTTAGGGTCTAGGCGGTGGCGGACTGGAATAGCTCACAGTACACAGCCCACGGTAGGAAGGATAGAAAGCTGTGGCGGACTGGAGTAGCTCACAGTACGCAGCCCACAGTAGGAAAGGATAGAAAGCTGTGGCGGACTGGAATAGCTCACAGTACACAGCCCACGGTAGGAAGGATAGAAAGCTGTGGCGGACTGAAGTAGCTCACAGTACGCAGCCCACAGTAGGAAAGGATAGAAAGCTGTGGCGGACTGGAATAGCTCACAGTACGCAGCCCACAGTAGGAAAGGATAGAAAGCTGTGGCGGACTGGAATAGCTCACAGTACGAAGCCCACAGTAGGAAAGGATAGAAAGCTGTGGCGGACTGGAATAGCTCACAGTACGCAGCCCACAGTAGGAAAGGATAGAAAGCTGTGGCGGACTGGAATAGCTCACAGTACGAAGCCCACAGTAGGAAAGGATAGAAAGCTGTGGCGGACTGGAATAGCTCACAGTACGCAGCCCACAGTAGAAAAGGATAGAAAGCTGTGGCGGACTGGAATAGCTCACAGTACACAGCCCACAGTAGGAAAGGATAGAAAGCTGTGGCGGACTGGAATATCTCACAGTACACAGCCCACAGTAGGAAAGGATAGGAAAGGCTTGTGGCGGACTGGAATAGCTCACAGTACACAGCCCACAATAGAGAACAGATTCAATGCCGGATGTATTGCACCCGAAACTGAGTGCACTGTCCTCCCCGAACTACTTTTACCCGTGGGTACTCATTGATTTCGTCGCAAAAAGTCAGTGTGACTTATAAAACCAGTGTAAATCGGCCCGGTGTGTTGTTGTTGCTTTTGGACGTTGGTTACTGATGTTGTTTATGCCTTGGTGCTGGTAGGTAGTTCGAGGGACCGGTGGTTGGTGACTCATTGTCCAGTGGGGCGATCACAGGTATTCAGTGGAGTCGATCAGAGGCGGGTTTCTCTGCGGTTATCCCTCCTGCGGGGGCGGGTCGTTACAATAGAAAGCTATTGATGGCTTGAAATAACTATAAAAGTGTTGGCTCTCCTAAGTATTTTGTTCTGTTTGCATTGAATAAGAATTGTTTGAGTAATGCGAGTAAAAGGCAGTAAAGTCAGAAAAGAAAAAAAAAAACACATTTTGGTCAAAAACACTCCAAAAAAAATAGGCATGGCAATGAAAGGAATAGCCTTTGTGCAAGGACGATTTTGAGGGGAAAATTAAAAGGCAAACTTTGTCATATCGCGGACTCCGCTTATTCAGAACGATTTGTCATTGGGATTTAAGCGTATATGACAAATAATAACTCGCAAGGATAATCACTGGATATTTGTATAGCATTAATCTTGAATTCCCATGTTTTGCACTTTATTGCAAAAGCAGGAGATTGGCCTGCACGTCAATCATTGGCCATTGCGGTTTTATTGAATACATCGATATTTCTATACTTTAGTTATTTTTATTGTATTTAATATAACTTTTGAATAAAGAATTTGAATTGACGGAATTACATAAAGTAGCATGTTGTTGAGCATGCTTGGAAATATTATTTTCGCATTACATTAACGAATTTGGACGGAACGGAGTTCGCTGGGTCAGCTAGTACAACTATAAATATGTACCTAGGTATATACCTATTCGAATATTTTTTTATAATTTTACTCGCGCTCAAGGGGTTATGAATACCCTTATAATGCGGGGCACAGCGCGGCGTTCAAGTTTTTTTTTTTTTTTTTTAGGAAGAGAAAGAGGGATAGGAAAGAGTTTGTGGCGCAGTGGATATTCTCCACGAGTGGCGTCCTAAAAGCTAGGGGAGAATTGTTGATATTTGTGTTCGCTTATAATTCACTTAAACTTATTCCAGTTTTTTTTATTTGTGAAAAATGTTTCGTGGTACTGGCTCGGATTTGAACACGAAACCTCCCACTCAACAAGCGAACACTCTATCACTGCGCCACGGCCACCCGCAGTATACCTATTCGAATATAGATAAACTTTATAAATCACAAGAGAATTGAGAATAAAGCTTTCTAATTTCACTACTCAAGAATTGTAAATTGCAAAATATGAATTGCAAATTGATAAAAATAAGTTGCAATTTACGATTAAGAATTTGTATATTGCAACTACTGAAGTAGTAATGTTTACAAATTTAAACTAAAGTAGTTTTCCAAATCATTTCTTATGAGTTGCAATTCAAGACTAAATGGTTGTAATTTGCTAAGGGATGAAATCGTAATATCAAATTGATAACTATTTGTGTCAAATTGCGATCGGTAATGGCAATATGTATTGCACATCCGATCGCATTATTGACAGTGAGAAGTGTTGATTCACGACTTTTGAAAGTCAATATCTTCACTTTGTAGAATTTCTAGAATTGCGAATAAAAAATCATGAATTAGTAAATCCTGAGCTAAAAACATAAATTAAGTAAATTTTTAAAAATTATCGAATTCAGTGTTTCTTGCATAATTTCCTGCGAATTTCACTTTTGAGTTTCCGTTTGTTAAAATCAAACCGTAAGCTGCGTAATTCTTAAGCAACATATTGGCCAAAACCGTCGTATGTATTCATCCGGTTCGTTTTTTTTTATCTTAAAAGCCGTTTTGGGACAGTCCTCATCATCTGACCAGGTCTCCTTTTTATTGGCCTTTCTTTCGATTTAGTCTTTTAAACGACTTCATCATTGCAAACGATTCTCAGTTATAATTGCAGTGGGATCATAATTTTTTCTTCAAAATCCTTCTGCTTAGACTGAAATAAAAGGAAAAGTATGTAAAATAGATTTATGTTTATCTACCTTAAAAAAAAAAAAATCGTTTCGTTTTATTATTTACTAGCTGACCCGGCGAACTTCGTTCCGCCCAATTTTAACCAAACTTCCATACATCTTTTATATTGGTCTTTATATGATTTTTGTGGTAAACATATGTTTGTGTAGTTTGTTTACAAAAAACGGTGCAAAAAAAGATATATTTGTGGCGCTTTTGTCGACATCCTAAACCACTCAACCAATTTCAATGGAATTTTGTGGCTGTGTTTGGTTGGTTACAGTTTGAAAAAGAGGATACTATTTTGGTATGGTGGGTACGGCTATATGTAAAAGAGACTGACGTCCGTATGTGCACTCATAACTCGGGAATGGTCATGGTTCGGTGAAGATTTGGTGTTAAACATAATTTTTGATGCCAAATCTAAAAAACTAAAAAAAAAAAAATGATTCGTCAAAAATAAAAAGCAAAAATATTGTGGACAACTTAATCACTATTATTTTTATTTAATGTAGGTATGTGTTTTTTTAACTATCGCAGAGCCTTTTCATAAACTTCATTTTTTGTTTTGCCCTGAGTAGTAGTATAAATAAACAGAACTGATGGCTTTCCTACACGTGAACATGATACATATAAATTGTCCGTGGGAGAAGCATGGATACTGTAGGTCGATTCCACACAATTCCAACGATTGTCCTTGCGCCTTATTTATTGTCATAGCGAACGCAAGACGTGTCGGAAATTGCAATTTTTTTGAATTCAAAAGCTTCAATAAGATTGTTCATAACCTTTCTAATTGCTAATCTTGTTCCGTTGCACAATCGAGGCTGATTTATATTCCGAAGAAGAATAATTGGTGCACCAACTTTCAATATAAGCGAACACAAATATCAACAATTCTCCCCTAGCTATTAGGACGCCACTCGTGGAGAATATCCACTGCGCCACAAACTCTTTCCTATCCCTCTTTCTCTTCCTAAAAAACTTGAATATCGCGCTGTGCCCCGCATTATAAGGGTATTCGTAACCCCTTGAGCGCGAGTAAAATTATAAAAAAAAAAACCAACTTTCAATTGTAAACGATGAAGCGGCAATCCAGGTAAATCCAACGAATTCAGAAATTCCGTCGGATAATTGACAGCGTCATATTGATTTGTGACCGTGTCTACTGATTGATACGTTAGAATCTCACCAGGCACATCAGTTAAACTATCCGCATTCAATTGGCCGACGTCCTTATTTTTGGCAGCCAATATTGCTCTTTCAGCTAACCAATTGTGATTTTTATAATTTTGCGCAATGTTTGGAAAAACACTTGAAACCAATTGTTGTTTTGTTTGTGCGAAATTACAAAAATTATCTGGCAAAGTGATTAATGCAGTGTTATCAATAGGAATTTGTCCATTTCCTATCGACAGTAATTGCCTAGAAAATTCTTCAGCCGATGGGTCATTTTGTATTTGTACTCTCACATTTGTTGTTAATGTGAGTGTTTGTACATTTCTCCATAAATTTGATGACTTTAAACATGCCTTTAATTCATCTGCTGGAGTTGCGCACGGGTTATCACTGGCAGTGTTTGACGGAAATCACCAACCAGTAATATTAAAGCGCCACCAAATATTTCTTGATTATTACGTAAATCTTTCAAAGTCCTATCCAAAGCTTCCACCGATCTCTTATGTGATATTGTACATTCATTCCATACTATTAATTTGCATTGTTGCAAAACTCTTTTGTGACAATGTTTTATTTGCAATTGCTAAGCACATATCTTCAATTATAACTAATGCCTCATTATAAATTTCGAGTGTTGTTGTATTGTCAAAATCTTCCTACTCGTAGTTTTTAACTTCTCGAACGACATCTTGAGACGTAAAATCACTAAAAAAGGCCATATAATCTTGATGAACGCCAAAACCATCTAGATTTCCTGAAAATATCTTTGTGTCATCATTTTAAACCAAAAATCGCCACTCATGAGCAGACACATATCCTCGATCAAAATCAAAGCTTTGTTGCGCTTTTCATCTCACATCAGATGATTATCCGATCCGATGTCACAGTGCGAATTCGATGCAAAATATCGTCGGCCATAGCACACAACACACCGTCACCAGTCCGCAGCGCTTCGAATGAAGTAGGGCCACAAACATTGACCAAAAGCATTCTCAAATAGAAGCATTCGTTGTTTTTTGGGAGAACTGTGTATATTCTACCAATTGCATCACTTGCATAAACACCACAAAATGCGGGAACTACTTCACCTTGTTTCCGCCGCTTGAACTTCTTCGACGACGCATTCCAATATCGGGGCATTTCGCAATAAGCAAGTGTTCGTGCAAACTCGTGGCTTCGGCAAGTGTCAAAAAATTGGTTAATGTCACTCGCTCATTTTTCGTAACAACCCCTAAGTGAAAACTCAAAACGCTGACCAACATCATCAAACCAAAACATCAAACAAATATCAAAGTATCTACTCCACTTTAAAATGTTACTTAATGTAACACAGTAAACATAACAAACAAACTTATTAGGTAGGTACCTATATTTAAAAAAAAATTCAAAATTGTTCACAATAACAATTTGCTCGGAAAATAATTGAAATCATTGACAACAACAATTGCTTTTAAAATAAATTTTTTTTTTTGTTTGTATTTGAAATGTCACTACTCGATTTCTATCCATTTTTTTGTTGTTTCAAAGTGCATTTCCCCATACAAACTTTCATAGCGTTTTTCATCCCCTCAAAGCTTTGTTTTCGCGACAAAACTTCACACAAATGATATACAGACCAATAGCAAATATGTGTGAAAGTTTGGTTCAAATCGGTAAATGCGTTAAGGCGTGAATCGACGACTAACGAACACAATTTTAAGGTTTTCTTTTTATATATATAGATTTAATTAGTAAATATTTTGTTTAGTTTCCACAAAATGAGAAAGCTTGGTTGGATTTTGCGGAAGAATATGAAAACCGTTGGAATTTTCCTCATTGTATTGAAAGTTTGGACGGAAAACCTATTCTAATGCAAGCTCCATATAATAGTGGAAGCCATTATTATAACTATAAAGAATAGCATAGCATCGTTTTGATGGCAGTTGTTGATGCCAACTATATGTTTATATATATATCGATGTTGGATGTAATGGATGCTTCTCTGATGGAGCAGTATTTTTGAATACATCATTGCACGATAAATTAAAAGAAAAAAACATTATTTTGCCTGATCAAAAACCACTTCCCGGTAGAAATAAGCCAGTTCCATACTGTTTTGGTTTTGTGGCTGATGATGCTTTTGCAATCATCACATTTGCAACTATTTTTTGAGTAGAGTACGAAGAAAAGTTGACACGCTTTTGGAATCATATCCAACTTTTTTTAGGGTTCTCAGAAAACCAATGAATCTCAATCCTAATCGAGCAAAAGATGTGAAAATGGCTATCTGTGCCCTTCACAATTTCCTGCTATCAAAGAATGAACCACATTGCTTTATCATGCGAATGGTGGATTCCGAACATACAGATACTTCCGATTGCTTCCGATTTAATAAATGGGATTGGGCGTTTAGAAAACTATTTGGAATTTTTTTTTTTTTGGATCTTGAAATGGAAAGCGGCAGAACTATAATGTTTTAATATTTCTCAAAATGATGTTAGGGATGAATTCAAAAATTACTTTATGACCCCACAAGGTGAGGTTCCCTGGCAGTACAGACACATCACATCGAATAATTAAAAAAAAAAGAGCCCGAAAATAGGGCCACTTAGGGGAGACTGGGTATGGTTGAAACAATTTCGCTTATACCATCCATACCATTGCCGTTTATAAGCTAAGCGGTGATGAAGTTATGTGAAATGTAGGAGCATGTATCTATATATAAATAGAAAGTGTTTTTTGAGTACTCGGTTTTGCGTAGTACATCATATTAAAAAAAAAAATATTGTTTCAACCATACCCATACCAGGGTCGGTTGAAACAGTTGTTGGGGTCAGTTGAAACAGGAACACAATCTTCCATTGTTACATATTCAATTATTTTTTTATTTTAAATAATTGCTTTGTTTGACAATATTCATCACGTCATTGTTTTATATGGAACTAGCTGACCCTGCGAACTTCGTTCCGCCCAAATTCATTAATGTAGGTAATGAAATTAATAGTTCCGAGCTTTCGCTTCATTCTGCTTCATGTAATTCGGTAAATTCAAATTTTTTATTCAAAAGTTTTATTAAAATTAAATAAATAGGTAAATCAAATCAAATACTTGTCGGCCAACCTACCGCTTGTTCACTTAAGTGCTTTATGGTACACAACATTTTTTGTTCTATTTCTATTATCGTGTACGCGACACGTACAAAGCGAGAGCTTCGCCGACACGTGAAATTCAAGACTTATGCCTCACACATCCAGCGATTATCCTTGCGACTTATTTATTGTCATAGCAAATTTTTATTTTATTATTATTATTATTGTTTACTAACAGGTTATTAAAATTACAAGGTAACATAAAGGATTATAGCCTAGCTGCAGAGACTATTGGCTCTTATCTAATTAAATATTTACATAGTTAATTTAAGGAATTCAATAAATTTATTTATATTTTCAATGTTTGTATAGTTTGGATTTTTTAATACATCATAGATTGGTTTGTTTTGAAAGAAAGATTCCATAATGGGTTTTGAGGCTAGGCAATTTTCTAGGAGGTGGGGGATATTTAATGTTGTGTTACAGGCGGTGCATAGCGGCGGGTTGTTTTTGGTGAGGAGGTGTTGGTGGGTTGTTTAGGTGTGACCGAGTCTTAGGCGAACAAAGTTTGAAATTGTGTGCTTTGATTGGTTTGTGGGATATCTTGGTCGGTGTTTTTCTTCGTTTACTTTTTTGTAATGATGGTGATAGAGGCTCCAGTCAATTGCTTGTTTGGCTTTAAGGTTTTTATGTATACATGTTTGGAGATCTTGTTTTGTAAATAGATTGAATTTGTATACCGGTGCGTCTTTTGCAGATATTGCTGCCTTATCAGCTTCCTCATTACCAATAATATTTACGTGTCCAGGGGTCCACATAAGTTTGATATTGTTTGGCATCATAGTAATCTTGTTTCTTATATCAGAAACTAGTTCGGTGTTGTTGTTAGGGTTGAATACAGCTTTTAGAACCGATATACTATCAGAGCATATAAAAAATTTGTCTCTTTGGTTCATGGTTGCCTTTGTCGCTTGAATGATTGCAATTTGCAAATGCTTCTGCCGAGAAGATTGAGGTGAACTCCGGAAGGGTGCCAATGCTTTGAATATAACCATCTTCTAATGTGACGGCAAAGGATGTATTGGTTTGGGACTTGGATCCGTCAGTAAACAAATATTTCCAGGCTTTGCTTTTAAGTTCTGATGAAATATCCGAGAATAACGAGCAGTATAGAGCTTTGTTGGTGTTTGTTTTTCTATGATGAGCCAAAGTCAGTATAATAGATTCAGGTTTGATATGCCATGGGGGGTGAGTTAAGATATAGTTTTGAGGCTTTTTTGTAGGAATTCCCATTTGTTTCGCTTTTTCAAGGATTTTACTGATTGAGGATGGGATACGTTTTTTGCATTTGTGTCCGATGGATTGGGGGATGTCCTTATCAATAACTGAGTTTTTTGAAAAAACTAACTTAGCAATTAACTTTGATGTAATTTCATCGAAACGCTCTTCTACTGTTGGCAGGCCTGCTTCTGCAAGTATATTTTTTATTGGTGTGGTAGGGAAAGCGTTGATGCTCCTCCTCGCTGCCTGGTGGTAGGTTGGCTGTATTATTTTAAGGGTAGTTTTTGGGGAATTGCCGTAAATATATATACCATAATCAATTTTACTTAGAACTAGCATTTTGTTTACATATGATAGAGTATTAATATGCACATGACTTCATAATACATACATAATAATGTTAAGTCACGCAGCTAGGGATTTTTTTCAAATTTAAACAGTGTTCTTTCCAATTGAACTTATTGCTAAATACTAAACCTAGTAAACTTAGGGTTTTAACATTCTCAACTTGTACATTGTTTATACTTAAACTAGGTCCAGGGCAATGAATTTTTCTACAAATGTGAAGAATTTTGCATTTTTTTAATGATAGTTTTGCTCCTGAGGCCGATGACCATACTAAAATATCATTAACAACGTTATCGAGTTGAGTTTTACTGTCATTTAAATCATTTGTTTTGCTTGGTATACAAATGTTGTCTGCATACAAGCAGCTGTCTTACAGTTATTTAATATATTTGAAATTTCATCGAAAGCAATTATAAATAGTACGACCGATAATGGTGATCCTTGGGGGATTCCATTCTCCAGTATGTGTGTATTAGAGTAAGAATCGTTAGCTCTAGTGAAGAATTTTCTATTGGATAAAAAGGATCTGACATAGCTAAAGAATTTTGTTCTAACTTCCCATGTTTTAAGCTTGCTTAGCAGTATGTGGCAATCTATCCTGTCAAAGGCTTTTTCAAAGTCAAGCGAGAGCACAGACACATGATTTTTTGAGGATATCGCCTTAGAGATATAATAATCTAAGTGAAGATGTGCATCAGCACATCCTCTATTTGCTATAAAAGCAACTTGATTGGGGGATATCATTTTTTTGATTCAATAAGCCACATCAGGCGCTTTGCAACAATTTTCTCTAAATTTTTTGAAGGGCAGGATATGAGAGATATTGGGGGGTATCCGTCAATTGAGTGTTTGTCCTTGCTAGGCTTAGGTATGGGGATTAGCGTAGCAGTTTTCCAACTTTGTGGAATTACTGAGATTTCGAGTACGTTATTGTATAATTTGACAAGCCTTTGCTTTACATCCAAAGATAAATTTTTAAGCATTGGGTAACAAATTCTATCCCTGCCAGGTGTTTTACCCTTAGTTTTTCTTAAACATGCTTCAAATTCTACTAAGGAGGTGGGTTTTTCTATCCGTTGGGCAAAGATATTCTTACTGGGTGTGTAAGGGGAGCTATTGAGGAATTGGTCTTTTGTGTTTCTAAAGGTTATGTGGAAATTTTCGACCAAGTTTGGGAAAATAGATTACATATTTGTGCTGGATCTGTTATAAGCTCGTTGTTTGATTGGATGCAGGAAATTCTAAGGGGGTTGGGATTACCAGTAAGTCGTCGGATGTTTTGCCAAATTTGCGTGGTCGTGGATTTGGGGTTTATGCTAGAAGTAAACTTGGCGAAGCTTTTTGTTTTACTATTTTTAAGCTCGCGCCTAAACTTAGCATTAGTCTTTTTGTAAGAAACTAATTTGAACTGAGAGGGTGATTTTTGGAATTCTGACAATGCTTTCATTTTGTCCTTGCGTAGTGTCGAAAGGGTTGAGTTCCACCAAGAGACAATGCGTTTGTTTTGAGGTTTGCTTTTTGGTGTAGTTTGTAGAATCGAAGATTCGCAATGGTTCTTATTGCTCTTTGGATTAAAGCTGCCTGGTTTGGACTTGGGGGTTTGTCAGATAAGTATTTTGTAATAACTTTTCTAAACATTGCCCAGTTGGAAAAGTCAGTTCTAAATTTAGCAATGGGGGCTGTTTTTGAGCAAATTATTCCGGGTTTATAACGTGAAATTATGGGGAAGTGGTCACTGTTGTGTTAACCACTTAACGTTTCCCAGGTGGTGATAGGAAATAGTTCGGGTAAGCAGCAGGTTATGTCAATGTGGGTTAATGTGTTATGTGTGGAAAGGTGTGTTGGTGAGCCGTCATTTAAAATAATTAGATTTTGACTTAGTAGAAATTCTTCAAAGATGTCTCCTCTTATGTTTGTGACTGGTGAGCCCCAAAGCGTATTCCACGCATTCATGTCCCCCCTAGGATCACTGGAGAGTCTATTTGACTTATGATATTATCCAAATAATTTTTGAAAAATGTTTGTGAAGGGTGGATGTATAAGCTAACGTAAGTTACCTTAGGTTGGTATTGTATTTCGACTGCCAAAGTTAAAATATTCGAGTTGATGGGTACAATTTTATGTGGGATATTATCTTTTATCAATAAACCTATGCCTTGTTTGCCTGTTGTGTTACTGGGAAGATTATCGAAATAACCTTCATAGTTTTTAGGACTGATAGGTGTTGATTGAAAAGGGCAATGTGTCTCTTGTAGAGATATTATGCCAGGATTTTGGTCCTTAATTAAAATACTTAGCTCATCAAAGTTATTTATATAACCTTTCATGTTCCATTGTAGTATATTTAACGTCATATTATAGGTCTTTTTTCGTAAACACGGATTTTTTCTACCTGAAGCAGGAAAAGGGTATTTACTTGTGGTTTCAATTATTGTTTGAGAGGATTGAGGTTGCGCAACAAAATTATAAATGAGCCGACTTTCAATTGTATAGATGCAAGTTCGGAACATCCAAAGAATTCAAAAATTCAACTAATCCCCATAAAGTTTTGTGTTCACGACAAAAAGTAGCATATGTCCTTCCTTGGGCTCATGCGAATTTAAACCAAAAATAATAAAAATTGAAGGATTGGTTCCCGAGTTGTGAGTGCGCACATACGGACGTCAGTCTTTTTTATATGTAGCTGTACCCACCCGCCTTTGCCCATACCTTTCGTATTAAGTCCTGCTCACATTTCGCAAAGTCCTTTATTTAGACAATGTCCATTAATCATTTTAATGCTTCCACAACCCGTTCTCCTATCCCGCTTATTTTTTGCAAAGTACCATCTATAGGCTCCGAAACAATAGTATACTTTAATCTTGAAGCAACCATACCAACCCATCCACAAATTTCAATCAACTCGGTAGAGCTGTTTCGGAGATCGGCAACAGCGCCACCTATCGATTTAAGCAAGTTAGTATAATCAGTTTTTTCAAGCGCGATATGCGGTGGACAGTAGATAGTTTCAAGCTCTATCTTCAGGTCTTCGTATTGTTCAATGCCAACAATGACGATCCACCTCTCGCGTTTCCCGAAGGGTGACAAGCGTGGAAGTCATTATAGCCTTTTATTTTTAAGCTCGATCCCTTTTTCACGTGAGTTTCAGAAATCAAGCAAATGTCAAGATCTTTCTCGCGTATGAATATTTCCAATTCGTCGAGTTTTTGCAAAAGTCCGTTTGCATTCCAAGTGCATATTTTAAACATTGGTTTTTCATTCATATTTTATTTGATGTACGCGTTTTCCGTGAATTATTCTCGAGCTTAACCATTTAACCAAGCGATCGAGAATAATTTTATTTATTTTGCTTTGTTCTTCAAGTTTCTGGAGAACAACTGAGAATACATGAGAAACAGGGTCTGGCGAAGTTTCAACGTTTTTTGCTCCTTCATATGCCGCGGCCTGAGCGTAGGTCTGCACTCTGGCTGGCCGAGGGACACTATTCGATGGCTTTATTGATGGTAACTTTTCAGTAGCATTTTCATTTTTTTTTTCATTTCATATATTGTTTATTCATTACCACTTACCTACTAACAATTTCAAAAATACAAGTTTTTATCAAAAGCATAAGGTAAATGTAGCGAATAAATCCAATGATCGTTCTGTAACTATTTATAGTTAGTGGTGAACGACCTTACAAATAAACTTATTAGATACAAATTGATGTGGGGTAACAAACAGATATGAATTATGAATGCCATTTTAAAAGTATCATGCTCTTGACATTATTTATGTAACAACTCTAAACAGTAGCTCAATCTCATCATTATTCTTAGTGAAGAGCCAACCTTTTAATTTTTGAGTAAACAGAGAAAAACTGTGGATTGATCTAATTGAAACAGGAAGTTTGTTAAATAGTCTAGGCGCACACACATAATAAAAATTAAAAAAATGAGTCCTTTGGGCAATAGGTACATCAACAAGGCTTAAACTGTTTACACGTAAATTATAAAGACTGGAGTTTCTTGATGCAATGTTTCCACTTTGCTTAAAAAACTCCCTGAGAACTTTAAATACATAGAGATGCCTAAGTGGAAGAATACGCAACTCACAAAAAAGAGGCCTGCTAGAAGTAAATCTGTTTTTACCACAAATATTTCGAATTAGACGTTTTTGTGCTACTAAAAGTGTCCGAAAACTATTGAAGTATACTCCACCCCAACAAGTGATACCGTATTGTAACTTTGAGTTAGCAAGACAATGATAAAACATAGTTAGTACTGTTTTTGAGCAATACGCTCTTAGCATATACATTTTACGTGATACAAGCATCATATGTGATTTGACTGTTTGAATGTGATCTTTCCAATTCAGCTTGCAGTCAATCAGTACTCCTAAATATTTAAAGTTTTGAACTAATTCAATATTGAAACAATTAGAGGAACATTGCTCTGTTTCAAGAAAATTGCTTCTACCACAGCTGTGCACAGGTAGAGAATATCTTTTGCAGTCATATGAGTGATAAAAGATACCAAAATCTGTCGGAGCAGCACCCGATAACTTGAAACTCATCATTTTTGTTTTTTGGCTAATAACTAGCTTGTGAAACGCAAACCAACATCTTAAAGTTTGCAAGTCATCATTTATGAATGATATGCAATCGGAAATAGAGTTACCGAGGTAAGTAAATGCTACATCATCAGCAAACGCAGTGGACCTGCCCTTAAAGTTTTCTTTTGGCAACAGAGGTCGAGGGCTTTTCTGTTGTCTCTCTTTCTCTGACATTATTACGCTTTGGAATCGGAGGTTTCATATTGCCTACTACCTCCTGGGCGGTCTAACACTTTGTATTCGTTAGCGGCTCTGTTTTTTTATTTTGAGGCTTAAGGAGCGCATCTCTCCGTTTTTGCAACTCCTTAGCTACTTCACAACCTCTATAATTTGCAGGGTGCTTTCTCTTACAGTTAGCACAAGTAGCGGAGGATTGTTTATTTGCTGCACAGCTTTGGAAGAATTGATTTGGAATTATTTTTAAATTTCTGCGCATCGGCTCGATTTTAGCCACAATATTTACTATGGTTATAATTCGGTGGATATCGTCGATATTATCAGACTTATCGAAGGTAAGCATAAAGAGCGGTAGTTCACGCCTTACCAGGACATCCTTATCTTCTTCCTATTTCTGCTCCTCTTTCTTGATGATATTAACGGCATCAAGAATTTTAAACCCTTTGGCTTGAAGGTTCACCCTTTGGCGCGAATATGCCCTCGGAGTTGTTTTTCTTGCGGTACTTTACGCGTTTTCGAAGAGCTTTATTTTATTCCTCAAGACTTGTATCTTTCACTGAGTCCTGTTTTTCACGCGCTAGCACTCCCGGCGGACTTCTTTTCCCGGCGTTATTCGATTTTGTTGGAGGAGATCGAGATACCCTTGAGCTTTTAATAAAAGGGTTAATGGATTGCAATAAGCGGCTCTCCCCAGAATCCGTAGAGCCGACCTCCGAAGAGGGTGGATTTTCCAGTAAAGCTGGACTGCCGACTGGGGAGTTAATCTTTTCGTTTTGTTCATTGCATTTTTTTGTATACCTAGACCTACACCATTTCGCTCGGTATACGGAGGTTGGATTTTAGTTGCCTTTTACAACAGTCATGCCTACCTCGGGTATATTCTAACCCCTACCCGAAGGGGGTAGGTATAGGAAAAAAAAAAGAAAGTCGCCCAAATGCGGTAATTCTGCTTATTGACGAATCCACTGAGGTGAAAATGTGCCTCATCACTGAAGATGATTTTCTTCGAAAATTGATCATCCATTGTTGCCATTTCCTCCCACCATTGGCGACGCTTGAAATGGTCAAGAGGTTTTACTTCTTGAGTCAATTGCACCTTGTAAGCGCATAAATTCAAGTCTTTATGCATAATTTTCATCAACGACGAGCGTCAGAGGTGCAATTGTTTGGCACGACGACGAGTTGAGGTGGACGGCTCTTCAGCCACACTATGACGAACAGCAGCAATATTTTCTGCACCACGAGCTGTACGAGCATGCAATGGTGTTTTCACATCTCCTACAGACCCGGTTTGCTCAAATTTTTGCACGACTTTTCGATGCTAGATGGTTCAAAATTGAGTTAGTTTGAAATTGAGAAATGTGAAATTAAATGCAAAAAAATCTTGACGTTTAGGTGTAGTTCACATTCAACATCGGCCCTTAAAATTAAACACCCTTTACATTGGTTCTAAAAAGTTGTCAAAGTTGCTGTTGCTATGTTAATCTGTTTCTTCGCGCGAAATTTTAATTTTCTCACCCCAAATCGATCCTCCATTGGGTATTTTTTTTTGCTACGCCTTTAGGTTTTTAGAGTCTACATGCCGATTCACGATCAATCATAATCTCACTGATGACAAAATAGGCTCCCAACATTTAACATACTCTACGATACGCCTTTAGGTTCTTTGCACCATGCATCCCCGGAAGTATCCGAAAGAAGTGTTTCCTTACCTTATGACAAAATAGGCTCCTTCTGTGTTGTATGCCAATATTGACGACCTACCATCAAAGTCTTCTTGCCTTGTAGACATTCAAAACTATGCAAAGGGTGCCATTTAAAGCTTATTGGAGATGCAATAGGAAAAGGAAATGACAGTTATAGTTGTCCTTGTTGTAGACAAGATGTTGACGATACTATTGAAGTGTATTCATAAATTATTTTCTAATAAAAACTAATATTCAAGCTATATAATGCAGTTTAGAGCTATTTTTAAAATTTAATTTTTATATTTTGAGGCCTTTTTTCATTTTGTTTGGGGTGATATTTCCATTTTGAAATTTGGGCCATTTTTGATTATGAAACAACGCCCCAATTTTGGGGCAATTTTGTCATTTTTGTTTTGGGACCATTTTTCATTGTGGCCAAATTTCATGTAGCCTGATGGATTCATTGCTCCAGTTCTTCTTGTTGCTAAGCTTATAGTAACAAAATTCTTTTGGAATACAGTTCTTTTGATGATTTATGTTCTCTAGGAAAGCCTTCTTTTTTTTTGCTTGGCTGTGGAAACAAACCTTCCCTTTTCGAAGTTGCATGAAATTGATTTGCACAAACGAAAACAAAAAGTTTGAATCTTCCAGAATCCTACCCTATTTTATTGGTGGTGCACTGATCATAGGCTTTTTTTTGTCGGAGGTTGTTACTATCTGATGGAGCACTCAGACACAACTACATGTCCATTGTACGGCCAAACAGACACCTTACTTACATCATGGGTTGGGTTAGGTTCTTAATTTCCTTTCAGTGGGAAGACCTCGAAACCCGTTATACCAACTTCCGTCTGAAACAAGACAACCAACATACCTATTTTTTAAGTACACTCGAATAAACTTAATTTGGTTGGATTATCGCTGCCTAAAACTAGACCAAACTAGATATGAACATGAACAGCCCTGCAAAGTTGGCATCTTTCCCCACCGACAAAATGCAAGGAAACTCCCCCGAAGGATACTCATTCTACCGCAAACCGCACACACTTATATTCCTCTGACAAAACCATGATGACACACTCCTCCTCCACACGCCTCAGCCTAACTGTACTAGAAACAATTTGAACCCCACATAGTAAGCCTGCAACTAAGGACCAAAATGAAACGTAAGGGTGTGCCAACTGCCAAGCTAAACAGATATTTTGTCAAGGAAATTCCCACCAGGTCAAATTGCTTTGGGAGAAAAGTTGAAAGCTCCTTTTCGGCTTCTAATTATAAATCCGCCTCTTAATTCAGGATGCGGACAGGCGAGGCATTATACAAGATAAGGATAAGTGAATTCTCTCAGGTTCCTGGCTCATCCTATGTCGCAGTAGGTATTCTCTACGAACGTAATTAATTGTATGTATGTCTATGTCTACCTCTGCTTATGTCTTTCTATTGGTGGTTTTTTGTCATGTGTGAAAGAAAGTGTCACTTAAAGTCCTGTACCGGAACTGGCTTCCATTTAATTTATTTTAATTTTTCACCTACTTTTTCTTATCTGCAACTTCTCTTCCTGTCTTTTGTAGAGCATCCGAAGAACGAGATAAGCTGATGATAAAGTGGATCCGAAAAAGCATACTGCGCGACGACAACTACAAATGAGATTATGTTAATTGAGAAATTATACCCGGCGTATGTGAAATCTAACTTCAAAGACGCAATCTATATAAGACCAAAAAAAGGACCAACCGAAAAACCACCTAGTAGCGCAACAACCAAGACAAAATAAGAAGGAAGACCTATCAGGAGAAGCTGACAAACAAAGACAAAATCCCAACTAATTGTTGGCAAAAACAACAACAAGGACTTCCTACCATTCAAGACAAAAGACATCCATCTCCGAATATCACTCATAAAAAATGTAATGGAAAGCATTAGACTTCATAAAAAATGGATTTACACGGCCTTCTTAAGGCTGTTCTGATCCTGTATGCTGTTCGAGGTGAGTTATTCTGTCATTTGTGTGTTTTTTGTCAATCCTATATGTGCTACCGCAGGTATGTGTGCTAGCTGTCCTTAATTTGAATACGAAACTGGGACATGAAAGTGTGTCTGCATCTGCAAAATACGCAAACAACGTGAATTTTTCCAAGGACATTACACTACCACCGTCGACGACGCATGGGAGTAGGTACTACCTGCTATATGCCTATCAGCCTCGTCTTCGTAAGGTGTTTTTCACCAAGCAATATTATCCATCCCACCGCCGGTTGTAACTTCTTTCGAATTATTTCCTTCATTCAAGAGGGAGTTGTGAATGTGGCGTGAATATTGCGAGAATTGAATTCAGTCCTTTTTCCGACGAAAAGTGTCTTAAATCCGAATAAATTGGCAGTTTATTTGGCATTTTCCGATACTATAGAGACGACCTTTTCCTTTCCCGATTAAATGCTGGAAAATATGTTTGCTAAGTTTGTACACAGAGCTGGCAGGAGGGACACAAACCGGGAGGGTGCCAGTTCTTAGATAACACAAAAAAAAAAAAAAAAAAAAATCCGCTTTTAAGTATACAGTCAACTTTTTTTCGTTTTGTATGCTTTTCCTTTGGAAAAAGAACATTTTTCGCAATGATCCACTTTGATTTGAATTTATTGTGCTATGAATCAGAGTTTTTGAGACAGGAAATTACCAGGACCTTTGGATGGGAATTTTGTTTTTTTATACTCAAGTAATTGGAAACGGTTGATGTGTCTTTCAGGCTCATCGGGGGAATATCAAGATTTTCCAAGATGGCGTATTGTATTCTCATTGGGGTTGAAATATTGATTAAATTGATTTCAATGATAAAGACGAACGTTTATCTGTGTACTGTACATCTGGGACAGGGACCTCCGCGCAGAGTTATGAAAGTATGGATACTATAATTGGATTGATGTAATGTTGAATTAAATTCAAAGGAAGAGGCACGCAATTTGGCCATTTCCGACAACCTCTTGTTGCCACGGAGTATTTTCTCGGCGCTGCACTGTTCAAGGTACATAATTACAAGGCTTCGGGAATATAATCGTTGAAGTCCAATGTTCACACCTCATTAATCCATCTAATTATCACACAAACTAAGAACGCATTTAATCTCGTATTGCTCGTTCACGAACTAAAGGTTTGGCTTCCAAATCGGTTAGCCCACTGTCTTGTAAAGGGTTTTCCAATAAGAGGTGTTATTTTGGTATTGTGGTATCGGGTGTTTATTTCATAATAAACAGGAAGGTATGCCGTTAATAATGAAAAACAACATAAGCCAAATGGCCACAACGAGCACGCATACAGGACCATATCCTTTCACAATAACACCTCTTATGGAAAAACCCTTTATATTTCGGTTTGTCGGAAAGCGTTTTCGACGACTTCTTGGACTTGATGCTACTGGGCGTTCGACGTCTTCTCATAATATTCCTCCACATTCGTTAATATATAATAATATTCGGTTACATTTCCAGCCTATGTCTACTGAAGGCGTTCCTTATTTCGATCATTATCAGTTGGGTTGACGGTTTGCTGGTTAGATCCCCAGGAACCTCGCTACAAAACTGTATGTCATTTTTCCCAAATATAAATAAACGTACACAAAACAAATGGTTACGAGAAGCTAGGCCCAAATTACCTATACCAACCTGTCGGGACAATCACTTAATAATTTAATGGTACTCCCCATATAAAATGTTCACACCTGTTTGATTTGTTCAAAAACGACTCTAACGATTTCAACTAAAATTGATATTTAAGCTTAAGTAGCTGATGTTAACATAAGGGCATACTCAGTCTTATGCTAAAAAAATCGAATAACGGTACTTCTGGATATATCTCGAAAACGATCCATACTATAGCAACAATAATTCATTTCAAACTTTAAAAGCTAAGTACTGCTTACGTCCCGAACAATAACTCATAGGTGCTCAATTTTCAGCTAAATAATTATAACTAAACAATAGTACTCTTTTGTCTGCGTAATTTTACAAAAATTGCTCTACCGATTTTGTTCGAAATACATATAAAAAATAATATAAATATTCTAAATAAGATCCCGTACTTAGTTTTTCTATTATTTATTAACCAAAAGCCGATCTGTGTTCATATATTTTCTTAAGACTCAATACCGCACTTCCATTAAAAATGCAGCAAGCGTAAGGTACTTATTTTTAGCAAATATTACCTTACTTCTTCTTTTGTTCAACTATATTGCAGCTATGCACCTTAAAATAATTCCCTGGAGTTTACACAATCAGGATATCCAACCTCATTTGCACTACCACGTTCATCGGGATATTCAGCTTATAACTGCTAACGCAAATTCAAAAACAAATCTCTGAATTCTTACATAATATCATATCTATGTAATAATAATAGAGAGAGGTTCTAGTGCACTGCGACCTTGTGGTCTATTGTACCCAATATATCTGCGTAAAGATATTTATCTATCGCGAACCCTACTTTCAATTACAATTAAAGACACCTTTGTATAGTTCAAGAGGTTATAAGTAGTACATTATTCTTCTACATATATATATATTTTTTTTAATCTTTATATATAAAAACGTTCGTGCGTATGTATGACCGACCATAACGGCTGAACCACTGAAGCTATCCCCCTTATATTCATAGCATATGTTTGTGTGGTGCTCCGGATGGTTTATGTTTATTTTAGACCCTATAGGGGGCGCTGGGGTCGCTTTTTGAAAATTCTTATTTATGGACCGATTTGGCTCAAATTTACACCATATAACACTTAAGAATCAACATTAAATTTAATTGTAATAATATAGTTGGCGTTGGTTGTCTATGCTTTTTTGAACTTGACATTTCAGTTATTCATATTTCATTTAGCTGTACCTACAATTGTTCGACGAAAACTCCGAATTAGTTCAATTTTAAATAGGTAAATAACATTTCCATTCGATTTCCGGCACAAATAACATAACCAAAGAAAATGTTCATAACCACTGAGCCAATTTTCATGGTTCTTCTTTTGTTTTGTTCGTATTGTTGTATTTCAGGTTTAGGCAGTTTCAAGAGATAACATTTTGGACCCGATAGGTGGCGCTGTTCCCGATCTCCGAAACAGCTCTACCGAGTTGATTGAAATTTGTGGATGGGTAGGTATGGTTGATTCAAGATTGAAACATACTATAGTTTCGGACCCTATAGAAAGTAATTCGCAAAACATAAGCGGGATAGGAGAACGGGTTGTGGAAGCATTACAATTATAAAGGACTTTGCGAAATGTGAGCAGGCGACTTAATACAAAAGGTATTAGCAAAGCCGGGTGGGTACAGCTACATATAAAAAAGACTGACGTCCGTATGTGCGCACTCATAACTCGGGAGCCAATCCTTCAATTTTTATGATTTTTGGTTTAAATTCGCATGGGCCCAAGAAAGGACATATGCTACTTTTTGTCGTGAAAACAAAACTTTATGGGGATAAGTCGAATTTTTGAATTCTTTGGATGTTCCGGACTTACATCTATACAATTGAAAGTCGGCTTATTTATAATTTTGCTGTGCAACCTCAATGCACCGAGAATTTGTAACAGAACGCGTTTGATTTTGTGGTGAAGGACCCCAAATCAAATGTCATGCAAGCGACGGTTTTAGGAAAAAATTCAAAGACAAACATTCTCATTCAACGGAATCCGCTTATTGAGAACGAATTTGTACGTCGTGTACCGTTAAACCATTTTAGTCAAAAAGCGGAAGGTTGGCCGACACATTAATCATCTTTGTTGCGTTTGTCTACGCCTAAGGAAGGTTCATACGGCAGAAAAGTTTGTGAAAATTGATTTTCCATACATTTTCTACGGAGAGTGTTTTTTTTTTTAATTTTGATCGCAGTATACAGAGAGAATGTATTTGTCAAAAGCTATAGTTGGGATCAATAAAATTAAAAAGTCAATTTTGGGCGGGATGAAGTTCGCCGGGCACACTAGTATATATGTTTATTTAATTCTTTCTTAAAAAAAAATATATATATATATACAACTATCTATATATAGGTATTAAACTAGCTGACCCGGCGAACTTCGCTCCGCCCAAATTCATTATTGTAGGTAATGAAATTAATAATTCCGAGCTTCCACTTCAATCTGCTTCATGTTATTCGGTCAATTAAATTTTTATATTCAAAAGTTATATTAAAACCAGCTGACCCGGCGAACTTCGTTCCGCCTAAGTTCATTAATGTAGGTAATGAAATTAATAATTCCGAGCTCTCGTTTCATTCTGCTTCATGTAATTCGGTCAATTCAACATTTTTTATTCAAAAGTTATACTAAAATTAAATAAATAAATGAAATAAAATACTTGTCGGTCAACTTTCCGCTTTTTCACTGAAGTGCTTTATGGTACACAACGATTTTTTTCTATTATCGGGTGCGTACACGTACAAAGCGAAAGTTTTGCCGACACGTGAGCACGCCACATATAATTGATCATGTAAGAAATATGGAAATTCAAGATTTATGCCACACACATCCAGCGATTTTTCCAATCAAAATCGTTGCTTGTATAATATTTGATTTTAAATTCTTCACAATCAAATGCGCACCGTTACAAAGTTTTGGTGCATTTAGGTTGCGCAACAAAATTATTACTGAGACGATTTTTAGTTTCAAATTCTGTGGAGGCAAGCCCCAAACATCCAAAGAATTTACAAAATTCCGTGGGATAGTTGGTGGCTTCGTTTTGATCCAACACGGAGTCGACTGATTTGTATGAATGCAACTCAACAGCGATTTGGTTTTGAATGGCGAAATGCAAATGATCGACGTTCTTGTTTTTCGCAGCCAAAATCACTCTTACACTCAGCCAATCAAGGTCAATATAATTCTGAGCGATATTCGGGAAAATATTCATAAATAGTTCTTCCGGTACGCATTGAATCGAGAATTGGAGCGAGAAATGGACCTCGATCGAATCGCACTGAGCCAAGCTGTTCGAACAAATGTGTCCATGTTGAATCAAGAATAAAAGAAAGTGTACGTTGAATTGATGCAATCAGTCGATAACGAAAATGGCGAAATTTTCTTCCTTGATGCGCCCGGTGGAACTGGAAAAACATTCCTAATTTCACTGATTTTCGTTCGAGATCTGAGATCGCTTTGGCCTTAGCCTCTTTTGGGATAGCGGCTACTTTGTTAGAAGGCGGTCAAACAGAATTGAATCTGCAAGTGGATGAAGAACCTACATGCAACATTTCAAAAAACACTGCGAAATTACTGCAGGAATGTAAGATTATCGTATGGGACGAATGCACAATGGCTAACAAACGCACATTGGAGGCCCTGAATCGTTTACGTAATGATAAGCGAACTTTCGGTGGAGCAATGATCTTGCTATCAGGCAATTTTCGTCAAACGCTGCCTGTCATTTCGAGATCAACTCCGGCAGATGAATTGCATTCTTGCCTGAAGGCGTGTGCTTTATGGCGATTAGTCAAGAAATTTCTTTTGACAACAAACATGCGAGTTCCTTTACAAAATGACCAGTCCGCTGCAGAGTTCTCTAGGCAATTGTTGGCGATGGGCAATGGTGTGATTCCAGCGAACTTAATCACCGGCCTGATTGAGAATGAAGCGAAAGCTCGGAATTATTGATTTCATTACCTACATGAATGAATTTGGGCGGAACGAAGTTCGCCGGGTCAGCTAGTAAATAAATAATAATTACTTAGGAGCTCTTATGGGTCTGATTCGAATATCTCTCGAAATCTATATATAGGAAGATATAAGAGATTGTTTATCTTTATAAAGCGTGTTATATTGACAAACGTAACGTATGCAGAAGCTTAACATACTGATTCCATCACTTCCAAAATCTTGGTTTTCTTTGAGCATGTTTTGATGACTGCACTATGCACATGCGCTGCAGTACATAACATTCAGGACTCTATGAAAATAAAATAAAAATCTATTAAGCGAAGGCGTGGAGTGGTGACGTAAAAAAATTGGTGGACTGAGAAAATGTCCTAAATTTATGGAGTTGTGATATGTCATTGAGTCGCTTCGTCAAGTATTTTAATCAATGACCAAGCAATCGAAAACTATGGAAGTCTCAGTTGTGTTCGAGTGCAAAAAATCGGTGGCAAATCGATGCATCGAAAATGTCGAGAATAAATTATCCACTGAAATTATCGATATTTTTTCCTTTGATACTAAAATCATCAAGGATTGTTCGTCTAAAAAACCCGAAAGGTTCCGTTCGTTAGCACTTAAAATTAATTTCGCATATTTCTTTCTTTCGCAATATTCTCTTTGTTTCAAGATAAATTCTTTGACCTTGGGTAAGGTCTTAAGTCAAAAAATGCATTTTGGGTTTTGTATTGGGTTCAACTCAATTTTTTTAAATTTCGTTTGGTATTAACGACTCTAGTCTAGCACACCTCCTTCCCATCGTACTAATTTAGTCCGTAGGCAATAAGTCAGACTAAACTAGCTAAGTTAAGACTAAACTAAACTACTTACTTTTAATTTGGTTTTACGAAAAACTGCAGTTCCTAACTTAAGACCTAACGTCAAAGAATTAGATATTTATTGAAAAACTCTGCTAAACAAATTTTGCATTTTATTTGGAAAATATTTAAGTAGGGGCCAGGGAGCTTCCACCCCTTTGTTGCTCTAGGGTCTAGGGCCTCCAGACCTCTAAATCTTGCCCTGAACATAATCGTAATTGAAATCCCAATAAGAAGTTAATTTATCACATCACATCACATCACATCAGATAACACTATTATATAAAGAGGTAATGTTTGTTTGTGGGAGGTAATCTCCGGAACTACCGAACCGATTTCAAAAATTCTTTTACTAATAGAAAGCTACGGGATAGAGTATTGCGATAGGCTACTTTATTTTCAATTTCTCCATTTTAGATTTTTTGACTTTCTGCACTATTTATTTTGACCTTTCTATATTAAAAATTAATTAGAAAACTACGTACCTACTATTTGCGGATTTTTTTTCAAAAAGTAGATTGATAAAATCAAGATAGATTTAATGTATTATACGTTGCTCAACAGTGATGGTTTGTTTTTGATTTTGTGCATCGCTCACAGTTGATAAGGTAAAAATTAAACGTAAAAAGTTTAAACGCGGACAAAATAGTTATTGAAAAGAAAATTGATTGCCACCATTAAAACACACTAAAAAACTGCTGTGCGAGTTGCAAATTGAAATTAGCACCTGCGGTGCCATTTGAATCGGAGGATTTTCCAAAGAACATTGGACAGTACAACAACTGTTTTCGTATGACTTCATTGGGAACAAAAATCATTCAAAGAACTGGTTTCATGCCGACTTGCAGGGCAATATTGAAGTGAAACTTCTTATGCGACTTCCAAATCAAGGTCGCGTTAAACGTTTAACGCTAATAAAAGCATTGCATACTCAAAGGTGTGAGGGTATCGCTCACGCTTCGGAGTATGCAATGGTGAGTTAGTTTATTGGCAAAAAATGCTGGGAGAGGAATATTCTGTGGTGAAGATTAATTTCCAAAAACAATGACTTAATCGGCAATTAATGTCTTGTTTTGATGCAGTTCTGCATGCATTAATCTTGTCTTTGCCAAATTGTGCCCAGCCGCTGCTGAGTAAGTAGTCCTTGTAAACCCCAACAGTGTAGTACCGAGTGTAAAAAGCGAGTAGTACAATACTTAGAAGCACAGAAATGTCTATTCAGCTCGTCGCTGAATATTTTAAATTCCTTCCCTTCGAGAACTTCTTTTTGCAAAAAGAAAGAACCATCCCCATTATTTGGAAATATCTAAATTTTGTCACAGGGGCTGCAATGTGAAGGGAAAATTTGTACAAATCTTAAAATTCACACTCACTAAGAGTATATGTCTAGCCTAAGTAACAAAAAGTTAATCGCATCTTTCTTCCTTGTCCTGGGCAGAGGTAAGAGAGACTGAGATTCCCATCTTCGACCGATTAACAGTTATTTGCCTACAAGCTAAATTTTACGCTCCCAAAAAGATTAGGTGCGCTTGTATTGTTTCATAGAAATTCGTATTGACAAATGTCAAAAATCCTCTCCACCAACACATTCGCACCTAATCTTTTTACCTTTCACTGTGGGCAAAGCAAAACGGATAGGAATTGGCATACATGGATAGGACAACAAAATGGCGGATTCCTGGCAAAAATTGAGGGGGCCAGCGGCAAGAGGATTGTGAGTTGGGGGTCTCAGGAGTATGATTTGTTTATGGTCCTGGGGAGCATAATGTCCAATGAACGTTTAGTGAGGACATTGGTGCTGACACCCATTATAATAATGATTTTCCAAATTGTCGGTCGGAATTTTTGGATGACCCTCTTACTTTATATTTATAGGGAGTCTTTGATTTTGAATGAGAAAACAGAAAAGATTGATTGATTGAAGATTAAATTGCTTATACTCTATATTAAAAAAAAAATATTATAAGAAAACTAGCTGACCCGGCAAACTTCGTTCCGCCCAAATTTGTTAATGTAATGAAAATAATAATTCCGAGCATTCACAATGCATTTCCTAATTTATGTAATTCGGCCAATTAAAATTCTTTATTCAAAAGTCATATTAAATGCAATATAAATAAATGATGAATAGCTACGTTAATTTGTTTCAATCAAACCGCCACGATTTTGACATGCCGTCCAACCTTCCACTTTTTCACCAAATTGACAAACATCCATCGATTATCCTTGCAATAAATTATTTGTCATAGCGAAAGCGAGACGCACGGGAAATTGAAGTCGCACGAATGGTAAATCGTTCTTAAAAAGCGAAATCTGCGGAATAAGAGTGTTTGCCTTCGAATTTTCCCCTTAAAATCATCACTTGTATGATATTTGATGTGAGATCCTTCACCATAAAACAAATGCGATCCGTTGCAAAGTTTCGGTACATTGATGTTTCGCAACAAAATTTTAACTGAACCAACTTTCAAATCCGAATTATGTAGAGGTAAGGTAGCATAATTTCCTTCCTTCCAACCAAAAATTATAAAAATCGAACGATCCGTTCCCGAGTTATGAGTGCACATACGGACGTCAGTCTCTTTTATATGTAACTGTACCCACCCGGCTTTGCCCGTACCTTTCGTATTAAATCATGCTCACATTTCGCAAATTGCTTTTTTTGGACAGCGCCCATTAATAATTTTCATTATACAACTTTAGAAATAGCGTTTGATTTTATTTTTGAATGGGACGTGCCACAATCCGTTTTCTTATCCCGCTTGTGTTTTTCAAAGTACCACCTATAGGTCAAAAACTATCCGAAACTTAAAACTGGAAGCAACCATATCCATCTACAAAATTTCAATCAACTTGGTAGCGCTGTTTCGGCGATCGGCAACAGCGCCACCTATCAGGTCCAAAAGTATCCTATCCTTCAAGCGGGAACGAAGAATATAAATCTATAAAATTTCATTGAAATCGGGTGAGTGGTTTCGGAGATCGATTACAACGCCATATAGCGGGTCAAAATCCTATCTTTTAAGTTTGCGTTAACCTGAAATACAACAATACGAACAAAACAAAAGAAGAATCATAAAAAATGACCCAGTGCTTATCGAGTTATATCATCATCATCGAGTTTCATCCCGAAAGAATTATAGGTATGAATTAAGAAGATTATTATTAAAGAAAATTTAATTGACCTGAATAACGACATACGGCTACATCGCCACATGTTGAGGATTTTCCGACGATGTGCACTAAGAAATTCAGTTTTTGTTAAAAATAATAAATTAATTATTTTATATGTATTTTATCAATATAATAACTATGATCGAAGCATCTGTTTTAACCGATATTTATTTTGTTTACATCCTCGTTGACGATATTTGCAGCACGCATTCTGTCAATGTTATGCCAACGCCATAAGGTTACATCAAAAAAGTTTGAATTGTAAAAGCGCTATGGTTACATTAGATATAATTTAATATGGTGGCTTAGTATTCTTAAATTTTCTAATTTTCCGCGAAATTTTCTTAACTTTTTCTTTCATAAGATTCTTTTCCTGATAATAACAAACACAACAAAAAAAAAATTTAGCGAAATCGGTCCAGCCGTTCACGCGTGATGCCGTGACCAAGGGAAATAGGGATTCGTTTTTATATATATAGTTAGAATCAACATTGGCACATTTGTTCGAACAGCTTGACTCAATGCGATTCGTTCGAAGTCCATTTCTCGCTCCTATTCTCGATTAAATGCGTCAAATCAAAGCTTTGTTGCGCATTTAATCTGACATCTCCAGTTCATTATCCGATGTCACAGTGCGAATTCGATGCAAAATATCGTCGGCCATAATATCATCTTTGTATAATCAAAGTACCTATCTACTTCATTTCAAAATGTTACTTGATGTAACATAGTAAACATAATTTATTAGAACAAACTTTTTGGGTATATCTACCTATATTTAAAAAAAAAATTCAAAATTGTTGACAACAACAATTTGCTTGGAAAATAATTAAAATAATTGACAACAACAATTGCTTTTAAAATTCAAAATATTTTTTTTTTATTTGAAGTGTCACTACTTGATTTCTATCCAGTTAATTTTTTTTCAAAGTGTATTTCCCCATTCAAACTTTAATTTTCTAATTTTCCGCGCAATTTTCTTAATTTTTTCTTTCATAACATTGTTCTCCTGACAATAACAAACACAACAAAAAAAGAATTAACGAAATCGGTTCAGCCGTTTGTGCGTGATGCTGGGACCAAGGGAAATAGGGATTCATTTTTATATATATAGATTCAATTGCCATTTCTGTTTGTTCCTGTTGTCTCGAATCTCACTTTCTCTGGGTATGTTTGTAAAGCAAATGCAGGACTTATACTGGGTGCGTCTGTATTTCAGATGCTTAGAATTCATAATAATCTTGGAAGATTTTAAGAACAAAATGGGCATATTTTTAAAAAGCATGATTTTAAGTTGCTGTACAACGATAGCCCTGGGGTGTTTTCGGAAATGTAAAAAAAAGTCATTCATGACCGTCATTGCATAACAGAAACCAATCGGTCATCTGTTTGCAAATGCCATTTTGTGCATCTGACTTGTGTCGGGTCAACGTGTTTTTTTTTTTTGAAGTGAAACTTCTAATGCGACCTCCAACAAGGTTGCGTTAAACGTTAAACGCTCCTGGGGAGGGGGAATAAAAGGAGACAGACTGAGATTGAATGCGTGGCACTCGCACGCATGCGCGTAGTATACCTGTTACAGGCCAGCGCGAGCGTTAGCAACGAGTAGCATCCTCATTATTTAATTTACATGTTTTAGTTTGATTTGATACACATATAATTTAATAGGGTATTATTTTTGAAGTGAAACTTCTAATGCGACTTCCAACATTTCGTTTCTTACTTTAGTTGTCATAATCCCATTGTAAATGTTATAGATTTGGATATTTCTCCACTCGAAAATGATAACTAAAAGATGCGATCAATTATGAATTGTAAGCAATGTTAATAAAGTTTGCCTTAAAGAAACAATATGATTTCACTGTTTTCATTTCCACATTACGAAGTTTCTCTTCTTCCGCGCGGAGGGACTCCACGCACTATTTTTTTTCCCCTTATATCTACATCATGCAAACACACAACAATGGCACGGGATTCTACGCCGCAAAATTCGAATTAACAGATTCAAGGCCAAATTTACCATCGGATGGGTGCCTTCTTGCCAGTAAATGAGGACGTACAGCAATAGTCGCAGGTGTACTTCATTTTGTCGGAGGATGATCAAGTCGATTGGCGAAATAATTAAAAAAAATCTAAAAAAAATATACATAAACCACGGTAAGTAGCGGACATGTGACTCATGATCAAATGAACTATACCTGTACGGTGTACGCTATACCCCAGTCATTCCATTAATATCTAATCCGAAGAGAAACACAGGGAGCCGTTTATGAGATGTCAACATTTCTCGCATCTATGTAGATAGTATATTTTACATTTACATGCCTCCCGTCCACATAATATGGGAATTCGTCAGCACACATACTCTGCGGGTTTTCCATTTCAATATAGATTTGGACATTTTGATATTAAAGACTTCTCTCTGAATAGCAAAAGTGTAAAACAAAACACAACACAAAAACGGGGAAGAGAAAAATGGATTCTTCCACTCGATTCACTAATTGGACGGTTTTCAATTTCACATGAAAAGTGTGCATGCATAAGGAGCTGTAATTACCCATTCCCACTTCAAAATGCTAGAAGAATGTGGCGGTAGAAGTTTGACTGCACACCTATTTCCATTTCCACTGATGCACGATAAGCCATGAAGTAATCCTTCTGAAGCGTCCTTGCTATACATAGAGATACCTATACTTGGCGTTCCCTTTGGAAGGCGAGATTCATCGCATAAAAGCGCAAAAGTACTTTGATTTTGAAATGGCGCTCTCTGACTGCATGTGTGAGTTATCTGTTTTTTGGAATCTTGTCTCTTGTGAATGCAAGCAATGCCCTGGCCCTCATGAATCGGAGAGTTGTCGTGCCTGCCTGGATTCTATTCAATTTCAGATTTTGTTTGCTTCTCCCCACTCGGTGCTGTAAATTTCCGAATTATGGGGTGCAGCTGTCATCGGTGATACCGTCACGGCGTCATTGGCAGTCCATATTATTATTAATATTGTCGTCATTAAAAATTCCTTCAACCGAATGAAAAGGGAAATTAAAGTGGAATACTGTGTCTTTCCTCTGGAGTTGTATTGGGGTGGGGGATGTTTTCATGCATTGAAAACTTATCCTCTCTCATGCCATTGTATGAGCACATAAGTCCTGCTGTAATAAGCTTCCCAATAAAGAGTGTCCTGCATATACTCGATATTATATAGCTTCCTTGTTTGCATTTGGTGCCTGCATTTATTTTTACCACCGCGCCATTGAAGACACAGAGCAAACAAACTTAGTCATGAAAAATATAAAGAAAAACAAAATTGTGGGGCCGCACGGACAGGAAACCGATTGTGGCCGGAAGCGTTATGCACTCATTAATTGTGGCGCAAGCAAACTATCGTGAAAGGACATTCACACCGTGAGGGTGTGTTGAACTTGGTCCATAGCTGCCGCCGTTGACGCATCACCACCACAAGCGCTGGCAAAACCACCAGCTGTTGATACAGTTGCTTGGTCGTGTTCTAAATTTGCTTCCATTGAATGTGAAGATAGCAGAGATAAACTCGTTGGCGTAGTATGTTAAGATATGACTTTGACTTTAAGCTAGATTGTTATGTGTTGTAAAATTCCAAAGGCGCGACGAGTAGGTATATAGTCGAATTTGGGAGGATATTGCGCCCTCGCTCTCATTAACAGGTAAGATTAGGTAAGATATAAGAAGAGATACGTAGAGAACGATGTTAGCTCTGACTACATGTCTCCCTACCTAGATTTTGACAAGCCATTCTCCTTCTCCTTTCCGAGCAGGGAGGAATGGGAAACAAACGAACCCGCTAAAAGGAAATCTATATCCATCTACACAGATGGATCAAAGATGGACTATGGCACTGGAGCCGGTCTATTCTCGAAGGAATTAAACATACGCCGCTCAATCAGGCTTCCTGATCATAGCAGTGTCTTCCAGGCCGAGGTTCTGGCAATTATGGAAGCGGCGTGTATGGTGTCAATGAGGGCAATACAACGTAATGATATTACCATATTCATTGATAGCCAGGCAGCCATTAAAGCTATTTCGGCTACTGAAATCAAATCAAAGCTAATTCGCAGCTGTCGCGAAGAGCTCAAAGCTCTTGGCTCGCAGCATAATATAAATCTCTGCTGGGTTCCTGGACAAAGGGACAAAGCCGGCAATGAGATTGCAGACGAACTGGCAAGAAAGGGGTCTGCAATAGACCATGATCAGGTACTACAATCGATCAAACCACCACTCTGTAACCTCAGAGAACGGGTGGAAAACAAGATCCGAATGAAAGCCAATAACAGGTGGAAGACACTAACAACCTGTGAAATATCAAGGAAGCTTTGGCCTGAATATGACAAAAGACGGACCAACAAACTCTTGAAGTTTGACAGATCATCACTGTCTAAGTTGGTAGGTGCTCTGACAGGTCATAACTTCCTAAGAAACCATACAATGAAATTAAACCTCATAGACGACGACATCTGTAGAGGCTGCGGTGACACACCTCACTTCCTCTGTCACTGCCCGAGCCTCTGTCACTTGCGAAATAGAACACTTGGAAGATATTACTTCCAAGACATTCAAGAACTCTCAAACATCTCACTCTTTGATCTTCACAGGTTTTTGAGGACATCAAGATGGCTGGACAAAATCGAATAAGGAGAAGGGAACGAGGCCGAAATACAACACGGCTAAACCCCACAAATAAAGGTTATCACAATGGGTCCACAAGGACCTGAGTGTGGCGAAGCGAGGGTCACCCGCTTCGTCAGCCCAAAAACCTAACCTAACCTAACCTAAGATTAGGTAAGAGTGGCAGGCCGACTCAAGTGCAGCCACGGTGTTCACCTTAACTACCCGTTGAACCAGCCGGAGCTAAGAATAAAGCGATGGAGGCAGTTTTAGTTCTATGTTTGCGAGTGAGACATTGTCGAAGAAATATTCTCCGAGGTATAGTTTTCTAAGGAATGACAGTGCTGGATACGTACAGATTCTCCTCCTTGTCCATACAGATTCTGCAGAAATCGTTTGAAGAGAGGCCCAACCTGAGAGCATGTCTGCCTATGATGCAGTGTCCCGTGATGACACCTACTAGAGTGCGGAATACCACACCGACGAAGAAGAGCTAGCACGCGAAACGAAATGGGTCACTAAGAAAAGACCTAGTAAGAAAAGAAGAGCCGGTTCTTCGCCTGAAGTCGAGCCCCTAAAACAACAAACGCGTAAAGTACCGCAAGAAAAACAACTCCGAGGGCATATTTGCGCACCGCCTCCAATAAACGTCGTTAGGGTAACGGAGTATAATAAATTGCACAGCCTCCGTAAAGGAACGATAATATCGAAATTTAAGATTACATCTTTGAGAAATAATGCGTGGAAAATTAACGTCGATAACCACGAAGACTATCGGGCAGTGTCCCAAAAGCTAAATATTGAGAAGATCCAGTGGTATACTTTCGAAATAAAGTCAGAAAGGCCGCATCGTGTTGTAGCAAGGGGACTCCACCCTTCATGCAAAAAAGAAGAAGTTATAAATGACCTTCAAGCCAAAGGGTTTAAAATTCTTGATGCCGTTAATATCATCAAGAAAGAGAAACAGAAATCGAAAGAAGATAAGGATGTCCTGCCAAGGCGTGGACTACCGCTCTTTATGCTTACCTTCGATAGGTCTGATAATATCGAAGATATCTACCGAATTATAACCATAGTAAATATTGTGGCTAAAATCGAGCCGATGCGCAGAAATTTAAAAATAATTCCACAGTGCAAACGTTGCCATGAATTTTATCACACGAAAATAAATTGCAAAAAAGAGCCGCGATGTTTGAAATGCGCAGGAAATCACTTCTCCCAAAGCTGTGCAGCAAATAAACAATCCTCCGCTACTGGTGGTAACTGTAATGGAAAGCGCCCTGCAAATTATAGAGGTTGTGAAGTAGCTAAAGAGTTGCAAAAACCGAGAGATGCGCTCTTAAAAGTCTCAAAATAAAAAAAAAACAATGCCGCTAAGGAATACAAAGCGTAAGACCGCCCAGGAGGTAGTAGGTAATATAAAACCTCCGGTTCCAGAGCATAATAATATCAGAGAAAGAGAGACAACACAAAAGAAACGCTACTAAAAAGTTACCATCAGGAAGGTCATCGAATAGTGGCCCTCGACCAGCCAGAGTAGTACAGACCTACGCTCAGGCCGCGGCATACGACGCCGATGGAGCAAAAAACGTTGAAACTTCGCCGGGCTCTGTTTCACATGTTTTCTCAGTTATTCTCCAGAAACTTGAAAAACAAAGCAAAATAAATAAAATTATTCTCGATCGCTTGGTTAAGCTCGTAAAAAAATTATCGGAAAACGCGTATACTTGGAAGTCAAAAACGGACTTTTGTAAAAAACTCGACGAATTGGAAATATTCCTACGCGAGAAAGATCTTGACATTTGCTTGATTTCTGGAACTCACGTGAAAAGGGATTGAATTTAAAAATAAAAGGCTATAATGACTTCCATGTTTGTCACCTTTCGGAAAACGCGTGAGGTGGATCATCATTGTTTATTAAAGACTGCATTGAACAATACGAAGACCTGAAGATAGAACTTGAAACTATGAAACTGTGCACGATTCGAGTAAAAAATAGTCAGCGTACTCTTAGGGCCGTTTTATTCACTCGAAGTTGAACACAACTTGGGGATTTTTATTTTCAACTTGAGAATTTACTTTTATTCACTCAAAGTTGACTTGCTCAACTTTGGATATTCCGAAGTTGAGAAAACCTTAAGTTAATCAACTTTGGGTTCTCTCAACTTCCCGAAATAGTAGAAGTTGTAGAGCAAACTTGGTATTTTTACGTCAAATGCCAATTTTTTTTTTTTTTTTTCTTATTTCTGTTTTTGACTGTGCGAAGTTCAAACCAGGTGGAGAGAATAATCAAGTTTTAATTTTTTAAACCCAAACGATGTATCGTTCAAATTATTTCTGGAAAGATTGGCCATCGTCTGATTGTGAAAGACGGCAATACAAGATGCTACCGCGTATTGGACTCGAAAAATGGGACGACCGCGACTTCATATGTTGTTTAAAATTACTGGGAGAAATATAGTTTTATTTTGGTTCACTTGAACAGCCCACCCCCCTCTATTATCAGATATCGTGTGGAAGCCAAGTCAGGTAGTTATGCAAAAATGTTCTTTAATATCTTTTTGCCATTTTAAGATAATTTCAGTTAAAATGGGTCGTGGCAAATCATTGGCAGAGGACGAGAAAGCTAAAATAAAGGCTTACAGCGAGTACGGCCTGTCTATTCACCAAATAGCAAAAAAAAAAAAACACAACGAGGCCGCAAAGTGATATCCACATTTTTACGAAACGAGTCCAACTGTGAGAAAAATATGCAAGGGCGAACTGTTAGTGCCGTTACCAGTGGCGGTTCGTCCATAGGAGCACATGAGCACGTGAACCTCCATCTGTTTCAAAACATTGTTACATTTCAATTATTATTTGCCACCATTTACCATTTTATTCACTCCTATAACTCAATGAATGTTCATTTTCCTCCTCAACATGTTGAAAGCACACAGAACAAAGTATGTATGTACGTACGTATGTATGTACACAAAGAAGAAAAGAGAATGAGAAACAAAAATCTGGGTACACATCGCTATCACTATTCTACATGTTGCGAGAGCAATCGCACGTGCGATGGGCTATGATATGGTATCCATGAAAGTTTTATAAGTATGCGTGTGCAAAAAGCCTTTTACAAGAACAACAATGGGAGTTTGGTTGCCTTTATCAAGCAACAACCTGAGCACAGAAAAATTGTGCTCCGTTCATGGAATGTATACGTTGCGTACGAGGGAAGTGGATACAAAAATAAAACTTTGAATTTGTTTGCGATTCTCGGAAGAAGAAATTGTAGTGTCAATTGCAGTAAATTTGTCGGTTGAAGGAAGAGTGTTGTTCTTGTTGTTGTACGTTGTTTCCTTAAATGATAGATTTCCATGAAATTGGTAAATTGCAAAATGAAAAACTGTTGTGTTCTAGACTAATATACCGAAGACAGGAGTTTAGAAATACTTCTGGAGCTATCGTTCTCCTTCAATTTATTATCGAAAATGATTTGCAAATTACGTTTTCTGAAACATATAAACTATTAAAAATTATTTCTACAATTCCCATGACAACATCTGAAGCTGAAAGGTGTTTCTCCACTTTGAAGAGAATAAAAACATTTCTCAGAAGCACTATTAGTGAAAGCCGACTAAGTGCATTGGCCATGCTATCAATCGAAAAAAATATGGTTAAAAATATAAAAAAACTTCAATGAAAAAGTAATTGATTTGTTTGCATTAAAAAAAGACAGAAGAATGGATTTTGTGTATAAAAATTATACATAAAATATAAAATTTTAAATAAAACCGTTCAAAAAATTTCGTGATTTTTTAATGTTCTTTATTTAAATTATGTCCCCATTTTAGATCTCACTCTCCATCAAAGTTGATTTTTACTATTGCAAAAATAATGTGAACCCTTGAAATCAAATGTGACGAGCCGCCACTGGCCGTTACCCCCGCTGGAAAAAGAGCAATTCTTCGGCTCGCGTCAAATTCACGCGACTCTGCCGCTAAAATAAGAGAAAAAAGTGGTGTTAAGGCAAGCGTGTCAACAGTAAAGCGGATTATTTCCAAGGCTAAACACTTAAAGCGAATGAAATTAAAGAAAAAACCGCCGCTTAACCCATATCGCAAAGAGCAACGCCTTCGATTCTGCCGTTCTAACATAACATGGAGTAAGGAATGGTACCGTGTTGTGTTCTCCGATGAAAAAAAGTTTAACTTAGAGGGTCCTGACGGTTTCAATTATTACTTTCATGATTTGCGGAATGATGAACATCAATTGGATCGTTTGCACAGCCGAGTGGGCGGTGTTATGGTTTGGGGAGCCATAACGTACTATGGCATTTTGGAGTTGCAGTTCCTAACTCCTCGAATGAATGCGCAGTCTTACATTGGCGTACTCGAGAAGGTTTTCCCATCCATTACTGAATTGTTTGGTGACTTTCCGTGGACATTGTAGCAGGACAACGCACCAATTCACAATGCCAGAGTTGTAAAATAATTTCTTGAGCTTCAAAACGTGTCATTGTTGGATTTGCCACCATATACTCGCCGGACCTAAACATCATCGAAAATGCTTGGGGATGGCTTGCTCGGAAGGTGTATGAATCAGGGAAGCAGTACTCCAATAAGGAGGAATTAATAGCAGCAATTAGATGTAGCTGGGCATCCATTGCGCTGGATTACATCAAGAAGTTGTATGATTCCCTACCTACAGGATGTATGAGGTTATTTATAACCAAGGCGGAAGCACACACTACTATTTTTTTTTTTTTTTTTTGTTATTCAAAAAAATCAGCTTAATGGTGTTACACATAATAATAAATAATAAATTTTTAAGTTTAACAGTGTGAAAGAATTTTTAAATTATTTGTTATGAGAAGGTTCTATTCAAGTAAGCCAAAATTTGAACTGTATATTTTGAGTAATATCGCTTCAAAATTTATAAATAAATTTCCATTTCAAATATGGATTCCATTCCTTCGTTTTTATTTACAGAATTTGATAAACTCCCATTAAAAAAGAGAATCTAGTCATTGGTATTATTTTTTTTTTGAAGTTATTAGACTTCAAACTCACAGTAAAGGGGGGTGCTATTCAAGTGAGCGGCACTGTATGTGCAAGTGAAGCGTGATCATCGATTTCAATTAAAATTTAAAAGTATTACTGAATAAACCTCACATTGGACTACCAGCCAATGTGGTGGGTACCGCTTTAATCGTAACGTAATCCAGTTTGGGTGTGCGTCATACACTCTCGTCAGATAGGATTGCATTTTTAAAGTGCACTTCTTATTTTTGTATGAGCCAACATTTTCAAAAGACTCGCAATAACATCCAATTATCGGTTTTACTTTACGGTTACTTGAGTCATTAAACCTGTCAATTGCTACCCAATAAAACCATTACAGCATCTGCTGCTGGCTGCCTTACCAATTAAAATATCACACGGCACCCTCAATTATAGAGCGTGTAAGGACTCTTTTTGTTGCAAAGTAAAAAAAAATTAATTAAACATTAATAAAGTGCCCAACACTTTTATTAGGCGCAGCAACGTATATATACAGCATGTACTTCAATGGGCTCTACGCCTCAAACTCATTTTTTTAACTTTTCATTCAATTCGCTCTACCATCGGATGTTGTAAGGTTAACACATGTGCATCTAATGGCCTCTATCGCATGCGGTGTACATATATGTATGCTTCCATCAGATGAACGTGTAAACCCTCAAGTGCGCAACACATATACAGGGCGCAGCAGCCTGTGTAGAGTGTAGGATTTAAAACCAGTTGAACCGTGTTTGCAAAACCCCCTCTCTATTGCTATTTCAGTGTCACCACCTACAACAATTGCTGCATCAGGAACAAAACAGACGCGACGCTCCGCACTGCTGCTAGTAAGTGTCATCATCCCGAATGCGCGCACGTTTTCCGCGCGCGAGTTGTCATTAAGAACGCACCAGGCGGGGTGCAAAATTCACATTCCGCCTTTGTTTTCCCAATGGGGTGGTTGGTGACAAATTCAAAACAGCAGACAAGAGAGGTCCAGAAGAGCAAGAGACGAGCCTTTGTATTTTACCAAAAATGGAAATAAATCGCGGGAATATAATCCGCGAATGCAAGGACTTGAACCTTGTCTCTCAGCAGGTATGGTCTCTAAGGACACACACGTTGGTGTAATTTGAAATAGAATTCCTGGGAAGGGACCTAATCGGTGAATTGTGAGGAGGCTCACACTTCCTACTTTTTTTTTTTTTACAATGAGTCAACCGATGCATGCCGTAAGGATGAGGTTGCCAGGAGGCAGACTTTTGTTTATTTCTTTGCAATCTTTTTCATTAACAGTAATGCCCACTTTGTTTGTTCATTTTAAGTTCTGAGATGTACATTTGAATGTCAGATATTAATAAAGTTCTTCATAAAGGGTCGTCTTCGGTTTACCCCTTGGTCACTACCAACGCACATGATTCATGAGTGATTAAATATTACGTTAATGATTTGCGTTGTCGGAGTTGTCTACTCAACTCGGATGGTTGTGAATAAATACGAGAATGAACGACTTATTTCACTTTTATTGCCGGTATTGAAGTAGAATGACTCGTGTAAGCGTAAGGGCTACTTTGGGTCAACATTTAGTTAAAGTTGATAAAGTTATTATGCCATCTAGTCCAGTAGACTTGAATGGCTTAAAGACGCTTATTCTCCAAGAAATGTTGATGTTGCCCCAACCGACTGTTGATGGTATTGTAAGATTTGAGGGCTTCTTTAATCTTGGGCCACAGCAGATACAATCCGCTGGGGTCTGTAGACGGTCTTACACTAATTACGTCTGGACATTTTATTATTCATATACCAATTCGATCTTGGGTGTTTGGTAATTTTATTTCACATTAGCTGAATACCCAGCATAACTCAGAAGTAAAATCCACAAACATCATTTCAGCATCAATATTATTTATAACATGAATTGTTAAGTGAAAGATAAAAATCCTTGGAAAGGAACTCTTACTTACTTACTTAAGGTGGCGCTACAGTCCGGGGTGAACCTGGGCCTCAACAAATACGCCTCTCCAGTTAGCGCGATCTTTGGCTAACTGCCTCCAGTAGCGCACACCAAGTTGGTTGAGGTCCCCTTCCACTTGACCGCGCCACCTAAGGCGAGGTCTTCCTCTACTGCGTTGTCCCTCCGGGTTGGAATCGAAGACTCTCCGGGCCGGAGCGTTGGTGTCCATTCGCTCTACATGTCCTAACCATCTTAGACGACTAATGCGTACTTTTCTGACCAGGTCGATGTCGCTGTACAGCTCGTAGAGTTCGCTGTTAAATCTTCTCCTCCAAATCCCGTCAACGCAAACGGGACCAAAAATGACTCGAAGAATTTTGCGTTCGAAGCGACCAAGAAGATCCTCATCCGTTTTTGCTAGGTTCCATGCTTCTGCGCCATAGAGCAGGACAGGGATGATGAGAGTCTTAAATAGAATCTCCTTAGTGCTTCTTGACAAGGCGTTACTAATCAATTGCCGTCTTAGGCCAAAGAAACAGCGGTTGGCAAGCGTGATTCTTCGCTTGTTTTCTGAGGTGATGTCATTTTCAGAGTTAATAGCGGATCCGAGGTAGACAAAGTCCCTAACTACCTCAAAGTTATAGCTGTCTATCGTGAAGTTCTGTCCGATTCGTCGTTGTGTGTCCCTTCTTGTTGACAGCATATAGGAACTCTTATCCAAAATAAATAAAATAAGTTTATACCCATTTTCAAAAAAGGTTATTGGAAGGATTTAAACTATACAGACACGTTTCTCTCTTTTTTACATTTTCAAAACTCTTCGAGAAGGTTACAAAAATACGAGTTATCAATTTTCTTGAAAGGAACTCGTTTTTTAGCTGTAGTCAACAGAAGATGCGCTAAGTGTTTGCACCAATGTAGGTATATAACAGTCTGAACCACAAGAAATCAACCGCGTCCCTTTTCATTTATAACTAAAGCTTTTGATACTGTGGATCACTCAGTCAGCCCGGAGCTTTAATGCAACGCGCATCGATCTGTGAATCGTACTAGTAAGTCTATCATATTAAATCTTTATTAAAAACATTCAAAATTCGTAAGCGCGCGAGATTACCAAATACCGAGGACAACCTACTGTCCTCGGATAAAAAACTTAAGTCTGTACCCAAAATGGTCCTAACTAAAAGGCACTCCAATTATTGGAGCCCCGAACAGTGTCTGCCAGACAGTGATCATGAAAGTGATGATATGAACGACCATGTGTTGCCAAACAAAATCACTAAAGTAAATGTTCCCCCAATCAAACTTTTGCAAAAACCTGAGGATTATGTGCATGAACTGATGAAAACTCTAAAAGTTTCTGATTATTCCATTAAACGAATGTCTATCGGAATTAAAACTAATTGCGAAAGTATTGATTCATATAACTCTGTGCTCAATAAATTAAAATTAGAGAATTACCAATTTTTCACCCACGATAATAAAAGCGAAAAAGCTTTCAAAGTATTTTTATTTGGCCTAGGTGCATATACGAAGTAAATAAATTAAAAAGTGAACTGCTAAGACTTGGGCTTAAATGTTTGGAAGTAAAAATGATTACAAAAAAATTTCAACGCTACACCGATACGTTTTACATAGTTTCACTTGAAAATGGCTCTAAAAAACTTAATGAGTTAAGAAAGGACATTCGCTCCATCTTTCACACTCAAATTAATTGGAGCTATAAGCGTAAACAACACAATAGATTGACCCAGTGTCGTAAGCGTAACTGCCAAATTTTTGGCCACGGTAAAAGAAATTGCAATTGCAATATAAAAACATACTATTCAATCTGCGCAGGTCATCACAAGACCAAAGAGTATCCAAACTAGAGAGCCAACTTCCGTGCACCTACCCGATTTTCCCCGCAAATTTTTAATGACTATGACAGCCCTCTCTCGTGGGCTCTTATTTTTACTGTCGGTAAATACGTGTAATTAATAGCCGCCCGGAAGCACTTTTTCAATTACAAACAATTTGTAAATGAACTTATAACAATAAATGTTGAGTATAGTTTTTTATATAGCTTTACTTGTTCTCTATCCATATTCGGCGCCAAAAAATGTTCATCCATTCACATTTCAGGTCTTTTTAATTTTGTTTATATGAATTACATTTTTGACAGCAGAATTCATACAGCTGAACCTTGGGGGTTGTTTAGCGCAGTATACTATTAACAAATTTCAGTCTCGCCATTAAATTTACGGAAGCTTACATGCAAAAATTGTATGAAAAATAAAGTTATTTTGATTTATATGTACTAATGTCATTTTTCATTACAATTCTTGGGGAAATGTCTTGTCCGAACTTTCTGTTATGTTGCCAATGTCCATTATGTACCCGCCCAGTCCGACTTATGTTCCAGCTAGTTCTCATGGTAGTCCCTCCGTTATCGATTTATTTGTATCTAACGTGTCAAGTCTTATATCGCAGCCCATTTCTGTAAATGAGCTTAGCTCTGACCACAATCCTGTTATTTGTAATATTCTCCGGTCGGGTGTCGGAAAAGTGCAATATTATCAAGACCTGAAAAATGCAAACTGGTCGAGTTATCGAACCAAAGTAATGAATACCTTAGAACAATTCCTACAGCTATAGAAAATATCTCAAGTAACCATGATGTTGACGACTTAATTCATACATTTTCTGAACATATTATTAATTCAGCTAATAGCTGTACCTATTCCCAAAGTCCCGATAAAATCTATATGTGTAAAATTACCAACTCACATCAAAGAACTTATCAGAATAAGGAATATGCACAGAAGAAACTGGCAGAGATACCGACAACCTATTTTCCAACGCTTTAAAAAAAATATTATTTATATTTTATTTATTATTTTTTTTCTTTTTAAATAAATTTTTCATGGGTCAAAATTACACAAATTTAAGATTTTTCGAACTTTTAAAAATTCATATCTCTAAAAATATTAACGTTATCGTGAAAAGCTATAGGACCTTTTTTAATTGTATTTTAACAAAGAATACAAACAAAATTTGTCCGGTTGAAAGATAACAATTCCTCGCAATTGTTTAAACAATTTCGGTTTAAACAATATGGCACGGGGTTGCCCCCTGGCAACATGCATTTATATCATCAGTAGGGTAATTTGAAGAGAATCGCATAAAAAATTTGAGGTGGTCTGGGTCTGCAAAGCCCTTCTGGAATATAGTTAAAATTGCTAAAAATAAAAACAGACAAATACCTTGTCTCAAAAATGGTTTGACTACCCTCTATAGTATACAGATACCGAGAAAGCGGAGTCACTTGCATTAAATTTCTCAAAAAATCATGTAATATCGCAGCATTTAGGAGATGCAAGCACCGAAACACTTGTCCAAAATACTATACAGGCTTTTAGTGTAAATAACCCAGACACTCCATTGTATATAACTTGCAGATTAGAAAAACAGGTGGATTGGATAATATCAAAAAAATAAATTAACAAAATATATATATAAAAATTACCAAAAGAGGTACCTTTCCTGATGGATGGAAACTGGCTAAGGTAATCCCAATACCAAAAGCGGGAAAGCCACTTGATAAACCTCAAAGTTACAGACCTATAAGTTTACTTAGTAGTGTTAGTAAGAGTTACGAAAAAATCTTAGAAAGCAAAATGTTCAAGATTATCGAGGATGAACAGTTTGGTTTTATGCGTGGTCATGGTACCTCCCACCAAGTTTTAAGATTGTGCAATATTGTAAAAATGAACCGTGCAATAGGAAGATCAACTGGTATGATCCTACTAGATATTGAAAAAGCTTTTGATTCTTTGTGGCATAATGGACTTATATACAAAATGGTAAACCTAAATTTTCCTTCGTTTCTCTGTAAAATCATCCAAAGTTTCGTATCAAATCGTCGTTTTATTGTGCATGTGAATAGTAGTGTATCAAATGTAATAAACTTTCATGCAGGTGTACGCCAAGGCTCAGTTCTTGGGCCAGTTCTTTACAATCTATACACATCCGAATTTCCTCTACTCTCTCAATGTGAAGCAGCAATATATGCCGATGACACGGCTGTAATCTCAACGCATGAGTTCAGTGTTAACATTGCGACGAACCTTAAAAATGCGATCGAAACACTGCAAAACAACTATACAATGGAAATTCAATTGCGTTGAAGACTTCTGTAAAATACCTGGGTGTATTTATCTTGATTCAAAACTGACGTTTAAAGAACACATTACGCAAAACACTTAACAAAATAAATATTGGCATAAAAATATTATATCCATTATATATAAATAGGAAATCTTCACTTTCAAATGAAAACAAAATAATAATCCATAAAACAATTTTTCATTCCATCTTACTGTACGGCTGCCCAGTTTGGGGACATTGTGCTGAATATCACATTAAGAAATTACAAATCGCACAGAACAAATTATCAAAAATAATGCTTAATCTCCCATGGAATCATTCTAGGCTAGATCTACATGCAAGAGCAAATGTTGAAATGATCTCCTTCAGAATACGCAAACTAATCGACAAATTTAAGATCACTGATATTAACTAACGCAATGTTCTACTTTTTGTTAATTTGGTTGTATATCATCTATTAATCTCTTAATTATATTACTAGAAATGTTGTCAATTTGAAATTATCTATTTATTTACTCATATGTTTCTCCATTGTCAATTCATTTGTTTTAATTGTTTATTTATTTATTTATTTATATTATTTATTTATTTATGCATTCATGTATACTTCATTTATTTGCTTATGCATTCATGTATACTTCATTTATTTGTTTATGCGTTCATATATATTTTATTTATTACTATTATTTTTTTATGCTATTTTTATTTTTATTTTATTTTTTTCCCTTAATTTGAGGTTTTTTAGTCGTTGGTTTTCCTCAAAAACAATCTTCTTTTTTTTAATTCTATTTACTTTTTTTTGTATATCGTAAACTTTTTTCAGTAGAAAGACATAAATTTGTCATATCTCTGTATTTAAATTATGTAAATTGTGCTATAACCAATTGTAAATTCTAAACGAAATGAAAATATCTATCTATCTATCTGTGGATCATTCTATTCTCTATGGGGTATGCTGGTTTCAGAGGTTCTATTCTTGAATGGTTCACGTCGTATCTCAAAAATACAAAACAAATGTTTCGAATTACCAGTACCTTTAGTGAATGCCGTGATAATTGCACTGGTGTACCCCAAGGCTCAGTTCTTGGGCCTGTGTTATTTCTGATATTTCTAATCAGCCTTATCGCGAACAAAATTTTCCCGGAGATATTTCCCATTTTGGGAAAGTTGGTATCGCGAATCAACTTCGAAAAGGGAAACAAATGTTCCCCTGAAAAAGTAGCTATCGCGAATACTTTTTCTGGGGAACTTTTTCATTCTTTCAGTGCGATATTTTCCTTAAGTGGTTTGTTGGGGAACAAAGGAAAAAAATGTAAGTGTTTGTTTATATTCTGCAAAAAATAAATATCTATGAAAAGTTTATTATTTTTCTAAGGGTAATGGAACAAATAAAAGACAGCTGGACATCCTTGTAGGTTTGATGGAAAAATATCCAGATATTGCTACAGGATACTCTAAAAGGAGCAAAGAAGATGTTCAGAACATTTGGAAAATCATCGAAATGGAGTTAAACAGCATCGGACCACGATCAAAATCTGCATTTGAATGGAAAAGGGTACATTTTTGTTAATTCATTATTTTTCACGATAATAATACTACTAACTTAATTTTTTCAATTTGCAATGACTAAGTGACCTACAGATTTCAATTTTATTTGTTTCAGGTATGGAGTGATAAGAAAAAATACATAAAAAAGAAAATGTCGGAAAACTTGAAATCAAAAAACTCCACTGGTGGCGGCCCTAGCAGAGAATACAAGTTTTCAGATCTGGAGGAGACCATCATAAAAATATGTGCAATGAGTGAATCTGTGGAAGGTCATTGCGATTCTCTGCGTTTTGGATTGCATTCCTGCTCTAAAAAACAAAAACTATCTTCATATTTCGATAAAGTAAAGGAAAACACCCTTCAGAACGAGGAAGAGTTTCCACCCAATGAATTAGACGAAGTTTTTCGAGCTTTAACTGACACAGAGGTCACATCATGCAATGTTTTAAATAATGCAGTGGATAATGTCGACAGTTATAAAACACCACAAAGCAAGCAAAAAAGCAAACCAGTAACAAAAAACTCGATAGATTTTATAGAAAATGAAACGCATCTACAAGAAAAACTTGTTGAACAAATTGGTGAAGCTGTATTACTAATGAAGAACCATCAAAATGAAATCCAAGCTACTGCCAACAAAATATATCGCTCAATTGATCGACTTTACGATCAACATAAAGAAGTTCTAAAAGAAACCAAACGCCACAACACTGAAATGGAAAAGCTCAGAAAATATGAAATTGAACAAAAGTTGGAGCTGAAAACGAAACTTCTAGAAATAGAAGTAGCTAAACTTGCAAAGTATTAAACTAAACTACTTAACTGCGATACTAACATTAACCTAAACTGAAATTTAAGACTTTATTTTTTATTGAATGGATTTATTTATTTTTATTTATTGTTTTTACTAGAACTTGTCGTTTTGTTATTTGTTTTTTCGTCATTAACATAAATAAACTGTTTAAAGAGAGTTTCCTATTTGTCTTCGTATGCGTTGGGCCTCAGACAAATAAATTGAGCTGCTTAAAGTTACATTTTCAAAGTTGGTATCATCATTGTCTTGAAAGTCCACTGCAATATCCATGGATTGGATATGTCAGATTTGAAATAAATACAAATGTTATGCAAAGCACAGCAAACATTTATAATTTGTATGGCTTTTTTTGGACGATAGTGAAGCTCTCTTGCGCCTAGCAGACATCTCCACCTGCCCTTGAGCACACCGTTGGTTCTTTCAATTATGTTTCTAGTTTTGGAGTGGATGTCATTAAATTTGATTTCAGGTGTTTCGGTCTCTGGTGTCGTGTGAGGAGTCAAAAGCCAAGGTTCCAATGGGTATTCAGCGTCTCCTGTCAAAAAGTGAATGTACATGATTAACTTAACAGTAACGAACAAATAAAAATGAATCTAAAATCTTACCCAACAACCATGTATTCCTCTCACCATTCAAGTATTGTTGTTCCATCCATGTTCTTAGCTCACTAACATTCCACACTAGAGAATCATGACATGCACCAGGGTGCGTAGCATCAACAAATCTGATTCGCATTTCATCATTACAAACCTGCAAAATAATTATTTTGGCTTTAAATATTTCGATTAGTAGCTAAATTACTTACAAGCAGGACATTTAAACTAAAGTTTAATTATACGGATGTGAGTTCCGTCTATGCATCCAATTACACCTGGGATATTACTTTTCTCGTAGAATTTTAGTTTTGTCCTCCTTTTTTGTTCAGCCGTCATTTGCGCATTTATCCATTTTGGACAAAGTTTGTGTTCGTAAATGGCAAGTACTTCTGAAAGTACTTCGGAAAATGAAGACTGCGCTATTCCAACCTCATAGTCTTTTGCTACTCCTTTTTGATATGCTCCTTCAGCAAAGAAGCGCAAGCAGGCACTGAGTTTAACAAGAGCAGGTATTGGAAAAGATTTTTTTTGTTTCCGGCAAGGAGTCTTTTAAAAGATCAAGTAGATATCTAAATGTCGGCTTATTAATGCGATAATACTGCTGACATCTAAGGGTACAGATTAAATAATTGAGAAAAAACATTGGATGTTAACTTACATGGTTTCTTGCAACTCAAGTGGATTGGACATATCTCTCAAGTTTCTTCTGATGCCTATTTGGCTCCTTCTTTGAATGTCCTCCGACTCTTCGACCGCTATCACAAAAGCAATGCTATTGATCATGTTTTTTTGTTTTTTTTTATAACCTTTTTTCACGGTAATTAACTAAACTTTTTGCTCACAAAATATTGTCTCGTGTAGGTAAATCAAAACAATTTACTGCTGTCAAAATATTCGATCTGTCAAAATATTCGATTATTACTTCGAAAATGATTTGTGAGCTTTTGTATGTTGGCATGACTTGTTTCGTGGGAAAATGCATTCCGTGGGAGATTCGCGATGGGCAACTTTTGTTCCCAGGCAATATTTTATTTGCCGGGGAAAAATGTTCCCAAGAAATTGCCGATAAGGCTGAATATAAATTCCATTTTTGATCTTCCATTGAAGGGTAAACTAACTATCACTATATACGGATTCTAAATTGACACCACACCGATAGGAAAACAAAATTTCGAATTTGAAAAAAAAAAAAAAAAAAAATGAGGGAGCCAGCAGTAAGAGGATTGCGAGTTGGGGGTCAGTACTGTGTCTGTTAGTAACAGTGGACCTGTTTTTTACAAAACCATGTTGGTTACTGCAAATTTAATTTTTGGAAAAAAAAAATTAAGTTATCAGTCACCAACTCATCAAACAGTTTAGGGATTGACGATTATTTACAGATCCCTATGTAGGTTTCAATCTTATTTTTCCTACCTGATTTAAATATTGGTATTATAAAATAACTTTTCAATAAAGAAGGAAATATACCAGTCTTTAACGATACTGTTACGATTCTTTTATCGTTATGTAGCTTGACAGACCAAGATTCTTGTATCTTGACTGTCTCTAGTGTTGCTGGTAGTACACCAGAACACTCACTTGCGAGATAAGCTAATTTCAGTTCCAAGCAGACTCTTTTGGAGAAACAATTAAAGCCTTGAGCAACTGTTTAACAATATCTGGTTCTCCAGTCTTTATTCAGGTGTTATTTGTAAAAAATGAATGCTTAGCCTAGCATACAGCATGAAATTTGACTTATTATAATGTAAATCTAAAACTGCTTACGCGTCACAAAAATGGCACAAAAATACTTTATTGTCAAAGGTCGTGTTTCACGCACCTGGCAAACATGCTCTTTATGCAAACACACACCACGGAAAAACCTTTCAAATGCCTACCGCTGGTAACGTCAATTCAAATATCCATTCAAGGATATCAGCATCATCTAAGCGGGAAAGCATTAAAGGAATTGAGGCACAAAACATCCACCATGGCAAAAGAATTTCTCCCAATAAAGTGGCTTTGCTGCCTGCTCCTTGGATTATCCCTTCGGATATATTGATTCCGATGAGAATTGACATAGCTTAAAATGTTAAAATGAAGGAGACGTACGGGAGGAACAATTTTATTTGTTTCGCTTTTCGGGGATACATTAAAGGGTACCTAATGAAGAATCAATTGAATTCAATGTTGCACGGACGGATGAGGAAATCGTCTTTTATCCGAAAAGTGTTCCTTAAGCAATATTCAACAAAACACAACAACCATCAGTTAGTAAATAAATACCACGTCATGCGGGTGGACTTCGTTCCATGTCACACAGCCATTATCCAAATTGTGATCCTAATCCTCTACACCTAAACCAGTTTTCGAAATAATATTAAATGAGCGTTGCTTTATTTTCTTTTCTTTTCTCGTTTCGTCTTTTTTATATATACAGCCTATGTTAATGGACTTGACCTACAGGGACCAATATTTCTGCACGAGCCGCCGCATAAAGTTGAGTTTTCAAATAACTCCGGAGGTCTGATAGAATGTTCGGGGCATGGAAGTCCACAGCCGGAGGTAAGTGGGGGACGATAAGTGTTGGGACATTGGGCTTCTGTTTTTTTTTTTTTTTTTTCTTTTTTTTGCTTACCTCAGTTGCGTTTGCTTTTAGGTTTATATAAATGAAGACCCAGTTGTTGATGGGTGGTAATTGATTAAAAGGGAATTAAATGTTATGGCGCTTTTTTCTTCTGTGCTTTTCAGATCGAATGGACACCTATACCACCGCAACAGGACTTGGTTTTTACATTATCAAATGGCAGCCTTATGTTTTATCCATTTACCGCGGAAAAATATCGCCATGAACTTCATTCAACGGTTTACAGGTAAGCATATTTTAATTTGTGTAGTGATTCTTATAATATTTACAGTATTATAGTGGATAAGATGATAATAATATGTGTTCTTCTCATCATTCCTTCCTTTCCATTTGGGAAAAGGTTTAACTTCTGCATGTTGGCCTAGGGAGAAGTGTCCTACCACTACATTAAAAAGCACACAAACTGATGCGAGCATCTGTTAAGCTATGTTCAGACGATTGTCAGATCTGACAATATTGTCAGGTTTCCAAATAATGCACTGAGGGACTAAGTTCCCACCTAGTGGGAAGTAAAACCACTTTCGTAAAGTAAACCTAGTTCCCATGTAAGATGGGAACGAAGTCCACTTTCTTATGGGAACTTAGTACATATTCAAAAATAAGAAGAGGTAACTAACTTCCAACATTTAGAATTGGAATTTTTAATTTTGTTTGACAAAATACTTCGAAATTCAATTTGCAAGACTCTGAAAATTAATCAAAGAAAAATTGCGGTGATTTTTTGGCACAGGTACATAAGTCCACGAGACTAAATTCGCGCGAATTTTTTACTTTTATTTTCTCAAATTTTCGGAAGCCTACGGACTTATTTTCCTGCACCGGTTTTGTCCCAACCCCTGACAATTTAGGTTTAGGGCTTTACGCCAAATTTCTCGTGGAATCGAGAATTGTATCGCAATAGTTTGCGTATGAATTCCAAACAATTCGATGATCTCCTAACTTTGTTGACTTCGCATATCCAAAAGCTTTCAGATTCGAAATGTCAGCAAACAATAAAATAAAAATTAAAAATACTTCAGCCAATTGCATTAAAGCATCTAATCCAACTTCCTGACGAAAAATTAAACAACGAAATAAATATAAGACAAAAAGCATTCCAAAGTAAATATTTCCGGATAGTTTTACAAGCATCATGAAACAAAAAATACAATATGCATATACCTAAAACAAAAAGTCATTAGAAAGGATCATACATATTTCTAGATCCTTTTAGATGTACCATATCATTGAAAAACTATTTAGGTATTCTAGATCCTTTTCGTTGTTATATCGACTTTTTCGTCCACGTACCTACATATTTTAAATTATTTAATTCAGACATTTTGAACCAATTTATAAACAATTTAAAACTTCGATTTGTTCGTACAAATTGTGAAAAAGGCTACATGAAATTTGGCCCCAATAAAAAATGGCCCCAAAACAAAAATGAAAAATTGCCCCAAAAATTTATATGAAAACCAACAACAATAATGAATTTATAAAATTTTTGATTATTAGGGTGATATTTCATATTTTGGGGCCATTTTTCATTTTTAATTTTGGGGTGATTTTTCATTATGAAAAATTCCCCCAACTTTTTGGGGTCATTTTTCATTTTCGAATTCATATTTAAATTGATACCGTCTTATCGTATATCTAAACAAACCGAATTTTGTAGTCCCCACAGTCTTAAATATCAAATAAAGATTTTTCTTATTATTCTATTGCATCTCCAATAAGCTTTAAATGGCACTCCGAGGCTATTCCAACTTTAAGAAGCATAGTTTTAAATGTCTACAAGGCAAGAAGACTATGGTAGGTCGTAAATATTGGCATACAACACAGAAGGAGCCTATTTTTTCATAAGGTAAGGAAACACTTCTTACTCCGGGGATGCATGGTGCAAAGAACCATCGTGAGTCGGCATGTAGACTAAGAATTGGGGTGAGAAAATTAAAAATTCGCGCGAATTTTTAATTTTCTCACCCCAAATCGATCCTCCATTGAGTAAATTTTTTTTGCTACGCCTTAAGGTTCTTAGAGTCTACATGCCGACTCACGATCAATCATAATCTCACTGATGACAAAATAGGCTCCCAACATTTAACATACTCTACGATGCGCCTTTAGGTTTTTTTTTTTTTTTTTTAAGTAAAATTTGTATTTTTCGGAAAGAAATTCATATTCAATTAAGCTTCAGTATAATTATTAATAATTTATTCGTTCTGTGCTAGTTTCGGTAGAATACAAGTAGATACAATCGGATTGTGGTAGCTGAAGTAAGATATGTACATTCGAGACTGTAATCTATTTAGATTACGCTGGAAGACAGCATCGATGAAAATTACTTATATATGCTAAAGATAATTCTGCATTACTTCAAGATAAAGTTGGGAAGAGATTTGATGATATTCCAATCATTTTGAGTGGGGATTTCAACATCAACTTTGCAGATGATAAAAACCAGAGACAATACTGAGACCCCCAACTTCGGCCGATTTTCCGTTACTTGCCTACAAGCTATATTTCTATGGGGTGGTACACGCTAAGTGCGTTAGTATTGTTACATAGAAATTCGTATTGACAACTGTCACCCACCAACACACTCGCACCTTGCGTGTCCCACTTCCGCTGTCGGCAAAGTTGCTTCCAGCGTTCATAGAATTTTGTCAGTTAAATTTGAAATTATTCGTTTCGTGTAAATAGTATTTTATTTTAGGAATTAGTGCACTTTTGCTGAAAATATTTATTAAAAATGATTACTGTAGAATGGTTGTATGAAAATAAAAACATTTTGGGCAATTTTTCTTCAGTTATTTAAGAAAAATGTACACATCAAATCGAAGTTAATGATATTCAAAAGCAGAAAATACACAACAATATTTGTCCTAATATGTTTCTAGTATATAAAACATCTCATTTAGATCGCATTATTAACTAAACAAATTATATTAATCGTTTTTTAAAAATTTATAATAACCAACCAATAGCATTCAGTTAGGTATCTTAAAATGTGGTATTCTCGAACTCTATCACATTCCCCCATGGTTGGTAGCGGTTGTCAGCATTGAATTTATATTTTTTGTATGTTTTTACACGTCACACGGATTCTAAATAGACATAACACCGATAGGAAAACAAAATGGCGAATTTGAAAAAAAACTGAGGGGGCCAGCGGCAAGAGGATTGTGAGTTGGGGGTCTCAGTATTGTCTCTGATAAAAACTACCATTAATTGAATTTTTAAATAGCAAATTTGATTTAACGATGAGCAATGATCGCAATCTTAGCACGACTAGACATAAAACTACAATTGATGCCATCTTTACAAGATATTTAAATAGATTCGAATCAAAATTGTTTGTTTCCTATTTTAGTTACCTACCATAAACCTATAGTATCCGTTTTCAAATATAATGATAATAATGATGATGATGATGGAAGAGTTTGAAGTTGTTGATGAAATTTCATAAGTGTCATTGGTATTCATTTCAAAGAATGCCCATTAATTTTTAAATTTAATATTTCATGTATCTGTAAATTTATACATTTTAAGCAATAGATTGCAATTTTGTATGTAAAATAACATGTATTATTTTTGATGTAAAATACCGCATTAAATGAAAATGAAAAATGTAACATAATTTTTGTAGTAGTAGTAGTTTATAATAATGAATAAAAAAACACTTTATTTAAAAGTACTTCCTACACAATAATATATTTTCTGACGATTCGAAAAATACACACGTAATTGTTCAAGTTATCACTTCTGTCGGCACTCCCGGAGTGCCTTTTAATTTTTTTTCACTATCCCTTACATTCATCCCAAAATTGAAAAACGAATGGTTATGAGAAGCTAACCTTACGGACATGTTGCGCCAACAATTTTTTTTTTTTTTTTTTTTTTTAATACCTACACCTAAATCTTTTTATACTGCCCCCACTGTTGCGCGATGTATGTATTTATTTCTTTTAGAAAAATTATCTGTTTAAAGGAGACCTTGGCATTTATATTTTTTGATTGAATGGATGAATTACGCGTTGATGTCGGCAAATTATTCGATAAACACAGTCGTTGTTCTCAGCAGAGACAATACTGAGACCCCCATCTTCGGCCGATTTTCCGTTACTTGCCTACAAGCAATATTTCTATGGGGTGGTACACGCTAAGTGCGTTAGTATTGTTACATAGAAATTCGTATTGACAAATGTCACGTAACTTCACACACCAACACACTCGCACCTTGCGTGTCCCACTTCCGCTGTCGGCAAAGTTGCTGCCAGCGTTCATAGAATTTTGTCCGTTAAATTTGAAATTATTCCTTACGTACACGTAAGTAATAGTATTTTATTTTAGGAATAAGTGCACTTTTGCTGAAAATATTTATGAAAGTGAAAAATGTAGATTGTATGAAGGAAAATAGAAACATTTTGAGTAATTTTTCTTCAGTTATTTAAGAAAAATGTACACATGAAATCGAAGTTAATGATACTCAAAAGCGGAAAATACACAACAATGTTTGCCCTAATATGTTTCTTGTATATAAACAACTCATTTAGATAGTATTATTAACCAAACAAATTATATTAATCGTCTTTTAAAAATGTAACTATAATAACCAACCAATAGCATTCGTTATCTTAAAATGTGGTATTCCCGAACTCTATCACATTCCTCCAAGGTTGGTAGCAGTTGGCAGCATTGATTTTATATTTTTTGTATGTTTTTGCACGTCACACGGATTCTAAATAGACATAACACCGATAGCAAAACAAAATGGCGAATTTGAACAAAAACTGAGGGGGCCAGCGGCAAGAGGATTGTGAGTTGGGAGTCTCGGTATTGTCTCTGGTTCTCAGCTTACCTTTCTGAAAATGCCATACTAATTTTTTTGTCTGCAAATGTTTTGAAAGGTGATTGAATTTCTTGCTCAGGACCGTCTTTTAAAGGCGTAACGCTGAATGATTTACAACCATCATTGCCAACTGCATATTCATCTGATTACTACAACTCTGAAAGTTTTACACTTATGTGTAAAAAATGCAAAGAAGGTAATGATTAAGGAATCTGCAAGGTTCTCTGACAGATCTAGGTCACTGAAGAAAACAGACTAGAGTTCGCCCAGTGGTCGAAATTCTACCATTATATTGACCTGACTTATATACATCTCTGCACTATCTTCCCATCAAAATATAATTCAAGCGAATATGTTGTGGTTAAGGCAGTAAAAGTGCTTCTTAACTATTTCCTTTCGCATATTTATATATAAGATAACGAAATTAGCTTCTCAGATCAGTGGTAAAAGTAACTATGGTTGACCTTGAGAGATAGGTTTCTTCCTCCTCACTTACTTACGAAAAAGTTAGGGGACGTTTATGTAGTAATCTATGAAAAAAGACAGATACATCAATTCAAAAAAGTGGTACGAAAAGTGGTTAAAATATCTGATATCGATACTCGAGGAATTTGATAATTACTAAGAAAACTAGTTATAGCATCTTCCTTGCGATGAAAGTGATCTGGAATAAACCGAACTTCTTTTTTAAGAATCCGAGTATGTGGATGAGTTTGTACTGAGACTGTTCCATGTTACAGTGAAATAATTTTGTTTTGCCGCCGGTTGACATGATTTTAGTACGCAAGAAATCAAAAAAATAATCCACGCATGTGCCAAATGGGACAACAGAACAAATTTCAAATCAGCTGTTAATTGTAAGGTGTGTAAAAACTTTTTACAATATTTAATATTAATTTCATACCTATGTTTTGTCAACCCGGCAGATTGCAGTGCCATGTCAAATGATTTTATGTTAATTAACTAAGTCATTATAAAATTATTGTAAGGTTTTAAGAGCTTTCAATGAGCTCTGGCACTGCGGCTTCTTAGAGGAGCCTATTGTGCCTTCCCTGGCAAATTCTTAGAGCCATATCTTCACTCCAGAGATCGTCAGGAAGACAAGGATCTTCTCTGGGTGTATATTCGCAAGAGATGCTGAATTAACGATTTCATCACATAGGATGTTTTTCCTGAGACGACAAAGGGCCGGACATTCTGTGATTATATGAATAGAGGATTCATCACTCTCGAGACAAAGTCTACAGCTGGGATCCGGTGAAGATGTTTTTTCACGCAATCGTGACCACTGATTATTCCCGTTAATATTCTCAGTTTGTTTTTATCCAGATTAATCAAGAAGGGTGATTTTCTGGAGGAGAATTTGGGGAAAAATGATCTGGTGCAATTCTGCCCAGCTGTATTTTGCCAAATCTCGTTAGACTCTATACCAGATTGGTTCTTGATATAGTTCCTGAAATGATTTTTTCTGACTCCGCAAAATGGTTCAGATCCGATGAGTGGAGTGGCTGCTCCGATTTTAGCCAGTGAGTCAGCCGATAAGTTACCCTCAAATCCTCTATGGGCTGGAATCCAGTGGAGGATGACTAGGTTAGGTTAGGTTAGGTTAACGGGTTGGTAGAGCAGGTAGACCCTACTATACCCCACTTAGGTCCTTGTGGACCCATTGTGATACCCTTTGTTGGGGGTTTATCGTTGGTGCTGTAGATGGTTAGCACATGTCTCTCCTTCATATATTTACCGCCATCCTGATATCCTCAAGAACCTGTAAATATCAGAGAGTGTAATATCAGAAAGTTCTTCTAAGTCATGGAAGTAATAGCTTCTAAGTGTTCTCTTCCTCAAGTGACAGAGGCTCGGGCAGTGGCAGAGGAAGTGAGGTGTGTCCTCATGAACCTCTTCGTCCCCGCAGCCTCTACATATATCGTCATCTCTGAGATTTAGTTTCATCGTGTGGTTTCTTAGAAAGTTATGACCCGTTAAAGCCCCTACCAGCTTAGACAGCGATGACCTGTCAAACTGTAGAAGTTTGATGGTTCGGCCACTGTCATATACTGGCCATAGCTTCCGAGATACTTCACAGGTAGTTAGTTCTTTCCACCTGTTATTGGTTTTCATACGAATCTTGTTCTCCACTCGTTCTCTGAGATTACAGAGTGGAGGCTTGATCGACTGTAGTGCTCTATCATGATCCATTGCAGACCCTTTTCTCGCCAGTTCGTCAGCAATCTCATTGCCGGCTTTGTCACTGTGTCCAGGGACCCAGCAGAGATTAGCAGCGTGCTGCGAGCAGAGAACCTTGAGCTCTTCGCGACAGCTGTGAACTAGCTTGGATTTTATTTCAATAGCAGAAATTGCCTTTATAGCCGCCTGGCTGTCAATGAAAATGGTAATATCATTGCGTGGTATTGCCAACCGTATTTACTTAGAATATGTGTGTGGCCAAAATTGCATGGGTTCCAGGTATTAGTTTGACTAATCCTTAAGGCACTTTTGGCAGCAGTCTCTTCCATGTAGAGGTCCAGAGGGGTCAAATTGAGGATTGCCTCCAATCCAGCTGTGGTTGTCCCTATACATGCCAGTCTTTGTATCTTTGTCATTGCCTTGAGATTGGTTGCCTTGCCCGCGGCTTGCCACCAGACTATGCTGCCATATGTGAGTATTGGCCGCACGATTGCCGTGTATATCCACAGGATTATTTTGGGGTTTGGTCCCCACCTCCTGCCGAAGATGCGGTTACATGCGTAGAAAGCATTAGCTGCTTTCTTCACTCTTTCATTGACGTTCGGCTTCCAATTAAGTTTCCTATCGAGGATCATACCTAGGTATTTTGCCCTATCTGTCACCTTTAGAGGTATTCCCTCAAGAGTTGATGGCTCGAATTGTGGTATTATTCTTTTGTTTGTAAAAAGGACAAGCTCGGTTTTTTGAGGGTTGACCCCGAGGCCGCATTGCTTTGTCCACGTACTGAGAGTTCTTAGTGAATTCCCTATCACCGTCATTTTATCAACTGCAAAAAATGTAAGAAAACATGATTTTTATTACCTATACTACCTGCGTTCGCCCCTGGATGTCAATAAAGCAAATAATTACAGAGGTACCTCTTTCATGAATTCAATTTCAAAAATATTTTCCTCTACGAGTATTCTTTTATTCTTAGACATCTCTAAAACTATTCGCCCTCCCAACGCAGCCATCGTTTTTCAAGCAGAAGTACTGGCAATTAAGGAGACGTGTATGCTGATGTTTAACACAGCGACAGCTAGAAAAAAATAGGTATCTTCGTCGACAGTCAGACCGCGATTAAGGCTGACGGTTTAACTAGGTCAATGTCCAAGCTTGTTGTAAAATGCAGGGAGACACTGACCACGACCAGGGCTCGTCATCGGTTGGAAATCTTTCTCGTCTGGGCTCCCGGCCAAAGTAACATTGAGGGGAATGAGAAATCCGATGAACTTGCCAGACGAGACTCTGCTCTGTTCGTGTCTCATGCGGAGGAAGTCTGCCCTCCGTTGGGATGAATGAACTAGATGGCACTAGATGGACGAACCTGACGAACTACGTTAATTTAAGGAATATCTGGCCAGTCGACGATGATGCCAGAACAAACAACGTCTTAGCCAAAACGCGTGTAGATGTCACCAAACTAACGGCAATTAGTACGGGCCATCGGCCTTTAGTAACTCACGCAGCCAAGCTTGGCATCTTCCATTACACCCGCTGCCGCAGCTGTGCCGACACAACAAGACTGAAACAGTGTTTCATCTTCCTTGTTAGTGTCCGGCCCTAATCAAAGCCAGGCGCAGTGCACTAGGTAACCCCTTTTATGATGACCTTCCGGTCATCCAAAGTATCCCTTTCAACAAGATCATAAGAATTTCTCAACTCCACAGGCTGGTTTTGAGCCCTTTATTTTCAGGTTCCGTTAGATTTAGTCTCAAAATGTTGTTCAATGCGTTATTTGTGTTTCCCTCGTCAGAAGACGAGGAATACAGCCACTTAAACCAACCAACCGACTATTCTTTTATGCCGCATAACATTATGGGTCAGCAGTAATAATATTCTCAGCGTGAGATGGCAAAAATACGTCAGACTGGTTCGAAACAAGATATGGAGTTAAGCAAAGCTGTCTGCTTAGTGCAACTCTTTTTATTTATTTATTTATTTGTTTGTTTCTCAACAAATTACTAGGCCTTTTTTAGACATGAAAAAAGTAAAATGAGAGACAAAAATTTAAGAAAAATGAAGTTGGTAAATAAAGATAATTAAGAAAAAAAACAAGTACAAAACTAATTAAGAACTGAGCAATACAACTAAAACTGGAAATATTAATGGCAACTAAAGACGCACATTAATTATACAATAATATTAAACCATTTAAAGAGGACGATCTACCGTAATTCGTACAAGAACGAGAAATATAAAAGAATCTGTTATTGCGCAAATTAAGTGATGGAACCCACAAGACTTAAAATATCAGCACAGTGAATCTCCTCAATAAGTATTCTGTGGAGAAAAAAACTCTTGATACCTTTCTCCTAACCTCAAGAGACTCGAGTCCAAGGGTATAAGTTATTAAAATCCGACCAAGGTAGACGTCTGAGGGCAAACCTGAGAAATCTTTTTTGAATTGCTTCGATTCTTACTATTTGAGTACGCCCTAGCATAACATTTGAGCATTCCCCATGCTCTATTGGCTTTATTTGTGATATATTGTAGGATATACAATATGGTAATTTAGGATAGTTTAGTATCTAACATAGCACCTAAATCTTTTATCAAAGATACCTACATGCTAAATATCACTACTGACAAAGGAACACGCGTGAATGAAAGGCGAGGAACGACGGGTTAAAGTAATGACCGAACATTTACTAACATTAGTTTTTATTGCACCACAAAACGAAGTCTTGGAGATGTGCATTCAATCTAGGTATGAAAACTATTCGGATCATTGCATGAAGAGTATATTTTAAAATCATCGGCAAACATCAGGATATTGCAATGTGGAACAAATTTGACAACATCATTAAGGAATAAAATAAATAAGAGTGGGCCTATGTGACTTCTTTGTGGGACACTGGATGTTACAATGATTTCTTTGGATAAGTTTCCTCGAAACTTTACAAATTGGTATCTGTTACCTAGTGTCTCCACGAGCAATATTTCATAGCTTGATATCTGTCAAATTTAATAGAAAGAAAGAACGATAGTATGCAATAAAATGTAGGTTGGGCATTTCATAGCATACTATTTCATTCGTTCAAATGCCGCTGAGCAGAGCATGTCGTTGCATTCTCGCATTAGTTGCCTTAATACACCGTCCATTCGCTACTCAGCCATCGTAAAAAAAGGGATACAAGTGTCAAACTGCACAGAAATGACAGCTCATATCATACTATCGATATCATTCTATGAGCTGAGCAATATATTTCAAGAAATTTTTTATATCATACTATTTGTGGTCTCCACTGGCAATTTTCATAGTATGATATATTGCAAGATATGAAATATTGCTCGTGGAGACACTAGGTTACTTAGATAGGATGATAGCTATCTAAGAAAAACTGTCGGAAACCCTAAACGTTCATGTTGGTTATTGCAAATTAAATTTTTGCAAAAAACATTCAACTTATCAGTCACCAACTCATCAAACTGTTTAGGGATAGTATTCAATAGTATTTTTCCCACCGAATTTAAATATTGGTACTATAAAAGAATTTTTCCATAGGGAAGGAAAGATACCTGTCTTCAACGATACATTGAATATGTGGAAAAGTATGGAATGTAAAGGAAGGGCAAATATTCTTAAAAAGCCTGCTGGAATACCATCGGGTCCAAGATTAAAATTAAGGGCCAAATTTCTAAGTTTACTCAGTATTATATCTTCGGAAAAAGCGATGTTACTAAAAATAGATGAATGTGATGCACCTAAATAAGAAAAAAAGCGTTCATCTAAAACAGAACTAGGATTAGAATACACTGATTGAAAAAATTCTGCAAAACTATTGCAGACAACGCGGGGATCATCTACTGACTGATATCATAGGAAAATGAAGCCGGAAAACCATCACTATTCTTTTGTAAATTAACAAAATTCCAAAAAAAAAAAATGTTGGCGATGATTTGATTTTGGATTCGACATCATTGATATAAGCTGAGTAGGCATGGTATATTGAAGATTTAAACTTGGTTCTGAGATGACGATATAATGTATAGTCATCATTCGACATACTCGACCGCCACTTCCTATAGGCTCTATTTTTAAGAATTTTAAGTCTACGTGTTTCATCATTATCCTAAGGACAAATATCATTTTCGCACTGTTCATAGATGATATTTCATTACATCTACCAGCCGGTACGAGAAATGGTTTCTTGAATGCTCACTTATTAATTTATCGTCGCCCCAACATTGGGTTGCCGGAAACGCCATTTTAATGTTTTTGGGAAATCGCATTTAAAGTTTTGACAGCTTATAGCGCGAAAACCAACCGCTGAGATTTTTTCATTTTTTGACATGATATTATCACGGAAATCCTCTTTCAAAAAATGTAAGAAGTTATTCTAGAACGCTTTAAGTTTTTAAAATATTTAAAAATTATTAAAAAATGAGTTTGCCGTATACGCCACTAAAATCAATACTTTTTTATTTACTCATACACATACGTCAAAAATTGTGCCCATACGGTATTCCAATGATAAATTAGTACAAAATGCATTTACTTAAAATCAGGAAATATAGTTCACGTTTTTATGTTTAAAAAAAAAAGACAACGTTTTTGAGAACAAAATATATAACAAACAAAAGATATAATGTCCAGGTGTATTCGTAAGACCGAAAAATTCGTAATATCGAGAACATTTTAGTTTTGCGAACGTTAAATAAAATATACAATTTGTTACTTTCATTAGTTTTATTTCATTTATTCATAAAATTAAAAGAAAAAAAAAAAAAAACTATTCAAAGTAGAAAGGAAAAAAGTTATTCATTTTTTAAAAAGAAATCACCAATAAACGTTTGTTTTCATAAACTTTGAACGCAGCAATTTACAGGTTTTTCTTGAAGACTACTAAGGTAAAAATATTTTGGAATGGTCAACGTTGTTTTCTTCGGGCCATTTAATACACTTGTTAAGATTCTCAACCGCATCGGTATGTTTTATTTTCTGAACAGAGTTTATACCCATTTCTGAGGAGCTAGTAATTTCATCATTGTCAACATCAATAACATCGTTTTCTTGAAATGTGCTGGTACGAATATCTTCTGCAAGAAACATTTCAGCATTGTTCCAAGATACCAAGTCATCTGCATTGAAGTCAGACACCAATGAAATTGAAAAAGTGTACGTTATATCGATCATTCGTTACATCGGCATTCGTTATACTGCACACCACCACTGTATTTATTTCACATTTTGTAAAGTAACTACTTTTTGACAATTAATTTTTGTTTTTATAAGAAAAGTCACAAGTTATGACTTCACGACAAAAGATGGGAAGCAACAACTGAAATATTTTTCTATGAACGTTATTTATACTTTTTTACGGTCGCAGTAAAATCGTATGCACGTACGGCAAGACAAAAAAAAAAAATTCTTTCTAATGACGTACGTGCATACGATTAAATAGCGTTACCTTGCATTTTGTAGACACATAAGTCAAAACAATACTGAACAAGCATTTGAAGTTTGATGGCGTAAGTTGTAGGACAATAGGACGTACGTCAAAACAATTCTTAAACAAAAATTTGCTTAAATTGTATGGAAAATTTGACGTAAATGCCAAATTTTGGCGTCTACGTCAAAACAATACGTAAACTTAATGAATTTGATGGATATACGTCAAAACCATTCTGTATATCTTTGCAACGGAAAGAGATAGAGCAAAACGGATAAAAGATTTGGAAAGAGCTACCCCGAAAACATAAAACTGCATACCAAACTCAAAAAGTGAATTTTGGCGTTTACGGTAACCCAATATTAGGGCGACGTTATGTAGTTAACAAATATAATTACCTTGGAATACGCCTCGAACCAAATATGCAATTAAATTCATAATTTCGAAAAAAAAAACTGTATGCAGCCAGAAGTCTGATAAACGCTTCATGGAAAGCTATATACATAACATATACAGGCGGGAAATTCCAATTTTTGCAAAATACAAAGTATTCAAAGAGGTCATGTGTTCATGTGTTAGGTACCATACGATAAAGTAAACCAACATCAGCGCTTCTTTTTAAAGATACTCTTTCACCTCCCCACTACTACACCTAAGTAAATCCTGCTGCTTGAAACCGGTTTACCAAGTGTCTTTATACCTACATACTGTAAAGTTGCATTTTCACTGCATTTTGTATTTTGAAAGTGCTTGATTTTATCAGGAAAGAATTCTGATCATAACAATATATTTTATTCAATAATAAAGTACAATGGATGGAGGAATGGACAAATTTAGCCCAAAAATATGGATTGAAACTTTTCATACAGTATCACCATAGAATCATGTTAAAAGAAAGTGCACGACTGGGTGGAACGAAATTGTCTTGTTCATCAATAGTTCGTTTAGGTGTTCTCTTATTAATTGTCTCTATTACGTCTTAAGAGAAAGATATTGTATTCATACAAAATTTCGAACTCAGTAATATTTCTTTTGTTAATAAAGTTTTATCGTTTGGTAACTAAATAACAACATGGCTGTCACAAGCTGCCAACATCGACCTGTCCCAATTATAAAACCCTTAGCTAAAAATAAATCCTAAATTTTTTGTTTTGTTCTCCCCGGTACTAACCAACGAAGTTATATTATACTCCCTCACGAAATTATGAAACGGCGGCCATGACTATAACTACCTGGAGAGTTTACAAAAAATAGCTTCTTCCAGTCTGAGCGCCGTGTTCATAATCCTATGAATATTGAATTTGAACTACCTACCCGAGTACCTACCCGTATGCGTCTAACCGCAACGAAGCAGAGGATGAAGCGAGATGTTGAGATGGTTGTTGCACACGTTTGTACACACTTATGACTTATCTGTATATGTTCGACAGACCGTGGATTATCTATCCTTCGGTGCGGTCCACTCAAGTGAAGTGTCCTGCATGCTCTGCTCAATCTATCGTTTATCAATTTTCGAGCAAGAAGGGCATTTTAATAGCAAAAAATAAGTTTAATAAAAAGTGAAATAAATGGACGTGTTTCATCCAGATTTGTAAAACCGCTTTCGTTTTATTGTTTACTAGCGACCCGCCCCGGCTTCGCACGTAGGGTTCAGCCTGCGTTTGCAATGTAAGCGGAAAAAAATGTAATTATTTACGACATCACATTAGAAACCTCAAAAATAACCATCCATTTAATGGATGTTATTATACATTATAAACCTTCCTCTTCAATCACTCTATCTATTAAAAAAAACGCATCAAAATCCGTTCCGTAGTTTTAAAGATTTAAGCATACATACTGACAGAGAAAGCGACTTTGCTTTATACTATGTAGTGATTACAGTCCACTAGCAAATATAGACAGCATACTAATAAATTAATCCGCCCGGCTTATCAAATTTGGTAAATTTAATGGTTATGGCAGCTAATAACCGTCGAATTTATCTTTCATAACTATTCAAGAAGGAATCACACCCCATATAAAGACATTAATGTTTTTACTTAAATACATATTGGAAATACTTTATAGATCTTCCAAAATATAAAACAATTTTAAATAATACGTTATATAACAAACAAATTCTGATGAATTTTTTTGAATTTTTGCAGATGTAAACTCCGGAATCTGGTGGGGACAGTATTGAGCCGAGAAGTGCACGTACGCGGGGGTAAGTATTTACGACTTTTTTGTTTCGTCTTTGCTTCCATTTTTTTCCAAACGAAGTTATCCACGGAGGACATTGTTTAATAAATAGATCCGTTGACTTAAAAAAAAAAGTGTATCATCAAGGGATCAACTACACATTGATTGCAAGGTGAACCCTTCGGTTTGTTTCAAAACTTTAAATTACGTCCGCACGATTTCAACGGTATCGGATGTGAAAACCCCGTTTCTGCTGAGAACACACACACTACACAGGCCCAAAAGTTTTAATCACATCCCTCCCTGTGGTGGGGAGAGCGCAGTAGCAACTCACCCCAAACTCAACTTCAGCGTTCAGCCCCATTTAACGTTCGCTCCACCAAATACCTACCGCTTATATCCTGTCGATGGCCTAACAACAAACTCTAACTACCCACTGGGAAGGGAAAGAGTCTTATTTTTGCCATCCTAAGTAAATATGCGGACGTTAAAGTTCAGCCATATGTGAAAGAGGATATGGCAGTGGCTGCAATGGGAAGCAAATTGATGCTAACCAAGGCGAGACAAACCGCATCGAAGACAAATTCCTGGTCAAGTCGGACATCGCATATGAGTTTAGTAATGCAACGACCGCCAGTTTATTAGTTACAATCGAAATTGTTACTGGGGAAGTAACACCACCCTAGGGAAACTGTGATGCGAATAAAATATAGTAGGCAACGGCCGAAGAGCCGCTCCTTGTGTTTGTGGTTCTTAGGTGTGAGTTTGAGTATGTATGCCAATATGTTGGAGGAACCATGGCGCCCTTGGGGGTGGAGGATACTTTAATTATATTGTTTGACTGTAGGAAGTATGTGTGCTTGTTTCAAAGCATCTGATGGAAAGCAGGTGATATATCGGGCAGGATAATTAAATTCCTGCAGTTTATTGTACAAAACTCCTGGGAAAGGCTAAGGAGGAGCACTCAAACCCATCTCCCTCCCGACATAAAGGAGTAATTGCGTTCGACAGAAATCACTCAAGCGAGAGCTGCGTGTCCTAGCAAAAGTAATTTTAATTAATTTAATGAGAGCATCAGATGGGCAGAACTAAAGTGTGATCCCTTTTGGTGGGAGAGGGATGCTGCTGATGCTGTCCGAAATGAGGTGGAAAAATCAAATAAAAAATAAAGGCTCTTCTGCCTTAAAGTGGAAAAGTGAAAAGTGTTTGAAGAGCGGTGTATTTGATGGCCTTTTGTGGCGGAGAACTGTAGGCATTGACATTCTTTAAATTGAATACACACATCAATAAGTTTCAAGCTTCGGCTCGGATTTAAAAGCAAATTATCGCTCTTTATGATGGGGTATTAAAGAAAAATCAACGAACAACCTGAACTGAACCTATAATCGAGCAGAAGTAAGTCATGATTTACTGATGGAGATTTTTCATGGAACCAGTTCACGATAACATATTTATATATCAACCTAATCACTTAGGATGGACTTATACCTGACCACCAGACGCAAGCGTTCTCCGTGAGGCGAGTGTTCCGCGAACGTCGACATATTTTGTTTGGAAGGAGAAATAGACATTGGTGTGGTAATTCTGTTTTATTTTTAAAGCTACAGTCTCCCTCTTTTATTTTTCGAAATACGAGGGAGAGAAACACCAAGAAACACAATTATGTCGTTTTCCATTGGTTTCACTCGGGGATCGACTCAATCTGAAATCCAATGGAACAAGAAAACTGCTTCTGACTGAATTCACAAAAGTATTGGTGAAATGCCAAAAAATAATCTACGGCAGCTGTCATCTGACTTGTATAAAATACACAAATTGCACTTGTGTGAGTGCTTCTTGAGTGGATTCTGACTTCAAATCCAGAAGCGAAATTCTCTCCTCAGAATCAACAGAAGAGTATTTTTTGTGCCAATGGAACGGTTTCAGAAGTGATTTTTTCGATTCCGGACTCTCCCGGACGCTTCTTTTTGCCCAATGGAAAACGACATTATTGTACTTACACTCAGTCTAACATGTGACATCTGACAGGAGAAAAAACTGTCCTCGGCCCTTTGCAAAAAAATGTCGACGAGTAACAGAAAATGTGAATGTGTTGAATCGTTGAAGGTAATATCATAGTTTTGTTGGCGTGATATTAAATGTTCATAAACATTTCTGTGGCCCAGAAGAAATTATTGAAATAATAATCCCTCCCAATATCAAAAATTCTATAAGAAAAAAAATACAAAACTGGTACGGATATTTGGCATACTTCTTTTAACCAACAGAACTGTAAGTTTGCAAACATCCGCCGATGACTTAACCAAATTTATAGTCAACTGTTCTCAGACGAAATTGGTAATACAAATATTCGATTTTCTGTCACATCAGGGGCTCACAAGACCAAGCAACAAGTGTTTATACAGCAATATAGAGTTGTGACTCTAGTAGAGACTAGAGACTAATAGTAATTCAATATTTTATTGCACAAAGGTATCCACAGAAACTTACCAAGCAATTCGACTATAAGTGTGAGTCAACAGGAGCTCCATAAATGACCTTTTTGGCTAAAAAAACACAAAGTTAAGAAGTAATGTTCCTTAAACATCGATAGTCTATAAATAGTATCGATAGTTTTTTTTACTATCGATGCTATCGATGGTTCAAAAAAAAACTATCGATACTATCGAAACACATATAATGAGCACATATTTAAAACAAACGTAGAAGTACAGAAAGAAGATAAAACCGGTGAAACATGTACGTAAAAGAAGTACTTTGTTTCCACTGACAAAGGATAGGCGATTGGGCAAAAACTCAGTTATATACCTGCTGTACATAAGAATACGTGAAGCTCACTCTCAAGTAAAGTTCTGATATTCATACTTCAAAAGTACCTACTTCAGTAACAGGAGTACTACTTTTCTACGTATACAAATAGGCACCTTTAAGTAAAGTTAAGATTAGACTGTATGCCAAGTGGTCATAAAATACCAATTTCTGATAGTTCTCCTGTCAAAATATGGTCATATTATTAGCCCTAACGAGGTATCCGTCGGAACGGAAAATTCTCCGATTTTATGCGATTCGGAGGATTTTTGCTGCGAGAGTTGTTTTCTTCGAAAAAACTGTTCGGAGAATTGTTCCGATATCCACCGAAAGAAATTAGTTGCGGAATTTTTTTTACGAGTGCGGTGCATCATCGGAATTGTTTATTTCTCTTCCGAAGTCGGACACCTCGAATGGAATTTGAGCCTTCAAAAGAGTATGTGTTGCGGAGAATTTTCTGTTCCGACGGATACTTCGCTAGGGCCGATTTTAATGGGCTTGGGCACATCTCATATGCCCTAATGGCCTAAATGCCACATATGACCAGGCTGATTTTGACCGATAAAAATGCCCAAATAGCATATAGTGTAATCGGCAGTGGCGGATTTGCCCTAAGGCCCAGTAAGCCCGGGTCTAGGGCGGCCAGATATTAAGGGCGGCAAATAATACCAACAAAAATTTAGCAGCAATCCTCAAGATAGTAATCAAAGAAAAATTAACTAACACGGTTTTTTGCACTTTTGTTGTATTTTTTAAAATAGATACACTTTTTTTTTCGTTGATTTTAGTCTTTTAACTTCAATATTTTAACACAATTTAGGGAAAACGTTTTCTTTGTGTGTTGAAAAAAAAATATTTTAGTTTCAGCATAAGTTATACTCCGTAATTGGTATATAAAATGCATAAGTTCTTGCACAATATTACATACATGCAAGTATGCATTTGTTAAATTCAAAAAATGAATTCAATTATTTTTTCCTTTTATACTATTGCTCTCAAATTTATGTCGTTTTCTATTGGGATTTTCAGATTTTGCATTTGTGGTGGTGGTGGTGCGTGTTTTAAAACCTAAGACCATTTTAAATGTTTTATTTAACCTTCTACCCTCCAACGTACTTTACATAGAACATTAAGAACAATCTGCTACAAAAAAAAATTAGCCGTACCTTATAGAGTATCATTGTACTTTACAAATTACGTAATGAAAAGCCTAAATTTCCGGCACAATTTTCTTTTTTTTTTTTTAAACGGGCCTTGCAAGTTTCATTAAATTTAAAAAAAAAAGTTTTGATAGGTAAGAGGTTAAATGTCCAATCATCCCTGAAACCTCGGAAAATATTATAAACTAGCTTTTAGTTCAACAATTTTCTGAATCAATTAAAAGTGTGAATAAAGTAAATTCATGAATTCTTGAGCTAGTCTATAATGATGGCTGCTGAGAAAGGGGCGGCACAAGGCCTGGGGCCTAGAGCGGCTAGGACTGCAAATCCGCCACTGGTAATCGGACAATAAGCACGAATGCCAGCATAAAGACTATATGCTTATATGCACTTTATTGAAATTTCGTTATGGCATTGCTGGCATTTTTGATGGAACAAGAATTATTTTGTTGTCATCGGTGTTTCATTTTCTTTCTCTTTTTTTGTGGAACCTTACTACAACATTTGGTAATAAATAACAAATGCCTTAAATGACCATACTGGTAATTTTGGTCATATAGTCGAATATACAAATTTGATAATCTTGATATTCTTGATTGATTGGCATACAGTGTAATCTTAGCTTAAACTATAATAAACTAAAAATGTGAGTCCTTTTAAAGCACAGCTGCTTCGGTTTTCGAATAAAATTTTAAATGTTTTTTATTAATAAATTATGGGCAACCCTTAGTCCTTAGAAAATCGTAAGCATATAAAACTATCGATACTATCGACAGTTTTATTCCGAAACTATCGATACTATCGATAGGTACCATCGAAATGTAAAACTATTGATGTTTAAGGAACACTATTAAGAAGTGACCATCTTCCAGCAGTCTCGTTGAACCTTAGTTTAAATGGAGCTATCCGCACTTCGTGTTGACCAGGCGCTCTCAATTTTTTGCCATCCACTCCACGTCCATGTTGATCAAAATTTATTTCCTGAGAGATTGCTAAAAATCATGAAATCATCATGAAATCGGTGAATTTCTTTCAGCTGATGGATGCGTTCCCAAATGCTAAAATTTGTTGTTTTATTTCACCATGAAAACACATATTTTCCAAAACGGTTAATAACTTATGCAATCAACATTATAAATAACGGAGTAAACTGTGAAATACTCATTCGTAGGAAAAAAAATAAGACGTTAATGTTTCTACAATTATTAGGTACTGTGTCCATTTTGTTTTTTTTTTGTTTTGATAGGCGAAAAATAATTTCGAAAGAAAAACGGCAACGATAAATAATATAAGATTTGAAATATGAGGAGCTGAGTGTTATAACAAAAAACTAATTTATTAGAAAATTTGAAACAAAATAGACCCATTGTGATACCCGTAGGGCGTTTAGGGGAAAACGGTTATCCCTTACCCGTGTTAACCTATTCTGTAAGCATTTAAATTGCTTGCTGTCTGTCGTTGCATACAAACCCTCTTGATGATTTGATGAAGTTCATAATTTTGGCTGTTGGTTTGCTAGACTAGGAAGAAGTAGCTTCCATTTGGATTTGTTCCTGGAGTGTTGAAGACCTGGGCAGTGCCATAGAAAGTGGGCTGTGTCCTCTATAACTCAATCGTCACCGCAGCCTCTGCAAAGTTCTTACTCGGTCAGTGGCATTTTCTTCATGTGGTACCTATCGCATGTATTGTGTTCCGTTAGGATACCTTCAAGCGTAGAGAGCCGTTTCCGGTTATACCGCATGATTCTCTCTGTACTGGATTTACAGAAAGATGGCCAAAGCTTCCTTGTGTTAGCGCACGTATCAATGGATCATGGATCCATCTTGCGTTTGCCTCATTTGTGGCCTACTTCCCTGATTCTAGCTTTAGTGTATAGAGCGGGATATACACAGAGGGGGATATTTGTTCTAGAGCATTTGCTGAACCTTGTGCTGGTTCATCCGCTTTCTCATTGCCTGGAATGCCTCCCTTCATGTTCAGCGACTCAACACAGTAATACCTTGTGCTGTGACCCAAGAGCCTTGAGCTCTTCGCGACAGCTCTTCACAAACTTCGATTGTAATATTAATATCTTCTATATATATAAAAGAAAGTGATGTTAGTAACTAATCTTATAACTCAAGAAAGTCTGGACAGATTTCGGTGATTCGCAACAATTCGGACTGGTCTCTGGCTCATCGACGTATATCTTTTCTTTCAAATAACCCCAAAGACAGAAGTCCAACGGTGTCGAATCACATGATCTTGGTGGCCAATTGACATCGCCACCACGAGAGATAACACGGCTATTGAATTTGTCGCGCAAAAGAGCAATTGTTTCGTTAGCTGTGTGGCAAGTGGCACCGTCCTGTTGAAACCACATATCCTCCACATCTATATCTTCCAATTCAGGCAATAAAAAGTATGCATAGTGTTCATCAACGACGAGCGTGAGAGGTGCACTTGTTGGGCAGGACGACGAGTTGAGGTGGACGGTTATTCAGCCACACTATCTCGAACTGCAGCAATATTTTCTGCAGTACGAGCTGTACTGGTGTTTTCACATCTCCTACAGACCCGGTTTGCTCAAATTTTTGCACGATTTTCCCGATTGTACGCACATTTGGACGATTAAATAGACCGAAAAAATCACGAAGTGCACGATATGCATTTTGATTTGAACGCCCATTTTCATAATAAGCCTGAATAACTTTAACGCGTTGCTCGATTGTGTATCTTTCCATGGTTCAAATTGAGTTAGTCTGAAATTGAGAAATGCAAATGCAGAAAAAAACCCTTTAGATACAAATGAAGTATTTGTGTTGATTTGTAGTTTTTATATGACGAGGAAGACAATGAAGATAATAATTCCTCCGAAATCATATTATCCATAGCTATTAATTTATGTATTTCGTTATTTTGGTTTTCACGAAACTTTGCGTATTTGTCTTGAAAGACAACTTCTTAAAATGACTTAAAACACCTGTGCAAAGTATAGTGGTTATTGTCGTAGTATGTGTAAATCTGAAAAAAATATCGATATCTGCAAACAACGATCCGAATTAAAAAAAAAATTGATTGTTTGATTTTTTGCCAAATGGAACATGAAACATAATTTAGATAAAAAAAAAGATTGATTTTTTGTCTCAATTGAAAACGACATTACATGGTCAATTGTATGTGGCGAGCCATGTGTTGCCAAACCTCCCGCTATGTACGTGTACGCACTATACATATTTATCTAATAGAACAAATAATGTTGTGTACCATAAAACACTTTAGTGAAAAAGCGGCAGGTTGACCGACACGTAAATCATTGCAATTTGATTGGAAAACATCGACAATGTTATTCTTATTACTATTGTATTTAATATAACTTTTGAATATGATTGGCTTGAATTAGACCCATTAGTTCAGATGAATGTAGTGTTCTTAAGAGATCTGACTTTGCTTGCCTCAAATCATCAAATCTGTGGCGCTATATGAGAAACGTCAGCTGATAGCAAGCAAGAGAGTTGCATTGCTGAACGATCAATATGCTCCAGATTTTTCGAAGCAATTGCTGACTAACGGTACCTAATGGCCGTGTTCCTGATGTCGCCGAATTGAGCGGATTGATTTTATTTCCTTCGAATTTTTCCAATTTTGTCTCATCGAAAGACGAGCATATCAACAAAGTATTCGCGAACATCATTGCTAACCACAAAAATAACGAATGGTTGAGTAAGCGAGTAATTTAAGCGGCTAAGAATAAAAAAGTGGATGACTTAAACTTTCTAATTCAGGATCAGATCCTTGGTAGGCAATTTACATTCATTCAAATCTAATGGCAACCAACTATTCAACTGAATTTGTAAACTCCTTGGATATTCCAGGCTTACCACCGCACAATTTACAACTCAAGGCTTGGTATAGTTATCATGCTTCGAAATCTAAACAAGCCCAAACTATGCAATGAAACGGGTTTGGTGATAAGAAAACTGATGGTCAATGTATTTTAAAGAAGGAAGTTCTCATTCCGAGGATACCGATGTTCCCAACCAATGTGCCCCTTCCACTTGAGTTTAAACTAATTCAATTTTCAATTTGTCGTGCATTCACCCATTCACCATGACGATTAACAAATCACAAGTCAATTGAAGATAATAAATCCAAATATAAACCAATGCAGCTAAATACATAGCTTCATCAAAGAAATTGTCTTACTGGTAAGCCATTGAAATACTTAATTTTTGTACTTTTATTGAATTTGTTTTTCCTAATAAACTATTGAACTTAATTAAAATAGTAAATTAAGTTAAGTTAAAAGGTATCATTAAATTCATTGACCGTTAGGCGGTACGAAGTTCGCCAGGTCAGCTAAGTCTATTAGTATATATAATTTAATAAAAAAAAAGTCTTACAGATACAATCGAAGAAAATGAATTTATTTCTTTTAATATGTACGGGAAAGAACATTACAGGTGAGGGGAAGACTGTTTCGGTCACCCTACCCCTATCCGATGATAAACTGCCCCGATTCTCTCTACGACGAGACGTAGTAGGATTGCAGACGAAGACAAATTGTCATAAGTAGAAAGACAGCAATAATGCGCCCACTAGCATGTCCGGCCTAGATAGCACTCGGGCGTCGATAATTTTTACGAAACAGTCGAAAGAGAAACCCCTGCCGAATATCGAAAAAATGGGAATGTGAAAGGAAAAATAGGTTGCGAAACTTAAAGGAAATTCTATGGCGAATATGCGAACAATTGTTTTTTTAAATGTATATCATTAAAATGATTTTTTTTTTGCATGCACAATGCACTTCCTAATTTATGTAATTCGGCCAATTAAAATTCTTTATTCAAAAGTTATATTAAATGCAATATAAATAAATGATGAATAGCAATGTTGATTTGTTGCAATCAAACCGAGATGACTTTGACGTGTCGGCCAACCTTCCGCTTTTTCACTTTGACAATGTGAGAAACATGGGAAATCAATATTGATGCCACAAATGCACAAACATCCTTCGTTTATCCTTGCAATAAATTATTTGTCATATCGAAAGCGAGACGCACGGGAAATTGAAGTCGCACGAATGGTAAATCGTTGTGAATAAGCGAAACGTGCGGAAAAAGAGTGTTTGCCTTTGAATTTTCCCCTCAAAATCATCACTTGCATGATATTTGATGTGAGATCCTTCACCATAAATCAAATGCGATCCGTTACAAAGTTTAGGTACATTGATATTGCGCAATCATTTTAACTGAGCCGACTTTTAAATCCAAATTAGAAGAGGTACCCGGAACATCCAAAGAATTAAAAAATTCAATTAATCCCCATAAAGTTTTTTTTCACAACAAAAGGTAGCAGTATGCCCTTCCTTCCAACCAAAATCATAAAAATCGAACGATCCGTCCCCGAGTTATGAGTACACATATAGACGTCAGGCTCTTTTATATGTAACTGTACATACCCGGCTTTGACCGTACCTTTCGTATTAAATCTTGCTCACATTTCGCGAAATGCTTTATTTGGACAATGTCCATTAATAATTTTAATTATACAACATTAGAAATAACGTTTGATTTTATTTTTGAATGGGACGTGCGACAATCCGTTTTCTTATCCCGCTTGTGTTTTTCAAAGTACCACCTATAAGGTCAAAAACTATCCGAAATTTAAAACTGGAAGCAACCATGTCCTATCCATCTACAAAATTTCAATCAACTTGGTAGAGCTGTTTCGGAGATCGGCAACAGCGCGACCTATCAGGCCCAAAAGTATCCTATCCTTCAAGCGGGAACGAAGAATATTAATCTACAAAATTTCATTGAAATCGGTTGTTGGGTTTCGGAGATCGACATCAACGCCATATTATAGCGGGTCAAAAATCATATATTTTAAGTTTGCGTTAACCTGATGTACAACAGTACGAACAAAACAAAAGAAGAATCATAAAAATTGACCCAGTGGTTATCGAGTTATATCATCGTTTCATCCCGAAAGAATCATATGTATAAATTAAAAAGATTATTATTAAAGAAAATTTAATTGAACTGAAAAACGACATATACGCCTACAACGCAGTATGTTGACGATGAAAAAAGAAATTCAGTTTTTGTTAGAAATAATAAATTAATTATTTTATATGTATTTTATCAATATAATAACTCCGATCGAAGCATCTGTTAAACGATATTAATTTTTTTTACGTCCTTTTTGACGATATTTGCAGCACGCATTCTGTCAATGTTATGCCAAACGCCATAAGGTTACATCAAACAAGTTTGAATAATTTAATATTGTGGTTAAGTATTCTTAAATTTTCTAATTTTCCGTGCAATTTTCTTAATTTTTTCTATTATAAGATTCTTCTCCTGACAATAACACAACAAAATAAGAATTAGCGAAATCGGTCCAGCCGCTCACGCGTGATGCCGTGACCAAGGGAAATAGGGATTCATTTATATATATATAGATAGATAAAAAAAAGTGACTAGATACAAATAAAACCTAAAATTTAAAGGAATTGGAATAAATGGGATATGATATTTGTATGTATCCAAAATTCATTATGGAATGACTTAGAAAAAAATGTTGTTTTCTTCTATCGTACAATTTAAACATTCATTCATTAATTTTCAAATGGCCGCTCTTCTAATAGTAGGGTCGCGGGTATAGGATCTAGGATGCCTTAGTGGACACTCCATAGCTCGCGATCTTGAAAACAATGAGGATTGATCGAATTTTTAAGACTGAAGTTTCCATTCACTTTGTATAATATGCTATGTAACGGGTGATTTTTTAAGAGGTTTAGAACTTTTTTTAAAAAATTCGAAAAAATGAATGAAATATTTATTTGAATCGATAGTTTGAACCTTGCAATTTAATGTTTAAAGATAATTTCATGCAAATGTTGACCGCGGCTGCGTCTCAGGTAGTCCATCCGCTGAGTCCAATTTTGGCATACTCTTTCACACATATCGGCCGGTATCTCACGAATGAATGCATGGATGTTGGCTTCCAGTGCGTCAATCGAAGCGGGCTTGTCCCTATACACATTAGCCTTGACATACCCCCACAAAAAATAATCTAATGGTGTCAAATCGCACGATCTAGGCGGCCAATTGACCGGCCCGAAACGTGAAATTAACTGTTCACCAAACTCGCCTCGCAATTGCGCCATTGTTTCGCGTGCTGTGTGGCATGTGGCACCGTCTTGTTGAAACCACATATCATGCAAGTCAATAACTTCCATTTCGGGCAAAAAAAAGTTTGTTATCATCGCTCGGTAGCGTTCACCATTGACAGTAACGTTGCGATTCGCATCATCTTTGAAGAAATATGGCCCAATAATGCCGCCGGCCCATAAACCGCACCAAACAGTGGCTTTTTCGGGATGCATTGGTAGCTGTTGCAATGCTTCTGGCTGATCTTCACTCCAAATGCGGCAATTTTGCTTATTTACGTACCCATTCAACCAAAAATGAGCCTCATCGCTGAACACAATTTTTCGATAAAAAAGCGGATCCTCGGCCAGCTTTCCAAGAGCAAATTCACCAAAAATTCGGCGTTGTGGTAGGTCGGCTGGCTTTAGTTCTTGCACAAGCTGTATCTTAAAAGGCTTTACGCACAAATCCTTCCGCAAAATTTTCCACGTAATGCTGTAACAAAGGCCTAACTGCTGGGAACGGCGCCGAATCGACATTTCGCGGTCTTCTGTCACACTAGCTGATACGGCCGCAATATTTTCTTCACTACGCACAGTACGTAAACGTGTTGGTGGTTTAATGTCCAACAAAGTAAATTTGGTGCGAAATTTGGTCACAATCTTCCGAATAGACTGCTCAGAAGGTCGAGAATGCCGATCATAAAATGGAAGCAGCGCGCGATGAACATTTCGAACCGAGCACGAATTTTGATAGTAAAATTCAATAATTTGCAAGCGTTGTTCATTTGTAAGACGATCCATGGTTAAATTGCAAACCAAACTGAAGCTGTTTGACAGTGACACAAGGTACTAAACACACGTCAGCTGTCAAAACCAGTGTTGCCAAAACCAAACCAGCTAAAAAATCACCCTATATAATGTGCAGTAGAATCAGCCGAAGGGAGATGAGCCCAGGATAATCATAATCATAAGAATAACGTCTCAGCTCCCCTCATAATTATTTAACAAAAAATATATAATATTTTAAGTTAAGAAACAAGAAAAATAAACTGTCATCAATAATACAAAAATATTCAAATATATATATACACTAGCTGGCCCGGCGAACTTCGTTCCGCACAAATTCATTAATGTAGGTAATGAAGTTAATAATTCCGAGCTTTCGCTTCATTCTATTCAAAAGGTATATTAAAATTAAGTAAATAAATAAAATCAAATCCTTGTCGGCCAACCTACCGCTTTTTCACTGAAATGATTAATGGTACACAACATTTTTTGTTCTATTTCTATTATCGGGTGTGTACACGTACAAAGCGAGAGCTTTGCCGACACGTGAAATTCAAGATTTATTCCCCACACATCCAGCGATTGTCCTTGCGACTTATTAATTGTCTTAGCAAAAGCGAGACGTACGGGAAATTGAAGACGCTTACATAAATACGAACGGCAAATCGTTCTGAATAAGTGGAATCCGCGAAATAACAACACCTTCGCCTATGAATTTTTCAATAAAAATCGTTGCTTGAATTATATTTGATATTAAATTCTTCACAATCAAACGCGTACCGCTACAAAGTTTTGGTTCATTTAGGTTGCGCAACAAAATTATTACTGAGACGATTTTAAGTTTCAAATTGTGTGGAGGCAAGCCCGAAACATCCAAAGAATTTAAAAATTCTGTGGGATAGTAGGTGGCTTCGTTTTCATCCATCACGGAGTCGACTGATTTGTATGAATGCAACTCACCAGCGATTTGGTTTTGAATGGCGAAATTCAAATGTTCGACGTTCTTGTTTTTTGCAGCCAAAATCACTCTCCTCTTACACTCAGCCAATCATGGTCACTATTATTCTGAGCGATATTTGGGAAAACATTCATGATTAGTTCTTCCGGTGTCGTTGTAAGGTTGCAAAAATTTTGTGGAATCTCAATCAGGCCGGTGATCATTGCTCCACCGAAAGGTCATTACGTAAACGATTCAGGGCCTCCAATGCGCGTTTGTAAGCCATTGTGCAATCGTCCCATATAATAATCTTACATTGCTGCAGTACTTTCGCCATCGCAGTGTTCTTTGAAATGTTGCATGTAGGATCTTCTTCCACTTGCAGATTCAATGGCAATTTCAATGCAGGATGAGCTGTTCGACCGCCTTCTAACAAAGTAGCCGCTATCCCAGAAGAGGCTAGGGCCAAAGCGATCTCAGATCTCGAACGAATTGTAGCAAAATAAGTGAAATCATGAATGTATTTCCAGTTCCGCAATTTTCGTTATCGACTGCTTGCATCAATTCATCGTACACTTTCTTTTATTCTTGATTCAACATTGGCACATTTGTTCGAACAGCTTAACTCAATGCGATTCGACCAAAGTCCATTTCTTGCTCCAATTCTGCATTAAATGCGTCTTGGCTGTGGCATCCCCAATTTGCACAACAAATTGCCATTCATGAGCAGACACATATCCTCGATCAAAATCAAAGCTTTGTTGCGCATTCCATCTGACATCTCCAGTTCATTATCCGATGTCACAGTACGAATTCGATGCAACTGACATCTCCAGTTCATTATCCGATATCACAGTACGAATTCGATGCAAAATATCGTCGGCCATAATATCATCTTTGTATAATCAAAGTATCTACTTCATTTCAAAAAGTTACTTAATGTAACATAGTTTATTAGAACAAACTTTTAAGGTACCTATAGGTATTTAAAAAAAAAAAAACTTTCAAAATTGTTGACAACAACAATTTGGTTGGAAAATAATTAAAATAATTGACAACAACAATTGCTTTTAAAATTTAAAATATTTTTTTTTTGTATTTGAAGTGTCACTACTCGATTTCTATCCAGTTTCTTTTTTTCTTTTTTTTCAAAGTGTACAAAAATGAATTTATTGGAATAAAAAAATCAGCGACTATAAATTGAGGTATAAACTATCCTATCTCTCAAGTGGGACAAAACTGTACACAATGTGCAAAATTAGGTCAAATCGGTTCAGTAGTTTAGGATTCCATCGCGGAGCAACCTGTGACACGTGATTTTTATATATAAGATATTCACAAATATGTACCTTAAATGGATTAGTGTTTGTATCACTTTTCTAAAATACCTTCTACTATTTTTTGCTTAATACCACACGAAAAAAAGTTTAAGATCAAATCAAGAAAAAAAAGCGCCGAATCACGAAAAGTTTGTCTCATTTTAGAGCTTAGCTCAGGATTTACTAGTTCACGACTTTTTATTCGCAATTTTAGAAATTGTACAAAGTGAAGATATTGACCCTCAAAAATCGTGAATCAACACTTCTCAGTGTCAATAATATGATCGGACGTGAAATACATATTGCCACAACCGATCGCAATTTGACACAAATAGTTATCAATTTGATATTACTGTGGTTGTAAATTGCAAAAAAAAAACAGTTAAGTAAGTTAACAATTTTCTGTTTCAAATTACGATTTCATCCCTTAGCAAATTACAACCATTTAGTTTTGAGTTGCAACTCAATAGTGTTGATTTGCGAACAACAGGGGTTGATTTACTACTTCAGTAGTTGCAATTTACAAATTCTTAATCGTGAATTGCAACTTATTTTTATCAATTTGCAATTCATATTTTGCAATTTACGATTCTTGAGTCTTGAAGTCAGAAAACTTTATTTTCAATTTACAACTTATATTTTGTGATTTACAATTGTTTAGAAGAATCTGCCATTGATACCAACCTTAATAATCTTGTTCGATAGCTAGTTTACTTTACAATCCATACGAGGTAGTTTACTTCCTTTCTAGCAGCGAGATGTACTTTTGTTCTGAAACAAAATACAGATTTATTAACTTACTTCAGTTTTTTTTTTGTTTTTTTTTGTTATTAAATAGGTACATACAAGATAAAGCTTATAATCCGTTCGTTAGTATACACTCATTATCTGCTAGGGCGAACTATTTATATGATACCTAAACAATTTTAACGCGACTGCCTTTAGCAAAGAGTGAATACCGACTGTCTGCATTTGCCCATGATACATGATTGCAGCTGTCCAGCAAAACCACATACATATATTAATCCATAAACAGAAAGAATTTAACTTTATGTCGGCTACCTGGTGCCTAAAAAAAAAACCACACCTCGCAAGTTACAAAAAATATTTTGCAATTTACGACAATTCTACGTCAATTTACGTTTTCAATTTACATGTGCGAAATTATTATAAAATTTTGTTGATTCATCATTCAGTGGTGGTAATTCACGAAATATTTTTTGCAATTTGAGATTGTAAAGTGCTGTTTGAAAAATTGACCTATTGAAGTGGTAAATTGCGCCAAAAATGTTGCAAATAACTACAAATAAAAGAAGCTCGAATCAAAACTTTTAATCGTAATACTCAAAAAAAAACGAATTTGATATTCTTCGCCGTTTTTAATATCAAATTAGGAGTTTTTGTATCAGTTCAAGACAAAAACGTTGTGATTTGCGAAAAATATATAATTAGCGATTTGCAATTCAAAATTTTGCAATTGGTGATTTTTCAGTTCAGTTGGACGACACAAATTCCGCTATCAGGCAGAACGAACCATTCAACCTGGACGATGAAAGCCAAGACTTCCGTCCACCTGACCAAAATGAAGTGAGGATAGCAATATCCAAGCTGAAGTCCAACAAGGCTGCTGGACCAGACGGCTTATCTTCCGAGCTCTTCAAGGCAGCCGGAGATGACTTGGTAGAGTGCATACATCAACTCGTCTCCAAAATTTGGTTAGAGGAAAGTATGCCTGATGAATGGAACCTCAGCATCGTTTGACCGATCCACAAGAAAGGAGACTCTAAACTGCGCCAACTATAGAGGCATCACTCTCCTTAACTTAACACTGCGTATAAGATCATGTCTGCTGTACTATGTGAACGCCTGAAACCTTTCGTCAACGATCTGATACGTCTCTATCAGTGCGGTTTTAGGCCCGGTAAGTCCACGACCGATCAAATATTCACACTACGGCAGATCCTGGAGAAAACCCAAGAAGTCCAGATCGATACTCACCATCTTTTTATCGATTTTAAGGCCGCATATGACATCATTTATAGAGACGAGCTATACAGAGCCAGGTCTAGTTTTGGCATCCCTGCCAAACTTGTCAGATTGTGCAGAATGACGATGGACAACGCTCGCTGCTCCGTAAAGGTCGGAAACAATCTCACCGAGACCTTTGATGTCAAAAAAGGATTTAGACAAGGCGACGCGCTGTCATGTGACTTCTTCAACATCATTCTTGAGAAAATTGTGCGAAACTCACAAGCCAACACCAGAGGCACAATTTTCCATAAGTCTGTGCAACGACATTGCATACGCTGACGACATTGACATTGTTGGCAGAACACAGCGAGCTGTTACTGGAGCGTATGCTAGTATTAGTACAGAAGCGGCAAAAATGGGTTAAGTGGTGAATGAGGGTAAGACAAAATATATGCTGTCAAAAAGAAGGGACCACATCATCGACGAATCGGACAGAACGTCACGATAGACAGCTATAACTTTGAGGTAGTTAGGGACTTTGTCTACCTCGGATCCACTATTAACTCTGAAAATGACATCACCTCAGAAATCAAGCGAAGAATCACACTTGCCAACCGCTGTTTCTTTGGCCTAAGACGGCAATTGATTAGTAAGGCCTTGTCAAGAAGCACTAAGGAGATTCTGTATAAGACTCTCATCATCCCTGTCCTGCTCTATAGCGCAGAAGCATGGACCCTAGCAAAAACGGATGAGGATCTTCTTGGTCGCTTCGAACGCAAAATTCTTCGAGTGATTTTTGGTCCCGTTTGCGTTGACGGAATTTGGAGAAGAAGATTTAACAGCGAACTCTACGAGCTGTATAGCGACATCGACCTGGTCAGAAAAGTACGCATTAGTCGTCTAAGATGATTAGGACATATAGAGCGAATGGACACCAACGCTCCGGCCCGGAGAGTCTTCGATTCCAACCCGGAGGGACAACGCAGTAGAGGAAGACCTCGCCTTAGGTGGAGCGCGCAAGTTGAAGGGGACCTCAACCAACTTGGAGTGCGCAACTGGAGGCAGTAAGCCAAAGATCGGGCTAAGTGGAGAGGCGTATTGGTTGAGGCCCTGGTCCACCTCGGACTGTAGCGGCACCTTAAGTAAGTAAGTAAGTTTTTTCAGTTCTTTCCGTGCATTCGTTTTCTGCGCTTATGAAAACTATACGCAAACATATATTTCTTACGCGCACAGCAGAACCAAGTTTTTTGCAAGTTTCTGGACACATATTGAAGAAATGTTAGCGAAGAAAGTAATATTTTTCGATTGGATGAAAGATCAAAGGATATACTGTTCTATTGTATTTTATATTCCAGAGGCACACCCTACGCTCTCACCGTTTGTTATGTTATAAGTTTTAAATTTTAAAATGCGACAAATTTACAAAACCTACAAAGTAACATCAGAAATGCACTTGCATCACTCTTCACTTTGAAGCTTCCCAAATTCAGGCACAAACTTTGACACAAAATAAATTGCAAGAACTCTGATACCTACCCAACCCAACCCAACGAAGATATAGACATGAACAACCGGCTGTGATATATCACATCTGGCTAGCCGCAGACCACTTTGTCCAACTGTTCTGTCATTAGTGAAAATCTACAGAAAAACTGAACAAATAAATCAGAAAAAAATTCAAGAGAAATTGTCGAATAATTCACACAAGGTTCATTCCGCAGCCGACCAACGGTGAATGAAATGAATTGCAAACCGCAAAAACTCACCCTTGCAAATTGCAATGCACCCCACAAAACCAGCAAAAAAAAACAACAGAAAGACGAACATCACGCAAACTTTAATTTGAAAAGTTGTCCTGCCACATATAACGTCCAGAAAGTCATTCTTTCCATAAATAACCGATGTGCAGACGGAAGTTCATTTACACTGAAACTAGATACATAACGGTACGATAGAGACGATGCGGTTGTTTCCTTGTGAAAGGATCTAGAAAAGGCTAACTCGTATCGCTGTATCAGACAATGAACAATATACAGTAATCTTAAAGAATACAAGTAACTAGCCTACAAGAGCAGCAGCAGCAATACTGACTGGTTGCCGGAGCTGGCAGTAAGCTGGAAGTGGTTGTGCCGTTGACATTTTTTTTTTTTTTTTTTTCAGGCATAGGTACTCATACCACCCCCTTTGTAAATACCTAAAGGACAACATAAGACAACAGGAGAAAAATAAGAAGAAAAAGCATTTTACCATTTACCATCATTTTTAAAGAATGAACAAGAATCAGCGACACACTCGTCTACAAACAAACTAGAATGCAGGATGACTGGTTGGATGAACAATCGCGTGTCCTTGTTGTTTGACTTAGTAAAAAGAAGAAGAGCGGAAGAAAGTGGTCGCGTCGTCGGTTGGTGAACAGATGGATGCATGCAGTAAAAACACAATTACCTATTCTCTATTCATCAGTCAATGTCATTTGGAGTGGTATGTCCCATGTCGTCTCCGTCAAAACAACTTTGTGCATTTTTTTTCCGCTCGCCTTTCTTTCAGCATTGAATAGAACGAGGACGATAGTTTTTTTCTCCTGACCACTATGCTTTTGACAGGATACTGACTATAGTCCGCCAAATAATTTCATTTTCATCATGATTGTTAATTTTTTAGCTAGATGAGGTAAAGATGTATAAAAGATTCGCAAAGCTATTACTTCAAAAAATATTATGCTTACCAACAGGACAGTAATGCTTAGTTACTTCTTCTTATTTTCTGGCGTGGATTTGAATAAACTTCTTTACATTCGTATACGGTATTTCGTAACTAAGCTATTTTTGTTGGGCATTGACAGGAGTTCAAAAGCCTGTTTCGAAAAGCCGCATGTTTTTTTTTATGGAATGGACACACACACGCACAAATATCACCTTATGATTATGGTCCACTGTGCCAACGAAAACGATTAATAAACATTCGAAAGAACAAAATAATGACTATTCCATTCGTCCCAGAAATAAATAGGCCTACTATAGACCAACTTTTTTTTAACTTTTTTTTTTGTATTTAAAATATGTATTATTCGTTAATCGCAACTCAAAATTTTGCAATTGGTGATTTTCAATTCTTGCCGTGTAATGCGTCATAGGCGGAGTGGTCGGATACTTTATGATATTGTAGTATTAGAGTTCGTACCTAAGTTCTCAGGCATTTTGAGAGTTTCAAAAATAGTCCATGCTCCTCACATTTTATAAATGTGGGAAAGTTCCGATTTGAATGTGGGAATGAGCCGCGATAATTTGGTACAGTCTTGCGACGACCCTGATACCTACAAATTATTGCTACTTTGTCTCCTTTTTTTTTATTTGGAAAAGCCACTTCACAACATTTTTAAAAAGCAGTTCTTTTTACATAAATACTATAATATAATAAATACTATAGCTATTATAGTGTTATGCGAGCCAGTACTTGTTATCTATCAAAAGAAATTTCAAAATTTCCAGAGTAGCTTTCGAAATGACACTTTTTTTCTTTCACCGCTAATTGTTTTCTGTTTTATTTTTCTTCTTCTTCTCTTCATTTAACGACGAGGTTATGATCCTTTTTCTTTATGAAACTTGTTCTGCCCCAGAAGTATCTTGGCCTGCCTCATGCCCTGAGTTTTATGCCAGATTCTTGCCCTGTTTTCTTTCTCTAGTTTCCTAAATTCTTCTTTGAGGGTGTGATCTCCTATTCCGCAGAATGGTTCAGGACCTATGAAAGTTTCTGATGCTCCCTTTCTTGCTAGGGAGTCGGTCATTACATTACATTACCCTCTATTCCTACGTGGCCACCCAGCAGAGAGTTATTTTCTCCTACCCAGTTCGTTAAGTTTTTGTAGGTATTCCCATACAAGTTTGGATTTAATGATGTAGGAATTAAGTGCCATAATAGCAACCTGGCTGTTTGACATTATAGCTAGGTATATCACAGTTGACTTTGTTTCTGTCGAGGTTGATTTTTGACACATCTGTCTATGGCATAGATTTCAGCCTGGAAGATGCTGGTATTTTTTCCCATTGGTTCAGAATATTTGTTTCCAGGCCCAAATACTCCCGCTCGAGTTCCCTCATCAGTTCTCGATCCATCTGTGTACCACTTCGTTGTGTGATTGCTCAGTCTGTGAATTGTGGATTCGCTGCTCCAATTCGTCTTATTGCTGAGCTTCGCAACAAAGTTCTTTTGGAAATCAAATCTTTTGATGATATCATCTCTAGGAAAGGTTCTTAAAAACGTTTTTCTTGCACATTCCTCAACCACAAGGTGCAACGGAGTTAGTTACAATAGCACTTCCATAGCTGCGGTTGGGCAAGTACTCATGGCCCCTGTAGTACATTATTGAGTGTCTTCCTTGTGGTGGATAGAATGGTTCTTTTTTGTATTGGGAGGTTAGGGGTTTGTAAAGTACCTACGTCAGCTTTTATCGTTTGGGGTATATGGACATCCTACTCAGAGTAATGTACCCTATAGAGTTCATGCATCTACTTCGATACTGTGTTAGATTTAGATTTAGATTTTTATTGGCAACTTCATAATTTTTACAAAATTAACAATAAGCATGGCTTTGCCGTCTGCCTGGTTGACAAAAAAAAAAGCCAATATTAAGCCAATGAAATAAAAATACTAAAATAAAAATAATAAAAAACGGCGATTACCGATTTGATTTGAAGATTGGTATGGCCTTTGAAAGTTTTCATTCATAATCCTAGTACGATAAGACAGTGCATTTTTACAATAGTTGTATAGGTAATTGGGCGACGTTCATTTCATTAAGATTTGATTTTCTGATAAAACATCAACTCCAAGGAAAAGTCTTCTTGTTTCACGAAGGATAAGGCACTTACCCAGAAAATGTAGTAGGTATGTCTTCGCGTTCTTCCAAATTGCACATGCTGCAGAATATAGGCAAATCCCCCCTATGTGGTATATAGCTAAGTTTAATTAACTCAGCCCGTAACTTAAACATCATAGATATTTCGTCCACGCTATATTTGTCATCAAAGTAGTTCTTTGTATGCAGATTATGGTTAAGTTTGCTGTAGACCGATCTGTGTAGTGAGTTAGACGCGCTTCCTGTGAAAACCCTACTCTAGCCCTCTCGTCCACTCTCTCTATGAGCTTATAGAGAAAGGGCTTCCAATTGGTGACACCATCCGCTACCAGATTCCATTCCATATCACATTCCCGAGTGAGATATAGCCACATTTTAAACCACCTGGTTCTGCTCCGTATTGTCTCGAGCGCCACTTTCTTTGGCAATCTGGCATGTTCAGCACCTTAAGCACGTAGTCCACTTGCAGCTTTAGTGATTTTATGTACAGGGGCGATAATCCGGTTTCTCGGATTCTCTTTAAGTAATATCTTAACAGTTTCTCAACTGTAACATAAGCCTTTCCTCCCTATACCTGCTCTGAACAATGAACAATGAACTTATTACTGAGGCATTTTCTCCATGCTACATTGAAGAGTACAATATCACCCCCGCGAAATCGACCCCTACTGGCAGAAAATCAATTATGTCATCCATGAAGAGCCCAAACAGGCTTGAGCACATCCTTGCCTTACTCCCGACAATGACTGAAACCATTCCGTCAATGCCTCGCCATTCCACACTGCTGATTTGGTATCATCATTTATATAGGCTTTGAATAACACGCCCAAACTTCCTTGTCATGCCTATCGAGTACAACTTATAGAATAAGGTGTGTCTGTCCACAGAGTCAAAGGCTGCCTTGAGATCCACGAAGAAGACATATAATTTCTTCTTCCTTGCGAGAAAGGACTCCGTAATACTCTTTAATACAAATACATGGTCAATGGTAGAGTATCCTGTTCTGAAGCCGGCTTGAAATTATTTCAATAAATTGTACGTATCAATCCAGGATGTAAGTCGACGTTGCAGGACGGCAGTAAAAAATTTATAGGAAGCATTTAGGAATGATATACCCCTATAGTTTGATGGGTCTAGTTTACATCCTTTCTTGTGAATCGGAAATATCAACGATTCTTTAAACCGCTGGGGAGCTAGTACGGTTTCTAGTATTATGTTGAACAAGGAGGTAAGTTTACTTAATAACTCCACTGTCCCATATTTGTAAAATTCGATGGGAATCCCATCTGATCCTGCAGCCTTTCCATCCTTTAGATGATGTATGTGTGTACATGATGTGTGTACATCTTCCATAGTTATGACTCTATCCAAAATATCATTCTGGAAATTTGGTTCGGCGTAATGTAATGTAAATGCGCTTCCAGTGGGATTCAAAAGCATTTTGAAATGCGTCAAAAGTATTTCCGGGCTTAGCTCGTTGCTTATTACATATTGACTGCCACTTAGTTTTTTTCACCAACTTCCAAAACACTGATGCATTCCTACAACTTGCTAATTCTCGGGCCTCTGCTTCGGAGTGATTCCTCCTTTTTTGCACGCATAATGTTTTGTAGTCCTTATTGGCCTTTATGTACTCCTCTCTCATAAACCCTTCATTAAAAAGACGAAAAAGTTTAAGCCAAGCTAACGAGAGCTGCCTTGCCTTTTTACACTCCTTATCAAACCACATTTCCCTATAAGTCGTTCTAGTTTTAGAACTTCGGTGTCTAATGGGGCAAGCTTCTTTTATTGTATTTTCAATTAAGTTAAAGTCAACGCCTCCGCGTGTTTGAAGTAGTTGATCCAATTTCCTTCTATAAGTTTCTGCTTTGAAATTGTTCCACACAAGCTTTGGGATAAGTCTCATAATTCGCATGTCTTCTCTAGGTGCTGCCAAATGCCCGAATCCTATGACAATCGGCAGGTGATCTGAATATGGGACCTGCTCTACTTTCATATCAGTTACTATGGAACCCCATTCTCCCCCGACTAGGCAGTAATCTATAACAGAAAATCCATGACTTCCCACAAAAGTGAATTCACCGAGCTCATCACTCCTACTGGTTCCGTTCACCAATCACAGACCAAATGAATCGCATAGTTCCAAAAACTTCGTGTACATACACCATCTATTCTCAGGTTATAAACTTGCATTCCACACCTGGTAGCTTCTTCCTGCACCCAAAATACCATCCTCCGCTGGCTCTTCCCCTATCATTTGTTCGAACTTGTTTTCATAATTTCTAAAATCATTTTCTATCAAGAACGTTTCATAAAGAAAAATAAATTCGAATTGATTAAGAAATTTTTAAAATTAAAAAAAGGGACTTATTACTTAAACAACATACATTATAAGATAATATTCTAAATTCTCTAATACTATTATTGCTTGCAATTTTATTATTAAAATTATTAGTGACATTGAGAGGGTAGACGGCATTACAATCAAACACGATTTGGAGGCACATTTACATTATTTTGGAATGTGCTGCTGGCGTTCCCACTTGCGTTTCCACCATAGGCTTTTAAACCAGAAGTTGTTGTCATTAGTAAAGTGTCAGACTCACTGTCGCCAAGAAGTTGTCGGATAGCTGTGCTTCCAGTAGCGTCATCTTTGCCTTCACATTTCAGGTTGTTGTTGATATCATAATAAAAAACATTTTCGCCAACTTTTAGATTTTGTTCCCGCATTTCCATTTTCATTTTTCTGTTTTTTTGCACTTATTTTTGCCTTAATGGCAAACAAACGGCGTCTTTCTTCCCGAGAAGCAGCTGTATAGTCCTTGTGGACAGATATTCCAGTGCCACGAATTTTGGGAGCTGACTTTAGTATGTTTCCGACATCTTCCTTACTACGCAATTTAACGATTACGTTTGCGGTGTTGTTCTTTGTACCAATACTTCGTACATCCGAGAGCAAAGAAGAATTTGTTGATACTGTGTTACTTACTCCTTTTCTATCAAGAGGTCGTATAATTGCATCATGCGATATATTATCAAATGCTCCTTCGATGTCCAAGAAGGCATACAATACTATTTTTTCGCTTTAAGAGCGCTTTCAATAACCTCAGTTAGGTACGGAGCAGTCTCCGTAGATCTGCCCGCTCTGTAGGCTTGCTGACGATGAGAAGAGGCGATATACTTAGTACATCTTTTCTTAAGTAGATGTCCACAGCCTTTTCCATGGTTTTGAGAAGTAAGGCTGATTGGTCTATAGGACTTCGGTAGACTTGGGTCCTTTTTTCATACCTTCGGAATGAACACTACCTTCGCTCGTCTCCTCTGGTTTAGTATATAGCCCAGTGCCAGAAGCAACCTTGCCTTTTGTAGTAGGACTGGCGTAATTCCATCCACCAACGGGGATTTAAAAGGCTGAAAGTTAGAGGTTTAAAAGGTAGACATTACTAATTCCTTTCTGAGTTGAATACTATATGCAGAGTTCTAAAATACATTTGGCTAGCCTACTTTAGCCCAACTATACCCATTTGTCTTAACAGCTTTGCTAAAATACTCACAATCATTTTCACTCTCCTAATCTTTCCAGTTGTTAATCAAAAGTACACAGTCCAAGTGCACGATGAATACGTTATGACGGGCAATACAGCAGTCCTCAAATGTCAGGTAAGAGTAAAGTTGAGCACATTTTATCACAACGGTCCTTATAACCCCCATATTGAATTTTGAATATCTATAGGATCCCTCTTAAACTAAAACCCTTTTGAATTCTTAATTTTTCAGGTTCCCAGTTACATGTCGGAGTTTGTCATGGTTACCGCATGGGTCCAGGATACTGGCATGCATCTCTATCCTAACACCGACATCGGCGGAAAATATACTGTCCTCTCCAATGGAGAACTGTACATAAACAACGCTGGACCAAATGATGCATACAAAAGCTACACATGTCGAACGGTGAATAGACTGACAGGTGAGCGAGAGGGTGTAGTTGACCCCACTAGCACTTTGTTCACTAGTTCCACTTTAATACTTAATTCCCTCGAAATGAAATGCGAGCACAGGAATCAGGCCACAATTCTAGCCCCGAAACCCTTGCCATATATACACGTGAGGTGGATAAAATGAGAACATGTCATTCCCGACGTTTAAAAAGTAAAAGACGATATCTCTCGGTTTTGTGGCGATGTGACCCACAAAGGTCTGACACAGCCCTTTACAGCACATACATAAGTGGAGATTATAACCGAAACCACTATCCCCTTGTATGGAACCAGGTCATGCATTAGGAGGAAACACAAGATGCACTTCTGCTCTATGCTGATGCGGTGTAGCTCCCAATGGATGACGGCAGCGGCTTCGTCGTCGTCTTCATCATCGTCGACACGCCACTTATTTGCGGTTTTTGTTGCTTTGAAGGGAGGAACAACCTTGCAGCGGGTTTACTTGACTTCTGTTGGTTATCCGTGCACGTCGTCTTCCTCCGTTTGGTGCGGTAAATGTCTTGCACAATTTCCCGATGGGTGTATCTCCTCTAATTCGCAAGACTAATAGTCTATATCTATCCATTTGTGCGATATAATTAAATGCATGAATAAGTTCTTAATGGGTGGTTTGGCTGTGTCTTGCACATCTTCTATCGAATAAATTCAATGTGAAGAAAGGATGCCATTGCTTATATAGACTTTCGAGTTGATGTTATTTTTATTTGACAACTTTTAGCTGCTCTATATGGCAGTCTCTGCACTCTAATGGAAGTTGACTTTTAGTTTGAGAGCTTTTTGGATGATCTACTTAGGGTTGATATAAGATTGCTTATATTTAGCTAGTTAAGTTTGTAGGGAATTGAGTATTCCCTTTACACGTCGAGAATGTAAGGGAAATCTTTTGTGTTAATGTTGTCACAGTATATTTGGGTAAATGATTACAGTGTAGTGAGGATCTAGTAGGTATAACTAGCTACGTTCGAGGTAGGCAAATATTTACCTACTTTGCTGTCGGACGGGGTTTGTTTGTAATTTGACATTTGTGACTTGTACCTACTTTCGTATTCCGTGTGTTGAAATAATTCTTTGAGATTTACTGGTGGTCTCGCTGGAGACACTTTGCTATACTTAAGTGGCATACAGGTACACTGGCCATAAAGTCATCAAGCATGTGAGAAGTGAGAGTGCGTTAGAAAATTTTGTTTGACGTTGCATGTACAGTACACCCATCAAGCATAATATAGAGAGTCTCTATATACAGTAATCCTTGGTTTGTTGCGTCGGGCAAAATGTACAATTTTCAGCGCATTTAACCAAGCAACGCTATTACGAGAATCCCGCTTAAGTACGTTGTCGACGCAATAAGGATAACCCAGGAATAAAGCATTTTTATAAGCATTTTCTTGTTTATAACGGGTGATTTTTAAAGCGTAGTTTTTTTTAAATCGAAATGAAAAACTCAAACTTGCATCAAATATTCAAAAAATTTATTGTAATCGATAAATATGCCTTTGCCATTTGCCATGCCTTTGCCATTTACGTTTTAAAGACAACTTCATGTAAATGTTGTCCGCGGCTCCGTTTCAAATGGTCCATTCGGAAGGTCCAATTTTGCGTCACTTTTTCGAGCATTTCGGCCTGTGTTCCACGAAGTACGCGTGTTATGTTATCCTTTAAGGCTTCAATCTTATTCGGCTTGTCCATATAGACTAACGACTTTACATAACCCTACAAGAAATAATCAAAAGGCGTTAAATCGCATGATATTGACGGCCAACTCACAGGGCCATTTCGAGAAATAAGCTGCTCACCAAATTCATCCTTCAACATTTCCATTGTTTCCCGAGCTGTGTGGAATGTGGCGTCGTCTTGATGAAACCACATGTCAACCAAGTTCAACTCAGCCAACTGGGGCAAAAAAAAAAAAAAAATCGAGTATCATGGCTCGATATCGTTCGCCGTTGACGGTAACATTTCTTCCACGGTTGTCTTTGGTGCACATTTTTCATACAGCACGAATTTTTATAATAAATTTCAATAATTTGCAATCGTTGCTCGTTTCTAAGTCTTTCCATGATTAAATGGCGGATTATACTGACAACTTTTCACTTTGACAGATGACGTTTGGGCGCCATTACTAACCAGTGCTACCAACCTGAAAAACTTAACTCTTAAAAAATCACCCGTTATATGCGACAGAATCACGAATAAAAAATAAAAAAAAAATAGTGGGCGCAATAGGTCCGGGACCCTAGGCCTAGCTTCTCACAACCATTCGTTTTGTGTGAGTTTTTCATTTATGGAACGAATGGAAGGGATCTATACTTTTATGCCGACTACAAACGGCTAATTGAAAAGCTCTTTCAAGACAGTTATACTCTCGGATGTTTGTCAGACGTTCGCGAGAGGTGGCGCAGTGAAAAAAACCCTAAGTTGGAATTTGGGTTTTCGCGGGATTGGAAAATGGGACCCCCCGCTTAGTAGTCCAACACACTAAGCACTAAGCCACTGCGCCTACCAGAATCACGAAACTTTGTTTATTTTGGCACACGGCACACTCTGAACATTATGTCAATTTGACAATTGTCCTGAGAACTGTCTTTGATTTTATTTCAAAAAGTTTTCCATGCTTTTCTTAGATGTTTGCTTATTACCGGGAGATTTTGTATGAAGTTTTACGAAAAGTTTTACTTTTAGTAGCGCAAATAACCGGGTTACGCATTTAAGCAGTACACATTTAAACGGGAAAAGTTCTGTACATTTCTTATAGTTATAGAATGCTTTATTTGTTCAGTTTTCGGATGAATTAAAAGAGGAACGCAATTAAGTGAGGGTCAATTATCCGGGCATCACTGGACAATGCCATGAGTCTTCAATCATTTATAGTTACGTAAAAAATATACGGTAGAAACGGATGTAAATGAAAAAATAAGAGAAGTTTTCGCACGATAATCGTCTAAATAATGTTACCACTAAACAGCACTGCGCACAGTCTTCGGCCGATTTCCCGTTACTTTGCCTACAAGCTTTATTCTTACGGAGTAGCCACATATAGGTATTCTTGCGCTAGTCATGGAACTTAAAAAATTCCGGCTGTCGGCAAAGTTGATGTCAGCGTTCATTCATAGGATTTTATCCGTTAAATTTGAAATCATTCGTTACGTGTAGATAGTACCTATGCTTAAAATATTTATAAAAAAATCCGGCCAAGTGCGAATGTCACTCGCGATCCGAAGGTTCCATACTTCTTTAGAGTAGGAGCTTTGAAATTACGAAATTTGTTTGCTGATGAGGTAAACTACATGAATGAAGGTGTAAGAGGAGAAAACACGTTCTACTCTAATAAATGAAATGACCTAAGCCATTTTTTATGTTATGATCTGTATGTGTCTAGATCTGTATGTGTACATGAGAATGAATGAACAAAAAGGACCTGTTTCATAATCTATATATTTATTTATTAAAACTGCTTCACCTCGTTTTCCAATCCCACCCAAATTTTAAAAATGCTGCTAAGTTCAACTTGTAATATAGGGGAAGGTCATGTACCTTGGACCGGATTTCACAATTTTAAATGCTTCCTTCGTTCAACTTCAAATTTTTCCAATTTTACTTCTTTTATATTAACATGTATTGTATTGGATATGAGTTGGTGTTAAAATTATTTCTAAAGAAGTTAACGTATGCCTGGAAAATCCGTTTTCGTAAGCGAACCTCGAACGGTCCGAGGTACATACAGTGAATGTACCTTGGTTTCTTAGTGTATGTACATACCTTGGACCGAAATCAGTTGTTTTCATGATAATGCATATTTTAGTATTTTTCCATTAAAAAAAAAATGTAAATCCATTTATTAGTTAAACAAAGAAAATTTTTTGGAATTAAAATGTAAGTAGGTATGTACGAAGACACCAAATATCTGGTAGTCTTTTCGTCGAATTTTCTTTTTGCTCCCTAAATTTTAAGTTTTAAGTTAGCAATTTTTCTGACCCACCCCACGCTTGTACAATTAATTTTCGCAAACGCGCTCAAAAAAAAAAAACAGTAAAATCTGTGACCCATTACTCGCAGTTGTTAGTTACCGGTCCGAAGTACATGCATAGACGTAGGTTCAAGGTACATTCACTACACTTTTTTTAATAAATAATAAATTTTAGCACTTTATTTTGTACAACTAGGCCGTGTGGCATGGCGCGCCATCCTGCATTAACCAGAGGTCGTGCAAATCTATGTCTTCAATTTCAGTAACATGGCTCTATAACGCCCATCGTTGACCGAAAAGTTGTTCCCAGCCTCATTTTCGAAAAATTATTGAATCTCACACTCTCGGCTACAGCCACAGCAGCCACATTCTCGTCTGTGCGTACTGTACGACGACGGGGACTATGAATGTTGTTTAATAGCATACCAGTCTCACGAACTTTTTGCACAAACTTATGCGTACCGCAGGCGCGGTGGATGCATCTTTCCGGCTAAAACTTCTTTTCAAAAAATGCACCGTTTGGGCTACACAGCACAGCACTCACTTTAGAAATAAGTCTTCAATATTTCCGAACGTTGTACAAGCGTAAAGCGACTCATTTCGTCCCGCGGAAGTATGATACTGACTTACTGTCAAGATTTGGCAATATGTTTTAAAAAGAAACCACTAGATGGCCCACACTTTATATATAGGAGTAAATCTTCTTCGCCAGTTTGTATTTATATTTCCATACATCGGTTTCATTTCAAAGTAGATGTCCCTCGTTATTTTTTAAAAAATCTGATAGAATGGCAACAATAAAAATTATAAAAAAATATTGTTAGTAAATATTGTATTGTATTGTAAATAATAGGCCTTGTACACTGCGACCAGAAGAGATCTATTGTGTTGGGCTTTATTATTTAACCCAGAGAGCTGTTGAGGCTTTTTATTTTTATGTTTGAAGTTTAGTCAAATTAATAACCAACACGAGACTTCAAATTCATTTAATTCTTTATTTCAATTCTTATAACTAGTATAGTCTTAACCTACGCAGGCAGTCGTACAAGGAGGCAGAGACAATACTGAGACAACCAACTTGGGCCGATTTCCCGTTACCTTGCCTACAAGCAATACTTGTACGAAGTGCAGGGGTTGAGGTGGTTACCTTAGGACACTTTTTACAAAAATCGTTCTAGATCCATTAAAAAACGGAGTATATCTTCGAATCTTGAAAATTATTATTGCATGTTGTTTTATCTTTCAGTCTTATATTCAAATAAATATGTATAGTTATGATTTATATATTTTTATTTATTTTAATAATCTCTTTAAAGTGTCCCATTCTGCCCCTCTGGGGTGGCACCTTAAGACAACCATGGGGCAGTTTTGGACATGTCTAAGAAAACGCTCATTAGGAGCGGTTTCCTTCTTTTTCTTGTAATTTCTGACCATTAGTGCAGAGATAAGCCTTAACAAATAAAACCAAAAACAATCACACTGAAATAGATTCTTCAAAGTGAAAAAAGGGGGCAGTTTAGGACATGCCCAAAAGTTCCCCTCGAGCATTGTCCAAAAGTGCCCCGAGAGGGATAAAAAACTAAAAACCTCATATTTTTTTTAGAAACAATGTAAATTGTTAAAATTTTGGTTGAATAACATCGCTACACATATAAACATTATACTTGAACACTTTTAATTTGTAAATTGAGCATAATGTTAGAATAATATGCTTACGTCTGGGAATAAAAAAAATTACAGCCGTCGTCTGGAAACACACTTTTCTTTTTAATTTTTTTTTATAGTTGGTATCGTTTCAATATCCATCAGATGCTTGTTTGAAGTGGAGTTGCCACTGTAAAATTTTATTAAAGTAATAAAAAGTTATTTTTGTGGTACTTTTTCTTTAGTTGTCCTAAACTGACCCCGTCCTAAACTAGCCACCTCTCCCCTACACAATTTATTGCGCTAGTATTGATACATAGAAATTCGTATTGACAAATTTCACGAAACTTCTACACACCAACACACCCTCAAAAAATATCAACAACTTCCGGCGACTTCCGGTGTCGGCAAATTTGCTGCCAGCGTTCATAGAATTTTGTCCGTTAAATTTGAAATTTTTCGTTACGCGTGAATAGCATTTTATTTTAGGAATAAGTGAACTTTTTCTGAAAATATTTATGAAAAATGATTACTGCAGAATGGTTGTAGGAAAATAAAAATAATTTGAACAATTTTTCTTCAGTTATTTAAGAAAAATGTACACATGAAATCGAAGTTAATGATATTTAAAAGCGGAAAATACACAACAATGTTTGTCCTAATATTTCTAGTGTACAAAAAAACTCATTTAGATAGTATTATTAACCAAACAAATTATATTAATCGACTTTTGAAAATTTATAATAATCAACCAATAGCATTCAGTTATCTTAAAATGTCGTATTCCCGAACTCTATCACATTCCCCCATGGTTGGTAGCTGTTGGAGGCATTGATTTTATATTTTGTGTATGTTTTTACATGTCACACGGATTCTAAATTGACAGAACACCGATAGGAAAACAAAATGGCGAATTTGAAAAAAAAAACTGAGGGGGCCAGCGGCAAGAGGATTGTGAGTTGGGGGTCTCAGTATTGTCTCTGCAAGGAGGTATGCAGTCGGAAATCGCTGTGTCCGAACATGTCCCTCAACCTTTGAGATACATGTACTACCAATAGCATTGCCAGAACTACATTTAACTTTAGTACACTACATTTACAAATCTCAGTACCCTTCTTGGTTCCATGTTTCCTATGTCTGAAGGACTTAAAAACGGCCTTTGCATATGGATCGCTCTGCCCCTTACCACAGTAGGGCATTCGCAGAGTATGTGTATGCGACAGGAGTCATCTTCAGAGACTCTCATTTTTAACTTTTTTTTAGATGGTATTTTAGTGGCCAGTGACCAGTAAGATAACCCGTTAGGATCCTAAGATCTTCCTGTGTAGCTCAAGCAACATTTTTGTTTAAATACGCTGGGCTTATGAATCTTTTTGGCTGCCTCTGTCCTTTGGATTCCGTCCAGTATTCGGCAAGGTGATCATATTCCCATTTCCTGAATTTTGATTTCACGTAACTCAAAGGTATTCCGAAGTAGGGCTCAGGACCAGTGAGCAGGCGTGATGCGCCTCTTCTCGCCAAACAATCCGCTCGTTCATTGCCCTCAACGGATACTATATTGTCCTTGACCTGGCTCTCATCGCGTAATTTATGAAACGATAGTCGTCAAAACAACAAAACGATCTCGTTTTTAGTTTCCTTCGTAAAGCATCATCGTCGTATCGTTCAATCGAATCGTTATCTTCGAGGAGATGAAAACATTCCCAAATTAGCTTTGATCTGATCGAAAAGTAAGTAAGTAAAGATTGTTAGTAAATAAGTGGTAAAAGTAAGTTAGTAAATAAGTTATGCGCAATACAATATTGGTTCATATAATCCTTTCAAAAACCACATCGTTTGAGCAAATGTGCAATTATACAGGGTGTCCGCTGGGAAGGTATACTACTTTGTTTGTTTATAATTTTTGATTAAATGTAAGAGAATGGATCTTATATTGATAAATGTTTTATTTAATGTCGGCAATTATGTATGGAATACAATATCATGTAAATGTCCGCTTCTGTTAGTCTAACAAATGCGAGCCCTTTTGAGCACACTTTTACTTACATTCTCACACACTTTTCACGCGGTATTTCATTAATTTCATCACGAATATTTTGTTTGAGTTGCTCAAGCGTTTCTGGTTTGTTTGCATAAACCTTGCTTTTCAGATATTCCCACAAAAAGAAGTCCGGAGCAGTCAAATCAGGCGACCGTGGATTCCAATCAACATCATCATTTTTTGAAATAACTTGTTGTGGAAAGAGGTCTCGCAGTAATTCCATTGTTATCCTGGCTGTATGCGATGTGGCACCGTCTTGTTGATACCACATGTTAATCAAGCCCCTAAGCATGAAACTGTGGCGTTAAAACGTTTTCAATCATATCACGATATCGCTCCCAATTCACTGTTACCGTTACGCCGTTTTCATTTCAAAGAAGTAATGTCCAATGACTCCTCCTGACCAAATTGCACACCAGACTGTAACTTTTAATGGATGCAAAGGTGACTGATGAATAATTTGAGGGTTTCCCATTGCCTTTATTCACATATCCATTCAAATGAAAATGTGCCTCGTCACTCATTATGATTTTTTCATGAAAATCGGGGTTGTCATGGGCTAGCTGTAACATCCTATTGGCATATGTATACGGCGGCGTAAATGGTCTTGTGGAAGAAGCTCTTGTGTCAACTGAATCTTAAATGGAAACAAACGCAAATCCTTGTGCAAAATTGTCGCCAAAGTTGTTTTTTGAAGACTAAGCTCCTGAGCACGAGTCCAATTGAGGTTGATGGATTGTTTTGAACACTTCCTTGAGCAGCAGTAATGTTTTCAGCCGATCTTGCAGTACGTTGTGGTCCATGCTTGGGCCTATCACCTACACGAATAATAGTGCGTTTTGTTGGCACGTTGTTTCTCCCAAAAATTTCACGTAACTTTCTCATCGTCACAGTAATCGATGATTGATTTTGATAAAATGTTTTAACGATTAAAACACGTTGGTTTATCGAATATTTTTTTCATAATAAATTTTCCACGTGTCTACTTCACGACTGCCAAATATGAACTGTCAGGACTAAAGAAAGCAGTTTCCTATTTGACTTTGGAAAAAAAAAACATATTCTCTATTCTGAGCACAAATCAACCAACAAACCAGCCGCCGTTCGACCTATAGCTTTTTATTACTAGAGCATGCAGTGATCAGGGTTGTCATGTGTGGCGATTTATTGAGACTTGACCACATTTGGCGACACGAAAATCAGTTTGGCGACATGCCCAAAAATTTGAAATTTTTGGCGATTTTTTTCTTTTCGAATTAAAATCTAAATTTAACGGCTTCGCAAAGAAATTATCGATTTCCGATTTTCAAATTGGAAGTTAAATTAATGGAAGTAAATAGCACATGAGCACATCCCTAAAATTAATGACATGCGTCAGAGATTCTGTCTGTCACAATAAATTTCCAAACTAGGCCATGTGATTGTTAAAGTAAATGTAAATAAAAAAGCAGGTTTAAAATCAAGCAATTAAATTTAAATTAGAATGAGTACCTACAAAAGTAAAAAAAAACTTTTTAAATACAAACTTTGGCGTAGTAGCCAATTCGAGATAATTGTCCGTGATACCGAAATAAATAATTCACTTTTTTACACACTGCGATTTCTTTCTTTTATTTACTGTATATAAATTCAATATCTTAAAAGTACTTTTAAATACACGAGGTGTGACAAAAAGGGGTAAACTGCCGAGCTGCTGCTGTGCGTGTCTAAAAACTGACTGACTCACTTTTTTGATTTCGTTCTGTGGCTTTTTTTCTTCTCGCCATCTGTCACTTACTTCGATGTTCGACCAGTGCTACCAAAACGCCACAGTACCCCGCCCTAGTGGACCGCCCACTCGGGTCCACGATACCTATGCGGCAGCCTTGGAATCCTTCCGGACCTGGTGGTAATTGGTTGTTTTTGCGCTGGTTTGTCCGCTGCGAATGACACCTTTAGTGGCTGGCGATCCGCGGTTCTCGCATCCTGTTTGGCTATGTAGGGCGTTATCTCTATAAAAGCTGGTTTGAGCCTGTCGATGCTAACATTCGCCGGTTTCCCTCTCACCATTAGCTTGAAGTACTTATCGTTCCGATCGATGACCTTGTATGGCCCGTCGTAAGGCGCCTTCAGCGATGGTCTTACCGTATCGTCTCGAATGAAAACTTGTTCGCATGAGTGTAGGTCTTTAAATACAAATGGTGTTTTATCGGAGTGATGCTGGGGTGCTGCTGGCCTGATGTTATCGAAGTGTTGTTTCAGATCCGCCACGAATTCCGTCTGATGGATGCTATCGGTGCTCTGCAAAAAATCGCCTGGTAGTCGTAGGGTCTGGCCATACACCAACTCCGCTGCTGACGTTTGAAGATCTTCTCGAAAAGTCGTGCGGAGTCCAAGCAATACCAGTGGTAATGACTTAGACCATTGAGCATTTTGCTGACACATGATTGCCGCTTTTAAGGTTCGGTGCCACCTTTCGATCATACCGTTCGACTGCGGGTGATAGGCCGTGGTTCTGTTCCTGCTGAAACCGAGTATTTGACCTAGTTCCTTAAAAAGATGTGACTCAAATTGTCTGCCTTGATCCGTTATTAGAGTATGAGGTACACCGAAACGAGGTACCCATTCGCGACAAATGGCTTCCGCCACCGTCTCTGCAGTGATGTCGCTCATAGGAATTGCTTCCGGCCAACGGGTATAACGATCGATGAGCGTTAGACAGTAACGGTAGTTCTCCGATGTTGGTAGCGGTCCTATTATGTCCAGGTGTACCGTACCGAATCTGTCACCGGAGTTTTCCAAATGCTTTACATGGCCCTGCACGTGCCGTGAGACTTTTGCCCGTTGACACGGAATACAACTCTGAGCCCAATTCCTTATGTCTTTGTTAATGCCTTTCCATATGAACTTGCTGCGTGCTTGTTTGGCGCTAGTTCGTATGCCGGGATGAGATAGTCCATGAACCTTCTCAAATATAATTTTCCTAAACTGTGCGGGTATGTATGGACGGGGTTTACCTGTTGACTCGTCGCAGGTGATGTATCCCTTCGTGCCCTTTATAGGAAACTTTCTAAATTTTAGCGTCCCCGGTGTTGCCAGTAGCGACTTCAACTCCTCGTCGCCCTCTTGGCTTCGAGCTAGTTCAGCGTAGTCTATTGATTCTGGCATGGAAATTGCTTCTAACCTCGATAATGCATCCGCTACTGTATTCTGCTCCCCCGGTAAGTACTTGATGTCTGTAGTGAATTGTGCTATCAGATCTAAGTGCCGCAGCTGACGCGGTGAAGCCTTATCGTGCTTCTGCTGGAAAGCGAATATGAGCGGCTTGTGGTCGGTGTACAGGGTGAAAGTGCGTCCTTCTAACATATGGCGGAAGTGACGGATAGCGGTGTAAGCTGCTAGTAACTCTCTGTCGTACGCGCTGTATTTCCGCTGTGCTTCTGTGAGCTTTACCGAAAAGAAACTTAAGGGCTGCCAGCCACGCGTCGTTTTTTGCTGCACAACCGCGCCGATTGCTATGTCCGAAGCGTCCACGACCAATGATAGTTCCGCATTTGCGATCGGGAATGCCAGCATTGAGGCCCCTTTGAGCTCGCTTTTGCAGAGGTCGAAAGCCCTTCGCGTGGTGTCAGAAGTGGGAACAATTTAAATTAAAAGGTAGGAAAATAGCTCCGGTCTCCTTAATGTTATTGTTTTAAGATTCTGTTACTAACAATTTCGTACCCTTTGTCTCTATCTGTTTATATATTACAGTTTGTTTCAAATGAATTGCATTTTTTGTATATGAATGCATTTTTTGTTTGTATTTGAAATAATAAATTGCTGTTGAGTTATTGTTTTTGAGAGAATAACTTTAACAACAACTCGTAGTCACTTTGGTAGGAATGATAGCTATTTCAAGCTGCACCTCTAATTCATCATCACCATCAGACTCCTTTTAAGTGATTTTTTGTTTGAATTGTTTTAATTCTGACAGTCAATAAATTTCTGTCAGGAAATAAGCCAGCATTTCGATCTTGTCAATTGACTACCACTTGCGCCAACTGAGCGACGAGTACCTACAAGGTACAAGCCTGCCAACTCATGATTATAACGGAGGAGAAGACCAATCTATGTGCGTTGTTGTTGCTACGAGGTATTTTTTGTTTATTGTCGTTCTCTCGGTAAGTTGCTTAGTTTACTTTGATTTTACAAAAATTTTAATTTGGCGATTTTTGGCAACGGATATTTATTAATTTGGCGATTTTTGGCGATTTAAAATTTCAAATTGGCGATTTCGATTTTAATAACCTGACAACCCTGGCAGTAATTTATACTGCGATCTCCCTGAAAACTCCACAAAATATATAACTTCGTAATGTGAACAAACTACCACCCTTGCTTGCTTCGCCAGCAAAAGCCTACCTCTCTTAACCTTTCTGAGGTAGAAGGTCCTTCCAACATGATTTATCATCATTTAACGCGCACGGTTACTCCACTCGAGCCTTGCTGTAATTAAATAGAGAAAACCCCATATTTACTGGGCGTGTGGTTGCGCCACAGCAATAAGCATTATATTTCACACATACATCTGACACAGCGCCACCGGTGCCATTCTAATAGCAGTCCATATTTACTCAACGTTCGTGTATGCTGTTGTGCGGTGTAATCGAGTGCAAGGCATTAGAATTTGCGCATTAAATCTGAGAGCGGATAATTCGGCAAACAGCAGCCTGTTTGAAGTCTTGAAATAATGTACACCCCCACCCCAGATCCAGCTATTAATTTGTATTCGATTCAAGGGTCATTAATGTTTTCGTTCTGCTTCTCTGCCATCCGTGCATCCGGATCCGGAGCAATAAATAATCTCTGAAATGCACTCCATTTATGTTGCCCTAATATTCATTTTACCTGCAAGCGTTAAATATACGTTTTCAATAATAATCCTTGCGCTATTATTTTCCATCATTGCTTGCTCTTTTCATATGTGTGTTTAACTGTGTGTATGTTCTCATTCTAATGCAGGCGAAATTCAAATATCAACATATCCAGGACGAATCATTGTAACGGAGCCCAAGGGTATGGTACAGCCAAGGATAAACGTAGAGAAACATTCAATGAGGCATGTTGTACTTAATGGGCAGACAACGTTGCCGTGTATAGCCCAAGGACATCCGGTGCCAACGTATAGGTGAGTTTTGTGAATGAACTTTTTTCTGTGCTCATTCACACGTTTAGCTGGTTTGAATTTGATTTTGTTGTTAAAATTATATTGTACTTACATCATTTCGTTGGCTGAAAGGCAAGCATTATGTACACACTATTGAGATTATGGCAGACAAAGTTCATCGGTTAGAACAGGGAAATTCGTTAAATCTAAAGCATTGAACAACTTTGCGAAACATTATACTTAACGCTTAGGTATAGGCAAACAGAGTTAAAGGCTTTTACGTAAGGTTAACAATTTTGCAAACCAAATGTGTCAACTAGTAGAAAAACAGCGACTGCCAAGAATTATTTTCGTTTTCATATCACTTATAACAAGAAGAAATAAGTTTATCCCATAAATAGCTAACATGTCCGTTGGTGTCATCCAACTGGCAAAAAACAACAATAACCCATTTGCGTGAGCTTAAATAATTAAATCAAATATAAAGTCAAAAGTTGTTCGCATACCATTCCCCAAATTTTAGTGCGGATCTCAGTCCTTCAGCCAACCCAAATCTCATGAATTGTTGCAACACACTCAGTTCACTAATTTTGTGTTCTTTAGACTAAAAGCTCAAATATATACATTATACAAGCATACGTATCCATAAAGGACCGTGTTAGTTCTTTACGTTTTTTGTGGAAAGTGTTACATGGACCATGATACATCGCATGCAATTAATAAATTATACAAAAAAAGGTTCTACCACGTCCACAGTGTATGTATTTGTACATACCCATGCCTTCCATGTTGTTATCCTCTTTTCTATTCCGATCAACATAATAATTATATGCGCGCTCTTTTGTTGTATGTAAAAGTGTTTTCCTGTGTGTTCCTGTATTGTCCTTTCGGCCTGACAGAAAAAAAAAATAAAAAAAAGAGAATGCTGGACCAAGTAAAGAGGGTCTTAATTTATTATTCAAAAATATAATGTCGTAAATGTTTGCGCCAGGAAAATTTTTTTATCTAAGCGTTTCTTTTTCCTTTTATTTAAATTAAGTTCCGAAACAGCAAGTAACATAACATAAAAGTTCTTGTAGTTCGTTGTAACTTTGATCGATATTTTAATAATAGTGTATTTTTATTTACCATATTTTACCACTTCGGAAGTGTCTCTCGCGCAAAATATTCACTTTAGAAAAAAATGATATTAGAAACCTAAATATTATTTTTGAAGTCCTATCCATAGATACCCCACACGTATGGGTTTGATGAAAACAATTTTTTGTAGTTTCAGCTCTATGTATGGGGACCCTCAAAATTTACTGTTTTTTTTTTTTTTTTTTTTTTTTGTGTAAAATCTTAATGCGGTTCACAGAATACATCTACTTACCAAGTTTCAACGGTATAGCTCTTATAGTTTGGGAGAAAAGTGGCTGTGACATACGGACGGACAGACAGACAGACATGACGAATCTAATAGGGTTCCGATTTTAGCCATTTGGCTACGGAACCCTAAAAGGGCACATGCAAGGTACGAGTGTGTTGGTGAGTGAAATTACGTGACATTTGTCAATAAGAATTTCTATGTAACATTATTAACGCACTTAACATGTACCACCCCATAAAAATATAGCTTAAAGGCAAGTAGCGGAAAATCGAAGGCTGAAGTTGGGGGTCTCAGTATTGTCTCTAGTATGAATATCAAGTTAATACTTAAATCAGTACCTATTTTTTTACTTTCCAAATGCACAATATTGTTCTTAACACATTATTGCCACAAATATTGAAGTTTACACTTCATTTTTGTAGGTTTGGTCTACGATTCAATGCACTTAATTTTATTTCAAATAGGTACATACCAGGAATTACATTTATTCACCAAACACACATTTTAGCACTGGAAATAGGATTTCCATTTCAAATTTGTTTAATAGTTTTCTTCGACGAGACTGATTTGTTCCATCTCTGTACCATTGAATGAGAAACGATGCTAAAAAAGAAAATGTGCGTCCTGACACCTAGCGGAACTTAAGCATAAATATGTTAACCTTTGAATCTACGTTGATCGTTATTGAAGAGAATAATGTCAATAGAAGAACGAATTTAACCTACTGTGATTCTAACTTGTTGTCATTTAAAAATGAATATGCAACACTTTAAGCTAACACTAATGACATTTCGAAACTAAATACTGGACAAATATTAACATGTTGCACTTTAAAACTACGTTGAGAGTATTTAAAAAAAAATACAAAAAATATGGTCATAATGTAATGAATACGTTCCACTTCGAATCTAGGGTGACTTTATTTAAAATTACATTGCGTATTCTTCGGTCTTAATGAACAATAGTGTATAACACTCCGATTGAAAAACGGTACAAATTTTATTGCGGGAAAAGTATAGAAAAAAAAAACCCACATTTATTTTCTACGCTTCCTCGGAGTTAAAAAAAAACGTCTCTCTCGGCCAGAGACGTATCAAGTACTAACTTCATATATACATTTCATTTAAAATTAAAATAAACTGACATACGTAACAAATAGTACCCTAGCCCATACTCTTATCTTTTTGTTATCGATATATCAAAAGTGTGATAATTTGTTACCCTTCCCTGGTGATCCTGAAATCCACTTTACCCAAATGTGTGCGTCCTTTCATCTGTGCCACTGAATTAAACTCACAAAACTTTTCCATTTACAGATGGTTCAAGGAGGAGAACGAACAACTTTTGCCACTTCAACTAAGCGATCGGATAACCATGATATCAGCAGGGCTATTGAAAATCACTAAGGTAAGCACGGCACTAGAAAAAAACAGCAACATCTTCGAAGAAGTGGAGCGCACTGCAGCCTAACGATGTGTAAAATATAACTTTCCCGTTAAACATCAATATGCATTAAACTCTCACTCATGCATACATAAATGGTTTTTCAATAAGAGGTGTTATTGTGAAAGGATATGGTCCTGTATGTGTGCTCGCCATTTGGCTGATAATGTTTTTGATACATATACATACCTTCCTCTTTATTATGAAATAAACATCCGATCATTTATCTCAAAAAATGGCATTTTTCTTTGAATACCAATATAACACCTCTTATTGGAAAACCCTTTACTACAAAAGCAGACGGACCAAACATATATATCCTAATTGCTCCTCCCCCTTTTTACAGTTTTGTTCTATTTCTCGGTATTTTTAATTTCGTTGTTGCAGGCTCGACTCGAGGATAGCGGAAAATATCTCTGCTGGGTGAATAATACTGCCGGAGAGGAAACAATCCAAGTGTCACTCACTGTCACAGGTATTCAATAAAATTTAATTAAATAAAAGGATATGGCAGCTCAGAACGGGTGTGTGGACGGACAGTGATAACCTCATCTCCTGTGCGAATATCCCTGTGTCCTAAATTCTAAATTCCTTTTCATACCCACTGTCGCTTAAAATGTACACAACTAAAGCTACAGCCTCGTCCTAATGAAATTTGACTATATACGTCCTTTGGTTGCAAAAGACGACGACACAATTCCATGATATAAAAGGATATACACACGTATACGACATTATTTCCTCTTTCAGCGCCATTAACCGCTCATCTCCAGCCGCAGGTACAGACAGTTGATGTGGACAAGGACGCACAGTTCCAGTGCATAGTATCTGGACATCCTGTGCACGACGTTAATTGGTTACATGATGGAAAACCAATTCTGAGAGATAATCGAGTTGAGGTACGTATATGAATAGTAGTCTCACTCAGCCTCACCCATCCACCCACGAAGTGGATACAAAAAAAAACACACACACACACACACACAAACACACAGAAAGTATCATAGATAAGTGAATTTTGCGGCGAATGTGGGTTCGATGCATCCAGAGGGGATGCATCTGCATGGCGGTTAAGTTCTGATTTTTACCTCTTAACCCATTCAGTCGCATGGAAACAGAATTAGAACGAGATAATCCTGTTTCCGACGTTCGTTGATTAAGGATACTTAATAAAATTTAAAATAATGACGGACCGACTGCGAGGGGAGATATGCAAAAAAGGACCTCGCCTCCCCCTTAGTGTGGTTGTGGTAAATTTATGTTTTAAGGTGAACAAGGTTTTGACCCACATTCGTAAGCGCGCGCGATGAAGCTGCTGTTGCTGCTGCGGTTGTTTTGAAGTACTCGAGTATAGTACGATGTTCTATTTGATTTATTTATTTCTTGTTTTTCCTACCTCTATAGATACTTACAGATCCGCCAAGACTGATTATAAAAAAGGTGACTAAGGACGATCCAGGAATGTACCAGTGTTTTGTGTCAAACGAATGGGAACAAATGCAATCAACGGCTGAACTGCAGTTGGGAGGTGAGTTTAAGTGCATATGGCTTTTATGGTCCTTTACTTCGGTAGTTTAATTCCTACTTGCAAGGAAGGACACAATATGTCGTTATAGGGGACTATTTTTCTCATGAAATCGCAGTTACTTCAGGTGTCCCTGAAGCAAGCCATATATAGGTCCGCTGTTATTCTTACTATATCTATTAATGATCCTCCGGGCTTAATAAAAAACTGCTCCTGCCTTATGTATGCAGATGATATTAATTTTTTTAAGAGAATAGAAACAATAAACGACTGTTTACTTCTACAAAAGGACTTAAACGCTTTATTTGAGTGGTGGCATTTTACCACTTTGGAAGTGTCTCTCGTGCAAACTATTAAATTTAGAAAAAATTGATATTAGAAACCTAAATATCATTTTTGAAGGCCTATCCATAGGTACCCCACACGTATGGGTCTGATGAAAAATTTTTTTTTGAGTTTCAGTTTTATGTATGGGGAGGGGGACCCCCAAAATTTACCGTTTTTTTTTTTTTTTTTGTGTAAAATCTTAATGCGGTTCACAGAATACATTTACTTACCAAGTTTCAACGGCTCTTATGTTTTCGGAGAAAAGTGGCTGTGACATACGGACGGACAGACAGACAGACATGACGAATCTAATAGGGCTTCGATTTTTGCCATTTGGCTACGGAACCCTAATAAAAGTAGTCGATGACTTTAAAGATCTTGGTTTCGATGCCAAGTTAAATTTTCATTTACATGTTAACTATGTAGTTTCCAGGTCGAATTCCTTATTAGAGTTCATTAAAAGGAATGCTGCAGATTTCAAAGATCCTTACACTCTTAATGCATTATTTCTCAGTATTGTGCGCCCTGTTTTGGAATATGATTGCGTTGTCTGGGGTTCTACTGCTGCTTTAATTTAATTTGGATTCCAAACTCTCGAATCAAGGAGAAAAATGTATAATCTTTTGTTTATTCGAATATTTTATCTGGAAGTATTGATTGTGAGAATCTACTTATGTGTTTGAATTTGTATGATTCTTCTAGATCTCTTAGACCAAGAAAGACCACTTTTATTTGAAAGTATGGTTTCATTGTATGCTGTATGGTAAACGTGAACCTATCCCAATTTGTATTAAATTGTTTAATCTGTTCTTTTATGAGTTGGATATATTTTTGCCCAGGAATATTTTTATGGATACATTAATTTCGCTTATCACCAATTAAATTCATATTTAACTTATTATTATATAACTTATTATATTGTTTTTCGAAATCTGTGGATTATAAATCGTAGGTTGAATAAATGAAGTGAAATGAAATGATCTGTAATGACCTCAGTAGGTATTCCGAGTAAAATTGCGACTCTATCCTTCATTAGGTACTTGATCGCTGGTTTTCTATTTCGGTCGTAACGCGATTACAATTTTGCCCGAAGTAAGTAATGACTTCGTTTTAAGATTCTCATCTCATCAAGCCCAAACCTAATTTCAATCTTTTCGATTCAACTTCAACGTTCGACGTCCTTCGTAAATACGCTCGAGCTCGACCAATGAATCCTCATACCCAAGAGATAGTTTAGCATCTTCGGTGACTTCATGCCCAGGTATTAAGAACTTGGCTCTGCGAAATAAGGCCCCAATGAAATAAGGCCCCAAAAAGGAAATGAAATAAGGGCCCAAAAAATTATACAGGAAACAACAACAACGCTTTTTAATACAATTTGGGGTCTTATTTCATTTTTTTGGGGCCTCATTTCCTAATGAAAATTGGGGTCTTATTTCATTATGAAATAAGACGCCAAAAGAAGAAATGAAATAAGTCCCCAAAATTATTTTTTATTATTTATTGTTACCCTTCCAATATGGAATGCGTATGGGGGGCATGCTGTCCCCCTGCTTGGATTTACAGTAAGATTACGGAGTGAGTGCGAGGTTGAGTATATAAAAAGTTTCTTTAATCTAAATTAGTTTATCCAATATCAACAATATTAAATAAAAAGTAGTTTTCATTATTTTTAATTTCATTATGAAATAAACCCCAAATTTGGGGCCTTATTTCATTTTGTTTTGGGGTCTTATTTCATCGCAGTGGGGCCTTATTTCATAGTTGAAATTGGGTTGATATTTAATTATGAAATAAGACCCCAAATTTGGGGCTTTATTTCATTTTATCTTTTGGGGCCTTATTTCATTGGGGCCTTATTTCCTACAGCCTTAGAACTTCGCTGCGTGCTCTGGCATAGAAGATTAATAGTATAGTCCATCAAAAACGAGTTGAAACTACACTATATGCGCAGTACCTTACAATTTCCGTAGGGAATATTTTCTCTTAGACGCTTTATAGATCAAATGAAATTGTTAATTTTTCTCAACTTTATCCTTTTTACCAGTGGTTAGTGGTTAGTGTGTTGGACTACTATGCGAGGGGTCGAGGTTCTAATCCCGCAAAAACCCAAATTCCAACTTAGGTTTTTTTCACTGCGCCACCGCTCGCGAACGTCTGACAAACATCCGAGAGTATAACTGTCTTGAAAAAGCTTCTCAATTAGCCGTTTGGAGTCAGTATAGAAAATTCCCCATTGAACAAAAATAATAATAACACACAAAAGTTCGATATGCACTATTCCACAAACTTCCATTACACAGCCTACACTATATTCATATTCATCCTTCATAATTTTTCTATGATAAACTTGTAGTGAACTCGTGCGACGGTTTTTTGTGCACGGGATCTATTCTTATTTTCTCTTCTTTTGCATCTGTTCTGTTCTGTTTCCGTAAAGCGTCATATACGTCAAATATACAATGCATTACATCGATGCTCGTGCAAAAAAAAAAAAAATAGTGCATAAGCCCTATGAATTAATGAATGAACGTTTTCGTTTAAGTGGCGATTTTTTTTCTATAAATATTTAATTTTGAAAGTAAAATAATATATCAATAACATCAGAACAATAATAATAATTATAATTATCTTATAGTTTCGGAGAAAAGTGGCTGTGACATACGGACGGACAGACAGACAGACAGACAGACATGACGAATCAATAGGGTTCCGATTTTTGCAATTTGGCTACGGAACCCTAAAAAGCAAGCGAAAAGAGAATACAAGAATCGGATGGGAATTCGCAGTTGCTCATAGGTGGATACAATAATGTCAGATAAGAACGAAACCGGCAAAAGATCCTGCAAATGCTTAAAATAGGTCACTAATTCCTTATGGCTTTAATATAAATGCACAAAAATGTAATTTGAGCATGGAACTTTTTTTTTTTTTGTTTTTTTTTTTTATATACTTCTCCCGGGAAAGGCGAACCTATAACGCTTCAACAGCGCCCCGAGATGCCTGCAGATGTATGTTTTCTCTGCACTTAAATTGCTGCAAATTGTAGTCTTCTGGAAATATATCACCAGGAAGCGAGTTCCAAAGTTTGCTTATCCTGTAACAGAAGGAGTTTTGGAAAGTTGATGTCCTCGCGGTAGTCAAGTGTACTGTATGGTCATGAGTAATGATCCCATCTCATTTTTGCTGAAAAACAGGAGAAATTCACAAAATCGTAGCGTTTCACAGGTTTTTTATTTTGAAAAAAAGGTGTAAAACAGGAGTTCAATGTGAGTACTAATTTAATGTTTAATGTAACAAAAATACGTAATAATATGTATTAAAGAATATTAAAAAAAATGCTAAGTCAATAATCATCATCATCTTCAAGGTCAATGTCAGTCGTCATCTGTTTCTACATTGGTATCAGATTTTTTCCCTTTCTCTCTCTGAGAGCGAGCCTGTCTGTGAATACGTGTAAAAATGCAAAACAGTCCCACACTCGATATAGAAATGAGAAGCCACATCAGGCTACCTGACATCTGGTTAAACCGGCAGTGTATACTGGTTTTTCTCAAGTATATGTGTGCCCCCTTTGATTAACATGGCACAAATACATGAATTCAAACTGGGCTACACTCAAGGCCAAATTCAGCTTGTAGGCAATTTCTCTTTTTTGGCTGAAGCTGTCAGTCTATTTACTATTTAGTTTATGAATCGCGTACACTGACTGAAAAAGTGAGAGAGGGAATATGTCCGTATGTAATTTTTGCTCCGTTAGCTTTTTCGCGCAGTTGTCAGTTCACTGCGATGTTCTGTTCGACGTGAAGCGACGTTGACAGGTTTGAAAATTTAAATTTAGTGCGTTAAAAACATCTTTGGTAAAAAACAGGTTTTTCGAGGGCAAAAACAGGTCACAGGTTTTCGGTCCAAAAAACAGGAGTCTCCTGCGCAAAACAGGAGAGATGGGATCATTAGTCATGAGCATTAGCAGCCTGTCTTGTTGGGCGCCCAAAAGTTGCATTTCGAGGGATAATGTCTTTGAGTTCCTCAGAACATCTACCATGGAAGTACCTATAGAACAAGCATAGGTCAGCGACTTGTCTTCTGTGCATCAACGGTTGTAGATTCGATGTGAGTGTAGGGTCTTAAATGAGTCGAACTGCTCGTCTCTGTATGCTATCAAGCAGGTTAAGTGAATGTTTTGGGGCCGAACTCCATATATGGGAACACCAAGCCTGGTCTAACCTGTGCTTTGTAGAGAAGGAGAATTTGCTTGGGGCTAAAGTACCTCTTTGCTCTAAATAGGTAGCTCAACTTTGCGGACGCCGATTTTGCGATATAGGATATGTGGTTCTGCCATGTGATTCCTGAATTGACTGCGACTCCTAGAAGGTGCATTGAGTCCTTGTGATGGATTGGATGGTCATCCATTTCTGGAAAATGTTGTGAGCTGTGTCTTGTTTACATTAAATACAACCAAGTTGTCCTTTGCCCACTTCAAGATTTTGTCCAGATCATCATTTAGAGAATTAATTTGTTCACATCTCTGATTGTGTGATGTAGCCGTATTCACAGGTCCACTGTTCGAGATGGAAGATAAGCGGGTGGCCGTGGCGGAGTGATAGAGTGTTCGCTTGTTGAGTGGGAGGTTACGTGTTCAAATCCGAGCCAGTACCACGAAACATTTTTCACAAATAAAAACTGCGAATAAGTTGATGTGAATTATAAGCGAACACAAATATCAACAATTCTCCCCTAGCTATTTAGGACGCCACTAGTGGAGAATATCCACTGTGCCACAAACTCTTTCCTATCCCTCTTTCTCTTCCTAACAAAAAAAAAAAAAACTTCAATGCCGCCTTGTGCCCCGCATTATAAGGGTATTCATAACCCCTTGAGCGCGAGTAAAATTATAAAAAAAAAAAAAGAGTGCTGTCATCTGCAAAGCTGTAGATATTATTATTTGTCGATCCAAGCAAATCGTTGATGTGGAGAAGAAATAGAGTTAGAGAAAGAATAGATCCTTGGGGCACTCCTGCATTTATAGCGAATTTTATTATTTATAACGAATTGGATGATACACCATCTACAACAACTTGGATCGATCTTCCCAGAAGAAAATTTTGCATCCATCCGCAGAGTTGTTGTGGTAATCCGTAAGACGCTAACTTGCCTAATAGGGCTCTATGCCAGACTCGGTCAAATTCCTTTGATATGTCCACGGCTACGGCTCTGGATTCGCCGTGTTGTTCAATTGATTGTGTCCATAAGTGCGTTACGTAGCTTAACAGGTCACCAGTAGAACGACGGCTCCGAAATCCGTATTGCCTGTCGCTTATTATTCGATGGCCTTCTAGATTTTTGATTATTTTGACATTTATTGCCTTTTCCATTACTTTAGAGAGCATTGAAAGTAACGCTATTGGACGATAGTTTTGTGGCAGACATTTCTTCCCTTTCTTTGGAATAGGTTGAATGCGAGCGGTCTTCCAGCAAGAAGGAAACGTCTTCTGGGAGTACGACATGCTAAACAGCTTACAGAGTACAGGTGCCAGTTCTTGAGTACTATAGCCGGGATTCCATCGGGTGCCGTTGCCTTATTGCAATCTAGTCCTTTAAGGATGCGTTGAATTATTCGAGTCCGAAATTTCACTTCTGCCATCGATGATTGCATCCTCGGGATATTTGGTGGCTCTAGCTGTGCAGAATCTAGGGTGGAATTCTCTGAAAACATGCTAGCGTTTTCTCTGCCTTTTCTTTAGGTGTTGTTGCTAGCGTGCCGTCTTCTTTTACTAGAGTTAAAAAAGAAGAGCAACTAAAGTTATTACTGATTGCCTTTGCCATGGACCAGAATGCGCGTGAGCCGCTAGGACATCCAATCACTTTGTTAGTGACTCTTTCGCTGTAAGTTGTCTTCGCCGATTCAATAATTAGGTTGCATCTATTTCGAAGAATTGTAAATTCAGATCTTTTTAGTTCTGAAGGGTTTGACCGCCATTCACGGAAAGCCTTGTTTTTCGCTGCGGCAGCTCGCTTGCATTCTTTGTTAAACCACGGTTTATTTGAAGCTAATTTTTTGATGCAATGTGGAATATAAAGTTCCATACCGAGTAAAATAATTTCGGTTACGGTGTTGCGTGCTTTATCCTTCTGGTCCTACTCTACGGATCTGTACTTGGCATGCTTGCCTACGCACGGCTAGGAACGTCGGCCGGGTGGGGGTTCTTGATCCGCAAGTACCAGCACAACAAAAGAAAAAAAAATTCACTATCTCATGCCAAGGATTTGCTAAAACGGAAATGAAATCACGGACGGACACTGCGTCATCATCTGCAACCCTACTTGTTGCACTTTATTTACCTCACGACAATATTACGATTTTTTTTTTTTTTGCGTGGAAAATGACCGGGTAAAATATGCAGCCGCCGCTGCCCGAGAGGTTGTAAGTCGAAATGACAATTTCGGCGATCGGTCGAATGGTAGGCGAATGGGGAGGGCAAAGAGAAGACCGAAAGTGCAACAAGCAGCACGTTGATGCTGTGATTTGGCTAGTCAGCTGGGTGTGGGTTCAATCACAATTATGGTAGATATGATAAACAAACAAAAATTATTGTAAGTGATTAAGGTATTTGAATAAGGGCGCCACGCAGTCTTTGGGAAAGGGAGATTGCGAAACCTTTTGGGAGAAAATTATGAATGTTGGTGAACGATGGACGACGAAATAAAAAAGATGAAAATTATGTTTTCCCCAAATGGGACGGTTATAAGTTTATTATTACGTACTTATTATTAGCAATGATTACAAACTGGAGAATGGCCACTGGTTTGTTAGAAAAACATCACAGAGCTGGAAGCTCTCAGTATCGCTTTACACAACTGTTTTTTTGTTGCGCGACTTAGGATCCTCTCGGTTCAAACAAGAACGAGAAGGTTAGAACGCAAAGTGTAGAAAAAGTGAAATTAACAAGCAAAAGCAAACCCTCAAAGTAGGGAATAAAAAAAAGAATTTATGGAACTTTATATGGAAAATTATTTCACTTTGCGGTTTTAGGCCAACGGATAACTTCCGATTACCATACGGTTCACGGGGCAACGGTCACAAACGACACAACGGGTCGCGAAACTACGGAGTAGCCGTTAATTGCTACTGTAAAAGAATGGAACGAAATCTCACCCGACTATTTTCACAATGCAAAATTCAAACGATAACGAACTAACTACCACACAGAAAACACCCTACTTATCTGTTTCTCTTTTTCCTATCCTTCCCCTCCTAGGAAAATACTACGTCACTGATCTGGTGAATGGGGGTGACCAAAAGTTCCCCGCTACAACCACTAGATATTGATGTTCCCACGGTTCGAAAACTCTTCTTTCGTCCTGTGGATTTTTCCTCGTCTTAACTTCCTTTTTTTTTCTCTTAGTAACGACTTGTCTTCTCTAATTCTTAACTCTCGGTAAACTTTCTCGATACGTCCTGTCTCTCGGGCGGATAACCAAAAAGTGACCTTCGCCGCGCTGATTGTTCTTTCACACACACCAACACACCCTCATACACGCAGCCTTTCATATCTGGGGCGAATTCAGCCATCTTTTTTTTCGTTCATGGCCGAAATTGTAGAAAATATTCATTCGAATTTTTATGTTTTAATACACTTATTTTTGGTTTTCGCTGTTCGATTTTTCGATATGCGTTTTTTGTGTTTCTTAATTAAAATATGACGTCCTTGCCGCCCTGTCATTTTTGGCGGGAGGAGTCTTCATGGTATTAGTGTTGAATTCGCCCCATCTGCCGTCGTCGTAGTTGTCAAAGCAAAGGGAATCACGTCCAGAGCTTTGACAATTTCTCCTTCGGTGACACATTCATTCCAGCAGTATTCACAATAGCGATCTTGCGCTGTTCGATTAAATATCTTAGTGGTTGCTTAGGTTCGCTTTTTGCCAACCCCGACCAGACTTAACCAGGATTACTTTTCAAAAAAACAACAACTAGGAGTGGAAGAATAAATAACTCGCGACCCCCCATACTAATATCGAGTGAGCTTTCGCGCAGAAAGGGTAAGCTAATTGAACCCAGGTAGTTGGAAGTTATCGTTTACAATATTATTTTCTTTTTGTGATGGCTTATTTTGCCATATTTATTTAGGATGGGCACGGGGCCTTACGTCATTGTTTATTTTGATTCGACGAGGACATACGTCCTTTTTGGGTTTAAACGCCTCAGTGAAGGGGTAGAACTCTTCCGATGATAATTTTGATGTCGGTGGGGATCACCTGTCTCTTATTTTTATCCATCCATTGGGGACCGTCCGTCTGGGCTCTAAGAAAACTATTTTTGTCATCCTCCAGGAGCGAAAGGGAAGCGCCCGGAAGACAACGGGAGAAAATGGTTCAAAATGCCAAAAGGTGGAAATAGGTTAGGAACAGGAGGGATGGAAGGACCAAAGATTTTGTGCGTAAATTTTCCGCAACAAACTCCACCCTTACCTCCGAAGAGGTGAGATTGACTTTCTAATAGAAGAAAGTCGAAGTAAAAGCGGCTGCAGCACTACGCTGTCCTATTAGCCAAGTAGGGTACACGATACTACGTAAGGAAAACATATACTACATACTATAAACAACTACGATTTTCTCTATCGCTCTTTGGCGAGAGTTTTTATTGAACATCACAGAGCACAAGGCTCTCAGTTCCTCTTTGCGTAACGATCCTGGTTTGTTACGCGACTAAGTTATTCTTCGGGGTCCTCGTAATATGGTTTGAGGTCTTTTACGTTCCACGTTCCACGTTCGTGGTTATCTCCATCTTCTAGCGTATAAGTCCACGGCGATACTCTTTTCTTTATGCGGAATGGGCCGATATATTTTGGTGCTAATTTGGCGGTATAATAATTAGCGGCGTCGGATAGTATGAAATTTCGTCTCCACACTAATTCATTTTGGAGATACTGAACATCTCTCCTCCGAAGATTGTACGATTTTGCGGCCTTTGTGGCTGCCGCCTCTAGCTTTTTCCTTATACTTTCCCTAAGAATCTTGAATTTCTCATAATTATCGCTCGTATTCATGCCCCCCTCTTGCGGAATGGTGGTTAAGGACATACGTCCAAAAGTCACCATACCTCGACCAAAATTTGCATAATACGGCGATACCCCTAAAACCTCATGTTGCGCGGTACGGATACTGCACGCAACTTTCGCTAATTGCGTGTCCCACACTCGGTGATTCTCTGACACATATGACCTAAGGGTATTCTTAATGATTTGGTTTATTCGTTCTGCCGGATTAGCTTGGGGATGGTAATGCGCTGTAAAGCGTATTGTCGACCCGTACCTATCAGATAATGCCTTAAGCTCTTTACTTTTAAACTGTGGACCATTGTCACATACTATAATTTTTGGGACTCCGAACAACAAAAATACGTTATCCTCTAACTCTTTACAAACTGATTTTGCAGTCGCAGATCTCAGGGCGAACAACAATGGGAATTTGGTGAAGTAGTCTACAACGGTTAAAATATAGTTAAAACCCCTATTCGATTTAGGGAGTGGACCAACCAAGTCCACACAAATCATCTCCCACGGATCGGTTACCCCTTTCCTCTCCGTCATCAAACCCGCCGGCCTTTCATTCACTGGCTTCACACTCTGGCAAACCTTACAATTTCGTACATATCTAGTTATGTCCGAACGCATCTTTGGCCAATAAAATCTTTCTCCTACCCTAGCAAATGTTTTCTTTACCCCCATATGTCCTGCTAACGGATGATCGTGGCATTCCTCTAAAATCCTAATCCTATCACTTTTAGACGCGACTATTTTCCACTCGGAGTTACTATCATGAACTAAAATATGATTTGCCCTAACATATTTATATAAGATTCCACGCTCTACACGCCAAGCCGGAAAAGCTAATGGGTTCGCTTGTATCTCCTCCTTCATTTTTGTTATCCATGGATCAGAACTGTGCTCCGAAATCCCAGCAATTGCCGGTACGCTTCTAGAAAGCATGTCTGGCACAACATGTTCTTTCCCCTTCCTATGGATAATATCAAAATCAAATTGTTGCAAGCGTACTGCCCAACGCGCTAACCTACCCGCCGGATCTTTAAGTTTGCTTAGCCAAATTAACGAGTAATGGTCAGTGATAACACTGAACTTCACCCCTTCTAGATATGGCCGTAATTTCTCTATGGCCCACAAGACTGCCAAACATTCTTTCTCTGTGGTCGAGTAGTTCCTCTCGCACCTGTTTAATGATCTGCTCAGATAACAGATCACCTTTTCGCCATCTTCAAATACTTGGCTAAGTACAGCTCCTATCCCGAAATCCGAGGCATCGGTCTGGACGACGAAAGGCCTTGTGAAATCCGGACACGTCAGAATGGGAGCTGAAATCAGGCACTCTTTTGCCTTCCTAAAACTCTCCTCGCACTCAATACTCCATGAGAATTTACTACTCTTCTTCAAAAGATCGGATAACGGCTTCACCAAAACTGAAAAGTTTGGAATAAATCTCCTATACCAGGATACCGTTCCGATAAAACTCCTAACCTGCTTAACGTTTTTGGGAGCAGGAATGTTCAACATACTTTCTATCTTTTCTGGATCTACGTGTAGTCCATTCCTGTCTACTATATAACCTAAAAATTTCAGCGAAGGTCTACAAAAATTACATTTCTCCTCACTAACCTTTAGTCCAGCTTCTCGGATATGTTCTCCCAATATCTCTAAATGTTTCTCGAATGTGTTGGTGATGATGATGATGTCATCGAGGTAGACGAACACGTATGGTTCCAGATCGGCACCAAGTACGGTGTCTATAAATCTTTGCCAAGTCGCCGGAGCGTTATGCAGCCCAAATGGCATTCTTTTAAATTGGAAGAGCCCCCTGTTCGGGACAGTAAAAGCTGTAAAGCGGCGTGATTCCAACTCTACTGGAATCTGCCAGTAAGCTGACTTAATGTCCAATGAGGACAAAAACTTCGCATCCCTAAGTTTATCTAACGTCGATGAAATATAAGGGAGAGGATATGCGTCTCTCTCAGTTACTTTGTTTAACTTCCTATAGTCTACGCAAAATCTATATGTACCGTCCTTCTTCCTTATCATCACAATGGGTGAAGCCCACGGACTATTCGATTTCTCTACTATTCCTTCCCTAAGCATCTCTTCTAATTCCTTATCAATATGAACTTGTACTGCTGGAGACACTGGATAATACCGTTGCTTAATCGGATCCGCGCTCGTTTTAATTTTGTGTTCCACTAAATGTGTACACCCTAAGCTTCCTGGCATGTCCCTAAAAGCATTACCGATAACTGTCCCTAACTGTTGCTTTTGTGCTTCATCTAATTCCGAAAGTTCTTTAGAATGTGTTATCGACGACAAGGTGTTTTGATCCGAAAAATTCCATTCCCCTGATCGTAAATCCGGGACGATTCCCGATAGAGCCCAAAAGTCGGCTCCTAAGATCAGTATATGAGGAAGGCGCGGAATGACGAGACACTCCAACAAAACTGTGGTTCCCTGTACTGTAATGGGCAACGTAACTGTGCCTTCAACTGCTATGCCTGTACCATCCGCTAAAGTAACCCTATTAACGTTCCCTTTGTCTAACCCTACTCCTAAATCTTTTAAAATTCTCCACCCATCCCTACATATAATTGAGCGCGAAGCTCCGGAATCTAAAAGTCCTATCAAATTAATCCCATAAACACTAACTCCTAAATATGGCCTCCTATCATCCTGATTTGCCTCGAGTGTGAATCCTACATGAACTTCCCTACAAGCCGACTGGTTACCAGCAGGCAGCCTATCTATACTCAACGGCGCTCTCGTCCCGCCGACCCGAAAGCGCGTTGGCCGTTTCCCGAACAATTTGGACAATTTCGTCGAATGGTGCCAACCCTACCACAACCTATGCAACGCCTTGGAGCAGAACAAGTATTCGACAGATGACCATATTCGTTGCAATTGAAACATCTCAACCGCCGACCAGGTTGAATGTCTCGACTTACAACAGAAACCATTGGTGTTTCCTCGACCGCTATATAAGCTAAATCGGGTTCCAATAAGTTCCTTGAACGAGGGGGAGGAGGTGGCGCAAATGTTTCCACATTCGCTCGAACCATCTCGAGTTTCCTGCCTAAAGCGACTAAGTCAGGAATCGACTTAGGATCAGCCAAGCCTAACTGCGTCTGATAGAAAGGTGCTAAATTTCGCTGCAAAATTCCGAGCTTCCGTTTTTCCGACAGTGGCTCTGATAGCCTACCAAACATGCTTTGCATTATGGCCACGTAAACTCCGATCGACTCCTCTTTACCTTGAGTCCGATGTCTGATCTCTTCCAACAACAGATCATCATAATTTGGGGGAAGAAATTCTAATTTTAGTTCCCTAACCAATTCCTCCCAAGTACTAACAGTACGCCTAACTGCCCTAAACCATAAAAGTGCCCTACCGACAAACAAATCAACCGAAGACCTGAAAAGCTGCGACTCGCTTACTCCTCGGGCCTCGCGTAATTCCTCCACCCGCTCTAGGAAGGAATTCACGGATGCCCCACAACGTTCCCCTGAAAACTTCAGGTCCCATTTGCCCAAATTTTCTGTCCTCTCGGACTGTACGTAGACCGGAGCACTGTTCTCAACAACGGTTACATTTCCTCTTAACGCCGAGGCAGATGTCGATGGAGCAGAAGGATCTGGTATTTTCTCTACTTCCGGCGTTCCTTCTTCTTCTTCTTCGTCTAAGCTAGCTAAGAGCATTGTAAGCTCAGTCTTTATCGCTCGCTTATCTTGTTCTTCTTCTTTTGAGTCGGGGCGCGACCTTCCTATTCGCATCATTGCCCACTCAATTTTGGTAAGAATTTTGAGGTACCCCGAAGAATTTCGTTGAGGAGGGTTCTCCAACAACTTTTCGATTTCAGCCATTTTTAATTGAACTGCCTCTTTGTCCGCATTGAAATCAAATGGATAATCGGTGCAGTCGAAGGATCCGTTACGTTCGAGAATCCTTGCCGCCCGAAGCGATTTCCTCATTTTGTCAACCGATGCCGGCGCTAAACCTCTGCTTTCCATTTCATAAGTAAGCTCCTCTGCCGATAAACGATTTACTTCCATTTTTTTTTCCTTCTGACCTAAACTAAACTAAGCCCGAATAGCAAAAAAAAAATCCAAAAATAATCTCACAATAAAAAGTTCCGGAGTTTCTAACCTCGCTAAATTTTTTAACCCAAAAAAAATAACCTAATCTCGCGATCCACAAACTAATTCGAAATTAATTTTTGAACTAAAAAAAAAATTATAGGCCACAATGAAGTAAAATTACCGATGAACCACCAAAAGAGCAAAATATTCCCACTCACAGAAAAACAATTCGATTTTGCTACGAAAAGCTTCTAATTAATTCACCAATTACTGATCATAAATTACCAAACGAAAAAAAGGTACACAAACGTATCAAAAGGGGACCACTAACAATTTAACCCGATGGTAACACTAGCGCGAACACCCACCGGTGATCGAAGAGAGCAAAAAAAAATGACAATAAACCAACGAAGCAAACCGTATGAAAATGTACCGTACACTATATAGGTATATACATATATCGATAATTTAAAGGAAACTAATGTGCTTTGTATAAATTAGCAAAACAGTAAAAGAAAATAAAGATGCAAAAAAGAACAGACTTACAGATTTCCACAGGTCTTACTCAGGTTCTCCAATTGGGGTTTCCTTATGTGTTTAATTTAATATGCCACCAAATAAAACGAATTAAATCTCCTCTCCACACTATTATATCAAATCACCTAAAGGGAAAAGAAATATTAACAAGTAAAATAATCAAAACAAAAGGTAAACACAAAACACTTGCTTGACGAAACTTGTTGATACAGACAAGTTATAGGTATAGGCATATATATATATATATATGCACAACATAAGCACAGCACACACTGATGATCTGATGATCTGAAATCTTCTTGATTCCAACGATTTGATCGATTTGAACGATTTTAGAATTGAAACGCGGATGATTATTATAAATTATGAGTTATGGAATATAATTTAATGAATTGTATTAATAAAAAGGCCCACGTTGGGAGTCAATTTGTTGCACTTTATTTACCTCACGACAATATTACGATTTTTTTTTTTTTGCGTGGAAAATGACCGGGTAAAATATGCAGCCGCCGCTGCCCGAGAGGTTGTAAGTCGAAATGACAATTTCGGCGATCGGTCGAATGGTAGGCGAATGGGGAGGGCAAAGAGAAGACCGAAAGTGCAACAAGCAGCACGTTGATGCTGTGATTTGGCTAGTCAGCTGGGTGTGGGTTCAATCACAATTATGGTAGATATGATAAACAAACAAAAATTATTGTAAGTGATTAAGGTATTTGAATAAGGGCGCCACGCAGTCTTTGGGAAAGGGAGATTGCGAAACCTTTTGGGAGAAAATTATGAATGTTGGTGAACGATGGACGACGAAATAAAAAAGATGAAAATTATGTTTTCCCCAAATGGGACGGTTATAAGTTTATTATTACGTACTTATTATTAGCAATGATTACAAACTGGAGAATGGCCACTGGTTTGTTAGAAAAACATCACAGAGCTGGAAGCTCTCAGTATCGCTTTACACAACTGTTTTTTGTTGCGCGACTTAGGATCCTCTCGGTTCAAACAAGAACGAGAAGGTTAGAACGCAAAGTGTAGAAAAAGTGAAATTAACAAGCAAAAGCAAACCCTCAAAGTAGGGAATAAAAAAAAGAATTTATGGAACTTTATATGGAAAATTATTTCACTTTGCGGTTTTAGGCCAACGGATAACTTCCGATTACCATACGGTTCACGGGGCAACGGTCACAAACGACACAACGGGTCGCGAAACTACGGAGTAGCCGTTAATTGCTACTGTAAAAGAACGGAACGAAATCTCACCCGACTATTTTCACAATGCAAAATTCAAACGATAACGAACTAACTACCACACAGAAAACACCCTACTTATCTGTTTCTCTTTTTCCTATCCTTCCTCTCCTAGGAAAATACTACGTCACTGATCTGGTGAATGGGGGTGACCAAAAGTTCCCCGCTACAACCACTAGATATTGATGTTCCCACGGTTCGAAAACTCTTCTTTCGTCCTGTGGATTTTTCCTCGTCTTAACTTCCTTTTTTTTTCTCTTAGTAATGACTTGTCTTCTCTAATTCTTAACTCTCGGTAAACTTTCTCGATACGTCCTGTCTCTCGGGCGGATAACCAAAAAGTGACCTTCGCCGCGCTGATTGTTCTTTTACACACACCAACACACCCTCATACACGCAGCCTTTCATATCTGGGGCGAATTCAGCCATCTTTTTTTTCGTTCATGGCCGAAATTGTAGAAAATATTCATTCGAATTTTTATGTTTTAATACACTTATTTTTGGTTTTCGCTGTTCGATTTTTCGATATGCGTTTTTTGTGTTTCTTAATTAAAATATGACGTCCTTGCCGCCCTGTCATTTTTGGCGGGAGGAGTCTTCATGGTATTAGTGTTGAATTCGCCCCATCTGCCGTCGTCGTAGTTGTCAAAGCAAAGGGAATCACGTCCAGAGCTTTGACAACTTCTCCTTCGGTGACACATTCACAATAGCGATCTTGCGCTGTTCGATTAAATATCTTAGTGGTTGCTTAGGTTCGCTTTTTGCCAACCCCGACCAGACTTAACCAGGATTACTTTTCAAAAAAACAACAACTAGGAGTGGAAGAATAAATAACTCGCGACCCCCCATACTAATATCGAGTGAGCTTTCGCGCAGAAAGGGTAAGCTAATTGAACCCAGGTAGTTGGAAGTTATCGTTTACAATATTATTTTCTTTTTGTGATGGCTTATTTTGCCATATTTATTTAGGATGGGCACGGGGCCTTACGTCATTGTTTATTTTGATTCGACGAGGACATACGTCCTTTTTGGCTTTAAACGCCTCAGTGAAGGGGTAGAACTCTTCCGATGATAATTTTGATGTCGGTGGGGATCACCTGTCTCTTATTTTTATCCATCCATTGGGGACCGTCCGTCTGGGCTCTAAGAAAACTATTTTTGTCATCCTCCAGGAGCGAAAGGGAAGCGCCCGGAAGACAACGGGAGAAAATGGTTCAAAAGGCCAAAAGGTGGAAATAGGTTAGGAACAGGAGGGATGGAAGGACCAAAGATTTTGTGCGTAAATTTTCCGCAACATACTGATATAATTCGCGGCAACTAGCTGGTGTATTGCCAGAGCACTTTACCCACCCCCTTGCACCACAAGTGCACCATGACAGCTCTGGTACTCACGTTAGAACTGTCCCTAATCGGACACACTACTCAATTTACTGCATCTCACCTTTTAAAGATACCTGAAACTTCCCCACACACAACCCCATTCAAAGAAAATCACTGCATCTTGCTATTATACAACTAATTTATTACTGAAAAACTTCCCTTCTTGTTACCTTCATGATTTAGAATTTAAAATAGGTTAAGAATTATTATTATTGTTCGTTTAGTTAGGTTATTACCGTAAGATAGGTCAATTAAGCAACTATTATTAATCAATTAAGCAATATATATAAGCAAATTCAAAATGTAATTCAAGCGACGAACTAGTTCTTGTTTGGTATCACTAAATATATACATTGGCAGATCATCAACCACTACCGTTATAAAAATGCAAAAAAAAAACTCACCCGTTGATCCAGTCGGAAATTGTGCACAATGTCCCACGGTGTTGCGATATCCCATTCGCTTGGATTTTATAATTGTAACACTAAACTATTTATATATTTAAGTTCATACCAAACTCACTTTAACAGATATAATTTTTTTTTTTTTTCTTTCTATAGATTTAGGTAATATTCAAATTTAGTTAGGTAACACGTTTAGGGAATTTTAGTTAGGTATTTTAAGTAGATTTTTTTTTTTCTCTCTTTTTTTCACTAAGGCGTTAGAATTAGGAAAATAACTTTTTTTGTACACTTTTTTTTTTGTTTGGTTTTATCAAGTTATAAAAATGAAGATAACCACTCTGCTGCACTTTGGAACACTTTTCCACCGTATGCACCGGTATCCTACATGCGTTGCCAGATCAGACAATTATACACTTGTTGGTTGTGTGCTGCGCCGCTACAGACGCTGACCGCAACCGCACTACCCGAAAGACCTGTGACCGCTGCTTCCGTGTATGTCGCGCTCCGTGGTTAAGTGATGACTGCCCAATTATGCACTGATTTTTGCTACACGAATTGGTCTAGGCGTGAGAGAGCTGGGGAAGGAAGTAGTCTCCAAAGGGAGTGCGGGACTTGCCACTAATAAAAGTATTTTGCCTGGGCTCTCTGCAAAGGTAGCGGGCCGGAGGGTCGTGGAATCGAAGTAGTTTGGTGTTACGATGGTCTGCTGAGCTGGCTTATCGGGTTCACTGTCGTCCGTCCCGCCTCGAGTGCCGATTGGGGCTATCAAAGGGGGAGGGAGGGCGTCGAACCAACAGTTGGTCTAATCTGTAGGTTATTCTTTTTTCTTTTTGTCTCGAGTACCTGGGTGATTTTAAAATTTTTGATTTTGTTTGTAATGCTACTGTGTTGTATATAAAAAAAAGGTATTTACCTGTGCTTCTAAGAAACACGATTTCTGTAAAACACGATATATTCGTCTCCCGCAGGTATAAAGTTTCAGAAATGCTTTTGTTTCTGGGGGGGGGAACGATTCGGGGTCTCCGTTGAGGGGAATGCAATACGGCTGCAAAAAAAACTAATTTTCGGTTTCTTGATATTTTTTTTTTATATAGGTAAACCAAGTTCCCGGTGGAGGAAAATTGACTACTTACGTCCTTTGAGGGGGTAATCTGGTTTCCCAGAGATGTTTCACGACCGGTAGTCAAACAGAAAAAGAACGTGACCCCCTAAATATGCGGCCAGGAAGGCTTGTACTGAGCACGCATTTACGCACATACTGAGGGAAAATACTGGTTCCGTTGTCGAAACATCGAGTAATTCCGAATCGTATTTCCGAATTCCATACATTTCATAGGGTGACGAAACAAAAAGAAAAAAAAATTTATTATGAATGCAGATGGAATTTCCACATCCGTAACAACGGCTTCTGCACACATATTGACATCAGTATCTCTAAAGCACATATCAGCCCATGGCAACGAAGCGAAGAAATTACGCAGCTCGTCCCAGTTAGATTTACTATAATTCCAAATCGAACGATAACGATCATTTTTCGCTCCTATTGGTATCGGTATAGAGAGGATAGCAGATATTAGAGCATGATCCGAATTCCCTAAGGGAGCAGACACTTTTATTTCATAACTATCTGGCTCTGTTGTTAGAAACAGATCGAGAGTGTTTCCATAATTTGTTGGATTGTCTGGAATTCGCGTGGGCTCATCAACGAGCTGAGTGAAATTGCAGCAAATGGCGAAGTCGTCAGCTTGTTTCCCTGCCTCGTCCGTTCGGTTAGAATATCGTAGCCAATCCATGTTATGGGCATTGAAGTCACCAAGTATAATAACTTCAGCGGTTGGATGATGAATTTGTATCCAATCTACAGCAAACGAATTTGGTACAACTTTGTAGAACGACCTTTAGCCATATTATGTCGAGATCCGTAGGTTCCATCTCTTCTTCTCTTACACACGCCAGATCTTCTCGGGCAAACACACATAGTCCCCCCTTATATCGAAAACGAGGATGTAGTTCGTATTCTGGACATTGAAGATATGTGTAATCAGTTGTTGAGTTTATTTGAGTCTCTGTTAAAACTAGGACGTCTGGCTTTTTTTCTTGCAGATGCTGGTGCACACAGCTGACGTTGACATTGTTGAGTCCTAGACCTCGAATGTTGCAGAAATCTGTTGCTATCTTTCTTCTGTTAGTGTTTAGTGTCTTTTGTCTTTGTGTTCGTTGATGTCTGACGTCATGCAAGTCTTGTGGGTGATTATTTGCATGTTGAACCCCCTGAGATAGTCGCCCCCGGAGATCCGAATGGGAGACTAGTTTACCTCCGGAATTCTTTATCTCAGGAAGTTGCATCATGGCTTTTGTGTCCCATCCGTGTTGCACCGGCCCATCGGCCAAACTCCGAAACGTAGTCAAGACTTCACGAAGCCTATAGCATGATGTGGTGGTATCTCACCGGGCGACAGGTGGATGGGTCCCTGTCTACCACCAATATTGACCATACTTAGCGAACACGCTCATAAATTTCATACAGAAACCAATTTATTGTGAATAATACTACAATAATGACTCAGTGTGTGCTCAAATGAGAGTGAAGTGATGTGAATATGCCATGCAAGAAACAAGATTTATAGGAAGAGAATTTAAATATAAACCGCTCCGCTATATGTTTTTGGAAATTATTTCTTTGAATTTTGGTTTTTGTCACCATTGTTTGTGCTGTGAAATTTGTTTTATAAGATTTATGATTAGTTTGATCAGATTTGACAGGATTCCCTTTGTTTGGTGGCAACACTGGTACCGGCTGTATAGGTCTTTCTTTTTCGCACCGTTCTTCAATTCTTTTGTAGCTTTTACCTTTATAGGGCTTGAAGACGTCCTTAAGATACTCTGCATGTTTGCTTTCCCTTGGCTGCTTTTTGCCCAGTGACCTTCTCTGCTTTTCTACTTTAGGAATGTGAGTCCAGTAGCAGGTTGTTGCTAGTATTTGAAAGACTGCTGGTTCTAGCAGCATTTGAAAGACTGCTAAGGTGTTTTTTAAAGACACATTTTTTAATTTTCTTATAGACTTTCTGAGCTTATTATTTAAGTAGTTCAGTATTTTTTTTTTTATCGCTTGACCTGGGGTTTTTATAATACTGTTTCTTATATGTCCGGTTCTGTAATTCCAGTTTTGCCAGCCAAGGCAAGGGATGTTCGCGATTTTAGTTGAATTTTAAAATTTAAATGAATTTTCAATGGAAGAGTTATGAAGAGAGAGGTTTTGCTCTTTTTTTGCGCTTTTTAACGAGATAGTCAGAGTTTCGTCGATACTAAAGGTGGTTAGGTTTTAAGGGCCGATTTTGATTTTGAATAAAACACAATTTATTTAGGAAATTATTGTCATTTCTTGATGATAATATTGGTATGGTTCAATTATGTATGGAATAAAATATCGGCCAAATGGCCGCTGCGACGTCGACACACCCCATCCGATGGTCCAAATGTTCGATGACGCTGAGGCGTAATTGAGGTTCTATGCCGTTAATGTGCCGAATTATATCATCCTTTAGCTCTTGAATTGTTGCTGGCTTATCGACGTAGGTACACCTTTTCTTTCAAATAGCCTCAAAGAAAGAAATCCAACGTTGTCAAATCACATGATCTTGGCGTCCAATTGACATGGGAGATAACACGGCAATTGAATTTGTCGCCAAGAGCCATTGTTTCGTTAGCTGTGTTGCAAGTGGCACTGTCCTGTTGAAACCACATATCGTCCGTTCGTTTTGGACAAAATATGGCCCGATGATGCCGCCAGCCCATAAACCGCACCAAACAGTCACTCTTTGTGGGTGCATTGGTTTTGCGACAATCACTCTTGGATTATCATTCGCCCAAATGCGGCAATTCTGCTTATTGACGAATCCACTGAGGTGAAAATGTGCCTCATCGTCATCACTGAAGATGATTTTCTTCGAAAATTGATCATCCATTGTTGCCATTTTTTGCCACCGTTCTGACCATAAGCGACGCTTAAAATGGTCAAGAGGCTTTAGTTCTTGAGCCAATTGAACCTTGTTAGCGTGCAAATGCAAGTCTTTATGCATAATGTTCATCAACGACGAGCGTGAGAGGTGCAATTGTTGGGCACGACGAGGAGTTGAGGTGACGGCTCTTCATTCACACTATCGCGAACAGCAACAATATTTTCTACAGTACGAGCTGTACGAGCATGCACTGGTGTTTTCACATCTCCTACAGATCCGGTTTGCTCAAATTTTTGCACGATTTTTCCGATTGTACGCACATTTTTACGATTAAATTGACCGAAAAAAATCGCGAAGTGCACGATATGCATTTTGATTTGAACGCCCATTTTCATGATAGGCCTGAATAACTTTAACGCTTTGATCGATTGCGTGTCTTTACATGGTTCAAATTGAGTTAGTCTGAAATTGAGAAATGTCAAATGAAATGCAGAAAAAAACTTGACGTTTAGGTGTGGTTCACATTCAACATCGGCGCTTAAAACTTAAAACCACCCTTTACATCAGGCAACTTGATATCGTTATTTCATATTATAATTAAATATATAATACTACCTTTACCTGCCCGGCTTTGCCCGCATCCAGGAATTGAATTGCTTATTCTCTATCAGAACAATGCATATCAATTTTCAGGTCGATTTTAAGTGAGTAGAAAAGAGATAGGGCTTTCGGAGTTTCTACCCTTCGGAATATTAATTTTTGTCGCAGTGGCTTAGTGTGTTAGTGTGTTGGACTATTAACCGAGGGGTCTCAGGTTCGAATCCCGCAAAAACCCAAAATTCCAACTTATGGTTTTTTTCCACTGCGCTACCTCTCGCGAACGTCTGACAAACATCCGAGAGTAAAAATGTCTTGTAAGAGCTTCTCAATTAGCCGTTTGGAGTCGGCATAAAATTGTTGATCCCTTCCATTCGCTCCAAAAAAAAAAAAAATGAAAAACTCACACAAAACGAATGGTTGTGAGAAGCTAGGCCTAGGGTCCCTCCGGACCTGTTGCGCCAACTATTAATTAATAATTTTCTTACTAAAACTTAGTATGCTGCTCGAGCTAAACATTTCTCTCCAAACATTTGTTAAAATACCAGATATATTTTGACATAAAGCACGCCGCGGATAATAGTGTCACAGAATACCGCTGTTCTTTTAAAATAACTTACTTCCAAAATTCAACACTCTAATTTCAACAATTTTCGATTTTAGGTACTCCTCATCAGTCGTCGAGGTATTTATTAAAAAAAACTCATCCTTGCATACTTCTCACATTCTTCGCAATTCAAAAAATTAACAAAATAACAGAACACAAGAATTTATCAAAATTTAGCTTGAGAAAATGTACCACCACATTAAATGGGCACGCTAAATTTTGAAAGATACATGAAGTACATTCTGAAACAAAAGTTTGATTATTTAGCTCGAGCAGGGTACCAGTCGTAGCTAAATGGGTTAGCTTAAATTTAACTCAGCTGAATTTTGGGGAGAATTTTGTATGAGAGCGAAAATTTAGCTATAGCTAAGCTATGTACTAAGCTTTAACATAAAATCATTTTTACTTAATTATTTCTATATTAGTTGGTAGAAAAACTATGGAGTTTTTTTTTTCTTGTCTCGGTACAAATTTGGTCGTTAGTGGGTTTTTTTTTTTAATCTCATCCGGCATCACTGGTTTAAAATGAAAAATTAGCTCTCCTCCACATTTCATTGCAAACATTAAGACCAATAAAATGTCCACTACCCTCAAAAGAAAGAAACAAATTTCCACCGACACGATACCAAAAGAAACAATAAAGCACCCGCCTAAAACGAACATTTTGCCATATGAGCGCTTTCATCGCCACTCTTCCAGCTGTGATGAAATTGCATTTTGTTAGGAAATTCTAATGACTCTGGGTGCTGATGATAACGACAATTAGGGCCCAAAGGCGATCGATAGAAAACCGACACAAGACAGTTTATAGGGCAATAAAGAGAGATATTTCCTTTTCTTTCGCTCGAAAGGATGCAAGCCCCTCTATCACTGTATCAAATGATAATATAAAATAAAAAAACATTTCCCATTTCAGATGCCTCACCGGAACTGCTTTACTGGTTTTCGGAGCAGACATTGCAGCCGGGACCAACGGTCTCATTGAAATGTGTAGCAACAGGGAATCCACTTCCTCAATTTACATGGTCTCTGGACGGATTTCCGGTAAATATAAAACTACTTTTCTACAATGTAAATCAATTTAACCCAGCCCCCAGAGGGCGTGATGGGTGAGTTCCTTTTTTTTTTTTTGCTTTGTTAGCGCATTTTAATCGCCAATATCCGGTATTTTTTCCATTTTTGTTGTTTCTTTCGATGGAATTATTTCCGGACACCTTGTACTCGCCTTGCTCTGCATTTGGATCGATAATATTATAAACCTACTGTTGCTGTGGATGTGTGTAATGACTTTTTGGAATGAATGGACAAACACCCGCATATTGACCACGTGTTGAACCAATGTGTTGTTTCACAGATACCAGACAATTCGAGATTTCTTGTTGGGCAGTATGTAACGATACATGATGATGTCATCAGTCATGTCAATGTGTCAAATGTCAAAGAGGAAGATGGTGGTGAATATTCCTGTACGGCACAGAACGCCATTGGCAAGTAAGTGACAATTGATTGATTTAAAAGTTAAATTAAAAACGTCCTAAAATGTTGAATTAAATTAAATTGTTTACTGCATGGGTCAGGCATAATTACGGTGACCATCCGTTCATTAATTGAAGTAGATGTTCATTATGAATTATTTTGTATTGAAAAACATAAAAATGTTCATTATTTCTAAAGCTTTTCATTATTTGTTCAGTATTTTATTCAATTTTGTTGAAACAGAACCGAAAAACTAACCGAACCAAAATTCTTTAAACAACATGATAAAGCAAACGTGCTCTAATTTACTGAATGTGCAAAAACGGTAATGTAGTGGAAATCTTTCATTTCGGAACACTCCCTTCATAATTCTCGGACGTTAAAATCGAGAATTCAGATAATAATCACAAAAGATTTTCAAACTTCGAAAAAAAATCCGTAGTGGTAAACATTAAAATGTGTAAATTTGATTTGATATTATTAAATCAAAAATACCTAATTAAACATTAATAATTATCTTTAAGTTCACTGATACCATCCAGAAGAAAATGCCTTTTTAATGAAAAACTACAAAAAGATGTAAATTCTTAAAAAAAAAAACAACTGAAGGCGATATGAAATGCAACAAGTACATTGCCACATTTTCTATTGCCAACAATGGACATAGAACAACATTAGGCCCTTATTTTAAATAATGAGGATACCTATTTAGTTTTAAAGCGTTTATTTTAGGTACAACATTTAGTTAAATTAAAGGCTGAATTTTATTTATTTATTTTGCCTAACATAGGTACAAAGTAATAGTTCCTTCTGTAATATTAGTTTTAATTAACTAAATCAGAGACTGAATCCTTCCGTTATATTTTTTCAATTGAGTTATTTTAAAAAAAAAAAAAATAATAATAATTAAGAGCTGGGCTTAATTTGTATTTTTTATTTTTGTTCGTTATTTGGAATTCAAAAAGATGGTCACCGTAGGCATAATATATGTGGACATGGCTGACTGGTTTTTATTCTTTATGTAAATATTACAATCAGAAAAACTATTCGTGTTTTAGAGTTAGTAAGTCAAGTAAGTGTTAAAAAAATCAGTCAATGGAAGGACGCGCTTTAAGTAACGTATCAAAAGCACAATCGCTGACGTTGATAATAAATAGTTGACGCAGAAGGACCATTGAGGTATGGCCCTAGGTCACAAACAACCAATAATAGACTGTCAAGTGTCAACAATGCTCATACAAATTAAGAGAAACTGAAACTAGCCGCACGCATAAACTTTCACCAGCGTTGCCAGACGGTCAAAATATTTCCTGCAGATAATATTTTTTTAACATGTTTTATGTACGACTTAAAGGCAAAAAAACTTTTTGTCAATATTTTTTTAACATGTTTTATGTACGACTTAAAGGCAAAATTTTTGAATTTGAAAGGCGAACGTGAAATTTTGGTTCCAACAAGGTTGTGTTAAACGTTTAACACTACCATGGAGTATGAAAGCACTTTAAAAGGAGACAGAGCGAGAGTGAATGCGTGGCACTCCAACGCATGTGCATAATATAACTGTTACAGGCCAGCGCGAGCGTTAGCATCGAGTAGCGTCCTCATTACAGGGATGGAAAATGCCATTTTTTAGTTGTACTGAAAACTGTTGTGAGATTGTACTGAAATGGAGCCAATTGTATTGAAAACATTTTTTCGTATAAAAAGTGAATCCAAAATATTTTATTTAAAAAAAAAAAAATAATAATAATAATAATATCTAAACGTTTACATAAATAAACTTTAATGACCTCATAAGAAAACTGTACACAACTAAAAGAAGAAATAGTTTATATATTAATCTACTCTCATTTTCCACATTCATAGTCAAATGTCAAAATAAGATATATTTCACAAAACTAAATAAAAAGGGTCGTCTACTTTGATTTTATTTTATAATTTTAATTCATAATTTGGCTTAACCAAAAACCTGCTAACTTTTTCTGATCCAGCATGAAATTATGCTAAAAAAATGTTTGCATGATTTAAAAAAAATAAAATAATTCTACTAAATTTAGCAGAAATTATGGTAAAATTAGTCACACTGCCTTAGCTTGAAACTCATAACAGGACGAGTTTCTAATGAAAAGTAAAATCCAGTCAACACTCTGTGTAAAACTTAAAACAAATGGATCGTTATTTGACTTGGTTTTTTATTTTTTGGAGAAAGTGCAAGAGAATTTGAAAGATATAGATAATTTGTATCGAAATAAGGCAAATTGTACTTTTGTACTTGAGCAAACTCATTTGTATCGAATTCGATACAATTGTATCGACTTTTCCATCCCTGCCTCATTATTTCATTAACTTGTTTTAGTTTATTTCATACACATATATTTTAATTAGGTAGTATTTTTGAAGTGAAACTTCTAATGCGACTTCCAACATTTCGTATCTTACTTTAGTTGTCATAATCGCCATTGTAAATGTTATAGATTTGGATATTTCTCCACTCAAAAATGATAATTAAAAGATGCGATCAATTGTGAATTGTAAGCAATGTTAATAAAATTTTTCTTTAAGAAACAATATGATTTCACTAAAAATCAATTTCTACCCCTTCATATTTTCATTTCCACATAACGAAGTTTCACTTCTTCCGCGCGTAGGGACTCCACCATAAACTAGGTATTAAATAGACCGTCAGCTCCCGCGCACCTACCCGATTCACCGCGCAAATTTTGAAAAGAATTCTCTCTTAAATTCTCCCTTAAATTTCCTATCCGTGAATACGTGTGAAGCAGAAAAAGAATTGTAAATGGAGGAGGTAAAATGAAAAAATGACACTCAGCAGTCATCCTACATCGTGGTATTTCTACATTTTTGTATAAATTTTGATGGCTGAAAAACCTTACGTGCAAAACAGGAATAAAGCATAAAAATTGTGGAAATATGAGCAATCTGACAAAACCTTCAAAACTACATTGAAACATAATAAATGTCCATAAAAAGTAGATTTCCTTTTGTCAAACAATTTCTACACCAATAAATAATCATTATTATGTTAACAAACTGCAGTTTTTATACTGAAGGTTAATTTGAATTTCTTTCCGAATAATATAAATTTTACTTTTAAAAGAAAGATTTTTGCATAAACAAATCGAGGAAATTTGAGTTCGATGAAAGGGGAAAAATGCCCATGCTTCGAGGGAAAAATAAAGAGGGAGTGCTAAGAACACTGAATGAGATTATTTATGTTTGGTGAGTTTCTATCAGCTGATGGATGCGTTCTGAGAGTCTTAATTCGTTTTTTTTTTATTTCACCACGAAAACATGTATTTTGCAAAATGGTTAACAACTAATGTAATCAACATATAAATAAAGGAATAAACTGGGAAGTATTCATTCGCTGAAATAAAATAAGACATTTTCGTTCCTCAATTATTGTGTTTGTTTCCTTTGTTTGTTTTTTTTTTTTTGTCGAAAAACTATTCCGCCATTAATTGTCGACAGGAACAAAGCAACGAATTCAAAGACAAGAATCGATAAGGAATGTTAAAATTTAAAATATGTTGGCGTTCAAGGGAGATTTATGAACATTACGGAGTTTGTACGATATTTGAGTTGTAATTTGTGCATGAAGTTTCCGTGTAATAACAGAAAACATAAATGAATAAAAAACAAAAAAATTATATTAATTACAAAATGTTAACCAATTTGATATATAGAAAAGAAGTTCAAACAAGAGTAATTAATGAAAACAATGGAGTCAGGGGAGAATAACTGTGAATAATGAGTGGGAAGGCGAAGAGTAACAAGTAACAACGATTCTCGCTTGTTTGTTTCTGTTGGGAATTCTGTTGGGATTCTCGCTTGACAATTTCTGTTGGGAAATTATGTCGAATTTCATTTTGTGAATAATTGTTTTGTCGAATTTCAGTTTGTGAATTGTTGTTTAATATTTTTTATTTAAAAAATAACTTTTTTGTCTTATTCAGTGAATTCGGCCTGTTGCTATTTTGGTGCGGACTTATCTTCGAAATTTTACTTTCCAAAATGATATACCTACAACCTTACTTAACAATTAATAGGACATGACAAACAAATTTATAGAAATTCTGATGACCGACCAATTTGTAGTTGAAAATCGATCATCGTATGACAAAAAAATATTTCTGGCAACTTTTTTAAATTATATTTTTTTCTAAATTTTAATTGCACTTCAATAACAAAGATGTCTTACAGCTACAACCAACGAAAATGAGTTTATTTTTATTTTTTGAACTGTATGGGAAAGAACAGAAACAAAAATATATAGCTTTCAGTATTTTCCAAATAATTATTTGTAGATACTGATTTTATTTTATTTTTGCAAATAATCCCTATAGTTCATCGATTTCCATTGTTCACAACCAGAATGTAAGCATCATGTACGATATGGATTACGTAGGTAAAACAAAAGCAGGCCTTATAATATTCCTTTTAATGAAAAAAATATAAATTGGAACTAAATTCACCTCACCAGAGCCACCGTTTACTTAACACATCCCGATAACAAATATAACATTCGAACAAAGCTACACGGAAAACAGCTTGTAGGCAAACTCTCTTCAAGTGGGCGAAGCTGACGGTCTATTTAATACTTAGTTTATGGACTCCACGCAATATATATACCTATATTTTTTTTTTTTTTCATCGAACTCGCATTCTGAACGGATGTAATATTAATTAATTTATTTATCGTTTAAACACAAACGTACGTGCACATTTTATTCGCGCTTGCCAGTAAGTGTTGTTGTTTTTGGCATAATGTTTTATATACCTAGTGTATAATTATGTAAATCTAATAATTATATTTTCATCGACAGCAGTGTAGATACAGGTGTAGGTAAATGAAAAGTATTTGCGTTTGCCGGCGAATCGGATTTCAGGCCATTTATATACGTGTTAGTGTCACTTTGTACAGTTTTTTTCCCTCAGTTCTTCAGTTTGTATACTTACACATAATGCACACATGCCTTATTATTATACAAATTAATTTGAATGATCACACTTTTCTATATTGGGCGGGACGAAGTTTGCCAGATCCGCTAGTATATTATATCCCTTCTCTTCTTCTTCTTCCTCTTCTTCTTTGTCTTCTTTTTCTTCTTCTATCTTCTTCTTGTATATATAAAAGAGAGTTGCAAAAGCGTTGTGACTTTATAACTCACGAACGGTCAAACCGAATTCGATCAAATTTTTTAGGATTTGTTTACATGGTCGTGTAGTTGGTTTATCTAATGATGGTTTATTTGGACGAAATTGGTCAACGCGTTCGTGAGTTATGTCAGCATCTGATTTTGTCCATATAAAAAAACGCAGGCGCCTAGGAGCGTGTACTGTATGTATGTTTACTGTGTACTGATGTCATATACACGGCAAATACACGTTGCAGCGCATTCATGCATACAGCTGTCAGTGTGTTATTATGTTACAGTTTTTTTTCATCGAACTCGCATTCTGAACGGATGTAATGGCATGATGTTTGGATAGGATTGGCTTGAGTTAGACCCATTAATTCAAATGAATGTACTGTTCGTAAGAGATCCGACTTTGCTTGCTTAAATCATCAAATCTGTGGCACTATGTGAGAAACGTCAGCTGACAGCAAACATGAGAGTTAAATTTTTGAACGATCAATCTGCTCAAGATTTGTCGAAGCAATTGCTGACTATCGGTAATGGCTGTGTTTCTGTCGACGAATCGAGCGGATTGATTTAATTTCCTTCGAATTTTTGCAATTTTGTCTCATCGAAAGACGAGCTTATCAACAAAGTATTAATGAACATAATTGGTAACCACAAAAATAACAAATGGTTGAGTAAGCGAGCAATTTTAGCGGCTAAATTTTGGCTAAACCAGCCAAAACTATGTAATGGAACGGGTTTGGTGATAATAAAAACGATGATCAATGTGGTTCAAAGAAGGAAGTTCTCATTCCGAGGATTAATGGTGCCTGGTGCGTCAAAGAAATGACAAAACATCCTGTGATTATGCCGAAAAAACATCATATGACGTCTCTGATAGTTAACGAGTACCACAGTCGGGTTCATCATCGCTGTCAGGAGACAGTAGTCAACGAGGTACGCCAGAAGTTTTGGGTACCAAGTCTGCGAACTCTTATCCGAGCAGTCCGTGGGAAATGTCAGAAGTGTCGTAACAGTAAAGCGGTTCCAGCGCATCCCGAGATGTCACCGCTTCCTGAAGCAAGACTGGCAGCGTATATAAGACCTTTTTCGCACACCGGGATCGACTAATTCGGTCCGATTTTGATAATCTCTGGAAGGAAAACTGAAAAACTTTGGGGAGTTCTCTTCACGTGCCTTACAATACGGGCAATCCACATAGAGGTTGCGAATAGCCTATCAGCAGACTCTTGCATCGTGTGGTTGCGGAATTTTATGTCACGTAGAGGAACTCCCAGAGAAATATACTCTGATAATGGCACCAATCTAAGAGGGGCCGAAAAGGATCTTCGAGATGCATATCATCAGATGAACCAAACAGTAGTTCGAAACACATTCATCAGTGCAGATACTAAATGGTATTTCAACCAACCGGCGGCGCCACTTATGGGAGGTTGTTGGGAACGGTTGATCGGTTCAGTAAAAGGAGTGCTGAAGGAAATTACTCGAAACTAGCGATTGGAAGATGAATCTCTACGGTCACTGCTTGTTGAAGTTTAGGGCATCGTAAATTCACGTCCTTTGACTCATGTTTCAGTCGACGCCGAAGATGCAGAGGCGCTAACGCCAAATCACTTTCTGCATGGATCGTCAACCGGAATCAAGCCGCCAAAAGCTGGAGAGTAGCTTAACAACTATCCAATCACTTTTGGAGACGAAGGATCCGGGAGTATCTACCGACACTCACACGAAGGAGAAAATGGTTTCAGCCGTTGAAGAATGTGGAAAAAGGTGAGGTGGTAATAATTGTAGACGAGAACCATCCGAGAAGTACCTGGCCAAGAGGAATTGTTGTTGACACAATTAGAGGAAGAGATGGACAACCGAGACGGGCAACGGTAAGAACATCAACTGGATTTTATGATCGACCTCTTGTGAAGCTGGCAGTTCTGGACGTCAGCAATGAAGATATTTGTGACGCAGCTGCAAATGTACCCGCATCACCGGAGGGAAGGGGGGGGGGGGAATGTTTCTGACGGCAGTATTCGAACACTTGGATGCTGAACGCAGCCCAACCCATCCACTGTGTTGCTGCGAACAACACATGGGAGCTGAATGCAGCCCAACCTATTCACTGGTTCGCAACTCGCTTATTTCTTATTTTCGTTGGCTGTCAAATTTATTGGTTTTTGGTTATCAGGACTGTGAACAAACCAGAAGAAAAAATATATACAACTAGCTGACCCGGCGAACTTCGTTACGCCCAAATTCATTAATGTAGGTAATGAAATTAATAATTCCGAGCTTTCGCTTCCTTCTGCTTCATGTAATTCGGTCAATTCAAATTTTTTATTCAAAAGTTGTATTAAAATTAAATAAATAGGTAAACAGAATCAAATACTTGTCGGCCAACCTACCGCTTTTTCACTGAAGTGCTTTATGGTACACAACATTTTTTGTTCTATTTCTATTATCGGGTGCGTACACGTACATAGCGAGAGCTTGCCGACACGTGAAATTCCAGATTTATGCCACACACATCCAGCGATTGTCCTTGCGACTTATTAATTGTTATAGCAAAAGCGAGACGTACGGGAAATCGAAGACGCTTAAATACGAACGGCAAATCGTTCTGATCAAATGGAATCCGCGAAATAACAACACCTTCGCCTATGAATTTTACAATAAAAATCGTTGCTTGAATTATATTTAATATTAGATTCTTCACGCGTACCGCTACAAAGTTTTGGTTCATTTAGGTTGCGCAACAAAATTATTACCGAGACGATTTTTAGTTTCAAATTGTGTGGAGGCAAGCCCGAAACATCCAAAAAATTTAAAAATTCCGTGGGATAGTATGTGGCTTCGTTTTCATCCATCACGGAGTCGACTGATTTGTATGAATGCAACTCACCAGCGATTTGGTTTTGATTGGCGAAATTCGAATGAACGTTCTTGTTTTTCGCAGCCAAAATCACTCTTCTCTTACACTCAGCCAATCATGGTCAATATAATTCTGAGCGATATTCGGGAAAACATTCATGATTAGTTCTTCCGGTGTCGTTGTAAAGTTGCAAAAATTTTGTGGAAACTCAATCAGGCCGGTGATTAAGTTTGCTGAAATCACACCAGCCCATTACCAACAATTGCCTGGAGAACTCTGCAGCAGACTGGTTTGTTGTCAAATGCAATATCTTGACGTATCGTATTGCCGGAGTTGATCTCGAAATGACAGGCAGCGTTTGACGAAAATCGCCTGATAGCAAGATCATTGCTCCACCGAAAGGTCGCTTATCATTACGTAAACGATTCAGGGCCTCCAATGCGCGTTACAAACGCCATAGTGCATTCGTCCCATATGATAATAATTAATTGCTGCAGTACTTTCGCCATCGCAGTGTTCTTTGAAATGTTGCATGAAGGTTCTGCATCCACTTGCAGATTCAATGGTAATTTCAATGCTGTTCAACCGCCTTATAACAAAGTAGCCGCTATCCCAGAAGAGGCTAGGGCCAAAACGATCTCAGATCTCGAACGAATTGTAGCCAAAATCAGTGAAATCAAGAATGTAGAATGCATCAAGGAAGAAAATTCCGCCATTTTCGTTATCGACTGCTTGCATCAATTCATCGTACACTTTCCTTTATTCTTGATTCAACATTGGCACATTTGTTCGAACAGCTGGACTCAATGCGATTCGATCGAAGTCCATTTCTCGCTCCAATTCTGGATTAAATGCGTCTTGCATTGAACGATTTGGCTGTGGCATCCCCAATTTGCCACTCATGAGCAGACATATATATCCTCAATCAAAATCAAAGCTTTGTTGCGCATTCCATCTGACATCTCCAGTTCATTATCCGATGTCACAGTGCGAATTCGATGCAAAATATCGTCGGCCATATCATCTTTGTATAATCAAAGTATCTACTTCATTTCAAAAAGTTACTTAATATAACATAGTAAACATAATTTATTAGAACAAACTTTTTAGGTATCTATAGCTTTTTAAAAAAAAAAAAACTTTCAAAATTGTTGACAACAACAATTTGGTTGGAAAATAATTAAAATAATTGACAACAACAATTGCTGTTAAAATTTAAAATATTTTTTTTTTTGTATTTGAAGTGTCACTACTCGATTTCTATCCAGTTTCTTTTTTCCAAAGTGTACAAAAATGAATTTATTGGAATGGCGGTTGCGCCTTCTTTCAAAAATTTATCATACTAATATATTAACCTTCTCTGCATGGTCTATTAACCAACAAAAAAAAAATAAATCAAAATTGGATGTGTGTGGCAGTCGGTAGGCTGTCACACACACATTTATCAAGTTATTTTTATATATATAGATTTTTTTTATGTAAAAGCAATGTAAAAACAATGTATCTTGTTATTAATAGTAAATATTTTAGTTTATCCTACCAGGAATACTCAAGAAAATGAAAGCCTGATAACAGATAAAACAGATAATCTGCGAACGTTTTCCCTTATTTCAGATGGAAAAGAAACAGAAAAGTTTCAGTGTAATTCGTTTCGGTTTTTTTTTTTTTTTTTTAGATCTATCACTTCAAATAAACAATTTTCTGCAGAGCAGGTTTTTTCCACTTGCAAACGCAACGAAAGCTTTTGCTAAAAGCGTTGCATACGTTTGCAGAATGCCTATACGTTTATTATTTATTTATATTATTATTTTAAGGTTACCAAAAACGATTTTATAACGAAATACAAATCAAACAACAATTAAAAAAAAAAACAAAGATTTCCCCCTGAACAATTTCTACCCCCAGATTTCCCCTATCGATCAAAAAACCACCCTTAATCTTTGGGGAAGCCCCCCAAACTGGCAACGCTGACTTGCTCGTAAAAGCATTGACAGTTTAGATTTCGTTTTTTTTTTTTTTTTTTTCTTCTATTACACCTCCCATCATTTATTTTTTTTTTTTTTTTTTAGACATGTAGGTATTTACTATTTACAGATTGGAAATTGAAAAGAATTTGCGGAGGGAATCGGCTAGGTGCTTGGGAGCTGACTATCTTTTGTAGGTTGTTTGTGAAATAGTTCACGTTTTGAGCAGACACTCCTTTGAGTGAGTTTTTGTAAATTTGTATGCCGGACCTGGTCCCGCCAGACATTTTTTCATTTTTCATTTTAAATTCATTTTTATTAATTCTTTTTTAACTTACCTACTAGACAAAAATGATTAAATCTAATTTAAAACTAACATTTTTTTCTTATTCTAGCTTACTGGCTCTTAGCGAGCGCTCTAAACTTAACACTATCCTTAAAATTATTGCCTTTCGGCCTTAAATCTATCTATATCTATGATTTGTTTTGTTTTTTAATTTCCAAGAAACTTTAGAAAACTTGGATACTTTATTATTGGTTTTATTAAAACTACTTAAATCTACCTAAGCTACTTAACCTACATTACCTATAATCAGGGTGGTGAGCAATCTTATCGATTGGTCACCATCCTGATCGCGTCTTTGGTTGCCTGTCGGCCGCCAACAAGGGTTCATCCGCGCCGCCGAGCCTCCACCGAGGCCATAAGCGTCGGTCAAGTCTCGGAAGCACTCTTTCATGTTGGCTAGCCCGGCACCTCCCAAAAACCCCCTACTCTAACCCTAAACCTACCAACTTAAATCTAGCTTAAACTAAGGAGGATGCTACGTAAGTAGCGCACCGGCCCGGGAGAGCGTACCCACCCTCACTTCTTCCTCAAGCCACCAAAATTCGGTGAACTGCTTTACCGTATCGACCCTGTTCCGTTCCGCAATTGCGGTACTAAAACGGAGGAGCTCCTGAGCATTGGCGGCGTACCCGTCGTGGATGAGCCGCTTATCCCTCGCGCCGCGGTGGCTGTGGTACAATACCGGCACACCATCTTTTTTCTGGACTAACCCTTTCATATCTACATGAAGAAATGCCTCAGGCGGGATAAAGCCAGACCGAAGCGTACTCTCGTGGTACATTAAATTGGGGTAGTAAGCCCCTGAGATCAGGTTATTATCACTGGCCATCGCCCTAGCAACGTGCCTCCGAATCACCTTAATAAGGAAATTGTCAATCCTATTCAGTCGGGCCCCATTGTATAAGGTCCTGTTGGGATAGTATTTTATGTACTGAGATTCAGGAGTTCTAAACAACCCTAGACAGGCCCTGAGGCATTGCCTCTCAAACACCCGAATCTTTTCCATATAGGACGGCGCTATATTGACCTTCACCCTGGAGTCAAGTTGACTGCTGTGAAACAGTCTCCTTGTCAGAGCGTAGGCCCTCCTAGCTCCAGCAAGACAAGCATCTATATGTTTGTCAAAATACAGATACTGGTCGAGCCGGATACCGAGATACCTGACCACGTTCTTCACCACCAATGGCCGTCCCTGCTGTCCAATAACTGCTAATTTTCTCCAGTTTTTTCTGGTATCCCTAGAGGCCCCAGCCAATGGAGTTCTGAACAGGATTGTTTCCGATTTTTGGAAATTGATTTTCAACTTCCAATCATCGCAATACCTCTTAATTTGCTCGAAGTCACGCTGCAGAAGGATGTTGATGACCTCGATTTTTGGTCCTGACCTGTACGCCACTAAATCGTCTGCGTACGCTATAGCGTGTCTGAGGGAACCCACCAGATCGCTTGTGTAAATATTAAACAGGACCGGAGAATTCACTGCTCCCTGTTGTAAGCCGTTTTTAATTTCGAAAACCCTGCTCGAAGTCACGTTGCCAGCTTTGACAACGAACTTCTTTCCCATAAGCATGTCATAAATCATATACAGCAAAGGTTTTTGAATGCCCATTCTGGTCAGCTTATAAAAGAGCCCCTCCAACCATACGGTATCGAAGGCCTTCTCAAAGTCGACCAGACATGCACCCGTGCATTGCTTCTTACTTTTATTCCACTGAATGTGGAAACCAGTTTCGACGCGGCATGAATAGTGTCATGCCCCGCTCTAAAGCCTAACTGGTTGTCCGGAATAATCTTATTTTCTTCAACCCATCTTAAAAGAGATCTATTGACGACTTTCTCGAATACCTTGCTAATATTCGGAAGCAAACTGATTGACCGCAGATTAGCAGGGTTTGTCCTATCTTTATCCCTTTTCGGGATAGGGTGTACCACCGCCATTTTCCACTGCGCCGGATAATATGCATTATTCAGCACATTGTTAAATAGCGTGGTGAAGATATCGATCGCTTCGCTAGCGGCAGGTGTCTTAATACGACGTTTGGGACACCGTCAACTCCCGCCGACTTTTTGTTTTTCAGTGACTCAAAGATGCACCGAAGTTCATCTATACTCACGAACAGATGAGAATTTACATCGGCGATTGTGCCATTTGCACGGTTGTCGTCATTGAACACGGTGAAACCGTTGTTCTCGAATCGCCAATTTTGAATTTCGGTCCGCAGGTAAAAGTGGTTAAGAAAGGCCCTCTCTTCGAGGTCGTGGTTACGGCGAACAGGGTTGTTCACCGTATACACATTCTCAAAGAAAGCTCCCATCAAATCCACCCTCTCCTGCGGGTCTTTGACCACGAAAAAACCGTCATTCGAGTCAGCACCTTCCGGACTTATGCCAGCAGTCAGTAGTGTCTGTCTGTTCTCGTTCGTCTGAGGTATTCGGATACATGAAATGTCGTTATGATCTTTCCGCCTGAACAGTTTATTTATTTGTGGGAACATACTCGGACTACTGGATTTTATAGCCCGAATTTTATTGCCCCAATACAAACTTACAGATTTTCTGTAATTCTCGGTGATCAACTGTTTCAAGTTTTTGATCATCGACTTCAGTGTCCTTATCTCGGGATCGTTCCTGTCAGTAAACTGTCTGTGTAGCCGTTTAAGCCTCGAGAGCAGTCTACTTTTATGTCTGTACAGAGCATCGATTGTCGCGTTTCGATACTTTTCAGTTCGTTCTTCGTCGGTGGAATGTCCTACCCGAGGGATAGTCCGCTCCATTGTCTGTTTGATGACAACATTCATTTGCCGTAAATGAATGTCGATCTCATCATTCGTTAAGTTCCTGTTTGTCGGTGGGTCGATCTCGCATGAGCGTATGTCGCGCTTTAAAACTCTGGTGAAGCGCGACCACTGCGCTTTTCGGTAATCGAAAGAACGCACTTGGTCGTACTGCTCCAGCTGCGTCTGCTCGTTCGGGATCCGTATTACGGCGGCAAGTCCGTAGTTATCACTATCGTACTCAACCGTTCGTAAACAGTTCCGCGTGCTTAGATCAATGTTTGTTAGTTCCAGTCTTTCGTCAACTAGCGCCAAGTCCAAGAAAGAACCCTCTCTAGGGAAAGACGGGATATCCGTCGCGTACAATTCAAGTTTGTACTCAATCATATTATGACGCCACCAGTCGTGAAACTGATTGCCTCTAGAGTTCGGAATATCATTTCCCCATGCCGCATGTTTAGCATTGAGGTCTCCGCCCAAAAAGTAATAATTGTCTTCCGATTGAAGCTCTAAGCAACGAAAAGCGTCTCGATCTCATTTAAAAATTGAACGCGATGAGGCGATTCAGGCGCGTAAAGCGACACCACATACACCCGCCTCTGGCTATTGAGGGGGGGGGGGCTATTGGTCCCGCCAGACATTCAGGATGGCATGGGTGAAAAAACCTTAATGCGTAATTTTGTTTTCTCTGAGGTTGAACCTGACACCACTCGCTTAGTTGCTTAGCCACTGAGCCGAGCCGTCGTCGATTTTTTCTATCAATGGTTGAGGTATAGCTCGTCGTATTCGGTGTATGCAAGTTAAGGATGAATTTCATACCTATACTCCCTCAAGTCCTCAAATAGTTTTTTTCCCCACTTTTCGCATAAATACATTTTGTTAGTAGCGTTAATAATATCTAACTTGCATTGCAAATAAATCTTTGAGTTAAATAATTTAATTCGGTGAATACGTGTAATTAATGGCTGCCGGTGGCACTTTTTCAATTCCAAATAATTTGTAAATGAATTTATAACAATAAATGTAACAAGAATAAAGGTTGAGTATGATTTTTTAGATAGCTTTACTTGTTCTCTATCCATCTTCGGCGCCAAAAAATGTTCATTCATTCACATTTCAGTTTTTTTTTAATTTTGTTTATATGAATTACATTTTTGACAGCAGAATTCATGCAGCTGAAACTTGGGGGTTGTTCCATAAATAGGTTAACAACATGCAAGTTAAGCCCAAGTTTCCACAAGGGCAAAAGTTAACTTTAGAAAATGGGTCGTATGAATAAAGCCTAGCAATTGCTTTTACTCAAGAGAAATGTCAAAGTCGAAGCATTTGCTACGTTTCGTATGAATAAAAACCTATTTGAGTTAGTTCCAACTTTTGACATGTTCGAAAAGCGGCGGCAGTGACCTTTTACTCAGATCGGTATGAATAAACTAAGCAAATGCTATGCGAATTCTGCGTCTGCTATTTAGTTGACTCAGACCTTTTGCTAAATATTTTGTAAGCACATTTGTCACACAAAAAAAAGTATGCAATGTGAATTTTCGTTTGTCTATAAACAGTTCGTGCAGGAAAATCATCAAAATACCTACAAAAATCAATTATTTCTTGTCACCTGAAGAAGAAATAAAACATCAACAACCTATTTGGCAAACAAAAATTATATTTCCAGGAGCAAATGGAGCTGTAGATTACAATCATATTTCTGAATTTAATTTTTTTAATTTCAATTTCAACAAAAGTCGTTAGAATCTCAAGGAAAATTCAAAAATTCAAATTTACTGGTCAGGTTTGACAGAAATTGCAAGTACACGTGCAGCGAAGTAAAAGCTATGTTCGAATTTTCGAACTTACTTTAGCAAACTAGGTTTTTATTCGTACCGATTCAAAGCAATTGCTAAGGGCCTTTTACTCAAAGCAAATGCTAGGTTTTATTCATACGACCCAATGTATTCCCCAAAATAAATTTCCATACGGCTTGGTGGGTGTTTTCAAATTCGTTTATTTAGCATCATATTTGTACACAATCAAAGTGCGATTGGATTGGAAATTCAGATTTCGGATTTCGCGTATTCAATCGTGAGAATCCAAATAATTTTGTTTATTGTTGGAAATCTCATGTTCTATTTCGTTTTTTTTTTTTTTTTTTGTAGATATAGCGCAGTACTTTTAACAAATTTCAGTCTCGACATTAAATTTACGGTAGCTCAAAATTGCATTTTTTTTTTTTTTTTTTAATAGAGTTTATTTTGATTTACTAATGTCATTTTCCATTGGAATTTTCAGAATTTGATCTCAGACTTCAGATTTTTCGTGCCCAATGGAACATAAAATGAGATTTTTCTTTCTTTGCATTTATGGTGGTGCGTGTTTTAAAAGTCAGCTGTTCTTAAATTGTAGTTTGTGTTTACAAAAATCTATTAAATTTATGTTAATACACATTGCACTGACCAAATGTAAAATGTTCTCTATTTTTCACAGACTTTTCGTCTGTAAAAACGTAAAATAGAACACTTTCAGTTTGACAAATACCAAATGTTTGGTGTTAGTGTAAGTAGGTGTGAATTTCGTTCAGAAATGAAGATTCGCAAATCTACGCAGAGACTGAAAAAAATTTAAAGCTGAATTCGAGAAATTCTTGCTTGCACATATTTACATTGTTTAAGTATGCATTTTACGCATCAATTACAGATTGCAAAATATGCTGAAACTGAAATATGTTTTTCCCACGGCATACAAATTTTGTTCCCTACATTGTGTTTGAATATTGAAGTTAAGAGATTAAAATCAACAAAAAAAAAGCAAAAGTGCAAAAAACCTTGTTAGTTCATTTTTCTCTGATGTTTCCTAAATTCGATTTTCCAACCATTTCGTAAACTTTAAAAATGTTTAAATTGAACTGCGATGTGAAGGCCGTGTAACTAATGGGCACCTAAAATGGCGAACACAGTCGCCCCCACTCAAAATTCCACCTTAATAATGGCCGCCCGTTGTCATGAAGTCCCTGCACAGGAATATCCTAAGTACATATGCGTGCGGCAGCAATGGCGCTCCTTTGATTTGTACAGGCACGAGTACTGAGGAAATTCCTGTCCAGGACAAGGTCACAGGAAGCTTGTAGGCAAATGTACCGTTTCTGCTCTCAGTTGGCTCTCTATTTTGGATACTCTTTGCCATCAACTATTCGATTTTCGCTATACCCGTATTGCAGTTTGTCTACGGTTGGACACATACACAAAAACAAGTAAAATGAACAACTTTAGTTCACCTCTTACGTTCAAGAATGCCAAACAAATTCCCGCCGAGTTTATAAAATTGAAAAGTAACATTGAATATAAGATTCGACAGCGAAAATAAATCCGATAGGGTATCACCTCATTACCCCTATATAACATACAAGAGAAAGAAGCTATTTTGTTAAATGCTGCCTCGTTTCAGTTAACGCTTTTCAAAAAATGTAGGTATTCAATTGTTTGTTATCGCACACAATGCACAGAAGTTGACTCATTTATTCCAAATAATTTGTTCAGTCTTTAGGCGGGTGATGTTTGCTATCATCACTTGTCATGATGGCTTCGCTATAACTATACATTAACGGGTAAACCACAATGTAAATATATGGGCTTCAACTAGGTAAACAGTTTTTAAAAAAATCGATCTGAATTTAGTTAAACGCTTGAATTACACCCATAATCCTTTTTCATTTACGACATGTAGAATTGTACATTCAATAAATCCTTTTTGAAAGATACTTCCCCACTCCCCAGTTTTCTCAAACTGATGTTCGTCGTAGAGAATCCCATTTAATTCTTGCAATCACAGAAAGTGGTCTATTCAGAATCACAACTTTAATCTTAACACACCTTCAATATTGAAATACTTTACAACCTATATAACTATCCGTATATCCACCGTGCACTGAGAACAAATTCCCGCAATTGTCATCAATCACACATCATAAAGCATGAAACCTAAAAAGCAATCACCAAAAAAATAGACAAACTAAACGAAAATGGCTTCACCGCTAAATGGAGTGTCAAAATGTGTCCTCCTTTACGTGTCGTTGTCGTTTTACTTCTAATTCGTTGCGTCATCCTGTCTTTGATCTTTTACTTGTCATTTATTCTTTTTTTAATAAACTTTTTTGTGTATCTTCTACTTGCAGAGTATCGCACAGTGCTAAAGTAAACATTTATGGTCTTCCGTATATTCGGGAAATGCCAAAAATAACAGGAATATCGGGAAGCGATTTAATAGTAAAATGCCCCGTCGCTGGATACCCAATCGATAAGATCCACTGGGAACGGGGTAAGTTTATTTGTACTTTGATGTTTAAAGATATCATGTAGGTACTGGGTACATAATACATATGCAATTCAATAAGAAACCGTACAAAATGCTAGGAGCACAACATGAAAGAATCCCTTTTATGCTCACATGAGCAGAATTCCTTCTTTCTTCAATGTAGGTATCGCTATTTCATATTTTTCTTTATGCGCATAGTTTCACTTTCCTTTTTTTGTTTCTTTGTTATAGCATTTGCTATGTCTTTTGTATAATTTGAACAAAAGCAACTCATATTTTTAGAGGAGTAGTGCAGGACATCCTTTTCATATTAAAATGCCTACCATTGTATGGAGTTTTTTTTTTTTTTTTTCTTTAATTAATTCATTTGCTTTGGGAAAAGTCATGTTTGCTGTTATTAATTATGATTTTGCAAAGTAATTTGTATTAAATGTTAGTAGGTATGGGAGCGTATGTTGATTCAGTGTACTATTTTTATTGCATACTGGCTGCATTCGCACGTGACAGTAGGGGGTATAAGCTTTAGGCCAGAGAAAATATAATTGTTGATGGGAAATTTAAGTGTTTCTTATTTATTCTAGAATCAGTTATACGTAATACAATGAAGCTAGAGGGACAAAACGACACAAAAATTAAAAAAATCCATCTATGTGTACATTATAAGATATAAGTACATTATAGTTAGTAAACGCAACTAGAAAGAGGAAGTAACTTACTATCCTAATATTATAACCACGATGACTATATCCTCAAAAGTCGCTTCTGTCGTCAATAAACAACGAGCGGATTTGAGCGACGTATGCTATAGAAAATAAAATATTCTTTTAACCTGTAAAACATGACAAGAAAGACGGTTTTAAATAAAAAAAAATGAATAAAAAAACATTTCGTTTAAAAAAAAAAAAAAAAAAAAATTGGTACTGCTATGGCAATTCTTAAAAAAAACATCATTTCGTCCGAGCCCTTATTTCACAAAACTTAACTCAGTACTAAACATCACAGCTTTAGTTATAAATCCAGCGTAGAGTCTGCTTATCTTTACATACCCTCTACAATATATACCCTCTTATGCTGCGTAAGTTAAACGCGAAAACTTGCTCTAACGTAAATATTTTTTTCCCATCAAATGTCTTTTGGTCGTGGGCGAATTCAAAACCAAAAAGTGAAACTATTTTTTGTTTGTTCATTCATTTGAGTAAATTTCTGCCAAACGATTTTCGTTTGCAAATGCAATTATAAAATAATTATAAAATATAAGTTGTATTTAATGACGGGATTAAAATTGTGCAATGTTTTCCAAAACATATTAATTTATAGTTAAACCTACCTACCTGACCATTCAGAAAGCGGTTTTAATAGATACTAGAAGACCCAGCCACGCGTTGCTGTCGCTAAGGTCGTTTGAATTTTTTTTTTTTTTTTTTTGATTAGGAGGTGCCACAACCCGTTTTCCTATCCCGCTTATCTTTTCCAAAGTGTCACCTATAGGGTCATAAACTATCCTATCTTACAAACTGGAACCAACCACATAGGTACATCCACAAAATTCTATTGAAATCGGTTGAGTGGTTTCGGAAGTCGCCAACAGCTCCAACTATCGGGTCCAAAAGCAGTCTACCTTTCCAACGGGAACCAACCATATACATCTACCAAATGTTATTGTTATCGGTAAAGTGGTTTCGGAGATCGAAAACAGTGCCACCTATCTGGTCCGAAAGTATATTATCTTTTAAAAGTCTGCCTGAAATACATCAGTACGAACAAAAAAAAAATATAAAATTAATGAATGATGAAAATCGATCCAGCGGTTTTCGGGTTATAACGTCATCGACTTTCACCCCGAGGAATTATGAATATCCTATCTCTCAAGTTAGGTCAAACTGCACACAGTGTGCAAAATTTGATAAAAATCAGTTCAATACCTAGTTTAGGTTTCCATCGCGGAGGAACAACGTGACACCAAATTTTTATATAATTATTTAGAAATGTTACGAAAAATAAAGCCTGAATAAATAATCTGAAAATTGATTTTGTGGGTTATTTGGATAAATAAATAAATAAAGCCTGAACTATTGAAATAACAGATTGTTGAAAACAGTACAAAAAATGTTTCTCAATTTCAAATTTACACTTTGTGGAAAGCTCAATACTGACTTTCCGCTAGATAACGTTCCCATCATATAATTCCAAAGGAAAAGCTCTTTTTTCACTTCACTCTTCTAAATAGTTTATTATTGCTTCAGGAAATTATAAATGTAAACTTAAAAACAGCTTGTAAGTAGTTTATGGTATCAAAGTAGGTATAATATCACAACCACCTAAAACAAAAACCTTGAACTCAATTTGTATTTGTACCAACACAGGTCCGTCATCATCACACGTAATCAGCCATTTCCTCGAACTCGCATAGGTACTTCTCTTTCGTTTCAATTAAGACAATACTGAGACTCCCAACTTTGGCCGATTTCCCGTTACCTTGCCTACAAACTATATTTTTACGGAGTGTACACAATTTAGTGCGCTAGTATTGATACATAGAAATTCGTATTGACAAATGTCACGAAACTTCAACACACCCTCATAAATATCAACAACTTCGGGTGACTTCCGGTGTCGGCAAATTTGCTGCCAGCGTTCATAGAAATTTGTCCGTTAAATTTGAAATTATTCGTTACGTGTGAATAGTATTTTATTTTAGGAATTTCTGAAAATATTTATGAAAAGTTATTACTGCAGAATGGTTGTAGGAAGAAAAATGTACACATGAAATCGAAGTTAATGATATTCAAACGCGAAAAATACACAACAATGTTTGTCCTAATATGTTTCTGGAATATAAAACAACTCATTTAGATAGTATTATTAACCAAACAAATTATATTAATCGTCTTCTAAACATTTATAATAACCAACCAATAGCATTCAGTTATCTTAAATTCTCGAACCCTATCACATTCTCCCATGGTTGGTAGCGGTTGGCAGCATTGAATTTATAGTTTTTGTATGTTTTTACATGTCACACGGATTCTAAATTGACATAACACCGATAGGAAAACAAAATGGCGAATTTGAAAAAAACTGAGGGGGCCAGCGGCAAGAAGATTATGAGTTGGGGGTCTCAGTATTGTCTCTGGTTATAACTTCTTGTTTGCAACTTATAAACTGTCCTATATCTCAAGTTGGATCAAACTGCACACAGTGTGCAAAATTTGATAAAAATCAGTTCAATACCTAGTTTAGGTTTCCATCGCGGAGGAAAAACGTGACACCAAATTTTTATATAATATTTAGAAATGTTACGAAAAATAAAGCCTGAACTATTGAAATAACAGATTGTTGAAAACAGTACAAAAAATGTTTCTCAATTTCAAATTTTCACTTTGTGGAAAGCTCAATACTGACTTTCCGCTAGATAACGTTCCCATCATATAATTCCAAAGGAAAAGCTCTTTTTTCACTTCACTCGGCTAAATTTGTTTATTATTGCTTCAGGAAATTATAAATGTAAACTTAAAAACAGCTTGTAAGTAGTTTATGGTATCAAAGTAGGTATAATATCACAACCACCTAAAACAAAAACCTTGAACTCAATTTCTATTTGTACCAACACAGGTCCGTCATCGTCACACGTAATCAGCCATTTCCTCGAACTCGCATAGGTACTTCTCTTTCGTTTCACTTCGGAGAAAACGCAGTTTTTGTTCAAATGAATGTGCTTGTGCGATGTGCGCCACCCAATCACCCCAAAACAGAACAACGATTAAAAACGACGGTTGCTGATTGACAAATTTCGATAGTTATAACCTTATAAGATAACCAGAGACAATACTGAGACTCCCAACTTTGGCCGATTTCCCGTTACCTTGCCTACAAACTATATTTTTACGGAGTGTACACAATTTAGTGCGCTAGTATTGATACATAGAAATTCGTATTGACAAATGTCACGAAACTTCAACACACCCTCAAAAATATCAACAACTTCGGGTGACTTCCGGTGTTGGCAAATTGGCTGCCAGCGTTCATAGAAATTTGTGCGTTAAATTTGAAATTATTCTTTACGTGTGAATAGTATTTTATTTTAGGAATAAGTGCACTTTTTCTGAAAATATTTATGAAAAATTATTACTGCAGAATGGTTGTAGGAAGAAAAATGTAGGTACACATGAAATCGAAGTTAATGATATTCAAACGCGAAAAATACACAACAATGTTTGTCCTAATATGTTTCTGGAATATAAAGCAACTCATTTAGATAGTATTATTAACCAAACAAATTATATTAATCGTCTTCTAAAAATTTATAACAACCAACCAATAGCATTCAGTTACCTTAAATTCTCGAACCCTATCACATTCCCCCATGGTTGGTAGCGGTTGGCAGCATTGAATTTATAGTTTTTGTATGTTTTTACTTGTCACACAGATTATAAATTGACATAACAACGATAGGAAAACAAAATGGCGAATTTGAAAAAACTGAGGGGGCCAGCGGCAAGAGGATTATGAGTTGGGTGTCTCAGTATTGTCTCTGGTTATAAATTCTTGTTTTGCAAGTTATAAACTGTCCTATCTCTCAAGTTGGATCAAACTGCACACAGTGTGCAAAATTTGATTAAAATCGGTTCAGTTGTATAGGATTCCATCGCGGAGTAACCTGTGACACGTAATTTTTGTTGTAGTTATGGTTCACTATTTTGGCTATAATGGCTTACACATAAGATATAGATACATACTGTGCCGGGCTTTTTTGTAGGACTATTTAATACCATGTTCCCACAAACATGATTTAGTTAAATGAACTTGATTTAGCTAAATCATCTCATAAATTACGTAATTTATCGAACATTTTCGTGATTATTATTTATGTGATTTATACGTGTTTAAATTATAATCACGTACCTATCTGTCAATTCACAAAATCTAACATACCAAAAAAAATCGAACATACCTGTTATTATGTTCAGCACTTCATACAGCAAACGAAAAAAAAACACACACACAAAAAAAAGCTTTTCTTCGTGATTCGGTGAGTTTTGGTATTTTTATTATTAAGTTTATTTTATTTATGTAAATTGTTTTATTCTTGGCGGTATGGCAACAAAACAAAAAAAAAAGGATGTAACGATATCGAAAGGTGGACACCTAATGTCAAAGTTGACGTAAATGTCACACTAAAACACTCAAAGTTCAGTGGAGACGCGTTTCGTGATTTATAGATCACTTTGGCTACATCACGTTGGTGGGAACATGGTATAAGATAAACATTTCCATCATACATTACATATGTGTATCTCTAGCGGTTTTGGCAGCGCACGCCAGAATAGCTCGCAGATGGTCGATTTTTTCCTACTTACCTGTATTTTGGACAATTCACACAATATCTTTATAAATTGTAGCCTATGTGTATGTATTACTCTGATGTATAAGCTATATTATTGTAAAGTTTCATAAAAATTATAGTAGGATAAAATAAATAATTTTCACTTGCAATTATAGCTTTGGAGAATCGTTTAATTATTTTACAACATTTTAAACTCATACATTTATTTCATCCTCGATTGTGATGATCAGAGACAATACTGAGACCCCCAACTTCGGCCGATTTTCCGTTACCTTGCCTACAGGCAATACTTGTACGGAGTGTACACAATTTAGTGCGCTAGTATTGACACATAGAAATTCGTATTGACAAATGTCACGAAACTTCAACACACCAACACACCCTCAAAAAATATCAACAACTTCCGGTGACTTCCGGTGTCGGCAAAGTTCATAGAATTTTGTCCGTTAATTTTGAAATTATTCGTTGCCGTGAATAGCATTTTATTTTAGGAATAAGTGCACTTTTTCTGAAAATATTTATGAAAAATGATTACTGCAGAAAGGTTGTAGGAAAATAAAAACATTTTGAGCAATTTTTTTCAGTTATTTAAGAAAAATTTACTCGTGAAATCGTTAATGATATTCAAAAGCGGAAAATACACAACAATGTTTGTCCTAATATGTTTCTAGTGTACAAAAAAACTCATTTAGATAGTATTATTAACCAAACAAATTATATTAATCGACTTTTGAAAATTTATAATAATCAACCAATACCATTCAGTTATCTTAAAATGTCGTATTCAAGAACTCTATCACATTCCCCCATAATTGGTAGCGGTTGGCAGCATTGATTTTATATTTTTTGTATGTTTTTACATGTCACACGGATTCTAAATTGACATAACACCGATAGGAAAACAAAATGGCGAATTTGAAAAGAAAACTGAGGGGGCCAGTGGCAAGAGGATTGTGAGTTGGGGGTCTCAGTATTGTCTCTGGTTATGATTCGCAAAACGCGGAAACACATTTTAAGATTACCAAAAAGGATGTAATGAAATAAAAATAAAATAATCTCGATTTTTTGTGTGAGTAGCTCCAAATTTACCAATTTAGTGCGTTTGAGTTTGACAAATGGTAAAGTTTGTTAACATTTTCGTGAAAATTTTCAACTGCAACGAATCACATTGCATCGGGAAAGACCTAGGTTTGTTAATTATTAAAAATGTTTAGAAATCAATCATAATTTCCAACGATTAAAGTTTAACCAGTGAATGGAACTCGTCGAAAAGTCTCGAAGGCACCACATATTTTAGTTGCGCACCAACTATATATATATATATATATATAATCAACAAAAATAAATAAAGCAAGTTAGGTTTTTATCGTTTTTATGTTCGACTGTACAAACGAAATCTGAAATCTGAGAAGGCCAATCGAATACCACTTAGAATTTGTTGACAGGGAATTCCCCAAACTATGATTGGTTTCTTGAGTCTGGTTGTTTAAAATTTGCATCGCGCCTGCTCTAGCGTTGGCACTAGTTGTACACGGCGAAAAAGTCATGGTAAAAACAAATCTGTATTAAATTAAGGGGATTTCTGTATGTTTTTTCGCTAAGCGCAGGCTTCCAGCTTAAGATAAGTTATACTCTGTTCAATTTATATTTTCAGTACAGGGAAGATAGGCTATTTGCCTTTCACCCTTACTATTATGGATTTTAATAAGCTGTCTCCATTTTAAAGCTCTCACATGGTTGCCATAGTGAGCACTATAAATTGGCATAATTCTCTCACAAATATCGGTAGGGTTACCAAATACCAACCCTTTATTAAGAAAAAATGGTTTAACTGCATGTTAACAGATCCTTCATAAATACAAAATAATTAAAGGAGTACCTAAAAGCTGTATGGCAACATCCCACATAATCAAATTCATTTATTCGCTCTCAAAAGCTTTAAAAAGCACCAAAACCGAAAGTTCGTTGACAAAATTCAAAGAAAAACCCTTAATGATATGCTAAAATTGACATATGGTAACATATCTCTGATGTGCTTCATTCACTCACACTGCTTATTTTGGTGGATGATAATAGCAAGCGAACGCAAGACGATCGTGCTCATTCTCGCCTGAGCTGTGGGGCAGACTGGTTGTGGTGGGATGTATGCGAATTTCAGAAAAATTACAACAACAAAATTCGTTGGAATGCCAGTGGTTTCGTTATTATTTCAGTGGCAAATCTTGTATTTGAGTTCCGTGAGAGTAGCTACAGGCACCACTGGTAGAAAAAAGAGCTTCCCATAAGGCCTGTACTGAAAATATAAATTGAACAGAGTATAGTGTACAAATCAGCTTAATTTCTAATATTTGTATTGCAGTTTGCTTTTATGAGAATCCGTTTAATTTTATAAGAAAGCCAATTTTGTTTGAAACTTAAATCCGTTTAATGATAAGTGAAGCCCACGTTAATTACAAATTCAATCCTATACAAATAAGATGCTCTGCACTTTTATATCTAAACGTGTGATATTAAAGGGCCGAGCATATAAATTCTACGGGAAATCATATTCTTTTCAGAATTCTAAAATGTCAATTTGATATTGCATTTCCGTAAAAATGAAAACATTTGGGTTTTGAATATCTCATTTTCATGGAAATACAATTTACAATTAAACAATTACAAAAAAATTGTATTACCTATGGATGGTCTTATGTTTTTTTATATATATTTTTCTTTTAAATAAAGTTTAAAAAAAATATTTGTGCCCACGTTTATTAGGCGTGTTTTTTGACCTTAGCAAAGTAGAGTAGGATTTTTAGCACGCAATTACAGCAACTGTGAGTCCAAGAAGTGTCAAGTAGAGCGTAGTTGTTTTATTGTTTGCTGAAAATGCTACTTTGCTTTGCTTTACTTTGCTGGAATCGAAACTAAAAAAACAGGACTGTTTTTGAAGACCAAAAAAATGTCTGTCCTACTACTATTTTTTCCAAAATGCTCCCCTACTTTGGCTGCAGTACTACCTTATAATATTGCTCTCCGGCAACAATGCTTGGAATTGAAAGTATTATTTTTGTCTTTTTTGTCTGAAGTGAATTAGTTAGCGAATTAAAATTAAGTAATTGTGATTTAAAATGTTTAGTTCTTGGCCGCTGATAATAATGTTAGTAATGAGAGAATTAAAATCAGTTTTATTCGGAAACTGTAAAAGACTTATTTGCCTTCGTTGACAAGATGAAGAGTTAAGCTTGGTCTGTTTTTACCCGACTGGGCACAGGGAGGGTTATGTGTTTCGCGCGTATCCTATGTACGTTCCTACGGGACGCCCTGTAGCCCAACCGGCTTGACCAATTTTAAAGAGTGAAAAAATAAAATAAATACATAGTTGGCGCAACAGGTCCCGAGGGACCCTAGACCTAGCTTCTTACAACCATTCGTTTTGTGTGAGTTTTTGATTTTTGGAACGAATGGAAGGGATCTTCAATTTTGTGCCGACTCAAAACGGCTAATTGAGAAGCTCTTTCAGGACAGTTATACCTACTCTCGGATGTTTGTCAGACGTTCGCGAGAGGTGGCGCAGTGGAAAAAACCCTGAGTTGGAATTTGGGTTTTCGTAGGATTCGAACCTCGGACCCCTCGCTTAGCGGTCCAACACACCAATTAAGAAAAAAAAAAAAAGCAATTGTCACACAAATGTCGTCAGTTTTTTTTTTACAATCAGTCGGATTTTTTGTTTTTTAATTAATTTTATTCCCTTACGAGTTGTGCTTTAGTAAACGGCTTTTAGGAAGAATTTGTTCTAAAACTTCCTACCCCCACTATATTGATAATATGATACACTCATTAATATTTTTTTTTTTTTTTTTTTCATTTTAAATATTTGGCACTCCGCAGATGGACAAACATTACCCATAAATCGCAGGCAAAGGGCTTATAACAATGGTACGCTTGTTATCGAACAGCTGCAGCGCCTCGAAGATGCCGGAACGTACACGTGTATGGCACAAAACAAACAAAAGCAGACCTCCAGGCGAAACGTGGAGATTCACGTGTTGGGTGAGTATTACGTTATTTTCCATAACTCCTCCTGATGCGATTGTGTAAAAAGAAATAACATATGGAAGATGATGCGAAGCTCAGATATTTGAACAACAGGGATAGAATGGACCCAACTTATTGTTTATATGGATGTGTTATGATTTTTGCAATACCAGTTGTCCGCATAGTCCCTGTACTTTCTTTTTATAATTGCATGGGCAATGTTAGAATGCGAAGCAATTTATCCTGATGTCTGAATACAGTTGCTTTCTTCTCAGAGACGTTGATTAAGAGATGTTAGAGGGGGTATCTTCATGTCTAACCATTGCGACGATTTAGTTTGGTCTCTGCTGCCGGTTGCTTGTGCTGTCCCTATTTTCATTGCTCTTCTCCTGTGAGTATAGCTGCTAACGATTTTGCATTTTTAAAAGGATGTGTATAGAAAAGGTGAACGAACTTGCCTGCAAACTGTTTGTATGGTATATTCTATGCGTTCTCCTACAGAAGGAGCAATTTGATTGAAAGGCAAATACGAGGATTGCCATCTCAAAATAAAGAGCACAGAGTTCTCCTTCAAAGGATACTGATTTGTGTTGTGAAAAGAGGGCGAAGAAAGCTTGAAGGAAATAAAAATCGATAACGATAACTTATTCGCTTGCAAAGCAGAGTGCGGATATTTATTTACAAAGCATTTTATTATATGATCTCCATCTTCAAGGATGCCAAGATTTCAAGGAGCAATGGGTTTATTATTCAAACGAACACGAAACAATAGCAGCTGCAGTAGATTTACCATTCCTTGTGGGAAAAGAAAGCGAGTTGATTGATCTAATATGCCTTGCTCTCTAAAAAATAACAATGTAATCACCACCGATTGAATCAAGTAATCACAAGGCAAGTGGTATAAACACAAGGATATCGTAGCTACGGGTAATATAGGACTGAATGATTCGATCTAGAAACATTGGCTATTTTTCTATTGGAAATAATTCGCTACCTATGTATACCTTACTTTGTTTCTAGAGGGGTTTCGCAGAAAATATTTCTTCAATATACTAGAAACTAGAGTGTGCTCGATTCGGCCTCACTAGCCTTATGCCAGGTAGGGAGGCACACTGTAATATATTGTGATGATTCTCCTTATAACCAAATTTGTAAATTATGTATAGAAATAATTTTATTTAAAATATTAATAAATGCTTTCTTTCCAAATGCACAAACAATTTTTTTTTATTTGTACATATTGTAACTATCAACTACTACTTTCTCTTATACAGTTCCGCCAAAGATCATGCCAATACAATCGATGACGGACATGCTGCGAGAGGGAATGCGAGCTGCAATATCTTGTCAAATTCTCGAAGGAGATTTACCAGTCAGCTTTCGATGGGAAAGGAACGCAAAACCACTCATTGGGACTGGGTAAGATAAATGTTCTGACCTCTTTTTGGCCATAGGACTCACAACGGCTTTCAACTTTTAGAAATGAAGTCTTCCGCCGATTAGACGAATACTCCGCCAGCCTTGTTATAGAGCATATCACATCAGAACACTCAGGGAATTATACATGCATTGCCAGTAATGTTGCTGGTACTGTAAAATTTACCGTTCCTCTAACAGTTAATGTTCCTCCAAAATGGATCCTAGAGCCGAAAGACTCAAGTGCACAAGCCGGCCAAGATGTACTATTGCACTGCCAATCCGAGGGCTATCCGAAACCGCAAATAACGTGGAAAAAAGCCATCGGTACTAGCCCCGGTGAATATAAGGATTTTCTCTACGAGCCAAGTGTACAGTTGTTCAACAATGGATCGATATATTTTAAGAAGATCAGTAAAGAGTCACAAGGACACTTTTTATGTGAGGCAAAGAATAACATTGGATCGGGTGTGAGCAAGGTGATCTTTCTGAAAGTCAATGGTAAGTTTTGAATCTATTTGAGACTTTTATTACCCAGAAGCTATATCTAATTTATGTAATATCGCCTTTTAGTGTTAAGAGTGAGAATGCAGGGACAGCCTTTGCAGGAGCCTTACCTACTACTAATGTGTTGGCATATGCAACGACTTTTTATTTAGCTTCTAATGCATTTTTGACGACGGTATAAGGGACTTTGATACTTGCCTCTGGTACTTCTAACCATAGAGTGTTCATTTCATTTTAAAAATTACCTTTTATAACAACTCATGGTTAATCAGATTAGTAGATTAGATTAGATTGGATTATACTCTTTATTTCCTATTTATGTGAGGTTACAAAACAGTGTTCAAAATAAAGTATTTTAATACAGCTTGGCTTATCAGCCGTCTGCCTTTTAGAATTTAAAAACTATAAAATTATAAAAAAAAAGAGAGCAAACACGATTGTGTTACAAATGTAAACAGTTTAGAAATGTTATATATAAATAGATTTCGAGAGATATTCGAATCAGACCACCATTGTCGGGTCTCTTTTCGTCTCTCTACCACTATAAATCTTACCCAGAGAGAGTTTCTGAATTTCTCCAGAGTTCTTACCTGAGCTCAATTCCTCGTGTTATCGCTAGCATCTGTTTATGGGAGATCTGTTTCATCGACTGGGTCTCGACCCAAAGATTTCCCAAGATCCTCATTCTTTTGCCAACCAACGCCGGACATTGACACAGTATATGTGCCGCTGTCTCAGGTTCCTCCATGCATAGTTTACAGGTATCATCCTCTCTAAGGCCCATCTTCCTTAAGTGATACCCGAAATTACCATGTCCTGTTAACAAAGCCACCACCCATATCAATGTTCCTCGACTCATGCTTAGAACCCTTCTTTGAGTGGAGCAGGTCGGCCACTTAATTGCCATTTTAGCCTGTCTACATTGTTCCACGGTCGACCACTTTCTCAGGTGTTCTGCCGTGATCCATTTATGAATCAGCTGTTCTACCATTTCTTTGCCAATTGAAGAGAATGGTTCTGGTCCCAGCAACTTTTCAGTTGACCCCTGTTTTGCAAGGGAGTCCGCCTTTTGGTTGCCTTCAATCCCTATGTGTCCTCGTACCCAAATCAGTGTTACTTCATTTTTAGATGAACACTTATTGAGCTTAAGTACACATTCCAATGCCAATGATGTTATGATGTTTGTTTGTCCCATGCATCTGATCACCGCCTGATTGTCCAGTGCTATAAGGATATTTCTTCCCTCCACCTGTTTCTCAAGCAAGTAGTCGAACGCATGCAGCAATGCAATCATCTCAGCCTGGTATACAGAAGGGTAATTCCCGAGGCTAACGTGACGGGCTAGCTCCAGCTCTGCTGAATAGATACCGGATACATCTGTGAAAATCACTATTTCACCACTCCTTTTTTCTTGAAGAAATCCGTTCTCAACACGAGTTTTGTGATTCCTTTCCATAATACGCACCCTTGTTATCCCATCCATAGGCATGTTCAGCTCCCTAATCTCGTTTTTGACAAGTTCCAGGATCTTTCTATGTCCATAGATGGTACCACGATTGTGCCATTTCGCATTCCGATGCAAAGGAAGTGCCGCTAGGGCCGCTGTTTTCTTAATAAATAAGTCTAGCGGTAAGATCCACAGGATCACTTCCAATACGCATGTTGGTGTTGTTCTTATTGCACCTGTAACTCCTATACATGCTAAGCGTTGGACCCTATCCAGGTGCTTCCACACAGTTTCCTGGGAGGCTTTCGCCCACCATACAACCGAGGCGTAGGTGATAATGGGTCTAGTTATCATCGTATACATCCAGTATGCTGACCTAGGCGAGAGTCCCCACCTCTGTCCACATACACGTTTGCACTGATGTAGTACCCTTTTTGCCTTCTTGACCTTCTCCTCAACATGGCAGTTCCAAGTAAGTCTAGTATCTAGGTAGACTTCAAGATACTTAACCTTCTTGGGCATTTTTAGTTTCGATCCGAAAAGTGTTAAGGGTCGAAATTCCAGATTTTTCATCTTCCTTGTGATGATTATTAGATCTGTTTTCATTTCATTTCATTGATCCCTTCGGGTAGGGGTTAGAATATACCCGAGGTAGGCATGCCTGTCGTAAAAGGCGACTAAAATCCAACCTCCGTATACCGAGCGAAATGGTGTATACAAAAAATGCAATGAACAAAAGGAAAAGATTAATTACCCCAGGTGGCAGTCCAGCTTTACTGGAAAATCCACCCTCTTCGGAGGTCGGCTCTACGGATTCTGCGGAGAGCCGCTTATTGCAATCTATTAACCCTTTTATTAAAAGCTCAAGGGTATCTCGATCACCTCCAACAAGATCGAATAACGCCGGGAATAGAAGTCCGCCGGGAGCGCTAGCGCGTGAAAAACAAGACTAAGTGAAAGATAAAAGTCTTGAGGAAGAAAATGAAGAACTCCAAATCAAGCTTAAGGAAATGGATCTACTCTATAAAGATCTTAAGAAAGAGATAGAACTGTTTAAAGAACAAAATAAGGTTCTAAGGAACACCCATCTGCAGAAAGAACGCGAATGTACTCCACCACGCTTGGCTAGTCGGGAATACCACACCGACGAAGAAGAGCTAGCGCGCGAAACGAATTGGGTCACAAGAAAAAGACCTAATAAGAAAAGGAGAGCCGGTTCTTCGCCTGAAGTCGAGCCCTTAAAAGAACAAACGCGTAAAGTACCGCAAGAAAAACAACTCCGAGGGCATATTTGCGCACCGCCTCCAATAAACGTCGTTGGGGTAACGGAGTATAATAAATTGCACAGCATTCTTAAAGGAACGGTAATATCGCAATTTAAGGTTACATCTTTGAGGAATAATGCGTGGAAAATTACCGTCGATAACCACGAAGACTACCGGGCAATGTCCCAAAAGCTAAATACTGAGAAGATCCAGTGGTATACTTTCGAAGTAAAGTCAGAAAGGCCACATCGTGTTGTAGCAAGGGGACTCCACCCCTCATGCAAAAAAGAAGAGGTTATAAACGACCTTCAAGCCAAAGGGTTTAAAATTCTTGATGTCGTTAATATCATCAAGAAGGAGAAACAGACATCGGAAGAAGATAAGGATGTCCTGTTAAGGCATGAACTGCCGCTCTTTATGCTTACTTTCGATAGGTCTGATAATATCGAAGATATCTACCGAATTAAAACCACAGTAGATATCGTGGTTAAAATCGAGTCGATGCGCAGAAATTTGAAAATAATTCCACAGTGCAAACGTTGCCAGGAATTTAATCACACTCAAATGTATTGCAAAAAAGAGAAGCGATGTGTGAAATGCGCCGGAAATCATTTCTCCCAAGACTGTGGAGCAAATAAACAATCCTCCGCTACTTGTACTAACTGTAAGGGAAAGCACCCTGCAAATTATAGAGGTTGTGAAGTAGCTAAGGAGTTGCAAAAACGGAGGGATGCGCTCCTTAAGCCTCAAAATAAAAAAACAAAGCCGCTAACGAATACAAAGCGTAAGACCGCCCAGGAGGTAGTAGGCAACATAAAACCTCCGGTTCCAGAGCGTAATAATGTCAGAGAAAGAGAGACAACAGAAAAGCCCTCGACCTCTGTTGCCAAAAGAAACGCTACTGTAGTTAAAATCAGGAAAGCCAATAGTGGCGAATAGAGGCCCTCGGACAGCCAGAGTGCAGACCTACGCTCAGGCCGCGGCAGCCGAAGGAGCAAAAAACGCTGAAACTTCGTCGGACCCTGCTTCAAATGTTTTCTCAGTTATTCTCCAGAAACTTGAAGAACAAAGCAAAATAAATAAAATTATTCTCGATCGCTTGGTTAAGCTCGAAAATAATTCACGGAAAACGCGTACATCAAATAAAATATGCATGAAAAACCAATGTTAAAAATATTCACTTGGAATGCAAACGGTCTTTTGCAACTCACGTGAAAAAGGGATCGAGCTTAAAAATAAAAGGCTATAATGACTTCCACGCTTGTCACCCTTCGGGAAACGCGAGTGGTGGATCGTCATTGTTTATTAAAGACTGCATTGAACAATACGAAGACCTGAAGATAGAGCTTGAAACTGTGCACGATTCGAGTAAAAAATAGTCAGCGTACTCTTAGAATTTCATCTATCTACGTTCCGCGCTTGAAAAAAACTGATTATACTAACTTGCTTAAATCGCTCAAACCAAACTTCATTATTGGCGGCGATTTTAATGCAAAACACACGTTCTGGGGTTCTAGATATATCTCGCGAAAAGGAAGAATGCTCTATGGGGCAGGTATGGAGTATAGTTGTGATTTCCACTCGACGGGCAAACCGACCTACAGGCCAACTGATACTTCAAAAATACCTGACCTGATCGATTTTTTCGTCGTGAAAGGAATATCTACCAACCACATTAAAGTTGAAGAGAGCTTTGATTTATCATCTGATCATTCACCGGTTATTTTAACATTGAGCGTAAAACTAGTAAATAACCTTCAGCCAGCGAGATTAACTGGTAGAACGACTAACTGGGAAGGCGTTAGGAACGAAATTGAAGAGAATGTTGAACTGAGCGTTCCACTTACGACACCCTATGAACTTGAGGTTGAAGTAGATCGCTTCGTTGAGATCGTACAGCTCGATTCCTGAAATAATACGCCTAATCGAAGGAAAACGCCGGCCAAATATGGTCTACGATATCCTCCGAAATAAAAGAATTGGTCAACGAAAAAAGGAAGGCGCGTAAAAAATGGCAACAGAGTCGCGCTCCGCAAGATAAAACCCATTTGAATTATTTGTGCAATATGTTGAAGACAGCTATTAAGGACTTTAAAAATCGTGCGATAGGTTCTTACCTTGAAAGCTTAACGGCGAAAAAAGATTCCAATTATTCACTTTGGAAAGCAGTAAAAGGCACCAAAAGGCCCAAAATCCCCGCGCCGCCAATTAAAATAAATCAAAATGAATGGGCAAGGGAAGATAACGAAAAAGCGGACGTTTTTGCCGCCCATTTAGAAGAAACCTTTAAACCTTACGATGGTCGGGCGGTACACGACGTGACGGAAGAAAAGCAATAATTAAGCTTCTTCATATTATAAATGCCGCACTCAAACTAAAACACGTACCGAGCCAATGGAAAGTTGCGGAGGTCATAATGGTTTTAAAACCAGGAAAACCGCCAAATGAAGTAAAGTCGTATAGACCAATTTCCCTTCTTCCAGTCATATCCAAAGTTTTCGAAAGAATCTTACTAACGCGCCTACAACCGGTTATAGAAAACAATAATCTTATCCCTGACCACCAGTTTGGGTCCAGAACCAAGCATTCGACGATTGACCAAGTGCATAGAATTACTGACGTAATTGAGAATGCATTTGAAGAACAAAAGATATGCTCAAGCCTATTCCTTTACGTCTCACAAGCCTTTGATAAGGTGTGGCATGACGGACTAAAATTTAAATTACGACAAGTTCTTCCCGTACCTAGGCCTATATGATATTTTAGAATCATATCTCGGGAATAGACTCTTCCGTGTTAGACATGGAAACGAATACACTGAGCCTAAGGAAATTTCGGCCGGCGTGCCGCAAGGAAGTGTCCTTGGGCCCCATCTCTATCTGCTATATACTCGCGATATACCAAGATAGCGGTGTCGTCGCTACGTTCGCCGACGACACCGCTATCCTAGCAGTAGGTAACACTATTGAAGAAACGACTGCAAAACTGCAAATAGCACTGAATAAGGTAAATGAATGGACGAGGGACTGGCAGATCACCCTCAACGAAACTAAATCTGTTCACGTGAATTTCACGTATAAGAAAACAAATAACTTGCCAATTTTTTTAACTTTGCAAACGAGGCCAAATACCTGGGAATGACACTCGACGCAAAGCTGAAATGGAATTCGCACGTGAAAATGAAACGTAAAGAACTCGATATCAAATATAGAAAAATGTACTGGTTACTCGGAAAACATTCCCAGCTCAGTACCGAAAACAGACTGCTTCTATACAAGCAAGTGCTAAATCCGGTGTGGACCTACGGTATACAACTCTAGGGTTGTACCAAAAAAACAAATGTCAAAATTCTTCAAACTTTTCAAAATAAAGTTCTTTGAGAAATTGTACAAGCACTATGGTATATTAGAAACGACGATATCCACAGAGATCTCGGAAATTTTGGACGAGAACAATTTATTATTGCGCCGACTACAAAGAACGAAACCGTTCGACTTGGCAAGATAGGATTAACTGCGTCTAAATTGCGGAACATGCAGGATCTTTCATTGGAAAGTAGCCTGTCAAAAGTTGTTATTTCGTTATAGAAAAATTGCTTGATAAGTTATATCTTAGTTGCAGTATCTAACAATTCTTCGAAGGGTGGTGTTTTTAGTCAGTAAAAATCTGACACTGCTATGAGCCCGCGCTTGCTATTCTCATAGTGTGTTTGGTAGATTTTCACCTACCCTCGGTAAAAAAAAAAAAAATGTATTTCAATCTACGATTTATAATCCACAGATCTCGAAAAACATAAAATAAGTTACATAGTAAGAAGTTAAATATAAATTTAATTGGTGATAAGCAAAATTAATCTATCCTTAAAAAATATTCCTGGGCAAAAATATATCCAACTCAGAATAGAACAGATTAAACAATTTAATACAAAATGAGATAGGTTCACGTTTACCATACAATGTAGTGTGGCTACTTTCAAATCAAAGTGGTCTTGATCTAAGAGATCTAGAAGGAGCATACAAATTCAAACACATGAGTAGATTCTCACAATCAATACTGCCAGATAAGATATCACGAATAAAGAAAACGTTACACATTTTTCTCCTCGATTCAAGAGTTTGGAATTCTAATAAAAGACATTTTGAATGGTAAGAATGATGAACATCAAATCCATTATTACAAAACAAGTGACGTAGAGCAAATCTCAAAAATTTATTTTGAACGCTTTCAATTCTGCGTACATTTAAGGCAGTAGTAGAACCCCAGACAACGCAACCATATTCATACTGACTTGTTGCTGGATTGTAAAGGCAAGCTTATCTTTAACAAGCTTATCCAACATTTTCGGTATAACTGAGAGTTTAGTGATTGGTCTATAGTTAGAAACAAGATGCCTAGTACCTGACTTATAGACTGGATCTATAGTAAATACTTTCCAGTCATTTAAAAAGATTCCCGTAAGAAGGGATTCATTAAACAAATCTAACACCGGAAAACAGAGTGAACTAGAACAAAAACGTAAAACGATAGGATAAAATCCCAAAATATCTGGCTTTCTTTGCGTTCTTAGGGCCGGTCTGTTCACAGCTGGTTAAAGCCTTGGTTAGGTTACCACAGATTTAGACTAACCCATGATTATAAATCAATGATAACCAATGAGTGCCTGTTGACCGTTTTTTCACTTCGGTCACTAAACCATATAGCTTTGCAGCAAATCGTACCATTTTTCCAGTTCATTTTTCATTCAGTGATTGGCCGAACCCATGGTTACATTTTTCTTTTTTTTCTTTCGGGTCCTTTGGTTTTTGATAAGTAATTTATGTATGTAGATCTTTTATGTATTTTATAATTTTTTTTAAGAACTGGAGAATGAAACTTTGTTTTTGTGAAGAAAATTTTTGATAACAAAACCGAAATAAAGCCAAAACCAAAAAAAAATTGTTACAAATTTATAAGCCTCATGCTATTTTATTCAACGACAAACGAAATTTTCTCATTCTCTCAATATATTTCCTATCGCGTGTGCTTTATCTCAATTTATGAGAGCTGTCATCGGCCAAAAATAATCGTACTTTATATTTTGCATCCATTATTTTGGCGTGTTGTGTATTATATTTATGTGTCAGTTGAAAACGTCACTGAAACCTTTCGTTCATTCTATTATTTTAATTTTTCTTTTTGTTCGCACAATATTGTACAACAATTTTTTTGTTTAGCAGCTACGTCAAAATGAATACCTACGTAGTCCTTAAAAAATCTTGAACAGACGAAATTACAGAAAATCAGTGGTTAAATCTCAATAACCGCTCAAAGTCGGCTGGTTATCGATTTTTCTGGTTAACTAACCAAACTACTGATCCTCTGGTTAATATTTTGCTGAACAAACACATTCGATGGTTACCAGCAGGAATAACCGATGATAAAAGATAACCAAGATTGAACAAACTGGGCCTTAAACTATTTAGAACAATCTGAACATCACTGACGTCTAACGTGTACAACGAGCAATCAAAAACAGATGGGAGGGAACGAATGTAGTTAAAATCAATAGAAGTTGAAGATGGGGAATTGTAAATATGTACTTTGAAAATATTCAGCGAACATATCAGCAATATTTTTGGGGTCACTGGTTTGTTTGCTATTAAAATTCATCACTGCTGGAAATCCAGTACTTTTTCGTTTGGTGTTAATAAATTTCCAAAAAGTAGTTGGAGAACTTTTAAGGTTACTTTCAACCGAGTGAATGTAATTGCTATAAAGAAATTTAGACAAAAAAATAAACTCTTTTCTTAGACGGGAAAAAATAGCATAATCATTTACAGAATTAGACTTTTTAAACTTTTTATGAGCAGCATTCTTAGCATTTTTTAATTTTATTAATCTAATATTATACCAAGCAGGGTGAGAATTTACTTTTTTGCGGACAATGGGTGCGCACTCTTCTAAAAATCTTTTAAAAATTATTTTAAATGTTTGGAATTTTTACTACCAAAGCAATTATTCATACGAGAAAGCTTATCAGAATCAAATTTATATACAATCTTTGAAGAGTTGAAAGTTGAAAAATTGTTATAACTGTAAGTTTTAATGAAAATATTAATTGCGAATGATGAACAGAATTTTTAAGTAAAGGACAACATTGCATAACAGATGCACTTAAATTAATTTAAACAATTAATTTGATTTAAATGATTAGACAATAAAGAATCACTTAACGAAATTTCAAACTTGGCAATAACGTATTATCAATTGTGGGTGACCAAACAATGTCACCGCAATTAAAATCTCCAAGTACACAAATATTAAAATTATTAAATTCAGGCATGGCGATAACCCTATCAATATTCTCTAAATGCTTCTTGTATATAAGCAATGAACTTGCAGGTGGAATATAGCTTAGAAATATCAGCAAACCTCCGCCAACGTTATTAAAACGTACGCATAGTTGATCGATATGCAATTGTTCTAAAACGCCGACAACATCAATTTCAACAGAAACAGCCACGAGTGAACGTTCGCAGCAACCATTAATGACAAGCCCTGGTTCCAGACACCACCGTTCCACCACTTTGAGCGCATCCCTCATGATATCTGCGGTGACGTCTATGAAACTGCCTCTGGCCATTATTGCTATGTCGTCGGCATACTGTGACGACACTGTGTGAAGTGAATGCCAGTCGCCTCAAGTCTATCGAGAAGAGAGTCCACAGTAGTGATATTCCACAGTGTAGGTGAGAGAACACCTCCTTGTGGGCAACCTCCGCTAACCCTTCCTCTGAGTTTTGAGGTTCCCATCTGAATATTTATCTCCCTTGTGTTCACCATATTGTCCACCCATCTTATCACCAGTGGGTTAACTCTACGTTTTTCCAAGGCTTGTTTCAGACTTTCAAAGCATATCTTATCGAAGGTACCTTCAATGTCCATTATGGTGGTCATCGCAATGCCCCCGGTATTTAGCTCTTCTTCTGAAACGCGTACTACTTGATGTAGCGCTGTTCCAGTAGACATGCCTGCCCTGTAGACATGCTGTCTACTATTTAAAGGATACATCTTAAGCGAAGTACTCTCCATATAGTCCACCACCACCCTTTCCATTGTTTTCAACAGAAAGGATGTTAGGCTAACTGGTCTGAAGGCCTTTGCCTCGGTGTAATCCTTTTTCCCCGGCTATGGAAGGAAGACCACATTTGTCTCCCTCCATGTAATCGGGATGTAGTCTATTGCTAGGCATGCAACGTATAATTCCTGAGCCTTGGTGCAATTACGTCTACTCCCCATTGCATCAGACCTGGAAATATACCATCCGGCCCGCGGTTTTGAAGGGTGAAAATGTTGCTATCGCACCCTTGACCGCTTCTGGTGTTACGATCCATTCTGCTTCCGTCCTATTTAAAAATGTTAATCAGGTTAGTAATAAATGGTAATGATATGAAACGTTGTTCAGCCCCACCAGCTTTGCCCGTGACGAAAGACAAGTCCCGCTTACATTTCAAAAATGTTTTTTTAGATCTTAGATGGGATGGTGCAAAGCCGCTTTTTTGTTACTGTCGCATTGTGTAGATTGCTTTTTACCAATTTTCGAAGATAAAGCTGTCATAAATGTCTAGATGTAGTATTTTATATAATTGTTTAATGTGGAAACTACCACTCCCCATTTTCCCGATTATCTATTTTTTGCAAAGTGATTTAATTAGGCAATGTATGGGAAAGCGGAAGACTTGAACCACTCTCAATAATTAACTCAAATTCCACTCAAACGCTCCAACGGTAAACTCAAATGTCGCAGAGCGTGATCCTTTACTTCCACACAAAAATAATTCTAAATTGTCAATTGACTTTGGCTAGTAACTAGAAGTGAATATGTGAGTTTTTTTTTTTTTAATAACTTTTTTTTTAACGTAGTTAGTAATAATAGTTAACATTATCTTATAAAACAGTTATTTGGCTTTGTAGATATTAGAAGGAAATCCAACTAGCCTGTGTTTCATATATGTTATTAGTTTTTAATTGTGAAAAAATGTGAACGGGAAACTTGAGCCGGTTTCAAAGGGGAGAGTTGATCAGTGGTTCTGATGAAATAATGGATATGCGTCTTTGCGTCTTAGTAACAAATATGAGCACGAGATATGTGTTGGACTGACCAAAAGGGACAATAAGATCTTTTAATGCCCTAACTGTGATACCAATTAGAAGCTAATCGTACACATGGCTAAATATGGTAGTTTATTAAGAAATGAAGTTATTTACTAATTTTTGTTAAGTTTTTGATGTTTTTTTTTAGTATTGAATTTTACTTTTTAGTCTCTAATATCTTATTAATGTTTGAAAATTAAATAACTTTGAGTTTTTATGTTTATTTTAATTACATTATATAGGTACGTTTTTGAGTTTATATTAATTTGTTAATTTTTTTTTTCTTTCTTTATAAAAAACGTTTAACAGTTTTGTTGTTCTTTTATAATACCATAAATATGATTAAAATTAATTCTAATAAGATATGAACTGATTAAATTATTGGTTTTATTGTTTTACCCGAAGAATTTATGTATGTTCAAGTTGATCACGCCCCGCTCAGCCGGGAGACTTGAGCCAAAATTATTTTCCCAAACATTTTGCACGTGGCAAAAATCTGTTGCGTGTATATAAAGTTTACGTGACTAACCTTAAAACAGATGAATATATATTTAAGAAAATTTATTCAACTTGTGGCTAAGATTAATAGAAAAGTTATAGTGAACGTTATAACAAAAAGTGTCTCAAGTCTAGTATGTAGGTAACTTATTGCGTGCAAATCATGTAATACATAAACATAAGATAGGTAATTCAATAAAAGAAAATAGCGCATGTGCAATTCGCCATTTTGAACAAAGAGAATCAGTTCCCTTCTATGACGTTAGTTTGCCTGTAGACAATAACCAAACCACACATTCACGTTACCAGACGAAAATATGGAATTTATAACACAAAGAATCAATAAACTTTTTTTAACATTCAATTAAATTTCCCGTCCGTATTATGAGATGGTGTTTTTTCCTTCTATAAACATATCAGATCAGCGAAATATTTCATAAATATTTCTAAAGCATTTTATAAACATCTTCTATCTTCTATCTTCTATATATATATGTATTTTTTTATATATAATACTTTCGGGGTGTAACTCGATGATGTTGTAACTCGATAACGCCTGGGACGATTTTCATAATTATTTTTTTGTTTTGTGTTTATATTTGCTTTTTGTACCTAGCAGAAACAAACATTTGAGGTTATGAAAGTTTGTATGGGGAAATACACTTTGAAAAAAAGAAACTGGATAGAAATCGAGTAAATAAAAACAAAAATCAAATAAAAAAATATATATTTTAAATTTATAAGCAATTGTTGTTGTCAATTATTTTAATTATTTTCCAAGCAAATTGTTGTTGTCAACAATTTTTTTTTTTTAATATACCTACCTAAAAAGTTTTTTTTTTTTGCAGCAAATTGTAGTCTTCTGGAAATATATCCCCAGGAAGCGAGTTCTAAAGTTTGCTTGTCCTGTAACAGAAGGAATTTTTGAAAGTTGATGTCCTCGCGGTTGTCAAGTGTACTGTATGGTCATGAGCATTAGCAGCCTGTCTTGTTGGGCGCCCTAAAGTTGCATTTCGAGGGATAATGTCTTTGAGTTCCTCAGAACATCCACCATGGAAGTACCTATAGAACAAGCATAGGTCAGCGACTTGTCTTCTGTGCACCAACGGTTGTAGATTCGATGTGAGTGTAGGGTATAGTGACCAGATTTATTTGAAAAAAAAAGCGGGACACATTTCCAAAATTTCGAAGGGAGTAGAAATTAGGCTTTGTTTTAGTAAAACAATACAATAGTACGTAAAATAAACGTCAAATGACGTAAAAATAAATAGTTGGCGCAACGGATCCGGAGGGACCCTAGGCCTAGCTTCTCACCACCATTCGTTTTTCATTTTTGGAACGAATGGAAGGGATCTACAATTTTATGCCGACTCCAAACGGCTAATTGAGAAGCTCTTTCAAAACGATTATACTCTCGGATGTTTGTCAGACGTTCGCGAGAGGTGACGCAGTAAAAATGACATACATATTTATTAAAAAAAAAAAATTAGACTTCCATTAAAGATGGAGTATACATGGGCTCATTTTCTTCCTTTAACAGCTCTTACGTTGGTTTTATATGCGCCAATTTATATGCAAACGGATAATAAATAGAAATCATAAAATTGCTTTATTTTAAGAATTGTAGAAACATACACACATTTTTACAAAAGTTGTATAAGCGGGACATTTTTTGCAAAAGTAGGAAAAGCGGGACATTTAGCGGGACAGATATGGCCGCGGGACAGAGACCTCAAAAACGGGACTGTCCCGCTATAAGCGGGGCGTATGGTCACTATAGTGTAGGGTCTCCAATGAGTCGAACTGCTCGTCTCTGTATGCTATCGAGAAGGTTAAGTGAATGTTTTGGGGCCGAGCTCCATATATGGGAACAATATTCCAAGCCTGGTCTAACCTGTGCTTTGTAATGAAGGAGAAGTTGCTTGGGGCTAAAGTACCTCTTTGCTCTAAATAGGTAGCTCAACTTTGCGGACGCCGATTTTGCGATATAGGATATGTGGTCCTGCCATATGATTCCTGAATTGACTGTGACTAATAAATTATGTTTACTATGTTACATTAAGTAACTTTCTGAAATGAAGTACCTAGATACGTTGATTATACAAAGATGATATTATGGCCAACGATATTTTGCATCGAATTCGCACTGTGACATCGAATAATGAACTGGAGATGTCAGATGAAATGCGTAACAAAACTTTGTTTTTGATCGAGGATATATGTCTGCTCATGAGTGGCAATTTGTTGTGCAAATTGGGGAAGCCACAGCCAAATCGTTCAATGCAAGACGCATTTAATCGAGAATTGGAGCGAGAAATGGACTTCGATAGAATCGCATTGAGTCAAGCTGTTCGAACAAATGTGCCAATGTTGAATCAAGAATTGCCATTAAATCTGCAAGTGGATGAAGAACCTCCATGCAACATTTCAAAGAACACAGCGATGGCGAAAGTACTGCAGCAATGTAAGATTATCATATGGGACGAATACACAATGGCTTACAAATGCGCATTGGATGCCCTGAATCGTTTACGTAATGATAAGCGACCTTTCGGTGGAGCAATGATCTTGCTATCAGGCGATTTTCGTCAAACGCTGCCTGTCATTTCGAGATCAACTCCGGCAGATGAATTGAATGCTTGTCTGAAGGCGTCTGCTTTATGGCGATACGTCAAGAAATTGCATTTGACAACAAACATGCGAGTTTCTTTACAAAATGACCAGTCCGCTGCAGAGTTCTCCAGGCAATTGTTGGCGATGGCCAATGGTGCGATTCCAGCAAACTTAATCACCGGCCTGATTGAGTTTCCACAAAATTTTTGCAACTTAACAACGACACCGGAAGAACTAATCATGAATGTTTTCCCGAATATCGCTCAGAATTATATTGACCATGATTGACTGAGTGTAAGAGTGATTTTGGCTGCGAAAAACAAGAACGTCGACCATTTGAATTTCGCCATTCATAACTAAATCGCTGGTGAGTTGCATTCATACAAATCAGTCGACTCCGTGATGGATGAAAACCCATTTTGTTGCGCAACCTAAATGAACCAAAACCTTCTAACGGTACGCGTTTGATTGTGAAAAATTTAATATAAAATATTATTCAAGCAACGATTTTTATTGGAAAATTCAAAGGCGAAGATGTTCTTATTCCGCGGATTCCACTTATTCAGAACGAATTGCCGTTCGTATTTAAGCGTCTTCAATTTCCCGTACGTCTCCATTTTGCTATGACAATTATTAAGTCGCAAGGACAATCGCTGGATGTGTGTGGTATAAATCTTGAATTTCATGTGTCGGCAAAGCACTCGCTTTGTACGTGTACGCACCCGATAATAGAAATAGAACAAAAAATGTTGTGTACCATAAAGCACTTCAGTGAAAAAGTGGAAGGTTGGCCGACAAGTATTTTTTGATTTCCTTTACCTATTTATTTAATTTAAATATATAGGTAACTTTTGAATACAAAATTTGAATTGAACGAATTACATGAAGCAGAATGAAGCGATAGCTCGGAATTATTAATTTAATTACCTACATTAATGAATTTGGGCTAAACGAAGTTCGCCGGGTCAGCTAGTTTATGAATAAAAATAAACGTTTATGAATAAAAAAAAGTTTATGAAGTGTCTTGAAGTTTCCCAGTTGTAAATAGTTAACTGTTTGACAAGTTTATCTGTAGAAAGGTTGTTTTTAGTTTTTTTCTGTTAACATGAAATAAAATTGTCTAGAAAAGCTTCGAATAATGAAAAAGGGGTTCATTTAGTATGTTGTTGGATCCCTGAGACATGAATTACAAAATTCAAAATTTTACGTATAAATATAGTTGTCATTGTTTTGTTTTCCAGTTGTTTGATGATAATAAAGCTCGCTGCTATATTCCAATAATCTTATTAGTTAAATGATAAAATTAATTAAAATAAGATATATTTCAGAAATTGTTGACAAATATTTATGAAATATTTTTTTTAATAGGCCGAGAAATAGCAAAGCAATGTTTATGTGTTGCATAAACAAATAATTAAAAAAATATAAATTGGAAAAAAACAATTGTCACACATATGTCAGTGAGAAATGTCCTTTTTATTGCATAAGCATATCGAGCACTCTATTTGCGACCGACAAGAAATAGAAGTACTTTAGAGATCATAATAAAGTGCTCTAGCTACAATCCTAAAACACTGACAAATAAATATAATGCACACCATTCACAAAAGAAACCTTTTTTTGTGTATTCTTTTAAATAATATTAAACTAAAAAGCAAGAAATAAAGAAGATATTTTAAAAAACCAAAAAACCCGACTGACTGTAAATTTAAAAAGATTAAAACAAGACACTTTCAAGTACCGTAAGCTGGGGTTACTTTGTGCCTGCAGGGTTACTTTGTGCCAACCGTACTTTTGTACATTCAATTTCACTTTACCAATACTTTTACATAAGATATGAACGTTTTTTCACTGTGCAAGGCTGCTGGAAAAGCTTTCCAGTAAATATTTTATATTCATCTATTTCTTTGTTTTTACGTTTTTGAATAATGACATGAGATCCAAAATCAAATTTTTTCCGAAAAAATTCTATTGCGACAAATTTCATATACAACCAAAAAACTATAATCGCTACGGAATTGAAGGTGGGTTATATTATTTTATGATTTATTTGTGATAAATAATATTAAATTTAATATTAGTAAAACACATTGTTTTCATTTTTACGTCCCTTTTCAATCAAGTCGCAAGTTCATGGGGTAACTTTGTGCCACTATCCTTGGTGTTTAACTTGGCACAAAGTTACCCTCTGTGTATTGATTTTCTTTTGCACGTACAACGTTCTTGGTCCAAAGAAACCCCTTGTCTTTAATTTTAAATTTGAAGGTTCCAGAATTGAGCCGAAATGCTTCGAAAGTATATAAAAAAGATAGGAGGACGGCCCTACAGCAATTTTACCCAGGAAGCTTTGAAAAAATCTGTGCAGGAAGTCTGAAGTGGACGAATTTTAATTCAAAAAGCGAGCGAAAGTACGGTATTCATAGGAATACGCTAATAAATAAAGGATAAGATGCTCATTCAAATGTTGCGGGACGTCAAACCGTTTTCAGTGCCGAAGAAGAGTTGTTACTACATCCGCTTATGGGTTTTCAGTCACTTTTCTTGATCCAAGGCGAATTGGCAAAAGCTATAACGACATAATTATGGAGGAAATAAACTCCTTTCCAGAACAACATGCCTGGCCCTGAATGCAGAATATCATTTCTGGACCGACACAAAGCTTTATAGTCTTTATAGCGTCCCCGAAATATATTTTTAAAATTTTTATTTTTAACGCTTTTATTTTTTGTTATATGTAATAGAAATAAAAGAAATCCTTCACTTGTTTCTTAAAAAAATGTTGTTATCATGTGTTTTAATGGTATATGGGGTAAAATTCAACCAAACTTACATTTTGACAAGATTAGCGAAGGATTTCGTCAGTGGCTTTTAAGGCTTACATGTTTAAAATCCTTAGCCCTTTCGAGAATTTGAGAACGTTGCCTTTATTGCTTAATGCTTAAGATCAAAATGGTATATCTTATTTTGTTTATTTTATACAGAAATAAAAGTTTTTTTTACAAAAACCTCAAAAACTGGCACAAAGTAACCCCAGTTTACGGTATAACTAATTGACAGTCGGAGGCTGCGCATGTTTTTGACTTACACCTACACTTGATTGTGTAGGTAGTCTCCGATTGTCAATAATTTGTACTTGAAAGTGCAGCAATATGAAATTTGTCATTGGGGACGTTCGCATGCCTATAGTATGTAAAACGTCAACTAGATTTGCCGGGACTAGTTATCCGATTGATTTTTCTTGATAGATTTGTTGGCTTCCCCTCCATAATCGTTAACTGCAAAAACTATACACGTGACACTCTGACCCAATAAAAACTCAAATCCATCTAGTCAGTCAGCAAGTCAAGGTGTGTCCAGACCAACGAAACATATCATAAAAATTTAATAAATGTTTCATAAATATTTCATAAACATTTATTAAATAGCAAAAAAATGTTTATGAAATATTTTGTTGGTCTGGACGCCAACGAAACATTTATGAAATGTTTGTGAAATGTTTCGCAGTTTCCCATTCGTGACGGGAAATAATTTTTGTTTCACAAGTTTTCGGGCAGAAAATAAGATTTTTTTTTTTTTTTTTTTGAATTACATAGCTTGAATATAAAAACAAAAATGTCAAAAAATGATGGAGTAATCAGGAGATTATTCATTTAATTAAATTATTTGAACTAAATCGAGTTTTTTTTTTTGATAATGAAGCACGCTATTAATAACCCTACAGCTTTAGAGATTGTCATTATTTAGTGCAAGAATGGATAAAAATTAAACATTTCATAAACATTTTATAAATGTTTCATCGGCGTCCAGATTGAAAGAAACATTTAAAAGGTGTTAAATAAATATTTATGAAATGTTTCTGAAGCAAATCGGAATCATTTTATACACATTTAATAAACGTTTATTAAACAAATGTTTCATTGGTCTGGACACACCTTCAGACTTACCAAACTAGAAATCCGAAAGTCCTCATTAACTGTCGTGTTTTGAAAGCAAATGTTGCCAGAAGTCAAAATTTGTTTAATTTTTAATTTTTTTAATTTTCTTAATTTTTTAATTTTTGTAATCTACCCCGGATCAGAAACGGCTAATATGTATATCGTCTGTTTTTAAGGCCTTAGTGCTTTTAGTGGATTTGCCTTTGTTTCTTTCTCTATACGAATTTATAGTTTTTCCTGTAGCTGTAGCTGTTTGCACCGTGTCTTGCCTTCTTAGGCTTGTTAGACCTGTCCCGCCTAATACTTCTCGTATGTAACCAACGGTTGAGTATTTATGTTTATGGTAATAATGCTACAATCCTCGTCTAAGTGGTAAATAATGATTAATCATCTATCATTTAATTATAATCGAATTACAGTCAACAACATAAAACTCTCAATGGTCAATTGGTGTCCTTTTTATTACTCGTTGAAAATTTCGAATATAACTGACAATATAATCCTTCAATCCGAAGGACATTACCTATCCAGAGTTGGCCTCTTATATGCACAAAAAGATTAAAATGTTTTTATCCCTTCCTGAGCAAGAGCATTATCGTTTTAAATTGAAAATCTCTCTGCGTCTTTAACGAGACTAATGTTCCTTTTTCGCTGAAAAGCGGAAAAGATAATTCATTTCTTCCCAATCATCCTCTTTCTACAGCAAAAGGGCTCGCAATGAAAATAAGATAACAAAAAAAAAATTACGATTTCTCCTTTATTCCAGTGCCCGCCCACTTCACAACAAAAAACAAACAAATCTCCGTCTCGAAAGGCAAACAAGTCCATGTCCAGTGCAACGTCCAGGGCGACAATCCCATTGACATCAAATGGAAAATGCAAACCACCCAACAGTATCTAGACGAATCCTTGGACTCGAGGTAAGCACAAGATTTCCATTTCTTTATGAGCAATATTTCTTTCACACACTCGCCGTAGGTACACAATTCGTGATCAGGTTCTTGACGATGGCATGGTCTCGGAGCTGGGTATCTCGCACACCTACCGACAGGACACGGGCATTTATATCTGTCAGGCCAGCAATTCATTCGGACAGGTAAGGAGTGTAAGCAAACTGACATAAGAACGAGTACCATTTCTCCCACTTGTGTTTATGTAGGACGACATGTCGATACAGCTCATCGTTCAGGAAGTACCCGAACAGCCCAAGAACCTCCGCATTAATTCCCAGCAATCACGCAGTCTTCAGCTAACATGGGGCCAGCCATTCGCTGGAAATAGTCCAATCGAGGAGTACCATATATTCTATAAGCAAATCACAGGTGCGACCTTTTCCTCCAACACACAAAGCATCGAAGTTTTATTTCCTAATTACTATCCCGTTATATATATATATATATTTTTTTTTTGTATAGACATTTGGCAGAATGCCGAGCGCATATCCATCACTGGCTCACAAGCGGTTGTGAACATCCAAAATCTACGTCCCGCCAAGGCATACCACATACGAATGTCGGCCGAAAATAAATTGGGTTCATCCGAGTTCTCCGAAGTGGTGCAGGTCACCACCCTCGAGGAGGTGCCATCTGGCCCGCCGCTGAATGTTCGCGCCGAGGCGAAGAGCTCCACAGAGATTTCCGTCACATGGGATGCGCCCGATCGTGACCACTGGAACGGCATCCTACTCGGCTACTATGTGGGCTATCAGATGTCATCGTCGCCCGAGGATAAGGAAATCAATCCGACACAAGGCTTCAGCTTCAAAACGGTCGAAGTGAGGTCACACTTTGGCGGCGAGACCGTTCTGACCAATCTGAACAAATTCACCCAATACCATGTGATTGTGCAGGCGTACACAAGTCAGGGCAGTGGTCCGCCAAGCAAGGAGGTTGCTGTCCAAACGCTGGAAGATGGTGAGTGCTAGTCGAGTCCATTACTCAGTTAATTGCTTTTCGTGTAACCGAATAAATCGCCTTCGGCAGTTCCGTCATCACCACCGGAGAGTCCGCAATGCGACGTCCTGGGTTCAACATCGATTTACATCACCTGGTCGCCACCGGATGTCGATGGACAGAACGGCAAAATTAGGGGATACAAAGTATTTTACATATCAGTTGATGAACTGTACGGTAAGTGAGCAATAACTGTAATGAGAAAATCGTCATATCCCTTTAGCTCTGTACACTTTTGATGCGACTGCTGTACGGGATGGGATATGAATAAGATGAGTTTTTTTTTTTTTTTTCGAGGGTAAAAACGCACTTGGCAACTCGTCCCGAAAGTCAATGTTTGGTGTAGTGCAATTGGAATGTTGCCAAAAGTGGGATTTGCATGTACGTTGGATGTACCTGAACAGCAGAATTCGAATTGCAGATGGACAGGTTAACGAAATTTGAGAACGAAGTAATGAAAGCAATTTTAAGGGATTTCGGGAATCTTTTAAGTAAATGAGGAAATTAAGTGTTTGGCATTACTCCTGAATACAAGTAATAACCAGCGTTGCCACAATGTTACAAGTGTAACAAAAGTGTTACACTTTTTAACTATTTTATAATTTTGTTACAGTGTTACTTTCTTTTTCGCAATGTTACATTTTTTCCCATTAAAATCCTTTTTTGTTTTTCTCATTAAAAATATTGAAAAGTTGAACTGGCAGCACTTTTTTCTTTCGAGCAAACTTGTACCAATTTCTGTCAATGTATTTGTTTGTTTACACAGTTCAAAAGTTGTGCAAAACGTTAAACTTCAAGTGGGAATGGGAATGGGAGGTCACAAAAAAAAGACAACAATATTTTTCTGTCACGCCGCGTCGCCGTTGACAATGTACTACATCTCGTGGTAAATAAAGTTTGTGAAATAAAAATTGAAATCTACTACGATGGTCGATAATTTTGTTTCTTATTTTGTTTTTTTATATTTGTTAAACACAAAATGGACAGGTAGGTTAAAAAAAGAGCTTTTTTTGAAATGTGATAAAGAGTTTCTGGTAAAGATTTTTTTGAGTTGAAAAACGATGATTTTATAATTACAATTTTTTCCAGTTTGTTACATTTTTTATCCATTTGTTACACTTTTTGAACAAAAATTGTTACACTTTTAAAAAAGCTTGCGGCAACACTGGTAATAACAGTTTAGCATCCTTTGTGTTGCAGGGGGGATATGGACAAGAATATGGAGCGTTCGCTGTATAAAAAGGTTGTTGGAACTTAAATTCGTTGTATGTTATTGATGTGTCCGGTTAGAATGTTTGGCTGCTTGCAGCTTACACAAGTCATTGAGAATCTTGCCAGGTAGTTTTCTTTTTGCATTTTAACAGACAGAAAATTTAAGAGCAACGACAGGCTTTATATTTTGTGTTATATTTGCAGTGCTACGGTTTCTACATTTATGACAGGAGACTACTCTTATTTCGCTTCTAAAAAATATAGCCTACTCAATAAAATATTCCACCGAATTCATCTGATACCTACTTTCGTTTTTTTTTAGTCTGATAATTTAAATCCTTCTGTCAATTGGCCCAAATTTGAGTGATGCCTTTATTGTGGGCATAAACAAATTAAACAGTGCAAGAGAAAATAGGTGTTGAGTTATCTTGCTTTCGCTAGTAATATTGATTTCAAGATGCTCTGTTCACCTAACATTTTTGAACGCACAGGCTCTATTCAATGGGACCAAGGGGTTGGGGATGGGGACAGCCCCTGTGTCGAATCTGATGCAGCCCCACTATTTTATGTTGGATTCGTGGGGGCTGTGTTTTATTCCAAGTGCGCAGATATTTAGGGTAAAACTGGGTAATACCGGTCATTTCAACAAAAACTCAAATAAAACGAAATTCGTTATTTAAATAATACCTTTACTTCACTTTTTATTAAATTCATATGTTTTTTGTATTACTATAAACATAAAAAAGGTAAATGAACAAAACGGAAAAAAGTTATACAAAAAACAAAAAGGACAAAAATGGCCGGTATTAGACGCATGGTCGGTTAATTCCGGTCAGCAATTCTGGTAACGGCGGTCATTAATGTTTATTTAAAATACCTATACTTATATTTATTTTTAGTTTTCACATAAATCGCGAAATGTTTGATCTGTGTTGCAAGTTCATTTTCCTGGTCTTTGTTAAAAACCGTGTGTCACCCCAGAGATGGTTCATAGAAGTTTTTCTTTTTTAGACGTTCTGGCAGTGTCGAAAATGCTATTTTAGTAGACCCGGCCGCGGTCCTCTGGAAGTGGTTCTTGACTTAGGCTTACCCATGAATAGGTAATGCCGATCAGTTGACCGGGACTACCCACACGGGAGCACCCAGGGAAACCATTGCAGATTTATAACAAAAAACAACATAAAGTATGCAAAATATCACTGTATTTATAACATATAAGGAAAAGTACTTACTCTCTATTTTCTGATCACCTTTTCTTATAATAAATTGACCGAAAACACCAATAGATCTGAAACTTCCAAAGGACACATACAAACTTAACAAACACCAGTCTGGTATGAAAACAATCTTCGGGATCACTAATCCATGCAAAGAGTTGGTGATTCAATGTTCCCATTCTCGAGATACAAGGGTGACCGGTATTACCGACTGACCGGCATTACCAAGTTTTATCCTAGCATTCTTTCAGAACGAAGAGGTGTCAAGATGGGCCTCGCCCATACCAATGGGTCGATGACTGTTATCTTACCAATCAGCCAAGAAAATTGAACCAGGGTCAGTACTTGTATTGGCCCTGGGGCGTTTTGTCAACGTCTTTCTCAAGGACTCTGATGTGGGTATGCTCAACGTGAAATTAAGGTGTTCACGCAAAGCATGCTTTTTCACTTCTGTTAATTGGCCTCAGTCTCAGATATATTCAGAAACCAAGTACCTATAAAGAATTTTAAAAAAGTTAAAAAATACAATCTTTTACATTTCGTGATGCATGTGTGCTTTTTTCACGGTTTTCTTACTGCTATTTTTAATTTCGGGTTTGACAATTTCACTTTCCTTCACTTAAATTACAAAACAAATTTACTTTCTGGATGTTCCATTAAAATTTGTTTCGTGTTCGATTTTGTTATATATTTGCATCAAACAATCAATTGAGAATCCTGGAAATTCCCTTTCTTCTTACACTATTTAAAGGTTTTTCCAAAAAGGAAGGGTCGATGTTGAAATGGATTAATAACAAACTGTGTATGAGCTATGAGGTATTAACGAAATTATTTTTTGATTCGAATTTAAGGCCGCGTATGTCATTATGTATGAAATACAACATTGTTCAAATGTCTGCCTAGGCTTCTCACGGTGGCACGGACCCGAGTGGTTCGATTTTCGGGTGTTTGCTTCAATAACCGGTTGCCTCGGATTAGGCCACCAACCGTTGGAGAATCGACTTTGAATTGCTAGCGCGTCTGCCGTTTTCACTGACAAACATTCATTTTGTTAATAAGGTTTTACCATGTGGACGTGCTGCGAAATCGTTTTACTTAGTGTTTTGGTGACTGAATGATAACATGGCTGCCAAAATCGACCCGTCCCAATTATAAAACTACAAAAAGAATACCTTAATTATCTATTATACTTCCGGCAGCTCTGAGCAAGAGTATCTATCAAATGTTCGGGCTACGTGCATTTGGGGGTCCCAGCGCACTAACGCTTTCTGACCGTAAAAAAGTATGTATTCAGATCGAAGCGTGAAAAAAATGTCGGTTCAATAAAAGAAGGGGTTGTATCAAAATGTTTAACTATAATTTAAACTTTTAGTACATTTCTAAAGTGAGCGCTGGTCACACAACAAATTATGTTTTGAACCGCAGTACACGCTAATTGGCAATACTGCAAAACTAAATATTTGATTTTCTAACGGCCTTACTAATAATCAAACACTAATGTCGGCTATTAGTTGGTTTACAGTTTACAATAAAATGTACAGCATTTTCGAAAGGGTACCAATAAACAATTTGACCCACACCTTTACTAGAAGTACGAAGATTTTCTGTTGAATCTATTACATTTGTTGTCACGCAGAATTTGAGTTTCATAATTTGTTTTCGTGGAAAACAAGTCAGTGGTTTCTTTCACAACGAGAATTTTATTCCAAAGAAAGGAATACGTAAATTGTAATCAAATTTGCCCAAAAGATATTTTTCAAAAGCTTTTTGAGGTTAATTATAAGCAAAAAACAAAACACAAAATAGGAAATCCACAAAGTATCCGCCGATCTGTCAAATATCATATGCAAATCAGTAATGCCCTATCATTCGTTCGGGCACAATTTTCGGTACTTTTTATAGACACTTTCCTTTGTTTTTTAATACTTTATGATTGATTGATGAGTGCATTTGTTTGGTAATAATATACCTTTCAAATTATTGAATAAACGGAACACAGTTTATTATAATGCTTTGATGCAAAACAGACAAAATTGGTAGTGTAAAGATCACAATTCTTAGTGAATACTTTCGCAAATAGAAATAATAGCCTGTTAATTCATTTCAGAAATATCAGGAAGCCATAAGCGTTTTAAGAACCTATCGCTTCCGTTTTCGAGTTTCAATTTGCCAAGTGAAAGTGAAAACAAATACAATTTGATCTTTTAAAAATTGTGTAAATTATATTACCTAATTCGGGAAACTTAGAAACCCACAAAATTAAATTCTCGCAGAAAAATATAAAACCGTGTCGCACATTTTTATGAACGAAAACTGTCATGTTTCCCCCTCCATGAATTCACACATACTACCTGCTATTCATCCAGAAGTTTCTAAATTTGCCGTGCCAACAACAAATGGTACAAACAAAGTATTTATTTAATTCATCTACAAGGCAAATAACCTTCACAGATTTCGCAATAATAATAATATACATATTGAATAATAAATTATAAAAAAAATTTTAAATTGTTAAAAAGGAAGAGAAAAAAAACAAAAACAATAAGTTGGCATAATTAAATGAAATTAGAAGATAATACATCAAGAGCATTGCGTTTAAAGCTATCGCGATTTGAGGTCAAATCCAAGGCACTATCGACCCAGTTGAACAAATAGATGCACCGAGTTATCGGTTCAGACAATCCATAATTAGTTCTATGTGCAGGAGGTAAAAATAAATTTCTTTCTCTAAGCGTTCTGCTTGGAGCATAGAATGGTAAAGCAGAAATGAGTTCACTACAATGAATTCTATAAGAGACAATATCCTTAAGAAACACCAAGGACTGCATCTTTCTCCTTACAACGAGAGAACTAAGGTCTAGCAATAAACAGCGAGCTTTATACGAAGGCAGTTCAGAATCCCTATTGAATCTCCTCAGAGCAAGGCAAATTCTCGCCTGTGTGTCGGTATGAATCGATACGTATGATGTTGGCTCTATTTGTTGAGATGCAGGTTTATCTACTCCAAATGGACGTTTGCAAGGCGTATCTTAATAGTGACATAAACGATGAGGCTTACATGAAGCAGCCTTAGGGGTATGAAGACAACTCGTGTGGACAGAAGGTGTTAAAGCTTAACAAAGTGATATACGGATTAAAACAAACCGGAAGAGAATGGAATTCTCAGTTGAACGCAGCCCTATGCAGTGTAACCATAACCTAAAATCCGCTAGAAAAGTAAGTTTCTGAATTGCGAAAATCCACTAGAAATCGCTAAAATATCAATTTGAATGTAAGCTCATAAAAATATGTATTTATTTTTAAAATAAATTGTTAATTATTAAATTATTAATCAAACTAAATACTGAATTAAAAAAAAAACAACCAATAAATTCAAGATAACCAAAAAATAATGTGAAGTAAAAAAAAAACGTTTTAAAAAAAAAATAAATAAATTGAAATTAACAAATCAAATTCCAGCTCAAAAATGGAATCATCTAATTCTTGGCTGTCCATTTCTTCCAAGTTTGAAGTAGAGGCTTTGGCTATATTTTCTTCAGATTTAGATTTTTTGGTTTCTCCTATTTTTTTTATAACCTGGTCTGGCAGGTCGTAGTTACAGCAACTCCTGTTCATCACTTTTAGTTGATTTCTAATCAATATTATAGAAATCAACGTCAGGGTTGAAAGTCGATTCCGAAGTTTGTTTTTTACATGGTTCATTGTACTAAAGATTGGTTCAACTTCAGCATTTGAGTGGGGAAGAGTTAGCACAGTGATTGCCAAATCAGCCAGTTCTTGCAAATTATTTACACCTGCAGCATTTTTGTACTTAAATAAATAAATAGTTGGCGCAACAGGTCCGGAGGGACCCTAGGCCTAGCTTCTCGCAACCATTCGTTTTGTGTGAGTTTTTCATTTTTGGAACGAATGGAAGGGATCTACAATTTTATTCCGACTCCAAACGGCTAATTGAGAAGCTCTTTCACGACATTTATACTCTCGTTGTGTTTGTTCGCGAGAGGTAGCGCAGTGGAATAAAAACATAAGTTGAATTTGGGTTTTTGCGGGATTCGAGCCTGAGACGCCTTGCTTAGTAGTAATGAAAAGTAGCTAGAGATCGCCAATTTTTTTTTTAGCGACATAATTTTATTAAAAATCGCCGAGAGCTTCAAAAATACGCTAGAAATAGCGAAAAATCGCTAAAGTGGCAACAGTGGCCCTATGCGATGTTGGGTTCACTCCATGCAAGAACGAGCCTTGTTTTTATAGGTTAACAAGATATTAAAGGTAATCTTTGTCTGATACTAATTTATGTAGATGATTTACTTATAGCGTATCAGAGCGAGACAGAACTTATACAAATAAAGTCAATGATTGCAATGAAATTCGAATGTGTTGGAAAGGGTCCATTGCAGATGTTTTTGTGCATGCAAATTGAGCGTGGCGATGTAGGTGATATTTCAATGAACCAAATGCTGTATATAAAGATATGGTACAGCGTCACGGCATGCAACAGTGCAGGTCTACAGCAACGCCATTAGAAGCAGGTTTCCGAGTGGCGTGTGCAAACGAAAGTTGCATGAGTGAAGATCCGCGAGCGTGTCAATCAACTATTGGTGAGTTGATGTGGTTTCTTTTTGTTTCTCTTGTTACCTATGAATAAAAGTTTTTAGTTCAGCTCTTTCTGTACCTCCGCACGTAGCGCACATAAAAAATAAAGAATTTGATTTTGAACGTATTGTTGTTTTTTTTTTGTGTGATCTCAAGATAAGATCTTCATCAGGGAATAATGACAATATTGTGGAACGGAATCCTAGAAGCGAAATCGTTTGCGACCGACTTGAGCTTCGCTGGTTGATCTAGACCTTAACACTGGATACGCTCTTTATGAATATAATTTTCAGATATTGAAGCAAAAGCCAAAGATCTGTGGTAACTGTATAGTACCACATAATTTCAAACACAAAAGACGTTTTTAATATTATTTTTCTCGGAAATGCAAAGGTATTTTTTAATGAGGACTTTATTGTTTCATCACTTTTTGACAACTTATGTACCTCTAATTAAATGCTGGGAAATGTGTGCAAGGAAAACTTCACTCAGAAAAACCAGCTTAACGAATTAACGAACGAAAACTTGGCGTTTTAAACGATAAGCTATTTCGAATGGCCGGTGTTGCCAACCACTACAACACCCCCCCTCCAGTAAAACTATATTATTTAAAAAGGAAATTGTATTCTTTTAATATGTTAATTGATTTAGTCTAAAATTCTTCCACCATGAAAGCAGGTTTAAAACGATTAATGCTAATGATTTTTCCGCGAATATTCACGATGAAACTTTGTCGTAGCCGCTTAATTACATGAAAAGGCCCTTCGTACGGCGGTCGTAAGCCAACGCGGACCGCATCAACGCGTGCGAAAACCCATTCGGTAGTATTGTAGGGTTGTGGTATATAAGAAACTGAGTTGGCCGCGCAGAAATTGGACGGAAATGATTAATTTGTTCTCTTACAAACGCGATCATGTCTTGCGGATCGATTCCCTCAGCGCTCTAGCTCGGAAGATGAGTACTCCTGATCTGATTTGAACGTACAAGCAAATCGTCTCTCCAGATGTCGGTGCCTTCAATTGCATATGGAACCGTTCCACCAGGCCTGTGGATGATAGGCCGTTGTACGAAATCTATGGCCTCCTAATAATTGATTCAATTGGTTAAACATTCGCGAATCAAATTGCCTGCCTTGGTCTGTCTTCAATCAAAGTGGTACACCGAATCTACATTGGAACTACCTTACAAATGTTGTAGCGATGGTAGAAGTAAGAGTGTCCTTCAGCGGATATGCTTTTGGCCATCGACTACAGTGAGGACCTGCGTGTGACCATTAAATATTGGTAGAGGACCGAAAAAATCAATGTGCACGTGCTCGAAGTGTGCAGAAGGAAGAGGAAATTCGCAATGTCAGTTTTTTGTATAAATAAATAAATAGTTGGCGCAACAGGCCGGTGGGACCCTAGGCCTAGCTCCTCACAACCATTCGTTTTGCGTGAGTTTCTCATTTTTGGAACGAATGGAAGGGATTCACAATTTAATGCCGACTCCAAACGGCTAATTGAGAAGCTCTTTCAAGACATTTATACTCTCAGATGTTTGTCAGACATTCGCGAGAGGAGAGCAGTGAAAAAAACCCAAAGTTGGAATTTGGATTTTTGCGGGATTCGAACCTGAGACCCCTCGCTTAGTAGTCCAACACACTAACACTAAGCCACTGCGACAGTTTTTTGTATAACCCAATTCTTTATATCAGATTTCATCTTGGGCCAAAAACATCTCTCGGTAATAAACTTACGAGAAGATCACTCGGTGAGCCAGATTGTGCATTGAACTAAAAACTTCTTCCCTAAAAAAAACCTTAAGTATAAAAGGCCTAACTTCATTTCTCATTGATACGACACACAAAATAGGTTCTTTAATCGTCGGAAAGGAACGCTTTTCTAATTTAAACCCAGATTTACCTTGTTTAGCTCATAGTTCCTGTAGGTCAGAATCGCCGTTTTGTAGAAGAACTTATCTGGGGTCGAATCGCGTCCTCCGTGATCGAGCATTTCGTGACGGAATTTGTTGTTGTTTCACATGTAAAACCAACTTAATTCCTTGAACGGATAGCTCGTTCACGGAAGTGGCGATTCGACCACTGGCTTGGCGAGGGCTGATCTGTTTTCGTATGTAAAGCTTTGTTATTGGCTTATGGTCTGTGAAAACTGCAAACTCTCTACCTTCAAGAAAATGTCTGAAATGTTTGATAAAAATGTAGATAGCTAACTCTCTATCGAAAGCTCTGTACCGGGTTTCCGTAGGACTAATTTTTTTTTGAAAATAAATGCTCTCCAGGTTAGCCACGGTATACTTTCTGCACACTGCTCTAAAACTGTTCCAGCACTCAAAGCATTCACTGTTTCATTGTTAGTCGTAGTTGTATGATTTCTAAGGCAAATATCAGTAGAGTTGCAGCTCCTTAAGCTTCCTGTATTTTAATAAAATATTCCTCACAATTTTCAAGCCTGAAAAAGATCTTAGGTTTTGTTCTCAAACGCTCGTTAAGGTGACTGTACGGAATATTGTGGTATGCTCTGACGAGATTAATTTTACCTAATATGGTATATCCCTTTAAACCTGACAAAGTGTCAGTTCTTTTGAAACCGTCCATTCCGAATTACATATATTTGAGATCTTTAATGGTGGTGTAACAAATGTCACTGTCATGGAAGACTTGCGTTTTTCAGTGAAGATCCAGGAGAGTTGCAACAAAATTCAGAATTGTTCTTTTCAATGGAATTCGTTATTACACTTTTGCTATTGTGGCAGACCCTAGAACCCAATTGACTTGGAATTGGAAGTGCAATTTTTTCTTTAAGGAAACACAGAAAGAACACTTCTAGGTTCGCTCTTTTGATAGAAAGGGCAATTCTTTCATTCAGTCGAAAACGCCATTACAGGCCGCGGAATCGACTCATTTGGATCATCCATTGTTGCTTTTGTTTTAATACTGCAAGTGATCTTATAACATGTGTCGTCGATCTGCACCTGTTCATCCGCATTCTGTTCCCCAAAATGTTTATGAACCATTGGCTAAACGTCAAAGATACTTATATTTTAGCCGCCATAGAAGAAGAAGATTGCAAGGACTTTCTTCGACGGAACATTAAAAAGTTCCTCAGCTTGATTCACTTGAACTTAAGCATCCTGCGCTATAGAAAAACTTTATTTTTCCACAGAAAAAGATCCCGAAGTAGTCAAGTCAACAAACCAGTATCTGACAATAGAGAACTTACGGAAGTATACCAACTATACGGTATGGGTTCTGGCTTACACCAAAGTCGGCGATGGCATGAAGACAAAACAATTCTTCTGCCGCACACATGAAGATGGTAAGCGTGTGTGCATAAAAAAATCGTATACATACTTATATGACAGCTCCACAATTTTCTTTTCTTTTTTTACATTTCATAGTACCATCTGCGCCGCAGGACATTAAAGCCATACCAGCATCGAATACAAAAATAATAATCTCTTGGCTGCCTCCGGAGAGTCCCAATGGAGATATTGTAAGAAGAATGTGTGGGTGTCAGCATTGGAAAAAATTTGTAAAATCCCTGTTTGTTCTTTCAATCTTCTCCTCCCGTAGACGGGCTACACATTCTATATGTCAGTGCTGGAGGGTGGTCGTGAGGAGGGCACCCATAAGCGAGTCCTTGGCCCCTTCGTTGAAATGCATGAAACACAGCGACTGCAAGAGGCAGCTACGTATCAGTTTTGGTTGACAGCATCGACAAAAGTCGGTGAAGGTGAAAAAACGCAAGTGGTTACAGTGCCGCCAAATAATAAGGTGCCTGCAAGGATTGTATCGTTTAGTCAGCGTATTGTGACACCGTGGAAGGAGAACTTGGTCTTGCCGTGCAGAAAGGTGGGAGCACCAGCTCCGGTAACTATTTGGCGGCAGGATGGTCACTCCATGGAGACAAATGCCAGAAAGACGATAGCCAAGAATGGAACGTTGTTCGTCAGGGATTGTCAGAGCACTGATGCGGGCAACTATACATGCAGTGTGGAGAATACCTGGGGCAAGGATGAGATTGTTTACAGTTTGATTATCAAGGTACCGCCAGATCCGCCGAATTTGACGGTGGTAAACACGTACACAGACAGTCTACACCTGGAATGGGTGGACAACAATTATGGAGGCAGTCCGATTTTAGGGTATGTTATCAACTACAAGAGGGACAATGGGGATTGGGAGGAGTTGCAGATCGATTCGAAGACTAACTCACATTTGCTGAGCAATCTTTGGTGCGGGACAAGGTATCAGCTGTACATCACGGCCTATAATAAGATCGGAACCGGGCTGCCTTGTGATATTGTAAACTCGTTCACAAAGGGTAATCCACCGGTGCAACCTAAGCACTCGCAGATGATCACGAACAATTCCACGAGTGTGACGTGCTGGCTGGACTCCTGGGGCGATGGGGGTTGTGGCATCTTGTACTTTATGATAGAATCCAGACAGTATGGAAGGTAAGTTTAGGTGAGGGTACCACTTGAGATTGTTAAAATTTTGAAACTCGTTCAGGTCTCAGTGGAATGTTGTTTCCAACCACATAGCACCGACAGAACGGATATACACTGTGAGCGACCTTGCTCCTGGCACCAAATACCAGGTAGGTGTTGAATCTATAGCCGTATTTTATTATCAGCGTGATCTGATCCGAATCAGATCACGATAATGAAACTATACAGATCATTGAAGAATTTTATTTTTAAGTTGTGGCTTCAGTTGCTATGAGTATGGCAAACCTCATTTTGCCACAGGGCCATATGGCAAGCATTCGGTGCAACATGAAGACACACTTCATACTGCCACCAGCCATATTGCAAACATTCGGTGCATCAGCGTGACGTTACATCATGATTTCAATGGACATGACATTTCACTTGCTTGTCAAAGGTGTTACCATTATTGAGTCAAATTTGAGTAGTTTTGATTTTCGATATTGTTTCTTAAAAACTAATTTAAAATTTTATGTTGAAATATGCAACAAATAAGCAATATTTCGCGGCTAGTACATATTTGGGTTTTTCTTGGCTTATTAATGTGCATCCAGGCCAGCGAAAGATTTGTTCAGAAACATTTTTTTGTCAAACATTTTGGAAATGTTTTTGCCGTTAAAAACGCCGATGAAGTATTTATTAAATATTTATGAAAATGTTTTTAATTATTATCATGGCCAGGTGCTCGAAAACAACAACACCGCTTCCGTTATACCTTATACGGTGCGTTTTGTTTTTAAAAGGAAATGGTTTACAATCAGTTCGAAATGTAGGTAATGAAAATCTTACCGCAGTTTGCACTTCTCGTCCGTAATTGGAATTCTAAGACGAAGTAAATGACAGCGGTTTAAACACGAAAACCGAAATGAGCAAACTGAAGTTAGTTACAAAAAATCGACGATAATTGTTTGCAATTACATTATTTCTTTGTACTATTATACTATGTGATAAAAAATAAAATAAAAAGTGTTTCCCAATAATTAGCTTTGAAAATAATTTAAATTTATACAGCCTGCTAGTTTCCATTTTTTATTATCCCAAGATTTTTTGGAAATTCGTATTTTATGATAAAAGAAGACAACAAAAAACAACTCTCACCTTTCTACAGGAAAACTTGTGAAACAATAATTATTTACGATTGGGAAAATGCGAAATATTTCATAAACATTTTTTTGTTAATAAATGGTTATCAAACATTTAGGTAATGTTTATGAAATATTTTGCTCGAAATACGGACGGGAAATTTATTCGCATGTGAAAAATATGCTTGTTGATTGCTTGTTATGAATGGTGTTGAATATTTTAGTCTGGCAACGTGTGGCTTGGCAATCGCATACAGGCACACCAACATTTAAAAATGAAACAAACAGCTCCAAACAACGCAGCGAGAAATAGTAGAAATAATTTTCAGATCATCATTCATGATCTCGATGAGAAGCAGGATCATGTGCTGTTGTTGTAATTGCATGTAAATCGATGATCTATATAGATCATGGCTGATAATAAAATACGGCTTATATAGCGAAGCCCAACTGACATTATTTCTCTTTCTTTCAGCTGAAAGTCACTGCCCACAACAACGCTGGATCCACTACAGCTATGTACAACTTTACAACACTCTCGCCGCAGGGAGGTAAGCCCAAAAATGCCCATTACGTAAATCGGTTTTACATAACTATTCCTTTGTGTAGTATACACAACTGACCATTCCAACCCAGTGTCCCACATGAGTGACAGCCCCTTCTATGCCATCTTCAAGGTCCTGCTCCCAGTCTGCCTGTCGATGTTGATCCTTCTCGGCTTGATTGCAGCGGTTCTCTTCATCCGAAAGCGAAGTAAGAACTCAAGTGACCCATAAATATAGTTTTCTTACGCTTTCTCCCCGTCATAAAGAACTCAACAACCAAGCTCGCGCGCCGCCATCTTCTATATCAGAGTCACCATCTCTGGCGAATCTGCAAAACAAACAAAACCGGGATCAGCAATACCTAGCGGTTCGGTGTAACCCGGGCAATCGAAATTCGAACTCCAACGATTCGGGAAGCTTTAAGGCCGAAGGAAATGAATACATCGAAGACATATGCCCTTATGCGACTTTTCAATTGAACAAGCAGACCTACAGTGAAAGTTCGTACAGCGGCAACGTATACAGCGGACCGTATCACTCAGTACGTGGATCTTTCGTGTACCACGACGTCAAGCCTGATAGTTATCATGTAAGCTCAAATAGAAATAACTCAACCTCTTGATATGCTCATACCGAATTTTTTCTCAGGCTAAGGAACCAGAGTACACAAAAGTCCGTCGAAAAGGTGGCCGGCTTCGTGATCCACACTCTGAGAGTCAAGGTAATTTTAAATCTATGCACTAAGAGTCCCACTGCAGCCCCATCCCTAGCTATAAGGCCTTTTGATTATTTTCTATTTATCAAACAATTTTAAACACATAATCACTCACCAAATCATCATCATCGTCATCTGTCATAAAAACATCATCTCTCTCTCTCTCTCTCAACCCACGTCACACACAACACAACTACACATAATGTGCCAACTTGACCCTGGAATCAAAAATGATACTCCCTTTCGACAACCAATTATTATTCACCCGACTTTCCTGTCCTTTCCTAAATGTCGAATGTCATCTTGCAAAAAAAAAAAAAAATCGCCCATCAAATCGTACTAAACTTTTTAGAATCGGACAATCCAGGTTCAACAGATTCCGAAGTTAGGAAAATCCTAACACTTCACATACCAATTACAGAATATGACACACTCGGCTCCGAGTCAGACAACGATGTTAGCTCACGTGCCGTGAATTCGGCTAAATATCGACCGCAAAGAGGTTAGCTTTTCTAAAAGTGACAGTTTTAACAGAAAGCTGATGAATTCTTTTTGTTATTGCAGATCCACAAGATGAGACGTCCTCATCATCGGAGACAACGCCTACGAGTATGTCGCGCAAATCGAAACCGCCTTTCACGACCCGTAAGTCTGGGAAGTCGGCGGCAAATGTGCCAAAGCGACACGTACGTAGCTCCAGTGGGTACTCGAGCCACAACGAAGAAACCACTTTTAGGTAAGATATGGTAAGCGATGTTGAATATCTAGTTGCATGCTGATAATATTGGTGTTGTGTGTGTTGCTTTGTAGTACTTTTTTTTAACTTGATTTCGTTTTATGTTCGACAATGTTTAGTGCGTTTTTATTTGATCCCGAAAAATTCGCTGCTTCTATTTTAATCTTCTGCAAGCGGACTAAAGAAGTGTTCCTTAAACATCGAACATTCAAAAAAACTATCGAGACTATCGAAACGCATATATGAGCACATATTCAAAGCAAACATAGAAGAACTGATAAAAGATAAAACCGGCGGAACATATAGGTTAAAAGAAGTACTTCGTTTGCATTGACAAAGGATAGGCGATTAGGCAAAAACTCAGTTATATACCTACCTGCTGTACATAAGAATACGTGAAGCACCCATCTCTTTTTTACTTATTAAAAAATGTAGCGCCTTTACACTCAAGTAAAGTAATAATATTCATACGTCATAAGACTTCCGTAGGTAATAGGAGTAATACTTTTCTACGTATAAAAATAGGCGCCTTTAAGTAAAGTTAAGATTAGACTGTATGCCAAGTGGTTATAAAATGTCAATTTCTGAAAGTTCTCCTGTCAAAAAATGGTCATACCATCGGCCATAGCGAGATATACGTCGGTTTTTGCTGCGAGGCTTTCTTCAAAACAACTGTTCGGAGTATTGTTCCGACATTTTGTAACGCATATTGGCGAATTACGTTGAAGTACGATGAAGTGCATTTTATTGTTAAATTTTTGACAGCTAGATTCCTCGAATGGAATTTGAGCCTCCGAAATAGTATGCATTGCGGAAGAACTTTCCGTTCCGAAGCATACAGATAAAAATGTCAAAATATAATATAGAGTAATCGGACAATAAGCACGAATGCCAGCATAGCGCCCTATATGCCCATATGCACTTTATTGAAATTTCGTTATGGCATTGCTGGTATTATTGATGGAACAAGAATTATTTTGTTGCCATCGGTGTTTAAGTTGGTGAAATTGTGAACTATTTTCATTTTCGTTCTCTTTTTTTGTGGAACCCTACTACAACATTTAGTAATAAATAACAAATGCCTTAAATGACCATATTGGTAATTTTGGTCATAAAGTCTAATATACAAATTTGATAATCCTGACATTTTGGTCATTTGAGAGCTAATCTGGTCATTTGCCTGTTGGCATTCATATATGCGTGCTTGGCATGCAGTCTTATCTTAACTTAAACTAAAATAAAATTTAGATGCGAGTTCTTTTAAAACATTTCTTGACCACAGCTGCTTCGGTATTCCAATAAAATATGTTTGTTTTTAAATGTTTTTATTAATAAATTATGGACAAATTAGCAACCCCGTCCTTAGAAAATCGTAAGCATATTTTATATGATACTATCGATACTATCGAAAGTTTTATTCCGAAACTATCGATACTATCGAAATGTAAAACTATCGATGTTAAGGAATACACTAGACTAGAGGCACCAAGTGGCAAAGAACAGACACAGGAACAGAAACTGAATTAGAACAGAACGTTTTTTTCGTTCCGTAGTAAATTCTGGTTCTGTTTAAGTCGCTCGCTCAGCTACAGAAAATTGAAACAGAAACAGATTGTGTTTCGTTTGATAACATTTTAGCTTTGACTTCAACAAAAAAAGGAACAGATTTTGGAAATGTTTAGTGAAGACGATTTACATGAAGCTGATTATCGAATTGCGGCGTATAATCCTATTCTTCCATTTTTCGTATGTTATTCATACCATCACAATATAGAATAGTATAGGTACACAAAAAAACAAAAATAGTTGGCGCAACAGGTCCGGAGGGACCCTAGGCCTAGCTTCTCACAACCATTCGTTTTGTGTGAGTTTTTCATTTTCGGAACGAATGGAAGGGATCTACAATTTTATGCCGACTCCAAACGGCTAATTGAGAAGCTCTTTCAAGACTGTTATACTCTCGGATGTTTGTCAGACGTGGAAAAAACTCTAAGTTGGAATTTGAGGTTTTTCGAGAATATAGAATAGTACAATGCGAAAAAACAGTCAGAAGACGGATGCAGAAAAATCCAAAACAAATTCTAAATTCTAAGTTGCTAGATTCTGTTCTTGAAGAAAAAATGTTCTGTTCCTAATTCTGTTTCTGTTGCAAATGTATGGGATTCTGTTTCTGGTCCTGTTTCTGTTGTTTGTCACTTGGTGAATTAAGTCGCATTTTATACTATCAACAAAAAGTCTTTGCATTCGTTCATAAGTTGACTATTTATAACTTGTGACATAAATTCACATATACAAGATCCAAAAACTATGTGAAAACAAAACTACCTACTCAGAAAAAATGTATTTAATCGATCTCCGTTTAGACATACATGGCTTGGTTATGTGCCTTTTTAATGTTGGGAGCGGGATACGACACACCAAAAGATCTACCTACATGGACTAGAGCTGCCCTAGACTGATAGGTAACATCAACTGAGAAAGCCTTAGAAGGGAGTAACCTTCGAAGAAGTTATAAGAACATATTAAACAATAGTAAACTAGTGATGATACCACTCTCACTCTCTTCTCTTTCCCAAGTATAAAAGTATAAAACTCGTAGTCCCTTAACTTTACTATTTTATTATTTTATTTTTTGGTATGAGCTCTGCCTATAAGGGACATTCAGCGTGTTAATATATTGAAATGTAGATGTTCTAATGAAATTTCAGCAAAAAAATCATCAGGGTAACTCCCAAACAAGCGAGAATCGTTGTTACTCGTCGCTTCCCCACTTACAATTAGTAAAAAAATTATAGTTTGGATGTTTTTTGTCAGATTCATGAGGTTCTGATTTTTCCCTTTTTTCAACGGAAGGCTTTTCGGGCATCGAAATTCCCACAAAAAGTGCGATAAATCCTACGATATAAAACTCTGATAATTTCAAATGACCGGCAGTTATTTGACAGTTTTCTCAATTCGTACCACAAAAAGTTCGTTGAGTAAGAAATAGTGAGATTCGCTGTCGAGGGAAGAAATCTTCCTTTCAAGTAGTGTCTCTACAACAATTTTTTTTTTTTTTTGTCCGAAAATCAAAAAAAGAATGACAATAAGCCGTCTGCCGATTGACAATATTTTTTTACAATAACCACTTCTTATTATTATAGTTTGGTAAAATAAAAGCCAGGGTTTTCTATCAAAATAAAAAACTTTCTGAAATAATTCTTTGGCGGTAAGCCAAGGCTGTCTTACAGTACGCGAACAAATGAGTCACATAAATTTCGTTGAGCTTATTCAGGATTTCTTCATCGGGAATTTGATCTACTTCAATAAAGTGCCGCCTTGTTTCCCTGAGAGTAAGAGATCTTCCGATGAAATTAAATACATCGTCCCTCTCCGCCATGTTACATATATTACACAATACCGGTAGATCTTCTATATGAGGTTTATAATTTAGCGGAAGTAGTTCAGATCGCAGTTTCATTGTTAGTGAAATTTCCTTGACATCATAATTCAGCTGACTATAGATAGATCGAAGCAGTGATTCCGATGCTTCTCTTCCGATTAGTGTCTGAGTTAAGATCTACCGCTGCAATCAACTGATACAGCTTTGGCTTCCATGATCAACTTATTCCAGACTGTGCGAAAGGTCATTTCATTTACTGTGCCAACTTTTTTTGCATCGTAGTTCGTAGTGCTTCCAAGGCCCCATGTCTTGGTAATCTTTCCAAAGGCATATTCAAGACTTTCAAAATGTAGTCAACTTGAAGTCCAGCATTATGACATAGGTTGAGGTGTTGATTGGAAAACGGAGAACGGAATATCCTTTTGATGAAAAACCTCAGTAGTTTTTCTACTTCCAAAACCAGCTTCCGCCGCTTACCTGCACTGCTTACAGCATAGTTTACTCTGCGATCGCCTCGAAAACGCGAAACTTTCTGCTATGAGACATATACTTGTAAGCAAAATATTTTCCCCAAATTGTATTTATAACGGTTTTGGCCTTTTGAAGCCTGCATTTCAGGTGTTCTTCCATGCTTAGGTTTTGTATGAAAAGCATGCCAAAGCAGTTGTACTTTTTTAACGACTTCGATCTGTTCGCCGTTCAAAAACCACTTCTCGTTGTTGCACATGCTTCCACTACCCTTCCACTAAAATATCATCACCTTTGACTTTTTAAGGTTTATTTTAAGGTTCCACATTTTAAAAAATCTGGTAAACGGTTTATCATGCGCTGAAGTACCTCCGGGGATTTCGACATCAAATTTATATCGTCTGCTAAAAGTAGAGCCTACATAACAATATCAGCGAATTTAATACCTCCCGGTAGTGAGTCAGTGATGTCATCAATAAAGAGTACGAATAACAATGTACTTAAAGTGCACCCTCGTTCAACACCTGTGTTCGCTCTAAACCAGTCCGACGCATTTTCTCCGGCCCATACAGCTACCAGCGTCAAGAGCTGCTCTAAAGTGCGCAAAAAATACATACCTATAACTTTTAACGTTGCGCTAATTCTGAATTATCAGAAAAGCATTCAGCACACAGCTTAAACATTCTCAAATATTCGTCATTTCGTAACATGTTCCGGGCATGCTAGCTCACCCTCACACACCTATCGCCAGTTTTATGCATTGATTGAACTATCCAACGAACGACTCACGCCACACACGTCAGACTTTTCCAAACAGACTTCTCCGAATGTAAGTGGTACACAAAAATTTACTGTGCACTGTCACACACTTTGAGAAAATGATGGACCTTAGTACGGAATTGAAAAAAACGAAGCTGTAATTTGTTTGCGAGTTTGTTTTGTTCAACAAGTCATTTTTTTAAGTTTAATCACTTTTTTTCGTTGTAGAGTAATGTTTCATAGGCTACCTGAGCAACACTCTCAGGTTAATGATACCTTCTGTTTAATTCTTGCAGAAAGTGAACTGTAGCTGTTTAGACAACATCATTCAATACCATCTGTAACAATGTAATTCAGTTTTTCATCATACGTTTGCTCCGATAGCATCTCATTATCATTGTCATTATAAAATTGTTCACATTATTTCTCACTAAATTCTAGCCAGATATACGCTGATGTGATCTATCTAAGTCCTCATTTCTTTTGCATGCTCTATCTAACTCACCATTCAATGTCATTTAATACCAATCCGTTTCTTTCAGCATATCGAATTATCCAAATTATCAGGATCACATACATCCACCAGCTAGATTCTCCGATAATGGTGAGAAAAAATCACAAAACTCACCACGGATACGTGCCAATCCGAAACTTCAAAGAGAAGCATTTCAAATAAACGTGTAAAATTTATTTAAAACAAAAACCGAAACCAAAATACCAGCACACTCTGCAACTATACAAGAAACTATTTTAAAAACAATAAATATATTTAACCGTAGTGAAAACAAAATTTAAAAAAAAAACTCAACAAATTGATTCTTGCATGCCAAACAGAAAAGTTTACCAGAAAAGCCAAATCATTTTCTTTTTGTACTGAATGTAACATATAAATATTGTATTTATTATTTATTAAACCTTAGGTATATTCCAGTAATAAGAAACACAAAAGTATAACAAGACTAATTTAAAACAACAACGTGTAGTAGATTCTACTACTCAAAATACGCCTTAGACTAGCTAAGAAGCATTTAAAATAAATTTATCAAAAAAAAATATATATATATATTCGACAAGATCGTTTTTTTCTTTTTTCTTCTTTTTAAAATTTTGAAATTTTTTCTATTAATTTGAACAATTTATAGATATATTTACTATAATAATTTGTTAGATAGTTATAATCAAGACAAAATAATGAAAATATTTATACATACATGTAAACATTATAAAATATATTTAAGAGGTACATCTAAATGAAAACAGTAAACAACTGTAATCAATAAAAACAAAATAAAACGATGTAAATAGTGATACTTATTTATTGTAATATTTATAAAAACAAACATTACCTACTAATAAATATTTGTAGAATATAATTCATACAAATTCCTAGACGTAATCAGTTTTGTTAATGCTCATTTTGGTACAAGTATTTTAATTGATCTTTCTTTATTTCCTTGTCAAAAATCTTAGCTTGTATTAAGCGAACAAAACAATTAACTGTAGCCCAATAGAAGAAGATAACACTGATACATACACAAAATATAATTTATACTTTTATAAACATTAATGAAATCATTTTGAAATTGTAACCACAATCAATAAACCAAAACAAAATTAGGGAAACTAGAATTAAACCTAGTAAAACACATTTTAAAACAAAACACCTAGTAATACTGTTTTCAATGGCTCAGATCTCTCGGCAAGTGTGGACTGTATATTATCTGCAAAACTATACTTTTCTATGTTATTATCCAATTTGCTAAAATCTTTTTTTTTATAATGATTTAAGAAACAATTTTTTGTTTTATATTGTTTTTTTTTTTCGCGATGACAAAAATCGTAAATAAAAACAAGTATCAAACAAGTAAAACATTTAAAGTAATCAGTTATCTTATTCTTCTCTCGCGCCATGGACCCTCCTGTATTTTTGATGGCTAACAGTTTTTGTCGGCTTCAACAAATACCTAAATTGTGGTACCTACTATTTTTTTTTTCTTTTTTTTTTTCTTAAATATGGCCGTGCGAAACTGACTACTCACAAATCACAGGCCTTCCGTGTAGCCCTCTCTCGCGCGCTCTTATTTTTCCTGTCAGTGAATACGTGTAATTAATGGCCGCCCGGTGGCAGTCTTTGACGTTAGGCAAAAAGGTCTTAAGTCAGAAACTGCAGTTCGTAAAACCAAATTAAAAGTAGTTTAGTTTAGTCTTAAGTTAGTTAGTTTAATCTGACTTATTGCCGAAAGACTAAATTATTACGATGGGAAAAAGGTTGTGCTAGACTTAAGTCGTTAATACCAAACGAAATAGAAAAAAAAATTGAGTTAAACCCAATACAAAACCCAAAATGTATTTTTTGACTTAAGACCTTTTTGCCTAACGTCAAAGAAATTTCCATTTGGCTTGGTGGGTGTTTTCAAATTCGTTTATTTAGCACCATATTTGTACACAATCAAAGTGCGATTGGAAATTCTGTGTACACTGAACAGTGTTGAATGATGTTACATAGGAACAGTAAAAATCCAAATGCTTTTCATATTTAAAAAAAAAGACGTAGGTATTAATATCGTAAAAATACAAGTAGGTAGCTATGTCTTTAAACTCCTCACAAAAATACAATAGGCCTGTTTTTTTTAATTTCGATCTCAGCAAAGCAAAGTAGGATTTTCAGCTCTTAATTACAACATACATTAATTTTTTTTTTTTTTTTTTTTTTTTTTTTTTTTTTTTTTTTAATTACAACAACTACGCTCTATTTGACACTTTGAGGACTCACAGTAGTTGTTGTAATTGCGTGCTGAAAATCCTACCTTACTTTGCTTTGCTGAGTCAATAAGGTATTGACATTGTGATAAAATTATATTGGGTATATTATATCCGAAATTCGATTTTCTAACAATTTCATAAACTTTAAAAATGTTTAAATTGAACTGCGATGTGAACGCCGTGTAACTAATGGGCACCAAAAATGACGAACACAGTCGCCCCCACTTAAAATTCCACCTTAATAATGGCCGCGCGATTCACATGAAGTCCCTGCCTAGGAATTTCCTAAGTATGCGTGCGGCAGCAATGGCGCTCCTTTGATTTGTACAGGCACGAATACTTAGGAAATTCCTAGGCAGGACAAGGTCACATGAAGCTTGTGGGCAAATGTACCGTTTCTGCTCTCAGTCGACCATCTAGTTTGTATCATCTTTGGTGATAGTCAGTGATGTCAGTTTGACTCTTTTCCAGTTTGACCGGATTTTCCGGTTTTGACTGAAAAAAAAAATCAAATCCAGCCGTTTTTTGACTGGATTTTTTCGCCTTTAAGGAAATCAAGCCGACTGTTATTATTTTGTTTTATAATTCATAAAAAAAAAAAATAAATTTCACCTCCAATGTAAACCTAGTGTAAACGAACATTTGCTTTTGCGCAGTGCAATAAACACACCCATTTTATAATATTTTTTTTTTATAAAAATGGTGAAGGAGGTCAATTTTAAGACTACTGCGGTTGAAGTCAATAACAGTTAGGTTTGAATTAACCTTCCGCAACATACGGGAGATTGGTTCGTTTGACCCATATGAGGTGCGGTGAGTTGGTAAATAAAAGAGACGGGGACAACGAAGATTCCAAATGGCATTTTGGCCATACTGTGAGTTCGCACCACTTGTTCGGAGAAACATAATATGATGTGTTTTATTAGAAGCAAAGTGTAGTAAAATAGAATCTTTGGCACGAAATTACAATTAAGAAATTCTACTTTAGATTTCATGTAGAAAACTTTCTGGTGATATTATACGTATCCATAAAATACCTAGAAAACCGAATTTTTCGATGCTAAGATCCTTCCTATAGCATTCTGAAATTATGTTTTAGCTTGTCTTGTAAAAAAGAAACTTTTTGAGATGTGGCGGTATTGTTTTTAACATGCGATGTGTTACAGGCTTGCAGTATCATAGTTAAACTTATGTACCCAACTGGCAACTGGAGAGCCGAACTCTTCACTTGCAAACATTGTTCCCTTCCAACATTTTTGGAAAGGGTCCGAAAAACAACCGTATCGAAACAGTATGCCAAATGTTTTTAATTTATTTAAATAAAAATAAATCATGGTTTTAAAAACATCAAACTGAAACTGAGCTTCCGGACTAAATTTAATCTAGTTTTAAAAATGTGTGCATGGAAAACAGATTGTACAAAATATGAGACTGTATGTGTTTCCAAAGAAAATTATGGATTATTTTAGAAAAGGCGGGTCCTAGGGTCCCAGTTTGAAAGAAACGTTCAGTCGAACCCTTCGAAAACTTTTTTTAATCAAACATTTTGTATTCTTGTTATAAATAGTAAATCAAAATCTCCTATGGACCAGGTCACAATATTGGAAACCAGTCATAAGCACTCACAAACGTGTTTATTTCTATTTAATGATACTGTTTCCCTAATTGCAGACACTTAAGTCGTTCTTAATCTTCGCTAATGTTTTTTTTTTCGGTTCACAGTGGATAATTACGTATGAAAAACTTTTTTAAATCAAACATTTTGTATTCTTGTTATAAATAGTAAACCAAAATCTCCTATGGACCAGGTCACAAGATTGGAAACCAGTCATAAGCACTCACAAACGACAATATTTCTATTCTATTATGTCGTTTTCCATGGGGTCATGGGGAGAAAACTTCAACCTTTTTTTTTTCTTTTTCTTTTTTTTATCTAAGTCACTTTTTATGTTTCATTGAACAGAAAAATCAACATACTGCCACAATACAAATATACTTTGCACAGCTGTTTTACGTCATTTTAAGAAGTTTGCTTTCAAGTAAAATGCGCAAAGTTTCGTGAAAACCAAAATAACGAATTACATTGCCATTGATATAATTTTGGAGGATTTATTTTCTTCTGACATCTGATGACTACGAATTTCTTCTACATCTGATGACTACGAATCACCAAAAATACCCCATTTGTAACAGGAAAGACATTTTTCAAGTCGATATCCATTTGTGATTTTGCCAAAAACGAATGCGATTTCAACAGCTGATGTTGCTGCCAAATAACGCAATATTCATCAATTTTCTAATATATTAGAAAAGCATAACAATATCGTTGCATCAGCCGCGTAAAATCTGAGATCTGAAAAAGATTTCTGGTGGTCCCAATGGAAAATGACATTAAAGACCCGAACCTGAAATTTTATGTTAGATATAGATGTTAGCGTTTTGCGGAAACTTGATATTTGTATAAAAAAAAAAGGAAAGGAATGTGCGAATTTGGATTTTGGACAGTCATATTTTGTGTTCTTAACTTTCATAACATTTTAGTGTAAAAAATTATACTAACTTCCTGTACAAGTACGGACTTCCACAACAAAAATGTGTGCATATTTGAAACTAACCATGCTAAGATTACTTTTTTTTTCTGAGTTTTGCTGTAAGGACTATCGTAGAATTTGGAAAAACGTTATATTATATTACAAAAGCGTGTGACTTGTGATGCCTCACAACGGCAGAATCAGGGTGTTGATTAAAAACAAAATAGTTGTAGAAAAAAGGGAGCGGCATCGGGTTTCCACACATGAAAATCTTCGTACTTATACGGTAACTAAACAGTATAAGACTTGTACGCTGTTCAAAAGAAGTGAAATTTCAATTTGTGAAATCGAGAGTGACTTATTTTTTTAATATTTTTGTTGAACTTTTTTTTTTTAAATCAAGAGCAAAACATATTATTATTGTTATAACATGACTATCATATTACGGCTCACTTATACTAACAATTGTGACCCGTTTTGTAAATCTTTTGGTCGCAATTTTATTCATTTTATTACTTTGAAAAGTTCCGTTATGGACCTTTTGGGAAACTTTTTACTTTTTTAAAATTCATATTACATTTATTGTTTTGTTCTCTTTTACTTCTTTATATCTCTTAATACCTTTCACAATTAAAGCAAATGTTGAAATTACTCAAATGGCAGAAGTCGCACAATATAATATGTAAACAATAAAAAAGAACAGTAACTAATATTTTACATATATCAATAAAAACACAGGCAAACCAATATCCCAAAAAACATACTTAACAAAAATATTTTTTCTATAATACAAAAAAAAAACATTTAAAAAGCAGAGTAAATGCTATTAATGTAAACCAAACTAGTGACAATATATGGACTAATGATAAAATATACAAATTTTTAATTTTTGTAATTCACTATGTATATCCACCATTATGATTACCAAGGGAGCTAACTTCTAAGAAAATCTTTAATTACTGGATATTTTTTTAAAACATAAAATGTTATTAAAATCCAAATTGTTATTATATAAAAGTAATGGCAGAGTAAGCTCAACATTTTATCCCACATTAATATAGCATACACCAAAGTTTAATTCTTCGTGAATTAGGACAACAACATTTTATTATAACAAACTTGCACCCATTTTATGGAGATTTTTAAAACCCAATTGGAAATTAGTTTGGTAAACCGATTTCAGATGTAATTAATGAACAAAAACCAAATAAAAAGAAAATCAAATAAAACACGAAAATTTAAAACAAATAATATCACATAAAGAGAAAGAAAATAAATTGAAAAGAAAATATAATACAATGTAAATGACAAAGGGAAATATTGTTAAATATACAAATAAAAAAAAACAAAAAAATATTATATATAAAAACAACTCAGCCGTTGCTGTTGCTTCGTTATTTCCCATTTTGATGAGTACTTTTTTTTTTAAGATAGAGCCGTCTCTGTTTGGGAACGTGAAAGTATAACAGTCTTAAAATAGCGATTACGGGGCGTATACGTAACACAAATATATGCTCGCCTTCATAAAAATGTTACAAGCTTACTGCATTAATCACTCTTATTCTACATGGCGTTTATATTAAACGACAATTGGCGTTTTTTTAAATCGGTATTACATGTTTATATGTCGTTTAACGACATGTGGAGTTTAAGTAGTGTGGAAAACAAGTTCTACAAACGTCAAAACAGTTTTTCGCATTCTGACAGTCGTCTTAGTTGTACAAAAGTACTCATAAAGAGCCGACTATTGTCGATTACAAATTCTTAAACAACTAGGAGAAACATTTAAGTAAAAATATGTGAGTTTTGGTAATTGTTTATATTTATGCAGTGATTTCATAATTCACTTATGATTAAGGATGAAAATAACAAACCCCGATCAAATGAAACGTTTGGTGAAATTATGGAACAAAATATAATATCGCTTGCAACAATTTTTAAAAGAGGTGTTTCACAGAACGATGATGTGGAAAATGCGTGGGAGTCGGTAGCTGCGACACTCAACTATTTAGGACCACCTGAATTCAAACAAAAATATTTAAATGAAGTAGATACGACCTAAACAGTTTAGTAAATCCGAATGGAAAATATTCGGAAATAAAAAACCGCCAAAGCCTCCAGCTACCTGTGTATTTATAATATGTATATATAAATTATTTTTTATCTAATATATAAAAATGTCGTGGCACTGTGTTTGTAGCCGTACTCCTCCGAAAAAGCGAGATCGATTTTTATGAAATTTGTTGTGTATATTTGGGAGGTATGAGATTCGGTGGTAAAATATATTTCACACCGCTAGCTAATCACCTAGCGGTGTCCATGTCCACAACATCTTTGCTTTTTATTTCTATCGAAAATATATTTTTTTTATTTGGCATCAAAAACTATCTATAACCCTAAATCTTCACCTTAAAACCGAATCCACAATTTTTTAATCGCGATTTTAGTATTTTTGGATAAACAATATTCCTATGTATGTACATGAAGGGAATCACAAAGGGTTCTTCTATCTAACTTAAATAAACCTAATTTAATTTTACAAAAAAAAAAATCAAATCAAAACTTATGTTCTTGCTCTATAAACTATTAATAGAGAGAAAATGTTTCCTATGATTATAGGGACATCGAATCTAGAGTTTCATACACACTAATTCACTTTAATCATCGACTGTTTTTCTGCGATTTGATAATTTTAATTTGGATAAGTATTCAGTTGAATGCACTACAGAGCCGGAAATTTTGATCGGAAAATTGTGAAAAACTGAAACTATATTTTTTCATGGGTAATGAAGGCGAAGATTAACGCAAACTTATTCCTTATGCTTCCGCACTCGCATACAATTTTCTTCGGTGACGGAATATTGGGCCATTGAATGACGTCTATAAGTATTTCTTTTCGTTTCGTCATTCCAATTGAATTGGACGGACTTGCTATTGCGTGAGTTATGTTAGAGATAACAGACAGGCAACACACCTGCCAACCACATGACGACGGAATACCCTCGCTCTCAAAAAACGTCCCAAGTATACTTCTGAGAAGAGAAGATTAAGAAAAACCAAACGGACACTCCAGGTACTCTTCCAACGCAAACAAACAATAAATGACTCAGGCAGATAACACTCGTTATTTATGAGTAGGTGCCATAAAAAAGGATCGATACTTCATATCGATCTTGCATAGTATATAAGAACATTTTGGTTCCCTTTCTCGGGCAGACTTAATTAACTCGTAGACGAATACTACACGTTATTTAGCTCATAAGCAATTTTAATAATAAATGTATATTATTTTTAAAATACAAGACTTAGTAATTTATTTGGCGCAGTCGGTAGGATATTTCTCAGATCTATACCCGCATATTATAGTGAGAGAGAAAATATCCAGTGATCAAGTTAAATTTTAAATTAACTTGCAACCTAAAAATTAAAATCAGTGAAAATGTTAAAGTGTTCAGGAGTGAATAATTAGTAACCCAATACACGAAATCCATAGAGGAAATTGACGCACCGGATCGTAACAGTTTAAGGAAATAAAAACCTTCGAACAACTCGACCAATCACCGATTTAACCCGTTCTCAAAACAGAGAAACAGAAAGCCAACGGAAATGGCGCATCCAGCAGCAGCAGTGGTAGCAGACCAGACTATTACTCTAGACTAGAGAAAGTCCCCATATACTCCGGAAAACCCGAGGAAGACGTAATTGCATTCATAGAGTACATCGATTATGTTTACGAACACATAACGGAAGGAAACAGAACGATAGCGACCCTCATCATTCGGAACCGAATCCAAGGAAATGCAATAAATACGCTTCGAAGGATACTACAGCCCACATGGCCATTAATAAAAGCAGCTCTAATTCAAGGTTTTGGTGTACATGAGACGTACGAACAGATCCTGCAAGATTTGCATGCCATCCAAACCAGAGACGTTCACCAATTGTATAGGCAGACAGAAGACATCCTCCTGAAACTCAACAAAAAGAATATATTAGAAGTAAGTCTTATATATTGTAACGACCCGCCCCGCGGGAGGGGTAACCGCCTCTGATCGACACCCCTGGATACCTCTGACCGCCCCACTGGACAATGAGTCACCAACAATGAGTCACCAACCACCGGTACCTCGAACTACCTACCAGCAACAACATCAACAACCAACGTCCAAAAGCAACAACAACACACCGGACCGATTTACACTGGTTTTATAAGTCACACTGACTTTTTGCGACGAAATCCATGAGTACCCATGGGTAAAAGTAGTTCGGGGGGAACAGTGCACTCAGTTTCGGGTGCAATACATCCGGCATTGAATCTGTTCTCTATTGTGGGCTGTGTACTGTGAGCTATTCCAGTCCGCCACAAGCCTTTCCTCTCCTTTTCTACTGTGGGCTGCGTACTGTGAGCTATTCCAGTCCGCCACAGCTTTCTATCCTTTTCTACTGTGGGCTGCGTACTGTGAGCTATTCCAGTCCGCCACAGCTTCCTATCCTTTTCTACTGTGGGCTGCGTACTGTGAGCTATTCCAGTCCGCCACAGCTTTCTATCCTTTCCTACTGTGGGCTGCGTACTGTGAGCTATTCCAGTCCGCCACAGCTTCCTATCCTTTTCTACTGTGGGCTGCGTACTGTGAGCTATTCCAGTCCGCCACAGCTTTCTATCCTTTCCCACTGTGGGCTGCGTACTGTGAGCTATTCCAGTCCGCCACAGCTTTCTTTCCTTTCCTACTGTGGGCTGCGTACTGTGAGCTATTCCAGTCCGCCACAGCTTTCTATCCTTCCTACCGTGGGCTGTGTACTGTGAGCTATTCCAGTCCGCCACCGCCGCCAGACCTCCCCGTAACTACCACTTACGTATCCAATGGTTGTTAAGGTCGTTTTAAGTAGAATTAAGATTAACTTGAATTGTTCTTCTTTTAAGGTAAAAATAAACTGAAATTGTACAACGCCCCGAAGTTAAGTGTTTCTTTGGGGGCAACCCTGGACCCGACGAGTCATACCCCGGCCACAGACAAAAAGCACATCACAAATTGGCGCCCGAGCAGGGACTTCAAACAGAGTACAATTACCGACCTATTACCATCACGCCAGTTAAACGAAGTCCCCCGACCATCTAAACCCGTACCTGTTCACACCGCTCCAGTCACCGACCTGAATCCAGTTACTACCGCCTATCCGAAATCCTAGATCCTAACCATGGATACCGCAGATGAGGAGCCGAGTATCTCACCGAAAGAGATGGACCCCTTCTCCAGCTTAACCTGGATATACCAGTTGGACAAGACCGAACTGACGAAAGCAATGGCAGAGAAAGGCCTCCCCACCACTGGAACCTTAGATCAGCTCAGGAAAACGATGAGCACCCATATTAAGGACACCAGAACATACCGGTCGACCCAACGATTATGGGAAGAATTAGCCCAGGACCTCGATACCGCCCCGGAACCCAAGGCCCCGACCGCACCGCAGGAAACCCCTCAGGGAGACACCGGAATCACGCTACCGATTCCAACCCAACAGACCCCGCTCCCCCGCACCGCCCCGCCCGAACCCCAAGTAGGCCAGATTATGCCACACCCCCACCGACCCACGCCAAGTTTCGACGCCGGAACTATGGACACCGTGCGCAAATGGGGATTGCGATTCGACGGCACTGGCAACACCCTCGAGTTTCTCGAACGCATTGAGGAGCTCGCAGAATGCTATGACCTCTCCCCCGAACAGTTAATCCGGCCACTACCTGAAGTATTCCGGGGAGCAGCACTTGAATGGCTGCGCATTAACCGAGACCGCCTCCGCAGCTGGCGAGAATTTCGGGAAGCCTTCCTTAAGCATTTCCTGCCACCCAGATTCGCGCATAAACTGGAGGAAGAAATCATGCGAAGGAAACAAGGACCCCGGGAAAGGGGGAAGGACTTTATCCGCTCAATGCAGTACCTTATGAGACAGCATCCGGATAAACGAATAGCATCGAACCTAGACCGGATCTACGACGGCCTAAAGCCTGAATACCGGTTATACATTCGCCGGAAGGACTTTGCAACGGCGGAGGACCTAATGGAACTCGCAGAAGAGTTTGAATACATCAAAGCCGAAGAACGACACAACCGACCGCCCACCCCACATACATCACCACCAGTAAGGTTTGCAACTCCCCCGCCCCGTACCCAACCGATACTAAACGCTCTAGAAGCACCACCCGCCGCCTATGACCGAAACACACACTGTTGGCACTGTAAACAGCGTGGACACCATCAACAAGAATGCCGCCGGCCCTTCCGGCTATTCTGCTCGTTCTGCGGAGAGGACGGGAGATTAAGCCGAGACTGTCCATGCCGACGAAACCCCACCGCCACGCTATCCTCCGCCACTTGGACCGACCCGCGGTACTTCCTCACCATCCGTATCGGGAACCAGGACTTTCGTGCACTAGTCGATACCGGGGCGTCCCGGTCATTTCTTAGCACCGCAGTCAGACGGAAGGCCCGCCAATTACAATTACCAGTCCGGTATCAACGGCAATCCATTCAACTTGCCAACGGAAAGCCAATCTACACCAACGAACACTATACGGTAACCCTAGGCCTTGGTCCCGAGGAGGTCACCAAAGAGGTCTCATATCTGAAGGATTTACGCGAAGATATGATCCTGGGAATCGACTTCCTAGACCAAGTCGACTTCCGAATGTCTATAGCTGGACATAGGCTAACGTACCGCGACCGAGCCGAGCGCGTCGTAACCCTCCCAACCCCGGCGGACGATACTCGCCTTTCGCCACAACAACAGCAACAGTTAACTACTCCCCAGAAGAGGGAAGCCCCAACGACCCCGGATGATTTAGGGACGTCACCCCTCGCCCAACACCGGATACGGTCAACCACCAGCCAAAATAAACGGGGCGTCATCACACAACGAGCACACGTCCAGGGCCGAAAAGAGTATAAAAAGAACACCCAGAAAAGAAATCAAACCAGTTCAGGTTCAACCACCGACGAAGACATATCAACCTCCGCCATGGACGATCCGACCGCCCGCCGACAAACTCGACCCCGCCGAGTAACCACAGCCCCAAGGGAGGAAGCAAGGCAGACACCACTGCAACCAGTCCCCAGCACTCCGATCACCCCGAAGGCCGGGGAGCAAGGCTTCCTCATTGCTGTGAGGGACCAGAAGACACGCTCAGAGGAGCTCTGGAGGAAAGGCCGACCGGAGCAGATAATGACCAGGAACCAGCGCACCGTCCGGTTTAAGACCAGGGCACCTGACCCTCCGCCGCACCGCATCCTGACGATGGAACCAGTCGAGATGGTAATCATCGACAGCGACGAAAACGACCACCAGGCTGAACACCCAGAGCGACATTCAACCCCGTGGAAAACGCTGCCCCGATTCCCCCAGATCCTCAGCCAGGAAGAAGGACTGAACATCCGGGACCCGGTACCAACGCAACCGCAACAACCGACCGCTAACCTCAAACCGCCAACCGCAACACCCACCACAAGAACCGAACCGGGCCGACTTCGCGTCCGGTACCGCCCCCAGGACTACACCAGATGGAACCGTAGGCGACGCCTGAAAAGCAGAACCCCGAACCAATAAAACCACAAAAAAGAAAACATTCTTACTCTAAGTCAATGAAGACAATTTCAGTATATATATAATTATATTGTTAGCCGCTGAAGGCAATTTAAGTTTATTATATATACAAAAAAAAAAAAAAAAAAAAAAAAAAAAAAAAAAAAAAAAAAATTATTATAGACATATATACATTAACTAGAAAAACCGTTTCGTTTGTTCTTTTTCCAGGGAAAGTCTGATTATTCGCACCAACCGACGCTACGACGAGAAGGTTCTCGTCTTCCGAAGAGAGAGGGGAGTGTAACGACCCGCCCCGCGGGAGGGGTAACCGCCTCTGATCGACACCCCTGGATACCTCTGACCGCCCCACTGGACAATGAGTCACCAACAATGAGTCACCAACCACCGGTACCTCGAACTACCTACCAGCAACAACATCAACAACCAACGTCCAAAAGCAACAACAACACACCGGACCGATTTACACTGGTTTTATAAGTCACACTGACTTTTTGCGACGAAATCCATGAGTACCCATGGGTAAAAGTAGTTCGGGGGGAACAGTGCACTCAGTTTCGGGTGCAATACATCCGGCATTGAATCTGTTCTCTATTGTGGGCTGTGTACTGTGAGCTATTCCAGTCCGCCACAAGCCTTTCCTCTCCTTTTCTACTGTGGGCTGCGTACTGTGAGCTATTCCAGTCCGCCACAGCTTTCTATCCTTTTCTACTGTGGGCTGCGTACTGTGAGCTATTCCAGTCCGCCACAGCTTCCTATCCTTTTCTACTGTGGGCTGCGTACTGTGAGCTATTCCAGTCCGCCACAGCTTTCTATCCTTTCCTACTGTGGGCTGCGTACTGTGAGCTATTCCAGTCCGCCACAGCTTCCTATCCTTTTCTACTGTGGGCTGCGTACTGTGAGCTATTCCAGTCCGCCACAGCTTTCTATCCTTTCCCACTGTGGGCTGCGTACTGTGAGCTATTCCAGTCCGCCACAGCTTTCTTTCCTTTCCTACTGTGGGCTGCGTACTGTGAGCTATTCCAGTCCGCCACAGCTTTCTATCCTTCCTACCGTGGGCTGTGTACTGTGAGCTATTCCAGTCCGCCACCGCCGCCAGACCTCCCCGTAACTACCACTTACGTATCCAATGGTTGTTAAGGTCGTTTTAAGTAGAATTAAGATTAACTTGAATTGTTCTTCTTTTAAGGTAAAAATAAACTGAAATTGTACAACGCCCCGAAGTTAAGTGTTTCTTTGGGGGCAACCCTGGACCCGACGAGTCATACCCCGGCCACAGACAAAAAGCACATCACAATATAACCCTACCATTAATGAAAGCTTAGTTATGAATAAATTTATAAATAATTTAAATGCTAACCAAGCATCCATTATAATTGCTCAACAAATTAAAAACATAAGAGAAGCTTATGAAATAATAACTAGATATAAGAACCTTAGTGAATTGAGAGAAACCCTTCCTAATCCTAAATCAAATACTCCAAATCAATCCCAGAGGCAATATCTTAATAATAATTATAATCAAAGACCTCAGTATATGCAAAATAATCATCAATTTCATCAAAGAAGTAACACATCCTTACATCCTTCTGAGAGGTAGCATCAGCGGAAGTATCAGTATCCAAAGTAGGCACTAACATCTTCGCTTCTGTTTCAATTATCCTCAAAGACCTTGAGACTCTTACTCGATTCGTGTTAGTATCTAGAACACGATAGCCCTTTGTATTGTCATCGTAACCGACCAATACACCTACTTCAGCTTTATCGTCCCATTTCTTTCTCTTCTGCTTAGGAACAAGTGTAAAAACTTTCGATCCGAAAATTCTGATATGGCTAATGTCCGGCTTATCTCCTGTAAATAACTCGAACGGAGTTCTCTCAACACTGCTGCTTGGTAGCCTATTCTGCAAATAAGCTGCGGTTAGAACTGCTTCTCCCCAAAAACGGTTGTTCAGTCCTGCATCCAGTAGCATACATTTAGTCGCTTCAGTTAGGTTCCTATTTTTCCGTTCCGCTACGCCGTTTTGTTGCGGAGTATACGGTATAGTGTACTGATGCTGAATGCCCTCTTTTCTTAGAAAATTTTCCAGCTCCTTCGTAACATACTCCTTACCATTGTCTGTCTGAAGTACACCAGTGACTTCATCCTTTGACTGTAGTAAGCGAAGCACTGTAAAACGAGAGTGGTCTTCAATCAGAGTAAGGAAATATCGATTGCCACTAGGAGTTGCCGTTGGCATAGGTCCACATAAATCTGAATGGACTAGTCTCATCGGTTCCTTTTCCCTCGTCTGGCTTTTCGGAAACTTAGACTGAGCCAACTTACCTACGATGCAATGTTCACAAACAATCTTATCATCACATCTCTTGATCCTTATACCTGTAGCCAGCCCATCGTTAGCTAATCGCTGTATTGCTACTGGATCTCTATGACCAAGTCGCCGATGCCATTGGTGCAGACATGTTGATGTTTCAACAACGCAAGCAGACGCATCTGATGTTGCAACCTGCAACTTGTATAGCCCACCGTCTGTTTTAGCTATAGCAATCAATGTTGTGCCCTTATGGAACTCACAGCAGCTTTTCTCAAACTGAACCTTTATCCCAGCTCGTGTAATTCGTTGAACTGAAAGCAATAAACCATCAAGTTCAGGAACGTACAAAACATTCCTGACAAGAGCCCTCCTAACAGATTTATCCGGTAGTATGAAATGTAACCAGCCATCTCCAATTCCTGAAGATTTCACTGAAGAGCCATTTGCCAAGAACACATTTGTATTATCCTCTCTGAGTGATGCGAAAAACTGTCGATCATTTGTCATATGACTTGTAGCTCCCGAGTCGATGTACCAGCCACCAGATTCTGCTCGCGCTCCTACACACACCTCAAAATTAACAAATTTGCCAGCACTATCCTCCATCAACGCCACTGAAGTCTTTGTCATCTCACTACCTGATTTTTCCTTAACTTTATAGCAATCCGCCTTGATGTGACCTGTGCCTTGATTTTGTGCGGTTTTTGTCGCAATTGCGGTTGCGGAAAGGGTTCACGTATTGGCGGATTCTATAAATGTGTGCGTGATGTCGAGAACTGACAGCTTCCAATATTTCCTGTTCTAATATCGCTTTGTTCCTGGAAATTCCAGGCCAGTTTTCCCTAACGCAACCTATTTAGGTAGCGAGAAGGATGTCGGTTGTCGACAATTGACATTTGACAAAGAAAGTTTATGGTGATAACAACAATAGATGACTCGTAGTGAATACTGTTTATTTTTTAATTTTGGAAGGAATTTGTTTGTCATGAGTTCAACAGTACGTATTTTTATTTAAATAAATTAATTGGACTTGTGTCTTTATACTATTTAGCTGTGTATTCCTTTCATATTTATTTATACATATAGATAACTTAAACCGTATCGCTAATCTGTGTTTTGTTTTTCTTTATTCTAAGAGAAGATTGAATTCTCAACAGCGTGACCTCTTGTTGGATATGGTGGAAGAGCATAAGGGTGTTTTGCTTGGACAAATGTCTGCCCAAGGAAACCTAAGGAAAAAGGAAACCTGAGGGAACATAAGTACTCTGCTTAATACAATTGGATCTGCTAAGTCTGAGGATCAATGGCGAAAAGTAAGTTCATAAAATACACAAAGGTTTATTAACTAATCAACTTATTTACCACCACAGGCGTGGAGTGACATCAAATCTGCTGTGAAGAAAAAGGCAGCAGACCGGCGAGTTGCGGTTAATACGACTGGAGGCGGAGAATTGCCTGATGGGCTAGATATGACGGACGAGGACCTACAAGTTTTTAGGATATGTGGTACCGATGCAATAGACGGTCTTCAGGAACTGGGAGATTCAAGTGGTTCCCATTATCATTTGGTAAGAACTCGGAAAACTGTAAGATTTTGCTATTTTCTATAATTATTTTTTAATTCTTCAGATAAAAACTCTTGCAACACCACAAGCACAGCTACAAGACAACGATATTCTCTACATGGACGAAGAAGATGAAGAGGAATATGATGATGGTTTGCTTTTGCCTGCAACAGATGAAAATGCTGCGCCGACATTGGGTCTCTCTGTTCCTGACCTCGATGAACTGCCATCAACAAGCAACCAAAGTCGGCAACCGCTTCGCCAAGAGGTAGAGAAAGGAATACTTTACCTACAAACCATTTGGTAAGTTTGCAAACTTCCGAATTGCTAATTAAAGTATTATAAGTAATAATTTTCTTGTTGCAGGAAAGCGTTGGTCTTGTGTCGGTTACTACAGCACTAAATCTCCAAAGGCAAATGATAGCACAGAACGATGTGCTAATATCACAGATGGGAGTGATAATAAATAACCAGGGGGAAAAGAAAAATCTGTTGAAACAAATTCTCGATGAATTGAGAAAACAGAATCAAAATAGGTAAGTTCCATAAGTTGAATTAATTCCTGGCTATTCAAATTTGTAATTTGTTTCTATTCTTATACTTTAGATAAATTCCCGAGTTATTCAGCACAACTGTATTAAATCAGTATCGCTAATTTTGTTCTCTACAAATTTCGTGTTCGAAATGGTTCGGTGTTCATCGTCCCTGAAATGAATGGGACAACTTCGATGCCTACACAAGATGCCAACTCATTTGTGAATTAAAAGTACGGTGTAGTCCGTAGTCGTCAGTAGATTCGTTATCCATCGTTGTATGATAATGAATTGTACTCTTTTTATTTTGTTTTAATAAAATGTGAATTTATTCAATATTGCTTCTGTTTTACTAAAAGGATAAACGTATATTCAACTCCTATATTACATTCCAGACGAATTAATACAAAATTAGTATTATAGCATTTCTTTTTCATCCCGCGAAGATTGCCTTCAGACCCCAATAGTATATGTTGTAATAAATAGATCCGTATGGCTTGAAGTGCAAGCCTTGATTGTGCTAAGTTGTTAAGTATATAATACAAATAGGATACTTAAAGATATCGGGATGAAGAACGTTCACCTTTTGAAACTGTAAATGTAATTTCGCTCGCAAACAAATTTGCAGCAACGTCAACAATCAAAGTTTGCAAATTAAGAACCCAATATACCTGACGTATGTGTAATTCATTTTTATTTACATATTCTATTATTCAGAATTTTCAAAAATTATTTGAGTTAATAATAGTCGATTTTGATTACAATTTTCAATAGCAGCAACAGCAACTGCATTCGGAACAACATTTTCTGCATCAACTACGGCAGCAACGATTAGGCAGCTGTCGAGTGCAAATCCACTGTCCCCTGAAATCAAAATAAAGTTAGGGAAAATAACTTTTAAGTTGTCTAATGTTTGTTACCAAAAAGCCATGTTTGAGGAAAGATTTCTTGTATTGCCCGAAGTAGTGGCACTATTGGACTTGTCCGCCTAATCAATGAATCCTGTGTTGATTCTGCATATCTTGCATTAATTTACAAAATTCGCAATTTGAAATCACAAATCTATTAAACGGATAAATACAACAGAAATAAATAGTAGCTTATAATATCAATTATACTTACAGTGAGCACATTAATGGAATGGTATCCTTTCCTATTTACATATGAAAACTCAATTTCTTTCGGTAAATGACTAATAGCAACATGGGTACCATCTATTAATCCAATGATTCCAGGTACTCCAGTATTGATAAGAAACTCTCTTTCAATTTCATCCCTTTTTGTATCCGTGTTTGGGAATTCGATGTAAGAATGCATTAAATTATGTACTATCTAATCCGATACCAAGGTAACAGCCTTGGAGACCATGGCTTGGGACATAATAGCAAAGGCATCCATTCCTATCCGACGTTGATACGATCCACTTGCAAAAAAATACATCGCAGCCAAGAATTTCAGATGAAATGGTACAGCATTTCCATTTTCCGAAATAATAACGAAGGATTGAAGAGTATCAATGAGTTCCAACGCTAATATTTTTGGCATCACATAGTTCTGTTGAAACCTAAGTAGATAATAGTTTTGATAACATCACATTTCTTTTAGTTTCATTTTTATTTCACTTAACTTGCACTCTATCCGATATTTCGAATGCATTCATATAATCTCGTAAATATCGATTATAAATTTTAGTTTTTGTTTTACACTCGTAATACAATATAGACGGTAAATTGATCATTTTCGCACAAACCTTAATTTTTATTTTATAAATAAACACAAAATAACCCAAATGTCATTTGATGTAATTAACATCGTTCAGCGGGTGAGCTATGCACCACTATGAAACATTAGATGCAATTCTTTTTCAAAAAGAAAACTTTAAAATGAAAACGTTAAAGCCTTAATGTTCTTCTATAAATATAAAAAAAAAATTAAGCATTAGTTGTAAGTATATCAACTCATTTTTAGATCTAGTTTTTAAGATTTCATTTAATATATTTCGTGAACATTTAACAGCCAATCCGCGTCGAGTGGTTTGCTATGCTGGTAATGTGAACCACCTGAACGCAGGCAAAGCCCGTGGCTCACTAACACATTCAAATCCAATTCGGAACGTTCCCTAGCGCAATTGCGACAAAAACCGCACAAAATCAAGGCACTGGTTTATTGCAATAGAAACAAGTCCTCGTTTCTCTGTTCGCTGTTTTCTTACTTTTACTAACCTTTGCGTTAGCTCGCGACTTATGTTTGCGTTCGAATGTAGACCTCATCGCCGACTCCTCTTCGCTTTTGCTAGCACCACTACTCTCCAGACGTCTCTGGTACTCATCTAACATTTTCCCTGTGACGTACTCAATTGTCAGATCTGCTTCATCGCGACCTTCTAGTGCCGTGACGAGAGTCGAGTATGTTTCTGGAAGACTCACCAGCAAAATAGCTACGACTTCCTCATCATCCAGTGGTTTTCCAGATCCACGCAATAAACTGACGACTTGCGTCATACTATCTATGTGTTCACTCATTGAACCCCCACTGTAGTGAATACTATACAATTTCCTTCGCAAGTAAAGCCTACTACCAAACGTCGATCGCTCATACTTCTTAGATAAAGTATTCCACATGCTGTACGCATCCGGCATATGTGTGATGTGCACGAGTTGGCTATCCTCCACACTTAAAGTAATGACCGCCACAGCTTTATTATTCTTTTTGTTCCATTTTTCATCAGCTTCATTTGGTTTTGGGGCATTTACCACGTCCCATAAATCATCCCTCACCAGCACTGCATGTAGTTTTGTTTTCCAATAAACATAATTTCCGCCATTGAGAAGCGTCACATAGAGTTTGCCGACGTCCATTTTTCACAGCAGAAAAACAAACAAGAAAATTGTTCTCGAACAATTACGTCGATGATAAACCACAACTTTGGTCAATATCAAACTCAGCAAACCTTTAATCCAGTACTGGACCCATAACCTGACAAATAAACAGGAAAAACGTTTTAATATTTTATTGAAAAACAATTCACGCAAAGAATACAATTAGGAATCAAAAATAACATAAACGAAGTGTGTAGTTGGGAAGAAGAAATTGTAGTGACAATAACGCCACCTTTCAGTTGCTGTGGAAGCAAATCAATGCTGCCAAATTGTCGATTTGCTGCTTAGCGCAATTATTTCAACAATCTTTTTTCAAAAAGCGATAGAAATGGAAAATTTTTGGGCGATATATAGGTAGTTTTACAAATATTTGTGTTAATTTTGTTCGTTTCACAAAATCAAAAGAAAATAAATATTTTCGGTACTTTTAAAACTTAGCAGCACAGTGAAGTGACACGAGCAGTCGTTCAACTTGCTCGCACACCAATTTATTTTGCAGGCCTTCTGTTTTGACACAAACCGCAAAAGGCAATTACAGAAAATGCTATATCGTGGGATTTTTCCTCTTTTCGGGGAAAAAGCTGCAAAAAACATTCAAACTAATTTTTTTGTTTTTAATTTCATCAAAATATGTATAATATATATTTTACCATGATAATCAACAGATAAATGTACATAAAAAAACTAACTTTTTAGCAAGATTTTTTAGTACAAACATTTTCTAGTACAAAAAGGTAATCATCATAATATTAACGAACTGCTATTATTAAATGTAATTTAATCTGATTATTTTTTCGTATAATATAAATTTACTTTTAAAAGAAAGAAAAATTACCACGCTTCGTGGGACAAATAATGATAGAGTACTTAAAACACTGCCTGTCACCGTATGCGACGGATTCTATGGGACTGTTCGTTCCGTCGAATACGTCAATATCGACGAATCCGACGACGCGACGGATGCAACGGATTCTATGGGCTGGGCCCTTTAATCAAGTGCAGTGTGTTTATGTGTTCACGGTTAGTGTTATGCGAGTGCGTACATAATACACGTGGATTTTGTTCGTTTTATTCCTTCACAAAACAAAACAAAAATATATATCTTATATATAAAAATCACGTGTCACAGGTTGCTCCGCGATGGAATCCTAAACTACTAAGCCGATTTTAACTAATTTTGCACAGTGTGTGCAGTTTTGTCCCACTTGAGAGATAGGATAGTTTATACCTCAATTTATAGTCGCTGATTTTTTAATTCCAATAAATTCATTTTTGTACACTTTGAAGAAAAAGAAAAAAAGAACTGGATAGAAATCGAGTAGTGACACTTCAAATACAAAAAAAAATATTTTAAATTTTAAAAGCAATTGTTGTTGTCAATTATTTTAATTATTTTCCAACCAAATTGTTGTTGTCAACAATTTTGAAAGTTTTTTTTTTTTTAAATACCTATAGGTACCTAAAAAGTTTGTTCTAATAAATTATGTTTACTATGTTGCATTAAGTAACTTTTTGAAATGAAGTAGATACTTTGATTATACAAAGATGATATGGCCGACGATATTTTGCATCGAATTCGTACTGTGATATCGGATAATGAACTGGAGATGTCAGATGGAATGCGCAACAAAGCTTTGATTTTGATCGAGGATATGTATCTGCTCATGAGTGGCAATTTGTTGTGCAAATTGGGGATGCCACAGCCAAATCGTTCAATGCAAGATGCATTTAATGCAGAATTGGAGCGAGAAATGGACTTCGGTCGAATCGCATTGAGTCAAGCTATTCGAACAAATGTGCCAATGTTGAATCAAGAATAAAAGAAAGTGTACGATGAATTGATGCAAGCAGTCGATAAAGAAAATTGCGGAACTGGAAATACATTCATGATTTCACTTATTTTGGCTACAATTCGTTCGAGATCTGAGATCGCTTTGGCCCTAGCCTCTTCTGGGATAGCGGCTACTTTGTTAGAAGGCGGTCGAACAGATCGTCCTGCATTGAAATTGCCATTGAATCTGCAAGTGGAAGAAGAACCTACATGCAACATTTCAAAGAACTCTGCGATGGCGAAAGTACTGCAGCAATGTAAGATTATTATATGGGACGAATGCACAATGGCTCACAAACGCGCATTGGAGGCCCTGAATCGTTTACGTAATGACCTTTCGGTGGAGCAATGATCACCGGCCTGATTGAGATTCCACAACATTTTTGCAACCTTACAACGACACCGGAAGAACTAATCATGAATGTTTTCCCAAATATCGCTCAGAATAATATTGACCATGATTGGCTGAGTGTAAGAGGAGAGTGATTTTGGCTGCAAAAAACAAGAACGTCGAACATTTGAATTTCGCCATTCAAAACCAAATCGCTGGTGAGTTGCATTCATACAAATCAGTCGACTCCGTGATGGATGAAAACGAAGCCACCTATTATCCCACGGAATTTTTAAATTCTTTGGATGCTTCGGGCTTGCCTCCACAGAATTTGAAACTTAAAATCGTCTCAGTAATAATTTTGTTGCGCAACCTAAATGAACCAAAACTTTGTAGCAAATATAATTCAAGCAACGATTTTGATTGGAAAATTCATAGGCGAAGGTGTTGTTATTTCGCGGATTCCACTTATTCAGAACGATTTGCCGTTCGTATTTATGTAAGCGTCTTCAATTTCCCGTACGGCTCGCTTTTGCTAAGACAATTAATAAGTTGCAAGGACAATCGCTGGATGTGTGTGGAATAAATCTTGAATTTCACGTGTCGGCAAAGCTCTCGCTTTGTACGTGTACACACCCGATAATAGAAATAGAACAAAAAATGTTGTGTACCATTAATCATTTCAGTGAAAAAGCGGTAGGTTGGCCGACAAGGATTTGATTTTATTTATTTACTTAATTTTAATATACCTTTTGAATAGAATGAAGCGAAAGTTCGGAATAATTAACTTCATTACCTACATTAATGAATTTGGGCGGAATGAAGTTCGCCGGGCCAGCTAGTATATATATATATTTTCGGCACCTCTAAAACTTGGCAGCACTCTTGTAGTGAAGTGACATCGAACAGTCGTTTAACTTGCATGCACACCAATTCATTTTGCAGGCCTTCTGATTTGAAACATACCACAAAAGCCAATTGCAGAAAATATAATGTGGTATTCGATTGGGGAGCTCTCCCTCTCAGAACTTTTTTCTGCTCTCAGAGCAATTTTTATGTTCGTTTGGTACATAAAAAGCAATCTCTTTCAGATTTCAGAGAACTTTTGCGAATCTAGATTTTTTCTCAGATTTTCTTCAGATTTACCAATACAAGTGCGTTTGAGTTTGACAACAACTGACGGAGTTTGTTTACGTTTTCGTAAACTTCTTCTACCGCACAAAAAGGCATTGCATTGGCCAGGCTGCACTCAAGGCACTGGAATCCCGTAACATCAATTCCGAAATAGTCAGGGACTGTCGCACAATGCTCAAGGCTTTATTCAGTCAGAACCAAGTAAGACTGTATTGGGTGCCAGAAATTGCGGTATAGCATGAAATGAGGAAGCTGACGGGCTTGCGAGAAAAGGAGGGGAACTAGGTATAGGAGAGGAAGCACGGCCCAAGCCACCTCTAGGTATACTAAAAGGTAAAATAAAAAACCAAACCGAAATGAAGGCTGATCTAAGATGGTCAAACATCACCGGACATAAAGTGTCCAAGGCACTTTGGCCACAACTCAACATCAAAAAATCTATGGAAATTCTAAAATTAGGTAGAGAACAACGCAGAATTGGTTGGAATCCTGTCAGGGCACTGTCTTCTAAGAAAACATACAAAAAGTCTTAGACTGACAGACACGGACACTTGTAGATTCTGCGACGACCTGCAAGCCGATGAAGAAATCACACACATACTGTGTGAATGCGAAGCAATATCTCGCAACCGAAAGAAGTTTTTGGGTAGGTACTTTTTCCAACAACTAGAGGAGATAGACCACACAAATTTCAAAGGGCTACTCAATTTCGCAGTAGTCGCAGTAGCTTAGTGGTTAGTGTGTTGGACTGCTATGCGGGGGTCCCAGTTTCGAATCCCGCAAAAACCCAATTCCGACTTTTTTCCGCTGCGCTATCTCTCGCGAACGTCTGACAAACATCCGAGAGTATAAATGTCTTGAAAGAGCTTCTCAATTAGCCGCTTGGAGTCGGCATAAAATTGTAGATCCCTTCCATTCGTTCCAAAAATGAGAAACTCACACAAAACGAATGGTTGTGAGAAGCTAAGGCCTAAGGTCTCTCCGGATCTGTTGCGCCAACAATTTTTTTTTTTTTTTTTTACTCAATTTCTGTAAGGAGATTAATTGTTTTAAAGGAAAATGTTTAGGTTTTGTTCACTGTTGCTTACTGCAATTGGTTTCCCAGGGATCGCGAGTGGCCCCTATGGTGCCTAGTGCCGTATGCGATCATACTATCTCATACCCCTTTTTTACCTGATGGGTGAATCTGAATATTTGAGTGCTTTAATATAAAAATTAACCAGTGAATGGAAAACGCTTTGAAAAGTATCGAGGGATACACTTATTCGAATCGCACCAATATTATCACGAAAAGGAGCAAGTGACGTTTTATGTTCGATTAGCCACACGAAATCTGAAATCTGAGAGCGAATCTGAAGGAGCCCAATCGAATACCACATAAGTCCAATAAAATACAGGGCGCGCATAAGTGAAATGGCTAAGTGGGAAAAATACCAACATTTTCCACGATTTTTTGGTCAACGATTTTGAGCAATTTTTTTTTAAGGTTTCGGCATAATCAGCAATTTATTTGCAAATTAACTCTTTATTTGGGGTTCGTTTCTATCATTTAGACTCCATTCGAGTGGATGTTTCCACACATTGGTATATAGTCAGTATCTCTGCTTTGGACGTATTCAGGGTTGCCAAATTTGGTGTTTTGTGAGCAGCATTCACGCTTAGATTTAAGATTTTTGAAATATTATGTTCAAATATTTAAAGTGAATTTTGTCCGTGTTAATTAGCATTAAAATCGTCGTCGCAACGATACAACCGAAAATAAAGCAAAAAGTGTAATAGATATCATCGTCACCCCGCAGCGATACAAGCGGCAAAGTTTTTGTTTTGTAATTCATTTGCATTTTTCATATTTTGGATATTTTATTCTTTTTTTGTATAGTTGACAGATTGGGATAAATAGCCACTTGAAGTTAATGGTAACTCATTCGGTAACATAATTTGTATTAATCATAGGATTTTTATCGAATAAATGCAACAATATATGTACCTACATTTTTCCAAATGGAATTATATACGGAGAATTGAGAATTCAAAACTATTCAATCACTTCAAAGGAGTCTGATGATGAATTAGTGGTGTAGTTCGAAATAGCTATCATTCCTACCAAAAGTGACTGTGTCTGCGAGTTGTTTCTCTCAAACAATTCACAAACTGAAATTCGACATAATTTCCCAACAAAAATTGTCAGGGTAACCCCCAAACAAGCGAGAATCGTTGTTACTCCTCGCTTCCCCACTCAAATACAACATTTTTATTTTTCTTATATATTTAGATTTAGCTATACGATGAGGCGGAAAGGCTTTCTCAAATGCGCGGTTCATCGAAAAATTCATCGGCAAGCGTATCGCAAACATCTCTGAATTTTTCGCAAAGCACTTCCCAAGCATTATCAGGCCAATCGGCTGCTTTAAAAAGTGGAAAATCAACTCAACAAATAAACAATTTTATCGGATCGCTAAAAACTACCGGTCTACACTTTATTTATGTAGAAGACGGAAAAACCAAAAATGTTGTTTATAACCCTAGAATGCATATGGGGTGCGTTCGCACCCCAAATCAATATTAAAACGGTTATATTTCATAAAATAAAATAAGTTATTTTTGAAGTGTACCACGACTTTTATTTATTTCGTTATTACTTTATACCTGAAAGATGTTTAGTTAATTTTCTCTCTCCGGACTGTAGACATAGTGGTAACTGGGGTGTACTGGCACCCCATATGTGTTAGAGTAGTTTCCAAGGTAAGTTACTGGATCATTTCAGAATTACATTATAAAATATTCCGGGATTGCAGAACTGCAAACGTATTCCATTATTTGTACAATATGCCTCGAAATAGAGTTATTTACGACTAGCTGTGCCCGCAACTTCGTACGCGTCGTGAGACTGTGTAGTTTCCAATAAAAGAGATTTGACCGTTTTCTCAACGGCATATTTGTTTAAAATCAACAATCTAGCTAAAAAAAAGCGGTGAACATTGTCGACATTGAAACAATAAATCAAACAAATCTACATATTTACCTAAAACACCAATTTAAGAAAATTAAATTCAACAGCGTAAGTACTGAAGTTTCACTTCCTTACTGTAGGTACCACGTAGGTAATATCAAAACAACCACTTAAACAAAAGCCTTAACGGAAATTTGTATCTACACCAACAATAAATAAATCAATCAATATAATTAACCTAGGTATATCATCTTTACTTCTTGAATTCTTCAATTCTTTACTGAAGGTATCAACGTAGGTACTATAACAACAATTAAAACAAAAACCTTGAACTCAATTTCTATATACACCACCTCCACCATACGTCCCCCACCACACCACACGTCATCATCATCAGCCATCTGCGCATTTCCTCAGAAACACGTTGTGGCTGTTTTTTTTTTTTCATATGAACTTGCTTATTGGCCATCCGACCCATCAAAAATACCAGACCTTATTGACTTCTTCATAACGAAAGGAATCAATAGAAAAGAACTTAAAGTTGAAAGCAGTGATGATTTGTCGTCGGATCATACACCCGTGATCTTAACGGTCAACGGCATGTTAGTAGAGCAGATAAGCAATGAAAGACTTACCAACAAAAGAACAAACTGGTGTAATTTTAAAAAAATACTCGAAGGTTTTATAAACCTTAGATCTCCACTGGTCACAACAAGGCATATTGACATCGAAGTGGAACAATTCATTACCGATATACAACAGGCAGCAGAAGATAGTACACCAACTGGTCAGCAACGTAAACAAGCATCGGTAAAATATCCCATAGAAATTAGGGAACTAATATTAGAAAAGAGAAGAGCCCGGAGAAAATAGCAAATGACAAGATATCCCGGCGATAAAACTATATTCAATAGACTTAATAATAAACTTAAAAAGAGTATTAGTGAATTTAAAAACAGATCTCTAACTAAATACCTTTCCAACTTAACTGCTGACAAAGTCACAGACTACTCCCTTTGGAAGGCTGCCAAATATTTAAAAAGACCTCAAACGCAAGATCCCCCGTTACGAACATCTGATGGGAAATGGATCGGCGACCCAAAACAAAAGGTCAAACTTTTTTCAGAACATTTGACAAATGTTTTTAAACTTTTTCCACCTAGCGTGGCAGGCGAATGCCTTGAATTCTCTGACAGAATTGATGAGGACGTAATCACTTACGTTTCGTTAAAAGAGATCAGCACATGTATTCATGAGCTCTCCAATAGAAAATCACCAGGTTATGATCTAATAACTGCCCAAATCCTGAAGGAACTACCCTTCATAGCATTGGTTAAACTTAAGCTTTTAATTAATGCTTGTTTTAAGCTAAGATATGTTCCACATCACTGAAAGATAGCAGAAATTATAGTTATACCTAAACAAGGTAAACCTCCATCAGAAGTCACCTCTTACAGGCCAATTTCACTTTTACCTGTACTATCCAAAATTTTTGAGAAACTGCTTCTTAAAAGACTAGATAAAATCATAGAGCAGAGAAGGCTTATTCCCACCCATCAGTTCGGGTTTAGAAATAAGCACTCGACAATAGACCAAGTACATCGTATAACAAATATTATAGAAAAATCACTAGAAGAAAAACAAGTTTGTTCTGCATTGTTCTTAGACGTTGCTCAGGCCTTTGATAAGGTCTGGCATAAGGGCTTAGAGTATAAACTTCATAGGGATCTACTTAGACAATACTATGAGATACTTAAATCTTATATTTCAAATAGATTCTTTAGAGTTCGTTATGGTTCAGCGTATTCTGAACTTAAGGAAATACAAGCAGGAGTTCCACAGGGAAGTGTTCTGGGACCAACCCTTTACTTATTGTATACTAGTGATATACCACATAGAAACGACACGATGATAGCCACATTCGCAGACGACACTGCTCTTCTATCAACTGATAGATGCGTGACTAAATCAACAGAAAAGCTGCAAAATTCAGTTAACGAAATATGTGATTGGGCACAACGATGGCGAATTAGACTCAATGAGTCAAAGTCCACTCATATCAATTTTACAAATAAAAAAATTATAAATGTTCCGGTGGTTATTAATAACCAAGTAATTCCTTATTCTAACACAGCTAAGTATCTGGGTATGAATCTAGATGCTAAGCTGAAATGGAAGGAACATGTGAAAAAGAAAGTAGAAGAGTTAAATATTAGATATAGAAAACTTTATTGGTTGCTAGGACATAACTCGGAAATGTCCATTGAGAATAAAATTTTATTATATAACCAGATATTGAAGCCTGTTTGGACATATGGTGTCCAATTATGGGGTTGTACAAGGAAGACAAATGTAAAAATAATACAGACATTCCAAAACAAAGTCCTTCGGGGAATAGTAAATGCCCCATGGTATATTAGAAATAATGACTTGCATCGTGATTTGCAGACTGATCTTGTAACGGAGGTAATTAAAAAGTACGCAATTCGTCACAATGAGCGTCTGCAGATGCATATTAATCCTGAAATAGAAGACGTCTTAAATGTACGATACAATATTCGTAGATTGAGAAGAATTAAACCTTAGACCTTATAATCTAAATAATGAGAACCCGTATTCAAATTGTAATACCTTCTCAAACACAACTGAACATTGAAACTAAAATCATTTGTCGATCTTTCTTTGATTGGTCATGATTAAGGAGGTGTTTTTAGTGCGGTTAGAGTCCCACACTACTCTGGGTTTCTAACCCCACTGTGTCTTTCGAGATTTTCACCTTCAGTAACAAAAAAAAAAAAAAAAAAAAATATGAACTTGCTTGTGCGATGTGCGCCACCAAACCACCCCAAAGCACAAGCAGAACAACGTTCAAGAACCGCGGCTGCTGATAATATTCGATTTGAGAAAATAAATTAATTTTTTTGGTGTTAGATTTTAAGTTGCAGCTCAGCTTCTAGAGGACATAGAAAGCTGATTGATGGCTTGAAACAACTATAAAAGTGTTGGCTCTCCTAAGTATTTTGTTTTGTTTGCATTGATTAAGAATTATTTGAGTAATGGCGAGTTAAAGGCAGTAAAGTCGGAAAAAAAAACACATTTTGGTCAAAAACGCTCCAAAAAATAGGCATGGCAATGAAAGGAATAGCCTATAATGTTGCACAGAATCTTAAGAAATATTTCAAAAAAAGTTTCATCGAAATCTGTGCAGTAGTTTTCACGCCATTAGGTAACAGAAAAATTGCCTACAGTTTTATTATAAGTATAGATATAGATTTTAGAGGAACTGTCGAAAAAGTGCTTCAAGAATCAATGGAAGGCGATCCTCAGCATTGCGAGGATATTATTAAGAGAACCTCAAAAGAAGATTTCAAAGCAGGGAAAGTGCTTTTTATATAAGGACACGAGATAATAAGACAAAAACTGCATGCAGTACTTGCCAATGGCACATTTGCTACCGCTGCGAATTTGCGATATAGCTGTCTTTATATGCTGGAAAAAAGGAATAAAAATATGCGGATAAGACTTACAAAATCAAAACTTTTTACATAGGTATACTTATGTTGCTACATATGTGTTCTTTCAGAAACAAGGAAAAATTTGAAAGATTCAAGCTTAGAAAGCTAAATTTTCTTGAATTTTTTGAAACACCATGTGGTCATACCGCTTAATAACCTCTACGTTTTTTTTTTCTTAATTACTAAGGTTGTGAATGAAATGTTTTTTTTTGCTTATTTAGTTAATAAATACATTATTTTAAAATGAAGTAAATACATTTTACAAGATTGTATTATAAGTTGCTGATATTTGTAGCCCAAAGAACTGGGGTGCTCAGATATGCGTTAACGTTACTCAAAAACCCTTATGCATTCTAGGAATAAGAGAGCATTAGAATAAAATGTAAGATAAATTAAACTTTTTTAAGGGAACAATCACTTGAAAATGTGCTCAGCGAAGCGGGTATGGGTTTACTAGTCACATCACATCAAATCACATCATCACATCACATCACATCACATCACACTATTATAAATAAAGAGGTAATGTTTGTTTGTGGGAGATAATCTCCGGAACTACCGAACCGATTTCAACTGATAGTACGGAATAGAGTATTGCGATAGGCTACTTTATTTTTTTATTTTTCCATTTAAGATTTTTTTGGTTTTCTGCACTATTTATTTCGACTTTTCCATATCAAAAATTAATTAGAAAACTATGTACCTACTATGTGCGGATATTTTTTTTTAGATTAACAAGTCGAGATAAATTTAATGTATTATACGTTGGTCAACAGTGATAGTTTGTTTTTGATTTTGTGCATCGCTCCAACAGTTTCATTGCTTTTATACAGTTGATAAGGTAAAAGTTAAATGTAAAAAGTTTAAACGCGGGCAAAATAATTATTGAAAAGCAAATTTCAGTGATTTTTAAAAAATGCCAAAACGAATGCGCACAAATATTGGTCGACGAACAAGGCAAGCAAGTCAACAGCAAATATTAACGAAGCCAAACTACAGAAGAAAGCGATAACTGGGACATCGCATGCCATAAGACCAGATCAACAGTCAAGAAAATTGAGAGTGCTGCGATGGGAACAAGCTCAAATCGGAGTGGCAAGATGCGCGTCGTTGCTGACATTCGAACGACTGGCATTTCAGTAGTACGAACAGAAAACTATGTCGGTGATGCGATTTGCGATATTTGAGCTATAATTGTGTGCCACAATTAAAACGGGCTAAAAAACTGCTGTGCGAGTGGCAAAGTGAAATTAGCACATGCGGAGCCATATGAAACGGATTATTTTCTAAAGAACATTTGACAGTACAAAAACTGTTTTCGTATGACTTCATTGGGAACAAAAATCATTCAAAAAACTGGTTTCATGCCGACTTGCAGGGCAATATTTACTATTATACATCATGCAAACACACATTGGCACCGGATTCTACGCCGCAAAATTCGGATTAACAGATTCAAGGCAAAATTTACCATCGGATGGGTGTCTTCTTGCCAGTAAATGAGGACGTACAGCAATATTCGCATGTGTACTTCATTTTGTCGGGGGATGATCAAGTTGATAGCCTGTACAGAGGGCAAACAGGAGTGACAAAAAAAGGCATTCGACAATTGCAACCATTATAAATGCAATCAATTCATATTACAATGTTTAAAACGGCGATAGAGAAAATGAACTTAGAAGATCGCAGATTTGTTTTCAAACCTGATAAGTGATAATAGAACCGCACTTTGGAAAAAATAGAATGGATGGAAACGGGTAGTGTCAAGAATACAATACAATTTCTTAATTCGGATGTTCCGGACTTACCGCTTCACAATTTGAAATTAAAAGTCGGCTTGGTTATCATTTTGCTGAGCAACCTTAATGCACCGAAACTTTGTATCGAATCGCGTTTGATATGATTGTGAAGAATCTCAAATCAAATGTCATGCAAGGACGATTTTGAGTTTAAAAGGCAAACATTGTCATATCGCGGACTCCGCTTACTCAATATTATTGTCATTTCTTTTCATTATGATAATATTGGTATGGTTCAATAATGAATGGAACAAAATATCGGCCGAATGGCCCCCGCGACCTCGGCGGCACACGTCCATCCGATGGTCCTAATTTTCGATGACTCTGAGGCATAATTCAGGTTCTATGCTGTTAATGTGCCGAATTATCCCATCCTTTAGCTCTTGAATTGTTGCTGGCTTATCGACATACACCTTTTCTTTCAAATAACCCCAAAGAAAGAAGTCCAACGGTGTCAAATCACATGATCTTGGCGGCCAATTGACATCGCCACCACGTGAGATAACACGGCCATTGAGTTTGTCGCGCAAAAGAGTCATTGTTTCGTTAGCTGTGCGGCAAGTGGCTCCGTCTTGTTGAAACCACATATCCTCCACATCCATATCTTCCAATTCGGGCCATAAAAAGTATGCATACCAAATGTTCATCAACGACGAGCGTAGCATTCTTAAATCATATATTACAGACAGGTATTTCCGTGTAAGACATGAAAATGAATACTCGGATTTAAAAAAAATAACGGCAGGAGTACCACAGGGCAGTGTCCTGGGTCCTATCTTGTATCTTTTATATACATGAGACTTGCCTGAACTAGAAGCAACTAGCCTTGCCACTTTTGCTGATGACACAGCAATATTGGCAATTGGCGACAATGCGGAAGAAGCAGCATACAAACTTCAAAGATCCATAAGATCTATAAGTGACTGGACGAAAAAATGGAGAATAAAACTCCATGAGAATAAATCCATACATATTAACTTCACCAACATGAAAATAAATACAGTAAATGTTAATATAGATGGAAAAGAAGTACCGTATGCCAATACGCCCAAATACTTAGGTATGACGCTAGATGCTAAACTTAAGTGGGAAGAGCATGTCAAAAAGAAAAAAGAAGAGCTAGGTATTAAACTAAGAAATATGCATTGGCTAATGGGTAGAAGCTCCCAATTATCAATTGAAAACAAACTCCTGATTTATAAGCAGATCCTAAGACCCGTATGGACTTATGGAATTCGGCTTTGGGGTTGTACGAGCAAATCGAATCTACAAATGAATCTAACTTTTCAAAACAAAGTACAAAGAAGCAGTGTTAACGCTCCATGGTACATACGAAATGACAATTTTCACAGAGATCTAGGTGTAGAATATGTCAAAGATATATTAAGAAAATATGCGGTCAAGCATTATGACCTAATCCACGAACATGCGAATACTGCAATACAGCACATGGTGGAATAGAATAGAAATTCATTGAGAAGGCTTAAGAGATTAAAGCCAAATGATTTAGTTACTAATTAGCTATACAGATTATGAATAACGCTCCCTTTTCCCTTCCTTCTTAACTGCCCATCCTCAATACTTGTAGCTCATTATTCACTTAATCGAAACAGCTTAACTAATTAAGGAAAATAAAGTAAATTTAAATAATTTCGCGACTTTAAAAACCAACCGTTTACAATAATATATTATAGTAGAACTAGCTGACCCGGCAAACTTCGTTTCGCCCAAATTTGTTAATTTGTTAATAAATTCCGAGCATGCACCAAGCACTTGCTAATTTATGTAATTCGACCAATTAAAATTCTTTATTCAAAAGTTATATTAAATGCAATAGAAATAAATGATGAATAGCAATGTTGATTTTTTTCAATCAAACCGCAATGATTTTGACGTGTCGTCCAACCTTCCACTTTTTCACTAAATTGACAAACATCCATCGATTATCCTTGCAATAAATTATTTGTCATAGCGAAAGCGAGACCCACGGGAAATTGAAGTCGCACGAATGGTAAATCGTTCTTAATAAGCGAAATCTGCGGAATAAGAATGTTTGCCTTTGAATTTTCCCCTTAAAATCATCACTTGTATGATACTTGATGTGAGATCCTTCACCATAAAACAAATGCGATCCGTTGCAAAGTTTCGGTACATTGATGTTTCGCAACAGAATTTTAACTGAACCAACTTTCAAATCCGAATTATGTAGATAAATATATAAATTTTAAAAATTATAAAAATCGAACGATCCGTCCCCGAGTTATGAGTGCACATACGGACGTCAGTCTCTTTTATATGTAACTGTACCCACCCGGCTTTGCCCGTACCTTTCGTATTAAATCTTGCTCACATTTCGCAAATTGCTTTATTTGGACAGCGTCCATTAATAATTTTCATTATACAACTTTAGAAATAGCGTTTGATTTTATTTTTGAATGAGACGTGCCACAATCCGTTTTCTTATCCCGCTTGTGTTTTTCAAAATACCACCTATAGGTCAAAAACTATCCAAAATTTAAAACTGGAAGCAACCATATCCATCTACAAAATTTCAATCAACTTGGTAGCGCTGTTTCGGCGATCGGCAACAGCGCCACCTATCAGGTCCAAAAGTATCCTATCCTTCAAGCGGGAACGAAAAATATAAATCTATAAAATTTCATTGAAATCGGGTGAGTGGTTTCGGAGATCGATTATAACGCCATATAGCTGGTCAAAAATCCTATCTTTTAAGTTTGCTCTAACCTGAAATACAACAATACGAACAAAACAAAAGAAGAATCATAAAAATTTACCCAGTGGTTATCGAGTTATATCATCATCATCGAGTTTCATCCCGAAAGAATTATAGGTATGAATTAAGAAGATTATTATTAAAGAAAATTTAATTGCCCTGAATAACGACATACGCCTACAACGCCACATGTTGAGGATTTTCCGACGATGTGCACTAAGAAATTCAGTTTTTGTTAAAAATAATAAATTAATTATATTATATGTATTTTATCAATATAATAACTCCGATCGAAGCATCTGTTTTAAACGATATTTATTTTGTTTACATCCTCGTTGACGATATTTGCAGCACGCATTCTGTCAATGTTATGCCAACGCCATAAGGTTACATCAAAAAAGTTTGAATTGTAAAAGCGCTATGGTTACATTAGATGTAATTTAATATGGTTGTTAGGTATTCTTAAATTTTCTAATTTTCCGCGAAATTTTCTTAATTTTTTCTTTCATAAGATTTTTCTCCTGACAATAACAAACACAACAAAAAAAATTAGCGAAATCGGTCCATCCGTTCACGCGTCATGCCGCGACCAAGGGAAATAGGGATTCATTTTTATATAATATATAGATTCAGCATTGGCACATTTGTTCGAACAGCTTGACTCAATGCGATTCGTTCGAAGTCCATTTCTCGCTCTTATTCTCGATTAAATGCGTCAAATCAAAGCTTTGTTGCGCATTTCATCTGACATCTCCAGTTCATTATCCGATGTCACAGTGCGAATTCGATGCAAAATATCGTCCGCCATAAAATCATCTTTGTATAATCAAAGTACATATCTACTTCATTTCAAAAAGTTACTTAATGTAACATAGTAAACATAATTTATTAGAACAAACTTTTTGAGTATACCTATATTTAAAAAAAAAAAAAAAAACTTCAAAATTGTTGACAACAACAATTTGCTTGGAAAATAATTAAAATAATTGACAACAACAATTGCTTTTAAAATTCAAAATATTTTTTTTTTTTATTTGAAGTGTCACTTCTTGATTTCTATCCAGTTAATTTTTTTTCAAAGTGTATTTCCCCATACAAACTTTAATTTTCTAATTTTCCGCGCAATTTTCTTAATTTTTTCAATTTTTCTTTTTTCCTAAACCTTCGCGGAGCAATTACGAACAAATCCGCAGGAGGAAGTATCCAATTTGTTCCAGTCGTTTTCGAGTTTTAAGCATCCGAACAAACCAAGATCCATTTTTATATATATAGATTTGCTAAATGAGTTTAACTCAGTCGTAAATAAATAGGGAGGTGGTTTTAGTGGGTGGCGGGTCCCACACTACTAGCTTCACTAGTGTTTTTCAAGATTTTCACCGACCCTCGGAAAAAAAAAAAAACGACGGGCGTGAGAGGTGCAATTGTTGGGCACGACGACGAGTTGAAGTGGACGACTCTTCAGCCACACTATCGCGAACAGCAGCAATATTTTCTGCAGTACGAGCTGTACGAGCATGCACTGGTGTTTTTACATCTCCTACAGACCCGGTTGGCTCAAATTTTTGCACGATTTTTCCGCTTGTACGCACATTTGGACAATTAAATTGACCGAAAAAATCCCGAAGTGCACGATATGCATTTTGATTTGAACGCCCATTTTCATAATAAGCCTGAATAACTTTAACGCGTTGCTCGATTGTGTATCTTTCCATGGTTCAAATGGAGAAAAGCAGAAAAAAACTTGACGTTTAGGTGTGGTTCACATTCAACATTGGCCCTTAAAATTTAACCACCCTTTACATAGAAAGATGCTCCTACATTTCACATAACTTCATAACCGCTTAGCTTATAAACGGCAATGGTATGGAAGATATAAGCGAAATTGTTTCAACCGTACCCAGTCTCCCCTTATTTATGAAAAATGACAGATACATAATTCAAAAATTCAAAGAAGAAAGTTGTTAAAATGTGTGATAAACTAGAAGATTTGACTCGTTTTAATTTATTAACAATATTAGTTAAGGCATATAGCGATGAAAGCGATTTAGAGTTGATCGAACTTGGTGTTGATGAATCCCAGTATGTGGAAGAATTTGTACTGATTGAGCTACACGAATTAGAACGAATTAGGACTGGAGGACATGTGTGATTCCAACAGGACGGAGCTACGGCACACACTGCGTGAGCCGCAACCGATATTCTGAAGGCGGCTTTCCCGGGTCACCTCATCTCTCGTTTTGGCGATTTGCACTGGCCCGCAAGATCGCCCGATTTAACCGTTCCAGACTTTTTTTGTGGGGTTTTTTGAAGTCCCGTGTTTACGTGAACAAGCTCGAGACCCTAAAAGCCCTCAAGACCAACATTCGACACGAGTGCGAGAATCTGTCCCACGAAGTTCCCGCCGAAGTTATGAAAAATGACATAAAACGAGCCCTTATGGCAATCAATTGTGACGGCCAATATCATCTTCTCGACTTGACAAATAAAATTCTAAAAGTTCAAATAAACATAATCGAAAAACAGAATCGAAGTTTTTTTTAGAAAAAAAATGACCAAACAACATCGGATGACTTCTTTTGGCCCACCTTGTACAAGCATTCGAGAAAAGGAAAAATCAACACTGCATTAAAAATTTTATAGAGGAGGAAGAACTTCGTCGGCACTAACGAAAAAAATCTTCATTCATTTTAATCTAACCACCAATGTGGGCTAAAAGAAGTCATCCGTCAGAATGGTGGCAACAGTGGATGATCAATTTTCTAAGAAAATCATCTTCAGTGATGAGGCACATTTTCACCTCAGTGGATTCGCCAATGAACAGAATTGCCGCATTTGGGCGAATGATAATAGAAGAGTGATTGTCGAAAAACCAATGCACCCACAAAGAGTGACTGTTTAGTGCGGTTTATGGGCTGACGGCATCATCGGGCCGTATTTTTTCCAAAATGAGGCCGGTCAGGCAGTTACTGAGAATGGTGTTCGCTGTCGTGAGATGATAACGAACTTTTTATGGCCCGAATTGGAAGATATGGATGTGGACGATATGTGGTTTCAACAGGTCGGTGCCACTTGCCTCACAGCTAACGAAACAATGACTCCGTTGGACTTCTTTCTCTGGGGTTATTTGAAAGAAAAGGTGTAGGGTCAGTTGGGGTAAATGGAAACACTTTCTGCTTTTTTTTAAACCAAATTTTGAAAAAAGTAAAAATAAAAATGTTTGGTTCTTCCTTTCAACTTTCAGATAATAGTATTATTATTAAAAAATACCAAGAATTGTACTGGTGATCATTGCACTTCTTATCTGTAAAAATGAAGCGCAAAATAGTGCTGTTTACATTTACCCCGGCGTTGTTTACATTTCCCCAATTATTTTGAAAATCAAGGGGTAAATGGAAACAGTCCGTTTGATTCCTGTAGACACTAGGGACTTCGGTATGGGGTGAATGTAAACAAGTAAGAACTGGCTATAATTGATATTGATTTTTTACGACTAAAATTTTCAGTGATATATGAAAGTCAAGGGCGCAGTAAGTGCGGTGACAGATTGGCGTTAATTCGAATTGTCTTTTTGTTGTTTCTTGGCCTACGACAATTAATTTTGAAAGGATAAAACAACCGCCGTTTACAATTACCCCGCTTTTACATTTACCCCAACTGACCCTACATTGATAAGCTAGCAACAATTCAAGAGCTAAAGGATGAGATAATTCGGCACATTAACGGCATAGAACCTCAATTATGCCTCAGCGTCATCGAAAATTTGGACAATCGGATGGAGGTGTGCCGCCGAGGTCATGGCGGCCATTCGGGCGATATTTTATTCCATACATTATTGAACCATATCAATATTATCATAATGAAAAGAAATGACAATAATTTCCTAAATTATTTGTTTCTTATTCAAAATCAACATCGGCCCTTTAAAACCTAACCACCCTTTTTAAATGAAAAGTATAACAACCATATTAGCACAGACAATAAATATACAGATGTCTCATGCCTGTACAAACAAAATTTTGAAGCATATTTTTTCCTTACCAGACAACCTTTTTCATCGCCTTACCAGACAAGGAGCTTTCAAAATAAGCGTTGAGAAGAAAGCTCTTTTATTTCCTAGTGCCTTTCCTTCGCTCCATTCATTTGTGTTGGCAAAGAGCTTGCCCCCTTTCCTTACGCCTTGTTCTTATGGGCTTATGACAAAGCAAGAGACAAGGAATTATAAACTGCCGAATAATGAAAGAGAAAGATAACAAAAATATAATAATACACCAAGTAAGCAGAAGCAGCGTTGCCACTTTGCTGCAACAGCAGTAAATCTACTGCGTTTTTCGCAAAAAAATCTGCTGCCACTAAATCCAATCTACTGCACTTTTTTTGTTTGATAAACCTTCTCATGGATCATGAAACCAATTTCTCTCTGTCTATATTTCTATTATTTTCTCGTTTTGATTTGCAGAGCGAAAGTTTTCGATTGTAAGACATTTAAAAAATAAACTACGAAACAAACTTAACGTGAATGTCAATGATTGTCTGAAATGAATGTCAGAAACGGTTGCTGGACACCCATAGAGCCCACTCTCCTGGGCTTTAGTATTTCCAAAATGTTAATTTATTTAATGAAACGTTTATAAAAACAATATTAAAGTGATTATCTACTGCGGAAAGATCGAATCTACTGCATATTTTTTAATGATCTACTGCGCTCCTTTTTTTTTTTTGAAGTGGCAACGCTGAGCAGAAGCACGCTGCCAGATATTGATAAGCAGCAGCAGGCATAATTCGTTTCGAATCACTTGATGCCAGAGGCCAGACTCTAGAAGAAATCTTCTTTTTTTTTCATGTTATTTGGTTTCAAGTGATGTGCATTTTTAATAGTCCTTTTTGCCTTGTGGTTGAGACACAGCAAGAGCAAAGGAATGAAAATAATTATGTAATCTCTATAGGAATGAAAATAATTATGTAATCTCTATATTTACAGGGTATCCGCCGGGAAGGTGTACTACTTTGTTTTGCCGCCATTTTGGTAAACATTAGTTGCAAGTTCATATTTGGCAGTCGTCAAGTAGACCCGTGGCAAATTTATTATGGAAAAATATTCGATAAACTAACGTGTTTTAATCGTTAAAATTTTTATCAAAATCAATCATCGATTAGTTGGATGATGAGAAAGTTACGTGAAATTTTTGGGAGTGCCAAAAAAACGCACTATTTATCGTGTAGTGAATAATTTCGAAGAAAGAGGGTCTGTGGGTGATAGGCCCAAGCATGGACCACAACGTACCAGAGACAATACTTAGACCCCCAAGCCCCAACTCACAATCCTCTTGCCGCTGGCCCCGTTTTTTTTTTTTTTTTTTTCAAATTCGCCATTTTGTTTTCCTATCGGCGTTATGTCTATTTAGAATCCGTGTGACATGCAAACACATACAAAAAATATAAAATCAATGCTGCCAACTGCTACCAAGCATGGGGGAATGTGATTGAATTTGGCATCCAATAATTCTTCCTATTAAATATTTATTTTGACTTTTCTATCTCAAAAATTAATTAGAAAGCTAAGTACTATGTACTAGATAGATGGCGCTGTCGCCGATTTCCGAAACAGCTCTACTGATTTCATTTGTTGGTTCCAGTTTGAAAGACGGGATAGTTTTGGAACCTATAGGTGGTACTTTGGAAAACATAACCGGGATAGGAAAACTATTTGTGGCACCTCCCATAGTGTGGAAACGCTATTTCTCAAGTTGTGTAATTAAATTTATTAATGGACACTGTCCAAATAAAGCACTTTGGGAAACGTGACCAATGTGACTTAATGTGAAAGGTGCGGGCAAAGCCGGGTGGGTACAGCTACATATAAAGACTGACGTCCGTACGTACACTCATAACTCGGGATCGTTCCGTTTTTCTGATTTTTGGTTTAAATTCGCATTGCCCCAATTAAGGACATATAATATGCTACTTTCTGTTTGTATGGCATTTTGAAAAAAAAAAAAAAATTGTCTGGATAAAAAACTCACTTCCAACACAACAAAAATTACGTTATTAAATCACCTACACAATTTGAAATTGAACCGAAGAATTTATAAGAAAAATAAATAGGTTTTTGACCTTCTTAATGGAAAACTTGCGCTTACACGGAATGATCAAAATATTAGTTTTTTACAGGAAATGCAAATTTATATGCTAAACATTGAACCGATAAAAGCGAGAAATAGAGCATTCTGTTTCAAAGGTTATTTTATTAAAATGTACAATTTGACTCGTTATCTCAGGCCGAAGTTGCTTATTAAAAACAACTAGGTAGCATATTATAATGTTCCTACATAATTTTCAATGGAAATCTAAATATTCAACAGGAAATTAATATAGAAAAGCAGGATATCTACAATCTGAACTAAAAAATCCTAATCCTAAAATACGCACTGCACATCAAAATTCAAACAAAATAACAACCAAACATCTTAACATGGATACGAGTTTGTGCTAAATCAATGATGACGATCACGATAACCACGATCCACCCCTACGCACAAACAGCAAGTTAAAATAAAGAAACCAAAAAAAAAAAAAATGTTCTTAACGTTGTGTGAATTGAAGCAAAAGGCAGGAAGAAAGCAATGTACTTTCTGTGTGCGTTTTTTTTATGCGTGGAAAGAAGAAGAGAGAAGAAAAAGAGGCAAAGATTCATTTAACAATTGTGCATAATATATGAAGCTTTTGAAAAAGCTTTTTTTTTAAGTAGATTTCGTTTTCATACATCATCTTTTCCCATATGGATGAGACATCTGTATATTTCTTATCTGTGATATTAGGTTACATAAAATCGTAAATCTGCAAAGTAAATATTTTGTTTGTTATTATCCATAAAATAATAATTACTTGATACATTTACTTTTCTATTTTCTTCTCATTATTTCTCAATTACATATTTGAATTATGTAAACTATTTCCTCATTTACAAATTTGAATTATATAAGTTACATAACATGAATTAAAACTGAACGTACCTAAACATTTTGTAAGTTACTGTAAAAAACAAACCGCGTGAACCGATTCGAAGCTTTCAAAGCTTACCAAATGTTAAAAGCTCCCATGGGTTTTGGTATAAATACCGGCAGCCGAGAGCGAGACCCGAGACTGCACGGGTTGATCATGATCATTCTGGCCAGAGCGTATCCAAACTAAAACTAGAGAGTCAACTCCCGTGCACCTACCCGATTTTCCTCGCAAATTTTGAATGACGACAGCCGACCCCGACAGCCCTCTCTCGCGCGCTCTTATTTTTACTGTTCAATCGGTGAATACGTGTAATTAATGGCCGCCCGGTGGCACTTTTTCAATTACAAACAATTTGTAAATGAATTTATAACAATAAATGTAACAAGAATAATTGAGTATGGTTTTTTATATAGCTTTACTTTTTCTCTATCCAAATTCGGTTCCAAAATATTTTCATCCATTCACATTTCAGTTCTTTTTGGTTTTGTTTTTATGAATTACATTTTTGACAGCAGAATTCATGCAGCTGAAGCTTGGGGGTTGTTCCATAAATAGGTTAACGACATGCAAGTTAAGCCCACGGTTCCACTAGGGCAAAAGTAAACTTTAGAAAATGTATTCACAAAAATAAATTTCTATTTGGCTTGGTGTTTGAATTTAACAAATGCATACTTGCATATATAGGGTAGAGTCGCCTAATTGCGGCCGCCTCCAGTTTTCGGCCACCTCTCAGAAAAGTCGTTGTAACTAGTGAATTCGTACATATTTCTCTTTCCGAGTTTTTGTCTTATATTGTTCTCTTTAACTTCTCTCTAAATCTGTCACAAGCAGCGCTGCCAACCTAGGCTTTTTCATGCCTTTTAGGCATTATTTCATTAGCTTAGGCTTTAAGGCTCTTTTTTTTCCAAAACGGCATCTTTTTTTTTATTTCAAATATACCTATATATTTTTTGGATTCAACGTATACTGACTTTTCATTTTTTTAAACATTATTAAAAAATCTTGACAAAAAAAGTCATGATCATGAATTTTGTTCCTATTTCTTCTGTAATTTATACATAATTTAAGTTTTTTTTTTTAAATAAAAAATGTTTTTGTTAATTTTTTTTATTTGTGTTTATATTTTGATTTATTGTTCCAATTTGCATAGAAAAATATTTTAGGCATTATTTTATTCAAAAAGGCATCTTTTTTTTTCAAGTTAGGCTTTTTTTCGTCAAAATTGGTTGGCAGCGCTGGTCACAAGTCTTGTTGCGTTTTTTCTGTCGCTGTCAAGAAATGAACTCTTTTACCTCGTTTTGCATTGGTGAAGATTTTGCGTGAATTTACTGTTACAAGCGATAGTTAAATTGCTGTCGGGAATTAGTGTTTTGTGTGGAAACTGTGTGGGTAAGTGTTTTCAAATGTTGTTTTTATAATAAAATATATTATTTTTAATTAAAGTTAGCTTTTAAATGCGAAAAACTTTTGTATTCATTGCTGTTTTTAAAGGGGCCGGGGATAGGACACCAAAATAAACGCGGTTGCCTGTTGTCGGCCAGCCCCGGCCGGATATAGGCAACTCGAAAGGACGCACGTATCCTAACTCCGGCCCCATCTTTTATCTTAGGTCTAAAACAATTTTTTATAAGGTTCCCATTATAGTCCAGGATCCCTAGTACATTTTTTTAACTTGATTAGTATCAAGCTAATTTTCCGTGAGTAGCTTAATTTTGATAAGACGCCCACAATTTCCTTTGCGAAAATTCTTGACTGTGGTAGCTAACAGAGCTAGCAAGGCTAAAATATGTCGATTTGATGATTCTCAAATATTTATTACTAACTGGATTGTGTTTTATTAAATCGTAAGACAATTATCTAAATTATTTGAAAAAATATTTGTCCTACAAAATCGATGGTCTGATCAAAGAGTCCCCCCCTTCCAACATGTATCGATAACGAGATCACCAAAACTGATTACTAACCAGCTGATTTTTTTTTTATTTATTAGTTAATATTTATATAATTTAACAGTCATATTGTCCTACAAATTCCGTGGTATGTTATCCCGGTCCTACGCTCAGAAGTTGTTAAGACCATAAGACCATTTTTATCATTACTAACTGTAGGACAAAAATATTAATAATAGGTTAGTGTGTTCTCTGCCCAAATAAAACAATGTCCTACAAAAAAACAGGTACGTATCACTAGTCCGACAAGAATTGTAATTTTTTCGTTTTCCTATTTGTAACATAAGATACAGTGAAAAAATCTTTTAAACACACCGACCGAGTAAATGAGTCATATGCCCATAGAAGTTAGAAATCAAAATTTCAATTCATATGTGCTCAAACAAGAATTGAAAAATCTCGTAAATCGTAATGCAGAAATTCTTCCACAGAAAAAGAAATGCACATGCAAACTACACACAAAGTAGGTAGGTACCTGCTCATCTCATTCATAAAAGCAACAGACAACAAAAACAAAGCTGAACGTATTATAAAATCGAACCAAAAAGGCAGAAAAGGAAGACATGAAAAAAAAAAAAAAAACCCACCCTCATCAACATTCAACACCAGAGACAATTTTCAGAAAGAGTCCAAAAAAGAGTCCTCGATGAAAAAAGGAGTCCCATTCCGATTTCAATATTTTTTTTTGGTTTTTTAAATAAACAAACTGTTAAATTCAAATTAAGGTAAAACCAATTTTTTCGAATTCATCTAAATACACTGAACAATTTTGAATTATAGCAAAAATATCCTACATTTTTAAAAGGGGTCCGAATTCACTGATTTTTTTAAAGATGAGTCCGGAGTCCAGGCGCTCAAAAAGGAGTCAAAATGACTCTTAAGCGTCCCGAAAGGTAACACTGGTACCAAGCTATTCTGTACTACTACTTTTGAGCGTAGGACCGGGATAACGTACCACGGAATTTGTAGGACAAATATTTTTTTAAATAATTTAGATAATTATCTTAAGATTTAAAAAAACACAATCCAGTTAGTAATAAATATTTGAGAATCATCGAATCGACATATTTTAGCCTTGCTACCTCTGTTAGCTACCACAATCAAGAATTTTCCCAAAGGAAATTTTGGGCGTCTAATCAAAACGATGCTATTCTCGAAGATTCAACTTGATAGTAATTATTTTTACATCAAGGATCTGTACTACAACTTTTGAGCGTAGGACCGGGATAACATACCACGGAATTTGTAGGACAATATGACTGTTAAATTATATAAATATTAACTAATAAATAAAAAAAAAATCAGCTGGTTAGTAATCAGTTTTGGTGATCTCGTTATCGATACATGTTGGAAGGGGGGGACTCTTTGATCAGACCATCGATTTTGTAGGACAAATATTTTTTCAAATAATTTAGATAATTGTCTTACGATTTAATAAAACACAATCCAGTTAGTAATAAATATTTGAGAATCATCAAATCGACATATTTTAGCCTTGCTAGCTCTGTTAGCTACCACAGTCAAGAATTTTCGCAAAGGAAATTGTGGGCGTCTTATCAAAATTAAGCTACTCACGGAAAATTAGCTTGATACTAATCAAGTTAAAAAAATGTACTAGGGATCCTGGACTATTAACTTTTCGATCGTAAAAGAGAAAAAAAATAACTCGTACAAAAACTCGCTGTGCACCATTCTGTTGATTTCATCAAATAAATTCATCCAACTCCAAACTATATTCCTCTACAAGATTTCTCCAGTATCCATCCCCATCGTCATTCGTCACCCGCACGCCACCGTACTTAAATCGCTTTACTTTGATGAACTTGTAGCACAGACAATAAATATACAGATGTCTTATGCCTGTACAAAATTTTGAAGCATATTTTTTCCTTACCAGACAACCTTTTTCATCGCCTTACCAGGCAAGGAGCTTTCAAAATAAGCGTTGAGAATAAAGCTCTTTTATTTCCTATGCCTTTCCTTCGCTCCATTCATTTGTGTTGGCAAAGAGCTTGCCCCCTTCCTTACGCCTTGTTCTTGTGGGTTTATGACAAAGCAACAGGAAAGAAATTATATAATTGCCGAATAATGAAAGAGAAAGACAACAAAAATATAATAATACACCAAGTAAGCAGAAGCACGTTGCCAGATATTGATATAATATGCGATTCTCATACTGTAGCAGTAGCAGGCATAATCCGTTTCGAATCACTTGATGCTATATATTGATATTTTTTTTCATGTAATTTGGTTTCAAGTGAGGTGGAACGGGCTGTCTGTGCATTTTCAATAAAAGCGAGACCTTTTTGCCTTGTGGTTTAGATACAGCCAGAGCAAAGGAATGAAAATAATTATGTAATCTCTATATATACTACACAGGGTGTCCGCCGTACTACTTTGTTTTGCCGCCATTTTGGTAAACATTAGTTGAAAGTTCATATTTGGCAGCAACGTTGCCACAATGTTACAAGTGTAACAAAAGTGTTACACTTTTTAACTATTTTATAATTTTGTTACAGTGTTACTTTCTTTTGCGCTTTGTTACATTTTTTCCCATTAAAATCCTTTTTTGTTTTTCTCATTAAAAATATTGAAAAGTTGAACTGGCAGCACTTTTTTCTTTCGAGCGAACTTCTACCATTTTCTGTCAATGTATTTGTTTGTTTACACAGATCAAAAGTTGTGCAAAACGTTAAACTGCGAGTGGAAATGGGAATGGGAGGGTACAAGAAAAGACAACAATATTTTTCTGTCTCGCCCCATCGCCGTTGACAATGTTCTACATCTCGTAGTAAATAAAGTTTGTGATACGAAAATTGAAATCTACTTCGATGGTTAATAATTTTGTTCCTTTTTTTGTTTTTTTTTATTTGTAAACACAAAATGGACAGGTAGGTTAAAAACAGAGCTTTTTTTTTTAAATGTGATAAAGAGTTCCTAATAAAGATTTTTTTGAGTTGAAAAACGATAATTTTATTATTACAATTTTTTCCGGTTTGTTACATTTTTTATCCATTTGTTACAATTTTTGAACAAAATTGTTACACTTTCAAAAAAGCTTGCGGCAACACTGTTTGGCAGTCGTGAAGTAGACACGTGGCAAATTATTTATTATGGAAAAATATTCGATAAACCAACGTGTTTTAATCGTTAAAACATTTTATCAAAATCAATTATCGATTAGTGTGACGATGAGAAAGTTACGTGAAATTTTTGGGAGTGCCAACAGAACGCACTATTTATCGTGTAGTGGATGATTTCGAAGAAAGAGGGTAGAGGGTCTGTAGGTGATAGGCCCAAGCATGGAACACAACGTACCAGAGACAATACTGAGACCCCCACTCACTCACAATCCTCTTGCCGCTGGCCCCGTTTTTTTTTTTTTTTTTTTTTTTTTTTTTCTAATTCGCCATTTTGTTTTCCTATCGGTGTTATGTCTATTTAGAATCCGTGTAACACGCAAACACATACAAAAAATATAAAATCAATGCTGCCAACTGCTACCAAGCATGGGGGAATGTGATTGAATTTGGCAACCAAAAATTCTTTTTCTATTAAATATTTATTTTGACTTTTCTATCTCAAAAATTAATTAGAAAGCTAAGTACTATGTACGGATTTTTTTTTTTTTTTTTTTCAAAAAGTAGATTGATAAAATAACCACTGTGCCAATTTTCATGATTCTTCTTTTGTTTTGTTCGTATTATTGTATTTCAGGTTCAGGCAATCTCAAACGATAGGATACTTTTAGACCCGATAGGTAGCGTCCATCTCCGAAACCACTCGCCCGATCTCAATGAAAGTTTTTGGATGCGTAGCGTATGGCTGGTTCCCGCTTAAAAGATAGGATAATTTTGGACACGATAGGTGGTGCTGTTCTCGATCTCCGAAACCAAACAACCTATTTTATGAAATTCTATAGATGGATATGGTTTGTTGAAGCTTGAGAGATAGGATTCTTTTCGACCCGATAGATGGCGGTGTCGCCGATTTACGAAACAGCTCTACCGATTTCATTGAAGTTTTGTGCATGGGTAGGGTTGGTTCCAGTTTGAAAGACGGGATAGTTTTGGAACCTATAGGTGGTACTTTGCAAAACATAACCGGGATAGGAAAACTGTTTGTGGCACCTCCCATTCAAAAATATAATCAAACGCTATTTCTAAAGTTGTGTAATTAAATTTATTAATGGACATTGTCCAAATAAAGCACTTTGGGAAATGTGAGCAATGTGACTTAATGTGAAAGGTGTGGGCAAAGAAGGGTGGGTACAGCTACAGTTATATAAAGTACGTACACTCATATCCCGGGATCGTTCCATTTTTCTGATTTTTGTTTTAAATTCGCATTGGCCCAATTAAGGATATACCTATATGCTACTTTCTGTTTGTATGGGTTTTTTTTTATGGCATTCTGAACAAAAAAAAAAACAAAAAACAAACACAACACAACAAAAATTACCTATTTACCTATTGCCGGCTTACACAATTTGAAATTGAACCGCAGAATTTATAAGAAAAATAAATAGGTTTTTGACCTTCTTAATGGAAAACTTGCGCTTACACGGAATGATCAAAATATTAGTTTTTTACAGGAAATGCAAATTTATATGCTAAACATTGAACCGATAAAAGCGAGAAATAGAGCATTCTGTTTCAAAGGTTATTTTATTAAAATGTACAATTTGACTCGTTATCTCAGGCCGAAGTTGCTTATTAAAAACAACTAGGTAGCATATTATAATGTTCCTTCATAATTTTCAATGGAAATCTAAATATTCAACAGGAAATAAATATAGAATATCAGGATATCTACAAACTGAATTAAAATATCCTAGCCCTAAAATCCGCACTGCACATCAAAATTCAAACAAAATAACATCCACATATCCACCCAAACATCTTAACATGGATACCTACGAGTTTGTGCTAAATCAACGATGACGATCACGATAACCACGATCCACCCCTACGCACAGACTGCAAGTTAAAATAAACAAACCAAAAAAAAAAATTGTTTTCTCAACGTTGTGAATTAAAGCAAAAGGCAGGAAGAAAGCAATGTTCTTTCTGTCTTCTGTGTGCGGTTTTTTTATGCGAGGAAAGTAGAAGAGAGAAGAAAAAGAGGCAAAGATTTATTTATTTAACTCTTGTGCATTATGAGCTTGTGAAAAAGCTTTTTTTTTTAAGTTGATTTCGTTTTCATACATCATCTTTTCCCATATGGATGAGACATCTGTATATTTCTTATCTGTGAATAAATGTAACAAGAATAAATGTTAAGTATGGGTTTTTATATAGGTGTACTTGTACTCTATCCATATTCGGCGCCAAAAAGTGTTCATCCATTCACATTTCAGGTCTTTTTAATTTTGTTTATATGAATTACATTTTTGACAGCAGAACTCAAGCAGCTGAACCTTGGGGGTTGTTCCAAAAATAGGTTAACAACATGCAAGTTAAGCCCAAGATTCCACTAGGGCAAAAGTTTTTAATTTTTTTTTTTTGTTACTGAAGGTGAAAATCTCGAAAGACACAGTGGGGTTAGAAACCCAGAGTAGTGTGGGACTCTAACCGCACTAAAAACACCTCCTTAATCATGACCAATCAAAGAAAGATCGACAAATGATTTTAGTTTCAACGTTCAGTTGTGTTTGAGAAGGTATTACAATTTGAATACGGGTTCTCATTATTTAGATTATAAAGTCGTGAGGTTTAATTCTTCTCAATCTACGAATATTGTATTGTACATTTAAGACGTCTTCTATTTCAGGATTAATATGCATCTGCAGACGCTCATTGTGACGAATTGCGTACTTTTTAATTACCTCCGTTACAAGATCAGTCTGCAAATCACGATGCAGGTCATTATTTCTAATATACCATGGGGCATTTACTATTGCCCGAAGGACTTTGTTTTGGAATGTCTGTATTATTTTTACATTTGTCTTGATTGTACAACCCCATAATTGGACACCATATGTCCAAACAGGCTTCAATATCTGGTTATATAATAAAATTTTATTCTCAATGGACATTTCCGAGTTATGTCCTAGCAACCAATAAAGTTTTCTATATCTAATATTTAACTCTTCTACTTTCTTTTTCACATGTTCCTTCCATTTCAGCTTAGCATCTAGATTCATACCCAGATACTTAGCTGTGTTAGAATAAGGAACTACTTGGTTATTAATAACCACCGGAACATTTATAATTTTTTTATTTGTAAAATTGATATGAGTGGACTTTGACTCATTGAGTCTAATTCGCCATCGTTGTGCCCAATCACATATTTCGTTAACTGAATTTTGCAGCTTTTCTGTTGATTTAGTCACGCATCTATCAGTTGATAGAAGAGCAGTGTCGTCTGCGAATGTGGCTATCATCGTGTCGTTTCTATGTGGTATATCACTAGTATACAATAAGTAAAGGGTTGGTCCCAGAACACTTCCCTGTGGAACTCCTGCTTGTATTTCCTTAAGTTCAGAATACGCTGAACCATAACGAACTCTAAAGAATCTATTTGAAATATAAGATTTAAGTATCTCATAGTATTGTCTAAGTAGATCCCTATGAAGTTTATACTCTAAGCCCTTATGCCAGACCTTATCAAAGGCCTGAGCAACGTCTAAGAACAATGCAGAACAAACTTGTTTTTCTTCTAGTGATTTTTCTATAATATTTGTTATACGATGTACTTGGTCTATTGTCGAGTGCTTATTTCTAAACCCGAACTGATGGGTGGGAATAAGCCTTCTCTGCTCTATGATTTTATCTAGTCTTTTAAGAAGCAGTTTCTCAAAAATTTTGGATAGTACAGGTAAAAGTGAAATTGGCCTGTAAGAGGTGACTTCTGATGGAGGTTTACCTTGTTTAGGTATAACTATAATTTCTGCTATCTTTCAGTGATGTGGAACATATCTTAGCTTAAAACAAGCATTAATTAAAAGCTTAAGTTTAACCAATGCTATGAAGGGTAGTTCCTTCAGGATTTGGGCAGTTATTAGATCATAACCTGGTGATTTTCTATTGGAGAGCTCATGAATACATGTGCTGATCTCTTTTAACGAAACGTAAGTGATTACGTCCTCATCAATTCTGTCAGAGAATTCAAGGCATTCGCCTGCCACGCTAGGTGGAAAAAGTTTAAAAACATTTGTCAAATGTTCTGAAAAAAGTTTGACCTTTTGTTTTGGGTCGCCGATCCATTTCCCATCAGATGTTCGTAACGGGGGATCTTGCGTTTGAGGTCTTTTTAAATATTTGGCAGCCTTCCAAAGGGAGTAGTCTGTGACTTTGTCAGCAGTCAAGTTGGAAAGGTATTTAGTTAGAGATCTGTTTTTAAATTCACTAATACTCTTTTTAAGTTTATTATTAAGTCTATTGAATATAGTTTTATCGCCGGGATATCTTGTCACTTGCCATTTTCTCCGGGCTCTTCTCTTTTCTAATATTAGTTCCCTAATTTCTATGGGATATTTTACCGATGCTTGTTTACGTTGCTGACTAGTTGGTGTACTATCTTCTGCTGCCTGTTGTATATCGGCAATGAATTGTTCCACTTCGATGTCAATATGCCTTGTTGTGACCAGTGGAGATCTAAGGTTTATAAAACCTTCGAGTATTTTTTTAAAATTACACCAGTTTGTTCTTTTGTTGGTAAGTCTTTCATTGCTTATCTGCTCTACTAACATGCCGTTGACCGTTAAGATTACGGGTGTATGATCCGACGACAAATCATCACTGCTTTCAACTTTAAGTTCTTTTCTATTGATTCCTTTCGTAATGAAGAAGTCAATAAGGTCTGGTATTTTTGATGGGTCGGATGGCCAATAAGTAAGCGATCCAGTCGAAATAAAATTACAATTAAAATTTCGCCCTGTTTTGTAAAGCTTCCTGCCTTTTGTCGTTACTAATCTAGACCCCCAGTAGGTGTGTTTCGCATTGAAATCACCTCCAATGATAAAGTTATTACCTAGAGATCGAAATAGGTCGTTAAGATCTTCCTCTGTAGGCGAATGTCTAGGTGGACAATATATAGCAGCTACGTTAAATTGCTTGCTTTTAGTCAGAATGTTTACTATCGCTACTTGCATGGTTTGTTTTCCTATTTTGGGCATTTCATAGGGTTTTAAAATACTTTTTACAATTACAGCACTACCTCCCCTGGCACTGTCAGAAGGATGGGGAGAGTGGTAACAGAGGTACCCAGGAATTCTAATCGTTGTTTCCTGTTTGAAGTGGGTTTCAGAAATCAGGCAGACGTCAATGTCTTCATTGCATAAAAATACCTGAAATTCAGAAATGTGTTGGTGTAAACCGTTTGCATTCCAGGTTGCGACTTTCAGATTTTCAATCATTGTTATTTTGTTGATTTTTTCCTTTGGACACTTCTTTGGTTAGAAGCTTAATAACTTTATCTTGATTGTCCAATCTTTGAATAATAGTAGTAAGCATTTCCTTTACTGATATTTCTTCTTCTTTACGTGTATTTTTTACAATTTGGGAATATGATTTGTTATTTACTACTGGCGTGTTTATTTTAGTCGCAATTGGTATTTTGTCCTTTTTATTATTTTCGACATTTACCTGTTTCTTGTGTGTATTTTTAAGAGGGTTCTGTTTGTGTTTGGCAGTACCTCTCTTTTTCTTTTCTTGATATTCTTTTGCTGCCGGACAGCCTCTATAATTAGCTGGGTGGTTTCCATGGCAGTTGATGCATTTAACTTTATCTTCTCTTTTTTGTGGACAACTATTTGTTGAATGATTTCCTTCACATTTAACGCATGCAAAATCTCTTTTGCAATATCTTTGCGTATGTCCGAAAGCTTGGCATCGTTTGCATTGAGATATAGTGTTGGATCTTCTTCGAAATGGCTCAATCTTGACAACAATATTCATTATTGATTTAATAGCGTATACCTTTTCAATATCTTCTTGATTGTGAAAGGCGAGCATAAAAAGGGGTAATTTTCTATTTCTTGTAGTTGGTTCCCCTTCATTAACTGTTGCTTTTTCTTTTTTAATTAAGTTTTTGGCTTCTATAATTTTGAATTTTTTATTAGTCAAGTCCTCAACAATATCATGTTCATCACAAGAGAAGTGAAGACCTCTGACGACTACCCTAATTGGTCTAGTAGCCTTATTTTCATATGTGTGCCATTGCAACTTCATTTTTGTTAACTTATCAGTGATATCTCTATAAGTGTCACTGTCATCGACATTTATTTTCCAATTGTTGTTGCTATATGACGTGAGCTTGCACGCTTTCTTAGCTTTTTGCTCAATTATACTTTTCAGCTCACCAAATCGGTCTACTCCAGAGATCATTATTGGTGGTGGTAATGGCTGTCTTTTCGAGCCAATGATTGTCTTTTCAGTCCTTTTATCATTCGTCTTAGCTTGCAAATTTGCATGTTTTGCCGTAGCCACATTGTCAAGATTTCTGGCAGATGTTTCAGGAATTTCTTCTGCCTTTCGTTTCTTCGTTGGCCTTTTGCTTTTAGTCAGATGTCTTTCTGTCTCTAGTGCAAGCTCCTCTTCAACAGTGAGGTATTCTTTTTGTTTATCTTGCTGTATTGATTGGATTGGTTGGACAGTACGGTCCAAAAGGCTAACCTTTATTTCAAGTTCTTTTATCTGTTTTTGTAAGCTGTTGTACGTTCACTTTCAACTATATTGGTTTCAGTTCCACATTTTACTTTTTGTATGTTCGGAATGGTTCCAATTATAGCACTATCGTAGGCCGTAAGTTGTTTTGGCACGACCATTTTTGGTGGAGTTCTCGGCGTGAGTGAACTCCTTTTGGAGCTTTGTTGTTGAAGCAATAAATGGTCCCCCCCAGAATCCATGGGACCGACCTCCGAGAAGGGTGGATTTTCCAGTTTACCTGGTCTGCCACCTGGGGTACTTATGTTTGTTGTTTTGTTCAATGCCATAATTTTTATTAACTGAATCAGTTTTACTAGGTAGCTCAGTAGGTTCTACACACAAACCCCCTGCCAGGAGGACCGGGTCATTTGTTTTACCTTTTTGCCGCATTGTTTTTGCGAAGTTTTCGTCTCCGCTTTTGTGGATTTTAGTCGCCTCTTACGACAGGCGTGCCTACCTCGGGTATATTCTGTCCCCTACCCGAAGGGGTTTAGGTGATCCGTATTAAATCTATGGCTTAAGACCGCTGAAGCGGCTTTGGCATTCTGTAGATTAATTTGGATGCACCTTAGACCCATAGTGGTAATTGTTTAGGTGTGTTGGCAGAGTTGCCAACATTTTTAGCTTCCCCAATGGTTTGACTAGCTTCTGAGTTCAAAGACATTGAGGACAAGTCTTCTGATGTCTTTGATACTACAGGCTTTTCTTTAGTCTCTACCGTTGGTTTGCTAGCTCCAGATGTGGAAGGGTCAGCTGTCTGGTGCTTCTCTTGCCTCGCATGGATCAGTCTCGTCTGGGCGCTGAACTTTTGATGAGCTGGAGCTCTGTCTTTAGTTTTGGCCTCAACGTCTTTGTCCTGGACTGGTCTTGGCAAATCTTTTATTCTTATGAATACCTGCGAGAAGTTAAGGAATAGTTTACATTTTTGTTTTAAAATTTAATCTTTAGAGATCTCATCTACTGTGATCTGTGAAAGTGATGGTCTCTCCTCCGCTCTTTTCCTTTGTTATCCTGAGGACTCGCCAGCTTTTTGTGGATATGCCTGGATTTGGTTTGGCAGTCCGAACTAGGAAAATTTTCTTGGTAACGCTGTCAACGTCTGGAACGAAGGTAACGCAGGTGAATGTCTTGGGAATCTCATGTCCCTGAGTTATTCGCAGGTTTGCGTTGTTTTCTGTATCCTCTGTCTATACAAACTACTTCCTAACAATATTTGGATAATTTGTACAACGTTTTCTGTATACCTCTATACAAACTACTTCCTAACAATATCTCTGTATGTCTCTAGTCTCTATACAAACTACTCATACCTTAATGATAACGACTACACTACGTCTCTAACTACGTGGCCCGACTACTGCGTGGTTCCTTAACGGCCCGACTAAAGCGTGGTTCCAGAGGAAAGGAGGGGGAGAGGCCCGACTGTAGCGTGGTTCCTTAGCGGCCCGACTGCTACATGGTTCCTAGTGGCCCGACTACTGCGTGGTTCCTTAGCGGCCCGACTACAGCGTGGTTCCAGGGGAAAGGAGGGGGAGAGGCCCGACTGCAGCGTGGTTCCTTAGCGGCCCGACTACTACGTGGATCCTAGTGGCCCGACTGCGTGGTTCCTTAGGGGCCCGACTACAGCGTGGTTCCAGGGGAAAGGAATAGCAAGCCAGCTGGAATTGCTGGAACTGCTTAATTTAGGCCGGTCTCCCAAAAGGGAATCCAGCCACCAAAATTTAGAACAGGGACCTAAGTCGGTTTCTAAAAGGGGAGCCTTATCTGGTACGGTTCACTGGCAGACAGGTCTCGCCGAATGCTTTTCTCACTCGGCTACTCATTGTTTTTCCTTCCAAAAGACAATGTGAATTCTATGGGCCCAGTGTAAAATTCTATGTCACATAAGGGATTGGTGCAAAGGCCGGGAGTGGGGTGTCTGCGGGGTGGGGTGTGTGCTGTGACGACAGTAGTGGCCATCTACACCCCACAGTAGCGGCCGTAAAAGTGTGACGAACGGTGGCGTTTCGTTACAGTTGCATTCACTGGAGCATTCACGTGGCCTTCCCCTATCCGCCACCTGGGGACGCGACGGGTCGTCTGAGAAGCTCGTGTTTACCCGGTTTTCCATACATAATTGCCGACATTAAATAAAACATTTATCAATATAAGATCCATTCTCTTTCATTTAATCATAAATTAAAAAAAAAGAAAAAAGTAGTATACCTTCCCGGCGGACACCCTGCACTTCATTTTGAACACGAACAGTAAAGGTAAGATTAGACGGTATGCCAAGTGGTCATAAAATGCCAATTTCTGACAGTTCTCCTGTCAAAATATGGCATACAAGGTCTGTTCCTTTACCTTTAAATCTTACGAATTTTTACCAATCCTTACGAATTTTTACTCAGTGCCGTTCCTTTACTCGAAAAATTCGTAAAAGAGAGCGTCATTGAGAGAACAAGACATTACCCCTCCAGTGAGAATCTTACGAATTTTTACTCAACAAATTTCTTGGTGTAAGAAGTGAAAAAGCCGTCAGTCACCTAACAAATAACAGCTAATTTAAAATTGTTGTCCCATTTGGCATATGCGTGGATTATTTTTTTAATTCGTTCGTATTAAAAAAGTATCAAGAGGCGGCAAAATAAAATTAAATGTTCTCCTCAAGATTCTTTCGAAAGTGGCGACGAAATTCTTCCTCGCTGGAACAATGAACAATCTCCTCCATGTAATTCTTCATGCAGTCCCGCTTTTTCCTCTTTTCGAATGCTTGTAAATAGTTCAATCAGTACAAACTTTTCCACATACTCGGATTCATCAAAATGAAGTTCGATTAATTCCAGGGGTCGAATCGCCACTTCCGTAAACGAGCTACCCGTTCTAGGAATTTAGTTGGTTTTACATGTGAAACAAAAACAAATTCCGTCACGAAATGCTCGATCACGGAGGACACGATTCGACCCCAGATCACTTTCTTCGCCAGCTAGATGGTATAACTAATTTTCTTAGTAAATTAACAAATTCCTCGATTTTATCAGACATTTTAACGAGTTTTCTTACCATTTTTTGAATATTTGAATTATGTATCTGTCATTTATTAAAGATAACTACAAAAGCGTTCCCTAACTTTTTCGTAAGTGTCTCTCTTTGTGAGAGAATTTATCCCTACAACTTACTTACTACAAATATAAAGGAACAGACCTACAATAGGTCCTATTGTAGAATGGAAAATACTGTCAAAATGGCAGTGTCTATTTATGGGTTCATTGTTACCCATAAATAAAATAGTTGAACAGAACTCGAAGTTCAAAATAGTAATGTTTTTGATGGCACACATTGTTGTTATATTTTTGTGTATTCTTTTAAGGAAGCCTTAAGTTTCTGTGATATTTTTTTTTTGTCACGTTTATCATATGTTTACTAAAATCAAGTTTATTGTCTAGTATCACCCCTAAATATTTGATTTCGGTAACTTGCTCAATTTGCATTCCCTCAACAATTAAATTTATTGGCTCACAACTATTGACAACCATAGATTTAGTTTTGTTTACATTTATTTTCATTTTATTGTTTTGCAGCCATGTGCATATGTTTTTGAGGTCCACTTTCATGAAATCAATAAGTTCACTCAGAATTTTACCACTTATAAAGATGAGAGCATCATCAGCAAATAGAGTTGTTTTACACACTTGTAAGGCGTTACATAAATCGTTGATATAAATTAAGAATTATAAGAATAATGAGGGTCCAAGTCTTATTCCTTGTGAAATACCAAAACTTGTTTCACTTGCACTTGATAGTGATTTATTGACAATAGTCCTTTGCGTTCTCTCAGATAGGTAGGACTTGAACCAGTTAATCTCACTCCCTTTTACACCATAGCTATCAAGTTTTTTTAAAAGAATATTTCGATTAATTGTTTCAAATGCTCGTTGGAAATCTAAAAAGACAGCTACAATTTTATTTCCGTTATGTCTGTCTTCTTTTAAGGAATTTAAGGACGATTCACACGAGTGATTATGACGGAAGCCGAATTGATTTTTAATTAATAATTTAGTATCACTGACATAATAAAATTGGTCGTACGCGCATTTTTCAATTTGTTTAAAGGGCTAAACTTATCACAGTAGATTGAATGAGTTTCCTTAAGTATGGGAATAACGGTAGGGTCTACCCTAAGAAAAGCCGTGTTACCGCATATGAGCTCCATTTTTTCAGCTGAAGCAACAGCCATCCTTCGAGCCACCTCACTCCCAAGGAAAACCAAATTCATTATTTGCTCCGACAGCCTCACAAAAAGGAAAAATTGGGTTCCTGGGTACGCGGGTATAAGGGGCAATGAGGAAGCTAATATTGCAGCCAAGACTGCGTTAACGGAACCCCCCCTAACGGACTTCAAATTCAATAAAAAGGATATAAAAAACTTTATTACAGCTGTCTGGTACGAACAAAACCAATAGTATTGGAAAATATCCACCCATCAATACAAATTAATAAATCCAGATGCAAAACCGCTCAGGTTCCCTATTAATTGTACCCACAAAATGATGAAAATATTTATTCGACTATGCCTGGGGCACATACGTCTCACACACGAGTACCTCATCACCAAAAACAGTCGCCCCTTTTGCCATACATGCAACTCCAATCAAGTACTCTCTACCTACCACATAATCTAGGAATACAATGCCATTAACCAAAATCCGTAACCTATCTCCATCCACTTCCCTACAACAAACACTCTCACTTCCCACTGAACTCAAATGTCAAAATTGTCACTAATCTGCTGTCATCCCTCCATTTGAAAAACAATATTGCACTCGACAATAATCTGCCGTATTTGTCTACGAAAAGATTTGTTTCTTCTTTTTTTCAACAAAAATAACAAACAGCTTTTTAAATAGATCTAATTTTATTTAAATAGTATAATTTTGACACTACTTATTCCACATATATCTTCTTATATATATAATTCTTTCGGGGTGTAACTCGATGGGGACGTAACTCGATAACCCCTGGGACGATTTTCATAATTCTTTTTTTGTTTTGTTCGTATTGCTGTATATCAGGTTTTTATTTACTTTTTGTCGCGAAAACAAAACTTAGAGGGGATGAAAGAGGTTATGAAAGTTTGTATGGGGAAATACACTTTGAAAAAAAAGAAACTGAATAGAAATCGAGTAGTGACACTTCAAATAAAAAAAAATATATTTTAAATTTTAAAAGCAAATTGTTGTTGTCAAGTATTTTAATTATTTTTCAAGCAAATTGTTGTTGTCAATAATTTTGGAATTTTTGTTTGTTTTTGAAATATAGGTACCTACCTAAAAAGTTTGTTCTAATAAATTATGTTTACTATGTTACATTAAGTAACTTTTTGAAATGAAGTAGATACTTTGAAGTAGATATAAAGATGATATGGATGACATTATTCTGCATCGAATTCGCACTGTGACATCGGACAATGAACTGGAGATGTCAGATGAAATGCGCAACAAAGCTTTGATTTTGATCGAGGATATGTGTCTGATCATGAGTGGCAATTTGTTGTGCAAATTGGGAATGCCACAGCCAAATCGTTCAATGCAAGACACATTTAATCGAGAATTGGAGCGAGAAATGGACTTCGATCGAATCGCATTGAGTCAAGCTGTTCGAACAAATGTGCCAATGTTGAATCAAGAACAAAAGAAAGTGTACGATGAATTGATGCAAGTAGTCGATAACGAAAATGGCGGAATTTTCTTCCTTGATGCGCCCGGTGGAACTGGAAATACATTCCTGATTTTACTGATTTTGGCTACAATTCGTTCGAGATCTGAGATCGCTTTGGCCCAAGCCTCTTCTGGGATAGTGGCTACTTTGTTAGAAGGCGGTCGAACAGCATTGAAATTGCCATTGAATCTGCAAGTGGATGCAGAAACTACATGCAACATTTCAAAGATTACTGCGATGGCGAAAGTACTGCAGCAATGTAAGATTATCATATGGGACGAATGCACCATGGCTTACAAACGCGCATTGGAGGCCCTGAATCGATTACGTAATGATAAGCGACCCTTCGGTGGAGAAATGATCTTGCTATCAGGCGATTTTCGTCAAACGCTGCCTGTCATTTCGAGATCAACTCCGGCAGATGAATTGAATGCTTGAAGGCGTCTGCTTTATGGCGATACGTCAAGAAATTGCATTTGACAACAAACATGCGAGTTTCTTTACAAAATGACCAGTTCGCTGCAGAGTTCTCCAGACAATTGATGGCGATGGGCAATGGTGTGATTCCAGCAAACTTAATCTCCAGCCTGATTGAGTTTCCTAAACATTTTTGCAACTTTACAACGACACCGGAGGAACTAATCATGAATGTTTTCCTCAATATCGCTCAGAATTTGTTGACCATGGTTGACTGAGTGTAAGAGTGATTTTGATTGCGATAAACAAGAACGTCGATCATTTGAATTTCGCCATTCAAAACCTAATCGCTGGTGAGTTGCATTCATACAAATCAGTCGACTCCGTGAATGATGAAAACGAAGCCACCAAATATCCCACTTTGTTGCGCAACCTAAACGAACCAAAATTTTGTAACGGTGTGATTGTGAAGAATTTAATATCAAATATTATTCAAGCAACGATTTTATTGGAAAATTAGCTGACCCGGCGAACTTCGTTCCCCCCAAATCTATGTTGTATAAAAATTGAGCCATAAAATTGTGTTCGTTTGTCGCCGAATCACGCCTTAACGCATTTACCGATTTTAACCAAACTTTCTCACATCTTTGGTATTGGTCTAATTATATGACTTTTGTGAAGTTTGGTTGCATTTGATAAAATATTTTTTTTTTTTCGGTCTTATGAGAAATACATTTTGTTTTGTCAAATTACTTTTTTCGAATTTCCATTCGGCTTTTTTTTTTTTCAGTTTTCTCAACATTTTGAAAAATTTTAGTTGTACGGTTCCTACGCTGGAATCGGAAAACTTATCCACGCGTGAAAAAAAATCATTTGAGTAATTTTTTGTTTTTCAATTAAATTTTGTGGCTGTGTTTGGTTGGTTACAGTTTGAAAGATAGATAGATATTTTGGACCCCATAGGTGACTCTGTTGTCGATATCATAAGCCTAACCGATTTGAATAAATTAGTTGGCGCAACAGGTCCGGAGAGACCCTAGGCCTAGCTTATCACAACCATTCGTTTTGTTTTTTTTTTTGGAACGAATGGAAGGGATCTACAATTTTATGCCGACTCCAAACGGCTAATTGAGAAGCCCTTTCAAGACATTTATACTCTCGGATGTTTGTCAGACGTTCGCGAGAGGTAGCGCAGCGGAAAAAAGCCCTAAGTCGGAATTGGGTTCTTGCGGGATTCGAACCTGGGACCCCCGCATAGCAGTCCAACACACTAACCACTAAGCTACTGCGACTACGGGTACAGTTTGATAGATAGGACTATGTTCAGTCTCATAAACCACTTAACCGATTTCAATGAAATTTTGGGGCTGTGTATGGTTGGTTACAGTTTGAAAGATAGGACACTATTTTGGTTACGGCTATATGTAAAAAAGACTGTCGTCCGTATGTGCACTCATAACTCGGGAATGGATCGTGCTTCGTGGATTCGTATTGACCCAAGGAAGGACATTTATGCTATTTTTTTTGTCGTGAAAATAAAAGTTTACGGGATGGGATTGGGGATGGAATTTTGCATGAAGAACCGCATTTAAAAAAAAAGAAGATTGAATAGAAATACGGGAAGTGTCACTTCCAATACAACAAAAATTATTTAAAATCTTTATTTTTGAATTATTTTGATATGACAGGCTTACCGCTACACAATTTGAAATTGAAAGTCGGCTCAATTATAATTTTGTTGCGCAACCTCAATCCACCGAAATTTTGTGAAGAATCTCAAGAATCAAGAATCAAATGTCATGGAAAAAGCGACGATTTCGAGTGAAAAATTCAAAGGAAATCATTCTAATTCCGCGAATTCGGCTTATTCAGAAAGATTTGCTATTCGTATTAAAGCGTAGCAATTTCCCGTTTCGCTATGACAATTAATAAGTCTCAAGGACTATCGCTGGAATTTTGTGGAATCAATATTGAATTCCCATGTTTCTCCTAAAGTCAAATGTATGAACTTCCGCTTTATACATCGTGTATCGTAATTATAAAGGACATGTGCATAGTGCATGCTGAGTATTATTATTTTCATTACATTAACGAATATGGGCGAAACAAAGTTCGCCGGGTCAGCTAGTTTCCTTTATAAATTTATAACAAATAGTGTCCCTCTATTTAAATCAGTTTCCTTTTATACATATATACGTTATACATATACAGATCCTACATAATATAGTAAGAATGAATAGCATAAGATCATTAGTTCTAAAAAGAAAAAACAAAGATTATAGAATTCGTATTCCCTTATTTTATTTTTGTTATTTTTTGTTTGCATTACAATCACAAAACTTGATTATATGTAATATACAAAACTTCAATCACATTTAAAGCTATCAATATTATAGCAAAGACAAAACATAATATATAGTTACAATCTATAAAGACAATTTGTTTGTGTGCTTATGTGCTTTACATTCATTTATATGGTTTGTAGAGAAAACAAAATTAAACTTTTGGTTATGAAGACACTAGGAGTTTTTCTAAGTTCAAAACATGTATACAACTGTGAATGGTTGGTGAAAGGGAAAATAACAAAAATACAAGTACCTCCTACATTCAGTGTAACAATTCCGAGTTTGTTGTTAAATGTATGTGTGTGTTTTTTACTCTACTTCGTTTTAGAATCAGTATAGCACTTTATTAATTTGTTTTTATAGTATTGTATAAAAATAGTACAAATTAAAATAACAAAAGTAAAAATGATTACAAAACGATTATATATTGTTCTTTCTCAACAGATATATAAAATTATTTTATGTACAATAAAGTAGACTTACAAAAAAGTGTGTGTTTTCAAATGTTTTTCGTTTTCTTCATCTTTTTAAATATAATTCCAATCAAAGTAAGTATGGCAAATATCAGAACATAATAGGCTTATCTTTACACTGGTCTATCACATATTGTGTGAAGCGTTTTAGGAACTTGGGATATTCACGTTTGTAGACGGCTCGCAGAGCTGATGCTGGTGCCCAACCCCCGGGATTTACTAGAGAAAAAAAAAAATTAAAGATGAAATTATGCATTATCTTAAATAAATCTAGTTCAGTAGACAAATAGTACGGTTAAACAAAATGTCACAAAATAACTTGTCGTTTGAAGATTTTCAGGTAGATTAAGTTAAACAAGCGCTACACCAGAAAACTAAATGCGGCATTGTGATTCCTGAAGAACATATTTTAAGCTGCCCAAGCTTTTGGAACGTCTTTGACTTAAAAATAAAACTATACCTCGCGACCAGTTGTCACACAGAGCCCATTCCAGCACTCTAACAAACCTATAGCTACGGATAACTCTTTTCACTTACCAACTGAACAGTATGTTATTTTGCACGTCAGATCATCTCTGCTGAGCATCTCATCGTTCTTTGATTTGCCCTCTGTTAAATTTGTCTGACAAACAAGTATAACTGTGAGAAATATTCGAATGCATTTGCCAGTATTGGGCTGTAATACAAATGATTAGAATTAGAAAACTAATGCTTTTGTTACAGAAAAATAAAACCAACCGGATAGCCAGTTCTTTCTGTTGAATTATTGCATACAATCCACACATCTGTAGCGTCTTTTTCCAAATTGTCTGTGATTTTTCTCATGTGCGACCAAAATAGTGCATCCCTTTGATTTGCTGGCCAGATACGTTTGTGTGTTTGCAGGAATACTAATGTTTCGGGAGATATTTTCTCCAAAATTGTGCAGTCTTCCAGTGTCGCTGCAACAAAAAAAAAAAAATAAAAATAAATAAATAAATAAAAGCTCGTGTCACACTTAGATTGGCTTGACTCACTTTCCCAATCATTGCGAAACTCTGGCATAAAAAAATAATGACACATTTCCCGTGCGGTTACACCCTTAACAACATGACATGCTTTTAGTGGATCCATTACCATGCCATTCACTTCTTCCTCACGTTTGTACATTTTCATTTCACCTTCGTCAGCGAATATCTGCCACCCATTACCACCTTGACCAACGCCTTCACGGGCGTAGTGCAATTGTTCCCTGCATACTCGATCAATCTGATCGTCGAAATTAATTGATTTTCTAGAAGTGGTTTTTAATTTGGTATTGATTGAAAGGACTCACCTCTGGCCATAAGGTATGCTCTTTGGCAGTGGCTCCCGTTCCGAATTCATCCTGTCCATCTTCCTGTTCACTCTGTGCCTGGTGGGGTACATTCACCAGCGTCTGGGAGAGCTGTGACTGTAGTTTCAATTTAACTCTCAGCTGCATATCCTCTTCGATTCTATCCAGGCCGGTTTCAACAGCATCAAAGAATTCATCTTCCGGTAGAGTAGAGTTTGGTCCCTCCTGTTGCCAATTGAATTCGCCGTAAAAATAAAGAGAATGAAGAATATAATTTCTTTGAAATTATAAAATAACAATTGGTTTTCATTCGAATATATAATATATCCACGTTCCACGTCTATGCTAAACATTATCGAACCAATTTAATGCATTGGCCTTTCACACCATAGTAATGATATAAGACGCATTTGTTCAATGGTAAGTGAGCTGAACTACTGAACGAGGGGTCTCGGCTTCAACTACCGGAAAAACACAACTTACATCTTAGGACTTTTGCCCACTGCGACACATTTCTCAAGCGCCTGCCAAACATCCGAAACTCAGAAATGGCAAACACTAAAGAGACCAGCAAACAAACCAAGCCCTTCTCCAGACACACTCTACTCCCAATACCATCCACATTGAAGTAGGTTTTAACCATTAACTACCGCACTGGGTCGGATAAGAGCAACAGGATATCGTTCATGATAGAGCCTTATAATGGAAGTTTCGAAAATACCCGGAGGATTTTACGCCATTTGAAGTTTGATATTTTACTCCAAAAGCTTAAAGTTAATGTTTTTAGACAACCTAGGCGATACAAAATTATTCTTTCCTTTAATATGTAATAGAAAGAAGAGGAAAACTTCATTAGAGATAAATTATAAAACATAAATAGGAATGACTGATATGACCATTTAAATTCGTAATCTCTATCGCTCCACATTTGGAGGAAGTGTTTAAATGATTAGTTATAACTTTGACGTAAAAAGAAGAATCAACACTAGCACTCACGCTTAGCCGAATACTTAGAAATAAATTCTTTTCACACCACGTATACGAAATTCCATAACGGACAGACAATTGAATTATTTACTGCTAGTGAATTCTAAACAGCAATTCATTCAACAAAAAGTATAAACGAACGACAGATGCAAATTTTATAGTTTTCGTTCAAAAATCCAACCACGTTCGCTAGAAACTGCCAACTTAACAAAATATTCAGTGGCTAATCCTCATAGTACTTATTAAGCAATCGTTACAATGTTTGCATGTGTAGCCAAAATACGACCGTACGAGAAGGTGGAATGAAATGCAAATGTAAAACAATTTCGGTTAAGAGTTACACGTGCGCATTCAGTTTGTTTCTTTTTCTTCGTAATCAAAATTTTAATCAAAATTTATTAATCAAAATTATTATTACATAGTAGATTTTCATTTGCATATCCTCGAGAATTTTCTTCATTTATTCGCCCAAACGAGGGCTTGGAAAATCACGTCTATAATTGATTGCCTAAAATGGTATTCGAAATAGTTGAATAATGCAGAGATGCGCTATAGTATTTAGTTCTAACGATGCACATTGCCTAAAATTAAATCAAATCTTACAGAAAATAAGTTAGGAAGGCATAGTGAGATTTAATAAAATGCGTTTCGTTTCGTTTTATTTAAGGGCAGTTTTAGATTGGACTTATAACTTCTTTCCTTTATTGTTTCTGTATAAGGAGGGTTCGCTTCTATATTATCACACAGTAAGAGATGTAAACTCTTTATGAAAGAGAATCTTATTTTCAAACAGATTTTCTTTGACTTAAATTGATATTATTGGACGTCAGTAGACTTTAAGTGGCTTACATTGACTTCAATTGATTTTAAAACCCCAAATTTACATTTGTAAGAAAATGCATCTAAACGTGCTAAAAATGGAAGTGGTTAAATAAAAACTATTGTTGAGAACATTTACGTCGGTGAACGACATAATAATTTTTGTGGAATTGACTGACAATTTGAAATGAAAAAGTTTTATATGTCCCTACAAATTTCTCAATTTGTTTTCCTAACTTGGTTTTATTAATCAAAAGTGAAACAATGTTGGGTTTAAGTGAGACCTTCTTAGAGTTAGCGTGACCCCATCAATAACTCCAAATGTCGTATCGGATCTAAGAATAAATAATATCAAAAATAATAGATACACATTTGGGTAATACCTGTCCACCATTGAGGCGGTACGGTAAAAAGTCGTCTATATTAGTGCCGGCTCCAGCCAAACTAGCGCCCTGTGCAAGATTTACAGAATGCGCCCTTTTTCATATTTGCACACATGCATAGGTCTTTTTCACATCACCAACGAGGTAGACTTTCAATGGTTTTTTTTTTATTGGGTCCTCGGAACTACCTGACCATTGGATAATTTATTTATTTATTTATTTGTCAGCAAAATACTTGGATTTTCAAAGACATTAGTTTATAACAATAGAATAGAATAGAAACTAAATAGAGCAAACAATTATGACTGAATAGCATCTAGTAGCTTTCTTTTTATTGTAGCAATCGATGAGTTAAAATCTATTAAATTGATATTATCATTGTAGCTTATCAGTAAGCCGTTGATAGATGATGACCTGCCATAATTTGTACGAGAATGTGCGATATTAAAAAAACGGTTAATTCGTAAATTTGGACGATGGATATGTAAATTAAGAAGTACTAAGATCTCCGGAGAGTCAATTTCTCCAATAAGAATCCTATGTACAAAAATAATTCTTGCCACTGTTCTCCTATTTTTAAGCGATTCTAGGCTAATCAATTGTAGCCTTGATTGATAGGAGGGTAAATTACTAACGACAGCCCAAGGAAGCCCTCTTAAGGCGAACCTGAGAAATCTTTTTTGGATAGATTCAATTCTTAAAATATGGACATCATAAAAGGGAGACCAAACAATGGATGCATATTCTAAAATAGATCTAACAAATGAAAGATAAAGAACTTTTATAACGTATGGGTCAGAAAAATCACCTGCATAGCGCCTTAGTAGTCCCCAAGCTTTATTTGCCTTATTTGTGACATAATCTATGTGGTGTATGAAAGATAGTTTAGTATCTAAAAGCACCCCCAAATCTTTTATTAAGGAGACACGCGGAATAGCAATGCCATTGAAAAAGTAAGAATACATGATGGGCGATTTTCGACGTGAATATGTAATAACTGAACATTTACTTACATTCAGGGACGGATAGTTTTTTGAGCACCACAAATAGAATCGTTGAAGACAATTATTTAGATGTAGGAAACAATCATCGTTTTTACCTGACAGATACAACTTAAGGTCGTCCGCATACAAAAGCATACTACAATCAGGAACAAAATTAACAACATCATTAACAAACAAGACAAATAAAAGAGGACCAATGTGGCTTCCTTGAGGAACACCAGAAGTCACACAAATTCGTTTGGAAAAGTTATTACGAAACTTGACAAATTGAAATCTATCACAAAGAAAGGATGAGAGCCATTTTAAGAAAGTGTGTGGAAAACCTAATTTATCGAGCTTATATAGCAATATTTTATGGTCCACGCGGTCAAAGGCTTTACTAAAATCTGTATAAATTGCATCGACTTGGTTTCCCTTACCGATTTCAGAAATTACAGAATTTGTAAACAAAAGAAGGTTTGTAACTGTCGATCTATTCTTCACAAAACCATGTTGTTCATTGCAGATTAAAGATTTGCAAAGAAAATTCAATCTGTCGGTAACCAACATATCAAATAATTTTGGAATAGAGGACTGTTTACAAATGCCTCTGTAGTTCTCAATTTTATTTTTTCTTCCTGATTTGAAGATAGGGACAATAAAAGAGTTCTTCCAAATAGATGGAAACGTACTTGCTTTTAAAGATAAGTTAAATATATGGCAAACTATTTTATGTAGAGGGACAGCACATTTTTTGAGAAAAATGGAAGGGAGGCCATCTGGGCCAGGAGTAAAGCTAGGCTTAATTGCAAATAAATTTGCTAAAACATCTTCTTCAGAGAATTCAATTTTATAAAAAATAGGAGAAGGAGATTCGCCAAGATAGCTAAAGAATTCTTTATCTATAATTGAATTTACATCTGTATAAACAGATTGAAAAAATGATCCAAAATGCTCACAGATAGCAGGCGAGGAATCCAATGACTGTCTATTCAAACAGAATGTAGTGGGATAACCATCACTCTTATTTTTGGAGTTTATGAAATTCCAAAATTTATTAGGCATGGATTTGATACTATTTTGAATATCATTTATGTAGAGAAGGTAAGCATGGTAAAGAGAGGTTTTGAATTCAGATTTTAATCGCCTATACAGCAAAAAGTCCTCATTCAACAAACTACTCCGCCATTTCCTATAAGCTCTATTTTTTTGTGTTTTTAGGCCACGAGTGACTTCATTATCCCAGGGACAAGAATCCATCATGGTATCATTAACCTGAATTATCGGAACGAATTTGAAAATAGCATTATTAATAACCCGATAGAATGTATGGCATAAGTCATTGATTTCAAGTGAAAGATGGGGGCACCAGTCATAATTGCTAAGCTCTTCACAAATATCATTATAGTTAGCATTTTTATAATCAAATCTAAAAGACTCATAACTATACACATTATTAACATCAAGAGTACAAAATAACTGTAAAGACGGATGATAAGCATCTTCCGGGACTAGAGGTGTATAATGTTAGTTGATAACTTGTAATTGAAAATTTTGTTTTTGGAAAATGATGATCCCGAATTTGCATTTTTTATTATCGGATTCACAGATTTCGCCCCCAGACTTTTTTTTATTCATATTGGAAGAAGGAAAAGAAAAACACTATTATAAAATAATAAATATCTAATAGGGACAGTGAGTATTGGCTACTTGGAAAAGGTAGAGAAATTATTTTACAATAGTAGTGGTTAGCAATTAATTTTCAAAAAAAAAAGCAAAACAAAACAAAAATTCCTTTAGTCAAAAGTCAAAGACTCCTTATGCAGAGCCGCCTGCGCAAGAAGAATTTCACTATGCGTTCATCCCTCACAGCTAAAAGCTTTCCTTTTTTGACAATAGACTTTCAAGTTTCAATTCATTTCAAAGGCACTGCAGTATAAGAGAATACTATATACAAACTACAAAGCTACTCATTCTCTTTGGAACTGTAAGTAAGAGAAACTTGTTATACTCTTTTTCGTAGATGACAAAAGAGAAATTAAGAAATCCCATACATAACATAAAGGTCTGTTCCCTAACGATAATGCATTCGAACACATTCGCCGAATTTAGTCAAACTTCGTTCCTTTACGCAAAAGTTGGGCAGAAGAGAGCCAAAAAGAGAGAGCAAAACATTTCCCCTCCATAAAAAACCTGCAAATATTAGCCCAAGAAATTTCTTTGGGCTAGTTGGTTATTGCTGACATATGGTTGTCAGATCGTTCAAATATTAATTTCAAAATGACTTTTTATTTGATTTCATTTATAATTTTGTGCCTGTATCGCATTAAAATAGATGGAAGAAGCAAAAGAATTGTACTTTTTAATTTCTGCAACAAAAGCAATTCAAATCCTGGTCTTAAATATAAATTTGTTTTTTTTCTACTGAAAATTAATATTCCCGCCTAGAAAAAATTCACATTTTTCAAATTTGTGGTTCAACGCGTTCCTTTTCTTTTTGGTTATATTTCATTTCAGTGAGTATATTCTCTCGCAAAGAGAGAAATGTGACATGTTGCCAAAAGTGAACCAGAAAGTAAGAGAACAAACCTATAATATGCAGAATCAAAAACCTGCACATTCTACACATACGATTCCGTAGCAGTGTTGCCGCAAGCTTTTTTTAAAGTGTAACAATTTTGTTCAAAAAGTGTAACAAATGGATAAAAAATGTAACAAACTGGAAAAAAAATTAATAATAAAATCATCGTTTTTCAACTCAAAAAAATCTTTATTAGGAACTCTTTATCACATTTAAAAAAAAAAGCTCTTTTTTGACCTACCTGTCCAATTTGTGTTTATTAAATAAAAAAAAAAAAAAAAAACGAAACAAAATTATTAACCATTGAAGTAGGTAGATTTCAATTTCTATTTCACAAACTTTATCTACCACGAGATGTAGAACATTGTTAACGGCGATCCGGCGAGACCGAAAAATATTGTTGTCTTTTCTCGTTCCCTCCCATTCCCATTCCCACTCGCAGTTTAACGTTTTGCAAAACTTTTGCTCTGTGTAAACAAACAAATACATTGACAGAAATTGGTAGAAGTTTGCTCGAAGGAAAATAGTGCTGCCAGTTCAACTTTTCAATATTTTTAATGAGAAAAACATAAAAGAATTTTAATGGGAAAAAATGTAACAAAGCGAAAACGAAAGTAACATTGTAGTAAAATTATAAAATAATTAAAAAGTGTAACACTTTTGTTACACTTGTAACATTGTGGCAACGCTGTTCCGTAGGAATAATTTTTGTTTGTTTGACTTTTTTCCTATGAACATTTTGCGATTGAATGTGCAAGAATAAAACCTGCACATACGAGGTGTTTTGTAATTTTTGAACTTGATTCTCTTTGAAAATGTAAGTGGAAAGTAAAAGGTAAGTGAACTTGCATAGGATTAGTGGGATTTTTTATTTTGCGATATTTTGTGTTAGATTCTCCTTGAAGTTGCAACATTGGAAGTGATATGAGTTAATGTGCAAAAAATAATTCAGCACAGGTGCGATGGATGTTGTTATTTTGGGCTTATTTGAAGAGGCTTTTTTGTTTTGATCGCTCAAGACAAAATTAGTTTTTCTTTCCTAGCAATGTGCCCCCAGAACTTGGCGCCCTGTGCATTTGCACACCTTGCACATATGGTTGGGCCGGCCCTGTCTATATAAATATTATTACAGTTACGTACATAAAAAATAAAATAAATTAAATAGTTGGCGCAACAGGTCCGGAGAGACCCTAGGCCTAGCTTCTCACAACCATTCGATTTGTGTGAGTTTCTCATTTTTGGAACGAATGGAAGGGATCTACAATTTTATGACGACTCCAAACGGCTAATTGAGAAGCTCTTTCAAGACATTAATACTCTCGGATGTTTGTCAGACGTTCGCGAGAGGTAGCGCAGCGGAAAAAAACCCTAATTCGGAATTGGGTTTTTGCGGGATTCGAACCTAGGACCCCCAACACACTAACCACTAAGCTACTGCGACTACAGTACAGTTACGTACATATATTATATTATGCAGCAATGGCAAAATTCTGCCGCCGTGACACACATAAAGTCGCCGCAACTTGCCGACGTATTGTCGGACCGCATTAACTGAAATATAATATTCAGTTCGTGGTTTCTAATATCACAGCTGGATTTATGTAAATGGTTTATTTGTGTTTGAAATTTGTTTTATTTGTAATAAAAACTCTGCCGTTTCTTATAGCGTAACTTTTATACTTTGATCGTTCGAATGAACTTGAAAGCGAAAGGTCTACCTACCCATTATATTTTTGCTTGTTGTTTGTTGTTGTTATGACATTGACGTTTGTCTCTTACGGTATTACAGCGTTTAGCCGCAGTTATTATTTGAACTTTAATGCGATTGCAGTTGCTTAATCGAGGTCATTGGCCTAACATTTATCTGCATGATCAGATTTTGGCCTGAATGTGAGCGTCTTTGCTTTTGTTTTCAAAACAAACATGCGTTTCATTGCAAACACAACGGATAGTCTTGGTCGTTTCGAGATTTTCGGGCATATGAATATTATGTATTATGTATTATGATATGTCATGGTATAACAGTGGTTGCGAATTCTCACATGTTCATGCAACCTGAGCGCGGTCGCTATTTGTAAATACATTTCATTCAAGTCAAATTATTGAAATTTGCTCTGCTCGTATACTATTTGCCAAATTTACAGATTTCGAGTATATGGACAGCTGAGGTCGAATCGTCTCTTACGTAAACGAGCAACAACGTGACGAAAATTGTTTTTGTTTCGTGTGTAAAATCTGCATAATTCAGTGAACATATAGACACACACAATTATACGATTACGACTGACAAACTGCATTTCGCAGTTCACGTTGACTTTTCCGTTAAATAGTATACTTTGTACCAAATGCACACTCAGATCTTCGATGTAATTGCCTGCTCATGAACTGCCATATAAATTGTCAAAAAAGCTACGAAGAACAGATAACATATGAAAAATTGCGCTGCAGTCAGTAAGGACGTCGTATATTGCCAAAAATGTCAGTAGCCGTAAAGCACGGGTTTATCGTGGTAGATATATCTAGTTGTGTTTATTTGTGTTTTGACGTAGATTTGCAATGACGGACAGCAGTTTGTCTCCACTTTAAATTAACATTACGTCCACGGCACTTAGATAGGGTTTTAATGTTTTGTCTTGTGAATGTCTAATTCACATATATATAAATAACTAGCTGTTGCCCGCGACTTCGTTCGCGCCAATTGCTGTTATTATGATCGCGATTAAGGTTTTAAAAGAATATATTTTAAAGTACTTCTGCGTAAATGATGACAGAAGAACGTACTGATTTTCTCCGCAACCCGATCTTGACAATGCTCATATGGTTGGCCGTGTGAAAAGCAGTCTTGACGTAAATCGATTCCTACGTGTTTAAATGTGTGCCCCTGTGATTTATTAATTGTTTCGGCAAAAGATAACTTAACGGGAAATTGGATTCTCTTAAAATTCAAAGGTAAATCATTTGGAATCATTGCGATGCGAGGTATAAGCACTGTTTGACCAACTGCTGGACCAGTCAAAACTATTGCAACGATCACGTTATTGCGAAGACATTTGACTTGAAGTCGGGTCCCGTTACATAAATTCGGTGGTTCAAGATTTTTAAGTATAACGTGTGATGACGGACGCTATGGTGGTGTAAATATGTACATATTGAGTTTAAGGTTTTTGTTTTAGTGGTTGTTTTGTTATTTATTCCGTTGATACTATAATATAAACACACTAAAGGAGTGAAGAATTCAAGAAGTGGGATTGTATTGCTTACGTTGTTGAAGTTAATACACATGCCGTGATTCGTAGTCTTCAGGTGAAGAGAAAGATGAGGGAGATTATAATTCCTCCAAAAATATATCCATTTCTATTTATGTATTTATTTATTTTGGTCTTCACAAAACCTTTTGCGTTTGCTTTAGGCCCAGTTATAGCCATACCTACGTATGACCACTTGATTGTTGAACTCAATCTTGGTTTTTAAATGTTGCTTATGAATTTTAAAGTTAGTTTATCAAAAAACAAAATTAACAAATTGTCTTTAAATTTTCTAGAAATTTTCACTGAAGATCACGGAAGAATTAATAAATCCTTTTTCTACAAAATTTTAAGATAATTTGCTTTTTATTTTTTACTAAACTAACTTTTTAGTTTAAGTGGTAGAAAAAAGCGAAAGAAACTTTACAGTTTCGTTTTATGTATGGGTATAACTGGGGCCTTAAAACAAACTTCCTAAAATGACGTAAAACAGCTGTTCAAAGTATAATGGTAGGTTTGTGCAAATCTGAAAACATGCCGAAATCTGCAAAAAGTAAACCGAATCAAAAAAAAAAGATTGACTTTTTGTCCAAATGGAAAACTACTACAGTTTCACGCCGCGTACGGAGTTGCGGACACAGCTAGTTGGCAATAAAGCATTAATTTCGGCCAAATTTAATTACCATACAAAAGTTTCAAATGAGTCAATCTTAAAAGATAGACATATACTGTCGCGGACATTTTTTTATATCATTTTTTAAGGAGTAATAATTCTTTCATACATATTTTTTTGGTAATTTGAACCGTATAGGTACGATGCGCACGTAACGGAAGACCTCAAATATGGATAGTTTTCCCCGTTTTTGCAACATTTTTCAATGATGCTTCGCTTGTATTGGTCGCAGCGTGATGTTATATCTAGATTCGCAAAAGTGTTCTGAAATCTGAAAAAGATTGTTTTTTTTTTTGTACCAAACGAACATAAAAATTTCTCTGATGGCAAAAAAAGAGAGCGCCCAATCGAATACCACATAAGTATCAACGTAATAAATAACAAAACAACCACTAAAACAAAAACCTTTAACTCAATGTATTTACACCACCCCACCATACGTCCGTCATCGCACGTCATCAGCCATCTGCGCATTTCCTCAGAAAAACATTGTCGCTGTTGATTACATACTACATACACATTCACGTCGGTCGCCTACTTCTCTTTCGTTTCACTTAATCGGAGAAAACCAGTTTTTGTTCAAATAAAAGTGCTTGTGGGATGTGCGCCAACCAAGCACCCCAAAGTAGAACAACGATCAAGAACCGCGGCTGCTGATAATGCTCGATTTAAGAAAATAAATTTATAAATTTTACTACCATAAAAAAGCTTATAATGAGTCAATCTTAAAAGATAGACATATACTGTCGCGGACGTTTTTTTAGATCATTTAAAGAGTAATAATTTGTTCATACATATTTTTTTGGTAACTTGAACCGTTTACACAGCGCACGCAACGGAAGCCCTCAAATATGGATAAATTTCCCCGTTTTTGCAACATTTTTCACTGATGCTTCGCTTCTATTGGTCGCAGCGTGATGTAATATAGCCTAAAGCCTTCCCCGTAAATGCACTATCCTATCTCAAAAAGAATTATTCAATTCGAACCAGTAACTCCTCCTGAGATTAGCGCGTTCAAACTAATAAACTGTTTCAGCTTTATAATATTAAATGTATAATATGATAATCAACATCCTTACTCTATGTAAACAATTTAGCCAACTTTAAATTTCATTTAAATCATTTCTACAAAAAAAAAATATATATATATATATATATCGTAAGCTTAATAAAACTCAAGGAGGATACCCCGAAAGCGTTGGTTTCAGTAAAGCCCGCTGTGAATTGACACATTTGCCACAATTTGGGGCTGTACACAAGATTACAATTTAACAGTTCTACACTAAAGCCACTTGTTATCAACACAGACTTAACAAGTAACTACAATTGCAATGGCTGCACTCAAAAGGAAACTTGTTTAATACATCTTTATAATTTATTTGCTTCAGTGACTATTATTAGCTTAGCTGAAAGCTTTGTTAGTCTTTTTTGGTTTATATACAAAACGATTTGAAACGAAGAATTTTTCGCCAGAGCCACGGTGCTATTAATTTGTGTACATATTATTTAGCCTTATTAGTTAACAAAACAACTTGGAACGGCAGCGAAATTGAAGTGCTAGAGTTTTAAAGCTCAGTACAGAGGAATATAAATGTTGGAAAAAATCATTATAAGCGAAGCACATCCTGATTCGGATGACTTTGTTAATAAACACAACAATGACCACTACAATCTTGTAAAGTTTCTACATGGTGCCCAAGATGCTCAAGTTATTGCTGTAAAAGCTCGTTTTTGCCGCTATTTGGACATGTTGGAAGAAGCTGAAGTCTTCGAAACTCTTATAAAATAGCTTATATTTTATAAGAGTTTCGAAGACTTCAGCAACACTGAAAATAAAAAAAACAGGCAATATTGAAAAATTCCATTGTAAAATTTCAACAAAAACATTTTTTTTGAACTGAACAAAAAATTGTTGTAGGTATGATAAATGAAATTTTTCTATAAAACTTAAGTTCTATCAATTTGAACGATATTTTGTCAAACGGATAAAACATTTACTTTGTCAGATCAACAAAACACAATTTTCAGTTTTATGAATCGACACCTAATGTACCAATTGAAATTTTTTTTTGTTGAATTAACAAAGTTTTTGCTATTTCCATAAAAACAGAACTAAAAATCACTTTTGTAAATATTTGTAAAATCGGCAAAACTTACGCATAATGTTTGTTAGCTAAACAAAATATAGATTATCAATATTACAAACATTTGGTTTTGAAATGAAAAAAGTGTTTGCAGATATTACATAAATTTTACCTTTAAATTTTGTAGAATTGATAGCACACGTGTTGAATCGATACAAATATATCTTAAGCATTACAATCCTTTGAATGCAATGCTATTGGTGGCGTTATTTATATTTCATACGCGAAGTAGGTAAGCAGCAAGTTTGTTAGGTCTCATAAATAGAAGAGGTAAAAGTGAACAAAAAAAAAAAATTTTTAAAACTAGGTAAATGGATGAGGACATAATTAATGAGCTAAACCTTTCTTCAATAAAGCCACATATGTAAATATTGAAAAGGTAAGTAAAAGAAGTATGCGATAATATTATGTTTATTGAAGTTGAAACAGCTGTACCTACCTAATAAAAAAAAAAAAGTAAAAAAGGGTTTGCATGAAAAAATAGGACATTAACATATACATGTACCTACACAATGTGTTTATATGCTATCTTAACTGAAAGTACAATCATCTTACTCTTCTACGCACCAAATAAAAATTGTGAATTTTTTTTTTAGATTGTGAAATCGATCGGGAAGCAGCTTTGGCTTATATAACGCCAAAACATTTGGAAACAATTTTCTCTATGTACATATAAGGAAATAACATTGGAGTGCAGATTTTGTTTCAACGGCATGTATATTAACATGTACTTATATTCAACATTTATTATTTTACAAGGGTATTGTAGACATATTTTGGCAATAATTTCATTATTTAGATAAATACTTATTCCATACCTTCAAAATTAAGTAAAATGACTGGAACTGATAAAATGTTTCTAGGTATGTAATCAAGAATATGTTTACAGATTCAACAAAACACAACGGCAGTACTGAGAAATTATTTTTGTATAATCAGCAACATTCGCTGTTGATTTAACGACATACAATAGCTTAATTGACAAACTATGTAGATACTTCGATATTATTAACAATAGTTTTTATGTTAATATAATAAAAAGATAAATACCAAATTGATAAATTTCTTTGTAAAACCAACAATTAATTGTTGATTTGACAAAACAGAAATTGATTAATTTAAGAATCTACCTATTTTTGTACACACAAGAAAAGTTTTAAGACTAGATAAAACTTACTAATATTTTGTCAATCTGATAGAAACATTTTGTTGGACTTATATTGATGAAAAAATTGTTGAATCAAGTCTCATTTTTATCAAATATAACAGGTTTTTATATGCAGTGTAAAAAAATCGCCTTTGCCACAGACATACATCGAGTGTTTTCATAAACGTCTGCCTAATGTGGTTTTCCATTGGGACAAAAAATCAATCTTTTTTTTGATCTAAATCACTTTTTGCGTTCCATTGGGACGAAAAATCAATCTTTTTTTCGATTCGGATCACTTTTCGCAGATCTCGATATTTTTTCAGATTTACGCATACCAATATACTTTGTACAGCTGTTTAACGTCAGTTTAAGAAGTTTCATTTCGAGGCAAATGCGCAAAGTTTCGTGAAAACCAAAATAACAAAATACATAAATAGCTATGGATACGATTTCGGAGGAATTATTATCTTCATTATCTCCCTCGTCATCTGAAGACTACAAACCACCAATAATACTTCATTTGTATCTACAAGAAGGAAAACATTTTTGAGGGCGATATCCATTTGTGATTTAGCCAAAAACGAATGCCATTTGAACAGCTGATATTATTGTCAATTAACGCACTAATCCATTTACAAAAGCAGATCAATCTCGTTGCGCGTTCCATGAGCACAGTAAAATCTGAGATCTGAAAAAGATTTCTGGTGGTCCCAATGGAAAACCACATAACTAAGATCTGCGTGCGACGTGTTCATAAAGTCAGATTTTTGATCGAACAAACGCAGATGAATTGCAGAAGATATGTTCGTAAACGTCATAAATGTCATCAGCGTCTGGCAGATTGTGCATCCATATTTTTTTTAAATGCAGAGAGCGCGGGAGGTAAAAAATTGTAAAGTGCGAAAAAAGAGTTTTATGGGCGGTTTTTTATGTGTTTTCACAATTAAACTTAAAATTTTTTAAGGGAAAAGAAGCTGCGGCGTGGAATGTCACGAAAACCAAACTATTTTGATGATTTTTTTGATTTTTGTGTGACCTTTATGAACATTTAGTGACTACTTCAAATTAAACTAAAGCAGGCCTGCACACGTGGTGCAGAATAAGTGTATTCATTAATGCAACAAAAAAGAAAGACGATTGTACTAGCGCAGATTTTCGACGTTTATGAAAACACCCATCATATTCAATCAATAGAAACTACCTTCGAGCGCAACATATTATATTTTTGTGAGCTTCAATACGCGATCTTTTTTAGCATCTCCACTCGAAAAACAGCATTAAACTCGGACTTGACAATTTGTAAACCGTGTTAAGTTATTTTATCTTTATAAGAACTGTTAAAAGTTGTCAGCAGTTATTTTGTGGTACAAAATCCATTTTTATTTCTTAAAATTTACCTGTTGTAAATACAAGACCTATAGTTTCTGTGGTACAGGCCCCAGATTGATATTAAACTTTAGCCGAAAATAACTCGTTTTTGATTGCAGATGTTCAAATGACACGACTATAGGAATTCGCGTGACAGTAATTACAAATGACGCACTTGTTGCGAAAAAGTATTATACTTCATATTGAAAGAGCAAATAACAGCAACGTTTTAAATAATATCTAGATCATTACATGCAGCAGCGTTCGTCGCAAACTAATTACGTAAAACTTGTACAGCACGTAAACTAATAAAACATGAACGCCATCTATATTGTACCACAGTGATAACAATGAATTAACCTGGCAAAACAAGTGGTTCTACGAAATCATTCGACTATAATTTAGATCATCGGTGCATCTTACTTTTCCCGACAACAGATATCAATCTAATATACCAACTATCGTCACTGGTAACATGCAAATGTCATGACTTACAACAAGGCAAAATTAACAGATTGTTCAAATACCTATTCTGCGTTTGAAAATATTTTAAAATCACTCAACCGGAAATTTTTAGTTTTTGTGACATCAAATGCCGATTTAAAATCAAAATGTTATAGCGAGAGCTAGTAATTTACAATAGCATTATGAAATGTAAAGTGGAGCCGATTATGTTGACATATTTCCATATAGTTGGAAAGAAGTACGGTCATTTGTTCTGATAATTCCTTAGAAATGACGTATTATTTCAAACCACAAAAGGGCCACTTCATCCAACTCAAAGCCACAAAAATGCACCATTGTTTGGCGAAGACCACGCACGAAACCTAATCTGAATCGACTAAAAACGGCCAGTCAACGGAACGAGTACCTTTACGATGTGAATATAAACAATCCCCAAACTGTTGATTCTCCAAAGTTACCTACCTCACGAAAATAACCCCCGATTCGAAAACACACTTACGATTCCACTCTTGTTTCGAACTGTAAATGCTTTGGTTATGAATCGAACCGATGGCATTGTATTCTGTCTAAACTGCACAAATAAATTAAGCAAATTAAAAAAAAAAAAGGAAAAACAAACAAACAAAAAACGAGACTATGCACTAGATAATATTGGGCTGGAACAATAATGTTTTCTGCGAACTACTGAGAACTGAATGAAACCGTCTTCACTCCAGCAAAGTGTATACAGCACTGACTGGGCGAGCAAACGAAGATTATCTGGCGCCAACGAATCTCCCGGAACGCGCCAAGCGCCAACAGACGCAAGCCACCGCCACCCACGAGCAGTGTTGCCACAATGTTACAAGTGTAACAAAAGTGCTACACTTTTTAATTATTTTATAACTAGCGGACCCGACAGACGTTGTCCTGTCTTAACTATGAATATTGATTTCGAATTGATATAATTAACTAAAAATTTTTTTTAGAAACAATGTGTTTATTATTGTACCTAATGCTTTATGATATACAACATTCTTTGTTGTTTTCTTGTTTTCTGGCTGGTGTATAAAAAATGTTGTTGGTATTCCGACACGGGAACAGGTGACATATAACTGGCCATGTGAAAAACATGGATTTTCAAGATTAATGCCACAAACAATTAGCGACTGCCTCAAATTTATTTATCGACAACATAACGCTGGAAATGGTAACCGTTTAAAGTCGAAATACATGTCGTTCGGAATCAAAGGAATCCGTGGAATCAAAACGCCTTCGCCTTTGTACTTCCCTTTCAAAATTGTGGCTTCGATGACGTTGTACATTAATTTCTTCACCGCATGTCGGGTGCTCTTACAAAGACGTGGCTGGTTTATATTCCGCAACATAATGATTACCGATCCGAACTTTAGTTGCAGATTATGAGGTGTTAATCCTGGCAATTCCAGCGAATTTAAGAATTCCGTTGGATAGTTGACAACATCGTCTTGGTTAGTAACGGAATCAATCGATTTGTATGTCATTAATTCGCCAGCTATCTTATTTTGAATCTGGAAATTAATTTCGTTAACATCAACGTTTTTTGCAGCCAATATAACTCTTTCGCTCAACCATACATGATTTTTGTAATAATTTTTAGCAATGTTTGGGAAAACCCAGTAAAGTGACAAAAATTGGTAGGAAATGTGATGTATCCAGACGATGATTCAACAGGTGTTTATTTTGCCATTACCAATATCGAGCAATTGCTTGGAAAAAGCTTCTCCAGATTGCTCGTTCTGCAATTCGACTCGCATGTTTATATTTAATTTGAGCGTTTTAACGTCTTTCCATAAAATGGAAACATATTACTGGTAGTGTTTGACGAAAATCACCTGCTAATAAAATCACTACACCACCAAACCGATTTTGGTTCTTTCGGAAATCTTGCAACGTGCGGTCTAATGCTTCCAATGATTTTTTGTGTGCCATCGTGCACTCATCCCAAACTATTAATTTGCTCTGTTGCAACACTTTGGCCATCGCAGAATTGCTCTTGTATATTTTTGACTTGTAGCATTGCGAGTTCTGCGACTTAAGTTTGTACGTCTAATTGCTGGCATTTTTAAAAACGAAAATTTATCTGTAAATTAAAGAAAACTATTGTATTCTTCTTTATAACCAAGTATACCAAGTGTTATTTTAGTAACGTGTATGTTAGTCTATCCAAACTTACTAAAACTCCATATTAAATTGAACTTTTAATATTAGTCGTGATAGCTCTGAACTAACGATGATGTGCACTAAGAAGTTCAACTTTTGTTAGAAATAATAAATTAATTATTTTATATGTATTTTATCAATATAATAACTTCGATTAAAGCATCTTTTTTAAACGATATTAATTTTTTTTTTCGCGCAATTTTTTCTTTCATAAGGACCTTCTCCTGACAAACACAGCAAAAAAGAATATCGGTCCAGCCGTTCACGCGTGATGCCATGACCAAGGGAAATAAATAAATATTCATTTATATATATATAGATTTTGTTACCTACAATGTTACTTTTCTTTTCGCTTTGTTACACTTTTTCCCATAAAAATAATTTTTTGTTTTTCTCGTTAAAAATATTGAAAAGTTGAACGGGCAGTACTTTTTTCTTTCCAGCAAACTTCTACCAATTCCTGTCAATGTATTTTTTGTTTACACGGAGCAAAAGTTGTGCAAAACGTTAAACTGCGAGTGGGAATGGGAGGGACCGAGAAAAGACAACGATATTTTTCTGTCTCGCCGTGTCGCCATTGACAATGTTCTACATCTCGTAGTAAATAAAGTTTGTGAAATAGAAATTGAAATCTACCTACTTCTTTTTTTTTTTTTTTTATTTGTTAAACACAAAATGGACAGGTAAGTCAATAAAGAGTTTTTTTTTTAATGTGATAAATAGATAACGATTTTTGGAGTTAAAAAACGATGATTTTATTATTACAATTTTTTTTCACTTTGTTACACTTTAAAAAAAAAAAAAATTTTAAATCTGCGGCAACACTGCCCACGAGCCACGACCCACCATCCACTCACTATATTATTAGGTGTCAGCGACTCAGCGTGTAGTCTGTATCTGTTTCTGTAGTGTATTTGATGGCTGATGGGGATGTTAAGCTCGGAAATGCTTTTGAGAAACGACAGTGGGGCCTGGGGCAGCCGACTTCCGACAGCGCACAGGGCACACTGCCCGTGAGGAGAGGAGCATCAGAAAGAAAATAGAGAGACTATTGTGTGCGTGTGTGTTAATGTTGTTGTCACATCACAGCCATAACGAGGTCAACAAAAAGCGCCGATAAGCTTTTTCTGTTCCACATTTTGTATGTAAACTTCCTACATCGGGCGTTAGCGTAGGGGAGCCATTGAAATGCAATGTTAGGGTTGTTGCTTGTTGGCATCCCTTCAATTATAGAGATAAGCCTAATGACAATGAGGGCATTGAACAGCTTATGGGAGTTTGAGCACAATATACCAATATACATAGAATACATTACAAAAGTACATTGTATACAAATGCACTACGACTGAAAGTTCTTACTTTTTTTAAAGTGCAAGTTGCAAGAAAGGAGGAGTGAATTTACAAATTCGAAATCTATTGAAAATATAACAAACAATTTACAAACGAGATTAGGATATGAAAAGACAAATCTACCCAAACGTGATTGGAATAAGAAAACTCACGTTTAAATTGAATTGGTGTCAGAATCAAAACAACAACGAAGTTTTGTTTTTGCTACATAATGGTCTAAGATATTTTAAGAAAGATTTGTGAAATGGATACGTAAGTGGTACAAAATAAAAATTTCATACAGGGGAGTAATATTTGAGCATGAGCAAGGGAAGGTTGGCAAGATGTTAATGTGAAAGGGGTATTATGGACGCAGGGACATAAGTCCACGAGACATAGGTTCATAATGGACTTTTGTCGCACTTCGGTGGAACATAAGATCACATTTTTTTGGGGAATTATGTCCCTTCAAAGTGGGATATAAGTACATAATTCTGAAGCTAAGAGTCAATTTATTTACTGAAACAACTTTTTCTTTTAGCTTCCGAAATGTGAGAAAGTAAGAAACAGAGACAATACTGAGACCCCCAACTCACAATCCTCTTGCCGCTGGCCCCCTCAGTTTTTTTTTCAAATTCGCCATTTTGTTTTCCTATCGGTGTTATGTCTATTTAGAATCCGTGTGACATGTAAAAACATACAAAAAATATAAATTCAATGCTACCAACCGCTACCAACCATGGGGGAATGTGATAGAGTTCGAGAATACCACATTTTAAGATAACTGAATGCTATTGGTTGGTTATTATAAATTAAAAAAAAAACGATTAATATAATTTGTTTAGTTAATAATGCGATCTAAATGAGATGTTTTATATACTAGAAACATATTAGGACAAATATTGTTGTGTATTTTCTGCTTTTGAATATCATTAACTTCGATTTGATGTGTACATTTTTCTTAAATAACTGAAGAAAAATTGCCCAAAATGTTTTTATTTTCATACAACCATTCTACAGTAATCATTTTTCATAAATATTTTCAGCAAAAGTGCACTTATTCCTAAAATAAAATACTATTTACACGAAACGAATAATTTCAAATTTAACTGACAAAATTCTATGAACGCTGTAAGCAACTTTGCCGACAGCGGAAGTGGGACACGCAAGGTGCGAGTGTGTTGGTGAGTGACAGTTGTCAATACGAATTTCTATGTAACAATACTAACGCACTTAGCATGTACCACCCCATAGAAATATAGCTTGTAGGTAAGTAACGGAAAATCGGCCGAAGTTAGGGGTCTCAGTATTGTCTCTGGTAAGAAATTCGCGGGAATTTTTGTCCTTTATTTTCTCAAATTTTCGGAAGTTAAAAGCCTATTTATTTCCTCAAACAACTTTTTGGTTTAGCTCCCGTAAAAATGAAAAAAAAAAAAAGCCCAAAATAATATTTGCTTTCCACTTTAAATAATTTGGGTGAAATAGCCCAAATTTAAAATTCACAAAATAGTCCAAGCTTAAATGAACCATCGGCAAATACTAAAATGAGCCTCGCTGGGTGCTTTAGAGTTTAGACTCTGGCATGGCAGTTTTGCTATTAAATTGGATTTCCTTAAGCAACCAGGTATAGCATTTCTTCAAAATCGAAACATGTTAGAAGGGACATAATTCCATAAATGTTTTTAATGGACTTATGTCCCACTTCGGTAGGGCAGAAGTCCAATGCAAAATTTTGAACTAATGTCCCACTGCAGTGAGACATTTTACGCGTATGGGAGCGAGTTTTTATATTAAATTATTTATGCGTTATAAGTGCGTGCAAATCAATTGAAAATACATTTGACCATGTGAAAAACATGGGAATTCAGGATTGATGCTACAAATATCCAGCGGTTATCCTTGCGACTAATTATTTGTCATAGACGCTTAAATGCCAATGACAAATCGTTCTGAATAAGCGGAGTTTGCCTTTTAATTTTCCGTTCAAAATCGTCCTTGAATGTCATCGATTTGAGATTTTTCACAATCATATCAAATGCGATCCTATACAAAGTTTCGGTATTTAGGTTACTCACCAAATTATAACTGAGCCGACTTTTAATTTCAAATTGTGAAGCGGTAAGTCCGGAACATCCAAAGAATTAAAAAAAATTGAATTTTAAATAGTTTTTTTTTTTTTTTTGTATTGGGAGTGAAACTACCCGTTTTCCTATTTGAAAAGATTTGAAGATAGATTTGAAGACAAATCTGCAATCGTCAGAGTTCATTTTCTCTATTGCCGTTTTAAACATTGTAATCAAAGCGTTGATTGCATTATATAATTGTTGCGATTGTCGAATGACGTTTTTTGTCACTTTTGTTTGCCCTCTGTAGCGCATATCGAAATGATCATCCTCTGACGGAATGAATTACACTTGCGAATATTGGTGTACGTCTTCATTTACTATCAAGAATGGATCTATCTGATGGTAAATTTGCACTTGGATCTGTTGATCTGAATTGAGCTACGTAGAATAACGTGCCATTGTTAGAACATGCGTGTTTGCATGATGTAAAAGAGAAAATATTGCCCTGCAAGTCGGCATTAAACCAATTTTCTCTCTTCCTAAACCCGATATACAGCAATACAAACAAAACCAAAAAAGAATCATGAAAATCGTCCCAGGGGTTATCGAGTTATACCATCATCGAGTTTCACCCTAAAAGAATTATATATTTAAATAGGTGTAAATATATACATTTATATATATAGAAGAAGAAGCTATATATATCCACTCTTTATTGCGAGGGTATTGGTTACCTGCGCGGAAGCTGGCGTTTTATCCGATAGGTGGCGCTGTAGTCGATTTCCGAAACCACTCAACCGATTTTAATGAAATTTTGTGGGTGTGTATTGAAATATAGGACAGTTTTGTATGGAAAACCGCACTTTTAAGAAATTAGTGACACTTGCTTATTTTCCAATAATTCTATAGTTGACTTACACACCAAACCCAAGCCTAGTATTACAGGAAAAACGAATTTTATTGGGTTTTTGTGTGTATTGAGTTGGCTGCAAAAACACTTCTTTTCTCATATACCAGAAAACCAATGCAATTGAATTGCACACATTTAACCAACGCATTTCGAAATAATTCTCCGTACGCGTAAAATGAGAAATTCAATGTACATATATATATATTTATATATTTATATATATATATATGTATATATTTATAGAGATTTCGAGAGATATTCGAATCAGACCACCATTGTCGGGTCTCTTTTCGTCTCTCTACCACTATAAATCTTACCCAGAGAGACTTTGTGGATTTTTCTAGAGTTCTTCCCTGAGCTCAATTCCTAGTGTAAACGCTAGCATCTGTTTATGGGATATCTGTTTCATCGACTGGGTCTCGACTCAATGATGTCCCAAGATCCTCATTCTTTTGCCAGCCAACGCCGGACATTGACACAGTATATGTGCCGCTGTCTCAGGTTCCTCCAGGCATAGTTTAGTTTTATCCTCTCTAAGGCCCATCTTCCTTAAGTGATACCAGAAATTACCATGTCCTGTTAACAAAGCCACCACCCGTTTAAATGTTCCTCGACTCATGCTTAGAACCCTTCTTTAAGTGGAGAAGGTCAGCCACTTAATTGCCATTTTAGCCTGTCTACATTGTTCCACGGTTGACCACCTTCTCAGGTGTTCTGCCGTGATCCATTTGTGAATCAGCTGTTCTACCATTCCTTTGCCAATTGAAGAGAATGGTTCTGGTCCCAGCTACTTTTCAGTTGACCCCTGTTTTGCAAGGTAGTCCGCCTTTTCGTTGCCTTCGATCCCTATGTGTCCTCGTACTCAAGTCAGTGTTACTTCATTTTTAGATGAACACTTGACACATTGAGCTTAAGTACACATTTCAATGCCAATGATGTTGTGATGTTTGTTTGTTCCATGCATCTGATCACCGCCTGATTGTCCATTGCTATAAGGATATTTCTTCCCTCCACCTGACTCTCAAGCAAGTAGTCCAACGCATGCAACAATGCAATCATCTCAGCCTGGTTTACAGAAGTGTAATTCCCGAGGCAAACGTGACGGGCTTGTTCCAGCTCTGCTGAATAGATACCGTCACCCGCTCCGTCATCCATCATGGATCCATATGTGAAAATCACTATTTCACCACTCCTTTTTTCTGGAAGTAATCCGTTCTCAATACGAGTTTTGTGATTCCTTTCCATAATACGCACCATTGTTATCCCATCCATAGGCATGTTCAGCTCCCTAATCTCGTTTTTGACAAGTTCCAGGATCTTCCTATGTCCATAGATGGTACAACGATTGTGCCATTTAGCATCTCGATGCAAACGATGTGCCGCTAGGGCCGCTGTTTCACTTCCATGCGCATGTTGGTGTTGTCCTTATTGCACCTGTAACTCCTATACATGCTAAACGTTGGACCCTATCCAGGTGCTTCCTCACAGTTTTCTGGGAGGCTTTCGCCCACCATACAACCGAGGCGTAGGTAATAATGGGTCTAGTTATCATCGTATACATCCAGTATGCTGACCTAGGCGAGAGTCCCCACCTCTGTCCACACACACGTTTGCACTGTTAAAGGACCCTTTTGGAATTCCTGACCTTCTCCTCAACATGGTAGTTTCAATTAAGTCTAGTATCTAGATAGACTCCGAGATACTTAACCATCTTGGCCATTTTTAGTTCCGATCCGAAAAGTGTTAAGGGTCGAAATTCCAGATTTTTCATCTTCCTCGTGAAGATTATTAGATCTGTTGAGTAATTCAATAAAAAAGCAATCCACACAATTTTAAAACACGTGCCCACAACCCGCCGTATACTCAAGGGCACCACTGAAATGCTAAAATATGTTTACCCAACCGCTATGGTTACGGTAACAAAAATTTCTCTAAAAATGTTTTCACAACTCAATATTTTAACACTAAAAATTGCGCAGATACTTAGAAGATAGGTATTTATCCAGTAATGACTAAAACCTTGTTTACATACGAGTTGAAGTAAATATACATTAAGCGCCAACTAAAAATAGATACACAACAAAAGTAACGTCTAAAAGTGTAGGTGCCTACACAAAAGTGACCAAATTTCACGTTCTAAATAATTTGTCAAAAAAAAAAAAAAAAAAAATAGTTGGCGCAACAGGTCCGGAGGGACCCTAGGCCTAGCTTCTCACAACCATTCGTTTTGTGTGAGTTTTTCATTTTTGGAACGAATGGAAGGAATCTACAATTGTATGCCGACTCCAAACGGCGAATTGAGAAGCTTTTTCAAGACAGTTATACTCTCGGATGTTTGTCAGACGTTCGCGAGAGGTGGCGCATTGAAAAATTAATTTGTCAACTACTTGACGATTTTCAATGCGCACAATCTATGAAATAGTGCTTACATAATGGCAAAAACCGAGCGTACCGATGCCGCCGGGGGGCCACATACGTGACTGTATTTGTGTATCAAAAATATAACTGATCTACGTCAAAATAGTCAGATGCCATATGAAACGGACGGTTTATACCGTTGATTTCAAAATAACGGTTGTTTGACATGTTATTGATGTGTAAACATATTTACCGGCGGCCAGGTAAAATCTTAGTCACATGTGACGCTGCTGTTTATTTGCAAATTTACTGCATAAACACAATGAGGCCGCTGTAGTAGTGTTAAGTACTAGTAGCACTGTCAAAGTTAAAATACACAGAATACAGACAACGAGAACATAATAATCAGAGACAATACTGAGACCCCCAACTTCGGCCGATTTTCTGTTACTTGCCTACAAGCTATATATCTATGGGGTGGTACACGCTAAGTGCGTTAGTATTGTTACATAGAAATTCGTATTGACAAAATGTCACATAACTTCACTCACCAACACACTCGCACCTTGCGTGTCCCACTTTCGCTGTCGGCAGAGTTGCTGCCAGCGTTCATTGAATTTTGTCCGTTAAATTTGAAATTATTCGTTACGTGTAAATAGTATTTTATTTTAGGAATAAGTACACTTTTGCTGAAAATATTTATGAAAAATGATTACTGCAGAATGGTTGTAGGAAAATAAAAACATTTTGAACAATTTTTCTTCAGTTATTTAAGAAAAATGTACACATGAAATCGAAGGTAATGATATTCAAAAGCAGAAAATACACAACCAGTTTGTCCTAATATGTTTCTAGTATATAAAACAACTCATTTAGATAGTATTATTAACCAAACAAATTATATTAATCGTCTTTTAACAATTTATAATAACCAATCAATAGCATTCAGTTATCTTAAAATGTGGTATTCCCGAACTCTATCACATTCCCCCATGGTTGGTAGCAGTTGGCAGCATTGATTTTATATTTTTTGTATGTTTTTGCATGTCACACGGATTCTAAATAGACATAACACCGATAGGAAAACAAAATGGCGAATTTGAAAAAAAAAACTGAGGGGGCCAGCGGCAAGAGGATTGTGAGTTGGGGGTCTCAGTATTGTCTCTGATAATAATGGGTCGCGTCGCTGTAGTATGTAGCAGTGGCGGAAGTACTTATTGTCAACCTTTTAACCAGAGACAATACTAAGATCCCCAACTTCGGCCGATTTACCGTTACCTTGCCTACAAGCTATATTTTTATGGAGTGTGCACAGTTTAGTGCGCTAGTATTGATACATAGAAATTCCTTTGACAAATGTCACGAAACTTCAAAAATTCCGGCTCACCAACACTTCCGGTGTCGGCAAAGTTGCTGTCAGCCTTCATAGAATTTTGTACGTTAAATTTGAAATTTTCGTTACGTGTGAATTGTATTTTATTTTAGGAATATCTAAGTGCAGTTTTGCTGAAAATATTTATAAAAAACTATTACTGCAAAATGGTTGTAGGAAAATAAAAACATTTTGAAAAATGTTTCTTCAGTTATTTAAGAAAAATGTACACATGAAATCGAAGTTAATGATATTCAAAAGCGGAAAATACTCACCAATGTTTGTCCTAATATGTTTCTAGTATATAAAACAACCCATTTAGATAGTATTATTAACCAAAAAAATTACACTAATCGTCTTTTGAAAATTTATAATAAGCAACCAATAGCATTCAGTTATCTTAAAATATGGTATTCTCGAACTTACATCACATTCCCCCATGGTTGGTAGCAGTTGGCAGCATTGATTTTATATTTTTTGTATATTTTTACATGTCACAGTCGCGCAACCCAATTGTGGGTATATTTTGTAAATACAGCACCGTTCCTTGTGATAGCTCGTACGATCGCTACATACCACCAGCGTTACCAAGTCAGTGCTTTCAGCATTAATTTTATTGGCAAACAATTTTTTTTTTTTGGTTTAAAAAATATGTTAGTGCCTTTTTAACAGTGCCGCTGCACACCGTCTTTTTTCTCTTTCTTTAAATCCAGCCATCGTAGGCGCATTGGCTTAGTGGTTAGTGTGTTGGACTACTAAGCGAGGGGTTGAGGTTCGAATCCCGCAAAAACCCAAATTCCAACTTAGGGTTTTTTTCCGCTGCGCCACGTCTCGCTAACGTCTGACAAACATCCGAGAGTATGACTGTCTTGAAAGAGCTTCTCAATTAGCCGTTTGGAGCGGGCATAAAATTGTAGATCCCTTCCATTCGTTCCAAAAATAAAAAAACTCCCACAAAACGAATGGTTGTGAGAAGCTAGGCCTAGGTTCCCTCCGGACCTGTTGCGCCAACTATTTATTTTTTTTTTTAAATCCAGCCAGCCGAAATCATCTATCATCTCTGACAAAAGCCTACCCCGTCTATTACAAGTCTCATCTAATGATTTTCTAGTATACGAATATCTTGCATTATTAAAAAAATTTGAGTTCTGGAAATTGCTTATTCGACCATTAAAATCTCCGATTAGCATCAAATTTTCACTGTTGTAATTTAGAAGAAAATTATAGAGATTGTCAAATTCATGGTCCCAATTACCAAAGTTTAGGTAGACTGGATAAATTGATAGCTTACTTGTGTTTTTTATTAGATGTATTAAGATTCTGTTTTCGCAATTCGTAAAATTTATTTTTAGGTGGTCATTTGTGCTCTTAACAGCGCACAAAATACCACCACTTAATATATAAAAAGCTTATTAATATAAAATGTCTGATTATTTTTGATATGAATTCGTATACGTATTAAAATAAAATTTACGCTGCAAAACTTGAATACATACAAACGTGACTGACACATATCATGGTACAAATCAGTAAAAATGTTTTTTTGCAATTTTGCTGATTTGTATACATATTGAGTTTCGTTCCATCTTGTATATTTTTTCAGGAAAATAAGTTCATATTCGTTGATTGTACCTATTAGACTTTTTTTTATTAAAAATTTTGATTATTCATATTCTCTGCTGACGCAATTTTTTAAAATGTAATTAGAGTAATTATATCAATTTACTGCTTCAAATTTTCTAATAAATTTAATTTGGTTTTTGTTGTTTTCCGTTATTAAACATAAATCTCCATAAAAGGTTAGAAATGCCTTATTTGATTTCCACGAATCAGTATTTAGTAGTTTATTCCTTGATTTATATCTTGCTTACATTAGTAATTAACCATTTTGCAAAATACATGTTTGCATGGTGAAACAAAATAACGAATTTAAACTCTGGGAACGCATCATTAGCTGAAAGAAACTACCAAAAAAATAATCTCAGGCTAGTGTTTGGTAGGACCAGCGTTGCCATAAGTGCAGATTTGTCTGCATTTTGCAGATTTTCAACCTTGCTGCAGACTTTTAAAAACCAGAAATCTGCACTTCAGATTTTGTCTGCATCCGCAATATTATTTTTTAATTTTTTTTTTTTATTTTTTAAATTTTTTTTTTTGTCATAATTGCAGATTTTTAAAAATATTTTCATGGCAACACTGGGTAGGACACGTATTTAGAACGAGTTTGTATGAAGCCCTCATTTCGAATCTGAAGATGCCCAATCGAATACCACACAAGTTTAAAAAAAATATCTGTTGGGCAAATTGATTTTCAACTATCTAACCCGTATTCGCTTTGCTTCGCCAGAGTTCCACTTCGCACACACACACACACAAAATTTCCTCCACTGAATGCTGCGAAAATCCAAGGATCTAGCTCAATCAAACATTTTACTTTTTTGAATTGTATAAAATTTATAGTTTACTAGCGGATCCCCTGCACACCTCGTAGTGCAAATTCTAGTATATAAAATTCTCGTGTCACGGTGTGCGTGGTTGAACTCCTCCGAAACGGCTCGGCCGATTTTCGTGAATCTTAGCGTGTAATCGGCTAGGGTGGAGGGAATCGGACAATATCTATTTTTTATCCCCCTAAATGTTAAGGGTGGTCCACCCCTAAATTTGTTTTTGTTTTTTTAAATGTTAGTTTTAGCTTGCACTGAAATTAATACATACAACCCTAAATTTTCACCACCATTTGTTATTGGTTAATTATAAACTTTAATTTTTTTTTATTTTTTCATGACTTGGAATAAAAAAAAATTCATATTACTCTAAATGTTCACTCTTATACGATCAACCCCGATTTTTATTTTTTTTTTCATTGGCAATTGAGTGTAATAATTATTGTAGAACGATAAATTCTTATTCAGAGTTTATAATTTCAAGTTCCTTTAATCATGATTTTTTTTTTTTCAATTCAATTTTTTTCAAATTTTCCCGCCCTCGCCGGTCGACAACTGATCAACTATCAATCGATCAGTTATCCCCGCCAAGTGTCACCACACTCATCCAGCAAACATCACGGAGTAGGGATGAGGACGAAGCCGGTCTCCTGTCTTACTCACTATAAATTTTTAAGCCATTTTTTTGGTTTTATTTGTGTATCAATGGTAGCAGTGACTGTTATACCTATTATTTTAATTTTTCTGTGCAACTTCATGTTAATTTTACTGTCATCGTAAATTTATCATTAATTTCCAGTGCAATAATTGTTTATTAACAATTTATTAATCTGACAAAGACAGTTTTAACTCTCAGTTAATTAAGTAATCTCATGTAGTGAAAGGTAAGTCAAATAATAAGCAAATGAATACAAAATTATGTCACTGTTTTTCACCAATACACTGATAGAAGGATTTATTCACTACTAGCTGCGTCCGCAACTTCGTAAGCGGCGTGAGACTGTGTAATTTCCAATAAAAGAGATTTTACCGTTTTCTTAACGGCATATCTGTTTAAAATCAAGAGTCTAGCTAAAACAAAGCGGTGAACATTGTCAATGTAAAACAATAAGTCAAACAAATCTATTTACCTAAAACACCAATTTAAGAAAATTACATTCAACAGCGTAAGTACTAAAGTTCCACTTCCTTACTGTAGGTATCAACGTGGGTAATATCAATATAAACAACTACTAAAACAAAAGCCTTAACGGAAATTTGTATCTACACGAACAATAAATAAATCAAACAGTATAATTCACCTACCTATGTATATCGTCTTTACTTCTTGAATTCTTCAATTCTTTACTGTAGGTATCAACGTAGGTACTATAAAAACCATTAAAACAAAAACTTTGAACTCAATTTCTATATACACCACCATACGTCCATCAGCGATCGTCATAAGCAAACTGGGACCCCAGGACCCGCCTTTTCCAAAATAGTCCAAATCGGACCCCTTTAAGAAAATGTAGGACGCTTTTTAACGCCTACGAACGTTATTTACAAAACGCAGAACATATTCTCTCTTTACACAGCCATCGACTATCGACGTAGAATCGACATAAATATTGTTATCACATTTACACGTACCTACTATTTGTAGATTTTAGGTATGGTGTTTGAATCAGCGCTAAGAAATATAGTACATATATCCATAATTTTCTTAGGAAACAGATACAGTTTCTCTCCGATTTAGTCCGGAAGCTCGGGTCTCATTTTAAAATTGAAGTTTTTAATTCCATCTACACCATCACGCACGCGCTTTTTTGCTTGAAACGGGACAGAGAGATCCGTTTGTTGATCAGTCAATGATAATAAGGGCGTAAGAATGAGAACACAAATCAGACGTTAAGTTGTCATGGATGTTCTACCCATAATAATAGATACGTTAAGCGGAAATGAACAGAAGACCAACATTTCTGCAATCAAATGAAAACATTTCTATTTCCGATTTAAAACATGTGAAATGAGTATATAAATTACTTCCAGTAAATTACACCAACGATTCATCAATTATTTATACGAAATAAATGAATAGCTGTCCATTCATATCTTTCAGAAACCATTTTGTTTTATAGTAACGCGGAATTTCTCTAACCATCGCTATAAAAATATCAACATGCGGAGCTTTTCTATAGTTCCGAATACGGCCGACCAAAATACATGTCCCGTTTTTTTGCGTGTTACACAACATTTTTCGTTTTTCCAGGAATCGTATTACCTAGAACCTAGATAATATTCTTGTGTATCAGTACAATGCATATCAATATTACCAATGTTACAAACTTTGGCTTTGACTGTCGAAGAATAGCTTTTAAAATGTTTGTTTGTATGGAATGCGCCACACCCCTTTGTCCAATATTGACCAATCTTTACAGTAACACTCCCAGGACCTATGATAATTTATCTGTAATTTTAAAATCAATTGATTCGGTGTTTTCGAGATATAAGACTTTGAATGTATTTTTTGTATGGGCGGTGCCACGCTTTTGTCCAATTTTGACCGATCTTCACAGGTATACTCCTGTGACAATACTTAAGAGTGTGTATAAGTTTTAACTCAGTCGATTTGGTAGCTTTCGAAATATAAGATTTTTAATGTTTTTTTTTTTTTTGTGTAGGCGCCTAGGCGGTGCCACGTTCTTTGTCCAATTTCGATAAATCTTCACAGGTATACTCCTGCGCCAATACCTGAGATTGTGTGTAAATTTGAACGCAATCGATTCGGTGGCTTTCGAAATAAAAGATTTTGAATGCTTTTTTTTTACGGGCGGTGCCACGTCCAAATTTGACCAATCTTCAGAGGTATACTTCTGGGCCAATACCTACATATGAGTGTGTGTGAATTTGAACTCAATCGATTCGGTGGCTTTCGAAATATAAGATTATAAATTTGTTTTGTATGGGCGGTGCGGTGAAAATTACCAGTTCACACGGTTCGCAGATGTTTGTTTACAAAATAGGCTTGTACCTTTACTTTTGTAGTAAGAATGGAAAAGACAGTCAAGATGGCAGTGGTTGGGATAAATTCTCTCTCAGAAAGAGACACTTACGAAAAAGTTAAGGAATGCTTTAGTAGTACTCTATGAAAAATACACAATTCAAAAAAGTGGTACGAAAAGTCGTTAAAATGGCTGAGAAACTCGAAGAGTTGGCTAATTTCCATGTATTAACAATGGGGCGTATGAATAAAGCGAAGCAATTGCTTTTACTCAAGAGAAATTTCAAAATCGAAGCATTTGCTACGTTTCGTATGAATAAAAACCAATTTGAGTTAGTTCCAACTTTTGACATGTTCGAAAAACGGCGGGACTGACCTTTTACTCGGATCGGTATGAATAAACAAAGAAAATGCTATGCAAATTCTGAGTCTGCTCTATAGTTGACTCAGACCTTTTGCTAAATATTTTGTACGCACGTGAATGTGAATTTTCGATGGTTTATCTATAAAAAGTAAAATTAAGTTTTGTTCGTGCAGGAAAATCATCAAAATACATGTGAAAAAATCAATTATTTCTTGTCATGGGCACTTGAAGAAGAAATAAAACATCAACAACCTATTTGGCAAACAAAAATCATATTTCCAGGTGCAACTGGAGCTACAGATTGCAATCATATTTTTGAATTTCCTTTTTTTTTTTTAATTTCAATTTCACAAAAGTCGTTAGATTCTCAAGGAAAATTCAAAAATTCAAATTTTCTGGGTCAGGTTTGACAGAAATTGCAAGGCAAGTAGGTACACGTGCAGTGGAGTAAACGCTATGTTCGAATTTTCGAATTTACTTTAGCAAGCTAGGTTTTTATTCATACCGATTCAAAGCAATTGCTAAGAGCTTTTACTTTGCTTAAACCTTTTACTCAAAGCAAATGCTAGGTTTTATGCATACGACCCTATATTAATTGATTCATATAGCGATGAAAGTTATTCGGAATTAATCGAACGACTTTTTGATGAATCCGAGTATGTATGAGTTAGTACTGATTAAACCAGAGACAAACCATACTGAGACCCCCAACTCGCAATCCTCTTGCCGCTGGCCCCCTAAGAGCAGGAATTTTTGAAGTTACGTGACATTTGCAAGTAACGGAAAATCGGCCGAAGATGAGGGTCTCAGTATTGTCTCTGGATTGAACTACATAACGGGTGATTTTTTAGCTGGTTTGGTTTTGGCAACACTGGTTTTGACAGCTGACGTGTGTTTAGTACCTTGTGTCACTGTCAAACAGCTTCAGTTTGGTTTGCAATTTAACCATGGATCGTCTTACAAATGAACAACGCTTGCAAATTATTGAATTTCACTATCAAAATTCGTGCTCGGTTCGAAATGTTCATCGCGCGCTGCTTCCATTTTATGATCGGCATTCTCGACCTTCTGCGCAGTCTATTCGGAAGATTGTGACCAAATTTACTTTGTTGGACATTAAACCACCAACACGTTTACGTACTGTGCGTAGTGAAGAAAATATTGCGGCCGTATCAGCTAGTGTGACAGAAGACCGCGAAATGTCGATTCGGCGCCGTTCCCAGCAGTAAGGCCTTGGTTACAGCACTACGTGGAAAATTTTGCGGAAGGATTTGTGCGTAAAGCCTTTTAAGATACAGCTTGTGCAAGAACTAAAGCCAGCCGACCTACCACAACGCCGAATTTTTGGTGAATAGGCTCTTGGAAAGCTGGCCGAGGATCCGCTTTTTTATCGAAAAATTGTGTTCAGCGATGAGGCTCATTTTTGGTTGAATGGGTACGTAAATAAGCAAAATTGCCGCATTTGGAGTGAAGATCAGCCAGAAGCATTGCAACAGCTACCAATGCATCCCGAAAAAGCCACTGTTTGGTGCGGTTTATGGGCCGGCGGCATTATTGGGCCATATTTCTTCAAAGATGATGCGAATCGCAGCGTTACTGTCAATGGTGAACGCTACCGAGCGATGATAACAAACTTTTTTTTGCCCGAAATGGAAGTTCTTGACTTGCATGATATGTGGTTTCAACAAGACGGTGCCACATGCCACACAGCACGCGAAACAATGGCGCAATTGCGAGGCGAGTTTGGTGAACAGTTAATTTCACGTTTCGGGCCGGTCAATTGGCCGCCTAGATCGTGCGATTTGACACCATTAGATTATTTTTTGTGGGGGTATGTCAAGGCTTATGTGTATAGGGACAAGCCCGCTTCGATTGACGCACTGGAAGCCAACATCCATGCATTCATTCGTGAGATACCGGCCGATATGTGTGAAAGAGTATGCCAAAATTGGACTCAGCGGATGGACTACCTGAGACGCAGCCGCGGTCAACATTTGCATGAAATTATCTTTAAACATTAAATTGCAAGGTTCAAACTATCGATTCAAATAAATATTTCATTCATTTTTTCGAATTTTTTGTGTTTTTTTTTTTTAAAAAAAGTTCTAAACCTCTTAAAAAATCACCCTTTATAAGAATTCGATAGGAGGAAAAAGCGATACCAGACGCTACATTAAAAAGTACGTGGACATTTACAGCGACAAAGAATTTTGTCGAAAAGAACACAACAGCATTAAATTTTATTTTTCCACCTTTAGATACAATTTTAAAACGCAAGAAATCAAAACAAATGCACGCATATGCCAAATGAAACAATAAATTTCAAATCAACTGTTAATTATTAGGTCTGTTCCTTTACTTTTAAATCTTACGAATTTTTACTAATTCTTACGAATTCTTACGAATTTTTACTCAATGCCGTTCCTTAACTCAAAAAATTTGTAAAAGAGAGCTTCATCGAGAGAGCAAGATATTACTCCTCCACTAAGAATTTTACGAATTTTTACTCAACAAATTTCTTGGTGTAAGAAGTGAAAAAGCTGTCAGTCACCTTACAACTAACAGCTGATTTGAAATTTGTTGTCCCATTTGGCATATGCGTTGATTATTTTTTGACTTCTTGCTTATTAAAATGGTATCAACAGGCGGCAAAATAAAATTGAATGTTTTAAGATTCTTTTCGATATTGGCGTCGAAATTCGTCCTTACTGTAACAAGGTACAATCTCTTCCATGTAATTCTTAATGCAGTGTCGCTTTTTCCTCTTCTCGAATGCTTATAGTTCAATCAGTACAAACTCTTCCACATACTCAGATTCATCAAAATAAAGTTAAAAATAAAATTTTCTAATTTAACAAATTCCTCGAGTTTATTTGACATTTTAACGATTTTTCGTACAATTTTTTGAATATTTGATTTATCATACACCAAGAAATTTTTCGAGTTAAAACTCGTAAGATTCTCAGTGGAGGGGTAATATCTTGATCTCTCGATTACGCTCTCTTTTACGAATTTTTGAGTTAAGGAACGGCATTGAATAAAAATTCATAAACGTTAAAAGTAAAGGGACAGACCTAATATTTTCAGGCATTGCCAGACAAATTAAAAGTTTTGTTTTTCATTCGGTGGTAAACGGTTGCTTGAGAAACTCGAAATATTAGAAACAAATTTAAGAAAAAGATGCAATTGCGATTTTTTTAGCTGCGTACGTATATGAGAGCAGCGAGAAGGATAAAATGTCATTGCCCCACAATCGTCGCCGTGTTTGGACGAAGCACGAGGGATTGGATGGCCCGCCGACAGCAGGAGGGGCTTTACGCAAAATTGTTGACTCTACGATACCTAGCTACTGGGGGAAATTTTCGGTTCCTGCAATATCTGTTCCGTATTCCTGTGTCAAATATCTCGTCCATCATTCCAGCTGTTCTGGATGCAATCAACATAGTGCTCGTGGACAAATATCTTTAGGTAAAATAATTTCATTACCCAATTTAATGTACACAATGAACAGAAAACGGTTTTAATTGCAGATAGGTATTCTAGATCCCTTAACAACTACTCCAGTGCTCTCACCAACTACAACAAACAAATTAAAAAGGCCAAAAAAGAATCATTTAGACGGTTCTGTGGAGAAATTTCTGATATTCCTTCCAGCTGCCGTCTCCATAAAGTTCTGGCCTCTGATAGGACTATCTCTCTGGACACACTGGCCGATGAGAACGGTTGTCAGAAACAAAGTAAGAGAGAGACACTTCAACTCTTACTTAAAACTCATTTTCCCGGTTCAACTATTATTGATCCCCTCGCAACAAACCTATCCCCCCAACTCGCGCGGATTTGTCTGCCGACGAGAGGGGACTGGAAAATTGCGAAACAAATCTGCAACCAGAATGCCATTAAATCGGCCATAAACTACCTGAAGCCTTATAAAGCAGCAGGTAAAGACGGCATATTTCCTGCACTTTTGCAGCAAGGAATTGGTGTACTGGTACCCATACTCACCAAACTGTTCAGCTGCAGTCTAGCCTACGGTCATATACCGGAAGCCTGGCGGAAAGTAACAGTTAAATACTTACCTAAAGCAGGAAGGAATTTGGATTCAAGTCCTTTCCTTTCGCCCCATCAGTCTCATGTCTTTTATTCTTAAAAGATTGGAAAAACTCATTGATAGACACATAAGGGATGTAGCGCTAAAACATTTTCCGCTCAGTAAGTCTCAGCATGTCTATTAACCAGGTAAATCCACCGAGTCAGCACTCAATGACTTAGTAACAAAAATTGAATCCTCCATTAATTGTAAGGAAATCTGTCTTGTCGCTTTCCTTGACATTGAAGGAGCTTTTAATTACACGTCCTATGAGTCCACCCACAGCACTCTCAACAATATGAAGCTATCTCCTATTATTGGAAGATGGATAATGTCAATGCTGAATAGCAGAATAATTCAGTCCCGCATCGATGATGGACACCAGAGGGTGTCCTCAGGGGGGTGTCCTCTCGCCCCTCTTATGGTCCCTTGTCATTGATGATTTACTTCAGTCCCTGACAAATCAAGGGATCCATGCCGTAGGATATGCCGACGACGTTGCAACCGTCGTCAGCGGATCGTGTAATAAAGAAGGTCTTTCTGTTAATCCAAAGAAGACAACTCTAGTCCCCTTTACTAGACGGAGGAAACTTGATCTACTGATTCGGCCTACCTTGTTTGGCGAAACCATTGAATTCTCTCGAGAAGCCAAATATCTGGGAATTATCCTTGACAGTAAACCATCATGGAACCAGCAGATTGAACGTACCGTAAACAGAGCCACCAGATCTCTATGGATCTGTCGTCGAGTCTGCGGTAAAAACTGGGGTCTTAGGCCTCGGATGTTATACTGGCTCTATTCGCTCGTCGTAAGACCAGCGGTTACCTTTGCCGCCGTCGTCTGGTGGACGAAGACTAACGAAGTCACCACAGTCAAAAAGCTAGAACGAGTCCAACGTATAGCCGGAAACTGTATGACGGGCTGCTTACGCTCCACACCGACTATGGCACTCAATGTCATCCTTGGTCTAACACTTCTTCAAACACATATTCAAATGGAAGCCAGACTGGGTGCTCACCGCCTGTTCCATTCGAACAACTTTGACCCCTATACCTATCAAGGAGGTCATCAAACCAGGTGAACTTGTAAGTCAGCCTTAGGAAAAACTTATCCATATTCCAGGCTGAAGTCCTTGCAATCAACCATTGCGCTAGAATAAATCTAAGTTCTAACACAAGTGGAAAAACCATATTTATATTCTCAGATAGCCAAGCAACTCTCAAAGCTCTTGATTCATCTGTCATCAAATCCAAACTTGTCTTAGAAACATTCTCAAACATCTATGAACTTTCTAAGAAAAACCTAGTCATCCTCCACTGGATTCCAGCCCATAGTGGATTTGAGGGTAACGAATCGGCTGGCTCACTGGCTAAAGTCGGAGCAACCACTCCACTCATCGGACCTGAACCCTTCTGCGGAGTCAGCAAAAAACATTTCAGGAACTACATCAAGAACCAATCTCGTCTAACGAGATCTGGCAATTTGCACCAGAACATTTTTCCCCAAATTCTCCTCCAGAAATCACTCTTCTTGATTAATCTGGACAAAAACAACCTGAGAATACTAACAGGAATAATCAGTGGCCACGGTCGCTAGAAAAAACATCTCCACCGCATTGGCGTCTCACCGGATCCCATCTGTAGACTTTGTCTCGAGAGTGACGAATCCTCTCTTCACATAATCACAGAATGTCCGGCCCTTTGTCGTCTCAGGAAAAAAATCCTTGGTGATGAAATCATTGATTTAGCAATTCTTGCTAATATACACCTGGAGAAGATCCTGGTCTTCCTGGCGGTCTCTGGGGTGAAAATATGGATCTAAGTATTTACCAGGGAAGGCACAATAGGCTCCTCTAAGAAGCCGCAGTGCCAGAGCTCATTGAAAGCTCTCCCGCCTTACAAATTACAGTCTAATCTAATCTAATCTAATCCCTTAACAAGCATCAAAAAGCGAAAAATACCAAAAATAAAACAAAAATTGATAAAAAAAGAATCATACATATTTCTACAACCTTTTACAAGATCCTATTTCTTCTTAGGAGGAACATTATGTTCGAATAAAATTCAAAAGCAATCGCATAAAGTAATTGCGGTGGAACTTCGGGAAAGTGTTTTCTCTCCACGGGCAACACTAACGCACGTGGGCTGATGATCAAATATATAAAATAAATTCCGGATAATAAAAAAGACTGTAAATGTTGTTTATCCCGAAGCAGGGTAGTCCTCTTAAGATCCTTATTCCTTGGTATATGAACAACTGGAATAGATATCTCTCAGCTGAGATGAATAATTGCATAAAATAAAAAATAAAAAAATAGATGCAAAATTTATAGAATGAAAGATCACATTAGTGATATTTTGAATAGGTACGTGTTTTTTGCGTTAAGAAATATTTTTTTGCAACTAAGCTTACTGACATTAATCTATTCTGATTTCGGAAAAACACGTTTGAACACTTGAACATACTGATTTTCCCACGAAGTGTTATCGGACCATGACCACGAAAGGATGTATTTTTGGAAATGTTTACAGTGCGCAGCTATATTTTTGACAGGTCACAGGAGAAGGTATGCTTTCCACGTATCATATAACAATAAAATTTGCTTTCCATAGCCTATCATCAGGACGAAAACTATTGCGTCCAAATTAATGTAAATTTCGCAGACAATTGAAACATTTTTCATGCATTTGGAAAAAAATAAAGCACGGATGCAGTTATATGAAAACGATTATTTACATAGTAGATATGAGAGAGGTGGTTGGGTGTTGTATGAATAGGGTAGACACTGTTTGGCGTCAACTTGGCGATGCCCAGGCGTTGTAACTGTTCATACACATCAATTGTGCTTATTTTACCTCCGCGTGGTAGCCACCGGGTACTGGTCTTGTCCTTCCGGGCATGACTTGCTAAACTTATAAGCGCGAGTGTTGAACACGAAGAAAATAGCAACACTATAATGCTCTGTCGGAATGACTGCCTGATCGAGTCTCAGAGGTCTTACATGAGCCCCTCAGAAAGAGGACGTACGGCGGATGAATTCACATGGTTGAATCAACGGTGGCGTCAACAGTCAACATGGCAGATACCTCAATGAGCTACTTCGACGTATTTGGAGCTGAGGTCATTGAGGATTTTCAGCCCTAGTCAGGGTGTTGAAATAGAGATGGTGGCGGAAGAGCCCTTAATGGGTCAACGGCAGCTCTCACATCCCCGAAGTGGGTTACTGACACCGGAGGAATCCGGCCCCTTTCGTCCAAGGGGTCCAACAAAGGGCCTGGCCCTCCAGGTTGGGGGTTGTACGCCGGGGTAACTGCCCGACTGCGGAAAAATGTTCTAGTTTCGAAGCAACAACAAGCCTCGGATACGGATGATTTTACTGTTGACGAACCTGGCAAACGATACAAGGACAACGAATTTCGGATCTGTACATGGAATGTTAGGTCCCTTAACAGACCACGTGCAGCCGAACAACTAGCGGAGACCCTGAACCACTATAAAGCAGATATAACCGCCATCCAAGAAGTGCGATGGGATGGACCGGGCAAGAAGAGGATGAACAATTGCGATATCTACTATGGCGACTGCTATCGACAACAAAAACAGCGCCTATTTGGTTGTGGATTCGTCGTTGGCGGTAGACTCAGGCAAGAAGTCTTAAGTTTCAGCTGTGTGAACGAGCGCCTTACGACAATCCGCATCAAGGCTAAATTCGCCAACATTAGCCTAATATGCGCCCATGCCCCCACGGAGGAGAAAGACGACGACACCAAAGAGAGGTTCTACGAGCTCTTAGACAAGACGTATGAGCAATGCCCTAACTATGACATTAAAATTGTCCTAGGTGATTTCAATGCAAAGATAGGAAGAGAGGCGATCTTTGGTAGTACTGTCGGAAGGTACAGCCTACACGACACCACCTCCGATAATGGATTTAGGCTGATCGACTTCGCGGCGGGGCGAAATGTTGTCGTAGCAAGTACGCGGTTCCCGCATCTCGATATTCACAAAGGCACATGGAGATCTCCGGACCAATCAACCGTCAACCAGATTGACCACATTGCGATCGACACAAGGCACTCCTCCAGTATTATGGATGTCCGTACGTTCCGAGGGGCCAACATTGACTCGGATCACTACCTTGTTGTAGCCAAGGTACGACTGCGGATATCCCGAACACCGCCAAGACAAGTAAATACTGTGAGGAAGTTTGACGTCGGACGGCTGCAATCGCAAGATATCTCCAGAGCCTTTCCGATCGAGTCTCTCTCAATCTCTCAAGATGTCCTATGCAGCCAGCATCAAGTATTGAAGACCAGTGGCACCATTGCCAAAAAGCCATTAGAGACGCCGCCTCTGATGTGCTGGGTTTCACCCGACCACCGCAAAGAAACCCCTGGTTCGACGACGAATGCCGGCAAGCACATGCAGCGAAACAAGAGGCATACAAAGCGGCGCTGCAAAGGAGGACAAGAGCTGCCCGTGAGCTCTACGCGCAGAAGAGAAGAGACGAACACCGGCTTCTGAGGAGGAAAAAGAAAGAGCATGAGAAGCGCGCGATCGAGGAAATTGAGAGATGCTACTGCAGGAATGAGATTCGGAAGTTTTACCAAAGGGTTAAAAGAACTTCCCAAGGATACAGAGCCCGAACCGAAGCCTGCAAGGACGAACAAGGGAACATCGTAGTAGAATCGCAGTCGATGCTGAGGGTATGGAAGAACTACTTCTGCAGACTGTTTAACGGCGATGACGAACAAAATCCCGCTGTCAGGCAGAATGAACCATTCAACCTGGACGATGAAGACCAACAATTCCGTCCACCCGACCTGGACGAGGTGAAGATAGCCATATCTAAGCTGAAGTCCAACAAAGCCGCTGGAGCAGATGGCCTAGCCGCCGAGCTGTTCAAAGCGGCAGGCGATGACTTAGGTAGGAGCATGCACCAACTCATCTGTAAAATATGGTCGGAGGAAAGTATGCCCGATGAATGGAACCTCAGCATTGTTTGCCCGATCCTCAAGAAAGGAGATCCTCTGAACTGCGCCAACTACAGAGGTATAAGTATTCTTAACATCGCCTACAAGATCTTATCTGCCGTGTTGTGTGAACGCCTGAAGCCTTTCGTCAACAACCTGATTGGTCCCTATCAGTGTGGCTTCAGGCCAGGAAAGTCTACCATTGACAAAATATTCACACTGCGGCAGATCTTGGAGAAAACCCAGGAAGTCCAAATCGATACCCACCACCTTTTTATCGATTTTAAGGCCGCCTATGACAGCATTTATAGGGACGAGCTATATAGAGCAATGTCTAGTTTTGGCATCCCTGCCAAACTCGTCCGTTTGTGCAGGATGACAATGGAGAATGCACGCTGCTCCATTAAGGTCGGTAAAGAACTCACCGAGACCTTCGATGTCAAAAAAGGATTTAGACAAGGCGATGCGCTGTCATGTGACTTCTTTAACATCGTTCTTGAAAGAATAGTGCAAAACAATGTCAATGTCGTCAGCGTATGCAAGTAGTTGCACAGACTTATGGAAAATTGTGCCTCTGGTGTTGGCTTGTGTGCGGGCTGCACAAGTATAATTGGACGCCGTCAGCAAACATATGGGCAGTACAATGTTTAACAAGCTGTGGGAGTTCGTTCACATAAAGTGAAAATAATATGGGCCCTAGAATCGAACCCTGTGGAACTCCCGCGGGAACTCTAAGAAACGAAGACATTTGGCTTCCCACTGCCACACATTGCTGCCGGCCTGTGAGGTATGAGTGCAAGAATTTGACTGCCAGAGACGAAAATCTAAATTCATACCGCAACTTCTTACAAAGGAGAGTGTAGTCCACCGTGTCAAATGCTTTCGAGAAGTCCAACAACGTCAGGAACGTGGGACAGTTAGTATCCAGGCCATTGCGGATGTCGTCGACAACAAGTAAGAGTGCAGTTTTGCAACTCCTCTTCGCGCGAAATCCGGACTGAGCGGAAGTCAGAAGGTTGTTGGCGCTGAGGTAGGCTTGGATCTGCTTGTGCGTGGTTTTCTCGAATACTTTGGATTAAAATGGTAAGATTGCGATTGGCCTATGCTCAGTGTTAGTCCGGCTTTGCGACTTGGGTATCGGTAATATCTTAGCCTTTTTCCACGAAAGGGGGTATTCACAAGTGGTAAATATGTGATTAAAAATATGTGTTATGTGCTTGAGAATAAAAGGAAGCAAGAGTTTTAAGAATTTGGGATTTATTTCATGCAAACCTATCGCATCAGATTTAACCGATAGCACGGCCTCAACTACATTTTCATCCGTTAGGCGATTAAAGCTGAAGTTTTCTGTATTGTCATCGTCGCTATGTAGATTTGTAGACTGTGCGGAGTCTTGATACGGAGTTGACAGCACAGAGACCGAGACAAACTCCGAATTCAGAACATTACAGTCTACATCATCATTTGCACCTGAACACTGTTTCCCATTGCCTAGTTTACGCAGTTTTTGCCAAAGAACTTTCCCGGGCTGGGTTTCAGGATTGAGGAAATGTTCGTAGTGACGCCGCTTTGCAGCCGTTACACGAAGGACAACTAAATTGCGAAGTGACCGATATGTGTCGTAGAGCACAGGGAGTTTGTATCGTTTCCAACGAGCGTACGCAGTACCATGTTCCAGAACGTAGACTCTGGTAATCAATGTTTTTAAAGTCTCTATATGCGATAACATGATTAGCTGCGTCTGACTGGATATCGTAAGTGAGGAATATCAGATCATGTTTGGAGAAGCCCGGCGCCGTGAGTTGACTATAGAGCAGGGCTTTTCTTCTATCATTAACAAAAAACACATCGAGAGAGGTAAGCTAAGACTTTCAATCATCCATAGAATGTCAATCATAAAAATATTAAATTTACGTTCCTCTAGTGTCAAAAAATACAAATCAAACCACCATCTTTTAAAAAACCACATCGCAAATATTTTAATATCAACAAGAAAATTTTCACATGAACTTTGCACGAGACATCGGATGGTATTCCATTCATCTTAAGTAGAACCACCATTGGTGAGAATCTCTACGTTGTAAAAATGACGCACATCGCTATCGAACCTCTTATAACAACAAATAGCCATAAAAATGTTTCGGAGTGATTACTTGATAAACAAAAAAAGCGCCTATCTACCCGCACATTTGTGGTGAATCATCCCCTGATTAAAACTGAGTAAGCATTTAGATTCCAACACAATTTTAACGCCAATTTTGCGATGAATGAAAAAAATTTGACGTTGATAGCCTTACTTGCGGTTATCAGTACGAGTGAAAAAAAAAAAATAAATAGTTGGCGCAACAGGTCCGGAGAGACCCTAAGGCCTAGCTTCTCACAACCATTCGTTTTGTGTGAGTTTTTCATTTTTGGAACGAATGGAAGGGATCTACAGTTTTATGCCGACTCCAAACGGCTAATTGAGAAGCTCTTACAAGACATTTATTTATACTCTCGGATGTTTGTCAGACGTTCGCGAGAGGTAGCGCAGCGGAAAAAACCCTACAAAGGCAGAATTGGGTTTTTGCGGGATTCGAACCTTGAACCCCCGCATAGCAGTCCAACACACTAACCACTAAGCTACTGCGACTACAATCAGTACGAGTGAACGTTTGAGAAAAATAGCAAACTAAGAAGAAACCGAAACCTGTGCCAGAGAATAAATGGTTTATCTAAACTATGTTAAGAGAATGCGGTGCGGATCTTGATTATATGTAGACTGGAAGCACTGTGCTGTACTAAAATATAATTGAGAATCTTTTAAACTGAACTTTATAAGCCCGTCGCTATTTCTTTAAAAAAAAATTCTTCAATCTAATGAGGCAATTGATGCGTGTGATGATCTAACCTGTGTTTATGTGCACAATAAAACAAAATTAGAGGTCATATTGTCTGGTGAGATACAAATTTTATAGCGAGATCGCATGTAGCTAATTATCGTTCGATGTCATCATTTTGAAACAGATCTGAAACCTGACGTTCAGTCACATATTAATAAGACTTTTTGTAGATATATCTAGAACTGAAATTGGTTGCCAGATGGCCAATCACTCCATGCTAACAACAGATGTGAATGATGTTTTCGACGAGTTTAAGCTTGTCATATCAGAAAACAGACCTACAAGGTGATTGTAAGGCCAATATCGGATTTATCTGCCTTGCTGTCAAAAACTGTCAACTTACTGTACAAACTAGACGACATACTGAAGGCAGAATGGCTTACTCATTCGCATATTTTTTCTCAAAAAACTGAACGTTTATCTCTAAAACTCTGTAGAGTTTCCCAAACAGCAGAATCAATCACAGTGATCTCATCACCATCAACCACTGTCGTCCTTATATCTATAACCCACCTCGAAATCAGGTCCTGGATATGTAATACTCTTCAGTTTTTCGACTTCTTCTTTGTACTTTCTGTAAAACACGATTCCATTTTATAGTTATTAGCTTTTTTTCACTCTGTCGTTACACTCACCTGTTCAGATCATCAGTTTTACGGCGTTTTTCAGTCTCCTTTTCTAACTTTCTCCGCCACGACTCATCGCGTTCGGCAATTATTTCAAGGCAGTGTTGTAGTGTGGTAATTACCCCTGCTGTTGTAGCACGAAATGTGATCGATTCACCCTAAAAACAAGCAAAGAAATTATTTTTACTTTCCTTAGTCCAAACCCTATTCTCAGAAATAACCTTAAAATCAATTGGTTTTAAACCATCGCCTAAATCTAAAGGCTTCGCCGTTTCTTTGTTTATATCTGCGCAAGCATCGAAGTACCTACAAAAATATTTTCTCATATACATTTGCGTATCTACCAGTTATAGAATGAAGTGTACGTACCTCTGTAGCGTTTCAATTTGTCCAAACAAAATATCCTTAAAGGTTTCAATCTCCCCGACTTTCTCTTTCAGATTGCGCTGCGTTTTCTTTAGACTACTACCACTGGCGGCAGAAAAAGTATTTGATTGCAATGACATTGTGCTTCCATGACGTCGCAACGATGTTGTGTCTGTGCTAGCAGATTCCTCTTTATACAACTGCAGAACTTCAACCCAATGCATTCGATCATCTGGTGTTTCTGCACGAAGGCACCAATTGTTGTAGTTGTTGACCATAACATCGAAACGTAATTCATCTGATTCGTAGGTCTGCAATGAGAGCATTTATTTACAAAATACCGAAATAAAATCTACTAGAACCCTTAAAGAAAACTTATATAAAGCACTGACTACTGAACATTATTGATAGTAGCCAGCTAAATGCAGCCATATTGTTCAAGTGGTATGTTTGATTTTGGACAGCTACTTCCTTTCCAAGCGCTGGCTGTATTGAACTGCAAACTTCCCGTAACTTAATCAGTGCTAAAAACTAAATAATATTTCTTTTGTAAATACTTTTTCGTTTCCACACTTAATTAGTTGGAAATAGTATTAGAATGAAAATATGTCTCCGGGAAGCGAGTTCTAAAGTAAGCATATCCTGTTGCAAAACAAAGCTCAATGTTACTCTTCTTTATGCTTTCGAGCGAGCGCAGAAAACCAGTATTCTGGTGGACCACCAAGATTGCTGCACCAAGAAGAAACTGTTTACGCTTTAGACGCAAGGTCACCACAGAAAGAATGATAAAATAACCAAAATGTAAACAGCAGAGGACGATGGACAGCGAGGCTTATCAGGAACGTGGCTGAGTGGAATGACCGGAAGCACGGTGAAGTTAACTATTACGTCACACAGTTACTCACCGGGCAAGGATATATCACCGCCTTTCTCTACAGGATCGGAAAAACAAACAGTCAAGCCTGCCAGTACGGGGACTCCCAAGAAGACGACGCGCATCATACCTTCTTCGCCAACAGCAGGTGGGAATCCAAAAGAATAGAACTGGAGAGGAATATCGGTATCATCACTCCAGACAACATAACCGATAAGATGCTGGCCAGCGAGCTGAACTGGAACAAGATCTGCGCCTATGTCCAACGCATTCTCAGAAAGAAAAGAGAAGAAGAGCAATCCCGCGAGACAGAGTGAGCCCGAAAGGGCGTATGATTACAGCCCCCCCTAAAGTAATGCGAACAGCGGTCTCATGGGGGGTGGGTCAGAAACCGAAGGGTTAGGAGGAGTTTTAGTCTACGTAAACCTTGTACAAATGGGAGTCGGACACGAGGGGATGGTCAACGCCGAAAAGACTTCTCTACGGTGCATAAAGCATTTCTTCTCCCCCCAACAGGAAAAAAAAAAGACAATGAGTTCAGAGACGATGCAGACGAAAGTAGTCACACTCTTCCCAACCGATCCTACTGTTTGACAAGATTTTATTGCTGTACACCAAATGATTCAAAACTACAAAATAAAATGACCTGAGAGCCAACCTGGCGGCAAAGCAACAGAAGTGCTAAAAGCCATTGCTCAAACCTACCGCCAACATCTTTTTAGCATGTACAACAGTTGCTTTGAATACAGAATTTTCTTAAAGGGATGGAAAATATAACGCTTTACGCTTATCAGCAAAGGAAAAGGTAACGCGAATAATCTTGCAGCCTATAGGCCGAAAAACAACACAGATTTAGAAAAGGATACTCAACAACCGGAGCAATCGATTTGGTGGTCAAAACAGTGAAAGTCGAAAATTCATAGCCCGAAAAATATTGCTGTTCTGACTATCCTAGACGTAAGGAAAGCCTTCAGTCAGATGGATAGAAATACTTCAACCGCTCGAGGAGGCTTACGTGATACTTAGTTCATAAAATCCAAACCTCAGCGATCGAAAACTAATTAACGCCACAAAATAAGGTCCTTATGTTAAGCAAATCACGCAACACAAAGCTCATTCTTTGGGCAAGTCTTCTGGAACACATTCTGTGATGGGATCCTCCGCATCGAAATGCCTAACGACACGTACTTCATAGGGTACGTAGACGACATTAGCGCGGTGATAACCACAAGGTATACGGGGAAGCACGAAGGAAGTCTTATTCTTGCATCTGAAAAGACCGAGACTGTTCTACTGACCAGAAAACATATCCCGACGCAAGTTTCATTTCATATAGCTCCAGACGTAAACACCTCGCATAATTATTGATTCCAAACTCACGCTATAGAATCATATTAAATCCGCTTCCTAGCGTGCTGCTAGAATGTATGCATTCGTTAGCACGCATGGCAAAAGTTGGAGGACCAGAGATAACAAAAGAAGACTGCTCATGATAGTGGGTGTCTGACACACCAAGAAAATTCAAATGTTTTGACGGTGCATGAAACGTGATGCAATCTTCGCCATCCCTACAGGAAACAATAATAAAAAAAAAATAAAGCTGAAATTATTTCTGTAACAATACGCAAGGACTTCGTTAAATTAGTACCTAGAAAGCAATGGACGATAAGTATACTAGTAAATATTCAGTACACCAGAAATTGTATTGGAACAACCTTAACAACAACTAAATAAGCCAGCTGAACAACTTATATTTAGTAAAAGCTATTGACAGAAAAACTTATTTAAAAAACTGGTCCTTAGTTAACGATTTCAAATCAAAGAACTATCCATCGGAATCAGCCAAAAGACACAGCGTGTAACCACATACAGGTTTGGTTTGCTCCACATCTTATTTACATTTAAAAATACCTTGATGGATTCAATTAAACTTTGCTCCCCATCTTAACTTGCTACCACACATACACACTTTAGATTCCATTCCTCAGCCGTCTGAAGTGAGATACCCCCTCTGGGGTCACTGAGATGATTAAAGGTTCAATTGAAATACTTCCGTTGAATTGCAATTTCTTTCTTATAGATGTATTACAAACTACTCATAAAGTCAAGTATTAGGCATCTGTGGCCTTTGGTCAAATGGTTTCTCGTTTTATGACACCAAATATGAATAAGTGAAATGTTTCAAATAAAAACGCACCTTGATGTTAGCCTTGCTTAGGCTTATTGCACCACGACACCCGAAATCACTATCCGTTTCACTTTTGTAGTAAGATAGTGTCCCATCCTTCAGCACAATATATCTCGGTTGCCACCCATAAATATAGTTTGTCCATTTGCTTAGGTAACCTCGCAGTTCTACTGTGTTGTCGAGGAACTCTTGATCAGAATCTTCACCGTTCGAATTGTTGCCATCGAATGTATTAACAATGGCATTGCTATTAGTAGCCGTAGAACTATTCTCGTCCATGGTTGGGGTGAAATCAGCTGGGGATCCTTAAGGTTTCGCCACGTATTTCCTTATTAAAAGCACTTTTCCACGAAACGGGTACTTGCCCTGCTTTAATGGGGTGTGCTTCTGGGTGACCTCACTGGCCACAATGTTTGGTCAATTGATTACAAGCAAGCCAGCGCACAGAATTTGTTTGATGGGTAATTAAAGCCGTTGTACGGAAACCAAATGGGCAATTTATTTTTTGTATAATCTGCTGATTGGTGATGATTTTACTATACACAGAACTGCTCCTGCTGATTATTTGATGATAAAAGAAATGTTCCGAATTTGATTTCCGAATACGCATGCAAGTTCATGGTGGTGGCAAAACAAAAAAAAATCATCAGCTGTCACTTCGTTGTTGATTTCTTTTTGCGGTCGAAAAAGAAATGTCAAATAAGCAGAGTTGCAATTGAGGAATGGAGGCTAAGGCGTGGTATGCAGTTCTTCACAAACGAAATATCCCATACAAAAGTGACACAACGAAATCATGAACGAAAAATTCCGTTCTCCTTTTCGATTTGCAGTAGGTACGCAGCTGCTGCGAAATGATGGTGCAAAAGTGAGTAGTTGTAGTAGATTGCTTGGTACAATTCTCCACTCTCTTTTCGCACCGTTTATTGTCCGGGACATTCTTTGCTTGCGGAAATTTGGCATTTGTGCTGCAGTGCTGCCAGCTTTCAGAAGAGGGTGGAGTCAAATTGAGAAATTTTGAAGTCGAAAATATTCAAACTCAAATATGAAATTTTTTTTGTAATATTAATTAAAAAAAAAAAAAAAAAAACAATACAAACTCGTAATTGAGAGACTTTTTTTTTAATTTCCATTTTGCTATGTTAACAAAAAAAAAGAAAAAAAAAACAGCGCAAATGTAAACGAGTTTTTATATTAAACTACTTCGAAATGCGTTGCTATAAATGTGTATAAATCAATTGCAATGAATTTCCGGTGCAAGTGAAAAATATGTTTTTTTGCGGCCAACTCACAAAAGAAACCAAATTCGGATTTAATGTTCCATTTGGCAGTAGAAATCTGAAATCTCAGATCAAAATCTGAAATGCCCAATAATCGAAAAAGACATAACTGTTTAGAAAGTTTTAGTTATACGAAAAGAGTACGTTCGCAATTGAATTATAAATTCCTAAGTATCCCAAAAATCGCCAAACTTTAAATAAATTGAATAGCGTAAATTACGATTAATCCGAAATGACAATTTTAAGGAGCCAAATTGGAAATAAATAGCCAGTGCTGGTAACACTGCTACTTGTGTATCAGCTGATGGAAATCTACACAAATTATTTTCCGCTGCCTTTTCGGAGACGTTTCGCTGTCCATTTGGAGACCACCGGAAAATTTCGTTTCAGAAGAGGTCCGTTTCGTACTACGCTTAAACCCTGGCGGCCAATTTTCGCATCGGTAGGTTGCTATCAGTGTTTCCGAAAGTACTGAAAAGCAATATTTGTACCGGAAAATTTCGTTTCAGAAGAGGTCCGTTTCGTACTACGCTTAAACCCTGGCGGCCAATTTTCGCATCGGTAGGTTGCTATCAGTGTTTCCGAAAGTACTGAAAAGCAATATTTGTATTGCTTTCGGGCGCTGCGTACTACCGTACTGCCCACTTTTGTTTTGTACTGCATTTCCTTTTTGTGTTGCCCTTTGTATAGCTTTTTGTAGTTCGTTGTTTTCATTAGTTTATCGGAGAAAATAGTACAAATGGCATCACTTTATATGTTCTCTTTCAGAATCCGCATCAACCTTCACAATCTCACTCTACAAACAAAGAAACAATCTGGAGGAAACACATTACTAACTTTATTTTTGTGAATCATGCGATACAAATGTATTTGTTGAAGATATTCCTCCCTGTCCTACTACAATGAGTTATTGCTTATTGCTGTAGGTACTGAAAAAAAAAAAATCTGAAAAGCCAAACGAACTTCTAAAAAACTAAGGTCTTTTAAAATACATTACAAAGGAATAGGTATAATTAATGCTGATCTACATTATAGGGATCTATGTATTTAAATGGTGTAAAAAGAAGTTTACCAAGTTAATTAAGTGCACAGCAGTAGGCTTCTTAACCACATTAGCTTAGAAACAAGCGAATTATTAAAAGGTAGAGGCACTCGCACTAGTATCCGGACACTATGTTGTTTATCTGATAAAAATAGGTATATCACACATAAATAGTCTCAAATATCAACAATAATAATAATCCTTTATGTGTCACTCATATCCATACGAAGTTTGAAATCAATCAGATGCATAATGTAAGAGTTAAGCGGAAGTGTTGTGGCTGAGCTCCGAGAGCGTGGTTTTATTGTCATTTTGCATACCAAAAAAATAGTGCGAGCATTTACAAAAAGTAAGTTATTCAAAGAGTAGGATTTTTTAACGTATTCTTCTGGAAAGTACTCTGTTTTCCTTTAAATAGAACCGACTTTCATAATTAAAAAAAAAAATAGAATAAAATTATTTTTTTGGCCTAATTTTTAGTGTCCGGATACTAATGTCGTTTTCCATTGGGATTTTCAGATTTTGCTCTCAGATTTCAGATTTTTCGTGCCCAATGGAACATAAAACGAGATTTTTCTTCCTTTGCATCTGTGGTGGTGCGTGTTTTAAAAGCCACCCATTCTTAAATTGTAATTTGTGTTTATAAAAATCCATTCAATTTATTTTAATAACTCGTCGGCTGAGAATTGGTTTGACGTATAGGTACGCCATTTCAACTTTTTTGGGAAATCGCAATTGAAAGTTTACGGTTCAATTAAAATTAATTGGGTCGATAGAAGTTTCTCATTTTTTCTTCAGTATTATTTGGATAAATCTACTTTCTGATCATAATAACATAAAAGCTCCGTCTCTTCTAGTTTATGATTTATTCAAAGATTTCCTCAGAATGGTTTTGACGTATACGCCACACAAGAAACTTATTTTTTGTGTTCATACACGTACGTCAAAAGAACTGCACGTACGTCATTCCAATAGCAAGCACAGATGGTGGTGTTGAACAGAACACTACCTTCACAGAAACATAATAAAATACCTTTTTTATGGAATTTGTTATTTTTGTTTATTAATGAATGCATTTTTTTTTTGTGTTATACAGGATAAAATAATTCATATGAAAAAAAAAAAACAAACGTAATAGAAAAAAGTAAACAAAAATAATATCTTCTTGGTCCTGAGTCGAAAACTAGCAAACACGCGTTTTCCCAAACATAAGACTAATCTACATCGATCAATTGTTTACTCCCGAAAACCCCCATATACCAAATTTGAGCGAAATCGTTAGAGACGTTTCCGAGTTCACAGAAATAAATTTATATACATACAAGAATTGCTCGTTTAAAGGTATAAGATTTTCCATCCCTGCTAAAACAACCATTAAAACCAAAACCTTGAACTCAATTTCTATATACACCACCATTGCACCATACGTCCGTCAGCGCACGTCATCAGCCATCTGCGCACTTCCTCAGAAACACATTGGGCCTTACCAACAACCAAATTTAGACTCGACCTTAGCGCAAAAGTCGAAATTAAAATAAATTGTGTACCGACAATCAAGTTATCTCTGACTTTAAGTTAATCGAGGTTGTAACTTTCGATTCGTAGAAAGTCTAGTCTAACCCATTATTAAAGTTTAAACGTCAGTCTGGATCTGGAGAAAAGTCAATTCGGCGTTTTGAATTAAATGAGGCAGGTAAGTTCAATTATTGGTAAGTTATTTAATTATGTTACAAATGTCTTATCCCAAAATCAATTTTTTGTTTTGTGTTGTGCAGGAAATCGATTTAACTTAAAGCTGCTTCCCAATCCATATTGATTCAAATTTTGTGTGTGTGTGAAATGTAATTATTGGACAGCAAATAAATAAAAAGAATAAACCTGTAGTGCCCAAAGAACTCTTTTTTGTCATATATCCGCAAAAATAAACTCATCGCTGCTCAACATTACTGAAAAAGTACATAACTATAAGATATTCAAAATACAAAATGCCAATTTCAAAAAATTATTTGAAAGCTCGGAAAAAAATTATAACGCACTTGAGTTATAGGTACTGTTATAATTTTGCGATAAAGTCAAATGTAGTTAAAGTTTCGATTATTTTGATTGTTGGTACCTATAAATTAAAAGTCGAAACTATAGTTAGTTTCGAAATTAGTTAAACTCGAGTTTACGGTTTGGTTGTTGGTAAGGCCCATTGTCGCTGTTGATTACATACACATTCACGTCCCACACTTCTCTTTCGTTTCACTTAATTTGGAGAAAACATCACGCAGTTTTTTTTCATATGAACGTGCTTGTGCGATGTGCGCCACCCAACCACCCCAAAGCAGAACAACGATCAAGGACCTCGGCTGCTAATAATGTTCGATTTGAGAAAATGTTTTTTTTTTTTATGTTAGATTTTAGGTTGTAGCTCAGCTTTTAGAGGACATAGAAAGCTGATTGATGGCTTAAAATAACTATAAAAGTGTTGGCTCTCCTAATTATTTTACTTTGTTTGCATTGATTAAGAATTGTTTGGGTAATGGCGAGTAAAAGGCAGCAAAGTCAGAAAAATAAACTCACTCACCATTAAACGCATGAAAACTCGAAAACACGCGTTTTCCCAAACATAAGACTAATCTAGATCAATAATTATTGTTTACCCCCGAAAACCCCCATATACCAAATATCAGCGAAATCGTTAGAGCCGTTTCCGAGATCAAAGAAATAAATAAATAAATTTATATACATACATACAAGAATTGCTCGTTTAAAGGTATAAGATATGCACATACGGCAAACCAAAACTAAACCTTTTGTTTTTGTCCACGCGTACGTGTATACGATGAAATACACATATTTACTTAATAACATGCACGTACGTCAAAACAATTCTGAATATACTTTTTTGTTTTCTTGTCGTATGATCGAAGTCTGTGGACATACGGCAAAACAATACTAAAAAAAAAAGAAAATGGGATTTGCATAGAAAATTTGACGTATATCCAAAAAAAAAGGCGTTTACGTCAAACCAATATTCTAACTTATTAATTTGGGTGGATATACTTCAAAACAATACTAGATATCTCAGGATTGGCTAGAGATAGGACCAAAAGACAACATTATTTGGAAAGAGCACACCACTTGAAAACATAAGACTGCATTTATAGTCCAAAAAGTACATTTTGGCGTATACGTCAAACCAATTCTCAGCCGAAGAACTATTGCAGCGGCCAAATGTAATTTTTTTTCTATTCTTCACAGACTTCTCGTCTAAAAACGTGAGTAAACACACTTTAAAGTTTGACAAACGACAAATGTTTTGGTGTTAGTGCACATAGGTGTGAATCTCGCTCGGATATCGAGATTCGCATAATTGCTCTGACTCTCAAAAAAAGCTTTTTCTGTCCCAATGGAAATCGACATAAAACTAAAATTAAAGAGCATTTTCGGTATCCGGACAACCTGTCCGGATACTAAAAATTTGAGAGGAAATACAAATGCTCGTTTAAATGCTCCTAAACCATACTTATGTATGTTTCTAACGAGAGAGAGAAAAGGAATTGTGTTTTTCTCGCAGGTTTTCAGTATTCGGACAGGGTATACTAAGTGAGAATATTATCTGTCCGGGTACTGAAAAATTAGTTTCAGTTTCCGGACAACTTATTGTTTTGAATGTTATTTTCGGTTTTCAAAGCTCTAATTCTCGTAATAGGCATTTTATTTTAACTCATTTTTTTAAGAATCAGTTAATCATTCGTGTAAAGCTGGTTTATGCCGTTCAACATTACATGACCGGTTAAAGGGCAAAAGATTGGTGAAAAAGCTACGAAAATGGGACAAGATCCTTATTTGACAAATGAAGAGCAGCAACGGATTGCTCAGTGGTGTGCCGATCTTTACAAGTGTGGATTTCTTATAAAGGTCCACGATCTGTTAAACATCAGCAAGGTTAGGGCAGCAGTCACCCAGAACCCATATTAAAATGTTAGGGAACTAATTGAATATTTGAAAAGCATTGGTCTAGAGCAAATCATAAATGAGCCTTAACGAATTAAATTTAAATAGTGACGAAAGCATCTGTCCAAAAACTGGCAAGGTTATAGCCCCAAAAGATTACAAAAACATATACCAAATTGCTGCTAGAAATGAAAAAGAGACGTTAACGGTGCTAATTGTTTTTTTCAGCAGACGGAACTTTTTTTGAACCCATATTACTGCAATACCAAATACAGATATTACCATATTCATTGAAAGCCAAGCGGCTATAAAAGCAGTGTCTGCTATTGAAATAAAATCGAAGCTAGTTCGCCGCTGCCGCGAAAAGCTTACGGTTCCCTGCTCGCAGAACATCATTCGCCTCTGCTGGATCCCTGGACACAGGGAGAAAACCGGCAATGAGATGGCCGATGAACATCGTCTAACCCCCCTCAAGCCCATCACAATGGGTCCACATGGATCTAAGTGGAATGCGGTAGTCGCTCTTCAGCATCCGTGGTGATCAGACTACTTTGATAGTGAGGAAGTGTTAGCAAGTGAAAAGTGTAAATATTATTTTTGGACAACGAAATCCAATTAGCCATTTGGCTCACAATTAGACGAGCAAAGCGGTATTAGAGAAACTTGTGCTGGGACATCTAGAGGCCTTGTCTCGATGGTAATCGCTTCTCGGTTTGATTCTGTCAGTATCACAGTTGATACATAGGTACATTTTATCAAACCTGACAGCGGCACTGCCTTCCAATCCTTTCGATATTAACGATTGGGATCACATTAAAAATCTCAACTTAGCCGACCCTTTCTTTAATCAACCAAGTTCAGTAGATATGTTCCCGGGGCAGATAAGGCCTGGGACATTCTTCAGGGTGAGATCGTTCGCGGTACAAATGGGCATCCCATAGCTCAAAGTACAATATTCGGCTGGGTATGAGCCAGGCGCATGGTTTCGGATGGTGAATAAAATATTCGGTCACATCATACCATTATCGACATTGACTCCGCATTACAGGCATTTTGGACAATTGAGGAAGTCGACCCTAAATTAATTGTTTCAACGGAAGACAAGGTATTAGAAGACCATTTTGTAAAAACTCATCGAAGGAGTGCCGATGGCAAATACATTGTCAAACTGCCTTTTAAAAGGCCTCCAGTTTTCGCAAATACTCTTAATGGTACAGTTTCGCGACTTTCAGCAATGGAAAGAAAATTCACCAAAAATAATTCGCTTTTTCGTTCGTACCTACTCAAAGTTTCTGGAGGAGTATTTGACTCTCGGACACATGCGTAGAATACCGTCGTCGGAAATTTCAGTTTGTGTTCTGGCTAAAAAATCAAAAAACTCAGAGTCGGCTACTCAAAAAAAGCGATTTGACTTTGGAAATAGCAGTTAACACAGCGAACGCATATGAGACAGCTGAAAAAGGAGGCTTAGAATTACATCAGCACACGGCGAGGGAAAATACAGTGAATGCGTTGGGGGACAGGAAAAAGGAGGCAAGGAGCAAGATACACGAGAAACCAGCGAGTGTGGGAAACGCTCAACCAATTCCAAGAAAATGTTACCGCTGCGTAGTGTTCCTTAAACATCGATAGTCTATCGATAGTATCGATCGTTTTTTACTATCGATACTATAGATTGTTCAAAAAAACTATCGATACTATCGAAACGCATTATATGAGGACATATTCAAAGTAAACGTAAAAGTACTGATAAAAGATAAAACCGGTGAAACATGTACGTAAAGGAAGTACTTCGTTTCCACTGACAAAGGATAAGAATACGTGAAGCTACCATCTCTTTCCTACTTATTCAAAATGTAGCTTTTCTACGTATAAAAATAGGCGCCTTTAAGTAGATAAAGTTAAGATTAGACTGTATGCCAAGTGGTCATAAAATGCCAATTTCTGACAGTTCTCCTGTCAAAAAATGGTCATACCATCGGCCCTAGCGAGGTTTCCGTCGGAACGGAAAATTCTCCGATTTTATAGTTACGATTCGGAGGATTTTTGCTTCGAGGTTTTCTTCGAAACAACTGTTCGGAGAATTATTCTGATATTTTGTTGTGCGATGAAGTCCATTTTATTGATAAATTTTTGACAGCTAAGTTTCTCGAATGGAATTTGAGCCTCCGAAAGAGTATGCGTTGCGGAGAATTATCCGTTCCGAAGCATACCTCGCTAGGGCCGAATGTAATGGACTTGGGCATATCTCATAATGCTCTAATGACCTAAATGCCACATATGACCAGGCTGATTTTGACAGATAAAAATGCCCAAACAGCATATAGTGTAATCGGACAATAGGCACGAATGCCAGCATAAAGCCCTATATGCCCATATGCACTTTATTGAAATTTCGTTATGGCATTGCTGGAATTTTTGATGGAACAAGAATTATTTTGTTGTCATCGGCGTTCATTTCATTTAATAAATAAAAAATGTCTTAAATGACCTTATTGGTAATTTTGATCTCTAATATACAAATTTGATAATCCTGACATTTTGGTCATTTGAGAGCTAATCTGGTCATTTGCTTGGCATTCATATATGCGTGAATGGCATGCAGTCTTATCTTAACTTAAACAATAATAAAATATAAATGCGAGTCCTTTTAAAACATTTCTTGACCACATCTGCTTCGGTATTCCAATAAAATATGTTTGTTATTAAATGTTTTTTTATTAATAAACTATGGACAAATTTACAACCCCGTCCTTAGAAAATCGTAAGCATATAAAACTATCGATACTATCGATAGTTTTATTCCGAAACTATCGATACTATCGAAATGTAAAACTATCGATGTTTAAGGAACACTACCGCTGCGGTATGGCATCGCACCTGGCGAACCAATGCCACCATTAAGAGACAGTTTGCGGATTCTGCAAGACTAAAGGACATCTCCGGAGAGTTTGCGTTGGGGGAAAGAGAAACGACAAGTTAACCAAGTATCAGAGGGAGAAGGAGAAATTGTTGCAGATGATACCTTAGTAGAGGAACTATTTCAAATATATGAGGGAAATGTAAAAAACATTAAAAACAACAGTTTGTACTTAAATCGTTCCAAATTATTTTGCAATCTTAAAGCTAATAATTCTGTTTTGAATTTTGAAATTGATACAGGTGCACCAGTGACGATCGTGAGCGTGGGTGATGCAGAAAGACACTTTGGTGAGCTCAAGATATTGGAGAACGATACCCTATTATACAGTTACTGCAAGACTCCATTAGATTGTTTGGGATATATAATGGTAACAGTGACAACAGCTACAACGAAACACCCAGTAAAGATGTACATACCTAGTACGTTCGGAGAGAAAACCATTGCTTGGGCGTGAATGGCTCCGCACTATTAAACTCAACTGGGACCGAATCATCGCCGAGCAACTTCAAAACCCAACTACCGATGTGAACCACATTGGAACAGACACATTTAAGAATATACAGTTGAAAGATATTGCGAGTAAGTACAAAAATGTATTCTTACCTTCGACGGGAAAAATTTTGGGACACCAAGCGAGGTTACATGTAAAAATGAATGCATCTCCAAAATTCTTTAAAGCTGGGAGAGTACCATTCCCATTATCGGAAGCGGTCGAAAAAGAAATTGAAAGACAAGTAAGGGAAGGGTTACTAAAAAAAGTTGACACTAGCAAATGGGCGACACCTATAGTTGTTGTGCGGAAGAGAAACAACGAAGTACGAATATGTGGGGAAGGGGATTATAAAATCACACTGAACCCAGCACTACGAGTAGATGAGCATCCATTACCTACCGTCGATGAAATGTTTAGCACAATGGCGGGAGGGAAAAAATTCTCGAAGATTGACTTATCCAAAGCGTATTTGCAACTGGAGATCCATCCAGAAGATAGGCATTATTTAACACTAAACACGCCGTTGGGTTTGTTTCAACCAACCAGGATGATGTATGAGGTTGCATGTGCACCCGCAAAATGGCAGCGGTTTATGGAGATGGTGTTGTATGGAATAAAAGGTGTTTCAGTTTTCTTAGACGATATACGAATTACTGCCGATAATGACCAACTACATTTAGAACGTATAAACGAAGTCTTAAAACGTCTCAATAATTACAACATGAGGGTAAATTGGGACGAATCAGAATTCATGAAAGAACAAATTGAATATTGCGGTTATATCATTGATAATCATGGAATCTGGAAAGGAAATACAAAGGTGGAGGCTGTGCAAAATATGAGGCTACCAACAAATAAGGACGAAGTTCGTGCTTTTGTTGGATTCATTAATTACTACGGCCGCTTTATACAAAATTTAAGTACAATTCTCTTTCCGATAAATAGACTGTTACAAAATAAAGTTCCTTTCGTTTGGGACTTATCTTGCGAAAAATAATTTGTGGATGCAAAAAAACAAATATTATCCGATACAGTTTTGACACATTATGACCCAAAGCTCCCCGTGGTTTTGGCAGTGGACGCAAGTCCTTATGGGGTGGGAGCGGTATTGAGTCATCTATATCCGAATGGTTCAGAAAGACCCATACAATTTGCATCACAAACATTGTCTATGGTTCACCAAACGCTGATGCAGTATCCAGGCTACCTATCCACGACGTAAACCAAAGAATAGAAGAAATAGATATTATTGAAAATGAGCATTTGGAAAACTTACCAGTTCACGTAACCGAAATAAGGGAGGAAACGAATAAAGATGTTGAAGCCCAAATTCTTTTAGAAAGTTTAAAGCACGGTCGAGAATGCGACGGTAAACATCGTTGGGATATTGTACAAACAGAATTTGCATTACAACAAGGTTGCATACTGAGAGGGATTAGAGTATATATACCCAAAAGTTTGCGAAAACGTGTACATAATGAACTCACTCAGCCCGCTTTGGCACAACGAAGATGAAGGCACTAGCTCGCGGTTACTGTTGGTGGAGGGAGATGGATAGCGATATAGAAAAACTTGTCCAAAATTGTGCGGATTGCCAGTCCACAAGGACACAGCCACCAAGACTATTACCGGTTCAGTCCTGGAGCGCACCTGCGAAACCTTTTGAGCGTGTGCATGTTGATTTTGCAGGGCCTCTATTAGGAAAATACCTATTCATTTTAATTGACGCTTACAGCAAGTGGCCTGAAGTACATGTAATACCTAATATCACTACGGATACAGCGATTCAAATATGTCGAAGTATTTTTGCAACTTTTGGTACGCCAAAAGTGTTTGTAAGTGATCATGGATCCCAATTTAATTCTAATGACTTCCAAATATTTCTTAAAAATAATGGAATAATACACAAGCAAGGAGCACCATAACATCCAGCCACCAACGGTCTAGCGGAAAGGTTCGTACAGACAATGAACAACAAACTAAAAACCGTTAAATGCCGCGCGTGTGACTTGAAGAAGGACATTTCGAAACTTCTCTTTGCTTACCGCAGAGCAACGCACTCAACAACTGGGAAATCGCCTTCTATGTTGATGTTTGGACGTCAAATACAATCGCGACTAGATTTGCTTATTCCCAAAGAATCAATGGTCATAACGGAACGTCCATTTATAAAGAAACAATTTCTTTTGGGAGAAAGAGTGGCTATAAGAGATTACCTATCGAACGACAAGTGGAAGCTTGGAAAAGTTACAGGGAAACAAGGTGAACTTCACTACGAAATAACGTTAGACGATACGCGAGTGTGGAAGCGACATGTTGACCAAATTCGGAAAATTGGAGACAAAATACGAATTCCCACAACCCATAAGGACGTTCCAGAATTAAATATTCCGCAAACAGCAAACAGCTGCCAGACAATCCCGGTTCGGCACCAGAGCTGGCCGAGCCAACAGCAAACGAAACCCTATCGGATCTGCCAGAGAAGGGGTACGACTCACCAGGTCTTTCTGCACCACCACCCTGTGAAGCGAGCGCATTGGATGCACCATCAGGTAATATTAGCAACAATCATAATGAAATTCCTTTACGCCGTTCTAAAAGAGCTGTTCGTCCACCGGAACGATTTAAAGATTTTGCAATGTAATAACTAATTTCATTTTCAATCATTTAAGTGAAACATTATAATAAAATAAAAATTGATATCAGCTGAAGAAACTTTGAGGGGAAGAGGTGTTAGTGGCTAGCTCTCTCTCTCTCTCTTCGTTTGACAGCACACAAAACTAAAGACGAGAAATAAAGAATCCGTGAAGTGTAAGGACGTGTTTTATTTCTACAACAGTCAATGTAAACATCCATGTCACATTCTGTTTCCTCGTGTGTCTTCTTGGAATCGATTGATTCGTGTGGTTGCCTACGTCCTTTGTTTTTTCTCAATTTGTCGGAAGTTATCGCACAAGACTACTCTTCAACTTCGTCCTCAGGAAATCTACAACGCTAAGTGTAATATCATCATATGGCTACAACACCTTTACTTCGGAGATGATATTACATATTTCCAGAAACATCATCATTTTAGTAAAAGATCTAAAATTGCTAACATATCTCCCTTTATAGATGATCAACAGATATTACGCGTGGGAGGGAAAATTCAAGAAGCTGATGTTTCATTCAACGTTAAACATCCCATCATCTTACCAAATGGACACGCAGTGACTCAACTCATTGCAATCGATTTTCATCAGCGCCTTCTTCATCCTGGAGTCTCAGCACTGTTCGTCCTAATCCGCCAGGAATATTGGATCATCGGCTGCAGAAATTTGCTTCGTAAGATAATCCATGAGTGCATAATATGTTTCCGGCAGTGAAAAACCACAGCCACACAAATCATGGGGAATCTTCCCGCACAGCGCATACAGCCTAGCCGACCCTTCTTACACTGCGGCTGTAATTATGCTGGTCAAAATTCAAAACACTAAAGCATAGATAAATTAATATACAGATGTCTCATCCTAATGTAAAAGAATGCTCTACTTTTTGCGATCGTCCAACAAAGATCGTCCAACAAATGGAAGGTGAAAAGCAAAACCCACCACACCTCATTTGAGAAGCAAGAATTGATTTTCTGTTTCAATGAATGCAGGGGCCAGATTCTGTAAGGCGAAACGATCAAACGTTTTCGTGGGCAGGAATATTTTGCCCTTTGTGACACAAGCAAATTCTTCGTGCAAACGAAAGCGTTTTTCGTTTCGTTTTTTACAGAATCCCACCCCTGCTTTCAGTTGAATTATGACCACAGGCCAAAAGGCATGTATCATGTATGCAGCGTTGTGCCGTATGGGGTATGGGGCAGGTAAATTTCCTTGCACACTGATCAGTTGGTTAAAGGGTAAGGAGACAAGGTAATAAGAAAATCGGAAAGAAAAAAATCGCCTTTATTTCTATAATCTTTCTTTCTTTCTTTCTTTGGTATTGTCAATGCCTTATGATTGTACGCCGGCGGGTGTGTGTGCCGTGAGGTTATGTAATGCAGGATGATGTTTTTTTTGTTTTGCTGAAAAAGTATCTCCTTGCGATATATGAAAAATTTATTTCATTTTGGCGATACAATTTTAATGTTTTTGATTGGGTAGGTATACATTCGCATTATTTTTACGGTTTTCATTATATTCGATACAAATGTATGTCAAATTTTAGACTTTTATAATTTTCTTTAGAAATTAATTTATTAATTAATAGGTGCCCTATTATAGGTATCAACAATAATATTTAAACTGAAAACTGTTCTAAAGCACTTACTTTTATTTTTCAAAGACATGCTGTTGGGTTTTTTTCTCTGTTAATAAATAAAGTGGGATAACGAAACAAAAATTCAAACTTTTCAAGTTCCTTTTGTTCCTTTTGAGGAAAATCGTAATAGGAATTTCTTTTTTTTATCATGCATGATTTTATTTTTGGCTGAAATAGATTAGTGACGATCGTCTATGATTACACAAATCAGAAATTTGCGCACTAAGCAAACATTTTTTTTTCTTTTTTTTTCTGGCTTAAAATGGCCTAAAAACATAAATATAATATTTTTTTCTTGAGGAAATGAAATTTTTTTTTTTTTTAATTTTTTTATTATTATTATTATTTTTTTTTATCAAATTTTAATAATTTTTTTTTTTAATGAGACCATGTTAACGTGATTTATACACCGAGATTTAAAACCTTTTTTGCAAAATCTCCAGGTTTAATTAAAAAAAAAAAAATGCATTTCCTCAAGAAAAAAATATTATATTTATGTCTTTTAGCCCAGTTAAATAGTTAAATAAGTGTATACCAAAAACTGTCAGGCAGGTGCTTGTAAGAAAGTATGGTGTATTTAAAGTAACGCGTTCATTTGTGTAGTTTGTATACATGCACTTTTCAGGGAAAACTGAAAACTTTAAAAATAAAAAAAAAAATAGAAAAAAAAAGTTTCCTCAGAAAAATTCATCTTAGAATAAGTCAATTTAAATAAAAGAAAATAAAAAATAAATGAATTTGCTTAGTGCGCATAATGGAAACCTCAGCCTTTTCGGGATGTAAGCATTACCTAGGTACTTTGTTTTTAAAGCTTTTTTTTTTAAATCAAAATTGGGTTTTCGAAATATAAGTTTTTATTTGAATAGGGACACAATAATTTTGAAAACATAAATTTTACTCTAAGTATGCATTTTGGTTAAAATCTTTAAATATCGCCGTTTTCCGATAAACTAAATAAAACCAAATTAAAAAAAGTGTATTTTTTCAAAAATCTATTGTAGGTACGAGTTTTCTATTAAGTTAGAAATGATTACATGTATTAACTTAGAAATTAGTTTGTGTAACAATCTAATATACCGTTTTCAAGATACATATGTCCAAAATTCAAAAGTATCGTTATTCAATTTTTTTAGTATGATTAAAACCGCCCCGAACTTAAACTCCAAATCTGAAGCTATAACAAAATTATGGCAGCCATTTAGGCTCTAGGCCTCGGTAGCTTACGCACAGACAGGCAAGCAGACAGACCCACTTCTTTGAGTTCCTCGATCATCGTATTGTCAGAATTGATTAACTTCGCGAGCTCAAAATTTTGTATGTATTTTCTCTTACTATATACCTATTTTCTCTTACTACATACCTAATCGAGAAAGCTAAAAATACTGATTGTTTTATTATTAATGTTTAAATGAATTCTTAATACAAAGTCAGACCCAGTCAAGTCAGAGCGTTTTGACAGACATGGAAACTTGAAAAGTTTGAATTCTTGTTTCGTTATCCCACTTTATTTATTAACAGAGAAGAAAACCCAACAGCATGTCTTTGAAAAATAAGATAAGTAAGTGATACAGAACAGTTTTCAGTTTAAATATTATTGTTGATACCTATAATAGGATACCTATTAATGAATTACCTTATTAATTTCCAAAAAAAAATTAAAAAGTATAAAATTTGACATACATTTGTATCGAATAATGAAAACCGTAAAAATAATGCGTATGCACCTACCCAAACAAAAACATTAAAATTGTATCGCCAAATTGAAATAAATTGTTCATATCGCAAAGAGATACCTACTTTTTTCAGCAAAACAAATCCAAAAGTAAATCGGCGGCTCTTCCCAACAAAAACCATCATGCATTACATAACCGAAGATCTCCTTACGGCACACACCCCCGCCGGCGTACAATCATAAGGCATTGACAATACCAAAGATAGAAAGAAAGATTATAGAAATAAAGGCGATTTTTTTCTTTCCCCTTTTCTTATTACCTTGTCTCCTTACCCTTTAACCCACTATCAGTGTGGAAGGAAATTTACCTGCACCATACCCCATACGGCAGCACGCCGCATACATACTTTCCGGCCTGTGGTGAAAGTAGCATTCATTGAAACAGAAAATCAATCCTTTTCAAATGAGGTGTGGTGGGTTTTGCTTTTCACCTTCCATTTGTTGGACGATCTTTGTTGGACGATCGCAAAAAGTAGAGCATTCTTTTACATTAGGATGAGACATCTGTATATTAATTTATCTATGACTAAAGGATACATATCTCTATTTGTGTGTCTATCGACAAAGGCCATACATTTAGAGCTAGTAAGTGACCTAACCACGCACGCATTCCTCGCAGCTCTTCGTCGTTTCATCGCCCGTCGTGGTAAACCATCGCATATGTATTCAGACAACGAAACTAACTTCCGCGGATCTGCTAATCGATTATCAGAAATGCATCAAATCACCATGTCTGAATACCACAACTCTCTAGTAGCAGAGTCGCTCGCTCGCGATGCAATCACCTGGCACTTCATTCCACCGTCCGCACCACATTTCGGTTGGGTGTGGGAAGCGGCGGTGAAGTCAATTAAACAACATATTCGTCGTGTTATTGGGTCAGATATCCTTAACTTTGAAGAATTTTACACTCTTCTTACCCAAATTGAAGCCCTCTTAAATTGTCGTCCTCTATGTCGAACATCAGATAATGATTTAGATCCACCAACACCTGCTCGTTTTATTACAGGTGAATCCTACTCAGCAGTTCCCGAGCCATCGCTCGAGATACCTCAACATCGATTGTCCTCTTGGCAAGCTCTACAAACGAAGGTTCAAGGATTTTGGAAACGTTTGAGCATGGAATATCTGACGTCACTACAACAACGCCCTCGATGGTCGCAGCCTCAACGGGACTTGCAGTTGAACGATCTGGTAGTAATCAAAGATTCAAATCTTACTTACTTAAGGTGGCGCTACAGTCCGGGGTGGACCTGGGCCTCAACCAATACGCCTCTCCAGTTAGCGCGATCTTCGGCTAACTGCCTCCAGTTGCGCACACCAAGTTGGTTGAGGTCCCCTTCCACTTGCGCGCGCCACCTAAGGCGAGGTCTTCCTCTACTGCGTTGTCCCTCCGGGTTGGAATCGAAGACTCTCCGGGCCGGAGCGTTGGTGTCCATTCGCTCTACATGTCCTAACCATCTTAGACGACTAATGCGTACTTTTCTGACTAGGTCGATGTCGCTTTACAGCTCGTAGAGTTCGCTGTTAAATCTTCTCCTCCAAATCCCATCAACGCAAACGGGACCAAAAATCACTCGAAGAATTTTGCGTTTGAAGCGACCAAGAAGATCCTCATCCGTTTTTGCTAGGGTCCATGCTTCTGCGCCATAGAGCAGGACAGGGATGATTGGAGTATGCTTAGTTGTAGCAATTAACGACCCATTTTGTTTGTCTTTTGTTTCAAAATTCACAAATTCCCTTTTTTTTCTTTTTACTTTAGTCTTAATAGTAGGTACTTAGACAATTCGCACATAATACGTTTCATCCCACTTCTGACACCAATGTTACATTTAAGCTGGGATTCGAAAAGATAAAACACTATTCGGTTTAACTTTTCCAATAAAATTACTTTATTTACACTTTTTAATTTTTAATTATTCACTTATTAAGCAACAAAACACACTTAAAACAATTCTTAAGGGACTCAAACCAATCACGTAATTCACTGTATTACTTTTCACTTAATTATCTTCACAACCGATTACTATTTCGAAGTTTACCAATCACTGCTTAAAAATCAATTGCATGTCCCTCCCTGTTCTCAAACATCGCCTTTTATATCCGCTCTGCCACCTATCGCGAATATTCTAGCGTATTCCAACTATTCTGGATGGTTCGAGAATTAGCTAGTGTGGTGAGTTACACCTGACAGCTCAGAGAGAGTCATTTATCAAGTTCCGTTTTAATCTAAGCTCCAGTGAAATTTAGGAAAAAACGTATTTATATTGGACAAATATTAGATTTATCTGGTTTAAAACTTCCAAAAACCTCCGCACAGCAATAGCACTCAGAAAAACTGAAGGTGAGTCAATAATTCAAAATATTTAAGAAAAATCAATGCGGTCAGAATATGTCACTGCAACGGTCGCCCGCTAAATATAATAACACTGAAATCAATACGGCACAAAGAATTAACACCACCCTCAAGAGAATGCTAGTAGAAACATCCCCCAATTTTCCTCCACAAAAGGTAAATAAAGATATGGAACACAATTCAGTGGGCAGCATGTCTGTAGATGAAAAGCTCAAAGATTTACCAACGAAGTCCTGGAGAGTATCGGTGCGGAAATCTACGTACCAGAGACAATACTGAGACCCCCAACTTCGACCGATTAACAGTTATTTGCCTACAAGCTAAATTTTATGCTCCCAAAAAGTTTAGGTGCGCTAGAATTGTTGCATAGAAATTCGTATTGACAAATGTCAAAAATCCTCTCAACCAACACATTCGCACCTAATCTTTTTACATTTCACTGTGGGCAAAGCAAAACGGATAAGAATTGGCGTACACGGATAGGACAAAAAAATGGCGGATTCCTGGCAATAATTGAGGGGGCCAGCGGCAAGAGGATTGTGAGTTGGGGGTCTCAGTATGATTTGTTTATGCTACGTACTACAGCAGGCCAATGTTAGGTACTCTACAAAGTCGACGTGAAAAAATGGAGTCTCGTTGCGTTACATTAGAACGTCAAGTAGAATGGCTTTCCAAAAAAGCAAACGAAAACAATATTATTCTGCACAGGCAAAATCAATCTGTTTGGATTTTCTTCAGACTCAAAATTCGTCAGCAATCTCTTCACCAAAAGCAATATATTCAAGAAATGCAAATATTGAGAATATTGTTGTTGAAATTGAAAACAATGAAGATGTGAGTCGCATTATCCAAGCAGGCACGAAATTAAAGGCTCCCAAACTGTACATTTGCGCGTTCAGGAAAATAGAGTTTAGCACAATAGCACAATTTACATAGTTTAATACAGAGATATGACAAATTTATGTCTTTCTACTGAATAAAGTTTACGATATACAAAAAAAAAAAAAAAAACAAGGAAAAAAAAATGATTGTTCCTTTTTGAGGAAAAACAACGACTAAAAAACCTCAAATTAAGGGAAAAAAAAAAAAAAAATAAATAAATAAATAAAAATAAAAATAGAATAAAAAATAATAATAAATAGAATATATATGAATGCATAGATAAATAAATAATTTAAATAAATAAATAATATAAATAAATAAATAAATAATAGGTATAAATAAATAAATAAATAAATAAATTGGTCGGTAAATAAATAAACAGATACATGAATAATTAGGTAAATAAATAAACAAATAAAATAACATAAATGAATTGACAATGGAGAAACATATGCGTAAGTAGTTAGTTAGTTTTTAGTTTAATTGACTATTTATTTCATAAAAAAAAGAGATTGTTTACAATTTTGGATTCTTAGTCTATGTGGTTTGGCTTAAGCGCCGTCTACCAGATTGACAATATAAGTGTTCTGTTCCAATAACTTTGTATATAGATATATAAGTTCAACAAATTTCAAGATGTTTGTATAATTAGAAGTTCTCGTCCATGATCCGTTGCCTGTAGTGTAGTGCGCTGGTTAAGTAGTTGTATAATGGTTTCCAGCCTCGGTTTCCATTTAAAATGCTCAACAATTCTTCTACTGTAAGTACAAAAGTTCCAAAGAAATTGTACCGGAATTCTTTGAATATGGGACATATAGCGATGAAATGGAACACGTCCTCTCGTTCATTGCGGTTGCAGATATTACATAAAAGTGGGAGTTCTGGGCGATGCGGTATATAGTTTAAATTTAACAGTTCGCCTCTTGCCTTAAATATAGTCCTCATCATATCAGTAGAGTAACTCGTCAGGAAATACGTTGAATTCTGTAAACTACCTATATAATTTAATTTGGTATAGTATTCCCTGTATTGCGATGACTGGGCGTCATTCACAAATTGCTGGTATATCCTATGACCTGTTTTCTCCCGAAGCTCGTAGAACTTGCGTTTCAGCGGGATCAACTGTTCATCTGGGGTAACTCGAAGATCTAAGTTGCATTGGATTGCTAAGTTCTCCCAGCTTTGTACACATTTTCCTCCATTAAGCAGCATATGGTTGAGAACTAACTTGGGTATTCTGCCTTGCCTCATCCCCATGATTTTTACCACATAGTCGAGATGGAGTTTAAGGGTATCCAGAAAAAGGGGCGCCACTCCAGTCTCCAGATGAAGCATATAGTTAGGTGTGCTACTTGGTAATTGAAAAACTCTCCTGATAAAATACCGTAGAAATTTTTCTACAAGTTCAAATGAACAATATCCCCACACTTGGGCACCATAAAACAGGATGGATGCTGCTGTAGCACGGAATATTTTCTGCTTCGATTCATGGTTGACGTTTTTATTGCTGATACAACCACCCCAAACTGAGCAAATTGCCCTTTTCGCTTCGGTAAGTTTGCATTGCAGGTGCTTATTCATATTTAAAGTGGGCGTAATCAAGACACCAAGATATTTGTATTCCCGCACAATTTCAATATGGTCACCTTGGAACTTCCACTTTTCATTTCGGGCGTATCTGCCACCTCCATCTCTGAATATCATTATCTTTGATTTTGATAAGTTTACCGACAAATTCCAAGTTTTACAGTATTCGTCCAGCCTGTTGATCATTAGCTGCATCGTGTCTACCTCATCTGCGAGGAAAACGATGTCGTCTGCAAACATGAGGGCTGGTATTTTGGTTTGACTTATCTCGATGCCTCCCCTAACGTGCTCTGTTATGTCGTTTATATATAAAATGAATAGCAGTGTACTCAACACGCATCCCTGCTTCACTCCCATCGTTGTATTAAATTCCTCCGATAGGTTGCTTCCATCCCAGACACAAGCTACATTGTTTTCGTACATAGCTCTCAATACCCTGATGACCTTAGTTGAGATGTTGTATCTGTAGAGCTTATAAAAAAGAGCTTCGCGGGATATGCAGTCAAAAGCCGCACGAAAATCTACAAAGAAAGCGTATAACTTTTTATGTTTTCTTTTATAAATCTCTGCTATGTTTGTGAGAGCGAAAATTTGGTCTATAGTGGAATAGTTTTGTCTAAAGCCGGCTTGGGATTCGTGTAGGATCTTCTTGTTTGCCACCCACTGCGTAACTCTATTAAAAAGCACACCAGCAAACAGCTTGGTTGCTGTATTTAAAAAAGATATCCCTCGGTAGTTGGCTGGATTGTTATATTCCCCCTTCTTATGTAAAGGAAAAATTATCGAGGTTTGAAAACTATCGGGAACATCTGCCGTTTCAAAAATTCTGTTGAATTCCTGGGTGAGTGCTAAAAGAAATTCAGGCGTACAATTTTTATAGAACTCGAAGGGTATACGATCACTTCCTGGGGCTTTGTTCTTTTTGCACTTTTCTAAGACAATTTTTACTTCGGCTAACGTGATTGGTGCATCCAGAAATTCATCAACGTACATAGGGGCTGCGTATTGAAGAGGTGGCGATATTTGTATTGCATTGAGAAGGGACTCGAAATGCACTTTTAGCTGTTCTGCTTGTAGACCTGAGGCGATTGTACTTCTTTTCCCGTTCACAAGTTTAGCGGCTTTCCAAAAGTCTGCTGATGAACGCGATCTATTCAACACAGCAACATTCTGTTGGTCAAAGACTATCTTTTTAGCGCGGCAAAGACCTTTAAAGCTTTTATTCGCTGCTGCGTACAGGGCTTTAAAATAGTTATTACTATTCGTCCTTAATAACCGAAGAAAAGAAAACGAAGTGTCTCTGGCTCTCATACATTCATTGTCAAACCATTTTTGCTTTCCCTTTTTACTGTTGGGTCTAGGTGGTGGATTTGGCGGAGCAGCTTTCTTAATTATCATAGTTAGATGTTCTATTCGTGGTGGTCTATCGATTTCAGACAAATTTTCAAGTTGTACATTGAGGTTTACTTTATAATTATCCTTAAATTCCTCTTTCCATCGTAACTTGGGCAGTAGTTGGAGTACGTTTGTACTGTCTGCGTTTCGGTTACCTTTGATATTAAACGAGACTTCTAGGGGCATATGGTCTGAAAACATTTTCATTCCTATACGGAACTCGCTAAGATAAGAGTACCAGTCCCCCGACATAAAACAATAATCTATAACTGAGCATGCAGTTCCTCGCAAAAAGGTATATTCACCCTCCAAGTCACCTTCGCAGCTTCCATTTAAGACCCTACAATCCCAGGCATCCGCTAGCTCCAAAATTCTAACACCTTTAGTATCTCGTAATTTATCCTTGGAATTACGGTTCCTGTGTATGTACGTGGATGACTGGCTAATTTCATTCACAAAACAGTTTTGAGATATACCTATCCTTGCATTGAAATCCCCAAGAAGTAGTAGTTCAGTTGATGCTAGGTTATTTAATATATCTCTTAACTTGTTAAAATCGCGTGGCCAGTGACTACAGTTTAAATATATCGGTACTAGGAAGAGAGTGTTGGTTTCGATTTTAAGTTTTATTACGAAGTTTCCTTCTATCCTCTTATATTCAGCCGAGATTCCTTCAAGTTTCTTCCGATATCCAAACAGTTCTCCCCCACTTGCTCTTCCATACAGGCCTGACTTAACAGCAGGTATGAATTTCAGTTCGTATTCTTTAAAAATGTTCTTATACCTACTTTCATTGTAATCCATCAGATAAGTTTCATATAACACAAATATATCGAATTGTTTTATATAATTAAAAAATTCAACAAAAACTAGTTTATTTTGTAATCCTGCTATGTTATAGCTTAATATTTTTAATTCACATAATTCATTGTTGCTCTGATAGACGGGCGACCTTCAGTTAAGCGTTTCATTTGAACTCGTTCTTGTGCGAGCACCCAACGAGTTTACAGCGGTTGTTGCCTTGCTTGTGTTTGGACCTTCAGTAAAGTGTCGGCTTTTAGAACTGTCAGCTCTGACTGACGTTGACGTTTCAGTCATATTGTTTTTATTTTGAATTCCATTCGTCGGCCTTATTAAGTATGCCGGAATTTCTCCAAATAACTTATATAATTCATTCGTACCATCTTCATTACCATACTTCAGTCCCTCAGATAAATCCCAAGTAAACATTTTACCAGCTACGCATAGTTTATCATCTCTTAAGACAATGTTCGTTCCCGGTTGCTTTGTGCGAAGAAATTGTATTATTGGAAGTAATTTAGCCTTCCGCTGTCGCGTACTGCGCGGTAGGTCCTTGTGTATACTGATTTTAGTGCCTTTTAGTTTTCGCGCGTTCTTAAGTACTTCAATAACAGAGCTTTTGGATTTCATTTTTACAATCAATGTTGCAGTACGCTGCCCTTGTTTACTAATAGCGTATGCTGTTTCAATGTCATTGTTTGCGTCGTTATTGTTCAAAAGTCCTGTGCACACAGACTTCGCCTTTTCCACCATGTCAACGCTGGAATCCATCGGAAGATGTACAACAACATTGGTCTCGGTGCTTTTTTGCAGCAGTTTATCAACCTGTTCCTCAAGGAGTTTGTTACGAGTTTCTAGATGCATAACTTTTTCAGAAATTTGGTTATAATTTGCTTTCAGCCCAGTTAACTCAGAATAGAGCAGTTGAAAGTCCGATTTCGATACAAGCTCCTTTGTAAGATCCCTATTTTTTTCGTCCAGAATCTCTCTCAATTGCTCAACACTGATGCCCGACAAATTTGCACTAGCCATATTACCTGCGGTTACTTTCGGGCGTCTTTTCTCAGAATCGTGCTGATCAGGGGAAGTCTCTTTAAGTCCTCTTTTGCTCATTAATTGAGGTTAAGTTTGTCTTCAAAAAAGGAAAAATCTTAACTGCTATGCCTTACTCAAATTATGCTTTTAGTTGAAAACCTTAAGTCTTGCAACACACTTTGTTCAACAATTTCGTAATTATACAATTTTCTTTTTTATGTTAGTATACTATTTATTACGGATAGATCTTCAAACACAATATCACTTTGACAGATGCAAAATGTCAATCCCCATATGCGTAAGTAAATAGATAGTATCAAATTGACAAACATTTATAGTAATGTAATTAAGAGATTAATAGATGATATACAACCAAATTAACAAAAGGTAAAACATTGCGTTAGTTAATATCAGTGAAGTATGTGATATTCAATATTTAGTTGATTTATAAGAGGATTGTCAGTGATATCACATCTGATCTTAAATTTGTCGATTAGTTTGCGTATTCTGAAGGAGATCATTTCAACATTTGCTCTTGCATGTAGATCTAGCGTAGAATGATGCCATGGGAGATTAAGCATCATTTTTAATAATTTGTTCTGTGCGATTTGTAATTTATTTATGTGACATTCAGCACAATGTCCCCAAACCGGGCAGCCGTACAGTAAGATGGATTGAAAAATTGTTTTATGGATTAGTATTTTGTTTTCGTTTGAAAGGGATGATTTCCTATTTATAAATGGATATAATGTTTTTATGCCAATATTTATTGAGTTAAGTGTTTGCGTAATGTGTTCTTTAAACGTCAGTTTTGAATCAAGATATACACCCAGGTATTTTACAGAAGGCTTCCACGCAATTGAATTTCCATTGACAAGCAATTGGTTTGCTAGGAGAAAACAAGGTCTTCTTTTTCGTGTGAAAAAGATAGCTTGTGTTTTTTCAGCATTCAGTTTTATTTTCCACTTTGTATAATAGTTTTGCAGTGTTTCAATCGCATTTTTAAGGTTCGTCTCAATATTAAGACTGAACTCATGCGATGAGATTATAGCCGTGTCATCGGCATATATTGCTGCTTCGCATTGAGAGAGTAGAGGAAAGTCGGACGTGTACAGATTGTAAAGAACTGGCCCAAGAACTGAGCCTTGAGGCACACCTGCATGAAAGTTTATTACATTTGATACACTACTATTCACATGCACAATAAAACGACGATTTGATACGAAACTTTGAATGATTTTACAGAGAAACGAAGGAAAATTTAGGTTTATCATTTTGTATATAAGTCCATTGTGCCAAACAGAATCAAAAGCTTTTTCAATATCTAGTAGGATCATACCAGTTGATCTTCCTATTGCACGGTTCATTTTTACAATATTGCACAATCTTAAAACTTGGTGGCAGGTACGATGACCACGCCTAAAACCAAACTGTTCATCGGGATATAGTTTATGATCCTCGATAATCTTGAACATTTTGCTTTTTAAGATTTTTTCGTAAATCTTACTAACACTACTAAGTAAACTTATAGGTCTGTAACTTTGAGGTCTATCAAGTGGCTTTCCCGCTTTTGGTATTGGGATTACCTTAGCCAGTTTCCATCCATCAGGAAAGTACTGCGTTTTAAGGCACGCATTTATAATAAATGTCAAAACTTTGATTCCCTCTTTGGGTAATTTTTTTATATATATGTTTTTGATATTATCCAATCCCCCTGTTTTTCTAATCTGCAAGTTATTTACAAGGTATTTTATATCTATTTCCGATACAAATTCTTCCAATGGAGTGTCCGGGTTATTTGCACTAAAAGCCTGTATAGTATTTTGGACAAGTGTTTCGGTGCATGCATCTCCTAAATGCTGCGATACTACATGATTTTCTGAGAAATTTAATGCAAGTGACTCCGCTTTCTCGGTATCTATATAGAAGGTAGTCAAACCATTTTTGAGACAAGGTATTTGTCTGTTTTTATTTTTAGCAACTTTAACCATGTTCCAGAAGGGCTTTGCAGACTTATCTAGTGAACTTAATTTATTGTTCCATTCTGCGTTTCGAAAAGCCCGAATACTTTTATTTAATAATTTATTAGTTCTTGACATTTGAATTTGGAAAATAGGTTGTCGGTATCTCTGCCAGTTTCTTCTGTGCATATTTCTTATTCTGATAAGTTCTAAGATGGGAGTTGGTAATTTAACCCATTTCGATTTTATCGGAACTTTGGGAATACAGCTATTAGCTGAATTAATAATATGTTCAGAAAATGTATGAATTAAGTCGTCAACATCGTGGTTACTTGAGATATTTTCTATAACTGTAGGAATTGTTCTAAGGTTTCTCATTACTTCGGTTCGATAACTCGACCAGTTTGCATTTTTCAGGTCTTGATAATATTGCACTTTTTCGACACCCGACCGGAGAATATTACAAAGAACAGGATTGTGGTCAGAGCTAAGCTCATTTACAGAAATGGGCTGGGATATAAGACTTGACACGTTAGATACAAACAAATCGATAACGGAGGGACTACCATGAGAACTAGCTGGAACATAAGTTGGACTGGGAGGGTACATAATGGACATTGGCAACATAACAGAAAGCTCGGACAAGACATTTCCCCAAGAATTGGCCCTAATGCAACCCCAATCTCTATGTCTGCAATTTAAATCACCTCCAATTAAGAAAGCGCAATTTAGACTAAACAATTTCCTTAGGTCATTTCTAAATCGTTGTCTTTTTTCAACTGGTGATAAGCCTCCTGTAATTTTCCCAGGGAAATAAACACAATATATCCATACTTTTCTTGAGTTGCTTAATGTTATTTCAACTCCTATGTTCTCTACATAGTTAGTTTGAATGCAAGGCAAAAGCTCATGTTGCAAAGATCTCTTAATCAAAATAGCAACACCTCCACCTCTTCTATTTTCCCTATCTACCCTATAGCATTTATAAGTCGAATTTGAAATTCGATCTTTAGATGTAAGCCATGTTTCAGTAACTAACGCGATATCTACTTTATTATTAGTTAAAAAGTTTAAGAATTCAATATATTTTTTACGAATGCCTCTGGCATTCCATGTTACAATATTTATATTATTGTTATTAAAATTACTTAGCATTATTGTACAAAAATTTAGTCGCTAATTGTGCTATAACATAAAATTGATCTTCTCTTGTTTTACATGTACTTAGCTTGGTGACCATCTCCATTACAAGCGAATTCATTTCGTCTATGGAGAATAATTCTCCACTGTTGCTGATGGCTGCGGCTTTGATGGTGGCGGTGTTTGTGCATGTTGTTGCGGCAGCTGAGGCATACTCTCTTTCCCAAGTTTTCGTTGTAGAATTGCTTGTATTTCCCGCTTCTCTAACAGAATATTTCTTTCCGGCGCGTGTTGGTAGGGCAGGGAATTCGTTCATAGATAGCAACGAAATACCGTTGTTGTTGTTATTGTTATTATTATTGTTATTAAAGCTCGGCATTGAGCGAGGGCGATTGATTTTATTTACTGTTTTTTGTCTCATTTCAATATATTTATTTCGACTGACGCATGCGCTGTCTGTAGACTTGTGATTTCCCTTGCAGTTAGCGCACTTATGCATATCAGAGTTATTACAGTCAACAGCAGAGACAATACTGAGACCCCCAACTTCGGCCGATTTCCCGTTACCTTGCCTACAAGCAATACTTGTACGGAGTGTACACAATTTAGTGCGCTAGTATTGATACATAGAAATTCGTACTGACAAATGTCACGAAACTTCAACACACCAACACACCCTCAAAAAATATCAACAACTACCGGTGACTTCCGGTGTCGGCAAAGTTGCTGCCAGCGTTCATAGAATTTGGTCGGTTAGATTTAAAATTATTCGTTGCGTGTCAATAGTATTTTATTTTAGGAATAAGTGCACTTTTGCTGAAAATACTTATGAAAAATGATTACTCCAGAATGGTTGTAGGAAAATAAGAACATTTTGAGCAATTTCTCTTCAGTAATTTAAGAAAAATTTACTCATGAAATCGAAGTTAATGATATTCAAAAGCGGAAAATACACAACCAGTTTCTCCTAATATGTTTCTGGAATATAAAACCACTCATATAGATAGTATTATTAACCAAACAAATTATATTAATCGACTTTTGAAAATTTATAATAATCAACCAATAGCATTCAGTTATCTTAAAATGTCGTATTCCCGAATTCTTTCACATTCCCCCATGGTTGGTAGCGGTTGGCAGCATTGATTTAATATTTTTTGTATGTTTTTGCATGTCACACGGATTCTAAATTGACAGAACACTGATAGGAAAACAAAATGGCGAATTTGAAAAAAAACTGAGGGGGCCAGCGGCAAGAGGATTGTGAGTTGGGGGTCTCAGTATTGTCTCTGGTCAACAGTCTTGTGATGACCTGCGCAGATTGAACAGTATGTTTTTATATTGCAATTTCTTTCACCGTGGCCAAACATTTGGCAGTTACGACACTGGGTCAATCTATTGTGTTGTTTACGCTTATAGCTCCAATTAATTTGAGTGTGAAAGATGGAGCGAATGTCCTTTCTTAACTCATTAAGTTTTTTCGAGCCACTTTCAAGTGAAACTATGTAAAACGTATCGGTGTAGCGTTCAAATTTTTTTGTAACCATTTTTACTTCCAAACATTTAAGCCCAAGTCTTAGCAGTTCACTTTTTAATTTATTTACTTCGTATGCACCTAGGCCAAATAAAACTACTTTGAAAGCTTTTTCGCTTTTATTATCGTGGGTGAAAAATTGGCAATTTTCTAATTTTAATTTATTGAGCACAGAATTATATGAATCAATACTTTCGCAATTAATTTTAATTCCGATAGACATTCGTTTAATGGAATAATCAGACACTTTTAGAGTTTTCATCAGTTCATGCACATAATCATCAGGTTTTTGCAGAAGTTTGATTGGCGGAACATTTACTTTAGTAATTTTGTTTGGCAACACATGGTCGTCCATATAATCACTTTCATGATCACTGTCTGGCAGACACTGTAAGGGGCTCCAATAATTGGAGTCCTTTTTAGTTAGGACCATTTTGGGTACGGACTTAAGTTTTTTATCCGAGGACAGTAGGTTGTCCTCGGTATTTGGTGATCTCGCGCGCTTACGAATTTTGAATGTTTTTTTAATAAGGATTAAATATGATAGCTTTACTAGTAAGGTTCACAGATCGATGCGCGTTGCATTAAAGCTCCGGGCTGACTGAAAATAGAGTTTAGCAATAATGCCGTAAGCCAAATAAATCTTGATGCTAATTTAAATAATTTTTCTTTATATATAGTTCATACAATATAGCAGGTCTTAGTAACAAATTAATGTTTAACGAATTTTTTGAATATTTAAATCAGTTCGACACATTTCTATTATTTGAAACATTCGTCGAAAAAAAATGTGGAGAGTTTTGAATCCTACTTCGTAAAATTTAATCTACATTGGATACCAGCAAAACGAACTTTTTCTCAGGGCAGAACGAGCGAAGGCTGCTTGTATGGCATCAAAAAGGAGCTAAAAAATAGAACCCAATGCGTATTTATCAATGAAGCCAACCGTACTGTAATTGAAATAACCACGAAGAATGCTTAGCTGTACCTAATACCAGTTTACATAAACTGTAACAAATGGAGGGACGACTTTACGAGCCTAAATTATTTCTTAGTAGAATTTGATAAAGAAAGTGTAATGGTAATTGGAGACTGCAACGCTAGAGCAGGAGACACAGCTTTTAGAGGTCGATCCGCAGTCGTTATCTCAACCTTTAAACCTAACTAGAGGTGTAACGGACAGAAAAATCGATGGCAATGGAAGAAAGCTCATAGAGTTTTGCGGATCTTTCGGTCTAACAGTTATGAACGGCCGATCCAAAAGTGACCAGAAGGGCAATTTAACGTTCTTAAGAGGTACAGCCTGCTCCACTATAGATTACTGCTTTATACGCGGAAGGTGGTTAGAGTCTGTATCTGATTTCGACGTGAACGAATAAACTTATTCGGACCACCTGCCGATAACAGTCACATTACAATGCAGATAAAAACCAACGCGCTGGAGCAACGGCTACTACCTAAATTGAGATGGAACATGAATTACTCTACATTTCCAAAAGAAAGCTTCTAGGTGTGGTGTAGACATCCTTTTTCATGTATAACGGAAGGTATAAGAGAAAGCAGCAATGGTATGATTGGGAGTGCGTAGTCGCAAGGAGAAAATCATTTTCCTGCTTGAGGTTAGTCAGGGAATTAGGCAGAAACAACGCAAAAACCATGTACCAAGAAGCAAACAAGGCATATAAAAACATATACAAACAGAAAGAAGCAAGATATTTGGAACAGCTGACGAGAAGACTAGTGGGAATTGACGACGGTCATTCGTTTTGGAAAATGGTCAAAAGTCTTAATGGTATGGTGTTCGCACGGGGAACCGGAATTGAAACGCTAGTGCTTGCCAAAAATGTTCATTCGTTATTGAACCCACCATGTAGCTCTAACGTGCTATGTTATGCTCTTCCATATGTTTCAGTGGACTCTCTAGACAGAACAATTTTGTTTCAAGACGTCTGTAGATTACTGCATCGGTGCAACTTAAATAAAGCGCCAAGAGAACACCATATTCCCTCTGAATTTTTCAAGTTTGCGACAAATGAGTTCCTAGAAAAATTAACGTTAGCTTACAACTACATTTTCGATATTGGTGAGGTACCAGACAATTTCAGAAGGAGCATCATATTTCCGTTACATAAAAAAGGTATTTTCTTCATTTTCTTTATTTCCTTCATGAACACCATAATGAAGATATTCATAGGAATCTTATTGGAACGTCTGACAGATTGGGTACATGAAAACGAGTTCCTTAGCGAGTTCCAGGCGGGTTTTAGAAAAGAGTACTCAACAGTGGTCAATATATTCACTCTTACCAGCATCGCACGGACCTACCTTAACAAGGGCAAAAAGCTCTATGCGTTCTTTGTCGACTTCAAGGCTGCTTTTGATACAATTGACAGAAATGCTCTATTCTTCAAGTTAAGTATTTTAGGGGTGTCAACGAAAGTGCTTACAGTCTTTCAAAATCTGTACAAGGAGAATAGGGCGGCTGTATGGAATGGGAACAAATTATCCAATTGATTCGAGTCAGAGATGGGAGTTAAGCAAGGCTGTCTTTTAAGCCCACTCCTCTTTTCATTATTCCTGGATGACCTCAGTACGTATTTAAATGTCGGAATGGTGTTTGACGGACTTCAGATAAAGCTTTTGCTGTAAGCGGATGATATTGTCATCTTGGCCGAATCTCCGACGATGATGCAAATGATGATAATTAGGCTTCATCAATATTGCGCGGGTTACCTACGATATCTCGAAAAAAAATCTCGAAAGCTAAAATCTCGAATGCAAAAATCTCGAAAAAAAAATCTCAAAAAAAAAAAAAAAATCTCGAATAACAAAAATCTCGAAAAAAAAAATCTCGAATTAATATTAATTTTTGAGACAATGGTAACATTTTGCGCGCGCAAAATTGTCTCAAAAATTAATATAAATTCGAGATTGCTACAGTTATTAGGTGTCTTGTTTTTTATTTTTCCCAGGTAATCTATATAGATCATTGGTTTACATGCAACACAACAATTGTAAATGAACCCATAGTTGTTGTAATGCATGAAAATCAATAAACTCTATACGTATATCATCTGAGGAAAATAAAAAACGCCTATTCTCTCAACAACAATCAACCACGTGCAGTTCCTGCATTGTCCATGATGGGCGCTAGTTATCAGCTGTTATTTTTATTTTATTTAGTGATTTTTTTTTATGAGTTTTTTTGTATTGTTCTGATATTTTTTACTTTGTTTAGTTAGTTGTATTTATGTATATATTCGATTTTGAAATTACTAATTTGTTATAATGAATTATCTGTTAGTTTTGTTTTGTTAAATTTTGATATTTTGTGATTGTTTTTCAAAGATGAATAAATGATTTAATAAACAGAACAAACAATTTTATGTTTTATACGAATCTTAGCTCTTAAACTAGAAACAAAAAAAAAAAACCTCGAATTCACTTTTTATTTTCGAGATTTTTTCGAGATATAGGCTTTTGAGATTTTTGTACATTCGAGATTTTTGTACATTCGAAATTTTTGCATTCGAGATTTAAAAAAAAAATTCGAGATTTTTAGCATTCGAGATTACGTCATGATCCCATACAATGTCGTTCAAAAACCATCTACGAGAAAAACTTAAAGAATCGAAAATGGCTATACATTTTAATTGGAAGGGTATACTGGGCAAACAAAGCGTTCCATCAAGTGCTAAATTTAAAGTTTTTGAGGCGAGCATGCGTTCCATTATGTGCTACGCTGCAAAAGTTTGGGGTATCACTCGATATGAAGATGTAGAACAACTTTTTAGATACTTCATCAAAGAATGTTCAGACTACCCGATAATACACCAAACTACACGTTGCACCTAGAGACAGGACTGCCTCCTCTCTATATTTTTACTATTAGGTTGCACTTTCAATATATAGTAAAAGTAATGGCGTTTTCCAGTCACCGCTTACCTCATATAATTACAAAACACGCAATTCACCGCAAAGTACTATTTTTTCAAAAAAAGGAGTAGAATAAGTAGCGAACACAATGTACCGTTAAGTGAATTTAATGCAGAATCGTGGAAAGCATCCATACATAAGCTGTTGCTGAATATCGAAGTAACCTCCCGTGCAGAATTTGTAACACAAGCCCAGCAAAGTGAGAGTAGGTGTACGTATCGGATATTCAACCATGATCTTATGGACAAAAACTACTTTCAACGATCTCAGTAATTTTCAAGGCCAGAGGAGAGCTTCTTCATCTAAATCTAAATAGAAGACATTCAGCACTTCATTGGAATGTGTCCAATTCTAAAATCAATAAGAATTGCACATTGGGGAAAAGCTACACCAACAGAAAATAAAGTCATACAATACTTAAATGGTCTTAATTGGAATGTACTTTCCAGCTTTGTTAAATCTGGTATGAAAAATCGTCAACAAATTATAAAGGAAGCATTTCAAAGCAAACATAAATACGGTTATATTGTTAATTGGGTATTTTTTTACTTTTATTAACTCTAATACCTATAAAAATTCTCTCTTTATCCGGCTGAAGGCATCTGCTAATGCTTGTTATTGTGAATCATGTAAACTGAATTCAATATTGTTAAATTAAATCACAATTACTACTAATACTTGACAGCTGACAGATGGCATTGACATTTAACAACTTTGAGTTTCCAATTAGAACAGGAAGTGGAACTTGTTTGGTGACTAAAGGACTATTCACATGAGAGCGAATTGCGAACTGCGAACACACGAATATTCGTAGTTTCTGACACTTCATTCACATGAAAACTTTTTTTTGGTCGCAGATTCCGGTGTATCAGTTTCATTTTTAGAGGTTAAGTTCAAACGAATTTTTCATTCGTGGGTTTGTGGATCGCGACTGTTTTGTGTGGATTATGAATAAAGTGTGACAGTTTGCGGCATGAATTTTCAATTCGCGGGCAAATTGCTTAAATTGTTAATTTAGCTGTTTAAATTAATTGAGATTCATGTTTTTTTTAGATTAGATGTTACATTAATTAAATATAATGGTTGTGATAGAACAAATAGCAATTTTCAATTCATAAATACAGTTAAATTGAATTGTTCGCAATTCGCCTATTCGAAAATCGCTCTCATGTGAATAGTCCTTAAGGGGTTGTTTTCGTTTCACCATTTTAGGTTCGACACTCCACATCACAATAACACAAAATCCAATCATTGCCCTATATCCGCACTCCCAATAACATACTTCGACGACAGCTCCATTTCAACCCAATTTAAACATCAACAATTTCACTTTCATTACCAATAATTTCAAAAAGTACGCATACGCCACCACTCCGAAAAAATAAGAAAATGTTCATATTAATTTCAAAATCCATTCGACGTGCGGTTTCATTTCTTCTCTTCGTATAGTATGCACGAACTAAAAAACTGCTCGTCGCAATTAATAATTCAACGAAAGTCGCATTAATGCTTTATTTACGAATACTGGCCTACCGTCAGTATATTGTTAATGACAACTTACACTTCCGACTTACAACTTGCAGTCAGTCAAAGTCCAATTTCCTAGCGAGAATACGTGCACGAAATTCAAAATATTTTACCTACATAGCGCACCTAAAGAATCCGGCCGAGAAGGACTCTGCACCCATAATGTTACATTCCCCTGTCATTCAACGATTATCTCATAGTCAGCGTTCGCGCCGCTTGTCCGGAAGCCCATTTGGTCAGGCGCAAGTACCAGAAGAAGATATTAGAAACCCCACCAGCAATTCTAAGCACAATCTGAGTAACCCGACGTCCGCTAACAGACTGTGTTTAGGTTTTAGCCAAAACCCGATCATAGCCACGGCATAATAACATTGTATACTGGCTTCTATTGATTTAGTTGATCGTTGATCGTGGGCAAGGTCGGTTGTGTGTTCTTGATCCGCGAATTGCAATTTTATATATAAAAAGCTATTTCCAAAAATTGTGTTGCTCGTGATATGTCGGTTATAGCAATGCTTTAAAATCTGTGAATTTAGTTTCTACTGCTTGGGAATGATATTAATAGTGTCGTGTGTTTAGCTTTTAGACGGTTTGAAAAATAACAAAACAAACACGGGATTAACAATTCTCGATTGGTTACGCGCAACGGACTTTAAACTGGAACGTTGTATTCATGCTGAGTTAAACAATGTAAGTTGCTCGGACTGTACGCTGGTTTGTATTTTCCGTGCCTGGTGCATTGTGATCTAATAGCATCATTTGACAACAAGTCTTATAGATCAGGTTCTGCGGGAATGCGATGAGATAAGGATAAGGATTATTTAACCTTTTTCTTGTTTGAAGCCTAATGGCTGGTGTGGAAGAAATTCTTCTTATACCCAAGTTAAAGTACTAGTAAGGGGAACAAATAAGAACGGTATATATGTCATGACTCATGATCTAGTAATGTTGGAGAGTGGGAATTTGATATCAACATGCCAACTCCTGCGATTAGGGCTTGTAATTGTCAGTTGCAAACAGAAATAGCTTTGTTCGATTCGATGTACGTGTCAATTTTTTTTTTTTTTTTGTGAAATAAGGACGATTTATAGAGAATGTCACTATCAAGGTATGTACTTGAAAAGACGAAATATTCACCAAACGACGTCAATTTAAAGCTTGCGAGGTTTGAAAGGACAAGTTATCTCCCAAAGAGAGGGAGCTGATGGATAAAAATTTAGTAAAATTATGAACCTGCAAATAGGAGTTAAACTTCAACATTTTTGTCCCTACAAATTTCATATAAATGTGAACTGATATCTATCATTAAAAAATATATATATATATTATGATTTTCTCTTTCGATTACAATATTTTTGTCCTGGTGCATAAATTATATTTAAATCCCTCTAAATGTGCGAATTATTATTCTTATTCGATGATAATACTGACTGTGGAAGTACGTGCCTAACCTAAAAGCGTTTTTTGTCATTTTAGAATATTACATTCTTTAAGAACTAGGTAATGTTGTGTTTGAACTCCTTTACCGACGTTTTAAAGTTCCCATTAATGATCATAATATTACAGTTTAATTTCATTCATTTTCGCTTTATCTCAATTCGAAAAATATCCCAATTGATTCAACGGACTATCTGTCCATTTTGTTGATTATGGTTCATACTTAGAAGGCATATAGTTAGTATCCATCTGTCAGTTGAATTTGCTGCCGCAAAGACTACGTCGAATTCTACGCCCTCACCTAATCACCCGCCCTTACAGAGCTTATCCTCGCTTTATTATTTTATAATATGTGTCCAACTTTCTTTTCGAAAATGTCCCCATGCGTTATTCTCGGGCTAAAGTATTTAAATAGATCGTCGCTCTACAATCCATCTTTGATATTAATCATCAATTTTGGTTGATTGCATAATATAAAGTACCCATTGATAAATTGGGGGAATTGTGCTCAAGATGACATACTTTTTCTTTAAAGTGAAAATAAAAATATTTACGAATCATAGGGATGAAAACAAAGTGAATTCAATTAACTCATTTGTTAGTAATAAAAACTACATTCAAATTAATAGTGTAAAACGATAAATAGTATTTTTTAAATATTTTTAAATTAACTTCAACAGCTAGATGGCATAGCTCGGTATAAGATGACATATAGGCGCAGGGACATCAGTCCCCGGGACATAACTCCCAATTTTTAATTTTGGGACTTATAACCCACTTGAGTGAGACATAAATCCCAAATTCGATTTGGGACTTATGTCCCACACCATCGGGACATATGTCCCAAAAAAAAATGTTGGGCCTTATGTCCCACCCAACAATTTTTTTTTTTTTTTTTTGATAAGCTTACAGATTTTCCCAGAAGAATGTTAAACGCATTAGATAAATTACTAAAAAAAAACAATGAGTTTACTAACAATTTGTGGAACACAATGCAAGCATTTCCGTAATTGTTTTCTTAGTTAGTCCTGTTTTTAATATTATAAGCTACTTTCGGGGAAATTGAGACGACTATAATCACTGCAAATGTAAGGGCTCAGACTTTGCATCGCGAGCGAAAAGAAACTTATAAAATTTTAGGTTTTGAGAATTTCAGAAAATAAAACTAAAAAAATCGCGCGATTTTTTTAGTTTTATTTTCTGAAATTCTCAAAACCTAAAATTTTATAAGCTTTTTTCTCAAATGAAAGAAATTTTGTTAATATATTTTCTCATATCCTCAAAAGAAAATATAAAACTCAAGTTTTTGAGAATTTAAGAAAATAAAATTTAAATATTTGGTTAGATTATATTTTTGGTTTGTTCCAAACTGTTAGCTTAATTTTTAAATTATTGAGAACAATTATTGTTGGTGTGTGTAGTGGAAAAAGGGGTTGGATGCCTAATGGATTTCACAATTTTGCTAACTACTATCTACGCGTAAACTTGGGACTTATGTCCCATCTTCGGCAAAACAATTTTGGGACTTATGTCCCGATGTTGTGGGACATAAGTCCCACTCAAGTGGGTTATAAGTCCCAAAATTAAAAATTGGGACTTATGTCCCTGCGCCGATATATAGCCATGGCCAAATTTATTTATTTTTCCCTGACGTCTTGAATAGCCTTAGCCATACGTCTTTTGACCATGACGACATCCTCATATTTGGTGACTTTAACCTGCCAGTGGCTTAGTGGTTAGTGTGTTGGACTACTACGCTAGGTGTCGAGGTTCGAATCCCGCAAAAAACCCAGATTCCAACTTATGGTTTTTTTCACTGCGCCACCTCTCGCGAACGTCTGACAAATATCCGAGAGTATGACTGTCTTGAAAGAGCTTCTCAATTAGCCGTTTGGAGTCGGCATAAAATTGTAGATCCCTTCCATTCGTTCCAAAAATGAAAACTCTCACAAAACGAATGGTTGTGAGAAGCTAGGCCTAGGCTCCCTCCGGACCTGTTGCGCCAACTATTTATTTTTTTTAACCTGCCTCTGCAACAATGGGGCCCATCAGATGATGAATCATTTTTCATAGCTTCAAATCCCAAGTCAATAAAGGAATGCCTCTTCTTAGATCACCTTACCGACTCAAGTCTATGCCAAGTTAGTGGTATCCCAAACTTTATGGGTAGGCAATTAGACCTTATATTCACCTCTGATCCCATTAACTCCTCTGTCTCAATTTCTCCTCTATTGCTGTCAACTATTGATAACTTACACCCCCCACTTCTTCTCTCTTTTTTCCATAACACTCCACCGCAGCCCACACCTTCCACAGCTCACCCTTCCTACGATTTTCACAAAGCCAACTTCCGCAAAATCAATGAATACCTCAGCAGAGCCTCTTTTGACTTTGCCAATCTGTCTTTAAATGATGCCCTCTCCATGTTTTATAGAGAATTATTTAGCTCTATCTCTCTTTATTTCCCCATCACTCGCCCTAAAACATCTTCTACATTCCCGCCTTGGTATAATCGAAGACTTCGCTCATTGCGCAACAAGCGTAATAAATTATGGGCTGTTTTCCTTCGCACTAACTCTTTTTCTGACTTTTCAAACTACCGCGGCTCATACCTTCAATTCACCCAGGTTTATAACTCTCTCTACCAGCGATATCTCCATAACGTGCAAGCCAACATTATTAATAACCCTAAGTCTTTTTTCCGATTCGTTAACTATAAAAAAAAAATCCGATGGTTACCCATCTTCCCTCAAGTGATCCACACACAATTGCTAACATTTTTGACACCTTTTTTAGACAATCTTTTGCCGACAACTCCTTCGTACCGGATCCCTCTTATTTTAAATACCTACATAACTTCTCCATTGGTCCCTTTCTATCTCAAAATTTTGAACCCTATTTAATTGAAACAAAAACTTAATGATGAATATTAACCTGGTCCTGCTTTCAAACCTCTTTCAGCTGTCGCTTTCTCAGGGCGAATTCCCTCAGATATGGAAATTCTCTTTTATAACAGCAGTTCACAAAAAGGGATTAAAGAGCGAGGTTACTAACTATCGACCTATTGCTAAACTTTCGCATATACCCAAACTCCTCGAAAGTATTTTGTACGAAGCCTTAAGCTTTCAGTGCAAGTCTTTAATTTCCCCTCACCAACACGGCTTTCTTAACCCTAGAAAGCTAACGTTACCAGACTTCCATGAAAAGCTAACCATTCGTCTTTTTGACGACCATTTAAAAACATTTTTATTTTTTAAATAAATTATTAGATTTTATTCAGTTTCTTACCATAAATAAGAAAAATAGGATATAGGTAAAAGAGAGTCCACCGGCTACTGAGTTGGCGCGAAAGCACGATTACGTAAGTCAAATAATAAGGAAGGGAGAGGAAAAAATTGATTGTATGTTCGTCGTTTTGACGTTCGTTAGCTCTCTAGGGTTAAAGGTAGGTCAACTACTACTAACCTCATCGAATTTGTGTCCTCTACACTCTCAGCCTTAGAAAGTGGTAAAGAAGTCGACGTCATTGCAACCGACTTCAGTAAAGCCTTTGATAAAATATCCCATAAATTAATTCTTTTCAAATTGTCAGCTCTTGGCTTTGAACCTATTTTGCTAAAGTGGTTAACTTCGTACTTGAAAAATCGCTTTTACAGTGTTCGCTTCAGTTCCGTCCTATCGGCCCCTTTCTTGGCTACATCTGGCGTACACCAAGGCAGCCATCTAGGTCCCCTTCTTTTTATCCTAACCGATAACGACCCTGAAACGGTTATTCAGTACTCAGCACTTTCTCTCTATCCTGACGATACAAAATTTTTCAAATTCATTTCCTCATATCACGACTCCCGGCTCCTTCAAATAGATCTAGATAATTTTTCCACCTGGTGCCTCAAAAACTGCCTTGAACTCAATGTCACCAAATGCCAATCTATTATCTTTTCACGCAAGTGCAACAAGTCTCCTCCTCGAACTTACCTCCTCCATGGCCAAGCTATATCCATCGCCCAATCTATGACCTTGGTGTATTATGCGACAGGGAACTTAATTTCCGCTCGCATATTGATGAGATAATTCTTAAAGCCAACTCATCGCTTGGCTTCGTTAAAATATGGTCCAAGGAATTCTCCGACCCGTACATGACCAGATCTCTGTACGTCACATTTGTTCGCCCCCTGGTCGAGTACGCTAGCCAAGCATGGTCTCCCTTTCAACGTGTTCATATAGACAGAATTGAGAGTATCCAACGTCGTTTTCTTCGATCTGCGCTCCGGGGGCTTTCTTGGAACGATCCCTTAATCTAACCTCCCTATCAAGACCGCCTCAAACATATTAACCTCAATACCCTTGAGGAACGCAGAGACGTAGCAGACATTCTCTTTATTCACCGTCTACTCTCAGGCTCCATCGACTGTATGTCTCTTTATAACTCTATCTCCTTTAACACTAACCCTCGGAATCTTCGTTGTTCCCGTCTCTTCTATTTACCAATTCACCGAACCTCATATGGGTCAAACGAACCAATCTCCCGTATGCTGCGGAAGGTAAATTCAAACCATACTGTTTTTGACTTCAACCGCAGTAGTCCCTCCCTTAAAATTGACCTCCTTCACCATCCTTAGCTTTAAGTAGTAGATTTAAGTTAGTCTTAGTTTAATTGTAATAGCTTGTATTAAGCCAAATAAATGGGGATTTTTCCCCCACCAAAATTAGAAGTACGCCTGGTTGAGGTTCTTTTTTAGTTATTTGGCATACTACAATGAAGAGATAAACAAAATTAAAATAAAATACAACCTTTTGGCTCCAGTTTGGTTTGCGAGACGAGTTCTCCATTCACGCGACCGTTCAGTGCTCGTTTTCCCAACCTTTTTTCCGACTTTCAGAGGTTTACTTGCACGTAAACGCGCCCTGTAATCCTTTGCACGTTCTGCATCTGTCTTTCCCATATCTGAAAATATTTTAATGCATCTTCAATGACGGCAAAACATTGCATTATTGTCAGAAATATGGAATTGTATTAATTACGTATTTTCCTGTATTTTTCTGCGTTTTACTATTGAAACGCATGTAGATACCTACAGATGCGAGTTGAGGTTAAGGAGTCACAACCGAATGAATTATAAGCAGTGTATTAAACAGTGAAATCGAACAGTGAAACAACGCGCACTTAGATGTTTACATATCAACAAACACTCCTAACATTATGCAGTGGAAAATACCCGTTTGCTGTTACACAGTAAATGAAAGTGTCATTGGAATTTCATTCGGCTTGCATTGCATATTGTAGGGGTGCTGGTCAATTCAATTCAATTCAATTCAATTATTATTTATTCAGGTGTACAAATAAGACTTAGTCTTTTATAGTACTTAAAAACTGGATAATTTACAAAAATAAATTTAATAAGCTACCTACGATAAACTATTAACATAAATTTTTAATAAATACAATATTCTTGGAGGGGATAGGAGGGGAGAAAAGAATGTGAAAAAGAGGATAGCAGAAGGAAGAAAGAGTAATTAAGTAATAGTTGCAATTTTATGAGAAATGTTGTAAAGTAGCATGTTTAAATTTAGTGGCTCCAATTATTTGTTTTATTGATGTAGGTAGAGAGTTCCAGAGTCTGGTGGCAAAAACGAAGAAATGACGTGCGGAGTTCAGAGAGTTCGATGAGGGAGTTATTAGTATGAATGTTCTAGCCGACCGAGCAAATCTAAGTTTTTCGAACAGGTATGGTGGTGATCTGATCTGTATGATTTTGTGCAAGAAGACACAGCACCTAACAATTAAGAATTGCTGAAGCGTGCAACCAAGGATATTTTTGTGGTAATTGGATACATGGTCGTATCGACGAAGCCCATACACATACCTAACCATATCGTTGAATGCAACAGTTAATTTGTGCTGAGATAGGGAGTCAAGTTTGCAGTACACGGCTGACGCATAATCGATGTAGGGAACGAGTAGGGTTTTAACAAGTCTCAGTCTCGTATTTACAGGAGTAAAACTAGAGAATAACCAAAGTTTGCGTAGCCCACCGTAAATACGTCCCACAGTGTAGTTAATGTGGCTTACTGGGGAAAGAGAGCGGTTAAACTTAAAACCCAGGTTGGTTACAGTCTCCACGAACTGCAAATGTGTATCATTGAGGTAAATTGGTGGTACAAGTTCGGTATTGTAAAGTTTTTTGGAAATAAGGATCAGTTGAGATTTTGCTGGGTTAAGCGTCAGGCCATTACGCACCGACCATTGATAAATTGCGGATAGATCCTCGTTAAACCTACAAGCAAGATCCTCAACAAGGCCGATTGGCCTGGATAAATATAATTGAGCATCATCCGCATAGAAGTGGAGGCAAGCATTTAAGCACACTTTAGGGAGGTCATTAATAAAGATGCAGAATAAAATAGGACCCAATATTGAGCCCTGAGGCACTCCTGCAGGGACATTCCTCACATCGGAAGATTTATCACCAACCACAACCCTTTGACTGCGATTATTTAAGTAATCACTGATGAGACGCACCGAACTTTCATTAAACCCAAAAAACCTTCTCAATTTCTCACAAAGGATGAAGTGATTGACTGTATCGAACGCTTTGGAAAAGTCGAGGAGGCAGAGCACTGTGATGAAGTCCAAGTCATAGTTGATCCTTATATCATCGAGAATTTTTACCATTGCCGTAGAACAGCTATGGTTGGCTCGAAAACCAGACTGGACCGAGGCAAGTAGGTTATTTTGATCGAGGTGAGTCGAGATCCGCTTGGCGAGGACTTTTTCCAAAACTTTTGATAAGCAAGGTAAAATACTTATGGGCCGAAAGTCTGCAGCCAGAGAAGGCAGAGGTTTTTTAGGAACAGGTATGACTTTAGCTGACTTCCAACAAGACGGAAAAGACGAAGAAGTTATACAAAAATTAATTATGTGAGTAATTGCACTAAGAGAGTGCGTTAAGATCATTTTGATGAACCGAACCGAAATGGTCTACGACATTTTCGTTATGCGAGAAACAGATTAACACAGCAACAGCAACAGTAACTTTCACAACTTTTTAAAACCAATGTATTTTAATTACTTTGAACACATTAGCACAGCAACATCGACAGCGAAGTCAACGTTAAAGCTGTTGCTGATGTTTACATATCAACAAACACTCCTAACGTTATGCAGTGGAAAATACCCGTTTGCTGTGCTGTGATTTCTGCGTGCCTGGTAATTCACGAAAGATTTGGCACCGAATTTCCTCGAGATATCCGTCACAGGGAAGAAATTTGAGACCATCATATATGAAAAACATGCTTTATTTCACATCAACAAAAAGCTGAAATTAATATGCCCCAGCTAAATGTATGCAATGATAAAACACAGTGACACATTTCTGTCCCCGCAAGTTAAATGTGTGGAATTACTCCACCAGATTCCAAAAAATGTATACAATGATAAAACACAGTGACGCATTTTCGTGACGCATTTCCGTCCCCGCAAGTTAAATTTGTGGAATTACTCCACCAGATTCCAATAACGCGCGCTTAGATGTTTACACATCAAAAAAAATATAATTCACACACAAAATTCTTGATTTCGTTGTCATTGTTAACTAGCTGCCGAATTACTGTGGGCGTAACTAACATCGTAAAACTGTATGTTCAGACATGTTTGGCAGAACAGACCCGCTACTGTTTTACAGCGGAAAATAAAGTAAACTTCAAATCAGAGACAAACCATACTGAGACCCCCAACTCGCAATCCTCTTGCCACTGGCCAAAAGAAAGATTTTTGCGTAAACAGATAGAGGGAATTTGAGTTCGATGAAAAGGGAAAAATGTCCATGCTTCGAGGGAAAAATAAAGAGAAATTGCTTAAAACACTGACTCGGATTATTTGTGTTTGGTGAGTTTCTATCAGCTGATGGATGAGTTCTAAAAGTTCTATTTCACCACGAAAACATGTATTCTGCAAAATGGTTAATATATAACTAATGTAATCAACATATAAATAAAGGAATAAACTGAGAAATATTCATTCGTTGAAATAAAAAATGTTGTTTTTTGGTCGAAAAATTATTTCGCCAGTGAATGTCGATAGGAAAATGTCAACGAATTCAAAGGAAAGAATTGATAAGAAATATTAGAATTTAAAATAATGTTGGCGTTCAAGGGAGATTTATGAACATTTCTGAGTGGGTGCGATATTTGAGTTGTAATCTTTTTATGAAGTTTCCGTGTAATAACAGAAAACAAAAATAAATAAAAAACAAAGAAGTTAAGTTTATCATACAAATTTTATAAAAAAATTGAGTACCTATAATGAAAAATTAAATTTTTTTTTTCTAAATTTTCATTGCACTTTAATAACAAAGATGTCTTATAGCTACAACCACCGAAAATATATTTATTTTCTTTAGACTGTACGGGAAAGAACATAAACAAATATCAGTAAAATTCCAAATACATAGTTATTTGTAGATACTGATTTTATTTTATTTTTGCAAATTATTCCTATAGTTCATCGATTTCCATTGTTCACAACCACAAACATCATGTTCTGTGAGGATTACCTAACTTAAATAAAAGCAGTCCTTATAATATTCGTTTTAATGGAAAAATGTAAATTGGAACTAAATTCACCACTCCATACCCACCGTTTTCTTAATACGTCCCAATAACGGCCAATTATTTAAATTATTTGAATTTTTTTCAATTCCATCTGTCAGATTGCTATGTGCAAGTGTATGCGTGCGTCTAAAATACTTTAAAATGGCACAAATACTTTCGCACATAGCAACACGGGAAACAGCTTGTAGGCAAACTCTCTTCAAGTGGGCGGAGCTGACGGTCTATTTAATACTTAGTTTAAGCTATGTACGTTGGTCTTGTGGATTGTCTTAGGCCCGATCCGCCATGGTTTTCACCATTTTCCTGGTGAAGGACGCCCCGTTTTTTTCCACTTTGGTCTTTGCAAAAATAAAGATTCCAACCGCTACACCGAGAGAAATATCAACTTCTGAAGATTGATCCATTTTTGTTTGTTTTTTTTTTTTGTAGGACTTAAAACAAACATCCTATCTCAGCGAAAGTAAAATACAACAACTAGTGTCACCTCCTCCAAGTCAGTCTGACATGCAAGCGTTTGATAAAGTGCTAGTTGATATGTTGATATCTCTGTTTTACTTTTTTTTCAATTTGGGGGGAAATCTCGTGAATCGTGTCCTTAGGGCTCCAATCTGTGTCAAATTATCCGGGTTACTGGTGAATAAATCCTTAACTATGTATGTACTAGTAGTCGCAGTAGCTTAGTGGTTAGTGTGTTGGACTGCTATGCGGGGGTCCCAGGTTCGAATCCCGCAAAAACCCAATTCCGACTTAGGTTTTTTTTCCGCTGCGCTACCTCTCGCGAACGTCTGACAAACATCCGAGAGTATAAATGTCTTGAAAGAGCTTCTCAATTAACCGTTTGGAGTCGGCATACAATTGTAGATCCCTTCCATTCGTTCCAAAAATGAGAAACTCACACAAAACGAATGGTTGTGAGAAGCTAGGCCTAGGGTCTCTCCGGACCTGTTGCGCCAACTATTTATTTTATGTATGTACTGCAAAATGTGAACTACTGAGGTGATCTACAAAATTGGGTCGGGCATCAAAAAAATTTTGAGACTTTGTGGCCTCATTTTCGCTGTTTGTAACACAAAAAATTACTATAACGAGAATAGTTTTAAGGAAATATGTATATGTGTCGTTTATCACAAATTTATGTGGTGCTGAAAAAGGTTAAAAAACACGCGAATTTTATGACAAAAGCTTGAAATAAATAAGTTCAATTAAAAAACCAAAGAATGATTGTGTAGAAAATGATTTCATGAATCAAGGCGCGGCAAACTTGTGCAACAATTTGACAAATCATTCCCAGATAAGTATTCTTCAATACTTTTTGTTACATTGCTCGTGGGTTTCTTTTACCTAATAAAAACATGATAATCACTTTCATTTTAATGGCAATCGCATGTAATACTTTTTATTTGGTTGCTTTGGGGATCATAAGTTCGTTTTCAACTTGAGTGTTAATGGTTATGCAGCATAACTTATGCTTATGAGTTATGACATTTGCTAACTGTAAGCCGGCCAACTTAAAGCAAATACATTAAAAACTAAATGCTTTGGGCCTTACTAATAATTATTTTTTGGTTTTACATTAAATATTTTGTAGGTCAAAATTACAAATTTATATTGAAATTTTCGCCATTACAATTTCAGCATAATTTATAAAGCAATGAACGACAATTTGGCAAAATCAATTAAAATTCAAATAATCGATTGTTTGCTTCAATTGCATTTTACTTTCTACTTCAGTAAATCCATTGTGCCAAATTATCTAACTCCCAAATTTGGCTGGTAATCAACCATTTTGACGCCAGTCAATAGACCACTGTTTCTCCAGTCAGAGTTCCTCTCTGGAATGCAAATTGTTAATTTTATTCCAGATATAGGTAGTGTGCTGGTGGACTTTCTTTTGATTAAATCGGTCCGATCCAATGCAATCGAAAGCGTGGTTTTAATATAACCGCATGCTTATTAGTAATTCACATCATGATACCTGGCACTAGTACCAATGTGTGAGTGACATGTGAATGAGTTTGTAATTTAAACTCCAGAGGATTCTGCAAAAGTGAATTGTTTGTTATCAACATTGACGACATGATGCTTTTAACAATTTCCTAATTGATCAAGCTTCAAAGATAGGAGGATGCCATAGAACAGTCATTGAAGAGTATCAAATGCATTCATTTATAAGCTGAGCACGTTTTAGTGGAATTGTATGTTGAAAATGATTGAAGATATTAAGGTTGGATTATTAAGTAACTTCAATAAAAACAAACGAGCTGAAAGATGCTCTTCCCAACCATGCATTCTATTCTGCATACGTTCATACAACATGCATACATTCTGTGTAATACGTATACTCTTATGTTAGGTTGGGTTAGTGGACTGGCGAAGAAAAGTCCACGCTACACTCAGGTCAGTATTTATCCATTGTGATACCTACTGGTGCTTTTATGTACAAATCATTGAAGATTTGATAAAGTTCATGATTCATGATGATGATTTTATCTTAGGGTGTGCTAGATAGGTCACAGAAGGAGATCTTCCAAGAAATTAGTTGATAAGTACTTTTGCGAGGAAACTGTGAAATATCATGAAATAAGCACTCAAAGTGGTAAACTAGTAAATTTACAGATTATTTAGGCCAATCTTCAAAAAAAAATGTTTTTTTTTTTTAATCTTAAGGACTCTACACACAGGGCCAGATCTAAAGGTCTGGAGGCCTCGGGGCAATAAAGGAGTGTCCAAGTTTTCCAATAAATAATTTATATAATAAAATATTGTAATAACGATTGTAATTTTTTAAATAATTTTTAAAGCTGAGAGGCAATGTGGCACTTTCTTCCCTCAAAATAGGGATGAAATTAAAACTTTCGGTATCAGTATGATAAAAAAAACTTTCTGAATTGCACAATCAAATATGACATTCGGTTTGTATTGTGGATTATAACATAAAGATGAAAATACTCACGTATGTCCATACAAATTCGAAAGAATTCACATTTTTTGCACAATGTTCAATTTTCGCATGCTTGTAGCTTCTCAGACCCACATGAATGTATAAAACTCTGGGATTCCCTGCTATAAGCACGCCGCTCAGCCAGGTACCAAAGTACTGCCGACAGAGGGCAGCCTGGTGGGATAATTAATTATCCTCCTCTTGGAATAGTAAAATGTTCAATTTTGTCTTCATAAATGCATCAAAAGGTTTTTTTTCGCATTTCAGAAATTTGTTCGCTCGTTCTCATGTGTAGAGTCCTTTAGCACAATTGCCAAACTGGAAGGTAACAACAAGTAGGCAACCTACTGTATGTAAAGTTGAATACTGATTAATAGCTATTGTAGCCACTTTGTATAGCCAATAGACAATTAACAAGTAAAGTCAGTTACATTTTATTGCATGTTCTGAAGTTTTTAGACTTTGCTTTTTTTTTAAGCAATGGATATTGCTCATATTAATTTGGTATTCAATTGTGCATTGGGACAATTCAATTTTCCATTGGGACCACCAGAAATATTTTTCAGATCTCAGATTTTACGCGGCTCATGGAACATGCAACGATATTTCTCTGTTTATGGAAATCGTCGGCTGAGTTCTATCTTGTCCAATAGACCATTTTTTGTGAAATTGAGTTAAGTACGCAGTCTTACTAATTTGGGGACCCTCTTTCATTTGCTGAAATCCATTTTGTTCTATTTCCTTTAGTTTTCGAGTTATAGAGATCTATTTTGTTCAATAAACCACTTTTCTTAGAACTTTGAATGTATCGATTGTTCAATAAACCTTTAAAAATAATTTGGACAAGATTTAATACGCGATAAAGAGAAACGCTTTATTTTTTATATTTTGTTCAATATCCAATTTCCTGTATTTTTTGTTGAATATCCAATACTAAGTTACCGTTCAATCTGGTTCAATATCAAATGCAATATCCAATAAATCAGATAGTAGTTGGTATCAATCATTCAGTTTTGATCTCGTCGGCATCGGGAAAACACGCGTCACGTCGGTAATTTTAAAATGGATCCCAAAGAGAGTCTGGTTTTATTTTGTTCATAATTTTGTTATCCATACTTACATAACTTTTCTAACAGTTTAATGAAAGGAATTGAGTACTTATCGTCTCCCGAGCTCGAATTACCAGAGGAAAGATCAGATCAACAGGAAAGAAAATTGAGAGTGCGAGTAATGAGAACTGCTTTTCGATATTGGAGCGATGTTAACTGTGTGCCACCATTATTCGGATTAACAGATTTACCATCGGATGAGTAGCTTCTTACCAGTAAATGAGGACGTACACCAATATTCGCAGGTGTACTTCATTTTGTCGGGGGATGATCAAGTCAATAGTCGTTACAGAGGGCAAACAGGAGTGACAAAAAACATCATTCGACAATAATTGCAACCATTATATTATGCAATCAACGCTTTCATTACAATATTTAAAATGGCGATAGAGAAAATGAACATAGAAGATCGCACATTTGTCTTCAATCCTCATAAAGGAACCGCACTTTGGAAAAAATAGAATGGATAGGATAGGACAAGAAAAATTATTTCAAATTTTTAATTTTCTAATTCGGATGTTCTGGACCTACCGCTTCACAATTTGAAATTAAAAGTCGACTCAATTATAATTTTGTTGAGCAACCTAAATGCACCGAAATTTTGTATCGGATCGCGTTTGACATGATTGTCAAGAATCTCAAATCATATGTTATGCAAGGACGATTTTGAGGGGAAAATTAAAAGGTAACATTTTCATATCGCGGACTCCGCTTATTCAGAACGATTTGTCATTGGCATTTAAGCGTCTATGACAAAAAATAAGTCGCAAGAATAATCGCTGGATATTTGTAGCATCAATCTTGAATTCCCATGTTTTCCACATGGTCAATTGTATGTGACATTCTCACGTGTGAGCAAACCAATTTATTGCAAAAGCGGAAGGGTCAATGATTGCGGTTTGATTAAAATACATCGACATTGCTATACTTCAGTTATTTGTATTATATTTAATATAGCTTTTGAATAAAGAATTTAAATTGATGGAATTACATAAAGTAGCAGGCGCTGTGTATGTTTGGAAATATTTTTTTCATTACATTATAACGAATTTGGGCGGAACGGAGTTCGCCGGGTCAGCTAATTTCTTATAAAGAAATTAATGTCTTGAATTGAATTTGTTTTAATAAAAGCATTATACACAAAAACAATGTTTGTATTTTTTTTGTAATAAAAGAAAAGTCTTTAATTAAACTTTTTTTAAAGTTGGAAGACTTTTTGTTCAATATTACTATTAGCAATACTGGTTTCTTTATTGCGCTTTCTTTATTTTCTATCTTGTTGAATTTAACTTCTTTTTGTTCAATATCCAACATTTGAACTAACTTTTACTCATCCCATACATCATTGTCCAATATCCAAAATGACTTGGTGAAACATTTTTATTTTTAATTAATTAGAAGAAACTTTAAATACAAAAATATTTTAATTATTAAATATAAAATTGTTTGAGCTTTCATAAAAAAATTACTTCAGAACAGAAATCTAGTTAATTGATGGACATTGGACAAGATAGAACTCAGCCGACGAAATGTATAAGTTCTTTACTAGGGGTCGCCCCATGGTCGAAATTCGACCAATTTATTCTATAAGTTCATTTTTGCTTCAATAGCGCGCCAAATCGGAATTTCCACTGGTGTGGCGACTAGTCGCTCTCTCTCTCTCTCTCTCCCACATCCCCTGAAACACAAAACTTATGCGCATACAAAGTCGTTGCTCGTGGTTATTTCTGCTCTGTGAACGCAGTAACTACTACAAATGCATGCACCAATGAAAACGCCCTTCGCGGCTAAGTCGCCTGTTCGCGCGTTTATTGACATTGACAAGGTCGCCTGTTTGTTTTTTTTTTTTTTTTTGCAGATCACTATCTACCCTATACCTTTCAAATCCAGTTTGTTTGTGTTTTCTTCCTCACACACTAACAATTGACAATTGAGAGAGAATAAAGCAATAATAACCAAAATATGTAGTTTACAATTTGTATTTGTTTTTTTATTTTTCATGAATCCGATTCGTTACTACTAATTTAACTTAAGCTAAATAACAATTCAAACCGGTTTACAGAATTATAAACACAAAAAGTAAGCAAAAACTGAAATAATTATTTTCATTTTATTTACTTAGTACCTACCATATATTTGCAATGCACGCTCAAATTCCAGCACATTGTAGGTATATTATGAACGCAGTCAAACTCCAAATGTACTATTTATGCAATTACTTTATTCACAATGTACGATAAATCAAAGCACTTGTTGTTGTTTACACTATTTCCACAATTTTTTTGTTTAGTTTGTTATTCTTCACTTAAAAAAAAAATAGAAAACTTAGCAAAATGAAATTTTTCGACATCGCATTCTCTGATTCTCCGTGATATAAAATGTTTCCATTCCGATTGGCAGATTATTGCCTCACACAGTTGACCTTTGTGAAGTTAGCCCGCATTTGCTCATTTTTAAGCGATTCCATATTTGCATTGCTATGGAGCTATGAAGGGGAAATATCGGAGTGCTTAAAAATAGGCAATCGAAACCATTTCAGGCTTCCCTTGAATTGCGAATAAAAATTGTCCAGTAATGCGGGCTGTCCTCTATTCTATTATAAGGTAGAAAAAGGTGCATAGAATAGATATGCAAAGTTTCATCGTTTATAGTTCAACAGTTTTTGAGTTATGAGGACCTTACGTTAGAAGCCAAAATTTTGCTTAAATTTCATAGTAATGTTGAACACTTTCCGAAAATAGAAAATTTTATCAAATTGCTTGCTGCGGTTTCGGAGATAACACGGTTTTAGGGGATTGCGATTTCTTTTTTCAAATGGTTCTAACTTTCTAACGGTTGAACTACAAACGAAAAGAAACAACTACAAACGATTGTATATCGAACTGAATTACATAGGTTTTTCATTCTAAAAAATGTGCGAGCTAACTTCACGTAGGTGCAATGTTGGTGTTGTTGTAATTTCATCCAATTCGCTTAAATTTACCTGCTGTAATCATAATGTGTGGATAATTTTTGTATTGTGCACTTCTATGTATTGTCCCCAAATGAATATAGTGTTGGCATATCTATGTGAAGTTGTGTTATAATAGCTAAAATGGGTGGAAACACGTTATAGGTAACTCCGTATTAGTAATATAGATTGGGCAGCATCATCTGTTCGAATTGCATTCGTTTTTGCAAAAATCGCAAATGGATATCGACTTGGAAAATGTTTCCCCTGTTGTAGATACAAATGGACTGATTCATTGGTGATTCGTAGTCTTCAGATGACAAGGAAGACAAAGAAGTAATACTAATTGGAAAAATTGTTTTTGCAACTCTGATTCGCAGAATCCTTATACAATCTTCTCTTGTAAACTTCCTATTGTATGGAATACGAATGTAGTGAGGGTTGTGAGTTCGGAGAAATGTGTGACAATTATTCCAATTGTTTTCAACCTCCATCCTTAACTGCTTGAGAAGTATTTGGCGAGTCAGTTGAAAGAAGTTATGCGATTCAATGATCAGTGGGTAGTTAATGGCATTTTTGGCTGCATTATCTTCAATTCCAATGCCTTTGATTCCAATTTGACGCGGTACCCATGCCAAAATGATGTTTTCTGTCAGTGTGCGTCCTAGTTGTTCCAGTGCGGGACAAAGATTGGTCTCGTTCCGAAGGCCTTTTAGGATCCCCAAGCTATCTGTCAAGACAACATTTCGTCCAGGGTAAGTTTTCGCAATAATATATAGCTTTATTTATTGCTGCAAGTTCTGCAATGTAGCTTCCTGCTTCATTAGGGAGCAGTCCTTGCCATTCCTTGGAAAATTTGGATTTTGTTCCCATTTGACTACTGCATAAGACTATTTATGATGTTTATGTGATCCATCGGTATAAAATATATGATCAGGGTTGACGTTTTCAATCATTTCTTGATGTAGCCCTTGAAATATTTCATCTGAGGTATTGGGTATTGTCCTTATTAAATTCGGCTAAATTCATATTTATTTGTAAAAAGTTTCTTTTCCAGGGAGGTGAACTATCTGCTATTAGAACTGGTTCAGACAAAAAGTTCGGTTGAATAGTTGTTATCAGGCTAAATATTTTAACAAGCGCAGATATAGAGTTTTTACGTTTAATTTTTTGTGAACACATAATTTCTTTGGCAGTATTATAGAAAAGAAAAGAGTGATAACCGGTTTCAAGTCTAAGAGCCTCTATTCTTGTTGATTTAAGTGCTCCTGAATCTGTTCGATAGCAATTGTTGATAGTAGTGTCGATGTCATTACTGTTTTTGATTGTTGTCCAGATGTATGTAGTAAGACCATGTTGTAAAGTACCATCAACGAATGTTTCTGGTATTTTCATGGCTGTTTCAAGATGAGGTCCTTTTTTCTCGAAGCATATCATTTTTAAGAGATTATTTCGTTTTTTTAATTGTACGAGCAAGTTTTTAACCATTTTCACACATTCATTTTCAAATTCGAACTGAACGTTATACCTAAAATTTTTTAACTCTTTCAAAGCCGGGATTGCAGTACCTCGAATGTTCAGTGGGAGTGGATTACAGTTCCTTTTTCTGCATAGATGAAGTAAATCAACTTTTGACGGTGGAACCATTGCACCTGTATTTTGGGACCATGTATAAATAACTCTATCTGTTATTTCTAAAATGGATTTCACCTGTATCGGGTCAGCAGATGCTACTACATAAATGTTGTCGGCATAAACCCCAACAAAGTCTAGTTGAAGTTCAGGTTCAGGTTGTGAGCGTTTGAATCAATATAGGTGTTAAAAATTACAACCGATAGAGGGTGGAGTTGTGAAGTTCTATTTTCTAGTTTGAAGTGTGTGGAGTTATAGCCATCAATGTTAACTCGGAAGGTTCTTGAAGTCATAAAGGAGGCAATAAACTTAATCATCCGAAAAGGGACTCCCCACTGCGACATCTGTTTAAGGACAGGAATCGTCGTAACTCGATCAAAAGCTTTTTGTAAATCGGTTGACATAACTACGCTATGTTTAGTTTTCGAAATATTTTCTGCAAGTTTGTGATCTAATAAGTGAACAAGTGTATGTACTCCTCTGTCCTGCCTAAGAGCATGTTGTCCCGAATTCGCCTTTTTTTCTGCAAACCAACTAATTCGTCTCGCTATAATTTTCTCAGAAATGTTGGAGAGAATTGGAAGCGGCGAGATCGGTAGGTATATGTTATTTTGTCTTCACTTGGGGTTGTGCCTTTCGCAGTTCTTAGAGTCGTATCAAGTTCCCGACGTGTAATTTGTTCATTTAGAAGTTCTGATTGATTTACGATTGTTTCAAGTTCGTTGATATTGAAATTCATTTTTTCTTCGATAACAGCAGCAGGATAGGTGGAGTTTTCGCTGTATTCTTTCCACTTCTTTCCAAAAGTATTGGCTATTATTTCAGAATCGTGTTGACGAAGTTTTCCCAAGAACGCCTTTTTGATAGAATCGATTCTAGTTTTAATTTTGCGCAACATCTCCTGTAAGCAATAGAGTTTTCTGTTTTTGGAAACCTTCGAGCTGTTTTCCAGGCATTGTTTTTGTTTTTAACTAACTTAGTGGTGTAAACCATACAGGGTTTTTTTTTTTTGAAGAATGTTTTTTGATGTGTAAACATCTAAGCGCGCGTTATTGGAATCTGGTGAAGTAATTCCACACATTTAACTTGCGGGGACGGATATGCGTCACTGTGTTTTATCATTGCATACATTTTTTGGAATCTGGGGGAGTAATTCCACACATTTAACTTCCGGGGACAGGGAATGCGTCACTGTGTTTTATCATTGCATTCATTTTATCATTACATACATTTATGAGCTGGGGCATATTAATTTCAGCTTTTTATTGATGTGAAATAAAATTGTGTTTTATCATTGCATACATTTATGAGCTGGGGCATATTAATTTCAGCTTTTTGTTGATGTGAAATAAAGCATGCATGTTTTGTTTAAGAGAGTTGGTTTTGATGTATAAAAGAGGTTACAGTTGATTGAGATGGTAACTCAGAACCAGTGTTGCCATGAAAATATTTTTACAAATCTGCAATTATGACAAAAAAAAAAATCTGCAATTCAGATTTCTATAGAAAAATCCTTCTTCACAAAATTTGTTTTACTTACCTATGTAACAATAAAAACAAAAAAATTTAATACGAAAATGACATCATACAGCAAAATCAAGTGTGCAACAAATGTTAAAATTTGTTAAAAAGAAATTGCGGTTGCAGACAAAATCTGAAGCGCATGTTATGCATAACGATAAGGCGTCATTAATATTTCTTTTCTAATATACTTTGTTGCGGAGAATGTTTGTTCAAGTGTTCAACATCGACCATATTCCTTTGTCTTATACGATGTTGCAGCGTATGTTTATTCAAGTATTCAACGTCGACCAAGGGGTAATATCATAACCAAATAAACATACTCTGCGAACGTCGCGATATGCTGACCATAACCAAATAAACATTCTCTGCGAACGTCGCGATATGCTTACGCAGAAGATAAGCATGGGACCCTTCGTGGTGCATAGCAGCGAACTTCAAAATTAGTTTTACTCAAGAACTCATTCAATAAAGATCAAATTTTAAATCGGAAACTTTTGGCGTTTGGTTTTGGTTTTTAACTTTGGTTTTTAACATTGGTGGCAGCGGTAGAATCAAATATATTCGAGACGTACAAAGTAATATACCCTCTTTTACGTTAATAATTCGAAAAGCGGTAGAATCAAATATATTCGAGACGTACAAAGTAATATACCCTCTTTTACGTTACTAATTCGAAAAGCGGTAGAATTAAATATATTCGAGACGTACAAAGTAATATACCCTCTTTTACGTTAATAATTCGAAAAGCGGTAGAATAACAAATATTCGAGACATAAAAGTAAATTGCTCTCTTTTATGTCAGTAAGTCGAAAAAAAAATAGAAAAAAAAAAACAACGCCAAGTAACATATAATCACTACATGAAGATAGTCGAATAATACGAAAGTGTGGTTTTATCATAGTTACAACATTCACAAAAGAAAAATAAAGTGCCTAGAAGTATTTACAACGTTCAGAAAAAAGTGCCTAAAAGTATTTACAACATTCACAAAAAAAAAATAAAGTGCCTAGAAGTATTTACAACGTTCAGAAAAAAGTGCCTAAAAGTATTTACAACATTCACAAAAAAAAAAAGTGCCTAAAAGTATATACAACGTTCATTCAACCATTAATCATCTCTAAGACGAAGGCGATCAGAAGACAGCATGCGGAATCAACAGCTGAACAACATTATATTGTAAGCGATGCATTAAAATTATGTACTTTTAAATAGGTTATATACCCAATACAAATAATATTATATTTAAATATAACAATGGCAACCGTATTGACGGATGTAAGTGAATTTCAATTCAATGAAAAAGTGTTATGCAAAATGTTTAAGTGTATCGGAAGTAAAAGCGGAAAAGTAATAGAACTTTCATTATCACAGATATTAGATAACTACCGAATTAGTGTAGACAATGTTGAGGAAGATTACTTAGTGTATTATGAAAATAGAACTTATAGTAGACGATTACTTTTACACGTATTAGAAGAGGAATGTGAAGGTAATGAACAATTACCATCAGTAGAGGAAACTATCAAGAAGCTTAGGGACTATGAGATTCAAACTAGTAGGATGCACAAACAAAACGATAAACATACGGATAGATTAGGAGATGAAATTAATAGAAATGGGAATTTAAATACAACAGGAACAATTCCGAAAAAGAAAACATTTAATAATGACGATAATATTAAATTATTATCAATTGATGATACGCGTCAAATAACTGTAAACAATCAAGAAAGAGAAATTATGGAAAGCGCACCACAAATGAGCTTAGACTTGCTTAGCAAATTAATAACGCCGTTTGATAGTGATCCAAATAAACTCCATCATTTTTTAGCAAATGTTGACAACGCCATGTCCTTAGCAACGGCTGGACAAAAGTATTATCTTTTATCGTTCATAAAAAGTAAGATTTCGGGAAATGCTGAAACAATACTAATGAACAAGAAATTTAATTCATGGATGGAATTGAAAATCGAATTGAACCGAATGTTCAAGGAGATATACTCCCCCATGCAATTGCATTTAGAAATGACCCGCTTGCAACAAAGCAAGAACGAAACGGTCATTCAGTATATTCAAAGAGTCGAAACTCTTCAAAGACGACGCATTCAAGATGTATTTCTAAACAATGAAAACGATAGGTTGTTTGACGGACAACTATATATGATAGAAAAAGATGTTCTAAACGCATTTGTAAATGGTTTAAAAGAAGAAATAGGAACATTTGTTAATAGCCAAAGACCATCATCACTAGCCGAGGCTTCATCTTTAGCCATACAGGAAGAAACTAGATTGATAGGGAAAAGAGCAACATACGGTTATAACAACCGAGAGTACACTGCCAAAAACCTAATAAAAATTAATTATAATGCAATAAAATGTTATAACTGTAATAAACTTGGTCATATTAGTAGGGATTGCAAATTACCTAAAAGACAACAGGTAGATCGAAGAGAAAATCAAGGTAATCAAAATAGGAATAAATATTCGGATCCTAAAGGTTATACTACAAGAGTAAATAATGAAGATAGAAAAGAAACAAAAAAAGATTCGAATAATAGCACAAGGAAAAATATAAATTTTCGACAAAAGGAGCAATGAACGAGGGCATTGTCTCCAGTTATAATGAAAGCCCTCATGTAAATTTGAGATATAATAATAAAAATTTTAGATTCTTAGTGGATACGGGTGCTTGCATTAGCCTAATAAAAACGAAATGTATATTTGAAAATGATGTAAATTTTGAAGACACAATGAATTTTAAAGGTATTGGTAAGTCCAATAGATGCAGCATAGGCAGTACGAATATTACAGCAGAGTATGAAGATAAGGAAAACAGCGATATATTTTTGATTGATATATATTTTCACGTAGTAACGGATGATGTTATAGGTCATTACGACGGAATTCTCGGAATTGATTTCTTAAAGGAATCAGAATTCTGTATAAATTTAAAGCGGAAAATCATGTATAATGATCAAATTATAATGGTTTTGGTTTTCAATGAGGATGAAGATAAACTTCAAGAGAATAGAGCTCTTACCGTTTCTAATAAATTAGGAAAGAATCAAAGTACTGAATATAAACAAGATTTCATTGATAATAATTGTCACCCGAGACATACTAGTTTAGTAAAAAGTCAAGGATGTATGACAAAAAATCAATCATATAAAAATCAACGAAACGTTACTTCAAATAAAGCATTTGAAAGTATTGAAAAGTTCAATAAATTATGGAACCAACTGAGAGTTGACCATATAAAAAACGAATTTGAATTAAAAACGCTTAGTGAATTAATAAAGGAAAATGTTAATATTTTCGGATTAGAAGATGAAAAGCTGACAGAAACATCTGTCATCAAGCATCATATACGCACTATAAACGATATACCGATAAATGCAAAAACGTATAGGTACCCAAAGGTACATGAGGAGGAAGTGAATACGCAAATAAAGAAACTATTAAAAGAAGGAATCATAAGACACAGCCAATCACCGTGGTCTAGTCCCCTATGGGTTGTACCGAAGAAGGTAGATGCTAGTGGCAAACGTAAATGGAGAATGGTCATTGATTTTAGAAAATTAAATGATGTTACAATCTCAGATTGTTATCCGATTCCGAACATAAATGAAATACTAGATCAGCTAGGAGATGCGAAGTATTTTACCACCCTAGATCTGAAATCTGGATTTCACCAAATACCACTCAGCGAAGATAGCATGGAAAAGACGGCTTTTTCGACACCTTACGGTCATTTCGAATATACTCGGATGCCTTTTGGTCTCAAAAATGCTCCGTCTTGCTTCCAAAGAATGATGAATACTGTTTTATCAGACCTATTAGGTAAACAATGTTTTGTTTATATAGATGATATAGTAGTATATGGTAGTAGTTTACAGGAACACAATGAAAGACTTAAGAACGTATTCGATAGACTGAAAAAAGCTAATTTAAAGATACAAATCGACAAGTCCGAATTTCTAAAGGAGGAGGTCGAGTATTTAGGACATATCATTACAAGTAAAGGTTTACTCCCTAATGTAGAAAAGGTCAAATCAATTGACAAGTTACAAGAGCCTAAGAATCCAAAGGAAATAAAAAGTTTTTTGGGAATGATAGGTTATTATAGGAAATTCATACGAAACTTCAGCATTATTGCTTCACCTTTATTTAAGCTATTAAAGAAAAATATCGAGTTTGTATGGAGCAAAGAACAATCTCAAAGCTTCAACGAATTAAAAAGATTACTGAAAGAATTTACTCTATTACAATATCCCAAGTATGATAAACCATTTGTTATAACTACGGACGCTAGTAATTTAGGAATAGGCGCAGTTTTATCACAGGAACATTTAGGTAAAGAATTACCAATACACTTCGTGAGTAGAACATTAAATAAAGCAGAAATTAATTACAGCACAACTGAAAAAGAATGTCTAGCTATAGTTTGGGCGATACAACAGCTTAGATCTTATTTATATGGGCAGAAATTTATCATAAAAACTGATCACAGACCATTGACTTGGTTATTCAACGTTAAGGATCCAGGTTCTCGTCTGATTAGATGGCGATTGAAATTAGAAGAGTATGAGTATGAGATAAAATATAAAAAAGGTGTAGATAACGTAGTAGCTGACGAATTAAGTAGGAACGTATACCCTATAGAAGCACACACTGTTGACACAGAAGTTCGAAGAAATATTAAAGATATTTTTGGTAGTGATTTCTATGATGAAGAAGAAGAGGATGAAACTCTGTTGAGAAACATTTATGACGAAGAATGTAGGAATTTACCAAATACGAGTCATACTAGCAACCAAAATATGACTACGAATGAAATCGAAGACGAAGAGGTCTCAGAAAATGAATCTGAAACGGATGTCGAAGTTATCAATGATAGAGATGATCAGCAACGAATCATCAAAGAGAATCATGATGGTTTGATTGGGGGTCATGCAGGACAAAAAGCCACGATTTCCAGAATCAGGGAAAAATATTATTGGAAGGGTTTAAATAGTGACGTAATTGAGTTTGTTAACAAATGTCCAGAATGTCAAAAGCAGAAAATAAATAGGCATCCAGAAAAAAATCCAATGAAAATTGTATCAAGTGCCGATCACAGTTTAGAAAAGGTGTCAATGGATTTGACAGGTCCTTATAAGGAAGGGAACAAAACTATATATAGTCTAACTATTCAAGATGACTTGAGTAAGTACATAAGCTATATTCCAATTAATGATAAAAAATGCGAAACAGTCGCAAGAGCTTTTACTGACAATTGGATACTTTATTTTGGTATCCCAAAATTTATCTTAACTGACAATGGAGGAGAATTCGTAAACGATTTAATGAAAGAATTATGTAAATTATTCCGAATTAAACATTTAAGAACCAGCAATGCTTATCCACAAGCAAATGGATCTGCTGAAAGATCGCACGCTAGATTGGGAGAATACTTACGATTAATGATAAAAGATAAATCAAAACCAGAATATGCTAAATTATTTAGGTATGCTGCGTTTTGTCACAACACAACAGTTCATAATAGTACTGGATTTACTCCACATGAATTAATATTTGGAAGAAAAGCAAATGTACCATCCGAATCGAGTTTAAAAATAAGAACTTTTAGTGATTATGTACAGGAATTGCAGTTGAAACTTATTAGACTAGAGGTAGATGTGAAAAGGAATATGTTGAATATGAGGAAAAAAGCTAAATTAAGATACGATAAGAGATTAGGTTCTAGAATAAAGGAATATAAAGCTAATGATAAAGTTTTAGTAGAAAACGATAAACGGGACAAGTCCGCAGAAAAATATGTAGGTCCTTACAAAATTATCAAGGTTCTAGACGATTGTGTCATAGTTAAACGTAACAATAAACCTATGAAATATAATAAAAGAAAAATTAAACCGTTTAACAAATAATATTATTCACAGAATCACATTAATAAACTACGTTAGTTCTATACAATGGGAAAACATACCACCCAACGGTATATACTACAAGAACATCGGAGAATTACGGCAAATAACGGGAAAGATTTCCATAGTTATCAATACTGACCTCAACCAAATAAATGACCAGATAGATGTAATAACTAGTTTTATAGCAAACATAAATGATGAGTGTTTAATAGAAATTCCAGAATGTGTAGAATTCATCAAGAAAGCAAAAATACAAATTTCAGGATTAAGGAGAGACTTAGAAGTCATTTATCATTTACTAGGAGTTGATAGAAGATATAGAAGAGGACTTTTAAATATTGTTGGATCAGGCTTAAAATTGTTGTTTGGAACATTAGATAATGAAGACGCTAAACAATACGAAGAAGCTATAAGAATTACAAAAGAAAATAATGAGTATGTTCATAAAAGTCAACAAGGAGAAATTAAGATTTTAGATGGTTTAAATAAGCAAAGTTTGATACTAAAGGAAACATATTTTAAATTAGGTAACCTAACCAATGGTTTAACGAATACATTAGAAAGAGCTATGAATTCAATAAATAAAGACAGAAAACGGTCTATTTTAAGAGAATATTTTATCGAGTTCAAAATTAAAATATACTTTCTTATAAGTCATACTGAAATACTCATTAATCAAGTAACTGAAGCAATACTTTTTCTACAGGATAATATTATACATCCTATAATAATTAAACCTAAGCATTTTATAGAACTATTGCAGGCTAGTAATAAAGAACATTTAATGTTATTTACTCCGAACTTAGAATCCTATAGTCACATAATGAAGGAAATAGAACCGATCGCTTACATAAAGAAAGGAAGATTAGTAGTAATTTTACCGGTTCCTTTACTTGAATACACAAAATCAGATGTATATGAAATGATCAATGTGCCATATAGAGCAAGGGGAATTTTGTATGTCATTGAACAAAGTAAGAAATTTTTCGTAATTAAAGAAAATAAAGAAGAATATTTTTTAAGTAATGATCTTATGAAAGATTGTAAGAAAATTTATAAATATTTTATATGCAACCAAATTGAACTCAAAAACAGTGTAATGACTAAAGATTGTGAACTCATCATTTTCATGAACAAAGGAAATGATAATTATAATTGTAAACTTAAACAAGTATTAAATCATGTTGAAATATTTCACAAAATTTCGGATAACAAATATTTATACGCGTTAAGCGAAGAAACTAAATATAAATGTAAATGCAGAAAAGAAGAAGATAATGAAGAAGGTCTTATTAATAATATTGGGATTTTAAATTTGAACGCAAACTGTACTTTTGAAACAATTGAATCCAGAATTGTAACAGATGACTCAGAGTTATTAATTGAAAATAAAGATAAATACCGTTTCGCTCCAAAGGATTGTTGTTTAAATATAAAATTGAATGATATAAATGAAGAAAACATTAATATGCCTAAATTAAAACTTGAAAATTTAAAGGAATTACAAGATTTAACAATTGAAATAAGAAATCAAGAAAGTTATATTACTAAAAAATTAAGAAATATACCACCTCACGCTCAAGGTGCAGTGTTAGGAATAAGTGGAATCCTTATTATTGTAATCATAACCTACTTTGCTTTTAAATTAATAAAAGGAAAAGGGATAACTATTTTCCGAAATTGTTTTAATAAGAAAATAAGAAACCCTATTAAAGAAAGGGAAAAAATTGTTCATTACTATGATGATGAGAAAAGGAGAACGGTTATGAAAATACCCAATTCCAACGTTTTTAAAGTTAATAATTTCGATAGAGAAGAAAATTAATGGAAAACTAAATTAAATCGATGAATATATAAAGTGTAAATGTCGTGCATATATTCGTTATGCAATATTAATTGTGTTTATTAGATATAAACAATAATTTTGTAAACATATTGTTTATTTTTATGAAGGGAGGTGTTATGCATAACGATAAGGCGTCATTAATATTTCTTTTCTAATATACTTTGTTGCGGAGAATGTTTGTTCAAGTGTTCAACATCGACCATATTCCTTTGTCTTATACTATGTTGCAGCGTATGTTTATTCAAGTATTCAACGTCGACCAAGGGGTAATATCATAACCAAATAAACATACTCTGCGAACGTCGCGATATGCTGACCATAACCAAATAAACATTCTCTGCGAACGTCGCGATATGCTTACGCAGAAGATAAGCATGGGACCCTTCGTGGTGCATAGCAGCGAACTTCAAAATTAGTTTTACTCAAGAACTCATTCAATAAAGATCAAATTTTAAATCGGAAACTTTTGGCGTTTGGTTTTGGTTTTTAACTTTGGTTTTTAACACGCAGATTTCTGTTTTTTTAAAGTCTGCAGCAAGGTTGAAAATCTGCAAAATGCAGACAAATCTGCACTTATGGCCATGTTCTGAGTCTGAAATTGGTGACATTGACAGATCAAATTTGTCATTTGATGTTTTGTTTTCATTGCTTAATGATGTTAAAGTAGATAATGCTGTAGTTTCTGAATTTTGTGTTGAATTATAATTAATTAAATGTTTTTTGTTTTGATTTAGTGTTGTAGTTGAATGTTTATTATTTTTATTAGTTTGTTCTAGGATGTTGCTAAGATTTTCTTGTTGTTTTGTAATAGTTGCAGGTGTTTGTTGTGAACATAGTGGTTCAGTGGTGTTAGGGGGGAAAACAGTATTTTATAACTTATTGTTTTTCTTTTTCTATTCGGGCTTTTATTTTTTCTGCCATGGTGGAGTGAGGGGTTGTCGTTGAAGATCTCCCAGGCATCCCGAGCAGTACACCGGCGATCGATTTTGATCTTGTTGACGGATTTATATCGGAGGAAAGCATCAGGGCAAGCAGGATCGTTTGGAGTATGGCCTTCTGACTTGCAATTGACACAAAAAACGCGTGTGCATCATCAAATCTTCATGTGGAGGTGGAAGAGCGCAGCGTTTGCACAATGGAGCGCCCGTGCACCGATTTTTGGTGTGTCCTAGTTTTTGCAATTTATGCATCTCATAGGATTCGGTATAGATTCATCTACCTTGCAATTAACCCATCCAATTTTTACTTCGTTTGGTCGCCGAATTAAATCGAAAGTCAAAATAGCAGCACCAATTGCCACCAAAAACAAAATATTTTTCTGACCAATGGAACATGATCTAGATCCGAAAAAAAGATTGATTTTTGGTCACAATGGAAAACAACATTAATTCATGACATTAGCCGCTGTTATTCGTACTCAAAAATGTTATCTTCCATTTTGTTTGTTTTAGCGTGTGTTTTGAAAAATCATAAAGGTAACGTGTAACATATCAAATTTTATCTCTTTCTTCTGCAATTTTGAATATACCCGATTAGAGTAGTGCTGTACGAATGTTTCGGTAAATATTGGCCACTTCAAAAAATATATAATATTATTTTGAATGGAACTAGTTATAAATTCTACTACTTCCTCTACTCCATCTGGAGTGATTACCAGTTTAATTTTATATAAACCTACAATCTAGAAACATTTTAAGCTGAATGATCACTATCAGAACTTCATTGAAAACGAATGTTCAGAGTTCACTTTCACTAGGAAGTGTAACGAGGTTCCGATATAAAACATGACATCCTAGCACTTGTCATTTAATTTTATATCTATGCCTCCAATACGCAGGCAAGCCTTAAGTACTGTAAAAAGCCTTGATTGAACGATTTGGAACAAGTGACAGCAGCAAGAGAAATTACCAACTACGTGCGTACCTATAGAAAAATGTCAATGGCTTAGAATGGATGAGAAAATAATTAACGAACGTTGCAGTGTTAAAGATTGGATTGATGCCAGATTGCGATAAAAGGGGGAATTCCTGACTTAAATGAAAATGGAAGTCAAATGCCGCAGTTTGCTTTAATCCATCATTACCGGCAGTGGTGGTGTTGTGACAAGACACTTTGCAGCATTGGAGTTGTGTGGTCAGTAATTTTTAAGTTTCTACGGAATGTTGTGAGCTAAAGATTCCTAGTGCACTATTTTATATTAAAGTGACTTTGGTTTGGTTATCAATTAGTAACATGATATTACGTTTGACATATTGCGGCTGCTTTTGTCAACAATCTACATGTGAAGCAGCAAAACAAAATCTCAAGGTCTAATAAAAGAAAAGAACAGAATCAACTGTCAGATTACTATGTGCAAGTGTAAGCGTGCGGCTAATTTACTTTAACAAGGCACACATAATTTCTCACATAGTAACACGGAAAACAGCTTGTAGTTGTCAGAGCTAATGCGGTCTATTTAATACTTAGTTTATGATCAATCGTATTTATTTAACAATAGCAGAAGTTCTTTCAAATTATTGCCGGAGTTATAACTTCCGAGGCTGAGCACTCTGAGCGAAACTGAAATTAATTAAGCGTTATGTTGAAAAGATTAAAATGCAATTTTGTTTCATCGTTATGTAATTAGTTGGACTGCCGTGGATGGCCTTTTATTTGTAAATCTTTTAACAAAAAAAAAATATGTCAGCTGCCCATTGAAAATTTGAGAGCAATAGTTCGATCATGAGTATAAAAATACAAAGTGGCTATTCGCACGATCTGTTTGTACTAACTGACGTTTGTCTGGCTTCGGGACACGGCTACGTATTTGACGTAACGTAATTGTATTTTCATTAAAAAAAAGTGTTGTAAGAATTAAGTTGGGCATTAAAATGTACAGGCTCGTGCCCGAAAATGTAATACTGGAGTTTAGAGTCCTTTTTGCGAGCGAAGCGACCCCTTATACCACTGTTTTACGCGATTAAGCTTTGACATTAGAGTAACTTCGGGTATTGTGATATGGTCGGGAAATGTGATATGCTAGCTTATTTTCCAAAACAATCAATTCTCGACTAGAATTTTCCTGTCAACATGACGGCAATGGACAAGAACATGTGCTGCAGGTTTTGGGTCGCTCGCGCTCAATGTGTTATGTGTCAGTGCATCGCAATTGTCTCAGGTGCACAGTCGACATTTTTTTTGTGTGAGCTTTATGTGATATTTCAGCAAAAATTTGAGCAGAATTAAAAACTGAAGCAATAACTTTTGTTTGTGTGTGAATAGAGCTGACAGTATATTGGGTGAGTTTTTAATTCGATGAAGTGCATTTTTAAAAAAATCTCTCGATTGTTTCAAAAGTCAAATGAGGCTAATGTGATATAGTTAAAATTGGGTAAAGTGACATACTATATCACATTACCCGCCAAATTATTAATTAGTTAATATGATTATAACTCATTTCTGATCATGCCAAAAAAGGAAAGATTAGTAAATAAATATTAAAATAATAAATGAATTTCATAATCTATCGGATTACAAGTGTTTTTATTCGGTTGGAAACTATTCGGGTAATGTGATATGGTATATTGGTATATCACATTATCCGAAGGTAGTGTATCACATTACAGAGATTTTTTCATTTTTTTGTAAATAGCTGCAGCTTGGCTTACGCTACAGAGTTCTGAAGACGACATAATAATGTGCAATGTATCAAAGAGCTATAATCAATAGTGCGGCAAAACCTATGTCATACAAATTAGGAATAATTGTTAGAAAACAAATACCTATATCACATTACCCGAAGTTACTCTATGTTACGTAGCCGTGTCCCGAACGTCGTGCGAATAGCATCACCCATAAAAATAGACGTTAAAAATATTTTTTTACTTAAATCAGATGGCTGCTGCTATTTTGTCATTTTGAAGACGAGTGTTGCCCAACCATCCAAAATCACGGTATTAAATTTGGTAATAGGACCGAATTTAAATACGCTGTTGTTCAGCTTGCGCGTTTAAATCTATAAACTAATTTTAGTAAATTACAGTCGTATTAATAATAGTCGCGTAACTACATGTTAGGCCTAACTAATGGCAAACCCATTCGTTTAACTCAAATTCCTATTAATAAACATTTTTAAAAGATAACTAAGGCTTCGTAACTATCATATAACTAACTTACAGTATACAGTGTCTTTGAATAATATAAATATGTTAGGGGAGGATTCGGTTACCATCGCCCCAAATCGAAAAAAAGTGTACAAAATACGAGAAAACCCTATGACAATGTTTTCAAATAAAACATTTAAAAATAAATATAGATTTTCAAATTTTCTTTCATTTTCTTGTGTTTTTTTTTCTTTTTCATTTGTCACAATTGAAATTGAAATTGTATTAGTCAGCCGTGATGAAAGCCAATATGTAATAGTTTTTAGTACAATTTGGTTAGGTTATGCCAGCTATTTTAGAGAAAACATCAGTTAGTTATTATATGAGTTATTTTCAGGTATTAATAAGAAAATGTAACTAATATGTTATTTATTTAACTAGATGCTAGGTAACATAATAGTTAGAGAGTAGTTACGGGTTTTTTATTAATACGGCTGTTAATGTTTAACTTTTGACTGTTTTAACTAAATTGTAATAGCCGTATTAATAAAAAAAACCCATAACTACTCTCTAACTCATATGTTACCTAGCACCTTGTTAAATAAATAACACATTAGTTAAATTTTCTTATTAATAAATGAAAATAACTCATATAATAACTAATTGATGTTTTCTCTAAAATAGCTACTTAGAGCTGGCATCACCTAGCCAAATTGTACTAAAAACTATTACATATTATGTCATCACGGCTGGCTAATACATTTCAATTGTGACAAGCGAAAAAAAAAATTATAAATAAAAGAAAATCGAGCAAAATAAAAAAAAAATAAAAACAAATGTAATTTGTTAACATTTTCATAGGGTTTTCTCATTTTTTTTTAGGTACACTTTTTCGAGTTGGAGCGATGGTAACCGAATCCTCCCCTAACATATTTACATTATTCAAAAACACTGAATAACGGCGAGCCATTTTGTTCCCCAATTTTTTCAAATATAAATTTAATTTATTTGGTCATTTTGACAGGAATCATGTTTCTAATACCCTTTTTACACCGCAGCGAAAACCGTGTTTTCGTCGAAAAACCGAAATTGCATTCACGCCGAAAAATAACTAGTTTTCGTTTGAGGTTTCAACCAGCTGTAAGTCGTGAAACTTCTATGTATGTAAACTATTTTGTTTACAAATTTCGATCGCATTAATAAATAAAATTAATTCAGAGCATTTCAAAATAATATTAGACCGTCAATTAGCGCGGAAAATGATTTTAAGTTGTGAGTTGTGGCATTTATTCAATGTTTTCGTGGAAAACGACTTTAAACGACTCGTTTTGAAAACTGAAATATGTATGGGCAAACATCAGTTTTCGATGAAGTTTTCGCGAAAACCAGGTTTTCGGCTCGGTGTGAATAGCGTATTAGAGTTATTGACTCGCTAACAGACCTCTTACCGTAATTTAGTTATATGATAGTTACGAAACGTTAGTTATCTTCTAAAAATGTTTATTTATAGGAATTTGAGTTTAACGAATGTGTTTGTCATTAGTTAGGCCTAACATGTAGTTACGCGACAATTATTAATACGGCTGTAAATGTTTAACTTTATTCGTTTTAATACAACAATGCAATGGGTTTTTACGTCGAACAAACACAAATTTGTACAAATGTATGCAAATAATTTAAAAATAATGCATTTTTGTTTTATTTCTTAAAACTAAGCGCCACGGCTTTTTGACGGGTTCTAAATTTTCCGAATTAAGTAATATAATCTCTACAATTTTTAAAAGATCAAATTCAATTTGTTTTTACACTTCTCTATACTTTGGCAAGATCTGTCTCATTGATTGGCAAATTGAAATTCAAAAACGGAAGCGACAAGCGATAGGTTCTTCAAACGCTTATTACGACACAAATGCACTCATCAATCGATCATGAAGAAAACAGAGGAAAGCGTACTGTTTCTTACACGTACACTTTCTAATTATTCACTTATTAAGTACCAAAACAATATCACTTAAAACAATTCTTAAACGACTCAAACCAGTCACTTAATTCACTGTTTACTTTACACTTAATTATCTTTACAGTAATATAAAAAGTACCGAGAGTTGTGCCCGAACGAACGATAGAGCATTAGGGGGAGATGGGGTACATTGATACATGGGGCACATAGATACAACCGGCATTATTTGAAAACAAGGCACATCAGACCACTCAACGAAGCACACAGCGCAACGTGTCTATCAATGCGCAAATATATCTGGTTGACATCACTGTACAGTCTTCGCTTTGGACCTAACATGCCAAAAGATGTTTCGTACGTCTTCAAGTAAATTTTTTGTCATTTTTTTCGACTGAGTTTTTTTTAATAGGATTTGTGTTAACAGTTTCATATGAAGTTATTTGGTGAATATATATCCTTCGTAATTTGATATTTACTAAAAATGTTGTTATTAAACATTGCTTTTACTGCATTTAATATATATATATTTTTTTAAGTCAGTTGGGGCACATTGATACATACGACCCTGGGGTAGTTTGATGAGTATCAATGCACCTGCAGAACAGCTTCCCTATTTAATTTTAAAATCAAATGTTGTCCTTACAACAAAAGGACTATAAATACCAAGTTCCTTGTTTTGAGTTCTTTAGTTTACGTTATTTATGTAAGAAGCTTAGGAAAGCATTTATTTCTAATTAAAACTAATTTAAACTTAGGTTAACATGAATTATCAAATACCAAAACACTGTTTGTATTGTTATTTGTTATTAAAATACTAAATAATATTTTAATAATTGAAGTTTTTCAATAATAATACTGATTAAATTGCTATGAATCGAAGTGACTCGGACGTGTACCAATGTACCCCGTGAGTGGGGCAGTTTGATACAAATTTCATTTTTTTTTAAATAGGTTCTTATATTTTTTGTGAATGGATTTTAGAGTAAATTCGTCTGATATTAGCTAGTTATAAGGACAATCAACACATCACATATTTTATTTTGTTATTTCTGTCATTATGCTGTCTTTTATTTGAGTCTCAAGCAAAATCGTATCAATGTGCCCCAACTCCCCCTACTGATTTGCATATTACATATATATGAAAGATCAGCTGATATTTTGAGCATTTCCTATTTTGTGTTTTGTTTTTTTTTGCTTTTAATAAGCTTCAAAAAGCCTTTGAAAGATAGGTATCTTTTGGGCAAATTTAATTGCATTTTATGTATTCGTTTTTTTTTAGGAGAAAATCCTAATTGTGAAATAAATCATTCACTTTGTTTTTCACGAAAATAAATTACCTATGGAATTCAAAGTCTGTCATGCTAACAAATGTAGGTAATATATTCTTAAAAAGTTGTCGCACTTGGAAATGTAGTCTCATTGTTTCACTAATGCTGTACATTCTTACTAAAGCCAACTAATTGTCGACATTTTAGTGCTTGATTATTAGTAAAGCGTGGTGTGCAGTTCTTCTGAAACGGAATTTTCCGGTGGTCTCCAAATTGACAGCGAAAAGTCTGCGAAAAGGCAGCGGAAAATAATTTGTGTAGAGTTCCATCAGCTGATACACAAGTAGCACTGTTACCAGAACTGGCTATTTATTTCCAATTTGGCTCCTTAATATTGTCATTTCGGATTTATCGTAATTTACGCTACATTCTTTATTTTCAGTTTGACGATCTTTAGGATCCTTAGGAATTCATAATTCTATTGCGAACTTACTCTTTTCGTATAACTAAAATCTTTCTAAACAGTTATGTCTTTTTCGATTATTGGGCATTTCAGATTTTGATCTAAGATTACAGATTTCTGTTGCCAAATGGAACAATTGATTTTCATACATTTATGCCAACCCATTTCGAAGCAGGTAGTCTTCTATATAAATAATTCTTTCGGGGTGCAACTCGATGATCACGTAACTCGATAACCCCAGGGACGATTTTCATAATTCTTTTTTTGTTTTGTTCCTATTGCTGTATATCAGTTTTTATTTACTTTTTGTCGCGAAAACAAAACTTGGAGGGGACGAAAGAGGTTATGAAAGTTTGTATGGGGAAATACACTTTGACAAAAAAAGAAACTGGATAGAAATCGAAGAGTGGCACTACAAATAAAAAAAAATATATTTTAAATCTTAAAAGCAATTGTTGTTGTCAATTATTTTAATTATTTTCCAAGCAAATTGCTGTTGTCCACAACTTTGAAGTTTTTTTTTTTTTTAAATATACCTAAAAAGTTTTTTGTAATAAATTATGTTTACTATGTTACATTAAGTAACTTTTTGAAATGAAGTAGATAGGTACTTTGATTATACAAAAATGATATTATGGCCGACGATATTTTGCATCGATTTCGCACTGTGACATCGGATAATGAACTGGAGATGTCAGATGAAATGCGCAACAAAACTTTGATTTTGATCGAGGACATTTATGTCTGCTCATGAGTGGCAATTTGTTGTGCAAATTGGGGATGCCACAGCCAAATAGTTCAATGCAAGACGCATTTAATCGAGAATTGGAGCGAGAAATAGACTTCGATCGAATCGCATTGAGTCAAGCTGTTTAAACAAATGTGCCAATGTTGAATCAAGAACAAAAGAAAGTGTACCTACGATGGATTGATGCAAGCAGTCGATAACGAAAATGGCGGAATTTTCTTCCTTGATGCGCCCGGTGGAACTGGAAAAACATTCCTGATTTCACTGATTTTGGCTACAATTCGTTCGAGATCTGAAATCGCTTTGGCCCTAGCCTCTTCTGGGATAGCGGCTACTTTGTTAGAAGGCGGTCAAACAGCATGGAAATTGCCATTGGATCTGCAAGTGGATGCAGAACCTATATGCAACATTTCAAAGAACACTGCGATGGCGAAAGTACTGCAGCAATGTAAGATTATCATATGGGACGAATGCACAATGGCTTACAAACGCGCATTGGAGGCCCTGAATCGTTTACGTAATGATAAGCGAGCCTTCGGTGGAGCAATGATCTTGCTATCAGGCGTTTTTCGTTAAACGCTGCCTGTCATTTCGAGATCAACTCCGGCGATGAATGCTTGCCTGAAGGCTTCTGCTTTATGGCGATACGTTAAGAAATTGCATTTGACAACAAACATGCGAGTTTCTTTACAAAATGACCAGTCCGCTGCAGAGTTCTCCAGGCAATTGTTGGTGATGGGCAATGGTGTGATTCCAGCAAACTTAATCTCCGGCCTGATTGAGTTTCCACAACATTTTTGCAACTTTACAACGACACCGGAAGAACTAATCATGAATGTTTTCCTGAATATCGCTCAGAATTTGTTGACCATGATTGACTGAGTGTAAGAGTGATTTTGGTTGCGATAAACAAGAACTTCGATCATTTGAATTCAAAACCAAATCGCTGGTGAGTTGCATTCATACAAATCAGTCGACTCCGTGATGGATGAAAACGAAGCCACCAACTATCCCACTTTGTTGCGCAACCTAAACGAACCAACATTTTGTAACCGTACGCGTTTGATTGTGAAGAATTTAATATCAAATATTATTCAAGCAAATATTTTTATTGGAAAACTAGCTGACCCGGCGAACTTCGTTCCGCCCAAATCTATGTTATATAAAAATTGAGCCTTAAAATTGTGTTCACATCTTTGGTATTGGTCTATTTATATGATTTTTGTGAAGTTTGGTTGCAATTGGTAAACGTATGTTTGTGTAATTTGTGTACAAAAAAACGGTGCAAAAAAAATATATTTGTACTGTTAAATATGATTTTTTTTTTTTTTTGTCTTATGAGAAATATACATTTTGTTTTGTCAAATCACTTTTTTCGAATTTCCAGTCGGTTTTTTTTTCAGTTTTCTCAACATTTTGAAAAATTGTAGTTGTACGGTTCCTACGCTGGAATCGGAAAACTTATGCGTGCGTGAAAAAAAAAACATGAATTTGAGTAATTTTTTGTTTTTTTCCTAAACCACTAAACCACACCGTTTGCAATTAAATTTTGTGGCTGTGTTTGGTTGGTTACAGTTTCAAAAATAGGACACTATTTTGGTATGGTGGGTACGGCTATATGTAAAAGAGACTGTCGTCCGTATGTGCACTCATAACTCGGGAATGGATCGTGCTTCGTGGATTCGTATAGACCCAAGGAATGACATATGATACTTTTTGTCGTGAAAATAAAAGTTTACGGAGATGGGATTGGGGATGGAACTTTGCATGGAGAACCGCATTTAAAAAAAAAGAAGATTGAATAGAAATACGGGTAGTGTCACTTCCAATACAACAACAAATATTTAAAATCTTTATTTTTGAATTATTTTGATATGCCGGGCTTACCGCTACACAATTTGAAATTGAAAGTCGGCTCAATTATAATTTTGTTGCGCAACCTCAATCCACCGAAATTTTGTGACCGCGTTTGATTTGATTGTGAAGAATCTCAAATCAAATGTCATGGAATAAGCGACGATTTTGAGTGGGAAATTCAAAGGACAACATTCTAATTCCGCGGATTCCGCTTATTCAGAAAGATTTTCCATTCGTTTTTAAGCGTATCAATTTCCCGTTTCGCTATGACAATTAATAAGTCTCAAGGACTATCGCTGGAATTTTGTGGAAGCAATATTGAATTCCCATGTTTCTCCTAAAGTCAAATGTATGAACTTCCGTTTTATACATCGTGTATCGTAAAGAACATGTGCATTGTGCATGCTCAGTATTATTATTTTCATTACAATAACGAATATGGGCGAAACAAAGTTCGCCGGGTCAGCTAGTCTAATATAAAAATGATTTCGTTGTGTCACTTTTATATGTGATATTTTGTTTGTGAAGAAGAAAGATAGGCGCCTTTAAGTAAAGTTAAGATTAGACTGTATGCCAAGTCGTCATAAAACGGCAATTTCTGACAGTTCTCCTGTCAAAAAATGGTCATTCATACCATCGACCCTAGCAAGGTATCCGTCGGAACGGAAAATTGTCCGATTTTATTACAGGTATGATTCGGAGGATTCTTGCTGCGAGGTTTTCTTCGAAACAACTGTTCGGAGAATTGTTCCGACATTTTGTAACGCATATTGGCGAATTAAGTTGAAGCACATTTTTTTTTTTTCAATGAAGTGCATTTTGTTGTTAAATTTTTGACAGCTAGGTTCCTCGAATTGAATTTTTGCCTCCGAAGGAGTATGCGTTGCGGAGAATTGTCCGTTCCGAAGCATACCTCGCTAGGGCCGAATATAATGGGCTTGGGCATATCTCATATGCTCTAATGACCTAAATGCCACATATGACCAGGCTTATTTTGACAGACAAAAATGCGCAAATAGCATATAGTTTAATCGGACAATAAGAACGAATGCCAGCATAAACCCTATATGCCCATATGCACTTTATTGAAATTTCGTTATGGCATTGCTGGCATTTTTGATGGAACAAGAATTATTTTGCTGTCATCGGCGTTCATTTCGTTCTCTTTTTTTTTTTTGTGGAACCCTACTACAACTGTTGGTAATATTTAACAAATGCCTTAAAGTATTATATTGGTAATTTTGGTCATATAGTCTAATATACAAATTTGATAATCCTGACATTTTGGTCATTTGAGAGCTAATCTGGTCATTTGCCTGTTGGCATTCATATATGCGCGATTGGCATAGGTACAGTCTTATCTTAACTATAATAAAATACAAATGCGAGTCCTTTTAAAACATTTCTTGACTACAGCTGCTTCGGTATTCCAATAATATGTTTGTTTTTAAATGTAAACATAAAAATAAATATCATATAAATCGATACTATCGATACTATCGATAGTTTTATTTCGAAACTATCGATACTATCGAAATGTACAACTATCGATGTTTAAGGAACACTACTGCGAAAAGGCAGCGGAAAATAATTTGTGTAGATTTCCATCAGCTGATATACAAATAGCAGTGTGACCAGCACTCGCTATTTATTTTCAATTTGGTTACTTAAAATTGTAATTTAGGATTTATCGTTACGCTATTCACTTTATTTAAAATTTTGCGATTTTTAGGATCCTTAGGAATTTATAATTCTACTAGCTGACCCGGCAAACTTCGTTCCGCCCAAATTTGTTAATGTAATGAAAATAATAATTCCGAGCATGTACAATGCGCTTGCTAATTTATGTAATTCGGCCATAATGCTTCATTCAAAAGTTATATTAAATGCAATAGAAATAAATGACGAAAAGCAATGTTGATTTGTTTAAATCAAACCGCACTGATTTGGACGTTTCGGCCAACCTTCCGCTTTTAACTATATTGACCGTGTGAGAAACATGGTAATTCAAGATTGATACTACAAATGCACAAACATCCATCGATTATACTTGCAACAAATTATTTGTCATAGTGAAAGCAAGACGCAGAGGAAATCTAAGTCGCTTAAATACGAATGGCAAATCGTTCTGAATAAGCGGAATCTGCGGAATGAGAGTGTTTGCCTTTGGATTTTCCACTCAAAATCGTCACTTGCATGGCATTTGATTTGGGACCCTTTACCACCCAATCAAACGCGTTCTGTTACAAAGTCTCGGTGTATTGAGGTTGCGCAACAAAATTATAACTGAGCCGACTTTCAATTGTATAGATGTAAGCCCGGAACATCCAAAGAATTCAAAAATTCAACTAATCCCCACAAAGTTTTGTTTTCACGACAAAAAGTAGCATATTTCCTTCCTTGGGCCCATGCGAATTTAAACCAAAAATCATAAAAGTTGAAGGATCGGTTCCCGAGTTATGAGTGCGCACATACGGACGTCAGTCTTTTTTATATGTAGCTGTACCCACCCGGATTTGCTCATACCTTTCGTATTAAGTCCTGCTCACATTAAGCTGTACCCAACAGCGCCACCTATCAGGTCCAAAAGTATCCTAGCCTTCAAGTGGGAACGAAGAATATACATCCACGAAATTTCATTGAAATCGGTTGAGCAGTTTCGGAGATCGACAACAACGCCATCTATCGGGTCCAAAAATTTATCTTTTAAGACTGTACCTAAAATACACCAATACGAACAAAACAAAAGAAGAATCATAAAATTTGGCCCAGTAAGAACATTTTCCTCGGTTTTGTTATTTGTGCCGGAAATCGAATGGAAATTTTATTTACCTATTTAAGATTGATTAAAAACTAATTTGGAGTTTTCGTCAAAAAATTGTACAGCTAAATGAAATATGAATTACGGAAATGTCAAATTCAAAAAAGTGTAAACAACCAACGCCAACTTTATTACTTCAATTAAATTTAGTGTTGTTGATACAAAATTGATGTGCAGGGAAATCTAACTTTTCGTAAATATCTCCCAGCGCCACCTAGCGGGTCAAAATGTTGGCAAAAGCTTTCTATTTTTTTTAAGTGTTATATCGTGTAAATTTGAGCCAAATCGGTCCATAAATAAGAATTTTCAAAAAAGCGACCACAGCGCCCCCTATAGGGTCTAAAATAAACATAAACCATCCGGAGTACCACACAAACATATGGTGTGAATATAAGGGGGAAAGCTTCAGTGGTTCAGCCGTTATCGTCGGTCATACATACGCACGAACGTTTTTATATATTAAGATTGCGACATACTCCTTTCGTAAAACTAAAAATATCTAAGCAGTTATGTCTTTTCGATTGGACATTTCAGATTTCGATCTGAGATTTCAGATTTCTGCTGCCAAATCGAAAATTACCTTAATCCGAATTTGGGTTCTTTTGTGTATGGAGTTGGCCGCAAAAAACATATTTTTCACTTACACTAAAAATCCATTGCAATTGATTTTCACACATTTATACCAACTTATTTCGAAATAGGTAGTTTAATACAAAAACTCATTTCCATTTCCTTTTTTTTTTGGTAACATTGTAAAATGGAAATCCAATCCAATATTAGGCGTTTTTTGAGCTTCGATCTCAGCAAATTAAAGGAAAGTAGGATTTCAGTTTCAGCACGCAATTACAACAACTACGCTCTACTAGACATTTCGAGGACTCACAGTAGTTGTTGTAATTGCGTGCTGAAAATCCAGCTTTATTTTGCTTTGCTGAGATCGAAGCTCAAAAAACCCGCCTAGAGTCGTCTTTAAAAACAATTTAATCAGAATAAGTGTGTCTATGAATTACCTAAAAATGTGCAATTGTAATTTCCATTTTAGAGTTTGGATATTTTCGGCTGTACAATTTCTCAATTTGGCTCCACGCCTCTTATAAAAAATGGCAGCACTGCAGTACAAACGCCAAATTTTCGCAAGCAATTAATGTCCCGGACAATAAACTACTAATATTACCCACTTTTCCGCCCTCATTTCGCAGCAGCTGGGTAATGCAAAACGAAAAAGAGAGCGAAATTTTTCGTTCATGCTTTTATTGTGTCACTTTTGTATGGGATTTTTCGTTCCGGAACAGGTCCGTAGTACGCTTAAGATGTTATTCTTTACCAATAAAAATAAAAAGACGGTTATAAAAATGCACACAGGCAACCTTATCCTTATCCGTCGGATAGCATTATAATCACTATCAATTACAATTTATTCACATGCTTATGGTCAATGTCATGGCATAGCTACCAATTGACACAAATTCGACAGCTACGTTAAAGAAAGACACCCAAAACACTCGTATAAAGAGGAATTGCTTCCTGATATCTTATTTTTATTCTTCTTGGCTGGCGACATTGGCAGCCACAACCAGTTTCGGAACTGGCGTCCAAGTGCGACTCAGACAGCGCTTGTGCGTGAAGAAATTGGCAGTCATCACCCAGTTGCTCTAAACATTAGAAATCGAAACCGAAAACAAGATCTTTCTCCGCATCTAATCTCCGCCTGCTGCTGCAAAGTGGAGCAAAGAATGTTCTCTGAGTCTGCGTATCCCCTTTAGGGATACAGAAAATGGGTTACCCCGAATGGATGTGTCACTGATGTAATTGGTACGAGACACGCAGGTATTGCCAAAAAGTGGGTCGGTTCTTCTCTTTTCATTTGTTTCGTTAGGTTGTGGAATTTTCTTGAATACAGGCAACAAGACAATTTCAATCACATTTAAAATGAAGAAGCCACTTACAGAAAAACAAGTGCAAGAGGACTTGTAAGAAGATGGGGTATAAAGAATAAAACAAAGATAACTTCTTGTTATTGAAGTCGTTGAACTCCTTTTAAGATTGTATAGCTGGTTGCTGAGATGGATAAATGAAAACTCGTAAATAAAGTATTTGTTGTTAACGATTGAAAAGTGAACATTTATGATTTTCATGGAGAGGGAAATAAGGTTGCTGCTGAATAATTATAAATGAGGGTTGTCGATGTCACACCCAATATTGTATTTCTGTGTCAACGTTATGACGGTAGGTAATAGTTAAATATTTAAGGGAAGGCGAGTGTGGTTCCAGAACAAGATTAAAATATTGTAAGCCCTTAAGTTGCAAAGAAAATAGTTGTGTGATGTTGCTAGTTATTTGGGTAGTCACGGTTCTTTTTAATAATGACTTTAATAAAGTGCAGAGTTCCTTTTTAGATTTATTTACTTGCTTATAGTTTGAATCGAACACAAGCAATATATACTAAACACAGTTGAGCTAACCCATTCTACTAGGTCTGTATACGTTCGAAAATAAAAATGTTAGAAAACCAGCTGACCCGTGCTCGAGTTCCTTGGAAGAGTTTTTAGAAAACTATTGTTGAATATTATATAATAATCAGGAAAAAGATAAAATTATTTTCCTTGGGCCACTCCTGTACCTATTTGCATGATATACCACAAACAGAAGGTACCTACTACCGTAGCCACTTTTGCCGATGACAATGCTATACTAGCAGTTGGTGCAACGACCAATTAAACAAACAAAATGCATATTATAAAGCGCGCTTAACCGGGTCTATGAATGGACAAAATCATGGAGGATCGCTCTTAACGAAACGAAATCGGTCCACATGGATTTCACATATAAAAAAAAAACAAATAACTTGCCTGTATTTATAAATACGGTACAAGTTCCCTTTGCAAATGAGGACTAATATCTCGGAATGACTCTCGACACAAAATTAAAATGGAAACCGCATGTAGAAAAAAAATGCTAAAACAAATATATGGTTACTCGGAAATTATTAAAAGCTAACCCTCGAGAACAATATTTAATTATATACCTAAGCAACTGGATAAAGCCTGTATGGACATATGGTGTATAGTATAGAAATGAAGATCTCCATAGAGACCTCGGAATTGCCACTGTTAAGAATGAAACTAAAATGTGCGCTCGAAAGCATAGAAATCGATTATTAGGACACATTAATAAATCGGTGCGTGAAATTCTCGATGATACAAATTTATTGCGGCGTCTACAACGAACTAAACCTTCGGACTTAGCCCGATATATCAATTGCGTTAAAATTGCGTAACGAGCAGGTGCCGGAATGTTGCCTGCCAAACGTGTATAACTTCGTGATAGCAAAAATTAATAAGTCATAACTTAGATGCAGTACAAACAAAAATTTGTGGGAGGTGGTTTTAGTGAGTAAAAATCGCACACTACTATGAGCACGCGACTGATGTCCTCATATCTCATAATGCGAGAAACAGATTAACACAGCGACAGCAACCGCGAATTTAGGATTGGCTCTTACGTTGACGTCGCTGTCGATGTTGCTGTGCTAATGTGTTCAAAGTAATTAAAATACATTGGTTCTAAAGGTTCTGTCAAAGTCGCTGTTGCTGTTGCTGTGTTAAACTGTTTCTCGCATAAGGCGTTCGCGTTTTTCTTTTTTAGTTCAGAGCTGAGCACTGAACTGAGCTGGAGCTATATGAGCGCGCTCTGAACCGAGCGTGCTCAGATCGTTCTGATGATTTTCTGTTTTTCCTGTTTTTCTTTCTCTCAAATATAACTGGAAGTGTGAGTGTATATTATTTAATCATAATTTTACTCAGCCTGCTCAGTCAATTAATTCTGAGCTCATAGAGCGCGCCCTGATCATGCTCTGAACGAAAAAAGAAACACAAATTCGAGCTCTGATGTATCTGAGCTAAAAAAGAAACAGAAACTTTTTGTAAAACAGTTCAGGTTGTGCTCTGAACTAAAAAAGAAAAACGCCTTAGAGTCTTTTAAGATTTCCACCTACCACGGAGAAAAAAAAAAATCTAAGAAAAGTACGTCTTATTGAAGAGTTTTTTTTTCCACTTAGGATAGACAGTGCTTATTATTATGGGACGAGCTGCGTAATTTCTTCGCTTCTCTGCCATGGGCTGATATGTGCTTTAGAGATACTGATGTCAATATGTGCGCAGAAGCCGTAACCGAAATTATTTTACTCGGTATGGAACTTTATATTCCACATTGCATCAAAAAATTAGCTTCAAATAAACAGTGGTTTAACAAAGAATGCAAGCGAGCTACCGCAGCGAAAAACAAGGCTTTCCGTGAATGGCGGTCAAACCCTTCAGAACTAAAAAGATCTGAATTTACAATTCTTCGAAATAGATGCAACCTAATTATTGAATCGGCGAAGACAACTTACAGCGAAAGAGTCACTAACAAAGTGATTGGATGTCCTAGCGGCTCACGCGCATTCTGGTCCATGGCAAAGGCAATCAGTAATAACTTTAGTTGCTCTTCTTTTCCAACTCTAGTAAAAGAAGACGGCACGCTAGCAACAACACCTAAAGAAAAGGCAGATCTTTTCGCTAGCATGTTTTCAAAGAATTCCACCCTAGATTCTGCACAGCTAGAGCCACCAAATATCCCGAGGATACAATCATCGATGGCAGAAGTGAAATTTCGGCCTCGAATAATTCAATGCAATAAGGAATAAAGAACTAGATTGCAATAAGGCAACGGGACCCGATGGAATCCCGGCTATAGTACTCAAGAACTGTGCACCAGAACTTGCACCTGTAATCTGTAAGCTGTTTAGCATGTCGTACTCCCAGAAGACTTTTCCTTCTTGCTGGAAGACTGCTCGCATTCAACCTATTCCAAAGAAAGGGAAGAAATGTCTGCCACAAAACTATCGTCCAATAGCGTTACTTTCAATGCTCTCTAAAGTAATGGAAAAGGCAATAAATGTCGAAATAATCAAATATCTAGAAGGCCATCGATTAATAAGCGACAGGCAATACGGATTTCGGAGCCGTCGTTCCACTGGTGACCTGTTAAGCTACGTAACGCACTTATGGACACAATCAATTGAACAACACGGCGAATCCAGAGCCGTAGCCTTGGACATATAAAAGGCATTTGACCGAGTCTGGCATAGAGCCCTATTAGGCAAGTTAGCGTCTTACGGATCATCCAATTCGTTTGCTATAAATGCAGGAGTGCCCCAAGGATCTATTCTTTCTCCAACTCTATTTCTTCTCCACATCAACGATTTGCTTGGATCGACAAATAATAATATCTACAGCTTTGCAGATGACAGCACTCTTATATCCTCCATCTCGAACAGTGGGCCTGTGAATACGGCTACATTACACAGTCAGAGATGTGAACAAATTAATTCTCTAAATGATGATCTGGACAAAATCTTGAAGTGGGGAAAGGACAACTTGGTTGTATTTATTGCAAACAAGACACAGCTCACAACATTTTCCAGAAAAAATGCATCAACAGTTCCTCAGATCCAAATGGATGACCATCCAATCCATCACAAGGACTCAATGCACCTTCTAGGAGTCACAGTCAATTCAGGAATCACATGGCAGAACCACATATCCTATATGGCAAAATCGGCGTCCGCAAAGTTGAGCTACCTATTTAGAGCAAAAAGGTACTTTAGCCCCAAGCAACTTCTCCTTCTCTACATTAGGCTTGGAATATTGTTCCCATATATGGAGCTCGGCCCCAAAACATTCACTTAACCTGCTTGATAGCATACAGAGACGAGCAGTTCGACTCATTGGAGACCCTACACTCACATCGAATCTACAACCGTTGGTGCACAGAAGACAAGTCGCTGACCTATGCTTGTTCTATAGGTACTTCCATGGTAGATGTTCTGAGGAACTCAAAGACATTATCCCTCGAAATGCAACTTTTGGACGCCCAACAAGACAGGCTGCTAATGCTCATGACCATACAGTACACTTGACAACCGCGAGGACATCAACTTTCAAAAACTCCTTCTGTTACAGGACAAGCCAACTTTGGAACTCGCTTCCTGGGGATATATTTCCCGAAGACTACAATTTGCAGCAATTTAAGTGCAGAACAAACATACATCTGCAGGCATCTCGGGGCGCTGTTGAAGCGTTATAGGTTCGCCTTTCCCGGGAGAAGTATATAAAAAAAAAAAAAAAAAAAAATTTGCAATCAGATGTAGACTTTGATATTTCTTTGAACATAAACATAACCACGGGGAAAAAACATTTTTCCTAAGATCCAATTAACCTATTTCTGGTTTGTTGTCATTTATTAACACTGGTTTGTAATTAAGTGATGCCATATTGCCAACAAATTTATTGACATGTGTTAATAACTGGCTGTTGCTGCACTTTGATCCAAATTTCCATGAATTCTTCCCCAATAATCTCATTGATCGTTTAATCTCTTTTGTGTCTAAAAAGGTTGCCGTCGATCTGAACATTAAAAAAATCTTTCATTATGTGTCAAGGGCTTGCTCTGACAAATTTGTCCTTCTTTTACCTTTATGTCTTTATAAAGAAGAATAAGGTCAATTGAAAAAAAAAAACATCCGACTCTCTGTAAAAAAGAACTGAAAAGATGCACAAGTTTTAACTTACGAAAATAATTTACTTATTTACTAAAATTATAGTACAAACATTTTAAAATTTAATTATTGAAAAATGGCATACATACCACAGAATTTGTTATACAGTTTCTGCTATAGAAATATTTAATTATCTGACGAAAACACAAATTATTTCTTTTCATTATAATAGGTCTGTTCCCTTAGATACATTAGCGAAATGAAAATTGGGTCGTATGAATAAAACCTAATAAAACCTAGCATTTGCTTTGAATAAAAGGTTTTAGCAAAGTAAAAGCCCTAAGCAATTGCTTTGAATCGGCATGAAAAAACCTAGTTCGCTAAAGTAAATTTGAATTTTTGAATTTTCCTTAGAATCTAACGACTTTTGTAGAAATTGAAATTAAGAAAAATAAATTCAGAAATATGCATGCAATCTATAGAGTATTATGATAGGCTATTATTCCAATTGTACCTGGAAATATGATTTTTGTTGCCGAATAGGTTGTTGGTGTTTTATTTCTTCTTCAGGTGCCCATGACAAGAAATAATTGATTTTTCACAGGTAATTTGATGATTTTCCTGCACTAACAAAACTTAATTTAACTTTTTATAGACAAACCATTGAAAATTCACATTGCTTACTTTTTTTTTTTGTAAAAAATGTGCATACAAAATATTTAGCAAAAGGTCTGAGTCAATTATGTAAATAGCAAGCTCAGAATTTGCATAGCATTTGCTTTGTTTATTCATACCGATCTGAGTATGTATCATACCGCTTTTCGAACATGTCAAAAGTTGGAACTAACTCAAATTGGTTTTTATTCATACGAAACGTAGCAAATGCTTCGACTTTGACATTTCTCTTGTGTATAGTGACCATACGTCCCGCTTTTAGCGGGACAGTCCCGTTTTTGAGGTCTCTGTCCCGCGGCAATATCTGTCCCGCTAAATGTCCCGCTTTTCCTACTTTTGTAAAAAATGTCCCGCTTATACAAATGTGTGTATGTTTCTACAATTCTTAAAATAAAGCAATTTTATGATTTCTATTTATTATCCCTGTGCATATAAATTGGCGCATATAAAACCAACGTAAGAGCTGTTAAAGGAAGAAAATGAACCCATATTAAATGGAAGTCTAATTTTTTTTTTTAAATAAATATGTCATTTGACCTTTATTTTACGTACTATTCTATTGTTTTACTAATTTCGTTTTCCATTGGGATTTACAGATTTTCTCCAGATTTCAGATTTTTCGTGCCCAATGGAACATAAAACGAGATTTTTCTTCCTTTGCATTTGTGGTGGTGCGAGTTTTAAAAGTCAGCTGTTCTTAAATTGTAATTTGTGTTTATAAGAATCCATTCAATTAATGCTAATATCCATTGCAGCGGCCAAATGTAATTTTTTTCTCTATTTTTCACAGACTTCTCGTTCAACAACGTAAGTAAACACACTTTAAAGTTTGACAAATGACAAATGTCTTGGTGTTAGTGCAAATAGGTGTGAATTTCGCTCAGAAATCGAGATTCGCAAAATTGCTCTGACTCTCAAAAAAGTGCTTTTTCTGTCCCAATGGAAAACGACATACCTATAACAAAGCCTAATTTCTACTCCCTTCTAAAATTTGGAAATGTGTCCCGCTTTTGTTTCAAATAAATCTGGTCACTTTACTCTTGTGTAAAAACAATTGCTTCGCTTGAACACTGCTAACCCAATATATTTTCTAGAACACAAGCATCAACTGCTTATTTGAGTGAAGACTTTAAGATCGCCATCACTCAAATCCCAATTGAAAATTAATCAATTGCGAACATAGGATGGATAGATGTACGCACCATAATTGACATAATTTGCATATCACCAGCAGAGTCGATTTCTTACATTATATCGTTATGTATGGCGAAGCTTCAGCCACCAGTGATCCACATAAGCCTCTTTGACATATATTCAAATTAAATATTTGTTGCATGCAATTTTCCTGTGAATTGTCTTGCATAGTTTTCACTCAATTATTACCAAAGATATGTATGTGTCAAAGAGAGACGGTATAGTTAGAGTTACGTTTGGCTAATAAACGTGATGTGTGATGCCTTTAGCGACATCACATTATTACAGAATAATACGCAATTATCTATAATAACTTGTTTACTGTCGCCTTATGAGAATTTCCTCTCGTACTACTCAGTAACGACGGGCTCGTGACTGGACATGCGATATGATAGACGCTTTTGGCGCAAATATTTTCAAGCGCAAGGTTAGCGCTTAACTCATCTTCGCTCTGGTTTTATTGTACTGAGATGGTATGGCCGTGGCTTTCAAAAGTTACGCACACTCTGCATAGGCATGGTTGGGTAAATCTGGGGCCAGATTCTGTAAGGCGAAACGATCAAACGTTTTCGTGCGCAGGAATATTTTGCCCTATGTTACACAAGCAAATTTCTTCGTGCAAACGAAAGCGTTTTTCGTTTCGTTTTTTACAGAATCCCACCCCTGAAGTCGAATCCGATGAGAAGGTATATAGTTAGTTGGTGGATAAAAATTGTTTGACTGTGGTATGAAAGTTAAATTAGAATTCCATGCAAATGAGACATAGATACTCGTAGTTGAAGTGAATAGAACATTGTGTGTTCCTTGCTGAAGCAAAACTGTAATGTGGTTTCATCTGCAACTTTCTCATTTTGATTTGGCACTAACAAATTTCTTGAAATAATTTACTCGAAATTTAGATGTGAACATAGATTGAGAAAGAATAGATATCGTCAATGAATTCAAACATCATGTTGTTTTTATCGATAACTAGCTGACCCGGCGAACTTCGTTCCGCCCAAATCTATGTTATATAAAAATTGAGCCTTAAAATTGTGTTTGTTTGTCGCCGAATCACGCCTTAACGCATTTACCGATTTTAACCAAACTTTTTCACATCTTTGGTATTGGTATTATATGATTTTTGTGAAGTTTGGTTGCAATTGGTAAACATATGTTTGTGTAATTTTTTTACAAAAAAAAACGGTGCAAAAAAAAATATATTTGTACTGTAAAATATGTTGTTTTTTTTTATGAGAAATACAATTTGTTTGGCAAATCAGTTTTTTCGAATTTCCAGTCGGTTTTTTTTTCAGTTTTCTCAACATTTTGAAAAATTATAGTTGTACGGTTCCTACGCTGGAATCGGAAAACTTATGCGTAGGTACGTGAAAAAAAAAAAACATGAATTTGAGTAATTTTTTGTTTTTTTCCTAAACCACTCAACCGTTTTCAATTAAATTTTGTGGCTGTGTTTGGTTGGTTACAGTTTGAAAGATAGATAGATATTTCGGACCGATAGGTGACTCTGTTGTCGATATCATAAGCCACTCAACCGATTTGAATAAATTTTGTGGCTGCGTATGGTTGGAAGATAGGACACTATTTTGGTATGGTGGGTACGGCTATATGTAAAAGAGACTGACGTCCGTATGTGCACTCATAACTCGGGAATGAATCGTGCTTCGTGGATTCGTATTGACCCAAGGAAGGACATATGATACTTTTTGTCGTGAAAATAAAAGTTTACGGGGAAGAGATGGATTAAAAAAAAAAAAAGAAGATTGAATAAAATTATTTAAAACTTTATTTTTGAATTATTTTGATACGCGCGCCGGGCTTACCGCTACACAATTTGAAGTTGAAAGTCGGCTCAATTATAATTTTGTTGCGCAACCTCAATACACCGTTGCAACTGCGTTTGATTTGATTGTGGAGAATCTCAAATCAAATGTCATGGAATAAACGACGATTTTGAGTGGAAAATTCAAAGGAAAACATTCTAATTCCGCGGATTCCGCTTATTCAGAATGATTTGCCATTCAGTATTAAGCGTATCAATTTCCCGTTTCGCTATGACAATTAATAAGTTTCAAGGACTATCGCTGGAATTTTGTGGAATTAATATTGAATTCCCATGTTTCTCCTAAAGTCAAATGTATGAACTTCCGCTTTGTAAATCGTGTATCGTAAAGGATATGTGCATTGTGCATGCTCAGTATTATTATTCTCATTACATTAACGAATACGGGCGAAACAAAGTTCGCCGGGTCAGCTAGTTTTCCAATAAAAATCGTTTCTTGAATAATTTTTGATATTATTCTTCACAATCAAACGCGTACCGTTACAAAATTTTGGTTCGTTTAGCTTGCGTAACAAAGTGGGATAGTTGGTGGCTTCGTTTTCATCCATCATGGAGTCGACTGATTTGTATGAATGAAACTCACCAGCGATTTGGTTTTGAATGGCCAAAATTCAAATGATCGACGTTCTTGTTTATCGCAATCAAAATCACTCTTACACTCAGTCAATCATGGTCAACAAATTCTGAGCGATATTCAGGAAAACATTCATGATTAGTTCCTCCGGTGTCGTTGTAAAGTTGCAAAAATGTTGTGGAAACTCAATCAGACTGGAGATTAAGTTTGCTGGAATCACACCATTGCCCATCGCCATGACTGGTCATTTTGTAATGAAACTCGCATGTTTGTTGTCAAATGCAATTTCTTGACATATCGCCATAAAGCAGACGCCTTCAAGTTTTCAATTCATCTGCGGGAGTTGATCTCGAAATGACAGGCAGCGTTTGACGAAAATCGCCTGATAGCAAGATCATTTCTCCACCGAAGGGTCGCTTATCATTACGTAAACGATTCAGGGCCTCCAATGCGCGTTTGTAAGCCATGGTGCATTCGTCCCATATGATAATCTTACATTGCTGCAGTACTTTCGCCTTCGCAGTGTTCTTTGAAATGTTGCATGTAGTTTCTGCATCCACTTGCAGATTCAATGGCAATTTCAATGCTGTTCGACCGCCTTCTAACAAAGTAGCCGCTATCCCAGAAGAGGCTAAGGCCAAAGCGATCTCAGATCTCGAACGAATTGTAGCCAAAATCAGTGAAATCAGGAATGTATTTCCAGTTCCACCGGCCGCATCAAGGAAGAAAAATCCGCCATTTTCGTTATCGACTAGTTGCATCAATTCTTCGTACACTTTCTTTTGTTCTTGATTCAACATTGGCACATTTGTTCGAACAGCTTGACTCAATGCAATTCGATCGAAGTCCATTGCTCGCTCCAATACTCGATTAAATGCGTCTTGCATTGAATGATTTGGCTGTGGCATCCCCAATTTGCACAACAAATTGCCACTCATGAGCAGACACAAATGTCCTCGATCAAAATCAAAGTTTTGTTGCGCATTTCATATAATCAAAGTACCTATCTACTTCATTTCAAAAAGTTACTTAATGTAACATAGTAATTGTGGACAACAACAATTTGCTTGCAAAATAATTAAAATAATTGACAACAACAATTGCCTTAAAATTTAAAATAATTTTTTTTTTTATTTGAAGTGTCACTACTCGATTTCTATCCAGTTTTTTTTTTTTTTTTTTTTTTCAAAGTGTATTTCCCCATACAAACTTTCATAACCTCTTTCATCCCCTCCAAGTTTTGTTTTCACGACAAAAATACGAACAAAACAAAAAAAGAATAATGAAAATCGTCCCAGGGGTTATCGAGTTACGTCCTCATCGAGTTACACCCCGAAAGAATTATGTATAGGGGAGAAGGGGATGGTGTAAACGCGGGACAGGTGTAAACATTCCATATTCCGACTACACACTACTATGTAGCAGCAACCAGTATTTGGCAGTACTTACAAAAAATAGACACGATTACACTATATTAAAGCGGGGAAGAACCGATTTCAGTGTAAAATTTTATTCACGAAAGAAGTTTCTCGCTGTCACAAAGTAAAATTTTGAATGGGTGTTAAATTGTGGTTTTCAAGTGCAGTTTTTGACCAGTTCAAGTCGAATGTGTATACTTTTGTAGCTGCAGCATAGTAGTTTCAAGTTATTTTGGTAAGTTCTTGTTTGGCAACCCTTTTGACCTTTCAGAAAATTTTCTTCTCAAAAAGGCCAACTGGGGCAGCTGTAAACGGCGTAAAGGGGGTTCTTGTTAACGCGTTTACACCTGCCCCATCTTAATGAGTTTTAACGCTAAGTGTTCAAATTGCAAATATCCGCTTCTATTTCTCTGATAGAAGATGGTCCGTACCTACACAAAGAAAGGGAGGGTTGAAATACCCGAATCGGTTTATATGGCTGCTATTCGTGAAGTCATGTTTCAGAAGAAATCTTACTCTTAAACGGCTGCAAAATTTAAAATAAATTTAACAACTTTATTTAAGAGGGTAAAAAAGGCTCGAAAAAATCAGAGTGGAGTTCAAGAAGTTGATGAATCTGGTCTTATGGGAGGTGAAGTGTGTCTAGTCTCACTTGCTGTGCAAGACAAACCAAAATTTTTTTTTTTTTTTTATAATTTTACTCGCGCTCAAGGGGTTATGAATACCCTTATAATGCGGGCACAGCGCGGCATTCAAGTTGTTTTTTTTTTTTAGGAAGAGAAAGAAGGATAGGAAAGAGTTTGTGGCGCAGTGGATATTCTCCACGAGTGGCGTCCTAATAGCTAGGGGAGAATTGTTGATATTTGTGTTCGCTTATAATTCACTTAAACATATTCTGCAAGACAGATATTTAACACTGACCAAGAAGTGTCGCTTAAAGAGTACCTCATAAAATGTGCAAAGCAGTGCTACGGCCTAACTTTCGCTCAAACCAGAGATCTTGCTTACAACTATGCTTATTTTATAAAAATTAAAATCCCCGAAAGCTGGAATACTAACAAGAAAGCTGGGATTGACTGGATGCAATCTTTTATGAAGCGCCACCAAACCCTTAGCTTAAGAAAGCCGGAAAGCACACCACTTTCTCGGGCTATTTCAATTAATAAGGAACATGTGCAGACTTTCTTTAAAAACTTAACTTCCGTCATGGAAAAGTACCAATTTAAGCCACATCGCATTTATAATTTAGATGAAACTGGTGTAACTACCGTCCTTTCCAACCCAAAAGTAATTTACCTACTATATTATGTTTTCCAAAGTGTGAAACGTCTCTATTTATAGGTGATTGCTGAATCCAAAACGAAACAAGTTGGTCAAATTGTGTCACAAGAGCGTGGTGAGCTGGTTACATTTGTTGGCTTTATTAATGCTGTTGGTTCAGCTCTCCCCCCAGTCTACATTTTCCCCAGAGTAAAGTTTAAAGATGTTTTTTTAAACGTTGCTCCTAATGGAAGCATGGGACTGGCAACAAAAAGTGGATGGATGACTACTGAAAGCTTTGTAAAAACATGTTGAAACATTTGAACACTTATGCAAAGTGCTCCAAAAATGATCATATTCTTGTCCTACTTGCTAACCACACGAGCCATGTATCCATCGAAGCTGTAAACTATGCAAGAGAAAACGGAATAATAATTTTGTCATTTCCGCCACATTGTAGTCACCGCTTGCAACCCCTTGATATATCCGTGTACGGCCCATTTAAAAGCGCTTTAAAAGTGTCTTTTCAAGATCGCCTAACCACCAAACCAGGGTCTCCAATCACGATTTATGATATTGCCGAACTATCTCGGGCTCCACTTTATAATGCATTTTCTGCTCGCAATATTAACTCTGGATTTAAGAACTCGGGAGTATGGCCACTGAATACACAAATTTTTTAATGATGATGACTTTGCAGCTTCGATGCCGTCGGAAAGGGAAGCTTTGGAAGAACTTTCTATTCCAGTTCCAGAGAGAAATGATCAATCGGAGTCTAATGCAAACAATGATCCCCCAATACCACAATCAGATCATCACTCTCAAAAGCTCAATGCTTCCATAGAAAGTGTTCGTCCATTTCCAAAGTTTGTTCGAAAAAATACCAGCAAAAGAAAGCTGGCTAAATCAACCATCTACACAGACACACCGGAAAAAAATAAACTTTTAGAAAAATTTAATGCAAAACAACCAAAAAAGAAACAAAATTCAAAAGCTTTTCCAAAAAAGAATTTGGTAAGGACCTTTATTTAGAAAGATTTTTAGAGTTTTATTCACTGTGTTATTTTATAGCGACAGCAGGATTCATCGGACTCTGAAATAAGTGTGAATTTAAATGATTCATTTGGCGGCTCTAACTTTTGTGGAGATATTTCATCGGATGACGCGAAGAATTGTCCGAAAACTTTACAAGACGTTGATGAACTCAAGGACAGAGAATTTGTTTTAGTCAATGCCGACCACAAAGGACGTCCGACTTATTTTCTTGGAAACATAGTGCAAGTCCATAGCCAATCGGTCCTTGACATACAATTTTTAAGAAGGTCTGCATCGAAGACTTTAAGCTTTATATATCCACTCATTGACGATATCTCCATCGTTCGCGAAATGTGATAAAATATATTCTTCCTGGTCCAGTTGTTCTACCAGAAACATCTCGAGCTGCATCTAGATACACTTTCGACACTGATTTAAGCAATTTCGTCATTCGCTAATTTATTTAAAATAATAAAATTTCATGCTTATACCTACCCCACATGAGTTTTAGTTTTGTTTACACATACCCCAAGGGTGGGGCAGATGTAAACAATATTGCTTTGTTTTTTAAGGGCAGTGATTTTTATATAGATTCTGATATATTTCAAAATTGTTTATATAAATTGAAGGCCAATATTGTAAAGTTAATTTTTGTTCAAAGCCCCGAGATATTTAAAGCCCCAAATTTATTCTAAGACCAACCTTCCAAAATTCGTTTACACCATCCCTACCTACTACGTAGGTATGTAAAAAAGTGTTTGAAAAAAATATACTTCGTTGTTAGATTAAGAAAGAAGATCCCAACTAGGACAGCAATACAAATCTACAACGCTATTATAAGGCCACATTTTCAGTAGTGCACTAAAATTTTGAATCTTGCAACAAAAGCAGACCCATCAAGATTTCAAAAACTCGAAAATAAGGCAATAAGAGTAACATTAAAATGCCATAGGTTAACCTTTATCAGGTGTATACTGGACAAACTAGGGTAGAGTATTTATATTAATTAAAATTACTTACTGTCTGCCGGAATATCTGGCTAAGAACTTTAAATATATTTGTTAAAGTCAACCATATAACTTCAGACGAGGGCACAACTTTAGACAGTTTATAGTGCGCGCTCAAAACACCGTAATGTTCAAGGGGATACATTTGTTTAATAACCATCCCAATGAAATTAAAATGCTTAAAATGTCGAAAATCGACCGTACCTTTTATAAGGATGTTGTTCGCAGCAGCAACAACAATAACTATGTATTTGAGTTAAAGCCTAAAGCACTTTACAACAATCTCCTAATTACATAATGTAAAATGAAATGTAAAACGCTTAAAATTGTTATAAGATAAAACTCTCATTGTTACGCTTTCTATGTAAAAAAAAACTTGAAACATAAGCTGAAGGACTGTTTAAAATCACTTTTGTCGCGATCACAGAAGGTGGTGGTACAGGTGGTACAAACCAGTACCTCCTCGTAACAGATGTAGTACTAATGTAGTATTCGATTGGGCGCTCTCAGAGCACTTTTTTTGCTCTCAGATCAGTTTCTATGTTCGTTTGGTACAAAAAAAAAACAATCTTTTTCAGATTTCAGAGCACTTTTGCGAATCTAGATATTTTTTCAGATTTACCAACACAAGTGCGTTTGAGTTTGACAACTGGTGGAGGGCGTTTAGGTTTTCGTGAATTTGTTCTACAGCAAAGAAAGGCATTGCATCGGGTGAATTTATTTTAGTAAATTGGTTATGTATAAATATTTAAAAATCAATCGAGACGCAAATTTCGAATGTTTTAATTTAAAATTTAACCAGTGAAAAACGTTTTGAAAAGTGTTGAAGGCTACACATATTCGAATCACACGAATATTATCACAAAAAAGAGCAAGCGACGTTTTTATGTTCGATTAGCTACACGAAATCTGAAATCTGAGAGCGAATCTGAAGAAGCCCAAAAGAATACCACATAAAAAAAGTAATACACATTACACAGCCCTATTGCGAAGATCAACTATCAATCGGTTGACGATTGACAAATTTATCAATTAAAATTGATGTGGTATTGCGAAAAACGATTGATAAAAATATAGCCTATTGTGAACATAACGCCAAAAATAAAGTTATTGTGAATGAAAACTCAACTTTGACAGTTCTAAAATATTTTTGATTTGTAGAGTGGTTGCTACGATTCTTGCAAACAATTTAATTAAACAATAATTACGAGTGTTAAATCTGTGAAATTTATTGAAAATCATGTCATCGGTGGAATTATTTTTTGATGATGACGAAGACGAGACAGAGTAAGCGGAATTGGCTGCTACACGGAGGAGTTTGCGAAATACATCTAATCCCTTGGTACTGGAAAACCGAAGGTAGCTAATTTCATTTCCAAGGAATGATTTTGGGGTGTATTCGTTTATTTTTTTGAAGATATTGGCCCCAAACTTAAACCGATTAATTGCAGCTCTGCTTGGTCTTGCGCAGTCAACAGCAACAACAGTGTCCCTTATTCTAAGTGTACTGCTAAACGCGTTATGGAAAATTACATGTGCCCAAAATGGATAAAATACATTACACATAGGAAGAAATATCTATATATATATCTAGCCTCTAATAAATAACAACAATAGCAATTAAAAATGTTGTTGTTCAACATTTTCTTTTAAGAGTCGTCCTTATCAACACCGAAATTGCGATTGATAGAAAAATTGACAACTACCAATAAAATTGTTCAAGATTGACATTCACAATACCGATTTGTCAACTGACAATTGCTGCACGTTCACAGTCGATCAACACTCAATTGATAATTGATCTTCGCAATACCATTTAAAGAAATTTATTGATAAGTATCAACTATCAATTGATAGTTGATCTTCGCAATAGGGCTGAATATCTTCGATAATTATGGTGTTTTTTTTTATAAGCAAAAAACAGAGATCAATAGGAAATATAAAAAAAAATACTCCTTTTTAAAAATAGTTTCACTCATTTTTAAATTATAAGATGTCACATATCAGAACCAAAACTTAGAGCAAAAAAGTTATATCGAAAATTGTTCGTTTCCATTGTACTTCATGCAACAACCATCGCGTCGTCAACACCTCGTAGATGTACCTAATGCCCCTGAATTACAATTAAGTAGGTAAACAATTGCTTACCTATAAAAGGTTCTAATCTAAGATGATGTAGGTATATTTGAATACGTCACTATGGGAATTTGGCGGCGACAATTTGAATGCCACCAATTCAATTAACTGGTAAGCATTTTGTATGGGGTATTATTACCTTAATTTTACCAGTTTAATGGCGACAATATCTGGGTGACCTTTGCTCTGTTATTACTATTTATTGTAATTTTAAAAACAATAAAAATTAAAAAATATATATATAAACTTCAACATATAAAAAAAGTAGGTAAGTCTCCTAAATGCTGTTAGATGTCTTACTTTTTTCCTTTTACTATAACGCGGACGGCAAGAAACGAGTGTTACGGGTTCGAATCCCGCTCGGTGACTTACTTTTGTTTTTTTTTTATATGTTCAAGTTTATATATATACTAGCTGACCCGGCGAACTCCGTTTCGCCTTAATTCGTAAATGTAATGAAAATAATATTTTCGAGCATGCACAATGAATGCTTCTTTATGTTATATAGCGGAACAGACAGATGTTGTCCTGTCTTAACTATGAATATTGATTTCAAATTGGTATAATTAATTAAAAAAATATTTCAGAAAAAAAGTATTTATTATTTCAATGCTTTATGATATATATACAACACTTTTTTTTTTTTTTTCTGGCGCGTATATAAATAGTTTTGTTGGTATTGCGACACGGGAACAGGCGACATATAACTGGCCATGTGAAAAACACAGCTTTTCAAGATTAATTCCACGAACAATTAGCGACTGCCCTTGAGATTTATTTATTGACATTGCAAATGCTAGCCACACTGGAAATCGTAACCGTTCTAAGTTGAATGGCATGTCGTTCTGAATCAAAGGAATTCGTGGAATCAAAACGTCTTCGCCTTTGTACCTCCCTTTCAAAATTGTGGCTTCGCTGACTTTACTTACTTAAGGTGGCGCTACAGTCCGGGTTGGACCTCAACCAATACGCCTCTCCAGTTAGCGCGATCTTTGGCTAACTGCCTCCAGTTGCGCACTCCAAGTTGGTTGAGGTCCCCCTCCACTTGCGCGCGCCACCTAAGGCGAGGTCTTCCTCTACTGCGTTGTCCCTCCGGGTTGGAATCGAAGACTCTCCGGGCCGGAGCGTTGGTGTCCATTTGCTCTACATGTCCTAACCATCTTAGACGACTAATGCGAACTTTTCTGACCAGGTCGATGTCGCTGTACAGCTCATAGAGTTCGCTGTTAAATCTTCTCCTCCAAATCCAGTCAACGCAAACGGGACCAAAAACCACTCGAAGAATTTTGCGTTCGAAGCGACCAAGAAGATCTTCATCCTTTTTTGCTAGGGTCCATGCTTCTGCGCCATAGAGCAGGACAGGGATGATGAGAGTCTTATATAGAATCTCCTTAGTGCTTCTTGACAAGGCCTTACTAATCAATTGCCGTCTTAGGCCAAAGAAACAGCGGTTGGCAAGTGTGATTCTTCGCTTGATTTCTGAGGTGATGTCATGCTCAGAGTTAATAGCGGATCCGAGGTATACAAAGTCCCTAACTATCTCAAAGTTATAGCTGTCTACCGTGACGTTCTGTCCGATTCGTCGATGTTGTGTTGACAGCATATATTTTGTTTTACCCTCATTCACCACTAAACCCATTTTTGCCGCTTCTGTACTAATAAATACTAGCAAACGCTCCAGTAACAGCTCGCTGTGTTCTGCCAACAATGTCAATGTCGTCAGCGTATGCAAGTAGTTGCACAGACTTATGGAAAATTGTACCTCTGGTGTTGGCTTGTGAGTTTCGCACAATTTTCTCAAGAATGATGTTGAAGAAGTCACATGACAGCGCGTCGCCTTGTCTAAATCCTTTTTTGACATCAAAGGTCTCGGTGAGATTGTTTCCGACCTTTACGGAGTAGCGAGCATTCTCATCGTCCTTCTGCACAATCTGACAAGTTTGGCAGGGATGCCAAAACTAGACACGGCTCTGTATAGCTCGTCTCTATAAATGCTGTCATATGCGGCCTTAAAATCGATAAAAAGATGGTGAGTATCGATCTGGAAGGGTTTTCTCCAAGATCTGCCGTAGTGTGAATATTTGATCGGTCGTGGACTTACCGGGCCTAAAACCGCACTGATAGGGATCTATCAGATCGTTGACGAAAGGTTTCAGGCGTTCACACAGTACAGCAGACATGATCTTATACGCAGTGTTAAGGAGACTGATGCCTCTATAGTTGGCGCAGTTTAGAGAGTCTCCTTTCTTGTGGATCGGGCAAACGATGCTGAGGTTTTATTCATCAGGCATACTTTCCTCTAACCGAATTTTGGAGACGAGTTGGTGTATGCACTCTACCAATTCATCTCCGGCTGCCTTGAAGAGCTCGGCAGGTAAGCCGTCTGGTCCAGCAGCCTTGTTGGACTTTAGCTTGGATATTGCTATCCTCACTTCATTTTGGTCAGGTGGACGGAAGTCTTGGCTTTCATCGTCCAGGTTGAATGATTCGTTCTGCCTGACAGCGGAATTTGTGTCGTCTTCGCCGTTTAGCAGTCTGCAGAAATGGTTTTTCCATGTCCTCAGCACCGACTGTGCCTCTACTACAAGGTTTCCTTGCTCGTCTCTACAGGTCTCCGTTCGGGTCTTGTTGGCATGGCACGTTCTTTTTACCTTTTGGTAAAACTTCCGAACATTGTTCCTGGAGTAACACCTCTCTATATCCTCGATCGCGCGCTTCTCATGCTCTCTCTTTTTTCTCCAGAGAAGCCGATGTTCTTCCCTCCTTTTTTGCTCGTAGAGCTGACGAGCTGCTCTCGTCCTTCTATGCAGCGACGCTTCGTAGGCACTTTGTTTTGCTGCATGTGCTTGCCGGCACTCTTCGTCAAACCAGGGGTTTCGGGGGGGTGGGCTGGTGAAACCGAGCACATCAGTTGCGGCGTTTTTGATGGCTGGTCTTCGGCACTTGATGATAGCAGCATAGGACTTCTCGAGAGGTTGAGGGATACGCGATCGGCATAGGTTCTGGCGGTTTGTTGCGTTTGTAGTCGTCCGACGTTAAATCTCCTCACAGTATTTTCTCGTTGTTGTGGTGTCTGGGATATCCACATCCGTACCTTGGCTACAACAAGGTAGTGGTCCGAGTTTATGTTGGCTGCTCGGAAAGTTCGGACATCTAGAATACTGGAGGATTGCCTTGCGTCGATCGCAACGTGATCAATTTGGTTGACGGTTTGATGATCAGGTGACCGCCATGTTCCTTTGTGGATATTGAGGTGAGGAAACCGTGAGCTAGCTATGGTAACATTACGTCCCGCAGCAAAATCAATCAGCCTAAGTCCGTTTCCAGACGTGGTGTCGTGTAGGCTGTGTTTTCCGATTGTGCTACCAAAGATGTCCTCCTTTCCTATTTTGGCGTTAAAATCACCCAAGACGATTTTAACGTCATGCTTAGGACATTGCTCATATGTTTTGTCGAGGAGCTCGTAGAAACACTCTTTGGTAGCATCGTCTTTTTCTTCTGTGGGGGCGTGAGCGCATATAAGGCTGATGTTGGCGAATTTAGCCTTTATGCGGATCGTTGTAAGGCGTTCACTTACGTGTCGAAAGCTCAAGACTTCTTGCCTAAGTCTGCCGCTTACAACAAATCCGCATCCAAATAGACGCTGCTTTTGTTCCCTATAGCAGTCACCGTAGTAAATGTCACAGTTTTTCATCCTTCTTTTGCCCGGCCCATCCCACCGCACTTCCTGGATGGCGGTAATACCTGCTTTGTAGCAGTCTAGGGCCTCCGCTAGTTGTTCGGCTGCACGCGGTCTGTTCAGATTTCGAACATTGCACGTGCAGATCCGAACGTCATTGTCCTTTTTCCGTCTTGCAGGGTCGTCAACAGTGAATCCGTCGTTATCCGAGGCTTTTGGTTGCTTCGCAACATAATTTCTTTTCCGTGGTAGGGTAGTTAACCCCACGCACAGCCCCCAACCTTGAGGACCAGGCCCTTTCTGCGACCCCTTGGGCAAAAGGAGCCGGAATATTCCGGAGTCAGTAACCCACTGCGGGGATATGAGAGCTGCCGTTGACCCATTAAGGACTCTTCCGCCACCATCTCTATTTCAACACCCTGACTAGTGTTAAAAGTCCTCAATGACCTCAGCTCCAAATACGTCGAAGTAGCTCATTGAGCTCATTTCTTCACCGCAAGGCCGGTGCTATTACAAAGACGTGGCTGGTTTATATTTCGCAACATAATGATTACCGAGGGAGCGGGTCGAAATTCTGCTTTCAAAAATCTGCTTTGCAAAATTCTGACTTTTAACACAAAAATTCTGCTTTTCAAAATTCTGTTTTTTTTCTGTTCTGTCTTACAAAATTCTGCTTTTTAAAATTCTGACAGGCAATATTTTGAACAAATAAATTCTGCTAATTCTGTTTTTTTTTCCAATTTAAAAATTTAAAGAAAACAAATATTTTTCAACTTTATCAACAAATTATAATATATTTCATATAAAGAAGGTACACCGGTGGGTACCAAGAACACAAAAAAAAAAACAGCCAAAAAATGACAAATTATTTCATAATTGCAATTAGCAACAAAAAAGAAACAACAGCATTAAGAAACTAAACAAAGCCAGAGAGAACAATATTTTTTGATAATCTCTTAAGAAAACCGATATTTCACATTTACTTAATTTTTCACAATAATACATTTTATCCATCCACGCACAACTTATCTTTTCCTTTATTGGATTTAATTACAGATATATTCATTTTCACTTTAGAAGCAAACGTTCACTCACAAGGGTATACTAACAGAATATTTGTCTAAACCAAGAGAGCAAATCTAAAACCAATAAAAAACTCCTTTTACCTCTTCTTCTATAACAAGTGAGTAGGTAGGTAGGTAGACTGTTTTACGTAAATAATAAAAAAAAGGTTTGGAAAATGTTAAAAAGCGCGCGCTTTTGGCGATTTGGCGATTGGGCGTTGTCATTCCTAATTGTATTAATCATTTATTGGTAGGCATCAAGCACATGTCTTCAATTAAAAGTAATGCTTCATTGTACATTTCTTCATTAATTTGCTGATTATCATTTGATATTCTAACACACTCCTCCTTCGGCCATGTGATCCTTATATTTGTTCCATAAATAAGTCGGTGTTGATAGGAAGCATGTTGACAAAAGTATGGCAAAAAGTGTTCGTATTTGTTTAGCATTTGACGAAATCACAGAATCTTCGAGAGTGTGGTCCCAATGAGTGTCATTCTCTAGCAGTCCCAAACGTTGGCAGGCTTTTCTGTATGTGCCGCACAATACACCATCAACAGTTCGCAGATTTTGGAAGGATATTGGGCCACGAACATTAATTAACAGTAAACGCAAATAAAAACGCTCGTCTTGGCTTGGATGGACTGTGTAAAGACGTCCTAGTGCATCGGTGGAAAATACTTGTGGGTAATTGGGAACTGGCTGTCCTTGTTTCCGTCGTTGAAATTTCTTTAACGATTGATTCCAGGTATAGTATCGTGGCATTTCGGAATAAAGCAGTGTTCTGGCAAAGTCATCATTCTGGCACATTTCAAAGAAACTGGTCAATGTCGTCGATGGCGGCCTCTCAACTCGTTGTAATACGTTTTCCGTTGTAAAGTACACCCTTTGACCATTTTCCAGATGTACGGCCAAGTGAACAACAGTGGGGTGTCTTTCATATATTGGAAACGAAAAAATACGCCACAGCCATGTCACTACCTTTTTTCACGTACTTGCAGATATATTTAATTGATTTTACGGAATTCCGAAAACGGAACAACCCAACTCAACTTCAATGTCCTGCTGATCCACTTTGACTGTTGTTGACCTTCCGTTGTCATCACAGGATCGCCGGCGATAAAGTGGATAACCATCATTTCCATTTATAGTTTCTGCTACCAATTGTCTTGGAAAGCGTTTTGAACATTTTCCATCCATTTAGTTTGCATTTTAATATTATTATTTACTTGAGGTGCACTATAATAGTGCAAGATCATTAAAAGATCTGATTGAAATGACTTTACCACCCTCCACCTTCCTAGCAAGAATTTGATTATCTTATATCTTTGTACCATACATATTTAATACATTTACTTTTTATTTTTTCTTTCGCCTTCATGAAGAGAGCCTGAGTGTACTTCGTCAGGGAGTCATTTATATAAATCCCAGTGCCGGTGCCAGTGTTGCTGCTGTCGTTGCAGCTATATCTGTTGGAGCTCTCATCAATTCCAGTTACTTTTGTGTTCAGCTTATTTTTGTTTTTCCTCTTTGCGGCCATAATTCTTTGCTTCATAGTTATGTTGGAGAATTTTACGCAGATGATCGAAATCATTTTAGAAGTTTTTCCTTTACTTTCTTTACGAAGCATTTCTCTATTTCATTGTCGGAGACATCGATGGAGAGAGCATTGTTAAAAATTTGTTTTGCTTTACTTAAAGCGTTCTCTTCGTTGGCATTAGGCACACCAACAATTTCAACAGAATTACTAAGAAGTTGCTGTTCCTGCCAATTGATCTTGGAATTCAAATTGTTAACTTTAAGTTTCAGTTAATAAATCATTCAGCTGTTTAAGAAAGCGATGATTTTGTTCCTCCAAACTGGAAAGCTTTGCGTAGACCATTTGAAGTGTACATTCGCCTTCTTTGTCCACCATTACCTTAGAACATACAGTTGGTGATTTTATGCTCTCGAATTCTGTATTTTTGTTGTTATTACTGTTTTGTTGCAGTGAGCGACGTTTTAGCACTACACATTTATCGCACCGAAATGGATTACCACTGGATATAATATATTCCACGTCCTGTTCAGTGACATTTGCACATGAGTAGTGGAAAAAGTGCATACAATCACTACAATTAATTTTTGTTGGACAGTTGCGATCAATTTTTTGTGAACACACAGAACAAGGGAAAGGGAATTTCCGCAGATATCACACCGTCGATTTTATCCGGTCTTATCCTCTGCACTAAGAAATTCAGTCAATATAATAACTCAAATCGAAGCATCTGTTTTTGTGTGTGAAACAAATTATAAGGGCTCTATTACGTTTTTTATATTATGTGCACATAACAGGTTTATTTTTATTTTACCGACATGATTAATTTTCCACGCAATTTTCTTATTTTTTTCTTTCATAAGATTCTTCTCCCGATAATAACAAACACAGCAAAAAAAGAATTAGCGAAATCGGTCCAGCCGTTCACGCGTAATGCCGTGACCAAGGGAAATAGGGATTCACTTTTATACTAAAAAAAAAAAAGGTTTTTTTAATTTTTATTGTTTTTGAAATTACAATTAATACTAATAACCGAGCAAAGCTCAGTCGCCCAGGTACCTACTGATGTCTTAAACCGATGAACCCGACGGACAGTGGCCGGAAGGACGAAATTAGCGACCATATTCCGCGTGGAAAGAAAAACGCATGAAAACTCGAAAACACGCGTTTTCCCAAACATAAGACTAACCTAGATCAATTGTTTACCCCCGAAAACCCCCATATACCAAATTTCAGCGAAATCATTAGAGCCGTTTCCGAGATCACAGAAATATATAAATTTATATACATACAAGAATTGCTCGTTTAAAAGTATAAGATATAATTTTTTTTTTGTATATACTTCTCCCGGGAAAGGCGAACCTATAACGCTTCAACAGCGCCCCGAAATGCCTGCAGATGTATGTTTGTTCTGCACTTTTGCACTTAAATTGCTGCAAATTGTAGTCTTCTGGAAATAAATATATCCCCAGGAAGCGAATTCCAAAGTTTGCTTGTCCTGTAACAGAAAGAGTTTTTGAAAGTTGATGTCCTCGCGGTTTCGCGGTTGTCAAGTGTACTGTATGGTCATGAGCATTAGCAGCCTGTCTTGTTGGGCGCCCAAAAGTTGCATTTCGAGGGATAATGTCTTTGAGTTCCTCAGAACATCTACCATGGAAGTACCTATAGAACAAGCATAGGTCAGCGACTTGTCTTCTGTGCACCAACGGTTGTAGATTCGATGTGAGTGTAGGGTCTCCAATGAGTCGAACTGCTCGTCTCTGTATGCTATCAAGCAGGTTAAGTGAATGTTTTGGGGCCGAGCTCCATATATGGGAACAATATTCCAAGCCTGGTCTAACCTGTGCTTTGTAGAGAAGGAGAAGTTGCTTGGGGCTAAAGTACCTCTTTGCTCTAAATAGGTAGCTCAACTTTGCGGACGCCGATTTTGCCATATAGGATATGTGGTTCTGCCATGTGATTCCTGAATTGACTGTGACTCCTAGAAGGTGCATTGAGTCCTTGTGATGGATTGGATGGTCATCCATTTGGATCTGAGGAACTGTTGATTAATTTTTTCTGGAAAATGTTGTGAGCTGTGTCTTGCTTGCATTAAATACAACCAAGTTGTCCTTTCCCCACTTCAAGATTTTGTCCAGATCATCATTTAGAGAATTAATTTGTTCACATCTCTGACTGTGTGATGTAGCCGTATTCACAGGCCCATTGTTCGAGATGGAGGATATAAGAGTGCTGTCATCTGCAAAGCTGTAGATATTATTATTTGTCCATCCAAGCAAATCGTTGATGTGGAGAAGAAATAGAGTTGGAGAAAGAATAGATCCTTGGGGCACTCCTGCATTTATAGCAAACGAATTGGATGATCCGTAAGACGCTAACTTGCCTAATAGGGCTCTATGCCAGACTCGGTCAAATGCCTTTTATATGTCCAAGGCTACGGCTCTGGATTCGCCGTGTTGTTCAATTGATTGTGTCCATAAGTGCGTTACGTAGCTTAGCAGGTCACCAGTGGAACGGCGGCTCCGAAATCCGTATTGCTTGTCGCTTATTAATCGATGGCCTTCTAGATATTTGATTATTTCGACATTTAATGCCTTTTACATTACTTTAGAGAGCATTGAAAGTAACGCTATTGGACGATAGTTTTGTGGCAGACATTTCTTCCCTTTCTTTGGAATAGGTTGAATGCGAGCGGTCTTCCAGCAAGAAGGAAACGTCTTCTGGGAGTACGACTTGCTAAACAGCTTACAGAGTACGGGTGCAAGTTCTGGTGCACAGTTCTTGAGTACTATAGCCGGGATTCCATCGGGTCCCGTTGCCTTATTGCAATCTAGTTCTTTAAGGATGCGTTGAATTATTCGAGGCCGAAATTTCACTTCTGCCATCAATGATTGTATCCTCGGATATTTGGTGGCTCTAGCTGTGCAGAATCTAGGGTGGAATTCTTTGAAAACATGCTAGCGAAAAGATCTGCCTTTTCTTTAGGTGTTGTTGCTAGCGTGCCGTCTTCTTTTACTAGAGTTGGACAAGAAGAGCAACTAAAGTTATTACTGATTGCCTTTGCCATGGACCAGAATGCGCGTGAGCCGCTAGTACATCCAATCACTTTGTTAGTGACTCTTTCGCTGTAAGTTGTCTTCGCCGATTCAATAATTAGGTTGCATCTATTTCGAAGAATTGTAAATTCAGATCTTTTTAGTTCTGAAGGGTTTGACCGCCATTCACGGAAAGCCTTGTTTTTCGCTGCGGTAGCTCGCTTGCATTCTTTGTTAAACCACGGTTTATTTGAAGCTAATTTTTTGATGCAATGTGGAATATAAAGTTCCATACCGAGTAAAATAATTTCGGTTACGGCTTCTGCGCACATATTGACATCAGTATCTCTAAAGCACATATCAGCCCATGGCAACGAAGCGAAGAAATTACGCAGCTCGTCCCAGTTAGATTTACTATAATTCCAAATCGAAGGATAACGATCCTTTTTCGCTCCTATTGGTATCGGTATAGAGAGGATAGCTGATATTAGAGCATGATCCGAATTCCCTAAGGGAGCAGACACTTTTATTTCATAATTATCTGGCTCTGTTGTGAGAAACAGATCGAGAGTGTTTCCATAATTTGTTGGATTGTCTGGAATTCGCGTGGGCTCATCAACGAGCTGAGTGAAATTGCAGCAAATGGCGAAATCTTCAGCTTGTTTCCCTGCCTCGTCTGTTCGGTTAGAATATCGTAGCCAATCCATGTTATGGGCATTGAAGTCACCAAGTATAATAACTTCAGCGGTCGGATGATGAATTTGTATCCAGTCTACCTTATCGGATAAATGACGAAATAATTTAGATGGTTCGTTATCGTTTGGTGAGCGGTACAGGCAGCAAACGAATTTGGTACAACTTTGTAGAACGACCTTTAGCCATATATTATGTCGAGATCCGTAGGTTCCATCTCTTTTTCTCTTATACACGCCAGATCTTCTCGGGCAAACACACATAGTCCCCCCTTATATCGAAAACGAGGATGTAGTTCGTATTCTGGACATTGAAGATTTATGTGTAATCAGTTGTTGAGTTTATTTGAGTCTCTGTTAAAACTAGGACGTCTGGCTTTTTTTCTTGCAGATGCTGGTGCACACAGCTGACGTTGACATTGTTGAGTCCTAGACCTCGAATGTTGCAGAAATCTGTTGCTAGCTTTCTTCTGTTAGTGTTTAGTCTCTTTTGTCTTTGTGTTCGTTAATGTCTGACGTCATGCAAGTCTTGTGGGTGATTATTTGCATGTTGAACCCCCTGAGATAGTCCCCCCCGGAGATCCGAATGGGAGACTAGTTTACCTCCGGAATTCTTTATCTCAGGAAGTTGCATCATGGCTTTTGTGTACCATCCGTGTTGCACCAGCCCATCTGCCAAAATCCGAAACGTAGTCAAGACTACTTCACGGAGCCTATAGCATGATGTGGTGGTATCTCACCGGGCGACAGGTGGATGGGTCCCTGTCTACCACCTAATAAAGGTATAAGATAAGATTTTCCATCCCTGCTATAACAACCATTAAAACAAAAACCTTGAACTCAATTTCTATATACACCACCATTCCACCATACGTCCGTCAGCGCACGTCATCAGCCATCTGCGCACTTCCTCAGAAACGCATTGTCGCCACGCAGTTTTCTTGAAGTGAAACTTCTTATGCGACTTCCAACTCAAGGTCGCGTTAAACGTTTACCGCTAACAAAAGCATTGGATACACATTGCACAAGCACGTTCATATGAAAAAAAAAAAAACTGAGTGGTGTTTTCTCCAAAATAAGTGAAACGAAAGAGAAGTATGCGACGTGAATGTGTATGTAATCAACAGCGACAATGTGTTTCTGAGGAAATGCGCAGATGGCCGTTGACGTGCGCTGATTGACGTATGGTGGTGTATATATAGAAATTGAGTTCAAGGTTTTTGTTTTAATGGTTGTTATAGTACCTACGTTGATACCTACAGTAAAGAATTGAAGAATTCAAGAAGTAAAGACGAAATAGGTGAATTATGTTGTTTGATTTATTGAAGTGAAACTTCTTATGCGACTTCCAACAAAGTTGTGTTAAACGCTTAACGCTGCTATAAGCATTGCATGCTCAAAGGTGTGAGGGTACCGCTCACGCTTCAGAGTATGCAATGGTGAGTGAGTTTATTGGCACCAAATGCTGGGAGAGGAATATTCTGTGGTGAAGATTAATTTCCAAAAATAATGACTAAATCGGCAATTAATGTCTTGTTGAAGTGAAACTTCTATTGCGACTTCCAACAAGGTTGCATTAAACGTTTAACGCTACCATGGAGGGGGTATGAAAGCACTGTTGCGTTAAACGTTCAACGCTCCTGGGGAGGGGGAATAGAAGGAGACAGAGCGAAAGTGAACGCGTGGCACTCGAACGCATGCGCGTAGTGTACCTGTTACAGGCCAGCGCGACCGTTAGCAACGAGTAGCGTCCTCATTATTTCATTTACTTGTTTTAGTTTGATTTGATACACATATTATAGTTTAATAGGGTAGTTTGCGACTTCCAACATTTCGTATCTTACTTTTGTTGTCATAATCCCATTGTAAATGTTATAGATTTGGATATTTCTCCACTCGAAAATGATAATTAAAAGATGCGATCAATTGTGAACTGTAAGCAATTTTAATAAAGTTTGTCTTAAAGAAACAATATGATTTCACTAAAAATCAATTTCTACCCCTTCCTATTTTCATTTCCACATTACGAAGTTTCACTTCTTCCGCGCGGAGGGACTCCACGCACTATTTTTTTTTTTTTTTTTGCATATGAACGTGCTTGTGCGATGTGCGCCACCCAACCACCCCAAAGCAGAACAACGATCAAGAACCGCGGCTGCCGATAATGTTCGATTTGGGAAAATAAATTTATTTTTTTCATGTTAGATTTTAGGTTGTAGCTCAGCTTTAAGAGGAAATAGAAAGCTGATTGATGGCTTGAAATAACTATAAAAGTGTTGGCTCTCCTAAGTATTTTACTTTGTTTGCATTGATTAAGAATTGTTTGAGTACCTGCGACTTCCAACATTTCGTATCCTACTGGTACCTGGGCGACCCAGCTTTGCTCGGTTATTAGTATTAATTGTAATTTCAAAAACAATAAAAATTAAAAAAAATGTATATATAAACTTGAACATATAAAAAAAACAGTAAGTCACCGAGCGGGATTCGAACCCGTAACACTCGTTTCTTGCCGTCCGCGTCATAGTAAAAGGAAAGAAGTAAGACATTTACCGACATTTAGGAGACTTAAAGTTTTTTATATGTTCAATGTTAATTTTTTTGATTTTTATTGTTTTTAGAATTACAATAAATAGTAATAACCGATCAAAGCTCGGTCACCCAGATATTTAAATACTAAAAAAGCGTACGGAAAGCTCGGATGTTCACGTATTAATATAATGATGATGATGATGATTCGTATTAAATACTAAAAAAGCGTACGGAAAGCTCGTATGTTCACGTATTAATATAATGATGATGATGATTAATATAATGATAATAAAATACCTAATAATAATTTATTTTTTATATAATCTGATTGACATAAGACCTCAGTCATGGGCGATAGTAACAATCCTTTTTAGTGTCAGGGCTTCGAACTTACTTCGAGATCACAATGATAAAATTTTGCTCAAAAATTATCTATTTTGGCCTGCCATTTATGTTTGATTGATTATTGATTTATATTGATATGGATTTGTGTGATTAGGGATGCTAAAAAACTCAGGATCAATAAGAGTCAAACTTGATATATTGCAAGTTTTGAACAGGATTTGTTACGATGTGCTTTTTGTCTAGGGCTGAGGTTAGCTCGCCGGATCGCCAGGGCTCTTTCTAAAGAAATACGAACTTCAGGTAGAAGAGTTTCCTTTATTACGTTTTAGTCTTAGATTTACAAACATTTTTATAATTCAATGTTTACAATTATTATAATTGGTTTGTCTTAAATATACGGTTCAGCGGTGCGGTTAGCTGCTCGGTCCTCTGTTGTGACTCCGGTGGTGGTTTAATCCCAGCGATCTACGGGTCCGTCTCAGCAGTCTTCAGATCCATCTTACGACAGTACCGGCGGTCTTCAGGTTCGTTTTCGAGCACTTCCTAATGATGTAGAATAAGGAAATTTGGTAGAGGGGTAGAGCTTGAAAATCTTAGATTTTTCTTTTTGTCTCTTTTGTCTTTTTGAAATTATACACTCATTTTGAAAGTTCACAACTTTTAATGAATAAGAGTAGGGCTAACAACAAAACAAGATCGGGATAGACTGTTCTCTCGCATAATTACCCTTTCTTCAATTTCTCTCCAAACAACCCGAAACAACAGTTTGCTTACTACGTACACAAAATATTTCTAATCACCTTATTGAATTGATAAGCACTTTTCCAAGCCCCGAAACTAAACTTATTGCTATTGATTCAATAGATTACCCTCGATACTGTGCTAAGAAAGCCCAAGAAGCTTTAGGAACATATGAAAATGATTAATCTATGACTGCTGGACTAGAAAGAACAGTTGTTTTAAAAATCGGTGTGACTGTTATGATACGTCGAAATATAGACGTACGTTTAGGTTTGGCCAACGGATCCATAGGAATAGATAAAAAAAATTGCATGGGATGTTGATGACCAGAAAAAGCCTAGGCCTAGGGGGTAACCAATAAATTTTGTCATGGAATTGTTTAGGAATTAATAACTCTTAGCACCAAATTTTAAGTCATAAATAGAGCTTTCGTTTATCGGGAACAGTTTCTTATCTGATGCCTCGCATATTGAATCACAATACAAAAAAGCCAAGGTCTCAGTCTCAAAAATGCTCTTATTGATATTGTGTCATCCTTATTTTGTTGCGGCCATGCTTACGTAGCTTTATCTATAGTAAAAACTCTTAATGGTGTGCCCAAGAAAATGTTATTTTAGAGATCATAATACATTGAGAAGTCTCTATAGACCTGATTTGTCTTTACTTTAGTTTAAGAATGCATGTGTCCAAAAAATATACGACCGTGAGTGGGCCATCCGATCTTCAAAAACATTCCACAAAAACTACTTCCTTTATTGTATTATTTAATGACTCCTGACTAAAATTTGGTGGATTTACTTTGCAAGTTTTCTTTTTATCACGCTCAGTTTGGAAGATTTTTTAAAACCTGACCACTAAATTTTAGTCAGTAATCACTAAACAATAAAATTTCTCTTTTCATTTGTAGTTATTTAAGTATTGTTCTACTTTATTTGGTATTAAACCTTTATGAAGTAAGAAATTGACTTACTTTCAGATGTCAGTACTTTTAACGGCTGTCATAGAGGTTTTTGTATTGAAGAACTTGGCTCTTTTTTTAAATTCATGTTTTTGGTCCGATTCAATATTTTTTTTTTATTTCATTATGCTATTAGATCTACCTCTCAGTTAGAGTTATACGGTTAGTTACTCGTATGATGCCGTACTTATACACAAATTGAATTGCTATTTAAAATAATCACTTTGGGCCTTAACAATAAGCATTTTTAGTTTCGCCTTTAAATTTTAGTAGTTCACAGTTAGCCTTTCCAATAAACATTTTTCGTTCCGACTTTAAATTTAAGTAGTTCACAGTATATATATATATTTTCCATACAAATATCTCAATTGTGAGCTGCCGTAAATTTATATTCGAGATTAAAATTTGTTATTAGTGCGGCACTTCTACAACTGCTCGTCTATTATTCAAATATCCCATTTGAATCTTCAGTTACCAACACCATCTCGCTAAGTAATTCAATACTTCAACTTTTACATAATAATGCTGCTGTAATATGTATTTCCTGACTTATTGTAAACTTTCATGAGGCTTCACGTTGTTCTCGCAAAAGCCGTTGGCAGCATTTTCATAACTTTCTCTTACATAACCGGATTTAACCCATTACCGACGTTCTTACGCCGCTGTTGGTAGAAATAAATATGCTTTTTGTGTAGGTATAGCGTATAGATCATCCATTGCTTACAATGATATCGACATATAGCTCCTCATGGGGAGCTTCGTACTGTGGCAAATAGGTAAATGAAAAGAAATTGCAGTTTAAGTGGAGAGTTGTCTATGCATTTTTATAAACAGATTGATAATTTTTAGTTGCATGGTTTTCTCTCAATCCTTATCGCATTCTTCTTCTTTGTAGATAAAATGACTAGAACAAGGCTGTGCAATATGACCTCAGTAGCGTTTTTGCTACTCCTCTTCATCATAGAAATAGAATCTGGCCCAAGCACAGAGAGTCGCTCGCTAAATATGTTGTCTAGTGTAAGTGATTTATCGAAAACCAAATTATCCCCGAATTTAGAGTCGGAGGAATTTTTGGATAAACGATCGAATCAACCACATTCCAGAAAGAAGCGTCTAGTATGGATTACAGACGATGGGCGTTTAGCCTTGCCTCCTGGTACGACACTCACATTTACGCCTACGATAGCATTGCCATTGGTGCGTCATCCGCCCGAGGGTTTTTTCTCCAACTTGACAATTAGTTTTCCAGTAACAAGTAAGTATGCTAATGTGTTGATGTGGTAAAACTTTAACTAACTGTGATCTTTGACACTTTTAGTCGATTTTGACAAGTTAGGTCTAACGGACAATCAAAATCCATTGGGTGATCTTCCACCGATTTTTGCGAGATCATTCGGTCATTCAGCTGGAGAAATGTTGGGTAACATTAGAGGAATAGATTTTGTTTTAAACTGTTTAAAACTAACCTCCCATTAAAGGTGGCTATATGGCTAGATATTTAAACTATAAGGCGAAACGTGATTTATCCTCACAACCGGATGAATCAAGCAGTACGCAATTTCACAACTTGAACGTAGGAGAAGAGGATGAGGAAGAAGAGAAAATGCCTGAACTTCCTGACAGATTTAAGCACATATTTCACGGAGGAGAAAGGTTCGAAATATTTTAAGAACATATAAATTAAATGTTTAATGCATATTTTAGAGTAATGCTTTACGGTGCTGTGGAGACGTTCTTATCTACTTTTGGAATGGATGGTAAAGCCTGTCTGCTTAGAACTATTTGTGAAGTTCATTCGAGAAGTCTGGATCACTTTGGAGTATTTGGAGAGATGACAAAGTTGTTTTTGACGTAAGTAGATGTATTGTCTGCTAGGTGTATTTACTTTTTTTAATTGAAGTCAGATTTAGTCAAACGAGTAATTTCTTTGGGCTATAGTTTGTTTTTTTTTTTTTTTTTTTTTTTTTTTTTTTCATTTTAAATTCATTTTTATTATTTCTTTCTTTAACTTACATAATAGACAAAAACGATTAAATCTGATTTAAAATTAACATTTATCTTATTCTAGCTTACTGGCTCTTAGCGAGCGCTCTAAACTTAACAATATGCTTAAAATTATTGCCTTTCGGCCTTAAATCTATCTATATCTATAATTTGTTTTGTTTTTTTAATTTTCAAGAAACTTTAGAAAACTTGAATTCTTTATTATTGTTTTGTTTAAAACTACTTAAAACTACCTAAGCTACTTAACCTACATTACCTATAATCAGTGTGGTGAGCAATCTTATCGATTGGTCACCATCCTGATCGCGTCCTTGGTTGCCTGTCGGCCGCCAACAGGGGTTCATCCGCGCCGCCGACACTCGATCGAGGCCATAAGCGTCGGTCAAGTCTCGGAAGCACTCTTTCATGCTGGCTAGCCCGGCCCCCCCCAAAGACCCCCTACTCTAAACCTAAGCCTACTAACTTATATCTAGCTTAAAACTAAGGAGGAATGCTACAAAAGTAGCGCACCGGCCCGGGAGAGCGTATCAACTCTCACGTCTTCGTCAAGCCACCAAAATTCGGTGAACTGCTTTACCGTATTGACCCTGTCCCGTTCCGGAATTGCGGTACTAAAACGGAGGAGCTCCTGAGCATTGGCGGCGTACCCGTCGTAGATGAGCCGCTTATCCCTCGCGCCGCGGTGGCTGTGGTACAATATCGGCACACCATCTTTTGTCTGGACTAACCCTTTCATATCTACATGGAGAAATGCCTCAGGCGGGATAGAGCCAGACCGAAGCGTACTCTCGTGGTACATTAAATTGGGGTAGTAAGCCCCTGAGATCAGGTTATTATCACTGGCCATCGTCATAGCAACGTGCCTCCGAATCACCTTAATAAGGAAATTATCAGTCCTATTCAGTCGGGCCCCATTGTATAAGGTCCTTTTGGGATAGTATTTTATGTACTGAGATTCAGGAGATTCATAAGGGCCACGTAGCAAATGACCTTCACTCTGGAGTCAAGTTGACTGCTGCGAAACAGTCTCCTTGTCAGAGCATAGGCCCTCTTAGCCCCGGAAAGACAAGCATCTATATGTTTGTCAAAATACAGATACTGGTCGAGCCGGATGCCGAGATACCTGACCACGTTTTTCACCACCAATGGTCGTCCCTGCTGTCCAATAATTGTTAATTTTCTCCAGTTTTTTCTGGTGTCCCTAGAGGCCCCAGCCAATGGAGTTCTGAACAGGATCGTTTCCGATTTTTGGAAATTGATTTTCAACTTCCAATCATCGCAATACCTCTTAATTTGCTCGAAGTCACGCTGCAGAAGGATGTTGATGACCTCGATTTTTGGTCCTGAGCTATACGCCACTAAATCGTCTGCGTACGCTATAGCGTGTCTGAGGGAACTCACCAGATCACTTGTGTAAATATTAAACAGGACCGGAGAATTCACTGCTCCCTGTTGTAAGCCGTTTTTAATTTCGAAAACCCTGCTCGAAGTCACGTTGCCAGCTTTGACAACGAACTTCTTTCCCATAAGCATGTTATAAATCATATACAGCAAAGGTTTTTGAATGCCCATTCTGGTCAGCTTATAAAAGAGCCCCTCCAACCATACGGAATCGAAGGCCTTCTCAAAGTCGACCAGACATGCACCCGTGCATTGCTTCTTACTTTTATTCCACTGAATGTCGGAAACCAGTTTCGACGCGGCATGAATAGTGTCATGCCCCGCTTTAAAGCCAAACTGGTTGTCCGGAATAATCTTATTTTCTTCAACCCATCCTAAAAGAGATCAATTGACGACTTTCTCGAATACCTTGCTAATATTCGGAAGCAAACTGATTGACCGCAGATAAGCAGGGTTTGTCCTATCTTTATTCTTTTTCGGGATAGGGTGTACCACCGCCATTTTCCACTGCGCCGGATAGTATGCATTATTCAGCGCATTGTTTAATAGCGTGGTGAAGATATCGATCGCTTCTAGCGGCAGGTGTCTTAATACGACGTTTGAGACACCGTCAACTCCCGCCGACTTTTTGTTTTTCAGTGACTCAAAGATGCACCGAAGTTCATCTATACTCACGAAGAGATGAGAATTTACATCGGCTATTGTGCCATTTGCACGGTTGTCGTCATTGAACACAGTGAAACCGTTGTTCTCGAATCGCCCATTTAGAATTTCGGTCCGCAGGTAAATGTGGTTAATAAAGGCCCTCTCTTCGAGGTCGTGGTTACGGCGAACAGGGTTGTTCACCGTATACACATTTTCAAAGAAAGCTCCCATCAAATCCACCCTCTCCTGCGGGTCTTCGACCACGAAAAAACCGTCATTCGAGTCATTCGAGCACCTTCCGGACTTATGCCGGGTGGACCTGGGCCTCAACCAATACGCCTCTCCAGTTAGCGCGATCTTTGACTAACTGCCTCCAGTTGCGCACACCAAGTTGGTTGAGGTCCCCTTCCACTTGAGCGCGCCACCTAAGGCGAGGTCTTCCTCTACTGCGTTGTCCCCCCGGGTTGGAATCGAAGACTCTCCGGGCCGGAGCGTTGGTGTCCATTCGCTCTACATGTCCTAACCATCTTAGACGACTAATGCGTACTTTTCTGACCAGGTCGATGTCGCTGTACAGCACGTAGAGTTCGCTGTTAAATCTTCTCCTCCAAATCCCGTCAACGCAAACGGGACCAAAAATCACTGGAAGAATTTTGCGTTCGAAGCGACCAAGAAGATCCTCATCCGTTTTTGCTAGGGTCCATGCTTCTGCGCCATAGAGCAGGACAGGGATGATGAGAGTCTTATATAGAATCTCCTTAGTGCTTCTTCACAAGGCCTTACTTATCAATTGCCGTCTTAGGCCAAAGAAACAGTGGTTGGCAAGTGTGATTCTTCGCTTGATTTCTGATGTGATGTCATTATCAGAGTTTATAGCGGAGCCGAGGTAGACAAACTCCCTAACTACCTCAAAGTTAGTTCGCAAGCACGTTCATGTGGAAAAAAAACAGCGACACTGTGTTTCTGAGGAAATGCGCAGATGGCTGATGACGTGTGGTGTGGTGATGCACGTATGGTGGAGGTGGTGTATATAGAAATTGAGTTCATGGTTTTTGTTTTAATGGTTGTTATAGTACCTACGTTGATACCTACAGTAAAGAATTGAAGAATTCAAGAAGTAAAGACGATATAGGTGAATTATGTTGTTTGATTTACTTATTGTTGGTGTAGATACAAATTTCCGTTAAGGCTTTTGTTTTAGTGGTTGTTTTGATTCTACCAACGTTGTATTTTGTACCTACAGTAAGGAAGTGAAACTTTAGTACTTAAGCTGTTGAATTTAATTTTCTTAAATTGGTGTTTTAGGTAAATAGATTTGTTAGACTTATTGTTTCACATTGACAATGTTCACCGCTTTGTTTTAGCTAAACTGTTCATTTTAAACAAATATGCCGTTGAGAAAACGGTCAATTCTCTTTTATTGGAAATTACACAGTCTCACGCCGCGTACGTTGCGGGCACAGCTAGTAAATAATATAGAGGCCGAATTCAGTGAATTTATCTAAGAAAGTTAATATAATTTTTTTTTCGGTCAAGAAAATATCGAAGTGCACGGTGTGTCCTGGATAGGTAAGCCGACCATACGTCCCGCTTTCGAGCTTTGTGTCCCGCTGTCCCCAAAGAACGCAAAATGTCCCGCTTTGAAAAAAGGACACCCTATATGGGTGTATGTTTCGTTCATTAAACCCATTCTCAATAAATGTATAAGTACCTATAACAAAAATGATATTGCCCACAGATTGAATTCCAGAGACAGCACAAAAAAGAAAAACTAAAAACAAAGATAATAATAATATTTTGAATAGGTAATTTATATAAAAAAAAAAAAAAATAAAAAAAAATAAAAAAGTTATGCGTTTTTCTGAAAGAAATGTACAGGTGTCCCGCTTTGCGAGGAAAAATGTATGGTCTCGTTATGGATAGGTTGGAATAGGTGTTTCCCCAAGTTTTGGTTGGTTGGGATGTTTCTCGTACTTACTGCGTTTAAATATTGAACAGATTTTGGTTATTATTTTTATTTTTTGCGACTTAGAGGGAAAATAATATTTTTCCAATGTCTGGGGAACGATTTTCTTGGGCGTTTCGGTGAGCGCGATTGTGTGTTTTTATTATTATTGCTTCTTGTTTATCTTGGTTCCTGTATCATTCCCATCACTCTCTCATGGGTTTTAATACAATTAACTACTGACGGGTTTAGAATTTTGTTTAAGAATTCGTAATAGGTTATCATTATTATATTCTGTTTCGGTAATAATGTATCGATGATATCTGGGGCAAATTATTTTGAATTATTTGCTTTGTTTTTGACCTATGTTGAGCAAAATTTGGTTCTTGAAAGCATTGATAGGCACTTCGACACTTGGGATAAGTTAGTCGGAGGAACTTTCGTCGCTGTGTGTTGTAGGGTTTTTTTTTTTTTTTTATATATACTTCTCCCGGGAAAGGCGAACCTATAACGCTTCAACAGCGCCCCGAGATGCCTGCAGATTTATGTTTGCTCTGCACTTAAATTGCTGCAAATTGTAGTCTTCTGGAAATATATCCCCAGGAAGTGAGTTCCAAAGTTTGCTTGTCCTGTAACAGAAGGAGTTTTTGAAAGTTGATGTCCTCGCGGTTGTCAAGTGTACTGTATGGTGATGAGCATTAGCAGCCTGTCTTGTTGGGCGCCCAGAAGTTGCATTTCGAGGGATAATGTCTTTGAGTTCCTCAGAACATCTACCATGGAAGTACCTATAGAACAAGCATAGGTCAGCGACTTGTCTTCTGTGCACCAACGGTTGTAGATTCGATGTGAGTGTAGGGTCTCCAATGAGTCGAACTGCTCGTCTCTGTATGCTATCAAGCAGGTTAAGTGAATGTTTTGGGGCCGAGCTCCATATATGGGAACAATATTCCAAGCCTAATGTAGAGAAGGAGAAGTTGCTTGGGGCTAAAGTACCTTTTTGCTCTAAATAGGTAGCTCAACTTTGCGGACGCCGATTTTGCCATATAGGATATGTGGTTCTGCCATGTGATTCCTGAATTGACTGTGACTCCTAGAAGGTGCATTGAGTCCTTGTGATGGATTGGATGGTCATCCATTTGGATCTGAGGAACTGTTGATGCATTTTTTCTGGAAAATGTTGTGAGCTGTGTCTTGTTTGCAATAAATACAACCAAGTTGTCCTTTCCCCACTTCAAGATTTTGTCCAGATCATCATTTAGAGAATTAATTTGTTCACATCTCTGACTGTGTAATGTAGCCGTATTCACAGGCCCACTGTTCGAGATGGAGGATATAAGAGTGCTGTCATCTGCAAAGCTGTAGATATTATTATTTGTCGATCCAAGCAAATCGTTGATGTGGAGAAGAAATAGAGTTGGAGAAAGAATAGATCCTTGGGGCACTCCTGCATTTATAGCAAACGAATTGGATGATACACCATCTACAACAACTTGGGTCGATCTTCCCAGAAGAAAATTTTGCATCCATCCGCAGAGTTGTTGTGGTAATCCGTAAGACGCTAACTTGCCTAATAGGGCTCTATGCCAGACTCGGTCAAATGCCTTTGATATGTCCAAGGCTACGGCTCTGGATTCGTTACGTAGCTTAACAGGTCACCAGTGGATCGACGGCTCCGAAATCCGTATGCGACAGGCACGCTTATTAATCGATGGCCTTCTAGATATTTGATTATTTTGACATTTATTGCCTTTTCCATTACTTTAGAGAGCATTAAAAGTAACGCTATATAACGATAGTTTTGTGGCAGACATTTCTTCCCTTTCTTTGGAATAGGTTGAATGCGAGTGGTCTTCCAGCAAGAAGGAAACGTCTTATGGGAGTACGACATGCTAAACAGCTTACAGAGTACAGGTGAAAGTTCTGGTGCACAGTTCTTGAGTACTATAGGCGGGATTCCATCGGGTCCCGTTGCTTTATTGCAATCTAGTTCTTTAAGGATGCGTTGAATTATTCGAGGCCGAAATTTCACTTCTGCCATCGATGATTGTATCCTCGGGATATATGGTGGCTCTAGCTGTGCAGAATCTAGGGTGGAATTCATTGAAAACATGCTAGCGAAAAGATCTGCCTTTTCTTTAGGTGTTGTTGCTAGCGTGCCCTCTTCTTTTACTAGAGTTGGAAAAGAAGAGCAACTAAAGTTATTACATGATTAGACGCGTCTGTAGTTAATTGAAAATCTTTGGTAAAGTCAGCATTTTTTATTTTGTTTAGTGATTCTACTGCTTCCTCATTGAGAGTTATGAGTTGCTTGCTAGAAGCGTGTTTGGATATTCTTCGCTTTTTCTCCTCTTAGAAGAGTTGTAAGAAGTTTTGCGATTTTTGCACAATCTCTTATGAAACGGCGGTAATAGCCGGATAATCCCAAAAATTATCGAAGATCTTTAAGAGTTCTAGGGTTTTGGGATTTTAAGATTACCTCGACTTTAGCTGGGTTATTTTTATGCCGTTTGAGGATACGACGAACCCGAGGAATTCGACTTCACAATTGAAGAATTCACATTTGTCGAGTTGGACCGTCATGTTAGCTTCTTCTAGAGTTTTGATGATCTTTTGAATATTTTCTGGGTGGGATTCTTGGTCTCGACTGAATATTCCACATGGAAATTTTGTTGATTAAAGGTTTGTGGGTACGTTCTTGCCATAGTAGTATCTGGTCGAAATTGGTTTCTATTCTGTTGGTGTATTTGCCCTAATTGTGGGGAAGGTCCTCGAGTTAAAGGTTCTGCTTTCAAGCTCGGCAATTGCCCGGAGCGGCACATTTTAGGGGCGGCAAAATCATTCTTTTAATTTAATTTTATTTCGAATTTAATGAAGTTTGAAACTACTTTTCAGCTATTCGTTTTTATTCTGTGGAAAGAAAATCACAAATTAACCTTCAGTATAAAATTCGCAGTTTGTTAACGTTATGATGATTATTTTTTGGTACGAGAAATTTTCGGTAGATATAAATCTCCTTTTTATGGACATTTAGTATGCTGATATTCATAGTAAAATGTAGTTTGAATGTTTTCCGACTATTGATATTCCCACAATTATGATTTTTTTTTTTTCTGTTACGCACGGAAAGCTTTTCGCAAATCGAAATTCCCACTAAAAGGCAGAGATACTACGATGTAGGAACACTGCTAAGTGTCAGTTGATTATCTTGGAAAACAACCAACAAAAATTTGAAAAGATATGGAAAACACAAAACTAGTAAATCCGCTGTGATACCGATGGTTAATGTGACGATTTTTGAATGTAGATTCTCATTACAATAAAATATAAAGAAATAACCACACACCCTTTTGAACAATTTCATATAATCATTGCTTTTCAACTTCAATCTTATAATGACAACAAACAAAGTACTAATATTAATTGTACATAAATATATCTTTATTTTTCTAAACGGTAGTGCCAATACCAAGTAAAGTACTAATATTATTTTTACTTTATTTTTCTTAACTGTAGTGCCCCCATGCAAGGGTATTAACACCATTTTCCATTATATATCTTTTATCATCTACGTAACTAAGTGTAAGTTTATTAACAGATTGTGTATATATTATTATGAATCTTTGATCTAATTATGAAAATATTTCCATAAAAAAAATTCTTTTTATACAAACAATCCCTGTAATCGTCAATATTCATGCCATCAAGTACAGTTTTTTTAACGCCTTTAGCTTTTTTAATTTGTTTACTATTTTCAGTAGCAATTGAATACATTTTAGATCGAAGACCAACAAATTCTATTATAATTTCACCATTCATATCATCCTTCATCATTCCGATTACATTCTTGTTTTTATTTGGTATATTATACCTATTATCAGAGGGATAATCTGATGTATCAAAATTGTTATCAATGTCCCCCAGTATATCATTATAGAAATTTTCGGTTTTAATAGAATATACGAAAGAATCAGTATCCATATAATTTAATGTTATATTGCGACCATACTTTGGTTTCATATATTCATAGTGAAAACCATACATCTTCCATTTTGATAAATCGAGAACAGTAAAACCCAAATAAAGCGGTCTGTTGTAGGTTACATGAACACGTCTCATTTCAATAGCAATCATGTTGTTCGTAATTTGGGTAGAACCGTGAAAGTTGGGTTTTGCTGTCAGAGCTCGGGCCCCTAACCGTTTTCCACAGCTCTCCCAATTCGTTACTATTTTGATAACTTTTCTTTTGTCTACATTTTCCATCGTTTTACCATAAACAGCATTATTCAATAATTTAAAGAAATTCTTCTCAAAATCATTTTAGCCAATTTACGGTGATGTGTATTCAAATCAATGTATTCTTTTAGCCAACATGATTGCTGGAATCTCAAAATTCTGTGTATTTTTAAGATTTTCAACCCCTGTTCAACACATTGTTGTAGATTTCTATAATGTATAACATATTTTGATTTATTTGTTAAATCCGAAATGAGTTTCCTAAATTTTGCAATTGCGCTTTTCTTATTCTCCACGCAAAAGGGAAAATCACTATGATCGTCGTGAAGATGGTCTGGATATTCTAGATCAACTTCCAAAATGTATCCGTATTGTGAATCTGATGGTATATTGATCACATTAAAGTTATCGATTTCTAACCATTCAAATTCACTATAGGGCTAACTTTGTGACATTGCCCAACCGTATAAGTAGGGTGACCACTTTTTCCAAAGCCAATTTCGGTACACAAAAATAATTTTTTTTAAAAGTGATAGCATTATTTTTTTAATACATTATTAAATAGCTATGTATAAATTATTTTAATATACTATTTAAAGACTAAATGTTTTAATTGCTATTGCCACTTTTTTTAAAGGTATATTTTCCATCAGATCCTATTTCTTCAAGCATTTTTGGTTGGCCCTTTAAAAATTCGAAGAACTCAAGGCATAACATTTTTATAATGTACCTGACGTACAAAAGGTCTTTAAAGTTGCAATGCTCAACCGGCTTTTATCAGCGGTCCATATTTCACTTATTAAAGAGAACACTCTCTCAATAACGGTGGCTGAAGTACCTACCTAGTAAACAAACAATGTATGCAACGATCTTAAGTATATAATTGAAAGGAATGTTTCTTTTTTCAAAATTTTGAAAACATTCCACCCATTGTTTGTCAGTTGCAACACTGTTTTCTTCCCATGATTGAATCTTTTCAACGGCTACATATTTGTTCAAAAATTTAAATTGATCGAAGAGTTCAATATCACATGAGTCGATTTCAAAGCGATTCTTCAATGCAATAAACTTTGCGGAAGCTTCAACATATTCCCATTTTGGTAGTTGGTCGAGTGCGAACCAAACGTGGATTGAAAGTGATTCCATAAAAATATTGAGTACATGTCCAACTTCCATCGCCGAGACGGTGTCACTTTCAATTAATTTAACGGTGCGATTGAAAAGTACTGCCTATAAGATAAATGTTGTCTTATAATTTTAGTCTTATAAATAAATCTGGCTTTTCGATGTTCTCAGTGCAAATATCGTTCTTTAAGCTGGAGAAAAAACTCTTACCAAATTTAAGCACAAAATTTAAATTTTTAGAATTATCCAAACAGTTTTGAATTTTGTACATGCATTTTGTATAAAATATCTAAGCGCTTATGTAGCTCAAAAATAGAGTGTTTTTCAAAACTTTTAAGAGATCTAAAAGTTCCAATTTCAGGCTCAGATTTGTTGAGAATAAATTCTGGAGTTGAAAGAACGATATTATATCTATGCATCTTGAAAAGCACGGTAAAGCACCCTAATAGAAATCATTCGTTTTTACCTGGTCGCGAGGAAAAAGCAGCCAAATTTCTGTCAGAGGTTCCTTAAAAAATCTTTTTAATAATACTGGACTACTAATGTTAAAAAAATATTCTTTCAATCCGTCGAACATTCTAAGAATCGCATCCACAGCCGAAAGTAAACCCAGGAAGCGAGATTTGGAGTAGTAATTAGAAAATCAATTTTCGGTATTCGACATCGACTGAATCAAAATGCCTCAAGCTTTGCCACGCGCACAGTAAACAAATAGAAATGGGAATACATTTTTACGACGACACATTCTACGTCAAAACGCAATTCCGACTTAGGGTTTTTTTCCGCTGCGCTACCTCTCGCGAACGTCTGACAAACATCCGAGAGTATAAATGTCTTGTAAGAGCTTCCCAATTAGCCGTTTGGAGGCATAAAAAACTGTAGATCCCTTCCATTCGTTCCAAAAATGAAAAACTCACACAAAACGAATGGTTGTGAGAAGCTAGGCCTAGGGTCTCTCCGGACCTGTTGCGCCAACTATTTATTTATTTTTACATTCTACGTCAAATGGTATTTGATCACAGGCTTTCTTCAGTGTGTTCAATCCAACTCCAACCATCCCTGGGTACAGCTGATTCAATTTGTAGAATGTATTTTCAGTACCACTACGCTCGCTTTTCTATTTTTTTTTAATTTCGATAAGGGAATTTGCATTGGAATGATTTCGGTATATTTGTGTGTACCGAGGATGTTCTTCGGTACATCGGTACACAGAGTTTAATTTCGGTACTGTATCGGTCATTTCGGTACAGGTGGTCACCTTACGTATAAGTTATTAGCATCCAAATACATTAAATATTCAGACGGTTTTTCTTTATTAAAATCTTTCATGAATTTATTGTTCGATTTGGAGTGCCTGCAACAACATTGCACAATACCACCTCGAATGCCTCTTTATATAGTAAAAGTATACATATTTATATCAGTTAAAAGTTCTAATTTAATTTTTGTTACTGTAAACATGGCATCCCATGATAGACCAAGTGATGTGTAATACTGAACTGACAGAGATCCAGTCCATAAATATTTCTACATATTTTTCTGAAATTCTCAAATATATCAGCCTCTAGACTCTAGACTCTCGCATTTGAAGGTTTTCCATACTTTTATTGCAAATGTATACTCGTCTTCGGTACAACTAGAATTACTAATTGTGGAAAAGAATTTATCGAGAGGCGGGAGCGTTTTATCACTTAATGTTTCCCATGAATTTACGTATTCATATGGAAAAATTCCCTTTCTAGTCATTAAATTGAATTCATCATCAGACTTAAAAATCGAACGAACAATTTTAAAATCATCTTTTGATAAATTTTTAACCAAAGCATCTAAGCTAGATGCCATAAATTTAAATGAATCTAGAAATCTAATCTCAAACGATTTATCTGAATCAAGATTAATTGATTTTCTAAGTGATGTATACCTTTCCTTATTCACTGCAATTACATTTATATTACCTGGAATATTTGAGAATTCTTTTATGAACAAATGGCAATCGTACCCCGAAAAATTGTAAAAAAATACTGGAATAAATTTCGCTATCTGAAATTTTAAATTACATTCATTATCAGCTGGGCCCCTGTATTTACCTGTCAGATGACAGTGATCTGCTACCCGATTATTATCTAATAATCTTTAGCAAATATGACAAAGTAGACTTTCGTTATCTATATATTAATCGCCGACACGATTTCTTTCATAACATATTTAACCTACTAAATGAATACCAATTGGATTTATTTTTTCACCAATTTGAAGCGTGCCACTCATAGATCGGCCGAAAAATATTATAATTTCCAAAAAGGATTTGCAAAATAGGTAAAATAGTGTTTTTAAATTACCATGATTACAACAACAACAATAATCTCTGCGGGCGGCGTCACCGACGAATGGTGGTAGTTAGGCGAAGGAAGAGATACGTATTCTCTGTATCTTATAATTTACTTATTTATATTAATCACCGACACAATTTCTTTCAGAGATACGTATCAACCTTTCTTAATGAAGATCACTCATAGATCGGTTTAAAAGAATAATTATTTCAAAAAAGTTTTTGCTTTACCTTGGTTACAACGACAACACTGTAGGCATCAAAAGAAAGATAATATTTCGCCTTCGCTATCTCTGCGTCCTGTATCACAGTTCACAGATGAGATGATGGTGGCAGTTAAGCGAAGGAAGAGAAAAGAGAAACTGCGCAAGAGTTATTCTAATTCGATTAGTCAAATTTTTCTTTTTTAGAAGTGCAAAATTTCCCAAATTTCCCTTTCCTCTGGAGTTGAAAAATGTGTATTCTTTTCACACGCCAGCGACGATGCTGTGTTGGAATCAGTCTTGTGTGTTGTGTCAAACGATAGAAATATTTTCGGAGGTGAGGGTTCATTAATTGTTTAAAGTGCACACACGTTTTTGTTTGGATTGATTTGTTGTCGCAAGACCCTATTTTGTGTCGCAAATAGAGCTAAATATCTCCTGTAAACTTGCGCGTGCAAATGTCCATTAAGTTCGGACGGACTTATATAGTCCTAACTTAATTGTGCACTACAAACAATTAATATAGGTACCCAAACTTCCGAAGTTGTCTATCGATCGCCGATCGACACAAGACTGTAGAAGTGTAGACTGATTTCAAAACAGCGTCGTCCGTGGCGTATACCAAGAGTATAGATATACATTTTTCCACCCCTGAAAAAAGGGAAATTTGGGGAAATTTGCACTTCTCAAATGTTTATGGATGAACATTTGAGTTTTGTTATAAGGATTGATTGAGAATTGAGTTGGTATGAACCTACTATTAAAAAGGTTAGCAGAAATCTTTTGTAGAATCACATTTTAATAGATTTTGACGGAATAACCTTTCTCCTCAAGTGAAGTCCATAACAGGTAGATTTGGCTGGTGCTTATAATTTATTTTTATAAATAATGGTAAAAAATTACAAAGTGGAGAAAAGCATTACCAATTTCATTTCATCAAAAATGAGTCTAATGTAAGAGAAAATATGTCTTTAATTGTGCGCAGATATTTTCATTGCTGTTTTTTCGCGATTTTCTTTTAAGAAATAAGGGATTATTCTTTCAAGATTTCAACCGAAAGTCAACTACTCTTTACTTAATCGAGTTTCTGGCATCAACTGCAGCAGCATCAAATTCAGCTGCAACCACTTCAACTGCATTTAAGCAAAAACTTAAAAATATTCTTGAATAAAAAATATAAAAATACATGAAACAAAATGCAATAGGTACCTACCTACATTTTCTTTAATTTTAGTTACTATCTTTTTTCAACATTACAAAAGTTTAGTACAATATTAGCTACTAATGTTTGTTCCAGCATTGACCCGAATACGATCAGTAATTATTACGAATTGTTTATTTAAAGACAGATAGTAAAATTCGCTTCAAGTCAAATATTGCTACACCAATTTTATTTATATGATGGTAATGTAAAAACTGTGTGGTCGATTTTCGACCACTGGGCGAACCTAGTGAAATTTTAATTCGGCTTCAGTAAGAGAATTCATCGGTTTCTTAACAGACAAATATTTTTCATGCGGCTGCGTCTCAGGTAGTCCATCCGCTGAGTCCAATTTTGGCATACTCTTTCACACATATCGGCAGGTATCTCACGAACGAATGCATGGATGTTGGCTTCCAGTGCGTCAATCGAAGCGGGCTTGTCCCTATACACATTAGCCTTGACATACCCCCACAAAAAATAATCTAATGGTGTCAAATCGCACGATCTAGGCGGCCAATTGACCGGCCCGAAACGTGAAATTAACTGTTCACCAAACTCGCCTCGCAATTGCGCCATTGTTTCGCGTGCTGTGTGGCATGTGGCACCGTCTTGTTGAAACCACATATCATGCAAGTCAAGAACTTCCATTTCGGGCAAAAAAAAAGTTTGTTATCATCGCTCGGTAGCGTTCACCATTGACAGTAACGCTGCGATTCGCATCATCTTTGAAGAAATATGGCCCAATAATGCCGCCGGCCCATAAACCGCACCAAACAGTGGCTTTTTCGGGATGCATTGGTAGCTGTTGCAATGCTTCTGGCTGATCTTCACTCCAAATGCGGCAATTTTGCTTATTTACGTACCCATTCAACCAAAAATGAGCCTCATCGCTAAAACACAATTTTTCGATAAAAAAGCGGATCCTCGGCCAGCTTTCCAAGAGCCCATTCACCAAAAATTCGGCGTTGTGGTAGGTCGGCTGGCTTTAGTTCTTACACAAGCTGTATCTTAAGAGGTTTTACGCACAAATCCTTCCGCAAAATTTTCCACGTAGTGCTGTAACAAAGGCCTAACTGCTGGGAACGGCGCCGAATCGACATTTCGCGGTCTTCTGTCACACTAGCTGATACGGCCGCGTGTTGGTGGTTTAATGTCCAACAAAGTAAATTTGGTGCGAAATTTGGTCACAATCTTCCGAATAGACTGCTCAGAAGGTCGAGAATGCCGATCATAAAATGGAAGCAGCGCGCGATGAACATTTCGAACCGAGCACGAATTTTGATAGTAAAATTCAATAATTTGCAAGCGTTGTGCATTTGTAAGACGATCCATGGTTAAATTGCAAACCAAACTGAAGCTCGTTGACAGTGACACAAGGTACTAAACACACGTCAGCTGTCAAAACCAGTGTTGCCAAAACCAAACCAGCTAAAAAATCACCCGTTATAAATAAAATAATTGCACATTATTTATATAAATGTAAATATACACATATATACCTACCTGGTTTTCGCAAAAACTTAATCGAAAACAGATGTTTTCCCATACATATTTCAGTTTTCAAAACGAGTCGTTTAAAGTCGTTTTCCACGAAAACAGTGAATAAATGTCATTGATGGTCTAATATTATTTTGAAATGCTCTGAATTAATTTCATTTATTAAAAATGCTATCGAAATTTGTAAACAAAATAGTTTACACAGAAATTTCACGACTAGTGTCTTACAGCTGGTTGAAACCTCAAACGAAAACTAGTTATTTTTCGGCGTGAGTGCAATTTCGATTATTCGACGAAAATACGGTTTTCGCTGCGGTGTGAAAAGGGTATTAGAAAAATGGTTCCTGTCAAAATGACAAAATAAATTAAATTTAAATTTGAAAAAATTGGGGAACAAAATGGCTCACCCTCATTCAGTGTTTTTGAATAATGTAAATATGTTAGGGGAGGATTCGGTTACATCGCTGCAACTCGAAAAAAAAAGTGTACAAAAAACGAGAAAACCCTAAGGAAATGTTTACAAATTACATTTGTTTTGATTTTTTTTTTTTTTTTGGTCGATTTTCTTTTATTTTCTTGTTTTCTTTTTTTCACTTGTCACAATTGAAATGTATTAGCCAGCCGTGATGACATAATGTAATAGTTTTTAGTACAATTTGGTTAGGTGATGCCAGCTATAAGTAGCTATTTTAGAGATAACATCAGTTAGTTATTATATGAGTTATTTTCATTTATTAATAAGAAAATTTAACTAATGTGTTATTTATTTAACTAGGTGATAGGTAACACATGAGTTAGAGAGTAGTTATGGGTTTTTTATTAATACGGCTGATTGTTATTATTTTTTTTTTTTTTTTTTGTTTTGAAAAATGTTGAAAACTAATTTTTGTACCTAATGTACCTACTTTGATCAAATAAATATTAAATATCATTATTATAAAAATCCTAAACATTTGTATTTGTATGAATTTCGCAGTTTAGATTTCAAATATGTTTTATCAATTTCAAACATGCTTAATGCATGGTGTTCCATATATGACACAATTACTTTTTAACAATTTTTCATTATTTAAAATAATTTTTGTCAAAAATTATTAATAACAGAACGTTGTACGAGTGGTTCGTTACCATAAAATATTTTTTTTTTTTTTTTTTTTTTTTTTTTTTTTCAATTTTTAAAAAATCATGCATTTAAGGGAATAAATTGTTAGTGTACAAAATTCCAGCCAAAGTGGAAGTAGAAAGTTTGTTTCGTGTTTTTGTTTTATTTAAATTTATTGCTAAAAAAATTCTTTCAGACTCCATAAGTTTTTTCATGTTCGGAAACGTAATATCGTCTTCTTGGAGACTTGTTTTTGATATTTCCCTCCAAAATTCTTGAACATTGTCAGTTGAAACATTTTCGATGTTTGAATTTCTTAGTAGTCTATACTCCCTATCAATTTCAACCCAATTTGAAGAAGAGAAAATATGTCCGAAATATTTAGATAATTCGCAAAGTGAATGAACATTTCTGTTCTTAAGACAACGTGGACTTGTAAGTGAGACGCTACATGGTCCCATTTAAGATTATGATCATTGAATGAGTTTTAAAAATAGTGTAGTCTTTCGAAGACTTTATTTAAATAAAATGTATGTTATATGTTTTTTCATTTATATTGTTTTCCCCCAAAAAATCTCTTCCCCCTTTTTTCCCCTTTTGTTAGAAAAACTCGGCAAAATTGTCGACTTTCCCCCCAATCTGGGACCACTGTTGTAGGGATATAGTTTGCAGTTGGATGAATTTATTTGATGAAATCAACAGAATGGTGCACGCACAGCGAGTTTTTGTAGGAGTTAATTTTTTTTTTTTTTTTCTCAGAGATGCAGGAATTTTGAAAGAAGAATTATGAAGGATGAATATGAATAGGTGTGGTTTAGGCTGTAGCTGTTGGCTGTGTTATGGAGGTTTTATGGGTTGTGGAATTGTGTATATCATTATTTGTGTGTGTTATTATTATTACACAGTGTTTGATAAGGGATTTATTTTCGTTAGATCAGGGTGTGCAATGCACACCCTGACGGGCCGCCACTGCTATAATCTGATTATGTTGTAGGTATCTCGAATTTAGCTTTTATGCACTAAACATTATGGGATAAACACTAAAGCATAGACAAGGTAATTTTTTGTGACTGAAGTGTCAAAAGAGCAAACTATGTAACTTTACAAAACTCTATCGCGAATATTACCCTAAACTGCTTTATTGAGCATTCGTCTTCTTAGCTTTGCTTTGCTGAAATAGGTGTTCATTAAAACATGCCTTATTTCCCAGGGCCGGTGACAAGACATATGATTTATTAATTTTTACAAATATTTCAGTGTCAAAAGATCGCCATTCGCCAAACTCATCCCAGAATACGTAAAAGCTCAGGAGATTGGGGAAGGTAAAGTGGCACCTGCGGAATGCTTCCCTTACTACAAAGGCTGTCCAAAAAGTGTTTTTAAAGCCATGAATAATAAGAAATATAGGTAAGCTTTTTACTTTCCAAATATTTTTATTGAATCTAAAATGAATTTTTAAAATCCATCTGTAGTAATAAACAGCATAACGAATATCACGAACAAGAAGCGGAGGAAATAAACGAAATCAAAGGAAGCTCTCGAACGGCTTTCCATCAAAAGCAAATGATATCGATGTAAACTCAACAACCTTACAAAAATATCATCTGCACATTTAGTTGTTTTTAGTGGCCATAATTAAATTATTTCGCGTTTATTTATAAGAAAATTATTTATTTTGTATTTACAGTCAGTTATTTACTGATGGACGAATTTATTTGTTGTTTAGTTTTATTAATTATTTATTGTATTTATTGTAAATTTCTTACTTTGTAAATTAAATTACGAGTGAATTATGAAAGTCATTTTTTTTAAATTAAGTTGCAGCATTTTTTTTTTTTTTAAGTTTTAAATAGAAAACATTTTATGTTATATTTTGCCTAACCAAGTGTTTTTGCTTACTATAATCTAAAGTTTTGTACAGTGAATGTTTTTTATATAATTGTGATTAATGTATATACCAATATATTTAAATATGTATCGAATAAAAACCATACAAAATGAATTTCTATTCATAATCGACACACATATTTTAAAGAGTTTAAATCAAGGCCAAATACTGTAGAGGAACTAAATGTTGAGAAAGGGGTACTCGACACCATTGTTTTTATAGCCCTACGAATCACGTTGATAAATATTTTCCAATTGACTCCCAGACCCACTCAGTGGTGGTACATTCAGAAAATAAAAAAAAACCTACCACCGGTCCAAAAATTCCCTACCGACGTAAGATTTCCCCTACAAATCTGTCTGCCTACATAATATTTAAAAAAAAAAAGAGATATGTTTTATCGCTCATATTGGTGTATTTATTTTATTTTACTTTTTTTTTTATTTAGAAAAGATTAGTATGTAACAATAATTGAAGTGTTGATATTATAAAAAAAAAAAAAAAAGTATGTAATATAATACCTACAAAAAGAACGAAAAAAAATAAATTAGTTAATTTATAGAAATTATAAAAATGGAAACACAGAGGACAGTGTTACGTATATATATATTAAATTTAATTAGTATATTTAAATAATTTAAATAGCTCGTCCAAATTTTCTTCAAAAGTTAGTTTGAGTAGATAAATAAATACAAAAGTTTTAAGAAAAATAGGTATTCTTCGTGTTATGGTCACCTGAAGACAATAAATTAAATTAAAAGTGCTGACAATAAACCAACCAACTTTCCCTGCCATGCTCAAAATGTGTTTTGGGCTTAAAATGTCATCGTGTTTAATGTCAGTTGTCGATCTGTTCGTTGTATATTATTTGTTCCCTGTTGTTGTAGGTGGTTGTTATCCCGACTAAGGAAATTTTATGAGAAAAAGGTCATACATCGAATAAAAAAGAAAGGGAAAACAAATAAAGTTAAGACTTGCTCTCAATTAACGGCGACAAAAACAAAAATTAACCGGTATGGGGCATTAGTGCAGCACACCACACCACCCACTCCAGCGGAACTACCAAAATTTTCACAAATTATTCGTTTAGTAACGATAACCAAAGGCACATGAAAAAGATGCCATAAAATTATTTTTCCGGAGTGTGGTATAGTTACCTACTATAAAGTCCTTCCAGTGAAAGGCAGTGAAAATATTAAACGAGAATTTATAAAAAATATATTTATAGCAGGGATGGAAAAGACGATATAATTGTATCGAATTCGATACAAATGAGTTTGCTCAAGTACAAAAGTACAATTTGCCTTATTTCGATACAAATTATCTATACCTTTCTTTCAAATTCTCTTGCAGTTTGTATTTTTCCAAAATTAGAATATCAAGTCAAATGACGATCTATTTGTTTTAAGTTTTACACAGAGCGTTGACTGGATTCTACTTTTCATTAGAAAATCGTCCTATTAGGCGTTTTTCTTTTTTAGTTCAGAGCTGAGCACTGAACTGAGCTCGAGCTATATGAGCGCGCTCTGAACTGAGCGTGCTCAGATCGTTCTGATGATTTTCTGTTTTTCTTTTCTCTCAAATAGGACTGGAAGTGTGAATGTATATGTGTAATCAGCATTTTACTCAGCCTGCTCAGTCAATTAATTCTGAGCTCATAGAGCGCGCTCTGATCACGCTCTGAACGAAAAAAGAAACACAAATTCGAGCTCTGATGTATCTGAGCTAAAAAAGAAACACAAACTTTTTGTATAACAGTTCAGGTTGTGCTCTGAACTAAAAAAGAAAAACGCCTATTATAGGCGTTTTTCTTTTTTAGTTCAGAGCACAACCTGAACTGTTATACAAAAAGTTTGTGTTTCTTTTTTAGCTCAGATACATCAGAGCTCGAATTTGTGTTTCTTTTTTCGTTCAGAGCGTGATCAGAGCGCGCTCTATGAGCTCAGAATTAATTGACTGAGCAGGCTGAGTAAAATGCTGATTACACATATACATTCCCACTTCCAGTCCTATTTGAGAGAAAAGAAAAACAGGAAAAACAGAAAATCATCAGAACGATCTGAGCACGCTCAGTTCAGAGCGCGCTCATAAAGCTCGAGCTCAGTTCAGTGCTCAGCTCTGAACTAAAAAAGAAAAACGCCTTATGAGTTTCAAGCTCAGGCAGTGTGACCAATTTAGCATATTTTCTGGTAAATTTAGTAGGATTATTTTTTTTTTTTTTTTAAATCATGCAATCATTTATTTTAGCATAATTTCATGCTGGACCAGAAAAAATTAGCAGGATTATGGTTAAGCCAAATTATGAATTAAAATAATAAAATAAAATCAAAGTAGACTACCCTTCGCGTGAACAAGCCATTACAATTCTCATTTGACAGTGAACACAGCCATTTAACGAATTCAGCATTCACGAAGAGATTTTTATTCAATTTTCGGAAATGTTTGTCTTATTTTGACTGTGAATGTGGAAAATGAGAGTAGATAAATATATATGTATATTTTTTTTTATTATGTCAATTATGTTTATTTATGTAAACGTTTAGTTATTATTATTATTTTTTTTTCTTAATATTCCCTTTTATATACGAAAAAATGTTTTCAATACAATTGGCTCAATTTGAGTACAATCTCACAACAGTTTTCAGTACAACTGGAAAATGTCATTTTCCATCCCTGATGCCTACTGCGCTGATTGACATAAAGTCAAAAACAAATAAAACAATACCTGGCTTTATTGGGAGTTGGATTATAGCAGCCAAGCAGACTAGACCTCTTTTGAGGTTAAAGTATTTTTTTTTTTATAAAAAAAAAAAAATTTTTTGGTTCGCGTAAAATCCATACAAATTTTAAAAAATTATCGTGAAATCTATATATTAATCGTCGACACGATTTCTTTCAGAACACATTTAACCTACTAAATGAATACCAATTGGATTTATTTTTTCACCAATTTGAAGCGTGCCACTCATAGATCGGTCGAAAAATATTATAATTTCCAAAAAGGATTTGCAAAATAGGTAAAATAGTGTTTTTAAATTACCATGATTAAAACAACAACAATAATCTCTGCGGGCGGCGTCACCGACAAATGGTGGTAGCTAGGCGAAGGAAGAGATACGTATTCTCTGTCTCTTATAAGTTACTTATGTATATATTAATAGTCGACATGATTTCTTTCAGAACATATTTAACCTACTAAATGAATATCAATTGCATTTATTTTTTCTCCAATTTGAAGCGTGCCACTCATAGATCGGTCGAAAAATATTATAATTTCCAAAAAGGATTTGCAAAATAGGTAAAATAGTGTTTTAAATTACGTTGAATACAACAACAACAATAATCTCAGCGGGCGGCCGACGAATGGTGGTCGTGGTAGTTAGGCGAAGGAAGAGAGAAAGAATATGAATAGGGTTGATTCGATCCAAGTAAATACGAGTACATACTCGATACTTTTGGATTCGATACAAGTACAATTGGTATCGATACCTTTCTGATTCGATTCAAGTAGGTATCGAATGAAAGTACTCGTATCGAATCAAAATTATTATTATTACTCTTTATATATATAGTTGTTAGGGAATTAAAGAGCAATCACACATCTCTGTACATTGTTGATACACTTAAGCAAATCTTCACTGATTGGGATATCGAATCTGCTAAAGTAAGAGCCATCGTAACAGATAATGGTTACAATATAGTAGCAGCAGCAAAAGCATTAGTTGGTGAAAAGAACCAGCTACCATGTTTTGCGCATACCATCAATCTTGTGGTTGAAGTTGCCTTAGAAAATCCTCATGCGAAGGCAGTAATCAACAAAGTGCGTGAAATTGTAAAATGCGTTAAAAATAGCGTAATTCAATCAGACAAACTACGCCTCATTCAAACAAAAAAGGGAGTTCCTGAAGGATCTGTAAACAAATTGATATTTGATGTCAAAACGCGATGGAACTCTGCATACTACATGATCGATAGGTTTATACAAATGCAAATGCATTTGCTCAGAATTATTAAATGATGACCCCTGAGGCCCTGAGATGCCGAGTCGCGCTGAAATGGATACATTGAAAGAACTAATTGCGTTACTGAAACCGTTTGAATATGTAACCCGTGAAGCTTCTGCGGAAAATTACATTACAATTTCAAAAATAATCCCCATGATAAGTTGCTTAATGAAACAAATACATAATCTATCAATAGTGGGTTCATCAAAGGAAGTCCAGCAGATCCTTCAGAAAGAACTTTGCAAAAGATTTGGGTCCATTAAAAATAATGCGCATATAGCACTTGCCACATTGCTTGACCAAAATTGTTCAAAAGTAGGTATTCATTTTCGTGACCCAGCTGCATGTGGCAGAGCAATCCAAAAACTAAACAACTTAATTAAAGCTGATATATCCATGATGGGAAGTCGAAGTAGTGAGTCGGAAGAGGAGATTTCTGAACTCGTCCACACGAAAAAAAAAAGGAAAAGCAACAAGGAAGTAAACGAGCTTTCGCTCTACTTGGGTGGACCCGTCTCAAATTTAAAATCAAATCCACTTGAGGAATGGGAAGACATGAGATATGTTGAGTTTTCTTTTCTTCTTTTCTCTCTACTTCTTCTCTTCTCTTTCCTATCTTTGATCCGTCCGACCGAAGTCTAGTAATTTTAGTTCTCCTCCTATCTTCTTTTAGTTTTCGATCCTGGCACGATATTTTTTTGTTTTGAGCAGGTGGTTTAGTGTGAGGGGTGACAAGAACTACCCCGTCCGACGAGCGATAGCCGTGCAACCGCGAGCGTGCCACCGTCCTCCTCCACTTCTCCGAAGATGCCCCTGTGGCCAACCTGGACTCATAACATGAGATATGTCTTCCCATCGCTCTACAAACATGCCAGAATGTTTTTAGTCGTTGTCGCGTCGTCAGTTCCTTGCGAACGCCTTTTTTCCAAGGCAGGGACAATCATTTCCAAAAGCAGAAATCGGCTCAGCGGCAAACATTTAGAAAAGCTGATATTTCTGAATGGAATTCCGGAAAATGAATTTTTATTATTACATTATTTTAATTACATATTATCTGAATAAAAAATATAGTACATAATTGTGTTATTTAATTCACCCCGTTTAAGTTTCCAGATCCAGGCACCAGACTACAAAACAATCATCATATAGTTGGTGTTATTTTTGATTGTTGTTGAAAAAGTAAGTACTCATTTGTTTCGATACGAGTAGGTATCGATACTTTTCATTCGATACTGCATGGGTATCGATACCCTGTTGCAAGTACTGAAAATAGTAGGTACTGATATCAGTACTGACCTGGTATCGAATCAACCCTAAATATGAATAGAGAATACGTATTCTGTCTCTTATAATTTACTTATTTATATTGATCACCGACACAATTTCTTTCAGAAAATACGTATTAACCCTACTTAATGAAGATCACTCATAGATCGGTTGAAAAGAATAATTTTTTCAAAAAAGTTTTTGCTTTACCGTTATAACGACAACACTAAACGCATCAAGAGTAAGATAATATTTCACCTTCGCTATCTCTGCGGCCGGTATCACAGATGAGATGATGGTGGCAGTTAAGCGAATGAAGAGAATATGCGCAAGAGTAATTCTAATTCGATTAGTCACATTTTTCTTTCGCCTGGAAGAAGTTCTGTCTCCTGTGTCCTGTTCCTGTATGAATGTGAATCAGAAATTACAAAAGAGAATCACACCCAGAGAACGTTGCTATATGCTGTTATTGCGTATAACTTTGTTCTCTATACCAATACCTTCGTGAGGGGTGAATGGAATAGTGTGTGTAAAGAGTAAAGCGAATGATGGACAGAAGAGAGAATGCGCAGGAGTGATTGGATTAGTTTGACGAATGAAAGTACATTTCGCCTTCGCGATTCGCCCAGTCGATTCCCTGATAAGCCATAAACATTTTAGAAGTGCAAAATTTCCCGAATTTCCCTTTCCTCTGGAGTTGAAAAATGCGTATTCTTTGCACACGCCAGCGACGATGCTGTGTTGAAATCAGTCTTGTGTGTTGTGTCAATCGATAGAGACATTTTTGGAGGTAAGGGTATATTAATTGTTTAAAGTGCACACACGTTATTTTAGATTGATTTGTTGTCGCAACAATCTATTTTGTTTCGCAAAGAGAGCTAAATATCTCCTGTAAACTTGCGCGTGCAAAGTTCCATTAAGTTCGGACGGACTTACATAGTCCACACTTAATTGTGCACTTCAAACAATTAATATACCCCTGCTTCCGAAATTGTCTATCGATCGCCGATCGACACAAGAACAAGACTGTAGACTGCAAAACAGCGTCGTCGCTGGTGTGAACAAAGAGTAGATAAACATTATAAGCATTACCAATTTCATTTCATCAAAAATGATCTAAGAGAAAATATGACTTTAATTGTGCGCAGATATTTTCATTGCTGTTTTTTCGCGATTTTCTTTTAAGGGATAAGGGATTAGTCTTTCAAGATTTCAACCGAAAGTCAAATACTCTTTACTTAATCGAGTTTCTGGCATCAACTGCAGCAGCTTCAAATTCAGTTGCAACCACTTATAAAAATACAGAACTATGAAACAAAATGCAATAGGTACCTACCTAAATTTTCTTCAATTTTAGTACTATCTTTTTTCAACATTAAAAACGTTTAGTACAACATTACCTACTAATATTTATTCCAGAATTGACCCGAATACGATCAGTAATTATTACGAATTGTTTATTTAAAGACGGATAGTAAAATTCGCTTCAAGTCAAATATCGCTACACCAATTTTATTTATACGATGATAATGTACAAACTGTGTGGTCGATTTTCGATCACTGGGCGAACCTAGTATTATTAATATTTCATTTTGGCAACTAACTTAACACAGTTAAAACGTTCCCAACTGTGGATGCCACGTTACGAGTGGTATTTTCGCGGATTAAAAATCCAATTACCGCGTGTCAAAAGACACGATTTTTCGCCTCGCTACGTCGTGAAGCCACATTAATTGGCCCAGTGGATGAGGTCTAACCTAAAAAGCAATCCTACGATCAAGGGGAATGATTTGATAATGTCTTCCCCTAGTAAAAAGCCATCAACATCAGTCGCAGAGTTCGACAATGGACGACGAACAAAAGACCACCTGGCGACGAAACCACGCCTAACGCTGAGTGGAATTCGAGCAGCGAACTCACTCAATAGAAGAAGGGCTATGGGGATCCTGGCACAGGAAATGACGTCATAATGAGCCAAAAATGAGTCATCAAGGTCAATGTTCAATGCCAATGTTCAAGGTCGCCGATATGTCTGTTGTTTCAAGGCCTAAACTCAAGGTCGCTGATATGTGTGTTGTTTCAAGGTCGCTGATATGTGTGTGTGTGTGTGTGTGTTGTTTCAAGGTCGCTGATATGTGTGTTGTTTCAAGGCCATAACTCAAGGTTGCTGATATGTGTGTTGTTTCAAGGTCACTGATATGTGTGTGTGTTGTTTCAAGGTCGCTGATATGTGTGTTGTTTCAAGGCCATAACTCAAGGTTGCTGATATGTGTGTTGTTTCAAGGCCATAACTCAAGGTTGCTGATATGTCTGCTGTTTCAAGGTCATAACTCAAGGTCGCTGATTGGGCGGAGGAAAATTGAGGTCCAAAGTCCAATTCAATGCTATACAAAAGAATATGCCACCAAGGTCATAGAAAAATAGAAATCATGGTTATTGAGGTGGGGGGGAAATTGTCTCTCATATATAAATAGGCGCGTCTGCCGTATGAAAGCAAAGTTCATCCGCAGCTGTGAAGACATATTAATATCAATAAGCAGTAAAGTTAAAAAGACCAAGTTGTTGTTGTTGTGTTAATATTTCAAATAAAACATTTATGTACATACCTGCATATATGAAAAAAATATAAATATAAAATATAAATATAAAAATAAAATATTTCAAGTAATACATTTATGTGCATATATATATCAAACAAGTGAAAAAACTGTTAAAGTGTTGTAAGTAAAATGGAAGCCTATATTAAAGATATGATTGAAAAGCAGCAATCAATTTTATTTGATATGCCTATGAATAAAACAAGCGTTGAAAGCTTTGGCGTAAACATTGCAAACTGTGAAAAAGATTTGAACTTGTTGCAGAAATATTTGAGTGATACTAAGACTACAGGTAAAAAGTATTATCTTACCTCTGCAATCGGCAAATTAGCATCGTTTAAAAAAATGATGATGACAAAGAACACATCTGAAAAAAGGCCCGACTGACTGTAAACAACAGTCCCGAAATATGTGTAAGCACCATGCTTGCGGTATGTGTGTGGCTTGATAACTCCAACTCCAACTCCAACTCCAACTCCAACTCCAACTCCAACTCCAACTCCAACTCCAACTCCAACTCCAACTTTAACTCCAACTCCAACTCCAACCCAACTCTCAACGCCAACTCCTACTCTCAACGCCAACTCCAACTCCAACTCCAACTCCAACTCCAACTCCAACTCCAACTCCAACTCCCAACTCCCAACTCCCAACTCCCAACTCCCAACTCCCAACTCCCAACTCCCAACTCCCAACTCCCAACTCCCAACTCCCAACTCCCAACTCCCAACTCCCAACTCCAACCCAACTCTCAACGCCAACTCCAACTCCAACTCCAACTCCAACTCCCAACTCCCAACTCCCAACTCCCAACTCCCAACTCCCAACTCCCAACTCCCAACTCCCAACTCCCAACTCCCAACTCCCAACTCCCAACTCCCAACTCCCAACTCCCAACTCCCAACTCCCAACTCCCAACTCCCAACTCCCAACTCCCAACTCCCAACTCCCAACTCCCAACTCCCAACTCCCAACTCCCAACTCCCAACTCCCAACTCCCAACTCCCAACTCCCAACTCCCAACTCCAACTCCAACTCCAACTCCCAACTCCCAACTCCCAACTCCCAACTCCCAACTCCCAACTCCCAACTCCCAACTCCCAACTCCCAACTCCCAACTCCCAACTCCCAACTCCCAACTCCCAACTCCCAACTCCCAACTCCCAACTCCCAACTCCCAACTCCCAACTCCCAACTCCCAACTCCCAACTCCCAACTCCCAACTCCCAACTCCCAACTCCCAACTCCCAACTCCAACTCCAACTCCAACTCCAACTCCACCTCCAACTCCAACTCCAACCCAACTCTCAACGCCAACTCCTACTCTCAACGCCAACTCCAACTCCAACTCCAACTCCAACTCCCAACTCCCAACTCCCAACTCCCAACTCCCAACTCCCAACTCCCAACTCCCAACTCCCAACTCCCAACTCCCAACTCCCAACTCCCAACTCCCAACTCCCAACTCCCAACTCCCAACTCCCAACTCCCAACTCCCAACTCCCAACTCCCAACTCCAACTCCAACTCCAACTCCAACTCCAACTCCAACTCCAACTCCAACTCCAACTCCAACTCCCAACTCCAACTCCAACTCCAAGTCCAAGTCCATTAGAAGAAAATACACATAAAACAAAAACTGTCGCATTTTTCGTTGCATTAAGTATTTTCGTTGCATCATGTGTGGAATTACTATACCAGATTCCAATAACGCGCGCATAACTCCAACTCCAACTCCAACTCCAAATCCAACTCCAACTCCCAACTCCAACTCCAACTCCAACTCCAAGTCCATTAGAAGAAAATACACGTAAAACAAAAAGTGTCGCATTTTTCGTTGCATTAAGTATTTTCGTTGCATCATGTGTGGAATCACTATACCAGATTCCAATAACGCGCGCATAACTCCAACTCCAACTCCAACTCCAACTCCAAGTCCATTAGAAGAAAATACACATAAAACAAAAACTGTCGCATTTTTCGTTGCATTAAGTATTTTCGTTGCATCATGTGTGGAATTACTATACCAGATTCCAATAACGCGCGCATAACTCCAACTCCAACTCCAACTCCCAACTCCAACTCCAACTCCCAACTCCAAGTCCATTAGAAGAAAGTACACATCAAAAAACTGTCGCATTTTTCGTTGCATAATGTTTGGAATTTATACCAGATTCCAATAACGCGCGCATAAATGTTTACACATCAACATTAGAAGTTTCATTTCAAAAATACTACCCTATTAAATTATAGGTATGTGTATCAAATCAAACTAAAACAAGTAAATGAAATAATGAGGACGCTACTCGTTGCTAACGCTCGCGCTGCCCCCTGTAACAGGTATACTACGCGCATGCGTTCGAGTGCCACGCATTCACTCTCGCTCTGTCTCCTTCTATTCCCCCTCCCCAGGAGCGTTGAACGTTTAACGCAACCTTGTTGGAAGTCGCACTAGAAGTTTCACTTCAATAAGACATTAATTGCCAATTTAGTCATTATTTTTGGAAATTAATCTTCACCACAGAATATTCTTCTCGCAGCATTTGATGCCAATAAACTCACTCACCATTGCATACTCTGAAGCGTGAGTGGTACTCTCACACCTTTGAGTATGCAATGCTTATAGCATTAGGAATTTAAGAAGTTTCACTTCAATAAATCAAACAACATAATTCACCTATATCGTCTTTACTTCTTGAATTCTTCAATTTTTTACTGTAGGTGTATCAACGTATGTAGGTATGTACTATAACAACCATTAAAACAAATACCTACCTTGAACTCAATTTCTATACACCACCATAAGTCCATCAGCGCACGTCAACAGCCATCTGCGCATTTCCTCAGAAACACATCCGCGGCCAATATAGGGGCTAATCTTCGAAAATCATCAAGCAACATTACCAACAAAATTTAAAGTTAATAAAGAGAAAGAAAAAAAAATTAAATTCACGATTAGATTACTTTATACTTTGAATATTCGCTTCATTGGAGACAAAATTTCTACATCTACCTATACACTTAGTTCTATAAATTATTCTGTACAAATATTTAAATTCATTCCTTTCGTACCTAACCATCCTCTATGGTTACTTTCGTAAACTTTCATTAATTTTGTTCCTTCACTCACTTCCCCCTTCGTATTTAAAAGAAAAAGAAAAAAAATACAAAATAAGAAATACAAAATACATATCTACATAAACGAATGAAATTAAGCAAAAGAAACATAAGAGTGAATAAATTAACAAGAATCTCAATTATAACCCAAAATTTCAAATTTCATAATTATTTCGTACATCTACTACTAACTAAAAGAACTAAAAGAAACAAACTTATCTCAAAATAGCAATCTCGTAATGCTACACCCCTCCTATTATTCTAAGTTAGTTTTAAGCTAGATTAAGTTAACACTTGTGATAGACACGAAGTCAAAGAAAACGTACAACGCTCCGAAAGCAAGAACATTATATCTCTTTTAATAAGAATAAAAGAAAAACTGAAGCCATGTGGGCATTTAATCATATACTAAGTACAATGTAATCAAATGAGATGGCCATACTCATACAGCCTCTCTGATCTACCAAACCGAAAAAGAAAATTGTACACTATTTTTAACTGTTATATATAGGAAGTCTTAATAAAGAAATTTCAATTTCAATTCAATAGCTTTATTTGCAGCCGCATGCCGCACGAGTTTTGGGTAAGCTATTCTGTTTATTTTCTCTATGGTCTTATTGCCTTTTTTTGCATTTTATTTAAGATAATATACTTTGATGGCTGATCAAGGGGGCCAGAATACTTGGGCACTACTTTTTGCTTTTGGCGGATAATTTTACAGCCGTATTAATAGTTGTCGCGTAACTACATGTTAGGCCTAACTAATGGCAAAAACATTCGGTAAACTCAAATTCTTAATAAACATTTTTAGAAGATAACTAACGCTTCGTAACTATCATGTAACTAACTTACGGTAGGAGGTAGGGTTGCCATATTTTGCTCTCAGCTCGCCGGGACAAATTGCATAAATATGGAAAAAACCCGGGATTTCTAAATTTCTCCCGGGACAAAATAAAAAATAATTTGAAAAAAATCTGAAACCTGACTGACTAGATGGATTTGAGTTTTAATTGGCCAAGTGGTCACGTGTATAGTTTTTGCAGTTGATATTTATGGAGGGGAAGCCGGCGAATCTGGTCAACAAAATCCTGCTTGCGAACTCAATTGACATTTCGAAGAGTCAAATTTAAAATAAACAGAGTGGCCACTGCAGAATTCTGAAGAGTCGAGAAAAGGTCCGGTGAGAGAAAAAGCCAACAAGGTGTCATTTCTAAAGCTACTCTGCAAATTTAGAATTTTCGCACGATATTTAACAACCATTAGTTCGCAAATTTTTGAAAATGTATGAAGAGACTTTTCTAAATAAAAAGTGCAAAATCACACAAAGCTAACGTTGACCGCGAGAATATAAAAACAATTCAAGTTGTATAGTCAACGCTTTCGGATACCTATACCTAGTCCTGACATATCTAGTTGACGATTTACAGAAACTAGAAAACTGAACGTCCCCATTCCTATATGCTAGGTGTGCTTGGTTGAAAATGTTAACGAGAATTTGTCAAGCCCGTATGATACGACATTTTTCTCTCATGTTTTCCTCATTTTTTTAAAAATTAGATCAGGCTAAAAAGACAAAGGGATGCACGCACTTGCTCCATATCGGGAATTTTCGTTGTCGTTTCTCGTACTGCTCCTGTTTATTTTAAAAGTCTGAAAAATGTAATAGAAGATGTTTGCAGTAGTTTTTTTGTTTATGAACTTTAGTCGCAACCCGGGACAAAAGCTGTCCCGGCGGGACAACCAAAATTCTGTCTTAAATCCGGTACGTCCCGGGCAAACCGGGACGTCTGGCAACGCTAAGGAGGTCTGTTAGCGAGTCAATAACTCTTATGTGGTATTCGATTGGGTACTCTCAGAGCACTTTTTTTGCTCTCAGAGCAATTTTTATGTTCGTTTGGCACAAAAAAAGAAATCTTTTTCAGATTTCAGAGCACTTTTGCGAATCTAGATTTTTTCTCAGATTTACCAACACAAGTGCGTTTGAGTTTGACAACTGGTGGAGGACGTTTAGGTTTTCGTGAATTTGTTCCACAGCAAAGAAAGGCATTGCATCTTGTGAATTTATTTTAGTAACTTGGTTATGTATCTTATACCTTTAAACGAGCTAATCTTGTATGTATTTATATAAATTTATTTCTGTGATCTCGGAAACGGCTCTAACGATTTCGCTGAAATTTGGTATATGGGAGTTTTCGGGGGTAAGCAATTGATCTAGATTAGTCTTATGTTTGGGAAAACGCGTGTTTTCGAGTTTTCATGCGTTTTGAGCTTATTTTTCTGACTTTACTGCCTTTTACTCGCCATTACACAAACAATTCTTAATCAATGCAAACAAAAAAAATACGTAGGAGAGCCAACACTTTAATAGTTATTTCAAGCCATCAATCAGCTTTCTATGTCCTCTAGAAGCTGAGCTACAACCTAAAATCTAACACGAAAAAAATAAATTTATTTTCTCAAATCGAATATTATCAGCAGCCGCGGTTCTTGATCGTTGTTCTGCTTTGGGGTGGTTTTGTGGCGCACATCGCACAAGCACGTTCATATGAAAAAAAAAAACAGCGACAATGTCTTTCTGAGGAAATGCGCAGATGGATGATGACGTGTGGTGTGGTGATGGACGGATGGTGGAGCAGCGTTGCCAACCAATTTTGACGAAAAAAAGCCTAACTTGAGAAAAAAGATGCCTTTTTCAATAAAATAATGCCTAAACAAATTTTTTATGTAAATTGGAACAATAAATCAAAAATTAAACACAAATATAACAAAATTAACAACAACAATTTTTATTTCCAAAAAAAAAACTTAAATTATGTATAAATCACAGAAGAAATAGGAACAAAATTCATGACTTTAGTTTCATGAGTAGGTAGGTAAATAGCATTGAACAAAACAAACACAGTTTTAGTCCATCAGATCAAAAAATAAATAAATATTTGAAATAGAAAAAAGATGCGTTTTTGGAAACAAAAAAGCCTTAAAGCCTAAGCTAATGAAATAATGCCTAAAAGGCATAAAAAGCCTAGGTTGGCATCGCTGGGTGGAGGTGCTGTATATAGAAATTGAGTTCAAGGTTTTTGTTTTAATCTTATACCTTTAAACGAGCAATTCTTGTATGTATATATGCATACTCTGAACTCTGAAGCGTGAGCGGTACCATCGCACCTTTGAGTATCCAATGCTTTTATTAGCGTTGGAAGTCGCATAAGTAAGTAATAAGTCCGCGTCATAGTAAAAGGCATCTACCGGCATTCAGGAGACTTAAATTTTTTATATGTTCAAGTTTATATATATTTTCTTTAATTTTTATCTTATACCTTTAAACGAGCAATTCTTGTATGTATGTATGTATATACATTTGTATATATATTTCTGTGATCTCGGAAACGGCTCTAACGATTTCACTGAAATTTGGTATATGGGGGTTTTCGGATAGTAATAACCGAGCAAAGCTCGGTCACCCAGATATTAAATATTTAAAAATCAATCGAGAAGCAAATTTCGAATGTTTTAATTTAAAATTTAACCAGTGAATGGAAAAAGTTTTGAAAAGTGTTGAAGGCTATACATATTCGAATCGCACGAATATTATCACAAAAAAGAGCAAGTGACGTTTTTATCAGAGACAATATTGTCTCTGGTATTTTTGTTCGATTAGCCACACGAAATCTAAAATCTGAGAGCGAATCTGAAGAAGCCCAAACGAATAACCACATTAGAAACATGGTTCCTGTCAAAATGACAATTAAATTAAATTTAAATTTGAAAAAAATTGTGGAACAAAATGGCTCACGTTATTCAGTGTTTTTGAATAATGTAAATATGTTAGTGGAGGATTCGGTTACCATCGTCCCAACTCGAAAATAAGTGCACAAAAAACGAAAAAACCCTCTGACGATGTTTACAAATAAAACATTCAAAAATAAATATAAATTTTCAAAAGAAAATATAGAAGAATTGTTGCTTTTTTTTTTCTTTCTTACTTGTTAAAATTGAAATTTACTAGCCAGTCGTAATGACAACCAATGTGTAATAGTTTTTATTACAATTTGGTTAGGTGATGCCAGCTCTAAGTAGCTATTTTAGAGAAAATATCAGTTAGTTATTATATGTGTTATTTTCGTTTATTAATAAGAAAATTTAATTTATAATGTTATTTATTTAAACAGGTGCTAGGTAACATATGAGTTAAAGAGTAGTTACCGGTTTCTTTATTAGTACGGCTGAACAGCCGTATTAACAATTGTCGCGTTACTACATGTTAGGCCTAACTAATGGCAAACACATTCGGTAAACTCAAATTCCTATTAATAAACATTTTTAGAAGATAACTTACGCTTCGTAACTATAAAATTGTTACATCCAGCTGGGATTCGAAAAGATAAAACACTATTCTGTTTAACATTTCCAATAAAATCACTTTATTTACACTTTCTACTTATTCACTTATTAAGTACCAAAACAATATCACTTAAATCAATTCTTAAACATTTCAATCCAATCGCTTTATTCACTGTATTTCTTTTCACTTATTTATCTCACAACCGATTACTCTTTCAAACTTCAACAATCACGGGTTAAAAATCAACTGTACATCTCTGTTCTCAACGCGCCCCTTTTATATCCGCGCTGCCACCTATCAGCGAATATTCCAGAAGTATATTCCAGATGTATATTCCAACTCTCCTCTAGAAGGTTCTAGAATTAGCTAACTTGACAGATTCCAGTCTCCAATTGGAAGTGGAACTTGGAGGGAAACCAAGTGCCCGATTCACCACAATTCCTAAGTGCCTGATTTACCACAATTCCTAAGTGCCTGATTCACCACAATATCCCCCTCTTAAACTTGTTCGTCCCGAACAAACTCGCTAGCATTTTCACCACTATAGCGATGAAGACGATCCACATGAACGACTTTCAGCTTGCCTCTTCCTCGTTGGATGCGATAGACAACGTCGTTGATGCGCTTCACGATTTTATAGGGCCCTTCCCAGTCTTGTTGCAATTTAGGTGATAAGCCTTTTCTTCGATGGGGATTATATAGCCATACCAGATCTCCTTCCTGGAATCCTGTAGTTGTCGTTTTAGTATCGTACCTGGTTTTCATGTGGTCACTGGCTATCTTAATCTTTTCCCTAGTCCCTCGATGCACGTCCCTGATGATATCCCTGAGGTCTGCAACATAGTCTTCCTCATTCTTGGGTTCTTCGCATGGGGATCCAAACATCAATAAATGGCAGGCGGACTGTTCGACCAAAGAGGACTTCAGATGGAGTATGCGGTATGCCCTGTGGTGTTATGTATTTGCTCCATCACGGTTTTAGCTTCTTGGTTAGGGATAGCAAATGCTTCAGGCCACTTACTGAAATAGTCCATATGAACAAGGATGTAACGATTTCCATTGTTCGATTCAGGAAACGGTCCCGCAATATCAATTGCTATCCTTTCGAAGGAAGCTCCAACATTGTATTGATGCATCTTGCCTCGGACTTTCACTCTCGGGCCTTTGCTGGCCGCACATGTTACGCATTTCCTGCACCAATTTTCAACATCCTCCCTTGCATGGACCCAGTAGTAGCGTTCCCGTACTTTATCGAGTGTTTTATTTATTCCCAAGTGGCCTCCAGACACTCCATCATGCAATTCCCTTAGCACTTCGATAACTTTCGACCTGGGGAAAACAAGCTGCATTACGAAAGACGTTCCATCCGAGCTTTCCCAACTTCTTTTTAGAATGCCGTCTTGTACATGAAGGGAGTCCCACTGCGCCCAGTATGCATTCAGCTCCGGGCTCCTATTGGATATCTCCTGCCAGTCTGGTTTTCCTTCATGCTCCATCCAGGCGAGAATCGGTTCGATATCCGGATCTTCCATTTGAGCCTCCCGGATTTCACGCGCACTCCAGCCACTGTTGGGCATAGCTCTCACCCTCTGAATGGACACGACATCTTTTTTCTCATGTCGTAAGCAATGTTTGTAATCTGCTTTGCACGGTCGACGGGAGAGAGCGTCTGCATTAGAGTGAAGACTTCCCTTTCGATGTTGTATTTCGTAGTCGTACATCTGCAACAGTTCGATCCACCTTGCGACTTGTCCTTCAGGATTTTTAAAATGTAGCAGCCATTTTAAAGACGCATGGTCTGTGCGAAGAATGAATTTCCGCCCATAAAGGTACTTGTGGAAATGTTTTGTTGCCAATACCAGAGCAAGGAGTTCGCGCCTGGTAACACAGTAGTACCTTCTCTTGGCCATCGTGCACCTGGGAAAGAACGGCTCCAATTCCCACATTACTAGCGTCTGCATCCATAATAAATGTTTTCCCAGGGGTGGGGTACGCTAATATGGGGGCGTCGCACAACTGTCGCTTAAGTTCTTTGAAGCTATTCTCGCACTCACCTGACCATTTGAATTGTTTGCCTTTTTCTGTCAGTTGATGCAAACTCTTTGCGATTCCGGCAAAATCCTTCACAAATCGTCTATAATAGGTCGCAAGTCCCAGGAAGCTTCTCAGATCGACCTTCTCCGGATCAGTCTTGACTCCTTCGGAAGAGATGATGTGTCCGAGATACTTCACTTCTGGTCTAAATAGAGCACCAGAGACAATACTGAGACCCCCAACTCCGGCCGATTTTCCGTTACTTGCCTACAAGCTATATTTCTATGGGCTGGTACACGCTAAGTGCGTTAGTATTGTTACATAGAAATTCGTATTGACAAATGTCACGTAACTTCACTCACTAACACACTCGCACCTTGCGTGTCCCACTTCCGCTGTCGGCAAAGTTGCTGCCAGCGTTCATAGTATTTTGTCCGTTAAATTTGAAATTATTCGTTACGTGTAAATACTTACTACTTAGGTGGCGCTACAGTCCGGGGTGGACCTGGGCCTCAACCAATACGCCTCTCCAGTTAGCGCGATCTTTGGCTAACTGCCTCCAGTTGCGCACTCCAAGTTGGTTGAGGTCCCCTTCCACTTGCGCGCGCCACCTAAGGCGAGGTCTTCCTCTACTGCGTTGTCCCTCCGGGTTAGAATCGAAGACTCTTCGGGCCGGAGCGTTGGTGTCCATTCGCTCTACATGTCCCAGCCATCTTAGACGACTGATGCGTACTTTTCTGACTAGGTCGATGTCGCTGTACAGCTCGTAGAGTTCGCTGTTAAATCTTCTCCTCCAAAGCCCGTCAACGCAAACGGGACCAAAAATCACTCGAAGAATTTTGCGTTCGAAACGACCAAGGAGATCTTCATCCGCCTTTGATAGCGCCCATGCTTCTGCACCATAAAGCAGGACTCTGATGATGAGGGTCTTATACAGAGTTTCCTTAGTATTTCTCGACAAGGCCTTACTTATCAGTTGCCGTCTTAGGCCAAAGAAACAGCGGTTGGCAAGTGTGATTCTTCGTTTGATTTCTGATGTGATGTCGTTATCAGAGTTTATAGCGGAGCCGAGGTAGACAAAGTCCCTAACTACCTCAAAGTTATAGCTGTCTATCGTGACGTTCTGCCCGATTCGTCGATGTCGTGTGTCCCTTCTTGTTGACAGCATATATTTTGTTTTACCCTCATTCACCACTAAACCCATTTTTGTTTCTGTACTAATACTTGCAAACGCACCAGTGACAGCTCGCTGTGTTGTACCAACAATGTCAATGTCGTCAGCGTATGCAAGCAGTTGCACAGACTTATAGAAAATTGTGCCTCTGGTGTTGGCTTGTGAGTTTCGCACAATCTTCTCAAGAATGATGTTGAAGAAGTCACATGACAGCGCATCAGCTTGTCTAAATTCTTTTTTGACATCAAAGGTCTCGGTGAGATTGTTTCCGACCTTTACGGAGCAGCGAGCGTTCTCCATCGTCATTCTGCACAATCTGACAAGTTTGGCAGGGATGCCAAAACTAGACATAGACACTAGATAAAAAGATGGTGAGTATCGATCTGGTATTCTTGGGTTTTTTCCAGGATCTGCCGTAGTGTGAATATTTGATCGGTCGTGGACTTATCGGGCCTAAAACCGCACTGATAGGGACCTATCAGATCGTTGACGAATGGTTTCAGGCGTTCACACAATACAGCAGACATGATCTTATACGCAGTGTTCAGGAGACTGATGCCTCTGTAGTTGGCGCAGTTTAGAGGGTCTCCTTTCTTGTGGATCGGGCAAACAATGCTGAGGTTGCATTCATCAGGCATACTTTCCTCTAACCAAATCTTGGAGATGAGTTGGTGTATGCACTCTACCAAGTCATCTCCGGCTGCCTTGAAGAGCTCGGCAGGTAAGCCGTCTGGACCAGCAGCCTTGTTGGATTTAAGCTTAGATATTGCTATCCTCACTTCATTTTGGTCAGGTGGACGGAAATCTTGACTGTCATCGTCCAGCGGAATTTGTGTCGTCTTCGCCGTTTAACAGTCTGCAGAAATGGTTTTTCCATGTCCTCAGCACCGACTGTGACTCTACTACAAGGTTTCCTTGTTCGTCTCTACAGGTCTCCGTTCGGGTCTTGTTGGCATGACACGTTCTTTTTACCTTTTGGTAAAACTTCCGAACATTGTTCCTGGAGTAACACCTCTCTATATCCTCGATCGCGCGCTTCTCATGCTCTCTCTTTTTTTTCCGGAGAAGCCGATGTTCTTCCCTCCATTTTTGCTCGTAGAGCTGACGAGCTGCTCTCGTCCTTCTATGCAGCGACGCTTCGTATGCACTTTGTTGGCTGCTTGTGCTTGCCGGCACTCTTCGTCAAACCAGGGGTTTCGAGGGGGTGGGCTGGTGAAACCGAGCACATCAGTTGCGGCGGTTTTGATGGCTTCTTGGCATCGGCGCCACTGGTCTTCGGCACTTGATGCTGGCAGTATAGGACTTCTCAAGAGGTTGAGGGATACGCGATCGGCAAAGGTTCTGGCGGTTTGTTGCGTTTGTAGCCGTCCAACGTTAAATCTCCTCACAGTATTTTCTCGCTGTTGTGGCGTCTGGGATATCCGCATCCGTACCTTGGCTACAACAAGGTGGTGGTCCGAGTCTATGTTGGCCGCTCGGAAAGTTCGGACATCTAGAATACTGGAGGAGTGCCTTGCGTCGATCGCAACGTGATCAATTTGGTTGACGGTTTGATGATCAGGTGACCGCCATGTTCCTTTGTGTATATTGAGGTGAGGAAACCGTGAGCTAGCTATGATAACATTACGTCCCGCAGCAAAATCAATCAGCCTAAGTTCGTTTCCAGACGTGGTGTCGTGTAGGCTATGTTTTCCGATTGTGCTACCAAAGATGTCCTCCTTTCCTATTTTGGCGTTAAAATCACCCAAGACGATTTTAACGTCATGCTTAGGACATTGCTAATATGTTTTGTCGAGGAGCTCGTAGAAACATTCTTTGGTAGCATCGTCTTTATCTTCTGTGGGGGCGTGAGCGCATATCAGGCTGATGTTGGCGAATTTAGCCTTGATGCGGATAGCTGTAAGGCGTTCACTAACGTGTCGAAAGCTCAAGACTTCTTGCCTAAGTCTGCCGCTTACAACAAATCCGCATCCAAATAGACGCTGCTTTTGTTCTCTTTAGCAGTCACCGTAGTAAATGTCACAGTTTTTCATCCTCCTTTTGCCCGGCCCATCCCACCCCACTTCCTGGATGGCGGTGATACCTGCTTTGTAGCAGTCTAAGGCCTCCGCTAGTTGTTCGGCTGCACGCGGTCTGTTCAGAGTTCGAACATTCCACGTGCAGATGCGAACGTCATTGTCCTTTTTTCGTTTTCCAGGGTCGTCAACAGTGAATCCGTCCTTATCCGAGGCTTTTGGTTGCTTCGCAACAGTGCTTTTTTTCCGTGGTAGGGTAGTTAACCCCACGCACAACCCCCAACCTGGAGGACCAGGCCCTTTCTGTAACCCCTTGGGCAAAAGGAGCTGGAATATTCCGGAGTCAGTAACCCGCTGCGGGGATGTGAGAGCTGCCGTTGACCCATTAAGGGCTCTTCCGCCACCATCTCTATTTCAGCACCCTGACTAGTGCTGAAAAATCCTCAATGACCTCAGCTCCAAATACGTCGAAGTAGCTCATTGAGGTATCTGCCATGTTGACTGTTGGTGCCACCGTTGATTCAACCATGTGAATTCATCCGCCGTACGTCTTCCTTCTGAGGGGCTCATGTAAGACCTCTGAGACTCGATCAGGCAGTCATTCCTACAGAGCATTATAGTGTTGCTTTTTTCTTCGTGTTCAACACTCGCGCTTATAAGTTTAGCAAGTCATGCCCGGAAGGACAAGACCAGTACCCGGTGGCTACCACGCGGATGTAAAATAAGCACAATTGATGTGTATGAACAGTTACAACGACTGGGCATCGCCAAATTGACGCCAATCAGTGCCTACCCTATTCATACAACACCCAACCACCGTGTAAATAGTATTTTATTTTAGGAATAAGTGCACTTTTGCTGAAAATATTTATGAAAAATGATTACTGGAGAATGGTTGTAGGAAAATAAAAACATATTGAGCAATTTTTCCTCAGTTATTTAAGAAAAATGTACACATGAAATCGAAGTTAATGATATTCAAAAGCGGCAAAGTTGACAGCATTGATTTTATATTTTTTGTATGTTTTTGCATGTCACACGGATTCTAAATAGACATAACACCGATAGGAAAACAAAATGGCGAATTTGAAAACAAAACTGAGGGGGCCAGCGGCAAGAGGATTGTGAGTTGGGGATCTCAATATTGTCTCTGTAGAGCACACTTCTTCGGGTTCAGTTTTAATTGCGCACTTCGTAGCCTTTGGAACACTTTCTTTAGGTTGTTTCGATGTTCGTGAAATGTTTTTCCTACCACGATGACATCGTCCAAGTAGAACAAACAGGTTTTCCACGTGAGTCCCAGAAAAACGCGCTCCATTAGACGTTCAAAAGTTGCTGGAGCATTGCACAGTTAAAATGGCATTACTGTAAACTGCCAGAGCCCGTTTCCTGCTGTGAATTCTGTTTTCTCACGGTCTTCTGGATGGATCTGCACTTGCCAGTAGCCACTCTTCAAGAGTTGAAAACCATTTGGCTCCGGATAGTGTATCCAGGGTATCGTCAATTCTTGGCAGGGGGTAGCTGTCTTTCTTGGTGACATTGTTTAGCTGGCGATAGTCCACGCAGAACCTCGTACTTCCGTCTTTCTTCTTGACCAGAACGACCGGCGATGCCCACGGACTTTTTGAGCTTTCAATCAGTCCCTCTTTTTCCATAGTCGGATTGGTCTTGCATCCCCGGTGTCGATTCGGTGTTGTACGAGATGTGTTCGACCATACTCGCCACTCTGTGAAGCAAATATATCAGCGAACTTGTTGATTAGACTCCCTGCCACGGCCCGCTGCTCCTGATCCAGCTCACACTCTCCGAGTATATTCTTTTTCATTTCGGATAACTCCGTAGGTCTAAGTGGTTTTGCAGGACTGTCATTGGACAACTTTGTAACCGCAGTAATCGGTACGCACTTTCCGATAACTTCCCCTTGCTTCAGCTTCACGCTTTTATGCTCCACATTGAGGACACGAACGGGAACCAAGTTGTTTTTGGGTTCAACGAGCATCTTTCCCACGATATAGTTCTGATAATGGTTTTCTGGATCTGGTTCGATTAGATAGAATCGGTGGCTCCCATGATCACCTTCCAGCCTTGTCCAAATCACTCTCTCTGACGAAGGTGGTAATATTTCGTCCTCACTTACAACTGTCCTTAGAGCTGCGACGTTCTCGTTCCCGTAAACCATTGGAATCTCGATGTTCTTATACTTTAGAACTTGCATACCGATGTCGAGTACTACATCATGCGCCTTCATAAAGTCGATTCCGATGATGCATTCGTCACATATATCAGCCAATAAGAATGCATGGGAGAAGACTATTCCTGCAAGATTTATCGTCAAGAGTACCCCACCATACACCTTTGCCGTTGCTCCAGTCGCTGTTTTCAGACAGTAGCTGCTGGTGTTGTGCAGCCATGATTGGCGAACGATGTCCCTTCTGATTATGGAAGCGGTGGCACCTGTATCGATTGTGGCCACATACTTTTCCTGGCCGATATGTGCTTCCACTGTCAAGCTCCTGTTACATCGTTTGGTCTGGGAAACCTGAATTGTGGTCCTGGGGGCTTCGATTCCAGAAACCAGCTTCTGCCCCACGAAGTTGGTTCTTACTCCTTTCCCGACTGACGGCTTTGTGATATTCCATCCGCCGAATGTTCAGGTGCCTCCTCGTTACGACTCCTAATTCTGCAATGTGGACAACTGCCTTGTCTACGTTCAGCTCTGCACTGCCGTTGTAGATGTCCAATTTTGTTGCAGTTCCAGCAACGAATCGGTCCCCTGTGAGAATTATTCCGGTCTACTACTCCTGTTCTCTGGCATGAGCACTCAAGGGATGTTATTTCTCTCACACGGTGAAATCCTTGAGATGCTTGGTCAGCAGCTCTCATCGTTAAGGCAAATGCAAGTGCCTCAGGAAGAGTTCTCTTTCCCGCCATTCGTAGAGCCATCTGCAGTTGTCTGTCCTCTATGGCTTGTGTAAAAGCTTCAATAGCCATTTCGTTGATAACATCCTCGCCGGCATTGGGATACGACAAATGTGCTAGGCGTTCGATGTCCGCTTGCAACTGCTGGAGTGTTTCTCCCCTCTTCTGGAGTCTACTGCGCAGTTGTACTCTATACACTTGCTGCATATGGTCGCACCAAATCGCATCTCAATAGCCTTCACCAGAGCGTCGTAGTTGCGTTGTTTTTCTTCTGAGATAGTTTGAAGCAATTCTGCAGCTGAACCTCGTAATGCGAGTGTTAGTGCAATCGACTTTTCCTCGTCGTCTCATCCGTTGGTCGTTGCAGCTGCTTCGAACTGTCTCTTATAGATTGGCCACGATGTTTGACCATCAAAAACGGGTGGTTGCATCTCTTTCCTTCTTGGGCAGTCAGCAGAATATTCTCGAACCTTCTGTTTCTTAACTTTTTCGAACTCTTTAGCTATATTCTCGATGTTTGTTTCGAGCTCTTCGAATTTGGTATCATGCTTGTTTAATTTTTCATCAATTGCATCGATTTTAACTTCTAGAACATGTTTAAATTCTTCCACGGCATCTTTTTGTGCGGCGACAATGGAATTTTTCTGTTCGTCAAGAGAATTTTTCTGTTCTTCAAGAGAATTCTTCTGTTCTTCTAGAGAATTCTTCTGTTCTGCGAACTTCAATTCCATAGAATTCTTTTGTTCTTTTAGAGAATTCTTCTGTTCTGCGAACTTCAGTTCCATAGAATTCTTCTGCTCTTCTAGAGAATTCTTCTGTTCTGCGAACTTCAATTCCATAGAATTCTTCTGTTCGTCTATCTTGGCAAGAAGTAGTTCCATCATAGCGCTAATATCAATGCCTGTACTTACTTGTTCTTCTACCACGTCGAATAGCATGGATTTCGGATCTGCTCCCTCGCATTCGACAGCGTCCTGCAGACGAAGTATGAGGTCACTTTTTCCTCCAGCTGTGGAGAGATTCCGCTTTTCTATTTCACTTTTTAATTGGGGTATACTTAGATGTAGCAATAAACGACCCATTTTTTTTTGTCTTTTGTAATTTCAAAATTCACAAATTCACCTTTTTTTTTTTTTTTTTTTTTCTTAACTTTTCTTTAGTCTTAATAGCACTTAGACACTTAGCACAGAATAAGTTTTATCCCACTTCTGACACCAATGTTACATTCAGGCTGGGATTCGAAAAGATAAAACACTATTCCGTTTAACTTTTCCAATAAAATCACTTTATTTACACTTTCTACTTATTCACTTATTAAGTACCAAAACAATATCACTTAAATCAATTCTTAAACGTTTCAATCCAATCGCTTTATTCACTGTATTTCTTTTCACTTATTTATCTCCCAACCGATTACTTTTTCGAACTTCACCACGGGTTAAAAGTCAACTGTACCTCTCTGTTGTCAACGCGCCCCTTTTATATCCGCGCTGCCACCTATCAGCGAATATTTCAGAAGTAGATATATTCCAGATGTATATTCCATATCTTCTCTAGATGGTTCTAGAATTAACTAACTTGACAGATTTCAGTCTCCAATTGGAAGTGGAACTTGGAGGGAAACCGAGTGCCCGATTCACCACAATTCCTAAGTGTCTGATTCACTATGTGCCTGATTCACCACAATATTAATACATAAATAAATTACACAAATAGATTCACCCGATGCAATTACTTTCTTTGCTGTAGAGAAAAAAACAAACTGAAACGCACTTGGATTGATAAATCTGAGAAAATATAGATTCGCAAAAGCGCGAAGATTTTTTTTTTGTTCCAAACGCACATAAAAAGTGCTCTGAGAGCTCCCAATCAAATGCCACAATAATATTTAAGGATTTATTATTAATTAAAGTAACTCTCATTCATTCATTAGTAATAAAAATGCATAAAAAGAGTATCGTGTCCAATTTTATAACGCAATTGCAGCAGCCGCCGTGTCGCCTTTACAAAAGGGAACTGCGAGCTGCGAACAAATCATTTTTTGTATGAAAACACTTTTTTTGTTTTTTTTTTTTTTTTTTTTAAACTTCTGACTTATCGCCAGGGCGATAAAGAGGCACTTTGACCTAAAAGATCTATTGTGCCGAAGGTTGCCAGAAAATAAAATTTAGGCTAGCAGAGTTTCCACTTCCCTAATGTAGCTGATAATGTTTTCAGCAGAGGACTTCTTCAGTTCTTCAGGACTAAGTATTTCACGGAAGAAGAATTTCCTTCTAGTACTGTATAGAGCTGGACATTCGCACAAGATGTGTTCAGCTGTTTCGTCTTCTTCGAGACATAGCCGGCACTCCGGGGAGTTGACTATATGCATTTTGTTTAGATGATATCGCAGACCGTGGTGACCAGTTAGGTAGCCTACAAGGTTTTTGATATCGTGCCTTCTAAGGTTTAGAATTTGTTTGGCATTTCTTTTAAATGGTAAGATTGCCCTTTTGGCTTGTCTGAGGCCTGGGATTTCTTCCCACTGTTTGATACACATTTTGTGTTCCCAGCTTTTTATGATAGAGTTAATTGCTGATTTGGTGACGGCACAAAAAGGTTCTGGTCCTATGAAAGGGGTCTCCGACCCTTTCCTGGCAAGCTCGTCAGCTTTTTCGTTTCCTTCAATACCCTCGTGTCCGGGAACCCACCATAATTTGGTTTTGTTTCTGGAGCCGAGAGATTGGAGGGCATTTAGGCAGTGCATGACTGATTTTGAGACAATGATTGGTGAGCTAAGGGCATTTATAGCTGCTTGACTGTCCGTGATTATATGGATGTTTGCACCTTTTATACCTGAGGAAATGATGAGGTTTGCGCATTCCTTAATGGCATGGAGCTCCGCCTGAAATACACTGGGGCTTTTCCCCATAGGTATTGATAAATTGCGGTTTGGCCCATGTATGCCAGCTCCCACACCCGATTCCATTTTGGAACCATCCGTATACCACTTTAGGCCGTTTTGGCAGTTAGGTGGGTTATTGCTAACCCATGCTTCTCTTTTAGTGATCTCCGTGGAGAATTTCCTGTTGAAGCATAAAGTTTTTGGTAGTCGGTCAGTTACCGCGCAGGTCATGTCAAGTTCCGGAAGTTCCGAGATAAGGGTCAATAGCTCCGGATGGTCACTAAAGTTTATCTCTTCCCCTTGTGCCAGGCTTGCTGAGCTGCGTATAGCCACTTTTTTGATATGTATGTGGAGGGGTGTTAATCCTATTAAAGCTTCTATAGCAGCTGTAGGACAAGTTCGCATTGCGCCGGAAAGACCCAGGCATGCAAGGCGTTGCAACTTGTTCAGCTTTGAAATGGTGTTCTTTTGGATAACTTTGTTCCACCATACTATAGAAGCATATGTTATAACGGGTCTAATCATGACTGTGTAGATCCAGTGAGTGATCTTCGGTGTAATCCCCCAGGTTCTACCGTACATACGGCGACAGGCCCATAAAGCATTAGTAGCTTTGGTAATTTTATACTTTATATGGGAGTTCCAATTCAGTCGTTTGTCTAGGACAACTCCAAGGTATTTGACTTCGTCGGAATACTCAATGAGTATGTCATTGATTGAAATTTGGTTTAGATTTAAATTTCTTCTCTTGGTGAAGGGAACTATGATAGCCTTGTTCGGATTGATAGAAAAATTTTCTGTGCGACACCAATCCAGGACTATCTTAAGAGCATTTTGCATTATTGATGTAACTTCATTTGCTTCTTTACTCCTAACAATGATGACTAGGTCATCGGCATAGCCTATGATATCGAAGCCTGCGGAGCTAAGCTTACGTAATAGGTTATCTATAACCAAGGACCACAGTAGAGGTGAAAGTACGCCTCCCTGTGGGCAGCCCCTTACGGCTGTAACAGATGCTGTGATTGATCCATTCGAAGCCGTTATTTTCCGGCTTACAAGCATCGCTTTGACCCATTTGATGGTCGGTTCATCTATATTTCTATCAAGCAAAGCATTTGATATGGAGTCATATCCTGTATTGTCAAAAGCACCCTCTATGTCGAGAAACGCGCATAGCGCGATCTCTTTGCAAATGTAAGCACTCTTTATTTGTTTAGTTAAACTTAAGAGTGCGCCTTCGGTTGATTTGCCTTTCTGATAGGCATACTGGTAGGGGTGTAGAGGTATGCTGCGAGTTAAGCAATCTCTGATATGAACGTCGATTATTCTTTCCATTGTTTTCAAAAGAAACGATGTCAAGCTTATGGGACGGTATGATTTAGGTAATTCACTGGGCTTGTTGCCTGGTTTGGGGATAAATACCACATTTACCTCCCTCCAAGTCTGTGGTATGTAGCCCCAGTTGAAGCTAAACCTAAATAAGGCAATTATGGTGGGTAGAATGAACTCCAGACCTTTCTGTATAAGGGCCGGAAAAATACCATCTGCACCCGGTGCCTTGTATGGCTTGAATGAGTCAATTGCCCATTTAACCTTATCCGGGGTAAACAGTCTGCCGGATAAACTATTTATTCTACCTATGTTATATGGACGTGAGTCCTCGGTAGCGTGTTCATAGAATTCGTCTATGATGATGGACCCAGGGAAATGCACTTGAAGAAGGGTGTGCAGGGTTTCTTCTCGGTCGCGTGTGACTGTACCGTCAGGTTTAATTAGCAGTCCCATGCAGTTTGAGTGATCTTTACAGAGTGCCTTTTGCAGGCGAGCCACTGCGGGGAGTTCTTCTAGACTCTCGCAGTGGTTTCGCCAAGAGGCTCTTTTGGATTTTCTCAACTCTTTGTTATATTGGGTTAGTAGAGATCGATATTGATCCCACTGACCGGTGCGTTTAGATTTATTAAAAAGTTTCCTCACTTTTCTGCGAAAGTCTTCTAAGGTTTTGTTCCACCATGGTACGCACCTCTTTACTATGGTGCGTTTAACTTTGCAGCTGGCTGCAAAAGCCGTGAGGATGATATCATTCACCTGACTTTGAGCTGCCTCCAATTCGCTTACACTGAGTGGAGGTTTTGGGAGCAGGTCAGATGTTATCGCTAGATTCTCGCGATAGGTTCTCCAGTTCGTGAGTTTGTTAACATAACGGACCGGCGCCTGTTCAGTGTTGCATCTCAATTTGAAACTAATGTGCATATGGTCTGATAAAGATGCCTCATCAGACACACACCAGTCTTCTACAATGCTTTGGACAAAAGGAGATGAGAGGGTAAGGTCTAAAACTTCCGCTCTTATTGCGTTCCTAAAGGTAGGCTTATTGCCTCTATTTAAAATAACCAAATTGTTGCAATATTCCAATAAAGACTCACCTCTTTTGTTCGTATCTCGACTGCCCCAAATGTTATGGTGAGCATTTGCGTCGCAGCCGATGATAAATTGTAGTTGCTGGTTTTGACAGTACTGGAAGAGTTCCTGTACTGGAGTAGGTGGCACCTCATCTTCATCTCCAGCAAAATACGCCGATGCGCATACGATCTTTTGTAGCTCCCGGCCGTTGTGGCGTTCTAATAATATCGCCACCAGATCCCTTGAATTGAAATCTGGAATGAGAGAAAATTTTATATCTTTCGCAACAAGTATAGCTGCCCTTGGTCTAAAATTTCCTCGGGCGAAGATAAGCTCTCTGGCTTTACACTTTAAACCAAAAATCTTACCGTCTGTTGCCCATGGCTCCTGGATTAAACCGAGAGCGATGTTCCTTTCGGCACATCGTTGGATATAGGTGTCCGAGGCACCCATAGCGCGGTGCAGGTTAGCCTGCAGCACACTCAGGAGAGATGTCATCTTTTGCGAGTGTACTCAGGGTTTCGTATTCTGTTCGGTTTATTATCACCTCTGCGTTTTACGATACCCTGTTGAGTGGATAGGCCGTGTTGCCTGTCTCTCGGACTTCTGCCCTGCATCTTTTGTCTGCTGCCTTTCCGATCTTCATGAGCCAATTTTGGCCTGAAAGGCTTCCTGCTCCTGTTGGCAGGGGCTGTTTCTACCTTGTTGGCAGACTTTTGTGCAAGCTCGATTGCTTTGGCGCTGGTACTGGGTACAGGTGTCGAGTCACTCTGCACCGTTCCGCTCGCTTTGGACAGTAGTTCTGTCGTGGGGTTGACTGTTTTTCCAACATTGTGTGGTGTTGAACGATCCGCATTTTTTAGGATGATTTTGATCTGCCCAAAACGATAGGAGACCATTCCCTTCTGCGCAGCCAACCTCTTCATTATGCTATCGTTGATAGCAAAGACCATATGGGCGATATCTCTCTCGTCCGATCTTTGAAGAACTCTCCACGTCCTAGTGTTGAGTTCCCTGTTTTGGCCATCCAGTATTGCAAGGATTCTTTCGTTAGCTACGCCGGTACTCTGTGGAAAGAACCCTCTGATGATATGTGGCTTCGGAAAATTTTCCTCACCCACTAGCATCACCTCAAATCCACATTTCCTCTTTAGCTTGGTGAAATTCACCTTCATCCACTCAGCGGTGGAAGAATCTGCGCACATGAGCATTAGCCATCCGGCTTTAAATGTCGTGCCGCGGAAGGATGGTTTTGTGTCCTCGTCACGTAGCTCTATCGTGATGTCCATAATCCTCTCTTGTATTTGAACCATTTGTTCATTACTAAGGGGATTATGGTCGAGATCAGCCGGCACTACTCCCAGTCTAACACAGCTCGTTATATTGCTATAAGAAACTTTGTTAGCGGTTGTACTACCAGCCCGAGCTCGTTTAGCTTCGGACTGAGGAGGGGTATTATCTTCGGATCGCATACGCTTCCCTTCAGGACCCTTGTAGCCTTCCGTTGATTTAGCGAATGCTCTCGCTTGCTCCTTCGTACATCCCTTTTTTCTAGCCTGTTTGAAACGGCGTAGTTCAGAGGGTGTAAATCTGACGTATCCCAACTCGTTTTGACCTATTTTGTCATCAGTCTTGGGCTCGCCTATGTCATCTGGAAGTTCATCAGATAACATACTGACGTTGCACAATGTGCTTGTCTCGGATATTAAGTCGCTTAGATGAGACGATTTCTCGTCTAGGCTTCTCATTTCCAATTCGTTGGTAGGTAACTCTTTCCGAGTGGCAGGTATCACGTCATTGGTGCTGACAGGATATTAACATCCCTATTTGATGATGCATTTATAGAGGTATCATTCTCTATGGTATTTTTATTTTTTAAGGAATCTATTTTGACCCACGAGTAAGCGGGATATAATCGGTCGCCCGTAGTCTACCCGTTTAACCACAGGAAGGCTCTCTTGAAATCGGAGGTCGCCTGGTATCCGAAGTTCGCAAACTTGCGACTAAGCACCCTCTTAGCCATGCATCCCTCGACGTATGCTGTTCAGTCTTGGATTAGGGATTAATTAGAGAGGTTTACTCCTCTCCCTGCTCCTTTGCCCGGGCTTGGGACCGGCAAGTTACACTTAAGTAACCAGGCGGAGTATAGCGTCCTTTGGTTTCGGGACTCATCTGGAGAATATCTCGAGAATCATTGACCTTACTCAGCCCCTACAACTCGGCAAGTTCGACGCTCGTTGGTAGGAGATGAAAACACTTAATTGCCATTTTAGTATCCATTAACCATTTTATGTAATTGATCTGACTGCCGATTGAAAATCTGTAGGGTTATATTGAGCAAAACATTGTATAACAATTTACTGAGGCACCCTGCTCATCAAAAAGGTCTTCCATGCCACCAACTTTTTATACACCTACCAGCAGCGTCGCGTGAATTATTTAGATGGGTGTGCAAATTCTTTAAAATCATATATTTTTTTAGAAATAGGTATCAATTAATTGCCTGAAAACACGTTCCATTTATTGTTTTCTCAATTATTGTTCTGCGTGTTATGCATCACTGGCCTTAGTTAGTTTTAATGAAATTTCTTTCTTCTTATTTCAACCTTCTTCAAGGTAAGACCTACTAGCCAAATAAAATTCAGATATCCCTAACCTGTCCATCACTCTTTTTTTTTTTGGTTTCTTTTCTTTTCGAAAACCCTCCCCGAGGAATTACAACCGGCGAAAAGAGTCTATCCCGAAACAGGCATGTTACAATAAAACTGCTTTCAGGCTCATCTAGTTCAATATTTAAGGACTCCTCATTGACTGCACGACTGCAGTTAACGAATCATCTAATTCGTATGCCAAATTTCCCGCAGTATCTCTCGGGGTCATTGTATCCTTAAGAAAAAGTAAACTTGTGTAGTACTGCCACTTCCCAGGATATATTGCTGCATGGTCTTGCGAATCGCCGGATTTACTTTTCGGAATTTTTTTTAATTCTTTATCAAATTGATCGCGCAAATTTCGCCACCTCTTTTTAGCATCATCTTCTGAAAAGAAACAAGAGATAAATGAATTTGTTGTTTCAGGTACTTGTCAACGGGAATATCGTTTAGGCAAATTGCTTTCTCATTTAGGATATCAAAATCGTCTGTTGCTTTTATAGTCAAAGAAGTATGTAAGGCCATATGGAAGTCACTCCAGAAGATATGCCTGTACCATCAACTGAAAGTTTTGAAATGGTTTCAAAAGGCTTTCTCGAGAAATGGAATTTTCCCCACTGTTTGGGAAGTATTGATGGAAAACATATTAGGCTTAAATGTCCTGCAAAATCAGGCAGTATGTATTACAACTACAAAGGATTCTTTTCAATAGTACTCTTGGCAGTGGTAGATGCAAAGTATCGTTTCACAATGATCGATGTGGGCGCATACGGGAAAGATAGTGATGCTGGAGTTTTTACTAATTCAGCAATTTATAAAAACATAAACAATGGTAATTTAGTTTTACCTAGAGATAAGCCACTACCCAACTCTAGGCAGAAAGCTCCATTCGTTTTTGTAGGCGATGAAGCGTTTCCCTTGAGAACATATCTTATGAGGCCTTATCCTGCAAGACGTCTTCAAAACAATACCGCTGCTTCAAATTTTAATTACCGTTTGTCAAGAGCCAGAATGACAGTGGAATGTGCATTCGGCATTAGTTCAGCCAAATTCAGAATTTTATTAAAAGCAATAGAAACTTATATGTTGAAAATGCAGTCAATATTGTAAAAGCAATTTGCATTCCACACAACATTATTACTGATATAGAGAAAGAAGAAACTTTTCCCAACATTATTCAACAAAGTGTACGTTCAAGAAATCTTATGGGAAACAACAATTTGCAATTTTCCAGAACAAATAATCACCCGCCGCGAGAAGCAGAAATTACACGAAACATGTTTTGTGAATACTTTTCAGTAAATAAAATATACAAATTAAAACGTAGTTTACTTACTTAAAATCCCCACATTTTCAGCTACTGCGTCCCATTCGTTATTTGTAGTTCTTTTGTCTTTGTAGCGATAATGACTCTTGTTCCACAAAGCATTTCTCTTTTGTACTTCCGAAATCAGAACCTCCATTATTTTTATTAGCTTCCGTACGATAACTGCGAGAAAAATCAAACTAGTTTGATTTTCAAACAATGCGTGAGATGCGGAAACGTCGCAAAACACGCGCTCCCGCAATATCGTGTTTACGCTAGACGTCCGCATCGCATATATGCTCGCATCTGTTTGATTTTGAAAGCTGCCCGCATTAAACCGCATTTACACTATCACGCACGCGCATTTTTGCACGAGACGGGACAGAGAGATCCGTTTGTCCCCAGTCAATGCTAATAAAGGCGTAGGAATGAGATCACAAATCAGGCGCCTAAGGTGTCATAGATGTTCTACCCATAATTATAGATACGTAAAGCGGAAGTTCCGGCAACTAACATTTCTGCAATCACATGAAAACATTTCTATTTCCGATTTAAAATATGTGAAATCAGAGTGTTAACTAGTTTCAGTAAATTAAACCAACTATTCATCAATCATTTATACGAAATAAATAAATAATTGTACGTTCATAACTTCCGGAAGCCATTTTGTTTTATAGGAAAATTAAATTTTGTAAGCCATCGCTATAAAAATATCAACATGCATAGCTTTCCCATAATTCCTACCACGTAAACAAGATGGCCGACCAAAAAACGAATCACGTTTTTTTGCGTGTTAGGTAATGCTGTCCCTTTCAGTCAGACGGCTGTTTAGTATTGCGCATCCCTTTAATTTTCCGTTATAGGAATGTGTGACCGTGTAAATGCACTATAAAACTGCATTTACACTATCACGCACGCGCATTTTTGCACGAGACGGGACAGAGAGATCCGTTTGTGAGAATTGTACCAATCAATCTACTACAATTACCACTTTTCCGCCAACATTTCGCAGCGCCTGCATACTGCAAAACAAAACGGAGAGCGAATTTTTTCGTTCATGATTTCGTTGTGTCACTTTTGTATGGGATTTTTCGTTTCGGGACAGGTCCGTACTGAAAAACGATGAAAACATCTTCCAAGAAATCTATTACAGTTACCTGCTTCAAAATGCAATATATCTGCGCATCTCTATCAACAATTTACAGCATATTATTTATTATATATAACTATCCCTCTCTAGCCGAAAAGAAAACAAAACCCGCATAAAAACCAAATATGGGAACGTCACATACCTTAGAAAAATCATAACAATTGGTGGCCAGTTGCATAAACAATTTTATTTTCACCGTAAATTCACCTGTTTTATCAGAAACAAAAAGATTTAACTGTGGGTGTGATCAATTTTCCACCATTTTCTATTTAATGTGATCACAGATTTTGCGAGTGGAAAATAAACAAAGGATATGACTGCAAGAAACCCTCAGACTCTGATGGCTGTTCCAAATGAGGAAAGTTTTGATTTTCTCTTCAAGATCGTATTAATCGGTGACTGTGGAACAGGTAAAACTTGTATTGTTGAGCGCTTCAAAACGGGCAATTACGTAGAACGTCACGGGAATACAATAGGCGTTGACTTTTCAATGAAAACTATTGCCATTGAAGGGAAGCAAGTAAAGGTAAGTTCATGAACAATCGAAAAAATACCATTGAATGCGAAAGAGTGCTGATGCGGGTAATTGTATTTTGATTTAGTTACAAATATGGGATACGGCTGGTCAGGAACGTTTTCGTACTATTACACAGAGTTACTACCGTTCAGCAAACGGGGTTATAATTGGTAAGTGAGTGTTCTGCTAACACTATTCTTTTCTTATCTGTACCATCGGTTATGTTTAATGTAGATATGTGACCACATTTTTGTGTCAATTCTATTTTTGTTCAACTTTTGCCACAGTGGATTACAATAGGCCTGTTTGCTTTAGCTTCGAGCCCAGCAAAGCAAAGTAAAGTAGGATTTTCAGAACGCAATTACAACAACTACGCTCTACTTGACACTTGGAGGACTTACACTAGATATTCATTCCCAGCAAGAGCCACTTGGGAGTAAATGTTTACTTCTGAACACCAGGGGGAGAAAGTTTTATGTTGCCACCGTTGTATAATATGGACATGTTCGCAAAGTTTCTCTATTTACAGCAAAGAGTATCCAAACTAGAGAGCCAACTGAGAGCAGAAACGCTACATTTGCCTACAAGCTTCCTGTTACCTTGTACTGCCTATCAATTTCCTATTCGTGTCTGTAAAAATTAAAGTAGCGCTATTGCTGCAGCACACATACTTAGGAAATTCCTAGGCAGGGTGCAGGGACTTCATGTCAATCGGGCGGGCTTCTTCAGATTCGCTCTCAGATTTCAGATTTCGTGTGGCTAATCGAACATATAAACGTCATTTGCTCTTTTTTGTGATAATATTCGTGCGATTCGAATATGTGTAGCCTTCAACCCTTTGCAAAGCGTTTTCCATTCACTGATTAAATTTTGAATTAAAACACCCGGTTGGTTTCTAAATATTTATACATAAAGAATTTACAAAAATTGATTCACCCGATGCAATGCCTTTTTGCAGTAGAAAAAATTCACGGAAACCTAAACGCCCTCCACCAGTTTGCCAAACTCAAACGCACTTGTATTGGTAAATCTGAGAAAATATCTAGATTCGCAAAAGTGCTCTGAAGTCTGAAATGTGAAAAAGATTGCTTTTTTTTGTTACAGTCACCCACTTCGTCTCAGCGTACCCCTGAAAAATAAAATGAAATTATAAAATAAAATTCAAGCAAAAAATTACTGAACTTACCCTTGTTTATAACGAGGCACCCTGTTCCTGTTATCTGTGTACTGCGCTGTCTCATGCTGTTCGGTAATGGAAATGCAACTGAGTAAACAAAATCAGAATATCGCAAAAACAACTTATTGTACTTACCCGCAATCACATTTTTATCACAGATTTGCGATCCTGTCCTGTAGCCCCTCGTTCGTCCCATGTCTGTTTCAAATAGGTGATGTCTAGATACCTGCTTGTTGCGATAATATAAAAACACAAAATTTAATAGAAAAGTAAACAATTGCATATCTACATACTTGCCTACATAATAGCAGCAAACTTCCCACGGCACGCTGAACAATGTATTGCGCGGAAATTCCGATGAAGAAGAAGGCGATTGCGCCGCCGATGCTCCACAAAACATGGAAATATCAATTCTATTAAAATATATTCATAAAAAGGCTATTAAGACTACTAGTTAATAAAATATTATAAAATAATTACTTACCACTGCAAATGTTGTCCATGCTTGTTTTGTAGTGTTCCTTAAACATCGATAGTCTATCGATAGTATCGATAGTTTTTTACTATCGATACTATCGATTGTTCAAAAAAACTATCGATACTATCGAAACGCATTATATGAGGACATATTCAAAAGTACTGATAAAAGATAAAACCGGTGAAACATGTACGTAAAAGAAGTACTTCGTTTCCACTGACAAAGGATAGGCGATTGGGCAAAAACTCAGTAATATACCTGCTGTAGATAAGAATACGTGAAGCTACCATCTCTTTCTTACTTATTAAAAAATGTAGCGCCTTTACACTCAAGTAAAGTTCGGATATTCATACGTCAAAATTAGATACTTTCGTAATAAGAGTACTACTTTTCTACGTATAAAAATAGGTGTCTTTAAGTAAAGTTAAGATTAGACTGTATGCCAAGTCGTCATAAAATGCCAATTTCTGACAGTTCTCCTGTCAAAAAATGGTCATACCATCGGCCCTAGCGAGGTATCCGTCGGAACGGAAAATTTTCCGATTTTATAGGTACGATTCGGAGGATTTTTGCTTCGAGGTTTTCTTCGAAACAACTGTTCGGAGAATTGTTCCGATATTTTGTAACGCATATTGAATTACGTTGAAGTGCGATGAAGTCCATTTTATTGATAAATTTTTGACTAGCTAGGTTTCTCGAATAGAATTTAAGCCTCCGAAAGATTATGCTTTGCGGAGAATTATCCGTTCCGAAGCGTACCTCGCTAGGGCCGAATGTAATGGACTTGGGCATATCTCATAATGCTCTAATGACCTAAATGCCAAATATGACCAGGCTGATTTTGACAGATAAAAATGCCCAAATAGCATATAGTGCAATCGGACAACAGGCACGAATGCCAGCATAAAGCCCTATATGTCCATATGCACTTTATTGAAATTTCGTTATGGTATTGCTGGCATTTTTGATGGAACAAGAATTATTTTGTTGTCATCGGCGTTCATTTCGTTCTCTTTTTTTGTGGAACCCTACTACAACTTTTGGTAATAAATAACAAATGTCTTAAATGACCTTATTGGTAATTTTGATCTCTAATATACAAATTTGATGATCCTGACATTTTGGCATGCAGTCTTATCTTAAGACAATAATAAAATATAAATGCGAGTCCTTTTAAAACATTTCTTGACCACAGCTGCTTCGGTATTCCAATAAAATATGTTTGTTTTTAATGTTTTTTATTAATAAACTATGGACAAATTTACAACCCCATCCTTAGAAAATATAAAACTATCGATACTATCGATACTATCGATAGTTTTATTCCAAAACTATCGATACTATCGAAATGTAAAACTATCGATGTTTAAGGAACACTATTGTTTTGGTTGTGTTTCTCGTTGTTTTTTTTTTGACACCCTGAAATGTCAAATAATATGTTGAACCGGTAGAGTTCAGGGATACATTGTTGATCAACTTTGAGATGCATGTTGAAGGAGTTCAGAGGCAATGTTGATTGAGTGGGTTTAAGAATTAATTCAAAGAGCAGGACGTTGAGATGGGATGAAGAAGGTAGCATGATCCCTAGCCGCTAATCCAGAAACGGAAGATTGGCCAAGTGTTTGTGGCAAATTATGTATGGGGCATTGTTGGCTGTAGAAGCCGAAGAGCTGTTTCCTAGATGAAACCATTTGTGGTGCGAACGTAGACGAAAGCAGAAGTACCTTTAAACGGCCATAGTGCCAATTAAATTTTTGTTGCAACATTTTTTTTGTATCGTACATTTTATTAAATCAAATTTATGAAAATAAGTCCTAGATAGGCAAATAGTTTAAATTTAAGTTTTATACTGTTTATTGTGGTGAGTTTAGTTAAATTATGTGAGACGTGGAGGTCAAGTGGCGGTCATGGACTTTACTCAGACGTCATATACGAAGAAAGTCGTGACCGCCAAATAAAAAGCGAGTGAATGAACTTTGCTGGAGTCAAAACCATATTGTTGCTGAGGTGAAGAGAATTTTGCGGATTGTTGAAAGCGCCAACCGACGTGAATTAAAAGGTGAAAGTGGAAGTGCCTGAGGTGTCCGGAAATCATTTACCTCCGTATCACCATCGAAAGCCAGGATTCCAAAAAAAAAAAAATATATCGTCCATGACGTCACCAGGTTTGGTAGTTTTAGTTTTATGTATGATTCCACGCCAAGAGTTATTTACTGAGGGGATAGTGGAATCCGGAATCAAAGTCCACTCCCCCAGTACCCCGTCAGCACAGTTATCCACAGGAAACGAAAATTAACGTCACATTTACATCAAACAGTTAACCGAAAAACACTTACCTGATAGGAGCATCGTCATTTTCATCGTTTTTGTTAGTAATTGTTTTAGTTTTAAGTGGCGTGAGTTAAGTTTTAAGTTTTTTTTTTGTGATTATTTTTTTTTATTCTGCTTTAAATTAGTATTTTAGAGTAAATTATTAAGGCGGCAAATAATTCAATTTCCGTGGTCCGTTTTGTCTCCGCGTTCCGTTTCCGTGTTACAGTTTTTTTATTCTCCCCACCCCTCCCAAACTGAGCTCACTCTGGGTAGTTGAATAGTTGGGAAATAGGTAGTTTTTCTTGGACCTTGACCTGCGGGAATTATATTAAAGAGATTTTTTCCTTGTTAGTTTAATTTTAAATTCTCCTTATTGTGTAAATTTTGTTTTGTTTTCATATTTTATCTCTTTTGCCTCTCTCTCTCTATATATATATTTAATAGTAATCTTAATGCGTAAATTTAATAGCAAACAAAATAAATGTGCTTATCCACGCCCAAAATGAGAGTTATCACTTTTATTCAAGCGCCCAGACGCTTGATGGGTTTTTAATTGAATTTTCAGGGGGTGCATAGGGGGGCGTACGATCTACCATGGCGATGATGGAGTAACCGACGACAGATTATTCGTTTTGGGGAAATCCAAAATGGCCACAGGATTTCCATGGTGGGGAGGGAGAAGGCCATCGCTGAATAACATCGCAGCGCCTTCAGTGTGGTAAAACCAGTCCGTCCGTTATAGATAGAGAATGTTTTGTTTTATTCGGCATGTTTTATGTTTTGTTGTAGGCTTTGTCGTGCAGCGGGGACAAGAACCACCCCATTCGGCGAGCTTAGCCGTGCTTCGCCAGCATGCCGCGCTCCTCGCTCGCGACCTTCATTCCCTTTCTTTTCTGTTCCCATCCTTAGGTCCCATCCACATCCTTGCTTCCTATCATACATTCGCTCCTAGCGCCCTCTATATTCCACCAATAGGCTTATTACATTTTGTACCAAACGAACATAAAAAAAAAGTGCTCTGAGAGCGCCCAATCGAATACCACATAAGGTGGAATTTTAAGTGGGGGCGACTGTGTTCGTCATTTTTGGTGCCGAATGCCGATTAGTTACACGGCGTTCACATCGCAGTTCAATTTAAACATTTTTAAATTTTATGAAATTGTTGGAAAATTGAATTTCGGATATAATATACGTAGTTAAGCACAGATACGATTTCATTATCGTCTTTGTGAATAGCCCCCACATGGAGATATCATCTCAGGATGATATACCCATTTCAAAGCACAAACATATAAACAAAGAACAGAATGCAAAAGAGCATAAACATAATAAAGATAATGATTCCACAGTCGTAAGCAACACACGGATTTATCATATTAAGATGATAAATCCATTTGTGACGAATAAGCATATTTAGGTTATAAGTAGGGATACAAAATGTATTTCAAGTCAGTTTAAGATCAGACTCAGAAAATTGTAGAACACTATTTTTTAATAAAGGCAAGTTTGCCCAGAATATTTTTTTTTGCAAAATAAAAGTCAATTTTATTTTACTGGCGCCCGAGCAGGGACCCGGTACAGTTAATAATAATTCTCAGTAGCTTCCCCCCACCAGAGGTAAGGGGTTACTGTTTAAAAGAATTAAAACTTAAGAAGTGCAAAGTAGTGGAAAAATTATAAGTGCTAGTTCTCAGTAGCTTCCCCCCACCAGAGGTAAGGGGTTACTGTTTAAAAGAACTAAAAAATAAAACCACGAACTTCGTCAGACATATGTGTAGTAGCACAAGGCCGAGCCATTAGTAGGAGGCTATCAACTTCAACGACGCTCTCCAAAGAGGAACAACTCGGACTACTCCAAAACACTGCCGAAAATACACCGCCGGTCCCGAAGTGTACAATAAACCCAGGTGTGCACTATAAAGATCCCCTTTAACTAGGGACGGGTTTTCGTTTCACGTGCTGCCCCACGTTTCATCTTTAACCAAAAAGGATGAAGACATAAATATTAGTAATGTAAGTCAAAAAACAAAAGTTCAAAACTTAAAAAGAGAAATATCAAAGATAAATATTGAAGACATCAATATTAGTAATGTAAGTCAAAGAACAAAATTTTAAAACTTAAAAAGTGAAATATCAAAGATAAATGTTAAGAACATCAATATTAGTAATTTAAGTCAAAAAACAAAACTTGAAAACTAAAAAAGTGAAATATCAAAGATCAATATTAGTAATGTAAGTCAAAAACAAATACTTAAAAATTGAAGTATCAAATATAAACATTTAAAATCACAAAACCAACCGGAAAAATAACCATAACAAGCCGCTAGGATTGGTTTAGTTTTAAGAAATAAATTATTTTCTAAACAAAAATTTTAGAAACATATTAAAAAAAAAAAGTGAATATTAACAATTATTATTATCATATAAATAGTGTTTTAAACAATACAATTATATCTGCAAAATTACAAAAATGCAATCTTTGCAAGAAGTAGTAGAAGAGCTACAAGCTCAAATAGTGAACCTTAATGGTTCTTTTAATGCACAAATGCAATTGACTTCAGCTCTCCAAAGAGAGCTTACAACTTTCCGAGAGCAGCTCAAAATAAACTAGATTTAATACCAACAGCAAATATACCCGAAGCAGAAGTATTAGCAAGACCAGCAAATGAAACGGACTTGCTCCAACAGAGCAAAATCCCTGATCCCGTAAAAGAAATTAGAACCTTTGATGGAAATCCAACAACATATTCTTCATGGATAAAATCCGTGGAAAACGTATTAGATGATTACAAAATCATCAAAACAAAACCACTCTATAGAGCAATAATTAGGTCCATAAGACAAAAAATTATAGAAGAAGCAGACACAGCTTTAGTAGCATATAACATTTCGGACGAAGATTGGTCAGCAATTAAGAGATGCTTATCTCTCCACTATGCTGACAAAAGAGATGTAAGAACATTGGAGTATCAATTATAATCTCTTTATCAAGGAAATAAAACCATCGACGAATATTTCGGTGAAGTTAATCACCAACTAACTCTTATTATTAATAAAATTCAAACAGAGTGTCTGAGTCCTGAAACTGCGGCTACAACTATTGAAGGAGATAGAAATAGGGCTTTAGATACTTTTATAAGAGGCCTGAACGGCGACCTTTCAAAACTCATTGCTATCAAAAACCCAAGCTCTCTTCCAGAAGCATACTCTTCATGCTTAGAGTTACAGAATATGAATTACAGAGCCACTTACTTTACAAATAAAAACATGATTACAAATCCAGTTGTTGTACCCCACAACTCTCTTACACCACAAATTAAACCAAGAAATTTTATACATGCTCCTATTCCACAACCCAGACAAACCTACCACACCAATGGCATAACAATTCACAACATTATCAATATCCATTTAACCCAAATTTTAAAAGACCACCACAATTACCACAGCAGTGACAAATATAAGAGCTGAAATAAAAACATCGGAAGATACCGCAATATCCGCAAAAACATATCCGTACCCAGTTTGTATGAGAGAAGAAGTAAATAAACAATTAAACCAACTATTAAAAGACAACGTAATCCGACCATCTAACTCTCCTTATAATGCTCCAGTTTGGATAGTACCTAAAAAATTAGATTCATCAGGAGAAAAAAAATATAGAATGGTTTTTGATTATAAAAAACTAAATGCTATAACTATAGCAGACTAATACCCAATACCTGATATCTCCAGTACATTAGCAAATTTAAGTAACGCAAAATATTATACAACAATCGACTTAACGTCAGGTTTTCACCAAATATTAATGAAAGAAAGCGACATTAAAAAGACCGCCTTTTCTACCCTTAATGGGAAATTTGAATTTTTACGTCTACCCTTTGGTTTGAAGAACGCACCTGCGATCTTCCAAAGGATGATAGACGATGTCTTAAAAGAACATATAGGTAAGACATGTTATGTTTATATAGATGACATCATCATCACCTCGGTAGAACAACATATTAAAGATATTCGAGAAATATTTGATAAATTACACAAAGCTAATCTAAAAATTAACTTAGATAAAACCGATTTTTTGAAAACAGAAACAGAATTCTTAGGATTCATAGTTTCTAACAACGGAATAAAAGTAGACCCCAATAAAATTGCAGCAATCAATAACATACAAGAACCCAGAAATCTAAAAGAATTGAAATCATTCTTAGGATTAGCATCATATTATAGACGATTTATTAAAGATTTCACAATGGTCGCTAAGCCATTGACACAATTAACCGGAGGAGAATTAGCTCGAACAAAAAAGAACCAATCAAGGAAAATATCAATTACCTTTAATACTGAGCAAAAGGCAGCATTTAGTCAATTAAAAAAACTCCTCACTTCAACCGAACTTCTAGCATTTCCAGATTTCAATAAACCTTTCATATTGACAACTGACGCCTCTAATTACGCGATAGGTGCTGTACTATCGCAAGGCGATATAGGTAAAGATAGACCAATTACATATATTTCAAGAAGTTTAAACGCATCCGAGCAAAATTACGCAACGAACGAAAAAGAGATGCTCGCGATAATATGGGCATTAGACAATCTTCGTAACTATCTCTATGGAGCAAAAAAGATTAAACTACTAACAGATCACCAGCCACTCACATTCGCCTTAAGTAATAAAAATAATAATTCAAAACTTAAGCGATGGAAAGCAAGGTTAGAAGAATACAATTATGAACTAATCTATAAACCAGGAAGAACGAATTTCGTAGCAGATGCTCTTTCCAGAATGAACATTAGCGAATGCAACCCATCCTCAATATCACAACACAGCGCAGAAGAAGATAGCACAGATTTCATCATTAGTACAGAAGCCCCAATTAACGTTTTTAAAAATCAGCTAGTATTATTAGAAGGAATAGAAGAAGAAAGGATATACGAACTCCCACATCCAGGCTACCATAGAAAAACAATAATTAAAAATCATTTTAATGCTGACAATATTAAAGAAATACTCAGAAGTGAAATGCGATCAGATATTGTAAATGGTTTGAAAGCCCCAGAACACATAATGCAACTAATTCAAGATGTATATAGAGAACACTTTGGTAATAACCTAAAAATTAGATTTACACAGAAAATCGTGACTGACGTAATTGATGAGGAACAAATATTAGAACTTATCCATAAAGAACATAGAAAAGCACATAGATGTTTCAAAGAAAATAAAGAAAAGATAATGCAAAACTATTACTTTCCAAACATTACAGCAAAAATAAAAGAAATATTAATAAATTGCAGAACATGCTAGGAAAATAAATACGACAGACACCCTTCACAAAAGGAGCTTCAACACACACCAATACCAGAATATCCCACAGAGATAATACATATAGATATAATGGAGTTAGACGGACAATTATTTTTAACGTCCATAGATAAGTTTTCAAAATTTACTAAGATATTTCCAATAGACAATAAATCAGCTATTCACTTAAAGAGTTAGTACATTATTATACAACTCCTAAATTAATAGTAATGGATAGGGACAAAGCCTTAACAACTCCAATAATAACAGACTTTTTAAATAATCTTAATATCGAAATTTATCTTACACCATCAAATCATAGTGAAGTTAATGGACAAGTTGAAAGAGTACATTCAACTATACAGGAAATAATTCGCTGCATACAAAAAGACTACAACACCACTCCGATAGTAGAATTGGCTTTAATAGCAACGGATAGATATAATAACACAATCCACTCCACAATAAAAGAAACACCGGCTACCATCTTTTATGGTAGAAAACCATCAAGAACCCTTGAAGAACTCAAAGAAGCACGAGCAGAAGCCAACATAAAAACAAAAAACTTTATTGAACGTATTCAACAACAGCGACTTAATATCGAAAACAAGAATCGCGATAGACCAAAAAAATATAAGCTTAACTTAAACAAAATTTTATTAAAGAGATCATTAAAGACGACCATAGAGTTACAGTAACCACTATGACTGGCAAGAAAATCCACAAAACAAATATTAAAAATGACTAATTTGTTTCTTTTTCAGTTTCACCACAATCTGGTTGGTTCATGCAAATATTCAAATCTACGAATATACAAACACTCCAATAATGACAATTAAAGTAGGATTAGGAAAAATTACAGATGGAAACTTTAAAATAATTCATCTTATAAACCTCACAAGCTACGAAGAGATCTATAAATCGATGGTACCACTTGTACACTACAGAATCAACAATACATCCCCGTTTAAATTACAATTAAATTACTTATTAGATAGTATCGATAAACAATTACACGAAGTTAAATTTCATCGTGAAAAACGCGCCATCAACTGGATTGGTTCTGCATGGAAATGGTTAGCAGGATCGCCAGATGCAAATGACCTGGAAGAGTTACTTAAAAAACAAAATTACCAAAGTGAAAACAATAATAAACAGTTCATAATAAATAGGGAATTAATACTTAACTCCAATAAAATGTTAGAAAATTATAATTTCATGCTTCAACAGATTAACGATATCCCTATGAACAGTTTTGCACAAACTTTCTTTAATAAACTTTTAGTGATAAAACAAGAATTAGATGAAATAACGAATGCAATATATTGGGCAAAGACAGGTGTCATTAATTCAAAAATCCTTAATAGAAGAGAAATTAATCAAATTATTGCTCAAATAGAAAATCTTCCTTACAATAGCGATGCTGAGGCACTAAATTATGCAACCCCTTCAGTAGCCATAAAGAATAAATTAATACTTTATATTATTTCATTACCTATTACTTCCGGCAAAGAATATAACCATTTGATTATCAAACCAATAACTAATAACAATAAAAGAATCCACTTTGAATATGATAATATATTAGCGAGTAAGCAAGCCATATTTGTCATTAAAGAAAAATGTTATGTTATTCAAGAAGTCACAGTGTGTAAACCTAATCATATTCAAAAATTATCAAAAGAATCATGTATTGCAAAATTAATCAGTGGCATAAATGCTAATTGTACTTCCACTTTTAATACAAAGCCACTAGTGGAACAAATAAACGATAATTTAATATTTTTAGACAATTATAAGAATGAATTTGTAAACAAATGTGAGAATCAAACAAAAGTACTAAATGGTAGTTACCTTATCAAAATTCAGAATTGTTCAATAGGTTTTGGAAATCAGAACTATACATCTAAAGAACTCCTTAATTACCATCCTTTACCACCAATTTTTCAAGTTAATTTAACTGAATCCGACATTAAAGTTAGTCTAGACCAACTACAGTTGGAAAACATAAAACAATTAAATGAAATAAAACATATTAAAGCGCACTCCCTTACAAACAATATTGTATTATACATTGGAATAACTTTAATAATATTAGTTATTGTAATCTTAAAATATAAACCTAAAAACACAAAAATTGTAAATCCAATCCCTGATACCAAACAAACATTAGAAAACATTCCATTATCCAATGTTACAGAATCGACCTTAAAAAAATCAAAATATGATGACTCAATTTTTGTAACACTTAAATAGAAATATTTTTCGAGACGAAAAATTCTTAATAAAGGGAGAGTTAAGCACAGATACGATTTCATTATCGTCTTTGTGAATAGCCCCCACATGGAGATATCATCTCAGGATGATATACCCATTTCAAAGAACAAACATATAAACAAAGAACAGAATACCAAAGAGCATAAACATAATAAAGATAATGATTCCACAGTCGTAAGCAACACACGGATTTATCATATTAAGATGATAAATCCATTTGTGACGAATAAGCATATTTAGGTTATAAGTAGGGATACAAAATGTATTTCAAGTCAGTTTAAGATCAGACTCAGAAAAGTGTAGAACACTATTTTTTAATAAAGGCAAGTTTGCCCAGAATACATTTTTTTGCAAAATAAAAGTCAATTTTATTTTACTACGTAATATAATTTCATCACAATGTCAAATACCTTATAATAATAATTTTTTTTTTTTTAATCTCTTAACTTCAATATTTAAACACAATGTAGGAGAAAAAAAATTGTATGCCGTGGGAAAAACATTGTTCAGTTTCAGCATAATTGATAATCTGTAATTGATACGTAAAATGCATACATACATAATATAAATATGTGAAGCATGCATTTGTTAAATTAAAAAAATTAATTCAATATTTTTGTTCAGTTTATAGGTACTATTGCTCTCAAATTAAGCTTTAACTTTTTTTCGGAGTCAAGGCAATTTTGTGAATCTTCAATTCTGAGCGAAATTTACACCTACTTACACTAACACCAAACATTTGTCAATTGTCAAATTGAAAGTGTGTTATTTTACGTTTTTAGAGACGACAAGTCTGTAAAAAATAGAGAACAATGTACATTTGGTCAGTGCAATTAGTACCTATTAACATAAATTTAGTAGATTTTTATCAACACAAATTACAATTTAAGAACAGCTGACTTTAAAAACACGCACCACCATAAATGCAAAGAAAGAAAAATATCGTTTAATTTTCCATTGGGCACGAAAAATTTGAAGTCTGACAGCAAATTCTGAAAATCCAAATGGAAAATGACATTAGTAATTCAATAAAAACTCTATTTTGAAAAAAAAAAAAGTATGCAATTGTGAGTTACCGTAAATATAATGCCGAGTCTGAAATTTGTTAATAGTGCTGCGCTATATCTATAGAAAACGAAATAGAACATAAGAGTACCAACAATAAACAAAATTATTTGGATTCTCACGATTGAATACGCGAAATCATATCACAAAATCCAATTAAATACCTCATTATTGTATTATTGTTCGGAGCTTAAAGACATATAGCTACTTGTATTTTTACTATATTAATATGTCTTTTTTTAAATATGAAAAGCATTGGATTTTTGCTGTTCCTATGTAACATCATTCAACACTGTTCAATCGTATTGAACTACAGAATTTACAATCGCACTTTGATTGGCCGCGTTCCACTGCCCGCTAGATGACTAGCGGCATGTCAAACTCCATATAAAAAAAATAGACATTTCACCAAAAGTGCTAGACGTCTAGGACTTTTTGTGAAATATCCCTTTCAGGGAAATTTCTCAATCTAGCGCAAAACTACCCGCTGCATTGAAAAAAAAAACAACGACCTTTCAGGAAATCGTTCCAACGTTTACAAAATAAAAGTAAATACGAAGCCGAGCAAGTGTAGTTGTGATAAAATTGGTATTAATGTAAATAAAATAGCAATTCAGATATTATTTTTATAATATTTGTATTATTTCTTTAATTGTAGTGGGGACTTTGCCGCTGCCGCTATTGTTCTAGCGCGAGCGTTCCTTCATCTGGGATATTTTCTGCTAGACGTCTAGCGGGCAGTGGAACCCGGCCATTGTGTACAAATATGGTGCTAAATAAACGAATTTGAAAAGAAACGAGCCAAATGGAAATTTATTTTCGGGAATACATTTTCTAAAGTTTACTTTTGCCCTATTGAAACCTTGGGCTTAACTTGCATGTTGTTAACCTATTTATGGAACAACTACCAAGGTTCAGCTGCATGAATTCTGCTGTCAAAAATGTAATTCATATAAACAAAATTAAAAAAAAAAAAAAAACTGAAATTAGAATGGATGAACATTTTTTGGCGCCGAAGATGGATAGAGAACAAGTAAAGCAGGGTAGGTGCAGGGCTTACTTCGAAGATTTTGAAAAAGTCGCAAAAAAAAGGGGATTTCCATTCAAAAAGGGGCAATACTAACCTGTCGACAAATGGCAGAAAAAAAAACTAAAAAACGAGTTTAATTCACAATTTTTTTCTGTTTATTAAAATGATTTTATTTAACATAACTATATAGAGACAAATTAAGAAATAAAGAAATCAGTCTTAGTAGTAGGTACTACATAAGTTTGCACTTTTGGCACTTTTTATTTATTTATGACCTTGTCTCTAGATTCTTTCAGAAGCTCCCAATCTGGCATCCAATCTTCTAAACTTTGATCAGTTAATAAATTTAAAACCGAAATTTTGGATTGACAAGTAGACACTTTAAGAGAATTTGAGAGCTTATTTTTCATAGGGCTTAATTTTGAAAAAAAATCTTTCCGCACTTGCACTACTGTGTATGTGCATATGCATTGAATGGACATGGCTAAAGGCTTAACTTATTGTAGCTGATAGAAAGAGGACGCATTCATATCCCAATTAACTGTGAACTAGTTTAGTGAATTATTTATTATGAAACATTCCGTGTTTCATACAAAAAAGTTTTTTTTTTTTTCAAAATGGGACAAAGTTTCAACGAAATACAGAAAAAGGGGCAAATCTGGACAATTTTGGAAACGTGGAACTTTAGTCGCATAAAGTGAGCCCTGGCGTAGGTGCACGGGAGTTGGCTCTCTAGTTTGGATGGTTTGGATACTCTTTGATTTACAGTACATACTAGGCGTTGGCTGTGATTGGCGGAAATTCATAAAGGAGTGCATAGGTAGACTATTTTTAAAATAAACAGCCAAATGTAAGGGATACAAATAAAATACGCAATAATTCCTTTTTTTATTTAAGCTCCATTATTGTTTGAAACAAATTTAAGTTATTAATACTTGTAATCAATAAATATTAATGTCGTGTTTATATTTGAGATCGATTTCATCAGTCATCCTCAGATTTTATATTCTGCGCTGTTTTTTTTTTTTTTTTGTTTTTTTGTTACAAATGAATATGAGGAAGGCTGAATATCATTTAATTAAAAAAGGGTATTTCTTTGGCTGGTGAAAATGTACTTCTATAGCAATGCTCATCCAAATTTCACAATAATTACATATATCTAAATATGTCTTAAAGTCGCATTAATCACAAAAAAAAGTTTTACCTTACCTCTGCCTTTTATTTAAGGATTTTTTTTGTGACTGACCAAGACTTAAAATACGGCTTTAACGAGAAATGTTCTTTGCTCATTTACACAACTTAAAAGTTTTGTTGAAGTCTAAGTAAAACAAAATAAATATTTTCCACATAATATAATGTATATGTTAATTAGCAACATGGCTCACATTTTACAGGTATTATATATTTTCTAAATTAATACAGTCTTCAAAAAGATTTCTTTCCTTAAATTTTCAACAAACTTTTAAAAAATTAATGGTTTAAAATTGACCGCAAATATATTGTTCCTCAGTTTTCATTTAACGAACATTCCCCCGCAAAATAAATAATTCAAAAGAAAAAAGAAAACTAATGTGGTATTCGATTGGGCGCTCTCAGAGCACTTTTTTTGCTCTCAGAGCAGTTTTTATGTTTGGTACAAAAAAAAACATTATTTTTCAGATTTCAGAGCACTTTTGCGAATCTAGATATTTTCTCAGATTTACCAACAAAAGTGCGTTTGAGTTTGACAACTGGTGGAGGGCGTTTAGGTTTTCGTGAATTTGTTCTACAAAGAAAGGAATTGCATAGGGTGAATTTATTTTAAATAAATAAGTTATGTATAAATATTTAAAAATCAATCGAGACGCAAATTTAGAATGTTTTAATTTAAAATTTAACCAGAGAATGGAAAACGTTTTGAAAAGTGTTGAAGGCTACACATATTCGAATCGCACGAATATTATCACAAAAAAGAGCAAGTGACGTTTTTGTGTTCGATTAGCCACACGAAATCTGAAATCTGAGAGCGAATCTGAAGAAGCCCAAACGAATACCACATAACTGCGTAGGTACTACTATCAGTTTCCAGGCTCTTACCATTAAACCAAGTACATGTATGAAAAAAAAAAAATGGATTACACAATCTTGTTAATAAGCAGTCTACCGGGTTCGTAAGAAATAAAACAAATAACGTGCAAAGTTATTTGCAAACTTAAATGAATCGGATATACTTTTGACATGTAATTCATAACCCATGGAATAATGGCCACCAAATGTAAAAAAAAAAAATCACGGGTGGGAAAAAAACGCGCAGTGCAGTTCGAGAATATAGCCTGTTCTCCGTTTCTATAAGATTTTTCTTAATTTCAGTATACGATATCACAAAGCGCTCATCGTTTACAAATCTCCAGAAATGGATTGAGGAAGTTCGCCGCTATACAGCATCCAATGTTCTTCTAATATTAATCGGTAATAAGTGCGATCTTGAAGAAGAGCGAGAAGTTGATTTTGAAGAGGCCGAAGCCATGTGCCAATATATCCCAGAGATTCTCTTCGTGATGGAGACCTCCGCGAAAGAGAACACAAACGTGGAAGACGCCTTCACCTGCCTCGCTGCTGAGCTTAAGGTTAGCATCAATCTAACACATCTTCCATAGAAAATTAGCTAATGTTTTCCATTTCAGAGAAAACACAGCTCACTAGACGTGGAAAATCAGGAAGACAACGGCATCCATTTAGGACAGAGTAAACCGTTAAAAAGCTGCAGCAGTTCTTGTAATCTCACATAGAAGTCTTCTGTGTATATTCCGATGTGTATTTGTATTTGCCTTATGTTGACTTTATTTTTGTTATTTTTTTTAGTTTAATGTATGTACTTAGAATTGTTTTTATAACAAAGTAATAGAAAACCTTAAACATATTTAGGTACAAATAAAAAAAAACAATACTGCGACAAACAGGGAATAATTTGAAAAATAATATGACTTTCGTAAATTAAATGCAATTAATGTCAATTAGTAGAACCGTACTTATTGAAACTGTAAATTCAATAAAAATTTGTTCACGACCAAGTTCCAGTTTTTTAACCAATTCATTCAAATAGTAAATACTTGTAGAGTATTGTGTATGTAGGTCATGTATTAATTTAAATAATGAAGGCATAAAACGTGCATATTATGTAGGGTCACTCAATGCACCATAACTAATGATTTTTTTTTAACACAAATCGGAATAACATATACAACAAGATAGTAATCACGTTGCCAAACAAGTGTCTATTGCAACAATAATTGATACAACTAACTGTCTTTATGTGAAACGAGATTTTTAAAAAAAATTTATAATGCTGTGGTTTTTTAACACTGCAATAGCTTGCTTTTATGTTAACTCTCGATGGTGATGTATATTTCTAAAGCCGCATTCGTCATTACTGTTATATTTACAATTAATTTTTATGTGTCATAAAGTTTTATTTTAAATAAATAGGTACTATGTAAAACAATAAAAAAAAAAGTTTCAACTCCTTTTTATGAGAACTTATGTCGTTTTCCATTGGGACAGAAAAAGCACTTTTTTCAGAGTCAGAGCAGTTTTTCTGCTCTCGAAATCAGCTGACTGTCAGATTTCATGTTCCATTGGGCGCAAAAAAAGCAATTTTGCGAATCTCGATACCCGAGAGAGATTCACACCTATTTGCACTAACACCAACACATTTGTCGTTTGTCAAACTTTAAAGTTAGTTTACTTACGTTTTTAGACGAGAAGTCTGAAAAATAGGTTAGGTTAGGTTAGGTAGACGGGTAGGTAGAGCGGTGTTGGCCCTGCAATACCCACTAAGGTCCTCTTGGACCCATTGTGATACCCTTTTTTGGGGTTAGCCGTTGGTGTTATCGGTGGTCTCCATTCCTTCTCCTCTTGCGGTTACCTGACGCTGTCTAGCTTCCAAGTGTTCTGTTCCTCAAGTGACAGAGACTCGGACAATGGCAAAGGAAGTGAGGTGTGTCCTCGTGAACCTCCTCGTCTCCGCAGCCTCTACATATGTCGTCATCTTTGAGATTTAGTTTCATTGCGTGGTTTCTAAGGAAGTTATGACCAGTTAGAGCCCCTACTAACTTAGATAGCGATGACCTGTCAAACTGTAATAGTTTGTTGGTCCGGCTTCTGTTATACTCTGGCCAAAGCTTCTGGTTTGCTGTTTGGATTTAATTTCATTAGCAGAAACTGCTTTTATAGCCGCCTGACTGTCAATGAAGATGGTAATATCGCTACGAGGTATTGCCAACATTGACGCCTTACGGGCCGCTTCAGCGATAGCCAGAACCTCCGCCTGGAAGACACTACTGCTATCAGGAAGTCTGATAGAGCAATGTATATTTAATTCCTCAGAGAATATGCCGGCACCGGTTCCACAGTCCATCTTAGAACCATCTGTGTAGATGGATATACTCGGAAAGGAACAGGTGAATGGTTTGTCAAAGTCTATATAGGGAGACATATAGTCAGAAGTGACAACGTTCCCTACGTGTTTATATAAGATCTGTGCATGTCCAAAGTTGCAAGGACTCCAAGTGTTAGTTTGGCTGATCCTTAAAGCACTTTTGGCAGCGGATTCTTCCATGTATAGGTCTAGAGGTGTCAAATTGAGAATCGCCTCTAGTCCAGCAGTAGGTGTGGTTCTCATAGCACCGGTTGTCCCTATACAAGCTATTCTTTGTATTTTTGTCATAAACTTAAGATTGGTCGCTTTGCTGGCGGCTTGCCACCAGACCACGCTGCCATATGTGAGTATTGGTCGCACGATCGCCGTGTACATCCAGAGGATGATTTTGGGGTTTGGTCCCCAACTCCTGCCAAAGATGCGGTTGCATGCGTGGAAAGCATTCGCTGCTTTCTTCACTCTTTCATTGACATTCGGCTTCCAATTAAGTTTCCTATCAAGGATAATTCCCAAATATCTCGCACTATCTGCTACCCTTAGGGGTATACCCTCGAGAGTTGGTGGCACGAATTGCGGTATTATTCTTTTATTCATGAACAAAACCAGCTCGGTTTTTTGCGGACTGACCCCAAGGCCACATTGTTTAGTCCACGTGCTTAACACCCTAAGTGAGTTTCCTAACGCTTATGGTCGGTAAAAACTTCCCCTTAGTAAGTGTTCGGTATCCAACCGAATGACCAGCCCCCATGGTTGCCTACCGCCGGCAGATGCGCCGCCCAGAGGTTGGCAACCCCTGAACTAACCATTGCAACGATGAACTGAATTCATCGTCTCCATCGCCACTTCGACCGCTGACGAGGCGCATTCCAATCGCCTTCGGCCAGCAACAACTATGGTATTGGCATACCTCGCCATTCGACTCTGGGTCATCGCCATCCACAACAAATAAACATATCATCTCACTGATAAGCGATTCGGCGACCCAATCAACATTTGGATTGAGTCATCGTCCACTTGTCGCAGACTTGGACACCCGACACCTCGCGCCGAAGATAATGGCCCATTACTGTGACGATAAATACCACAGCGACACTGGCAGTGGGCATACTCTGGATACATCGTCTCCGAAGCAGATAAGGAAAATGGATGGCCGCACACTGCTGTTTATACTGGCTGGCTTGGGAATGGTCATCGTCATCGGAAAGTGGATATCTCGCGCCTGGAAATGGTACGGCGTACTGGACACGCTGGGTGTCTGGAATTTCGGCTGACACAGCAGCTTGGCTGCGATGACTCGGGCCTCTGATCGAGAAGTCGACTCTTTTTCATAATTGTTCGTGCTTCCGACTTGGTCGGTTCTAGTAAGTGACAAAAATAAAACCACTTTATATTTTCTGAATTTGGTTGTGTTCTGTTATTTCTTCTCTGGAATTTCAGATTTTCTGTTCATAGTACCGGAAGACTTATTCCCGGACAGTAAGTATAACTACATCATCTGCATATGCAGTTACTTTAACTCCCATTTTTCCGAATTTCATAAGTATTTCATTAATGACAAGGACCCAGAGTAAGGGAGAGATGACTCCTCCTTGTGGAGTGCCTCTCAAAGCAGTTACTCTGAGGTCGGTGTCGCCTAATTTCGCGTTGATGTTCCTTTCACTGAGCAAGCTCAATATCACATTAGTGAGAGATTGATCAACATTCGAGTTCTGAAGTGCTCTCTTCACTGCGCATATTTTAACATTATTGAAGGCTCCTTCAATGTCTAGGAACGCAGCCAATGTATATTCTTTGTCATTTAGTGACTTCTCTATAGTGCTAACGACCTCATGCAATGTGGTCTCCACCCCTTTGCCTCTAGTATAAGCATGTTGAGCTGTGGATATTGCATTATCATCTAGCCAACCACGTACAAAGACGTTTACTAATTTTTAAAAGGTTTTAAGAATGAATGATGTCAGACTTATGGGCCTGAAGTCTTTGGCAGTGGTGTGACTGGAATTCCCTGCCTTCGGAATGAAGACAACTTTGACTTCTCGCCAGGCTCTGGGAATATAGCCGCTCTCTAGACTGCGAATGAAAATTCTTTTAAGGACCGGTATAATGCTTCATCTTGGCTTTCTGGAGCATGATTGGGAAAATCCCGTCGCATCCAGGGGATTTGAACGGGGAGAATGAATCGATAAGTTTTTCTTCAGTTATGAGTTCCTCTGGAACTGTCGTTATTGCGGTATTATCTCTTGATTGGTTAATTTGGTTCGTGGAACAACCCGGAAAGTCTTTATTAGCAGACTGAGAGTCTCTTTGCTGGATTGTGTCCAAGCTCCATTATTGTTCTTGAGATAGCCTGGGACCGCAGATTCTTTGCACAGGATTTTCCTGAGTCTGGCTGATTCTGTAGTGGATTCAATATCACTGCAAAACGAACGCCATGTTGAGCGTTTAGCACTTCTTATGGCCTTTTTAAATTTCCTCTGGCCGACTTTATATGTGTCCCAATCAGTCTGGGTGTTTGTGGCCTTAGCCAAATTAAAAAGAGCTCTGGTTCTCTTCCTGATTTCAGCGAGGTCCCTCGACCACCATGGTGGAGATTTCCTATTCTTTATTGTCCGTAAGGGACAGGCTTTTTCGTATGCCTTGCTCAGAATTTCGTTCAACATTTTTTGTGTTACTTCGATATCTTCTGGCGTGTCTGTTTTTTGCATTTTCAATTTCCGGTCATATTTCCCTACTTCTGATAAGAACATTTCCTAGTTGGTCAATCTGGGGTTCCTATATTTCCCTAATGGGGGAATTTCCTCGTCAATGTGGAATTCTAAAATTCTGTGATCTGAGAAGTATGGTTCTGTAGAAACTTTCAAATACCGCACAGCAAGTGTTTGTGAATTACTAAAGAGAGTAATATCCAAAACCTCACGTCTGTTCCTTACTATAAATGTTGGTTCGTTGCCTACATTGGCTTTAAGTAAGTTGTTTTTGATAATAATTTCTAAAAGGGACTCACCTCGGACATTGATGTCAGAACTACCCCACAGTGTATGATGGGAGTTGACATCACAGCCTAGAATGACGTTTAGCACGGAAGGTGGGCTAATTGCCTCGTATGGCATGTAAATTGCCGCCAGTATCAGCGTGTTTTTTCCTTCCCTGTCCCATTTGACCACTGTTTGGTCAGTATCGCTGAGTCTAGGAATGAGAAAAAGTTTAATCTGTTTCCTGGCGACAATACATGTTCTAGACTTACCATTATCTGGTGCATTGCTATAGACCAAATTTTTTGAGTTCAGTCCTCTTATATTCCCCCGGAAGATCCAGGGTTCCTGTATTAGGGCGATGTCTACCTTCTTGGTCTCCATAAGGAGAACGAATTGGCGCTAGCCGCCATACTGTGATGAAGATTTATTTGTACTATCTTCATCACGAGCAGCCTCTTCTTCTCTTTCCTCCTTTGGGTTCGCTGGTATCAGCCTGAGCTTACAGCGCGCTATGCCCACACGGACTTTGAACTCCCGCTTGCGGAGCAATGGCAACGATTTGTGGCTAAGGAGTATAGTGACGTCCATGCCATTGCCTGAGTACTCACCCGTTTCCAGGACTTTCCACTCCCTGCTTTGAAGCTCCGGATTAAGGAACTGCAGGTAGCGTTCAATCCTTTCCGCGGGTAAGTACGGTCCTCGAATTTGAATTCGGCCCTTTGGTCTTGTAATTTCAAGGATCTCCTTCCTGTCCACCACGCGCAAATCGGCATTAGGCCAAGGAGCATCGGTGTTAAGGACGAAGTTCCTTAACCAAACCAGCGTTTCGTTATCGTCACATTCCATGACCTTGAAGCCCTTGAATGTGGTGATCTGTCCAAACAATGGAAGCTTGCCATCCGCCTTCACGATTGCATCATTGACACCATCGAGAATGCGTTGTTCCAATAATTCCCATTGGCTACCGGTAAGTTTTCGATTTGGATTACCAAGGTCGATGATTGCGACACGAAGACTTTCCTTAACCTTTTCAGAGAATTTCGGTTTCTTAGCTTGCCTACCTACAACCGGGGAGATTGTGTCGTCATGCCTACCTCTTTTAAAGACTCCAGGTGCGTTCTCAGATTTGGACGTATCCTTGTCTGGGACAGCTTCGGGTGGGCCGAAATCGGCCGCATGCGAGGTGAAAGGCAAACGCCATTTCGCCCTCGCCGCGACCAGTCTCATACCGGCTCCTCCAGAGGCATGCACCCTAGGTTTGTTGTTGGTCCCTACTTTCCTATTAGGCAGAACCTTATTGGAGCAGCCAGGTATCTGCTCCGCCTTGGACGAATCCATAGCCGAGCAGACAACCGGTTTCTCGGGATTTGACCTTCTCAAGGCGGAAGGCAGTCGGCATTCCTCCCTTGGTCCCGTCAAATTCTCTATCCCCAATGGGTTCTGCTTCCTACCTTGCTGACTGCTGCGCCATGCACCCTCGGTCGACTTTAAGGTCTCCCTAGCCCTAGCTAGCTATGCTGCCTCCCTTTCCGTAAAGGAATTGGGGTCGCGGTTCCTAAACCTATTCAGAAGTCGCCGCCATTTTTCCTCATCTTCGGGTTGTAAACGTTGGTAAGTTTGTTGCTTTCCACCGATTTCGCTTCGATAACAGCTGGGACTTCGGTTATATGCAAACATCCAGTGTCTCTTGGCCCATCCGGTTTCCCGACAACAGTAACTGCGCTGTCCAGGTTCGAGTTTGCCTCTCCCAGTGAAACATTTTCGTCCTCTTTGTCAGCTTCTGTTTTTGCGGGGTCAGGCGCAACGGACCCGTGCCCCGATAGCCTAAGGCATATCACAGGCTCTGGTGGTCCCGCGAGAACTCCCTTGCTCGAGGTTTCAAGAGAGCCAGCCCCCGGAATGCTACTAGCACATGGCCCATCACATTCCAAAGATTGACTCTCCAAGAAGTCAAGAGCATTTTGAAGCCTTCGTTTGTCGTTTCTTCTGCAGTTTTTTTATCGTCCTTTTGCAGTTGATGACCTTTTTCCTAATCGACATTGAAGACGAAATTGAGAATTTGGATGAGCTGGCGATTGAACGATTGTCCTCATCTTCAAGAAAAAGTTTCTCGAGTCTGAGGTCAACCGTGCCCTCGCTTCCCCCAACCGAAATAGCCTTGTTTGCTGACGGTTCTTGGAGTAAGAGATTTTCTTTCCCCTCCGTCATGTTCATCTGAGAATCGGATTTTTTGAAGGTCTTGGTGCCCGATTCATCTACATCAGTCCCTTTTTTTTCAGTTTGTCTATTTTGTTCCCACGAGTAAGGCGGAAGGGGAGGTCATTCTGTACTCACCCCCTGTATACAGAAAAGGGGAATTGAATTGAAACTAGAGGTCCCCAGGTATCTAGAGTTCACCGCTAAAAGACACATAAAATTGTGCCATACATCCCATGGGGGCGGTAGTTAACCCGGGATTACGGGTTTTATAGAGTTATTCCCCTCTAGATCCGTTATATTCAGTCAAAAGCAGTGGCACCTCGTGCAGGGTGTAGTTCTTCACCACGTATAAAGGTCTTGGGCAGCCCCTTTCGGAACAACCCCTGGTTTCCTTACGGAGAACCTCACCACCCTGTGAAAAATAGAAAAAAAAAATTATATTTGGCCGCTGCGAAAGTTAGTAAAATAAATTGAATTGATTCTTATAAACACAAATTACAATTATAATAATTAAAGAACTATCTTAATAAATATTATATTCTATATATCACTATGTATTTAATTTCAATTTAAAAAAAAACAGGTACTACATTTTGTTTCAAAATGCTACTTTTTTCTCTAGCGTACTACATTTGCTAAAGATTTAAGTGGCAACGCTGGTCAGAGTGCTCTTCTTCAAATATTAAGTTTCCTAAACTATTTTTTTGTTTGTTTAATTCCACCTATATTGCCACAATGTCGCTATTTGGAGATCCACATATCAAAATAAGATCGAAAGCCGTAACCAACTACCGCCACTCCTCATTTAAAATTTCCAAATTTTCTTTCTTCAGGGAAACTCCTTAAATAAATTTAAAATGGTAGGCTCTTAAGAAATGTAGTACTTTGCGTAACGAAGTAGTATGTAGTACGGCGTTAAAAAATCCAACAAATATGTAGCACGCACAGTAGTACAAGTGGTAACGCTGACTCTGACCAGTGCTGACACAAGAGAACAAATTTGTGTAGCAAAACCTTAAAGTCCAAAATATCATTTTTGATTCCACTCAAATTCAAACACTAAATAGGTACTTGTTGGGTATGGTAGAAAAGAATATAAATTGGTGTGGGAAAGTGACTAAAGATTGAATATACTTTCGTTTTTTTTTTTTTTTTTTTTTTTCAAGACGTTTTTAGGGACAGTGCGTAGCAGCGAAGTGTTAGGATTCCGAGTAATAATAACTTCCTTTTATTTTTATTATTTTTTTTTTATATTTTTTTTATTTATTTCATTTCAAACTTTCGATTAACACAATTCTTAATTACAAGTTCCGATTAACACAATTCAATATTACAAATATGATTCAAAATTACAAATATGATTCAAGATTACAAATATGATTCAAAATTACAAATATGATTCAAAATTACAAGTTCGATTAATATGATTCAAACGACGATTCAAAACTGTTCAAAACAGACTGACCACAGAACAAATGAAAGAATTCAAACGACGCGATAGCATGAGAGAAAAGGGTGCGTCAGCAGTTCGTGCGACAAACAACATTGCGCATGGATTGCATAAAGCATGCGCGTGGTTGTAACGCGAGAATTTTGTTTTTTAAATGATAATCGCTTTCAGCGGAATTTGCTTATTGCAATTAGAGAAGTAATATGCATATGCATACCGAAAAGATAAAAAGTTATGGGAACGGAAATTGTATGACATACGATAGGGGTTCATAACACCTTCCCTCATAAGGAAAATTGATTTTATTAAATAAAATTTATTAAATAAAATCAATTTGAAAGGTTGTAGTTGGAACCTAAATTTGAAGATTGAGTTCTCAATGGCGGCCTTCGGGCTATCTGCTTGAAAATGAACTGTTGGAAGACCTGCGTTTTCAGCATGACTTGCTTCTTTTACTGTAAAGCATTTATTTATGACTTGGACTAAGCAACTGGTATTTTCCCGTTGAATATCCTCTCGACTATTTCTATTTCTATTTTTGATATTTCTTGCAACATTTTAAGAGTATATAGAAAGTTATTATTATGATTATGATATAAACAATGCTGGATAATATTGAAGGGTAGCGAATAAGAGTAGGATGTTTATTAGCTTGGTCTATTTTATCTTTGATATTGTCTAAAGTATGAGAAACAAGTTTTAAACTTTCAAGATTGACATTAGATAGAGTGATAGGGCTCAATTTAATATATTCATGTGAAATGTTAAAAGACGCTTTTTCGCAGCAATCGTCCTTAATTATATCGACATTAGGGATTATAGCTTGATATTCTGTTATAACTGAACTTTCGCTTTTAAGAAGATTTGAACCAAAATATGCTTCGCAATTTTCTTTGAGAGTAAGTATTGATAATCCGGTAATCATTACTTCTTTAATACCTTCTTCATTTTCGCATATTATGGTTAATTGTTTTTGAAATGTTGTAATAAGTATCCATTTGTAACTCGGAGCTTATGAACCAAATCTAAGACTCCATTAAAAACTTTAGTATCGCAATTTTTTTGGAATTTTTCTGGGACTTCCTGTGAGAAGTGTGGCTTCACAATTAGCATTTACTGTTGTGGAATAGAATATATCTTGTTTACAAATATAGTCGAATTCCGAAATCTTTTTGCATGATTGTAAATCGTGAAATTTTACATATTTCTGATTGTTTTCAGAAATACCTAAGAAATTAACATTTGGTTGAATATAAGCATATCTTTGACAATCTTCTTCATACGGTATTGGTAAAGGAATACATTGATAGAGAGTGAATAGTGTTGGATCCGTTAAAGGAATATTAACAATAAACATTAATTTGTTGTTTATATGAAAGACTTGTAAATCAGCTATATCCATAAATGTGTGAGCATTTTCTAGGTTTGGAAATATTGGGAAATTTAGACCATACTTTAAAAGATAGTTGTTATTACTAAGTTCGGTAATTAATTGAATAGGTGTAAGTATAGAAGGATGAAGCACATTGCGTTTAGCAAATAGAATTGAATTTATTATGTTGTCTAGTTCTTCACTTAGTTCATTTGTCAAATAAGTTAGAAGGCTTACATGTTGGGAGGCAAGTTCGGCAAGCTCAAGTTTATTTATTTTATCCAAAGTTGTTTCTATAAAATTATTTATTTTATTAATGTTTCCGTTAAGGAGATTCTCATTAAATTTTATTTTTTTTAATTGATTCATTAAAATTTGCAATAGTTGTTTTCACAACATGAACTTGTTCTTTCATTAACTCAAGCATTTCGTTTTCATTTCCTTTAACATCATTAATAGCTTTTTCAAAAAAAGTTGCATCATCATAACCAAGTGTACCGAAAATTGTTTTGAAAATGGTTCCGATTCCATTGAAAAGTCCTCTTTTATTCCTAATTTGATTCTTTCCTACGAGGTCTTCAATTGATTGGTATTTTAAATATAAATATGGAATTTTGGCTTTTAAGTAATTAAGAGATTGCTGACAAAAATAGAAATGTATATGGAAAAGTTTTTCATCATTACATAGAGGTAAGGATTAGAATAAGTATTGTTAATAAGATATAGCTTTTCGTAGTATATTGAGAAGTTGGTATAGGTTACCATTTTCCATTTCGTGGATGAAGTTTTGACGTGTCCCAGATTCTCAAAGTATATACCGCTTCCGTTGTTGATTTTGTCGACTTTAAACGACAGTGCGTGTGTTCCGCACATGAAGCATGTCATAAGGGTTAGTCTGAAATTAAGAAGCTGGTTTCAGTCTATTTATATGTACTCTAAGTTTTTTTCTTTTGATTTTAATAGTCAAGTTTTGATTATTATGGATGTTTACTACTTCAAATGGTCCCTTGAAGGTTGGAGACAAACTTTTATTTTTGCGAACATTTTCAATACGTAAATATACCTTATCACCTAGTTTATATTATGAAGAATTTTTGATGTTTCTATCATAATATAGTTTTGATTGCTCTTTTGAATTCACAATATTTTTCTTTGCAATTTCATGAGACTTATTTAACCTATACTTGAGTTGATCTAAATAGTCGTCGTATGTATATCTAAATTCTGGATTTTGGGTTAGGGAAGACGGAAGAATCGGCTTGTGTCCAAACACTAGCTCATACGGCGTAAACTTAGTTGTGCTATGTAGCGAATTGTTATATGAGAATATGGCGGTTGGTAGCCATGTGTCCCAATTATCTTGATGTTCATTTATATAATGCTTTAGATAATCCTTAATTGTTGAATGGCAGCGTTCTAATGCTCCGTTACTCTGTGGATGATACGCTGTAGTATGTATTTGTTTCATATGGAAAAACTTGGAAAATTCTTTTTAGACATAAAATCTGAGCCTTGGTCGGTAAGAACTGCTTTGGGAATTCCATAGTGACTAATAAATTTAAGTAGGTTTTCTGCGACTGTTTCGGCTTTGTGATCTTTGATTGCGTATGCTTGCGTAAATTTTGTAAGATCGTCATGCATTGTAAGTATAAATCTATTTTCATCTATTGTGATAGGTAATGGTCCTACTAACGGGTGATTTTTTAAGAGGTTTAGAACTTTTTTAAAAAAAAAACACAAAAAATTCGAAAAAATGAATGAAATATTTATTTGAATCGATAGTTTGAACCTTGCAATTTAATGTTTAAAGATAATTTCATGCAAATGTTGACCGCGGCTGCGTCTCAGGTAGTCCATCCGCTGAGTCCAATTTTGGCATACTCTTTCACACATATCGGCCGGTATCTCATGAATGAATGCATGGATGTTGGCTTCCAGTGCGTCAATCGAAGCGGGCTTGTCCCTATACACTGTAACGACCCGCCCCGCGGGAGGGGTAACCGCCTCTGATCGACTCCACTGAGTACCTCTGACCGCCCCCACTGGACAATGAGTCACCAACCACCGGTACCTCGAACTACCTACCAGCACCAAGGCAGAAACAACATCAACAACCAACGTCCAAAAAACAACAACAACACACCGGGCCGATTTATACTGGTTTTATACGTCACACTGACTTTTTGCGACGAAATCAATGAGTACCCACGGGTAAAAGTAGTTCGGGGAGAACAGTGCACTCAGTTTCGGGTGCAATACATCCGGCATTGTATCTGTTCTCTATTGTGGGCTGTGTACTGTGAGCTATTCCAGTCCGCCACAAGCCCCTCCTATCCTTTCCTACTGTGGGCTGCGTACTGTGAGCTATTCATGTCCGCCACAGCTTTCTATCCTCTCCTACTGTGGGCTGTGTACTGTGAGCTATTCCAGTCCGCCACAGCTTTCTATCCTTCTCTACTGTGGGCAGTGTTGCCAGATGAAATATCTGAAAATCTTGTTTTTCCGAAATAAAAAATCTTTTTTTCAAGATTTTTTCAAAATATATGTATCTATACTTTAAATAAAACTTATATGTATTTCCTTTTTCGCGAAATTGGAGTAGGTAGATACATAATATATATACATAATACATAAATTACATTAATATCCCTAAAAAAAAAATGCTCAAAAAATGTATATTACTGGTTTTTTGAAATTTAGGAACGTATTTATATATGACATATAATTTCATAGCTTATATGAAGGTCATAGCAATTCGGTTTATTAAAGCGCAAGAAATCCTTTGTACAGATTAAACTTCCAACTGTTTAAGTACTCAAACGATTACGAATTTCTGATTTACCTATTTAAATTAACAGCAAAAAATATTCCTTCAACATTATTGCAGTGGAATGTGAAAGCGATAAAATTCGTTGAAATTCATGTTGCGTTAGAGTCGATCGAAGGTTGGAACAACAAAATTTGTGCAAGGGCTCTGCACATAATAACGGAATCAATAAAAAAAATCAAAAATCTTGAAATTTGATGAATTTGAGGTAAGAAGTCTTGTACATATTTTTGAGCTCAAAAATCTTGAAAAAAAAGATATATCTTGTAATCTGGCATCGCTGACTGTGGGCTGTGTACTGTGAGCTATTCCAGTCCGCCACAGCTTTCTATCCTTTCTTACTGTGGGCTGTGTACTGTGAGCTATTCCAGTCCGCCAAAGCTTTCTATCCTTTCCTACTGTGAGCTATTCCAGTCCGCCACAGCTTCCTATCCTTTCCTACTGTGGGCTGTGTACTGTGAGCTATTCCAGTCCGCCATAGCTTTCTATCCTTTCCTCCTGTGGGCTGTGTACTGTGAGCTATTCCAGTCCGCCACAAGCCTTTCCTATCCTGTCCTACCGTGGGCTGTGTACTGTGAGCTATTCCAGTCCGCCACCGCCGCCAGACCTCCCCGTAACTACCACTTACGTATCCAATGGTTGTTAAGGTTGTTTTAAGTAGAACTAAGTTTACAAAATTTGAATTATTGTCCTTCTTTTAAGATAAAATAAAGTGAAATTGTACAACGCCCCAAAGTTAAGTGTTTCTTTGGGGGCAACCCTGGACCCGACAAGTCATACCCCGGCCGCAGACAAAAAGCACATCACAACACATTAGCCTTGACATACCCCCACAAAAAATAATCTAATGGTATCAAATCGCACGATCTAGGCGGCCAATTGACCGGCCCGAAACGTGAAATTAACTGTTCACCAAACTCGCCTCGCAATTGCGCCATTGTTTCGCGTGCTGTGTGGCATGTGGCACCGTCTTGTTGAAACCACATATCATGCAAGTCAAGAACTTCTATTTCGGGCAAAAAAAAAGTTTGTTATCATCGCTCGGTAGCGTTCACCATTGACAGTAACGCTGCGATTCGCATCATCTTTGAAGAAATATGGCCCAATAATGCCGCCGGCCCATAAACCGCACCAAACAGTGGCTTTTTCGGGATGCATTGGTAGCTGTTGCAATGCTTCTGGCTGATCTTCACTCCAAATGCGGCAATTTTGCTTATTTACGTACCCTTACTTACTTAGGTGGCGCTACAGTCCGGGGTGGACCTGGGCCTCAACCAATACGCCTCTCCAGTTAGCGCGATCTTTGGCTAACTGCCTCCAGTTGCGCACTCCAAGTTGGTTGAGGTCCCCTTCCACTTGCGCGCGCCACCTAAGGCGAGGTCTTCCTCTACTGCGTTGTCCCTCCGGGTTAGAATCGAAGACTCTTCGGGCCGGAGCGTTGGTGTCCATTCGCTCTACATGTCCCAGCCATCTTAGACGACTGATGCGTACTTTTCTGACTAGGTCAATGTCGCTGTACAGCTCGTAGAGTTCGCTGTTAAATCTTCTCCTCCAAAACCCGTCAACGCAAACGGGACCAAAAATCACTCGAAGAATTTTGCGTTCGAAACGACCAAGGAGATCTTCATCCGCCTTTGATAGCGCCCATGCTTCTGCACCATAAAGCAGGACTGGGATGATGAGGGTCTTATACAGAGTTTCCTTAGTATTTCTCGACAAGGCCTTACTTATCAGTTGCCGTCTTAGGCCAAAGAAACAGCGGTTGGCAAGTGTGATTCTTCGTTTGATTTCTGATGTGATGTCGTTATCAGAGTTTATAGCGGAGCCGAGGTAGACAAAGTCCCTAACTACCTCAAAGTTATAGCTGTCTATCGTGACGTTCTGCCCGATTCGTCGATGTCGTGTGTCCCTTCTTGTTGACAGCATATATTTTGTTTTACCCTCATTCACCACTAAACCCATTTTTGCCGCTTCTGCACTAATACTTGCAAACGCACCAGTGACAGCTCGCTGTGTTGTACCAACAATGTCAATGTCGTCAGCGTATGCAAGCAGTTGCACAGACTTATAGAAAATTGTGCCTCTGGTGTTGGCTTGTGAGTTTCGCACAATCTTCTCAAGAATGATGTTGAAGAAGTCACATGACAGCGCATCACCTTGTCTAAATCCTTTTTTGACATCAAAGGTCTCGGTGAGATTGTTTCCGACCTTTACGGAGCAGCGAGCGTTCTCCATCGTCATTCTGCACAATCTGACAAGTTTGGCAGGGATGCCAAAACTAGACATGGCTCTGTATAGCTCGTCTCTATAAACGCTGTCATATGCGGCCTTAAAATCGACAAAAAGATGGTGAGTATCGATCTGGTATTCTTGGGTTTTTTCCAGGATCTGCCGTAGTGTGAATATTTGATCGGTCGTGGACTTACCGGGCCTAAAACCGCACTGATAGGGACCTATCAGATCGTTGACGAATGGTTTCAGGCGTTCACACAATACAGCAGACATGATCTTATACGCAGTGTTCAGGAGACTGATGCCTCTGTAGTTGGCGCAGTTTAGAGGGTCTCCCTTCTTGTGGATCGGGCAAACAATGCTGAGGTTCCATTCATCAGGCATACTTTCCTCTAACCAAATCTTGGAGATGAGTTGGTGTATGCACTCTACCAAGTCATCTCCGGCTGCCTTGAAGAGCTCGGCAGGTAAGCCGTCTGGACCAGCAGCCTTGTTGGATTTAAGCTTAGATATTGCTATCCTCACTTCATTTTGGTCAGGTGGACGGAAATCTTGGCTGTCATCGTCCAGGTTGAATGGTTCGTTCTGCCTAACAGCGGAATTTGTGTCGTCTTCGCCGTTTAACAGTCTGCAGAAATGGTTTTTCCATGTCCTCAGCACCGACTGTGACTCTACTACAAGGTTTCCTTGCTCGTCTCTACAGGTCTCCGTTCGGGTCTTGTTGGCATGACACGTTCTTTTTACCTTTTGGTAAAACTTCCGAACATTGTTCCTGGAGTAACACCTCTCTATATCCTCGATCGCGCGCTTCTCATGCTCTCTCTTTTTTCTCCGGAGAAGCCGATGTTCTTCCCTCCTTTTTTGCTCGTAGAGCTGACGAGCTGCTCTCGTCCTTCTATGCAGCGACGCTTCGTAGGCACTTTGTTTTGCTGCATGTGCTTGCCGGCACTCTTCGTCAAACCAGGGGTTTCGGGGGGGTGGACTGGTGAAACCGAGCACATCAGTTGCGGCGTTTTTGATGGCTTCTTGGCATCGGCGCCACTGGTCTTCGGCACTTGATGCTGGCAGCATAGGACTTCTCGAGAGGTTGAGGGATACGCGATCGGCAAAGGTTCTGGCGGTTTGTTGCGTTTGTAGTCGTCCAACGTTAAATCTCCTCACAGTATTTTCTCGTTGTTGTGGCGTCTTGGATATCCGCATCCGTACCTTGGCTACAACAAGGTAGTGGTCCGAGTCTATGTTGGCCGCTCGGAAAGTTCGGACATCTAGAATACTGGAGGAGTGCCTTGCGTCGATCGCAACGTGATCAATTTGGTTGACGGTTTGATGATCAGGTGACCGCCATGTTCCTTTGTGTATATTGAGGTGAGGAAACCGTGAGCTAGCTATGGTAACATTACGTCCCGCAGCAAAATCAATCAGCCTAAGTCCGTTTCCAGACGTGGTGTCGTGTAGGCTGTGTTTTCCGATTGTGCTACCAAAGATGTCCTCCTTTCCTATTTTGGCGTTAAAATCACCCAAGACGATTTTAACGTCATGCTTAGGACATTGCTCATATGTTTTGTCGAGGAGCTCGTAGAAACATTCTTTGGTAGCATCGTCTTTATCTTCTGTGGGGGCGTGAGCGCATATCAGGCTGATGTTGGCGAATTTAGCCTTGATGCGGATAGTTGTAAGGCGTTCACTAACGTGTCGAAAGCTCAAGACTTCTTGCCTAAGTCTGCCGCTTACAACAAATCCGCATCCAAATAGACGCTGCTTTTGTTCTCTGTAGCAGTCACCGTAGTAAATGTCACAGTTTTTCATCCTCCTTTTGCCCGGCCCATCCCACCGCACTTCCTGGATGGCGGTGATACCTGCTTTGTAGCAGTCTAGGGCCTCCGCTAGTTGTTCGGCTGCACGCGGTCTGTTCAGAGTTCGAACATTCCACGTGCAGATCCGAACGTCATTGTCCTTTTTTCGTTTTGCAGGGTCGTCAACAGTGAATCCGTCCTTATCCGAGGCTTTTGGTTGCTTCGCAACAATTCTTTTTTTTCCGTGGTAGGGTCGTTAACCCCACGCACAACCCCCAACCTGGAGGACCAGGCCCTTTCTGTAACCCCTTGGGCAAAAGGAGCCGGAATATTCCGGAGTCAGTAACCCGCTGCGGGGATGTGAGAGCTGCCGTTGACCCATTAAGGGCTCTTCCGCCACCATCTCTATTTCAACACCCTGACTAGTGCTGAAAAATCCTCAATGACCTCAGCTCTAAATACGTCAAAGTAGCTCATTGAGGTATCTGCCATGTTGACTGTTGACGCCACCGTTGATTCAACCATGTGAATTCATCCGCCGTACGTCCTCTTTCTGAGGGGCTCATGTAAGACCTCTGAGACTCGATCAGGCAGTCATTCCGACAGAGCATTATAGTGTTGCTATTTTCTTCGTGTTCAACACTCGCGCTTATAAGTTTAGCAAGTCATGCCCGGAAGGACAGGACCAGTACCCGGTGGCTACCACGCGGAGGTAAAATAAGCACAATTGATGTGTATGAACAGTTACAACGACTGGGCATCGCCAAGTTGACGCCAATCAGTGCCTACCCTATTCATACAGCACCCAACCACCTATTTACGTACCCATTCAACCAAAAATGAGCCTCATCGCTGAACACAATTTTTCGATAAAAAAGCGGATCCTCGGCCAGCTTTCCAAGAGCCCATTCACCAAAAATTCGGCGTTGTGGTAGGTCGCCTGGCTTTAGTTCTTGCACAAGCTGTATCTTAAAAGGCTTTACGCACAAATCCTTCCGCAAAATTTTCCACGTAGTGCTGTAACAAAGGCCTAACTGCTGGGAACGGCGCCGAATCGACATTTCGCGGTCTTCTGTCACACTAGCTGATACGGCCGCAATATTTTCTTCACTACGCACAGTACGTAAACGTGTTGGTGGTTTAATGTCCAACAAAGTAAATTTGGTGCGAAATTTGATCACAATCTTCCGAATAGACTGCTCAGAAGGTCGAGAATGCCGATCATAAAATGGAAGCAGCGCGCGATGAACATTTCGAACCGAGCACGAATTTTGATAGTAAAATTCAATAATTTGCAAGCGTTGTTCATTTGTAAGACGATCCATGGTTAAATTGCAAACCAAACTGAAGCTGTTTGACAGTGACACAAGGTACTAAACACACGTCAGCTGTCAAAACCAGTGTTGCCAAAACCAAACCAGCTAAAAAATCACCCTTTATATCTAAGCTGAGTCTGTCAAATGGCTGATTTGAAGTTGAAGTTATTTCCATTGGAGCTTTATACGTGTTTCTTAGGACTTTGTTTCTTTTACAGCTTTCGCAAGATTTGATGTATTCTTTAATAAGTATTTTCATTTTATGCCAATGATAACGATCTTTGATCCTACCATACGTTCTTCGAAAACCGGAATGTCCAGATTGCGGATCATCATGGTTTTCTTTAAGTATTAGAGGTATCTCATCTTGAGTAGGTGTGATTATTTTGTTTTTGTGAACAATAATTTTAATTTTGGAATTTCTGAATACGAATTGAATAATATGACGTATTTTTTCGTATTTAAATTGGTTAATTTTATCTTCAAAATTAGGCAATGATATGCTTTCTACATTATCCTCTTCTAGTTTGTTCTTTAGATTCTGAATTGTATAAAAGAAAATGGCAATAAGACAATGATAAATATGTTTTTTAGTTTTAATATTATTCGAACGAGTAATACTGTATAATTCGTGAGGATGGTTTTGTAATTGAGAAAAATTATCAGCTGTTTGCGAAATTGTTGTAACAAATTTGTTTTCGTTGCTAAAGTCAATACTGTTTAAATAAGCTATGTGGTCCTTTGAGTTTAGTAGATGTGAATTTTCTTCTGAGTAATCAAATACCTTTGATTTTAAGGAAGAGTAATAAAACTTTAAATAATCGTCATAAGTTTCATGACTAACAAAGCAGATTGTATGATTTTCGTTGATGGGATTAAATTTGATTCTTGAAAGACAATCAGCATTTGAATTTATTTTACCTTGCTTATAGACGATATCATATTCATATTCCTCTAACTTGAGCCGCCACCTTAAGAGTCTTGAACCAGGATCTTTGCATGAAAATAACCATTGTAATGGTCGATGATCGGTAACAATTGTAAATTTTCTTCCATATAAATATGGACGAAAATGATTAATGGCCCACACTGGTGGTTAGGTATCTTATAGGCGTCTTATACGAAGGAAGGCTGTCTGAATCAAGGAGGAGAGGCCATCACCTCTCACTTTGAGTAAAGCCACTTTCTGAGTAGAAGGCCAAAAGGGTACCAGGGGAACAATATTCCCAGGATCGTCATACGTGGTGAAGAGCCACAACCTGCAAGAGGTGCCACTGCTTTCGACTGAATATGACGGATCTAGAGCGGAAACTCAATAAAAACCCGTAATCCCAGGTGTCTAACAACCGTGCCTATGGGATGAATGACACTACGTAAGTGTGTCTTATTACGGCGAACTCCGGATAACAGGCGACCTCCGGTTTAAACTAGCCCTCCCGAGGTATGGAGCTCTGCCTCGGGCGAAAACTCTTTCTCGCAATTTTCAAAAAAAAATAAATGGAAATAAACAACACTATAACAGAAAAAAACAAGAAATGCGAACCTTTTAAACTGCAACTAGAGGTTACTTTGGACCTCCCAGTTTCTACAGATAGGGCACTTGGCCCTGCTGCAGAAACTGAAAAGCATGACACCATGGTGATTGGTGAGGATACGATCGTCACTACTCCCATGGATGTCATATCGGCGGAAGAAGAAGCTGCCTTACTCGCTTCCCCGAAATCGTCAACAGCTATCGACGAACCATCTGGGTCAGTCAAGCCAAAAGACGCGGGCAAAGTCAGGCTATCAGGTGCCGGACGTAAACGCCTGAAAAAATTATTGGATGCGGGTTATCAACTTGAAGAGGCACGCTCAATGGCCTTAAAACCTGCACAGAGCAAGGACTTTCGTCACAAAAGACCTAGAGCTGACAGTGCAACCCCAACGAGCAACACTCCAAAACGAAAGGCTACTGAGGCTGCACTTTCATCACCTCAGCAAGCACCAAGCTTCAGGGACGTTGTTGGATGCAAAAAGATAGGGGTAATACCAACAGACTACCCTGCTACCATATGGTCCACAGACCAACTAAAATTGGTGCAAAACTGTGTCCTGGACAGCATAATAACACAACAGGACAATGCTACCAAACCCCAGTTCCGAGGTTGCACATTTAAACCCGGATGGCTTGTATTTACGTGCAAGGACCAAACGACGAGCGACTGGCTGGCAAAAATAATTCCAACGTTGGTACCATGGGAAGGTGCCAAACTCAGTGCTGTGAACGAGGAAGATGTTCCTCGGCCACAAATCTTCGTCGGTTATTTCCCTGGGGAGGAAACCCCAACAAACAAAATATTGGGCCTCGTGAAAGGCCAAAACAACGGCCTGAGAGTTGATGACTGGAGGGTACTCAACCGGGTGCGAAGGCCCCAAATGACGGAGCTCACCTTAGCTCTAGACCCAAAGTCGGCAAGTACCCTTAAGGCCCAAAATGGCATTATCAGCTATGGTTTCGGTGAGGTACAACTACGGCCAAGGAACAAGGACGTCCAGAGACCAAGGGCCGAAAAGAAGGAGACCATTTTCAGAAACGTTGGGATCACTCAGGACCCAAAAGCTGAAAAACCTGAGGTATGCTCAAAAAATGTGGCGAACACAACGAGGGCCACAACGGACGATACCCCTAGCTGCTCGCACAGACGCCCGACGGCTACAGTTTACAAAAGTAAAGACAAAACCACTGTAAGCCGAGAAAGACAGAGACAACGGGTATCTGGAAGACCTCGTAAATGCGAGAGACGAGACCCCGAAGAAGCGGCTCTACTTAATAGCAGCAGGGGTAAAAAGGTGGCACACAGGGGCCACCAAAGAAAATAATTATGCGACGTCAATCCGCAAAAAACACCAGAAGGCAACTTTAGTGCCTTCAAATAAATCTCCATCATGCTAAGGCAGCATCTAGTGTCCTAAGCCGGAGATTTATTAAAGAAAACCTGGATCTAGCCATGATTCAGGAACCATGGACCTTATCAGGAGCCGTAAAAGGGCTCCCAAATGAAGAAACCTGTAAGTTAATTTATGATAAACAGCATGTCCGCCCAATGGCAGCTTTAATGATAAATAAAGACTTAACTAAAACAACTTTTCCAATTTCAGAATTCATACAAGGAGATTTGGTGGCGGCACTCATCGCAATACCAAATGCCGGTCAAAAGGGAGGGGATTTGAAGGTCGTTATCGCCTCTGCCTACCTCCCTGGAGACACTTCTGAAGCACCAACTTCAGAAGTAGCGGCTTTGATAAAATATTGTGAGGAAAGGAGACTGCAGTGGATCCTCAGCTGTGACGCCAACGCCCACCATACGGCATGGGGGAGCACCGACATAAACAAAAGAGGTGAGTCCCTTTTTGAATATATTTGTGCTAACAATTTGGTGGTGGTAAATAGAGGTGTAGAACCAACCTTCATAAATGCGATTCGCCAAGAGGTTCTAGATCACACTTTGGCAAGTCCATTTATATATAATATCATCACAAACTGGCATGTTTCCGGAGAAGCATCCATGTCGGACCACAATCACATCAGATTTGACCTGGAAGCATTTTCCGAAAGAAACACAGTTTACAGGAACGCGAAATCCTCTGACTGGGAAACCTATCGGTTATTCCTTGAATCAGAACTAAATTGTTCTTCAATTCCGCTAGGGACCATTCCGGAGCTGGAAACTGAATCCGAACAGCTCCAAAAAGATATAACCTTCGCATATGAAAGCAGTTGTGCCCTTAAAAATAGGAAAATACGAAGAGATGTCCCATGGTGGAATAAAAGACTTCAAACTCTTAGGAGCACAGTAAGAAAATTGTTCAATAGAGCTAAGAACAATGGCAATTGGTGCCAATACAGAACAGCCCTTACTGATTACAACGTAGAATTGAGAAAATCAAAACGAGCGACTTGGAGGAAACACTGCGAGAGCATTGAGAATCTCCCTGCAGCGACACGACTCCAAAAAGTCCTTGCCCGCGAGCACTCAAACGGCATCTGCTCTCTGAAAAAGCACAATGGTGAATTTACAGCTACCCCTGAAGAAACCTGTCAACTTCTTCTCGACACGCACTTCCCAGAATGCATCCACATAGAAACCCCATGTGTACCGATGAGGCACCAGGATCTCACTGTATCAAAATGGGATTATAGTCTATCTGGAAAAATTTTTCAGAGAAACAAGGTAAAATGGGCGATCTCTTCTTTTAGCCCCTTTAAATCACCGGGAACCGATGGCATCTACCCCTGTCTACTACAACAGGGTATTGACCTACTGGTTCCTCAACTAATTGGGATCTTCAGATCCAGCTTATCTCTAAGCCATGTACCATTGAGCTGGACAAGGGTCAAGGTGGTTTTCATACCAAAGGCAGGTGGGAAATCTGAACAACAAGCGAAATCATATCGCCCCATCAGCCTTAGCTCCTTCCTCCTAAAAACAATGGAGAAAGTCCTAGACCAATATATAAGGGATCAGTTCCTTACAGGTAGCCCACTCCATGCGAACCAGTTCGCATACCAAGCCGGCAAGTCTACCGAAACTGCCATACACAGCCTCACAACGACGATTGAAAAGGCTCTGGCAGCAAAGGAAACGGCTCTTTGTGTCTTCATAGACATCCAGGGAGCGTTCGACAATACCTCCTTCGATGCCATAAAGAAAGCTATGATAAGGAAAGGCATTGCCCCACTAATCATAAAATGGGTTCTAAACATGTTAGAAAGCAGAATTATTAATCTGGAGTATGGAGGCTCACAAAAGACTGTTAAGGCCACCAGGGGCTGTCCTCAAGGTGCAGTACTTTCTCCCCTTCTGTGGACTTTAGTCATAGATGAACTCCTATTCCACCTCACACAATCGGGGTACATAATACAAGGTTATGCAGATGATGTAGTAATCACTGTTAGGGGCAAACATGACTCCACGATATCGGAGATCATGCAAGGAGCCCTAAACTTAACCTATAGATGGTGTCAGAACAAAGGATTGACCATAAATCCCTCAAAAACAGTCATGATACCATTCTCAAGAAAGAGAAAACTAGAATTGAAACCGATCAAGCTAAATAACGAAGTTATTGACTTATCAGGAGAGGTAAAATATCTGGGAGTAATCCTGGACAAGACTCTCTCCTGGAACTCACACCTTGATCAAGTCACCAAGAAGGCGACAAAGGCAATTTATATGTGCCTGCGTCTTCACGGCAAAACCTGGGGCTTAAAACCAAAAATGATCTACTGGTCATACAACACGATCATAAAACCAATGATCACCTATGCAGCGATATCATGGTGGCCAAAAACCGAACAATTAACGGCCCAGAAAAAACTAAACAAGATATATCGCTTAGCATGTGTTGGTATAACAGGGGCAATGAAAACTTGTCCAACTGCAGCCATAGGGGCAATGCTCAGCCTTCTGCCTTTACATATTTCTGTAAAGAAGGAAGCGAGTCTCAGTGCCCTTAGGCTCCCTGATATATCAAATCTCAAAGCAGGAAATCTGACAGGACACCTTCGAGTATTACAAATGCTTCAAGATGATCCTGTGATCAAAGTATCAGATACCATGCTTAAAAGACTTCGCTTCTCCAGAAAATTTAAGATAGTCATATCTGACAGGAGTACCTGGAGAACCAACCAATTCGTAACACGACCAGGATCACAAATCTGGTACACCGACGGTTCAAAGATGGAAGATGATGCCACCGGTGCTGGGGTCTATGGGCCTAGGTTCCAAAGAGCCGTAGCACTAGGTAAATCACCAGACATCTTTCAAGCGGAGGTACACGCCATAGAGATATGTGTCCGGGAATGCTTACGGAGGCGCACTAAAGGTGCCCATATATACATCCTCTCAGACAGCCAGGGGCAGCCCTTAAGGCCCTAAGATCGTTTTCGATCAGATCAAAGCTAGTCTGGGAATGTTTCAATCTCCTCGAAGAACTGGCAGGCAAAAGATTCATTAACCCAGCTCGTAGTAAAGCAAAAAAGTTACTTGAGCTAAGCAAAGAGGATCTAAGGATCCTAACGGGTTATCTTACTGGTCACTGGCCACTAAGATATCATCTCAAAAAAATTGGACTTTCCGACGATGACTCCTGTCGACTCTGCGGAGAAGAGGAGGAGACAACGGAACACATAATCTGCGAATGTCCTGCGGTGGCCAGGGGCAGAGCGATCCATATGCAAAGGGCGATTTTAAGTCCTGCAGATATTGGAAACATGGAACCAAGAAGGGTGCTGAGGTTTATAAAGAGCCTCAACAGCTCCCTGGGTTAAATAATAAAGGCCAACACAATAGATCTCTTCTGGTCGCAGTGTATAGGGCCTAGCACTTACAATTACAATTACAATTACAATGGCCCACACTATTGCCAAAAGTTCTCTTTCGATAGTGCTGTAATTAGATTCTGCATGATTTAATGTACGAGATGCAAAGCATATTGGTAAATCTTTTCCAATATCTCCCTGTGATAATATGGCTCCTATGGTAAAATTAGAGGCGTCTGTAGTGACTAAAAATTCTTTTGAAAAATCAGGATATTGGAGTATAGGTTCTGTTAAAAGTTTGTTTTTTAATTGTATGAATGAATTTCCGTTCTTTACTCCAAATAAATTTTGTATCCTTTTTTAATAAGGAAGTTAAGGGTTTTGATATTTTGCTTAAATTTTCGATGAATCGACGATAGTAACCGACGAGTCCAAGGAATGATTTTATTTCTTTAGGGTTTTTTGGCTTAGGAAAATCTTTGATTACTTCAACTTTTGAAGGATTAGGTTTTACTCCATTTTCTGAAATAAGGTGTCTGAGATATGCGACTTCCTTTCGAAGGAACTCACACTTATCCGGTTGGAGCTTTAAGTTACTATCTGCTAATCTTTGGAAAATGTCAGTAAGTTTACGTTCATGGTCTTCAAGAGAAGATGCATATATCACCACGTCATCAAGGTAAACGAAACACTTTTCGCCAATCAGTCCTGCAAGAACATGATTCATTGCACGCTGAAAGGTAGCGGGAGCCCAAATGGCATACGACAGAATTCGTAGTGGCCACTTGCAGTAGAGAAGGCGGTCTTTGACCTGTCTTCCTCTTTAACATTGATTTGGTGAAACCCGGAAGCGAGGTCCAGGGTTGTGAAGTATTTACTGTGACCTAATTGGTCAAGTATTTCACAGATATTGGGCAATGGGAAAGAATCTCCAACAGTAACTTCGTTAAGCTTCCTGTAGTCGATAACAATCCTCCATTTTTTTTTGCCTGAAGCATCAGCTTTCTTGGGGACTACCCATAAGGGTGCTGACCATGGGGAATTGGAAGGTCTAATAATTTTTTGACTTAACATATTGGAAATTTGATTTCTGACTTCCTCTTTATGAACCTCGGGATATCTGTATGTTTTACAATTAATGGGTCTGTTATTTTCTAGATTAATTTCATGCTCAACAGATTTAATAGCTGAGAGAATATCTCCCTTCAAGAAAAATATACTTGAATACTTATTGCATAAGTCAAGAAGACTCTTGGTCTCTTCGTGATTAAGATGTTCTGTTCTTATTTCTTTATGTAAGAGTTCTCTTCGATCTACAGATTCATGATTACCATTTTGAAAATGAAAAGATTCTTCTGATAAAGTTATTAGATTGGCAATTGCCTTGGTAATCTTTACTGGTTTATCAAGAGTGTTTAGTACCGTAGCGATAGCTTGAAATTTATCATCGATTTGTGTAATTGCCTTGCTGAGATGAACTCCGTCGAGTATTGAGAGTTCTGGTAGAATTCCTTCCTTGATTTCTGGATTCATTATATTTATTTTTATTACAGTTTCTGATCGGGGGGGCAGTATGTATGATTCATTTGAACAACGATTTATAAAAAAGGGAATTGTCTCTCCACTTTCTAGGCTCATAATTTTTGTTTGAAAATTTAGGGTTACTGAATTTTCTGACTGTATAAAAAATTTAAGATTTATAGAACCTATGCTTCTAATGGGATTCTTGTCGTTATTAATTCCTTTAAGTGTGACTTTACCATTCTGAATAAGGTTTGAATTTTCTTTTAAATTTGTTTTCTTAACTATTGAAATATATGCACCACTATCGATTAAAAATTTGAAATAACCTACTTTAGATCGATTAGAATTAACTATGACAAAAATGGTGCTATCGTTTGATAGTACTATTCGGAAAGAATTGCTGCTGCTACAATATTCTCCCGAAGCTGGTTCGAGAGTCCTTATGTTTTCCGACGATCTTGTATTGTTTGCATTTTCTTGCTCTTTCTTCCATTTAAGTTTCCTACTTACTTACTTACTTAGGTGGCGCTACAGTCCGGGGTGGACCTGGGCCTCAACCAATACGCCTCTCCAGTTAGCGCGATCTTTGGCTAACTGCCTCCAGTTGCGCACTCCAAGTTGGTTGAGGTCCCCTTCCACTTGCGCGCGCCACCTAAGGCGAGGTCTTCCTCTACTGCGTTGTCCCTCCGGGTTAGAATCGAAGACTCTTCGGGCCGGAGCGTTGGTGTCCATTCGCTCTACATGTCCCAGCCATCTTAGACGACTGATGCGTACTTTTCTGACTAGGTCAATGTCGCTGTACAGCTCGTAGAGTTCGCTGTTAAATCTTCTCCTCCAAAACCCGTCAACGCAAACGGGACCAAAAATCACTCGAAGAATTTTGCGTTCGAAACGACCAAGGAGATCTTCATCCGCCTTTGATAGCGCCCATGCTTCTGCACCATAAAGCAGGACTGGGATGATGAGGGTCTTATACAGAGTTTCCTTAGTATTTCTCGACAAGGCCTTACTTATCAGTTGCCGTCTTAGGCCAAAGAAACAGCGGTTGGCAAGTGTGATTCTTCGTTTGATTTCTGATGTGATGTCGTTATCAGAGTTTATAGCGGAGCCGAGGTAGACAAAGTCCCTAACTACCTCAAAGTTATAGCTGTCTATCGTGACGTTCTGCCCGATTCGTCGATGTCGTGTGTCCCTTCTTGTTGACAGCATATATTTTGTTTTACCCTCATTCACCACTAAACCCATTTTTGCCGCTTCTGCACTAATACTTGCAAACGCACCAGTGACAGCTCGCTGTGTTGTACCAACAATGTCAATGTCGTCAGCGTATGCAAGCAGTTGCACAGACTTATAGAAAATTGTGCCTCTGGTGTTGGCTTGTGAGTTTCGCACAATCTTCTCAAGAATGATGTTGAAGAAGTCACATGACAGCGCATCACCTTGTCTAAATCCTTTTTTGACATCAAAGGTCTCGGTGAGATTGTTTCCGACCTTTACGGAGCAGCGAGCGTTCTCCATCGTCATTCTGCACAATCTGACAAGTTTGGCAGGGATGCCAAAACTAGACATGGCTCTGTATAGCTCGTCTCTATAAACGCTGTCATATGCGGCCTTAAAATCGACAAAAAGATGGTGAGTATCGATCTGGTATTCTTGGGTTTTTTCCAGGATCTGCCGTAGTGTGAATATTTGATCGGTCGTGGACTTACCGGGCCTAAAACCGCACTGATAGGGACCTATCAGATCGTTGACGAATGGTTTCAGGCGTTCACACAATACAGCAGACATGATCTTATACGCAGTGTTCAGGAGACTGATGCCTCTGTAGTTGGCACAGTTTAGAGGGTCTCCCTTCTTGTGGATCGGGCAAACAATGCTGAGGTTCCATTCATCAGGCATACTTTCCTCTAACCAAATATTGGAGATGAGTTGGTGTATGCACTCTACCAAGTCATCTCCGGCTGCCTTGAAGAGCTCGGCAGGTAAGCCGTCTGGACCAGCAGCCTTGTTGGATTTAAGCTTATTTATTGCTATCCTCACTTCATTTTGGTCAGGTGGACGGAAATCTTGGCTGTCATCGTCCAGGTTGAATGGATCGTTCTGCCTAACAGCGGAATTTGTGTCGTCTTCGCCGTTTAGCAGTCTGCAGAAATGGTTTTTCCATGTCCTCAGCACCGACTGTGACTCTACTACAAGGTTTCCTTGCTCGTCTCTACAGGTCTCCGTTCGGGTCTTGTTGGCATGACACGATCTTTTTACCTTTTGGTAAAACTTCCGAACATTGTTCCTGGAGTAACACCTCTCTATATCCTCGATCGCGCGCTTCTCATGCTCTCTCTTTTTTCTCCGGAGAAGCCGATGTTCTTCCCTCCTTTTTTGCTCGTAGAGCTGACGAGCTGCTCTCGTCCTTCTATGCAGCGACGCTTCGTAGGCACTTTGTTTTGCTGCATGTGCTTGCCGGTACTCTTCGTCAAACCAGGGGTTTCGGGGGGTAGACTGGTGAAACCGAGCACATCAGTTGCGGCGTTTTTGATGGCTTCTTGGCATCGGCGCCACTGGTCTTCGGCACTTGATGCTGGCAGCATAGGACTTCTCGAGAGGTTGAGGGATACGCGATCGGCAAAGGTTCTGGCGGTTTGTTGCGTTTGTAGTCGTCCAACGTTAAATCTCCTCACAGTATTTTCTCGTTGTTGTGGCGTCTTGGATATCCGCATCCGTACCTTGGCTACAACAAGGTAGTGGTCCGAATCTATGTTGGCCGCTCGGAAAGTTCGGACATCTAGAATACTGGAGGAGTGCCTTGCGTCGATCGCAACGTGATCTGGTTGACGGTTTGATGATCAGGTGACCGCCATGTTCCTTTGTGTATATTGAGGTGAGAAAACCGTGAGCTAGCTATGGTAACATTACGTCCCGCAGCAAAATCAATCAGCCTAAGTCCGTTTCCAGACGTGGTGTCGTGTAGGCTGTGTTTTCCGATTGTGCTACCAAAGATGTCCTCCTTTCCTATTTTGGCGTTAAAATCACCCAAGACGATTTTAACGTCATGCTTAGGACATTGCTCATATGTTTTGTCGAGGAGCTCGTAGAAACACTCTTTGGTAGCATCGTCTTTATCTTCTGTGGGGGCGTGAGCGCATATCAGGCTGATGTTGGCGAATTTAGCCTTGATGCGGATAGTTGTAAGGCGTTCACTAACGTGTCGAAAGCTCAAGACTTCTTGCCTAAGTCTGCCGCTTACAACAAATCCGCATCCAAATAGACGCTGCTTTTGTTCTCTGTAGCAGTCACCGTAGTAAATGTCACAGTTTTTCATCCTCCTTTTGCCCGGCCCATCCCACCGCACTTCCTGGATGGCGGTGATACCTGCTTTGTAGCAGTCTAGGGCCTCCGCTAGTTGTTCGGCTGCACGCTGTCTGTTCAGAGTTCGAACATTCCACGTGCAGATCCGAACGCCATTGTCCTTTATTCGTTTTGCAGGGTCGTCAACAGTGAATCCGTCCTTATCCGAGGATTTTGGTTGCTTCGCAACAATTCTTTTTTTTCCGTGGTAGGGTCGTTAACCCCACGCACAACCCCCAACCTGGAGGACCAGGCCCTTTCTGTAACCCCTTGGGCAAAAGGAGCCGGAATATTCCGGAGTCAGTAACCCGCTGCGGGGATGTGAGAGCTGCCGTTGACCCATTAAGGGCTCTTCCGCCACCATCTCTATTTCAACACCCTGACTAGTGCTGAAAAATCCTCAATGACCTCAGCTCTAAATACGTCAAAGTAGCTCATTGAGGTATCTGCCATGTTGACTGTTGACGCCACCGTTGATTCAACCATGTGAATTCATCCGCCGTACGTCCTCTTTCTGAGGGGCTCATGTAAGACCTCTGAGACTCGATCAGGCAGTCATTCCGACAGAGCATTATAGTGTTGCTATTTTCTTCGTGTTCAACACTCGCGCTTATAAGTTTAGCAAGTCATGCCCGGAAGGACAGGACCAGTACCCGGTGGCTACCACGCGGAGGTAAAATAAGCACAATTGATGTGTATGAACAGTTACAACGACTGGGCATCGCCAAGTTGACGCCAATCAGTGCCTACCCTATTCATACAGCACCCAACCACCATTTAAGTTTCCTACATTCCTGAATAACATGACCATCCTTTTTGCAATATTTGCAAGTTTTATTTGAGTTTTGAGAGGTATTTAAAACGGTTTTGGACGTACTTGGTTTTCTAAAGCACTGATTTGATGAGTGTCTCATTTTATGACAAAAGGAACATTCAATTGCTTCGAAGTTTGAATTTTTTGTTTTGATTAGTAATTGAACCTTTTCTTCTTCAATTGCTAAATTGAAGGCTTCGTTTAGACTTTCTATATTTCTAGCTCTTATCATGTTGCTTATATCAGGTTTATTATTTAAAATAAAAGTATGCAGTGCTAGGTCATTCATAGCGGCAAGTCTTCCAGGTAATTCTGCAGGGATTGTTGAATTTTGGTGAGTTGATGTTAAAAGGCGTTTTAGAGCAGTTTCAACCCTACATATACATATATTGAGAAATTTGTTCAGTGGGTTGCTGTTTGCAAGATAATAATTCTATTAGTAAATGCCCATGATGCTTAGCATCTGAATATATACTTTTTAGGAAATTTTTAAGATCTAACCATTTGTTGAAATCGTGGTTTGAAACGGCTGCCTCAGCTTTACCGCTGAGTTGCGTTTTTGTATAAGCTAATAAAATGTCTATTTGATCGACTGTAGCTATATTGAAAGCTGCATCGACAATATTTAGATATGGAATTAGTTTTTGCCTGTCACCATCGAATGGTTTGATAAATTTGAATAACGTTTGTAAAGGAACAGTGACGCCTACATTATTCTCAATTTCTAAGTCGTTACCGTCCGCATCATTGAATTCTTCATTGTTGTTATTTAAGGCCATTGTATTTTATTGAATAAAACAAATATTATTTAAAGCACTCTATGTATATAATATATCTAAAGTAATCTCTGTATAAATATCTTAACTACAGTTGCACAGAACTTACAGTAACATTTTTATATAATATATCCTTTTAATTGTAGAACCCTGTAGTTGTGGTTTTTAGAGTTGTCTTCAGTAGTTTCCAGCACTTCAGTCTTTAGAAAGTAGTGTATATTTGTGATTTTCCAATTGTTGCTGTTTAATTGCAGGCACTCGTAGATTTTATAGATTTGTTAGAGTTTGTAATTTATTTGTAGATTTGTATTTAGTTCAATTTGTAGATTTATGGGAGTTTGTAATTTATTTTGTAGATTTTTATTTAGTTCAATTTGTAGATTTATGAGAGTTTGTAACACTTAAGAGCTTCTGATGCTGATCTTCACTTTTTTGAAATGTTTTCACATTTGTAAATTATCCCACTTCTGACACCAAATTTTGTTAGGATTCCGAGTAATAATAACTTCCTTTTATTTTTATTATTTTTTTTTTTTTATATTTTTTTTATTTATTTCATTTCAAACTTTCGATTAACACAATTCTTAATTACAAGTTCCGATTAACACAATTCAATATTACAAATATGATTCAAAATTACAAATATGATTCAAGATTACAAATATGATTCAAAATTACAAATATGATTCAAAATTACAAGTTCGATTAATATGATTCAAACGACGATTCAAAACAGACTGACCACAGAACAAATGAAAGAATTCAAACGACGCGATAGCATGAGAGAAAAGGGTGCGTCAGCAGTTCGTGCGACAAACAACATTGCGCATGGATTGCATAAAGCATGCGCGTGGTTGTAACGCGAGAATTTTGTTTTTTAAATGCTAATCGCTTTCAGCGGAATTTGCTTATTGCAATTAGAGAAGTAATATGCAAATGCATACCGAAAAGATAAAAAGTTATGGGAACGGAAATTGTATGACATACGATAAGGGTTCATAACAGAAGCAGTTTTAATACGATCGTAGCAAAGTGGCAGCGCTGACTCTGACGTCTATGACACTGACACTGACACATGAAACTTCACATTCCACAGAGGCGAAACATGTAAAGACATAAACATACGGTTGTCCAGCTCTACCAACAAGTATGTTTGTAATTATTATTTAGCATCTTATGAATTACTATCGAAGGTAGAAGTGATAATTATTAAAAGATATTTTTTTCTCGAACCAACAAATTGTAAAATGGATAAGCTTACCACAATAAGCGCAACATTATTTATGGCTGCAGATGTTTTTGCAATCGTCAGTTTGGCTATGCCTGACTGGATAGTCACAGAAGAAGCAGGTATACTCCCAAGAAGCAATCTTAAATCATATTGATTTAATTTTATTTTTCACAAGGAGACATTCGCCTAGGACTGATGTGGACTTGCATGACTTTGTACAACCGACCTCAGGTATGTTTTACCCCCGAACTGCAAATTGAATGGCTTCTGGCATTAGTTTGTATATTCATTGGTTGCATTTGCGTTACTACAACGGTAATACTATTGGCATCAAGTACATGGGACCGCAATGTCATCCCGTACGCCCGATGGGTTGGATTCACAGCAATGGTCTTGTTTTGTTTGGCTGCAGTAATATTTCCATTAGGATTTCACATTGATGAAATCGGTGGCCAAGCCTACCAGCTTCCAAACACATATAAAATTGGAATCTCCTACATTATGTTTGTTCTGGCCCTATGGATTACTGTCGTATCGGAGCTCTTCGCAGGCAAAGTGTGTCTACCTCATTTTTAAACTACTATTAGTATTTACGATGTCTGTATTATAAAATAATTTGTACCAAGTCATTACTCTAGCTGTAATCTCTGTTTAAATAATAATAGTAATAAAGACTGCCAGTATTGGTGGCATATAAAAGCAATTTGTGTTGTTATTAGCCAGCGGTTGTAAACTGGATCAGCAATTTAAAAAATGCTTTGCGTGAGTACAATTACTGGTACTATCGATTTGCCGATCAGAGATTAGTTAAGTACTAATTATATTACCGCTCTCACAGTTATTGAGCAGAAATGAAAAGCATGCTTAACGTGAATAACTGCCAGTACGGCTTAATTTCACGGTGGGCACACTCACATTAGAGTCCTTGAGAAAGACGTTTGACAAAACGCCCCAGGGCCAATACAAGTGCTGACCCCAGGACAATTTTTCTTGACTGTTTGGTAAGAAAACAGTCGTCTTTATGGGTGAGGCCTATCTGACACCTCTTCGTTCTGAAAGAACGCTTCTAGTCTCCGCATTTGGAATGAACCATAGCCACCACGATAGTAACCTCTAAACGATGGGGGCTGTACCAAACCAATAATGAAATTGGTACAGGGGCCCCCCCATCACCCGTGGTGCCAGTATATAGCTAATGGTAAAGCTTTCGCAACCCGAAGGTTACTCCCAATTGGACTGACTTACCCAATCCCGGCATGAGTAGAGCCTGTTCGTTCAAAAATGTTAGGTGAACAGAGCATCTTGACTAGCTTACTTACTTAAGGTGGCGCTACAGTCCGGGGTGGACTGGTGCCTCCAGTTGCGCACTCCAAGTTGGTTGAGGTCCCCTTCCACTTGCGCGCGCCACCTAAGGCGAGGTCTTCCTCTACTGCGTTGTCCCTCCGGGTTGGAATCGAAGACTCTCCGGGCCGGAGCGTTGGTGTCCATTCGCTCTACATGTCCTGACCATCTTAGACGACTAATGCGTATTTTTCTGACCAGGTCGATGTCGCTGTACAGCTCGTAGAGTTCGCTGTTAAATCTTCTCCTCCAAATCCCGTCAACGCAAACGGGACCAAAAATCACTCGAAGAATTTTGCGTTCGAAGCGACCAAGAAGATCCTCATCCGTTTTTGTTGGGGTCCATGCTTCTGCGCCATAGAGCAGGACAGGGATGATGAGAGTCCTATATAGAATCTCCTTAGTGCTTCTTGACAAGGCCTTACTAATCAATTGCCGTCTTAGGCCAAAGAAACAGCGGTTGGCAAGTGTGATTCTTCGCTTGAATTCTGAGGTGATGTCATTTTCAGAGTTAATAGCGGATCCGAGGTAGACAAAGTCCCTAACTACCTCAAAGTTATAGCTGTCTATCGTGACGTTCTGTCCGATTCGTCGATGTTGTGTGCCACTTCTTGTTGACAGCATATATTTTGTTTTAACCTCATTCACCACTTGACTAGCTAAATCAAGATAACTCATCACCTATTTTCTCTTGCACTGATTTATTTGGTGATGCCCACAATAAAGGCATCACTTAAACTTGGGCAGTGCCCAATTGCTTCGAGGAATAGGAATAAAAGGCCTTTTTTTTTTTGTATTCAACCAGGATCATAGGATTATCTCAAATTTCCTAAAATGGTGACGCTCTTTAGCGGTATTCGATTGGCCACTCTCAAAACATTTTTTGCTCTAGGTCATTTTTTACTTTCGATTGGTAGGAATAAAAACTTTGTTTTTCTGATTTCAGATCTTGAAAATCTGGATTTTTTCCTCAGAGTTGCTTTAGATTTACTAATCCAAGGGAGTTTGAGTTTTTATACGTTTCTCGTGAATTTTATTTAATTACAAAGAAATACCTACATCCCCGACTATTTTTGTATTATAGAAATAGTTATGCTGTTGTTATAATAACTACATAGTTCCCTAACGATAATCCATTCGAACAAATAGGTCGGCGAAAACACTTCGTTGATAGGTACATGCATTCTGTTAAACATGTGGCTTTACATTTTTGTAACAGATGCTATAGGTAGCTAGAGTTTGCTTTCTGAAAGAACGGTAGAAAATGCCCACCAAGCTTCAGTTGCAAAGCAGTGGTGAGGTGCTCTTTGTAATCACTTGAAAAATCCGTATTTCCATCTCAGCGAATACAACCACATCTTTGCGATAGTAATAAATTACCAATTGCAACATATTTATTAATTTATATTGTAACATATTTATTAAAAAAAACTTCAACGTAAATAATGCAATCGCAATCCAATGCAAGCTAGTTGTCTACCAATTCATTGTTAAATAAAATTGAATACAGTTGTAATAAAAATAAAAATGCACCTGCGATCCTAACTACTCTGAGATTTGCCACTTCGTTGTTTAAATTTAAGTCTTTTCTTTCGCACATGCCGAACAGCACCTCCATTAGTATCATGCTTGTTCAAATCATATCGAAATATTATCGATCGACTGTCAAAAAAGCACTTCAGTTCCTACAAAGAATTTGCAATGGAATTAACCCCATCCTTTTTAATTTTGTTGTTTACCTTTGGATCATATCGATAGCCAATGCTCTTAAAGAACAAATAGATTTCCTGCAAGTCAATTGGTTCATAATGTAAAATTGCTTCATGCAGTAGTTTGTTGGATCTCACTAAATTGTTCCAGGCAACGTGAAATGGCAGAAGGGCTGTCAAAACCTAAAAAAAAGCAAACATGAAACAAGCTCAGGGAAGCTATCTCCCTACCTTTTTACTAGGATTTGTTATGGTTATGTACTTTTCATTTTCAATTTCCAATGAAACATCTATGTCTGAGACTAGAATGTGACCCCAGCAGTCTTTAAAGTGAAATTTAGGTGCACTTGACTTATGCTCTTGATCCTCATTGGTTAATTTATCGTTGTCACTAAGCAAAGGAACATTAGTTTCGTCTATCAACCAAGGATGTGTCTGATTGTAAACATATTCCAATATTCTCACCGCTTGCTTTCGGTTGAGCTTTCTTATTCCATATCTATAGAGTTGATCTAGCAAAGTGGATTCATCCATCGTCTCATAGTTCGGGTTTTCTGCAATGTTGTCTGTTCGCACAAGGTAAGTTCGACCGTTAAACTCAAATTCATTCGGCGACTCACGCACCATCTTTCGTGGTGATTTAATTTGCTCACTTATAGTTCCTTTAAGAAGTTGTTCCAAACCAACTGGCTTCTTACATGCTTTTTTTGAAGGACTCCCATAACTTAACTTGTCAATGTCATCCAGTTCGGAAAATTCCGAAAACTTTTTCATGCTTGAAAAACGTTTCAGTGGAGTTGTGCTCTCCATTGGCGAGGCTATAAACAATGCTGACAATGTTCTACGACATTTACTACTAGTTGGCGTTTTCCTTGGTGATTTCTTTGGAGTTTTTGTTGGAGTTTTGAATGGCGACTGGTCTTCGAGGATCCCAAAATCGGATCGTTTGCTTAATTCCAAATCCGAAAGATCAAGAGATGTATTGGACTGCGTCTTATAAAACTCAGAGGCAAGCAACGGAGTATCTGCAACTAGGTCTACAAATGAGAACTCATGTCCCACTTGGGAATCATTCAACAAGTGGTCGATGGTAACATTCTGACTCATTAAATGTTCTTCCTCATCTCCTTGGACATGCAGTGAGTTGTTAGCAGTTTTCCAAATAGAATAGTTGATTTCATCGTCCGTTAAGAGGGCGCATGGATTTTCTTCATCGCTGTTTTGTGTTAAGTCTATTGAGTCTTCGGTTTTTGACTGGCTAAATGATCTGAATTTATGAAACTCTTCAGAAGCACTACTTCCAAAAGAGAAACAGGTTCTTTTTGATTCGATGGGCGTAAAATTGACAAAACTAGTGGACGGTTTTTCATCCTTTAAACCTGACGACAGTGGGTAACCATCTATTTGAGGATGATCCAGATATGATTGAAGAGGCAGCGATGGCAGAAGTATCTCAGACGGCAGTGATTCTTTATCGATGCCAGATTGAGTCAAGTCAGTTACTGCCATTATTGAGTCTGTTTAAAAACAAAAAACCGAAAACTGAATAATTTGTAATAATTTGCTACCATAATACTCACTGTGGTTGACGTTATTTGGTTCGCTTTTAGTCGAAAAAGTCTTTACTAAACGAAAGGGTTAGATTCTTTACTTTTGTGAACGGTTATAGAATAGAGTAAGCGCTAGGCATTTCGATAAATTATTTTGCCTAATTAAAACCTGACTTAGCAACTTATTTTATACATACTCACCATCATCACTTGAGAATCTCTCATACGTTGTGATAAGATGGTCATTAGAACTGCATCTGCTCCCATTAAGTTCTTTTATTTTCCTGCAACTTTCTGTAGTGGTAAATTCAAAATTTATTTTCGTGGATACATATTTAAAGTTCCTTTTGCCTTCATCCATTTCAACGTCTGAATCTGCAAATATATCCGGTGAGGTAGACCGTATCGAACTTAGAGGCAGTCGAGATTGAATGCAACTTCCAACACTCATAGAACATGTTGTTGTTATCGTAGACATCGGAGGTGCGCTTATTTCAGTACGGTCATTTGCTATATTAATTAAAGCAGTATCGTTGCTATAAAAATCGTTCGTCAAATCGTTTGATGATGTACTGACGAAAGATTTTGCATTTTTGGTTGGCGTTGGCACATCCTCATGATCACAGTTAGGGAATGAATTTGTTTGTATTTGACGGCTGGAGCTCTTTTCATAGACACGTTCTTGATTGTGATTTGAACTAGTATCGTTTAAAAGAAAATTTGTGACGTTGAAATTAGCATCATTGGCATTGGAATTTAAACAGGGATTTGATAGATTTTTGGAAAAAGTATCAATTGTAATTTCCGGCCCGTAGCTTGGAAAGAAATCTATTGTTGCGGGGGCTCGTGGGACTGATTGGTGTAACGTTTCAGCAGTTTTTGGGCATGAAATGGAAATCGCATTGTATCGGCTCTTCTTCATTACTGGACTCTGGAGCTGAGAATCTATACAAATCTCTAATTTAGGAAATGATCGCGTCTTGACAGGAGTTCTGTCTCGTCCTGCAATGCGCCGAACATCTCTTAACATGTGTCCAGCTTTTGTTTTTGACGGCTCAAATAGACTAACCACGTAGAAATCAAACAAATCAGCCCTTGAACTAGGATCTGGGCGAACAATGACATGGTCGCTCGCTACCAATGGCAACAGAACTTTGCTTTTGATAAAGTAGCTCCACTTCTCGTCAACGTGCTTGAAATCACAAGATATAAACTGTGTGCTGAGGAGCTCTTCGACTTTTTGTTGAACCCTTTCAAACTGCCTCTTTGGATTGCGCAATGTTAATGCGGTGTATTTGTTTCCCCACTTTGTGTTTTTTTTCGTCGGCATAAAGGTTGTTATATTGTAATCTAAAACAACAGGTAAATAAGACCACAAGGTATATACATTAACATTACCGCATGCCTACCTTCCGTTCCAGCTACGCGAAACCCAAATTGTTTTAACTTGCCTCGAATACCAGCCTTGTCTGCCTTACTTGTTTCTTCATCTTCATCGTCCATCGCTAATAGTCCACTTGCATCCACCTCGGATATAGATAGTGCAAGTGCCATTTGCATCTCATCTGGACTAATGTTGTCTACGAGGCAATGTTGCGCAGTGACCGCTGAAAAGAGCTCTTCGTTCTTCAGGAAAACAGTTTTTATCTTCTGCTGTTTCTTCGGACGTTGCTTTGCTTTAGGTGCCTTTTTTATACTTTTGCTTTGTTTTTCAAAATCATCAGAGTTCGCTTTAGTAAGAAAGTCTGAAATCGGGTTTTCCGTAACTGGCTTCATTCGCTTTTCCTTTGGTAGAAAGGTGGAAAGTTTGGTTCGCGTTGCTCTTTTTGGGGGACTGTGTTCTTTTTTCAATGTGTCTTCTTTTGGTAGAGGATGCGTAACAGTCACTTCATTAAGCAGCGCTATAGGGTTCGTTTCCGGTGTAAGGAAATTGGAAATAGTTGAAGTGGCTTTTCGGTGACCCCCATCTCTACAGAACAACAAAAATAAACAGAAATTAAATAAACAACCGTCTTTAAACTTTCAACATGGTACTTTTATTAAAATTCTTAAGACGTAACATTAGGTACCGTGAATCCAAGTTTCCTGCGGTAGGCAATCGTAGTTTGTTTAAATCTGTTTTTCTTGTGTTCATTTTGAGGAACTTTCTGGTGATATTTTTATCTCTCTGCCATTAAATCTTTCTGTTCTTCAATTGTTTTGAGAATAGCTTCACCACGTCTAGGTGCCGCAGACATAGAAAATAGATATTTACGATCAATTTCCTCTTCAGTCTCGGTGCAAATATCGCGGTATAACTTTTCGTTTGCCTGACGAAAGATTGGCGTAAAACTAGAATGGTGTGCATTATATAATAATGTAATTTATTTAAGTTTTATATAAAGACTCACGCGAAAGCTGTAAAAACGAGTGTTCCAAAGACGATACAAGCCGCTGCAAATCGATTCCTGTATTTGAATGATGGTGTTCCTCTAGCTTGACGTGGTTTCCTTCGGCTTACGTCAATGTTTGGATCCATTCCAAACACGTTCAATTTAAATAAAATATGATTCGCAATCTATGCTGCAAAATGCTATTTCCAAAATTTAATGCGAGTTGAAACCACGGTTGCCACTTTCATAATATTTCGAGAAATTTGGTACCTTTTTTCTTAGTTGGTGATTTTAGGTAATTTGTTAATTTTTATCTGCTTTCGGTAACTTTTTGAACCAGGAGCACCAAAAAGAAGAACTCGATATCATCAGATGTAAATAATGCCTTAATTTTTAGGGAAAAGGATTAGAAGTATTATTTGTAATTTAGTAAGTATTTTATATAGTTACGATGACCATATTTGCCGAAAAAAAAGGACATAATTATTTTGCTTCCAAAATTTTTGTATTTATAATGTATTTGTTACAAAAAAGACGTTAATATCGTTTTCGATTTTGGCTTTTCAGATGGAGATTTACAGATTTCTGCTGCCAAATCGAACGTCATGGTACATTTACATCGCACCTAAATTCAACATTTCGGGGATTCCGGTGGTCTCCAAATGGACTGCAACGAAACGTCGGCGAAAAGGCAGCGGAAAATAATAGTACGAGAGCTAGCAACGTCGAGAAAACAAGAATTTCAGTACGGTACAGTTTTTAGATATGTTATCTCTCTCACTCTCCCGGACGTCATAAAGGCTGTCTGGCTGGCGGTAGTGGTTGCGTTCATCAGTGCGCATCGTACCTACCTGAACAGCACAATGATACCACATCACTTCTCACTTTTAGATCGGTCTGGCTGAGGTTTAACAATCGACATATTGCTTGGCAAATTCATTTTAGGTTTTTAGCTACTTAAATAACATCCTATATAAATTTCAGCCATACTAAAATATTTTGAAAAACTTTTTTTTTTTAATTCAAAATTATTGTTTGGCACAGTTTAAACAACAATAAAAATGTCTGGCAATAATAGATTCATATTGCAAAATGTTCAATAAAAATAATAATAAAAAAAAAACTTCTTAAAATTATTTGAAAAATTGATTACCTTTACAGATTGATTACCTGTGCCTTGATTTTGTGCGGTTTTTGTCGCAATTGCGCTAGGGAACGTTCCGAATCGGATTTGAATGTGTGAGTGCACCGCGCGCTGGACCAGCGTGACCGTTGTGCGAAAATTTGACACTTTTTTCGAGGACTCTAATACAATTTTTTGGTACTTTTTCCCTTTTTTTTGTTGAAAAAGGAACTTCACAAATTCTTTAAACAAGTGCGATTTCCAAATAAATATATTTAAAATGTAACGCGGTTGCGTATCACAATACTATTATAACGTCTAGTGAGCCTATACTTGTTAAATATCGTGCGAAAATTCTAAATTTGTAGAGTAGCTTTAGGCCCCAGTTATAGTCATACGTAAAACAGAGCCGTACATATTTTCTTTTGCTTTTTTTGACCACTTAAAATTGATAGTTGACCTCAATCTTGGTCTTAAAATGTTGCTTATGAATTGTAAAATTAGTTTATCAAATTCGTTTTTCTAAAATAAGAATTTATAAATTTTTCCGTACGAAAAACTTTTTCCGATCACAGAAAAATTAATAAATTCTTTTTCTATAAAATTGAAAGATAATTTGCTTATTTTTTTGATATACTAACTTTATAATTCATTAGCAACATTTAAAGATCAAGATTGAGGTCAACCATCCAGTTTAGGTGGTCAAAAAAAGCAAAAGAAAATTAGTACAGTTTCGTTTTACGTATGGCATTTGTACCTTAGTAATATTGCCCTTTACTGTTTCATGGCCCTGGGTGTTAGAGAAAGGTTATTAATTATAGTTTAAAAAAAAATGATAGTTTTCATAGAAATTTTCATATATAAAAAAAAACAAAAAAAAAACTATAGATTTTTTTAAGATAGTTCAAAAAATAGATGCAATTCGTTTTCGAATGACAAATTTTAAAATGAAAACCTTAAAGCCTTGGTTTTGAATTATAAATATATAATAAATACTAAAACATTGGCTGTAAATATATCAACTCATATTTATATCCACATTCTAAGATCTCGTTCAATTTAGTTTTAAAAAGTTGCAAGAAAAAATTCCTTTTCTGAAGCTCTTCTGTAAATTTAGAATTTTCTCACAGTTTTTAACAAGTAGTATTGACTCGTTTTAACCGAAAATAGTGTTTTGATAGGGAACAGCGTTATATCTTAAACATATTTTTTTTTAAATCACAGTTTTTGAAAACTCTCCGAAGTGTTTTTTCCAACTAACAAAAAGGAACAAATTAGGAACAAATTGTATCAGGGTAATCGGAAAAAGTACCAAATTGTCGCACAACGGTCACGCTGTTGTCAGTTGTTCTCATCCGACATCCTTCTCGCAACCTAAATAGGTTGCGTATGGGAAAGCGCGCCTGGAATTTTCAGGAAAAAGGCTACAATAGAACAGGAAATATTGGAAGCTGTCAGTTCTCGACATCACGCACACATTTATAGAATCCGCCTATACGTGAACCCTTTCCGCAACCGCAATTGCGACAAAAACCGCACAAAATCAAGGCACTGTACAGGTACGATGCTCACTGATGAACGCAACCACTACCGCCAGCCAGACAGCCTTTATGACGTCCGGGAGAGAGAGAGATAACATATCTAAAAACTGGCCGTACTGAAATCAAAGATAATGGAATTTAAAAGAGATGGATAACTTTCCAGTGGAAAGGCGCTGCCTACAAGCTGTTTTCCAGAAAAATTCATAAAGTCACGCATACATGCTCATTTCTATGATAGTATAAGTGAGTTCGTGAATTCACCCGCAAGATGGCGGAAAGTTGGTGAACTCACCACCGAAATTCATAAAATTTTCAAATATCCTGGAAAACTGGTTTGGGCATGTTCACTAGGAAAATTTGAATTTTGACGGTTGGCAGTTAATTTGCTTGCAGTGAATATAATATAATTAATACGTTTCTAACACTTTGACACTGCCTTTTATCAAGCATGGTCAATACAGTTACGAATAACAATTCCAATTCCATTTTTATTAACAGAGTAATTAAAAAAATTTCTCGTAAAATTGAGCACTAGCAAATTCAAATTCAATTAATTTGCATATAAATTTTAAATGCAAAATGGATAACGTTTTAGTCAATTAGTAATCTTTCAAGGCTGTTATAATTCGGCATAAAATGTTTGTATTGTTTATTATTTATTATTTCAAAATTTCAAAACCTCAATACTTCGTTTTTCTACATTTTAGTACTGCACGTAGAAATAAATTATATTTTTTTTAGGTTAAATATCGCAATTTGTAATGTTTATCATCAACATTTTTATAATTTGAAACCCTAGCACACCGACTACTTCTTAAAATATATAAATCCATTCCTGTAAAAAATTAAGTATTGTCAATAAATAATTTCACATATAAAAGCAGTTGTTCCTTCCAGTCGGACTATGGAGATATACGAAAAATCGTATATCTTACGAACAGACCTATATGACGTGGCACCGCGTATGGTGAATACAACATTAAGGGCCGGTCTATTCACGTTAGTTATAGTTACATTAAAGGCCTTGGTTACGTTAGTTACCGCGGATTTAGGTTAACCCATGATTATAAATCAGTGATAACTAATGAGTATCTGTTGACCGTTTTTTCACTTCGGTCATCAAACCGTTCCATTTTTCCATTTGGTCATTGACCGAATCCATGGTTATATATATATTTTTTTTTTTTATTTTTTTCTTCGGGTCTGTTTGTTTTTGATAAGTAATTTATTTAGGTTAGTATTTTATTAATGTATTTATTTTTTGTAAACTTAATAAACACAAAAATTAATGTCATAACCAAATAATACAGGCATTTTTTTAGAACAAAAGAATGAAACTTTGTTTTTATGAGTCAATAAGCATTTTTTTTTTTTTGTGAACAAAACCGAAATAAAGCCAAAACCAATAAAAATATATTGCAAATTAAAAGGCCACATGTTGATTTAATCAACGACAATCGCAATTTTCTCGTTCTCACAATATTTTTCTTAACTCGTGTGCTTTATTCAAATCTATTAGAACTGTCATATTCCAAGAAATGTTGAAAATAATCTTACTTCATCCTTTGCATCCATTATTTTGGCGTGTTGTGTATTCTATACTTATGTGTCAGTTGAAAACGTCAAAGAAACTGATGTGAAAGATTTTATTGGTTCACTCCACCTTGCGTTCTTCCTTCATTCTTTTATTTGCATTTTTCTTTTTGTTGGCACAATATTATAAATTATACAAAAAGTTTTTTTATATCAGCTACGTCAAAATGAATACCTACGTAGTCCTTAAAAAATCTTGAACAAACGAAACTGCAGAAAATCAGTGGTTAATTAAAAAGATGCCCAAGATTGAATACTCCGGGCCTTAATATATTTGAATATTATTCAAATATAACTCACCACACTGAATTTTGAATGGTGGCCGGTCATTGGTCGATTTTTTTTTTCTTGTAGCTCAAAGCTCACACGTATTCACAGACAGGGATTGAAATTACAAAAACAACAATGTAAACAAATGGGTTTTGCTTTTGGGGGGATAGAAGTACGAAAGATATCCATCTCTTTTAATTCTATAATCTTTGACTGAAATTCTCTCTCAAAAACGTTGCTAGCTCTTATGTCGATAGTCGATTTCCATTGGGACAGAAAAAGCATTTTTTTTCAGAGTCAGAGCAGTTTTTCTGCTCTCGAAATCAGCTGACTGTCAGATTTCATGTTCCATTGGGCGCAAAAAAAGCACTTTTTTTGAGATTCAGAGCAATTTTGCGAATCTCGATATCCGAGCGAGATTCACACCTATTTGCACTAACACCAAAACATTTGTCGTTGTCAAACTTTAAAGTGTGTTTACTTAGGTACGTTTTTAGACGAGAAGTCTGTGCAAAATAGAAAAAAAATTACATTTGACCGCTGCAATAGTTAATAAAATAAATTGAATGGATTTTTATAAACACAATTTAAAACACGCACCACCAAAGATGCAAAGGAAGAAAAATCTCGTTTTATGTTCCATTGGGCACGAGAAATCTGTGCCTTGATTTTGTGCGGTTTTTGTCGCAATTGCGGTTGCGGAAAGGGTTCACGTATAGTCGGATTCTATAAATGTGTGCGTGATGTCGAGAACTGACAGCTTCCAATATTTCCTGTTCTATTGTAGCCTTGTTCCTGAAAATTCCAGGTGCGCTTTCCCATACGCAAACTTTTTAGGTTGCGAGAAGGATGTCGGATGAGAACAACTGACAACAGCGTGACCGTTGTGCGACAATTTGGTACTTTTTCCATTGTATATAGAGACTATAGTACTATCACTTCGACGAGAAGATCATTGCGCTCCAAGCGCACAAAACCCGAAGCTCGAATATTTGAGTGGGTGAAGATCATAGATTTCGTTGTTCAGAGTTCAGTTGGCGCAGATACCTCAATGGTGGCAATTGTAATGGTGTCAGCGCTGGTGGTTGCTATTTTTTAAAGGGAAAAAAACCCAAATGAATGCGTATGCATTTGCACTGCTGTGTTATGACTTATGATGCTTTCCCTTTCCGATTTCAGAGTATGGATGAGGGGTGGGTTTTGTAATGTATTCTTTTTCTGCCTTTTTGGTTCGATTTCATAACATTTTCAGGTTTGTTTTTGTTGTCTGTTGCTTTTATGAATGAGATGAGCAGGTACCTACTTTGTGTGTAGTTGGATTGTGCATTTCTTTTTCTGTGGAAGAATTTCTGCATTACGATTTGCGAGATTTTTCAATTCTTGGTTGAGCACACATGAATTGAAAATTTGATTTCTATCTTCTATGGGCATATGACTGATTTATTCGATGGGTTTAAATTGTTGTGGGGGTAGAATTTTGTACGCAAGATTGTAAAGGAAATTGCAAATTTATTTAAAAATTCACATCTGTTACTTTTGAATAGATGTTGCTCAAAGTTATCAGTTATTGTCTAGTAAAAAAGTATACATCATGCCTACTTATTTTAAACTTATTTTAAAAATACCACGTTGAAGTTTTCATTATGAACAGGTGGATAGGTCCTCATTTCTGAAACTGGTTAAATTGGAATTAGGGTTTTTTATCTCACTCCCATACCTACTATTGTTCATACCTTTTTTTTATTTAACTAAGACTCGTTTCAGAAAACTAATAAAGCCATGAAATACCTACTGTTTCATTACCCGAACTCTAACCTATGATTGGTTCTTTAAGAAAACATCATATTGGCACTACCCAATGCACTAAGGCCCATTTACCAAACATAATATTTTATAACGGAAGAGTCAGAACTTCTTATTCTTATGGAATATATATAAATATCAACGGCCATCCGCATAATAATGTTTTGTGTTTTAGTGCATTGGTAGATATGCTTTTTACAAGGGGCATCAATCTAAAATCTTAAAATTGTGTGCTATGTAGCATTTCTCCGTAAATTTAGGTTTTAAGAAATTTGGAAAAACCTAAGTTAAATTTATTCTTCCCGGAATAATTGTAAAAAAAAAAACAGGTAGTTATGGTTAGTTTTCTGGGATCCTCATTCCTAAAGAAACGCCCCTATTTTTTTTTCAGTTTAGGGTAATAAAATAGACATCATTCTTTATCTTATTTACAACCCTACGGTAATTTTAACTTAGGTTTTTCTATATGTAATTCCAAAATTTAGATAGATATCGAACCACATTCAATGAAAAGTTATGAAAACGCTTTGGAATAATTCAATGATTCGGTAATAGTTGCAATGCATAGAAACCTGGGGTCAGATTCTGAAAGGCGAAACGTTCAAACGTTTTCGTGTGCATGAAGAAATTTGCTCGTATTTGGGCAAATCTTTCTTGCGCTCGATTTCAATAATAATGTTACCGTGTAACTGACAACAATTTTACAATACATACTTTTTTATTCAAAAATAAATAATATATTGCCTACCTACCTATTTTCTTCGTGTGTTATATTATAGAATTTTAAAAAAATAATACGAGACAAGAATTATTACCTAGTACGAAAAAAAAAAAAAAAATAAGTAAACTAAAAAGGGTTTTTAAGACTCATTTGCGCAATTTATATCCATATTTATTTATGTACATACCTACTATCAATTAAAAACATTAATTCTTCTTCCGAGCTGCTTTGCATTTTGCAAAAAATGCTGACAACTACCTATAATTCTGTTTCTGCTTTAAAAAAAAAATCGTATCTCCTTATGTGGTGGATCGGGATTTTTAAGATTCGCTCTTAGATTTCGTGTGTCTAATTTTGTGTTGATATTCGTGTATTCGATTATATCTATCCTTCGATACTTTTCTACACGTTTCCCAATCACTGGCTAAATTTTATAGGTATTAAGACCTTCGAAATTTGCGTCCCGATTGATCTCTAAATATTTATACATACCTACCTAAATAATTTACAAAAATAGATAAACCCGAAGCAATGTGTTTTTTTTGCAGTAGAAAAACATTACGCAAACGTTAACAAACTTCACCAGTCGTCAAATTCAAACGCACTTTTATTGATAAATCTGAAGCAAAGAAAAAATCTAGATTCGCAAAAGTGCTCTGAAATCTGAAAAGATTGCTTTGTTTGTACCTACCAAACAAACATAAAAAGTGATCAATAAGTATCAACTTTTATTCGGAATAGCATAGGTATATCGGTTGTAACAACGTTTCGTCGTCTTTTTTTAGGTAAGTAGGTTTATCCTCATGCGGACGTTTTTATGCCTATTTGTTTTGTAAATGAAATAACCTCAAAACAATATCGTGCGACTTATAAACAATGTCAGTTAATTCTCTACGAACGCATGGGTAGGTAGGTATTTATTTTCTGAATATGACATTACCTATCAATCGCACTCTGATTATGTAGGTAAGGTATGTCAATTCCAAAACAGATACTAAATAATAGATTTTATACGTACCTACCCTACATAGGTATATGAGGATAAAAACAATCCGATGAAAGACAATCAGCGACCCTAAAATTCGCACGACCAAAGCCACCTGTAGATCAAGGTCATTAATTGTATCTCCTTTCCCATATTTGGAAAGTGAAATTCACATCCACAATTGGAGTTCATTAATTGTAGATATTATTTCAAATAATATCATTAAATTGTTGGACATGAGTTCACGACAAAAACATTAATTGCAATAAATTCCATTTGCGTTCAAATATCGACAGAACGAATTTTCAAATCAAAATAAAAGATCAACCGTCATCTCATCATAAAAACGAACGCAAACAGAATCCTTTTCTTTCATAAGTGCAAATACCATTTGCCTCTCATACGACCGAAATTCCAAATCAGAAATTTGTCATCGTTTCTTTTTCACAGAAACTAGATACCAGGGATGGAAAAGTCGATACAATTGTATCGAATTCGATACAAATGAGTTTGCTCAAGTACAAAAGTACAATTTGCTTTAATTCGATACAATTCATTTATCTGTATCTTTAAAATTCTCTTGCAATTTGTATTTTTCCAAAAACAGAAAATCAAATCACTTAACGAACTATGTATTTGTTTAAAATTTTGTACAAAGAGCTGACTAGATTCTGCTTTTTACTTTTGTCTGTTGATGAGTAAGTAGTTTGTGTAGGTTGGTTAAGTGCTATCAATAAAACATAACTTTTTTCAAAAGTGTTTAGACCTGTTCAAGCGATGTACGAACGAAAAAAAGAAGAAATATGGGGTGCGTTTTCAGCCTGAATGGAAAGCAAAATACCCATGGCTTGAATAAAATGTTGAACGAAAAATCAAACGTTGTTTCTATTGTAATTCCAATATTTCTGGGCGAAAAACTCGAATTTCAAGTTCAGGGCAATATTTTGAATATGAATTTGCAATATGAGAGCCGGAAGAGCTCATAGATTATTGTAGGTATGTATAGTTTTTTTTATGAAGTCATTAATGTTTATTTATATTAGTATGTATTTTGTTAATTTTTTTTTTATGTTTTTTTAAAATAAAATATTGTGAATTCACATTTTTTCTATACGAAAAATAGTTTTCAATACAATTGACTCCATTTCAGTACAATCTTTCAACAGTTTTCAGTACAAATCGAAAATGGCATTTTCCATCCCTGCTAGATACACATTCACGAAAACCTCATTGTGTGAGTAACACAGAAAAGAATCCCAAATGCTGTTTTTTGTCCCTTTTTTTGCTACCTACCCATCGTCACTCATCAGCCACCACCGCCAACTGTTTGGTTAAATTACAAAAACAAATGTGATTTTTCCTCGCATATTTTGGTTCGACAAGAAACTTTTTTTCGTGTTGATGATAGTACTATAGTCTCTATATACAATGCTTTTTCCGAGGTCCCTGATACAATTTGTTGCTAATTTGTTCCTTTTTGTTAGTTGGAAAAGACACTTCGGGGAGTTTTCAAAAACTGTGATTTAAAAAAAAATATATATATACCTATTTAAAATATAACGCTGTTCCCTATCAAAACACTATTTTCGGTTAAAACGAGTCAATACTTGTTAAATATTGTGATAAAATTTTAAATTTACAGAAGAGCTTCAGAAAAGGCATTTTTTCTTGCATTTTTTTTTCTGTGCAACTTTTTAAAACTAAACTGAACGAGATCTTAGAATGTGGATATAAATATGAGTTGATATATTTACAGCCAATGTTTTAGTAGTTATTATATATTTATAATTCAAAATCAAGGCTTTAAGGATTTCATTTTAAAATTTGTCATTCGAAAACGAATTGATCTATTTTTTGAACGATCTTAAAAAAATCTATAATTTGTTTTTTTGTTTAAGTTTTTTTTATGTATGAAAATTTCTATGAAAATGATCAATTTTTTTTTTAAACTATAATTTATAACCTTTCTCTAACACCCAGAGCGATGAAACAGTAAAGGGCAATATTACTAAGGTACAAATGCCATTCATAAAACGAAACTGTACCAATTTTCTTTTGCTTTTTTTGACCACCTAAACTGGATGGTTGACCTCAATCTTGATCTTTAAATATTGCTTATGAATTATAAAGTTTGTGTATCAAAAAAATAAGCAAATTATCTTTCAATTTTATAGAAAAAGAATTTATTAATTTTTCTGTGATCGGAAAACGTTTTTCCTACGGAAAAATTTATAAATTCTTATTTTAGAAAAACGAATTTGATAAACTAATTTTATAATTCATAAGCAACATTTTAAGACCAAGATTGAGGTCAACTATCAATTTTAAGTGGTCAAAAAAAGCAAAAGAAAATTTGTACGGCTCTGTTTTACGTATGACTATAACTGGGGCCTAAAGCTACTCTGCAAATTTAGAATTTTCGCACGATATTTAACAAGTATAGACTCACTTGACATTATAATAGTATTGTGATACGCAACCGCGTAACATTTTAAACATATTTATTTGGAAATCGCAGTTGTTTAAAGAATTTGCGAAGTTCCTTTTTTAACTAAAAAAAAAGAAAAAAAGTACCAAAAAATTGTATTAGAGTCCTCAAGAAAAGTGTCAAATTTTCGCACAACGGTCACGATGGTCAAGTGCGCGGTGCACTCGCACATTCAAATCCGATTCGGAACGTTCCCTAGCGCAATTGCGACAAAAACCGCACAAAATCAAGGCACTGAAATCTGAGAGCAAAATCTGAAAATCAAAATGGAAAACGACATTAGACTATGAGGGCGTTCAAGTATCTAGTTTAGTAAGTCTGACAGCTGTCTGACTAGATCTATCTCGGTTGTGATTGGTTTAAATCGGTCACGTGGGCACCTGTGACATTTGACGTTTATGGAGGGGTAGCCGACGAATCTAGTCAAGAAATTCGTGACTGAGTACTAAGTTGACAGTTCGGGTATGTGGCTGACGTAGAAAAAGTGACGTTCCCGACCAATCTAGTTTTTGCGTTCAGGTTACATCTTATCCAGACCAATCTAGTCGACTTAAGATAACTAGATTCTTGAATGCGGCCAATGAGATGAGCAGGTACCTACTTTGTGTGTAGTTGGATTGTGCATTTCTTTTTCTGTGGAAGAATTTCTGCATTACGATTTGCGAGATTTTTCAATTCTTGGTTGAGCACACATGAATTGAAAATTTGATTTCTATCTTCTATGGGCATATGACTGATTTATTCGATGGGTTTAAATTGTTGTGGGGGTAGAATTTTGTACGCAAGATTGTAAAGGAAATTGCAAATTTATTTAAAAATTCACATCTGTTACTTTTGAATAGATGTTGCTCAAAGTTATCAGTTATTGTCTAGTAAAAAAGTATACATCATGCCTACTTATTTTAAACTTATTTTAAAAATACCACGTTGAAGTTTTCATTATGAACAGGTGGATAGGTCCTCATTTCTGAAACTGGTTAAATTGGAATTAGGGTTTTTTATCTCACTCCCATACCTACTATTGTTCATACCTTTTTTTTATTTAACTAAGACTCGTTTCAGAAAACTAATAAAGCCATGAAATACCTACTGTTTCATTACCCGAACTCTAACCTATGATTGGTTCTTTAAGAAAACATCATATTGGCACTACCCAATGCACTAAGGCCCATTTACCAAACATAATATTTTATAACGGAAGAGTCAGAACTTCTTATTCTTATGGAATATATATAAATATCAACGGCCATCCGCATAATAATGTTTTGTGTTTTAGTGCATTGGTAGATATGCTTTTTACAAGGGGCATCAATCTAAAATCTTAAAATTGTGTGCTATGTAGCATTTCTCCGTAAATTTAGGTTTTAAGAAATTTGGAAAAACCTAAGTTAAATTTATTCTTCCCGGAATAATTGTAAAAAAAAAAACAGGTAGTTATGGTTAGTTTTCTGGGATCCTCATTCCTAAAGAAACGCCCCTATTTTTTTTTTCAGTTTAGGGTAATAAAATAGACATCATTCTTTATCTTATTTACAACCCTACGGTAATTTTAACTTAGGTTTTTCTATATGTAATTCCAAAATTTAGATAGATATCGAACCACATTCAATGAAAAGTTATGAAAACGCTTTGGAATAATTCAATGATTCGGTAATAGTTGCAATGCATAGAAACCTGGGGTCAGATTCTGAAAGGCGAAACGTTCAAACGTTTTCGTGTGCATGAAGAAATTTGCTCGTATTTGGGCAAATCTTTCTTGCGCTCGATTTCAATAATAATGTTACCGTGTAACTGACAACAATTTTACAATACATACTTTTTTATTCAAAAATAAATAATATATTGCCTACCTACCTATTTTCTTCGTGTGTTATATTATAGAATTTTAAAAAAATAATACGAGACAAGAATTATTACCTAGTACGAAAAAAAAAAAAAAAATAAGTAAACTAAAAAGGGTTTTTAAGACTCATTTGCGCAATTTATATCCATATTTATTTATGTACATACCTACTATCAATTAAAAACATTAATTCTTCTTCCGAGCTGCTTTGCATTTTGCAAAAAATGCTGACAACTACCTATAATTCTGTTTCTGCTTTAAAAAAAAAAATCGTATCTCCTTATGTGGTGGATCGGGATTTTTAAGATTCGCTCTTAGATTTCGTGTGTCTAATTTTGTGTTGATATTCGTGTATTCGATTATATCTATCCTTCGATACTTTTCTACACGTTTCCCAATCACTGGCTAAATTTTATAGGTATTAAGACCTTCGAAATTTGCGTCCCGATTGATCTCTAAATATTTATACATACCTACCTAAATAATTTACAAAAATAGATAAACCCGAAGCAATGTGTTTTTTTGCAGTAGAAAAACATTACGCAAACGTTAACAAACTTCACCAGTCGTCAAATTCAAACGCACTTTTATTGATAAATCTGAAGCAAAGAAAAAATCTAGATTCGCAAAAGTGCTCTGAAATCTGAAAAGATTGCTTTGTTTGTACCTACCAAACAAACATAAAAAGTGATCAATAAGTATCAACTTTTATTCGGAATAGCATAGGTATATCGGTTGTAACAACGTTTCGTCGTCTTTTTTTAGGTAAGTAGGTTTATCCTCATGCGGACGTTTTTATGCCTATTTGTTTTGTAAATGAAATAACCTCAAAACATGGGTAGGTAGGTATTTATTTTCTGAATATGACATTACCTATCAATCGCACTCTGATTATGTAGGTAAGGTATGTCAATTCCAAAACAGATACTAAATAATAGATTTTATACGTACCTACCCTACATAGGTATATGAGGATAAAAACAATCCGATGAAAGACAATCAGCGACCCTAAAATTCGCACGACCAAAGCCACCTGTAGATCAAGGTCATTAATTGTATCTCCTTTCCCATATTTGGAAAGTGAAATTCACATCCACAATTGGAGTTCATTAATTGTAGATATTATTTCAAATAATATCATTAAATTGTTGGACATGAGTTCACGACAAAAACATTAATTGCAATAAATTCCATTTGCGTTCAAATATCGACAGAACGAATTTTCAAATCAAAATAAAAGATCAACCGTCATCTCATCATAAAAACGAACGCAAACAGAATCCTTTTCTTTCATAAGTGCAAATACCATTTGCCTCTCATACGACCGAAATTCCAAATCAGAAATTTGTCATCGTTTCTTTTTCACAGAAACTAGATACACATTCACGAAAACCTCATTGTGTGAGTAACACAGAAAAGAATCCCAAATGCTGTTTTTTGTCCCTTTTTTTGCTACCTACCCATCGTCACTCATCAGCCACCACCGCCAACTGTTTGGTTAAATTACAAAAACAAATGTGATTTTTCCTCGCATATTTTGGTTCGACAAGAAACTTTTTTTCGTGTTGATGATAGTACTATAGTCTCTATATACAATGCTTTTTCCGAGGTCCCTGATACAATTTGTTGCTAATTTGTTCCTTTTTGTTAGTTGGAAAAGACACTTCGGGGAGTTTTCAAAAACTGTGATTTAAAAAAAAATATATATATACCTATTTAAAATATAACGCTGTTCCCTATCAAAACACTATTTTCGGTTAAAACGAGTCAATACTTGTTAAATATTGTGATAAAATTTTAAATTTACAGAAGAGCTTCAGAAAAGGCATTTTTTCTTGCATTTTTTTTTCTGTGCAACTTTTTAAAACTAAACTGAACGAGATCTTAGAATGTGGATATAAATATGAGTTGATATATTTACAGCCAATGTTTTAGTAGTTATTATATATTTATAATTCAAAATCAAGGCTTTAAGGATTTCATTTTAAAATTTGTCATTCGAAAACGAATTGATCTATTTTTTGAACGATCTTAAAAAAATCTATAATTTGTTTTTTTGTTTAAGTTTTTTTTATGTATGAAAATTTCTATGAAAATGATCAATTTTTTTTTTAAACTATAATTTATAACCTTTCTCTAACACCCAGAGTGATGAAACAGTAAAGGGCAATATTACTAAGGTACAAATGCCATTCATAAAACGAAACTGTACCAATTTTCTTTTGCTTTTTTTGACCACCTAAACTGGATGGTTGACCTCAATCTTGATCTTTAAATATTGCTTATGAATTATAAAGTTTGTGTATCAAAAAAATAAGCAAATTATCTTTCAATTTTATAGAAAAAGAATTTATTAATTTTTCTGTGATCGGAAAACGTTTTTCCTACGGAAAAATTTATAAATTCTTATTTTAGAAAAACGAATTTGATAAACTAATTTTATAATTCATAAGCAACATTTTAAGACCAAGATTGAGGTCAACTATCAATTTTAAGTGGTCAAAAAAAGCAAAAGAAAATTTGTACGGCTCTGTTTTACGTATGACTATAACTGGGGCCTAAAGCTACTCTGCAAATTTAGAATTTTCGCACGATATTTAACAAGTATAGACTCACTTGACATTATAATAGTATTGTGATACGCAACCGCGTAACATTTTAAACATATTTATTTGGAAATCGCAGTTGTTTAAAGAATTTGCGAAGTTCCTTTTTTAACTAAAAAAAAAGAAAAAAAGTACCAAAAAATTGTATTAGAGTCCTCAAGAAAAGTGTCAAATTTTCGCACAACGGTCACGATGGTCAAGTGCGCGGTGCACTCGCACATTCAAATCCGATTCGGAACGTTCCCTAGCGCAATTGCGACAAAAACCGCACAAAATCAAGGCACTGAAATCTGAGAGCAAAATCTGAAAATCAAAATGGAAAACGACATTAGACTATGAGGGCGTTCAAGTATCTAGTTTAGTAAGTCTGACAGCTGTCTGACTAGATCTATCTCGGTTGTGATTGGTTTAAATCGGTCACGTGGGCACCTGTGACATTTGACGTTTATGGAGGGGTAGCCGACGAATCTAGTCAAGAAATTCGTGACTGAGTACTAAGTTGACAGTTCGGGTATGTGGCTGACGTAGAAAAAGTGACGTTCCCGACCAATCTAGTTTTTGCGTTCAGGTTACATCTTATCCAGACCAATCTAGTCGACTTAAGATAACTAGATTCTTGAATGCGGCCAATGAGATGAGCAGGTACCTACTTTGTGTGTAGTTGGATTGTGCATTTCTTTTTCTGTGGAAGAATTTCTGCATTACGATTTGCGAGATTTTTCAATTCTTGGTTGAGCACACATGAATTGAAAATTTGATTTCTATCTTCTATGGGCATATGACTGATTTATTCGATGGGTTTAAATTGTTGTGGGGGTAGAATTTTGTACGCAAGATTGTAAAGGAAATTGCAAATTTATTTAAAAATTCACATCTGTTACTTTTGAATAGATGTTGCTCAAAGTTATCAGTTATTGTCTAGTAAAAAAGTATACATCATGCCTACTTATTTTAAACTTATTTTAAAAATACCACGTTGAAGTTTTCATTATGAACAGGTGGATAGGTCCTCATTTCTGAAACTGGTTAAATTGGAATTAGGGTTTTTTATCTCACTCCCATACCTACTATTGTTCATACCTTTTTTTTATTTAACTAAGACTCGTTTCAGAAAACTAATAAAGCCATGAAATACCTACTGTTTCATTACCCGAACTCTAACCTATGATTGGTTCTTTAAGAAAACATCATATTGGCACTACCCAATGCACTAAGGCCCATTTACCAAACATAATATTTTATAACGGAAGAGTCAGAACTTCTTATTCTTATGGAATATATATAAATATCAACGGCCATCCGCATAATAATGTTTTGTGTTTTAGTGCATTGGTAGATATGCTTTTTACAAGGGGCATCAATCTAAAATCTTAAAATTGTGTGCTATGTAGCATTTCTCCGTAAATTTAGGTTTTAAGAAATTTGGAAAAACCTAAGTTAAATTTATTCTTCCCGGAATAATTGTAAAAAAAAAAACAGGTAGTTATGGTTAGTTTTCTGGGATCCTCATTCCTAAAGAAACGCCCCTATTTTTTTTTTCAGTTTAGGGTAATAAAATAGACATCATTCTTTATCTTATTTACAACCCTACGGTAATTTTAACTTAGGTTTTTCTATATGTAATTCCAAAATTTAGATAGATATCGAACCACATTCAATGAAAAGTTATGAAAACGCTTTGGAATAATTCAATGATTCGGTAATAGTTGCAATGCATAGAAACCTGGGGTCAGATTCTGAAAGGCGAAACGTTCAAACGTTTTCGTGTGCATGAAGAAATTTGCTCGTATTTGGGCAAATCTTTCTTGCGCTCGATTTCAATAATAATGTTACCGTGTAACTGACAACAATTTTACAATACATACTTTTTTATTCAAAAATAAATAATATATTGCCTACCTACCTATTTTCTTCGTGTGTTATATTATAGAATTTTAAAAAAATAATACGAGACAAGAATTATTACCTAGTACGAAAAAAAAAAAAAAAATAAGTAAACTAAAAAGGGTTTTTAAGACTCATTTGCGCAATTTATATCCATATTTATTTATGTACATACCTACTATCAATTAAAAACATTAATTCTTCTTCCGAGCTGCTTTGCATTTTGCAAAAAATGCTGACAACTACCTATAATTCTGTTTCTGCTTTAAAAAAAAAATCGTATCTCCTTATGTGGTGGATCGGGATTTTTAAGATTCGCTCTTAGATTTGTGTGTCTAATTTTGTGTTGATATTCGTGTATTCGATTATATCTATCCTTCGATACTTTTCTACACGTTTCCCAATCACTGGCTAAATTTTATAGGTATTAAGACCTTCGAAATTTGCGTCCCGATTGATCTCTAAATATTTATACATACCTACCTAAATAATTTACAAAAATAGATAAACCCGAAGCAATGTGTTTTTTTTGCAGTAGAAAAACATTACGCAAACGTTAACAAACTTCACCAGTCGTCAAATTCAAACGCACTTTTATTGATAAATCTGAAGCAAAGAAAAAATCTAGATTCGCAAAAGTGCTCTGAAATCTGAAAAGATTGCTTTGTTTGTACCTACCAAACAAACATAAAAAGTGATCAATAAGTATCAACTTTTATTCGGAATAGCATAGGTATATCGGTTGTAACAACGTTTCGTCGTCTTTTTTTAGGTAAGTAGGTTTATCCTCATGCGGACGTTTTTATGCCTATTTGTTTTGTAAATGAAATAACCTCAAAACAATATCGTGCGACTTATAAACAATGTCAGTTAATTCTCTACGAACGCATGGGTAGGTAGGTATTTATTTTCTGAATATGACATTACCTATCAATCGCACTCTGATTATGTAGGTAAGGTATGTCAATTCCAAAACAGATACTAAATAATAGATTTTATACGTACCTACCCTACATAGGTATATGAGGATAAAAACAATCCGATGAAAGACAATGAGGGCGTTCAAGTATCTAGTTTAGTAAGTCTGACAGCTGTCTGACTAGATCTATCTCGGTTGTGATTGGTTTAAATCGGTCACGTGGGCACCTGTGACATTTGACGTTTATGGAGGGGTAGCCGACGAATCTAGTCAAGAAATTCGTGACTGAGTACTAAGTTGACAGTTCGGGTATGTGGCTGACGTAGAAAAAGTGACGTTCCCGACCAATCTAGTTTTTGCGTTCAGGTTACATCTTATCCAGACCAATCTAGTCGACTTAAGATAACTAGATTCTTGAATGCGGCCAATCAGCGACCCTAAAATTCGCACGACCAAAGCCACCTGTAGATCAAGGTCATTAATTGTATCTCCTTTCCCATATTTGGAAAGTGAAATTCACATCCACAATTGGAGTTCATTAATTGTAGATATTATTTCAAATAATATCATTAAATTGTTGGACATGAGTTCACGACAAAAACATTAATTGCAATAAATTCCATTTGCGTTCAAATATCGACAGAACGAATTTTCAAATCAAAATAAAAGATCAACCGTCATCTAATCATAAAAACGAACGCAAACAGAATCCTTTTCTTTCATAAGTGCAAATACCATTTGCCTCTCATACGACCGAAATTCCAAATCAGAAATTTGTCATCGTTTCTTTTTCACAGAAACTAGATACACATTCACGAAAACCTCATTGTGTGAGTAACACAGAAAAGAATCCCAAATGCTGTTTTTTGTCCCTTTTTTTGCTACCTACCCAAGGTATATAGAATAACATGGTAAAATATTGCGCATGTCCGCATCCTATCTCACTCGCACACTGTTACGTCACGTGTATCACACTGTTTTGACATTTCAGTGCAAGTTCGACGTTCTCTTAAGGTTTTTGTGGAATATTTTTTAAACAAATAAAAATAAAATGGTTATATGTGCGATATTCGGCTGTAATAATAATAAAGACAAGAATCGAAAGCAAAACAGATTTCCCAGGCGCGAAAAATTGTCGTTTTTCAGAATTCCCAAGGATGAATCTATGAAAAAAGTGTGGTAGAAAAGACAAATTTAATGCAAATAATGCATTTGTTTGCTCGAAACACTTTAACAGTGACCAATATGCGCGAAACTTGAAACATGAGCTGCTAAACTATTCACCCAAAAACAGTAAGAATTGCCTTTCACTTCCAAGGACTCTGACAATAAGCGCCAGGAGAATTATGAAAGGCGGAACACAAAACAAAAAATTGTGCGCGAAATTTTGTGAGTTTTAAGTGTGAACAAATTATAAATACGTAATTAGTTAATTAATTATTAATTTAAAATTTGTATTTTCAAAGGAAAACCCTTCCAAGTGAGCAAGTTACCCAGGACACCAATGAACCTACTGCAAAATTATGCTGATGAACAACCGACCGGATCCTTCACATGGACAGATCAAGTCAGTGAAGGCGGACTTCGAAAACCAGACACTATTTTTATCGAAAAAATGCGACTTCTTGAAAGTATTTTTAATGAATACAACTCGACTTGTCTAAAAACTGGACAAAATTACATAAAAACATTGTTAGAACTTGCCGAACCTATTGATTTAGATCGCGCGATCAAATATGTAGTTGTTTTTTCCGGGGCAAAATGTTCTTTAAGATTCGAATTCTTAACAAAACACTAATTACGAATATCACTGCAAAAAAAAGAAAAGTGAATAAAACGCTGAACTAATTGTAAAACTGATATGTACTTGTTTTTATTTGTAATATTTTCGCAGATTATAAAGGACTTTTTATACATTATGGTTATGAGGTTTGATTGAAAGAATAAAACTGCGAATAACAGCTGCCAACATTAGATTTCTTTGTTGTATTGCTGTGGAAACAAGTGGTATCGTACCACCATCAGCTCACTTTAAAACAATTTCGCCACTATATCTTGCAATTCACATTTTTATCAATTAAAAATCCACAACCCTAATATAAAACACATGAATGTGAACTAATTTGTTCTGAAGTGTCAAAATATGTGATACACGTGACGTACATGCGCAGAACTGAACCAATATTTTCCTCCGGAATATCATACCATGTATTCTATATACCTTGCTACCTACCCATCGTCACTCATCAGCCACCACCGCCAACTGTTTGGTTAAATTACAAAAACAAATGTGATTTTTCCTCGCATATTTTGGTTCGACAAGAAACTTTTTTTCGTGTTGATGATAGTACTATAGTCTCTATATACAATGCTTTTTCCGAGGTCCCTGATACAATTTGTTGCTAATTTGTTCCTTTTTGTTAGTTGGAAAAGACACTTCGGGGAGTTTTCAAAAACTGTGATTTAAAAAAAAATATATATATACCTATTTAAAATATAACGCTGTTCCCTATCAAAACACTATTTTCGGTTAAAACGAGTCAATACTTGTTAAATATTGTGATAAAATTTTAAATTTACAGAAGAGCTTCAGAAAAGGCATTTTTTCTTGCATTTTTTTTTCTGTGCAACTTTTTAAAACTAAACTGAACGAGATCTTAGAATGTGGATATAAATATGAGTTGATATATTTACAGCCAATGTTTTAGTAGTTATTATATATTTATAATTCAAAATCAAGGCTTTAAGGATTTCATTTTAAAATTTGTCATTCGAAAACGAATTGATCTATTTTTTGAACGATCTTAAAAAAATCTATAATTTGTTTTTTTGTTTAAGTTTTTTTTATGTATGAAAATTTCTATGAAAATGATCAATTTTTTTTTTAAACTATAATTTATAACCTTTCTCTAACACCCAGAGCGATGAAACAGTAAAGGGCAATATTACTAAGGTACAAATGCCATTCATAAAACGAAACTGTACCAATTTTCTTTTGCTTTTTTTGACCACCTAAACTGGATGGTTGACCTCAATCTTGATCTTTAAATATTGCTTATGAATTATAAAGTTAGTGTATCAAAAAAATAAGCAAATTATCTTTCAATTTTATAGAAAAAGAATTTATTAATTTTTCTGTGATCGGAAAACGTTTTTCCTACGGAAAAATTTATAAATTCTTATTTTAGAAAAACGAATTTGATAAACTAATTTTATAATTCATAAGCAACATTTTAAGACCAAGATTGAGGTCAGCTATCAATTTTAAGTGGTCAAAAAAAGCAAAAGAAAATTTGTACGGCTCTGTTTTACGTATGACTATAACTGGGGCCTAAAGCTACTCTGCAAATTTAGAATTTTCGCACGATATTTAACAAGTATAGACTCACTTGACATTATAATAGTATTGTGATACGCAACCGCGTAACATTTTAAACATATTTATTTGGAAATCGCAGTTGTTTAAAGAATTTGCGAAGTTCCTTTTTTAACTAAAAAAAAAGGGAAAAAGTACCAAAAAATTGTATTAGAGTCCTCAAGAAAAGTGTCAAATTTTCGCACAACGGTCACGATGGTCAAGTGCGCGGTGCACTCGCACATTCAAATCCGATTCGGAACGTTCCCTAGCGCAATTGCGACAAAAACCGCACAAAATCAAGGCACTGAAATCTGTGAGCAAAATCTGAAAATCAAAATGGAAAACGACATTAGACTATGAGGGCGTTCAAGTATCTAGTTTAGTAAGTCTGACAGCTGTCTGACTAGATCTATCTCGGTTGTGATTGGTTTAAATCGGTCACGTGGGCACCTGTGACATTTGACGTTTATGGAGGGGTAGCCGACGAATCTAGTCAAGAAATTCGTGACTGAGTACTAAGTTGACAGTTCGGGTATGTGGCTGACGTAGAAAAAGTGACGTTCCCGACCAATCTAGTTTTTGCGTTCAGGTTACATCTTATCCAGACCAATCTAGTCGACTTAAGATAACTAGATTCTTGAATGCGGCCTATAATTTGTGTAGATTTCAATCAGCTGATACACAAGTAGCAGTGTTACCAGCACTGGCTATTTATTTCCAATTGTGCTCCTTAAAATTGTGATTTCGGATTTATCGTAATTTACGCTATTCACTTTATTTAAATCATAATTTGGTTTCTTTTGTGAGTTGGCCACCAAAAAACATATTTTTCACTTGCACTGGAAATCCATTGATTGATTTTCATACATTTATACCAACCCATTTCGAAGTAGTTAAATCTAATAATTTCCATTTGCGTTTTTTTTTTTTTTTTCTTTAATATTGAAAAATGGAAACTAAAAATAGTCTCTCAATTAGGAGTTTGTTTTTTTTTTTCATTTAATATTACTAAAAAATGTGCAGTTTTAAATTTTATATTAGAGTTTGGATATTTTCGGCTTCAAAATTTCTCGATTCTTAGGCTGGTAAGCTGTTCAAGTGAAATCCAGTTTTTCATATAAATTTTTCACCGCGAAATGTCAAAATGAACTTTCCACATCGAAATTTCACTTTGCAGCACTCAGTTCGAGTGAAAAATTGCGCTTCAAAAACTGATAGCTGTAGTTGGCGATACTAAAATCTCTCCAGAGGTATTTCACTTGGTTTTTATTGTCCGTTGCATTAAATTTTTGACATTTCGGCGTGAAAAATGATTCGTAGGACGACGGTTAAGAAATTTATTTCAATTTAAGATGGTTCTTTAAGCGAGTATACTTCGTTTTTCGCACTTCTGGTATCATTTATTTCATTGAATATAGTACCGTAAAGTTAGGTGTACCAAACCCCCACCCTAGCACCGAACTTGACGAGTTGTGGGGGCTGAGTAATGGTAAAGCCTCTCGAGAATCTCTCCAGAGGAACCGTGAAACCAAAGGGTGCTCTCCTACCCGTCCTTCCCTTCTTGTCCCATTCCTTCCACAACTTTTCTCCTGATTCTATTCCTTATCCCATCCTATTTCCGCCTGGGCAGGATAAAGGCATCATACGACCCGTGCCGAGTATCAACCTGGCTGGGAGCCCAGTTTCAAAAATAGCCCAAGTCGCAAACGGAGTATCCGGATACCTGGCGCCCTCCGGATTAGCCAGCCTTATCTGTGTAATGCGGACCTCTGCACAGATGAACCTCTCTCCTCCGCTACTCGTAGGTCCTTATGAATAAACTTATAACAAAAGAAAAACAAAAAACTTCAGAGTCCGGTGCTTTTAAACTACCGGCTGGAAGTACTGCCTCTGAGCCCGCTTTCTGATCTTAGTCTTGCCGAAAGACGCAAAGAGCGCTCAACGCTAAAACCCGGTGCTGCACGTCGTACTGCCTCGAGCTCGCCACATGAAAGTGCGTCTAATAGGCAATATAGAGAGCGACGTACCGCCTCCAGAATTATGGAGTGCTACAAGGACGTCCCTCTAGATCAGCTCTCTGTTAGAAACAAAGAATCAAACTCCTGGGCAACGAAAGTTGTCAAGAAGATTCCTCCTAACTCCTCAAGAAAGGACAAACCATCGAAAATTCACATTGATTACTTTTTTTTTTTGTAAAAAAAAATGTTCGTACAAAATATTTAGCAAAAGGTCTGAGTCAACTAAATAGCAGACTCAGAATTTGCATAACATCTGCTTTGTTTATTTATACCGATCTGAGTAAAAGGTCAGTGCCGCCGCTTTTCGAATATGTCAAAAGTTGGAACTAACTCAAATTAGTTTTTATTCATACGAAACGTAGCAAACGCTTCGACTTTGACACTTCTCTTGAGTAAAAACAATTGCTACGCTTTACTCATACGACCCAGGAGTGACATAGATGGCAGCGTTTCCCCTGAGAGATGGAGAAAAGTAGAAATGAAGCTGGCAACTAGATTTCTACAGGTCATGGCTGATCATCTAGGGCCTCCTCCCTCCTGTCGCGATGGCGGATGGCATCAGGGCCATGTGAAGCTGATCGTATGTGCTGATCAAAGGTCAGCGGACCTATATAAAATAGCTATTTCGTTTCTGGGTGAGGTATGAAAAGAGGCGCAGCTCGAGGTCGTAAGCAGGGAAGAAATTCCTACCAGACTTAGAACTCGCGCCTGGATCCCTGCCGAACCCTGTGACCCCGCGACAATACTGAAAATTATTCGGGCAAGCAACCCTCATCTTCTGGAAGGACCTAAAGGAGACAACAGATCTGCGATCATCGTGATCAACGTAGAGTCTCTGGCTCCTCTGGCTGCAATGGAAGGACAAATGAGCTACAGTTTCGGAGCTATAAACCTTAGGGTTTATAAGAAAGATGAGGAGGACCCTATCCGGGAGGGAGTGCGACCCCTCTCCTCTGCCGACACTGTTGAACAGGTTAGTAATAAACTGACCAGTCCGGCAACGGAAGCGGAGTTGGAGGGCTGCAATCCCGCTAAAGGAGTGCTGTACCCCGTTTCTGCCGGAACTGCATCGGTCAGTAATACACCGACCACAGCGGCTAAGGTAGAGGCGGATGGCTGCGCTCCTGGGAGGGGCCCGCTTCTCTCTCACTGAAACTCTGTCCTACGGATAGATCTGGATATGGAAAGCGTAGGACTGTCGGACTTGGATTCTATCCAGCGGACTCGGCAGCCCATCCGTAACTGATGTGTCTCTGGAATTGGATACGGATGAGGCTAACATCACTGTGGTGGAGGTGTGTGGAGGTAATTGTAGCAATGATGCTGCGGTTACTTCAGATTAACCTACAATACTCAAAAACGGCTTCGGCCACTCTTCTTCTGCGGATATCCAAAAGCGCGGAAGACATTTTTCTGATTCCAGAACACTGGGTCAGTAATGATCGGGTGCATGGACTCAGGACTCCAGGCTACAATCTTTTCTACGTGAGGAATGGAGGTATACCAAGAGCCTGCATCCTTGTTAAGAGCACACTAAATATTTTCCTTCTTCCTAATTACAGCGATCGAGACGGCGCGACAGTAAACATTGAAGTCGGACTGCGGAAATTCTGGTTGACTTCAGCGTATCTGGCGTCCGACCTTTCCCTCCCTGCGGAACTACTGGAGAGATCGATTGCTGATGTGGAGAAGTCCAAAGCTGCAATGATCCTGGGATGTGATGCCAATGCCCATCACACTGTATGGGGTAGCTCCGACATCAATAAAAGAGGTGAAATAATTTTTGATTACTTAATTAGTACAAAACTAATCATATGCAATATGGCATCCGAACCCACATTTGTCACTAGTAACATACAAGAGGTGCTAGATATCACGCTGGTCTCCGACACCATTTACCATGATATCAGAGACTGCCAAGTTTCTAAAGAACATTCCTTCTCAGACCACAGATACATTCAATTTGGCATAAACTGCCTCCCTCAGGTCCAACCCGTTTTTAGGAATTATAGGAAAACGGATTGGAGCAAATATAGGAACAGTGGGGAATCTTCCATAATTAATAGAATCCCTGTTCCCCCTACTAATACAAATGAATTAGATAGCATGGTTCAAGAACTCACCCAGGCTCTCAACCGGGCTAAGTCTTTCTCCTGTCCAATAAGCAAACATCGGGGCAAGCCTAGACCACTGTGGTGGAATCAGGAGATTTTATCTCTGCGTCAAAAATGTAGGCAGCTCTTCAATCAGACCAAGCGATCCCGCGAAGCCGCTGACTGGGCCTTATATAAAGAAGCCCTCAAATCCTATAAAACCTTAGTTAGGAAAGCCCAGCGGAATTCCTGGAGACTCTTGTGCGAAAAGAAAGAAGAAATCTCTGAGGCCTCCAGGCTCAGAATCATTCTCGCATCCACTCCTAAAGTAGCGAGCTACCTTACGAGACCTGATGGATCGTGGACCACCTCCAGTGCAGAATCTATGGAACTACTACTGGATTCTCACTTCCCTAATAGCTGTTATGCTGCCTCGATACCAACTAGGTCTTCTGAAAGACCGATAGGAGGCAGCTTTTCAAGTCTTATTACCAAGACCAAAGTTCTTTGGGCCATAAAAGGATTTAAACCATTTAAATCTCCTGGACCGGATGGTATTATACCGGCCAAACTTCAGAGGAACGCTGACCTGGGTAACTGTTATTTTTAAAAGTCGCCTGAATTTTGCTCATATTCCCAAGATATGGACAGAAGTTAACGTGGTGTTTATACCTAAGGCTGGTAAAAGCTCACACGTTAATCCCAAAGATCTCAGACCCATTACTTTGTCATTATTTCTGCTAAAAACCTTAGAGAAACTGATAGACATCCACATACGTTGCAGTGTCAACTCAAATCTTGTGTCAATGTCTCAACACGAGTATAGTAAAGGGAAGTCGGTTGAAACGGTACTTCACTCACTTGTATCTACCATCGAAAAATCTCTCGATTGCAAAGAATTCACATTGGTTGCTTTCCTGGATATTGAGGGAGCGTTTAACAACGTCGAAGCAGGGGTAATTCTCGGCGCACTGACGGGCCTTGGAATTGAGAAATCGATTGGCGAATTGGTCAACCAGTTGCTCACCAACAGGTTTTTCAACTCAAAGCTGGGAGAGGCATCGGCTCGGAGGTTCGTTAGTAGGGGTACGCCTCAAGGTGGCGTAATCTCACCTCTTCTTTGGAACCTAGTAGTGAATGAACTACTTCTAATACTGGAAGGGCAAGTGTGCAAAGTAATTGCCTATGCAGATGACGTTGCCATCGCTGTCTCCGGAAAACACCTCAACCCGCTTAGAGATCTCTTGCAGAATGCTCTCTCTAAGCTCTCTAAATGGACCAAAAAATGTGGTATGGAGGTCAATGTCCAGTAAACTGAACTGGTCCTCTTTACAAGAAAACACAAAATTCCCAATTTTGTACCCCCAAAACTAAACGGCACACTCTTGGTGCTCACCAATACGGCTAGCTATTTGGGCCTAGTTTTAGACAGCAAATTGAGCTGGAAGCCCAATATCCTGCGGAGAGTTCAGAAAGCCACCACGGCTCTGTACTGCTGTAAAAAAGCCATTGGAAGCAGAGTGGGAATCCAGCCTCGAATTACATATTGGCTATATGTATCCGTTATCAGACCTATACTCACTTATGGCGTTATTGTATGGTGGACTGCCCTCTAAAAGGCCATCTATTATAATCACCTTAGCCGCGTTCAAAGAACGGGGTGTGTTTTCTCTCATAATCTAAATTGCAAAATCTCATTCAGCATTCCTAATCACTGTAGTGTACTTTAAGCGGAAATCATGGCGATCAAAGAGGCCTTGTCGTGGCTTCGGTATAATGTGGTATCTGTAAAGGATATAACCATCTTTACGGACAGTCAAGCCGCGATTAAAACCCTGGATTCTGTCGTCTTCAATTCAACAACTGCCCTCAATTGCCGATTATCTCTTAACGAGATGGCGAAACAATTCAAAATTCACCTTATATGGGTGCCGGGCCACAGAGACATTCCAGGGCTCTAATCGCGTAAGCACAAAACGATTGAACGACATCGTCTCGACGATGCTTCTACATCGTATAACAACCAAAAAACTATAATCGTTGAAACGATTGGACGATCATCTTTTTTTGTTGCTTCACGTTACTATTTAAAACGTCAAATACCCTCGTCGAAACGATTCGATCGAACGATGGCTATTTTGCAATCATAAACATAAACATAAACAAATCATACTGAGACCCCCAACTCACAATCCTCTTGCCGCTCAATTTTTGCCAGGAATCCGCCATTTTGTTGTCCTATCCGTGTACGCCAATTCCTATCCGTTTTGCTTTGCCCACAGTGAAATGTAAAAAGATTAGGTGCGAATGTGTTGGTTGAGAGGATTTTTGACATTTGTCAATACGAATTTCTACGCAACAATACTAGCACACCTAAACTTTTTGGGAGCGTAAAATTTAGCTTGTAGGCAAAAAAGAAATGTTTATTGCGCTACTTTATTTCATTTGTATATTTCATAATTTTTTTTTTTTTATCTCACTAAATCCAAGATCAATTGCATCGGAAACGTTATTCCGTATCACCAATCCATTTTTGCACAATTTAATGTCAGTCAATGACAACAAAGAAAATAAACAAATTCAAGAAGAAAAAAAAGAAAAACAATTTCCATACATTTATTTATTTTTTAGGTGTCAAACTTTGTTTACAGTCATTTTCAAACTGTTCAAAATGAAAACGATGAACGATTCGATTGAACGATACGACGAGGATGCTATACGAAGGGAACTAAAAACGAGATCGTTTTGTTCAATCGTTTCGACGACTATCGTTTCATAAATTACGCGATGAGAGCCCAGGTAATTGCATGGCCGATGAACTCGCCAGACAAGGCAATACTATGTCGATTATTATTATTTTTTTTTTTTTTTCTTTTTTTTCAATTCAATTCATTTTTATTTTCAGGGAATATTTTACAATGGATATGTGTTTCCGCGAAGCCTTATAAAGGCTTTTCTGCAGAATACTGAGTTTCAAAATTTAATAATTAACTTTAGGTAGAAAGCTTAGGTTAAATGAATCTCTACATTTCATTAATTGAAAACAATTTCAAGGAAGAATTAATTAATATTTACGAAAATAAAAAAAAATAAATAAAGAATAGAATGAGATTTAGTTGATATTAAATTAGTTACATATTTGAGTTCTTGTTTAGAAAAAAGTGTTTTTACGTTTTTTTTCCTCGTTTTTAAGTTTGTGATGTTTTTAACTCTTGTGGAAGTGTATTGAGAACTTCTGGTATACTACATTTCAGCTGTCTTCTTCCGTAGTTGTTGTAGGTAGAATCGAGGTTCTTGAAGCATACCTTGTGCCCGTCTTCTGGTGTTGATCACATGTTGAATAGGTGTGATGAATCTAGTATCTTCATAGTACTGCAGTATAAGGGTCATCTTAAAAATATCATCAACTGGGAGAACTTTGGCCCCTTCTTGTTCAACAACATTTCGCCGATAGTCTACACTTAACTTGTTTAATGCTATGTTTTGTAGTTTCTTGAGTTTGTTTATGTGTGTTGCAGATGCGTTTCCCCATGCAAGTATTCCATACCTCAATTTCGATTCTACTAAGGCATAGTATACTTGTCTTAAAACAGACGTCGTGGCATGGAACTTTAGATGGGTAAGGGCGTATAAGGCTTTTTTAAGGCTCATGCGCAACTCGTCAATATGCGTGTCCCACAGAAAATTGCTGTCAATAGTGACTTCAAGGTATTTGTATCTCTCCACTATCTCAATCGGGCAGCTAACTGAGTTACTGCAAGAATCATTTCTAAAAAAAATTTGTTGATGAGTAGCTTTGAACTGCGGATTTCGTATATGCATCATCTTCGTTTTTAAGGCGTTGATCGTTAGACCGTGATCATGACACCATTTCGCTGCATCATCAAATTCGTCCTGCATAATTGATGTTGCTGTATGCAAAGACCTGTGCCGCACTACTATCGCCGTGTCGTCTGCATACGCGAATGGGATGGCCTGTTTGAATACTTTTAACAACTCGTTGGTGTATAAAATGAAGAGGAGCGGACCCAATTTTGAACCTTGAGGGACTCCATATTGCACGCGTTCCTTTTGGCTATATGCCTGGTTGATTTTGACACAGAATTGTCTGTTGTTTAAGTATTCTCTTAGCCAGTCTGCCATCAGACCTCTTATTCCAATGTTTTCAAGTGCTTCTATTAATTTATCATGGTTCAGTGTGTCAAAATCCTTGCTGAAATCCACGAACAACAAAAGTATATGGTAGCTTTTGTTTAGGCCTTCGTTAACACAATTGGCAAATTCCCCTAAAAGTTTACCAGTGCTTTAATTTTTCTGAAAGCCGTACTGACTTGTATGTATAATAGAATTTTTTTCTATGAAATCTTGAAGCCTCTTTGTTACGACCTCTTCAAGGCATTTTTCAATTACCGGCAATATTGATATAGGCCTGTAATTGCTGAGCTCGCTTTTGATACCTCCTTTATATACTGGCCTGACTACAGCTGTTTTCAAAGTTGCAGGTATTTTGGGGTAAATATGTCCGAGTGTCTTTTTATATCAACGGCTCTTATTCCGTCGAAACCTGGCGATTTTCTATCACAGAGTGAAAGAATTATTCTTCGTATTTCCGAAAAACTTGTTTCTTGTACGAATACAGATCTGGCTAATGTTGAACTCTGATGTGTGGATGTAACAGTGTCGCAATGTTGAATAATGTTTTTTATGCGAGTGCCAAAATTGTTTGCAAATGCACTAGCAAGATTATTCAGACACATTTTGCCAGAGAAGTTCTTTGTTACAGTTTCATCAAGTCCAGGTTTTTTCCTTCGTTAATAAGACTCCATGTTTTACGAGGGTCATGCCTGATTTGGCTGAACTTGGTTCTATAAAAACAGGATTTTTGAGTCATTATTTCCTTGTTAAGTTTGTTTCTGAAAGACTTATACTCCATTTCATAAGATTTGTTCAGTCGATTGTTTTTCCACCTTATGTAAAGCTTATCCCTTTTTCTACATTTGTCGATTATTTCAGTAGACATCCATGGGTTAAACTTTCTTCTGTACTTTATTAGCTTGCTAGATGTCGCTCGATCATAAATAGATGCCATTTTATCGAGAAGTTTCTGATAAAGTGAACCAGCATCACTTTCTTTCAAGACTTCCTCCCAATTTGTTTCTGTAATTAATTCGTTAACCTTTGCGTTAGATATATAGGACAAGCTGACTGTACTTTCTTTAACAGCAGATTTTTTCATTGCTGGTGTAATAGATCTCATTTGTAATAGATCGCTCTGTAATTATTGTGTTGTTAATCTGGCAACGATTTAAAGATTTGACGAAAGAAGGAGGAAGTCGAAGACCGCCATGTTTGGTTGGTTTTCCGGCATTCTAGAAAAAGAGAGAGAACAGAGAAGAGGAAAATAAAACAACCTAAAACCACTTCAAATTAAAATCTTTTAATTTTAAACGGACATAAAAATTCAGATGTGGGGTAAATTCCACACAACCTAACAAATAAATAATATAAAAGTAATTTACGATTTCACAAGTAAATATGGATCGACGACCGACTCGCCAAGTAATTGCAGATGCTCTCACCGCAGCTGGAATCCATTTTCCCATCAACGCCACGCTGATGCAATTACGACCACTTTATAACGAGCTTATCATTAAACAAGTGGCTAATGATGGCATTGACGATTCAGAGGATGATGATGAGGAGTTCGAGCCCTGTATTAATGTCGCTGAAATTATAGGTGTGCCCACTGCCGCTAAAGGAAAGGAAGCACCTAAGACCGCCGTCGCAAGTGCAACACCCGATGTCCCTATTGAATATGTACAACCCGCTGTTCCAACTCTGGATTCAACACCCGATGTAGATGTCGTTAGTGCTACTGCTGTTGAAAATATAGCACCCGCTGTCTCTATTCCAACCGCAGAACCCGCCGTCGCTGATGTAAGTGTGCAACGTGCTGATGTATACGTAAGAACTAGTGCCGATGTCCATCAGTTGGAGGAACAACTCAAAATATTGCGTATGCGCTGTGAAATGCTTGAGTTACAGCAACAAATTGGTACTATGACAAGGGTTGATCGTCAGGTACCCAACATCCGACGCATTAACTTCGAAGAACTGGACGCTGCAGTGCCGATGTTCAGTGGAGACGATCATTATGACGTTGTCAAGTGGTTGGAGCAGTTCGAAGAATACGCAAACACATGTGAGTACAACGAAAAAGAGAAGTGCCTTGGTATTCATCGGCGATTGGAAGGAACGGCCAAGAAATATGTGCTCAACCTAGGACACGTTGAATACAACACCATGAAAGCAGGCTTGGTCAAAATGTTTAAGCGTACAGTAACTCGCCAAGAAATTTACCGGCAACTGCGTGCCCGCTACATGAAACCAAATGAGACGTGCTTAAGTTACGTCGTGTCGATGCAATCTATTGCATCAAAAGCTGATATTGGTGAACAAGAGTTAGTTGACATAATCATCGATGGGATACCGGACAACAGTAACAGAATTGCATTTCTGTACGGTGCTACCAGTATAGATGAGCTAGTTCATCGTATGGATCGTTATGAACAGCGACGCATAAAAACAACAACAGCAGTCAAACCGAGTTCAAGCACAAACAAAACCAGGACTACCGCTGTAACTGCGAATAACAAGGAAGAAGTACGCTGCTACAATTGTTCTCAGTTTGGGCACTATAAGAGTGCCTGCCCGAGACCAATTCGGCCACCGGGATCGTGTTTCACTTGCCACCAAATGGGACATCAGCACAGGGAGTGCCCAAAACTTAAAAATACCAGGATGCAAACAGTTGCTGCCTTATCCACGGACCCATCGGAGGTTACCTCTAATTCTGATGCTTTTGATAGTGATAGTGAAACTATCCATGTTGTTCAGACGGTAAGAGTGACTTTTTTAAATCATTGTCAAAAAAGATGCACTGAATTTATAAATTTCTTATCTCTTATTGATTCCGGCAGTCCTATTAGCTTTATTCAATACTCAAATGTCCCAGCGTCCATTAAAGTATCCGAAGTTTTAAAGCCAACTAGATTCATCGGTCTTGGCAAGCAAAAAATATATTCTCATGGTACTATATTGTGTTTATTGAAATTCCGTAATGAAATCAAAACAGTTTCCCTCATAGTTACGCCGGATGGAACAATGATGACGCCATTAATCCTGGGACATGACTTTATGAAACAATTTAATGTTCGTTTAGTTCAAACTAATATCAAAAATATTATACCACAAAAATTTGAATTAAATAAACTTACAACATCGAGTCCTTGTTTCCGTGCATCTAGTTTGACAAGTAGTAGAAAAATAGATAAAGTAGTTAGTGACTCTAGCAGACGAACATTCCACTCGCCAATTAATGAAAAAATAGTGATCCTCGTGTCTTTGCCTGAGAGCGCGTTGCCGGTCGGTTGTGCCGACGAAGTTATTGCAGAAATGTGTGCTATTAATGTTGACACACCACAGTTAGAAATCGATGTAGGTAATAAATTGAGAAAACACCAATCTGATGTATTGAGAGCAATCATCAATGACTCTTATCTAAAACCAAAAGACGTGAAACAAGAACAATACGATTATAAAATGAAAATACGTTTAACCGATGATACCCCTTTTCATTGTTCGCCGCGGTCTTTATCTTTCCACGATCGTAATGAAGTTCGAAGAATCACCAATGACTTGATGGCCAGGCACATTATTCGGCCAAGTCAATCGCCTTATGCTTCGGCTATTGTTTTAGTTAAGAAGAAAAGTGGCGAAACACGTATGTGTGTTGATTACCGTGCATTGAACAAGAAGACGATTAGTGACAATTTCCCATTGCCATTAATTGAGGATTGTGTTGAATATATGGCAGGTAAGCAATGGTTCTCATTACTTGACTTAAAAGACGGGTTTAACCAGTGTTCGATGCATGATGATTCAATAAAGTTAACTTCATTTGTCACACCCCATGGACAATTTGAATACTTGAGGATGCCATTTGGTTTGAAAAACGCGCCCGCGAATTTTCAGAGATTTGTTTATAATATCTTTCGGGATTTGATTGATACTAATAAGATTATTATTTATATTGACGACATTTTAATCGCCTCCGTTGATTTTCAGTCACATGTAAAAATATTAGAAGAAGTCTTACAAAGGGTTACTAAGAGGGGTCTCGAATTAAAGTTAAAGAAATGTAAATTTGGTTACAATGAGATCGAATATTTAGGCTATTTGGTCGACTCATCTGGCATTCGGCCTAGTGATGCACATATTCGTGCTATTAAACACTACCCCATTCCGAAGAACCAAAAAGAATTGCAGTCTTGCATAGGTCTGTTTTTATATTTCCGCAGATTTGTGCCATCGTTTTCAAAGATTGCTAGGCCATTGTTGAATCTGTTACGTAAAGAAAGTCCATTTAATTTTTCTGAAGTTTGTGCAAATGCATCTTATGAACTGCGAGGTCGACTGACGACAGCACCGGTCATAGCAATCTATTGCCCGAACCGTGAAACTGAGTTACACTGTGATGCCAGCAGTCATGGTTTCGGTTCTGTACTAATGCAACGTCAAGATGATAGCAAATTTCATCCGGTTGCCTATTTTTCGAAGACGACTTCTGCGGCTGAGTCAAGATATCACAGCTTCGAGCTGGAAACTCTTTCTATAATTTATTCCCTCCGTCGATTTCGTGTATATTTAGATGGAATTCCATTCAAGATTATTACAGATTGTAACTCCCTTACAATAACCCTGAACAAAAAAACAGTAAATCCAAGAATCGCACGATGGGCATTGGAATTGGAAAACTATAACTATTCAATTCAACATCGCAGTGGTGTATCCATGGGTCATTCTGATGCATTGAGTAGATGTCATCCGGATGCATGTGCTGCTCAATTTGTGGCCGCCATTGATAATGAAAAATTGGATTTCCAAATCCAGGCTGCGCAGAGTCGTGATGAAAAGATTAAAGAAATGAGAGATAAATTACAAGCTGGTATTGTTGATGGTTTTGAATTATACGATGGTCTGGTGTTTCGTAGAATCGATTCAAATTGTTTGCTTTTGATACCATCTGAAATGGAGGAAAATGTGATCCGTATGATCCATGAAAAGATAGGCCATTTAGGTACTGATAAATGTTATGAAAAAATCCGAAAACACTATTGGTTTACAAACATGAAGAAGAAGATTAGCTGCTTCATTCAGAATTGCATTAAGTGCATAGTTTATTCAGCACCAGCTCGTTCAAATGAACACAATTTGTATAGTATACCAAAAGGGTCAATCCCCTTTGACACAATTCATATTGACCATTTTGGTCCCCTACCCTCAATTACAGTGGCTTGAACTTGCACCAGCCAAATCAGCCCACCGCAACGAAACATAATACATCATTTTTACACATTTATTACAATTTATTACAGTTAGTCCGAATTTTATTACACTTGCCGTTCTCGAGATATCGCGTGCTGGTGTAGGTTTAATTTGAACCTACACCACTACTCTATAACTCTTGATGCAGTTGAGATATTTGGTTCAATCCTAAACCAGAATTTATTACAAATTTATTACAGCTGCACCAAATCAATTTACAGTTAAAAAATTAGAAATTTACAAAACTACAAGCTTTAGAAGATACCCATGTAAAATTCCAAAACATAGAATTTTACATTAACATCGAATATTTTATTACACCACACCGCCTCATGTTAGATTACTTTTTTTTGACTAAAATGCCTTCAGAAGATTCCAATAGACAAACATTCACCATACGGATGTGCATTTTTACCCCTACATAGAAATACAGACATTAGAAAATTGCCACTGTCACTTAGTATACTTATTTATACTTAAGTATTATACCACACCTCCTTAAGAAAAAATATCTTATTAAAACGCTTTTAGAGGGTAGCAATAGGCATTTCTATACTGTAGAAAATTGCATTTTTACCACCGCTTTAAATTACAGGCATTAGAAATATATAATAAAAATTCAAAAATATCACATTTTCCTGAAACATAGAATAATTTATTACACCACACCGCCTACTGTAATAAAAGTTATTTCGGCCGAGATGCCTTCAGAAGGTTCCAATAGACTAGCCTTCACAAGGGCGATGTGCACTTTTACCCCCGCCTTGAGCTACAAGCCTTAGTAAATTGAAAAAAAATCAGAAATATCTCATTTTTTTGCACCATAGAATAATTTATTACACCACACCGCCTACTGTAATAAAAGTTATTTTGACTTAGATGCCTTCAGAAGGTTCCAGTAGACTAGCCTTCACAAGGGCGATGTGCACTTTAACCCCCGCCTTGAGCTACAAGCCTTAGAAAATTGAAAACAAAAATCAAAAATATCTCATTTTCTTGCAACATAGAATAATTTATTACACCACACCGCCTATTGTAATAAAAGTTATTTTGGCTTAGATGCCTTCAGAAGGTTCCAATAGACTAGCCTTCACCAGAAGAATGTGCACTTTTATCCCCGCCTTGAGGTACAAGCCTTAGAAAATTGCACTAAAAATTCAAAAATATCTCATTTTTCTGCAACATAGAATAATTTATTACACCACACCGCCTACTGTAATAAAAGTTATTTTGGCTTAGATGCCTTCAGACGGTTCCAATAGACTAGCCTACACAAGGGCGATGTGCACTTTAACCCCCGCCTTGAGCTACAAGCCTTAGAAAATTGAAAACAAAAATCAAAAATATCTCATTTTCTTGCAACATAGAATAATTTATTACACCACACCGCCTACTGTACGCCTATTGCACTTGTGAAGGCTAGCCTATTGTAACCTTCTGAAGGCATCTAAGCCGAAATAACTTTTATTACAGTAGGCGGTGTGGTGTAATAAATTATTCTATGTTGCAGAAAAATGAGATATTTTTGAATTTTTAGTGCAATTTTCTAAGGCTTGTACCTCAAGGCGGGGATAAAAGTGCACATTCTTCTGGTGAAGGCTAGTCTATTGGAACCTTCTGAAGGCATCTAAGCCAAAATAACTTTTATTACAATAGGCGGTGTGGTGTAATAAATTATTCTATGTTGCAGAAAAATGAGATATTTTTGAATTTTTAGTGCAATTTTCTAAGGCTTGTACCTCAAGGCGGGGATAAAAGTGCACATTCTTCTGGTGAAGGCTAGTCTATTGGAACCTTCTGAAGGCATCTAAGCCAAAATAACTTTTATTACAATAGGCGGTGTGGTGTAATAAATTATTCTATGTTGCAGAAAAATGAGATATTTTTGAATTTTTAGTGCAATTTTCTAAGGCTTGTAGCTCAAGGCGGGGATAAAAGTGCACATCCTTCTGATGAAGGCTAGTCTATTGGAACCTTCTGAAGGCATCTAAGCCGAAATAACTTTTATTACAGTAGGCGCTGTGGTGTAATAAATTATTCTATGGTGCAAGAAAATGAGATATTTCTGATTTTTTTTTCAATTTACTAAGGCTTGTAGCTCAAGGCGGGGGTAAAAGTGCACATCGCCCTTGTGAAGGCTAGTCTATTGGAACCTTCTGAAGGCATCTCGGCCGAAATAACTTTTATTACAGTAGGCGGTGTGGTGTAATAAATTATTCTATGTTTCAGGAAAATGTGATATTTTTGAATTTTTATTATATATTTCTAATGCCTGTAATTTAAAGCGGTGGTAAAAATGCAATTTTCTACAGTATAGAAATGCCTATTGCTACCCTCTAAAAGCGTTTTAATAAGATATTTTTTCTTAAGGAGGTGTGGTATAATACTTAAGTATAAATAAGTATACTAAGTGACAGTGGCAATTTTCTAATGTCTGTATTTCTATGTAGGGGTAAAAATGAGCATCCGTATGGTGAATGTTTGTCTATTGGAATCTTCTGAAGGCATTTTAGTCAAAAAAAGTAATCTAACATGAGGCGGTGTGGTGTAATAAAATATTCGATGTTTGGAATTTTACATGGGTATCTTCTAAAGCTTGTAGTTTTGTAAATTTCTAATTTTTTAACTGTGAATTGATTTGGTGCAGCTGTAATAAATTTGTAATAAATTCTGGTTTAGGATTGAACCAAATATCTCAACTGCATCAAGAGTTATAGAGTGGTGGTGTAGGTTCAAATAAAACCTATACCAGTACGCGATATCTCGAGAACGGCAAGTGTAATAAAATTCGGACTAACTGTAATAAATTGTAATAAATGTGTAAAAAATGATGTATTATGTTTCGTTGCGGTGGGCTGATTTGGCTGGTGCAAGTTCAAGCCACTCTCAATTACATCGAAACGTAAACATATATTGGTTGTCATTGATGCATTTACAAAATATGTTCGACTGTACCCCGTGAATTCAACAAGTACTAAGGAAGTTTGTTGTGCACTAGATAAATATTTTAGCTATTATAGTCGTCCTAGGCGCATTATCTCTGACAGAGGTACGTGTTTTACGTCACTTGAATTCAGTAATTTCTTGTTGAGACATAATATTGATCATGTCAAAGTTGCAGTCGCATCGCCACAGGCAAATGGTCAGGTCGAGCGTGTCAACCGAGTACTCAAGGCAATCCTGAGTAAATTGACCGAACCTATGCAACATGCAGACTGGTCAGTAAAACTATCTCAAGTCGAATATGCCATAAACAATACTGTTCATAGTACGACAAAACAGACACCTAGTCAGCTATTGTTTGGGGTAGATCAACGTGGCAGTATTGTGGATGAACTGACAGAATACCTGGAAGAAAAGTTAGGCAATGTTGCAAACCGTGATTTAGATAATATCAGATCGAAAGCGTTGAGTGCTATTGAGAAATCACAAGAATATAGTCAGCAATATTTTCTGAAGCATAGTCGGCCGGCAAAAACGTATTCAGTAGGGGAATTTGTTGTTATCAGACATATAGATACTACGGTCGGGATGAATAAGAAATTCGTACAAAAATATCGCGGACCGTACGTTGTTCATAAAGTATTGCCAAATGACCGTTACGTAGTGCGGGACATAGAAAATTGCCAAATAACCCAGTTGCCTTATAATGGCGTTGTTGAAGTCATCAAAATTCGTAAGTGGTTAACACCAAGGGAAATGTCGTCTGCTGAGGCCACTGAACACAGTGAGTCACTCGAAGCCAATTTAGAATAAAGAGTAGAGGAACATGTTTTTCTTTTCTTTAATATTATTTACTTAATGTATTAGTTCTATTAATCTATTTATGTTCCTGATCGAGGTCAATCAATATTGTCAGATTGCCCGAGTTGTAATAGATCTCATTTGTAATAGATCGCTCTGTAATTATTGTGTTGTTAATCTGGCAACGATTTAAAGATTTGACGAAAGAAGGAGGAAGTCGAAGACCGCCATGTTTGGTTGGTTTTCGGCATTCTAGAAAAAGAGAGAGAACAGAGAAGAGGAAAATAAAACAACTTAAAACCACTTCAAATTAAAATCTTTTAATTTTAAACGGACATAAAACTGGAAAGTATACTATTGGGTAATGATCTGTGATACAACTTTCAATTACAGCTGAATTGATTTGGTCATGCGTAACGTTCGTTAAGATGTGGTCAATCGTTGTTTTTGATCCTGTGTTTGGGTCTACTCTGGTATACTCCGTTATAACATTAGTCAACCCAAGTGACGACAGCATCTCCAGATATTCTTTCACGGCGTACAATTCCAGATCATTCACATTGATATTCATATCACACATTACCAAAATCTCGTCCTTTTTTCCCAGTTGTCCAACGCTGTTTCCGAATTCTTCAACAAACGCTATTCGGCTGTAACCAGGTGGTCTATATATCCCTATTACATACTTGTACTTGTTCTCTTCTTTAATTTGGATTAGGATATTTTCATATGACACACTTTCAGATGTTAATCGTACATATGGTAAGTCTTTACGTATTAACATTAGAATTCCACCTCCTCTACGTTTCTCTCGATTCAGAAATTCCGCTTGGAAACCATCTATACTGTAAAGTCCTTTTTCATCTTCATCTATATTAGTCTCAACTAGTATTATTATTTTTAACATATTGATGAAATAGCTAAGGTTAATGCAAAAATCATTCCAATTCTTTCGTAAAGATCTTATATTAAAACTAAGGCAGCAACATTTATTTTCATTTAATTTGTTTGTTTTGATACCGCTAAAACCACTAATTACCCTACAATTTAAATCGACTATTACTTCATTCGAATCCATTTTGGTATAAAGAGTTTTGTTTTTTCTTTTTGCTTACGCACTATGCAGTTATTGAGTGCGAGAAATTTTGCTCACATCGCCAACCGTACTTTTGTCACTTATCAGAATCGGCTGCGTACTCTCATTGAATCTAGCAAGTATTCTTCCCGCACTCTCCCATACAAATCTCCAGTTTTCCGTTCTCGCTCTCTCCTTTGCCATCCACATCAAGTGTTTATTGTGCTTTGTCAGCTGGTTGTTAATATAAACCGTAGCATCAGGAAAAGCTGCACCAGCGCTTGAGTTGTTGCTTGTTTTCTGCATGACCGTTTTCAGTTTGATGGAGCGCGAGCGAGTGGAGCGCGTTAGTTTCATGAATTGCATTTTCTTTATGCTGGACGCAAATGTAGCAATTATCATTGATTTATCGGGGTTTTTTGTTTTTGTTCGGTATATGTCAGTGATGTCGGTGTCGTTGATTTCATAGTTTACAGTTTTTCCTATTCCTTTTACTACCTATATCAGGTTTCCTTGTGGAGTAGGGGGAATGTTTTTGATGTCAATACTGTTTTTGATCATTTGTTGCTCAAGTGTGTTGATTTGTGTTTGTAAATTTTCAATGATGACATCCGTTCTTTTGTTGGTTTCTCTCACATCGTTTAGTTCCTTTATTATGTTGATCGTAAGGTCATTGTTTTTTCTCATGTTGGAGTTGAGTTCGTCGTATTTAGCGGCTAGGAAATCACAGCTTGCCGCAATTTCTTTAACGTCCCCTCTCAGAAGACGGATTTCCGCTATGACAGCTGAGCTGTTGTCAGTTGAGATGGTGTTAGTTGGGATACCGGGGCTGCTGAGTTCACGCATTCTCTTCGGCGGTTGTTCTTTTGTTGTCTGGGGAACATTGCTGGCTGTCGATGTAGATTGGACATCTCCACAGTTCCGGCATATGTGGCATTTCCATACGTCTCTTCTCGTGCCCATGGTTCCCCACGACTTCTCGGTGACCGTGGTGCAATCAAAGTGCAGCTTTCGCTTGCACGACGAGCATACAGCAAAATCGCTTTCAGGGGGGAGGTCTTCATTGCAATAACCGCACACAACCATGGTCACAGGGGAATTCAAGCTCAAAAATGACTTATTTAAATTAAAGAAAAACAAATATACTATAAAGGACGAATATGTACTCTGTTGTTTTATATAAACTTGTTTTAATAAAAAGTCCTGGGCTCTAATCGCGTAAGCACAAGACGATTGAACGACATCGTCTCGACGATGCTTTTACATCGTATAACAACCAAAAAAACGTTAATCGTTGAAACGATTCGACGATCATCGTTTTTTGTTGCTTCACGTTACTAATTCAAACGTCAAATACCCTCGTCGAAACGATTCGATTGAACGATGGCTGTTTTGCTATCGTTTCGTCTTTGTTGGTGCATTTTTTCAGTTTAAATTAGGCCTGAAATAACTATAAAGAAATAATAAAAGGAAAACCCACACCTATGATCTCTATAGAAGCGACTCGCTCTTATTCGAGTTCTAAATGAATACATTATTTGCAAAAAATATATTATTGTACTTTGATTTCATTTATTTGTTTCATAATTTTTTTTCACAACTCAATTCTAAGCAATACAAAATTATCAACACTTGTAAACACTTTCACATTCACTTAAAATTACACTTCTTCCTTCTTCTTCTTCGTGATACAAATATAGGCCTTATTCCTTAGTACCTATCCATTTTTGAATTAAATGCCCCATTCCATGTCAATCAATGACAACAAAGAAAAATAAACAAACTCAAGAAAAAAAAAACACACAATTTCCATACATTTTTTATTTTTTAGGTGTCAGACTTTATTTACAGTCATTTTCAAACTGTTCAAAATGAAAACGATGAACGATTCGATTGAACGCTACGACGATGATGTTATATGAAGCAAATTAAAAACGAGATCGTTTAGTTCAATCGTTTCGACGACTATCGTTTCAAAAATTACGCGATGAGAGCCCTAGCTTTAGATCACGATGTAGTACCCAATTGCTGTGTAAATAGTGTATGCCGTCGAGAATTTGGTAGAGCAGACTTTTTACCATTCCTCGAGGAACAACTACTTGTTTTTTGGCTGCTTTTGCAGCTCTATGAAATTTGATAATGTGCCACAAGTCATGCTCCGCATAGTCAATTAGAAGAAATACCTTTCGATCGTTGTGCGAAAGAAAAACCCGAATCAGGGTAATAACGTTCGAGTGTTTCATTGACAAACCAGTACCATCAATTTGCCTCAAAGCGTATTCTTTTCCATCACTGGCCTCTTTCCACTTTGCTTTGTAGACATGCCCGTATGTTCCACGACCCACTTTGCAGCCCTCATAGTTGAACAAGTCCTCCACTTTTGTTCTCTCCAGCTGGGTTTTCATTTTGAACTTCGCTACGCTTGATGGATTTTTGTATTATATTTTTATAAAGCGCATGTGCAGTCATTAAAACAAGCTCAAAGAAAACCATAGTTTTGGAAGTGCTTGTATCAGTATGTTAACGTTCGCTTTATAAAGTTAAACAAGCTAAATACGTATCTTAATACTGTGTTAAATCAGGCACTGAGTGACAGGCACTTAGTGAATCACACACTTAGGAATTGTGGTGAATCGGGCACCTGGTAACAATCTGTTTCCCTCTTAAAGTTCCACTTCCAATTGGAGAATGGAATAGAATCTGTCAAGTGATTCTAGTACCTTCTGGAGAAGAGATGGAGTACATCTGGAGTGCATCTGCTACTATCCATTTCTAGAATATTCGCCGATAGGTGGCAGCGCGGATATAAAAAGGGGCGCGTTGACAACAGAGAGTGCAGTTGATTTTTAGCGCGCGATAGTTGAGTTCGAAGAAAGATGTGAAGTAATAGAATAAAGCGATTGGATTGAGACGTTAAAGAAAAGTAATAAAGTGATATTGTACTGAGAGATAAATAAGTGTAAAGTAATAAAGTGAAAGTAATAAAGCGAATAGATTGAAACGTTTGAGAATTGATTAAAGTGTTATTGTTTGGTACTAAATAAGTGAATATTTGGAAAGTGTAAATAAAGAGATTTTATTGGAACAGTTGAACAGAATAGTGTTTTATCTTTTCGAATCCCAGCCCAAATGTAACAATACAATCAGAGTCCCTAAGTAATTATTATTTACTTATTATTGTATTAAATAATGGGAATTTATTAAGTTATTTTAATGTGAGATATATTAATAAATAAAACAAAGTCGGGATAGTAACACCATTTATAACTCAAACGGCTGGACCGATTTGGATGGTCTCAGATTTGATGAATTCGAATAATTATTAAAATTATGGAAAGATTCACGTAAAAAAAAATATGAAAGTTTGTATGGGGAACTTTTTGTATGACAGTTCAAGTTCTGCTCTGAACTTAAAATAAAAGACCCCACGTGATTGGCTGAATGCACGAGCGATTATGCTAATTTTGTTGCGCAACCTGCTTTACCCGAAACTTTTGTAACGGAATTGGTTTTTGGTATTAATCAACCAATTACTTTAATCGGTATCAATATTGTCAATTGGCAGTGGATTGCTGATTCATTGTCAATTTCTATTAATTTTTGATTGTGAATACAAAAATCGGTATTGCGAGTGTCAATTATCATTGACTTTCTCTCATTTTGTATCTATTTCTTTCAACTGGAAAAAAACTGTTTGTAAAATTTCTAGTTTATTTGACTATTTTGATGGCTCAAATACCATTTGGGATAAAATTCTACATTCTTCCAGTGCATTAACAAATAACTTTAAAGATAGGTAATGGAAAATTTGGGCTGTGTGAACGAGCGCCTTACGACAATCCGCATCAAGGCTAAATTCGCCAACATTAGCCTAATATGCGCCCATGCCCCCACGGAGGAGAAAGACGACGACACCAAAGAGAGGTTCTACGAGCTCTTAGACAAGACGTATGAGCAATGCCCTAACTATGACATTAAAATTATTGTCCTAGGTGATTTCAATGCAAAGATAGGAAGAGAGGCGATCTTTGGTAGTACTGTCGGAAGGTACAGCCTACACGACACCACCTCCAATAACGGGTTTAGGCTGATCGACTTCGCGGCGGGGCGAAATGTTGTCGTAGCAAGTACGCGGTTCCCGCATCTCGATATTCACAAAGGCACATGGAGATCTCCGGACCAATCAACCGTCAACCAGATTGACCACATTGCGATCGACACAAGGTACTCCTCCAGTATTATGGATGTCCGAACGTTCCGAGGGGCCAACATTGACTCGGATCACTACCTTGTTGTAGCCAAGGTACGACTGTGGATATCCCGAACACCACCAAGACAAGTAAATACTGTGAGGAAGTTTGACGTCGGACGGCTGCAATCGCAAGATATCTCCAGAGCCTTTTCCGATCGAGTCTCTCTCAATCTCTCAAGATGTCCTATGCAGCCAGCATCAAGTATTGAAGACCAGTGGCACCATTGCCAAATAGCCATTAGAGACGCCGCCTCTGATGTGCTGGGTTTCACCCGACCACCGCAAAGAAACCCCTGGTTCGACGACGAATGCCGGCAAGCACATGCAGCGAAACAAGAGGCATACAAAGCGGCGCTGCAAAGGAGGACAAGAGCTGCCCGTGAGCTCTACGCGCAGAAGAGAAGAGACGAACACCGGCTTCTGAGGAGGAAAAAGAAAGAGCATGAGAAGCGCGCGATCGAGGAAATTGAGAGATGCTACTGCAGGAATGAGATTCGGAAGTTTTACCAAAGGGTTAAAAGAACTTCCCAAGGATACAGAGCCCGAACCGAAGCCTGCAAGGACGAACAAGGGAACATCGTAGTAGAATCGCAGTCGATGCTGAGGGTATGGAAGAACTACTTCTGCAGACTGTTTAACGGCGATGACGAACAAAATCCCGCTGTCAGGCAGAATGAACCATTCAACCTGGACGATGAAGACCAACAATTCCGTCCACCCGACCTGGACGAGGTGAAGATAGCCATATCTAAGCTGAAGTCCAACAAAGCCGCTGGAGCAGATGGCCTAGCCGCCGAGCTATTCAAAGCGGCAGGCGATGACTTGGGTAGGAGCATGCACCAACTCATCTGTAAAATATGGTCGGAGGAAAGTATGCCCGATGAATGGAACCTCAGCATTGTTTGCCCGATCCTCAAGAAAGGAGATCCTCTGAACTGCGCCAACTACATAGGTATAAGTATTCTTAACATCGCCTACAAGATCTTATCTGCCGTGTTGTGTCAACAACCTGATTGGTCCCTTTCAGTGTGGCTTCAGGCCAGGAAAGTCTACCATTGACCAAATATTCACACTGCGGCAGATCTTGGAGAAAACCCAGGAAGTCCAAATCGATACCCACCACCTTTTTATCGATTTTAAGGCCGCCTATGACAGCATTTATAGGGACGAGCTATATAGAGCAATGTCTAGTTTTGGCATCCCTGCCAAACTCGTCCGTTTGTGCAGGATGACAATGGAGAATGCACGCTGCTCCATTAAGGTCGGTAAAGAACTCACCGAGACCTTCGATGTCAAAAAAGGATTTAGACAAGGCGATGCGCTGTCATGTGACTTCTTTAACATCGTTCTTGAAAGAATAGTGCAAAACTCAAACGCTAACACCAGAGGCACTATCTTCCATAAGTCCGTCCACCTACTCGCTTTCGCCGACGACATCGACATAATCGGCAGATCGAAGCGTGATGTCACTGACGCGTTCGTGAGCATTGAGACGGAAGCGGCAAGGATGGGTTTGGCGGTCAATGAGGGCAAGACAAAGTATATGCTGTCATCAAGAAAGGACAACCAACACCGACGTATTGGACAAAATGTCACCATAGACAGATATAACTTTGAGGTGGTAAAGGACTTTGTCTACCTAGGCTCCGCTATGACTTCAGACAATGACACCAGCGCTGAGATTAAACGAAGAATAACTCTTGCCAATCGCTGTTTCTTTGGGCTAAGAAAGCAATTGAGTAGCAAAGCCCTCTCTCGAACAACTAAAGTGACCCTTTATAAGACCTTGATCATCCCAGTCCTACTTTATGGTGCAGAGGCATGGACTCTATCAAAAGCGGATGAGGCCACTCTTGGTTACTTCGAGAGGAAAATTCTTCGAGTAATTTTCGGTCCCGTCTGCATAGAGGGTGAATGGAGGAGGAGATACAACGACGAACTGTACGGACTGTACAGCGACATCGACCTAGCCAGAAGAGTGAAGGTCCAACGACTGAGGTGGCTGGGTCATGTAGAGCGAATGGACGTCAATGCTCCGGCCCGGAAGATCTTCGAATCCACACCCGAGGGACGGCGCAGTAGAGGAAGACCGCGACTCAGGTGGCGCACGCAAGTGGAAGGGGACCTTAATCAACTGAGCGTGCGAAACTGGAGACGGCTGGCCAAAGATCGTGCTGGCTGGAGACGCTTGTTGGTTGAGGCCCAGGTCCACCCCGGACTGTAGCGCCACCTTAAGTAAGTAAGTAATGAAAAATTTGGACTGTGCTAAGCCATTTGATTATTCTCCTAATTCTAGGGGGTTTGAAGAATCCCTTAGTTGCTTCTTTCTTCTTGCTATTTCCAAAAAAAGTATCCTCTTCCTCATCAATGTCAATCCACAATTCCCTAGAACTCATATTTAAATGGATTTTTAAAATTAAAACAAAAGATATTCACAGCAATTTCAATTTTCATGTCAAATCAGTCAATTTCAGTCACAATGATCACAACCTTTATCAACTGATCAATACAAAAGTATCAATAATTGATTGATACATTTAACCAACTATCAATCGTATCATTAGTTGACAACTGCAGTAAGGGAGACTATTTTCATTCCATTAACGAATTTGGGCGGAACGTTGTTCGCCGGGTCAGCTGGTTTATCTAATAAAAATAAGTTATTTTGAGTTCTATAAAGTAAGGAAACATGAAATTTTGACGTTTTTTTTATATTGGATTGTTACCTATTTGTTGGTATGAATAATTATTAACTGCAAACAAATATTTAAATTTTAATTAAAAAAATATCGAAATTATCGATTTGTTCGGACCGATTTTATTTTTCCATCGATATTTTCCTTTCGATACTGAAGTATCGATTTATCGACATGAATTTGTATTATCGCGCATCACTACTTGACAGTTGTTGTAGTTGTACAAATTCACCAAATCTATTAAGGGAGTAACACATTACACAGTACCTCAAACTGTTTTAAAGATTAGGCCAGCAATCGAATTCGGAAGCCAACAAAAATAAAAATAAAAATCCCATATGTGGATTTTCTAGGGTTTTTTTTCCTGATGATATATATAAATCATTGATTTTTATATTTTTCAACAAAGATATTCAGTTGTGGTTGTAGACAATGAAAAAAACGCCTTATATTGATTGGTTATGGAAAGCTCTTTTATTATAATATGAAAACACGGGTACTAAAAATTTAACTACAACTCCTACAGACATTTTATAACATATTAAAATATGATCGAAATAATTTTTTTATTAATATATATAAATTAAGGCTGGTATGCTGTTCAAGTGAAGTGGAATTTTCACTGCTCTCCAAAAATGCTGTGAAATTGAAAGTGAAATATTTTTTTTTGAGATTTTCGTGGAGACATTAATGCAGGGTGACTGGAGCTGCAATGTTATTTTTCTGCTGGGTGTTTCATAAGAATTACTATATAAACATACATTTTGCACTCTTATTTCATTTAAAACGAAAACAGATGGGGGAAATAAATTGCGAACTTTGTTTTATTTTAGTTTATACAAGCAATAGTATTTGATTTTGGCAAGAATATCTGGTTTTTACATAAGACCAGTGTATCACATCTTAATAATCAAGAGTGCATAGAGAGTATACACCTTTTCAAAGATCCGTGGATTATATTGATGTGATCACTGCACCTCATTGTAGTAGAACATTCGATTGGGCTTCTTCAGATTCGCTCTCAGCTTTCAGATTTCGTGTGGCTAATCGAACATAAGAACATCACTTGCTATTTTTTGTGATAATATTGATGCGATCCAAATATGTGTAGCCTTCAACACTTTTCAAAGCGTTTTCCATTTACTGGTTAAATTTAAAATTAAAACATTCGAAATTTACACAAATAGATTCACCCGATGCAATTACTTTCTTTTCTGTAAAAAAAAAAAAAAAACAGACTCAACCGCACTTGCATTGGTAAATCTGAGAAAAACTATAGTTTCGCAAAAGTGCTCTGAAATCTGGAAAAGATTGTCTTTTTTTTATACCAAACGAACATAAAAAGAGCTCTGAGAGCACCTAATTGAACGCCAGAATAATATTTAAGTATTTTTTATTAATTAAAGTAACTCTCATTCAATACGCCTTCAATCATATTTATACAATTGTGAAATTCATGTTTGTTTGTCCTAATAAAAATGAAAATGTATAAAAAGAGTATCGTGTTCAACTTTATAAAGCAATTGCAACAGCCGCCGTGTCGCATTTACAAAAGGGAACTGCGAGCTGCGAACAAATCATTTTTTGTTTGAGAACACAATAAGAAATTGTCATTTTAGTATCCACAAAGCATTTAATATAATTGATCTGACTGCCGATTAACAATCTGTATACTTATGTTGAGCAAAACAGTGTAAAGCAATTTACTGAGGCACCCTGGTCATCAAAAAGGTCATCCATGCCACCAACTTTTTGTACACCTAGGTTAGGTTAGGTTAGAGTGGCAGGCCGCCTCAAGTGCAGCCACACTTCTAAAGTAGGCCCATTGTGATACCACAGGATCGATGTTCTCCCTATCTACCCATTGAACCAGCCGGAGCTAAGAATGAAGCGAAGAGAATGACAGTGCTGGACTCGTACAGAGAAGGTGAAGAATAGTCTCCTCCTCCTCTTCGTCCATACAGCTTCTGCAGAAATCTTTTGAAGGGAGGCCAGCCTGAGAGCATGCCTCCCTATGATGCAGTGTCCCGTGATGACACCTACTAGAGTGCTTATTATGGGTCTTTTCAGTGTAGTAAGCTTTTTTTGATCGCTTGGGATCCAGCTGAGACCTGGGCTCTAATCGCGTGAGCACAAAACGATTGAACGACATCGTCTCGACGATGCTTCTACACCGTATAACAACAAAAAAAAAAACGATAATCGTTGAAACGATTGGACGATCATCGTTTTTTGTTGCTTCACGTTATTATTTCAAACGTCAAATACCCTCGTCGAAACGATTCGATTGAACGATGGCTATTTTGCAATCGTTTCATCATTTTGGTGCAGTTTTTTAGTTTTAATTACGTCTGAGAGAAGTATAAACAAATACTCAAAGGAAGACACGCATTTATGTTCTCTTTGGAGGCGACTCGCTAGGAGTTGTAGTTAAATTTTTAGTACCCGTGTTTTCATATTATAATAAAAGAGCTTTCCATAACCAATCAATATAAGGCGTTTTTTTCATTGTCTACAACCACAACTGAATATCTTTGTTGAAAAATATAAAAATCAATGATTTATATATATCATCAGGAAAAAAAACCCTAGAAAATCCACATATGGGATTTTTATTTTTATTTTTGTTGGCTTTCGAATTCGATTGCTGGCCTAAGCTTTAAAACAGTTTGAGGTACTGTGTAATGTGTTACTCCCTTAATAGATTTGGTGAATTTGTACAACTACAACAACTGTCAAGCAGGTAAACAAAAAATTGTTATTAGTTTCCGTGTGAAATCTTTTTTTTTACGCCGAGTACACGTTTTTATATAAAAGTTTTTTTTTTAATAAATAAATATTGTGGGAATAAAGTTATTCCATTATGGACTATGATTTCAAAATGAAAACCCAGCTGGAGAGAACAAAAGTGGAGGACTTGTTCAACTATGAGGGCTGCAAAGTGGGTCGTGGAACATACGGGCATGTCTACAAAGCAAAGTGGAAAGAGGCCAGTGATGGAAAAGAATACGCTTTGAAGCAAATTGATGGTACTGGTTTGTCAATGTCTGCATGTCGAGAAATCGCATTGTTGCGTGAACTGAAACACTCGAACGTTATTACCCTGATTCGGGTTTTTCTTTCGCACAACGATCGAAAGGTATTTCTTCTAATTGACTATGCGGAACATGACTTGTGGCACATTATCAAATTTCATAGAGCTGCAAAAGCAGCCAAAAAACAAGTAGTTGTTCCTCGAGGAATGGTAAAAAGTCTGCTCTACCAAATTCTCGACGGCATACACTATTTACACAGCAATTGGGTACTACATCGTGATCTAAAGCCAGCAAACATTTTGGTTATGGGCGATGGCAACGAACGTGGCCGTGTCAAAATTGCGGACATGGGTTTTGCGAGGCTTTTCAATGCTCCTCTGAAGCCTTTAGCCGATTTAGATCCCGTGGTGGTTACATTTTGGTACCGCGCACCAGAGTTGCTTCTGGGCGCACGCCATTATACTAAAGCCATTGACATCTGGGCTATAGGATGTATTTTTGCTGAACTACTCACTTCGGAGCCGATTTTCCATTGTCGCCAAGAGGATATTAAGACGAGCAACCCGTATCATCACGATCAGTTGGATAGGATTTTCAATGTTATGGGATTCCCACAAGACAAAGACTGGGAGGACATCAAGAAGATGCCAGAACATCATACTCTCATTAAAGATTTTAAACGGTCCAGCTACTCAAATTGTTCTCTCGCCAAGTATATGGAGAGACACAAGATCAAACCTGATAGCAAGGCTTTTCACTTGCTGCAAAAGCTGTTGCTAATGGATCCAAATAAGCGTATCACATCAGAGCAAGCAATGCAAGATCCATATTTCCAAGAGGATCCACTGCCTACTCAGGATGTGTTTGCTGGTTGTCCGATTCCTTACCCGAAACGTGAATTTCTTACTGATGATGACCAAGAGGACAAGTCTGATAATAAACAACGACAACAACAGCAGCAGCAACAACAACAACAACAACAACAACAACAGCAACAACAGCAGCAACAACAGCAACAACAGCAGCAACAACAACAACAACAGCAGCAGCAACAACAACAACAGCAAGCAAATCAACATCACGAACCAAGTAGTAAGCGTGTTAGGCTGTCTGGACCTGGACAGCAGCAGGGCCAAGAATTTCATCATCAGAACTCACAACAGCAAATGATGTTTAATCAACAGCAAAATAATTTTCAACGCTTCTAAACTGAAAGAGCGAATTGACAATAATTAGCCTGACGGTATTCATTAGGCAATTAGGGTATAGGAATAGGGTATTTCAATTTGTTTTGTAGACGTCTCGAGGGATAATAAAATATTGTATCAAAACGAGCATAAACTGAAATAATTTTATGGTGATCAAGGAAGGAAAAATTAATCTTACCTATGGTTTTCAGATGATATTGATTAATTCCCAGTTGGGCTGAAAAAGTTTTTGGAATAATTTTTTATTTATTTTGAAGAAATCTTTCATATCTTCTTTCATATTTTCACTATATTAATTTATCTATGGTATTACCTTACGTGTAGTTTGTGGAAATGGTTTTCCCGTCGGCTTTTTTTGGTCATAGGCGTTTTTCCCGAGGTTTCGGCAGGGATTGCTGCCTTCTTCAGGGGTTCTTTATTGGAAAACATAAATTGTTAAACATACAAAAATGGAGACATCATGTAACTTACAATGTTTTGAAAAGTAAAACTGCTTCAACAGAAAACAATAATGGAAAAACAAATAAAAATAAAAATTTAAACAAACAAAATTAATACACCTTGGGTGTAACGCTTCAATTGAAGTTTAGTCTAGTATTAAGTTATTCTGTCAACTAAAGAGCTATATATAGCAGAAATATTTAGGGTGTCCTGTTCGGTTCATGTTGTTCTTGTAGTTTATTATGCTATTATGTGTAGCGTTTTCCCCCGTTTTTCGATTTGATGTCCGACCGGTGATTGGACATTCTTTGGGACAGGAACTTTTATGTTGTACCGATATAGCAAAGGTTACAGGTTTCAGTGCTGTTACCGATACAGTTGATTCTGTACACGATGTCAGTACGTTTTTGCTTATCAGTTTTTGGTTTGAGTTTGGAGAACGAGGATGCAAGAGTCTGATTAGACATAAACGCAATATGAAGGTCATTGGAACTGTTACTGATCATCTGTTTAAAGTTTTCGGCAAGTTTAGTTTAGTTTAGTAATGTTTATTTAGTAAAGAATACCATTTTACAAAAAATAAATGTTTATGTTATAAAATGTTAATAATTATTTCTTACAAAACTTAAAATTTCTTTTTTGTATTGGTTATAATTAGTTTCCATTTTAACACTATTCGGGAGTTGATTATATATGTTTAACCCTTTATAAAATAATACATTTTGTGATTTCTTGTTTCTATAAAAGTTTAAATGAAAATTATTGTTTGATCTCAAATCATGTGGCTGTATATTTGATCTTAGAATTAGTTTTTTGTTCAAGTATTGCGGCAACAGATTATTTTTAATTTTATATATAAAATTTAATGTACAGTATATTATTCTTTGTTTAATATTTAGCCACTTTAATGTTGTTAACATAAATCTTACAGAAGTATATCTGCTACAAAGTAATATAGACCGCATCGCTTTATTTTGGACTTTTTGTAATTTTTCCAACATTCCATCAGCACCCAATAATAATATTGTTGGGCAATATTCAAAGTGGGGCTTTATAATGGTATTATAAATTTTAATTGCCATGCTAATGCATATTTTCTTTCTTAATCTACGAAAGAAACCGATTTTTGTGGCAACTTTCTTTAACACATAATCAAGATGTTTTTTAAAGCTTAGCTTGCTGTCTACAATTATACCTAAATACTTTGTTTCATCGACACATTCAAATTCATTAAAATGATTACCTACATTATTTTCATTTAGAAACATCACTTTAGTCTTGTCAACATTTAATTTTAATTTATTCATGTTTAAATAATTTGTTATATTTTTTAGATCTTCCCTTAATTTTCTTTTACAGTCTTCCATTTTTGTGTCTTCTATAAATAAAAGACCATCATCGGCGAACAAAATTATCCTACAATATTTTAGGACTTTCTTAATATCATTGATATAAATAATAAACAACAATGCAGCTAACACTGATCCCTGTGGCACTCCTAGATCTACTTCCATCGGTTCTGATTTTACGTTATTAAATTTAACTATCTGCTTCCTATTCTGAAGATATGTTTTAAACCAATTGTATTCTGTTCCACGTACTCCATAGCTCTCCATCTTCTGTAGAAGTATTTGACGATCCACTGTCTCAAAAGCTCTTTTTAGATCCAGAAACACTGCAGCAATTTTAGTATTCGAATGCAATTTCTCTTTCCATTCGGAAATTACATAATTTATAGCGGATTCACACGAGTGCTTCTTTCGGAAACCAGATTGTTCTTCTATTAGTACACTATTGTTTTCAAGATAGTTTTCTAATTGAATTTGCACAACTTTTTCTAATATTTTTTCTTGCAATGGAAGCATATTAACAGGTCTAAAATTATCGCACTTGTTAGATTTGGCTATTTTTTGTACAGGGACAATCACAGATGTTTTCCAACTATTTGGAAATACTCCACTTGTCATAGAGTGATTTATTATGTTCATTAGAGCTATTCCCAAATAATTGGAACAGTCTTTAATCATTGCTTTATTTAAATAGTTGTAGTCACTTTTATTTGGCATCATATCCACTATTTTCATAAACTCGTCTATTGATTCCAATTGTTTGAATTTAAATCTGGTTTGTCTGCTTGTAACATAATTTATCCACTGCACATTTGGTATTGAATTGTTAATTTCTTGAACACTTTTGACAAAATAGCTATTAAATTTACTCGCTATGGTATTATTGCACTTAATTATTTTTTCATTAAAACATATACTCCGAATTTCAGTTCTCTCTTGACGTAACACTAAACATTTTATTGACTTCCACATTGACTTTTGGTCTATTGCACTATTTATTTTATTTTTAATGTAGTCACGCTCTGCCTTATTGAGGTTGTTTTTATAATTATTTCTTAATCTTTTATAATTTCTCCAGTCTTCATTATGTCCTGTCATAACAAATTTGATGTGATTTTGTACTTTCTCCAATCTTTGTCTCTTCAACTCTGGTGTAAACCATTTATTTGTTACTCTATTTATCACAGTTCTTTCATACATAAAACAATTAATAACACTCAATATTTCGGACTCAAATATTTCACACATATGGGCGTCAAAATTTACCATTGTACTTAGGTTATTTATTGCACTTCTTCTTATTGCCTGGTTAAATTTAAATTTGTCGTATTTGAAACTTTTCACAACCCTAATAGTATCACAGATTTTTCTTTTTTTAAGTTTAAGCCTTATCACAACTGTTTCATGGTCACTAATTTTAAGATTATTTTGCACTCTAACTTCACAATCTTCAATGTTCGTAATTACATGGTCTATAATTGTTTTTGACTCTGGCGTTATCCTTGTAGGCTCCGTCACCAGTTGTTTGCACAATATTTGTTTATATGCAATGTCAAGCTCATTTTTATATATACTATCTTTTGTCCAGTCCAAGTTAAAATCACCTAGTATTAATAATTCGTTATAGCTTGAATATTGATCCATTAAGTCAATCATATAATTACAGAATTCACGAATAGAAGAGCTTGGCGATCTATATACTACTATTAATAAAATGGGGTTTTTGCACGCATGAATTTCAACGATTAGTAACCACAGATTCAAATGTATTTGTTCTTTTCTCTTTACTACATACTTCCAGTTTTCTTTTAAATATATTAAAACTCCACCTGTTCTAGCTGATGTGGTTACACAAGGTATCGGGGTATAATTGGGAATACTTATTTCACATTCTAACACATCGGAAGTCATATGGGTTTCCGTAACAATAATCATATCACAGTTCTTTTCAATTATCACATTTTTAAGTTCATAAAAGTTATTTGTCAATCCTTGTATATTCAACATAATGCATTCAAAATTATCTAATTGCTAATACGATATTCTCGCTTTTTCTCGTTCAATCCTACGTAAATACACTGGACATTGCACATCCCTTGCATCATGTTGAGAATCAATTACGATATTTAGCTTTTCTATTGATAATACACAATTTTTACATTTATTTATTGTACTAGTACACTCATCTAGTTTATGTTCACCACTACATTTTGGACAACATACTTTATTCGTACAAATCTTAGCTTGGTGGTTAAATCCCCAGCATTTGTAACATCTTTTTACACTCACTTTATCAAATACTGCACATTTATTCCATCCAACATTTACACATGGTTTTTCGACATCTAAAATTTGCTTAAATAGCTTATTTTCTACTTCTATGATAGCATTATATTTATTTGTGTCATTATATTTGCTATAGCACTTTATAATATTCATGTAACCATATAATTTATTTTGTTTTTGTATTGTATCTACTAGATCTTCATGTTTAATTTCATTTTCTATACCTATCACAATAATTTTTGGATTAATTAGTGTCGGGACATTAACTTCATATTTTCCTTTTAATTTATCTTTTACTTGATCTTCTATTTTTTTGATTGAATCCTCACTTGCACATTGAATCACAATCGAACCATTATCTCTTTTCGAAACGCTACTGACTTGAAGACCCAGGTCTGCTGCATTGATATTTTTCTTTATTTCGCATTTGGTTGTTTCACTGTTTTGTTTATTATTTGGTTTTATCACTATTGGAGCTATATTTTTAACCGCGATTTCAGCATATGTTTTCTTCTTATTCACTCTTTGTATTTCTTTGTTTACCTCTTTTTGATTATTAACTATCTGTACATTCTTTAATATTTCTTTAATTTCTTCTTCTTGTTTACTCAATGCTGCTTTGTTTTCATTTACCACTTTTAGCATATTATCCATTTTGTCCACTATATTCTTTAAGTATGTTTGACATTCGTCACATATATAAAGAATATTCTTGTGTTTCAGCACTGTATTGATCTCATATTCACCAATATTAGCACACTTTTTACAGAACACTTTTGTACAGAACGATGAGCATGTAATACCACTCTCATTTCTCCCTATTAACTTATTACATTCAGCACACGCCTCACTCATTTTGATTAACTCACTCTAATCACTCTCTTAAATTGATATTATTTACTTGGTCTCTATCCACTCAATAACGGCGGACACTGCTGCCGCTATTAACACAATAAATCAATTTCGTCTTTTTATATTGGTTTCAAAAGATAAGTCCAAATTAAATCAACTGTGCACTGGTTGGTTATTACAACCTTCACCTTCAAAAAAAAAAATGCTGCCACTATCTATATTACGACAAATAATTTTATTTCCGATTATTTTCGATTTGGTAGTAAGCAACTCAACTATATACGTCTTCTCTCTACAAGAGTCAACCAGGGAAGTCTGGGAACATAGACAACACTTCTGTAAACACGCATTGGTTCTTCTTTTTCTTTATCACGTGGAACCTTGTGTTTTTGATTTTTGATTATGGTACGTATGAAACCATCCGGGTAACTGTTGTCTTTCAGGATTTTAGTGACTTTTCGTTCATTGGTGACATGAAACTTCTGAAGCAGTGTTTGTTATGATATGCTTTGCTTGATTGGACTTATATGTAGTTAATTAGTCTTCCAGACGCCGTGTCTTTTTGATGCCAGTTGAGTGAAAGCCGATGCTGGTCGCGATGGATTAGAACATTAAAAAACGCTATAGAGCTATTTTTCTCCAACTCAACAGTTAATTGGATTTTAGCATGTAATCCATTGAGGATTTCCAGCATGTTGTCAATATTCTGTTGGTCAATGACAACAAATATATCATCGACATAATTTTGCTATGAATTTTGGCTTCAGAGTCGTTTTGAAGCATTCATCTAGTAAGTGATCCATTACCAGATCAGCAATCGTCGGCGAAAGTGGGTTGCCCATCGGCATACCAAAGATTTGTTTGTATAAGCCCTCCTTTTACTGTACAATGCTCCTTAAAATAATTCCAACCACTTGGAGCTTACAAAATCCGAAAATCCCACTTCATTTGCAACTCCACACACGTCCATCGGGATATTCAGTTTATAACTGCTAATGCAAACTCAAAAACAAATTTGTGAATTTTTAAATATGTAAAGATATCGATCTATCTCGAATACTACTTGTAATCATTGACAACTTAAACCAGCGTCATTAATCTATTCCAGTCAAAAATAAAATCATGGCCTTAACAGATCAAAATAACAGAAACTACTACTACGCTTGTCCTCGTACTCAAAAATCTTGTAAGTGTAAGAGATTAATTGAGAGCTAAAACTTATAGAAACCCACATTGTTGTTTGATATATCGAATGCCATATCGAATGAATACCCAAAAGTGAATTTTATTTAACATAGCTGACCCGGCGAACTTCGCTCCGCCCAAATTAATTAATGTAGGTAATAAAATTAATAATTCCTAGCTTTCGCTCCATTCTGCTTCATGTAATTCGGTCAATTAAAATTTTGTATTAAAAATTTATATTAAAATTAAATAAATAGGTAAATAAAATAAAATACTTGTCGGCCAACCTACCGCTTTTTCACTGAAGTGCTTTATGGTGCACAACATTTTTTGTTCTATTTCTAATATCGGGTGCGTATACACGTACAAAGCGAGAGCTTTGCCGACACGTGAAATTCAAGATTTATGCCACACACATTCAGCGATTGTCATTGCGACTTATTAATATTTTTCATAGCAAAAGCGAGAAGTACAGGAAATTGAAGACGCTTAAACACGAACGGCAAATCGTTCTGAATAAGTGGAATCCGCGGAATAAGAACATCTTCACCTTTGAATTTTCCACCGTTACAAAGTTTTGGTTCATTTAGGTTGCGCAACAAAATTATTACTGAGACGATTTTAGTTTCAAATTGTGTGGAGGCAAGCCAGAGACATCCAAAGAGTTTAAAAATTCCGTGGGATAGTTGGTGACTTCGTTTTCATCCATCACGGGGTCGACTGATTTGTATGAATGCAACTCACCAGCGATTTGGTTTTGAATGGCGAAATTCAAATGATCGACGTTCTTGTTTTTCGCAGCCAAAATCACTCTTACACTCAGCCAACTATGGTCAATATAATTCTGAGCGATATTCGGGAAAACATTCATGATTAGTTCTTCCGGTGTCGTTGTAATGTTGCAAAAATGTTGTGGAAACTCAATCACCATTGCCCATTACCAACAATTGCCTGGAGAATTCTGCAGCGGACTGGTCATTTTGTAAATAAGCTTGCATGTTTGTTGTCAGGCAAGCATTCAATTCATCTGCCGGAGTTGATCTCGAAATGACAGGCAGCGTTTGACGAAAATTGCCTGATAGCAAGATCATTGCTCCACCGAAAGGTCATTACGTAAACGATTCAGGGCCTCCAATGCGCGTTTGTAAGCCATTGTGCTTTCGTCCCATATCATAATCTTACATTGCTGCAGTACTTTCGCCATCGCAGTGTTCTTTGAAATGTTGCATGCAGGTTCTTCTTCCACTTGCAGATTCAATGGCAATTTCAATGCAGGATGAGCTGTTTGACCGCCTTCTAACAAAGTAGCCGCTATCCCAGAAGAGGCTAGGGCCAAAGCGAAATCAGATCTCGATCGAATTGTAGCCAAAATCAGTGAAATCATGAATGTATTTCCAGTTCCGCAATTTTCGTTATTTCGTTATCGACTGCTTGACTCAATGCGATTCGACCGAAGTCCATTTCTCGCTCCAATTCTGGATTAAATGCGTCTTGCGTTGAACGATTTGGTTGTGGCATCCCCAATTTGCACAACAAATTGCCACTCATGAGCAGACACATATCCTCGATCAAAATCAAGGCTTTGTTACGCATTTCATTTGACATCTCCAGTTCATTATCCGATGTCACAGTACGAATTCGATGCAAAATATCGTCGGCCACATCATCTTTGTATAATCAAAGTACCTATCTACTTCATTTCAAAAATTTACTAAATGTAACATAGAACATAATTTATTAGAACAAACTTTTTAGGTATATATTAAAAAAAAAATCAAAATTGTTGACAAAAACAATTTGCTTGGAAAATAATTAAAATAATTGACAACAACAATTGCTTTTAACATTTAAAATATTTTTTTTTGTATTTGAAGTGTCACTACTCGATTTCTATCCAGTTTTTTTTTTAAAGTGTACAAAAATGAATTTATTGGAATGGCGGTTGCGCCTTCTTTCAAAAATGTATCATACTAATATAAAACCTTCTCTGCATGGTCTTTAACCAACAAAAAAAGCCAAAAATGGCAGTCGGTAGGCTGTCACACACACATTTAGCAAGTTATTTTTATATAAATATAGACTATTCTTACATTTTATGTACGGTTGCTTTTGAACTTTTTACCTACCAACCAATTGACTCAACAGAACTTTTGATGAACGAAAAAGTTTAGTGCGACCCAGTCGTGCACTTTATTTGAAACTCTACCAACTTATAGCTTATCATATCCTACGGCTTCCCAATTTCCCAATTATTGTAAAGCTATTTGGAAATTGTAAAAATCCACCCTCCTCGCTATTGCGCTGATTCAACAACACTGATTCAAGATGTATTTTCGAAATTTGTTAAAAATCGATAAGTAAATGAAAAAAAAAAAAAAAAAAAAAAAATACCAAAGGATAGGTACCGCAAGGAATATGTATATTACTTACTTTACCGGTGAACTATTTCTGTAGGTAATTAGCAAAATTTCAATGAGCACACGCACAAACATTGTTATAGAAAATCCTAGAGCTTGTGGCTCTTGCAACTCTTTTCACCACATTTTTCTAGAGTAGGAGATAGCTTTTGTTCCCGGCTGTCCTTTCGACGATTGACGTTGAAGAGAGCTAAAACAGCTTTTGCTTGATTGTACCCCACCCATGCTCGTATAATAAATGAACTCACTAGACTTCAACTTTAGTCGCTTTCGTCAGTGGTTAGTCAGGTTTTTTTTATTGGCTTAACTAGTGCGGTTGAGATTTGCATTGGATAGACCCTTACTTATACGTGAATATAAAAATACAGAAATATTCAGAGCACAAAGCGCATCTATATATAGGCACACACATTCTGTAGGTAGATAATGTACCTACGTTTGTGATTATTAACTTGATTCTCTTTCTGCTTCGTGTTATGAATGAAAATCAGAAGAGAGATATGACACCCAACAACCAGCCACAAAACAGTGAATAGTCGATAAACAACTGATTTGAACTAGACTAGGTATAGGTACCTGAATACTTCAATTGCAGTTACATTAACTTGTTTATCATAACTCGACTACGAGTATGTGACCCCCTCTGTGCAAAGCTATAATTAACTTTAATTGAAATTTTAATATTGTTATTTTGTGTAGGTATAATATCTACATTAAAGTGTCGTAAAAAAAACAGATTCCTTCGCTCAAGTTTTCATACGCACTCTTGATAGGCAAAATGTTTTTATTTCTCTGCGGAACCGAGTGTAGTCGTTCGAAACAATTGCTGAACGCGGAGAACAACGCCACAGTGATCATCACCCGACTATCAGCGCGAATATAGTGGATTGAAACAGAAGATAGTACAAAATACAAATACTTGTGGTGCTATCGCATTCGCAGTTGGTTGTTTCGAATTCCTTAGTCAGTTGGTTTCAATTGATTAGTTTAAACAGACGTATAGAAATGACGTTCATTGCGTCGTTGGATGTGGGAACAACATCGGTACGATGTTTTATTTTCAATGAAAATTGCCAGATTGAGGGTTCCGCTTCTGAGTTGGTGAGCATTATGAAACAATTAACAAATTAGCACAGTTTTCATAAAATGATATCATAGGTGGAATTACTGAATCCGAAACCGGGTTATTTTGAAATAGAACCAGAAAAATTGTGGCATACCATTATCAATGTTATCTCGAACGCTATAAACGGTTTGTTGCAAAATTAAGTAAACAAATAATGTCGATGTTTGATAAATATTATTATTTTTCAGATGCAAGTCTTGATGCCTCTGATATAACATGCCTTGGATTGTCGACCCAACGCTGTACGTTTCTTACATGGGATCGGAACACCAATGAGTACTTTCATAATTTCATTACATGGAAGGACTGTCGGGCAGATAGGCTGGTGAATAAATGGAATTCTAGCTTTGTACTAAGAACAATGAACACTCTGTCGTATGGATTATATTTGCTGACAAGAAGTAAACGCTTTTTGGCGGGAAGTGTAGTGAAAATGATGAACCCTCAAGTACCTACTGATGTTTGATTTTTTTCGGTTTGGCATTGTTATTCATTTTTCGTTTCCTGATGAAGGTTACTATGAGGCTTTTGCATGAGATAGAAGCGAATTCAAAGCTGAAGGAAGCCATTAAAAACAGAACTGCATTGGTCGAGACGCTAGACTCGTGGGTACTCTATAGATTGAGGTATTTATAAAGAAATTTGTTTATAGTTCAACTACCGCGTGCAGGTACGTAAACTTTCTGGACTAGCATTCTTACGTAGTATTAACGGTATTAACAGCTGTGCGACCAGTTGTGTTTCTGCAACATAGCTACTTATATGATTTTTCCTGATCATCGGCAGAGTAGACAAGTCTGGGATTAAGCAAATCTAAGTTCGGAAAAATGTTCATAATTCGGTTAAAAATAATCACAATGTCGGCTTTTATTTTAAAAATGTACCCCCTTATTAATAAAAAAATGTGCACAAGTAAGTTAGCTAGCAAACGTTAGATAGCATACAAAAATTGGACATAACTGCTGAGTAACAAGTTGATAGCTTTTACACAGCGTTTATTAATACGGGGGTTATAGTTCAAGTTCAAAATTTTTCTGAAATCTTCGTTGGGACGTTCAATTATCGATTATGTACAAATTCTGATCCATGTGCATCAAATAATTAGATACCTACTGTTATTTCCAATGTAGCTTGTAGGGTCAAAAGAAAATGTATACGAATACGAGTAATAAACTCTGATCAGAAGCGAATTTCTCGGACAAACAGAAACAGTTTATACCCATCTAATCACCTTGCCTATACCTGCGATCAGTAACAATTATTATATTGAATGCTTTATTGACAGAAATAAGATAATAGACAAAAATATGAGCAAAAACCAGAAAAAAGTAGATAGAAACAAGTCGTTAGAAAAACAAAAAATTGTTGGTGCAATAGGTCTACCTTCTCACAACTATTCGTTTTTATTTTTGGGACGAATGAAAGGTACGTACAATTTGTATACCGAGTCCCAAAGGCTAATTGAGAAACTCTTTCATGATAGGAGTTATGCTCTCGGTTGTTTGTTAGACGATCGGTGGTGAAGTGAAAGATTACTTTTACAATGTAATTTGTGTTTTTCCGGGGATCGAGATCGCTTTAAGAGCGAATTCCATTAGATCACTGATTTATTGGGAAGAATTTGCACTTGCTATATTTTCTTTGTGAAGAAGGAGAGGACTCCAACTTGTGGCGTGCAGTTTCTTGTAATTTTTTCAAAAAACTCTGCCCGCTACCGGTCCGATCTTACTTTTAAAAGCGCCTTGAGTGTCCAGCAACACTACTATTGTGTACCTACTGGTTTTAAAGTTGTTTCCTAGATGAGCGCCTTCGATATATTCACTGCAAGATCAGTGTCACGAAGGTGATATCTGTCCGACTCCATAAATAGACAAAAACGTATGTTCAATAAACTCCCAAGGAGCATTTTGCGACTTCATGTGTCATGTGTCATGAGCGACGTCTTTAAGACGGTTTTGTAACCAGAAAATATTCCCAACAAGTAACATTTTATACACAAGATAGGTAACATTTTCCATTCAGGAATATTCCTATCTAGGAATTTTATATCTACACAGGTACGTTATTGTGTCAAAATTGTTTTATCAATGAAACATTTTGTCCGCAGCGTGTAAAATATGTGGAGATGTGTGTTCATGCACACAATTCCTATAAAGTAGCAGTGTACCAGTTTTTTTTTACATACAGCGATGAAACTATGCCCAAGAATTGTTATGCTATCAAATCCGGCTAACAAAGATACAAAGAAAACAAATAAATTAATGGATCTTAGTTTTTGAACACATTTATGTGAAGTTTTATTTTCATTTTTTCAGGCACATTTTTCCTTGGTCATAACCACCTTAAACGACATGTTGATCAGTATTCACACTTTTTGTCGTTTTGTTTTTTGCACGCAAATAAGAACAAATTCCTACATAGGAACTTCTTTTCAAAGCAAATTAAACGCGATTCCCGATTGGGAAGCTTGTGGCATACAGATTAAACACAGTTCCCAATTAGAGATATTGGGAATATTTTACTTTAACCACTATTCCCAAATAGGAATTTGCTAGGTATCCATTTTGTATTGGAAAAAAAAAATCAATAATTGTAAATTGTGTAGTTAAATAGATTAAATTATTATGTCTCTATTGACATCGTAGTTTTATTTTGAACTGATCTTATAGTCGTCCTTATCAGCATTTAAAAAGCATATATATTTATTGGAGAGATTTTTGATTAAATATAGAATATTTTGTAAGGATCAAGATTTCTTTCGAAGTACATTCATAACATTTCAAGGCAATATGTTATTCCCCATCAAATTTCAGTAGCTGTTTTCTGTTTAATAATGAAATGTGTGAGGCAGTCAGAATATTGTTTTGGTACAAGACATAGGTAGACAAAATGAATGACATATCATAACATCACAAATTATATGGTATACACATACACAATAATAGAATTGCTTGAGGAATGGAATGGAAATGTCCAAAGATGGTATATAGGATTTGTGTCAAAAACAATTCCTACTTTGTGTTGCGCCACTTCCGATACATAAAAGGAACTGTTACTTGTTTTTTTCGAAACAAAAGTTCCTAAATGGGATCACGAATTGACACCAGAACGTCGCCAGGCCTAAAATGTTTATTCGAATGCTACTTGGGCTTGTAATATAAGTACTTATATAAATTATACATGTTACCTATTTTCCTATTTTTACTTTCTGGTATACGTAATAAGAGAAATTTATTGTATTCGTACACAATTTCAAACTCGAGATTTTAGTCAATTTTGACATTAGGTATGATGATAGAGAAACTCAAAAAGTGGTTCTCGCAATTCTGTCCGTCTGTCCGTATGCTCCTGGGACATTCAGACAAAACTGCTAGTGGATTTGATGAACATTTCGAATTTGGAGTTTGTAAGCCTAAAATTCGGGGCCGGTTTTTCACGTTAGCATCAATATAACGGAACTTCCCATATAGCAAGTTAGTTAATAATAAAATAATGGCGCAACAGGCCCGGAGGGACCCTAGGCCTAGCTTCTCACAACCATTCGTTTTGTGTGAGTTTTTCATTTTTGGAACGAATGGAAGGGATCTACAATTTTATGCCGACTCCAAACGGCTAATTGAGAAGGTTTTTCAAGGCATTTATACTCTCGGATGTTTGTCAGACGTTCGCGAGAGGTGGCGCAGTGAAAAAAACACCAAGTCGGAATTTTGGGTTTTTTGCGGGACTCGAACCTCGACCCCTCGCATAGCAGTCCAACACACTAACCACTGAGCTACTGCGCCTACAAGCTAAATAGTTAAGCAATATGATTTTTCGAACTGCATATTATGATATATCTGACTGTTTTGTCTGCATAATTTAATAAAAATATTTATAGCGATAACGAAATTCCGCGTTCCTTTAAAACAAAATTACTTCCGGTAGTGATGGATGGACAATTACTTATTTATTTCGTATAAATATAAAAATAACTTGATAAATGTGTGTGTGACACTTTGAAAAAAAAAAAAAAAAAAAATGGATAGAAATCGAGTAGTGACACTTCAAATACAAAAAAAAAAAAGATTTTAAATTTTAAAAACAATTGTTGTTGTCAATTATTTTAATTGCTTTCCAACCAAATTGTTGTTGTCAACAATTTTGAATTTTTTTTTTTAAATACCTATAGGTACCTAAAAAGTTTGTTCTAATAAATTATTTTTACTATGTTACATTAAGTAACTTTTTGAAATGAAGTAGATACTTTGATTATACAAAGATGATATTATGGCTGGATAATGAGCTGGAGATGTCAGATGGAATGCGCAACAAAGCTTTGATTTTGATCGAGGATATGTGTCTGCTCATGAGTGGCAATTTGTTGTGCAAATTGGGGATGCCACAGCCAAATCGTTCAATGCAAGACGCATTTAATCCAGAATTGGAGCGAGAAATGGACTTCGGTCAAATCGCATTGAGTCAAGCTGTTCGAACAAATGTGCCAATGTTGAATCAAGAATAAAAGAAAGTGTACGATGAATTGATGCAAGCAGTCGATAACGAAAATTGCGGAACTGGAAATACATTCATGATTTCACTTATTTTGGCTACAATTCGTTCGAGATCTGAGATCGCTTTGGCCCTAGCCTCTTCTGGGATAGCGGCTACTTTGTTAGAAGGCGGTCAAACAGCTCATCCTGCATTGAAATTGCCATTGAATCTGCAAGTGGAAGAAGAACCTGCATGCAACATTTCAAAGAACACTGCGATGGCGAAAGTACTGCAGCAACGTAAGATTATTATATGGGACGAATGCACAATGGCTTACAAATGCACGTTGGAGGCCCTGAATCGTTTACGTAATGACCTTTCGGTGGAGCAATGATCACCGGCCTGATAGAGTTTCCACAAAATGTTTGCAACCTTACAACGACACCGGAAGAACTAATCATGAATGTTTTCCCGAATATCGCTCAGAATAATATTGACCATGATTGGCTGAGTGTAAGAGAAGAGTGATTTTGGCTGCGAAAAACAAGAAAGTCGAACATTTGAATTTCGCCATTCAAAACCAGATCGCTGGTGAGTTGCATTCATACAAATCAGTCGACCCCGTGATGGATGAAAACGAAGTCACCAACTATCCCCCGGGATTTTTTAATTTATTTGGATGTTTCGGGCTTGCCTCCACACAATTAACTAAAAATCGTCTCAGTAATAATTTTGTTGCGCAACCTAAATGAACCAAAACTCTGTAGCGGTACGCGTTTAATTGTGAAGAATTTAATATCAAATATAATTCAAGCAACGATTTTTATTGGAAAATTCATAGGCGAAGGTGCTGTTATTTCGCGGATTCCACTTATTCAGAACGATTTGCCGTTCGCATTTAAGCGTCTTCAATTTCCCGTACGTCTCGCTTTTGCTATGACAATTAATAAGTCGCAAGGACAATCGCTGGATGTGTGTGGCATAAATCTTGAATTTCACGTGTCGGCAAAGCTCTCGCTTTGTACGTGTACACACCCGATGAAATAGAACAAAAAATGTTGTGTACCATAAAGCATTTCAGTGAAAAAGCGCTAGGTTGGCCGACAAGTATTTGATTTTATTTGTTTATTTAATTTTAATATACCTTTTGAATAAAAAATTTGAATTGACCGAATTACATGAACCAGAATGAAGCGAAAGCTCGGAATTATTAATTTCATTACCTACATTAATGAATTTGGGCGGAACGAAGTTCACCGGGTCAGCTAGTTTCGTATAAATGATTGATGAATTATTGGTTAAATTTACTGAAACTAATTAACACTCTCATTTCACATGTTTAGATCGGAAATAGAAATCAGAAATAATACCGAGACCACCAGCTTCGGCCGATTTCCCGTTACTTTGCCTACAAGCTATATTATTATAGGGGCCATACACGATACAGACATGTGGTTGCAGACCAAGGAAAATTCGAAAAGTTTTGAATTCACGCAGACGGTCGCTGCAAAGGATAGGATACACACGACACTGATAGAGAAATATATTGGTTTGCATCGAGTGTCGTGTATGGAGTATGGCCCATATTACGGATTTGTCACGTTTATCCGTAAATTTGAAATAATTCGTTAGAATAAGTGCTTTTGCTTAAAATAGTTATGAAAAATAAACACTGTGGATTGTTTGTAGGATTTTTGTATTGTATTGTAAGTAATAGGCCCTGTACACTGCGACCAGAATAGGTCTATTGTGTTGGCCTTTATTATTTAACCCAGGGAGCTGTTGAGGCTCTTTATAAACTTCAGCACCCTTCTTGGTTCCATGTTTCCGATATCCACACGACTTAAAATCGCCCTTTGCATATGGATCGCTCTGCCCCTTCCCACAGCAGGACATTCGCAGAGTATGTGTTCCGTTGTCTCCTCCTCTTCTCCGCAGAGTCGACAGGAGTCATCGTCGGAAAGTCCAATTTTTTTGAGATGATATCTTAGTGGCCAGTGACCAGTAAGATAACCCGTTAAGATCCTTAGACCTTCTTTGCTTAGCTCAAGTAACTTTTTTGCTTTACTACGAGCTGGGCTTATGAATCTTTTTGACTGCCTCTGTCCCTTTGATTCCGTCCAGTATTCAGCAAGTTGATCATCTTCCCATTTCCTGAATTTTGAGTGTATGTAACTCAAACGTAACCCGAAGTAGGGTTCAGGACCGGTGAGCAGGCGTGATGCACCTCTTCTCGCCAGACAATCTGCTCGTTCGTTGCCCTCAAATCCCTCATGGCCTGGTATCCAAGCAACAGTGACTGTGTTGTCCTTTGCCAGTTCTTCGAGGAGATTGAAACATTCCCAGACTAGCTTTGATCTGATCGAAAACGATCTTAGGGCCTTAAGGGCTGCCTGGCTGTCTGAGAGGATGTAGATACGGGCACCTTTAGTGCGCCTCCGTAAGCATTCCCGGACACATATCTCTATGGCGTGTACCTCCGCTTGAAAGATGTCTGGTGATTTTCCTAGTGCTATGGCTCTTTGGAATCTAGGCCCATAGACCCCAGCACCGGTGGCTTCATCTTCCATCTTTGAACCGTCGGTGTACCAGATTTGTGATCCTGGTCGTGTTACGAATTGGTTGGTTCTCCAGGTACTCCTGTCAGATATGACTATCTTGAATTTTCTGGAAAAGCAAAGTCTTTTAAGCATGGTGTCTGATACTTTGATCACAGGATCATTTTGAAGCATTTGTAATACTCGAAGGTGTCCTGTCAGATTTCCTGCTTTAAGATTTGATATATCAGGGAGCCTAAGGGCACTGAGACTCGCTTCCTTCTTTACAGAAAAATGTAAAGGCAGAAGGCTGAGCATTGCCCCTATGGCTGCAGTTGGACAATTTTTCATTGCCCCCGTTATACCAACGCATGCTAAGCGATATATCTTGTTTAGTTTTTTCTGGGCCGTTAATTGTTCGATTTTTGGCCACCATGATATCGCTGCATAGGTGATCATTGGTTTGATGATCGTGTTGTATGACCAGTAGATCATTTTTGGTTTTAAGCCCCAGGTTTTGCCGTGAAGACGCTGGCACATATAAATTGCCTTTGTCGCCTTCTTGGTGACTTGATCAAGGTGTGAGTTCCAGGTGAAAGTCTTGTCCAGGATTAATCCCAGATATTTTACCTCCCCTGATAAGTCAATAACTTCGTTATTTAGCTTGATCGGTTTCAATTCTAGTTTTCTCTTTCTTGAGAATGGTATCATGACTGTGACTGAGGGATTTATGGTCAATCCTTTGTTTTCTGACACCATCTATAGGTTAAGTTTAGGGCTCCTTTTTTTTTTTTTTTTTTTTTTTTTATATACTTCTCCCGGGAAAGGCGAACCTATAACGCTTCAACAGCGCCCCGAGATGACTGCAGATGTATGTTTGTTCTGTACTTAAATTGCTGCAAATTGTAGTCTTCTGGAAATATATCCCCAGGAAGCGAGTTCCAAAGTTTGCTTGTCCTGTAACAGAAGGAGTTTTTGAAAGTTGATGTCCTCGCGGTTGTCAAGTGTACTGTATGGTCATGAGCATTAGCAGCCTGTCTTGTTGGGCGCCCAAAAGTTGCATTTCGAGGGATAATGTCTCTGAGTTCCTCAGAACATCTACCATGGAAGTACCTATAGAACAAGCATAGGTCAGCGACACCAACGGTTTTAGATTCGATGTGAGTGTAGGGTCTCCAATGAGTCGAACTGCTCGTCTCTGTATGCTATCAAGCAGGTTAAGTGAATGTTTTAGGGCCGAGCTCCATATATGGGAACAATATTCCAATCCTGGTCTAACCTGTGCTTTGTAGAGAAGGAGAAGTTGCTTGGGGCTAAAGTACCTCTTTGCTCTAAATAGGTAGCTCAACTTTGCGGACGCCGATTTTGCGATATAGGATATGTGGTTCTGCCATGTGATTCCTGAGTTGACTGTGCCTCCTAGAAGGTGCATTGAGTCCTTGTGATGGATTGGATGGTCATCCATTTGGATTTGAGGAACTGTTGATGCATTTTTTCTGGAAAATGTTGTGAACTGTGTCTTGTTTGCATTAAATACAACCAAATTGTCCTTTCCCCACTTCAAGATTTTCTCCAGATCATCATTTAGATAATTAATTTGTTCACATCTCTGACTGTGTGATGTAGCCGTATTCACAGGCCCATTGTTCGAGATGGAGGATATAAGAGTGCTGTCATCTGCAAAGCTGTAGATATTATTATTTGTCGATCCAAGCAAATCGTTGATGTGGAGAAGAAATAGAGTTGGAGAAAGAATAGATCCTTGGGGCACTCCTGCATTTATAGCAAACGAATTGGATGACACACCATCTACAACAACTTGGATCGATCTTCCCAGAAGAAAATTTTGCATCCATCCGCAGAGTTGTTGTGGTAATCCGTAAGACGCTAACTTGCCTAATAGGGCTCTATGCCAGACTCGGTCAAATGCCTTTGATATGTCCAAGGCTACGGCTCTGGATTCGCCGTGTTGTTCAATTGATTGTGTCCATAAGTGCGTTACGTAGCTTAGCAGGTCACCAGTGGAACGACGGCTCCGAAATCCGTATTGCCTGTCGCTTATTAATCGATGGCCTTCTAGATATTTGATTATTTCGACATTTATTGCCTTTTCCATTACTTTAGAGAGCATTGAAAGTAACGCTATTGGACGATAGTTTTGTGGCAGACATTTCTTCCCTTTCTTTGGAGTAGGTTGAATGCAAGCGGTCTTCCAGCAAGAAGGAAACTTCTTCTGGGAGTACGACATGCTAAACAGCTTACAGAGTACAGGTGGAAGTTCTGGTGCACAGTTCTTGAGTACTATAGCCCGGTTTCATCGGGTCCCGTTGCCTTATTGCAATCTAGTTCTTTAAGGATGCGTTGAATTATTCGAGGCCGAAATTTCACTTCTGCCATCGATGATTGTATCCTCGGGATATTTGGTGGCTCTAGCTGTGCAGAATCTAGGGTGGAATTCTTTGAAAACATACTAGCGAAAAGATCTGCCTTTTCTTTAGGTGTTGTTGCTAGCGTGCCGTCTTCTTTTACTAGAGTTGGAAAAGAAGAGCAACTAAAGTTATAACTGATTGCCTTTGCCATGGACCAGAATGCGCGTGAGCCGCTAGGACATCCAATCACTTTGTTAGTGACTCTTTCGCTGTAAGTTGTCTTCGCCGATTCAATAATTAGGTTGCATCTATTTCGAAGAATTGTAAATTCAGATCTTTTTAGTTCTGAAGGGTTTGACCGCCATTCACGGTAAGCCTTGTTTTTCGCTGCGGTAGCTCGCTTGCATTCTTTGTTAAACCACGGTTTATTTGAAGCTAATTTTTTGATGCAATGTGGAATATAAAGTTCCATACCGAGTAAAATAATTTCGGTTACGGCTTCTGCGCACATATTGACATCAGTATCTCTAAAGCACATATCAGCCCATGGCAACGAAGCGAAGAAATTACGCAGCTCGTCCCAGTTAGATTTACTATAATTCCAAATCGAAGGATAACGATCCTTTTTCGCTCCTATTGGTATCGGTATAGAGAGGATAGCTGATATTAGAGCATGATCCGAATTCCCTAAGGGAGCAGACACTTTTATTTCATAATTATCTGGCTCTGTTGTGAGAAACAGATCGAGAGTGTTTCCATAATTTGTTGGATTGTCTGGAATTCGCGTGGGCTCATCAACGAGCTGAGTGAAATTGCAGCAAATGGCGAAATCTTCAGCTTGTTTCCCTGCCTCGTCTGTTCGGTTAGAATATCGTAGCCAATCCATGTTATGGGCATTCAAGTCACCAAGTATAATAACTTCAGCGGTTGGATGATGAATTTGTATCCAGTCTACCTTATCGGATAAATGACGAAATAATTTAGATGGTTCGTTACCGTTTGGTGAGCGGTACAGGCAGCAAACGAATTTGGTACAACTTTGTAGAACGACCTTTAGCCATATTATGTCGAGATCCGTAGGTTCCATCTCTTCTTCTCTTACACACGCCAGATCTTCTCTGGCAAACACACATAGTCCCCCCTTATATCGAAAACGAGGATGTAGTTCGTATTCTGGACATTGAAGATATGTGTAATCAGTTGTTGAGTTTATTTGAGTCTCTGTTAAAACTAGGACGTCTGGCTTTTTTTCTTGCAGAACCCATTTTATGATTAGTGGGGCAATGCCTTTCCTTATCATAGCTTTCTTTATGGCATCGAAGGAGGTATTGTCGAACGCTCCCTGGATGTCTATGAAGGCACAAAGAGCCGTTTCTTTTGCTGCCAGAGCATTTTCAATCGTCGTTGTGAGGCTCTGTATGGCAGTTTCGGTAGACTTGCCGGCTTGGTATGCGAACTGGCTCGCATGGAGTGGGTTACCTGTAAGGAACTGATCCCTTATATATTGGTCTAGGACTTTCTCCATGGTTTTTAGGAGGAAGGAGCTAAGGCTGATGGGGCGATATGATTTCGCTTGTTGTTCCGATTTCCCACCTGCTTTTGGTATGAAAACCACCTTGACCCTTGTCCAGCGCAATGGTACGTGGCTTAGAGTTAAGCTGGATCTGAAGATCCTAATTAGTTGAGGAACCAGTAGGTCCATACCCTGTTGTAGTAGAAAGGGGTAGATGCCATCGGTTCCCGGTGATTTAAAGGGGCTAAAAGAAGAGATCGCCCATTTTACCTTGTTTCTCTGAAAAATTTTTCCAGATAGACTATAATCCCATTTTGATATAGTGAGATCCTGGTGCCTCATCGGTACACATGGGGTTTCTATGTGGATGCATTCTGGGAAGTGCGTGTCAAGAAGAAGTTGACAGGTTTCTTCAGGGGTAGCTGTAAATTCACCATTGTGCTTTTTCAGAGAGCAGATGCCGTTTGAGTGCTCGCGGGCAAGGACTTTTTGGAGTCGTGTCGCTGCAGGGAGATTCTCAATGCCCTCGCAGTGTTTCCTCCAAGTCGGTCGTTTTGATTTTCTCAATTCTATGTTGTAATCAGTAAGGGCTGTTCTGTATTGGCACCAATTGCCATTGTTCTTAGCTCTATTGAACAATCTTCTTACTGTGCTCCTAGGAGTTTCAAGTCTTTTATTCCACCATGGGACATCTCTTCGTATTTTCCTATTTTTAAGGGCACAACTGCTTTCATATGCGAAGGTTTTATGTTTTTGGAGCTGTTCGGATTCAGTTTCCAGCTCCGGAATGGTCCCTAGCGGAATTGAAGAACGATTTAGTTCTGATTCAAGGACTAACCGATAGGTTTCCCAGTCAGAGGATTTCGGGTTCCTGTAAACTGTGTTTCTTTCGGAAAAAGTTTCCAGGTCGAATCTGATGTGATTGTGGTCCGACATGGATGCTTCTCCGGAAACATGCCAGTTTGTGATGATATTATATATAAATGGACTTGCCAAAGTGAGATCTAGAACCTCTTGGCGAATCGCATTTATGAAGGTTGGTTCTACACCTCTATTTACCACCACCAAATTGTTAGCACAAATATATTCAAAAAGGGACTCACCTCTTTTGTTTATGTCGGTGCTCCCCCATGCCGTATGGTGGGCGTTGGCGTCACAGCTGAGGATCCACTGCAGTCTCCTTTCCTCACAATATTTTATCAAAGCCGCTACTTCTGAAGTTGGTGCTTCAGAAGTGTCTCCAGGGAGGTAGGCAGAGGCGATAACGACCTTCAAATCCCCTCCCTTTTGACCGGCATTTGGTATTGCGATGAGTGCCGCCACCAAATCTCCTTGAATGAATTCTGAAAATTCTGTTTGTAGGATACATTTTGAGCAAACTTTCATCATTTATTTAAAAAAATGTACACACATTAAATTGAGGTTAAGGATATGCAGAAGCGGAAAATACACAACCATATTTGTTCAAGTATGTTTCTTGTATAAAAAACACCTCATTTAGATAATTTTATGATCCACACAA